>CM029453.1:30844561-33410296 GCA_017140165.1 Eucalyptus shirleyi
CAAGATTATGCTCTTTGCTTTTTGCATAAGCTCTACCCTCTCTGAGGCTTTCATTATAATCGGCAACTCATCTTCACCATCCAAGGCCTTGGCCAAATCTTGTGTTGTCAATAGGTAAGCTCCGCATCTTGATGCTCCAACACAAAGTTATTTCTCCCATCAAAACTTCTCAATCTCAAATTTCTCGCATTAATGACAATAATGGTACCGTATAATAATCGGCGCAAAAGCCCCAAATCACAATCAAGAAATCCAACCTCAAGCTCGATACCAATTGTTGGGATATAATATGCGGAAACGTTAGGATCTTGCAAATTACGTCAATGCGAAAATCGCCAGAGAATTAAACGAGAAAATCAGGACATCAAAAATTTACGGGTTCGGTCCGAGTATCATCGGTACTGTAATACCACGGGAGAGCCGCAGCAAATAATCCACTAAAATCGGAGAATCGTAGCTTGCTAACAGCTCAATCGTTCATGTTTCCCGTTCCTAGATTTAACCCCAAACCCTAAGTGTATAAATAACAACTGCGCTTGGGTATAAACTCACGGCACAAAATTACCAGGCGACGAAACCGAACGAAACGCTCTACGTACGTCAAACAAGAACAGCGTCTTCATGTATGTATCCTCTTCGTAGGGCTTCAGCCAAACGGCGCAGACGTGCGGCTCCCTTGCTTCGTAGGTCTTTGGCGTGCTTCTCACTTCGGCGGCTCCTTTCTTGTTCTCCGTAGGGTTTTTATTTCTTTAAAAACCGACTTCATGCACGTGCTTCAACCTGGCCCACCAACGCTTGCTTCACTTGTCTACGTGCAAGGGCCTCTTCCTTCGTGGAGTGTGGGTGCGTGTGTGTGGGCCCAACAAGTCAAAGTCTGGACTTGGGCCCCCACAAAGACAATTCTTTCCGTGCAGGAGACGTCTTGGGCAGCTTCACTTCAAAGACCAAAAATTCATCTCCGGTGAAGCCTTTTGATTTATTTATTTTTCATCTAATTCTTCAAATTCGAGACATTATTTAACATTAGCCTCTTGAAAACCCTTCCCAAATGGAAAGAGTGCCACCCATGGGCGACCCTAGTGATTGCCTCTTTTGTGTTCTCAATCTAGTTTTCTTGTTATAGATCGTATGATGCTGTCAGTTATAAGAATTAAAGCATAATTTAACTATGGGTGATGCAAACTTGTATGTAATGAGTCTGTTTGTCTTCTTACAAGATGTCCCAAGATTCAGTTACTGGACATTGGCGGCGTCGATTGGTGAATGTCGATGATAGGATATTGGCGCAAAGAAATCTTTTACTTCTAAGCACAAGTGCTAATGGGGTTACTTGGGGCGGAGAGATAGTCAACATGGAAACTGATGGTCATCATACGGCAACGCAAATGGGAGCGACCACTTTCGTTATGAAGGATTCGGGAAATCGTTTTTGTTTCCAGAACCTTCATTATGCTGATGCCAATTTGGTGAACAGAGAAGCCGATAATGCCATATGGATGGTGACGAACCCTGAATGCTATAACCTTAAGTTTGATCATGGGTAAGATTGCTTAATATGGAGTCAATTTCTCTTACGGTGTCCCGGTTTTCAGCTCAGTGTTTGAAGTAGTAAATAGCGGCTAAGCCATAGAATAGGTTCTCCTGATGCGTACATTCTGCGCAGATAGTTTCGAAATGGTGTCCAGAAGTTATGTTCATTATCGTTTTCGGAATGATGATCACATTGGCTTGTATTTCAGATGCATAGTCGGCTTGGGATTTCAGCTGATGAGATAGCAACAATTTGACAGTCAAGTTGCTAGTTTCCCGGTCTTGAAGTTCATCCCTTAACACATCTCTTTTACAGCATATGTTAATGTACTTCGAGCTAGATCCGAGTCGACATGAATACCCCCAACAAAATGATGCGGTCATAAAAAAGGGGCTAATGGAATATCTTCTTTCACTGCTAAATGCCAGTTTCAGCCTGGAACCATCCCGACATGACATCTATATTTTAAGGTTGTATAGATTTTAGATAAAGACCTGAGAAAGGCTAGTCAATTCACTTTCTCGTAAAATTGCGAGACTTCTAAAAGAATATAGCATTTTTGCAACGCAAAATCTGAACTTTCCCTAAACATATGGATCACCATCCGGATTTGGTCAACAGAATCAGAGAGATGTACGGTCGCGTCCTGAGGAAATAACGAAAGGCTTAAGAAATTATATTCAAAGGCATATGCATCCTCTAGACACTTCTCATCTTCGTCTTTTCATTGAATGGAAAGACATGCAAAAACGACGACATATGCAAACTCCCCATATGGCAGCCTCCCCATTGTGCGGATCGCGCATGCCATTCTTATATTTTCAATTTGATACTAGAATGAGAATGAAAGATCAACGAAAACAATAAAATGATAAAAGAAGGGAAATTGAGTGCAGAAAATATATCATTCATACCAACAAATGAAGAGAGCCGGTAGGCGCTAATGTTTTGGGGGCAAAATGCAAGTAATGGACCTTCACCCGTCAACTCCGTAGGCCAAACGTCAGACGAAGACCAAGCATTTTCCTTTATGGGTTGCATAGTGTGCTTTTGTCTTTTTGTAGCTCTTGTTCAAGCCAAGTATCGATCAGGTAATCAATTTTTTGGGGATGTTACAGCTTTTTTCTCGTAATACTGGTAATAATCAACCTCATCCGTGAAACGTCGCCACGACTGGAGAAACTTCCCCGAAGGTAGAAGAAGTGTTACATCCTCAAGACCTCTGCCGACCAAGACCAAGAGATACCTCGTCGGGGCAGCGTTTCATCTACGGCAATTACGTGGGAAAAATCAAGCCGCGGGGGAATGGCTATCAAGGATGGCAGGCTTTTTTCACTTTCAATTATTAAGGTGGAGTGAATTTGCCCACACGTCACTTATAGAAGGTCTTTTTTTTTTTTTAATAACAATTTTGTTATGAAATGTGTATCGAGTCTCTCAACTTACAAAAAAATTAAAATTAAGTCCTAACATTTGTTAAATTGATGCAATTAAGTCTTTCCATTAATTATTCAATTTGACTAATGAAAAATGGTGATGTGGTTTTTTTTTATTATTTTCTCTATCTTCTGTAAGCGACAATGTGTCTAAAACGACTGTACATCGACTCTAATTTGATCTTTTAATAGAGTTTTTTTATTTAGATTATATTTAAAAATAAGTTAACTTAAAAGAAAAGGAACAAAATTAGGTGACAAAGGTTCATTTAAACCCTACCATCGCCCGAGAAGGGGGTGGCAATGGTGAGGTAGCGAGGGCTTGTTAATTACTTATTATTTATTTATAAAATTTAGCTAATCATTTAAATTAATTTATACAAAATTTGGATTGAAATTAGATTTGCACCTAATGTTCATTCTAGCCTTATGCTTCATATTTTAGCCCCTCGTCATTGCCACATAAAAAGAGAAAAAATAATAACAAAAATCATATCGGCATTTTTTGTTAATCAAATTGAACGAAATTAATGAAAGGAATCGATTGCACAAATTTGATAAGTTTTAGGATTTCATTACACTTTTCTTAAGTTTAAGGACTCAATTGTATTTTCATAATAAATTTAAGATTTCAATAGTACCATCTCATATTTCTTGGATTTCTTTTGAAATTTTATTTTCAAGAAACTTAACAAAAAGTCCTAAACCATTGCAATTATACCGATTCAGTCATAATTTTTTTTTGGCCAATTCAATCCTAAACCTTTTGCAATTGTGTCAATTCAATCCATTCAAATAAATTTAGTTGGTTGGCATTGACATGGACTCCACCAATGCCAACGGACAATTTTTTAACATTAATTTTTTTTGAATTTTTAATATTTTCTTTTTTTCCCTTTCTCTCTCTTCTCTTCCAACGATCGGCCATAGGGGAGAGTTGGTAGTTGGATTAAGGTGGTTGGCCAGGTCGGATTGAGGGCGAGTTCGCCCCGCCACCTAGCCACTAGCGAGGTGAGCCCTTGCCATCGCCGGGCGGGCCCTCGGCTAAATTTGAGTGAGGGCGCAGCTCGCCTAGCCACTATCAAGGCGAGCCCTCACCATTATCGGGGAGGCCCTCACTGACTTGGTGAGGGCGAGCTTGCCCTAGCCAACGAGACAAACTTGCCTCCTGCTGAGATTTGACGAGGGTTCGCCTCACTGTCGCTAGGTGAGGGCCTTACCATCATTGGGTGTGAGTGAGCTCGACCTCGCCTAGCGATGGTGAGGCGAACCTCATTAGATTTGGGTGAGGTGAGCTCGCCAATCCCTCATCGTGGATTCAGCCGGAGGGGGCTTGCCCTTCTCGGGATCGGAGGAAGGGCTTGCCTCATCGGTGGCTGTGACCTCACTAGATGACAGGGAGAGCCCTCAGTTTGGTGACTGGCCCTCCCTCTATCCGGTCACTTGAAGAAGGAGGGAGGAGAGGAAAAAAAGAGAGAGATAAAAAGAAAAAAAGAAAGATTAAAAAAATGGAAAAATAATATGAAAAAATTGTCCACTAGCATCGGCCAGCATCCACATCAGAGCTTGCCAACCAAATTTGATCAAAGGGATTGAATTGGACATAATGCAAAAGATTTGTGACTCAATTGATCAAAAAATAAATTTATAACTGAATCGGGTATAATTGCAATAGATTTATGACTTTTTTAATGATTTTCCCCTTTATTTTCATTGAAAGCACCGTACGACTTACGTTTTGCCGATTATCCAATTTTCTTAAGCTTTTTTTTTTTTTTGTGGGGGAGGGGTGGGAATGATAGTTGACTAGCCCATGTAACACGGTGATGACTAATGGCAAGCAAAGGTGGACCAACCGATATAATGCTCATTAATATCGATGGTTCATTCGGTGGTTGTTGGAGATGATGACGGTAATAATTTCGGAGCTAGAAATTCTCGGTAACCCTGGAAACATCGTCGTAATCAATTATTTCTGGCTATGCCATATGCTGAAAAATAAAATAGAATTTCATGGTGTATTGTGATAATGATTCATGTAAAATAAAATAGCGTGACATGATATGTCCTTTCGAATTGACCTATGGTCCATCAATCAATAGCTGTCTATTGACTTCAGACCTGGATACATATGCGACAAAGACCCAGCAGCAAGTCTTGGTCTTCTTGTGCCGTAGACTCAGTCTACAATTGCTTAAGCGGAAGGAAATTCAAGATGAGACTAATGTCCAGACGACCAAAGCACCACATGGGATCGCGTGTTATTTTTCCTCTTAGAATTTTCAATAAAAGAAGAAACTAATTTTTGACAATTATCATTTGTTAAACACAAAAATATATGATTCGAGAGGTAACTAAGACACATCGAAAAATTTGAATTTGGGATCTCTTATTCTAATATTATCTAAAATTTTGTGGAATTACGGTAAATTACTCTAAAAATTTAAATCATTACCTAAATGCTAAATCTAATATTTAAATATTCTTACAATCTTACGACAATACAAAATGCACAAAAGGATTATCAGGATACAAAATAACTTTTTCCAACTAAATGTACTATAGCTATTAAGATGAAGTAAAATCGTTGTATGGAGAGCTCACGCTATAAATATAAGGCGTTCATGCATATCTTCCTCACACTTCTCTTCTCCAAAATCTCCACAGCTCGATGACAATGGCAAGACGATTCCAGCTTTCTCGTTTGCGTTGCTTGCTTCTTTAGCTTCAGCACTAGTTCTTTTGGTTCAAGCCCAACAAATTCCAGGTACCTCTCTCTCTCACTCTCCCGCAAACTTCTTCTCCCTTTCTCCCAACACAGCATGATAATTTTTGTCTTGCGAATTAAATTTCGTACAATGTTGTTGTCCCCATCCATGGCATCGGAAAATTAACCAAAAAATTATAAATCTATTGCGCTTTTGCTAATTCCAGTCTTAAAACTTTCAATTTTACTAATTGAGTCATAAATCTTTTCATTTCTTACCAATTGAGTACATTCGATCAATTTTGGTTGGAAATTGCTAACATGGAAGGATGGTGGTGCCATATAAGACTACCGGCGTGACGTTGAACAATTTTAATAATAATATAATATTTTTTTGAAATTGTTTCTTTGTTTTTCTCTCTCTTTCTTTATTACTTCTTCTTCTTCCTTTCGCCGGTGGCTAGTCACCAACCATGTGCTGGGCTAAGCCTCATCTCACAAGCCAACTAGCCTCACCCACCATAGATGAGGCTTGGCCGGCAACCCTTGGCGAGGGGAGCCCTTGCCCCTAGGGAGGCTTGGTGAGGGTTAGCCTCGCCTAGGCTAGCATGGCCTTCGTCGGGAGGGGCGGCTCCATGGAATCTAGCTTGGGCGATGGAGCCCTGGGCCGGGACTCGCGCCCCCTCCCCCTCCCCCAAAGCGAGGCCTAGCGCAGGGTTGGCCTGCCTAGCCAAATCGGAGGTCGGCCCTGCCGCGACTGGAGCAGCCCTGCCGGGTTCGCCTTCACCTAACCGACACCTAGCGAGGCTGCCCCGCCTGAGCGAGGGCCATCCTCGCCAGATTTGGCCTGGGTGAGGCTGACCTGCTGAAATTCCGCCTTAGGCGAGGGCGAGCCTAAGGCTCGTCCCCGGCCACACCTCGCTTGTAGCACGTGAGGCTGAGTTGGGCTCGACATGGCTAGTAGCCAAGCTTCGGTGGCCTAAGCATCTGGCAAAAAGGAAGAAGAAGCAAAAAGAAACTAAAAAAAAAATAGAAAAAGAGAAAAATTCAAAAAATATTAAAATATTATTAAAAATTATTCACGTCAATGCTGGCGCTTTTACATGGCACCGTTAGCGTCCACGCTGTTTTATCCGATCAAAATTAGTCAGATTGATTTCATTGGCAAGAAGTAAAATATGTATGACTCAATTAGCAAATGAAAGATTTATGATTGAATTGGTAAAAGTGTAATAGGTTTAGAGACTTTTTGGACAATTCCCGTGACATCAAGAATTGTCGGCCATTTTACCGTCTATGGCCATCCATCAAATTATGACCTTAACAAATTAAAATGGTCTATCATTTATGTTCATCCTCGGTTGATCTCAAGGCCAAGTGAATGATTGAGATTTAATTTTTCCAATAATCCAACAAAAACATCATTGGTCCATTTCATCAAGTTTTTCTTTCTTTTCATCAAACTTACAAGGTTTTATCAAAGCATCGATTGTGGAGCATCTAATGAATACCCCGACGATAATGTCCAAGCAATATATTCAACGGATGATGGGTTCATAGACTCCGAGCATGCAAGTATCCACAAAGAATATATATGACTATAAGTTCCAGTATGCTAAGAATAAGGAGTTTTCCCGACGGAAAGAGGAACTGTTACACTTTAAGACCACCGAGGCAAGAACATCACCTATCTGATTAGAGCAACATTTTGGTATGGGAACTATGATAGGAAGAATCAAATGCCTTCATTCGACCTATACATCGACGTTAATTATTGGGCCACGGTGAGCTCTCTGGATTATCATCATGAAGAAATCTTGTACTTGTCCAAGGCAGATTATATACAAGTGTGCCTTGTGAATACGCAATGGAGTGCCCTTCATTTCGGCATTGGAACTAAGAGCTTTGGACGATGACTTCTATGGAGTGGGATCTGGATTATTGCGACTCCTATGGCGGTATGACATCGGACGAAGCGAACTCTTCCATCAGGTGATCAATTAATTTTGAGATACAAATGTATAGTAATCACAGCAAAGAGAGAGGATTCCATTTCTTTTGTTTTTTTCAATCGAATTTGCAATATTGCACACGGATCAAGTTGACGCCAAAGTCAAAAGGGTGAAAGACCAAAAAGGCCATCGGGTTAGGAGATATATAACATGTACACAGGAAGACAAAATGAGCAAACAAAAGAAAAGGCCATGAAATATCGACAAATTACAAAGCAAAACAAAATTCAAGATAATCAATAAAGATAATTGAAAACAATGATATTAGATATCAAAGATTACAAAAAAAATCATTAAATGTTTACAAAATTCAAGAAGAGAAATAGAAAAGCCATTTGTTCCAAGCATAAAATAAATTAAAATCATTTTGAAATCTTCCAATTATAATCCGAATCGTTTAGAGTTGAATATTGTTTTAAAATAAAACTTGCCGTCATATGATGTGGTTGAGGAACAATTATTCAGGCAGCATTGATAGATAAATTTTAATTCAAAATTTACAACAATAATAAAATTGAAAATTTTGCAATATAAGGAATTAACTTATTATTGGTAGATTGTCATGTCAACAAATGTAATTATATTTCCTACCTTCGTACTACCAGGCATGCATGATTTTACTTTTTTTCTTAGTCACATACTAATCTAATAAAGTGTTATTTTCATAATGGTACATATTTAATTTAGTGTAATAGTTGTACATGTATTATCTGCTAAAGTCAAAATAATTTTTTCTGTGTAGTATTTGCATAGCATGGGGGCTTTAGCAGCTACTAATTTTTGTATTGTTTTAGCGTCCTCTAAATCAGCAAACATATGATAAATATGTATACATACATATATAGAAGAAGACTCCCCACATTAAGAAATCACAATTCTTATTTTCTTCTCCATGATTTTGGTTATATACTATAAATAAACAAATTATGTTATCTCTCCGTATTTTTGAATTAAAAATTTAAATCCTTTCTATTTTATGAACAACCTTATAAAAAAATTCGAATGCTGGAATACTTCTTTCGTTCCATTTTTATGCGCTTAATTGCTTTAAATACATGTAATGCGTGTGCACTTTTCCTACTAAATATAAGATAACATTGCCTTTACGGTTGACATATAAGATTCTAATTTGTAAGGGGATTGATCATGAAGGATACCTTTTTAAGAATACCATCATATCCTATTTCTAAAACATCGTTTCAACTATTTTGAAAGTAGATGGATCAGCTAGGTGTAAGTATGGTATTTCCTTAACATGGGTCTTTATTTATTTGACAATATTTGTATGGATTGACGTCAATGGCGGAGGATTTTTTTGTAACCTTTGGTGTAAAGGTTTGTAGAGAATCTTTATATTAGGGAAGAAATCTAGAAATATAATTGAGACTACGTAATAATCTTTATAATTGACTTTTGTCTTTAATCTTATCCGGAATTTATCAGTAAAAAGAGATTGATCTTTCTATGGGAATTAAGGTACCTAAATTGATATAATGACCTAGGAATCTAATTTTGGTTTGGAAGAATGCTAACATTTTAGTAGGAGATACTACTAAACCATTTGGAGTAGATCTCAATTGTATCAAGAAGGTCACATATATATATATATATATATATATATATATATATATATATATATATGTATGTATGTATGTATGTATGCACTTTTCACTCATTTTTCTGCTTATTTATTACTCTTGTCTCTCTCCCTTCCACTCTCATTATTTCTTTATTCTAATTATGCCTCTTTTGCATGGAAGAAGTTTTTACCTAATGTTGACACAATTTTTTATTAGTATACAAGTACGTTCATTATATAAAGTTACACAAGTTACGTGTACTTGAGACATAGTTTAACAAAGAATTACAATAGGTCAAAATATCGTGTTGACGAATTCATATAATAAGTTGCTCGAAATGATTATCATTAATGTCAACATTAGAATCTCATATAATTAATATGTTAATGTGATATTTCCTTTTGCTTAAATGTGTATATATGGTTTTATTATAAATATGTATAACAATCCCGCAAAGTGCAAAAATGATGTCATATATATAATAGAACTCGATGTCTGCTCATGATGAGGGAACTTCGCACATGAGCTCACGCGCGTACCTACACACATATATTAAAGAGTGCTCCTGGACACTTGGTAATGGTTGTTAATTATAGTTTAAAAATATGAACATCTCAATTTAAAGTATTTTACTTTCTTGAAATATGTTAATTTTTCAATTTTCAAAACATATCAGTAAGTGTTTTTAGTAATTTTATTGGTTTTAATTAATGCCTCTAGGACACCTGTTAACAACATATTGATATGAGGTTAGTTGTAATACTCATTTGACATGAAATACATGATTAATATTTGTTGTTATTCCGAAGTTCTTACAGTCCATCTAGATCTTGGAAATATTCCAGCGAATTAGATTAGTCCTAACCCAATCAAAGCCTTTTTGGTCTTAAAACAATCATTCTAGGAAATGCTTAAAAATAATGAAAATTTTAATTCAATTACGTAAGTGGAACTATATGAAACTGATGTATTGTATCTACAGACAACGTGTTACAAGTCCGTGGCAATTTAACTTCTCTCAACGAATATTATTGACTGCGAATCATATTGTAAATTTTAAGTTTTGCATTGAATCACAAGTGAGATGTTTTGATTTTGGATACCCAACCAACGCATTTCACTAGTAATGTGTTGAATATTTAGTAGCTTCAATGTTTCAGTAGCATATCCATATGAATTGGCATTTGCTAGTCACTCAGTCAATTGCTTGATTGTTTGCTCTTAAATTGTTTGTGGAAATGCCTCTCACAGGCACCCTGATGATGTTTACGATCGGATCTGGACACCTCTAAACTATGATGCCTTTCTCACACTAAACACCGGATCTGCCATTGATTTATTCGACAACAATGATGCGTATAAGTTTAAGATTCCGAGGAAGTTCTTCAGACCGCTCAAACAGCAAAGAATGCCAGCTTTTCCATGGATTTATGGTGGGACACTTCAAGGTCCTAACGAAATGGGTCGCGTACTTTCATTTTGTGGAGATCGAGAGATTGACTAATGGCTTGCAGAGTGAGTTGACGATTTCCACGAATGATAATCAATTCATGAAGACGGTGACCCTCGAGTACTTAAAGCCAGTGGTTGTAGTTTCCACTCCAATGAGTGGGTCGAACATCACCTTCTCATTCGCATAGACGGATAACTCCTGAAATCCACCAATTCTCAATGCTGTGGAGATCTATGCCGTCAGTGATCTTCCAAATGTACCCACAGCACAAGATGATGGTAAGCTTTTAGTGTTCTACATGTTTTTATTGTCTACATACACTTTGTACAGTTGTGCTACAATTGACATCCGTAATAATTAGATAGATGTTCAATTGTCAATAAGTAAGATTTCAGGAATCCTAAGTATACTGGTCTCCACTGTGGGTCTTTATGCCATTCGTGAACTCCGATTTTGTTGGGATCAACGGGTGTGGCTAACTATTACTCTGCTATCTGCTTAGTTCATTGCAATGGCTACTTTTTGTTTGGTAATTGCTTAAATGTCTCTTCAAGCTGAAGCACTGAAATGTTACGAGTCTTTTGAAATCTGAAAGTCTGTATAACTCATGTGAATGCAACCACATTTTGCATCTCTGTCCTTCACTTTAAATAATAGATCGTTTTTGTGATTTAAATCACAGTGAAAGCTATCAACGCCATCAAAGATACATATCAAATTAAGAGAGAGCTGGCAAGGTGATCCATGTGTACCAAGGGAACGACACATGGGATGGTTTAAATTGTAGCTATGGAAACCCTCCAAGGATTACATCGCTGTGAGTCCCCGACATTGTTTTTTTTACGTAATACTGGTTTTCTTATGAAACCTTCCTCATTTGTCATGAAAACTGGAAGTTCTATTTAGCAAGGAGAAAGAACATTTAGGGTGAATGCAAATATTTTCGACGTGGAATTCTCATATGGACTGAGAATATTGTTATGCCTTCGTAAAAGTTCTTAGAGTCTGTTTGATTGCAGTTATGTTACCCCAAATTCCCACACAAGGTGGACAGAGCACATGAAGTAACTCAAAATTTGACACCTACCCACTAAAGTCACAATCTTGAGTAGCCATTTTGGGTTTCGTCCAGATGTATTTGGCCAGGATGTTACGAGACGTTATTACCATTTTAGAATATTACAAAACTGGTGATAGAGTACTCATCTTGTGTGCCAATTTTGGTACAAAATAGGATCTACTGCAACTTGAGTTTGACGATGGCGGAGATTGATTGCTAAGGCATTTGTGGGGCTTCTAAGAATGAGAAGGGGCCAGGGAATGGATCAATTCACACATACTGAAAGGGGTGAGAGTGCTGCTAGGCTATGGGGGCATGATGGAACTTCGGTGTTTTAGAAGGGGAGTTTTTTGGCACCCTGAGCCTCACATGCTATTGGAAAGAGCTCAAACTGACTCCTAAGTTGACACCACCCCAGATAGTTACCATCTTAAGTATTTCTTTGGGGATTGTTCCATATAGACTGGGTGGGTCATGCAGGTTATATACTCTCTGAATGACAAAAAAAGATGCTTTCTTCTTCTCCAATGTATAGTTATCTTGCCCGTGCAACTTTCTGTTACTAATAGCCTAGTTTTGACGCAAGTTTTCCGAATTGCATTGTGTATGAGCAAGTATTAGGTCTTCCAAAGATAATTTTTATGTACTCTAGGTCCGATAATAATCATAAATTATGGAACAAGGAATTAGTGAGATTCATGCAAGGAATGAAATTGACGATTATGAATGGTCTCTTGTACCTAAAACATTTACATTAGGAGGACTTAAAATACTCATTCTGAAGAATTGATTGCCCAAACTTTCCTTTATTGTACCAAAACATGCTGTCTTTATGAAGATGGCAATGACAGGTTCTCTCTTTTGATCTATGATGGTCAGGATATTGAGCTCTGGCAATTTGACGGGCGAAATAGTCCCATCACTTTCACATCTATCGACAATGGAATATTTGTAAAAGTATTGCCATGGTTGATTTAGTTGTGTCTGCACATATCCCTTGATTAAGTAACCCCAGGTAGTCAACTCATGATTGAATGACTAAGGTTGTGTTTTGGGAGACACAGCCTGTTGAAATATTGCCCTAATGTGGAAACATCCTGCTTTTGGCTATGGAGTTGGTTAACTTGATGTTAGGTGTTCTAAACTTGGTCTTTTTCAGAGATTTGTCCAACAATCAGCTTACAGGAGCAATACAGAAACTCTGGCGAATTACAAGATCTTAGATATCTGTAAGTTAATGTGGCAAAGTGAAGCAGCAGAAGATTTGAAGTGGACAAACCTCTGATAATATGGCTATATTTGCAGAAATCTAAGTGGAAACAACCTGAGTGGGTCGGTTCCTGAAGCTCTTAAGAAAAGGGTTATGGACAATACTTTAAAGATGAGGTTCTCTATCTCTCTCTCCATCAACAATTTTTTTTTACTTGTTTTTTTAATGTGATCTAAAACAAATAAGAAGACCAACTTGTCATAACCACAGGGCAATGTTCACAGGAATTTAAGTTCAGCTCCTTCATTATTTGATGCAGTTTGATAGGAAACGTGAATCTTTGCCAAGCTGATCATTGCCCCCGGAAGAAGAAACAAAAAAACATCCTCGTTCCAGTTGTTACATCAGTTTCAAGCTTCTTTGTAGTTCTCGTTGGTGCTTTGGCTATCGTTTGGTTAATTAAACGGAAAAGAATACCTGGTAAGTTTTCTTACTTGTCCTGTTCACTTGATCTACATTGCATTTGACAGCAATCTTTGCTTTTCCTTTGCTACGGTTCTATTTGCAACGTCTTTTTTCTAGGATAATTTAATTGAGGATATACAACTCTGCTTGCTGTATCTTCTCACCCACCTAAGAGTATTAGTTTACAATCTCATTGACATCGCAATCAGGAATAAAGGTAGCTTCAGTCAAAATTTCAAATGCTAGTAATCTGAGTTACTTTTGTGATCACAAGAAAATGGAATGGAGAGAGACAATAATTACCACAGCATGGTCGAATTTGCATAAAAAAGAGAACATGCATTATTCAACTTAACTTATTGACAATAAATTTCTGATTTTTTAATTCAAAACTAGCCATGCAATGCAAAGAGTACAAATTTGTCCTCAACATTTCAATGCTCCCTAAAAGAAAGTTTAGTTGTACCATCTCAAACTTATCTATATGTATTGAGCAAAGAATCTATTTGTTAGTATATTGTTGGCAGCTCATAGATTTCTCGAGTGACCCTCACTGCCACTGGGTGAGGGCTTGCAAGTGTTTGCCAGTTGCGGAAAAGGGTTGTGAAACCCTCACCGTCAGTTGGCAAGGGTTGCGGCCCCTCGCACACAGCCGGGCAAGGGTTCACAGTGTCCAGTGAGGGTTGCTGAGTATCATTTTACAATCTCATCTGCCTCGGGAATAAAGGAAAGTTGGCATTAACCCAAATTTCCCAGTGCTAGTAATATGAGTTAACACAGTGGTCAAAAGAAAATAGAGAGCAAAGAGGGACAGGGATCACCACAGTACGGTCGCATCTGCATCACAAAGAAATTGTGCACAATTCGGCTTAACTTAATAAATTTTATGATTTGTCTTTTCAAAAGTAACAGTGGTATGCACGGAAGGACTTATAACGACTCGAGAGTACAACCTCGTCCTTAATATTCCAAGTCTCCCTTAAAGAAGTTTGATTGTGCGATCTCAAACTTACCTCTATGTATTGAGCAAAGAACAATTATCTATTTGATAGCATATTGACGGCAAGTGACGGAGAATCCATGCCTGGATCTTTCGATTATTTTCCTATTTTCCATTAATATAGTTCTTGAAATGGGATTTGAAAAATTCTTTTGGTATAGAATCTAGTGAAAGGACACTGAGATTGAAGAATAGACCTTTCAAGTATGGAGAGAGCTTTCAAGAATCACTAGGAACTTTGGACGAGTGATTGGTGAAGGTGGATTTGGAAAGGTTTATCTAGGTACACTAGATAACGGCACCGAGGTTGCTGTCAAGATTCTCTCTGAATCATCAAAGCAAGGGTACAAGGAATTTCAAGCTGAGGTTAGATAGGATGGTGCAATCACTCTTCCTTTTAAAACCAACTTATGTTGACACTTATGTACACGTTTGTTTGGGAACGTCCTCTTTGACTATTGTCGGTTTGTATTATAATAATGCACACTCGTGACACTGCAGGCGCAACTCTTAATGATTGTTCACCACGGAAACTTGGTTTCTCTATTTGGATATTGCGATGATTTTAAGCATATGGCATTAATATACGAATACATGGCTAATGGAAATTTGAGGCAACATTTATCAGGTGTGTATTTTTGTTCTTTTCTATTGTTTCTTCTCTAAAATAATCTTGTATAACTCTTATTCGTCCGCATAGGTAAAGTTAAGATGAATCAATAGAGGACCATCTGAAGGTCTTGACGTGGAGTAAGAGATTACAAATAGCTGTGGATGCAGCACAAGGTACATGAACGAGATATCCACAGTCGTAGGTTCTTTCCTGACATTGCTTTGGCATTGTTGACATGGTTTTTGTGAGGTGTTTAGGTTTGGATTATTTGCATAATGGTTGCAAGCCTCCCATCATCCATAGAGACTTGAAGACTGCGAACATCTTGTTGAACGAAAACTTCCAAGCAAAAATAGCTGATTTTGGCTTGTCAAGAGCTTTGCAATTGAAAACGACTCTTATGTGTCAACTTGTCCCGCGGGCACTCCCGGCTACCTCGCCCCTGAGTAATGACTAAAACTCAATATTATCAATCCGATTCGGTTTGGGATCTCTATATGCATAGAAATATTGACATTATCTAAGACTTCATTGTTGATTTAAAGTTTCATTATTTGTTTTTTCCCTCTCAGGTTTCAATCTTGTGGAAATTTAAACAAGAAGAGTGATGTTTATAGTTTTGGAATCATACTCTTTGAGTTGATCACGGGCCAACCAGCAATTATGAGAAGCCAGGATGGCAACGCCAGCATGCTCATACTTCAATGGTTGATTCCTATTGTTGAAAGTGGAGATATACAAAGGATTATGGATCCAAGGTTACAAGGAGAATTCGACATCAACTCAACTTGGAAAGTAGTGGAGATTGCTATGTCCTGTACGCGATCAACGGCTATTCAAAGGCCAGACATAAATGATGTATTGGTAGAGTTGAAGGAGTCTTTGATGAGCAAATCAAGTTGTTCCTTTGAAATGAGCTACTCGAAGCTCCAATTTGACAGTGCCCCTCCGGCAAGGTAGCTGAACTTTTGCCCCACCAGAAAGGTTATCTACTTTTTATTTAAAAGATTAACTTTGTCCACAAAATTGTACTATTTATTTTCATTGTGTCATCTATTTCCTTTTTTTCTTATTGTGATTGAATCTTCGAAACTCGCTTTATAACAATAAAATCCTTTCGTCCTTTGTCGCTTCTGTCTCCATTCATAGTGTCAGTTTATGGCATTCCCAGTACTATGAAATTAGGAATTTCATGTTGTGTTTGAGGGAGGTGATTCAGAGGTTGGGGTTATCCATGGATGGGGTAATCCGCGTTAGCAGGCCCTCCCAGCACGTTCTTGGGGCTCAGCTGAGATTTCAGTTGAAATCTAACACAATTGGTTAAGTAGCAACAAGTTTTCAATGTTGAGGGGGGTAGAATGAGAGAATTTATAATGAGGGACTAGTTATCCTTTTTCCTTTCTGGTGGTCCTAATGCAGTACTTCTCATAAGCAACCTAGGATATACACGCAAGCATCGTTAACAAATTCAAGACACAAAGCTTGAGCTTAGCTTATGATAATGCATACATTTGCAACTTTTTTATATACGGATAAAAGGCAATCCCAATCTTTCTAATTCTTAGAATGCGGAATAGGCTTTCTATCTCGGATTTCCAATGCAACAACCAACATGATTGACTGGACAGGAGCTACATGGCTGGAGAAGACGTGCATCACCGGTATAACATTGCTTGAATCGGGAAAAAAGGATCCACCGATGTGCGTCAGATTGGTCCCGTCTGCGGCGATCAATGGCAGGATTCAGAAAAAATTAAGGCTAATCCTATAGAGCAAACTTGAAAAAAGGAGAGGCTGTTAATGATCTTAGACCAATAATTTCACGCATAACGTGACATAAGTATGTAGAGTCCCTTCTGGATTCGGGATTTTTTATCACACACATACGCAACAACAGAAGCAACGGAGTCAAAACACTTGTGACGTAAAACGTGTTATGAACTTGAGTCCCGATCCTTAGTTCTCTAGGGACTTGGTTGGTCTCCCATGAGAATTGACAAAAGCTTTACCGATCTAGTTAAGAGACGAAGAGAGTCAAATCACTTTTAATGACTACGGATTCATCACTATTGAAAGAATAATTGAGATCGTAAGGAGAGAGAAGACAAGGAAATTAGAGTCTTAATAGCGTCATCTATTTTTTAAAACAAACAGAATGTTCACTAAGTTCTCAACTTCCTCCGGTAGCTAAATAAAAACCGAACCCAAATCAAAACTGACACTACACTGATAATTGACAACCATCATCTCTCCAGTCAAGACATTGTCCAGAGCAACTAGAGTAACTAAATACTGAAATGGAGATATGGTTCCATATAAACATTGAAAAGGAGAAGATGGTCGCTAGATGAAAGGAACACATCAGGAGGAAAATATCTTGGTTCGTCAATTAAAAGCAAATCTTAGAAATGATAATTTTGTTTTCTCATAGTAGATGATGAACCAAAAATACGGTAAACTCCATTTTCTCTTTTTTTTTTTTTTTTTGGAAATGAAAACCATTTCCCACAACAAGAATCTATTTTTGAACGGAAAAATCAATCGACCAAGATTCTTTTCCTGGTCGAATGTGTTGGGAATAACGGATCCCGAAACGGATCCCTCGAAACCGGATTCGACACCGAATCGAACCCCTAAATCAATGCGGAAGACGGGCCCGGGAAAAACACGCATCACCGATCGTAAAGCACACCACAGATTCCGAGCGTACCTTGTTAGCCACAGATTAAACACCGTCGTTAATGGAGGAAGAGAATCCGTTCGATGAAGCCTTGAAGGGAAGAAATTGGAAGCCGTATGCCTACTGTTCTTCGGGAGAGAAAACGCGGGGAGAGAAGCGTACGTTGATTGTGCCAAAGGGTACGTTTCTCTCTCTCTCTCTCCTCCCTTTTATACCTTCCCCTCCACGGGCCCTATTCCGTGGGCCGGGCCCTTTGGGCCCAACCTGAGCGGATGGACCTTGAGCCCATCTTATAAATCCATCATCTCCCACTCGCACATGGTGGTGCAAAACCAACATGGGCGGACAGCCCCTACTCAGCCCCATCGAGAAAAATCCAGCATAGACTCTCACTTAACATGGTGGGCCGAACATAATCCTCTTTTCCTCTTTCAACATTCATACCGGTGAATAATCCGTATGCGACCAGCATACTTTGAGAGAGCTCGTTGCCATACATCCTGTTAGGAATATATAGCAGCTCATAATTGGCATCACACTCCGAGTAGATTTAGTATGCAGTACCCTAGATCGATCGATCACATTTATATCTCTCTTGATCTCTTTTAAACAATGATATATTTATTGTATTCACAATTATGATTATCACAAAGACAGTCATAATTGGTTAACGGTGAATACAAAACTACAATGTGATTCTCCAAAATCGATCTTCCTCTTTCCTTCAAACTCTCAATTTCAGTCCAGCTTGCTTTTCTAGAAATGCCCCATTAGATCGAATCACTCATGATCATTGGCAACATCCTAAGATAGCAAACACTAAATAGAAATCTTGAGAATAAGTAAGAGTCATGAGGGGACTAAGAAATTGAGGAACTCTCTTCCTCAAGAGTCTCACACGACATAAAAGTTGAGATCAAACTTTTGCCACTCTTATTGGTCGTCTCATGCATACGTAGTATGAAATACGTATTACGGTATTAACTCCTTTCCCATGGAGCGTATGTCTACACCTTTCAATACCGTACAGATGATAGTTCGAGACATACCCAATGTCTAACTTGAGTTCACGTATCTACTCATTCACAAAATTCATCAGAACTCACATCTGGCATCTTAGACAGATAAAGTAAAACATGTGGGGTATTTTAACTTTCGGACATAGTAAGTATTATATCCTCATCTTAACACTTAGTTAAGGCGACATGTGTTTTAAGCTTGAGCTCTCGATTATCACCTAGATAATAAGCTTTAAAACAGTCTCATCTCTATTTATCACACAAGAAATAGGCGATTACCCGTGTGAGTGGGCTAATCTTATATCTGTCCGACATACTTCTCAACTTAAAGTAATGCACTAAGCATTTAGATGCATAAAGATCAAACAAAGATTCATAGGCATTAATGATGAATACACAAATTCATCAAATTGTGAACACTTAGGGAAATTACAATATTCGTACATCGCCTCTACGCAATCCTAGAGATTTCATATGGCCACAAAACACATCTCTAGGTATTGGCTTTGTCATAGGATCTGCTACCATTCCATGCGTAGTATGTACTTTAAGTTCACATCTTTTCGTGCAACCATATCCTTAACAAGATTATACTTGGTATCTATAGGTTTGGTCTTGCCATGATATTTTGGATCTTTGGTATACGCTTTTGCTTTGGCTATCACAGTTAACCAATAATAAATCTGCAGCACTTCGATAACGCCTAAATGATCCAAAAATCTCTTAAGCCAAACATCTTCTTATACTTGCTGCTGATAATACCACGAACTCAACTTACATCGTGGACAAGGCTACACACTTCTGTTTCTTACTGCTCCAACATATGGTGCCATTATTCGGTAAGAAAACAAATCCAAAGGTAGATTTTCTTTCATCTAAATCTCCTCTCCAATCGCATCACAATAGCCTTTGAGTTGCAGATCCTTTTCTTTAATAACTCAACGTATAATCAGCAGTCCCCTTTAGATACCTCAAAATTTCTCTTAATGGCTTTCCAATGTGCTTGACTTGGATTGGATTGGTATCTCGCTCACCATTCCGATCCAAAGCATATGTCGGGTGTTGTACACATCATAGCATACATCAAGCTCCCAACAGCACTAGCATAAGGAACATGTTTCATTTGTTCCTTCTCTTGTGGAGTCCTTGGACACGGACTATGGCTCAATGCTTCACCTTTTTGCAATAGGAGTGTCTATGGGTTTACTGGTTGCATACTAAATCGTTCAAGAACCTTATTTTTTATAAGTTTCTTGCTAAAGAGACAATGATCTCTTCAAAACGATCTCTTGAAGTCTTAACTCCAAGAATGTATACAGCCTCACCCATATCCTTCATCTCAAACTTAGAAGACAACTATCTCCCCGAGTATTAGCCAACTCCATATTGCTTCCCGGCAATTAGTATATCATCAACATATAATGATATGATCACAAATTGATCATTGGATCTATTGATATATACACAATGATCCTCGTCAATCATTGTAAAACCATATGCCACTATGGCATTATGAAAATGTATATACCTTTGTCTCGATGACTGCTTAAGGCCATATATCGACCCCCAAAGTCGACATACATTTTCTTCTTGGCCTTTCATTATGAAACCAGCAGGTTGTTCCATATATGTTCCTTCCTCTAATTCTCCATTGAGGAAAGCAGTCTTTACATCCATTTGATGTAACTTAAGATCCATACTAGTCACTATTGCCAGAATCATGCGAATCAAGGTAAATCTCACTACAGAAAAAAAAAATGTATTTTCATCATCAATTCCTTCCTGTTGATTATACCCCTTCGCCACAAGGCGAGCCTTATGCCTTTCTATTGAGCCATCAGTCTTTCGCTTTATTTTGAGAACCCACTTGTTCCTAATAGCTTTGTGTCCTTTTGGAAGATCAACCAGCTCCCAGACTTGGTTTGATTTCATTGACTCAATTTCCTATTTCATTACATGAATCCATTTTTCCTTATTAGGGCAATTCAGAGCCTCATTAATATTTATTGGCTCATCCTCATATTGTGGAGCAACCATAAAAGTTTCCCTTTCAATGCCAAAAACATCGACGGGAATACTTTGGCAACTTGTTCACCGTATGAGAGATTGTACACTTAGCACATCATTCCCCATCATGCTCCCACTTGGATTAGGTAATGATGATGTCGTCACATCAAGTGGTTGCAATTGAGAATGAGTTGAATTCAATTCATTACATCTCATATTACTCCCACTTGAACGAACTCCACTTACATCATTATCTTGATCCAAGGTTTCAAATAGGGAGTTATTTTCCCTTATTTCGCCCTCTTAGAAAATTCATACACTAAGGATGTGACATCCCGTGATTCAAATTCAGTTATACTCCCACTTTCCTGCTCACCTATGAACACATACCCTTTTGAGTGTTCGCAGTATCTCATGAAAATACTCTTATTTTCTTTGGGACCCAATTTCCCAAACTTGTGAGAGGACTCATGAGTATAGGCAGCACAACCCCATGGCTTAAGAAAACTTAAGTCCGGTTTTCTAACTGTCCATAACTCATATGAAGTGGAAATAACTGATTTGGAAGGCATCCGGTTAAGTATATTGGCAGCAGTTAACAACACATCACTCCAAAAAGTGATGGGTAAGTTAGCATGCGCCATCATAGACCTAATCATTCCAGTAGGGTTCTGTTTCTTCTCTTCGCAACACCATTTTGTTGAGGAGTATATGGAATAGACAACTATCTTTCTATTCCTTTTTCATCACATAATTTTCTGAACTTATCAGATAAATATTCTCAACCTTGATCGGATCTAAATACCTTTATTTTCCTGTCTAATTGATTTTCTACTAGGTTCATAAACCTTCTAAAACAACTTATGCTTCAGATTTATGAGAAATCAAATAGACATATCCGAATCAAGTAGAATCATCTATAAAAGTGATGAAACAAACAACCCCTTGCCTTCCTCTCACATTCATTGAACCACGTACGTTCAAATGGATTAAATGCCGAGGAAATTAAGCTCTTTTTACCTTTCAAATGGTCTCCTTGTCATTTTCCCTACTAGGCAATGCTCACATATGGACAAATCAACTTTTTCAATATTGCCCAACAAGCCCTTTTGGCTAGTCTTTTCATATGTAGTTGGCCCATAAGACCAAGTCTAGCATGCCATCATATTCACATTATTATCATATAAGATAGAAGACGTGAAACAAGGGGATAACATACTCGACATCATTACAGTCAACATTTAGTACAATAAAACCATCTAGAAAGTGACCACAACCATAGTAGTTTGTATCTAAACACAAATCTACACATTTATTATGGAAGTTCATACCAAAACCAAGCTTTACCAACACTAAAAACAAACACTAAATTTCGACAATCTCCAGGCATATAGAACATCAAAGATGCGTCCACCTCTCATGTTCTATTGGTCGGTGCAAATTCCTTTACATCAGCTCTAGAGTTGTTTCCAACATAGATCCACTTAGTTCCGGTTGGTACTCGTCGAATTCCACGAAGGATTCTCTATCCTTCCCTTTATGGTCTATCGCTGAATCTATAGTCCACAAAGGATTGGATTCAGATAATAATGCAGAACTTGACACATAAGCAAAGTTCTCAAATGTACAAGAGGTGTATAGCTTCTTTGGCTCACGACAGTCGCGAGCATAGTGACCTCTCTTGTCACAATTGTAACATCACACCCTTGACATTTTCTTCAGTTGAGGATGCTTTCCTCTCTCTTGTTGGTTAATTCTTGATTTCTTGCAATAAGGACTTGATCCTTTGCATTTCCACATATTGAACGAATCAATACGCTTGTGCTTAGAGTACAAAGCCCTTTCTGAGCTAGAACTTGCATAGCAAATGTCTATTTACGGCTCAAATACCGTTAGACGGTCCTCTACTAGCTCAAGATGGTGCACGACACCCTCAATGTCTTCCATAATGTGGTCAAGAGCTTCTAGTGCTTCTTGCTTTTCCAATCACATATTGAATCTTCATATTCAATATTTCACAATTGTTCTTGTTCATATCAACAATTACATTCTTAGTTGCTTTGAATCATCGTTCAAACACATCGACATACATGCACGAATAATTAATGCCTATCATTTATGCATCCCTATTTGCATAGACCCATCATATTAATAAATAATTTCAAGTAAGGCTTCGAATCAAAAGGTCACTATGTTTCCAATCATCCTCCAAAAATCCTAACTTAAAATTATTATTAATATAATTATCTTATGTAAATAAATTCTATGAAGTTACCAAAAAACTTCTATTACTACCCTCGCCTAATTACCCACAAAAGAACCAAAGAAATAGCAAAGCAAATAAAAAATAATAACCAATAAAATAACAATGCTTTCACATGATACGACTAACATATCAATTGTTACATCAACAACAATCGGTAGTAAATATTACATAATCAATCAAAGAAATAAATAGGGAATGTCCCTTCTAATCTATCGATCAAAACATCCGAGAAAACCGAAGGCACATTTGCCAACCATGGAAAAACTTTTGAAGAGCTTTCATGTCGCCTCCAAGGCGCATTCACTCGGCGCCATGTGGCGCTCAATCTAAGGGTTGAAGTTTTGGTCAACTCAATCCTATAGTGCTCTCTCACAAAAGCTTCCACCAGCCTCCTATAACCCGGGACCACGTTGATCTCCCATAGCCGATCCAACACCGCTTGCCATTCAGGTGGAAGAGTGTTCATCAAGGCCGGCACCTTCTGAAAATCCGGCATAAGATAACCATTCCAGGATGATTTCCGTATCATCCGATTGACCTTGACCACATGTGATACTAAATCACCATCATGCCATCGATAATCGCCTAACTCGCATCAGCCTATTAAGTCTTGCATTTCCCTCGTCTGTTCTCGGGATTGCGGGTATCCCGGATAACGCATCATAGTTCCGTTCACGCAACAAATGCAGAATTAAAAATGGATCACTTATAATCCATAATTAATATAAGAGAAAATACATAATTTTCCAAAATTCATGCAACAAATGCAGAATTAAAAATGGATTACTTATAATCCACATAGGCATGACTGAAAAAAGAAAACAAATTACTCTTTTTTTTTTTTTTGGGTCAACGGTCAAAGTCAATGGTCAACGGTCAGTCAACGGTCAACGGTCGTCGGTCAACGGGTCAACGGTCGGTCAACGGGTCGGGTCAACGGGCGCGTGGGTCGGACCGGTCGGACCGGCCACGCGACCGACCGCGTGCCTCGTGCGTGCATGGGATGACGTCACGCAGCGTCATCCCGGCACGTGCGGGGCGCGTGCCTAAATCCGCGAGTCGGGCCGGTCGCCATCGGAGTCGGATCGCCGGCCGGTGACCGTCCGGGGCGAACGTCGTCGGTGATGACGTCATCGGTGACGTCATCACGTGACAACAAGCGACGTCATCCGAACGGCTCGACCGTTGGATGACGTCACGATGACGTCATCACGTGACGCCGGCACGCGTCGGTCCGCGGACCAGCACGTGCCGGTTCGCCCGCCGGCGGCGTGCACGCGCCGGTTCGTCGACGCGCGTGCGCCGGCCGACGCTACCGGAGAAGCCAGCGCTTCCAGCGCTGCCGCGCCCACGCGGCGGCCGGCTGCGCGTGTGGGCGCGTGCGGTGGCTTCCCGGCGGCGGTCGACACATCGTCGGACTCGGCTCGGCGTCGCGCTTCTCCAGTGCCTTTGGAATTTTATTTCGACTTACGAAAACTCAGAAAAAGGCCGAAAGCGCTCGGGTGTCGGGATTTTCGCCCGGTTCCGTACGGCCGAAGTGAGTTCGCGAAAATCAATCAAAAACATCGAATCGATCGGAAAACGTGAACTAGGGCTCGATACCAATGTTGGGAATAACGGATCCCCGAAAACCGGATTCGACACCGAATCGAACCCCCCTAAATCAATGCGGAAGACGAAGCCCGGAAAAACACGCATCACCGATCGTAAAGCACACCACGGGCATTCGAGCGTACCTTGTTAGCCACAGATTAAACACCGTCGTTAATGGAGGAAGAGAATCCGTTCGATGAAGCCTTGAAGGGAAGAAATTGGAAGCCGTATGCCTACTTGTTCTTCGGGGAGAAAACGGGGAGAGAAGCGTACGTTGATTGTGCCAAAGGGTACGTTTCTCTCTCTCTCTCCTCCCTTTTATACCTTCCCCCTCCACGGGCCCTATTCCCGTGGGCCGGGCCCTTTTGGGCCCAACTTGAGCGGATGGACCTTGAGCCCATCTTATAAATCCATCAGAATGAAATGAGTTTTGGCATCTTTCCAATTTACAAATGTGAAAGTAAAACTCACTTTTATACCTTACCCGAGTGAATTAAGAGGGTGTAAAGATAAAGGTGTGATTCTCAAGAACTTACCCGAATGTTATGTAAAAATTGGATATGTATAAAAAATCCAAAGATTACATTGAACATTGAATTAAATTTTGATTACTATTTAATGCTAAATAATTATTAACTCTGATCGTGGGATCTTAATCTATAAAGTCATGATAATCTCAATACGCATTATTTTCTTATTAGGTTTTTAGTTTTCCCAAAAAAAAATTACTCATAGCTAGTTTCTTCGTTAAGATAAGATATTCACGCATAACGATGCTTAATCTCTAGAAATTCTCTTTGCGTTTTTTTCTCGCTATTACTTGAGAATCTCCTATTTACACCTTCTAGGCTCATCTAGTTCACAGAAAATAAATGGTTTTGAAAAATAATTTCCTAAAAATAATCATTTATATCACTTATAATTAGTTAATGAAATATTTTTTTATTATTGATAATAATTCATGTTTAAATATTTTTGTGAGATATTTTTCGATCGTTTATTTTTATAAGCAACCATTTAATAAATTATTTTCTAAATCGTTCGTTCTTCGCGAAATAGGCGCACTAATTAGACTAACTAGAGATGCCCAATGGGCTTCTTTTAAACGGGCTTCGCATTTTCACCGGCCCGAGCCGAGCCCGCCCATTTAATTGGCATACGAACTACCGAAAATGCCCTCTATCCTCCTCCTTCTTGCTCAATTCATCGTCCCTCCACAAAGCCAACTTTTCAGTCTCTCCCACCACCGTTCCCCACAATGCACGACCGCCGCCATGCTGTTAAAGCATATATGCCAAAGTTGAAGAGAAATGCTGGTGGTCAAGAACCAAGCTCGGATGGAAACAAGGAAAATGAAGTAAAGGAGTTCAAATTGAAGTCAAAGTTAGATACTAATGTTCAGGAGTTAAGTTCTGGTGCAAACAGGGGAAGTAAGGTGAGGCAGACTGCTGGTTTGGGAAGTGCAGTAACAAATGTTGGTGCTAATGATTCAATCAAGGCTGGAAACGATAAACTCAACTCTACTTGTGAGAATGAAGAAAAGCAGAACAAAGAAAGCATGATTTACATCAACAACACGTGCTCATTGAATAATAGATATTCAGTTTTAAGTCAAAGCTGAATACTTTCCGTATTCTGTTATTTCCCTTCTTCTGTTTTCATTTCATTAAAAACAGATTGTACAAGTTTTGTTGTTCGCTCGCATATAAATACTGGATTGTGCAAAGAACGAATACACGATACACTCTATGAAATTCCTCTCTTTCTTTTCAAGAAAGAAAACTGAATCTGAAGCTCAAGATCATTCCTTTTGATTCTTCATCTTTGTCAAGCTTGTTTCTTCATCTTCTCTCGTTTTCTGTCTCCTGTTCGTGTAATCTTCTCATGGTATCAGAGCTCTTTATCCTGGAGAAATCACCTTGATGCTGCATAAATACGATTGAATCTACAACAATTTGGAGTCAGGATTCAAAGCTTCATTGATCTGTGAGTAAATGATTCTCATCTTCATCCAGATCTACATCATAAATAGGTTTGCTACAACAATACTCCTAAACTAGCAAGAGCCTGAGTTTACAACCAGAACTGTTCGAAGATCTCGGAAACATAGAATGGTAGCAAGAAGCTTGAAATATCCATTCCCTATTCATGTCAATATCTCGAATTTCGTTACCATCAAGCTAACGAGGAAAATTTCCTTCTATGGCAAGCTCGCTTTCATAGATTCTTAAGGAGTCAAGACTTGTTTGGGTTTGTTAATGGAGAAGTTCTACCACCTGCTAGAACACTGCAGGTCGAAGAAGGGAATCGAACAATTGAGATCCCTAATCCTGATTATAATGATTGGATTAAGACGGATCAGGTTAGTGTCCTCCTGGATTAGTGGTGCTGTCTTCGAAAACATACTCGGTTTAATAATTGGCCTAAACACAGCATATGAACTGTGCGACCTTGCTTAATCGGTTTACTCAAAAAATCTGTGGCAAAGGAGTTTGAGTTAAGGGAAAATTACAAGCCCCGTCGGAAATGTGATAGATCTTTATCAACATATCTCGAGAGTTTAAGTCTCGTATGTGATCAATTGAATGCAATAGGGAAACCAAGTGGATGAGCTAACAAAACTTTCGGTGTTTTGGAAGGTCTAGGGTCTCGAGTATGAGATCTTTAAAACAACAATCTATTGTTTAAAGCCACAACCTGAATATGATGAAGTAATCGCATATTTGGAAAGATTTGAAACAAGGCTACAAAACTACTCCTTGAGTCGTCAATCCAAATTTAGCATACTATGGCCAAAGGAAGAATGAAGCTATACACAAAGAGGAGTTTAACAGAGATTTCGTACAACAAAATAGTAGTCTTGGAAGTACAAGAGGATATAGTCGAGGAGGAAGAAGTTTTGGAAGAGGAAGATCATTCAATAACAGATATAGAAACTATGGTTATCCTGGAAGAAATATGAACTACGAAACAATACTTGAACTATGAACAAGGCAGTCAATAGTTCAACCAGCTTAAAACCTCCTCTGCTTTGGGGTATGGTCAGGGTTTTAGACCATATAATGGCTCAGCTCAAAGGTATACAGATACCAAGACCTATCCTTCCTCAAACTTAACTCTCCATAAAAATGCTCAGATGGAGAAAACAACAGAAAACACTCGACTGGAGTGTCAAATTTGCAGAAGACCAGGTCATGATGCACTTCACTGCTGGTATCGTTTTGATAATTCATACCAAGCAGAGGAAGTTCCAACCACATTAGCAGCCCTACACATCGAAGATTCAAGTGGAAATTAGTGGTATCCAGACATGGGTGCAACAGCTCACATTACAACAAACTCTGGTATTCTTCATAATCCTTCTAGATACCATGGAACTGATACAGTGATGATTGGAAATGGATCGTGTCTGCCTATCATCTATACCGGGTGATACATTGTTGCATACTAAAGTGGATTCATTACCTTTGAATGATGTGTTAATTGTTCTTGATATAAAGAAGAATCTTCTATCTGTATCAAAACTAACGGATGATTATCCATGTTCTTTTGCTTTTGATGAAACTGGTGTATATGTTAAGGACAATTACACCAACACAACTCTGCTGCTCGGAAGGAAGGTTAAAGGGTTGTATCAAGTTGATTCTCACACCACATAAGCATTTCTAACTCAGAGACACAGGGCTCTAGGAGAGGATCTATGGCATCAGCGGTTGGCACACACCAATCTAAAAACATTGCAATACCTGCAAAAACAACAACACATTTACTATAACACTAGAATACAGAATGTATGTCGAAGTTGTCAAGTTGCAAAACACACTGCTTTACCATTTCCATTGTCTGAATCCGTAACATCTACACCTTTAGAAAAGGTTCACTGTGATATCTGGGGACCTTCACCAGTCATTTCATTTGTCATCTTTGTAGATGATTTTTCTCGGTTCAGTTGGATCTACCCGATGAGAGCAAAAACAGACTTCTATGACATCTTTATTCTGTTTTAAAACAGTCGAAAATCAACTTGACTGCAAAATCAAGATCTTCCAATGTGATGGTGGAGGTGAATTTGTTAGTTACAAGTTTCAGACACATTTACAAAGCCATGGCATTAAACAACAAGTGTCCCGTCCTCATACACCAGAACAGAATGGTGTTTTTGAAAGAAAGCATCGCCATGTTGTTGAGTTAGGTCTAGCGATGCTCTATCATGCTAAAGTTCCTTTGAAATATTGGGTTGATGCCTTCTTGACAGCCATTTATATCATCAATATGCTTCCTACACCTAAGCTACAGATGCAATCACCATATAGTAAACTCTATCAGAGAGAACCGAGCTATGATCATCTCAGAGTCTTTGGCTGTGCTTGTTTTCCTTGTCTCAGACCCTATGCTCAACACAAGCTAGATCCAAGGTCTCTTACCTGTATATTCATTGGATATAGCGAACGTCACAAAGGATATAGATGTCTTGTTCCTACTACTGGTTGAATATACATAAGTAGACATGTTATCTTTGATGAAAGGTTCTTTCCTTTCACTAAGACCTGTGTGACAGAGAACACATCCTATACAACACTATATCGACTATGGACAAGAGGTAAAATTTGTGGATCCAAAGTAAGCGAAATGATATCTCTTCATCTACACAAGACTCTATACAACAACCGTATAATAATGGCATCAATCATTCTACTTCATCTGTTTGCCTCCCGAAGAACAGGACAATCTTACTTCCATTACAACAACACAAGCTGAAGTTCCTACTCATCAGATCATTACTTTTCACAAGATCAGGAAATATCTAGCTCTATAACTCATCCCGAAGCCGTTCACTCGGGTGGAAACAATATCAACCATGCTCCTACTAGTTCTACTTCACACGGTACACCTACATCTCACCATATGCATTCGGTCAAAATCTGGAATTATCAAAACTAATCCTAAATATGCTTGTCTTGCTGAATACAAAGTACTTTGAACCTAGATCGTTAAGTCGGCATTAGCGATCAAGGATGGTATACAGCTATGAAAGAAGAGATGGATGCTTTCCATCGAATCATACCTGGATTTTAATTCCTTGAACAACGACATGAATGTGATCGGGCTGCAAATGGGTGTTTAAAACCAAATTAGCATATGATGGAAGTCTTGACGGGTTAAAAGCTCGTCTTGTAGCTAAAGGATTTCACCAATAAGAAGGTGTAGATTTTACTGAAACTTTCAGCCTAGTTGTTAAACATGCTACAATTCGGTTAGTCCCACTAGCCATGATAAATCGTGGCCTATTCATCAACTTGACGTCAAGAACGCATTCCTACATGGCACATTGACCGAAACAGTTTACATGGAGCAACCTCCTGGATTCATACGGTCACAAACACCTAATCATGTGTGCCTCCTCAAGAAATCTCTTTATGGTCTTCGACAAGCTCCTCGTGCATGGTTTGATAGGTTCAATACCTTCTTACTTGAAAATGGTTTTATCTGCAGCTCAACTGATCCCTCTTTGTTTATTCTTCGCAAGCAGAGACAAGACACGATACTTCTCTTCACGCCTGTGCATGACATTGTCTTAACTGGAGCTCACCCTCATTACTTTCAAGTTTAATTCATTCTCTAAGCCTTCAGTTTCACATGAAAGATCTAGGATATCTTCACTACTTTCTTGGCATTGAAGCTAAATGCAACTCTATTGATCTGTTTCTCTTGTCAAACCAAATATGCAATCGATCTTCTTACTCGAGGCTAAATTGCTTGATTGTAAACCAATCTCTACTCCACTATCTCGAGACCATATGTCCTGCAATCTGATTCCATTCCCTTATCTAATCCTCTTGAATATCGAAGTCTTGTTGGTGGTCTTCAATATCTAACATTGACTCGTCCTGATATTGCCTATGCTACAAACATGTTATGCCAGAAAATGTAGCAACCGACTGTTGCAGACTTTCACAAACTAAAGAGGGTTCTGCGGTATGTTAAAGGAACTATCAATTGTGGTATCTTTCTTCACTCTCGAAGCTCCAAACAACTTTATGGTTTTTCAGATGCAGACTAGGCTGGTTCCACAGAGACTAGACGATCTACAACTGGCTTCTGTACATTCCTCGGCTCTAATCTCATTTCTTGGACAGCAAAGAAACAGCCTACTGTTAGTCGATCTTCTACTGAAGCAGAATATCGTGCCCTTGCCTCTGCTACTACTGAGCTGACATGGATCAGCTTTGTTCTTCGTGATATTGGTCTGTCACTTTCTTCACCAACTCGTTTATTCTGTGATAATCAGTCTACTATTACTCTTACTGCTAATCCCATTTTACATGCCCGCACCAAACACATCGAAGTCGACTTTCATTTTGTACGAGAGAAGGTTGCTTCTGGCTCCCTCAATGTGTGTTATATTCCAAGTACTCACCAGCTTGCTGATATTTTCACAAAACCTATTTCACGATTTGCTCATTTTGACATTCGTACCAAATTGGGCATTGGTTCTTTACCCCTTCCCAATTTGCGGGGGATGTTAAAGCATATATGCCAAAGTTGAAGAGAAATGCTGGTGGTCAAGAACCAAGCTCGGATGGAAACAAGGAAAATGAAGTAAAGGAGTTCAAATTGAAGTCAAAGTTAGATACTAATGTTCAGGAGTTAAGTTCTGGTGCAAACAGGGGAAGTAAGGCGAGGCTACAGTGGTTTGGGAAGTGCGGTAACAAATGTTGGTGCTAATGATTCAATCAAGGCTGGAAACAATAAACTCAACTCTACTTGTGAGAATGAAGAAAGGCATAACAAAGAAAGCATGATTTACATCAACAACACGTGCTCATTGAATAATAGATATTCAGTTTAAGTCAAAACTGAATACTTTCCGTATTCTGTTATTTCCCTTCTTTTGTTTTCATTTCTGTTAAAACAGTTGTACAAGTTTTGTTGTTCGCTCGCATATAAATACTGGATTGTGCAAAGAACGAATACACGATACACTCTATGAAATTCCTCTCTTTCTTTTTCAAGAAAGAAAACTGAATACAAAAGCTCAAGATCATTCCTTTTGATTCTTCATCTTTGTCAAGCTTGTTTCTTCATCTTCTCTGTTTTCTGTCCTGTTCGTGTAATCTTCTCACCACCATCCCGGTCACTCCTTCAAACTCATCCCGACCGCTCTCTTCCTCGCCCCCTCCTCTGCTGCCTCCGCTTCGCCACCACCTCCGCCGCGCCGCCGCCTCCGTCCCCCTTTTTCGAAGACCCCCTCCTCCTCCGCATCAGGAAGCTCGCTCCGCCTCCTACTTCCTCGGGAAGAACCAGACCCTCGAGTTGGAGTGCGAGCTTGGCCTACAAGGGCAAGGGCGTCTGCAAGGTCTCCGGCACCCGGCTGGCTGTCCTCCGCGACCACGCCCTCCCCGGGCGAGCGCCGTCGGCCACGTCACCCCGGGAAGGGCAACTACGCCGAGGTTTTGTTTTTCATCCCTTTCTACCTCGCTCGATTCAGCTCGGAAAGTTTCGTGAAGTTTTAACTCCGGGCGAGGCGTGTCCGGAAATGCGCAGGTGACCAAGTTGAGGACGATATCTCCGCACCGGGACATCGTGGATGCCCCCGCGAGTATGCATCGTACCGTGGAGGGTGTAAGACGCAGAACTTGCTGTACGAGGCTCAGGTCAGGGCCAAGGAGCAGCAAGTCCGCGAGCTCATCATTCACGTCGGGAAATTTCCCGATAATGATCCGGAGTTCCCCGCGATGATGAAGCCTATCATTCCCTGCGATATCCAGTTCCACTATCGGAACAAGGTTGGTGGCCGATGTTGCACCTTCTTGTCCCTTGTCATTATGCTGCGCTGGTTTTTTTGTCTCGTTGGCATCTGAATTCTAATCAGTGTTTAACTAATCAGAAATTGTGTAAGCCCTTCCCACTAAGCAGGGCCGGCTAAATGATCAGATATTGTTTCTTGAGCTGTAACTTTCATGAAATAGGGATTCCTTGCTTGTGAGTTTTCCTAATTTTCCCATCTATTGGGAGCTGTGTTCTGCGGATGCAACCTTTAATTCAACTTCAAGGATCACCACGCCATGCTCTGTTGATGTGTGTGTAATTTTCAAACCAAAACAATGTCATTGGGCGATACGGTTATTCTTTTCTAATTACGAAGTTTATGGGGTCCAAGTTTTGGCATAAGGTTACTGCGCCGTGTGTGCAGTATCATTATCTTGATCACATAAGACTGTGACAAACCTTGTTCCATCTCTGAGTGAATCTTTGTTCTTGGCATGATCTTCTGACGGTGCTATTGCTTTCACAGATGGAATTTTCATTTGGCTCTCAGAGATGGTTGCCACGTGAATTGTTTGAAGAGGATCGTGATGATACTGAGAACCATGCTTTGGGACTGCATGCACCGGGCTTCTTTGATAAGGTCCTGAATGTCAACAGGTGCTTACTACAAAGTGACCCTTCTAACAAGGTATGCTACGAAGATGGTTGAACCTTGAAATGGATTCTTTCTATATGATTAATCATTACTGTTGAATCAAATATAAAGTAAAAAAGAAGCCACAGCCTAACATAGAAGGGGCAAATTAAATCCACTTATGACTCTAGCCAGAAGGAAGTTGTCAGCTCTACACGTAATGAGACATTTACATGCATGTAGTATAACTACTCTTATCTGACAAAAAAAACATTCGACACCTTGCAATTTATCTTCATTCTATGCTCGTCTGGGGGCATGTTTTCTTTTTCAAGTAGCTGCCAGATATAAGTTTACAGTTGTTGCATCTCTTTTGTGATTGGGCTCCTTGTAAAAAAATAATTGCTCTTCATGTGGTTATTTCCTTTGAACTGTTGAGATTTGTTTTGCTGATTAGACAGACAGAATTAAGAACTCCTTATTTAATGCTCAAAGACTTCTTTCCTTTTTGCATTTCTGCTCGTAGGTTCTTGCAGCTATACAAGACTGCTGGAGAGATCCCCGACTAGGTTTGTCTCCTTATGATGTCCACTCTCATGCTGGATTTCTTAAGCATCTAATGCTTAGAACTGGGAGGTAGGGGCTGTAGTGTAAAAGCTTTTCCACTTGTAATAGTTTGCGACCAGGATCTAAGCATGGCATAGTTAGTTTTTAAAGATAAATGTTTTACAGTTGATTGACAATGAATAATGAGATTGCCAATAAAGGAATCGGTAGATCACACACTGTCCAGGCTTCACTTGCAACCACAGTTAGATTCAGGCATGGTATGCTTTTTCGATAGTGAGAGATCAAGTGCTCTCTTTCGCATCCAAGGAACAGATCTTAGAGATGTTTTTCCTTTGGGAAGATAGAGAAGCAATGCGATCAGTTTGCTTGCAACCCTAATTTTACATTCCTTTTCCCAATTTTTCTTCTTATATTAATCGACACAATCAATTAATGCAACGAATTCTCATTAAGTTTATCTTTTCTGTCTATAAGTGGGTATGAACAATAGTTTTTCTTCCATTATCAAGTTATTTAGATAGCTGCATGCCATGGAAATTCCCTTAAGCGCAAAAGTTGGTTCTAGTTTCCACAGAAATGCAACTGGAATTCAGTGAATTTGTCTGAATTATATGTATCAAAAAAATTTCCAACAGTTTCGCTGTGTTAAAATCCTTATATCTGTATGGTAATTTGTTTTGGCTTCCCTATCTTTATTAGTGTTCATATATGTTCAAGGACATTGAGACTGGTCAGCCGGAGGTCATGGTTAATTTCGTGACATCATCTTACAAGCCCGAGTTGCTGAAACCCTCAGAAGAGAAAATTGCATCTTTCCCTGAAGTGGTTTGTTGGCCAACTCTTCTATGCTAATTTAATGAGCATTTCGTTTTTTTATTAGGTTGAGTAGGGGAACTTTCCAACACAGGTGAATTATGTTTAGAGTATCCAGTTTGCTAAAAACCATGGCCAACACACTGGATAAATGTCTCCATTAAAGAGTATCAGGTGGTCAGTCTTGATCGAATAAAAAATATATATCCAGTGATAATGGTTCTGCATATTTCTGTCATCGGGATTTCTTTTCTTTGAATGGTTTGGATTTTCATTTTCACTTATGTAAGAAGTTCAAAGAGATCAAATAATTCACGTTTTTAAAAATACTTAAGTAGATGCTAAACTGAGTTAGTGGCATAATAGTCTGTTGCAAGCAAGAGTCAACTATCTTCTGCATTCTTTCTTTTCATTATAAATATTAGGCTAGAACAGCACTCAGTGGCCCTTCCTCTGGCGCCGAGTTTTTGTGATTGCAATTTTTTTAATATATTATTTAAGATAATTTATACAAGTTAGTTTATTCTTGTAAATGGCAGGTAAGTGTTGTTAATAATGTGAATACTTCGGTGGGTAATACATCTGCTGGAGAGGAGGAATACACTTTGCATGGGAAATCTACCATCACAGAGACATTGAGAGGGCTTACTTTTCAAATTTCCGCCAATTCCTTTTTTCAGACAAATACTTGGCAGGTATCAACACATGATCAGATCAGTGTATTGCTAACTCCTCATAGCTTCCATTATCTTGTAAAAAATCCTAGTGTTTTTTTTTCGTCTTTGAAAATTTCTAAGACCTGGTGCACTTCAGGCTGAGTTTCTCTATAAACTTATTGAGGAGTGTGCGGGTCTTAGAGGGGATGGCTCAGAAATTGTGCTAGACCTATTCTGTGAACAGGCACCATTGGTCTGACACTTGCCAGAAGGTACAGATATTTGTCCATTATCTTGTAAAAAATCCTAGTGTTTTTTTTCTTCTCTTTGAAAATTTCTAAGACCTGGTGCACTTCAGGCTGAGTTTCTCTATAAACTTATTGAGGAGTGTGCGGGTCTTAGAGGAGATGGCTCAGAAATTGTGCTAGACCTATTCTGTGAACAGGCACCATTGGTCTGACACTTGCCAGAAGGTACAGATATTTGTCCATTGTGATAATATGTGAAAGAACTCGACCAATCTGAGACTGTCTTTTTCAGGGTTAGACATGTAAGTACATTCCAGTATTCTTTTCTCTGATGATCTAACGAAAGCTGAAATTTTCATCGTCGATACTGTACGGTGGAACCCAACTCAAGCCAGAAGTGAAATGAGGCAGAATTATCCGAACTGTCAGGGTTTGTGGAAATATGAAGAGTGCCCCGAAGGGAGTGGTCCCCATTAAAGCCAGCAAAAGAACGATAAAGAAAACGAGCCAATCTGTTTGATCAAGAAATGAATAAGTCAAAGCCAACTTGACCCGATCCAAGCTGCTGGTCATGAAGTATGTTCAATCTGGAGAAAAGAGATGTTCTGATTATATTAAAGCGGACTACCTGATGTATATGATGTAAAATTATATGGAACAGTTCCCGCAAGAGCCCTACCTTGGCGCACATGCGTATGGCAACGTGTGGAATCCCAGAGGATTGGACAACGAAGGTAGTTTCTCTCAAATGTGGGTTGTGGCGGAGCACAACGAGAATCTGAATACTATGGAGGTTGGATAGACGCTGAGTACATAATCAAAGCTGTATCTGCATTATTTGCGTTCTAGAAGTGCCCAGAGAAAAATAAAGGTTCTCTCTTTTTGGTTTCAAGTCAGTAACTCGGATAATTTCGGCAAGCAGACTAAGTCATTCATATTCTGGACCGTGAGTTATCCTGTGTCTTCTATTATGTCTGAGATTCTCATGAGAGTCAGGATCAAATGGCTGACAATTGACATGCTTATTCCGGATTATTTTCATAGTGATAACTGCTAAGGGACCGGTTGCTTTAATCTTGGCTGCCTAGGATTGGTACAAGTGGACCGCAAAATTACTTTTGGATTTCCGGTGCAACCTGTGTCCAGCTGCAACGGGAATCAATACTATGTCTATAACCCTGGTAACGGAAATTGTCCATTTATGGAAATAATAGCTTATCCTATATCTATTTTACAAGCCACTGTGTGTGTTATGTGCTGTACGCATGTTGCGAAATCTTCTCACTCATGCGTTCCCACCCTAGCTGTTGGGATATAATATGCGGAAACGATAGGATCTTGCAAATTACGTCAACGTGAAATTGCCAGAGAATTAAACGAGAAAATCAGGACACCAGAAATTTACGTGGTTGGGTCCGAGTATCAGTACCTACGTCCACGGGGAGAGCCAGCAGCAAATAATCCACTAAAATCGGAGAATCAGAGTTTACAATAGCTCAATCGCTCAAGTGTTTCCCGCACCTAGATTTAACCCCAAACCCTAAGTGTATAAATAACAACTCGCTTGGGTATAAACTCACGGCACAAAATTACCGTGCGACGAAACTTGATCGAACGCTCTACGTCGTCAAACAAGAACAGGGTCTTCACGTACGTATCCTCTTCGTAGGGCTTCAACAAAACGGCGCAGACGTGCGGCTCCTTGCTTCGTAGGTCTTTGGCGTGCTTCTCACTTCGGCGGCTCCTTTCTTGTTCTCGTAGGGTTTTTATTTCTTTAAAAACCGACTTCATGCACGCCGAACCCGGCCCACCGACGCTTGCTTCACTTGTCTACGTGCAAGGGCCTCTACCTTCGGCGTGGAGTGTGGGTGCGTGTGTGTGTGGGCCCAACAAGTCAAAGTCTTGACTTGGGCCCCCACAAAGACAATTCTTTTTCCGTGCGGGGAAGACGTCTTCGGCAGCTTCACTTCAAAGACCAAAAATTCATCTCCAATGAAGCCTTTTGATTTATTTATTTTTCATCTAATCTTCAAATTCGAGACATTATTTAACAATTCTCCACCTTGGCTCGATGTTTGAAGCCAAGTCATAGTGCTCATCATCCATGCTGCTCTCTTAACGCCCGACGGGCGCTCACTCTCCACGACGCCAATAGAGCTCAGCGAGCTTGAGCTTCGTCACGAAACAGACTTAGTCATCATGTCGTCGGGTTATCTGCTGTAGCAATCTTTTTAACAATAATAATACCCTTAGTTAAGACATCTCGGATGAAGTGGTATCTGATGTTGATATGTTTCGTTCGCTTGTGATAAATTGGATTATGCGCCAAATATATCGCACCTTGGTTATCACAGTGTATATCCACACTTTTCTGTTCTAACCCAAAGTCCGAGAGCAAACTTTATAACCATATCGTCTTTTTCGCTACAAAGGTCAGTGCCATGTACTTTGCCTCAGTCGAAGACAAGGCAATGTGATCCTGTAAGGACGCTTTCCAACTAACTGCACCACCCGCTAGCGTAAACACGTACCCTGCTAAAGATCTGCGATCATCCAAGTCACCGGCGTGATCCGAATCCACATAACCAGTGGTCTCACTACCATTGCTGTCCCTCCGGCGTGATCCGGTATACTATACCCACGTCTATTGTCCCTTTCAAATATATGAGGATCCACTTCACAGCTTCCCAATGAGCTTTACCAGGATGCTTCATATAGCGACTAACCACGCTCACAGCTTGTGAAATATCAGGCCTAGTGCACACCATAACATACATAATACTACCCACGGCACTAGAATAAGGAACACGGGACATATGTTCCTCCTCCTTCTCAGTCTGCGGTGATAATTTTTCTGAAAGTTTAAAGTGCTTCGCTAAAGGTGTACTTACAGATTTCGTCGACTGCATGTTAAAACATGCCACGATCTTCTCAATGTATTTCTTTTGAGACAGACGTAAAACTCCTGCAGTCCTGTCACGCAAAATCTCCATACCCAAAATTTTCTTTGCAGCACCTAAATCTTTCATCTCAAATTCAGCATTTAACTGCCTCTTCAGCACATCAATATCAGACATATCCTTAGCTGCTATCAGCATATCATCAACATATAAGAGTAGATAAATCAAAGAACCATTCTCCAATCTCCTAAAGTAAACGCAGCTGTCCATCTGACTTTTTGAATAATCTTGACTAGCCATGAAAGCATCAAAACGTTTATACCATTGCCTAGGAGATTGTTTCAACCCATACAAAGATTTCTTTAACAAGCAAACATGATCTTCTTTACCCGGAATAGCAAATCCCTCTGGTTGCCTCATGTAAATCTGCTCCTCTAACTCACCGTGAAGAAACGCAGTTTTCATATCTAATTGCTCTAACTCGAGATCCTGCGAAGCAACTAAGGCAAATAAAACACGAATAGAAGTATGTCTTATCACAGGAGAGAACACCTCATTGTAGTCAATGCCCTCACGCTGTATATATCCTTTCGCCACAAGTCTCGCCTTATACCTCGCTGCCTCGACACCAAGAATGCCCTCTTTCCGTTTGAAGACCCATTTACTTCCGACAATCTTTTGGCTCTTGGGTACTTTGACCAGCTCCATGTCGATTTCGATGGAGAGATTCCATCTCTTCACTCATAGCTCCTAGCCACTGCGACGACTCCGAACTAGCCATCGCCTCAGAGTAAGACGAAGGCTCATCTGTCTCAACCTCATCGCCTACAGTCAATGCATAAGCAATATATGTATAACCATAACGTACCGATGGTTTAATTTGCCTTCTCTCTCTCTATCTGCGGCTATAGTTTGCTGCGGCTTTGCTGGTTGTTCACTATCACCGACTTCAGGAACTGCGGCTTCATCTGCAGTCTCAACCTCTGTTACCTTCGAGGTCTCTGGAGTCTCCACTTGAGGCTCCACCTCACTTATGACACAATGATCTGTCTTCTGCCGGTTGTGTCTCGAACTCCTTGTTGAAGCATTGTAGTCTCGTCGAAGATTACATCTCTCGCTGATTAGAAAACCGGTGATTTGGGATCGGTGCACCACAGCCGGTAGCCTTTCACCCCTTGTGCATAACCCATAAATATGCACTTATTTGCCCTCGGCTCAAGCTTACCATCACTCGCATGAGCATACGCAGGACATCCGAATATTCGTAATCCGGAATAATCAACAGGCTTCCCCGACCATACTTCCTCAAGAGTCTTCCACTCGATAGCAGACGATGGAGATCGATTTACCAGGTAACACGACATGTTCACTGCTTCAGCCCAAATTCCTTGCCAAGTCTTGCATGCGAAAGCATGCATCGAGCTCGCTCAAGCAAGATTCTGTTCTTCCGTTCTGCGACGCCATTCTGCTGTGGTATCCTAGGTACTGTGCGGTGTCTTACAATACCTTCTTTCTCGCAGAACTCGGTAAAATCTTTACCACAGAATTCCATGCCATTATCGGTTCTCAGGCACTTGATTTGCTTATCTGACTGCTTCTCAATCAATGCCTTAAATTTCTTGAACCGATCAAACACTTCAAATTTTTGCTTCAGAAATTATATCCATACCTTCCTCGAATAATCGTCGATAAAAGTTAGCATATATCGGGCACCTCCTTTTGAAGGAACTGAAGACGGGCCCCAGACGTCTAAATGAATATATTCAACAGGTCGTTTGGTCGAATGAATAGCTGTAGTAAACTTAACTCTGTGCTGCTTCCCATAGATGCAGTGCTCACATAAGTCCAGCTTTCCTGTTTTCTGACCACTCAACAACCCCCTTTCACTCAGCATCGTCATACCTGCCTCACTCATGTGCCCTAAACGCATATGCCATAACTGAGTCAAGTTAGAGTCTGACTCACCTGATGAAACAGCAACACTTCCAGTCACGATCTCTCCTAGTAGATGATAGAGAGTATTCACTTTCTTCCCTTTCATCAACTTGTCATAGCACCTCGAGAGACCTTCGCACTCCGCCTTCAGGTGTACGTGCACCCGATGTCATCGACTGTCCCCAGAGAAATAAGGTTCTTCTTGAGCTCTAGTACATGCCTCACATCTATCAATGTGCGAACCACCCCATCGTGCATTCAGATCCGGATTGTCCCTATCCCTACAGCCTTACAGATTGCATTATTCCCCAAAAGAACCCTACCGATGTGCCCCTCCTCATATCTATTGCCTCATATCTATCAATGTGCGAACCACCACATCTATTGCGATGTGCCCCTCCTCGTGACACTCAAAGCACTTCACGCGTCCCTTGGACTTTCTATTGCGTGATTTTGATATGCTTTTACCTTTGGTGCTACTAGGCTTTCGATGTTGTTCTCTACCCCAAATCGTCAGTGCTTGCACTGCTCCTTTCGCTAGACCGTCATCTCGCAACTTTCTCTGCCACTCCTTAGAGAATAAGGCGGACTTTACCTCTTCTGAGGTAATAGTAGTATGCCCCTGCAACAGCAAATCAGTAAAGTGCTCCCATGACTCTGGTAAAGAGGTTAACAATATCATGCCTTGTTCTTCTTCATCAAGTATCTTACCGACATTCTTCGGATCCAACATGAGTTTATTAAATTCATCTAGGTGGGTTCTGATAGATGTACCTTTAGTATATCTAAATTGAAACATCTTCTTTAGCATATATAAACGATTGTTCAAACCTGTCTTCACATAGAGTGTTTGAAGTTTTGCCCATAATGCCGCGGCATCCTTCTCCTCAATAACCTCTAGTAAGACCTCATCCGACAAATTTAACAGGATTATGCTCTTTGCTTTTTGCATAAGCTCTACCCTCTCTGAGGCTTTCATTATAATCGGCAACTCATCTTCACCATCCAGTGCCTTGGCCAAATCTTGTGTTGTCAATAAAGCCCGCATCTTGATGCTCCATAACACAAAGTTATTTCTCCTATTAAACTTCTCAATCTCAAATTTCTTCTTAGACATAATTGCAATAACAGAATTTCCAGATAATAATCAGACAAGCAAAAGCCCCAAATCACAATCAAGAAATCCAACCTCAAGCTCTGATACCAATTGTTGGGATATAATACGCGGAAACGATAGGATCTTGCAAATTACGTCAACGCGAAATCACCAGAGAATTAAACGAGAAAATCAGGACACCAGAAATTTACGTGGTTCGGTCTGAGTATCGGTACCTACGTCCACGGGGAGAGCCAGCAGCAAATAATCCACTAAAATCGGAGAATCAGAGTTTACAATAGCTCAATCGCTCAAGTGTTTCCTGCACCTAGATTTAACCCCAAACCCTAAGTGTATAAATAACAACTTGCTTGGGTATAAACTCACGGCACAAAATTACTGCGCGACGAAACTCGAACGAAACGCTACGTACGCCAAACAAGAACAGCGTCTTCACGTACGTATCCTCTTCGTAGGGCTTCAACAAAACGGCGTGGACGTGCGGCTCCTTGCTTCGTAGGTCTTTGGCGTGCTTCTCACTTCGGCGGCTCCTTTCTTGTTCTCGTAGGGTTTTTATTTCTTTAAAAACCGACTTCATGCACGCCGAACCTGGCCCACCAACGCTTGCTTCACTTGTCTACGTGCAAGGGCCTCTTCCTTCGGCGTGGAGTGTGGGTGCGTGCGTGTGTGGGCCCAACAAGTCAAAGTCTTGACTTGGGCCCCCAAAAAGACAATTCTTTTTTTCCGTGCAGGGAAGATGTCTTCGGCAGCTTCACTTCAAAGACCAAAAATTCATCTCCAGTGAAGCCTTTTGATTTATTTATTTTTCATCTAATCTTCAAATTCGAGACATTATTTAACACTACCCTCCTGAAAACCCTTCCCAAATGGAAAGAGTGGCCACTTGGGCGACCCCTAGTGATTGCCTCTTTTGTGTTCTCAATCTAGTTTTCTTGTCATAATAGATCGTATGATGCTGTCAGTTATAAGAATTAAAAGGCATAATTTAACTATGGGTGATGCAAACTTGTATGTAATGAGTCTATTTGTCTTCTTACAAGATGTCCCAAGATTCAGTTACTGGACATTGGCGGCGTCGATTGGTGAATGTCGACATAGGATATTGGCGCAAAGAAATCTTTACTTCTCTAAGCACAAGTGCTAATGGGGTTACTTGGGGCGGAGAGATAGTCAACATGGAAACTGATGGTCATCATACGGTAACGCAAATGGGGAGCGACCACTTTCGTTATGAAGGATTCGGGAAATCGTTTTGTTTCCAGAACCTTCATTATGCTGATGCCAATTTGGTGAACAGAGAAGCCGATAATGCCATATGGATGGTGACGAACCCTGAATGCTATGGTTTGCAGATCATGGGTAAGATTGCTTAATATGGAGTCAATTTCTCTTACGGTGGTCCCGGTTTTCAGCTCAGTGTTTGAAGTAGTAAATAGCGGCTAAGCCATAGAATAGGTCTCCCTGATGCGTACATTCTGCGCAGGTAGTTTCGAAATGGTGTCCAGAAGTTAGTGTTCATTATCGTTTTCGGAATGATGATCACATTGGCTTGTATTTCAGATGCATAGTCGGCTTGGGATTTCAGCTGATGAGATAGCAACAATTTGACAGTCAAGTTGCTAGTTTCCACGAGTCTTGGAAGTTCATCCCTTAACACATCTCTTTTACAGCATATGTTAATGTACTTCGAGCTAGATCGAGTCGACATGAATACCCCAAACAAAATGATGCGGTCATAAAAAAGGGGCTAATGGAATATCTTCTTTCACTGCTAAATGCCAGTTTCAGCCTGGAACCATCCCGACATGACATCTATATTTAAGGTTGTAGATTTAGATAAAGACCTGAGAAAGGCTAGTCAATTCACCCTGTAAAAAAAGTATAGCGAGACTTCTCAAAGAATATAGCATTTTTTGCAACGCAAAATCTGAAACTTTCCCTAAACATATGGATCACCATCCGGATTTGGTCAACAGAATCAGAGAGATGTACGGTCGCGTCTCCTGAGGAAACACCAAAGGCTTAAGAAATTATATTCAAAGGCGTATGCATCCTCTATACACTTCTCATCTTCGTCTTTCATTGAATGGAAAGACATGCAAAAACGACGACATATGCAAACTCCCCATATGGCAGCCTCCCCATTGTGCGGATCGCGCATGCCATTCTTATATTTTCAATTTGATACTAGAATGAGAATGAGAGATCAATAAAAACAATAAAATGATAAAAGAAGGGAAATTGAGTGCAGAAAATATATCATTCATACCAACAAATGAAGAGAGCCGGTAGGCGCTAATGTTTTGGGGGCAAAATGCAAGTAATGGACCTTCACCCGTCAACTCCGTAGGCCAAACGTCAGGACGAAGACCAAGCATTTTTCCTTTGTGGGTTGCATAGTGTGCTTTTGTCTTTTTGCAGCTCTTGTTCAAGCCAAGTATCGATCAGGTAATCAATTTTTTGGGATGTTACAGCTTTTTTTCTCGTAATACTGGTAATAATCAACCTCGCTATCCGTGAAACGTCGCCACGACTGAGAAACTTCCCCGAAGGTAGAAGAAGTGTTACATCCTCAAGACCTCTGCCGACCAAGACCAAGAGATACCTCGTCGGGGCAGCGTTTCATCTACGGCAATTACGTGGGAAAAATCAAGCCGCGGGGGAATGGCTATCAAGGATAGGCAGGCTTTTTCACTTTCAATTATTAAGGTGGAGTGAATTTGCCCACACGTCACTTATAGAAGGTCTTTTTTTTTTTTTTAATAACAATTTTGTTATGAAATGTGTAATCGAGTCTCTCAACTTACAAAAATTAAAATTAAGTCCTAACATTTGTTAAATTGATGCAATTAAGTCTTTCCATTAATTACGTCCAATTTGACTAATGAAAAATGGTGATGTGGTTTTTTTTTTATTATTTTCTCTATCTTCTGTGACGACAATGTGTCTAAAACGACGACATCGACTCTAATTTGATCTTTTAATAGAGTTTTTATTTAGATTATATTTAAAAATAAGTTAACTTAAAAGAAAAGGAACAAAATTAGGTGACAGTTGTTGCCGCCCTACCATCGCCGAGAAGGGGTGGCAATGGTGAGGTAGCGAGGGCTTGTTAATTACTTATTATTTATTTATAAAATTTAGCTAATCATTTAAATTAATTTATACAAAATTTGGATTGAAAATTAGATTTGCACCTAATGTTCATTCTAGCCTTATGCTTCATATTTTAGCCCTGTCATTGCCACATAAAAAGAGAAAAAATAATAACAAAAATCATATCGGCATTTTTTTGTTAATCAAATTGAACGAAATTAATGAAAGGAATCGATTGCACAAATTTGATAAGTTTTAGGATTTCATTACACTTTTCTTAAGTTTAAGGACTCAATTGTATTTTCATAATAAATTTTAAGATTTCCAATAGACTCATCTCATATTTCTTACGGATTTCTTTTGAAATTTTATTTTCAAGAAACTTAACAAAAAAGTCCTAAACCTATTGCAATTATACCGATTCAGTCATAATTTTTTTTTTTTTGGCCAATTGAATCCTAAACCTTTTGCAATTGTGTCAATTCAATCCATTCAAATAAATTTAGTTGGTTGGCATTGACATGGACTCCAGCCAATGCCAACGGACAATTTTTTAACATTAATTTATTTTTTGAATTTTTAATATTTTCTTTTTTTCCCTTTCTCTCTCTCTCTCTTCAACGATCGGCCATAGGGGAGAGTTGGTAGTTGGATTAAGGTGGTTGGCCAGGTCGGATTGAGGGCGAGTTCGCCCCCGCCACCTAGCCACTAGCGAGGTGAGCCCTTGCCATCGCTGGGCGGGCCCTCGCCAAATTTGAGTGAGGGCGAGCTCGCCTAGCCACTATCAAGGCGAGCCCTCACCATTATTGGGAGGGCCCTCACTGAATTTGGGTGAGGGCGAGCTTGCCTAGCCACTGGCGAGACAAGCTTGCCCTTGCCCAGATTTGACGAGGGTTCGCCTCACTGTCGCTAGGTGAGGGCCTTACCATCATTGGGTGTGAGTGAGCTCGACCTCGCCTAGCGATGGTGAGGCGAACCCTCATTAGATTTGGGTGAGGGTGAGCTCGCCAATCCCTCATCAGTGGATTCAGCGAGGGGGCTTGCCCTTGTCAGATTCGGAGAGGGCTTGCCTCATCGGTGGCTCAGCAGCCCTCACTAGATGACAGGGAGAGCCCTCAGTTTGGTGACTGGCCCTCCCCTCTATCCGGTCACTTGAAGAAGGAGGGAGGAGAGGAAAAAAAGAGAGAGATAAAAAAAAAAAAGAAAAGATTAAAAAAATGGAAAAATAATATGAAAAAATTGTCCACTAGCATCGGCCAGCATCCACATCGAGCTTGCCAACCAAATTTGATCAAAGGGATTGAATTGACATAATTGCAAAAGATTTATGACTCAATTGATCAAAAAAATAAATTTATAACTGAATCGGTATAATTGCAATAGATTTATGATGACTTTTTTTTAATGATTTTCCCTTTTATTTTCATTGAAAGCACCGTACGACTTACGTTTTGCCGATTATCCAATTTTCTTAAGCTTTTTTTTTTTTTTTTGTGGGGGAGGGGGGTGGGAATGATATTGACTAGCCCATGTAACACGGTGATGACTAATGGCAAGCAAAGGTGGACCAACCGATATAATGCTCATTAATATCGATGGTTCATTCGGTGGTTGTTGGAGATGATGACGGGTAATAATTTCGGAGCTAGAAATTCTCGGTAACCCTGGAAACATCGTCGTAATCAATTATTTCTGGCCATGCCATATGCTGAAAAATAAAATAGAATTTCATGGTGTATTGTGATAATGATATGTGTAAAATAAAATAGCGTGACATGATATGTCCTTTCGAATTGACCTATGGTCCATCAATCAATAGCTGTCTATTGACTTCAGACCTGGATACATATGCGGACAAAGACCCAGCAGCAAGTCTTGGTCTTCTTGTGCCGTAGACTCAGTCTACAATTGTAAGCGGAAGGAAATTCAAGATGAGACTAATGTCCAGACGACCAAGCACCACATGGGATCGCGTGTTATTTTTCCTCTTAGAATTTTCAATAAAAGAAGAAACTAATTTTTGACAATTATCATTTGTTAAACACAAAAATATATGATTCGAGAGGTAACTAAGACACATCGAAAAATTTGAATTTGGGATCTCTTATTCTAATATTATCTAAAATTTTGTGGAATTACGGTAAATTACTCTAAAAATTTAAATCATTACCTAAATGCGAATCTAATATTTAAATATTCTTACACAATCTTACGACAATACAAAATGCACAAAAGGATTATCAGGATACAAAATAACTTTTTCCAACTAAATGTACTATAGCTATTAAGATGAAGTAAAATCGTTGTATGGAGAGCTCACGCTATAAATATAAGGCGTTCATGCATATCTTCCTCACACTTCTCTTCTCCAAAATCTCCACAGCTCGATGACAATGGCAAGATCGATTCCAGCTTTCTCGTTTGCGTTGCTTGCTTCTTTAGCTTCAGCACTAGTTCTTTTGGTTCAAGCCCAACAAATTCCAGGTACCTCTCTCTCTCACTCTCCCGCAAACTTCTTCTCCCCTTTCTCCCCAACACAGCATGATAATTTTTTGTCTTGCGAATTAAATTTCGTACAATGTTGTTGTCCCCATCCATGGCATCGGGAAAATTAACCAAAAAATTATAAATCTATTGCGCTTTTGCTAATTCAGTCTTAAAACTTTCAATTTTACTAATTGAGTCATAAATCTTTTCATTTCTTACCAATTGAGTACATTCGATCAATTTTGGTTGGAAATTGCTAACATGGAAGCTGGTGGTGCCATATAAGACTACCAAATCACGCTGCGTGACAATTTTTAATAATAATATAATATTTTTTTGAAATTGTTCTTTGTTTTTCTCTCTTTTCTTTATTACTTCTTCTTCTTCCTTTCGCCGGTGGCTAGTCACCAACCATGCTGGGCTAGCCAAGCCTCATCTCGGGCCAACTAGCCTCACCCACCATAGATGAGGCTTGGCCGGCAACCCTTGGCGAGGGGAGCCCTTGCCTAGGGGAGGCTTGGTGAGGGTTAGCCTCGCCTAGGCTAGCATGGCCTCGTCGGGAGGGGCGGCCTCATGGAATCTAGCTTGGGCGATGGAGCCCTTGCCGGGACTCGCCCCCTCCCCCTCCCCAAAGCGAGGCCTAGCGAGGGTTGGCCTTGCCTAGGCCAAATCGGGTGAGGTCGGCCCTCGCCTCGACCAGGGCAGCCTCGCCTGGCATTGCCTTCACCCAACTGACACCTAGCGAGGCTGCCCTGGCCTGAGCGAGGGCCATCCTCGCCAGATTTGGCCTGGGTGAGGCTGACCTTGCTAAGTCTCGCCTAGGCGAGGGCGAGCCTAAGGCTCGCCCTCGTCCGGCCACACCTCGCTTGTAGCACGTGAGGCTAGTTGGCCTGACATGGCTAGTAGCCAAGCTTCAGTGGCCGGTTACTGGCAAAAGGAAGAAGAAGCAAAAAGAAACTAAAAAAAAAATAGAAAAAGAGAAAAAAATTCAAAAAATATTAAAATATTATTAAAAATTATTCACGTCAATGCTGGCAGTTTTACATGGCACTTTATTAGCGTCCACGTCGATGACATCCGATCAAAATTAGCTGGATTGATTTCATTGGCAAGAAGTAAAAATATGTATGACTCAATTAGCAAAATTGAAAGATTTATGATTGAATTGGTAAAAGTGTAATAGGTTTAGGACTTTTTGGACAATTCCCCGTGACATCAAGAATTGTCGGCCATTTTACTGTCTATGGCCATCCATCGTTATGACCTTTTAACAAATTAAAATGGTCTATCATTTATGTTCATCCTCGGTTGATCTGGCGTCAAGTGAATGATTGAGATTTAATTTTTCCAATAATCCAACAAAAACATCATTGGTCCATTTCATCAAGTTTTTCTTTCTTTTCATCAAACTTACAAGGTTTTATCAGCATCGATTGTGGAGCATCTAATGAATACCCTGACGATAATGTCCAAGCAATATATTCAACGGATGATGGGTTCATAGACTCCGGAAAGAGCATGCAGGTATCCACAAAGAATATATATGACTATAAGTTCCAGTATGCGAAGAATTTAAGGAGTTTTCCCGACGGAAAGAGGAACTGTTACACTTTAAGACCAGACCGAGGCAAGAACATCACCTATCTGATTAGAGCAACATTTTGGTATGGGAACTATGATAGGAAGAATCAAATGCCTTCATTCGACCTATACATCGACGTTAATTATTGGGCCACGGTGAGCTCTTCGGATTATCATCATGAAGAAATCTTGTACTTGTCCAAGGCAGATTATATACAAGTGTGCCTTGTGAATACTGGCAATGGAGTGCCCTTCATTTCGGCATTGGAACTAAGAGCTTTGGACGATGACTTCTATGGAGTGGGATCTGGATTATTGCGACTCCTATGGCGGTATGACATCGGACGAAGCTTGAACTCTTCCATCAGGTGATCAATTAATTTTTGAGATACAAATGTATAGTAATCACAGCAAAGAGAGGATTCCATTTCTTTTTGTTTTTTTCAATCGAATTTTGCAATATTGCACACGGATCAAGTTGACGCCAAAGTCAAAAGGGTGAAAGACCAAAAAGGCCATCGGGTTAGGAGATATATAACATGTACACAGGAAGACAAAAATGAGCAAACAAAAGAAAAGGCCATGAAATATCGACAAATTACAAAGCAAAACAAAATTCAAGATAATCAATAAAGATAATTGAAAACAATGATATTAGATATCAAAGATTACAAAAAAATCATTAAATGTTTACAAAATTCAAGAAGAGAAATAGAAAAGCCATTTGTTCCAAGCATAAAATAAATTAAAATCATTTGAAATCTTCCAATTATAATCCGAATCAAGCTTAGAGTTGAATATTGTTTTAAAATAAAACTTGCCGTCATATGATGTGGTTGAGGAACAATTATTCAGGCAGCATTGATAGATAAATTTTAATTCAAAATTTACAACAATAATAAAATTGAAAATTTTGCAATATAAGGAATTAACTTATTATTGGTAGATTGTCATGTCAACAAATGTAATTATATTTCCTACCTTCGTACTACCAGGCATGCATGATTTTACTTTTTTCTTAGTCACATACTAATCTAATAAAGTGTTATTTTCATAATGGTACATATTTAATTTAGTGTAATAGTTGTACATGTATTATCTGCTAAAGTCAAAATAATTTTTTCCTGTGTAGTATTTGCATAGCATGGGGTTTAGCAGCTACTAATTTTTGTATTGTTTTAGCGTCCTTCAATCAGCAAACATATGATAAATATGTATACATACATATATATAGAAGAAGACTCCCCACATTAAGAAATCACAATTCTTATTTTCTTCTCCATGATTTTGGTTATATACTATAAATAAACAAATTATGTTATCTCTCCGTATTTTGAATTTAAAATTTAAATCCTTTCTATTTTATGAACAACCTTATAAAAAAATTCGAATGCTGGAATACTTCTTTCGTTCCATTTTTATGCGCTTAATTGCTTTAAATACATGTAATGCGTGTGCACTTTTCCTACTAAATATAAGATAACATTGCCTTTACGGTTGACATATAAGATTCTAATTTGTAAGGGATTGATCATGAAGGGATACCTTTTTAAGAATACCATCATATCCTATTTCTAAAACATCGTTTCAACTATTTTGAAAGTAGATGGATCGGCTAGGTGTAAGTATGGTATTTCCTTAACATGGGTCTTTATTTATTTGACAATATTTGTATGGATTGACGTCAATGGCGGAGGATTTTTTTGTAACCTTTGGTGTAAAGGTTTGTAGAGAATCTTTATATTAGGGAAGAAATCTAGAATATAATTGAGACTACGTAATAATCTTTATAATTGACTTTTGTCTTTAATCTTATCCGGGAATTTATCAGTAAAAGAGATTGATCTTTCTATGGGAATTAAGGTACCTAAATTGATATAATGACCTAGGAATCTAATTTTGGTTTGGAAGAATGCTATTTTAGTAGGAGATACTACTAAACCATTTGGAGTAGATCTCAATTGTATCAAAGAAGGTCACATATATATATATATATATATATATATATATATATATATGTATGTATGTATGTATGTATGCACTTTTCACTCATTTTTCTGCTTATTTATTACTCTTGTCTCTCTCCCTTCCACTCTCTTCGTTATTTCTTTATTCTAATTATGCCTCTTTTGCATGGAAGAAGTTTTCTACCTAATGTTGACACAATTTTTTATTAGTATACAAGTACGTTCATTATATAAAGTTACACAAGTTACGTGTACTTGAGACATAGTTTGAACAAAAGAATTACAATAGGTCAAAATATCGTGTTGACGAATTCATATAATAAGTTGCTCGAAATGATTATCATTAATGTCAACATTAGAATCTCATATAATTAATATGTTAATGTGATATTTCCTTTTTGCTTAAATGTGTATATATGGTTTTATTATAAATATGTATAACAATCCCCGCAAAGTGCAAATGATGTCATATATATAATAGAACTCGATGTCTGCTCATGATGAGGGAACTTCACACATGAGCTCACGCGCGTACCTACACACATATATTAAAGAGTGCTCCCTGGACACTTGGTAATGGTTGTTAATTATAGTTTAAAAATATGAACATCTCAATTTAAAGTATTTTACTTTCTTGAAATATGTTAATTTTTCAATTTTCAAAACATATCAGTAAGTGTTTTTAGTAATTTTATTGGTTTTAACTAATGCCTCTAGGACACCTGTTAACAACATATATTGATATGAGGTTAGTTGTAATACTCATTTGACATGAAATACATGATTAATATTTGTTGTTATTCCGAAGTTCTTACAGTCCATCTAGATCTTGGAAATATTCCAGCGAATTAGATTAGTCCTAACCCAATCCAAAGCCTTTTTGGTCTTAAAACAATCATTCTAGGAAATGCTTAAAAAATAATGAAAATTTTAATTCAATTACGTAAGTGGAACTATATGAAACTGATGTATTGTATCTACAGACAACGTGTTACAAGTCCGTGGCAATTTAACTTCTCTCAACGAATATTATTGACTGCGAATCATATTGTAAATTTTAAGTTTTGCATTGAATCACAAGTGAGATGTTTTGATTTTGGATACCCAACCAACGCATTTCACTAGTAATGTGTTGAATATTTAGTAGCTTCAATGTTTCAGTAGCATATCCATATGAATTGGCATTTGCTAGTCACTCAGTCAATTGCTTGATTGTTTGCTCTTAAATTGTTTGTGGAAATGCCTCTCACAGGCACCCTGATGATGTTTACGATCGGATCTGGACACCTCTAAACTATGATGCCTTTCTCACACTAAACACCGGATCTGCCATTGATTTATTCGACAACAATGATGCGTATAAGTTTAAGATTCCCGAGGAAGTTCTTCAGACCGCTCAAACAGCAAAGAATGCCAGCTTTTCCATGGATTTATGGTGGGACACTTCAAGGTCCGCAACGAAATGGGTCGCGTACTTTCATTTTGTGGAGATCGAGAGATTGACTAATGGCTTGCAGAGTGAGTTGACGATTTCCACGAATGATAATCAATTCGTGAAGACGGTGACCCTCGAGTACTTAAAGCCAGTGGTTGTAGTTTCCACTCCAATGAGTGGGTCGAACATCACCTTCTCATTCGCATAGACGGATAACTCTGGAAATCCACCAATTCTCAATGCTGTGGAGATCTATGCCGTCAGTGATCTTCCAAATGTACCCACAGCACAAGATGATGGTAAGCTTTTAGTGTTCTACATGTTTTTATTGTCTACATACACTTTGTACAGTTGTGCTACAATTGACATCCGTAATAATTAGATAGATGTTCAATTGTCAATAAGTAAGATTTCAGGAATCCTAAGTATACTGGTCTCCACTGTGGGTCTTTATGCCATTCGTGAACTCCGATTTTGTTGGGATCAACGGGTGTGGCTAACTATTACTCTGCTATCTGCTTAGTTCATTGCAATGGCTACTTTTTGTTTGGTAATTGCTTAAATGTCTCTTCAAGCTGAAGCACTGAAATGTTACGAGTCTTTTGAAATCTGAAAGTCTGTATAACTCACATGTGAATGCAACCACATTTTGCATCTCTGTCCTTCGCTTTAAATAATAGATCGTTTTTGTGATTTAAATCACAGTGAAAGCTATCAACGCCATCAAAGATACATATCAAATTAAGAGAGAGAGCTGGCAAGGTGATCCATGTGTACCAAGGAACGACACATGGGATGGTTTAAATTGTAGCTATGGAAACCCTCCAAGGATTACATCGCTGTGAGTCCCCGAACATTGTTTTTTTTACGTAATACTGGTTTTCTTAGTGAAACCTTCCTCATTTGTCATGAAAACTGGAAGTTCTATTTAGCAAGGAGAAAGAACATTTAGGGTGAATGCAACATTTCGACGTGAATTCTCATATGGACTGAGAATATTGTTATGCCTTCGTAAAGTTCTTAGAGTCTGTTTGATTGCAGTTATGTTACCCCAAATTCCCACACAAGGTGGGACAGAGCACATGAAGTAACTCAAAATTTGACACCTACCCACTAAAGTCACAATCTTGAGTAGCCATTTTGGGTTTCGTCCAGATGTATTTGGCCAGGATGTTACGAGACGTTATTACCATTTTAGAATATTACAAACTGGTGATAGAGTACTCATCTTGTGTGCCAATTTTGGTACAAAATAGGATCTACTGCAACTTGATTTGACGATGGCGGAGATTGATTGCTAAGGCATTTGTGGGGCTTCTAAGAATGAGAAGGGGCCAGGAATGGATCAATTCACACACTGAAAGGGGTGAGAGTGCTGCTAGGCTATGGGGGCATGATGGAACTTCGGTGTTTTAGAAGGGGGAGTTTTTGGCACCCTGAGCCTCACATGCTATTGGAAAGAGCTCAAACTGACTCCTAAGTTGACACCACCCCAGATAGTTACCATCTTAAGTATTTCTTTGGGGGATTGTTCCATATAGACTGGGTGGGTCATGCAGGTTATATACTCTCTGAATGACAAAAGATGCTTTCTTCTTCTCCAATGTATAGTTATCTTGCCCGTGCAACTTTCTGTTACTAATAGCCTAGTTTTGACGCAAGTTTTCCGAATTGCATTGTGTATGAGCAAGTATTAGGTCTTCCAAAGATAATTTTTATGTACTCTAGGTCCGATAATAATCATAAATTATGGAACAAGGAATTAGTGAGATTCATGCAAGGAATGAAATTGACGATTATGAATGGTCTCTTGTACCTAAAACATTTACATTAGGAGGACTTAAAATACTTTCATTCTGAAGAATTGATTGCCCAAACTTTCCTTTATTGTACCAAAACATGCTGTCTTTATGAAGATGGCAATGACAGGTTCTCTCTTTTGATCTATGATGGTCAGGATATTGAGCTCTGGCAATTTGACGGGCGAAATAGTCCCATCACTTTCACATCTATCGACAATGGAATATTTGTAAGTATTGCCATGGTTGATTTAGTTGTGTCTGCACATATCCCTTGATTAAGTAACCCCAGGTAGTCAACTCATGATTGAATGACTAAGGTTGTGTTTTGGGAGACACAGCCTGTTGAAATATTGCCCTAATGTGTGGAAACATCCTGCTTTTGGCTATGGAGTTGGTTAACTTGATGTTAGGTGTTCTAAACTTGGTCTTTTTCAGAGATTTGTCCAACAATCAGCTTACAGGAGCAATACCAGAAACTCTGGCCGAATTACAAGATCTTAGATATCTGTAAGTTAATGTGGCAAAGTGAAGCAGCAGAAGATTTGAAGTGGACAAACCTCTGATAATATGGCTATATTTGCAGAAATCTAAGTGGAAACAACCTGAGTGGGTCGGTTCCTGAAGCTCTTAAGAAAAGGGTTATGGACAATACTTTAAAGATGAGGTTCTCTATCTCTCTCTCTCTCCATCAACAATTTTTTTTTACTTGTTTTTTTAATGTGATCTAAAACAAATAAGAAGACCAACTTGTCATAACCACAGGGCAATGTTCACAGGAATTTAAGTTCAGCTCCTTCATTATTTGATGCAGTTTGATAGGAAACGTGAATCTTTGCCAAGCTGATCATTGCCCCCGGAAGAAGAAACAAAAAAACATCCTCGTTCCAGTTGTTACATCAGTTTCAAGCTTCTTTGTAGTTCTCGTTGGTGCTTTGGCTATCGTTTGGTTAATTAAACGGAAAAGAATACCTGGTAAGTTTTCTTACTTGTCCTGTTCACTTGATCTACATTGCATTTGACAGCAATCTTTGCTTTTCCTTTGCTACGGTTCTATTTGCAACGTCTTTTCTAGGATAATTTAATTGAGGATATACAACTCTGCTTGCTGTATCTTCTCACCCACCCTAAGAGTATTAGTTTACAATCTCATTGACATCGCAATCAGGAATAAAGGTAGCTTCAGTCAAAATTTCCAAATGCTAGTAATCTGAGTTACTTTGTGATCACAAGAAAATGGAATGGAGAGAGACAATAATTACCACAGCATGGTCGAATTTGCATAAAAAAGAGAACATGCATTATTCAACTTAACTTATTGACAATAAATTTCTGATTTTTTAATTCAAAACTAGCCATGCAATGCAAAGAGTACAAATTTGTCCTCAACATTTCAATGCTCCCTAAAAGAAAGTTTAGTTGTACCATCTCAAACTTATCTATATGTATTGAGCAAAGAATCTATTTGTTAGTATATTGTTGGCAGCTCATAGATTTCTCGAGTGACCCTCACTGCCACTGGGTGAGGGCTTGCAAGTGTTTGCCAGTTGCGGAAAAGGGTTGTGAAACCCTCACCGTCAGTTGGCAAGGGTTGCGGCCCTCGCACACAGCCGGGCAAGGGTTCACAGTGTCCAGTGAGGGTTGCTGAGTATCATTTTACAATCTCATCTGCCTCGGGAATAAAGGAAAGTTGGCATTAACCCAAATTTCCCAGTGCTAGTAATATGAGTTAACACAGTGGTCAAAAGAAAATAGAGAGCAAAGAGGGACAGGGATCACCACAGTACGGTCGCATCTGCATCACAAAGAAATTGTGCACAATTCGGCTTAACTTAATAAATTTTATGATTTGTCTTTTCAAAAGTAACAGTGGTATGCACGGAAGGACTTATAACGACTCGAGAGTACAACCTCGTCCTTAATATTCCAAGTCTCCCTTAAAGAAGTTTGATTGTGCGATCTCAAACTTACCTCTATGTATTGAGCAAAGAACAATTATCTATTTGATAGCATATTGACGGCAAGTGACGGAGAATCCATGCCTGGATCTTTCGATTATTTTCCTATTTTCCATTAATATAGTTCTTGAAATGGGATTTGAAAAATTCTTTTTGGTATAGAATCTAGTGAAAGGACACTGAGATTGAAGAATAGACCTTTCAAGTATGGAGAGCTTTCAAGAATCACTAGGAACTTTGGACGAGTGATTGGTGAAGGTGGATTTGGAAAGGTTTATCTAGGTACACTAGATAACGGCACCGAGGTTGCTGTCAAGATTCTCTCTGAATCATCAAAGCAAGGGTACAAGGAATTTCAAGCTGAGGTTAGATAGGATGGTGCAATCACTCTTCCTTTTAAAACCAACTTATGTTGACACTTATGTACACGTTTGTTTGGGAACGTCCTCTTTGACTATTGTCGGTTTGTATTATAATAATGCACACTCGTGACACTGCAGGCGCAACTCTTAATGATTGTTCACCACGGAAACTTGGTTTCTCTATTTGGATATTGCGATGATTTTAAGCATATGGCATTAATATACGAATACATGGCTAATGGAAATTTGAGGCAACATTTATCAGGTGTGTATTTTTGTTCTTTTCTATTGTTTCTTCTCTAAAATAATCTTGTATAACTCTTATTCGTCCGCATAGGTAAAGTTAAGATGAATCCAATAGAGGACCATCTGAAGGTCTTGACGTGGAGTAAGAGATTACAAATAGCTGTGGATGCAGCACAAGGTACATGAACGAGATATCCACAGTCGTAGGTTCTTTCCTGACATTGCTTTGGCATTGTTGACATGGTTTTTGTGAGGTGTTTAGGTTTGGATTATTTGCATAATGGTTGCAAGCCTCCCATCATCCATAGAGACTTGAAGACTGCGAACATCTTGTTGAACGAAAACTTCCAAGCAAAAATAGCTGATTTTGGCTTGTCAAGAGCTTTTGCAATTGAAAACGACTCTTATGTGTCAACTTGTCCCGCGGGCACTCCCGGCTACCTCGCCCCTGAGTAATGACTAAAACTCAATATTATCAATCCGATTCGGTTTGGGATCTCTATATGCATAGAAATATTGACATTATCTAAGACTTCATTGTTGATTTAAAGTTTCATTATTTGTTTTTTCCCTCTCAGGTTTCAATCTTGTGGAAATTTAAACAAGAAGAGTGATGTTTATAGTTTTGGAATCATACTCTTTGAGTTGATCACGGGCCAACCAGCAATTATGAGAAGCCAGGATGGCAACGCCAGCATGCTCATACTTCAATGGTTGATTCCTATTGTTGAAAGTGGAGATATACAAAGGATTATGGATCCAAGGTTACAAGGAGAATTCGACATCAACTCAACTTGGAAAGTAGTGGAGATTGCTATGTCCTGTACGCGATCAACGGCTATTCAAAGGCCAGACATAAATGATGTATTGGTAGAGTTGAAGGAGTCTTTGATGAGCAAATCAAGTTGTTCCTTTGAAATGAGCTACTCGAAGCTCCAATTTGACAGTGCCCCTCCGGCAAGGTAGCTGAACTTTTGCCCCACCAGAAAGGTTATCTACTTTTTATTTAAAAGATTAACTTTTGTCCACAAAATTGTACTATTTATTTTCATTGTGTCATCTATTTCCTTTTTCTTATTGTGATTGAATCTTCGAAACTCGCTTTATAACAATAAAATCCTTTCGTCCTTTGTCGCTTCTGTCTCCATTCATAGTGTCAGTTTATGGCATTCCCAGTACTATGAAATTAGGAATTTCATGTTGTGTTTGAGGGGAGGTGATTCAGAGGTTGGGGTTATCCATGGATGGGGTAATCCGCGTTAGCAGGCCCTCCCAGCACGTTCTTGGGGCTCAGCTGAGATTTCAGTTGAAATCTAACACAATTGGTTAAGTAGCAACAAGTTTTCAATGTTGAGGGGGTAGAATGAGAGAATTTATAATGAGGGACTAGTTATCCTTTTTCCTTTCTGGTGGTCCTAATGCAGTACTTCTCATAAGCAACCTAGGATATACACGCAAGCATCGTTAACAAATTCAAGACACAAAGCTTGAGCTTAGCTTATGATAATGCATACATTTGCAACTTTTTTATATACGGATAAAAGGCAATCCCAATCTTTCTAATTCTTAGAATGCGGAATAGGCTTTCTATCTCGGATTTCCAATGCAACAACCAACATGATTGACTGGACAGGAGCTACATGGCTGGAGAAGACGTGCATCACCGGTATAACATTGCTTGAATCGGGAAAAAGGATCCACCGATGTGCGTCAGATTGGTCCCGTCTGCGGCGATCAATGGCAGGATTCAGAAAAAATTAAGGCTAATCCTATAGAGCAAACTTGAAAAAAGGAGAGGCTGTTAATGATCTTAGACCAATAATTTCACGCATAACGTGACATAAGTATGTAGAGTCCCTTCTGGATTCCGGGATTTTTTATCACACACCATACGCAACAACAGAAGCACGGAGTCAAAACACTTGTGACGTAGAAAACGTGTTATGAACTTGAGTCCCCGATCCTTAGTTCTCTAGGGACTTGGTTGGTCTCCCATGAGAATTGACAAAAGCTTTACCGATCTAGTTAAGAGACGAAGAGAGTCAAATCACTTTTAATGACTACGGATTCATCACTATTGAAAGAATAATTGAGATCGTAAGGAGAGAGAAGACAAGGAAATTAGAGTCTTAATAGCGTCATCTATTTTTCGCAAACAGAATGTTCACTAAGTTCTCAACTTCCTCCGGTAGCTAAATAAACCGAACCCAAATCAAAACTGACACTACACTGATAATTGACAACCATCATCTCTCCAGTCAAGACATTGTCCAGAGCAACTAGAGTAACTAAATACTGAAATGGAGATATGGTTCCATATAAACATTGAAAAGGAGAAGATGGTCGCTAGATGAAAGGAACACATCAGGAGGAAAATATCTTGGTTCGTCAATTAAAAGCAAATCTTAGAAATGATAATTTTGTTTTCTCATAGTAGATGATGAACCAAAAATACGGTAAACTCCATTTTCTCTTTTTTTTTTTTTTTTTGGAAATGAAAACCATTTCCCACAACAAGAATCTATTTTTGAACGGAAAAATCAATCGACCAAGATTCTTTTTCCTGGTCGAATGTGTTGGGAATAACGGATCCCCGAAACGGATCCCCGAAAACCGGATTCGACACCGAATCGAACCCCTAAATCAATGCGGAAGACGAAGCCCGGGAAAAACACGCATCACCGATCGTAAAGCACACCACAGATTCGAGCGTACCTTGTTAGCCACAGATTAAACACCGTCGTTAATGGAGGAAGAGAATCCGTTCGATGAAGCCTTGAAGGGAAGAAATTGGAAGCCGTATGCCTACTGTTCTTCGGGAGAGAAAACGCGCGGGAGAGAAGCGTACGTTGATTGTGCCAAAGGGTACGTTTCTCTCTCTCTCTCCTCCCTTTTATACCTTCCCCTCCACGGGCCCTATTCCCGTGGGCCGGGCCCTTTTGGGCCCAACTTGAGCGGATGGACCTTGAGCCCATCTTATAAATCCATCATCTCCCACTCGCACATGGTGGTGCAAAACCAACATGGGCGGACAGGCCCTACTCAGCCCCATCAGAGAAAAAATCCAGCATAGACTCTCACTTAACATGGTGGGCCGAACATAATCCTCTTTTCCTCTCTTCAACATTCATACCGGTGAATAATCCGTGCGACCAGCATACTTTGAGAGCTCGTTGCCATACATCTGTTAGGAATATATAGCAGCTCATAATTGGCATCACACTCCGAGTAGATTTAGTATGCGTACCCTAGATCGATCGATCACATTTATATCTCTCTTGATCTCTTTTAAACAATGATATATTTATTGTATTCACAATTATGATTATCACAAAGACAGTCATAATTGGTTAACCGGTGAATACAAAACTACAATGTGATTCTCCAAAATCGATCTTCCTCTTTCCTTCAAACTCTCAATTTCAGTCCAGCTTGCTTTTCTAGAAATGCCCCATTAGATCGAATCACTCATGATCATTGGCAACATCCTAAGATAGCAAACACTAAATAGAAATCTTGAGAATAAGTAAGAGTCATGAGGGGACTAAGAAATTGAGGAACTCTCTTCCTCAAGAGTCTCACACGACATAAAAGTTGAGATCAAACTTTTGCCACTCTTATTGGTCGTCTCATGCATACGTAGTATGAAATACGTATTACGGTATTAACTCCTTTCCCATGGAGCGTATGTCTACACCTTTCAATACCGTACAGATGATAGTTCAGACATACCCAATGTCTAACTTGAGTTCACGTATCTACTCATTCACAAAATTCATCAGAACTCACATCTGGCATCTTAGACGGATAAAGTAAAACATGTGGGGTATTTTAACTTTCGGACATAGTAAGTATTATATCCTCATCTTAACACTTAGTTAAGGCGACATGTGTTTTAAGCTTGAGCTCTCGATTATCACCTAGATAATAAGCTTTAAAACAGTCTCATCTCTATTTATCACACAGTAAATAGAGGCGATTACCCGTGTGAGTGGGCTAATCTTATATCTGTCCGACATACTTCTCAACTTCAAGTAATGCACTAAGCATTTAGATGCATAAAGATCAAACAAAGATTCATAGGCATTAATGATGAATACACAAATTCATCAAATTGTGAACACTTAGGGAAATTACAATATTCAGTACATCAGTCTCTACGCAATCCTAGAGATTTCATATGGCCACAAAACACATCTCTAGGTATTGGCTTTGTCATAGGATCTGCTACCATTCCATGCGTAGTATGTACTTTAAGTTCACATCTTTTCGTGCAACCATATCCTTAACAAGATTATACTTGGTATCTATAGGTTTGGTCTTGCCATGATATTTTGGATCTTTGGTATACGCTTTTGCTGCTTGGCTATCACAGTTAACCAATAATAAATCTGCAGCACTTCTGATAACACCTAAATGATCCAAAAATCTCTTAAGCCAAACATCTTCTTATACTGCTGCTGATAATACCACGAACTCAACTTACATCGTGGACAAGGCTACACACTTCTGTTTCTTACTGCTCCAACATATGGTGCCATTATTCGGTAAGAAAACAAATCCAAAGGTAGATTTTCTTTCATCTAAATCTCCTCTCCAATCAGTATCACAATAGCCTTTGAGTTGCAGATCCTTTTCTTTAATAACTCAGCGTATAATCAGCAGTCCCCTTTAGATACCTCAGTATTCTCTTAATGGCTTTCCAATGTGCTTGACTTGGATTGGATTGGTATCTGCTCACCATTCCGACTGCAAAGCATATGTCGGGTGTTGTACACATCATAGCATACATCAAGCTCCCAACAGCACTAGCATAAGGAACATGTTTCATTTGTTCCTTCTCTTGTGGAGTCCTTGGACACAGACTATGGCTCAATGCTTCACCTTTTTGCAATAGGAGTGTCTATGGGTTTACAGTCTTGCATACTAAATCGTTCAAGAACCTTATTTTTTATAAGTTTCTTGCTAAAGAGACAATGATCTCTTCAAAACGATCTCTTGAAGTCTTAACTCCAAGAATGTATACAGCCTCACCCATATCCTTCATCTCAAACTTAGAAGACAACTATCTCCTGATAGTATTAGCCAACTCCATATTGCTTCCGGCAATTAGTATATCATCAACATATAATGATATGATCACAAATTGATCATTGGATCTATTGATATATACACAATGATCCTCGTCAATCATTGTAAAACCATATGCCACTATGGCATTATGAAAATGTATATACCTTTGTCTCGATGACTGCTTAAGGCCATATATCGACCCCCAAAGTCGACATACATTTTCTTCTTGGCCTTTCATTATGAAACTAGCAGGTAGTTCCATATATATTTCTTCCTCTTATTCTCCATTGAGGAAAGCAGTCTTTACATCCATTTGATGTAACTCAAGATCCATACTAGTCACTATTGCCGAATCATGCAAATCAAGGTAAATCTCACTACGGGAAAAAGAAATGTATTTTCATCATCAATTCCTTCATGTTGATTATACCCCTTCGCCACAAGGCGAGCCTTATGCCTTTTATTGAGCCATCAGCCTTTCACTTTACTTTGAGAACCCACTTGTTCCCAATAGCTCTGCGTCCCTTTTGGAAGATCAACCAGTTCCCGATTTGGTTTGATTTCATTGACTCCATTTCCTCTTTCATTGCATGAATCCATTTTTCCTTATTAGGGCAGTTCAGAGCCTCAATAATATTTCTTGGCTCATCCTCATCTTGTGGAGCAACCATAAAAGTTTCCCTTTCAATGCCAAAAACATCGACGGGGAATACTTTGGCAACTTGTTCACCGTATGAGAGATTGTACACTTAGCACATCATTCCCCATCATGCTCCCACTTGGATTAGGTAATGATGATGTCGTCACATCAAGTGGTTGCAATTGAGAATGAGTTGAATTCAATTCATTACATCTCATATTACTCCCACTTGAACGAACTCCACTTACATCATTATCTTGATCCAAGGTTTCAAATAGGGAGTTATTTTCCCTTATTTCGCCCCTCTTAGAAAATTCATCCACTAAGGATGTGACATCCCGTGATTCAAATTCAGTTATACTCCCACTTTCCTGCTCACCTATGAACACATACCCTTTTGAGTGTTCGCAGTATCTCATGAAAATACTCTTATTTTCTTTGGGACCCAATTTCCCAAACTTGTGAGAGGACTCATGAGTATAGGCAGCACAACCCCATGGCTTAAGAAAACTTAAGTCCGGTTTTCTAACTGTCCATAACTCATATGAAGTGGAAATAACTGATTTGGAAGGCATCCGGTTAAGTATATTGGCAGCGATTAACAACACATCACTCCAAAAAGTGATGGGTAAGTTAGCATGCGCCATCATAGACCTAATCATTCCAAAGAGGGTTCTGTTTCTTCTCTTCGCAACACCATTTTGTTGAGGAGTATATGGAATAGACAACTATCTTTCTATTCCTTTTTCATCACATAATTTTCTGAACTTATCGATAAATATTCTCAACCTTGATCGGATCTAAATACCTTTATTTTCCTGTCTAATTGATTTTCTACTAGGTTCATAAACCTTCTAAAATAACTTATGCTTCAGATTTATGAGAAATCAAATAGACATATCCGAATCAAGTAGAATCATCTATAAAAGTGATGAAACAAACAACCCCTTGCCTTCCTCTCACATTCATTGAACCACAGACGTTCAAATGGATTAAATGCCGAGGAAATTAAGCTCTTTTTACCTTTTCAAATGGTCTCCTTGTCATTTTCCCTACTAGGCAATGCTCACATATGGACAAATCAACTTTTTCAATATTGCCCAACAAGCCCTTTTTGGCTAGTCTTTTCATATGTAGTTGGCCCATAAGACCAAGTCTAGCATGCCATCATATTCACATTATTATCATATAAGATAGAAGACGTGAAACAAGGGGATAACATACCGACATCATTACGGTCAACATTTAGTACAATAAAACCATCTAGAAAGTGACCACAACCATAGTAGTTTGTATCTAAACACAAATCTACACATTTATTATGGAAGTTCATACCAAAACCAAGCTTTACCAACACTAAAACAAACACTAAATTTCGACGAATCTCCAGAGCATATAGAACATCAAAGATGCGTCCACCTCTCATGTTCTATTGGTCGGTGCAAATTCCTTTACATCAGCTCTAGAGTTGTTTCCAACATAGATCCACTTAGTTCCAGTTGGTACTCGTCGGAATTCCACGAAGGATTCTCTATCCTTCCCTTTATGGTCTATCGCTTCTGAATCTATAGTCCACAAAGGATTGGATTCAGATAATAATGCAGAACTTGACACATAAGCAAAGTTCTCAAATGTACAAGAGGTGTATAGCTTCTTTGGCTCACGACAGTCGCGAGCATAGTGACCTCTCTTGTCACAATTGTAACATCACACCCTTGACATTTTCTTCGCTTGAGGATGCTTTCCTCTCTCTTGTTGGTTAATTCTTGATTTCTTGCAATAAGGACTTGATCCTTTGCATTTCCACATATTGAACGAATCAATACGCTTGTGCTTAGAGTACAAAGCCCTTTCTGAGCTAGAACTTGCATAGCAAATGTCTATTTACGGCTCAAATACCGTTAGACGGTCCTCTACTAGCTCAAGATGGTGCACGACACCCTCAATGTCTTCCATAATGTGGTCAAGAGCTTCTAGTGCTTCTTGCTTTTCCAATCACATATTGAATCTTCATATTCAATATTTCACAATTGTTACTGTTCATATCAACAATTACATTCTTAGTTGCTGAATCATCGTTCTGAACACATCAGACATACATGCACGAATAATTATTGCCTATCATTTATGCATCCCTATTTGCATAGACCCATCATATTAATAAATAATTTCAAGTAAGGCTTCGAATCAAAAGGTCACTATGTTTCCAATCATCCTCCAAAAATCCTAACTTAAAATTATTATTAATATAATTATCTTATGTAAATAAATTCTATGAAGTTACCAAAAACTTCTATTACTACCCTCGCTAATTACCCACAAGAACCAGCAATAGCAGAAAGCAAATAAAAAATAATAACCAATAAAATAACAATGCTTTCACATGATACGACTAACATATCAATTGTTACATCAACAACAATCGGGTAGTAAATATTACATAATCAATCAAAGAAATAAATAGGGAATGTCCCTTCTAATCTATCACCAAACATCCGAGAAAACCGAAGGCACATTTGCCAACCATGGAAAAACTTTTGAAGAGCTTTCATGTCGCCTCCAAGGCGCATTCACTCGCGCCATGTGGCGCTCAATCTAAGGGTTGAAGTTTTGGTCAACTCAATCCTATAGTGCTCTCTCACAAAAGCTTCCACCAGCCTCCTATAACCCGGGACCACGTTGATCTCCCATAGCCGATCCAACACCGCTTGCCATTCAGGTGGAAGAGTGTTCATCAAGGCCGGCACCTTCTGAAAATCCGGCATAAGATAACCATTCCAGATGATTTCCTGTATCATCTGATTGACCTTGACCACATGTGATACTAAATCACCATCATGCCATCGATAATCAGCTAACTCTGTCATCAGCCTATTAAGTCTTGCATTTCCCTCGTCCGTTCTCGGGATTGCAGGTATCCCAGCATAACGCATCATAGTTCCAGTTCCTGCAACAAATGCAGAATTAAAAATGGATCACTTATAATCCATAATTAATATAAGAGAAAATACATAATTTTCCAAAATTCATGCAACAAATGCAGAATTAAAAATGGATTACTTATAATCCACATAGGCATGACTGAAAAAAGAAAACAAATTACTCTTTTTTTTTTTTTTTGGGTCAACGGTCAAAGTCAATGGTCAACGGTCAGTCAACGGTCAACGGTCGTCGGTCAACGGGTCAACGGTCGGTCAACGGGTCGGGTCAACGGGCGCGTGGGTCGGACCGGTCGGACCGCTCGCGCGGACCGACCGCACGTGCCTCGTGCGTGCATGGGATGACGTCACGCAGACGTCATCCGGCACGTGCGGGGCGCGTGCCTCGTCCGCGAGTCGGGTCGGGTCGCCAGTCGGGTCGGATCGCCGGCCGGTGACCGTCCGGCGAAACGTCGTCGGTGATGACGTCATCGGTGACGTCATCACGTGACGTCACACTGACGTCATCCGAACGGTTACCGACCGTTGGATGACGTCACGATGACGTCATCACGTGACGCCAGCACGCGTCGGTCCGCGGACCAGCACGTGCCGGTTCGCCCGCCGGCGGCGTGCACGCGCCGGTTCGCCGACCGGCGCGTGCGCCGCACGCGCTGGAGAAGCCAGCGCTTCCAGGCGCGTCGCGCCCACGCGCAGCGGCTTCTGGCTGCGCGTGTGGGCGCGTGCGGTGGCTTCCGGCGGCGGTCGACACATCGTCGGACTCGGCTCGACGTCGCGCTTCTCCCAGTGCCTTTGGAATTTTATTTCGACTTACGAAAACTCAGAAAAAAGGCCGAAAAGCGCTCGGGTGTCGGGATTTTCGCCCGGTTCCGTACGGCCGAAGTGAGTTCGCGAAAAATCAATCAAAAACATCAGAATCGATCGGGAAAAACGTGAACTAGGGCTCTGATACCAATGTTGGGAATAACGGATCCCCGAAAACCGGATTCGACACCGAATCGAACCCCTAAATCAATGCGGAAGACGAAGCCCGGGAAAAACACGCATCACCGATCGTAAAGCACACCACAGATTCGAGCGTACCTTGTTAGCCACAGATTAAACACCGTCGTTAATGGAGGAAGAGAATCCGTTCGATGAAGCCTTGAAGGGAAGAAATTGGAAGCCGTATGCCTACTGTTCTTCGGGAGAGAAAACGCGCGGGAGAGAAGCGTACGTTGATTGTGCCAAAGGGTACGTTTCTCTCTCTCTCTCCTCCCTTTTATACCTTCCCTCTCCACGGGCCCTATTCCCGTGGGCCGGGCCCTTTTGGGCCCAACTTGAGCGGATGGACCTTGAGCCCATCTTATAAATCCATCAGAATGAAATGAGTTTTGGCATCTTTCCAATTTACAAATGTGAAAGTAAAACTCACTTTTATACCTTACCCGAGTGAATTAAGAGGGTGTAAAGATAAAGGTGTGATTCTCAAGAACTTACCCGAATGTTATGTAAAATTGGATATGTATAAAAAATCCAAAGATTACATTGAACATTGAATTAAATTTTGATTACTATTTAATGCTAAATAATTATTAACTCTGATCGTGGGATCTTAATCTATAAAGTCATGATAATCTCAATACGCATTATTTTCTTATTAGGTTTTTAGTTTTCCCAAAAAAAAATTACTCATAGCTAGTTTCTTCGTTAAGATAAGATATTCACGCATAACGATGCTTAATCTCTAGAAATTCTCTTTGCGTTTTTTATTCTGCTATTACTTGAGAATCTCCTATTTACACCTTCTAGGCTCATCTAGTTCACAGAAAATAAATGGTTTTGAAAAATAATTTCCTAAAAATAATCATTTATATCACTTATAATTAGTTAATGAAATATTTTTTTATTATTGATAATAATTCATGTTTAAATATTTTTGTGAGATATTTTTCGATCGTTTATTTTTATAAGCAACCATTTAATAAATTATTTTCTAAATCGTTCGTTCTTCGCGAAATAGGCGCACTAATTAGACTAACTAGAGATGCCCAATGGGCTTCTTTTAAACGGGCTTCGCATTTTCACCGGCCCGAGCCCGAGCCCGCCCATTTAATTGGCATACGAACTACCGAAAATGCCCTCTATCCTCCTCCTTCTTGCTCAATTCATCGTCCCTCCACAAAGCCAACTTTTCAGTCTCTCCCACCACCGCGTTCCCCACAATGCCGGCGACCGCCGCCGCCGCCTGTTAAAGCATATATGCCAAAGTTGAAGAGAAATGCTGGTGGTCAAGAACCAAGCTCGGATGGAAACAAGGAAAATGAAGTAAAGGAGTTCAAATTGAAGTCAAAGTTAGATACTAATGTTCAGGAGTTAAGTTCTGGTGCAAACAGGGGAAGTAAGGTGAGGCAGACTGCTGGTTTGGGAAGTGCAGTAACAAATGTTGGTGCTAATGATTCAATCAAGGCTGGAAACGATAAACTCAACTCTACTTGTGAGAATGAAGAAAAGCAGAACAAAGAAAGCATGATTTACATCAACAACACGTGCTCATTGAATAATAGATATTCAGTTTTAAGTCAAAGCTGAATACTTTCCGTATTCTGTTATTTCCCTTCTTCTGTTTTCATTTCTGTTAAAACAGTTGTACAAGTTTTGTTGTTCGCTCGCATATAAATACTGGATTGTGCAAAGAACGAATACACGATACACTCTATGAAATTCCTCTCTTTCTTTTTCAAGAAAGAAAACTGAATACAGAAGCTCAAGATCATTCCTTTTGATTCTTCATCTTTGTCAAGCTTGTTTCTTCATCTTCTCTGTTTTCTGTCCTGTTCGTGTAATCTTCTCATGGTATCAGAGCTCTTTATCCTGGAGAAATCACCTTGATGCTGCATAAATACGATTGAATCTACAACAATTTGGAGTCAGGATTCAAAGCTTCATTGATCTGTGAGTAAATGATTCTCATCTTCATCCAGATCTACATCATAAATAGGTTTGCTACAACAATACTCCTAAACTAGCAAGAGCCTGAGTTTACAACCAGAACTGTTCGAAGATCTGGAAACATAGAATGGTAGCAAGAAGCTTGAAATATCCATTCCCTATTCATGTCAATATCTCGAATTTCGTTACCATCAAGCTAACTGAGGAAAATTTCCTTCTATGGCAAGCTCAGTTTCATAGATTCTTAAGGAGTCAAGACTTGTTTGGGTTTGTTAATGGAGAAGTTCTACCACCTGCTAGAACACTGCAGGTCGAAGAAGGGAATCGAACAATTGAGATCCCTAATCCTGATTATAATGATTGGATTAAGACAGATCAGTTAGTGTCCTCCTGGATTAGTGGTGCTGTCTTCGAAAACATACTCAGTTTAATAATTGGCCTAAACATAGCATATGAACTGTGGCAGACCTTGCTTAATCGGTTTACTCAAAAATCTGTGGCAAAGGAGTTTGAGTTAAGGGGAAAATTACAAGCCTGTCAGAAATGTGATAGATCTTTATCAACATATCTCAGAGAGTTTAAGTCTGTATGTGATCAATTGAATGCAATAGGGAAACCAGTGGATGAGCTAACAAAACTGTTCGGTGTTTTGGAAGGTCTAGGGTCTGAGTATGAGATCTTTAAAACAACAATCTATTGTTTAAAGCCACAACCTGAATATGATGAAGTAATCGCATATTTGGAAAGATTTGAAACAAGGCTACAAAACTACTCCTTGAGTCAGGTCAATCCAAATTTAGCATACTATGGCCAAAGGAAGAATGAAGCTATACACAAAGAGGAGTTTAACAGAGATTTCGTACAACAAAATAGTAGTCTTGGAAGTACAAGAGGATATAGTCGAGGAGGAAGAAGTTTTGGAAGAGGAAGATCATTCAATAACAGATATAGAAACTATGGTTATCCTGGAAGAAATATGAACTACAGAAACAATACTTCGAACTATGAACAAGGCAGTCAATAGTTCAACCAGCTTAAAACCTCCTCTGCTTTGGGGTATGGTCAGGGTTTTAGACCATATAATGGCTCAGCTCAAAGGTATACAGATACCAAGACCTATCCTTCCTCAAACTTAACTCTCCATAAAAATGCTCAGATGGAGAAAACAACAGAAAACACTCGACTGGAGTGTCAAATTTGCAGAAGACCAGGTCATGATGCACTTCATTGCTGGTATCGTTTTGATAATTCATACCAAGCAGAGGAAGTTCCAACCACATTAGCAGCCCTACACATCGAAGATTCAAGTGGAAATTAGTGGTATCCAGACATGGGTGCAACAGCTCACATTACAACAAACTCTGGTATTCTTCATAATCCTTCTAGATACCATGGAACTGATACAGTGATGATTGGAAATGGATCGTGCTTGCCTATCATCTATACTGGTGATACATTGTTGCATACTAAAGTGGATTCATTACCTTTGAATGATGTGTTAATTGTTCCTGATATAAAGAAGAATCTTCTATCTGTATCAAAACTAACGGATGATTATCCATGTTCTTTTGTTTTTGATAAAACTAGTGTATACATTAAGGACAATTACACCAACACAACTCTGCTGCTTGGAAGGAAGGTTAAAGGATTGTACCGAGTTGATTCTCACACCACAGAAGCATTTCTAACTCAGAGACACAGAGCTCTAGGAGAGGATCTATGGCATCAGCGTTTAGCACACACCAATCTGAAAACACTGCAATACCTGCAAAATCAACAACACATTTACTGTAACACTCGAATACATAATATATGTCGAAGTTGTCAAATTGCAAAACATACTGCTCTACCATTTCCATTGTCTGAATCTGTAACATCTACACCTTTAGAAAAGGTTCACTGTGATATCTGGGGACCTTCACCAGTCATTTCATTTGTCATCTTTGTAGATGATTTTTCTCGGTTCAGTTGGATCTACCCGATGAGAGCAAAAACAGACTTCTATGACATCTTTATTCTGTTTCAGAAACAGGTCGAAAATCAACTTGACTGCAAAATCAAGATCTTCCAATGTGATGGTGGAGGTGAATTTGTTAGTTACAAGTTTCAGACACATTTACAAAGCCATGGCATTAAACAACAAGTGTCCCGTCCTCATACACCAGAACAGAATGGTGTTTTTGAAAGAAAGCATCGCCATGTTGTTGAGTTAGGTCTAGCGATGCTCTATCATGCTAAAGTTCCTTTGAAATATTGGGTTGATGCCTTCTTGACAGCCATTTATATCATCAATATGCTTCCTACACCTAAGCTACAGATGCAATCACCATATAGTAAACTCTATCGAGAGAACCGAGCTATGATCATCTCGAGTCTTTGGCTGTGCTTGTTTTCCTTGTCTCGAGACCCTATGCTCAACACAAGCTAGATCCAAGGTCTCTTACCTGTATATTCATTGGATATAGCGAACGTCACAAAGGATATAGATGTCTTGTTCCTACTACTGGTTGAATATACATAAGTAGACATGTTATCTTTGATGAAAGGTTCTTTCCTTTCACTAAGACCTGTGTGACAGAGAACACATCCTATACAACACTATATCGACTATGGACAGAAGAGGTAAAATTTGTGGATCCAGTAAGCCGAAATGATATCTCTTCATCTACACAAGACTCTATACAACAACTGTATAATAATGGCATCAATCATTCTACTTCATCCTGTTTGCCTCCTGAAGAACAGGACAATCTTACTTCCATTACAACAACACAAGCTGAAGTTCCTACTCATCAGGATCATTACTTTTCACAAGATCAGGAAATATCTAGCTCTATAACTCATCCTGAAGCCGTTCACTCGGGTGGAAACAATATCAACCATGCTCCTACTAGTTCTACTTCACACGGTACACCTACATCTCACCATATGCAGACTCGGTCAAAATCTGGAATTATCAAAACTAATCCTAAATATGCTTGTCTTGCTGAATACAAAGTACCTGCTGAACCTAGATCAGTTAAGTCAGCATTAGCTAATCAAGGATGGTATACAGCTATGAAAGAAGAGATGGATGCTTTCCATCAGAATCATACCTGGATTTTAATTCCTTGAACAACTGACATGAATGTGATCGGCTGCAAATGGGTGTTTAAAACCAAATTAGCATATGATGGAAGTCTTGACAGGTTAAAAGCTCGTCTTGTAGCTAAAGGATTTCACCAATAAGAAGGTGTAGATTTTACTGAAACTTTCAGCCTAGTTGTTAAACATGCTACAATTCGGTTAGTCCTACCTGTAGCCATGATAAATCAGTGGCCTATTCATCAACTTGACGTCAAGAACGCATTCCTACATGGCACATTGACTGAAACAGTTTACATGGAGCAACCTCCTGGATTCATACAGTCACAAACACCTAATCATGTGTGCCTCCTCAAGAAATCTCTTTATGGTCTTCGACAAGCTCCTCGTGCATGGTTTGATAGGTTCAATACCTTCTTACTTGAAAATGGTTTTATCTGCAGCTCAACTGATCCCTCTTTGTTTATTCTTCGCAACAGACAAGACACGATACTTCTCTTACTGTATGTGCATGACATTGTCTTAACTGGGAGCTCACCCTCATTACTTTCAAGTTTAATTCATTCTCTAAGCCTTCAGTTTCACATGAAAGATCTAGGATATCTTCACTACTTTCTTGGCATTGAAGCTAAATGCAACTCTATTGATCTGTTTCTCTGTCAAACCAAATATGCAATCGATCTTCTTACTCGAGCTAAATTGCTTGATTGTAAACCAATCTCTACTCCACTATCTCAGAGACCATATGTCCTGCAATCTGATTCCATTCCCTTATCTAATCCTCTTGAATATCGAAGTCTTGTTGGTGGTCTTCAATATCTAACATTGACTCGTCCTGATATTGCCTATGCTACAAACATGTTATGCCAGAAAATGTAGCAACCGACTGTTGCAGACTTTCACAAACTAAAGAGGGTTCTGCGGTATGTTAAAGGAACTATCAATTGTGGTATCTTTCTTCACTCTCGAAGCTCCAAACAACTTTATGGTTTTTCGATGCGAGACTAGGCTGGTTCCACGAGACTAGACGATCTACAACTGGCTTCTGTACATTCCTCGGCTCTAATCTCATTTCTTAGACAGCAAAGAAACAACCTACTGTTAGTTGATCTTCTACTGAAGCGGAATATCGTGCCCTTGCCTCTGCAACTGCTGAGCTGACATGGATCAGCTTTGTTCTTCGTGATATTGGTCTGTCACTTTCTTCACCAACTTGTTTATTATGTGATAATCAGTCTGCTATTGCTCTTATTGCTAATCCCATTTTACATGCCCGCACCAAACACATCGAAGTTGACTTTCATTTTGTACGAGAGAAGGTTGCTTCTGGCTCCCTCAATGTGTGTTATATTCCAAGTACTCACCAGCTTGCTGATATTTTCACAAAACCTATTTCACGATTTGCTCATTTTGACATTCGTACCAAATTGGGCATTGGTTCTTTACCCCTTCCCAATTTGCGGGGGGATGTTAAAGCATATATGCCAAAGTTGAAGAGAAATGCTGGTGGTCAAGAACCAAGCTCGGATGGAAACAAGGAAAATGAAGTAAAGGAGTTCAAATTGAAGTCAAAGTTAGATACTAATGTTCGAGAGTTAAGTTCTGGTGCAAACAGGGGAAGTAAGGCGAGGCAGACTGCTGGTTTGGGAAGTGCAGTAACAAATGTTGGTGCTAATGATTCAATCAAGGCTGGAAACAATAAACTCAACTCTACTTGTGAGAATGAAGAAAGGCATAACAAAGAAAGCATGATTTACATCAACAACACGTGCTCATTGAATAATAGATATTCAGTTTTAAGTCAAAACTGAATACTTTCCGTATTCTGTTATTTCCCTTCTTTTGTTTTCATTTCGTTAAAACAGTTGTACAAGTTTTGTTGTTCGCTCGCATATAAATACTGGATTGTGCAAAGAACGAATACACGATACACTCTATGAAATTCCTCTCTTTCTTTTTCAAGAAAGAAAACTGAATACAAAAGCTCAAGATCATTCCTTTTGATTCTTCATCTTTGTCAAGCTTGTTTCTTCATCTTCTCTGTTTTCTGTCCTGTTCGTGTAATCTTCTCACCACCATCCCCGGTCACTCCTTCAAACTCATCCCGACCGCTCTCTTCCCTCGCCCCCTCCTCTGCTGCCTCCGCTTCGCCACCACCTCCGCCGCTGCCGCCGCCTCCGTCCCCTCTTTCGAAGACCCCCCTCCTCCTCCGCAACAGGAAGCTCGCTCCGCCTCCTACTTCCTCAGGAAGAACCAGACCCTCGAGTTGGAGTGCGAGAGCCTGGCCTACAAGGGCAAGGGCGTCTGCAAGGTCTCCGGCACCGGCTTCGTCGTCCTCTGCGACCGCGCCCTCCCCGGCGAGCGCTTCGTCGGCCGCGTCACCCGCAGGAAGGGCAACTACGCCGAGGTTTTGTTTTTCATCCCTTTCTACCTCGCTCGATTCAGCTCGGAAAGTTTCGTGAAGTTTTAACTCCGCGAGGCGTGTCCGGAAATGCGCAGGTGACCAAGTTGAGGACGATATCTCCGCACCGGGACGTCGTGGATGCCCCCTGCGAGTATGCATCGTACTGTGGAGGGTGTAAGACGCAGAACTTGCTGTACGAGGCTCAGGTCAGGGCCAAGGAGCAGCAAGTCCGCGAGCTCATCATTCACGTCGGGAAATTTCCCGATAATGATCCGGAGTTCCCCGCGATGATGAAGCCTATCATTCCCTGCGATATCCAGTTCCACTATCGGAACAAGGTTGGTGGCCGATGTTGCACCTTCTTGTCCCTTGTCATTATGCTGCGCTGGTTTTTTTGTCTCGTTGGCATCTGAATTCTAATCAGTGTTTAACTAATCAGAAATTGTGTAAGCCCTTCCCACTAAGCAGGGCCGGCTAAATGATCAGATATTGTTTCTTGAGCTGTAACTTTCATGAAATAGGGATTCCTTGCTTGTGAGTTTTCCTAATTTTCCCATCTATTGGGAGCTGTGTTCTGCGGATGCAACCTTTAATTCAACTTCAAGGATCACCACGCCATGCTCTGTTGATGTGTGTGTAATTTTCAAACCAAAACAATGTCATTGGGCGATACGGTTATTCTTTTCTAATTACGAAGTTTATGGGGTCCAAGTTTTGGCATAAGGTTACTGCGCCGTGTGTGCAGTATCATTATCTTGATCACATAAGACTGTGACAAACCTTGTTCCATCTCTGAGTGAATCTTTGTTCTTGGCATGATCTTCTGACGGTGCTATTGCTTTCACAGATGGAATTTTCATTTGGCTCTCAGAGATGGTTGCCACGTGAATTGTTTGAAGAGGATCGTGATGATACTGAGAACCATGCTTTGGGACTGCATGCACCGGGCTTCTTTGATAAGGTCCTGAATGTCAACAGGTGCTTACTACAAAGTGACCCTTCTAACAAGGTATGCTACGAAGATGGTTGAACCTTGAAATGGATTCTTTCTATATGATTAATCATTACTGTTGAATCAAATATAAAGTAAAAAGAAGCCACAGCCTAACATAGAAGGGGCAAATTAAATCCACTTATGACTCTAGCCAGAAGGAAGTTGTCAGCTCTACACGTAATGAGACATTTACATGCATGTAGTATAACTACTCTTATCTGACAAAAAAAACATTCGACACCTTGCAATTTATCTTCATTCTATGCTCGTCTGGGGGCATGTTTTCTTTTTCAAGTAGCTGCCAGATATAAGTTTACAGTTGTTGCATCTCTTTTGTGATTGGGCTCCTTGTAAAAAAATAATTGCTCTTCATGTGGTTATTTCCTTTGAACTGTTGAGATTTGTTTTGCTGATTAGACAGACAGAATTAAGAACTCCTTATTTAATGCTCAAAGACTTCTTTCCTTTTTGCATTTCTGCTCGTAGGTTCTTGCAGCTATACAAGACTGCTGGAGAGATCCCCGACTAGGTTTGTCTCCTTATGATGTCCACTCTCATGCTGGATTTCTTAAGCATCTAATGCTTAGAACTGGGAGGTAGGGGCTGTAGTGTAAAAGCTTTTCCACTTGTAATAGTTTGCGACCAGGATCTAAGCATGGCATAGTTAGTTTTTAAAGATAAATGTTTTACAGTTGATTGACAATGAATAATGAGATTGCCAATAAAGGAATCGGTAGATCACACACTGTCCAGGCTTCACTTGCAACCACAGTTAGATTCAGGCATGGTATGCTTTTTCGATAGTGAGAGATCAAGTGCTCTCTTTCGCATCCAAGGAACAGATCTTAGAGATGTTTTTCCTTTGGGAAGATAGAGAAGCAATGCGATCAGTTTGCTTGCAACCCTAATTTTACATTCCTTTTCCCAATTTTTCTTCTTATATTAATCGACACAATCAATTAATGCAACGAATTCTCATTAAGTTTATCTTTTCTGTCTATAAGTGGGTATGAACAATAGTTTTTCTTCCATTATCAAGTTATTTAGATAGCTGCATGCCATGGAAATTCCCTTAAGCGCAAAAGTTGGTTCTAGTTTCCACAGAAATGCAACTGGAATTCAGTGAATTTGTCTGAATTATATGTATCAAAAAAATTTCCAACAGTTTCGCTGTGTTAAAATCCTTATATCTGTATGGTAATTTGTTTTGGTTTCCCTATCTTTATTAGTGTTCATATATGTTCAAGGACATTGAGACTGGTCAGCCGGAGGTCATGGTTAATTTCGTGACATCATCTTACAAGCCCGAGTTGCTGAAACCCTCAGAAGAGAAAATTGCATCTTTCCCTGAAGTGGTTTGTTGGCCAACTCTTCTATGCTAATTTAATGAGCATTTCGTTTTTTTATTAGGTTGAGTAGGGGAACTTTCCAACACAGGTGAATTATGTTTAGAGTATCCAGTTTGCTAAAAACCATGGCCAACACACTGGATAAATGTCTCCATTAAAGAGTATCAGGTGGTCAGTCTTGATCGAATAAAAAATATATATCCAGTGATAATGGTTCTGCATATTTCTGTCATCGGGATTTCTTTTCTTTGAATGGTTTGGATTTTCATTTTCACTTATGTAAGAAGTTCAAAGAGATCAAATAATTCACGTTTTTAAAAATACTTAAGTAGATGCTAAACTGAGTTAGTGGCATAATAGTCTGTTGCAAGCAAGAGTCAACTATCTTCTGCATTCTTTCTTTTTCATTATAAATATTAGGCTAGAACAGCACTCAGTGGCCCTTCCTCTGGCGCCGAGTTTTTGTGATTGCAATTTTTTTAATATATTATTTAAGATAATTTATACAAGTTAGTTTATTCTTGTAAATGGCAGGTAAGTGTTGTTAATAATGTGAATACTTCGGTGGGTAATACATCTGCTGGAGAGGAGGAATACACTTTGCATGGGAAATCTACCATCACAGAGACATTGAGAGGGCTTACTTTTCAAATTTCCGCCAATTCCTTTTTTCAGACAAATACTTGGCAGGTATCAACACATGATCAGATCAGTGTATTGCTAACTCCTCATAGCTTCCATTATCTTGTAAAAAATCCTAGTGTTTTTTTTTCGTCTTTGAAAATTTCTAAGACCTGGTGCACTTCAGGCTGAGTTTCTCTATAAACTTATTGAGGAGTGTGCGGGTCTTAGAGGGGATGGCTCAGAAATTGTGCTAGACCTATTCTGTGAACAGGCACCATTGGTCTGACACTTGCCAGAAGGTACAGATATTTGTCCATTATCTTGTAAAAAATCCTAGTGTTTTTTTTCTTCTCTTTGAAAATTTCTAAGACCTGGTGCACTTCAGGCTGAGTTTCTCTATAAACTTATTGAGGAGTGTGCGGGTCTTAGAGGAGATGGCTCAGAAATTGTGCTAGACCTATTCTGTGAACAGGCACCATTGGTCTGACACTTGCCAGAAGGTACAGATATTTGTCCATTGTGATAATATGTGAAAGAACTCGACCAATCTGAGACTGTCTTTTTCAGGGTTAGACATGTAAGTACATTCCAGTATTCTTTTCTCTGATGATCTAACGAAAGCTGAAATTTTCATCGTCGATACTGTACGGTGGAACCCAACTCAAGCCAGAAGTGAAATGAGGCAGAATTATCCGAACTGTCAGGGTTTGTGGAAATATGAAGAGTGCCCCGAAGGGAGTGGTCCCCATTAAAGCCAGCAAAAGAACGATAAAGAAAACGAGCCAATCTGTTTGATCAAGAAATGAATAAGTCAAAGCCAACTTGACCCGATCCAAGCTGCTGGTCATGAAGTATGTTCAATCTGGAGAAAAGAGATGTTCTGATTATATTAAAGCGGACTACCTGATGTATATGATGTAAAATTATATGGAACAGTTCCCGCAAGAGCCCTACCTTGGCGCACATGCGTATGGCAACGTGTGGAATCCCAGAGGATTGGACAACGAAGGTAGTTTCTCTCAAATGTGGGTTGTGGCGGAGCACAACGAGAATCTGAATACTATGGAGGTTGGATAGACGCTGAGTACATAATCAAAGCTGTATCTGCATTATTTGCGTTCTAGAAGTGCCCAGAGAAAAATAAAGGTTCTCTCTTTTTGGTTTCAAGTCAGTAACTCGGATAATTTCGGCAAGCAGACTAAGTCATTCATATTCTGGACCGTGAGTTATCCTGTGTCTTCTATTATGTCTGAGATTCTCATGAGAGTCAGGATCAAATGGCTGACAATTGACATGCTTATTCCGGATTATTTTCATAGTGATAACTGCTAAGGGACCGGTTGCTTTAATCTTGGCTGCCTAGGATTGGTACAAGTGGACCGCAAAATTACTTTTGGATTTCCGGTGCAACCTGTGTCCAGCTGCAACGGGAATCAATACTATGTCTATAACCCTGGTAACGGAAATTGTCCATTTATGGAAATAATAGCTTATCCTATATCTATTTTACAAGCCACTGTGTGTGTTATGTGCTGTACGCATGTTGCGAAATCTTATTTTCTCACTCATGCGTTCCCACCCTAGCTGTTGGGATATAATATGCGGAAACGATAGGATCTTGCAAATTACGTCAACGTGAAATTGCCAGAGAATTAAACGAGAAAATCAGGACACCAGAAATTTACGTGGTTGGGTCCGAGTATCAGTACCTACGTCCACGGGGAGAGCCAGCAGCAAATAATCCACTAAAATCGGAGAATCGAGTTTACAATAGCTCAATCGCTCAAGTGTTTCCCGCACCTAGATTTAACCCCAAACCCTAAGTGTATAAATAACAACTCGCTTGGGTATAAACTCACGGCACAAAATTACCGTGCGACGAAACTTGATCGAAACGCTCTACGTACGTCAAACAAGAACAGGGTCTTCACGTACGTATCCTCTTCGTAGGGCTTCAACAAAACGGCGCAGACGTGCGGCTCCTTGCTTCGTAGGTCTTTGGCGTGCTTCTCACTTCGGCGGCTCCTTTCTTGTTCTCGTAGGGTTTTTATTTCTTTAAAAACCGACTTCATGCACGCCGAACCTGGCCCACCGACGCTTGCTTCACTTGTCTACGTGCAAGGGCCTCTACCTTCGGCGTGGAGTGTGGGTGCGTGTGTGTGTGGGCCCAACAAGTCAAAGTCTTGACTTGGGCCCCCACAAAGACAATTCTTTTTTCCGTGCAGGGAAGACGTCTTCGGCAGCTTCACTTCAAAGACCAAAAATTCATCTCCAATGAAGCCTTTTGATTTATTTATTTTTCATCTAATCTTCAAATTCGAGACATTATTTAACAATTCTCCACCTTGGCTCGATGTTTGAAGCCAAGTCATAGTGCTCATCATCCATGCTGCTCTCTTAACGCCCTGACGGGCGCTCACTCTCCACAGACGCCAATAGAGCTCAAGCAGAGCTTGAGCTTCGTCACAGGAACAGACTTAGTCATCATGTCTGTCGGGTTATCTGCTGTAGCAATCTTTTTAACAATAATAATACCCTTAGTTAAGACATCTCGGATGAAGTGGTATCTGATGTTGATATGTTTCGTTCGCTTGTGATAAATTGGATTATGCGCCAAATATATCGCACCTTGGTTATCACAGTGTATATCCACACTTTTCTGTTCTAACCCAAAGTCCGAGAGCAAACTTTATAACCATATCGTCTTTTTCGCTACAAAGGTCAGTGCCATGTACTTTGCCTCAGTCGAAGACAAGGCAATGTGATCCTGTAAGGACGCTTTCCAACTAACTGCACCACCCGCTAGCGTAAACACGTACCCTGCTAAAGATCTGCGATCATCCAAGTCACCGGCGTGATCCGAATCCACATAACCAGTGGTCTCACTACCATTGCTGTCCCTCCGGCGTGATCCGGTATACTATACCCACGTCTATTGTCCCTTTCAAATATATGAGGATCCACTTCACAGCTTCCCAATGAGCTTTACCAGGATGCTTCATATAGCGACTAACCACGCTCACAGCTTGTGAAATATCAGGCCTAGTGCACACCATAACATACATAATACTACCCACGGCACTAGAATAAGGAACACGGGACATATGTTCCTCCTCCTTCTCAGTCTGCGGTGATAATTTTTCTGAAAGTTTAAAGTGCTTCGCTAAAGGTGTACTTACAGATTTCGTCGACTGCATGTTAAAACATGCCACGATCTTCTCAATGTATTTCTTTTGAGACAGACGTAAAACTCCTGCAGTCTGTGCACGCAAAATCTCCATACCCAAAATTTTCTTTGCAGCACCTAAATCTTTCATCTCAAATTCAGCATTTAACTGCCTCTTCAGCACATCAATATCGGACATATCCTTAGCTGCTATCAGCATATCATCAACATATAAGAGTAGATAAATCAAAGAACCATTCTCCAATCTCCTAAAGTAAACGCAGCTGTCCATCTGACTTTTTGAATAATCTTGACTAGCCATGAAAGCATCAAAACGTTTATACCATTGCCTAGGAGATTGTTTCAACCCATACAAAGATTTCTTTAACAAGCAAACATGATCTTCTTTACCCGGAATAGCAAATCCCTCAGGTTGCCTCATGTAAATCTGCTCCTCTAACTCACCGTGAAGAAACGCAGTTTTCACATCTAATTGCTCTAACTCGAGATCCTGCGAAGCAACTAAGGCAAATAAAACACGAATAGAAGTATGTCTTATCACAGGAGAGAACACCTCATTGTAGTCAATGCCCTCACGCTGTATATATCCTTTCGCCACAAGTCTCGCCTTATACCTCGCTGCCTCGACACCAAGAATGCCCTCTTTCCGTTTGAAGACCCATTTACTTCCGACAATCTTTTGGCTCTTGGGTACTTTGACCAGCTCCCATGTCTGATTTCGATGGAGAGATTCCATCTCTTCACTCATAGCTCCTAGCCACTGCGACGACTCCGAACTAGCCATCGCCTCAGAGTAAGACGAAGGCTCATCTGTCTCAACCTCATCGCCTACAGTCAATGCATAAGCAATATATGTATAACCATAACGTACCGATGGTTTAATTTGCCTTCTCTCTCTCTATCTGCGGCTATAGTTTGCTGCGGCTTTGCTGGTTGTTCACTATCACCGACTTCAGGAACTGCGGCTTCATCTGCAGTCTCAACCTCTGTTACCTTCGAGGTCTCTGGAGTCTCCACTTGAGGCTCCACCTCACTTATGACACAATGATCTGTCTTCTCTGCCGGTTGTGTCTCAGAACTCCTTTGTTGAAGCATTGTAGTCTCGTCGAAGATTACATCTCTGCTGATTAGAAAACCGGGTGATTTGGGATCGGTGCACCACAGCCGGTAGCCTTTCACCCCTTGTGCATAACCCATAAATATGCACTTATTTGCCCTCGGCTCAAGCTTACCATCACTCGCATGAGCATACGCAGGACATCCGAATATTCGTAATTCGGAATAATCAACATGTTTCCTCGACCATACTTCCTTAGGAGTCTTCCACTCGATAGCAAATGATGGAGATCGATTAACTAGGTAACATGACATATTCACTACTTCAGCCCCAAATTCCTTGCCAAGTCTTGCATGCGAAAGCATGCATCGAGCTCGCTCAAGCAAGATTATGTTCTTCCGTTCTGCAATGCTATTCTACTGTGGTGTCCTAGGTATTGTGCGGTGTCTTACAATACATTCTTTCTCGCAGAACTCGGTAAAATCTTTACCACAGAACTCCATGCCTTTATCAGTTCTCAAGCACTTGATTTGCTTATCGATCTTCTCAATCAATGCCTTAAATTTCTTGAACCGATCAAACACTTCAAATTTTTGCTTCGAAATTATATCCATACCTTCCTCGAATAATCGTCGATAAAAGTTAGCATATATCGGGCACCTCCTTTTGAAGGAACGAAGACGGGCCCCGACGTCTAAATGAATATATTCAACGAGTCGTTTGGTCGAATGAATAGCTGTAGTAAACTTAACTCGTGTCTTGCTTCCCATAGATGCAGTGCTCACATAAGTCCAGCTTTCCTGTTTTTTGACCACTCAACAACCCCCTTTCACTCAGCATCGTCATACCGGCCTCACTCATGTGCCCTAAACGCATATGCCATAACTGAGTCAAGTTAGAGTCTGACTCACCTGATGAAACAGCAACACTTCCAGTCACGATCTCTCCTAGTAGATGATAGAGAGTATTCACTTTCTTCCCTTTCATCACTGTCATAGCACCTCGAGAGACCTTCAGTACTCCGCCTTCAGCGGTGTACGTGCACCCGATGTCATCGATTGTCCCCAGAGAAATAAGGTTCTTCTTGAGCTCTAGTACATGCCTCACATCTATCAATGTGCGAACCACCCCATCGTGCATTCAGATCCGGATTGTCCCTATCCCTACAGCCTTACAGATTGCATTATTCCCCAAAAGAACCCTACCGATGTGCCCCTCCTCATATCTATTGCCTCATATCTATCAATGTGCGAACCACCACATCTATTGCGATGTGTCCCTCCTCATGACACTCAAAGCACTTTACGCATCCCTTGGACTTTTTATGGCGTGATTTTGATATGCTTTTACCTCTGCTGCTACTAGACTCTCGATGTTATTCTCTACCCCCAAATCATCAGTGCTTACGTTGTTCCTTTTGCTAGACCATCATCTCGCAACTTTCTCTGCCACTCCTTAGAGAATAAGGTGGACTTTACCTTTTCTAAGGTAATAGTAGTACGCCCCTGCAACAGCGAATCGGTAAAGTGCTCCCATGACTCCATGACTCTGGTAAAGAGGCTAACAACATCATGCCATGTTCTTCATTATCAAGTATCTTACCGACATTCTTCAGATTCAACATGAGTTTATTAAATTCATCTAGGTGGGTTTTGATAGACGTACCTTTAGTATATCTAAACTGAAACATCTTCTTTAACAAATACAAGCGATTGTTCAAACGTTTCTTCACATAGAGTGTTTGAAGTTTTGTTCATAACGCTACAGCATCCTTCTCCTCAGCAACCTCTATTAAGACCTTATCCATCAAATTTAACAGGATTAGACTATTTGGTTTTTCAATTAGCTCTACCCTCTTAGAGGCTTTCATTATAATCAACAACTCATCTTCACCATCCAGTGCCTTGACCAAACCTTGTATTGTCAATAATGCCCGCATCTTGATGCTCCATAACACAAAGTTATTTCTCCTATTAAACTTCTCAATCTCAAATTTCTTCTTAGACATAATTGCAATAACAGAATTTCCAGATAATAATCAGACAAGCAAAAGCCCCAAATCACAATAAAGAAATCCAACCTCAAGCTCTGATACCAATTGTTGGGATATAATACGCGGAAACGATAGGATCTTGCAAATTACGTCAACGCGAAATCACCAGAGAATTAAACGAGAAAATCAGGACACCAGAAATTTACGTGGTTCGGTCTGAGTATCGGTACCTACGTCCACGGGGAGAGCCAGCAGCAAATAATCCACTAAAATCGGAGAATCAGAGTTTACAATAGCTCAATCGCTCAAGTGTTTCCTGCACCTAGATTTAACCCCAAACCCTAAGTGTATAAATAACAACTTGCTTGGGTATAAACTCACGGCACAAAATTACTGCGCGACGAAACTCGAACGAAACGCTCTACGTACGCCAAACAAGAACAGCGTCTTCACGTACGTATCCTCTTCGTAGGGCTTCAACAAAACGGCGTGGACGTGCGGCTCCTTGCTTCGTAGGTCTTTGGCGTGCTTCTCACTTCGGCGGCTCCTTTCTTGTTCTCGTAGGGTTTTTATTTCTTTAAAAACCGACTTCATGCACGCCGAACCTGGCCCACCAACGCTTGCTTCACTTGTCTACGTGCAAGGGCCTCTTCCTTCGGCGTGGAGTGTGGGTGCGTGCGTGTGTGGGCCCAACAAGTCAAAGTCTTGACTTGGGCCCCCAAAAAGACAATTCTTTTTTTCCGTGCAGGGAAGATGTCTTCGGCAGCTTCACTTCAAAGACCAAAAATTCATCTCCAGTGAAGCCTTTTGATTTATTTATTTTTCATCTAATCTTCAAATTCGAGACATTATTTAACACTACCCTCCTGAAAACCCTTCCCAAATGGAAAGAGTGGCCACTTGGGCGACCCCTAGTGATTGCCTCTTTTGTGTTCTCAATCTAGTTTTCTTGTCATAATAGATCGTATGATGCTGTCAGTTATAAGAATTAAAAGGCATAATTTAACTATGGGTGATGCAAACTTGTATGTAATGAGTCTATTTGTCTTCTTACAAGATGTCCCAAGATTCAGTTACTGGACATTGGCGGCGTCGATTGGTGAATGTCGACATAGGATATTGGCGCAAAGAAATCTTTACTTCTCTAAGCACAAGTGCTAATGGGGTTACTTGGGGCGGAGAGATAGTCAACATGGAAACTGATGGTCATCATACGGTAACGCAAATGGGGAGCGACCACTTTCGTTATGAAGGATTCGGGAAATCGTTTTGTTTCCAGAACCTTCATTATGCTGATGCCAATTTGGTGAACAGAGAAGCCGATAATGCCATATGGATGGTGACGAACCCTGAATGCTATGGTTTGCAGATCATGGGTAAGATTGCTTAATATGGAGTCAATTTCTCTTACGGTGGTCCCGGTTTTCAGCTCAGTGTTTGAAGTAGTAAATAGCGGCTAAGCCATAGAATAGGTCTCCCTGATGCGTACATTCTGCGCAGGTAGTTTCGAAATGGTGTCCAGAAGTTAGTGTTCATTATCGTTTTCGGAATGATGATCACATTGGCTTGTATTTCAGATGCATAGTCGGCTTGGGATTTCAGCTGATGAGATAGCAACAATTTGACAGTCAAGTTGCTAGTTTCCACGAGTCTTGGAAGTTCATCCCTTAACACATCTCTTTTACAGCATATGTTAATGTACTTCGAGCTAGATCGAGTCGACATGAATACCCCAAACAAAATGATGCGGTCATAAAAAAGGGGCTAATGGAATATCTTCTTTCACTGCTAAATGCCAGTTTCAGCCTGGAACCATCCCGACATGACATCTATATTTAAGGTTGTAGATTTAGATAAAGACCTGAGAAAGGCTAGTCAATTCACCCTGTAAAAAAAGTATAGCGAGACTTCTCAAAGAATATAGCATTTTTTGCAACGCAAAATCTGAAACTTTCCCTAAACATATGGATCACCATCCGGATTTGGTCAACAGAATCAGAGAGATGTACGGTCGCGTCTCCTGAGGAAACACCAAAGGCTTAAGAAATTATATTCAAAGGCGTATGCATCCTCTATACACTTCTCATCTTCGTCTTTCATTGAATGGAAAGACATGCAAAAACGACGACATATGCAAACTCCCCATATGGCAGCCTCCCCATTGTGCGGATCGCGCATGCCATTCTTATATTTTCAATTTGATACTAGAATGAGAATGAGAGATCAATAAAAACAATAAAATGATAAAAGAAGGGAAATTGAGTGCAGAAAATATATCATTCATACCAACAAATGAAGAGAGCCGGTAGGCGCTAATGTTTTGGGGGCAAAATGCAAGTAATGGACCTTCACCCGTCAACTCCGTAGGCCAAACGTCAGGACGAAGACCAAGCATTTTTCCTTTGTGGGTTGCATAGTGTGCTTTTGTCTTTTTGCAGCTCTTGTTCAAGCCAAGTATCGATCAGGTAATCAATTTTGTGGGATGTTACAGCTTTTTTTCTCGTAATACTAGTAATAGTCAACCTCGCTCACCTTGATTGTTCTTCCCGCGGCTGGAATTTTCTCTCGTAGTTTTCATACTTGAAACGTCGCCACGACTGAGAAATTTCCCCGAAGGTAGAAGAAGTGTTACATCCTCAAGACCTCTGCCGATCAAGACCAAGAGATACCTCGTCGGGGCAGCGTTTCATCTACGGCAATTACGTGGGAAAAATCAAGCCGCGGGGGAATGGCTATCAAGGATAGGCAGGCTTTTTCACTTTCAATTATTAAGGTGGAGTGAATTTGCCCACACGTCACTTATAGAAGGTCCTTTTTTTTTTTTAATAACAATTTTGTTATGAAATGTGTAATTGAGTCTCTCAACTTACAAAAATTAAAATTAAGTCCTAACATTTGTTAAATTGATGCAATTAAGTCTTTCCGTTAATTACGTCCAATTTGACTAATGAAAAATGGTGATGTGGTTTTTATTTATTTATTTATTATTTTCTCTATTTTCTGTGACGACGATGTGTCTAAAACGACGACATTGACTCTAATTTGATCTTTTAATAGAGTTTTTATTTAGATTATATTTAAAAATAAGTTAACTTAAAAGAAAAGGAACAAAATTAGGTGACAGTTGTCGCCGCCCTACCATCGTCGAGAAGGGGTGGCAATGGTGAGGTAGCGAGGGCTTGTTAATTACTTATTATTTATTTATAAAATTTAGCTAATCATTTAAATTAATTTATACAAAATTTGGATTGAAAATTAGATTTGCACCTAATGTTCGTTCTAGCCTTATGCTTCATATTTTAGCCCTGTCATTGCCACATAAAAAGAGAAAAAATAATAACAAAAACCATATCGGCATTTTTTGTTAATCAAATTGAACGAAATTAATGAAAGGAATCGATTGCACAAATTTGATAAGTTTTAGGATTTCATTACACTTTTCTTAAGTTTAAGGACTCAATTGTATTTTCATAATAAATTTTAAGATTTCCAATAGACTCATCTCATATTTCTTACGGATTTCTTTTGAAATTTTATTTTCGAGAAACTTAACAAAAAAGTCCTAAACCTATTGCAATTATACCGATTCAGTCATAAACTTTTTTTTTTGGTCAATTGAATCATAAACCTTTTGCAATTGTGTCAATTCAATCCATTCAAATAAATTTAGTTGGTCGGCATTGACATGTACTCCAGCCAATGCCAACGGACAATTTTTTAACATTAATTTATTTTTTGAATTTTTAATATTTTCTTTTTTTCCCTCTCTCTCTCTCTCTCTCTCTCTCTCTTCCAACGATCGACCATAGGGGAGAGTTGGTAGTTGGATTAAGGTGGTTGGCCAGGTCGGATTGAGGGCGAGTTCGCCCTGCCACCTAGCCACTAGCGAGGTGAGCCCTTGCCATCGCTGGGCGGGCCCTCGCCAAATTTGAGTGAGGGCGAGCTCGCCTAGCCACTATCAAGGCGAGCCCTCACCATTATTGGGAGGGCCCTCACTGAATTTGGGTGAGGGCGAGCTCGCCTAGCCACTGGCGAGACAAGCTTGCCCTTGCCCAGATTTGATGAGGGTTCGCCTCACTGTCGCTAGGTGAGGGCCTTACCATCATTGGGTGTGAGTGAGCTCGACCTCGCCTAGCGATGGTGAGGCGAACCCTCATTAGATTTGGGTGAGGGTGAGCTCGCCAATCCCTCATTAGTGGATTTAGCGAGGGGGCTTGCCCTTACCAGATTCGGAGAGGGCTTGCCTCATCGGTGGCTCAGCAGCCCTCACTAGATGACAGGGAGAGCCCTCAGTTTGGTGACTGGCCCTCCCCTCTATCCGGTCACTTGAAGAAGGAGGGAGGAGAGGAAAAAAAAAAGAGAGATAAAAAGAAAAAAAAGAAAAGATTAAAAAAATGGAAAAATAATATGAAAAAATTGTCCACTAGCATCGGCCAGCATCCACATCAGAGCCAACCAAATTTGATCAAAGGGATTGAATTGACATAATTGCAAAAGATTTATGACTCAATTGATCAAAAAAATAAATTTATAACTGAATCGGTATAATTGCAATAGATTTATGAATTTTTTTTTTTTTAATGATTTTCCCTTTTATTTTCATTGAAAGAACCGTACGACTTACGTTTTGCCGATTATCCAATTTTCTTAAGCTTTTTTTTTTTTTTTTTTTTTTTTTTGGGGGGGAATGATATTGACTAGCCAATGTAACACGGTGATGACTAATGGCAAGCAAAGGTGGACCAACCGATATAATGCTCATTAATATCGACGGTTCATTCGGTGGTTGTTGGAGATGATGACGGGTAATAATTTCGGAGCTAGAAATTCTCGGTAACCCTGGAAACATCGTCGTAATCAATTATTTCTGGCCATGCCATATGCTGAAAAATAAAATAGAATTTCATGGTGTATTGTGATAATGATATGTGTAAAATAAAATAGCGTGACATGATATGTCCTTTCGAATTGACCTATGGTCCATCAATCAAAAGCTGTCTATTGACTTCAGACCTGGATACATATGCGGACGAAGACCCAGCAGCAAGTCTTGGTCTTCTTGTGCCGTAGACTCAGTCTACAATTGTAAGCGGAAGGAAATTCAAGACGAGACTAATGTCCGGACGACCAAGCACCACATGGGATCGCGTGTTATTTTTCCTCTTAGAATTTTCAATAAAAGAAGAAACTAATTTTTGACAATTATCATTTGTTAAACACAAAAATATATGATTCGAGAGGTAACTAAGAGATATCGAAAAATTTGAATTTGGGATCTCTTATTCTAATATTATCTAAAATTTTGTGGAATTACGGTAAATTACTCTAAAAATTTAAATCATTACATGAATGTGGATCTAATATTTAAATATTCTTACACAATCTTATGACAATACAAAATGCACAAAAGAAATATCAGGATACAAGATAACTTTTTCCAACTAAATGTACTATAGCTATTAAGATGAAGTAAAATCGTTGTATGGAGAGCTCACGCTATAAATATAAGGCGTTCATGCATATCTTCCTCACACTTCTCTCTTCCAAAATCTCCACAGCTCGATGACAATGGCAAGGTCGATTCCAGCTTTCTCGTTTGCGTTGCTTGCTTCTTTAGCTTCAGCACTAGTTCTTTCGGTTCAAGCCCAACAAATTCCAGGTACCTCTCTCTCTCTCACTCTCCCGCAAACTTCTTCTCCCCTTTCTCCCCAACACAGCATGATAATTTTTTGTCTTGTGATTTAAATTTCGTACAATGTTGTTGTTCCCATCCATGGCATCGGAAAAATTGTCCAAAAAGTTCTAAACCTATTGCACTTTTGCTAATTTAGTCCTAAAACTTTCAATTTTGCTAATTGAGTCATAAATTTTTTCATTTCTTACCAATTGAGTACATTCAATCAATTTTAACTGGAAATCACTAACGTGGAAGTTGGTGGTGACATATAGGATTGCTGGCGTTGACGTGGTCAATTTTTAATAATATTTTAATATTTTTTTGATTTTTTTTCTCTCTCTTTCGTTTTTGCTTCTTCTTTTTCCTTTTGCCAGTGGCTGGCCACCAACCATGCTAGGCCGGCCAAGCCTCATTTTGGGCTGACTAGCCTCGCCTGCCATAGATGAGGCTTGCTCGGCAACCCTTGGCGAGGGGAGCCCTCGCCTAGGTGAGGCCTGGTAAGGGTTGGCCTCGCCTAGGCTAGCATGGCCTCGTCAAGAGGGGCGGCCTCGCTGGATTTGGCTTGGGCGATGGAGCCCTCGTCAGGACTTGCCCTCCCTAGGCGAGGCCCGACGAGGGTTTGGCCTTTTCTAGGCCAAATCGGGCGAGGATGGTCCTTGCCTTCGCTTGGGCAGCCTTGCTTGGTGTCGCCTTCGCCTAGCCGACACTTGGCGAGGCCGCCTTGGCTTGAGTGAGGGCCATCCTTGCTAGATTTGGCTTGGGCGAGGCCGACCTTGCTAGGTCTCACCTAGGTAAGGGCGAGCCTCACTAGGGCTCGCCCTCGTCCGGCCACACCTTGCCTATAGCACGTGAGGCTAGTTGGCCCGACATGGCTAGTAGCTGGGCTTCGGCGGTCGTCACCGGCAAAAGGAAGAAGAAGCAAAAAGAAAAGAAATAGAAAAAAAAAGAGAAAAAGAGAAAAAAATTCAAAAAATATTAAAAATTATTAAAAATTATTCACGTTAACGTTGATAGTCCTACATGATACCGTTGGCTTCCACATCAGTGATTTCCGGTCAAAATTAATGGGATTGACTTTATTGGCAAGAAGTGAAAACATTTAGGACTCAATTAGCAAAATTGAAAGATTTATAACTAAATTGGTAAAAGTGCAATAGGTTTAGGATTTTTTGAACAATTCCCCGTGGGTGTCAAGAATTGTCAGCCGTTTTACTATCTATCGCCATCCATCAGATATGACCTTTTAATGAAACAAAATGGTCTATCATTTATTTCATCCTCATTTGATCTGGCGTCGAGTGAATGATCGAGATTTAATTTTTCCAATAATCTGATAAAAATCATCATTGGTCCATTTCATCAAGTTTTTCTTTCTTTTCATCAAACTTACAAGGTTTTATCAGCATCGATTGTGGAGCATCTAATGAATACCTTGACAATGATGTCAAAGCAATATATTCAACGGATGAAGAGTTCATAGACTCCGGAAAGAGCATGCAGGTATCCACGGAGAATATATATGACAATAAGTTGCAGTATGGGAGGAATTTAAGGAGTTTTCCCGACGGAAAGAGGAACTGTTACACTTTAAGACCAGACCGAGGCAACAACATCACCTATCTGATTAGAGCAACATTTTGGTATGGGAACTATGATATGAGGAATAAAACACCTTCATTCGACCTATACATCGACGTTAATTATTGGGCCACGGTGAACACTTCGGCTTTTTATTATGAAGAAATCTTGTACTTGTCCAAGGCAGATTATATACAAGTGTGCCTTGTGAATACCGGCAATGGAGTGCCCTTCATTTCGGCATTGGAACTAAGAACTTTGGAAGATGACTTCTATGGAGTGGGATCTGGATTATTGCGACTCCTATGGCGGGATGACATCGGACGAAGCTTGAACTCTTCCATCAGGTGATCAATTAATTTTTGAGATACAAATGTATAGTAATCACAGCAAAGAGAGGATTCCATTTCTTTTTGTTTTTTTCAATCGAATTTTGCAATATTGCACACGGATCAAGTTCACGCCAAAGTCAAAAGGGTGAAAGACCAAAAAGGCCATCGGGTTAGGAGATATATAACATGTACACAAGAAGACAAAAATGAGCAAACAAAAGAAAAGGCCATGAAATATCGACAAATTACAAAGCAAAACAAAATTCAAGATAATCAATAAAGATAATTGAAAACAATGATATTAGATGTCAAAGATTACAAATAAATCATTAAATGTTTACAAAATTCAAGAAGAGAAATAGAAAAGCCATTTGTTCCAAGCATAAAATAAATTAAAATCATTTGAAATCTTCCAATTATAATCCGAATCAAGCTTAGAGTTGAATATTGTTTTAAATAAAACTTGCCGTCATATGATGTGGTTGAGGAACAATTATTCAGGCAGCATTGATAGATAAATTTTAATTCAAAATTTACAACAATAATAAAATTGAAAATTTTGCAATATGAGGAAATTAACTTATTATTTTTTTTTTTTGGTAAAGGGTAAGAAGAAATTAACTTATTATTGGTAGATTGTCATGTCAACAAATGTAATTATATTCCCTACCTTCGTACTACCAGGCATGCATGATTTTACTTTTTTCTTAGTCACATACTAATCTAATAAAGTGTTATTCTCATAATGGTACATATTTAATTTAGTGTAATAGTTGTACATGTATTATCTACTAAAGTCAAAATAATTTTTTCCTGTGTAGTATTTGCATAGCATGGGGTTTAGCAGCTACTAATTTTTGTATTTTTTTTAGCGTCCTTCAATCAGCAAACATATGATAAATATATATACATACAGATATATAGAAGAAGACTCCCCACATTAAGAAATCACAATCCTTATTTTCTTCTCCATGATTTTAGATATATACTATAAATAAACAAATTATGTTATCTCTCCGTATTTTGAATTTAAAATTTAAATCCTTTCTATTTTATGAACAACCTTATAAAAAAATTCAAATGCTGGAATACTTCTTTCGTTCTTAATTGCTTTAAATACATGTAATGCGTGTGCACTTTTCCTACTAAATATAAGATAACATTGCCTTTACGGTTGACATATAAGCTTCTAATTTGTAAGGGATTGATCATGAAGGGATACCTTTTTAAGAATACCACCATATCCTATTTCTAAAACATCCGTTTCAACTATTTTGAAAGTAAATGGATCCGCTAGGTGTAAGTATGGTATTTCCTTAACATGGGTCTTTATTTATTTGACAATATTTGTATGGATTGACGTCAATGGTGGAGGATTTTTTTGTAACCTTTGGTGTAAAGGTTTGCAAAGAATCTTTATATTAGGGAAGAAATCTAGAATATAATTGAGACTACGTAATAATCTTTATAATTGACTTTTGTCTTTAATCTTATCCGGGAATTTATTAGTAAAAGATATTGATCTTTCTATGGGAATTAAGGTACCTAAATTGATATAATGACCTAGGAATCTAATTTCGGTCCGGAAGAATGCTATTTTAGTAGGAGATACTACTAAACCATTTGGAGTAGATCTCAATTGTATCAAAGAAGGTCATATATATATATGCACTTTTCACTCATTTTTCTGCTTATTTATTACTCTTGTCTCTCTCCCTTCCACTCTCTTCGTTATTTCTTTATTCTAATTATGCCTCTTTTGCATGAAAGAAGTTTTCTACCTAATGTTGACACAATTTTTTATTAGTATACAAGTACGTTTATTAGATAAAGTTACATAAGTTACGTGTACTTGAGACATAGTTTGAACAAACGAATTACAATAGGTCAAAATATCGTGTTGACGAATTCATATAATAAGTTGCTCGAAATGATTATTGTCATGTCAACATTAGAATCTCATATAATTAATATGTTAATGTGACATTTCCTTTTTGCTTAAATGTGTATATATGGTTTTATTATAAATATGTATAACAATCCCCGCAAAGTGCAAATGATGTCATATATATAATAGAACTCGATGTCTGCTCATGATGAGGGAACTTCACACATGAGCTCACGCGCGTACCTACACACATATATTAAAGAGTGCTCCCAGGACACTTGGTAATGGTTGTTAATTATAGTTTAAAAATATGAACATCTCAATTTAAAGTATTTTACTTTCTTGAAATATGTTAAGTTTTCCATTTTCAAAACATATCAGTAAGTGTTTTTAGTAATTTTATTGGTTTTAACTAATGCCTCTAGGACACCTGTTAACAACATATATTGATATGAGGTTAGTTGGTAATACTCATTTGACATGAAATACATGATTAATATTTGTTGTTATTCCGAAGTTCTTACAGTCCATCTAGATCTTGGAAATATTCCAGTAGCGAATTAGATTAGTCCTAACCCAATCCAAAGCCTTTTTGGTCTTAAAACAATCATTCCAGGAAATGCTTAAAAAACAATGAAAATTTTAGTTCAATTACGTAAGTGGAACTATATGAAACTGATGTATTGTATCTACAGACAACGTGTTACAAGTCCGTGGCAATTTAACTTCTCTCAACGAATATTATTGACTGCGAATCATATTGTAAATTTTAAGTTTTGCACTGAATCACAAGTGAGATGTTTTGATTTTGGAAACCCAACCAACGCATCGGTTTTTCACTAGTAATGTGTTGAATATTTAGTAGCTTCAATGTTTCAGTAACATATCCATATGAATTGGCATTTGCTAGTCACTCAGTCAATTGCTTGATTGTTTGCTCTTAAATTGTTTGTGGAAATGCCTCTCACAGGCACCCTGATGATGTTTACGATCGGATCTGGGCACCTAGAAACTATGATGACTTCCTCACACTAAACACCACATCTGCCATTGATTTATTCGACAACAATGATGCGGATAAGTTTAAGATTCCCGGAAAAGTTCTTCAGACCGCTCAAACAGAAAAGAATGCCAGCTTTTCCATGGATATATGGTGGGACATTTCAAGCTCCGCAACGAAATGGGTCGTGTACTTTCATTTTGTGGAGATCGAGAGATTGACTAATGGCTTGCAGAGTGAGTTGACGATTTCCGCGAATGATAATCAATTCGTGAAGACGGTGACCCTCGAGTACTTAAAGCCAGTGGTTGTAGTTTCCACTCCAATGAGTGGGCCGCTCCTCACCATCTCAATTGAATCGACGGATAAGTCTGGAAATCCACCAATTCTCAATGCTGTGGAGATCTATGCCGTCAGTGATCTTCCAAATGTACCCACAGCACAAGATGATGGTAAGCTTTTAGTGTTCTACATGTTTTTATTGTCTACATACACTTTGTACAGTTGTGCTACAATTGACATCCGTAATAATTATATAGATGTTCAATTGTCAATAAGTAAGATTTAAGGAATCCTAAGTATACTAGTCTCCACTGTGGGTCTTTATGCCATTCGTGAACTCCGATTTTGTTGGGATCAACGGGTGTGGCTAACTATTACTCTGCTATCTGCTTAGTTCATTGCAATGGCTACTTTTTGTTTGGTAATTGCTGAAATGTCTCTTCAAGCTGAAGCACTGAAATGTTACGAGTCTTTTGAAATCTGAAAGTCTGTATAACTCCCATGTGAATGCAACCACATTTTGCATCTCTGTCCTTCACTTTAAATGATAGATCGTTTTTGTGATAAGTGAAAGCTATCAACGCCATCAAACATACATATCAAATTAAGAGAGAAAGCTGGCAAGGTGATCCATGTGTACCAGGGAACGACCCATGGGATGGTTTAAATTGTAGCTACGGAAACCCTCCAAGGATTATATCGCTGTGAGTCCCCTAACATTGTTTTTTTTACGTAATACTGGTTTTCTAGGTGAAACCTTCCTCATTTGTCATGAAAACTGGGAGTTCTATTTATCAAGGAGAAAGAACATTTAGGGTGAATGCAACATTGCGACGTGAATTCTCATATGGACTGAGAATATTGTTATGCCTTCGTAAAGTTCTTGGAGTCTGTTTGATTGCAGTTATGTTACCCCAAATTCCCACACAAGGTGGGACAGAGCACATGAAGTAACTCAAAATTTGACACCTACCCACTAAAGTCACAATCTTGAGAAGCCATTTTGGGTTTCGTCCAGATGTATTTGGCCAGGATGTTACAAGACGTTATTACCATTTTAGAATATTACAAACTGGTGATAGAGTACTCATCTTGTGTGCCAATTTTGGTACAAAATAGGATCTACTGCACCTTGATTTGACGATGGCGGAGATTGATTGCTAAGGCATTTGTGGGGCTTCTAAGAATGAGAAGGGGCCAGGAATGGATCAATTCACACACTGAAAGGGGTGAGAGTGCTGCTAGGCTATGGGGGCATGATGGAACTTCGGTGTTTTAGAAGGGGGGTGGGGTTTTGGCACCCTGAGCCTCACATGCTATTGGAGAGAGCTCAAACTTACTCCTAAGTTGACACCACCCCAGATAGTTACCATCTTAAGTAATTCTTTGGGGGATTGTTCCATATAGACTGGGTGGGTCATGCAAGTTATATACTCCCTGAATGACAAAAGATGCTTTCTTCTTCTCCAATGTATAGTTATCTTGCTCGTGCAACTTTTTGTTACTAATAGCCTAGTTTTGACGCAAGTTTTCTGAATTGCATTGTGTATGAGCAAGTATTAGGTCTTCCAAAGATAATTTTTATGTACTCTAGGTCCGATAATAACCATAAATTGTGGAACAAGGAATTAGTGAGATTCATGCAAGGAATGAAATTGACGATTATGAATGGTCTCTTGTGCCTAAAACATTTACATTAGGAGGACTTAAAATACTTTCATTCTGAAGAATCGATTGCACAAACTTTCCTTTATTGTACCAAAACAGGTTGTCTTTATGAAGATGGCAATGACAGGTTCTCTCTTTTGATCTATGATGGTCAGGATATTGAGCTCTGGCAATTTGACGGGCGAAATAATCTCATCACTTTCACATCTATCGACAATGGAATATTTGTAAGTATTACCATGCTTGATTTAGTTGTGTCTGCACATCTCCCTTGATTAAGTAACCCAAGGTAGTCAACTCATGATTGAATGACTAAGGTTGTGTTTTGGGAGACACAGCCTGTTGAAATATTGCCCGAATGTGTGGAAACATCCTGCTTTTGGCTATGGAGTTGGTTAACTTGATATTAGGTGTTCTAAACTTGGTCTTTTCCAGAGATTTGTCCAACAATCAGCTTACAGGAGCAATACCAGAAACTCTGGCCGAATTACAAGATCTTAGATATCTGTAAGTTAATGTGGCAAAGTGAAGCAGCAAAATATTTAAAGTGGACAAACCTCTACTAATATGGCTATATTTGCAGAAATCTAAGTGGAAACAAACTGAGTGGGTCGGTTCCTGAAGCTCTTAAGAAAAGGGTTATGGACAATACTTTAAACATGAGGTTCTCTCTCTCTCTCTCTCTTTCTCGTATGCAACTTCTATAGGGTGGAAAGACTATCAACAAATTTTTTTTTTCGTTTTTTTTTAATGTGATTTAAAACAAATAAGAAGGCCAACTTGTCATCACCACATGGCAATGTTCACAGGAATTTAAGTTCAGCTCCTTCATTATTTGATGCAGTTTGACAGGAAACGTGAATCTTTGCCAAGCTGATCATTGCCCCCGGAAGAAGAAACAAGAAAACATCCTCGTTCCAGTTGTTACATCAGTTTCAAGCTTCTTTGTACTTCTCTTTGGTGCTTTGGCTATCGTTTGGTTGGTTAAACGAAAAAAAATACCCGGTAAGTTTTCTTACTTGTCCTGTTCACTTGATCTACATTGCATTTGACAGCAATCTTTGCTTTTCCTTTGCTACGGTTCTATTTGCAACGTCTTTTATAGGATAATTTAATTGAGTATATACAACTCTGCTTGCTGTATCTTCTCACCCACCCTAAGAGTATTAGTTTACAATCTCATTGACATCGCAATCAGGAATAAAGGTAGCTTCAGTCAAAATTTCCAAATGCTAGTAATCTGAGTTACTTTGTGATCACAAGAAAATGGAATGGAGAGAGACAATAATTACCACAGCATGGTCGAATTTGCATAAAAAAGAGAACATGCATTATTCAACTTAACTTATTGACAATAAATTTCTGATTTTTTAAATTCAAAACTAGCCATGCAATGCACGGAAGGGACTTGTAACAACTTAAGAGTACAACTTTGTCCTCAACATTTCAATAATCCCTAAAAGAAAGTTTGGTTGTACCATCTCAAACTTATCTATATGTATCGAGCAAAGAATCTATTTGTTAGCATATTGTTGGCAGCTCATAGATTTCTCGAGTGACGCTCACTGCCACTGGGTGAGGGCTTGCAAGTGCTTGCCAGTTGCGGAAAAGGGTTGTGAAACCCTCACCGTCAGTTGGCAAGCGTCGCGGCCCTCGCACACAGCCGGGCAAGGGTTCACAGTGTCCAGTGAGGGTTGCTGAGTATCATTTTACAATCTCATCTGCCTCGGGAATAAAGGAAAGTTGGCATTAACCCAAATTTCCCAGTGCTAGTAATATGAGTTACACAGTGGTCAAAAGAAAATAGAGAGCAAAGAGGGACAGGGATCACCACAGTACGGTCGCATCTGCATCACAAAGAAATTGTGCACAATTCGGCTTAACTTAATAAATTTTATGATTTGTCTTTTCAAAAGTAACCGTGCTATGCACGGAAGGACTTATAACGACTCGAGAGTACAACCTCGTCCTTAATATTCCAAGTCTCCCTTAAAGAAGTTTGATTGTGCGATCTCAAACTTACCTCTATGTATTGAGCAAAGAACAATGATCTATTTGATAGCATATTGAAGGCAAGTGACGGAGAATCCATGCCTGGATCTTTCGGTTATTTTCCTATTTTCCATTAATATAGCTCTTGAAATGGGATTTGAAAAATTCTTTTTGGTATAGAATCTGGTGAAAGGACATTGAGATTGAAGAATCGACCTTTCAAGTATGGAGAGCTTTCAAGAATTACTGGGAACTTTGGACGAGTGATTGGTGAAGGTGGATTTGGAAAGGTTTATCTAGGTACACTAGATAATGGCACTGAGGTTGCTGTCAAGATTCTCTCTAAATCATCAAAGCAAGGGTACAAGGAATTTCAAGCTGAGGTTAGATAGGATGGTGCAATCACTTTTCCTTTTAAAATCAACTTATGTTGACACTTATGTAGACGTTTGTTCAGGAACGTCCTCTTCGACTATTGTCAATTTGTATTATAATAATGCACACTCGTGACATTGCAGGCGCAACTCTTAATGATTGTTCACCATGGAAACTTGGTTTCTCTATTTGGATATTGCAGTGATTTTAAGCATATGTCATTAATATATGAATACATGGCTAATGGAAATTTGAGGCAACATTTATCAGGTGTGTATTTTTGTTATTTTCTATTGTTTCTTCTCTAAAATAATCTTGTATAACTCTTATTCTTCCTCATAGGTAAAGTTCATATGAATCCAACAAAGGACCATCTGAAGGTCTTGACATGGAATAAGAGATTACAAATAGCTGTGGATGCAGCACAAGGTACATGAATGAGATATCCACAGTCGTAGGTTCTTTCTTGACGTTGCTTTGGTATTGTTGACATGGTTTTTGTGAGGCGTTTAGGTTTGGATTATTTGCATAATGGTTGCAAGCCTCCCATCATCCATAGAGACTTGAAGACTACGAACATCTTGTTGAATGAAAACTTCCAAGCAAAAATAGCTGATTTTGGCTTGTCAAGAGCTTTTGCAATTGAAAACGATTCTTATGTGTCAACTTGTCCTGCGGGCACTCCCGGGTACCTCGCCCCTGAGTAATGACTAAAACTCAATATTATCAATCCGATTCGGTTTGGGATCTCTATATGCATAGAAATATTGACATTATCTAAGACTTCATTGTTGATTTAAAGATTCACTATTTGTTTTTTCCTCTCCTAGGTTTCAATCTTGTGGAAATTTAAACAAGAAGAGTGATGTTTATAGTTTTGGAATCATACTCTTTGAGTTGATCACGGGCCAACCAGCAATAATGAGAAGCCAAGATGGCAATGCCAGCATGCACATACTTCAATGGTTGATTCCTATTGGTGAAAGTGGAGATATACAAAGGATTATGGATCCAAGGTTACAAGGAGAATTCGACATCAACTCAGCTTGGAAAGTAGTGGAGATTGCTATGTCCTGTACGCGATCAACAGCTATTCAAAGGCCAGACATAAATGATGTATTGATAGAGTTGAAGGAGTCTTTGGTGACCAAATCAAGCGGTTCCTTTGAAATGAGCTACTCGAAGCTCCAATTTGACAGTGCCCCTGTGGCAAGGTAGCTGAACTTTTGCCCCACCAGAAAGGCTATCTTCTTTTTATTTAAAAGATTAACTTTTGTCTGCAAAATTGTACTATTTATTTTCATTGTGTCATCTATTTCCTTTTTCTTATTGTGATTGAATATTCGAAACTCGCTTTATAACAATAAAATCCTTTCGTCATTTGTCGCTTATGTCTCCATTCATAGTGCCAGTTTATGGCATTCCCAATACTGTGAAATTAGGAATTTCATGTTGTGTTTGAGGGGAGGTGATTCAGAGGTTGGGGTTATCCATGGATGGGGTAATCCGCGTTAGCAGGCCCTCCCAGCACGTTCTTGGGGCTCAGCTGAGATTTCAGTTGAAATCTAACACAATTGGTTAAGTAGCAACAAGTTTTCAATGTTGAGGGGGTAGAATGAGAGAATTTATAATGAGGGACTAGTTATCCTTTTTCTTTTCTGGTGGTCCTAATGCAGTACTTCTCACAAGCAACCTAGGATATACACGCAAGCATCGTTAACAAATTCAAGACACAAAGCTTGAGCTTGGCTTATGATAATGCATACATTTGCAACTTTTTTATATACGGATAAAAGGCAATCCCAATCTTTCTAATTCTTAGAATGAGGAATAGGCTTTCTATCTCGGATTTCCAATGCAACAACCAACATGATTGACTAGACAGGAGCTACATGGCTGGAGAAGACGTGCATCACCGGTATAACATTGCTTGAATCGGGAAAAAGGATCCACCGATGTGCGTCAGATTGGTCCCGTCTGCGGCGATCAATGGCAGGATTCAGAAAAAATTAAGGCTAATCCTATAGAGCAAACTTGAAAAAAGGAGAGGCTGTTAATGATCTTAGACCAATAATTTCACGCATAACGTGACATAAGTATGTAGAGTCCCTTCTGGATTCCGGGATTTTTTATCACACACCATACGCAACAACAGAAGCACGGAGTCCAAACACTTGTGACGTAGAAAATGTGTTCTGAACTCGAGTCCCCGATCATTAGTTCTCTAGTGACTTGGTTGGTCTACCATAAGAATTGACAAAAGCTTTACCGATCTAGCAAAGAGACGAGGAGAGTCAAATCACTTTTAATGACTATAGATTCATCACTTGTGACAGAATAATTGAGACCGTAAGGAGAGAGAAGACAAGGAAATTAGAGTCTTAATAGCATCATCTATTTTTCGCAAACAGAATGTTCACTAAGTTCTCAACTTCCTCCGGTATCTAAATAAACCGAACCCGAATCAAAACTGACACTACACTGATAATTGACAACCATCATCTCTCCAGTCAAGACATTGTCCAGAGCAACTAGAGTAACTAAATACTGAAATGGAGATATGGTTCCATATAAACATTGAAAAGAAGAAGATGGTCGCTAGATGAAAGGAGCACATCAGAAGGAAAATATCTTGGTTCGTCAATTAAAAGCAAATCTTAGAAACGATAATTTTGTTTTCTCATAGTAGATGATGAACCAAAGATACGGTAAACTCCATTTTCTCTTTTTTTTTTTGGAAATGAAAACCATTTCCCACAACAAGAATCTCTTTTTGAACGGAAAAATCAATCAACCAAGATTCTTTTTCCTGGTCGAATGAAATGAGTTTTAGCATCTTTCCAATTTACAAATGTGAAAGTAAAACTGACTTTTATACCTTACCCGAGTGAATTAAGAGGCTGTAAAGATAAAGGTGTGATTCTCAAGAACTTACCCGAATGTTACATAAAATTGAATATGTATAAAAAATCCAAAGATTGCATTGAACATTGAATTAAATTTTAATTACTATTTAATGCTAAATAGTTGTTAACTCTGATCTGGGATCTTAATCTATATAGTCATGATAACCTCAATACGCATTATTTTCTTATTAGGTTTTTAGTTTTCCCAAAGAAAATTACTCATAGCAAGTTTCTTCGTTAAGATAAGATATTCACGCATAACGATGCTTAATCTCTAGAAATTATCTTTGCGTTTTTTATTCTGCTAGTACTTGAGAATCTCCTATTTAGCCCTTCTAGGCTCATCTAGCTCACAGAAAATAAATGGTTTTGAAAAATAATTTTCTAAAAAAAAATTATTTATATCGCTTATAATTAGTTAATGAAATATATTTTTTTATTATTGATAATAATTCATGTTTAAATATTTTTGTGAGATATTTTTCGATCGTTTATTTTTATAAGCAACCATTTAATAAATTATTTTCTAAATCGTTCGTTCTTCGCGAAATAGACGCACTAATTAGACTAACTAGAGATGCCCAATGGGCTTCTTTTAAACGGGCTTCGCATTTTCACCGGCCCGAACCCGAGCCCGAGCCCGAGCCCGCCCATTTAACTGGCATACGAACTACCGAAAATGCCCTCTATCCTCCTCCTTCCTGCTCAATTCATCGTCCCTCCACAAAGCCAACATTTCAGTCTCTCCCACCACCGCGTTCCCCACAATGCCGGCGACCGCCGCCGCCGCCGCCGCCGCCGCCATCCCCGGTCACTCCTTCAAACTCATCCCGACCGCTCTCTTCCCTCGCCCCCTCCTCCGCCGCCTCCGCTTCGCCACCACCGCGGCCGCCGCCGCCGCCGCCTCCGTCCCCTCTTTCGAAGACCCCCCTCCTCCTCCTCCGCAACAGGAAGCTCGCTCCGCCTCCTACTTCCCCAGGAAGAACCAGACCCTCGAGTTGGAGTGCGAGAGCCTGGCCTACAAGGGCAAGGGCGTCTGCAAGGTCTCCGGCACCGGCTTCGTCGTCCTCTGCGACCGCGCCCTCCCCGGCGAGCGCTTCGTCGGCCGCGTCACCCGCAGGAAGGGCAACTACGCCGAGGTTTTGTTTTTCATCCCTTTCTACCTCGCTCGATTCAGCTCGGAAAGTTTCGTGAAGTTTTAACTCCGCGAGGCGTGTCCGGAAATGCGCAGGTGACCAAGTTGAGGACGATATCTCCGCACCGGGACGTCGTGGATGCCCCCTGCGAGTATGCTTCGTACTGCGGAGGGTGTAAGACGCAGAACTTGCTGTACGAGGCTCAGGTCAGGGCCAAGGAGCAGCAGGTCCGCGAGCTCATCATTCACGTCGGGAAATTTCCCGATAATGATCCGGAGTTCCCCGCGATGATGAAGCCCATCATTCCCTGCGATATCCAGTTCCACTATCGGAACAAGGTTGGCGGCCGATGTTGCACCTTCTTGTCCCTTGTCATTATGCTGCGCTGGTTTTTTTGTCTCGTTGGCATCTGAATTCTAATCAGTGTTTAACTAATCAGAGATTGTGTAAGCCCTTCCCACTAGTTTTCCTAATTTTCCCATCTATTGGGAGCTGTGTTCTGCGGATGCAACCTTTAATTCGACTTCAAGGATCACCATGCTATGCTCTGTTGGTGTGTGTAATTTTCAAACCAAAACAATGTTGTTGGGTGATAGAGTTATTCTTTTCTAATTACGAAGTTTATAGGCTCCAATTTTTGGCATAACGTTACTGCCATGTGTGCGCAATATCATTATTTATGATCACATAAAACTGTGACAAACCTTGTTCCATCTCTGAGTGAATCTTTGTTCTTGGCACGATCTTCTGACGGCGCTATTACTTTTTGCTTTCACAGATGGAATTTTCATTTGGCTCTCAAAGATGGTTGCCACGTGAGTTGTTTGAAGAGGATCGCGATGATACTGAGAACCATGCTTTGGGGCTGCATGCACCGGGCTTCTTTGATAAGGTCCTGAATGTCAACAAGTGCTTACTACAAAGTGAACCTGCTAACAAGGTATGCTACGAAGATGGTTGAACTTTGAAATGGATTCTTTTTATATGATTAATCATTACTGTTGAATCAAATATAAAGTAAAACAAAGCCACAGCCTAACATAGAAGGGGCAAATTAAATCCACTTATGACTCTAGCCAGAAGGAAGTTGTCAGCTCTACACGTAATGAGACATTTACATGCATGTAGTATAACTACTCTTATCTGATGAAAAAATATTCGACACCTTGCAATTTATCTTCATTCTATGCTCGTCTGGGGGCATGTTTTCTTTTTCAAGTAGCTGCCAGATATAAGTTTACGGTTGCTGCAACACTTTTGTGATTGGGCTTCTTGTAAAAAAAAATAATTGCTCTTCATGTGGTTATTTGCGTTGAACTGTTGAGATTTGTTTTGCTGATTAAACAGTCAAAATTAAGAACTCCTTATTTAATGCTCAAAGACTTATTTCCTTTTTGCATTTCTGCTTGTAGGTTCTTGCAGCTATACAAGACTGCTGGAGAGATCCCCAACTAGGTTTGTCTCCTTATGATGTCCACTCTCATGCTGGATTTCTTAAGCATCTAATGCTTAGAACTGGGAGGTAGGGGCTGTAGTGTAAAAGCTTTTCCACTTGTAATAGTTTGTGACCGGGATCTAAGCATGGCATAGTTAGTTTTTAAAGATAAATGTTTTCCAGTTGATTGACATTGAATAATGAGATTGCCAATAAAGAAATCAGTAGATCACACACTGTCCAGGCTTCACCTGCAACCTCAGTTAGATTCAGGCATGGTACCCTTTTTCGATAGTGAGAGATCAAGTGCTCTCTAGAGCATTCAAGGAACAGATCTTAGAGATGTTTTTCCTTTGGGAAGATAGAGGAGCGATATTATCAGTTTGCTTGCAACCCTAATTTTACATTCCTTTTCCCAATTTTTCTTCTTATATTAATCGACCCAATCAATTAATGCAATGAATTCTCATTAAGTTTCTCTTTTCTGTCTATAAGTGGGTATGGACAATAGTTTTTCTTCCATTATCTAGTTATTTAGATAGCTGCATGCCATGGAAAGCCACTTAAGCGCCAAAGTTGGCTCTAGTCTCCACAGAAACGCAACTGGAATTCAGTGAATTTGTCTGAAATATATGTATCATAAAATTTTTCAACAGTTTTGCTGTGTTAAAATCCTTATATCTGTAGGGTAATTTGTTTTGGATTCCCTATCTTTATTAGCGTTCATATATGTTCAGGGACATTGAGACTGGTCAGCTGGAGGTCATGGTTAATTTCGTGACATCATCTTACAAGCCTGAGTTGCTGAAACCCTTAGTAGAGAAAATTACATCTTTCCCTGAAGTGGTTTGTTGGCCAACTCTTCTATGCTGATTTAATGAGCATTTCGCTTTTTTCTTAGGTTGAGTAGGGGAACTTTCCAACATAGGTGAATTATGTTTAGAATATCCAGTTTGCTAAAAACCATGGCCAACACACTGGATAAATGTCTCCTCTAAAGAATATCAGGTGGTCAGTCTTGATCAGATAAAAAATATATATCCAGTGATAATGGTTCTACATATTTCTGTCATCAAGATTTCTTTTCTTTGAATCGTTTGGATTTTCTTTTTCACTTACGTAAGAAGTTCAAAGAGATCAAATTATTCACGTTTTTTAAAATACTTAAGTAGATGCTAAACTGAATTAGTGGCATAATAGTCTGTTGCAAGCAAGAGTCAACTATCTTCTGCATTCTTTCTTTTTCATTATAAATATTAGGCTAGAACAGCACTCAGTGGCCCTTCCTCTCGTGCCAAGTTTTTGTGATTGCAATTTTTCTTTTTAATTTATTTAAGATAATTTATAGGAGTTAGTTTATACTTGTAAATGGCAGGTAAGTGTTGTTAATAATGTGAATACTTCGGTGGGTAATACATCTACTGGAGAGGAGGAATACACTTTGCATGGGAAATCTTCCATCACAGAGACCTTGAGAGGGCTTACTTTTCAAATTTCCGCCAATTCCTTTTTTCAGACAAATACTTGGCAGGTATCAACACATGATCAGATCAGTGTATTGCTAACTCCTCATAGCTTCCATTATCTTGTAAAAATCCCTAGTGTTCTTTTCTTCTTCTCTTTGAAAATTTCTAAGACCTGGTGCACTTCAGGCTGAGGTTCTGTATAAACTTATTGAGGAGTGTGCGGGTCTTAGGGGAGATGGCTCAGAAATTGTGCTAGACCTATTCTGTGGAACAGGCACCATTGGTCTCACACTTGCCAGAAGGTACAGATATTTGTCCATAGTGATAATTATGTGAAAGAACTTGACCAATCTGAGACCGTCTTTTTCAGGGTTAGACATGTTTATGGTTACGAGGTTGTTGCTCAAGCCATCTCTGATGCTCGTCTGAATGCCAAGCTCAATGGTATCAGCAATGCAACATTTATCCAAGGAGATCTCAATAAAATCGATGCAAATTTTGGCAGCAACTTCCCTAAACCAGATATTGTCATTTCGGGTATCTCTTCTTAAATTTTGTAATCGAGTCTTTGTTGGTTGGCTTAAAGGTTGTTCCATATCTGCAATTTTTTTTTTTTGGTGTTTATGTTCTCTGCCAACAAGTAGTATCTTTCAGGATAATTTTTGTAGGTATATAAACTTCACTAGCTAAGCAGAGCTTCTCTGTAAGTACAAATAATTTTTCCCATTGTTTTACTGGATGAATACTGCAGATCCAAATCGGCCAGGCATGCATCTGAAGTTAATTAAGTTTCTGCTGAAGCTCAAGGCTCAGCGTATTATTTATGTATCTTGTAATCCAGCTACCTGTGCACGCGACCTTGAGTACCTTTGTCATGGGGTGGTATGTATCAAGTCCATCCCACTTGTTCCTCTTTTTCTTTGCTGTCAATTGCTTAATCCTGTGTGTCTTTGCAGAGAGAGCAAAACATAGAAGGGTGTTACAAACTCAAAAGTGTACAGCCAGTAGACATGTTCCCACACACTCCCCACATCGAGTGTGTGTGCCTACTGGAGCTCTGTTGATGGTGTTTTCTCAACTGCAAAACTACAAAGATCTCTTGCAGCAAGTATGTTCTCCAGGAGACAACCCCGGGTTTTTCTGTACCATCTTTTCAGAAGTATATTTCCTTCAGGGAAAAAAAGATACTTGCACATTTTCAATTCTTCTGTCACTTAAAAAACTGCTTGAGAACTAAGTTAGAGGACATTTGTGCTTTGCAGATGTGGATGTAGGATGCTGGCCCAGAGAATTCTTCACTTTAATCGGTACCACTGATGTAATTGGTTTGGGAGGAGAGATGGTCAATGAAGAACCTGATGTCATCATATGACACCACAAATGGGGAGCCGCCGTTTTCCTTCTAAAGGCTTCAGAAAAGCATCCTTTTTCCGCCATCTTAAATTTGGCGCTGCCTATTATAGAGAGAGCGATGCAGAGAATCCTGTGAAGTGCGTGTCAAGACTGGAATGCTATGATTTACAGATCAGCGAGCCACCTCCGTTGCATATGGATTCCATTTTTATCACGGCTGTGCTGGATTTTCTTCTACAGTATGCTTCTCCTGACCAGGATAAGGAGATATACGGACGTCACAAGTTTTCAGAGATCTACATGGAAACAACTGCGACCACCTAGTTTAGGATTGCTTGAGTTAAAGAAGATTGTTACTAATTCGGCAATTTATTAATACCTTCGCTCTAGTATTCCCCTGGAATTAAGCATCCATTTTGAACCTTCTTGGGGAACATTTCAAGCCCACTTTTGATCTGTGGATTCTCAAGAATCTTTTAATAAGAATGTTCTCTTCTATATCCTTATTCAATTTCTTATCGTGCTAAAGGTAATTTACTATCCGTTTACTAATTGATTAAAGGATGAAAAATCTGATATCCATGTGGCCTTTAGTATAAGGTGATCACTTATGGAAATCACTTTCTCCCTTTCATTTCATCTGCTAGAAGGAAATCAAATGAACACGGAAAGCCCTGTCTTGAACATTAATTAATCGCTTTCACGTGCAGAATGAGAATTGATGGCAGCTATTCACATTCCAATTCCATTTATGCTTAGAGAAACATTCTTCACTGGAGTAACTAGAATCTGATTACATCTTTTCTAAGTAATATAGCATACTATATGATAGGAGAATTTGAGGCGAGGACATTCAATACATGTAAGGATTCTCATGTTCTCATCTCCGGGAAGTCTGTTCTGCAATGGCAAATGCAAGCTCCGTCAGAACTCTTACAAGTTTGGTGGTTAGTAATCACTGTGACTATGCTGAGCAATGGGCTTGCTCTAATGATGCTCCTTGTGTCAGATAGAGGGACAGATCTTGTTAAGCCTAGAGGGGCAGTAAAAACCATTGAGGTCATTCTTAGCATTGCTGCCTGTTGCTACTTCATCTTTCTCTTTTTGACTTTTTTTGGGTCTTGGATTGTTGGGAATATCGGATCCCCGAAAACCGGATTCGACACTAAATCGAATCCCTAAAACGAATGCGGAAGATAAGTCCGGGAAATACATGTATCACCGATCCTAAAGCACACCACGGAATCGAGCGTACCTTGTTAGCCACAGATTAAACACCAATGTTGAAGATCGAGGAAGAAATTCTGATCCCGTTTGATCCGATGACGTCGATTAGCCTTGAAGGGAAGACGGCGTCGCCTTAAGCGCTCGTTTTTTTTTTTTTTTGGAGGGAGAGAGGGAGAGGAAACGTACGCACAAATGCCAAAAGGTGCCTTCTCCCTTTCTTTCCTCCCTTATATACATTCCCTCCAAACAGGAATCGTACCCTTTCATCCATGGGCCCTAATCTTGTGGGCCGGGCTTTCAGGCCCAACATGGGCGGACGGGCCTTAAGCCCATCACATAAAACCATCATCTCCCACTCGCACATGGTGGGCCGAACAGGATTCTCTTTACCTCTCTTCAACATTCATATTGGTGAATAATCCGTGCGGCCAGTATACTTTGAGAGCTCGTTGCCATACATCTATTATGAATATATAGCAGCTCATAGAAGGCATCACATCCTGAGTAGATTTAGTATGCAGTTCCCTAGATTGATCGATCACATTTATATCTCTCTTGATTTCTTTTAAACAATGATATATATGTTGTATTCACAATTATGATTATCCCAAAAACAGTTATAATTGGTTAACCGGTGAATACAAAATTACAATGTGATTCTCCAAAATCAATTTTCCTCTTTCCTTCAAACTCTTAATTTCAGTTCAGCTTGCTTTTCTAGAAATGTCCCATTAGATCGAATCAAACTCATGACCATTGGCAACATCCTAAGATAGCAAACACTAAATAGAAATCTTGAGAATAAGTAAGAGTCATGAAGGGACTAAAAAATTGAGGAACTCTTTTCCTCAAGAGCCTCATACGGCATAAAAGTTGAGATCAAACTTTTTGCTACTTTTATTGGTCGTTTCATGCATACGTAGTATGAAATACGTATTACGGTATTAACTCCTTTCCCATGGAGCGTATGTCTACACCTTTCAGTACCGTACAGATGATAGTTCAGACATACCCAATGTCTAACTTGAGTTCATGTATCTACTCATTCATAAAATTCATCAGAACTCACATCTGGCATCATAGACAGATAAAGTAAAATATGGGGGATATTTTACTTTCGAACATAGTAAGTATTATGTCCTCATTTTAACACTTAGTTAAGGCGACATACGTATTTTAAGCTTGAGCTCTCGATTATCACCTAGATAATAAGCTTAAAAACAGTCTCATCTCTATTTATCACACAGTAAATATATCACACAGTAAATAGAGGCGATTACCCGTGTGAGTGGGCTAATCTTATATCTGTCCGACATACTTTCTCAAAATAATGCACTGAGCATTAAGATGCATAAAGATCAAACAAAGATTCATAGGCATTAATGATGAAAACACAAATTCATTAAATGTGAACACTTAGGGAAATTACAATATTCAGTACATCAGCCTTTACGCAATCCTAGAGATTTCATATTGCCATAAAACACATCTCTAGGTATTGGCTTTATCATAGGATCTCCTACCATTCTATGCGTAATATGTACTGTAAGTTCACATCCTTTCGTGCAATCATAACTTTGACAAGATTATACTTGGTATATATATGTTTGGTCTTTGCCATGATATTTTGGATATTTGGTGTACACTTTTGCTGCTTGGCTATCATAGTTAACCAACAATGAATCTGCAGCACTTCCAATAACACCTAAATGATCCAAAAAAATCTCTTAAGCCAAACATCTTCTTATATTGTTGCTGATAATGCCACGAACTCAACTTCCATCGTGGACAATGCTATACACGTTTGTTTCTTACTGCTCCAACATATGGTGCCACTATTCAGTAAGAAAACAAATCTAGAGGTAGATTTCCTCTCATTTAAATCTCCTCCCCAATCAACATCAGAATAACCTTAGAGTCGCAGATCCTTTCCTTAATAACTCAGCATATAATCAGCAGTTCCCTTTAGATACCTCAGTATTCTTTTAACGGCTTTCTAATGTGCTTGACTTGGATTGGATTTGTGACTACTCACCATTCCAACTGCAAAATATATGTCAGGTTTTGTACACATCATAGCGTACATAAAGCTTCTAACAGCACTAGCATAAGAAACATGTTTCATTTGTTCCTTCTCTTGTGGAGTCTTTGGACACATATTATGGCTCAATCCTTCATCTTTTGCAATAGGAGTGTTTATGGGTTTACAATCTTGAAATCCTAACTCCAAGAATGTATGCAACATTACCCATGTCTTTCATCTCAAAGTTGGAAGACAACAAACTCTTGACAGTATTAACAAACTCCATATTATTTCCGGCAATTAGGATATCATCAACATATAATGATATGATCACAAATTGATCTATGGATCTTTTGATATATATATACATAATGATCCTCATCTATCATCTTAAAATCATATGCCATTATGGCATTATGAAAACGTATATACCGTTGTCTTGACGACTGCTTAAGGCCACATATCGATCTCAAAAGTCGACATATCTTTTCTTCTTGGCCTTTCTTTATGAAACCGACAGGTTGTTCCATATATATTCCTTCCTTTAATTCTCCATTGAGGAAAGCAGTCTTTACATCCATTTGATGTAACTCAAGATCCATACTAACCACTATTGCCAGAATTATGCGAATCGAGGTAAATCTCACTACAGGAAAAAATGTTTCTTCATAATCAATTCCTTCCTATTGATTATACCCCTTCGCCACAAGGCGAGCCTTATGCCTTTCTATCGAGCCATTAGCCTTTCGCTTTATTTTAAGAACCCTCTTGTTCCCAATAGCTTTGTGTCCTTTTGGAAGATCAACCAGTTCTCAGACTTGATTTGATTTCATTGACTCTATCTCCTCTTTCATTGCATAAATCCAATTTTCCTTACTGGGGCAATTCAAAGCCTCATTAATATTTCTTGGCTCGTCCTCATCTTGTGGAGCAACCATAAAAGTTTCCCATTCAATGTCAAAACGTCGACGGGGAATACTTTGGCGACTTGTTCATCGTATGGGAGATTGCACACTTAGCACATCATACCCCATTATGCTCCCACTAGGATTAGATAATGATGACGTCGTCTCATCATGTGGTTGCGATTGAGAATGAGTTGAATTCAATTCATCACTTCTCATATTACTCCCACTTGGACGAACTCCACTAATATTATTATCTTGATCCAAGGTTTCAAATAGGGAGTAATCTTCCCCTATTTCGCCCTTCTTAGGAAATTTATCCTCTAAGAATGTGACATCACGTGATTCAAATTCAGTTATACTCACACTTTCCTGTTCACCTATAAACACATACTCTTTCGAGTGTTCGGAGTATCTCATTAAAATACTCTTATTTCCTTTGGGACCTAATTTCCCAAATTTGTGAAAGGACTCATGAGTATAGGCAGCACAACTCCATGGCTTAAGAAAATTTAAGTCCGGTTTTCTACCTGTCCATAACTCATATGGAGTGGAAGTAACTGATTTGGAAGGCACTTGGTTAAGTATATAGGTAGCAGTTAACAACGTATCACTCCGAAAAGTGATAGGTAAGTTAGTATACGCCATTATGGACCTAACCATTTCCAGTAGGGTTCTGTTTATTTTCTCTGCAACACCATTTTGTTGAGGAGTATATGGAATAGACAACTGTCTTTCTATTCCTTTTTCATCACATTATTTTCTGAACTTATCAGATAAGTATTCTCAGCCTCGATCGGATCTCAATGCTTTTATTTTTTTGTCTAATTGATTTTCTACCAAGTTCATAAACCTTTTGAAACAACTTAATGCTTCAGATTTATGAGAAATCAAATAGATATATTCGAATCGAGTATAATTATCTATAAAAGTGATGAAATAAACAGCCCCATGCCTTCTTTTCGCATTCATTAAACCACAGACGTCAGAATGTATTAAATGCAGAGGAAATTAAGCTCTTTTATCTTTTCTAAATGGTTTCCTTATCGTTTTCACTATTGGGCAATGCTCACATATGGGCAGATCGACTTTTTCAATGTTGCCCAACAAGCCCTCTTTGGCTAGTCTATTCATACGTTGTTGGCCAATATGACCAAGTCTAGCATGCCACATAATCACATCATTATCATATGAAGTAGAAGACGTGAAATAAGGGAATAACAAATATTGCCATCACCACAGTCAACATTTAGTATAATAAAACCATCTAGAAAGTGATCACAATCATAGTAGTTTGTATCCAAATACAAATCTATATCTCTATTATGAAAGTTCATATTAAAATCAAGCTTGACCAACTTAAAACAGACACATAAATTTCGACGAATCTTCGGAGCATATAGAATATCATGTAGGAACATGGTACATCCATTACGCATGTTCAATTGGTAGGTGCCAATTCCTTTAACTCTCAACTTTTGAGTTATTTCTTACATAGATCCACTTAGTTCTAGTTGGTACTCGTCGGAATTCCACGAAGGATTCTCTATCCTTCGTTACATGGTCTGTTTCTTCTTAATCTTTTTCGGCTCACAACAATTGCGAGCATAGTGACCTTTCTTGTTACAATTGTAACACCTCACCATTGACATTTTCTTCATTTGAGGACGTTTTCCTCTCTTGTGTTGGTCAACTCTTGATTTCTTGCAACAAGGATTTGATCCTTTGCAATCCCACATATTGAACGAATCAATACGCTTGCGCTTAGAGCTCAAAGCCTTTTCTGTGCTAGAACTAGCATTGCAAATGTCTATTTTCGACTCAAATGCCGTTAGGCGGTCCTCAGTTGGCTCGAGGTGGCGCATGGCATCCTCAAGATCTTCCATAACATGGTCAAGAGCTTCTAGTGCTTCTTGCCTTTCCAGCACATATTGAATCTTCATATTCAATATTTCACAATTGTTGCCGTTCATATCAGCAATTACGTTTTTAGTTGCTGAAAGCATCGATCTGAACACATCAGACATACATGCACGAATAATTAATGCCTATCATTTATGCATCCACTTTGCATAGACCCATCATATCAATGAATAATTTTAAGTAAGGTTTCAGAATAAAAAATGTCATTATGTTTCCAATCATCCTCCAAAAATCCTAACTCAAAATTATTATTAATATAATTGTCTTATGCAAAATAAATTCTATGAAGTTACAAAAACTTCTATAACTACCCATAGCATCAACAATAATAGAAAGCAAATAATATCTAACATCCAATAGAATAACAATGCTTTCACATAATATAACTATACATTACACTAAGCAATATATACAATGAAAATTATCAACATAGAAAGAGATATTCACACCCAAAAATATCTCAAACTAATCTAAGAAATAAATAGGGAATGTCCCTTCTAATCTATCAGTCAAAATATCTGAGAAATTTGAAGACACATTTGCTAACCATGGAAAAACTTTTGGAGAGCTTTCATGTTGCCTCCAAGGCGCATTTACTCTGCGCCATGTGGCGCTCAATCTAAGGGTTGAAGTTTTGGTTAACTCAATCCTATAGTACTCTCTTACAAAAGCTTCCACTAGCCTTTTATAACCCAGGATCACGTTGACCTCCCATAGTCGATCTAACATTATTTGCCATTCAGCTGGAAGAGTGTTCATCAAAGCCGGCACATTCTCAAAATTTGGCATAAGTAACCATTCCAGATGATTTCCTGTATCATTTGATTGACCATGACCACATGTGATACTAAATCACCGTCATGCCACCGATAACTAGCTAACTTTGTCATCAACCTTTTAAGTCTTGCACTTCCCTCGTCCGTTTTCGGGATTGCAAGTATTCGTGCATAACACATCATAGTTCCTGCAACAAATACAGAACTAAAAATGGATCACTTATAATCCATAATTTACATAAGGGAAAATACATAATTCATGCAACAAATGCAGAATAAAAAATGGATTAGTTATAACCCACACATATATAATTGAAAAAGAAATAGATTTTTTTTTTCTTCAGTTCAACGGGTCAACGGTCAACGGGCACGATCAACGGGTCGGGTCGACGGCACGCGCAGGTCGGGCCGGTCGGACGAACCGACCGACATGTGCCCTGCGTGTGCGCGGGCTGACGTCACGCAGACATTAGCCAACACGTGTCGCTTGCGTGCGTGGGCTGACAGCGTGGGCTGACATGCGGGTCGGGTCGGGTCGGGTCACTGTCGGGTCGGGTCGCCGGCCGGTGATTGGCCGGCCAACGGTCGTCGGCGATGACGTCATCCCGGCGGTTACCATGACGTCACGGTGACGTCAACACGCGCCGGTTCGCCGACGCGCACGTGCCGGTTCGCCGATCGGCGTGTGTGTTGCACACGCTGGCGGAGCCAGCGCTTTGGGCGTGTCGTGCCCACGTGCAGCGGCTTCTGGCTGCGCGTGTGGGCGCGTCCGGCGTCTCCCAGCGGCGCACGACATGTTGACGGACTCGTCTCGACGAGCTCTTTCACCCTATACCTTCAGAAATTGATTTCGACTTACGGAAACTCGAAAAAAATGGATGAATTGTGCTCGGGTGTTGGGATTTTTCACCCCGATCAGTGTCGATTGATTATTTTCGCGAAAAATCAATCAAAAAAACATGAAAGGGGTCGGGAAAACATGAAATAGGGCTCTGATACCAATGTTGGGAATATCAGATCCCCGAAAATCGGATTCGACACTAAATCGAATCCCTAAAACGAATGCGGAAGATAAGCCCAGGAAATACATGTATCACCAATCCTAAAGCACACCACGGAATCGAGCATACCTTGTTAGCCACAGATTAAACACCAATGTTGAAGATCGAGGAAGAAATTCTGATCCCATTTGATTCGATGACGTCGATTAGCCTTGAAGGGAAGACGGCGTCGCCTTAAGCGCTCGTTTTTCATTTTGGAGGGAGAGAGGGAGAGGAAACATACGCACAAATGCCAAAAGGTGCCTTCTCCCTCTCTTTCCTCCCTTATATACGTTCCCTCCAAACAGGAATCGTGCCCCTTTATCCATGGGCTCTAATCTTGTGGGCCGGGCTTTCAGGCCCAACATGGGCGGACGGGCCTGAAGCCCATCACATAAAACCATCATGGATGATCTACCGGAAATAAAGGAATAAGTTCATAAGATCATGTTGCCGAGTCTTGAAGAGAGTGAAGTGATCGATTGTATTGATATCTTCAGGCTGCCCGCCTTTAATCATCCACTTCTCAAGAATCACACAATCCAGGTTCTTTTCCTCCTCATTTTGACCCATTTCCTGCACTAGGATTAGCTGAGTTACTGTACTTCCTTGTCCCTTCTAATATTTGTTTGCAGTGAGCTGCTAACTTTTCGAAACCAGCCATGACAATATGCATATACCCTAACATTGAGGGCCACCATATAGCTTTTGTAAAAGAGCGTAGTTCTAATTTATCTGTTGTCAAGGAAACTTGGAATGTTTTACCCAGGACCTATGTTACTTGTCCTTCCTCAGAAATTTTTACCAAGTTTACTGAACAAAAGTTGAAGCGTGCACATTTTTGGCTATAGATGAAACCAAGCTTACATCTGAAAGGAAAACAGAACATTTAGGAGGTGCTCTTAGTCAGGTTTGGTGGAAATATGGAGAATGCCATGAAGGAACAATTCCCATCGGAAGACAGCAAAAGTACGACAGTCATAGAATCGTACCATTTACTCCCCAAGTGAAGAGATTCTCAGAGCCAGTATGAATTCAGTGTTCCTCCTGGGCATGAAGTACGTGCAATCCAGACGCAACTGAGGCTCCATCACATTGATTTTGAGTTTGTTTTTAAAGTTACATGTTTACACAGCCGTGAATGCACTTCCTAACGAGTCTGTTATACATGAGATAGTTTTTGCATACGGACGAGGGTTTTCATATATTGTACCGTGAGTTCTTAATAATATCAAACTTGCATGATTCAGGACCAAAACTTGACATGTCTATGTTGGATGGATTATAGGCCGATGACTATCAAGACACTGGTTGTTACAATCTTGAATGTCCTAGGTTCGTGCAAGTCGATTTTAAGGTCGCTCTATGATCTCCTATTCAACCTATATCCATCTATAGTGGACAGCAACATGACATATATGTACCGATAATCAAGGTAATAAGCAGTGAGAACCATCTTTCAGGTGACATAAAACAACCTCAAGGCTGAAATGCATAGCGTATCCCAGACTGTCTCCATAATCTTCTGCTTGTCAGAACTTACATATTAAAAAAAAAATGCATGCGCATACTTTCATTCTTCTATCTCTTGACCAAAAGAAAAATTTCAGAATCAAGACAGTGGGGATTGGTGGCTGCGCATTGCGAATGTCGATTTGGGATACTGCCCAGAGAAATATTCACTCTCGAGCCAAATTGGCTGCTAGCTGCTTGTTGATGGCATGCTGGGGGCACGCTGGTGGCACATTGGCTGTTCGCTGGTTGCTTGTTGGTAGTGAGGCAAAGTTTGGGTTTTCGAAGACATTTCCAAAGTTATGAAGTTGAGTTAGGGCAAAGCTGGAAGAAAAAAAGTCTATTTGCATTTCGGAGATACAACATTCCCACATATTTTCGGACTTGTCTTGAGCTAAAACCATTTAGAGACTTTGGGGAAGCAATTGCATAACTCAAAACTATCTAAAAATTTTGCCAAACCGCATTTGTAATAGCCGAAAGAGTTTTTGAGCCCCAAAGGGCTTTGCAAATGCTAAACCAAAGGCACTCAAAGTCCGTTTGCAATTTACATCCATATTTGCTAAAAGAAGAATCATTTTCTCACTTGTGCTAATTGGTAATCCACGTGGACCATCAATGGTGATTTATGGGATTCGGGTTTAAGGTCAACTAAGCGGATACACATTAGGTGTATATGACGAATCACATTGCCTTGTCCCATTTTGAAAAAAAATACTCTAATCTGTTCTTCAATGGCGATGGTAACTTCACGGATGCATCTTTTCAAATGGTTGGTTTTGGTGATAAGTATTATTAGTACGATAAGCGATGGGCGTGCTCAATATGTTACACGGTTGACTCCAAACATGAAGCGGCTCAATCTGAGCGGGAATGACTTCAACGCATTACGGCCTAGACGTCATGAAGTAAGTAATTTGTGTTTTTGTCATATTTCCATACACCTAGCAAGCAGGCAAAGATTTTCTCATTTTGGACCATGAGTTATTAGCTTTGTTGAGCACTTACAATTCACCAAACTTTCACAAACATATAAAACATTGGCATGTTTTTCTTGGGTGGACTTTGGAGAGATGGCTGTCTTACTTCCTGCTACAATCTCGACTGCGATGGAATCTAATTGGAAAGTAGCAGATTTGTTCCAGGCTCTCTGCTTATACCAGTCTCCGCCTATGGTGGACAGCTATAAGACAAAACTATAGCCATAACGAAGGTAATGGAAAAATCTTTTAAGGTAAATATTCATGGGATACAATCCGAGTTTTTTGTCCTTTAACAAAAATATTTCAGGATCAAGTTACAGGAGATTGGTTGCTGCGCATTAAGGACGTGAATGTAGGATTCTGGCCCAAAGATCTCTTCACTTCTCCAGGTGGCTCTGCCGATGCAATTCAATGGGTCAGAGAGATAGTCAACACAAAATCGGTTGGCCGCCGTACATCAGCACAAATGGGGAGCGGCCATTTCCCTTTTAAAGGCTTTGGAAAGGTGTCCTTTTTCCACAATCTTAAATTCCTCGACAGATTCACTGAGAGAGACCCGGAGAATCTATAGACGTACGTAACAAGACCTGAATGCTATGACATACTTCTCAAAGTGGACTGGCCAAGTGAAGTAGGAGTCAATTTCTATTATGGTTGGCATTGATTTTCAGCTCAGTGTGCGGAATAGTGAACATTTCATGACGTGCTTTACCTTTTCTTTTCGTACCCTAGTAAAAATGGCTTTGTCAAATGTTTAGCACTAGCAGTGAGGACGCCAATGCTTTTGAAAGTAGGTACTACTAGGTGGTTTGATGTACTGAATTTTGTTAAAGTCACACATGAACTGGTAATCATTCTGAAAAGAGAGATTTGGCCATAATCACACTTAGATTATAGCTCCTTCTTTTGCCTAAACACAAGTATTGTTCACTATGGACAAGGTGTAGTCTGTACTTAAATATTACATTTACTACAGGTGACTAATTATTAGATGTAAAAGCTACCACTCGACTAAGTAGAAATTGACTTATGACGCGATATGACATGACTTGCTAACACATTATTTTTCAAAAAATAAAAAATTCTGATATATTTGGACATGTTTATCAATTGCATATATTTATATATACGTGATAAATTATCATTTTAAAAATTATTTAAATCAAATTAATTTTATTTAAATCCACAAATAAATAATAAAAAAGAGCATAGGATGAATTTACACTAAAAACATTAATATATATTTTTTAATATAATTCATTGATTCAATTTGAAACATTCAACTACATTCCATTCCAATAATCTATAATTTGGAGAAAAAAACAAACTATCCACATTTCACTTTCAAATTTGACATGTAACAATAAGTAAAAAGGAAAAATAATGATCCACATTTCACCGTCGAAAGATAGAGTTTCCCTTCTCCCTTTCTTTTTTTTTTTCTTTTTATATATTTATATTTTGACTTATTTCTTGAAAATTTTTAAAATTGACCCGTGAGTATTAGAATCTCATGTCAAGATTCCAGATTTGTAAATTATTGACATGTCGGGAGAGTTGACTATATGTCAAACATGTGTTGAGGACACCGACGTGGAGGCTCTAAAGAGCGGCCACGCTTCCTAGCTGGTTCTCTGCGCAGTCATCATAGAATGACATGAATGGAGAGCGACCACTTTCCTGCAGAGGAATTTGGGAAAGCAGCTCACTTCCAGAATCATAGGGTAGGTTCTTGTACTGTCGGCACAGTGGGTGAGGATGCTAAACTTTAGCATTCGTGAACGAGTAAAGAATCCAGTCCTCGAATGATAAGCAGATTATAAGCTGCTGTGCCTCTTTTCTAAAAAATAAAGAATTTCGATACGTTTCGACACGTTATATATTAAATATATTTTCATATAAATACATAAATATTAATAATAAAAAAGAGTCTAGAATTAATTTACACTAAAAATATTAATTCAACATTTATTAATATTAGTCATTATTTTAATTTGACAAATTTAATTGCATTCCATTACAATAATACATAAAATTTAGGGGAAAAAACATTGTTTAAAGGAAAATTGCTGAGGTAGTATTTTTAAATTTATTTATTTATCCTACGTGGCATTTTTTATTACTTTTTTCATTGTAAAAAACTTTTAAAAAAGCTAAAATAATTCTAATAAAACAAATCTGAAAAGAAGAAGAAGAAGAGAGGCACGATCATTGTTGGGCACGTTGCTACCCCCGTCAGCGGAGTGCCTAGCCACCGTCGGAGGGGGCCGGGGAGGTGGCAAAGGGGGGATGACCCTCGCTAGGTTCGAGTGAGGGTGCGGTGTCACCTAGGTTTAGGTGAGCCTTGCTCGGGCCTTAGTCAAGGCATTCCCCAGATTTGGGCGAGCCTCGTTAGCCCTTGCCTGGCCGACAATGGCCTTGCCCGGGGCGGTGAGGGTTGCCCCCCACCTCTGCCGCCTAGGGCCGACTAGGTTGCCAACCCCCTTCAAAGGTGGTAGCGATAGTAGCGGCGCTTGGCCACCAGCCCTATCTTTTTTTTTTTTTTTTTGGTTGTATATTTACATTTTGACTCCTCAAGTATTGAAAATTTTAGAATCCCATGTGTGTCGGAGTGTATCGAAGAGAGTTGAGCATGTGTCGGATTTTTCAACACTCGTTGATTGCGTGTCGGATACGTGTTGGAGTGTTGGACACGACATGATGGCTTCCATAAAGTGTCGACACTACATTGATCCCCACTACTTCTTGCATGTTAATCCATGAAGTTGATGATTCGTATCGATCCCATGTTTCAATGGAATCGTTTCATAATAGTCTTGTTCCTATAATTTACGTAGGTAGATAATTCCCATTGATTAAGTTTGCTATTGAAGTCTATCCCCTAGTTTCTCTTGAAGCTCCCCATGGTTAAAACTGCTATTGAGGTCTAGATGGCCACTCCAAAATGAGTAATTTTTCCACTCATGAAAGTTGACCTGTTTTTTTCTGTTCATCTTCCCATCTTTGGAAGGGAAATGATTAGAGTGCACATGGCAACGTTTCTATTTCGGAGAACTATTTCTTTTTAGAAATAGTTTTTTTTTTCTATTTCTACCCCGGGAACAATTTCTGAGTAAAATAAAGTGTTTGATAATTATTCAAAATTTCTATTCTTGGAATAGAAAAAGAATAGAAATGCATTTGATAAAAATATATAAATTTTTGTATTTATTTATTTTTTATTCTTACTCATGGACCGCCAATCGTCGTTGCACGATCGCCGCACGGCTGTTGCACGACCGCCGCACGACCATCGACCGTCGCCGGCGGTGGCCAGTGAGTTGTGGGTAGCGGTCCTGCAGTGGCATTTGGCAGTGACGGTTGGCGGTCATGCGGCGACAGGCAGTGGTCATGTAGCAATTGGCGACGACAGGCTGCTGGCAGACGGTGGTGGTTATTGGCTGGTGAGCCATGGGTGGCGGCTGGTGGGCTACGAGTGGTGGCAATTGTCACCCGCGGTCAACTGCCAACGGTGGCCGCGGGCGGCAGGAGGTGGTCGACGGTTGGCAAGCAACTAGCAGTGGTTGCAACAAGGAAGAAGAACAAAAGAAAAATAGAAAAGAAAAGAAAAACTTATTTCTAGAAGTTGTTCCTGGGAAAAAGAAGCTACTTTTTTTTTTTCTTGTTTTTGTTCCAAATCTATTCTCCAGCCACTTTTTTATTCCCAGGAATAGAAAAATAAGTTGGCGTTACCAAATAGATTTCCGTTATTTTTTTGTTCCAGGGAACAAAAGAACAGAAATCGGGAGAAATAGAAACGTTACTATGCAGGCCCTAAATCTCCCATGCCTATCTCCATTCCATTACCAATTCTTGAACATTTCTTTTCGCTTGCAGAGTCAGTTTTACGATTTACATCTAGATTTGCTCAAAGAAGAAATATTCTTCATTGTGGTAATGGTAATCCACACAGACTGTATTAATGATGATTAGGTCATTCAAAGGGATATGCGTTATGCATAACATAAATAAGAGCATTGCCTTGGCTCATTTTAAAAAGTACTCGACTTTGTTCTTCAATGGCGATAGTGAGTTCACCAATGCATCTCTTCAAATTGTTTGTTTTGATCTTAAGTACCATTACTACAATAAGCGATAGGCGTTCTCCATTTGTTACACTGTTGACTCCAGACAAGAAGTGGCTTAATCTGAGCAGGAATGACGCATTACCGGAGGGAAGTGCTGAGGTATGTGAAAATGCATCGCTTTAAGACTTATCGTGTCTTTGATTTTGAGTTTTTTTTTCCTGGTTTATGCATTGATACTGAAGTTTCACCTTTTTATGACTTTTGTTGGAAATAAGAGTGAAGATCTTGGAGCTGATTCTGATTATGATTGATTTCTGTAGATCATTGATTAGTGTAGTAAATATGAAATAGTAATTCATGTATATTATGGGTGTGCATGGTTTCATTTCTGTTCCTTTTCTGTTCCCAGGAACAGAAACAAAAAAAAGTGTTTCTGTTCCGGGGAACAGTTTTTGAACAAAAGAACGCGTTTGATAAGTGTAAAAAAAAACTGTTCTTGGAATAAAAAAAGAACAGAAACATGTTTGGTAACTGCAGTCAATTTCTGTTCTTAGAATAGAAAAAGAACAGAAACATGTTTGGTAAACGACAAAACAATTTTTGTTTTTTTTTTTGTTTTTAATAAAGTTTAAAATTGATATTAAATTGTCATTCTTATGAAATGCTCATTAATTTTATTTTGTTCATGGTTAGTGAAGACAAACATTTTTAGCATGATCATATGGCATATTTCGTATAAAATTTTGTAATTAAAGTTTGTATCTAGTAAAATCGTCCTTCAACGCCCTTGGTGGTGAAATCGTCCTTCAACGCCCTCGCCACGTGCTTCACCAGCCTGTCTATTCCACATCACCATTAGCAACAAAATAACAATCGAAGGAAACCACATCACCAGCCTATTCATTCAAAATCACCAGCCCCTGTCCACCTCGCTATAGCTGTAGCAGCAGCTGCTGCACGAGCAGCTCGAGCGAGCTGCTGCAGCAACTACACGAGCTGCTGCAGCAACTACACGAGCAGCTTGAGCGAGCTGCTGCACGAGCAGCTCAAGCTGCTGCAGCTGCAGCTGTTGGAGTCGAGCTGCAGCTCGCTCGAGCTACTGCTCCAGCAGCTGCAACTCGAGCTCGCAGCAGCTCGAGCGAGCTCGCAGCAGCTCGAGCGAGCAAAGGGGGAGGCAATGACGAGCTGCAGCTCAAGCGAGCGTTGCTCCCCTTCGGCGCGGCAGATCTGGGCGAGCAACGCTCGCTTAAGCCTTGAGCGAGCAATGCTCGCCAATGCTTGCCCAGATCTGCGGCAGATCTGGGCGAGCAACGCTCGCTCGAAGGACGGCTCGCCGCGCCGAAGGGGGAGCAGTGTCGACCGGAGAAGGAGCGCCGAAGGGGGAGTGACGCTGACCGGAGGAGGAGGGCCGAACGGAGAGCAACGCTGACCGGAAACGTACCTGGAGTCGCCGGAGTGAGGAGTCGCCGGAGAGTCAGCCGAGTCGGAGCCGCCGGAGAGATGGAAGACACGCCGGAAACGGAAGAACGAAGCTTCAGCCGAGAGGAGCGACGACGAGCACGCACGAAGAGTTCTTCGCTTTGTTCCGAATTTGTTCTTTTGTTTCTTTCGTTTTTGTTCTTTTGTCCCGTCGAAGAAGTGTTTCTTTTCAAAAGAAACAACTTTTTTTTGTTTCTTTTTTCTGTTCTTATTTCGTTCTAGAAACAAAAAAACAAAAAAGGAACAGAAACGCAACCAAACGCGTTTCTGTTCCTTTTTTGTTCCCGGGCACACTTTCCGTACAGAAGTGGACCATGCACGCCCTATCTTTCCTATTTCATTCTTTCATTCTTACATTATAAGTGGCGTAATGTACTTGCATACAATACATAATATAAGAGAAACTTTTCCCAAATCTCTTTTCCCTTTCTATCATGGTATCAAAATCTTCTCACCTTGGGCTTCCGCAACCCTAGAATTGCCATCGTTTTTCTTTTGATCTGTTGCTATAAATTTCTTCCCACTGAACAAATCAGCAAAGCGATTAGGAAATCGTTTTTTATACCATGGCAAAGGATAAGAATACCTCTGTATGGGACCAACCCGATTGGTGAGTCGGGCTAGACAATTGCGGGTCACAGACCCGGGTCAATATCGGGTCAGGGAACGGAGCCCTACCCGGTTCAACACGTACTCATGCCTTACCCATTTCCTTTCAATGGCGGCAGCCGCTTGGAGCTTGGAGATCCACTCTACACATCGCTGGCGGATGGACCGAAGCTACGCCTAATTAGCCAACAACTTACCAGACCGGCAAACTACCATTCTTAGACACGGGACCTTCGGCGGGCGCTTGTCACTAAGGACAAGGAAGGGTATATCGACGGAGTTGTGCCTTACCTGATAGAGGAGCGATTGTAGAGGCATTGGTGATGATGCAACCAACTGGTACGCACCTGGATTGGGAACTACTTGGCACCCGAAGTCGCGGTTGGCCTCCCTCTGACAGAAGATTCGAAGACATTATGGGAAAACATATGAGAAATGTATGGGAAATTAGATTAGGCGGATTATTCTTGTTGACCCAGGCCTTGTCCGAATTAAAACAGGGCAACCTTTCGGTCACCACGTGTTTCAACCGGTTATCAGCCTTGTGGAACAAAATTGAAGAAGTAGAAAAAAATTGGAGGGGCCGGAGGCCACTCTCTGACAGTACTGTGTGATTAAGGAGAAAGAAAAGACGACCTGATTTTTACTTACCCTAAATGAAGCATATGCGACATTCCCATCGCAAATCCTTGCGATGGAACCCCAATCGTTGCTCGGGCGAGTCTTCCAATTAGCTATACAGGAAGAAAACCAACGGGTTGCCGCGGCTGAGCATGCTCGGGTTGGTGAAGGAAGAAGCTTCACGGCATTCCCACCTGGTTTTGTTTCGACGGAGATGATGATTGGCGCTGGTGGAGGGTTCGAACCTATGGGTGGACAGACGAAGATGAGAGGTTACACGGCCTCGGCAACGAAGGAGGAAGACAACCCTAGATCTTCACGAATGGATGACTGGGATCACAGATCTGGATCGGATGGACTGGATAAAATCTTTGGATTTGATAGTCGAGGAAAGCGCCTTGGATCCGACGGCCTGGATAAGTTTTTTGGGCTGGATGGCTGGGATTGACGTGCACATCAGACAGCTCTCATTTGAGCTTCTCCTCAACTGATTCAGAGGGACGTTATTTTGCCACGTCAGCACCAACCTATAGGGGATCTTATAGTGCACGAAATGCCATGTCAGCAACGAAGGTCAGTGGAAAAAATTCCAAAATTAAAAATAAATATTGCGAATATTGCAAACGTCCACACTACACTGTCGATACATGTTGGAAATTACACGGGAGACCTAATGATAAAAAAAGGAGAGGGAGTCTTCAGTTTATCAGGTTTATGCATAGAAGAACGGTGGGACACCTCATCAGACTATCACCCAAGAACAATATGAGAACATTATGCAAGCTTTGAGCCAACTTAAGAGTAGTGACACTGGTGCAGGATTTTCAGGTACTTTTCTCTATGAAAATAATTCATTATCTGTTGATGCATGGATTATCGATTCAGGCGTTAGTGACCACATAGTTTGCAATGAATATTTGTTTCCCCATGTCCATAAGAACACACAATCTCCTATTACGGTGCGTCTTCCAAATGGGAACATTACATATGTTACCAAAATCAGTACCATACATCTTAGTCAGAACTTTGTCCTTAAAGATGTCTTTCACATTCCAGATTTTGAGTTTAATCTTCTCTCTGTCTCTAAAGTATGTATGGATAATTCCTGTAAAGCCATATTCAATTCTGAAAATTGTGTTTTTCGAGACCATTTGATTGGCAAAGTGATGGGCTTAGGTAATGTGGCACAAGGACTTTATTTTTGGATAAATTCCCCAGGAGATTTAGAGTTATTAAATAAGAGCATTTATTGTAATGTAATCAGTCATAATAAGAATCTCCTTTTTCATCAACGATTGGGTCGCAGTGCACGGTTTCCTCACCCAAAACGTCCAATATATCCTTTAGCTAAACAATCTCGAGCACCTTTTCTAGTTAGTACCTCTCAAGCAAAAAATCCATTTTCATTGCCTTATATGGACATATGGGGTCCTTATCATACTTCTCATTGCGATGGATCTCATTTTTTTTCTTACAATTGTTGATGACCATACTCATGCCACTTGGTTATATCTTAGGCAGTCAAAGAGTCAAACATTTACTCATTTATCAAATTTCCTTTCCTTAATTAGGAATTAATTTGGAAAATCTGTACATTGAATTCGTACAGATAATGGGCGTGAATTCTTTACCTTTGATTGCATAACATTATTGTCTACTCATGTGATACTCCATAAAAGTTCTTGCACTTATACTCCACAACAAAATGGAATTATGGAACGAAAGCATAGACATCTCTTAGAAGTAGCTCGTGCACTCAAATACCAAGCATCCATTCCTGACGATTTTTGGGGAGACTGTGTGGTTGCATCAGCCTATTTGATTAATCACATGCCAACTAAGATTCTTAATGGTAAAACTCCATTTGAGATACTTTATAAGAAATGGTCAGATAATAGTCATCTTAGAGTATTTGGTTGTTTATGTTATGCAACCAATGTGGGTCCTCAGGACAAAATGGGTCATCATGCAACCCGATGTGTCTTTATGGGATATCCTCCTCTTCAGAAGGGATATCGGGTTATGGAGATTTCTACAGAGAATTTCTTTACAAACAGAGTTGTTATTTTTCATGAAGATGTATTTCCTTTCAAGGAAAAGCTGTCTTCATCGCAAGACACTTAATCAGAGAGCAACTGGTTTTTTTGTTTGATGAAGATTTATCATTGGTGCCTGGATTTCTTGTGGCGTCGGAATACTCTATGACATTAGCACCAACGGAATCTCCAAGTCCAGAGGCGGAATCACCAACTTTATTTGAGGAAATTTCTCCATCTTCTTCAACAATGGATACATCAGGAGTTGATCTTGAATTATCAATAATTCCTAAGCATACAATTGAACGACCTCGACGTTCTGGAAGATAGACTCGCCCACCTACGTGGACTAAAGACTATATATGTTCAGCTACGAGTTCTTGAGGTACACAATATCATATTTCCTCATATGTTTCCTTTAGCCAATTATCGCCGGAACACATGTGTTGTATCAGTCGAATAACAAAAGAACATGAACCATCTTCGTTCACTGAAGCGGCAAAAGATCCTTGGTGGCGACACACAATGGAGTCAGAACTTAATGCACTCATGGTAAGTCATACATGGGATGTTGTTCCCTTACTACCGCATCGAAAACCCATCGGATGTGAATGGGTTTACAAAATCAAGTTCAAATAAGATGGTTCTATTGAACGCTACAAAGCTCGATTGGTAGCTAAAGGCTTCACCCAAAAAGAAGGTTTTGATTATCACGAGACCTTCTCTCCAGTAGCAAAGGAAGTTACTATACAATCCTTCTTATCTGTTGTGGCAATACGCAATTGGTTCTTACATCAAATGGATGCCCACGATGCCTTTCTTCATGGTGATCTAGATAAAGAGATATATATGGATCTTCCCCAAGGATTACGCAAATAGGGGGAGTATTGGGCATGTCGTCTTCGCAAATCCTTATATGGACTGAAACAGACATCTAGACAATGGTATGCCAAGTTTGCTGCTGCATTAACCCATGCAGGTTTTCAGCATTCTAAGCATGATTATGCTTTATTTACACGGATGGTGTGAAATTCATCAATTTATTTGCTGATATATGTTGATGATATACTGGTTAGGGGAAATAATGATTCTCATTTTGCAAAACTCAAGGAATATTTGCACTCCACTTTCCACATCAAGGATTTGGGACCTCTAAAAAAATACTTTCTTAGCATTGAGATTGTTAGATCTAATAAAGGAATCTCCCTCAGTCAAAGAAAATTTATCTTGGAAATCGTCTCTAAAGTAGGGTTATCAGGTTGCAAGCCAGTTGTAATTCCCATTGAACAGAATGTCAAGTTGACGACACATGAATATGATCTCAACTCCTCTTCATCCAGCGAGGATTCATTACTTAAGGATCCATTAGGATATCAACGACTTGTTGGGAAATTGATATATCTTACTATGACAAGACCTGATATGTTATGCAGTGCAAATACTTAGCCAATTCATGCATATGCCAAAGCAGTCACATATGAATGCAACCTTGAAGGTTGTAAAATACTTGAAGGGGTGTCCGGGACTCGGTATATTTCTATCCCGTGAGTGTAATATGAAGATGACAGCCTTTTGTGGCACGTATTATGCTACTTGCCCAATGACTAGGAGGTCTATCACTAGTTTTTGTATAAAGTTGGGAAAGTCGATGATTTCGTGGAAGACAAAAAAGCAGTCTATTGTATCATTGTCATCAGCTGAGTCAGAATATCGAGCCATGGTGAAAGCTACCTGCGATATTACATTTACTATGGTTAATTAACTATTAGATGTAAAATTGATTAAATATTACATTTATGACAGGTAATCCTACAGTAACTTTTTTCAATATGGCTTTCTACTTGCACTAAACTATTGGATAGTCGAATTTGGAGAAAGTTGAATTTATTTCATTGCTGCGGCTGGGGATGAGAAGCGGGTCACGCAACTCCTATTTTAACCGGTCCATCTCATTATCTATTTATTCGATTAATTAAATAATAGATCTATTCTTTAATTTCTCTGTATGCGAGGAAATCCTTCTTAAGCAAAACTTAGCGTTAAGGACTAATTATGAGCTTCACTTGTAGACATGTCCTTCTCTCTCTTTTCCTTTGTGTTAGCTAGATGACCTTCCATCACGTCTCTTCTAAGGCATATGAAACGAAGTCATGACTGACCAGACATTCTATGTGACGTCAGGCTGAGGATGTTGGAATTCGTCCGGGACATGAGTAATTTACTTGAAATTGGTGGTTAAGAAGAAATGGTGAGTGGATGCTATCATATTCGACGAGGTGCTGTCTGTCACCAGCTATGCAATCGAATTTTTCAAAAATCTATTCTTGAAAGTTTTGATTCTAGTTAGAGAGATTCCGGAATGCGTTTGGGAAAATTTATTGATTGCCTAGGCCCTGTGAAGTGCAAGTGGGGAGGTTTTACTTTTTCTGATACCAGACATATAAAATGTGGAATCAACCCAACAACTCGTGATTTTGCAAAAGTCAAAAATCGACATCCACATTAATCTCCTCACCAGCTATTCCAGCAAAAATTAGTGAATTTTAGGGGGAGAAGATGCGTAAAGATTACAAGTAGGAGCTTGTTAATAGATTTGGTCTTAATGAATCGATGACAATAGAACTTTAAGCTGTAAAACTCAGACACCTGTCTTACCGGGTAAGCTCCAGATCAAACTGTATTATATATGTTCACATGGACATAGATTGGATCAAGAATTCCGTCTGAAACATGTGCAATTTTGAAAAGTCAAGTCGATGGAGATAACTTGCGTCCAGATCGATGCTCATTCATGTTGTTTGGTTTCTAGTGATTCGTACAAGAACACGGCAATGTCATATGCAGGAAGGGCCGAACATCTATTGTGATTTTTGGTCAAAGACAAAGGGTTCGATGCATTTCTGACCATCCTTGAACCTTCAAAGCACAATAAGAGCGAAGACATCAATGTGAGATCCGAATCCTCTCCCCTTCAACGTTGTTCTTCAAGAGCTTCATTTAAACGCGCGTAATAAAGTCAATCTCTCGGTAACACATCCTGATCACAAAGTTTATGAAGAATCCGTACAAAGAGATCTTCCATCATATCTTGCTCATTTAACTTATCAAGTCGTTGAATATGTGAGTAGTGACGCTTGTTTAGTCCAAGAACGGATCTGGTCGATTTAAATCTAGGAAGAACCGGGTGGCGCCACCATTGTAAAACTGGCCATGATAGATCCTATTCTGATGAAAGTCTATAGATGTTTAGTTTTGTTCACTCTGGGTATGTTTGGATTGATTTTCATCATTCACCTTTTCATTTTTTACTTTATCAAAATGTGACAGCTTACATATTGGAAACATTTGGAAATTTCACAAAGCACGTAAACGCGTATTGTAAAATATGAAACATTTGGAATTTAGACACCTTGAGCTTTGTCGGCATCGAATCGAGTTCGACTAGGATCTGAGTCAAAATCGACAGATTTTAGTCGACCTCGATGAACATGAGTAGAGCTCGCCAGGTCACGGCTCAAGGGTGGGCGGGTTGCGGTTTTGGGCAAGTGGGCTTTCATCGCGGGTAGATTTGAAACGGTGAGAGGGGCAAAATCGGGAAAATGGCGAGTTCACAAGTCCGATCATATGTTAAGGGCAACTTTGGATGTTAATTGTAGGTTTTTAAAACACAAGGTGCGAATTGATATATAGTTAAAACGCGAGGATGATTTTCAATATTTTCTTCCAAAGGAAAATCAAGTCGGAATAATAAGACTCGAATGTTTCACCATTTCCATTTGCGACATTGCATGTCAAATTGATCGCGAAAGAGCACGTGCTCGGAGTATAGGGACATGATGCTCTCCAACCTGGTCCAATGTCATCCTCATTTTAGGCACTTTTCACCCCGTGAAGTCCTCAATTGAACTTTTCATGATTTTGGCCTTGCGTGTTAATGACTTGGAAATTCGTAACATGCTGTAGACTGCATTTGGTTGTGGTTATCATTTGCGCCTGCCTTTTTAACGGTGACATTTATCAAGCGATCTATATGCATATTTAATTTTTCAGCAAAATAAAAAAAAATTAAAAAAAGTCACATACCTCGATTTCATATAGTACAATTTAAATGTGCATTTTATTCAGAAAAGAGTGTTGCACACGTTTCAAATAACAGGGGCATAATGGTCTTTACAAGGGGATTCATCCGCGAGGGGCGTGTGCATGCAGACGTGTGGGAACCTCGCTTTTTCTCCGAAGCCTCTTCACTTTCGAGAATTCCTCGAGTCGTTTCCAATCGAGTTCTCTCTCCAGTCTCTCTCTGCAGGCTCTAGATCCATCCATCGATCGATCTCACGTAAGGTCAGCGATCGCGATCTATGGGGAGCACCGAGCAGCTTCGGAAGCAAATTATGGACCTCAAGCTCACCTCCAAGTCGCTGCTGCAGCGGCAGGCGCGGAACTGCGAGAAGTAGCGGAAGGCCGAGAAACTCAAGGTCAAGAAGGCCCTCGAGAATGGCACCATGGACGGCGCCCGCATCTACGCCGAGAGTGCCCATCCGGAAGCGCACTAAGCGGATGAGCACCTCCGCCTTGACACCGTCGTGGCGCGGCTGGGCACTCAGGCCAAGATGACCATGATCATCAAGTCCACTGAGAACCTTTAGAATGATGATAAGTACCCATATGTTGTCCGTTGACCTTGTTGGAAGTTATAGGTTTGAGAGAGAAGAAAGTCTTTTCGGTTGCTTGAAGTATTACACAAAGAAACGTTAAGTTTGGAACACTCAACAATGTTACCTCCAGCGTAGGGAAACCCTAGAGTTTATATGTATGCAAGTTATAGGGCTTCGGCCCATATGGACCCAAATAAGCGTGTTTTCGCTTATTGGACTTGTATGTGAGCATATTATTTGGACTATATTAATAATATATCCAATAATCTCCTCCTACGTTCACCATACAACACAATCCAATACGGTGGTTAGTGTAATGTTTAAATAAACATGAATCATCCACATTCAGTCCAAGACAATCAACTCGGATCGGTCAAAGAATTCTTTCAGCAGTATAGTATTAAACTCAATTATCGTTTGCAATCCAAATAAGTGAATCATCTTTATCATGAATTTGTTCTGAGATCAACAAATCAATTGTACAAATCCCAACACCCAAAAAAAAATCTCAGACTCAGTTTACAATCAACATATGTATAATAGGCAAGTATAAGTAGGCTAGTCAAAATAGTCCAATGCCTTACAAATATAAGAAACAAGCATAATAATATTCACAAAATAGAGATAGCAAAATGCAAGTCTTAAGTAAATGGACTCCATCAAAATAGGCAACAATAAGTAAACTGTCAAGTCTCCACATGCTCTAAATGATATATATTCATTCATCAAGTAGGTCATCCTGATCAAGATTCCACTCATTAAGCTCTTCTCCATCTTAACCATCCCTTGTAAAATGTCAAATATGAATTTCATATTATCATGAATTCTATCATTTGAATAAAAACTTAACACCATTTCATTAGGCAGAGAAGAACATATATTGATGTCATAAAGCATCATAATATCATGTTCATAAGCATCAAGCCGATTTCATAAATTATGAACAAGACCTAAATAATATGATTTACAAAGAGCCATCAACTTAAGTTTATTTGTAGGAGAATAACTATTGTCTAGTTTCAAAGAACATGACCAATAGTCAAGTCACTTATAATAATCTAGTCATGTAATATCAAGTTTCAATTAAAAACAAGACCAGCAGGCTTCTTATGTAAATAACTGTTTTTATGTTTCAATTTGAAATGTCACAATTACTAATTTCTTAAAGTCAAATAATCTAGCATCAAGTTTGGAATGTAGAAAATTCCCCGATAGAACATTTGAATTAGGTTAAAGTCATTGTCATCAAGTTTGGAATGAGACAACTCACCATTTTCAAATTAGTTAGCAATTTTGAACATTGATAAAACATATAAATTGTGCTTATCATTGTGGCCAATAAAGGAAGATTCGATAATTCAAAACACACAATTAAAAGATGAGTAAATGGTAATTAAGACTTACCCATATAGTCTTTAACCCCATTTCTCCCACTGTTTTGAATACTTGATCTTTAGGCATACTTTTGGTGAGAGTATCGGCTATGTTATCCTTTGATCTCACATCGATCAAGGTTATAACCCCTTGTTCTCTCAAATAATTTAACAACGCATGTCTCAGTCTAACATGTCTTTGCTTTGAATTAAACAGAAAAAAGAACATTCTTGATGACTTGGACAGCTACTTGATTATCACATAATAGGCTTAAAGAATTAATCTTTAATTGAGTCAAATGAATATTAATAATGAGATTCTTTATTCATTCGGCCTATTCGTCGGCTGAGGCTAATGCGAAAAGTTCTGATTCCATAGATGACAATGCAATACAAGTATGTCGCTTAGATTTAAAATAATAGCAGCTCCACCCAAAGTGAATACATCTCCATTAATAGACTTACTATTTCCAATATTTGAGCACCATGAAGCATTAGAATATCCATCCACAATTGGAGGATAACCAGAATAATAAAAAGCATAGTCTTTAGTACTTTTAAGGTATCTCATTATGATTTACATCCATATTTGCTAAAAGAAGAATCTTTTTCTAGAATTAGGGGTAGGGTAATTTGATTATAATCACTGTGAGTAATGGACTTCCTCTAGAGTCCATAGTTGCTCTAGAGAAAGGAAATGACATATACAAGGAAAATAATTGGATACGAGAGTTGTCCTTGATTGTTCCCTCGATACTTTCTTGAGAATCCACAGTAATTTTCCTCTAAATTGGGCATAAATCTAGTTCATTAATAATTCTTTAAACATTGTTTGCTTACGAGGAAGGAATTCAAGGAACTGATATGTTAACAAATCTCAGATAAAAGACTGGTGATAGAAGTCATCATTATGTCAACATGACATAGTGGTTATAAGTCGATCTATTTCAAAGCGGAAGATTTCCATTCCTAATTGGATTGAAATTCGACGCATCCTCCAATGGCCTCCACAGTATTGCCTGACCCAATGAAGATTGGTGATGATGGAATCAGGGTATGATTGTTGAATGCAGCACTATACAAATGTAGGTCGAAGAATTTCATTTATCTTAATTTCATTAGTACTGTTTTGAAATGGCAAGTTCTAATCATGTTAAGACTTTATGTGCTTAGCTATTTTTGTTGGGAGTCATGATGGATACGCCGAGATATGGGCTTGCACAAGAAGAAGGGTTTGGCCAAGCCAAAAGGCACAGTGAAAACCATAAAGGTCATTCTTAGATCTGTCTGTTGGTGTTTCGGTTATATCTCTGAGATTCTACCACTCTAGTCTGCATAATACTCTACTCGATGTGAAATGTTGAAATTGAATGGCAATGTTATACAACAGTGTCCCGATGCAGGTGAAACGATCCATTGCGTTGACATCCTCAGGCAACCCGCCTTTGATAATCCACTTATGAAGAATCACATCATACATGTATTGCTGAATTCAGTTTAATTTGGACAAATGGTGTCTAATTGTTGTGGAGACCGAACCAGATGAGCAACCTAAATGCGGTTTAACCATTCAACCATACGAGACAACATCCTATTGAAGGCCAGCGTGTAACCATTGCAAGAGAAGTCAAATTTGGATACAAACCAATTTTAACGGTTTTCGGAGATTTTCCTGTCTACGATTCTGTTTTTAGCACTTAGTTGGGCTAACAGAAGCCGAATCCATCACCACCATCGTGGCTCTTAGAATATACCAAGACCAAGACAAGATTAACTCAATTTAAGCATACATATGAGGACGGCAGCATGAGATGCTTTTAGGAGGACCAGGCCAACATATAGCCATCCTAAGCAAAAGTAGTTAGGAAGATGAGCCAGTTAGCGGTGGTTCTTTTCTCTAATTGATCTAACGAAAGCTGAAACTTTCATCTTCGATACTTTGCAGCTGAAACCGAACTCAAGCCAGAAGTCAAATGAGGCAGAATTATCCGAAGGCAGGTTCAGTCTGGTTTGGTGGAAATATGGGGAGTGCCCCGTAGGAACGGTCCCATTGTAGTCAACAAAAGTGCGATTACAGAAATCGAGTCTATACACTCATTTCAAGAAAAGAAGAGACTCGGTCGAAGCTAAGTTGACCCAATCCAAGCAGCTAGTAATGAAGTATGCGTAATCTGAAGAAAAGAAAATGTTCTTAAGACCGTCACCTTTGAGTTCATTTTTCATCACAGAGATGCTCTGATTGAATGAAGCAGAAATCCAAATGAATATGATGTAAAAATATATGGAAGAGTACGCCCAAGTGTCTTACCGCGAAGGACATGCGTACGTCAATGTGTGGAAGCCCACAGTATCGGACAACGATGTTAGTTTTATCAAATGTGGGTTGTGGTGGAGCAAAACGAGAATCTGAATACTATGGAGGTTGGATGGACGGTTATGCGACCTTCCAACGCGACCCTTCTATGTGTATGAGGTTAGAAGTATTGCTCGAAAAGCAGTCTGAATGGTTCATAAAAAAGATGGTTCTGAAGACCCATCTAATGACAATCCAAGGGGTTCATCCATTAAGATTGCGTAACAAATCAATTTTGAGATTCCAAGTTGAAGGCAAATTTGCCCAATTTCAAGTGCCAATAAGGGGTAAGATCGATTCTTCATGAGCGATGCCAATTAACCTAATTTGAGTCCAATTAAGTCCAAGAAACTCAATTTTAGTATCAATTTTGACAAAACTATAACAATTCAGCTTAGCTTAATTTGCCCAAAATAGCTAATTGGCGATCTATAAGACCAAAAGGGATCAACCCAATTAACCCACATTTTTTTAGGCTAAGGTTTAATTTAACCAATTGAACCTCAGTTATATATCTTGACCTAACTCATAGTGCAATCTAAAGGAAATTAGAAAAATTTGAGGCGCCACAAGTCAATGCTGGTGAATTGAGTTAACTTGATTCAAACAGGCTCGTTCCAGTTAGAGTTAGTTTGACCCAAGTCATTATCAGGTCAATCCTTAATTTAGCCCAATTGCACAAAATGGTGAGAGCAATTAGGAAAATTAAGGCGAAATTAAGCAATTTGAGAATCCCGAGCCAACTTGGTCAACCAAAGTGGGTCTAGGCACATTCGGCCGACCCAATTGGACTGGCTGACCAATCCAGCTCACCAGCCACTATGGCCAGGCCCCTTTCTCTCACACTCGAGGAAATTACAAAAATGCTGCTGGTGAAATTACAAAAATATCCTTATGCCTAGTCACTTATTCTTGTGAACACCACTCTCTACCAATCATTCAACTATTGATCTCGACCATTCATTGTGAAAGTCACCAATTCTTGTGACTTAATTTCGGCCAGTGGGTGCATACTTAGCCATTAAGGAAACGACATTCATTTGAGCGTATTCCAAAGGAATTCAAATTTCCCTCCAAAAGGAGAGCATAAATAGCATTTTTTTTCTCCCCTTTTAGAAGCTTAAGCTCATTATATACTTGAAATTCCCTCCAAAATAGAAAATCAATCAATCAACCAATCTCTCTCTCTCTCTCTCTCTCTCTCTCTCGGCCGTGAGAGATAATACGCACGCAGGTCTTTGGTTCCATTGGTTTTGCCACTAATCCTGGTTTTGTTCCAGCGATACTTGTTGGAGAAAATTCCTTTATTGTTTTGAAGTTGGCAAAACCTTTCCATAGTCTAGTTTGAAGACTCCAAGACTTTAAAGTCAAAGTTTGAAGATCGACAGACTTTATTATCAAAGTCTAAAGACTGACGGACTTTAGGATCAAAGTTTGCTTACGTTGACAGATTCCAGATTGAACGACACTAGAGATTGAAGACTTATTCAGATGCGAGATTATCTTTATTTCTTCAATGATTCGATTCGTACAGCTTATGGAAGGCTTTTTGGTTGGACACAACACCCACTTTGATTGATTATCTTTATTGAAACCAATTATGATAATCAAATCTTTTGAAATGCGAGTAAGCTTGGAAAGTTCTATTTATGAAAACCAAGATCCTAATTGTATGGGTAAACAGAATTGATGGGCTTTCATCACAACCTTAAAATGATTCAAGATTTCCTTGATTGATTCTGTCCAACGGGTAGATTGGAAGAACTCATTTGGAAAATGCCAACGGTCGTGAAGGCATGAAGGAGTATTTAAGGCGGACTCTCTAGTTGTTCGGAGATGTGTGTGAAAGAAAAATTTCAAAGTCTGAAACTTCCTAGTTCTTTGCTATTTCATTTCCTGAGCTCAATTTGTCCTCAAGAGAGAGCAAACATTTGTGAGACTATGGAAGAGTGTAGTAGAGTTTCTGTACTGTGAAGTCGAGATCATGTGACTGTATAATCTTTCTTGATTCATAGTGGAATTCAGCCAGTAGGCTGTCAGTGCTAAAGAGTGGACGTAGGCTTGATCTAAGCCGAATCATTATAAATCTTATGTTCTTATTCTCTTCTCTAAAATCATTTACTTATTCACAATTTTATTTAACTGTTAGAGATTCAAAACTCACTCAAGTTTGTTGGCTTTCAGACTTTGTTTCAAAAGAAAAGTATATTACAAACATTTTCGCAATTTTTTTTCTTAACACCTATTCACCCCCCTCTAGGTGTTCATACTAGTCCTTTCGATACTTTGGTGACTAGGAGTTGCAATCACCATCCTTGACTCCTCCATAGTGTTGTGGTGGTGGGCACCAATCTCAAAGCTCATCGGAAGCTCATGAATTGGCCGATCTTATTGAACGGAAGCCATCCTTAATTGAATAAATGATCTATGTGGATCACTAGTTGATTGTTTACTTCTCAAGGCTAAATGGCCTAATCGTGTACTTAATTAGGACTTGCATGTGCTTTTTAGATGCATGATTAGGCTTGTGATGCATGTTGATTGGCAGGTAGATTAGCAGGGATGATTAGAATCAATTAGGAATTTAACGACTTAGCCTACCTCTTGTTCATGCAAGCGGAGGCTAATATCACTGATCTTTATAAATGAACCCTTAGTTGATAAGGAGGTGTCTTGAGACAATCGAAATCCATGAACAATTTTCAAAAGCTGATCCCAAGGCAATTGATTAACGTTTGAATGAATGTCACTAATTGTTCGCTTTGCTTGAGTGCATGCTATGAATGATATGTGGATGAATAAATGAATGATGAAAACCGACAACCATGGAGATCGTGGCCGAAGGCGGTGCTCAAGGAAGGTGATGGCCAAATGAAGCTGACGATGGTGATAGACCAATGTTTATGCCGGGTTTTTACACTTTTTAATGGCTTTAGTCTAGTTTAGTTTAAATTAGCTAATTAGTGAATTTATGTTCTAATTATTTTAGGTCTTTCAAACCAATTAGACTTAGCTTCACTGCCAATGGAATGGTTAGAATATCTTAGTATAGGTAGTCATCATAAAATGATTATATTTAGACTCACCATAGATAGGATTAGTTCTAAATAACAAGTTATGAGGGATCATGTCTCAAGAGGCAATAACAATTCTATATATATCCTTTGCCTGACTCACATTGAGTTTTTCTTTTCCAGCATTTACTAAAATTCTTTTCAGTTACTTTGGTGTTTGCTTACAGCACCACCTTTCAATAGATTGTTTGTTAATTTCCTTTCTATATCAATTAGAACTAGTTTAGGAACATAATGAACCCTACAAAAACATTTGCACACTCATTTAGCGGATTGATACCTTTAGAATCATAGTTGATAAAATTAAGATTATATGACCACTTAGATAACACACTTTTGAGCTAGAGGTATCGAAATGGCATTAATAGATATATTAACGTAAACAAGTCTCTAAACTTATACACTCTAGTTGCATGGGAATTGAAATGACACTCCTGCGTCTCGTTTGGTGTCTAGCTAACCCCAAATGGTTAGTGGCAACTCCTAGAATATACTTAGGGTGTTAAGGAACCAAAAAATGAAAATCCAACGTTACATGAAGTATGGCTTGGGAGAGCCCAAGCTATTAATTGATGGACTGTTTGGATCCTTGGAACCATCTTTTCAATGAACCATTTGGATTGTCTTTCGAGCGATACCTCTAAACCATTCCAAAAACTTGAGAGCCTTTGTGAGGGTCACGATAAGGTTTTGGACTAAACTGACATAATTAAAATGTTTATAACTGAATTGATAAAATGTCTAAAGATTTAAGATTAATTCAATACTATTGAAAGATTTAGGTAATTTGCTATCGTATAATAGGTTTATGACTTCTTGGACAATTTTCCCACCTTCGATTACGCATTAATTTAATTTAAACAGAAAGCCTTGTTCCCTAATAAAATGTGCTTTATAATGTTTTTAATAGATTTCTCTTGTAATATCATTTTCATTGAAAGCAACCTACGACTTCCCATTTCTTGGGTTAACCATCATGCATAACCAAATAAATTTTCTTGGCAGAAGTTTTTCCTTTTCTTTGGTCAAGGATATTGACTAGCCCAGATAAGACTGTGATGACTAATGGAAGCGAACGTGGTCAGTCCGAAACATGGTCAGGTTCGTTAGTGCTTTCCGGTTAATTTTAGCTAAATTTTGCTGACTGAGTGTCAGTTAGCTAACGTGGCGCGATCGGTGCTGATATTAATAACTTTTAATAATATTTTAATAGTTTATATATTTTTTATATTATATTATATTATATTTTCGTTTTCTTTTTCTTTTCCTTTTTTTTTTTCAGCAACTGACCGAAGGAAGGAGAATGAGAAGGAAAAAAAGAAAAAAACGAAAAAGAAAAAAATTCAAAAAAATTAAAATATTATTAAAAGTTGTCAATGTCAATACCGCCATGCCACGTCAGCTGATTGGTGCCTAATCAGTAAAATCTGACCAAAATTAGTAGGAAAGACTGAATTAACACCAAATCAAAAGATTTATGACTAAATTGGCACCAATAAAAGGTTTAGAACTAAATTGGTATAACTACAAAAGGTTTATGACTTTTTTTGACACTTTTCTCGAAATTCTTGCCAACCATGAAAATATTATTCCCAATCCATTGTTTCTAGCCAGGCCAAATGCGGAAAATATGAGCCAAAACTCAAGCCTTATGCTAGATTTTCATGGCGGATGCCTCTAGCAGGAAAAAAAAAATGATTTGTGTAAATGATGTCGTTTTCGAATTTACCCACGAGCCATGTTTCATCAATTAAATGCTGTTTATCGACATTGATGGTAGTACATAGACTTGGATGCATATGCGGACGAAGAAAATTCAAGGTGAGACCAATGTGCCGTGTTGACTTGGATATATATGTGGACGAAGAAAATTCAAGGTGAGACCAATGTGCGGTATAGGTGAGACCAATGTGCCGTGTTGACTTGGATACATATGTGGTGTAAAATTCACCGTGAGTCTACTGTGGAGGCGACCAAGCACCACATGGAATCGTGTGTCATTTTTCCTCTTAGAATTTTCAATAAAAGAAGAAACTAATTTTTGACAATTGTCATTTGTTAAACAAAATTATATGATATGAGAGGTAAATAAGATGTCTTGAAAAATTGAATTTGGGATCTCTTATTTTAAAATCATCTAAAATTTTGTGAAATTACGGTTAATTGCTCTAAAAATTTAAGTAGTTATGCGAATGTATAATTTAATATTTAAATATTTTAACACAATCTTATAACAGTGCACGAAAGGAATATCAGGATGCAAAATAACTTTACCAATGAAATATACTCGACCATAGCTATTAAGACGAAGTAAAATCTTCGTATGAGAGCTTATGCCATAAATATGAGGTGTGCATATGTAGGATCTGCTGGTAGGCCCAAAAAGAATTAGAAAAGAAGAAGAGAGAAGTGTTGAAAAGTCAAAAGAAAAGAGGATAAAGGGAGAGCTTCAGCTTTATGAAAGAGAGAGAAAGAGAGATCTCAGGAGAAACAGAAAGGGGAAATAAGGAAGAAAAAGAGAGGAGAGGAAAGACGGGAAGGCTTCAGCTTTTGCGTGCTTGCGATCCGGAGGCCTCGCTAGGCCAGCTCAACTCTGTTCTGCAGTGTCGGTAAGTGTTGGTGCCCTTCGTTCATTCAATCAATCTAATTTCGAACTTAGGGCTTAAAATTCGAAATTATTGGAGATTTGCGCAGCGAAGTCTGATTTTTGAGTTGTTGAGCTGTGTATCTTTGCAGAAATGATAGTTTAGGATGTTTTGAAGGTATAGCATTTTACGGATCTTGATTTGAGTTTACAGTTTGTCCGGAACGGAATTTTCAATTTTGGAGCACGGTAGCTTTGGCCCTGAATTTTAGCCATTTTCAGTGCGATTTTCGGGGCGGCTAAGTTGGAGGTGTTGTAGTACATCAAGAGATCTTTCTAAGGACTATAAGATGGCTCAAAATAGAATTTTGTGAAGGAAGTTATGGCGCAACGAAGTTTAGTGTGTGAGCTGCACTTAGCAGACAACAATAGGTTTTCGCTAGAAGCGAGTTTTTCATTGGTGCATAGGTGTCTTTTTGTCGATAAATAGGCGTAGCATGGTCAAGTCATTATTAGAATATCATTTACTTGGTCTTTTAATGTTGTTTTTCGGTTCATTATTAGGAATTCGAGTGCATTGACTCGAGTAGGCGCTGAAGTTGGTTTTTGGTTTTCCCAGGTGAGTGACATTATTATTATTTTTATAAACTCATGTTTTGAAAAACATTATATTTTACATACACTATGAATTGATAAATAATATCTTTTAGTGTATAAAGAAAGATTCAGCTTTTACTACCATCTTGTTGTTTGAAAGATGGAATTATTCTTTGACTTCAATTTGAATGATTGCTTGGAAATGGTTTGTAAAGCTCTTTATGAAAAAATTTTGAAATGTTTGTGGTTCCTAAAGAATGATTTGATATTTATATATCAAATGCCTAAGTTGTGAGATAATTCTCATTCTAATGGTGGATTATTGGATATTCGTGATTGATGATTAATGCTCAATATCTCTATGAACCCTGAGGGGCGTATGTGTATGCGTATATTAGTTGAGGATATTATTGTAGGTTGAGCTACCGGCTAATAATAGGTGGAGACCTAACTAAAGGGGAAGCTTAGTCGTTTTGTCACGAACATTATGTGTGACTATGAATGGACATTTGAGCATGAATTGCTCAATAGAGTAGATCATTGGCATATGATTCGAGTTTGTGAATGGAATGGATCATTGACGTATGGTTTGATGAGATTAATCAATGGAATAGACAATTGACACATGCTTTTATGAGATTGACCAATGAATTGGACCATTGGTGTTTTAAGTAGTTGTTTTATGAATATATTATGTTAAAGCGAGTTATGGTTATGTTTTAAATGTACATGGTGATTTCTTGATCCATTTAGAAGAAATTTGTTACTCACTAAGCCATGGTAGGTCGCTTTTCTCATCTACTTGTTTTTCAGGTTCTTTGGTTAATAGCTAGTAAAGCGAGAGTGCTATTAATGGGGACTTTTGGAAGTGAACTTTGGATATAGTTTGCAACTGCGTCTTTCGAGTCGAAGGACGGTCGTGTCATCCCAATTCTTGATGGTTTCGCATTGTGACAGCGTACATATATCTCCTTCACACTTCTCTCTTAAAAAATCTCAACTACTCGATGACAATGGCAAGATCGATTACAACTTTCTCGTTTGCGTTGCTTGCTTCTTTAGCTTCAGCACTAGTTCTTCTGGTTCAAGCCCAAAAAAATCCAGGTCTCTCTCTCTCTCTCTCTCTCTCGGACGCGTGCACTTCATACAATGTTATTGCTTGTAACAATCCATGACTTTTGACCTTTCAATGAAACAAAATGATCTCTTCTTTACATTTGTTCTCACTTGATCCGGCGTCAAATCTCTGGTATGCTAGATAGTGTAGTATGGAATTGTGTGAATGATCGAGATTCATCGAACTTGTTCCAATGATTTAACAAAAAAACCGTGGCTCCATTTGATTTACCTTTTCTTTTCCCTAAATTTACAAGGTTTTATCAGCATCGATTGTGGGGCAACCCTTGCATACACAGACGAGAGAACTGGTATAACATACAAATCGGATGAAGGACTGATAGACTCTGGGAAGATCATGCAGACATCTAGGATGCTCACATCTCAAAATGATCGACAGTTATTGAAGAATATAAGGATTTTTCCTAATGGAACAAGGAATTGTTACACTTTAAGACCAGATCAAGGCAATAATAGAACTTACTTGATTAGGGCAACATTTTGGTATGGGAACTATGATGGGAAGAATCAAGATCCTTCATTTGATTTATACATTGATATTAATTATTGGGCCACGGTGGACTACTCCTATTATCGTTCCGAGGAAATCATGTATGTGCCCAAGGCAGATGATATACAAGTGTGTCTTGTGAACACCGGCAATGGAGTGCCCTTCATTTCGGCATTGGAGTTAAGAGCTTTGGATGATGGCATCTATCGATTAGAATCTGGATTCTTGCAACTCCATTGGCGGCACGACATCGGACGAAGCTTGGAGTATGGTGATGTCAGGTGATTGATCAATTTTTGAAATACAAATATATAATAATCATAGTAAAGTGAAAGATTCAACTTTTTTCTTATCGAATTTTGGCATTTTGCAAACTATTGAAGGCACAAGTAAGCAAAGACCAAAAAGATAGGCCTTGGAAAATCAACAAAACTACAGAAGAAAGCATTTAAAGATAATTAGTTAAGATAGTTGAAGAAAATGATAACAGATGTCAAAGATTAAAAGAAAAATCATTACATGACTAAAAAAATTTGATTAGAGAAACGGAAAAGTCATTATGTCCAAACAAAGAATAATATAAATCTACATGAATTCTTCCAATTATATGCAAATCAAACTTTGAATTTCACGCATGTGTCAAAAACGTTTAGGTTACTCAATCATAACAAGATAACTCATTGATAATTTTTTTGAAAAAAATCAATGCCTTCGCAACAATATTAGTGGGAAAATTCCAAATAAGGACCTGAAGTTAACCAATTTTCTCAAATAAGGACTCAAAATGAACTTTGTGTTAGATAAAGACCTAAAATGGATCCATTGTCTCAAATAAGAACATGAAGTGGTTGAATCAATTCCAAATAAGAACCTAAGCTTGCTAGTCAACCAAATATTCATGTGACATTTCCGATGATCGGAGTTTGGGCAATTTTGTCCAACAAAAATATAGGAAAAATTAACAAATCTTAAAATAGAAACAAAAAAATCATAGGTTTTCTACAGTCTCTCCATTCCTCGTACCCATCCTCTACAAAGTCAAAGATCAAAGTTCTCCCCATTCCTTGTACCCATCCCCCACAAAGTCAAAGACCCAAATTCTCCGCCAGTTGAGGCACGTATTCAAAAACAAGAAGAAAACCACATGCTTCTTTCTTTGTTATGGAGACCCAAATTCTCCGCTAGTTGAGCAAGGCGACGAGTGATGAGAATCGAGTCGCGATGATGATCGGGTAGTGATTTGGTTAAGGAGCAGCAGGGGAGAAGAAAGAATAAAACGTAAATATCTAAACGAATCACCTAAACTTAATTAAATTATAATTTTCCATTTTTTTTCCAATCACAAATTTCTGACAAAATTGCCCCTATTTTAATCACCAGAAAATATCTGCCAGTGAACTAAGGTCCTCAATAGAGATTAATTGATCATTTCGGATCCTTATTTGACACAAAATTTACTTTGGGTTCTTATTTGAAACAATGGGCCCACTTCGGGTCCTTATATGACACGAAGTTCACTTTGGGTCCTTATTTGAGAAAATAGATTCACTTCGATTCCTTATTTGAAATTTTCCCCAATATTAGTATAGAATCATAATTAGTTTAGCCTTGCTAATAAACATTTATTAAAGTAATAATAGTAATATACTAAATTAAAATTTGCAATGAGTTTTTTTTTTAAAAAAAAAAATTAGACATTCCTAGACAAATTTTGTATTGGCTACTGTATGGAGACTTCTTATCCCAATTTTTAAAAATTATTAGCTCTATTTGTAATGCTGGGGATGCCCCAAGTTGTTGTTCTTCATCTGCTCTATAATACTTATATTTCCAACCAAAATTTATTTTTACAAAGTATTTGCTATGTAACATTAGTTTTATAATACAAAGTTTATTTGTATATTGAAGTTATTCGTATTGAATATATGTAAGATCATGTAATGATTTTAAGTTGGACATAGTTTTTTTAATAGAATTTGCTGTCATGACATGGTTGAGGAATAATTTTTAAAGGAAATACATAAATTTCAATCCAAGACTTTACTAATATAGTGTAATTATAATTTTGGATTAATACCCTTAAAAACCCCAAACCGATACACATGTGACAAACTTACCATAAACTAATTTTTTTACCATAAAAAACCCTAAATTGGTACACCTTTGACAAATTTACCCCAAATTGGTACGCTTGTGACAAATTTACCTTTTATTAGTTCATGTTAAATTTTATTGTCAAATTATTAAATTAAATGACATGTGACAGTTGACTGGTTTACTAATTTAGGATTTTACTCTCCGTTTATCACAGTTTTCAATTTTTTATAACTTCTTTTGTGGTATTAATCTAATTTAATATGGGGTATATTTGTTATAAATGTACCGGTTTGGAATTTTTAATAGTCGAATAAATTAGTTTGGGGTAAAGTTGTCATACATATATCAGTTTAGGGTTTTTTTATGATTAGTCAGGGTAAATTTGTCACATGTGTACCAGTTTGGGGTTTTTCATGGTCAAAAAAATAGTTTGGGGGTAAATTTGTCACACGTGTACCAGTTTGAGGTTTTTCATGGTTTAAAAAATAGTTTGGGAGTTAATTTGTCACACGTGTACCGGTTTGGGGTTTTTTAGGGTATTAACCCACGTAACTTTTGTTACATGAGGAAATTACTCATTATTGGTAGATTGTCATGCCAGCAAATGTAATTGCGTTCCCTACCTATGTACTGCCAGGCATGCATGATTTTAAATTTTTCTTACTGCTCACATACTAATATAATGGAGCAGTATTTGCTTAATAATTTTATTTTTATTTTTTTGGCTTTAGGGTAATCGTATTACATGTATTATCTATTAAATTCAAAAGATCTTTTTTTTTTTCCGGTGAATAATATACATACCAGGTTTGCCGACTACTAGTTTTTGTACTGTTTTGCTTCCTCAATCAGCGAACATATGATTAATTTATTCTATAAGTTCATATAATCTATGTCTATACTATTGTATAAACTAAAGAATACTTGTTCCTTCTAAGAGATCACGGTCCTTTTTTTTTCTGTTCAAGATTTTGTAAAAATTCTTTAAATAGATGAATCTGTAAATAAATAATTTTATTTTATCTCCCACGTATTTCAATTATGAAATCTAAATCATTTCTATCTTATAAACAATCTCATACATTTCTCTTTCCTTATGTTTGTGATCAATTCCTTTAAATGGTGTCAATAATTTCTTTCCACTAAGAATTAATAATTCTAATATTTCATATGGATGATTTTGCAAAATCTTACAAATGACAATTTTTCTTATGCACGTGATGCATGTGTACTTTTGCTAGTAAATATATGATAACAGTGTCTTCCCTAAAAGGTTGACATGTAAGATTTAAATGGAAGGAGATTGATCATGCTTGGAGTACTTTTCTGGCATTCTCCGCTCATTCTGCTGCCTATGTTATTACTTTTCTTGTCCCTCCCTCTTCCTCTCTCTTCTTTATTTCGTTATTCTAATTGTGCCTCTTAGTCAAAGAAGTTTCCTCTTTTAATCTTCACATAATATTCAATATTAGTACACAAGTATTTTTACTAAATAAAGTTACATAATTTACGTGTGCTTGAGACATAGTAAGAACAAATGAAATATAATAGGTCAAAATATCAAGTTGACTATTTCATTAAATAAGTTTCTCAAAATGATTAATGCTATGTTAACATTGGAATCTCTTATCACTAATATGATAATGCCATCTATATATATATTTATGCTTAAGTGTTTATATACGTTTTTATTATTATTTATAAATATGTACAACAATCCGCACAAAGTGCATACTATGTCTAGTTTATAATAGAACTCAATGACTACCCATGAAGTGCTCCGTGGACACCTATTAATAATAACGCAACACACGCACTGGTTTTTTGGCTAGTAATATGTTGAATATAGTAGCTTCAATATTTCTGTTGCATGTCCATATGAATTGGCATTTGCTAGTCATTTAGTCAATTGCTTAATTGTTTGCTATTAAATTGTTTGTGGAAATTCCTCACACAGGCACCCTATTGATGTTTACGATCGGATTTGGACACCTCAAAACTATAATTTCGGGGTCATAATAAACACCACATCTGCCATTAATGTATCTGACAATAATGATGCAAATAAGTATAAGGTTCCCGGAGAAGTTCTTCGGACTGCTCAAAGAACGAGGAGTGCCAGTTCTCGCTTGAATATACAGTGGTCACCTTCAAAATCTGGAAAGAAATGGATTGTGTACTTTCATTTCGTTGAGATTGAGAGACTGACAAGTGGCCTGAAAAGGGTGGTCACAGTTTCCATGATTGATAATAATTTCACAAAGACGGTGAGCCTTGAATACTTAAAGCCAGTGGTTGTAGTTTCCCCTCAAGTTGAGGGGTTGACCATCACCTTCTCCATTGAGTCGGCAAATAAGTCTGGAAATCCACCGATCCTCAATGCCGTGGAGTTCTATACCGTCGGTGATCTTCCATTCGTACCCACAGCACAAGATGATGGTACGCTTTTATTCTTCAAATTTTTATTGTCTATATACAAGTTGTATAGTTCCACTCCAACTGACATCAACAATAATTAGACGGATATTCCAATGTTATTAAGTAAGATTTCGGCAGTCCTATGCTAAATATATTAGTCTCACTGTCGGTTGTATTTTATTCGTGAAGTCTGAGGTAATCAACAGATGTGGCTAAGTATTATTCTGCTATGTGCTTGACTCCCTGCTTTGGCTACTTTTTTTGCTGGAAAGTCTCTTCAAATCGAATCCCTGAAATGTTACAAGTCTTTGAAAAACTGAAAGTCTGTATAACTTATATGTGATTGCAACCACTTTTCACATCTCTATCCTTCTCTCTAAATTGATCTTTTTCGTGATTTAAACCACAGTGAAAGCGATTACTGACATCAAAGCAACGTATCACATTAAGACAGAAAGCTGGCAGGGTGATCCGTGCGTACCAATCAATTACACATGGGATGGTCTAAATTGTAGTTATGAAAATCCTCCAAGGATTATATCACTGTGAGTCCCTGGCACTTTCTCAGATAATACTGGCTTTCTTGGTGAAACTTAAGAAAAATTCTCATTCGTCGTGAAAAACGGAAGTTTTTTGTATCCGCAAGAAAGAACATTTAGGATAAATGCAACCTTCCGAGGGAATCTCAGATAGACTGAGAACTTTGTCATGCTTTTGTCATGTTCTAGGGGGCATGATGGGAACTTCAATGCATTAAAAGAGGAGCTTTTGAGACCGTAAGCCTCACATGATGTTAGAGAGAGTTGATAAACTGATCCCTAAGTTGACACCCACCCCAAAATGTCACCATCTTGATAATATTTTTGGGGGTTGCTCCATCTGTATCGGGTGGGTAATGACAAGTTATATACTCTCATCGATCGTCAATACATGCTCCCTCCTCCTCCGATGTGTAGTTAAGTTGTTTGCGCAACTTCTTTCACCAATAGCCTACTTTTCCAATTTTAGACATAAGTGTTCCGAATGACATCTTCATGAGCAAGTATTAGGTCCTCCAAAAATAATTCTTTAGGTACTCTAGGACCAATCATAACCATAAAATATAGAACAAGGAGGTAGGGAGACCAATGCAAGGAATGAGATGGACGACTGTGAATGGTCGTCTAGCACTTCAACATTTACACCAGGAGAACCTATAATATTTTCGTTTTGAATCATTGATTGCACGAACTTTTTCTATGTTGTACTAAAAAATTCTGCCTTCATAGAGATATAAACGACAAGATTCTCTACTTTGATCTATTTTGGTCAGGAGATTGAGCTCAAGCAATTTGACGGGTGGGATGGTCTCAGCACTTTCACATCTATCAAGATTGGAATACTTGTAAGTGTCACCATGATTGAATTAGTTGTGTCTGCACGTCACGCTCGATTAAGCACCCCCTGGGATCAACTCATGATTGACTGACTAAGGTTGTGCTTTAGGAGACATAGACTGTTAATGTGTGGAAACATCCTGCTTTTGGCTGTGAAGCTGGTCAACTTGATATTAGGTGTTCTAAACTTGGTCTTTTTGTCAGAGATTTGTCCAACAATCAGCTTACAGGAACAATACCAGAAACTCTGGCAGGATTACAAAATCTTACATTTCTGTAAGTTAATGTGTCTAAGTGAAGGAGCAAAGGATTTCAAGCGGACAAACTGCTAATTATGGCTATATTTGCAGAAATTTAAGTGGAAACAACCTGATTAAATCAGTTCCTGAAGCTCTCAAGAAAAGGATTCTGGACAAAACTTTAAACATGAGGTTCTCCCTCTCTCCCTCCCTCCCTCCCTCCCTCTCTCTCATGATATATTTATAGGTGGAAAGATTATCAGCACGTTTTGCTTATTGTGATTAAAAGCAAATAAGAAAGCCATCTTGTGACAGAATTTGGCCAATCAATCTAGACTTTCGTATATAGGAATTTGAGTTCAGCACCTTCATCTTTGTGGCAGTTTAGATAATGCGAATCTGTGCCTAGCTGATCATTGCCAGCAGAAAAAGAAACAAAAAACCATCATCATTGCAGTTGCAACATCAGTTTCTGGCTTGTTTGTGGTTCTCTTTGGTGCTTTGTCCATTATTTGGTTGATTAAACCGAAACAAATAGCAGGTAAGTTTTCTTACTTGTCATGTTCTCACAATTTACACTACATTTTACGACTATCTTGACTTTGATATTCCTTTGGTACAGTTCTATCTGCAACAATGTCTTTTTTAGGATAATTTAGTTGAGAATACACAACTCAGCAACTTTCTTCTCTTCTCACCCACCGTAGGACTATCACTTTACAATCTCATCAACAGTGCAATCAGGAATGAATGAAAGTTGGCTTTAATCAGAATTTTCTAATGCAATCAGTAGTAAGAGTTCATAGTGATCACAAGAAAATGAAGAGAAGAGAGACACAGGGATCACCACAGCATGGTCGCATTAGCATCGCAAACAGAATGTGTTTTATTCAGCTTAACTTATTGACAATAAAGTCTCTGTTTTTTTCCTTCAAAAGAAATCTTGCTATGTAGGAGGGCTTATAACAACTTGAGAGTACAACTTTGTCCTTAATATTCTGATGGTCCCTGAAAGAAAGTTTGATTGTGCAATCTCAAACTTATCTATATGTACTGAGCAAAGAAAACTTGTCTATATGTAAGCATATCAGAAGCAGGTGACAGAGAATGCCTGCCCAGATCTTTTAATTTTTGTCCTCTTCTCCATCAATTTAGCTCATAAAATGGGATTAGAAAAACCTTTCCTATGCCTTTTGATTGTTGAAACGCAATTGGAGTTATTTGCATTGAAAGTCCATTGTCCAAAGTGGTTGTCACAATACTCATAGGAACCTTTTTGGTACAGAATCTAGTCAAAGGACACTGAGGTCAAAGAATCGACCTTTTAAGTATAGAGAGGTTTCAAGAATCACTAAGAACTTTGGACGAGTGATTGGTGAAGGTGGATTTGGAAAGGTATATCTTGGTACACTAGATAACGGCACCATAGTTGCTGTGAAGATGCTCTCTGAATCATCAAGGCAAGGATACAAGGAATTTCAAGCCGAGGTTAGATATGATGACGCAATTATGTTTCCTATTAAAATCGACTTATGTTGACACTTACACAGATGTTTGTTCAGAAACTTCCTCTTAGACTCTTCTCCATATTGGTTATAATAATGTGTACTCTTCATGCTGCAGGCACAACTCTTAATGATTCTTCACCACAAAAACTTGGTTTCTCTGTTTGGATATTGCAATGAGTCCAAGCACATGATATTAATATATGAATACATGGCTAATGGAAATTTAAGGGAACATTTATCAGGTGCTTTTTTTTTATGTTCTGTTGTACTATTTCTTCTCTAAAATGATTTTGTAAAACTCTATTTCTTGCTCACGGGTGAAGTTAAATCCATCCAACAGAGGGCCATCCACAGGTCTTGACATGGAGTAATAGACTACAAATAGCTGTGGATGCAGCACAAGGTACATGAATGATATATCCTAAATTGTAGGCTTTTTCCATCATTGCTTTGGCATTGTTTACACGTTTTTTTTTTTTTTTTTTTTTGTGAGGATTTCAGGTTTGGATTATTTGCATAACGGTTGCAAGCCATCCATCATCCATAGAGACATGAAGACTACTAACATCTTGTTGAACGAAGATTTCCAAGCCAAAGTAGCTGATTTTGGCCTGTCTAGAGCTTTTGCGACTGAAAAGGACTCTCATGTATCAACTTGTCCTGCGGGCACTCCTGGCTATCTTGACCCTGAGTAATTGCTAAAACTCAATATTAATGTTCTGGTTCAGTTTAAAATCTCAATTTGCATATACATAATGACATAGCCTAGGGTTTCATCTTTGATATAAAGATCCGTATTTTTTTTTCACTATAGGGTTCATTCTTCTGGAAATTTTCATAAGAAGAGTGATGTCTATAGTTTTGGAGTTGTACTATTTGAGTTGATCACGGGTCAGCCTGCGATAACGAGAAGTCAGGATGGCAGTGCTAGCATACACATACTTCAATGGTTGATTCCTATTGTTGAAAGTGGTGATATACAGAAGATTATGGATCCAAGGTTAAAAGGAAAATTTGACGTCAACTCGGCTTGGAAAATAGTGGAGATTGCCACGTCTTGTACACGACCAACGGCAATTCAAAGGCCAGATATCCATCAAGTATTGGCAGAGTTGGAGTCTTTGGTGAGCAAATCTAGTGGTTCCATTGAAATGACCTCCGTGGTGCTCCCATCTGACAATGCCCCTGTCGCAAGGTAGCAGAATTTTTCCAATCTAGAAAGGCAAACTTTTTTTTACAGTTAGAGATTAGTTTTCGCACTTCAATTGCATCGCCCATTTCCCTTTTCTTTCTGTCATTGAATCTTCCAAACTCGCTGTGTAGCAATGATATCCTTTCGTTCGTCGTGGCTCCTTTCTCCATTTATTATGTCAGTTCATGGCATTCCTAATACTGTAAAATAAGGATTTCCATATAGAGTTTTTGGGGGAGGTGGTTGGGAAATTGGGGCTATCCATGAGTGGGCTAATCGGCATTAGCAGGCCCTCACGGCACGTTCTTGGAGTTCAGCTGAGATTTCAGTTTGAGTCAACACCATTGGGTGATTAAAAATTTCGCAATTTTGAGGGGGGACTATCTTTCTTGGGGTAAGCTCAAAATATATATGGATTATTGGTGGTCCTTATGCACTAATTTTCGCATGCAACCTGGGATCCACACACGCATCTTTAAGAAATTGTGGACACAAGGCTCGAATTTGATTACACCTGCAACATGCTTATGTGCAGATAAAAGGCAATCCCAATCTCATTTATTCTTAGAATGCAGAGTAGGCTTTCTGTCTTGGGGTTTCAGTGCAACAACCAGTATCATTAACTAGACAAGAGCTAAGTGTCGGAGAAGATATGCACTACTAGTATAACATTGCCCGATTCATTAAAAAAGGACCCACCGACGTGCCCTAGAATGGCTCTGTCTACGGCAATCAATGGCGGTGATTTAGAAAAGGTGAGGGCTCATCCTAGCAAGCAAACCTGACGAAAGAACCCCTAATGACTTAGACCAATGGGAATTTTCGGAAACCATGACAGTGTTCTAAAAATTAAACAAATAGATGATGACGTGATTTAATATTATCTATTAAAACTCTCTTTCATGCTTAGGCTAGACTTGGACCTTATTAGGAATAACGGATCCCCGAAAACCGGATTCGACGCTGAATCGAACCCCTAAATCAATGCGGAAGACGAAGCCCGGGAAAACACGCATCACCGATCGTAAAGCACACCACGGATTCGAGCGTACCTTGTTAGCCACAGATTAAACACCAACGCCGACAAGAGGAAGAGAAACGGTCCTATTCGATCCAATTAAGCAATGAAGGGAAGAAGAAATTGCCGAAGCCTTACTATTTCTTCTCTTTCTTTTTCTTTTTGAGAGAGAGAGAGAGTGCACGGGAGAAAGGAAGCGTACGTACTGATTGTTCCAACATGTGTTATGTCTCTCTCTCTCCTCCCTTTTATACCTATCTCATTCCACGGGCCCTATTCCCGTGGGCCGGGCTTTCTGGGCCCAACTTGGGCGGATGGGCCTTAAGCCCAATACCAATAAAGCCTTCATCTCCCACTCGCACATGGTGGGCCGAACAATATTCTCTTTACCTCTTTTCAACATTCATACCGGTGAATAATCCGTGCGACCAGCATACTTTGAGAGCTCGTTGCTATACATCTGTTAGGAATATATAGCAGCTCATAATGGGCGTCACACTCCGAGTAGATTTAGTATGCAGTACCCTAGATCGATCGATCATATTTATATCTCTCTTGATCTCTTTCAAATAATGATATATATATATATATATATATATATATATATATATATATATATATTGTATTCACAATTATGATTATCACAAAGACAATCATAATTGGTTAACCGGTGAATACAAAACTACAATGTGATTATCTAAAATCGATCTTCCTCTTTCCTTCAAACTCTCAATTTCAGTCCAACTTGCTTTTCTAGAAATGCCCCATTAGATCGAATCACTCATGACCATTGGCAACATCCTAAGATAGCAAACACTAAATAGAAATCTTGAGAATAAGTAAGAGTCATGAGGGGACTAAGAAATTGAGGAACTCTCTTCCTCAAGAGTCTCACACGACATAAAAGTTGAGATCAAACTTTTGCCACTCTTATTGGTCGTCTCATGCATACGTAGTATGAAATACGTATTACGGTATTAACTCATTTCCCATGGAGCGTATGTCTACACCTTTCAATACCGTACAGATGATAGTTCGACATACCCAATGTCTAACTTGAGTTCACGTATCTACTCATTCACAAAATTCATCGAACTCACATCTGGCATCTTAGACGATAAAGTAAAACATGTGGGGTATTTTACTTTCGGACATAGTAAGTATTATGTCCTCATCTTAACACTCGCTAAGGCGACATACGTGTTTTAAGCTTGAGCTCTCGATTATCACCTAGATAATAAGCTTAAAAACAGTCTCATCTCTATTTATCATACAGTAAACAGAGGCGATTACCCGTGTGAGTGGGCTAATCTTATATCTGTCCGACATACTTCTCAACTTAAAGTAATGCACTAAGCATTAAGATGCATAAAGATCAAACAAAGATTCATAGGCATTAATAATGAAAACACAAATTCATCAAATTGTGAACATTTAGGGAAATTATAATATTCAGTACATCATCCTCTACGCAATCCTAGAGATTTCATATGGCCACAAAACACATCTCTAGGTATTGGCTTTGTCATAGGATCTGCTACCATTCAATGCGTAGTATGTACTCTAAGTTCACATCTTTTCGTGCAACCATATCCTTGACAAGGTTATACTTGGTATCTACATGTTTGGTCTTGCCATGATATTTTGGATCTTTGGTATATGCTTTTGCTGCTTGGCTATCACAGTTAACCAACAATTAAACTGTAGCACTTCCAATAACACCTAAATGATCCAAAAAATCTCTTAAACCAAACACTTTCTTACACTGCTGCTGATAATGCCACGAACTCAACTTACATCGTGGACAAGGCTATATACTTTTGTTTCTTACTGCTCCAACATATGGTGCCATTATTCGGTAAGAAAACAAACCCAGAGATAGATTTTCTTTCATCTAAATCTCCTCTCCAATCAGTATTAGAATAGCCTTTGAGTTGCAGATCCTTTCCTTGATAACTCAACGTATAATCAGCAGTCCCCTTTAGATACCTTAGTATTCTCTTAACGGTTTTCCAATGTATTTGACCTGGATTGGATTGGTATCTGCTCACCATTCCGACTGCAAAGCATATGTCGGGTGTTGTACACATCATAGCATACATCAAGCTCCCAACAGCACTAGCATAAGGAACATGTTTCATTTGTTCCTTCTCTTGTGGAGTCCTTGGACACAGACTATGGCTCAATCCTTCACCTTTTTGCAATAGGAGTGTCTATGGGTTTACAATCTTGCATACGAAATCGTTCAAGAACCTTATTTATATAGGTTTCTTGCGAAAGAGACAACGATCTCTTCAAAAACGATCTCTCGAAATCTTAACTCCAAGAATGTATGCAGCATCACCCATATCCTTCATCTCAAAGTTAGAAGACAACCATCTCTTGACAGTATTAACCAACTCCATATTGCTTCTGGCAATCAGTATATCATCAACATATAATGATATGATCACAAATTGATCCTTGGATCTTTTGATATATACACAATGATCCTTATCAATCATTGTAAACTCATATGCCATTATGGCATTATGAAAACGCATATACCATTGTCTTGACGACTGCTTAAGGCCATATATCGACCCCCAAAGTCGACATACATTTTCTTCTTGGCCTTTCACTATGAAACCAGCAGGTTGTTCCATATATGTTCCTTCCTCTAATTCTACATTGAGGAAAGCAGTCTTTACATCCATTTGATGTAACTCAAGATCCAGACTAGTCACTATTGCCAGAATAATGCGAATCAAGGTAAATCTCACTACAGGAGAAAATGTATTTTCATCATCAATTCCTTCATGTTGATTATACCCCTTCGCCACAAGGCGAGCCTTATGCCTTTCTATTAAGCCATCAGCCTTTCGCTTTATTTTGAGAACCCACTTGTCCCCAATAGCTCTGCGTCCCTTTTGGAAGATCAACCAGTTCTCAGACTTGGTTTGACTTCATTGACTCTATCTCCTCTTTCATTGCATAAATCCATTTTTCCTTACTAGGGTATTTCAGAGCCTCATTAATATTTCTTGGCTCATCCTTATCTTGTGGAGCAACCATAAAACTTTCCCTTTTAATGTCAAAACATCGACGGGGAATACTTTGGCGACTTGTTCACCGTATGGGAGATTGTACACTTAACACATCATTCCCCATCATGCTCCCACTTGGATTAGGTAATGATGATGTCGTCACATCAGGTGGTTGCAATTGAGAATGAGTTGAATTCAATTCATTACATCTCATATTACTCTCACTTGGACGAACTCCACTGACATCATTATCTTGATCCAAGGTTTCAAATAGAGAGTTATTTTCCCTTATTTCGCCCCTCTTAGAAAATTCATCCATTAAGGATGTGACATCCCGTGATTCAAATTCAGTTATACTCCCACTTTCCTGCTCACCTATGAACACATACTCTTTTGAGTGTTCGCAGTATCTCATGAAAATACTCTTATTTTCTTTGGGACCCAATTTCCCAAAACTTGTGAGAGGACTCATGAGTGTAGGCAGCACAACCCCATGGCTTAAGAAAGGTTAAGTCCGGTTTTCTAACTGTCCATAACTCATATGAAGTGGAAATAACTGATTTGGAAGGCATCCAGTTAAGTATATAGGCAGCAGTTAACAACACATCACTCCAAAAAGTGATGGGTAAGTTAGCATGCGCCATCATGGACCCAACCATTCCAGTAGGGTTCTGTTTCTTATCTCTGCAACACCATTTTGTTGAGGAGTATATGGAATAGACAACTATCTTTCTATTCCTTTTTCATCACATAATTTTATGAACTTATCAGATAAATATTCTCAACCTCGATCGGATCTAAATACCTTTATTTTCTTGTCTAATTGATTTTCTCACAGTTCATAAACCTTCTAAAAACAACTTATGCTTCAGATTAATGAAAATCAAATAGACATATCCGACTCGAGTATAATCATCTATAAAAAGTGATGAAATAAACAGCCCATTGCCTTCCTCTCACATTCATTGAACCACATACGTCCAAATGGATTAAATGCAGAGGAAATTCAGCTCTTTTACCTTTTCCAAATGGTTTCCTTGTCATTTTCCCTACTAGGCAATGCTCACATATGGACAAATCGACTTTTTCAATATTACCCAATAAGCCCTCTTTGGCTAGTCTATTCATATGTTGTTGGCTCATATGACCAAGTCTAGCATGCCACCATATTCACATCATTGTCATATAAGGTAGAAGACGTGAAACAAGGGAATAACATATTGACATCATCACAGTCAACATTTAGTACAATAAAACCATTCAGAAAGTGACCACAATCATAGTAGTTTGTACCCAAATACAAATCTACACATCTATTATGGAAGTTCATACCAAAACCAAGCTTAACCAACGCTAAGACAGATACTAGATTTCGACGAATCTCCAGAGCATATAGAACATCAAAGGTGCGTCCACCACTCATGTTCAATTGGCCGATGCCAATTCCTTTACATAAGCTCTAGAGTTGTTTCCCATATGGATCCACTCAGTTCCAGTTGGTACTCGTCGGAATTCCACGAAGGATTCTCTATCCTTCCCTCTATGGTCTGTCGCTTTTGAATCTACAGTCCACAAGGATTGGATTCAGCCAATAATATTGAACTTGACACATAAGCAAAGTTCTTAAATGTACAAGAGGTGTTGACCTTTTTCGGCTCACAACAGTTGCAAGTATAGTGACCTCTCTTGTCATAATTGTAACATCTCACCCTTGACATTTTCTTCCCTTGAGGATGTTTTCCTCTCTTGTGTTGGTTAACTATTGATTTCTTGCAATAAGGACTTGATCCTTTACATTCCTACATATTGAACGAATCAATACGCTTGCGCTTAGAGCACAAAGCCCTTTCTGAGCTAGAACCAGCATAGCAAATGTCTATTTTCGGCTTAAATACCGTTAGACGGTCCTTTACTAGCTCAAGGTGGCGCATGGCATCCTTAAGATCTTCCATAACATGGTCAAGAGCTTCTAGTGCTTCTTGCTTTTCCAGCACATATTGAATCTTCTTATTCAATATTTCACAATTGTTACCGTTCATATCAGCAATTACATTTTTAGTTGCTGAAACCATCGATCTGAACACATCAGACATATATGCACGAATAATTAATGCCTATCATTTATGCATCCCTATTTGCATAGACCCATCATATTAATGAATAATTTCAAGTAAGGCTTTAGAATCAAAAGGTCACTATGTTTCCAATCATCCTCCAAAAATCCTAACTCAAAATTATTATTAATATAATTGTCTTATGCAAAATCAATTCTATGAAGTTACATTAAACTTCTATTACTACCCACAGCTAATTACCCACAGCAACCAGCAATAGCAGAAAGCAAATAAAATCTTAACATCCAATAAAATAAAAATGCTTTCACATGATACAACTAACATATCGGTTGCTACATCAACAACAATCGGGTAGTAAAATTTACATAATTAATCAAATAAATAAATAGGGAATGTCCCTTCTAATCTATCAGTCAAAATATCTGAGAAATTTGAAGGCACATTTGCCAACCATGGAAAAACTTTTGGAGAGCTTTCATGTCGCCTCCAAGGCGCATTCACTCGGCGCCATGTGGCGCTCAATCTAAGGGTTGAAGTTTTGGCCAACTCAATCTTATAGTGCTCTCTCACAAAAGCTTCCACCAACTTCTTATAACCCGGGACCACGTTGACCTCCCATAGCCGATCCAACACTGCTTGCCATTCAGGTGGAAGAGTGTTCATTAAAGCCGGCACCTTGTCAAAATCCGGTATAAGATAACCATTCGAGATGATTTCCTGTATCATCTGATTGACCTTGACCACATGTGATACTAAATCACCATCATGCCACTGATAATTAGCTAATTCTAATATCAGCCTTTTAAGTCTTGCATTTCCCTCGTCCGTTCTCGGGATTGCAGGTATCCTTGCATAACGCGTCATAGTTCCTGCAACAAATGCAGAATTAAAAATGGATCACTTATAATCCATAATTAATATAAGAGAAAATACATAATTTTCCAAAATTCATGCAACAAATGCAGAATTAAAAATGGATCACTTATAATCCATAATTAATATAAGAGAAAATACATAATTTTCCAAAATTCATGCAACAAATGCAGAATTAAAAATGGATTACTTATAATCTACATAGGCATGACTGAAAAAGAAACAAATTCCTTTTTTTTTTTTTTTTTTTTGGGTCAACGGTCAAAGTCAACGGTCAACCAACGGCCTTAAGCCCAATACCAATAAGCCTTCAGACCTAAACCTAAAGCATGTAGATATATAATTGGAGAGACAAATGGAGGCCTAGAAGGTTTAATTTAGGATTTCGTACTTTGATATCATGTGAGATTTTGTGAGATCAACATTAATCATTTTAAAGATATAAGCTAGTAGATGAAATTGTGATTTAATATTAAATATTCTAATAGACATAAGTATGCGATCCCTTCTGGCTTTCATGAAACACCACATGTACCAACAGAATTACAAAGTCAAACACTCGTAAAATTCATCATATATGAATAACAATAAACAGTGACCCCTTCTTCTCCAGATGGCCTCCAGAAAAACAAGAAAGCCTTTTTATCTTAATATTGGAAAAAAAAAAAGAGTCCCATTTGTTGTGAGTACATCATGTAATTGGTTGGTCCAATGCTTTTCTTGCTCAAACCATCAATAGAAGCACTTGGGAATTTTTTTGGTCCCACAAAGAATTTTGAAAAATGTACGTGAATCGTGTGGCCAACTTTTTGCTTCCATAATTATGCTGTCAAAAGTGTTATGAACTCTTGGCATTGTCTTATTTTTACTGAAATTAGACAGAACAAATTATCATGGCACCCACGAGGTGGGAGAGAGACTAGAAAGCCTGTATTTTGTAAAAACAAATATAAGGTCTGGTTTAATTTTTTTACCCAAAAAGGTTTCTGACCAATATCCAAAGAATGATCGGTCACAAAGAGCATGCATGTTAACCATTATATTTTTGTTCCAGAACCATATTTTTGTCTTGGACTTGCTTTTTGTCAAAATTTTGTTTGATAAGACAAATTCATTTTCGTATTTTTGCAATAAATTTTTATTCCAGAAATAGGTTTTTGGAACAAAAATGAGAAATATTTTTATTTTTTCTATTTCTGAAATAGAAATGAAAAATAAAAACTCATCTCATTTCTCATTCTTGCTACTAGCCGATTGCCCACTCACCATTGCCTGTCGCCCAATTGCTATCACTTGTTGCTATTGCCAGCCATTAGCTGGCCACCAACTTGCCATCGAGCACCATCGCTGCGTCATTGAACTCCATCGATCGCTAGTCACCACTGCTTGCCCCCCACCGCCCACACCCCGCCTTTCGCCGCCGACTAGGAGTGAGAAATTTTGTGTCGTTACCAAATACATATTTTTGTTTAGAAACTCATTTAGGAATTGAAATAGATTTCTGTTCTAGAAATTAATTTCTGATCAGAATAGTTATCATTCGCACCTAGAAAGTCATACACTATCATCATGAGAAGTCTTCTCCACAATGAAATACCCTATCTATGGGGTACCGTGTGTACATACATTATATAGGCTTTCTGACCAATATCCAAAGAATGATCGGTCACAAAAAGTCGTGGATTGTGATCGTGACAAGTCTTCTCCACAATGAAGTACACTATCTATGAGTACCGTGTGTGTGTTACCGGTGGTTCATACATAGGAAAATTGACCATTATTGGTGATGCTCATAGATAGGAAATTCGTAGGATGCGTGGGAAGAAATACGTATAATTGTGCATCAATGACAGAATTTAAATTTTCTCCTCTTTACATTTTGTTAGAATCCCATAGGATATAAATTACGCATACTTGGTGCAAATGGATACGGAATGAATCACTCTCATCGAGGACCATTTATTAATAATCCTACGAGCGTACGAAGTTTCAAATGCACTCCAAAATATGTCATTCCTTAATTTTCAAGGTAAGTACTCGTTTCACTCGGCTAATTAGACTTAATTTCACTCAGGGACTTGAGTTAATGATATGTTGGGTAAATGAGTATACATCGACCAACAACTTAATTTTGATTCTAATAATGTGGGAATACTGCATATAAAAAGTTTTGCGGAATCAATGCTAGTCATTGCAAATCCTTCGACTATTGCGTGAAGACAGTGTCTAATAGTCGAATGTTGCAACAGGAATCATGGTATATGTGGAGCTAGTGCAACAACAAGAGACAGCCCAGGTCAAAAGCTATCATTTGTACTTCACCAGAGCAAATTTAACTGAATCGCTAACTTTAATTAATTAGCGTACATCCAATGTGGATTTCTCCTTTTTCCACCGCCTCATTGCTGGGTAGTAGTATAGAGTTCATATTTACACGGGCTACACCCAATATCTTCATTTGTACATATATATTGGCAAGAGACTTTCTCTCTTTTTTGGACCCCGAGAAACGGGAATGCTCATAACAGTTACCTGAACTTCAATGTATTTTACTGGTCGCTGCAATAGCTGGTCAATATTGTGGGGTTTATTAACTTTAAATAAGTAGAAAGTCGTGATTTTTTATTTTAAGATATCAATAATCTCTGTGTAACTTTTAAGGTTACATTAAATGCTCTTGAGGAAGGGCAAATCGGAGGAAAAGATAAAAGAAAAAGAAAAGAAAATGATGAGGAAGAAGAAATATGGGGAAAAAAAAAAAGAAGATATGGGCCAATTAAATACATATGTGATGAGGTGCCAACATTCTGAGGGACTTTTTATTTACTTTTGTTACCATATACATATGAGTTGTGTTAAAAAAAATCTCATATTGGAAAATCGGTACAGTGTGGTATAGTTAATATTTTTAATTGGTTCATAACTCGTTAATTTAAGTTTTTGAGTGAATGTGAATCCAACTAATATGTTGACAAGTTTGGACTTAGACTCCCTCTTGCAATCTCCCTAGGCAAAAAGTATCCGTACTTCCACTACATGCTTCCAATAATTTCAAGAAAATCCTGCACTGGAAAATGAGAGATTGTTAAGATGCATATGTGAGTTGTATTAAATAAATTCTAAATCAGAAAATTACTCTAATTAGAGCGGTTAATATATACCTTGCTCCATGTGTGGGGTGGAGCCCTTTCTGGTACCGGTGGTTGGAGAGGCAAGTTGCATGTGACTACAACCACTTCTCGTTGGGTTGTCACATGCAACTTGCCCCTCCAACGACCGGTACCAGAAAGGGCTCCACCCCACACATGGAGCAAGATATATATTAACCGCCCTAATCAAAGCAATTTTCCGATGCTCCATTAAGAGCTCTCTTTCTCCTTGTGGCTGATGTAATTCTGTGATAGGAAATGTCCATCTTGAACACGGCTGGATCGTACAAGTTAAGCAGTGGCCGAACAATCCACGATTACACCAGACACATGGAGGTTTGAGCCGGTCGTACTGCCATAACTTTATAGTATGTATTGCACTGTTAAAGTGAACATATTAATGGCCTTCTTGCATATTCTAATAGGAGAATGAAGGGTTGGTGAAACAAAGAGAGACTGGTTAATTTGTAAAGCTATGTCCTCATATTACCGTAAATTGTTGAATTACAAATACAATGAGGAGTCAGCACGATTTAATTCCCATATTTCTGAAACCTAACAATTACATTATATCTTCACAATTCTGAAGAACTCATGTCGTTAAGAGTATTTTTGTCGAGCTTTCGAACTGAATTTTTTATGTTGCAAGGGTAGCTACGTTACCAAATCCATTAACAGCCTGATGAAAGTGGGCTGCAATGATTATGTCTCAGATATAAAGAAATAGAAGGATTCCAATTGTAAATGAACAAAAAGAGAGGGAGCTGATCGCAGATACACTCGTTAACTAAAGCGTCAGCTGCAATGTCGCCCCCATTGTTCTCTTAATTTCGCATTTAAGCCTCGACCTTTCGATGGTAACCTATTGTTCCATAGGATCGCTTTATCCCTCTTAAACCCGAAATCACTTTTATTGCACAACTATGATTACCTCTATGTTTTTTTTTTTTTTTTTTGGTCGAAGGTGAAACTTCATTCAAGATAAACAAATATTACTCCCTACAGCTATTGCATCTGATACAATAAGGTCCAACAAAATAGAAGGAGGATTGGCTGCCCAATTCGGAGGCAGAGACTCGCAGAGATGGACCTTGGCAGCCTAGTCCGCTATAGAGTTAGCTTCACGCCTTCGAAACCTAATCTGGAGCTGAGAAAAACAGGGTAGGATTGTGGCAACTTCAGCAAGTAGACTCTGAACCTCCCATGGCGTCGTGGGCGGATTGTTGACAGCTTCAACCAGCGTTTTGCAGTCAGAGTCAATGATCACTTTATCATTGGCCTTACCTCGCTTTAGAATGTGGTTCAAAGCTAGGGTTAGCGCCTGGATTTCAACCTGTAGAGCGGAGGAAGCATCTACAGCACAGGTAAAGCCTTCTATCATGTTGCCATTGTGATCTCGGCAAACATAAGCCATAGATCCCGAAGTGTTGCCGCTTTGAAAGGCCCTGTCTATGTTTAATTAATTTTTATATTATTTTTTTACCACGTTAGCCTAAAACGACGCCGTTTTTGTATTATTTTGCCACGCCATTGTGCAAAACGGCATCATTTTGCGCTTGTTTTGTAGGAAAAATGCCACGTCAGCATTTTGGCCGGACTTTGGACGGAGTGGCACATAAGTGATCCATTTTTCTTGGAATGTGGCACTTAAGTGTACCTTTCGTAAGTTATGGCGCTTAAGTGTCACATTGTGCCAAGTTATGACACTTGAGGTATACTTATGCCTTTATTTTTTTCTCTGATAATTTTCCGTTGATGTAAATTATAAGATCCTATCATTTTCGCGTATTATATTTCAACAATACTTATTTATGGTGTCTTTCTCATTTGAGTTCAACTTCATATTGAATATTCTCATAAAGAAAAAGAAAAGAAGGGTGCGCTTTCCAAGGGACGATCCAAAAGGTCTTGAAGTCAATCACGGTGTCCTGTAATAATGACACATGTAAAAAATAATTAGCGCACAATATGATATATCATTTCGAATTTTGCAATAGTCGACATGTCGTCAATCGAAAGCTGTCTATTGACTTTTCTTTTGGTTATTAGACTTTGATACATTTGCTGACGAAGACCTAGCAGCAAGTCTTGGTCTTTGGTGCTGTAGCCGTGACTCAGTCAATAACAAGCACTGCGTGGGGTCGTGGACATGGAGAGCTCACGATATAAATGTAAGGCGTGCCAGCATATATCTTCCTCACACTTCTCTCTTCGACAATCTCCACCGCTCGAAGATAATGGAAAGATCAATTACAGCTTTCTCGTTTACGTTGGTTGCTGCTTTAGCTTCAGCCCTAGTCCTTATGGTTCAAGCCCAACAAAATCCAGGTATCTCTCTCTCTCTCTTAGAGACGGGCCATGGCGGAGCCAGATCCGACTCCTGTTATGGAGACAGATTGATAGATGTGTTGAAGATGTGTTGAATCTTGATAAGTTTTTAAATTAATTTCATACGTTTATAATCAAGAATAACACCATGAAAGAACGTCATCTGTCTCTCCACTTCCCGGGCAGTAGCAAAACGTTTTTTTCGTATTCCTTGACACGGTGATTCCAAAGGAAATATATTGCCTCAATCTGCTGGAACCATCATTCCTTGTGCCATGCAGGCGAATGTTCATTGATTCCTTTTCATTCTCACAAATCAAGAGAAAAATACAATTTTCCCATGTATTATGACATTATACTCTAATGAACAACAAAAATAGATATTAACAAAATAATTTAAAGTTATTATGATGTATATTAATTAATTCTAAATTGAGGATGGTGTTTATTAACTTTTATAATTATAAAATCATAATTATGTTCCGAGCTATAGAATTGTACTTTTAAATAAATATAAATATTTATTGTAGATTAAATCGATTGATTTATTTCTTCCATTTTATATTCGCAATACCTTTGTCATAACCCAACAAATAATTTATTAATCTATGATTCCATATCCACATTTCGTTTGTTAGAGGCAACTAACGAGATTAGAGTCCTATACTTCTAATACATTCTGTCTATATCTCTAAAACTCCGTTCCTTCGTTCATTATATCAATCATAACAAGATCCATTACTTGTGATGTGAACCTCCATTTCAAAGAAACGCTTGATTGCTCTTTTTATATCACAGAACGAAGAGAGTCATAAATTTTGACTAATCAAAAACATGATCTTATCCGTTCCAAAAAACAAATAGATAGATTATGAATTGGTCTCATATGACGTTACATTTAACAATATTTCTTGGAAAAGTCGTAATTCCAGCGATTATTTATTCCATTTTCGTTTTCTGAGTTTCCAGGTTTCATAAGTGTCGATTGTGGAGCACCATATCCATACACCGACTCCCAGACTAGTATAGATTTTTTGATGGATAAAGGATTTATAGACTCTGGAGAGAGCATGGAGATATCCAAAGTGCTCATCAACCAGCAATCCCGACAGTGGTTGAAAAATCTGAGAAGTTTTCCCAGTGGGACGAGAAATTGCTACACCTTGAAACCAGACAAAGGCAAGAACAACACCTACTTGATTAGGGCATCATTTTGGTATGTGAACTATGATGACAAGAACCGAACTCCTGTATTCGACCTATACATCGATGTTAATTATTGGGCCACGATTGATGCTTTTGATGAAGTGCACCGCGAAATTGTCTATGTGGCCCAAAGGGATGAGATACAAGTGTGCCTCGTAAATATGGGTCAAGGAGTGCCCTTTATTTCGGCATTGGAACTTAGAACTTTGAACAATTCTATCTATCAAATTGAGACAGGATTTTTGACGCTTGCGTTCAGAGATGACATCGGAGGCTTAAATTCGACCATCAGGTGAGTTCTCTTCTTTGTCTTTCTTTTTTCAGAAAAAAAAAAAAAAAAAAAAAAAAAAAAAAAAAAAAAAAAAAAAAAAAAAACAAGTGTTAGCATGTGTCAGCTTTCTTGCTACAAGATATTGTGTGAGTGGAAGAAAGTGAGAAAATCTAAATATATTGAAAAAAAAAATGTAAATAGTTCAATTTTTGGTGGAGAAAGATTTGAATTTAACTTTAAAAAGTGTGCAGACATTTAAAAATACAATATTGTGGTTATGCATATTAGTTCTGAATTACAATTTTGTACACATAATTTTTGGGTAAAAACTAGACATCAAGATATTTTTCGGATTAGCTTTGTTTTGGGTTTTAGTTAATACACATCTTACCTTTACCAAAAAAAAAAAGATATTTTCGGATTTACGTACTTTAGATGCATTGGAGATCAATGAAAAGCCTTCATCTTCTGTCAAATTCTTAAAAGTGCTCAAGTGTTATTAAACATCTCTATTCATGCGTATATACTATTGACAAAAACCGGGCAATTTTTATTGTGAGTGCTCTATTTAAACAATATTCTTATAATTCGTAGACTTTCTCAATAGAGAGAGGCCGATGAGCCAGAATAATCGGTGTTTTTGTGTGTTACAATTTACGAGAAATCAATATAAAAGTTACGACAAATTACGACCAGAGTATTTGTCCCCTGGACCTTGGAACTCCCTTCGTGTCAGTTTTCTAGGTATGAATGAGTAAGCAGTAGGAACTTCTTTTTCTGTTGGTAAAAGTTACAGGGAGTGACAAGTGAGTGAATAATTAACCAATCAGAGGCCAAGTCAGGAATAATTGCCTTGAAATCGGATTGGTGGCAAGTGCATTTGAACAAGAAATAAGAGCATCGCAACATAACTAGTACGAGTTCAAGAGGTGTTGCAGTGGAGACGCTCCATTGGCATAGGGAACATGCTACCCGGGACACTGCATTGGCATCGCACTGATTGTTCGTCAAAATGTCCCACCCAGGTACCCGGACGATGTTTATGATCGCATCTGGGAAAGTTGGAGCCCTCCTGCCTGGCGTATGCTCAAGCCCGGGAAGTCTGCCTCTGATTTATCCAACAACGACGATGAGTATAAGGTTCCAGGGGAAGTCCTGAGGACAGCTCAAACGGGGAATGGCACTAACTCTACCATAAACTATTATTATAGGCCGTACAACGTGGCGTCTAAATGTATTGGGTACTTCCATTTCGCCGAAACCCAAATCTTGCCGAGTGGCCAGCAAAGAGAGCTCACGGTTTCCACAAGCAATAGCCAATTCAAGGAGACGGTGAGACTCGAGTACTTGAAGACAGTGACCGTAGTTTCCACTCCGGCCTCCGGGTCCCAGATCAACTTCTCATTCGAAGCAACGACGAGGCAGTCTGGATATCTGCCGCCGATCATCAATGCCTTGGAGATCTTTGAAATTAAAGAACTTCCGTATGTACCAACAGCCCAAGATGATGGTAATCTTTCCCGCTTCCACTTTCTCTTGTGCTAGTGCTACCATAAATATCGTGAAGTACAGCCTGGGCATGAACAACATATGAACAGTTTTTGCTAAGTTGGCTTTGGTATTAGATTGCTAAATTGAAAGGAAGAGAAACCAAGTTTTGAAAGTAATCATTTGTTTAATAGGTATATATCCCATTCGACACTCTAGAGATTAGAAGAGTACACTCTCACTTCTCTAGGACACTCTTTAAAATTCACAACTCCTAGGACTCCTTACACGCAAATTCTAGGAAGATAGTTTCTTATGTTCACTTACCTCCAACGAAAGGGAGTTTGGGAATTTGCAGGAGATGGATGAGGAGTGTTAGATATGACGGTTAAAAACTGTGTTTAAAAGTGAGAAGGATAAGCCAAGTTTTTTGTGGTGGTTCAGGGAGCAAAGCAGAAAATCTGCAGTGAAAACTTAGTTTATAGATGTTTGTAGACCAAAAAATCTAGAGATAGTAAAAGAGTTTACTTCAAGTGATCTTTGAAGAATTAAAGTTGATGATGAACAAGCCATTCCTTGATCAGCAGATATCATTACTGTAAAATCACTTCAAATTGCACATGGAAGTGTTTTCACCATTTCCATAATGTTACCATTCTTTAGAGAGGGAAATATGAATTTTTATGCATGACTTCTATATGCTCAAAGTCCCCATCTTTCCATCATCCTTCTCTTAAAGCAAATTGATCTTGTTGTCTTATAAACTATAGTCAAAGCTCTCACCAGTACCAAGGCAGAGTATACAATGAATAAAAATAGCTGGCAAGGTGATCCATGTGTACCAAGCAAATTTGTGTGGGAGGGTCTGAATTGTAGCTATGGAAATCCTCCGAGGGTTATTTCGTTGTAAGTCTCCTTCCACTATTTCTTCTAAGTCGATGTTGATATTACCAATCAAACTTTAAAGGAAAAATATCACAAAAACCCTCAAAATATGCCTATTATGATACAGATATCTCAAACTTTTTTTTTGTCCCCAAAAACCTTGATCTCACCTACCATGACATAAATACCTCCAAAACTTTTTTTTTGTCACAAAAAGACTCGAACTTATATATGTGTGACATATAAACCATCTATCTTAGTTCCATCTATGGTATATTTGTTACACTGGTATATATTCGGGATATTTTTATGACAAAAAAAAAAAATTGGAGCATTTATGTCACAATGGGCAACTTTAGGATTTTTAGTGATAAAAAAAGAAAATTTCGGGCATTTGTGTCATAGCAAGCATAGTTTGAGATTTTTTGTAGTATTAACCCAACGAATTCTCTTTTATTCATGAAGAATTGAAGGTTTGTCTTCAATCATCTTGAAAAAATTGAAATTTCATTCCTTTATATGACTTCATTAATGTATAAAAACTCCTTCAGTTATGTGTTCTCCATTTTAATCTTAGGTAATATTGTGTTCTCCACAATTGAGTGCATAAACATTTATGTGTCGAACCAACATTACTGCCTTTGTGACACGAAAATGACACAGCTTCCTCACATTTTATTGATTATGGGCAGGAACCTGAGCTCTAATAAGTTGACGGGCATCATCTCTTCATCTCTATCAAATCTATTGGAATTGGAGTCCTTGTAAGTACGAATCCAGTGAGGCCCTTTGTGAGGGGATGGTGCTTTAGGATTGAGTGCACTTCAGATCTTCGTTGGGTCAATCTTGCATGTAAATGTCTATGCATGACAAAATCAAAAGAAACAAAACAAGTATTACCGTGGTGATTTTAGCAGTGTTTTCTAGATCACACTACTCACAATTAACAGATACGATATATGCACACAATGGGGGCCAACTGTTGTTGGAAGGATTTTGGCTAGTGTTTTAACAACACACATTTGATAATTACTGTTTGAATGTGCTGTGACATCCTACATTTTGCTATCTAGCTCGTTTTTTCTTATTCTGAAGAAAAATAAACCTTGGAGGCTTCAAGAGTGATCCTTTACTAGATTAAGCTTGTGTTGAATATTGGTTTGCAAAGAATGCAACTGTATTTTTGGCCTCTTTGGTTCCAATGGTCGTTGATTTAATTATTCATAATCAATATATACCCGAAATAGCCTGAAGAACACTGACCAACCAATCTCAAAATTTCGGATGAAATCTGCTGAATTGTTAACTACCCAGACTCAATTTGTTTCAGAGATCTGTCCAACAATCAACTTACAGGAGCCATACCAGACACTTTGGCAAATTTGCCAAAGTTGAGAATTCTGTAAGTTAATGTGACTTAGTGGTCCCCTGAAAAATTGACATAGCATAGGTCCTTATACACGGTTATGCTTTGCAGAAATCTTAGCGGAAACAAGCTTAATGGTTCAGTTCCTAATGGTCTTAAAAGGAGGCAGGAAGACAAGACATTGGACTTGAGGCCTCTCTCTCTCTCTCTCTCTCTTCCCTTCCACACCCCCCCTCCCCCCTCCCGTAAACAACATTTCTGGGTTTATTTAGTCAACTTGTGATCAACTTGTAGGCAAAGCAACTCGAGAGACATGACTTTATCTACTTACTTTTCTTGCAGTCTTGACAACAACCCCGATCTTTACCAGGCAAGTCCTCGCCTAAAGCAGGAGTCTAAAAACTCCATCTTGGTCCCAGTTTTTGCATCGGTTTCAGTATTAGTCGTAGTTATCTGTTTGGTCACTATTTGGTTGATTACAAGGAAACGGATAAGAGGTAACTTATTCTTCTACTTCTTGTCCACAGCATATTTACATGAAATTAAACAACATTTCTTGGTTTAGTTAGTCAAGAAAGATATCACTGGCAACTTACTCCCTGTTATTACCTTTGTAAGAGCAATCTTTTACAATATAATCCACATTGCGATCAGGCATCCAGACAGATGTTTTCTTGAATGAGAAGTTCTTTCTAGAGAATTTCATTTCACAAATTAATCCTAAGAGATTGAAGATAGATTAGACAAACAAAATATCAGAGAGCTAGTTTCATCAGCATTGTGAATTTTTTCACAGATTTTACATCAGAAAGTGTCATTTAGATACTGATTTGTAGAGGAAAAGCGTCATAGGCGTGTAGAATTATACCTGTTCACGCAATCTACACTGACAACTATCTTGACTTTGATTTTCCTTTGGTACAGTTATATCAGCAACAATGTCTTTTTTAGGATAATTTAGTTGAGAATATACGACTCAGCAACTCTCTCTCTCTCTTCTCACTTACCCTAAGAGTATGATTTCACAGTCTCATCGACATTGCAATCAGAATGAATGAAAGTTGGCTTTAATCAAAATTTTCTAATGCTTGTAATATGAATTCATAGTGATCACAAAAAAATGAAGAGAAGAGGGAGACAGGGATAACCACAACATGGTCGCATCAGCATCACAAACAGAATGAATGTTATTCAGCTTAACTTATTGTCACGATTTTTTTCCTCAAAAGTAACCGCGCTATGCACGAGGACTTATAACAACTTGGGAGTACCAACTTTGACCTTAATATTCTATTGGTCCTTAAAAGAAAGTTTGATCGTGCAGGCTCAAAATTATCCATATGTACTGAGCAAAAAAAAAAAAAAATTATCTGTTTGTTAGCATATTGAAGGCAGATGACAGCGACTCCCTGCCCCTATCTTTTGATTTTTGTCTTCTTCTGCACTAATTTAGCTCTTAAAGCGGCATCAGAAAAACCCTTCCTACGTCTTTTAATTGTTGAAGAGCAATTAGAGTTTTTTGCTTTGAAAGTCTACCATCCAAAGTGGTAGTCGCAATACTCATAGGAACCTTTTTGGTACAGAATCTAGTGAAAGGATGCTGGGATCAAAGAATAGACCTTTTAAGTATGGAGAGGTTTCAAGAATCACTAGGAACTTTGAACGAGTGATTGGTGAAGGTGGATTTGGAAAAGTATATCTTGGTACACTAGATAACAGCACCATAGCAGTGAAGATGCTTTCTGAATCATCAAAGCAAGGGGACAAGGAATTTCAAGCCGAGGTTAGATTCAATGATCCAATCAAGTTTCCTTTTAAAGTCAACTTATGCTGACACTTGTGCATAAATTCGTTCAGAAACTTCCTCTTAGAATATTCTTAGTAGTCGTTATAATAATGCACACTCTTTCTGCTACAGGCACGACTCTTAATGATTGTTCACCATAGAAACTTGGTTTCTCTGTTTGGATACTGCAACGAGTCCAAGCACATGGCATTGATATATGAATACATGGCGAATGGAAATTTAAGACAACATTTATCGGGTGCGTTTTTATGTCTTGTTGTATTGTTTCTTCTCGAAAATGAAATTGTTAAAACTCTATTTCATGCTCACAGCCACAGGTAAAGTTGAAATCCATTCAATAGAGGACCATTCAAAGGTCTTGACTTGGCATAAGAGACTACATATAGCTGTGGATGCAGCACAAGGTACACGTATGAGATATCCTCAGTTGTAGGTTTTTTTTTTTTTTCCAATCATTGCTTCGGAATCATTTACATGTTTTTTGCGAGGATTTCAGGTTTGGATTATTTGCATAATGGTTGCAAGCCACCCATCATCCATAGAGACTTGAAGACTACGAACATCCTGTTGAATGAAGACTTCCAAGCCAAAATAGGTGATTTTGGCCTTTCAAGAGCTTTTGCAACTGAAAATGACATTTATGTGTCAACTTGCCCCGCAGGCACTCCCGGCTACCTCGATCCCGAGTATTGACTAAAACTCAATATTATTGATTTGGTTCAATTTAAAATCTCTATTTAGATAGAAATGTTGATATTACCTAGGATTTCATCTTTGATTTAAAGATCCTTTATTTGCTTTTATTATTTCCTCATCCCAGGTTTCAATCTTCTGGGAACTTAACCAAGAAGAGTGATGTTTATAGTTTCGGAATCATACTCTTTGAGTTGATCACGGGCCGACCTGCAATAATGAGAAGTCGGGATGGCAGTGCCAGTGTGCACATACTTGAATGGTTGATTCCTATCGTGGAAAGTGGTGATATACATAGCATTATGGATCCAAGGTTACACGGAGAATTCGACATCAACTCAGCTTGGAAACTAGTGGAGATTGCTATGTCTTGTACACGACCAACGGCAATTCAAAGGCCAGATATAAATCACATATTGGCAGAGTTAAAGGGGTCTTCGGTGAGCAAATCAAGCGTTTCTTTTGAAATGACCTCTTTGGAACTCCATTCTGACATTGCCCCTATGGCAAGGTAGCAGAACATTTTCAATTCAGAAAGTCTGTCGTCTTTTAAGGTAAAAATTGACAATTGTCCGCAAATTTGTACTTTTTTTTGTATTGCATAAACCATTTCCCTTTTCTTTTCTGTGATGTTCGAAACTCGCAATGATAACCTTCATCCTTTGTCGCTTCTTTCTCCATTCATGATGTCAGTTTATGGCTTTCCTAATGCTGCGAAATTGGGAATTCCATGTTGAGTTTGGGGGGAGGTGATTTAGATGTTGGGGTTATGCATGGGTGGGGTAATTGGCGTTAGCAGGCCCTCGTAGTACGTTCTTGGGGTTCAGCTGAGATTCCAGCTGGAATCCACACCATTGCTTAAGCAGCAGCAATTTCGCAATTTTTAGGGGGTTGATTGAGATTATTTAAAGATGAGGTACTAATGTCCCTGATAAGCTCAAATTATATATGTATCTTGGTGGTCCTATTGTAGTACTTCTCACAAGCAACCTGGGATATACACAAGCATTGTTAAAAAGTTATGGACACCAGACTTGAGCTTGACTGTTAATAATGCAAACATGTTTATATCCGGATAATAGGCAATCCCCATCTCATTTAATTCTTAGAATTCGGAATAGGGCTGCTATATCAGGGTTCCAATGCAACAACTAGTCGCATTGACTAGGTGACCTACTTGACTGGAGAAGATGCGCACCACCTGCATCACAATGCCATTGCTTGATTCGTCAAAAAAGGATCTACCGATGCGCTGTAGAATAGTGCCGTCCATAGCAATCAATGGTGGGATTTAGGAAAAAAATGAGGCTTCCTTAGCTAGTAAATCCAGAAAGCAAACCTGTTAATGATCTTAGACCAGCAGGAATTTGTGCATACTGTGACATATTTACGTGATGTCCCTTATGAATTTGGGGAACTTCGATCAAGCACCAGATACAGCAACAAAACCAGAGAGTCAAAACACTTGTGATGTAGAAAGTGTGCCCTGAACTCGAATGTCTTATCATCTATTCTCTTGTGACTTTGTTGGTCTATCATGAGAACTAACAAAAGCTTTACTAATTTATTTAAAAGACAAGGGGCGAGTCAAATTACTTCTGATGACTATGGATTCACCGCTTGTAACAGAATAATCGGCACCGTAAAGTAGAGAGAAGATAAGTAGATTAAAGTTTAAATAGCGTCATCTATTTTACGCAAATAGAATGTTCGCTAAGTTATTGGTTTCCACCGCTACCTAAATAAAGATAACCTAAATCAATGCCGACATTATTGTGATAATTAGATAACCATCATCGCTCCTGCCAAGACATTGTCCAGAGCAACTGGACTAACTAATTAATGAGATTGAGATATGGTTCGATATAAACATCGAAAGGAAGAAGATACTAGGTCACTAGATGAAAGAAAATCTGAAAGCAAATCTTGGCAACGATTATGTTGTTGTCTCATGGTAGATGATGGACCAAAGTTACGATCAACTCCATTGCCATTTTATTTTCTTTTGTAATTGGAAAACATCTGGTGTTAGCACAAGAAGTATAAATCCTTTGTTCAAGAAAAAGTATAAAGCGTTTGTTCAAGCATAAAAACATGCACAAGATTTTTTATAATCTTATTTTTTTAATGATATTTTAACATTTTTTACTCTGTCAATATGAACACAAAAAGCATATCGTTATCACAAATGAAACCAACTTTTGATGAGTCCCCTCTCATATTGCTTTTTTCCTCTTTTTTTGAAAAAGAAAACCATTTTCCACAAAATTTCTCCCTTTTTGAATGAAAAATCATCAACCAATATTCTTTTTTTTGGTCAAATAAAATGAGTCTAAAGCAAAACTCACTTTTACTACAGCAAAGTCTTTGCTTTTTAATTTCTTTAATCGTAGTGCGATGTGCATTATTGAAGCAAAATTCATTATTTGTTGTATTGAAGCAAAATTCATTATTTGTTGTTCTCGAATGTGGTGACGCATTGTGTAAATAGTCCAATGGTTTTCTTCCTCAAGCCATCAATATAAGCGCTTGATGAATCATTCTTATTAGGGACCTTTTAGGAATAATAATATGAGTACTGATTTCACCTAATTAAGTCATTCCATAATGACATAGTGTGTACTGATTTCACCTAATTAATTAGATTCAATTTCACTCAAAGACATGAGTTAACGATATCTCAGAATAATGAATATATATGGACAGACGATTTAACTTTGATTCTATTAATGCGGGACTATTGTGTGTAGAAAGTTTGTGGAATCAATGTTAATTGTTTTAAAACTTTTGACTGTTATATGAAGACATTGTTTAATATTTAAATGTCATCTTAAAGTATTTCACATCACTTGATTTTTTGGGTCGAATATTACAATATGGTAACCTCAATTTATTTCTTATATGCAATCCATTCGTCAAATTTTTTTTGTGATCTCCCTCCATGTTATAATATAAATCACGGTATGAAAGTTAGTGGAACAAGAGATAGCCCAAAGTCTAAATCTAGCAGTTATACTAGAACAGACCCAATCTAACCGAATAGTCCACTCGAATGAATTATTATTATATCCAATGTGAACTTCTCCTATTCCTACCACCTCACATCCTGGGTACTAATCTAAAGCTAATGGTAATATGGGTCTTCAGTCATGTATATTGATCGATGTTGCTCCTCTTGTGTCTCTTTTGCTTCTTCATTAGCCCCGTGACTGAAGCTGCTAGCTGTAGCCCAACAAAATACAGCCCTCTCTCTCTCTCTCTCTCTCATTGAGAAAGCCGTCAAATAAAACAATAAGAAGAGAGAAGCAAAACGATAACAAGAAACCAAACTTATACTCCAGTTCCAGCAAGGGTGTATGGTCGAGATTGAAGAGAGAGGATTAATTTTTAAAAAAAAAAATTAATCGGTCCAGTCTGGTTCAATGGAACAAATCACTACTTTTTCCCACTACTTGGAACTGAACTAAAATAGCGTTTAGTTCACATTTTACTATTTTTTTTTGAAGAAATAAAAAAATAAAAAAATATATTTAGTCGGTCCGGTCCAGTTCCCCTTGAAATCAGAAACCGGACCACCCAAACACCACTCCACTTTTAGGAACCGAGAACCAAACCGACACCCCCCGGAACCGGACCAAATTGATCGGTCTCTGCGGTTCCCAGTTCGGGCCGTTTTGCACACCCCTATGTTGTTCATTAACCATTCAAGAATTTGCAAAAATACAGCCACAATGTAGCTGGAGCAAACAGGGCATTAGGAACTCAATAGACAAACCGATGAGGGCTCATTCACGAACTGTCACAAGGCCTTTGCTCCACCAACACACCTCACCGTTTTAACCTCTAGCATGCATACGGTTCACCAAAATAGAATATAAGAGAATGTGGGCACAAATTCAAGGTAGCAAGGATCATACCAGAAAAGAACAGGAGGCCACGTCTGGAGTTGAACAGAAGAAGCAAATATTTCTCCACCACTTCTCAGAAGCATTTCATCGAGTGAGTCTTGGGCGTCCGACTAAAAGCGGTGAGGCACACCAATGAACTGACGTTGTGGTGTCGAGTTCATCCTACATCAATCAGAGGAAATCTCTAGGCAACGAGAATACTTCAAACGAATCCAAGGTGTGCTTTCACAGAAACAAACTAAGCCTAGGTCTCATTTTAGATTAACACTAACTGAGGCATTATATCAAACACTTGAGGAGCGTCAAATGAAAGGCAGCCACAGACAAGAAACAAGACTCCAAACCGGATCAAAGCCGAACAGGCATCGGCAGGGAATGCTCAACATCAACTAGACAGCATAAGCGAACCCGAAACGCACGCCCCGGCTCAGTAGCTCGAGCAAAAACATGACAGAACAGCGCAAAAGCAGGGCAGAAAATGGGGAAAATAGGGGGCCGTCGATGGAGGTCTCTACCCGGCTCGGCAGCGGCGAATGAGGGCGAGCTCGATAGATCGGATTACGTCCGGTCGCCTCGCCCGCCTCCGAGCCGAGATCTAGGCGCAGTGGCTACCGGAGGAGGCCTTCCACTTTGGGCCTTCCTCTTCTTCTCGGTCTCTCGATCTCTCTCTCTCTCTCTCTCTCTCGGGATCGCTCTCTGTGTCCGAACGAACGCCCCCTCGACTCACACCCCTCTCTCCCTTTTAAGCTCCGCGGCGTGCATGGCTTCCTGCCTTGCCAGATGCCAGCTGCGACTGCCGGCCTGCCCTCGACCAGATATCATCGCGCGACGTTCCCCGCGGCTGTCCCGTTCCCCGTCGTAACAGTGTCCCCGTCGCGCTGCAGAGGGCGTGAGCCGTGAGGGAAAGAGAGGGGAATAAGAGGAAAGGGCCGGGCCGGTGAAAAGAAAAAAAATGGAAAGAAGAGGGCCGGGCCCGAGCGGGGGAAGGAAAAAGGAAAGAAAGGGCCAGGTCGGCCCGCCCCGCAATTTAAAAGAAAAAAAAACATTTTTTTTTCTATTCTTCTTTTTTCTTTTTTTGTTTGAATAATTTAATAAATTATATCACTATTTATATAAATTCTCCAATACCCACGTTCTTTTAATGAGGATTATTTTTGTTTAGGGATTAAAAATTAATCCCTGATTTTATTGTAATCAAAAGCTAAAGGAATAGTTAACATTTAGGTGTCAATATTTTTATTCTTATCCCCAACTTATTTTATCTTATTCGATCCCATCCTTCCATCAATCGTTTATGCAGTGCAATTGCTTTACCTCTATCTATAGGAGATTTAATAAAAGGATATATAGGGCCTGCATGTTTTTGTTTCTGTTCTTTTTTTGTTCCAGGGAACAGAAACAAAAAAAAAAGTGTTTCTGTTCCGAGGAACAATTTTTGAATAAAAAAACGCGTTTGGTAAACTTGTTCCGAGAATAAAAAATGAACAGAAACACGTTTGGTAATTTTTATTCTTTTTTTGTTTCTTTTAATTTTTTAATGTTTTTATTTTATTTAGCATTTCTTCCTTTCTTTCTTTTTTCTTCTTTTGGTCGCAAACCTCGCCTAGCCACGGCGAGGCTCGCCGGCCCTTGACGGCCGTTCGCCGGCCATGGCCGAGGCTGGCGACCGGCGAAAGAAAAAAGAAGAAGAAAAGAAGAAGAAAAGAAGAAGAGAAGAAGAAGAGAGAGAAGAAAAAACATTTTTTTTAAGTTGTTTCTGAACAAGAAATAATTTTTTTTTTGTTTCTCATTTCTGTTCTTTTTGTGTTAAAAAGAACAGAAACGCAACCAAACGCGCGTTCTGTTCTTTTTTTGTTCCCGAACAAAAAAACAAAAAAAGTATTCCAGGAACACTTTTTAGAAACAAAAACATGCAGCCCCATAATTTCCATTTGGTAAAAATGAAATCAATTTAACGATCTAATTATAAAATCTTTGGCATTGCACTTTTCATGTTCTCACAAGAAGAGAAAACAGAAATATAACTTAAAGCATTGACATTCTAAAGGTTCTTAGACTCTAGAGAGAGAGATTCATGTCTTTTAAACTTTGTATTTGTTATGTTAATCATGATTAACATATACCTATATGAAAAGAAATATGCAGTTGAGAGATGAGCTAAATTTATTAAGGTCAAACTAGAAAGCATTTACTGCAAAAGGGGGATCATATGAGTGGTTTAAGTAAATTGTCTTATTTAATTTTCAAAGTTGGCAGCAACATACATAAAATTCAAATAAGTATCCAACTCATGAACCACATTATTAAAAGCATATCCGTGAAATTTGAGAAGAAGCCAACAGGCATGCGGCTCTGCTAGTAAAGGGATTGGAGGTGAGTGAGAGAATACTAGGTCCAAGGTTCGATTCTCGTGAGTCACTCACACATACACATAGTAAAAAATTACCCTATCGACAGTGACCTATTTATCTCCGGAAATAGTTCAAGCACTACCAATCACTGTCTATTCGAAGCACAAGGGAAGGAATAGTTCCTCACCCGCTCTCAATTTTGTTGGTCTACCATGAGAATTGACAAAAGCACCGCCAACCACTGTCTATTCAAAACACAAGGGGAGAGCCAAGTAATCAAAGCCGAGATTACATTGATAATTGTATAACCATCGTCCTCTAGCTAAGACATTGTCAAGAGCAACTGCAGTAATCAAACACTGCAATAAAGATATGGTATGACATAAACATGAGAAAGAAGAAGATATATGATCACTAGATGAAAATTATAGATCTCGTCAATTTGAAGTAAATCTTAGCAATGCTAATGTTGTCGTCTCATAATAGATGATGGGCCAAAGATCCGGTCCATTCGATTGCCATTTTACTTTCTTTTCCAATAAGAAAACATATGGGGTTAGCCCAGGAAGAATCCATCAGATATGACTAACAATTTACAGCGGCCATTCTTCTCCCGATGACGTTCAGAAAAGGAATAAAACCTTTATTAGTTACATAAAAAAGCATTCGACCAAAATAAATTATATATATATATAAAAAAAAAAGCACAAGAACTTTAATAATCTTTTTTGGGCTGAAAATATAAGTATTATATAGCATATGAAGTACAGCAGCTTCGGGGCATCCCCGACATTAGAAATAGAGCTAATAATTCTAAAAGATGGAGGTAGGAAGTCTCCATGTAGTAGCCAATACGGCATTTGATTGGGAAGGCTTGATGTGGTAAAGTGAGGCTCTACCTCTTATATTTTTACGCACCTTAGCCAAAATGATGTGGATGTCAGTTGATTTATTTTAAAACCGTCTTTGGTAACACTCCATGCAAATGCACTATATGGTTGCCAGGAAAGATATTCTAAGGGTACGTTTGGTAACGTTTCTGTTCAAAAATTGTTCCTGGGAACAGAAATAGAAAAAACTATGTCTCTTCCGGAGAACAATTTTTGAACAAAAGAACGCGTTTGATAACTGTACAAAATTTATGTTCTTAGAATAGAAAAAGAACATAAGCACATTTGGTAAACTCGTATATTTTTTTTTGTTTCTTTTAATTTTTTAAATATTTTTATTATATTTTTCCTTTTTTTTTTCCTTTTTCTTTTTCTCTTTGGCCGATCGCCGGCCACAGTGGTGGTCAGCAACTGGCTGGGCGATGTCCGGCAAGCTCGCCGGAGCCTCGCCAGGCCTCGCACCGGCTGGGGAGGCCGAGCCTTGCTGTGGCCGCATGAGGCTTGGCCTTGCCAGGCCACCTCGCCTGGCGATGGCTCGGTGAGGCCGAGCCTTGCCAATGGCTAGGCGAGGTCGGCCTTGCCCAGCCCAGGTGAGGCCAAGCCTCGCGCAACCACGGCGAGGCTCGGGTCGCTGTGGCTTGGCCTCTCCGGGGGCCAGCGACACTCTGGCAAGGTCGCCGGCCCTCGTCTGGCCGGTCACCGGCGCCGACCATGACCAAGGCTGGTGACCAGCAAAAGGAAGAAGAAGAAGAAAAGAAAGAGAAAAAAGAAGAAGAAAAATGAGAAGAAAAAAAACTGTTTCTCGGAAGTGTTCCTGGGAATAAAAAACAAATTTTTTCTACTTCTTGTTTCTATTCCAAATTTGTTCCCGAGAACAAAAAAAAAAAGATTTTTTGTTCTTAGGAACAAAAGTGTAAAAAAACACATTTTTGTTATTTTTTTTGTTCCCTAGAACAAAAGAACAAAAATTTGTGTTCCGGGGAACATAAATAATTTTAAACAAATGCGCCCTAAGGAGTCTCGCCACCAAATCTTTACCCTTTGTTACCTCAATTATCTATTGAACTTCCTCATTCCATAATTCTAAGGAATACCTAATCCCATGTTGCACGATGATACTATGCCAAATGCTACCCGTCCATTTGCATTTAAAGTATAGATGAGTTCTGTCTTCCATACCGGCCCTACAAAAGTTATACTGGATATCAATTGAGATCATCACATTGTGCTACAATCTTTGCTGTCATTCAAGATGAACACAAAAATCAAATCATTATCACGAAGGAACTAACTTTTGATCTCATCTTTCTTACTTTTCTTTTCCTTTTTTTGAGAGAGAAAACCCTTTTCCACAAGAATCTCTTTCCGAAAAGCAAGATCATCCAACTACTTTGTATGACAGCAACCAAGATTATTTTTCTAGAGCAATGAAATGGTTTTTGGCATCTTTTCAATCAAGAAAGGCGAAAGCAAAACTCACTTTTACTACTATAGCAAAAAGTCATTTCCATTTATTTCTTTAATGTGCATTATTGAAGCAAAAATCATTTTTTATTGTGCAAAGATGTCTTAAAATCGTATGACTTGTCTACATGAAAATTGACTGAGGACAGTCGCTACCTCTTACTTCCAAAATGACACAATTTGAATATTGCTGCAAAAGTCGCCATCTTTTGGTGACTGAGTTTTCTCTCTTTCTTTTCCTTTTTCAATTTTATGTAAAAGAATCTTACAAGTTGCACCGGGAGTGTAACAAAATAACTACTCAAGCAGTGTTTATGCGCCGACACGTATCCCTTTTTAAATTTATGACTACTCCCGTATGCAATGTTTTAGATTGGTGGTCTACATTACACAAATACAAACCAAAGAAGAGATAATGCAGTCATGAAATGAAAAAGGCCATATGCTCTAATAGACTATACTCAAATAACAATTAGCGTTATCTGGATGATTTTATTGTTTCGCTTCCCAAATAAATGTGATGCATGATCACTCATCAAAATGGAGCTTTTCTTTTTCTTTTTCTTTTTTTTCTCTTTTTTGTGTTGGTAAATTTAAGAAAAAGTTGGTAAACATAAAAAACCTGTTAGATAAAAAATAATTATCAATCTCCTAATGTCTCGATAGCTTGTTTTGACTTACCAACACTATTATGCAACTACCAACTTTTCTCATCTTTTATCAACTTATATTTGTTTTTTTTTTTTTTTTTTTTTTGGTAAAGGTAATGATATATTGAGCGAAGAACCAAATATACAGAAGATTAGGCACCACAAAACTTTCACTCAAAGAGACACAGCGTCAAAAGGAGTGAAAGGGCGCCTAACGCAAAAGAACACCGCAAAGCCGTCAAGGCAAGCAGGCAAGCACAGACGGCCGAAAAGAAAGACAAAACAGCCATGCAGGGTTGAGGAAACAAAGAGACCAACATCAACTTATATTTGTTTTTCTCGTAATCTTCTTAGATTTATCAACTCTTACAGGAATTTACAAACTCTTACTTATTTTTACTGACATAGAGTAAGTTTTTGCCAATTAAATTACCAACTAGTTTTGTGTTAACCCTATTAAGGTTTATCCCACATCGATTGTAGAAGGGGCGGGTTGAGATCATCCATTGTGCTAGGATCTTTGCTGTCATTCAAGATGAACACAAAAATCAAATCATTATCACGAAGGAACTAACTTTTGATCTCATCTTTCTTACTTTTCTTTTCCTTTTTTTGAGAGAGAAAACCCTTTTCCACAAGAATCTCTTTCCAAAAAGCAAGATCATCCGACTACTTTGTATGATAGCAACCAGGATTATTTTTCTGGAGCAATGAAATGGTTTTTGGCATCTTTTCAATCAAGAAAGGCGAAAGCAAAACTCACTTTTACTACTATAGCAAAAAGTCATTTCCGTTTATTTCTTTAATGTGCATTATTGAAGCAAAAATCATTTTTTATTGTGCAAAGACATCTTAAAATCATATGACTTGTTTACATGAAAATTGATTGAGGATAGTTGCTGCCTCTTACTTCCAAAGTGACGCAATTCGAATATCGCTACAAAAGTCGCCATCTTTTGGTGACTGAGTTTTCCCTCTTTCTTTTCCTTTATCAATTTTATGTAAAAGAATTTTATCACCGCTCGCTGTCGCCATTCGCCGCTCATGACGCCGCCGCCGCCCACGCGTGACCTCCGCCTTGCCGCACTGTCATCCCCTCTCAGCTTGCTGCTCGAGCACCATCTAGGGTCGTGAGCCTCAACCAGAGTCCATCTAGCCACCTCCAGTTGCCATGGAGCCCTGCTTAGGCCCGATTCGGTCCCTTCAACCTCCCTCGGTCCATCCCTGCCTCAATCGAGTCTCCATCTTGCCTTTTCAGCCACCAACCAGCACCAAACAGAGGCTAAAGAAGTGGGTATCCAGTAGTGGTTTTGGCCCGTTTTGGCTCGCTTCCCGACCCCGAAAGCCAAGCTCGCTTTGGAGAAGATCGAGCCCCGTCGCGTCCCCGTCGAATTGAGCCGAGCGGTTCAATTAACAAGTGAGTTTAACTCACTAATCCTCGCTTAGTAGGTTAATGACACTTAAGGGTTGATTAGTTTAGGTTAAGCATGGATTGGGTGGCTAGTTATATTATATTAATAAATTTAATTAATTACCGATGCATGTTAGGTGGATAGTTAGTGCAATTAGGGCCTAGATGAGCTCTAGTATTTACCTAGAGTGATTCAGAAATTTTTCGGGTCCGTCTTAGCGTTTAATTAGGTTTTATGGGCCTAAGTTTGATTTATTTGCATTTAATAATGTTTTTCTACAATTATTTATTTATTTATTTATTTTTCTGGAAATTAGACCAGGATTGCTAGTGACCAGAATCTTATGTTGATTGTAGTGGTGTGATTTGTTTTTTTAAATTGAGCTCTAAATGGTGCTGATTGTGCATGATTTGTATTTTTGGAATTTATTCTTAAATTCATTTAATTTCAATAATTGATTTGAAAATAACCGAGCATCGGTTTACAATGCCAAAAGTATTTTGGTGGACCATATAAAATGGTAGGAATTGTGGAAATGAAAGTATTGTATTTTGGCTAAGGCCGACCGTGTACCCACACACAAGTATTTTTATCGGGTATGATAAAAATGATAAATTGACTATTTGGTGCGAGTGGTATACTATATTGGCCTGGGAGCCCTAACTTATCAACTTTGGGTGAGCATTAATAGTATATCATATTATTAGCTTTGGGCGAGCAATATATTATCAGTTTTGGGCGGGCAATAATTTATTAGCTTTAGGTGAGCACTAATAGTATACTATACGGGCCTGGGGGCCCTAATATATCAGCTTTGGGCGAGCAGTATACTATATTATCAGCGTTGGGCTAGCTATACTATCTATTTTCAGCTTTGGGTAAGCAGTCCTGATTTGATAGGACCTTATAGATAGTATTGAGTATATCGACCAGGAGAAGGTCGTGATGACATGGAATCGACTGAGTCGATTGATCGATGATTCGATCTAGTTGAATAATTTTTTGAATTATATTGTCTAACAGGAAGGAACTGAGGCCAAGATAAGTCATCTACCTTGTGATTGTGCTTAGACAGCCCTCATGGCGTATTTTATTCCTAGTCGGGTTTTAGGGAGTAGAACTTGCTGAGACGTCGTTTCACCCCGTTGTGGGATAACATTTCAGGTCCATAGATGGCAACCCCTCCAGCTCCTCCCAAGCATCTTGGTATACCGGAGGAAATCACATAACAAAATTATCACATTCCGATACAGAGGCACCCTGAAGGACTGGAATTTGTGATGGTGAAATCCATAGTTTGGGTTGACGCGGGTTTACCCAAAAAGGTATCCCATCAGTACTGAGCATGGTATCGCCATTATCATGATGGACGAGGGGAGGGCCCAGTATCGAAATCTAATATACCTCTATATGTGATGAAGGCCGCTTTTGGAAAGGGTACTACAGATTCTAAGGATGGTTCGGTGGTGGATGCGAAGGATCCCAATCTTGATGACCCTGATTCTTCGGAGTACTCAGTCGTGGGTTCCAGCTAGAGCATGGAAGAAGGAGAGATCGTTGAGGAGGATGACCCGGAGTAGTTTGGAAACCCCCACCCCTGTCTGCAGACTTTGTTTTCTAAACCTATTTGAGTAGAATGTGACTTGGCAGTTCACATAGTATATATGCACTGGTTTGCTATGTATATAAATGTGGTTGTTTTTCAGGTTCGAGACTTATGGTCTTACTTTCATATCCCATTGTTTTATTGTCTGGGGATTATTTATATGCTTCTGCCTATGTATTTAAAAATGAATGGGTCGGCGATGCGTTTTGGGACATCGCTATTTAATCGACCAGTGAGGAATGGGTGCGCGCTCGAGGATTGGGGCGTGACAATTTACAAACTCTTCCTTATTTTTACTGACATAGAGTATTTGCTAATTAAATTACCAACTAGTTTTGTGTTAACCCTATTAGGGTTTATCCCACATCGGTTGTAGAAGGGGCAGGTTGAGATCATCCATTGTGCTACTATCTTTGCCGTCGTTCAAGATGAACACAAAAATCAAATCATTATCACGAAGGAACTAACTTTTGATCTCATCTTTCTTACTTTTCTTTTCCTTTTTTCAAGAGAGAAAACCCTTTTCCGTAAGAATCTCTTTCTGAAAACAAGATCATTCGACTACTTTGTATGACAGCAACCAAGACCACAAGAATCTCTTTCCGAAAAGCAAGATAAGATCATCCGACTACTTTGTATGACAGCAACCAAGACCACAAGAATCTCTTTCCGAAAAGCAAGATCATCCGACTACTTTGTATGACAGCAACTGAGATTATTTTTATGGAGCAATGAAATGGTTTTTGGCATCTTTTCAATCAAGAAAGGCAAAAGCAAAACTCACTTTTACTACTACAGCAAAAAGTCATTTCCGTTTATTTCTTTAATGTGCAGTATTGAAGCAAAAATCATGTTTTATCGTGCAAAGACGTCTTAAAATCGTATGACTTGTCTACATGAAAATTGACTAAGGACAGTCGCTGCCTCTTACTTCCAAAATGACACAATTCGAATATTGCTACAAAAGTCGCCATCTTTTGGTGACTAAGTTTTCTCTCTTTCTTTTCCTTTTTCAATTTTATGTAGAAGAATCTTATAAGTAGCACTGGGAGTGTAACAAAATAATTACTCAAGCAATGTTTACATGCCGACACGTATCCCTTTTTAAATTTATGACTGCTCCTGTATGCAATGTTTTAGATTGGTGGTCTACATTACACAAATACAAACCAAAGAAGAGATAATGCAGTCATGAAATGAAAAAGGCCATATGCTCTAATCGACTATACTCAAATAACAATTAGCGTTATCTGGATGATTATATTGTTTCGCTTCCCAAATAAATGTGATGCATGATCACTCATCAAAATGGAGCTTTTCTTTTTCTTTTTCTTTTTTTCTCTTTTTTGTGTTGGTAAATTTAAGAAAAAGTAGTTAAAAAATAATTATCAATCTCCTAATGTCTCGATAGCTTGTTTTGACTTACCAACACTATTATGCAACTACCAACTTTTCTCATCTTTTATCAACTTATATTTGTTTTGCTCCTAATCTTCTTAGATTTATCAACTCTTACAGTAATTTACAAACTCTTACTTATTTTTACTGACATAGAGTAAGTTTATGCTAATTAAATTACCAACTAGTTTTGTGTTAACCCTATTAGGGTTTATCCCACATCGGTTGTAGAATGGGCGGGTTGAGATCATCCATTGTGCTACGATCTTTGCTATCATTCAAGATGAACACAAAAATCAAATCATTATCACGAAGGAACTAACTTTTGATCTCATCTTTCTTACTTTTCTTTTCCTATTTTTGAGAGAGAAAACCCTTTTCCACAAGAATCTCTTTCCGAAAGGCAAGATCATCCGACTACTTTGTATGATAGCAACCAAGATTATTTTTCTGGAGCAATGAAATGGTTTTTGGCATCTTTTCAATCAAGAAAGGTGAAAGCAAAACTCACTTTTACTACTACAAAAAAAAAAAAAAGTCATTTCCGTTTATTTCTTTAATGTGCATTATTGAAGCAAAAATCATTTTTTTATTGTGCAAAGACTTCTTAAAATCGTATGACTTGTCTACATGAAAAATGACTAAGGACAGTCGCTGCCTCTTACTTCCAAAGTGACACAATTCGAATATCGCTGTAGAAGTCGCCATCTTTTGGTGACTGAGTTTTTCTCTCTTTCTTTTCTTTTTCAATTTTATGTAAAAGAATCTTATAAGTTGCACCGGGAGTGTAATAAATTAATTACTCAAGCAGTGTTTACGCGTCGACATGTATCCCTTTTTAAATTTATGACTGCTCCTGTATGCAATGTTTTAGATTGGTGGTCTACGTTACACAAATACAAACCAAAGAAGAGATAATGCAGTCATGAAATGAAAAGGCCATATACTCTAATCAACTATACTCAAATAACAATTAGCGTTATCTGGATGATTCTATTGTTCCGCTTCCCAAATAAATGTGATGCATGATCACTCATCAAAATGGAGCATTTCTTTTTATTTTTTTTTATTATTTTTTTTTTGTGTTGGTAAATTTAAGAAAAAGTTAGTAAACATAAAAAAAAAAAAAAAAAAAAAAAAAAAAAAAAAAACTGTTAGATAAAAAATAATTATCAATCTCCTATTGTCTCGATAACTTGTTTTGACTTACCAACACTATCATGCAACTACCAACTTTTCCCATCTTTTTTCAACTTATATTTGTTTTTCTCCTAATCTTCTTAGATTTATCAATCTTACAAGAATTTACGAACTCTTTCTTATTTTTACTAACATAGAGTAAGTTTTTGCCAATTAAATTACCAATTAGTTTTGTGTTAACCCTATTAGGGTTTATCCCACATCGGTTGTAGAAGGGGTAGGTAGTCAATTTATAAGTATGAGGGAAAGTCTCATCCCTTGAGCTAACTTTTGGGATGAGAGAGGCCCAAGACCAGGTATTAGACTTTAGGTTTGCCAACAAATCTAGAACCAACTCTCACTCGAAGAGGGTTGTTGTAGCCTCCGACCTAAGCCCAATGTGTGAGAGATAGATTGTTGGGGTTTGTCCCATATTGGTTGTGAAAGGGGCAAGTGGTCAGTTTGCAAGTATAAGAGAGTCCCATCCCTTTTTTTTTGTCAATCCTACTCTATTCCTACTCTATACTCACTCTCAAACTTTTACCTTGCCTCTTGCAGGGTGTAGGAGTCGAAACCCACTCCTGAAACTTATGCGTCCCCACCCTATCCCCCCTGAGAAGGTGGGGATTTGAACCCCTCACCTTCCCCTTCCATGATGGAAGGGTGGCCACTGGGGCGAATCCCAGTGGTTAGAGAGTCTCATCCCTTGAACTAGCTTTTTGGGTGACCACCCAACAAATCCTTCTTATTTGAGTCACTAACCAATGATAATTTCCTATATTTATTTGTCAAATTTTGTTATCATTTATCAACTGTTATTCTCCTTTTCACAAACGCCCAAAATATATCCTCTTTTATGGATGTCCAACTTTTGTCTGATTTAACAGTTTTTCTCCTATTAGATTACTGATTAATTTGGTTTATTTAAGTTGCTTAGTAACGTTTATTTGTAATCTTATTCACCAACTTTTCTCTTAGATTACAACCTTTATTTGTTTGAGAGCCCATTAAGTTCTCAAATAATTTTAGAAATTATCAACCTTAATTTGAGCGACTACTGACTTTACTCTAATTTAGTTACCGATTAGTTTTGCATTACCAACTCTTATTTGAGTTAGTCATCAACATTTATTTTGTTTCAATGTTTGAATTATCAAGTTATCTAAGTGCAAAGCGACGAAACTTCGTTGATTTTGTACTCAAGCTAATCCTCAAATTGAGATATCACCATTTTACTGTTCAAATCCAATTTGTTTTCTACATAAAATTTAGTTTAGTATGTATTCAAATAGGAATTTTGGATTAGGCAACAATTAATAAAATATGAGAGTGAAACAACATGAAGTTCATTGAAAAAAAACATTAATTAACAAAAAATATAAGCTCAACATGATATTGCAAAATCTACATTTTATTGTTCACACACAATTCATCTTCATATACAAAATACAATAACAAGAATACAATTATTCAAAACATATAGAAACCAAGAAACCAGTTTAACGAATGAAATGACAGTAAGACATACATATGTTGACGTATGAAATTACAATTGCTTCTTTTTTATCAATGAAAAGATATTGTCACAAGCAATGTGGTGATACTCACATCCTTTATTAACAACTTATATCCATTAAAATCCATCCATTTCTCTAGAATAGGATTAAAAAAAAAAAAAAAATGGAAGGTCACCGAGAATAGGAATTTTACGCCCAAAAGGGCAAAATCGTAAATTTCCACACATAATGGGGGCAAAATCGAAATTTTAGTGTAGCCAGGGTAGAACTGCAATTTTCCTTAAAGTGAAGGGGTAAAATCGAAATTTTACTCAATAAAGGGAAGAATCGAAATTTTGCAATATGCAGAGGGGTAAAATGGAGAACCTACATTGCACGTGCGCCCATTTACGGTGCTTGCACGCGCCTGCCACTCCTCGCACGCGCCCGCTGTAGACCCTACCACACACGCCTGCTCCATGCTCTCGGGCACGTGCCTTCTCTCCGCATTGTTCTTTCGTCGTTGCTCTGCCGCGACCAGCCTCCATTCCATCGCGTGAGTCTTCTTCCACAGCCCATGTCCGATCAATTGATCAATGGATTTCGAAGACAATGCCGGGACGAACACATAATCCAGCAAAATCAGCCAACAAATTGATTGGAATTAAGCCCAAAACCATTTTCCCTAAAACCATAACCACCAAAAATTTCATTGCTCGATTAACCTCCGGTGGTCAGTAATATGTCGAATTACCTTAAGACTTTTCTTCCTAAAGGCAATGTGACCGTATGAATCTGTTATCACATGGTGGGTCGCCTGACTTTGATAGAGATTTGAAATTTCATTCCAAACCACAAAATATCCACATTTAAAATAATAAAATATCATAACATTTTCCTATTCCCACCACCTCAGAGCTTTTATTAATATGGGTTGCCTGTAATATCTTCACTTATTTACATTGGCAAAGACCTTTCTCTGTCTTCTGGACACCGAAAATGGGAAGATCAATGCTGCTCCTCCTCTTGTCTGCTTTCATCGCTTCTTTATTAGCTCCGGGATTGAAACTGCTGGCTCTGGCCCAACAAATTCCAGGTCTCTCTCTTCTCTCTCTCTCTCTCATTGAGAATATTTAGTTACTCGTAGAACATCCCGGAATATGCAAACATGAAACTTTATGTAACGAAAGCCATCAGATAAAAACAAAAGAGAGAGAAGCAAAATGATGAACATGAAAAATTTATAATTTGCAAGGTTTGATCTGTCGATCGCATTGATAGCCCATCTAGCATCTTAATATCTTTTGTTTTCTTCTTCGAAAGTTGATCGCAAGGTCACGCAATGGTGAATAGTAGGCTTGTTTACCCAATGACAGAACATACAATAGATAAAAGAAAGAAAGAGCAGACGCGAAGGAAAGGGTAAGATTAAAAGGGTGATCACAGGCATGGATATGAAATATGTTGATGAGTCGTTCATTCACAATATTTAGAATATATATGTCAAGATCAATCACACCTAATTAATTATAGCGGTCTAAGAGATGGCCACTTCCGAATTCTTGAACTAGCTATGGAAACATTGAGAATATATCGGCTATTTGGTTCTAATTTATTTCAATTTCAAGGTTTTATAAGCATCGACTGTGGGGCACCTAATTCATATTCCAATAGTTATAACGACATCTATTATGAGACGGACAAAGGGTTTACAGATTCAGGAGAAAACAAGCTGGTTTCCACAGAACACTTCGACCAAGATTATGTACAAACTACCAAAAGTTTAAGGAGCTTTCCGAATGGGACGAGGAACTGCTACACGCTTAAACCGGATAGAGGCAAGAACAGGCTTTACTTGATCAGGGCCCACTTTTGGTATGGCAACTATGATGGAAAAAACGAAGCGCCCACGTTCGACCTACATATTGATGTCAATCATTGGACCACTATCAACTTGACGACTAATGTGTTCACGGAAATGATATATGTCCCCCGAGCAGATTATATACAGGTGTGTGTTGTGAATATGGGAAGTGGAATACCTTTCATTTCAGTTCTAGAGTTAAGAGTTTTGGACAATAGCATCTATGGAGTTGAATCTGGGTTCTTGAAGGTTCATCGGCGGTTCGACATGGGAACAGGCCCTGAAAATGATACAAGGTGAGTCGTTAGGAGAACATAAGTTAGCTTTCATGAGAGCAATTCTTTTGGGGTAGGATAATTGTTCAAAAAATAATGGCCAATTTGACTTTAAACTTTTTAATTTAATCATAAACTTTTTTAATTTGATCAATTTAGTTGTAAATAATTTCACAATTTGCCAATGTAATCCTTCAGGCCAATTTTGATCGGAAATCGCTGACATAGACAACGATCGTCCTATGTGACACAACTATGCTAATGTGGAAAAATCTTTTTCAATTTTATTTTTAAAATTTTGAATTTATTCTTCTATTTTTCCTTTCCTTTTCTTTCATTTTTCTTTTTTGTTTTTTCCTAATACACTCTTCCTGTTTAGGGCCTCAGCGATGGCTGACAGAGGTTGTCTGCCATAGGTGAGGGCCGCAACACCCTTGCCGAGGCCCTTGCGACCAATAGAGGGAAATAGGGAGGAAAACACAAGAGGAAATGAAAGAAATGAAAATGGAAAAAAATTAAATTTTTTTAAACAATTGTAAAAATTGTCCAAGTCAACATCAACCGTACCACATAAGACGATTTACGTTGACTAAATCACCACATTAGCAATTTTCAGCTAAAATTGACTGGAGTGATACTTTGAAAAGTTGTCAAGAGATTTAAGACCAACCAAATTAAAAAGTTTATAACTCAATCAACCGTTATACGGTAGATTTATAATTTTTTAGACAATTTTCTTCTTTTGTGATAATTCTCTTGAACGTTTGAAGCTATATTTCAAAAAAATAATAATAAATTATGTGGGTATACTCTTCGATGGGTTTAGAATATTAGAGGTCTACACAGATAAACATCATCCGTATTGATTTATAAGTCACCCCGAAGAAATTGTATTTATCGTACAAATCAAGAAGCATTATAGTTGCAATATAATTGAGTTCACAATAATTTCATGAACTATACTTGTCGTATTCGTCCAAAAAAAATTACCATCGTTTGCTCTTGTTTTTTCTTTTTTTTTTTGTAGCTTGGTGCATAACAATTTTACGACTAAAAAACTTAATTTTCTATGAGAATCTCACAAGAATATACTCATTCATGATTGAAAAAGTTTGCATCTAATAATTTAGTTAATTCATACATGAGTTTCAGATATAGATTGTGCTAATTTCTTACGTAACATTTTATCAGATCAAACGACTCTCTTCATTGACAATCACTATTTTCATTATAGGTAATATTTCATTCAAAGAACCACTTTTTATATCTTCTTGTTAAACATGCTCAATACAAACTAATAACTCAATTTTCAAAATTTTGATTACGAAAAACACGAGTGGATTAAACCAGGAGTTGCAAATTAAGATCCACCTAATATGAGGTACAAATTCAATTTTAAAATATTGATTATAAAAAACACGAGTGAATTCAAGGAAAAGTTACTAAATAAAAAAAATAAAAATCCACTCAATATTTCAATACGCTGTCCAATTAATGATTCTAGACAAGCGCCCGCCAACTTGTGGTGTCCCATCTTTATCAGGTACAAGAATCTGATTGATAGTAGGAGTACAATAATCAAAGACTTGGGCACTTGAAACTTTGCAAGTTTATTGATTTCTCAATGGCTGAGCTTATCAACTGTTTGTGAAAATGCCTCAACCAGGTATCCATTCGATGTTTATGATCGCATCTGGAAGGGCAGTGAGGATTCCTACCCGCTTTTGCCCAGCGCCGGAGCATCTGCGACGTCCTTGTCTAACAACAGCGATAATTACAAGGTTCCGGGGGAAGTTCTTTTGACCGCTGTGACGGGGAGGAGGGGTAATTCATCCTTGAGTTATCGTTGGACATCATCGAAGCCAGGTAACTGGATCTTGTACTTCTATTTTGCCGAAATCCAGAGTTTGCCGAGTGGCCAACAAAGGGAGTTCACAGTTTCCATCAATGGTAATCAATTCACAAAGATTGTGACGCTCGAGTACTTAAAGCCAGTGACTATAGTCTCCACTCCGGTTGCTGGGTCCCATATCAACATCTCGATCATTCCCACATCGAACGAATCTCCATATCTGCCAATCCTCAATGCTATCGAGATCTATAAAAATTATGGACTCCTCAACGTACAAACAGCAGAAGATGACGGTATTTCCCTTCTTCCGCATGTTTTCTAGCGCAAATTCGAATTTTGTGCTACCAGGAGTCTTCTAAAGTGGGCATGAACAACAAAATGGTTAAAAAGCGACTAATTACACATCTGATCATATAGGTTGAATTCAGTAAAAAGTACTGCCACATAAACTGGTCGACCTCCACTCCATGTGGTCTCATATTCTTAAAGTGGTCGACACAGATGCTAGACGATTTTAGCGATTAACTGTTGCATTGATTTCTGTTCATCTAATTCGATTTTAAGAGATGCTTCTTGCATAATCTAACTTTACTAGTTTTGTTCCACACGGCTAATGAAAGTAAAACATGATTAAAGAATAAGGATTTGCTGATCAAATTGATGACTCCATTGGATAAAGTGTACTTTCTCAGTGATCTAGGAGATCTTAATGCTTACTCCTCCTTAGATACCTCATTCAAGGAAATAATTTTAGATTCACCTGCCTTGGATGCTCCATCAAAAGAGAATTAATGTTGGATTGGTTAAGTAATTATTGGTGGTGAGGTTTGGTAGGTAAAGATTATGGTGACAAAAAGGTTATAAGCTAAGTTTGCCAAATGTACGGTGAAATTGAGCTTCAAGAAGCTTAATTTGAAAGATCTAAGAAGAATAAGATAAGAGTTTTCTTCAATGAGCTCTTAAAGACGCAATTTTAATGGTTAATAGGCTACTCTTAAACTAGCTTTATCCTAAAAGTAATAGGCTACATTTTGCTTGGTGTACTTCATTGCAGGAAATCACTTCAAATTGAACATATAGCATTTTCTCAATTTTCACAACATTACAATTCTTGAAAAAGAAATGATATTGTTGTGGTGTAAATTACAGTGAAAGCTATCAATGATACCAAGGCAACATATGGAGTGAATAAAGAGAGCTGGCAAGGTGATCCGTGTGTCCCAAGGAACTATACATGGGATGGTCTAAATTGTAGTTATGGAAAACTTCCAAGGATTATTTCATTGTGAGTGCCTTTTAACTATTTCTTGAAGTATCATACAGTGGCGAAACTCTAAAAGAACACACACCCCACCCCCCCCCCACCCCACCCCCGCGCAAAAATATAAAACCTCCCTCCCTCCCTCCCTCTCTATCAAGAAGTGAAGTTTTATTGTCATTCTCCTTGAAAGTTGAAAGTTTGCTCTCCTACATGACCACATTGTCTTTGCATAAGAAGCCTACATTTCCAAAGTCTATAAGTAGGTTCGAGGGTTATTTCGCTGTAGGTCTCCTTGCACTATTTCTTCTAGGATGATCTTGGTGCTGCCGGTGAAACTTTAAAAGAATTCTCATTTCTTCATGATGAATTGAAGGTTTTTTTCCTCATTCTTATTGAAAAATTGGAAAGTTTTTTTTTTTTTTTTGATGACCCGGGAACTACCGTACAGCCAGCAACCAAAGGCGTAATCCCAAGGTGACTGAGCCACCACCACAGACCCAGCCACGGGTGAGTTACACAATGGGGACACGGGGTTTTGAATCCCTCCCCTCTCGATGAGGGAGCAAGGCTCTAACCATCGTGGCCACTGCGGGCAGTGGTAAAAATTGGGAGTTCATTCCTCTATATGACTACATTAATCTATAAAAGTTCCTTCAGCAGTTGTGTGCTTCTCAATTTTAATCTTAGGTGACATTGTGTTCTCTATAGTTGAGTGCATAAACATTGGTGTATCGAACCAACATTACTGCCTTTGTGAACAAGGCAATGACGCAGCTTCCTCTCATGTGATTGATTTTGGGCAGGAACCTGAGCTCTAGCAATTTGAGGGGCAACATCCATTCTCCACTATCAAATCTATCAGAATTGGAGGCCTTGTAAGTATTAGCCCAATGAGGCCCTTATTGAGGTGATGGTGTTTTAGGATTAGTGAACTTTAGACCTTCGTCATATCAATCTTGCGTTTAAATGTCTGCCCAGGACACAATTGAAAACAAAAAGGTACCACAATGGTGATTTATAGGGGGGGTTTTCAACTTTACGTTTCCATGGGGGTCCACTTTTGTTGGGAGGATTTAGGTAGTGTCTTAACGAAGCAGATTTTATAACTTCTATTTGAATGTGTTGCGACACCCTAGTTTTTGCTATGGGGCTCCTTTCTACTTATTAGAAAAAGTTGCTTCAGAGGCTTCAAGAGGGAGCCCATACTAGAGGAAGTTCATGTGGAGCATAGATTTTAAAGCAGTGCAACGATATTTTTGGCCTCTTTGGCACAAAATTTTTGTTGTTTTTCTTATTCATATTCTCAAAATTTCGGATGAGATCTATAGAATTGTTAACTACCCAAACCTGCTTTGTATCAGAGATCTGTCCAACAATGAACTTACAGGAGCCATACCAGAAACTCTGGCAAATTTGCCGAAGTTGAGAATTCTGTAAGTATATGTGCCTTGGTGGCACCCTGAAGAATTGATAGAGCATAAGTTTTTATACATGGTTATGATTTGCAGGAATCTAAGCGGAAACAAGCTAAATGGTTCAATTCCTGAGGCTCTTAAAAGGAGGGTAACAGACAAGACATTGGACTTGAGGTCTCTCTCTCTCTCTCTCTCTTCAGAATATAGAAAGACTTTTATATGAACATGTTTTATTGTGATTCAAAGCAAATAAGAAGGCCGCTTGTGATCAACATGGGGGCAAAGCAGTTCGAGAAACGTAAATTTACCCACTTACTTTTGTTGCAGGTTCAACAACAATCCCGATCTTTGCTGGGCAAGTCCTTGCCCAAAGAAGGAAGCTAAAACTAAAAACTCCATCTTGGTCCCAGTTGTTGCATCGGTTTTAGTCGTAGTTGTAGTTTTCTGTTTGGTCACTATTTGGTTGATCAGAAGGAAACAGATAAGAGGTAACTTATTCTTCTACTTCTTGTCCACAGCATAGTTACATGAAAATACAATTGTCTTTGATTGGTCTAATGCTTCCCAAGGATTGATGACCAACAAAGTGATTGTTTCTTAGCATATGGAGAGCTAGGTGCCAAAACTTTAATCCTGCCTGGATTTTCACTTCCCATAGGTTTAAATTTTAGGATTAAATTGGAGTCATCTTAAGGAGATTTTCCTTTGAAGTCTACTTGGAAATCTTCGAAAGGTTGAGTCTATTACTCATTGGCAATATTTTGGTTATCTATTGAAGGAATGGTGAGATTAAGATCTTTCGATTATGGTGAGATCACAAGGATCACTAGAAACTTTGGAACAGAGATTGGTGAAGGAGGATTCGGGAAAGTATATCTTGGCACTCTAGAGAATGGAACCAAAGTTGCGGTGAAGATGCTCTCAAAAAAATCATGGCAGGGGGACAGGGAATTTCAAGCTGAGGTACAATGCAATAAGATACTCATTTATAGACTTGCTTCCGAACGATTGTCAATAAAAATTGTGGTAAAGGACACTTACGACATTGCAGGAGAAACACTTAATGATCGTTCACCATGGAAACTTGGTTTCTCTACATGGATATTGCGATCACTCTGAAAACAGGGCATTAGTTTATGAATACATGGCCAATGGAAACTTGCAACAGCACTTACATGGTACTTTATCATGTTCTCTTGTATAATTTTTCTCTCTAGAATACACCCGCAAATATATGTTTCTTTCTCATATATAATAAGAAGATATGCTAATTTGACAGGGGACAAACCAAATGTCTTAACTTGGAAACAGAGACTTCACATCATTGTAGATGTAGCAAAAGGTACTTAAAGGATATGCCCCAATGTGGTTTGTTCCCCTCCTTTTTTGAATGATTAAATGGATCTTTTGCAAGAATTGCAGGTTTGGAGTATCTCCATAATGGATGCGATCCGACCATTATCCACAGAGACTTAAAAGCGACAAACATCCTGCTGAATGAAAAAATGCAAGCGAAAATATCTGACTTTGGTCTCTCAAGAACATTCATAGCTGAGACTGATGCTCAAGTGTCAACTTGTGCTGTTGGCACTCCTGGCTACCTCGACCCTGATGCTCATGTGTCAACTCGTGATGTTGGCACTCCTGGCTACCTCGACCTTGAGTATGGACTTAAACTTAGTCTTTTTAATATGCTATATAGTCTTTGTATGGATAGAAAATCTGGCTCTCCCTGAGATTGCATCGTAGACTCATGTACTTGTAAATAGCATATACAACTTTACTGAAGAAAAGTTCAGCATTGATAAATGACTCTAGAGTCCAAAAAGCAATATATTAAGACCTGGCAAATTTATCCTCGGTTGTGTTCTCATATGTCCTGCAGGTACCATTCGACTAAAAGTTTAAACAAAAAAAGTGATGTTTTCAGTCTTGGAATCATACTCCTTGAGCTAATCACGGGACATCCGGCAATGATGATGAAGCCAGAAGGAAATGTGCACATACTTAATTGGGCGAATTCCCTTATTGAAAGTAAACATTTGCAGAAGATCATGGATCCAAAGTTAAAAGGAGAATTCGACAGCACATCGGCTTGGAAAGCAATACGGGTTGCAGAGTCTTGTACAAAACCAACTGGAGATCAAAGGCCTGACATAGATCATGTATTGGCAGAATTGAAGGATTGTTTGAAAAAAGCACTGGAACCCGAAAAAGGTCCAGAAGATGGGAAGCAAAATGAGAAAGTCAAGTAGTTCTTTCGAAAGGACCTCCTCAAGAGTTCATTCAACCAGTAATTCCCTTGGAAGAGTGTTGGGTATTTAGTGCATGTGAATTTCTGTTGCCAAATTTCTGCAGCCGTCATAATTGACCTCAAGTGTGGTTCATATTTCAAATTTATATTTATGTGTCAATTTGGATATTCAGAAGTTGTTCTTGTCTCTGGTGATTCTATTATTCTATGAATAGGTCCTTGATAGAAACATGAGTATTCACAGCATTTGTCATTCATGGGAGGAACTCTAGACTAGAGTCTCGCTTGTTGTTATTGCTAGGGATCATTTCACGAGATGAGAGGTGAAACAACTCAAAATGGACTTTCTCCCTCTCCCCACCCCTAATACACTCTTATTTAGAAGGCCATAAGAGTGTCGTGAAGGCCATAAGAGTGTCGCGACCTCTTCGAACCCTTTCGCAAGCGCTTGGCTAATGGCTCGCTAAGTCTAAGCTTAGCCCATACTCTCTCAAGCCCATCAATTCGCAACTTATAATCCAAAAATATTAACCTACAATTTAATTTCATTTATGAGTCGTCATTAATTGATTTGTGATTGGTCAATTAGAAATTTAAATAGAATATTGGAAGAAATATTGTACTTTTACACGACTAATTACACTTGTGAATCAACTGATACCATTTTGGCATCTAGTCTCTCTTGGGATTCCAATCCATGCTTCATGATGGCATAATTGAGATAAAGGAAATTTGCAAACAGCAGTCCATGTGCTTTCGCATACTTAAGCACAATTTCTCTTCTTTTTTTGGGTTTACTTTTGAGGATTTTCACACATCTTAAGAAAAAAACCACTCAAAAATTATTTTTAAGCTTTTTCTGATTTTTTTGGAAAAATAAAAAAAATTGGGATCTTTCTGATTGTCTTATTTTTATAAATTTTTTAAATAATAATATAACATAAACTGACTCGGGTCGATGAGACCCGCACGCCGGCCTGATTCGGCCTGACCCGGGTTCGCGCCTCCGAATGGCCAGAGAAGAGGGCCGCCTTTTGTCCTCTCTCATTTTCTTTTTATTCCCTTTTTTATTTTTTTTTTCATTTTTTTATCTCCCTCCCTGCCTCCCTCCCCCTCTCTCTCTCTCTCTCTCTCTCTCTCTCTCGTTTCTTCTCCCTCTTTGCACGAACCAAGCCACGGCAGCCCGGTCCGGCGAGCCCGAAACAGGGCGTGGGCACAAAAACAGGGGCGGTCGGCCCAGAGTCCCTACCCGGCTCGCGGCGTCGGACAGCGGGCGAGCTCGAAGACCGGGCTACGTCCGGCCGCCTCGCGCGCCTCCGAGCCAAGATCCTTGGGCAACCGACCTCGAGTCCTGGCAATCAAAGAACGATGGGAGACGAAGCACCACCCACCGTAGGTTGGTTCGGAAAGGGGGAGGGCGAACACCGGTCAGCCCCTGGCCGTACTCATCGCCGGAGGACGCTCAATTTCTCACTCAGCTTTCTCTCACCGCTCACCCCTTCGATCTCCTCTGTCTCTATTGCCCCTATCATTGCATCAATTGCGGCCGTTCTGGTCTTTTATTCCATCGGGAGCTCTTGAAGTATTGTGGATAATCAAAAGACGACAAATCCAAGGTGACTTTCTTGCGTATTGCATGTGCAAGAAAAATCAAAAGTTCTTACATGGGATTTCGTCAGTCCAGGTCATGTTTTGAACCCCATACTGGTTTTGCAGATCATCGGCAACACGAACGCTTTTGTCTCATGACCAAATAGTTCAAAAATGTTTACAAGTTAGTAAGATACCATATAGCTTTCAAGAACATATATATAAAAAAAAAAAAAATCTCATGAAGTGGTCCAAAAAATAATTTTGCAAATCCTTTGAGTTTGAATTTATTTCCACACTAATACCTGAACCTTCGAAGCTCACTTTCCAGCAATTTTTATCGTAATCATGGACTAATTTAGCACTCAGTGGAGACAATTTTTAGACATGTAAAAATTGATTTAATTTCGAAAATTTTCCATGTACACTACTATATTTGTTTAAAAATACTTTAAAATTCCGAAATTTGCCCCAATATTATAATACGAAAAAGAACGATGGGAGACGAAGCACCGCCCACCGTAGGTTGGTTCGGAAAGGGGGAGGGCGAACGCCAGTGAGCCCCTGGCCGTATTCGTCGCCGGAGGACGCTCGCTCACTCTCAATTTCTCACTCGGCTTTCTCTCACCGCTCACACCCCCACCCCCCCAAATATTCTCTCTCACCGAAGAGCGGTCGGACAGGCGCTTTGGCCGCTGGTCCTTGGCGCACCGACCGGCGTCACATCACCCGTCGCCTCCATCGCCGCCTGCTCCTGCTTTGCTCTGCTGACGCAGCGTACTCGGTAGCTGAAGGAAGGAGAGGAGAAGAGAGGGCAGAGAAGGCCAGGCCGGGCCGGGGTAGCTGGGCGAGATTAGGCCTCGGCCCGAATGGGGAAAGGAGGGGAAAGGGTGCTGGGGCGAAGGCCCAGCCCTTCAGCCCTCGCAGGCTCTCTCTTTTTTTAAAAAAATAAAATAATTTTTAAAAAAATTATTTTTATCTATCCAAAATGAAGTAAAAATAATGGAAATTAAAATAAAAATAAAATTTAGTTGATGAAAATAATATTAGTGCCCATATGATGGGAAGATCCTTTTTCATTAGGGTCGAATTAATCCTTAATTTTCTATTAAGTTTAATCATAAATATGTAGTCAAAATTTATGTGTCAACAAAGAGAAGTCGATGATAATAGAGAAAATGCCACAACAAACTCGAAATTATGTCCATCACGATGTATTTACCTTAAACTTTTTTTTTTGTAACATACTCAATATGACACATTTATCCTAAAATTTTTCATGTGACATAAAAAAACCCAAAACTTATACTTATATAACACATTTACCATCCATTAAGAGTCTATAACATGATTTTTTAGCCAAAACAATGTCTCATTTATTTCACTTAAGTAACATGGGCGACATGCTTATTCGCATCCACGTAGACAGAGTTTTAACTATGTTAATAGACAAAACCTTAACGAAGGGTAAATGTGTCACATAGGTATAAGTTTATGATTTTTTATGTCACAAAAAAAATTAAGATAAATATGTCACAATGAGCATAATTTGAGGGTTTTTTTTTTTTTTTGTGACTTTTGTCCATGGTAATAATGAGAATTACATCAATTTTTTTAACCCTTCGTGGAGGTCTCAAATCTTTTTGCAATCTTTGATGGAACGGATCCTAAGGAATACTTGAGACACTCGAAAAGGCAATAGAAGTAATATCTCTTCTAATTGATCTACACATGTTACGTTAAGGACATCTCAATTATTATAATCGTCTGCGAATTTCCTTATGCTGATTTGTCTGAATTCGGCGCCTTCTAGAGCTTGTTAGGAACATAAGGCATGTCCTTGTCATGACACAGCTGGGACATTCTTAGTAGAATGAGGGATTCTTCAGAATTATGCAGTTACTGTCGTTTAATATGCATCATCCGTGTTGACTTTGTAATGTAATCGCTCCATTAGTTGGTAGGCATCAGGTCCAGCTGCGAGCTTCTTGCCTGTCCAAAAGGTGATAGTCAATTCTTGATTCTTTATTTGTTAGTTCCTAACTTCTATTCTCTATAACTGAGTTGACCTTTGGTGGAGAAATCACTCCCCCACTACTAATTTACAAGTGCACGTCTGGTCCATGAACGCGCCCTCATTAAAGTACTAACATATTCTTATGAATCTTGAAGGCGTTGATTTTCTTCTTCTTCGCCTTGAGATGGTAGAGCCCTCCTTTCCTCACTAGAGTGGAGAAACCGATGTGAAGAGAGGTTTGATATTCCATAAAGATCTTGAAGATGCTGCATGTCTTGATTGGTTGTCTAGCTCTAGCAGTCATTGCTCGCGGGCAACAAAATCCAGGTTCCCTCCCTCTCTCTCTCCCTCTCACGCTCGCACGCATAGTGATGATTGAATCGTGAAGAGTCGATGCATCAGAAAATGGGATTCTAGAAATAGGCACAGTGATGATTTAATCGCTATTTTTCTTCTCGTTAGTGATCAACCTTTCAAGCGTAAGTCGAAAAAACGGCGACACTAAAATTTGATATAAAAATCGAGCACTAGGTAATTAGGTAGTATCTTGTACTCCAACTTAAGAATTTAGCAAAGTTAAGCCCGTTCAAGAGTCTCCAGGAAACATTTCCAGATTCTCCTAATTATTGGAGAGTTAGCAATGCATCATCCTCTAGCTTACGTTATATTTGCAGATGACGTCTCTGTTTTCAAGCTTTTCATGGACGCCTTAATCATCGGAATAACCATCAAAACTTCTTAAGTAACAATTATCAAGCCAAATCTTGCACATGTAATTTTCATTGCTGAAATTTGTATCTAGTTGATACTGTTCTAAAGAAGTCGAATAAAAAAAGTTTAAGGGACATCGCAAAGCATCAAGAAATTTATAATATTGTTTAAATTTCAAAATCGTGATGTGTGGTAAAAAGCAAGTGACAATCTCTGGTTTCCCCTTGATTTAGGTTTCATAAGCATAGATTGCGGAGCACCTAATGATTACCATGATGACCAGCTCAACATATACTACAAGGCTGATGCAGGATATGTAGATTCCGGAACAAACGTGCAGGTGTCTACCCAGGTCATCTACCAAAACAACCAACAACAATCAAAGAATCTCCGGATCTTCCCTAGTGGAGAAAGGAATTGTTATACATTAATGCCGGATGAAGGAAAGGGCAGCACATATTTGGTCAGGGCTTCATTTTGGTATGGTAATTATGATGGCAAGAATCAAACCCCAGCATTTGACCTCCATATTGATGTTAACTATTGGATCACGGTGAACTCTTCGTCTTGGATATACAAAGAGATTATTTACACTCCTCCGAGAGATTACATACAAATTTGCTTGGTGAATATCGGCTTGGGAGTTCCATTTATATCAGCTTTGGAGTTGCGGTTGCTGGATAACTCGACTTACCATATCAATTCCGGTGCACTTGTAACCAACTGGAAATATAATTTGGGGAGCCTAAGCACATACAGGTGATTTTCTTTGTCATTGCCCTTCAATTTTGGTCATTGACCACATTCATCGGTCAGTAAATGACAAGTTGACGTATTTACATGTTACAAATCATGCATTTTTACATTGTGCAACCGCATGGACTACAGAAAACATGCTGTCAATTACAAACTGATTTTTGTCAGCTTGTTCATCATTTTGCACTTACTGCCATGGTTATTTGACTGGCTTCGGTATTAATAGGCATCCGCAAGATGTATATGATCGCATCTGGAACAATAAGACTTATAGTGGAGGTTGGTCATCAGTTAACAACACAACGGCCATCGTGACAAGTACAAGCAATGATGCCTATAAAGTTCCGCCCGAAGTTTTGATGACCGCCACACAAGTACAAAATGTCGCTGATCCTCTGAGTCTGTTTTGGACCTCAGAGAACTCCACCACTGTCTGGTATATATACTTCCACTTTGTGGAATTGCAATTGCAAAAGGGTCAATTCAGAGAACTCACCGTATATGTACAAGACGAATTCGTGGAAACTGTCATGCTCGAGAACCTAAAGCCAGTGACTGTAGCCTCATTGCCCATAAGTGGACATAATTTGAACTTGACTATTAGTGCGACGGCCCGCTCTAGTCTGCCACCACTCCTCAATGCGGTCGAGTTTTTCACTGTGGCACAGCTCCCAAATTCACCGACTTTTCTGGATGACTGTATATATATATCTATGCTCCCACTTAATTTTTTTTGTTTCAATAATCTTTGATTTCCTTATGATTGTAGCTATTTATGTGGTGGTTTAGTTAATGCCATGTATGACGTCAAGAAAACATATGGGGTGATCAGAGCTAGCTGGCAGGGTGATCCATGCATTCCTACGCAGTACACATGGAGCGGACTGAATTGTAGCGATGATAGTTCTCCAAGAATCATCTCATTGTAAGTCCACGAGTATGTATTTTCTCTGAAAACATGCTGCATACGAACCACAAGTCACAAAAGATAAGTTTTCTCAACAACTATAGTACAGGTTGGTAATATGTCATGCGACTGAGGAAATGATTTCAATATCAAGTCACCATATGAACGCCTTCCTTATAGAAAATGTAAACCGGTGGTATTTTATTCTTATAAAGTTAGCTGAGAATGTGCAGGAACCTGAGCTCCAGTGGACTGAAAGGACCGATAGCTACATCAATCTCCAATTTGACAGCAGTTGTATCCCTGTATGCATTAGCAGTTTTTCTTCATATTGTTTACTTAATTTGCAGAGAGAGAATGGAGAACACTAAGCCCAAAAAAAGCGACTGACTTCTTTGCCACTAGCATGTTGTTCATTATCTACAATATGCCATTTTATGCATTTCAACAAGTATATGCATATGAAGTTTCTTAGTAGTTTTTTGACTTATTTTCAGGGATTTATCCAACAATTCATTAATTGGGTCCGTGCCAGACTTTTTAGCTCAAATGCCGAGCTTGAAAGTTCTGTGAGTCACTGAGCTTTTGATGGAACTATTATGTGTGGTTATCTAGCTTGAGTAAATGGCCATCAACTTCTAATCATGAATACTCGCAGGAATTTAAGTGGAAACAACATGAATGGCTCTGTTCCTCAAACTCTGTTGAAGAAGAAGGCAGATGGATCGTTGTTATTAAGGTTCGCTCATTGCCACACTATTGTAACTCCGCATTTAATCACTTATTATTATCTATACGATCTGCTTCTTCTTTCTACGTTTGTTCTCACTTTGAAGAATGCAAAAGATGAAAGTGGTACTCGGTTTTTCATTTTCTGTTTGATCAACTTATGCATGTAATACATGAGAGCGGGATATCCATGAATTCAGGCGCTAATCTTTCGGCATTGACAAGTACTGCTGACGTTTTTCTACAGCTTAGATGGAAATCCAAATCTTTGCCAATCAGACAATTGTCAGACCAATGTGCAGCCAAAGAAAAAGGGCATCTCTGTTGCCCCAATCATTGCATCAGTTGCAGCCATTCTGGTCTTGGTTTCATTGGGAGCTCTTGCAGTGTTGTGGATAATCAAAAGAAGACAAATCCAAGGTAACTCTCTTGCGTATTGCATGTGCAAGAAAAATCCAAAGTTCTTACATGGGATTTTGTCAGTCCGGGTCATGTTTCGAATCCCAAACTGGTTAACCGGTCCAATTGCTCATGGCAACAATTGGGCCCAGAAAAAGTGAACATGATAATCATGCTTCTATGCTCCACTGTTCAATGTTAAAAAACTGTGCACACGTTCTCTGTTAATAATATCATAATTGCATCAATGCGTATCTACATCTCAGATAGATAAGGCGTGAATACTTCCTTTCGTTGAGGTAACTAGCTTCGCTCTTTCAAATTTCATTTTTCATGACTCGGTCTCTCCTTATAATAAGTCATTACATACTTTTTCAAAATGGTTCTTTTCGTAGTGAAGGCATGTGATGTCAAACTGAAAATCATGATCCACTGCTGTTGAGATTATATAATTTCCTTTTAATTTCTCCAGACGTTACTACTATTACTACAACTACCAACTCTAGCGAAGGATATACTGGGACATTAAAGTTGTCAAAAAATCGACCTTTTACATCCACTCGAGGTCACAAGAATTACTGATAACTTTAGAACAGTAATTGGAGAGGGAGGATTTGGGAAAGTCTACTTTGGCAGACTTGATGATGGCATTCAAGTCGCGGTAAAAATGTTATCTCGATCATCAAAGCAAGGCTACAAGGAATTTCACGCAGAGGTTTGAGACATTAGTGTAACTAGAATCGATGTTGCATGTTTTTGGTTTTTTGGATGTTCAACTAATAGCAAGCTCTGATACCTTGATGTGTAGGCACAACTCTTGATGGTCGTTCACCACAGAAATCTAGTTTCGCTTATTGGATATTGCGAAGAATTTGAAAACATGGCATTGATTTACGAATTCATGTCCAATGGAAATGTTCGGCAACATTTGTCAAAGTTTGTCGATATTTCCATTTACAAATTCTAAACAGATAAAACATCTGTTAGACTCTCCCAATGTGACAGCAAAGACGTGTGTCCAAATATATTTTATCTCAACACTATTCTTTGATAGTTTAGGCTTTTGCATTAATCGGTCATGTTACAAATTTATTAATAGCATTATGGAGATGAAATTAACTTTCTCAGCGAATGAGGACAACAGTGAACAAGCTTTTACATATTTCATGATTGGAATACTCCTTATTTCTCTACTTTCAAGCAGCACACAACCCTAATGTTTTGAGTTGGAGCGAGAGACTAAAAATCGCAATCGATGCAGCTCAAGGTACATAAAGTAGATTGATGAAATCTTTGTTCACATTTCCACAAGTTAAGCTACACAATACAAATCATTAAGTTTTCCTTTTTGTTGGTGGTGCAGGGTTAGAGTACCTGCATAATGGCTGTAAACCTCCCGTTGTCCATAGAGATTTAAAGACGCCCAATATTTTACTAAACGAAAACATGCAGGCGAAGATTGCTGATTTTGGATTATCGAAGGCATTTGTAACAGAGCAAGATTCTCATATTTCGACTCGCCCAGCAGGAACGCCTGGTTATCTTGATCCGGAGTAAGTGACTCAAAATAACATTTTATTCGTGCATGTTTATGTTGGATACATACGTGTAGGTACTTTCTAAAAGGCAGTTTCGGCTATCATTGTACTAATCAAAGAAACAATTCCTTTTGAATTCTTAGGTTTCATACATCCGGAAACTTGAGCAAGAAGAGCGATGTATACAGTTTTGGCATAGTTTTATTCGAGTTAATCACTGGCCACCCCGCCATTATAAGAAGTCCAGAGGGCAGCATGCACATACTTCGCTGGGTAACTCCACTCATAGAAAGAGGGGACATCCAAAGCGTTGTCGACCCGAGGTTAAATGGCCAATTCAACATCGGTTCTGCATGGAAAGCGGTTGAAATAGCCATGTCGTGTGTGCCAATGACAGCTGTTCAAAGGCCGGACATGAACCGTGTTCTGTCGGAACTAAAAGAATGCTTGACGGTAGAGATTGGGTCAGGGAGAAGCCAAAGAATGGGAAATAGTAAGAGAAGAAGTGAGTCTTTTGAGATGACCTCAACTGAGCTTGATATTGCACCAAATGCTCGTTAACTGTACTTGTATGTAAGGTTGATTGTTGGGTCGTATAGATTGAAAAATTCTGTACAAAGTCTGAGCTTGTGACTTTAAATTGTCATATTGTTGTATGTTGGGGTTGTTGCTTTTCTACCTTAGAATTATAATGAATGAATGTCGAGTTCAATTCACTTTGCCCATCTTTATAAGCTTACAAACCGTGCAGTTATTCTGATGTTGAAAGGCAGCCTTGCTCAGTTATCCATGTGAACCCCTGTACAATGAAATAAAGGAACTATGTATTTCTTTCATTGTCAAACTATTTGTATTACAGACCGAAGTCATCGTTTGACGATCTTTGAGAACCACAACCACCTAAGTTCTGGGTTTTGCTCGAACACCCATAGAAACAGCTCGATCCTTTAAGTTTCATGTTTCATCTTCTGTCAATCTTGAGAGCCTTAAATCGATTCTTGAAAACTTCTTGGTGCTAAGAAATTTCAGCAAGATGTCTGTCGACATCAATTGCTAGCAACTAAGTACGCGGGTGTCAACTTAAACCAACAATCTGTTCCTTTATCTGATTAAGTCAGAAATCAATCTATCGGCAGCGACCTGCCATTTATGGTGCACAGGCTTTAAACTTGTAGAATAATTGAAGAAACTTTACAGTTCTCTTTCATGGGATATGTCTGAGTCAAGGTCATGACAATTACTTGCCATAAGCGTTATCTTCACAAAAAAGTTGCAATCAATCTGACGAGGACTCAAATTGACCAATATCGACTAATGCAAATTGCGCCATATTTTGCTGGTCAATATTAGCACAAAGTAATAATAACAATGATCACACTTGTATTTAAGTGTTTGCCATCATCATAAGAAAAACAGGGAAAAAAAAAATTGACCAAGACATTAGAATTTATAAATGTGAATTTTGATGATGTCAACCCCAATAATATATATTGAGTAAACGGCTTTTGTTTACGATATCACATAATTTTAGTATATAATCCATAAGTTTTGGACTGATACATTTATAAATTATAGGGACATGTACTATTCTATGGGGTTAATTGTCCAAAAAGTCTTAAACCTATTGTTCATCGGCCCATTTAATCCTAAACCTTTCGGTTATGCTAATTTCAACAATTTGCCAATTTAATCTTAAACCTTTCGATTGTCTCAATTTGGTCCTAAACATTTTTTAAATTTGACAGTTTAGTCATAAACTGATTATTTGAATAATTGGCTAGAATGACTAAATTGACAAATTATTAAAAGGTTTAGGACTAAATTAACAAATCATAAAATTGTTAAGGCTTAAAATAGTGTAATTGAAAAGTTTAGGACTAAATTGGCGAATCGTCAAAAAAATTATTACTAAATTGATATTATTGAAAGGCTTATGACTGAATTAATTATTGTACAATAGGTTTACAACTTTCTGGACAATTTTCCCCTATTCTACGTATATTAAAGACCCCCAAATTGAACCCACAAAGCTAGAATTCATTCTAATTCATAAATATTGGTGTGTGGATTAATCACACGACACGAGTTATGCTCAATCTCATATACTATCAAGGGCATCTTTCTGTATTTGGTCTCAATTCGTATCTTAGGAACGATGGTAAACATAATTGAGATATCTCATGATGCCGAAATTTGCTTACGTACGATGGACTTTTCTGTTTAAAAACAAAATGAATCTGACGTATGAAAGTGTATTCTCAGTGTTGGTCAAATAACGGAAGCTTAGAAACATTGGCAATGTGGCTGAATCGATCAATTCTAAGGCATGGTCTATTGCCTTACTAATTATGTGATCATATGCCTCTATATACATTTAAGTGTTAATTATCACCCATGCAATACATTTCTCTGAAGAAAAATATAAGCTACGTATAATTTTGGAAAATGAAGGTGCTTAAGGATGAGCCAACGTCTTAGTGTTGGATTATATTGTACCCTCCGAACGTTTGAAGCATGGACAATTTGATCTAATTGATGTGAAACTTTCTTCTTTGAAGATGACATCTAACCATGTTAATTAGATGTTTGATCGACATGAGTTTATATTAAATATTCAATTTATAATTAGTGAATTTGATCGATCAACATAAGATAATTTTTATCAGCGTAAATTTCAAACAATTCTCATTGGATGTAATTTGCAAATACGATAACTTAACTTTATAATAGCCATTTTCAAACCTCCCGGAATTCATTTTATAGGCGGTCTCAATTTTGCACCAAATATTTGGACAAAGCGCTCTACATGTTTTCTTTTTTTTAGGACATTAACCCCTTTTCGATTCAAGCTAACCAAAAACCTATTGAATTACTCTTCCGTCCAATTAGTTCTTAGAAAAAAAGCTAGGTAAAGTTATTTATTGTTCCTAATTACCATGGATAAAATATTAACACCTCCAATAAGTTTGAGCTTGCATTTAATGCAATACTAAAGTAATATTTAGTTTTTGGGTGTACCAAAAAAGACATGATAATTAGTCAAATTAATTGAAAAATAGTACCAACTGAACCTGAACTTTTAATAGTAGACCCTTTGGTCAAGAGAAGAGGATAAGCTCCATACATGCTGCTATCACAAGATGGTTGAATGAAATATTATGTTATTGATATATGGTACTCCTTGCGCACACGCATGGCCTATTCTAACAAAAACAACTTCATATATATATTCTCTCCTTCATCAATTGACCCGAACAAAATTGACACAATCTTAAATGTCCTTTTCATGTTTCATCCTCACATTCTTTTAATTTTTCTCAAAAACCCTGTAGCTTTATATTCTTGAGATATTTATGAATATTGGCAATCTTTTAGTGCTGTATAAAATAAGCTTAGAAACATTCGTGCTCCTATCAGCATCCGCAAGGACACCTAAGTAATGTGACATAATCTTTACAAGGTCAAGCGCGTGTATAAGTCAATGGATGTGCAAGATTGCGAACCGAGTCTCTTTGTTAACTCTCTATATCAATGGCTTTACCTAGGCTTCATGTCGCAATGTACTTAGAAATCTCTCTCTCTCTCTCACAGAGGAAGACAAAGCTGGCAAAATCGTACTTGTGAAAGAACAATGAAGACTCGATCTGTGTCATTTCTTTGTCTTCTTCTCCTTGCTCTCGGACTGTGTGTTCAAGGACAAGACAACCCCAGCTCTCTCTCTCTCTCTCTCTCTCTCTCTCTCTATCATGTATATCATTTGATTTCAAGAAACTAATGTAAACTAGAGTGGCTTGCCTCAACCAAATCTTGTACGGGAAGCAATTGTATATTTCGTATCATCAGTTTTTCCAATAAGCAATATTTCGTATCATCAGTTTTTCCAATAAGCAATACAATTATATCTAATATGCACGGAACATATCGTGTCAATTTTCTTTTCACACACAATTCTAAATAATATCAATATTTTCTCCCCGGTGTTTTTATTCTATTTGTCAATTAACCATTCAAGATAAGGTCATTAAACTAAACAAAGGCTGATATTATAAGTTTTTAACCTTGAAAAATTCAATTAATTATTTCATACCAAATAAATCAGACATGTCACATGTAAAGCGGCCTTCTTGCTTCTCATTTAACTTATAGTCCCCCACCTAGTATAAACAGAGTGATTCACAGTTTTATAAAGTTTCACACTTATTGCAAATTCTCTTGAGAGGTTTATCTATAAATAAAATTAGTTTCAAAGAATATTGTTCTCGAGAAAAACTCCTTAACTATTTCTTCTTCTTCTTTTTTTGGGTTATTTTTAACAACCTGCTTCATAAACATCGATTGTGGCACACCGAATGATTACCACAATAATGTTCTCAACATATTCTACGAGGCAGATACCGAATTTGTAGACTCCAGACAAGTGTTGCAAGTCTCCAATAATCTCATCTACAACAACATGCAACAATTGGCGAACTTGAGAAGCTTTCCTAATGGTACTAGGAATTGCTATACTCTTCAACCAGAGCAAGACAAGAACAAAAAATACTTGATTAGGGGAACCTTTTTCTATGGGAATTACAGTAGTAAAGGAATGGCCCTAGTGTTCGATTTGCACGTGGACACAAACTATTGGGCCATGGTGGACTCACCAAACTACACGTGGAGCATAATCATTTATGTTGCCCCAAGAGATTACATACAAGTATGCCTAGTGAATAAGGGTACGGGAAAACCTTTCATTTCAACCATAGAGTTGCAACTTTTGGACAGCACAACTTACCATATTGATTCGGGTGCTCTAGCGACCAAATGGCGAGAGAATATTGGATCCACCGTCACATATAGACGATCTTTTGTTTTCTTATTCCAATAAAAATATCTAAAACTTCATTTTCTTAATATATATTCTATAATGAATTGACTTGAATTGCACATATCGAATTTCCAAAAAGGAAACTCAGAGAGTGAATTTATACATGGAGTCGCCTTCTCACTAATTAGTCAGTCACTTTGTCTTTCAAATAGGCACCCATAAGATGACTATGATCGCATTTGGGATGCCCAAGAGTATGACGCTTTCACATCGATTACCTCCACCACGGTCAAGATTTCTTCCCGGTTATCTTAATCTTCTTTTATAGAGAACTTGTTCGATTTTACAATGTAGAAGGAAATCCATATATGTCTCAAGTATATGTGTCCGAGCCAGATCCCAGTCCTGGCGCAAAGGGCCAAACAGAGAACAAGAAAAAATGGATTGTACCGGTTATTGTATCTGGTTCATCCATTTTTTCCCTAATTTTCGTGTGCTCTCACGTCATCATAATTTGGAGAACCACAAGGAGAAGACGAGGTGACTTTTATTTCTGTTTTTAATTATTACCTCTACCCGATGATCACTTATGGTAATCAATTAGTCTTCATTTGTCTAGTTAACGCAAGAGAGCCAAATGAGGGTGCATTCAAATTGATAAAGAAACGACCATTTCGATATGACGAATGGTGCATTTGGTTTAGCATTTTGAAAGCCCATTAGAAAAATACAAAGTAGTTTAGCCATGCAAAGGTCATTTGGTAAACTATGCTTTGAGAAGTAACTTTGAGAGAAATGTCGTTTGATAGAAAACACATTTGAAAAGCCCTTTGGGTGATTAATATTAGTTTTTTTTTTAATTTCATATGTTTAAAATTTTAAAAAATAATGTATGCAACTTTTAAATATAAATTTTGACAATAATACTAAAAAAATCAAATATATATACAACTTTTTTTTGAAAGAGCAAACCCTTCATCGAAATTTTTAATTTTTATTTGCTTAAAATTGAAAAAAAAAATAATATATGTAACTTTTTAAATATAAATTTTGACAACAATACTAAAAAAACATATATATATATATATATATATATATATATATATATATATATATATAATTTTTTTTAAAAAAGACCAAATCCTTTGTTGATTTTTTTAAATTTTTATTTGGTTAAAATTGAAAAAATAATGTATGCAACTTTTTAAATATAAATTTGAAAATAATGCTAAAAAAATCATATACATACATACATACATACATACATACATACATATATATATATATATATATTAAAAAAAGACCAAACCCTTCATTAAAATTTTTTAATTTTTATTTGTTTAAAATTGAAAAAAAAAAAATGTATGCAACTTTTTTATATATAAATTTTGACAATAATGCTAAAAAATAAAATACATATACATATATATATTTAAAAAAATCCATTGCCAAAATTTTTTAATTTTTATTTGCTTAAAATTGAAAAAATAATGTGTTAACTTTTTAAATATAAATTTAAAATAATGCTAAAAAATCAAATACACACACACACACACACACACACACACACACACACACACACACACACACACACACACATATATATAAATTTTTTTTTAAAAAAAAGACCAAACCCTTCGTCAGAATTTTTTAATTTTTATTTGTTTAAAATTGAAAAAATAATGTATACAACTTTTTAAATATAAATTTTGACAATAATGCTAAAAAAATCAAATATATAAGTAATTTCTTTTTTTAAAAGACCAAAATATATTTAATATTTTAGCATTTATATAAATTGATTTATTTAGCATTATTTTGGCATTTAAAAAATAATAACGAGAGCAAAATAAGATATTTGAAGAATGAGTGATGATAGTTTTGGAAAAAAAAAAAATTTCAGCATTTGGCCAAATGTTGAAAGCTCAAAATTTAGTCTTACTAGCATTGGGTTTTCAGCCTTCCCAAGGTTGACTTTCAATTCAAAGCTACTTCAAAATTGTTGACAAACGGTCTAGCATTTCCCCAAGGGGCTTTGGAGGCTAAAAGCCCATTGAGAATGCTGAACCAAACACACTTGAAGTCCTACACCTCACTAAGAATTTTAAGGTAGTGATCGGAGGAGGAGGATTTGGGAAATTCTATCTTAGAACTCTTGACGATGGCTCCAAAGTTGAGGTTAAATGCTCTGCTAGTCTTCACGGCAAGGTCACAAGGAATTTCGCCGATGTTAGAACTTGAAATCGAATTGATTTTCTATGAATGGATAATGCCATCAAGAAAATTGATTTTTTTTCCTTTTTTTTTTTTGTTGTGCCCACCGTTCTATTTACTCTTAACGAGTTTATGATTCTTCTTCTTTTTTTCTATGATGAGTGCAAGCATGACTTCGGGAGAATTACCAAAAAAGTCCTAAACCTAATGCAATTGTACCAATTCAATTCTAAACATTTTATAATTGTGTCAATTTAGTCCATCCGACCAAAATTGGCTGGCTGGCGCTGACATGGGCATCAGTGAGGCACAGCCCGCCAACGAGGCAATTTTTTTAAATTTTTTTCGAATTTTTAATATATATTTTTAATATTTAAAAAATTTTAATTCTTTTTTTCACCTTCTTCTTACTCTGGCTGGCTGGCGTTAGCCAAATGCAAAGGCCAGTGAGGTTAGCCTCGTTGATTATTGGCGAGGCTTGCCCCCGTCGATTGGAGGTGAGGGCCGGCGAGGGCGAGGTCCCGCCAGATTTGGCAAGGTCAGCCTCGCCGGCCACTGGCGAGGGTGAGGCCCTGCCAAATTTGGCAAGTTAGCCCTCACCAAGGTTGGGCGAGGCCGAGCCTTGTCAGATTCGGCGAGCTCGGCCCTCACCAAGGTTGGGTGAGGCTGCCTTCGCCAAGGGCTACGGCGGAGGCAGGGAGGGAGAGTATGAGGAGGAGGAGAAGACAGAGTGGCTGCAAAGATGGGGGTGTTGCTCCAGCGCCAGAGAAACCCGACATCCCCGTCATTGTCATCGCCATCGCCATTGTCCTTGCAGTAGTACACAAATCTCCGCCCCCACCTCGCTCTCCCCGCCGCCGCCACCGCAACTGCAGCACCCCTCTTCACCTCTCTGCAGCCGCTCCACCACCTCCTCCTCCTCATCCTCTCCCTCCCTGCCTCCGCCGCAGCCCTTGGCAACGGCAGCCTCGCCTAGCCTTGGCGAGGGCCGAGCTCACCGGATATGGCGAGGCTCGGCCTCGCCCAGCCTTGGCGAGGATCGACTTGCTGAATTTGGGGAGGCCTCGCCCTCGCCAATGGCCGGTGAGGCTGACCAGCCAACGAAAGAAGAAGGTGAAAAAAAAGAAAAAGAAAAGAAGAATTAAAATATTTATAAAAAATTTAATTTTTTAAAAAAACTCAAAAAAAAAATTAAAAAATTGCCTTGCTGGCCAGCTGTCCCCCGCCGACGTTCACATTAGTGTCGGCTGACCAATTTGGCCGGATGGACTGAATTGACACAATTATAAAATGTTTAGGACTAAATTGACCAAAAAAAAAGTTTAGGACTGAATTGGCACAATTGCAATAGGTTTAGAATTTTTTTGGTAATTCTCCCGCATGACTTCTTATGATTGTTTACCATAGGAACTTAGTTTCTCTAATTGGGTATTGCGATCATGCTCGTGGCATGGCACTAATATACGAAATCATGTATTATGGAAACCTCAGGCAACTTTTATCAGGTGCGTGGTATATATAACAGTTATAAGGGACGTTCATAACTAGCAAGGCAACCATATGGAGTACTAGTAGAAGCGTAACTTGTCTCCTTAATGTTTGCAATACGATTAGGTTCGAAAAGCATTCATTGAGGTGACTTTCTTGCGCTTATTTCTTTATGTCTACAGAAGATATTGTGAATCTCTTGAGCTGGTCACAAAGATTGAACATTGCAATCGATGCTGCTCAAGGTAAAAATTGGACGAAGCAATAATGAGCGATTTGCTTTCATTAGACAAAACATGTGAAAGTGCATGGCAATCCGGTATTTTCCTACTTGATGCAGGTTTAGAGTATCTGCATAATGGTTGCAAACCGCCTATTATCCATAGAGATCTTAAAACATCGAATATCTTATTGAACGAGCACATGCAAGCGAAGATAGCAGATTTCGGGCTATCCAAAGCTTTCGCAACTGATCAGGACTTTTACGTTTCGACTAGCCCAGCTGGCACGCCAGGTTACCTCGATCCCGAGTGAGTGATCTCAAGACTATTAACCTTGAAACTAGACCTTATCGTTAGTACCGTGATTTTATCAGTATATGATTATCATAGCTTGGGCTAAACTTGTGCCTATTAGGCTCCACAAGGCACTACCCTAAGAATAAGGTAATTTAGTTGAAGCAGGCTTGAGCAATCTCTTCTCCCTCTTGCGGAGCCTCAGATTGTTAGATGAATTTCTGCGATATTTAAACAAATAAGATGACTTGGGCATCGGCTAAAGCTCGATCTTCAGCCCGACCGATTGCTGGGCACCTGTCTCAGTTAGGCAATTGGGATTAGGCCCGATTCCAACATTTTAGCAATACTTAAGAAAAGCTTTAGCCCACAATTTGTTAGCATCTCTCATGCCTCCGGCTCTCCATGGTTGTGTTGAACAAATCTCACTTTCCAACTTTCAGATTTCAATTGTCTGGCAATCTTAGTTGGAAGAGCGACGTGTACAACTTTGGGATCATACTGCTCGAGCTCATTACCTGCCGACTGGCCATCATAAGGAGCCTGAAGAGCAGCACCCACATCATCCAATGGATGACTCCTCTCATAGAACAAGGGGATCTATACAGCATTGTGGACCAGAGGCTCCAAGGCCTGTTCAACACTGCATCGGCGTGGAAAGCAGTGGAGACAGCAATGTCCTGTGTGAGTCTAACTTCGATGGGCAGGCCTGACATAAACCATGTCTTGTCTGAGCTCAAAAAATGCTTATCTCTTGAAGCCAATGCTTCTGGGTCCTTTGAGTTGACCTCCTTGGAGATCGATCTAGTCCCGCGTGCCAGGTAGGTCGCAGAATTAACCTGTTTCGGTCTTGGCTCACTACTTACCGGATCCATGATGGTGAAGTCGGATTATCCGTCGGTCCAGGGTTTACTTACCTAAGGTGGCTTTTTTCGTCATCCAAATAAATGAAAAAACGTGTAAGTTTTTATCCTGATGACCCGCTTCTTGTTATTAATTTGTATTTGGATGGTACTGTTGTGGAAGTGTAGTGAGGGTGTCCTGTTGTAATATGCTCCAAAAGTGCTTTCTCTGGATCTGTGACTGTAAAGAATTCTAAATTCTTTCATCTGAGTAATTCCTATGAGCTTGCGTACTTTTGTATCCTCTGCATCCCATAGATAATTATCTCGACTTCTAACTTTAGAGTTAATCAAAGTGCAAAATAAGTAAGTTTTATCTATTCAAACCTAACACTAGTTTTATCGCCCCTAAATTGTTTCTTTCTGCAGGGTTGCAGTCCGATGAAAAATTAAGCAGCTTTAACTACGATCAGGTGTTATACGCAAAAGATGTATGAAGAGCCAATAAAAGGGGAGAATGACACTAAAAGTGCCAAAAGTTTTATACAATGCTCATTTTAATGCCAATTTTTTTTTTTTATCACTTAGGTGTTACTTAATAAAAAAAAAAGATTACTTAAGTGTCAATTCTAATCTGAGTCACGAGAAATCTGAATGACTATATTTTATTTATTTTTTAGTCCTATGTGACTTACCGACATACCCAGTCAGTATATAACCCATAAACGATGTCATCTAAAAATTGTAAATAGCAATCATTTAAGTGCCAAATTTTGTTTAAAGTGATCATTTCAGTGCCGGTCATTATTAAAAAGCGATCACTTTTAGTGCCAAACAAATCATGTGGAAATGCCATGTGCATTAGATTTTTTAAATAATATGTCAAGTTATATAAAATTTCTAATTATAGAAGCACGTATTATTTTTGGCCAATTGGCACTTAATAATGATTTTTTCTCCAATTTGATACTTAACTAATCTGATGGAAATTTTTGACATTAAAGTGAGTGTCGTACATAACTTTTGGTACTTTTTGTGTTCTTTGCCTCAATAAAAGTACGTTTTTCTTCTCTTTTATTTTCTCTTTCATCAGCTCTATTTCTACCATTCCATATTTACACAAAGGAAAAATAATTCTCTTCCTATAGCTTTTTATTCCAATCCCATAGATGTTAGGAACAAAAAGTACTTTAGTTATATGGTATCTATATTTTCCTTTTTCAAACTGCACATGGAGATATAGATGTGTCTTGCATGCAATTCCGTCAGAAAAGGCACAATATTAGAACTTCAAGACTCGATAGTGCAGAGTAGGGAAGCGTGGCTCTGTACCACTTGCTGGGTATGGTGACATGGTTTTGATATCAAATGTCGGGTTGAGAAAGCTGTGACATCCCTTCTTGAGTGTATAGAATGATGGGCGCAGTAAGAACATTATTTCATGAACTTGAACATACCAGTTTCGAGGAGAGTACGTAGAGAAACAATACACTCGACCACAAATGAAGACAGCACTTACGAATTTTTCACTCATACAACTCATGTCACTCACTTGGACACTTGCAGAGCTCTCTGATGACTCTCAAATCACAAATCTCCAGCTGTAACGTGTAAGAATCCCTGCAAATCGATAGATGAAGGGAAAGCCGAAAATAACTGCTTCACTTGAACAGTGATCATATCAGTGCTTCCCATACCAGCGCAAGAGGCCAACTCGTCCCTCGGTTTTTGGCATTAGATAAATCTTAATCTGGCAGGTCAGACTAGCTCGACATTTCAAAGGTGGACACTAGGAGATTAGGTCTGCCTTCATTCTTCCTTTACAAATCTCTCTCTCTCTCTCTCTCTCTCTTTCTCTCTCTCTTTCTCAAAAGCGAGGTTTCTCTTCCTTTATAATGGCTTGTCTTACTAATCTAGCCTAAATATGAGGTTTCCGTATGAGACATACTACTTTTGTTTTGTTTTGGTACGATACAGTAAGTGGATCTGCAAAATTAAAATATGTCTCCTACAAGCAGTATGATACAGATTACTTTGTCATCACGATATCGCATACATAGTACGATTTAATAGCTAAGTACACACAGACCAACACCTCCAAACGTTACGATGGCAACTCCAAGAATATTCACGAGGACTATGTCAAAGCACCAAGCAAAGGCAACCGAAAGTTTTAAGAGATTCGGACTCGATGGGAACGAAATTTTTGACTGAGAAGGCACTCAATAATCAAGAATAATCTTGCACTGCACAGGACAAATTCGAATGCCCCCTTAAACAGGCGAGATTAAACTGGACGGACTTGTCGGGCATTTCTTCGAACACGTAGTGGGCAGCGACTTGGAGAGCGAATATAGAGTTCTTCGGAGCTCGAATGCACACCTAAACTCGAGGAATCAGCGAGCAACGTTCAAACTTAAGAAAAATCGACTCATTCGGGTCCAACGCGGGTGAGGCCTAAGGAAATCGAGCTTGCTTAGCTCTTTTAAATCAAGCAGGACGCAGCAAAAAAAAAGAAAAAAAAAAAAGAAGGAACGAGCCCTCGATCGCGGGCCCCGACCTGGCTTGGCGAATCGAAACCAAAACTCAACTCACCAACGTCAGTGGCGCCGGCTGGGGACGCCGGTTTGCGTCGAGGACGGCTGGACGACGCTCAGCGGGGGCTAAATTTCGGCCCTCTCGCTCTCTCGGCTGCTCTCGCTCGAACTCTGTTACTCGCGGCACTCTCTTTCGGAACTCTCTCTCCGATCCCCCCGCCCACGTCTTGCTTTCCTTCTGTCCCTTCTAAGCTCTCTAGCCAGCGCGCATGGCTTCCTGCTACGCTAGCTGTTGCTGCCGGTCTGCTCCCGACCACCAACTCCGGTGCGACGCTCGCCCTGTCTTCCCTGTCTCTGTCCTTGGTCCTCGTCGTCCTCTTCCGTTCTCTGTTCTCTGCAGGGGCGTCAAGGGCAACAGGGCAACGGGGAAAGAAAAGGAGATGGGGGCCGGGCCAGGAAACAAAAGGGAAGTGGGCCGGCTCAGGTGGAGAAAAGAGAAAAAGGAAGGGAAAAAGGAAGAAGGGGCCGGCCAGGCCCAGCCCTGGCCACTACTTTTTTTAATTAAATGTGTTTGATATTTCTATAGATTCTATTACTATTAATGCTAATGCTTCTAATGTTTATATGCTATGCAATTTAGTGAAAACCATTTTTGATTAGGAATTAAAAATTAATCCATAATTTTATATATAATCAATGAATAATTAAATGGGTCCACCAAAATTTAAGCATCAACAATATCTTGTGAAGGTGCTATCACGAATTGTCATGGCAGGAAAGCAAGCAATTTCGAGCTGAGATTAGATAGGATGATTCGATTATATGCTTCTTTGACAGCTAGATCCCATGCTACAATAACGTCAATATGAAATGCACATTCATGATATCACAAGTACAACTCTTGATGATTATCTACCATGGAAACTTGGTTTTCCTAATTGGATATTGTGATGGCTCCAAAAATGAGGCATTAGTGTATGAATTCATGGCTAACAGAAATCTACAACAACACTTATAAGATATTTTATCATATTCTTTTATGTTTCTGTTTTCTCCATAATAATCCTACAAAACATTCCTTCTTTAAAAAAAAAAAAAATGCGAGGATGTCACATTTAACAGGGGCCAAGCCAAATGTCTTGACTTGGGATGGGAGACTACGATTTGCTATAGACATAGCATAAGGTATATAAATGAGATGCGCATAATTGTGAATTTTTCCCCGCTTCACATTTGCCATTTTTATGGTAAATTTTGAAAGAATTGCAGGTTTGGGTTATCTCCATAACAGTTGTGTCCCGCCCATTATCCATAAAGGCTAGAGTGTGCAAAAAAATTAGGAACCGCCCAGACCACTAGGAATCAGACTGGAATTGGCGGTTCCCATGAGGGTCGGTCCAATTCCCAATTTTAGCATGGAATTGCCCGCCTAGCCACCCGAACCAGACCGGTATATATATAAGTAATCTAGTCTCAATTATTTAATTATTTTGTAGTTTGTCGACCAAATATATATATATTTGTAGTTATTGGATATTATTGACTAATTTTGTCCTTAGGTGTGTAATAGGATTAACTTCCCTACTTTTTTTTTTAAAAAAAAAATTCTAATAATCCATTTACTTGCTTTCTCAATAAAAAAAAATAAACAAATGTAGAGGAAGGAAAAAATTGATTGGAGATGTCCATAAATATTGTGTCACTTTGTCGTCATGATATGAAATTAAGAGCCAACGGCTCATTTTAAAAGTATAATTAGGTCTCCCACTAGCCATTCCCATGATTAAATTAGGTTGATGTTGAAAAAAGATGGACCAAGCGATTAATGTTTTAAGAGTTTAATTCTCCACATTTTTCTAGTGCAGGAAACCATAAGAGGGCTACACTGTGACCTTAGAAGAAATTAAGTTTTTAGCTAACAAGTATTGTTTATTCGCTTCACCCTATAGTTTTCAATCCCTCATCAAAATCGATGGAATGCAATTCTAGCCAAATATAAGACCGAACAAGCTTTGGTGCTCTAAATAGAAAATAAGTCCATCGTCATATTTGTCAATGAATGCAATTCTGTAGGGATTGGAGACCGGTTCCATAGACCCACCCAAGAATTGGACCAGAGTAGCGGTTGATTCTTGGGTGGATCCATGGAGCCAACAAATGGGCCTTTCGGAACCGGTCCTTAGTGGGTGGTTCTCAATTCCAAGATGGGAACCGCCCACTCAAACTATGATTACCCCTTATGGAGACATCAAGGCTTCAAATATCTTGTTGAATGAAAACATACAAGCCAAACTATCCGACTTCGGTCTTTCAAGAGCTTTGGCAGCTTAAAATGGCACTTACAAGTCAACCACTCCTTTGGGCACTCCTGGCTCCGCCCCCTCCCAAGTAACGGCTTAAACTCGATATTGATGCAATGGTTCTCAATCTCTGTATGCACAGAAAATCTGACAGTCCGTGTTCTTATTGTATGTCAAGCAAGTAAGGTTATGGATTAAACAATAAAAGCGATGTCAACAATTTCCGGATCATGCTCCTTGAGCTAATTTCAGGACATCCAGCGATCAATAAAAGTGGAGATGGAAATAGCGTGCCCATACGTGAATGGGCAATTCCGAAGTTCAAAAGTGGATATATGTGCAGACTTGTTGATCCAAAGGTGGAAGAAAAATTCGATATTGACTCATTTGAAATAGCAGCAAAGGCTACGGAGTCTTTTGCACAAAAAGAACTAGGCGCAAGGCCGAACATCATGTTTCAACAGAATTGAAGGGGCCGATTGAACTGGCATCCAAGCCCAGTAGTACATGGACGGAGGAGAATATAGCAGCGACCTCCTTGGAAGTTGAATCAGATGGTGCACCCCGGCAGGGTAGTGCATTTTACCCATTAGTATGCATCAATGTCGGTTGTCAAACTTTGGCAACTCCCAGTACTAAAATCAAGCCTTCCAATATTTTGAATTTGTGTATATATATAAGTTTGGAATGCCCAGAGGCTATTCTTGTCTGTTTCATTGTAAGTGTCGCACAAGCACTATCTTTCAATTTCGTCAACTTTATTGATAGTCATAAATCGTTCATGTTATTCCTAAATTACAGCTAGTAACTTGATCAGCTAGTTACCAGTTATACGAATTTACAACCATGATTCATAATCTTACGACCAATATTACATTTTTACCATGAGCGAAATATAAGTCCATTTTCCAAGACCGAACTAGAAATGCCCCTAAGAAAGGTGGCTGTGGAATGAGAAATTCTATGTAATATGGGGATATCGTCTATACTAGCTTAAGCCATGGAGCTGAGTCGTGATAATTGTGCAAATTTTGTTTCTTCAACTCCTTTTGCGGATCTAATATATATGTATACAAAAAAAAAAAAAAACACTAATAGTGCTAAGTGAGATAAAATAACTTTTAGAAAAATAATGAATGTCTTCGATAAAGTATTTATATCAAGCATGTGAAATGCGTGGCCATGAAGGCTAACAAATAGTTGGTTAAAAAAAGCTAATAAAAAATATATACAAGCGCACAACAACTTCTACAATACTCTTGCAGTGCCGTACCATATTACCATTGACTTATTTACATGAGAGCTATAATTTGTTTGGCCCCTATATTTTCATTTATTATTATAAGTCAAGATATTATTAATTAAAAAGGCTTTTGAAGAATTAGTATCATCAAGGTAATTAATTGGTCTTCCTACTATTTTGCGAATCTAATATATATGTATGCAGAAAATAACTTTGCAAGTAACTAAACAAGATAAAACAATTTTATCAAACATGTGAATTGCTTGGGTTAGGCTAATTGATGGCATGAGCCCACAAAATAAATGGTATAAGCCCACAAAAAACTTCAATCATACATTTGTTATGCCATATGATAAGACAACTAGTTGTCATAAGTAAAAATGAATATATCATAACATGTTGTAAAATTGATATATAGCATCATAAATATGTTGTTGTATTATGAAGTACAACAATAGCGTAACAATAGAGAGAGAGAGAGAGAGAGAGAGAGAGAGATTAAATCTCTTTAGAAAATGGCCAAAATCACTGTGCTGTTCTCGCCAAACGTTAATTGGAATGGCTCAGGTTCCACATTTATTACCCACCTTACTCTTGAAAAAACAGGAATTCCGTGTTAGGCAACAAGTAATAAAATATGAGAGTGAAGCAAAACATAAATATCATGGAAATTACAACCAAAAAAAGAAGAAAAAACCACAAGATGAAATTACACTCGCATCATTTGTTGACAACTTGTATCTGTGATAATTCACCAATTTGTGTAGACTAGAATACATCTAAAGATTGAAGTTTAAAGATACATAATATAGAAAAAATGATTAAAAATTTCTTGATTCGTCTATTCAAACAAAATATCTTGGCGTAAAATCATATAATGTTTTTATTCAATTAAGCATTTTGAATGATATGGGAACTCAATTGTGCTGGAGTTGGTGGAACATGAAAAGCAAAAATCAATCGTCATCACATTGCCAACATGAAATGACTCTTGATGACCTACGCTCTCATATTCCACATCAAAAAGATCTATTTTTCCATGGAGAAAGTATTCTTCGACACACTTTATTTTATCGTGCGACAACCTAAAAAGGGGGAAGACGTGGCTTTAAAAAAAGTGAGGCCGATTTGTATCCACTGAGTTGGTCGTTGTTTTGCCTTTTGTTTCATTTATCCAAGTGCAACTCAAGTCCCCTCCATTATTTACGAGCGAAACATCTTGGCAAGTCTCCATGCATACATTTTTCTTCTTGGTTGTTGTACGTCATACATTGCACAAGTCCCATTGCCATTAGCAAAGAAGGGAAAAATTTACCAAATTAATTATGAACCTATTGAATAGACATCAATTCAGTCATACATTTTTCAATTTTATCAATCGAGTCATATAACTCTATGTGAAATTCTAATGTAAATGTTTCCAGATAATTTGTGAAGATTTTCTAATGCAGCATACATGTCATTCGGGATTTCATGTTAGTTCATCATTACATGCTAAATTAGAATGCACATAGTCATAGCATTTAAGTTTAATTATGTTCATGTTAAACAAGAAAAATGCAAAAAGAGTAAATTGGCATCGCTTGTTCTTATCTAGAAATCATGTCTAAGTCATGCATACATCAAATGGTTCTTGGTCTTCAATTAATATTTTGCAAAACATTCATTGGAAGCTTTGCTCATCACATCAAGGATTTTCCATCTCCTTGAGTAATTTAATAATTGCGCAAATTATTGAGTGTCAAATTCTTATTTGTGGGCCCACATGATCATCTCTTACATGTTAGTGGTTAGGCTTAAAACTGACTCAAATTACTTGCAAAATATTTTTGAATAAAGAGAAAAGGTACCGAAAAAGGCGTTATATTTACCTAACGTAACCAAGTCCTCGTATTCATGAATATCTGGTTCATAAATTGCTTGACTTTCTCATTAACCCATAATGGATTAGTGACTACTCCAAATTGAATTGATTTGCATGGTTAGATGATTAAATTAAACCCCCCCCCCCCCAAAGTTGCAATTGGTATGAGCTTGAGAGAGTTTGCGCTAAGTGTAAGCTTAGTATTCCATTAGCTTTCCTTAGAGGTTTACCTCTAGAAAAGTTGTAATAGGGAAAAATAAAAGGAAGAAAGAAAAAAAAAAATGCTCCAATGCCCCAACATGGCTTGGGAAATAGCATGTGAGATGCACATGCTTGTTGCCTGGCAAGGATTTAGCCAGCTAGTGTCTTTATTTGAGACTAGATTAGTCATTTCATGCCTGAGATAACATTCATTCTAAGTTTTCTTTTGAGAAAACAACCATGCTTCATGCTTTTATTTAAACATTTTTTAACTTTTGATGACTCCACTCTCATATTCATTTTTTTTTAAAAGAAAATTTTCAACAACAAAAATCTCTTTCTAATTGGAAAAAGCATACATACTACAACAACCGACATTTTTTTTCTCGACGAATGAAATGGGTTTTGGCTTCTTTTCAATCTATAAATGTGAAAGCAAAATTCATTTTTCCTAAAGCAAAAGTTGCCGCTTTTTAATATCTTTAACCTGCATTATTGAAGCAAAAGTCGTTTTTAATTATACTTGATGGTGCATCCTGCAATTAGTCCAATGCTTTTCTTGCTCAACCTATAAATAAAAGCACTAGGGAATTGTTTTTGGGCCCCCCTAAAAGAGAAAAGTAAAATCATATGTGAATCATGCTATAAGTTCCGCGCTTCCACAATGAAAGTGATTGTGTCCCATGCCCATGAATTCGAGAAAACAAAAAAGAAGAAGCAGTTATTTTCGCTTTAAAATAGTCTAATCAATTCGCTAATGCTCTAATCATGCTATGAAAAGTTGTGCATTATCATCATCATTCGTGATATAGATTTTGGATTGGATTTGTAGATTTTTTAGGATGTTGTTGTGCTTTGTGTTAATGCGTAGTATCTCTATGAGCCTATTAAATGGTTTGTTGATAAGCATACTAGTTTTAGGATTATCTTTGTGGGTTGGCCACCGGCAATATAGATGGAGACTTATTCAATAAGTAATCTTGGTTGCCTTGCTCACAAGACATTAAGCATGATCATGGTTAGATATTTGAGCATGATATTGGTCAATGGAATGAACATTTACGTGTGATTTGATGAGATTGATCAGTAGACTAGATTATTGATACTTGTTTTAATACTATTGATGAAATGGGTAATTCTACTATGAATATAGTTATGTTGAAGTATTATATAACTCATTTTGATCTTGTAAGTTCGTTATATTCTGGATTTGGTGTAAATGAGTTACATTTTTGTGTATTAAACATGTATAATGGATGCTCGATTTGTTAAGAAAAGATTGAATATCAACACAAACTACAAAGGGCATCCCATGACATTCAGGCATGATTCTTTTCACAACAACAATTTCTTTTTAAATGGAAATGTCATCCGACAAACTTATATTACGAAGACTAAGACATGACGCGTGAAATGGTTTTGGCACCTTTTCAATTAGGAAATGTGAAAGCAAAGCTCACTTTTACTAAAGCAAAACTTTTTGCTCAATGACTTTAATCGGAGTACAATTTGCATTATTGAATCGGCAATCATTTTTTTTTTTTATTGTTCTCCATCAGGAAATCTGTCCACTACCTTTTCTTGCTCAAGCCAAAAAGACTTTTCTTTTGGCCCCCACAAGAGAAGTAAAAATTATCTACGAATCTTGTGAGAAGTTCTTGGCTTCCATAATGGAAAATATTGCATCCCATGTACTTGAATTGAAGAAAACTAAAAGTGTTTCCGCTTTAAAATGGACTAATTAATTTGACAATGTCCTGGATCTTGCTATGAATGCGTTGTGACCAGGAGTACTCTTCCCCCACAAGGAACGGCATTATCAATGGGCCACCGTGTGTGCATATCTAATCAGACTTATTATTTGGGATTTTTTTTCCCACTGGTTTAACTTCATACATAGAAGAATTTGACCATTATTGGTTGTCTCATAAAGAGGAAATATGAAAAAAAAAATGCGTAGAAAGAAATATATGTAATTGTGTATAAATGAAATAGAATGTAAATTCTCTCTTATACGCATACAAAATGGGTACCCAATGACGATTTTACAGCAAATTAATTTTTTTTTACTATAAAAAACTTCAAACTAGTACATTTATGATAAATTTACCCTCCATTAATTTTCATTAAATTCTACTATTAAATTACTAAGTTGGATAATACGTAACAATGTATGAGTGTACTAGTTTTAAATTTTACCTTTGTTTGTCATGGGCATATCATTTTGTGATTTTTCTTTGTAGTAATCCAATTTAATGGAAACTAACGGAAGATAAATTTGTCACAAATATATTTGGATTTTTTGTGTTAAAAAAATTAGTTCTTAGTAAATTTATTATAGATATACTAGTTTGGGATTTTTTATTATCAAAAAGTTATATTTGAGTAAATTTGTCATAAGTATAAAAGTTTGGCTTTTTTGTGAAATTAACCCATCTACATATAAACCTGCATTTGTGTAACTTACCAGATTTATTTCATTAAGTTACTAGCTAGTTTTCTTTTACTAACTAAGTTGCTTACCAACAATGGTTGTTTTTCTCTTTAATTTAACAATATATCTATTGAGTTACCAACTTTTATATTCCTTACTTCCAATCCGTTAAATTTATAGGCTTTTTTTTTTTCAGATATTACCAACCTTAATTATAGTGATATCAATTTTCCCTAATAAAGTTACCAACTAGTTTTGTATTACTAACTCTTATTTGATTTAGTTACTGGCATTTATTTATTTATTTATTTCAAATTAAATTTTTTTTTCTATCTCTTACATAAAGAAGAAAACCTCTCTTATATATTATATACTTTTATTGACCATTTTTATCGATGCCTTAAATTTATAAATGATGAGATGAAATTACCCATTTTTATATGAGTGACTCACTAATGTTTTCTTGATTAAGTTATCAATCAATTTTGAATTACCAGCTCTCATTTGAGTTGCTTTACCAACATTTAGTTTTTTTTTTGCTCTTACTTACCAACTTGTTTATAGAGTTATTACTTTCATTTGTGTTAGTCACCAAAATTTTAGATATATAAACTCTTTTAAGATATTACCAATCTCAATTAGAGTGATTACCAACTTTTCTTTTTCTAAGTTAGTTACCAATGTTTATTTGTCTTTTCTTAAATTACTAATTTCTATCTCTAACCAAAAAAAAAAAAAAATTCCTTTTATTGTTTAGTAACTTCTATTTATCTTTCTCATCAGTAGCTTAAATTTTCCAACTAATTTATGGTAAGTAACTCACTTTGATAACCAATATTAAGTTGTAGTTTAATGGAACAAAATTTAGTGAGTCACGGTAATTTGAGTTGGTAATAGTTAGTAAATGTAAGGGGCCACTAAGTGAAAGCTATTAAACATCAAAAAATAACTCGTATGAGAGTTGGTACCTTAAAATTAGTTGGTGATTTAGGGCGCGCATGACAAAATTTCTATTCCAGAAATTGATTCTGGCCAGAAATTGATTTCTAGCCAGAAATTGATTTCTCAATTTCTATTCCCCGGACAAGTTTCGAGCAAAAAACCCGTTTGATAACAACTCAAAATTTCTATTTCCTAACAAAACTGTTTGATAACAAAATAAAATTTCTATTTCTAGGAATAGAAATTGATTAGATAACAACATAGGAAATTCTCAAATATAAAATAATAGCAGAAATAATACTAAAACAATATAGAAAATCCTCAAATACAAAAAATAGTCGAAATAATACTAATACATTAGAAAAGTTGAAAATACAATTTCATGGAATTTATATTACATGTGCTTACGTTTCCTATTACGTAATATTTTCTTTCGAAAAATAAACAACGTGGCAAAAAAAATTGAAATTCAATTGTAGTGAATATGTCGTTATGTTTTTGCCGAAATTGATTTCACATTAATCAAATAAGTCTAATGATAGCCATGATTATAATAGTCTAATCTCCTAAAAAAAAATCCTAACTTCAAATCTAATTCCAATTTCTTTCCAAATTTTGTTAAAAATATCCTCACCGTGTTCAAAAATCGTCACCAATTTTTTTCAAAATTATCAACACTAGGATTATTTAAAAATTTATTATCAAAATCTATATTTTCATCAACACTCTTACAAGAGCAACATATTTCTTATTAGATCTCTTTTCCTTATAAAAGAAAAATCGGATGAAACCCTAGTGATTTGACCCCTTTTTACCGCCTTAATATGAAGTTTATGATTAAAAAAATAGTTAGCCAAATAGAGTCGTTGGCTGGCATACACGGAAGAGTAGGTGAAGAAAGACTCGTTAGATATGAATATGACCAATTGACTATTACCATGCATAAAATCTCTTACGTGCAACAAATGAAGCCTTGTTCATTCAATTCTCACCATCTAGCCCAATGGTTAAGATTTTCAATCAATATTGATTAGAATGATTATATTAAAAAATCATTAAAATATTTTGGACTAAATTAACTATTTCTATTTCTATTTCAATATTTGTGATCTAAAATATTTTGGACTAAATTGAAAAGTTGAGAAAAAAATTTTCTATTTCTATTTCTATTTCAGAAACCGAGAAGTTAAAAATTTCAGCTTCTCGATTTCTTCGATTTCTCTATTTCTGGAATAAAAATCTGTTTCAGAAATAGAGAAATCAAATTGCATTACCAAACGGATTTCTGTTCCAAACTGTTCTAAGAGAAACAAGAAACAGAGAAATTGAGAAACAGAAATTTTATCATCGCGCCCTTAGGTTGACAATTTTGCATAAAAGTTAATAAACTTGAAACATTTGCGAGTGATGTAAATAAAAGTTGGTCAGTTAGTATAGAAATTCTTAATTTGCAAACTACATAAAATAATCATTATTTCATCAAAGTGATAGTAAATTACCAACAAGTTATTTAGAAAAAAATAGTTACCGATAATTTTTTTAAGTGACATTTTTTTTTATAATTACCAATACTTATTAAAATTCATTGTCATGGAAAAAAATCCTTATTTTGTGGACACGAAAAAAATAATATTGGAAAACTCTCTTAGTGTAAAAGGAATCATGAGAAATTATGGACACTTGATTAGCGGCATAGAAGTAGATGTCACCTCATGATCAATCCATATTCCATTGATGTACGTAAATTCCACGGTGCAGGATTGGTGTGAAACGTGAACAATTGACATGGAAATCATAATCGCAAATGGACAAGTCGCCGATGACTTTAAACCCTCATGTTACATTCTTACTTTCTACTTACCATCTAAGTAACTTTATATTAGATACGAGGACGACAACCTCGGTTATTGTTCTTGGGCAACTTTCACTTTAGAAAGTTGAAAGGGATAGGCACCAAGCTAAAAGCAGCAGACAAAACTGCAAATTCCACGGTGCAGGATTGGTGTGAAACGTGAACAATTGACTTGGAAATCATGATCACAAATGGACAAGTCACCGATGACTTTAAACCCTCATGTTACATTCTTACTTTCTACTTACCATCTAAGTAACTTTATATTAGATACAAGGACGACGACCTCGGTTTCTATTCTTGGGCAACTTTCACTTTAGAAAGTTGAAAGGGATAAGCACCAAGCTAAGAGCAATAGACGAAACTTCTTTCATTATTCCAAGTAAAGGAGAGAAATCTGTTCAAAAAAAAAAAAAAAAAAGTAAGGGAGAGAAATGAAGAATTTCTCACTTACTTTTTAGCTCAGGAAAGTATATTAATTCTTGTGAATTCACATTATGCTGGACTTAGTGCGAAGATTAGTCAAAACACGTGTTCCACACAAAATCATCTTTTTGGTTGGAAAATATATCCCAAACAACTTTAATAATGTGATAGGACAATACAAGATTCTCTTCTCATCTCATCAATAAGGTGAATAATAAGTATTATTGACCATGGGGTCTACATTGTGTTCTTCCATTGATTCAAGCGCAAGTCAAGTCTCCTCCATTATTTAAGCTAAAAAAAATCTTAGCAAATAGATTGCTCTCTTTGTGTGGGATTGTACGTTTTGTGGGTAAATGTAGATTCTGTCGTTATTGTGGAGATCTTTTTATATCTAAGATAACATTCTCATCAATTCCTATTAACTGTAAAATGTTAGATTTTGTTAATTTGAAAACAAAGTTGAGAAATTCATAGTTATTTGTGTTGACACAAAAAAATGATCAACTTTTTTAGTATCATCAATAAGTGGCAAGTTCAGTTGATCTCGTCAATGAAGATTAGTATATACCTAGCACCTCCTTTCAACTAAACCTAAGAAGGCCCACATAAATCTGAATGAATGTAGCCCACTTTGTACCTTGGTCATGTGAATTGTCATGATGAACTACGAACTACACTAGGGAAAATTGTTCAAAAAATCTTAGTTTATACTTTTGCCAATTCAATCATAAACTTTTCAATTTTGCCAATTCAGTCTTAAACATTTTCACTTTTTGTCAATTGAGTCCATTTAGCCAATTTTGGCCAGAAATTACTAACATAGACAGTCGATCTTTGACGTGGCACTTTTTTTAATACTATTTTGAATTTTCTTTTTTTACTTTGGGGGGGGGGGGTTTGGATCTAGGGTTAGCAACCCTCATTGGCCCTAGGTCCAAAAACCTAAAGAAAAAAAGTAAAAAGTTCATAAAAAATTCAAATATTATTTAAAAAGTGCCACAATAGCGTCGGCCATGCATATCGGCAATTTTAGTCAAAAATGGCTGAATTGACTCAATTAGCAAGAAGTGAAAGGATTTAGAACTGATTAGCAAAAAGTGAAAAGGTTTAGGACTGAATTGACAAAAGTAAAAAGGTTTATGGCTCAATTGGTAAAGTTGAAAGGTTTTGAATTGAATTGACAAACATGCAATAGGTTTAGAACTTTTTGGACAATTTTCCCTTCTATACTACTTGCTGTGAAGGTACTTTTTGAATCATTGTGGCAAGGATGCAAGCATTTTCAAGCAGGGGTGAGATATAATGCTACAACCATTTGCTTATCTAGGAATTTGCCCTTACGCCTAGTAAAGCCACATCCATGATATTTCTGGCACAACTCTTAACTATTGTTCACCATGGAAACTTGGTTTCTTTGATTGGGTATTATGATGACACCAAAAGGATGCCGTTAATATATGAACTTATGTCTAATGGAAACCTACAACAATACTTATCAAGTACTTCATTGTATTTTTGCATGTTTTAATTTCTTCTAAAATAATTTCTCAAATATCTGTTTCTTTCTCGTGTATGATGCGAAGATATGCTGATCTATATCAAGGCCATGCCAAATGTGTTGATGTGGAGTAAGAGACTGCAAATTGCTATAATGTAGCACAATGTAGATAAATGACATATCATTATTACCACTTTTGCTCCTTTGGATTGGCATTATTAAAGAAGATTTTGCAAGAATTGCAGGTTTGGAATGGTTTATGCTTCTCTAAGGACTTGACGGAATATAGGTTAATTATAACATTGATAAAGGGCTCGAGAACTCGAGGAGATTCCTTATCGATGACCTGGAAATTGTCTTCTCATCCACGTTCTGATGTTTCTATTGTAGGAATCAATCAGTTGGGTTGAGCAAGAAGAGTGATATTTGTTGTTTTGAAACCGTCCTCTTTAAGCGAACTACAGGCCATCCGGCAATGATGATAAAGCAGGAAGGATGCGTGAACATACCCAGTGATTACTATCATTGAGAATCAAGATATACAGAGGATCTTGGATACACAGCTAGAAGGGAAATTCAACACTAACTCGGATTGGAAAGCGGTAGAGATTGCCAAGTCTTGTACACTACCAACTGGCATTCAAAGGCCGGACATAAATCATGTATCGGAAGTATTGAAGGAATCACTGGCAATTATTTTGGCATCTGCAAAAAGCCTAGAGGATTGTCACCAAAAGTACCCGATCATGTGAGTCTTTCAAAAGCAACTGCATCCTCACAATGGACCTATGGCAAGGTAGTTTGGCCCACCAGTAGACTTTTCGCTTTTGCTGCAGAATTCCTCAGCAGCTAGTACTGAACTCAAGCCAACTTATTTTTTGAATTTATGCCTGGATGTAGATTTGCATAATGATAAGTTGTTCTTGTCTTTGTAATTGAGTGTGTCGATGGAGAACCATTTTCAATAACTTTCTCCAACTTTTTTTTATGTGCAAGCAAGCCTTATAACTTATTTTATTTTGTTCAATCACGTCCTTCCATCATTTATTATTACTTCTTCCATTTCATAATGATGGCATATAAATTATTTTATTTAATCTCACTGTCCTACGAGAATACATAATTTCCACTAGGTAAAAAATGAAATCAAGAAAATTAAAGAAAATACATAATTTCCACTAGGTAAAAAACGAAATCAAGAAAATTAAACAAACACAATGCGAACCCTTTTTTTTCCTTTGCACTGCACATTCTCTAGTATAACGATCTAATTTTAGAATCATACGCATTGAACTTTTAGGTTCCAACAAAAGAGAACACAAAAATATGACTCAAACTTTGTTATTTGTTATGTTAATCATGATTAACATATACCTACATGAAAAGAAATATGTAGTTGAGAGATGAACTAAATTTTTTAAGGTCAATTAGAGAGTATTTAGCGTAAAAGAGGGAAATATAAGAGGTTAAAGTAAATTATCTTATTTTATTGTAAAAGTTGGTTGAAACAGAGAAATAATTTCAAATAAATATCCAACTCATGAATAGGCCAATTAACCAAAAGCATATCTGTGAGGTTTTTTTTTTTTTTTTGGTCAGGCACATGTGTGAGGTTTGAAAAGGACAAAAAAATTATTCAAGATGGCCTCTACTGTTTGATATGCGATTATTTCCTTGAATTTTTCTTTAAATAGAAACTTTCCACCGGTAAAAGCAAGAACATAACTAAGCAAGTATGAGAATAAACCAAAAAATAAAAATAAAAATAAAAATAAACTAAAATTGAAAATCATACGCTATGCCGAAATACCTCTTTTCCTTTGCAAAAATAACGTCAATTTACTACTCAAATCCATGCATTATACACAATATTTTCTAATATGTATCCATATGGTGATTCTATGTTAGTACAAATCAAGTGTAAAATTAACAAAAGTTTTAAAAAATTATTTGAAAATTCTCAATTCGAGACATTACCACTTTACTGTTCAATTCCAAATTGTCTTCTACACAAAATTTAGTTTAGGACATCCAAAAAGGAATTTGATGCTAGGTGTGAGATTTTGGTGGATCAATTGTTTTAAAAGGTTAAGCTATTTATCTAGTACTAAGCGTGAAAATATTCAATTGGAGAGGAAAGTGAGGCCTGAAAAAATTCGAACTTAGAATCTCCAAATCTAATGCTATTTCAGATTTTGATGGATCACTATCAATTGTTTTAAAAGTTTACGCTATTAGATAAATGTGTCTTTTATTATTTTAATATTATAACACTAGGCAACGAGTAATGAAAAATATGAAAGTGCTACAAAACATAATGTTTTTTGAAAAAGTCACCACAACACGATCAATTAAGATAATAAAACTTCAAAGAGAAACTACGACATGAAATTATGAAATCACAATTCAAGCTCCCTCTCCCTCTCCCTCTCTCGCGACTTTGTTGATCTACCATGAGAATTGACCAAAGCACTACCGATCTCTGTTAATTCAAAAGACAAGGGGAGAGTCAAGTAATCAAAGCCAATATTACAATGATAATCACACAGCCATCATTGCTCTAGCTAAGACATTGTCGAGAGCAACTGCAGTAAATAATATTGAAAGAGATGTGGTTTGATATAAACCTCGAAGAGAAGAAGACATATGGTCACTAGATGAAAGGAATCCATCAGAATGAAAATGTCTCGGTTCAACCAATTAAAGCAAAACTTAGCAATGATAACGCTGTTTGTCTCATAATAAATGATGGACCAAAGATTCGGTCGATTCCATAGCCATTTTATTTTCTTTCTCAGTAAGAAAACATCATGTGTTAGCACAAGAAGAATACATCAAAAGGGACTTAAAATAACAATGAATCTTCTTCTCCGGATGACCTCCTCAAAAATTATGAAACCTTTGTTTAAGCATATGTAGAAGCACGAGATTTTTAATAGTCTTAATCCATTAATGATTAGATTGGGTTCAATAAGAGATGGTGTTTATCTCACACCGCTTGTCTAGATGGTTTATAAGTTCTCGTGTTAGACTTTCTAGCACACAATCAAATCATTACACAAATCAACCAACTTTTGATGACCCTCTCATCTTCCTAGTTTTTTCTTCTGCTTTTTGAAAAGGAAAAACACTTTCTACAACAAGAATCTCTTTTTGAATGGAAAAATCATCCGAGAAATGTATACAACAACAACCAAGATTTTTTTTATTATTATTCAAGAATGAAGTGGGTTTTGGCATCTTATCAACCTAGAAATGTGAAAGCAAAACTCACTTTTTATTGAAGCGAAGTATTTTCTTTTTAATTTCTTTAATCGTAGTACAATGTGCATTATTGCAGCAAAAATCATTTTTATTGTTCTCGATGTGGTACATCGTGTAAGTAGCCAAATGCTTTTCTTGCTCAAGCCATTGACAAAAGCACTTGGGACATTTTTCAGCCCACATAAAAGGTTAAAAAAATGTACGTGAATCACGTGGATCGAAAGAGATTGTGTCCCATGCCCTTGGATTTATTTAAGATAATTATGATTATGTTTGGTAGCCAGGATAAAAATTGAGATAGGATAAAATATTTCATATCTTTTGTTTGGTTCATGCTCAAAATAAGATAAAGTTGGATATGAGAGAATAGAGCCTTGATACAAATATCCAACGGAGGAAATGGGATAAATGTGAATATGATTTATTATATTTATGCTATAAAAACTATTTTTCTTGAATAATAAATTTCTTAAAGTAAAAAAAAAATATTATCGGTAAAAAAAGCTGGAACAAAAGTGGATAATTAATTTGCTAATGCTCCGGATGATACTTTGAAAAGTTGTGCATTGAAATCATGAGTAGTTTTCCCAGCAAGGAAGGACATTATCGATGGGTTATCATGTGTGCACGTCTAATCAACATTTATCGGGGATATTTTTTCACAGGTTAAAATTCTTACATACGAAAATTTGATCAATATTGGCTATAACTCAAGAATATGAGATATGTAAAATGCGTGGAAAGAAATATGTATAATTGTGTAACTAAACAAAATAGAATGTAGGCTCCTTTTAATTTTCGAAAAATGTGACATTTTTGAAAAATGCTTTTTGGGAAGACTTCAAGGAAATAACAATATTTTCCGATATTTGACTAAAACCTGAAAGGTATTGGAAACTAATTTTTGTCGTTTGGTAAGGAACATAATTTCCTCCTTACACTTTTTTCAATAATTTTAATTCTTTTTTTCTTAAAAAATAATTTTTTTTATTATTTTTATTTTTCATTTTCTTTTCATTCCTTTCTCTTTCAATCCATCGTTGGCCATGGCAACAATTGGCAATCAGCCACGGGTTAGTTCAAGCCTTGTAGCCTCGGGCAGGGCTCCACCTCGCCAAAGGTTGATCGGTGAGCTTGAGCTCACTTGTGAGTGATCACCCGCCGTGGTTGTGGTTGGAGACCAACTAAAAGAAAAAAGAAAAAAAAAGATAAGATAATTAAATTTTTTTTATAAGAGAAATGAAAAAAAAAAACATAATAATTAATAGTAATGCATGGAGGAGAATGTGCTTTGTTTGAGTGAAAGAAAAGGGAGAAGTGAAAATCATTTTTTGCACTTTTGAATGTGTTTTTTTCTATTTACAAAAAATGTTTTCATTCACTATTTGATTTCTTGTCGACCAAATGCTAAAGGCATGAATGATAACCATTCTGACCATAAATTGATTTCTAAAAGAAAATATATTTTTCTATTTATATTTCTTGGATAAGTTCTAAGAAAAAGTACTCGTTTGATAAAAACACAAAATTTCTATTCTTAGAAAAAATTCATTTGATAACAATAAAAAATTCCGTCGGTCACCAACCGCTACTACCAGCGATCACTAGTGGCTAGCGGCTAGTGAACAACAACAGGCGATGGTGGTAGTGAATGGTGGCCGCCAACAATCGTCAATGACAAACGACAAGCAATGACCAGGGAGTGGCAGTGATGGACAATGGATGCAGATGGGCAGACAGCTAAAAGTGAGAATGAACGATGAAAATAATTTTCATTTTCCATTTTTGTTCCAGAACTAGAAAAGTAAAAAAAAATTTACTTCTGATTTCTATAAGGCGTAAAAATCTATTCCATAAATAGAAAAATAAAACAGTTTTACCAAATATATTTTTATTCAAGAAACAAGTTTAAAGCAGAAAAATGGTTTTGGAATAAAAATAAAATAGTTATCATGTGCACTCTAAACAATTTTTTTTCTAGAATTTTTTTTTTTTAAGTAAAACAAGCGAAGCTGTAAATTTTATCTTCACATTTTGTTAGAATCAAATATGATTTAAATTTCGTACTTTGTGCGAGGAAGAGATAGCGAATGAATCATTCTTATCGGGGATCATTTAGAAATAATAATATGAGCTTACAAACTCTCAAATGCACTCCAAAGTACTTCATTCCTTAATTTCAAAATAAATACTCATTTCACCTAATAAATTAGAATGAATTTTGGTTGACAACCTAATTTAACGGTATCTTGGGTAAATGAGTATATATCAATAGGCGATTAAATTTTGGGAAAATTACCAAAAAATCCCTATACACTACATTTGTGTCAATTCAATTCCAAATATTTCAATTTGACTAATTTAATTTTAAACTTTTTTGACAATTTGCCAATTGAGTCATTCTAACCAATTTTGGTTAAAATTTTTGAAGTCAACTTTGGTCGTCCTACATGGTAAGATCAATGTTAACATGGACAATTTTTATAATATTTTTAAAAAATTGAATTTTTATTTTCTTTTTTTTCTATATGCTTGGCAAGGGTCAATTGTGGCCAATGAGGCTACAGTGGCCTTGCCCAAGGCCATTGGCGTCTCACTAGTCATGGGTGAGGCCTTCGTGACCCAGTGGCCAACATGGGTCATCGGCAACCCTTGCTAACCACAAAAAAAAAAAAAAATAATAATAATAATAATAATAAGATAATTCATAATTTTAAAAAAATACAAAATTGTTTACATTAGCACTAACCGTGTCATGTAGGATGACTAGTGTCAACATCAGCAATTCCGGGTCAAATTTGGAAAGAAGGACTCAATTGGTAAATTATCAAAAGTTTTATGACTAAATTGGTTAAATTAAATTGTTAAGGATTAAATTAGCACGGACGCAATATGTTAAGGATGATTTTCCCGTTAAATTTTGATTCTAATAATGTGAGACTATTGCACATTGTAAGTTTGTGGAATTAATGTTAACTATTTAAAAACCTTCAATTGTTGCATGAAGAACATCTTTTTTTAATTATTGGAACAGGAATCACAGTATATGAAGCTAGTGTAACAAGAGGTAGCCCAAAGTCTAAATCTATCATTTATACTCAGCCAGACCAAACTTGACTGAAACAAAATATAAAGTTCATCGGGAAAACACCATGAACACAATTAATCAACAAAAATAAAAGAAAAGAAAAAAACCACGGACATGGAATTACAAAATCAGCATTTTATTAGTCACACACAATTCATCTTAATTTGAAAATTACCGTGAAAAATAGAAAATCATGACAGAAAACCAGGTTCAAGAATGATATTATAGTCAGAGATCACAAATGTTGACTTATGAAATTACATTTAAATTGGAAAACACTTTATTCTTTTCTTCTTCTTCTTCTTTTTAATTAAATGATATCATCACGAGCAATTCAGTGATAAAGATCCGTGAAAGTCCACCAATTTGTCCGTCCGATCAAGGAAGATATATAGAAATAGTAAATAAAAATTTATTGATCCATCTATTTAAACAAAAAATCTTGGCATATTTATATAACGTTCTCGTCCGATCAAGGAAGCTCTATTTTATCAATTTCCTTACCGTGAGAGAAAAGAACGATTTTCGGGCTAGTCAAGCAATTCACAAATTTCGACCAAAAAAAAGCAATTCACAATTCACTTTCCAAGATATCAAACCAAATCAAGCTTCAAGGCAAAATGCTTTAAACCAAATGCATTTTGAATGATCGACGTGGATCCCTTTTCTCGATGTGCACATATTACAGCATAGGAAATATTTTTAATCATGCTTAGGATTGATTGATCCATAATAATTGTCTTGGGACCTCAATTGTGCTGGACTTGGAGAAATATGATCCTGTTCACATTCACAAAATGAACAGATTCTTGATGACCCTTGCTCTGATGTTTCATATCAGAAAATTTGGTTTCTTCCGTGGCATATTGTCCGTCCCGCTTTATTCTATTGTACAAACAACAACCTTAAAAAATATTTACAAATGTGGCTTTAGGAAAAGAGAAAGGTGTAGTAATACTTTTAGAATTAGGAATAATGCCACGAAAAACTCTAAATAGGTATAGAAATAGATTTACTGAAAACTAATAATCTTAAACCGGTACACTTGTGATAAATTTATTCTCCATTAGTTTATATTAAATTTTACCATTAAATTACTAAATCGGATAATATATGAAGTTGACAGGTATATCAGTTTGCAGTTTTACCTAATGTTTTTAGTTTTATGATTTTTTGTTATATTAATTCAAATTTATCAAAAGTTTATCCGTTTGGGGTTTTTTATTTGAGACTTTTTGTAATATTAATATTAGAATTTCTATCCCTGCTTACTGCTCTCCTTTCCTCGTTTTCCTGTCCTCCATTGAAAAGAAGCAATCCACATCCATATAAAACCAAGTTAAATCTCTTAAGAGAAGGGCCAAAATGACTCCTCTTTTTTGGCCAAACGTGGATTGGGACGACGCATGTTCCGCCCATGGTCAACCACTTGAGCCGCCATCGCCAAATCTATGGGCAAGCTGCGGTCCATAGCCAGCCACCGCCCCACCCCAACACCCCCCGCGAACCACAAATTTAGATCAACTGTGCACCCTAAGGACATATGTCAGGCTTTAAGTGGATTTTAACTGACAAATGGAACATACAGTGTTGCCAAAAATAATGTTATTAACATATTAAATCACAATAAGATATTTCTGATCAAGCACTAGCAAACCTTTTAGTCGCGGGTTTTATTGATTAATTAAAAGGTTAATGGGATACCTATCTTACCCATGAACAAAAAACTCTCTATATATATATATGAAGCCACTGCAGCCCCAGGGATAGTGCAAAGTCTAAATCCATCATTTGTACTAAACCAGGCAAAATTTGACTGAATAGTTTAAATAAAAAAAAGGAGCCCTCTTTTCTTCTTAAAACCTCAGTGACGGGCAATAGCTCGGCTTATATTGTATGTGGCTGCTTGCAGTAGCTTCCACTCTATATATTGCCATTATTGGGGGATCTCTCTCTCCCTCTCTCCCTCTCTCCAACGAGAACGGAAAGATCAATTGCGCTATTCTTGTGTGCGTCGATTGCTTCTTTAGCTCCGGCAATCATGTTGCTGGTTCAAGCCCAGATAAATCCAGGTTCTCTCTCTCTCTCTCTCTCTCTCTCTCTCTCTCTCTCTCCGGGAAGTTGCATGCATTAAATGGGACTTCTATTTGGCTGCTGATAAGAGCACTCATGATACTTTTCATTTTTGTATCTGTGTTTATGTAACAAGAGGCTCAGAAAAAAAGAAGAAGAGAAAAGTAAAAAATCAGGATTCTACTGACGATTGCTGCTCATTGTTTTTCATTCACTCCCCTCTGAATTATTAGAAGGTTTCATAAGCATCGATTGTGGGGCGAGTGCTCCATACACCGATGACACGACCAAAATATACTACGAGACGGACCAAGAATTCACCGAGTCAGGGAGGAGCATGAATGTATCCCTGGCTCCTAATGTATCCCTGGCTGCTGAGCCACGATTTTTGGAGACCCTGAGGAGCTTCCCCGATGGGATGAGGAACTGTTACTCGTTGAAGCCGGAACAAGGCGAGAATAAGCCCTACTTGATCAGGGCATCATTCTGCTATGGAAACTATGATGGTTTGAACCAAACTCCAACGTTCGACTTATACATCGACGTTAATAAATGGTCCACCATGAACTCTTACGGTTACGAGAAGAGAGAAATAGTGTATGTGGCCCAAAGAGATGTTGTACAGGTTTGCGTCGTGAATATTGGCAAAGGAGTGCCCTTCATTTCGGCATTGGAGCTTAGGGCTCTTAACGATACGATCTATCGGGAAGGGTCGGGATTCCAAAAGCTCGGGTTGAGGCTAAATTTGGGAAGCTTAGGTTCTAGCATCAGGTGAGTTGATTTGAAGGGTGGTGATATTGTTCTTTGTTCTTTTGCCGATCTGTCCCTTCAACTCGGCATCGGAGTTGATGGCTTTGTGAATTTTTCAGTTTACTCTTAATTAAATGAAATTGATTTCTTTTGTTTAACTTTTGTAGCTTACGTTTAAAACTTAGGATCTCATGAAAAAGATTTTCAATGATTTTTCAAACTTCCATGCGTTTACTTTGCTTAAAGGAAGTAATCAACATAAAAGACTTTACGATCAAGAAAAGTAATTAAAATTGAGTGAATTGCTTTCTCCATCCTATAAAGAGGATATCGATTTCCCAAGCTTCTTTCCACACACTCGTTCACATATGGCTTCAATCTATGTACTCTCTAAGTTAGTTAATTATTTGCATTCTTTTTTATTTTTTTCAAAGTCATTTTTTAGGTTGCTTTAATTTTTTATAATAAAAAGCTTAAAAATTGTGCTTCATATATTACTAATATCTTAGACAAACATTCCAATATCATCTTTGTATTTAATATAATTATAATGGAGGGAATGATTTTTTAAAGTAAAAGTTTTTTGAGTTTCACTATCAAGTACTCTGTTAGATAACTTAAAACCAGCCATTTTTCCTGGAAATGATTTTCACGAAAAATATTTTGTTTCATAAAAAAAATATTACGAGAAAAATATACCCTTATTTGTTGAATGCGTGCAACTTCTTAAATTAAACTAATTATAAAAGACTGCGTGATTAATTAATAGTTGTTCGGTATTCTCAGAAGACAAAGGTAAGAGCGTATTACTAAATGTAGGTCATTTTCGTGAATGATATGGTGGTGAAAATCTAAAATTAGGTAAAGATTATAGGGTAGATCTAATTTGGGACAAAAAGGTCACTTTAAGTTTTGACTAACGATTCCCTTCGAATTTTATAGACAGATATATGTACTTAGATTTACCTGTTCATTAAGACTATTGCCAAATTACTGCCAACCTCTCCCTCCGCCTTCGCTTCAATGCGCCACCAAGTTGAGGAAGCCTGACGTCACGGGCGCTCACCGCCACCACCGTCACGGCCACCGCTGCCATTCTAAGCACTCGGACTACTTTCGACAAAATTCCATTCTCCACGGGGAAATCGCGTTGATTTTGTGTTGACTTATTATAAGTCACATGGACGTGCCATGCGTATGCACTGGCATTTGAATTTTTTGTGAAATATCTCTCCATCGATTATCTCCATCACTTAGCATATGAACTGTATCTGAAGATGCCTTGCGCAGGTACCCAGCGGATGTCTATGATCGCATCTGGGATGCAAGAATATTCCTTTATACGACTCCAGTGTCGACCACGTACACCCAGACTTTGTCCAAGAACAGCGATGAGTATAAGGTTCCGGCGGAAGTGCTTAGCACTGCTGTAGACGGCGGATATTTCTTAAATATGTGGTTCAATTCGTTGGATAGTTTATCCAAATGGATTGTGTACTTCCACTTCGCAGATTTCGAGAGACTGCCGGAAGGCCAACAAAGGGAGTTGACAATTTCGACAAACAATAATCAGTTCACGCGTGAGGTCAGTCTTAAATACTTGATGCCTCAGACTGTGGTTTCCGATCAGGTTTCCGGGTCTGGTGTCAACTTCTCAATCAGGCCGACAGGGAGTCAATCTGGAGTTGCGGCGATCCTCAATGCCTTAGAGATTTACATTGTTGCCGACTATCCAAATGTACCGACAACCCAAGATGATGGTAATCCTTTCATACTTCTACCATAAATTATGTGAGGACGGCATCAGCAACAGCTAATTCCACGTAAACGTTTGTGGCACATGATTGGTTGACTTTGATTTCACGGAAAACATTATGAATGATCAAGGATTTCTTTTTGAGTAAGGTTGAAGTCTTTCATTGATAATTTTGTCCACGATTCACAATTTCTTTTGTGGAGGCAAACTAGTATTACTATTTCACTTCTTCTACAATGTTACGATTTTTGAGAAAAAAAAAAATAATTATGTTGCAATGTGAAACTACAGTCAAAGTGATGAATGACGCCAAGGTCACTCTTCGTGTGAATAAAGAGAGCTGGCAAGGTGATCCATGCGTCCCCAGAGAATTTGCATGGGACGGTCTGAATTGTAGTTATACTAACGCTCCGAGGATTGTTTCACTGTGAGTTCCCTTCACTGTTCTTATTGTGCAAGACTGGCACTGGTGGTGAAACTTTATAAGGAAAAAATCACTTTACTTGAAAAATTGGAGGCTTATTCTCATTCTTCTCCGAACTTTGGAAGTCTGTTCCCTTATTTAACGTTCATATCTTTTTTCCATCACTTGCCATATTTTCCTAATTCTACGACTAATGCGTTTTGTGTAATTGGTTGCAAAAATATTTCTGTATTGTACTGACAAAATAACCTTTTCGAGCGCAGCAATGACAGCTTCCCTGTTTTGATTTATTATGGCCAGGAAACTGAGCTCAAGCAATTTAACAGGCAGCATAGCTTCCTCACTATCAAATCTGGAAGCATTGGAGGTCTTGTAAGTATCGCTACAGTGAGACTCTTTTGGTAGTGACTGCGGATTTGATTTGAGTGCAATCTATAACCGATGTTCTTCATCTTCTTGGATTAATCTTGTGTATGTATAGCTGTCCTTGATAAAAGAAAAACATAACCATATTGATTTAGTAGCGCTTTCTCCCTTACATTAATCTCTTGATTAACAGACACCCCAATAATTCGTTTGACATCTAGATGATCAAATAAAATATCAGGCATCTAGTTATCATTCTCTGAATTTTGTGTGAGATCTATGAAGTGCTAACTATCTACAATTGCTTTATTTTAGAGATTTGTCCAACAATCAACTTACAGGAGGAATACCAGAGACTTTGGCAAAACTACCAAAGTTGAGAATTCTGTAAGTTAATGTGTCTTACCGGTATCTAAAATAGTTAAAAGTGCAGAAGTCTTAACTGATGACTATATTTTGCAGAAATCTTAGTGGAAACAACCTTACTGGTGCAGTTCCCGAGGATCTTCAGAAGAGGGTTGCAGACAAGACATTAGATTTGAGGTTTGTTCTTCCTCTGTCTAGCTCATAGCTTTATTTATTTAGAGTAGAAATAATAATATGTTTTATTGTGATTCAAGACAAATATAAAGCCCTTATGGTCAACTTGTTAGCTGTGCAACTAGAAAATTTTTTAGTGGACATTTAGTCTAGCTGCCTGTTTTCTGTTGCAGCTTGGACGGGAACCCGGATCTTTGCCTGGGAAGTTCTTGCCCACAGGAGAAGAATAAAAAATCCATTGTTGTCCCGGTTGCTGCATCGGTTTCAGCCTTCTTTGTAGTTCTCTTGTGTGCTTCGGCAAGTATTTGGTTGATCAAAAGGAAACAGACGGCAGGTAATTTTTACTTGGTCCACTTCATTCCACGCTATTTACCCGACAATTGACATCATTTATAAGATAATACAGTTGAGAAAGATATAACTCCGCAACTTGCTCTATGTATTGACCCCATAAGAGTGCTGACAATCTCATCCACATCCCAATATGGTTTAAGGAAATCTTCCTCGTCTTGAAAGTATTTTGTTTGTGTAATAAGCCACAAATGGATCAGAGAAATTTCATAAATTTTGCTCTTATTTATCAGTAGGAGATGTCAATAAACCTACCAACGTTGTCATGTTATATTTGTTGTCTCTTCTGATGGATTATATTTCTTATACAATCAGAAGTGACTCCAACACATTCAGCTGAACTGACCCACTTTGGTCGTTTCGAATTTCTCTTGTCATGGTGGCATATTCCGGGAAAAGGAACATTTTATTATGAATCCTTCCAAATCAAGTCACCACTATGGCTTTTCTGAACTTCATAATTTCGGGATGGTTTGCTTCATAAGTTTCCCATATTAAGTGTCTAAGAGCAAGTCATGAATGAAGAAAATAAGAATCAAGAACAGACAACATTAGCATGTTCTTCCAATTGAGTCCTTGGCCTAAAGCATATGAAACTGATGTCCTAACAAACTCAACTAGACAACAAGCAAGTGTTAAAACTGTGTCAACTGGAGAGTTCATTTTCCTCTGTTTAGCGTAAAGGTCCCTTGGGAAAGAATTTGATTGTGCAATCCCGGACATATCTGCATTCTGAACTGCAACCGTTGCCTGGATCTTTCACTTTTCATCCTACCCCTATCAGTCACTTTATTTTCTCCCCTTGATCACAGAATTGGAGTTGTCCTAGGATGATTTACCTTGAAAGTCTACTTGGCAATCTTTAAAAGTCATCATAGATTACTCAATGTAAGATTGTGTGCAGAATCCAAAATCGGAGGATCAAGAACCTTCAATTATGGCGATATTAAGAGGATTACCAAGAATTTTGAAACAGTTATTGGTGAAGGAGCATCTGGAAAAGTGTATCTTGGAGAATTGGAAGACACAAAAGTTGCTGTGAAGGTGCTCTTTAAATCATCCGGAGCTACATCGTCAGGGCAGACAGACAAATCATTTCTAGCTGAGGTTAGCTAGATAGATTCCATCATATGCTTATTTGACAACTCGATCCCATGCTTTAAGAATGTCAATATGAAAATTACATTCATGATAATGCAGGCGGAAGTCTTAACGAAGGTCCACCATCAAAACTTGGTTTCCTTAAAGGATATTGCAATGACCCCAAAAAAAAGGCGTTAGTATATGAATTCATGGCTAAGGGAAATCTACAACGACACTTATCAGGTACTTCATCATGTTTTTATTTTATGTTTCTATATTCTCTAGAATGAATCCCACAAGCATCCGTTTTTTTCTCAAACATAAGGCGAGGATGTCGGTGTACCAAGGGCCAAGCCAAATGTCTTGACTTGGGATAGCAGACTACGAATTGCTGTAGACGTGGCACAAGGTACATAAATGAGATATGCATAATTGTGAATTTAGCCCCACTTCACATTGGTATGGTTTAAGGAAATTTCGCAAGAACTGCAGGTTTGAATTATCTCCATAACGATTGCAACCAGTCCATCATCCACAGAGACATCAAGACTGCAAATATCTTGTTGAATGAAAACATGCAAGCCAAAATATCCGACTTTGGTCTGTCGAGAGCTTTGGCAGCTCGAAATAGTTCTTACAAGTCAACCAGTCCTTTGGGTACTCCTGGCTACCTCCCTCCTGATTAACGACTTAGACTTGATCTTGTTGAGATGGTTCTCAATTTTTGTATGAATAGAAAGTTCGACAGTCCACGTTCTTATTATATGTTGTGCAGGTATGGACCATCCACTCATGACTTAACCGATAAAGGTGACGTCTACAGTTTCGGGATCACGCTTCTTGAGATAATTTCAGGACATCCAGTAATTAATACAAGTGAAGCTGGAAAAAGCGTGTACATACGTGACTGGGCGATTCCGAAGTTCCAGAGTGGATATATACGCGGACTTATTGATCCAAAGGTGGAAGAAAGATTCGACATCAATTCGGCCGAGATAGTAGCAGAGGTTGCGGAGTCTTGTATACAAACTGAACCAAGTGCAAGGCCGGACATAAATCTGGTTTTAACAAAATTGAAGGGGGCGATTGAACTGGCATCCAAGCACAAGTATGCGGATGGAAATCAAGAGGAGCATATAGGAGCGACCTCCTTGGAAGTTGAATCGGATAGTGTACCCTTGGTAAGGGTAGATCATTAGATCCATTAGTATTCATTGACTTCGGCTGTGAAACTTGGGTAATTCTTGGTACTAAAATCGAAGTCTTCTTATATTTCAAATTTGTGTCTCTACGTAAGTTTGGAATGACCGGAGACTATTCTTGTCTATGTCATTATAAGTGTTGAGTGAGTACTATCTTTTAATTTTGTCAACTTCATTGATGTAAATCGTTCACGTCGTTCCTAAATTACAGTTAGTAACTTGATTAATATGTTACCAATTACATGAATTTACAAGGGTGATTCGGAAATTTATGACCAACATTACATGTGTACCACGAACGATAAAGAGAAAAAGAGAGAGAGAGAGAGAGAGAGAGAGAGTCCATTTTCTAATACAGAATTTTAGAAATGTCCCCAAAAAAGGCAACTGTGGAATGAGAAATTCTGTGTAATATGGGACTATAAGCTATGCTAGCTTAAGCCATGAAGCTAAATCATGAAATCAACCAAGTGCACTCAATAATATGAATAGATAGGTAGGAGTTGACATGTAGTTCGTAATCAATTTAAGCATTTTCTCATTGACTGTAATTATAGTGAGCAATCTGAGTTTTTACTGTTATTAGAACAATGAATAGGTTTAATACCTAGATGAATGAAAGGGAAAACAAAGCATTTTGTGCTTGCAACACACAGTCAACTTCCTCCTTTCCAATGGAACAAATAAACTAAACTATACGAAGAAAAACATACATTAAACATTGACCCTGGCTCACTCACCGTGGAGTGGGACCTCCATGCCTTCATGTTGACAAGGAGTATAAATCACAATCCAACACAACTTTTTTCCGATTAAGTTATTAATTAATTTTGGTTACCAACTCTCATTTGAGTTGCTTTACCAACATTTAGTTTTTATTTATTTACCAACTTGGTTTATAGAGTTCTCATTTTCTTTTGTCTTACTTACCAACTTTTTAGATATATCAACTCTTTCAAGATATTAATGATCTCAATTAAAGTGATTACCAACTTTCTTTATTCTAAGTTAGTTATTTTGTCTTTTCTTAAATTACAAATTTTTGTCATAATGATTCCTTTTTCATCTCGACACCCTTCCTCTCATAATGATTCCTTCTCATTTTGAGAGTAAGTTTTTAGTGCCGTGATCGCTATGTATAGTTTGGTTAAAGCTCAATATATTTCTTAATTCTACCCAAAAGAAATTTTGTCTCTAACAAAAAAAATAAATAAATCCTTTTATCGTTTCCTAACTTTCATCTATCTTTATTATCAATTGCTTAAATTTTCCAACTAATTTATGGTAACTCATTTTGAAAACTCAATATTAAGTTGTAATTTAATGGAACAAAATTTAGTGAGTCGTGGTAATTAAGTTGGTTATAGAGTTAGTAAATGTGGGGCCTCTAACCAAGGCACATAAAAGCTGATAACTCAATTAAAAAAGTTGGTAAATTTAAATGGAAACTATTAAACGTTGGACAATAACTCAAATGAAAATTGATAGCCCAAAATTATTTGGTAATTTATGCTGATAATTTTGCATAAAAGTTAACAAACTTGAAATGTTCGTGATCTATGTAAATAAAAAGTTGGCCGGTTAGCACAGAACTTCGTAATTTACATATTATATAAATAATCATTATTTCATTAAAGTGTTGGTAAATTCCCAACAAGTTACTTAGAAGAAAAAACTGATAATTTTTTAAGCAACATTTTTCGACAGTCACCAATACCTATTGAAATTTATTGTGATGGAAACAAAATTGGAAAAAACTTTTAGCATAAAAAGAAGGGTGAAAGCCACCAAAAACCCCGATATCTTCACTTTGACACAAATACCCTATATTTTTCCATGACACTAAAAATATAAAACTTGCGCTTGCGTAACACATTAAAATTTGTCTACATTAATGACGCTATTTTGACAGAAAAATCATCTAAGGAAATCTTGATAGAGGGTAAATGTGTCACTTAGATATAGGTTTGAGATTTTGTATATTGTTTAGGTAAAAGTGTCATTATTAATACATAAATTTTGACAACTCGTTTAATTATTTATTAATTACATAAAAATTAGGGATTGATTTTTTAAACGCCAGAAAAAATTATCATTAAATTATATAGACTTAGGAGCATTTGCATTGCTAGTATTAAAATTTTAAGAAAACTATTTAAAAAATACTAATTAAAAATTATTATATAATAATAACTTTTTAGAGAGAAGGGGGGAAAAGCGAGATCGGGCCAGCCTTCTCACCCGCCTGGGCCTGGCCCAGCCCATTTTTTGTTCTTTCCTTTCAGCCCAAGCCAGCCTCTCCTTCCTCCACTCCCGCGCGCTCTCACGCGTTTTGTAGAAAATGAGAGAGAGGACCCAAGGACACAGGCGCGAGCGTCGCACCAGAGTTGGTGGTCGGGGGCAGACCGTCAGCAACAGCTGGCGTTGCAGGAGGCCATGCGTGCTGGGTGACTTAAAAGGGAGAGTGGAGAGCGAGCGAGGGAGGAGATTCGGACGAGGTGGTTCGGAGAGAGAGATGGCTGAGAGCGAGAGGGTTCCTCCGGCGACGGATACGCTTGAACCCCGACCGACATCCCACCGACGTCGCCCCACTTTCCGCGTCGAGCCCACGGTGAATCCGGGTTCTCGATCTTTTCTTGATTTTCCTCGGGTCGGGTCGATTTCCCGAGGATCCCGCCTTGGAGGCGCGCGAGGCGAACGGACGTAGCGCGATCTACCGAGCTGGCCCACCGCCCGCCGCCGCCGAGACGGGCGGGGAGTACTACCGCACGCCCCTGGTTTTACCTTCCTACGCCTCGTCTTGCCCTGTTTCGGGCTCGCCGGACCGGGGTGGCCTTTACCCGTTACGCGCGAGTTCCGGCCCCCATCCGTATGTGTGATGTGTTTTCTTTTCTTTTCTTTTCTTTTCTTTTTTTGGGTCATTGGTTGTTGATGGCATGAATCTCGGCGCGAGTTTGGGTTTAGTCCATTCGACGGTGAGTAGAGGAGGAGGCCGACTAGGACGAGGGACGTTAGTTGCTGACTTGCTATGGATGTCTGGGTGTTAACCGTCTGGCGTTAGAAGTGAAAATTGATGGTAAATCCGTCTGGTGATTGAAGTCCGGTGATGGGCGCATGTTAATTCAATCACTGCGAAGCTTGGCTTTCGTGTTCTAGCGCTCCAGTGTTGAGTCATCATGGGCTCTCCTGGCTCCCTCGCCCCTGAGTAATGTCTGAAACTCAATCTCCTTATAATCTATAATATTTCCAAAGATTTCATCTTTTGCTTCTCATTTATCAGTATCCCCTATTTGGTACTTGGAAACACACGCAGTGTTTATACTTCAGAGGTTGCATCTTTTTTAACTTTGTTTGTGGCCATTATGAGGATTCCACTGAAGAAAGTCCAGCATTGATACATGACTCGAGAATTCAAAGAGAAGCATTATCGTTCATGTTCTTATGTCTTCTGCAGGTATCAGCACTTTCACAGCTGAAACAAGAAAGGTGATGTTTACAGTTTCAGAATTGTGCTCTTTGAGCTGATTACAGGACATCCGGCGATAATGGAAAGGCCTGGGAGAAAAAGCGTGCACATACTTGATTATGTGGCTTTGTTCATCAAAGATGGAAATACCATGCTGGGACTTATGGATCCACGTCTGCAAGGAAAATTCGACATCGACTCAGCTAGGAAAGCGGTAACCATTGTGGAGTCTTGTACAAGAAAAAAAAAATTGTCTGAAAGGCCTGACATAAGTGAGATATTGAACTGAAGGGATCTTTGCCAAGAGAATTGGCGTCTGAGATAAAGTGGGAGGAAGGAAAACCAAATGAGCAACTCGGAACGACCTCCTCAGAATTTGATCCGGCTGCTGGAGCCATGGCAAAGTAGTTTAGTTCCATCAGGATTAGTCCACTCTTGTTGCGAAACTATGGAAACTCCTAGTACTACTAAACCAAGTCAGTGTGCGTTCGAAATTCATGTTCGTTTATAGATATGGATACCCGGAGGCTTTTCTTGTCTTCATGATTATGCGTGTGGAATTTCATCCTCTGTTTTTCTTTTTCATCTCTTTCTTGGCAATTCATGTTCGTTTATAGATATGGATACCCGGAGGCTTTTCTTGTCTTCATGATTATGCATGTGGAATTTCATCCTCTGTTTTTCTTTTTCATCTCTTTCTTGGCAATTCACCCTTTTTGATTTGTACAAAGATGTCTTAAAATCGTATGACTTGGCCCACATGAAAATTGACAGAGGTCGCTGCCTCTTACTTCCAAAATGACGCAATTCGAATATCGCCACAGAAAAGATTGCGTAAGGAATGTACGTGAATCACTTGGGAACTGACAGAGGTCGCTGCCTCTTACTTACAAGCACACTAGGGATTCCCCCGGGAGTAACGAATGTACGTGAATCATGTGGCAAGTTCTTTGCTGCCATAACGAAAGAGATTGCGTCCCATGCACTTGGAAAGAAGAAAACTAAAAGTGATTTTCGCTTTAAAATAGTCTAATTACTTGGATCTAATTACTTGTATGTATGTATGTATGTATGTATGTATGTATGTATGTATGCATGCAGAAAATAAATTAAAAGTATGAGCCCACAAAAATTTCTATGATACACATGCCATGCCATACAATTATAGGTATAGTTGTTTTTAATTACGCTTATATGTTACAGCTGCCGTGCCAAACATTGTAGCGTCACAATTGATATATAGCGTTATAAGTTTATTGGTGTGATGAAATGCAAGAATAGAAAATTGAGTGGTAACACCTTTAGAATTTTTTTTACCTACTTACTATTTTCTATTGTAAAGAAGCAATCTGCATCCGACAAAAGAAAAGAGAGTTAAATCTCTTTAGAAAACGACCAAAATGACTTTCTTTTCTCGCCAAACGTCAATTGGGACAACTCATGGTCGACATTTTTTCCATACTTCATTTTTGTAGTCCAATTTGTTTTTTATACAAAATCTAGGCCATTGTGTATATCCAAATAGAAATACCGGGTTAGGCATGAAGTAATAAAATATGAGAGTGGAACAAAACGTGAAGTTCATTGAGATTACAACAAACAAACAAAAGAAGAAAAAACCATGATATGAAATTACTCTGGCTTCGTTTGTTGACGACCTATATCCCGATAGTCCATCAATTTGTGTAAACTAAGAATACATCTATAGAGTGGAGTTTAGAGATATACAAAAATAGTGAATAAAACTTTGTTGATTCATATCTATTGTGAACAAAAAAAAAAAAAAACATCTTGGCACAAAATCAGATAATGTTTTTGTCCGATTAAGCAAGCTCTTCTATTTTCTTTTCTTTCTTTTTTCTTGGTCGATTTCTTTAGCATAAAAGAAAAGAGCAATCTTCAGAGATGGTCAAGCAATTCACAATATACATTCCAAGGTATTGGTGTGGACATCGAGCCATATTGAGGAGGAGGTGCTAGGGACCTGTTGTCTATTTTGATTGATTCGATCACTCAAGTGCGGGCCAAGCAATTTGAACAAGTTGTTGGCATCATGGTTCGTGATCTTTGGCGTGAAAATGGCCTTGGATCAAATCTTGAAGAATTTTGGAAATCTTGGCATAATCTTTGATGTGGAAATGACCTTGGATCGAATCTTGAAGAATTTTGGAAATCTTTCAGCAATTTGATTATTTGGTCATCAAATATTTGACCAAGTCAAAAAATTATCTTCTTGTTTAGATATATTCTAGAATATGATGTATTAGATTTTTAGGGCTGGTTTAGGGTTTGTATGGCAACTAAAAAGTCTATATTAAGGATTTGCCGAATTTCTTTGGGAGACATTTTATTTTTGAAGAAAAGAATTGAGAGGTTCTCTTCTATTGTTCTTTTGAGGACTTGATCTTATCAAGATTATTTCGGCGGTCGATTCGACTTATTGAGCGAGATAACGAATTCTTTCGCTTGTGGCGTCTATAACATTGGTTGGTTAACACGCGTTCGTCACCAGGTCACGTTCATATCAAAACCGCCAATCACGGGTTTGATTGGAGGTCGAGGTTCGCAATTTGCACCATTCGGACTTTTGTAGAGCGATCTTTTCGCAACGATTTATATCAGATGCCAAACCAAATTCAACTTCGGATGAACTGACTCTTGATGACCCTCTCGATCTCGTGTTTCACATCGGATCATCTATTTTTCCATTGTCAAAGTATGGGTCAACACGCTTTGCTTTTGCTTTATTCTCTTGTGCAATAACTTCGTTAGAAAAAAGTGAGCAGGCATCTACTTTTTATTTCATCCATCCAATCGCAAGTCAAAGTCCCCTCCACAGTTTACTAGTGGAAACATCCTGGCAAATTCCCATGCATTCGTTGCTCTTTTTTACGTTGTGTAAGTCCCATATATATCTAGAAGAGGAAAAAATTACCTAATTAGTTATAAATTTATTGTGTAGATGTAAATTTAGTACGACATATTTAAGACTACAAACAAGCATTGTTTATTTATGTATTTATATTTTCTTCCCACTGTAATTGGACCTGTGAAATCCATCAAACAATCAAAGTCATCAAGGTCACGTTCATACCGAGATTGCCAATCACGGGTTTGATTGGAGGTCGAGGTTCGCTATTCGCACCATCCGAACTTTCGTAGAATGATCTTTCCGCAACAATTCACATCAGATGCCAAACCAAATTCAACTTCGGATTAGATCATTATCTCGGTCCCAGCATGAACTGACTCTGGATGACCCTCTCGATCTCGTGTTTCACATCGGATCATCTATTTTTCCATTGTCAAAATATGGGTCAACACGCTTTGCTTTTGCTTTATTCTCTCGTGCAACAACTTTGTAAGAAAAAAGTGAGCAGGCATCTACTTTTTATTTCATCCATCCAATCGCAAGTCAAAGTCCCCTCCACAGTTTACTAGTGGAAACATCCTGGCAAGTCCCCATGCATTCGTTGCTCTTTTTTACGTTGTGTAAGTCCCATATACATCTAGAAGAGGAAAAAATTACCTAATTAGTTATAAACTTATTGTGCAGATGTGAATTCAATACGACATATTTAAGACTACAAACAAGCATTGTTTATTTATGTATTTATATTTTCTTCCCACGGTAATTGGACCTGTGAAATCCATCAAACAATCAAAGTAACCATAATTCGCAAGAAGTGTGATGTTCCTCGCATCCTATTCAATTATTTCTACACACACCAAATAATAATTATTAGTTTACATAGACCGGTATGCTCTTCATATTCAACTAACTTGATTGATCTGGTTAGTTTTCTTTGACAAATTACGAGTGTTTATTACTTCTTGCTACAATAATTCATCATAATTAATGATAACTCCACGGTACACTTGCCGTGCCATACAATATTACGGCATCTCATCATAACTAACTATAAAAAAATGTTGTAACATGTCGTAAAATTCGTGTATAGCATTATAAATTGGAAAATTATCCAAAAAGTCTTAAATCTACTGCACTTTTATCAATTGATAAAAAACTTTCAATTTTGTCTGAGTATTAAATATTTTCATGTTTTATCAATTAAGCTCATCCGGCCAATTTTAATAAGAAAGTGCTAAAGTGGATGTTAGCCATCCTAGACAATATGATCGGCGTTGATATAAATAATATTTAATAATATTTTATTTTTTTAAAAATCATTTTTTTCCTTATCTTTTCCTTTTTTCTCTTTTTTTTTTTTTTTTTTTGTTCTTTTTCCGGTGGAAGTTGCCCGCCGCAGGAGAGAGCCGCCCTCACCGACCTTGAGCAAGGTCGCCCACGCTGACCTCGACATTCTCTGCAGGCCACCATGACAAGCTGCGGCTTACTTGCAGCGATGTAGCCCTGTTCCCGTGCGACCTCCAGCTTTGCCACCTCGTTGTAGTGCCTTAAAATCAAATCCCTCGTCTGGCGAGCCCTTTAACAGCGACTTCTAGCATCTACAGCGAAGTACAATGATTTTTGTTGTCCATGCAGGTTTTCCCGGCACCTTGCAGCAGCATCCCCATCGAAGCCAGCAATTTCGAAGGACTGCCCTTCGGCTGTAGTTAAGCCATATCGAAGGGTTCCCAGGTGTCCGACGAATATATGGAGAGTTCCAGCCCGGCCCACCAAGCGAAGCAAACCCTACAGAGCCGGTGACCTCCTGCTGCGACCTCCTGCAGAATCCGATTAATTCCTCTTGCATGGTCGGGCTCACACCAAAATCGGTGGCGTTCCAATACCATAAGCCCCGTTGCCGCAAGCACCCTTCTCCGGAGAGACCCCGCTAGTCGTCTTTGTTCGCCCACTGTTGCCATCCACTAAGGCTGCGCATGGCAACATTTCTTGGCCGGGAAACAATTCTTTTTCAGAAATAGTTCTTTTCTATTTATATTCTGTGGAACAATTTCTATGTAAAAAAACCTGTTTGGTAACTACACAAAATTTTTACTCTAGAAATAGAAAAAGAATAGAAATGCATTTGGTAAAAAATAATTTCTTTTTTATATTTATTATTATTATTTTTTTTTTGCCGGTAGATTGCTGCCACCACCAGACATCGCCGCCGCCGCACGTCGCCGTCGGCTGACCACCGCCCGTCTACTGCCACCGCCGATCGCCGCCGCACGGCCCATCGACCGCCACCTCCCGCGGCCGCCGTTGGTCGACAGCGACGTGCGGCGGTGGCAACGGCGGCGTCCGGTGGCAACGGTCGGCCGACGGTGACCGGCAGCAGCGATGATCGATTGGCCTCTGGCGACTGGCGGCGGCAACGGTCGGTCGGCCTCCGGCGACCGGCAATGGCTAGCGACGACCGGCGGCGACCAGCAGTGTCCGGTGTCAACAATCGGCCAGCAGCCACCGACGGCGGCAGCAGTGGCGGGCGACAACGGGTGGCAGTCAACGGCGGTCAATGGCAGTCAACAAGAGAAGAATAAAAGAAAAAAAAAATCACTTATTTCTTAAACTTGTTCCCGGGAACAAGAAGCAACTTTTTTTTACTTCTTATTTCTATTCCAAAACCATTTCCGGGCTAACTTTTTGTTCCCGGGAACAAAAAACTAACTTACCGTTATCAAACAGGTTTCTATTCTTTTTTTATTCTGGGGAAGAAAAGAATAGAAATTCTTAGGTTAGGGAAGGTTACCATGCGCAGCCTAAATATCTCACCATCGGAGATTGCCCAAGCAAGGGCACCCCTCGCATGAGGTGGGTGACTACCACCGGACATTTACAAGGCTCAGTGCTAGCTGGCGAAAGGAATGAGGGAAAAGAAAAAAGAAAAAGAAAATTAAGTAGAAGAGAGAAAAAAGAAATAAATAAAAGAAAAATAAGAAAAAAAGGAAAAATATTAAAAGTATTAATATTGGGTAAATGACTATACAGCAATAAACGATTTAATTTTGATTATGATAATGTGGGACTTTGCATATAGAAAATTTGTGAAATTATTGCTAATTATTCTAATGCCTTCAAATTTGGCACGATGCCCTTAGGCTTTTTGGGCAAAAGAAGCTGCCTTGAAAGCTGAGAGCTTTCGGGGAAACGGAGTAGAAACGGCCATCATCGTTCTCGAGAAGTGTGGGGATCAACATTCATTGCAATCTCCTTGATCAATATTTGAAACTCCTGAATAATCACTACTTATTAATAAGGGAAAAAATTGTAAAAAATTTAAATTATATCCATATGACACATTTACCATATACTTTTTTCTATGATACAAAAAATCTAAAACTCATGCTTATGTGACACATCTATCTTTCATCAAAGTTCTATCAATGAGAATGTTAGAAATTTGCCCACATAAGGGTCAGAAAGCAAACAACGTCAGCATGGCGCTCGGACAACTTAAGAAAAATAAAAAATGATGTTGCTTTAGTTAAAAAATTATCTAATGAAATCTGGACGGAGGGTAAATATATCATATAGGTACAGGTTTTGGATTTTTTATTATAGGGAAAAATTGATTTAAATGTGTCACAGAGAACATAGTTTGGAATTTTTTTGTGACTTTTTCCCTACTAATAAATGACAATCTCAATAGGATTGATGACTTGTTCCCCAAATTTAAACTTGATATTCATTTTCTTCCAATGATTGAGATATTCCATGAAAATTCAATCACGACATTTCGGAAGTCATCCTTTGGGAAAATTGTCAGCATCAAAAGTACTTTACTAATGTACCGTTGTATGTAATATTGTGTTTGATTTGGCTGAGTGGAAAGGAATCAGAACAGCATGGCATGACGATTCCAATACTTTTGTTTGGTAAAAATGTGGAAATGAAATGGAATCGGGATTTTTGTGTTTGGTTGGTAGGAAAAAATGCTGTGGAAATGACATTGAATGAGGATATTTTAATAATATACACATCGATAGTACTAACAAATGTGCACACGTTTTGTGTATGGCAAAAAGAAAAAAAAAAAAAAAACAGTTGAATCCTTTCAAAAAATGGCCAAAATGACTATTCTTTTCTCGCCAAACGTGGATCGGGATGACCCTCATTCGACATTTTGTCCCCCATTTTCACGATGAAGAAATCTTCCTTTTACGTCCAATTGAGCAAAGCTGGGAATTCCTTATTTTTTCCCGACACTTTTCCTCAATTTCCCCTACTTTACTGTTCAAATCCGATTTATTTTCTATATAGAATTTAGTCTCGTATATATCTGACTAGGAATTACAAGTTAGGCAACAAGTTAAAAAAAATATGAGAATGAAAAAACCACGAGATAAAATTACAAAATCAGTATTTTATTATTAGTAGACAATTCATCTCATAATTTAATGTATAATTTTTATGGAAGATGCCTCTTGCGGGAAAAAGAAGTTAATTTCACGGTGTTACGTGTAAGAAAAGCTATCCATGGACACGTTTTTGTGGTACTAAAACTTTGATGCACTTGCAGACGAAGACCCATGTACCCGTGAGTCACGGGCCGTGACAACCCACCAATTTTTGTAGGCTAGAACACGTTTAAAGAGTGAAGTTCAAAGATACATAATATAAATAAAAAAAAAGAATAAATTTTTCTTGATTCGTCTATTCAAACAAAATATCTTGGCATAAAATCTAATAATGTTTTTGTCCTATTAAGCTTTTTGAATGATTTGAGAAATCAATTTGCCGGAGTTGGTGGTAAATGAAAAGCAAGAATCAAGTCATCATAGCATTGCCAACACGAAACGACTCTTGATGACCCATGCTCTCATATTCCATATCAAAAAATATGTTTTTCCACGACGAAAGCATTCTGTGACACACTTTTTTTTATTGTACGACAACCTAATAAGGAGGGAAAAAATGACTTTAGAAAAAGTGAGGCCAATGTGTATCCATTGAGTTGGTCGTTGTTCTACTTTTTGTTTCATTTATCCAAGTGCAAATCAAGTCTCCTCCGTTATTTATGAGCGAAACATCTTGGCAAGTCTCAATGCCTACGTTGCTCTTCTTGATTGTTGAACACTGTACGCTGTGCAAGTCCCATTGTCATTAACAAAGAAGGGAACAATTTACCAAATTAATTTTAAATTTATTGTACGGATGCCAATTTAGTTATAAATTTTACAGCTTTATCAATTGAGTAATAAACTTCTATGTGAAATTCCAATGTAAATCTTTCGAGATAATTTGTGCAGATTTTCCAATGTAGCATACATGTCATTTGGTATTTCATGTTAGTTCATCAATACATGCAAAATTAGAATTCAAGTAGTCATAGCATTTAAGTTTAAATATGTTCACGTTAAACAAGAAAATGCAAAGAGTAAATTGGCATCGCTTTATATCTAGAAATCATGTCTAAGTCATGCATACATCAAATGGTTGCTTGGTCCTCAGTTAATATTTTGCAAAACATTCATTGAAAGCTTTGCTTAGCACATCAAGGTTTTTCCATCTCCTCAAGTAATTTAATTGTTACTTAAATTATCAAGTGTTACATTCTTGTTTGTGGGCTCACATGATCATATCTCACATGTTAGTGGTTAGGCTTAAAATTGACTCACATTGCTTGCAAAATATTCTTGAATAAAGAGAAAAGGTACAACAATGGTGTTATATTTACTTAGAGTAACCAAGTCCTCATATGCATATCCGGTCTACAAATTGATTGAGTTTCTAATTTACCCATAATAAATTAATGACTACTCCAAATTGAATTGATTTGCATGGTTAGATGATTAAAATTTTTTTTAAAAAAAAGCCCGAAGTTGCAATTGATATGGACTTGAGAGAGTCCGCACTAAGCGTAAACTTAGTAATCCATTAACTTTTCCTAACAGCCACCTCTAGGAAAGTCGCAACAAGAGAAAATAAAAAGAAGAAAAAAAAAATGCTCCAATACCCCAACCATGGCTTGGAAAGTAGCACACAAGATCCACGTGCTCCTTGCCTGGCAAGGATTTGGCTAGCTAGTGCCTTTATTTGAACTTCAATTAGTTATTTCAAACCCGAGATAATCTTCATTCTAAGTTTTCTTTTGAGAAAACAACCACGCTTTAAGCTTTTTATTTAAAAAAAAAAAAAATTCAAATTTGGATGACTCCACTCTCATATTCTTTTTTTTTTCTTCTTTTTTTTTTAAAGAAAAATTTTCCATGACAAAAATCTCTTTTTGAATGGAAAAAGCATTCATACTACAACAACCAACATTCTATTTCTCGACCAATGAAATGGGTTTTGGCATCATATCAATCTATACATGTGAAATTAAAACTCACTTTTCCCGAAGCAAAATTTTTCGCTTTTTAATATCTTTAATGTGCATTATTGAAGCAAAAGTCTTTTTTTATTGTTCTTGGATGGTGCATCGTGTAATTAGTGCAATGCTTTTTCTTGCTCAAGCTATAAATAAAAGCACCATGGAATTGTTTTTGGGCCCCCCAAAAGAAAAAATACAGTCATACGTAAATCATGTGGAAAGTCCTTTGCTTCCATAATGAAAGAGATCGCGTCCCATGCACATGAATTCGGGAAGACAAAAAAAGTGATTTTCGTTTTAAAATAGTCTAATCAGTTTGCTGTTGCTCTGGCCATGCGGTGAAAAATTGAGCATAGTGACATGAATCACGAGTAGTCTTCCCCACAAGGAAAGACATTATCAATGGGGGTTACATCATGTGTGCATCTAATAGAGTAATTACCTGAAATGTTCTTTTTCCCGGTGATTGAACTTCATCCATAGGAGAATTTGGCCATTATCGGTTATGCTGATGAAAAGGGAAAATGATAAATGCAGAGAAAGAAATATTTGTAATTGTGAGTAAATGAAATAGAATTTAATATCTCTTATTTTTATATTTTGTTGGAATCCAATACAATATAAGTTGCCCATACTCGGTGCTAGGAATGGATACTGTATGAATCACTCTTATTACGGATCATTTATAATGTGAGTGTACAATCTTTCAAGTGCACTCCAAAATACATCATTCCCCATATTCCAAAATGAGTACTCTCTCACCTAATTAATTAGACTTGGTTTCGCTCAAAGATGAGTAAATTACATCTTGGGTGAATAAATATAAATCAATAGGCGATTTGATTTCATTACAATAATATAGGAATATTGCATATAGAAAGTTTGTGGAATCGACGATAATTGCTCTAAAACTTTCAACTGTTGCTGTAGGACATTGTTTAATATTTAACTGTTGTAACAGGAGCCACGACATACATGAAGCTAGTGGAACAACAAGAGGTGGCCCAAAGTCTAAACCTATCATTTATACTGAAGAGTCAACTTTGATGTATTATTGTATGTCCAATGTGGCTTTTTCCTATTCCCACCACCTCAGAGCTTTTATTAAGAGTGGTGCTAACATCACCGCGTCTCACGGTGTGATAGTCAAAGAATGTACACAACAATTTCCTTCCTCAAACACAAGCACTAGGAAGTTTCCAAGCAAGACACAAGTCTCCCTCTCTCTCGTTCAAAATGTGCGGCTGAGGATTGACCCTCCGTTTTCCAAGCTAACAGTACGGTTAGCTAAGCATTGCTCTTTTATTAATATGGGTTGCATGTACTTATGGACATTGGCAAGAGACCTTTCTCTGTCTTCTGGACACCAAAAATGGGAAGATCAATTCTGCTCCTCCTCTGGTGTGCTTTCATCGCTTCTTTATTGGCTCCGGCACTGAAGCCGCTGGCTCTAGCCCAACAAAATCCAGGTCTCTCCCTCTCTCTCATTGAGAATATTTAGTTACTTGTAGAACATCCCGGAATATGCAAACTGAAATTTTATGTGGAGAGAGCCATCAGATAAAAACAAAAGAGAGAAGCAAAATGATAAACATGAAAAAGTTACAATTTGCAAGGTTTGATCTGTCGATCGCATTGATATGTGAACTTACCCATCTCGCAGGTTAATTTCTTTTGTTTTTCTTCTTTGAAAGTTGATCGCAAGGTCACGCAATGGTGAATAGTAGGTTTGTTTACCCAATGACAGAACATGCAATAGATAAAAGAAAGAGAAGAAGCGAACGGAAGGATAAGATTAAAAGGATGATCATAGGCATGGATATGAAAAATGTTCATGCATCGTTCTCTCACAATGTATATATTATATTTATGTCAAGATCAATCACACCTAATTTATTATAGCAGTTGAGGTCCGATAAGAGATGACCGCTTCCGAATTCTTGAACTAGCTATATGGGAAAGTTTGAGAATATATCGACTATTTGGTTCTAATTTATCTCAATTTCAAGGTTTCATAAGCATCGATTGTGGGGCACCTAATCCATATCCCGATGGCAATATCAAGATATATTATGAGACAGACAGCAGATTTACAGATTTTGGAGAAAACAAGCAGATTGCCATAGAACACATCTACGAAAATTATCTGCAAATGGCCAAAACTTTAAGGAGCTTTCCGCATGGAATGAGGAACTGCTACACGCTAAAGCCTGATCGAGGCAAGAACAGCCTTTACTTGATCAGGGCCACCTTTTGGTATGGCAACTATGACGGAAAAAACGAAGTGCCCATGTTCGACCTATATATCGACGTTAATTATTGGACCACCATCGGCGACACTGATAATATGTCCGAGGAGATTATGTATGTCTCCCAAGCAGATTATATACAGGTGTGTGTTGTGAATAGGGGAAGTGGAATACCTTTCATTTCAGGTCTGGAATTAAGAGTTTTGAACAATAGCATCTATGAAACTGGATCTGGGTTCTTGAGGAAAATTTGGCGGCGCGACATGGGAACAAGCTCTGGATTATATACAAGGTGAGTCGTTTTGGAGAACACAAGTTAGCTTCACGAGAGCAATTCCTTTCAGATAGGATACTTGTTCAAAATATACTAAACCTATTTTATAGCGGCCAATTCGATTTTAAAGTTTTCAATTTGACTAGTTTAGTTTTAAACATTTTCACAATTTACCAATGTAATCATTTAGGCCAATTTTGACTGGAAATTACTAATATGAACACCAACCATTCTATATGACATAATAGTGCTAATGTGGATGACTTTTTCTAACATGTGTATTATAATTTTGAATTATTCTTCTTTTTTTCCTTTCCTTTTCTTTCATTTTTCCTTTCTGTTTCTTACTATTTCACTCTACCCTATGCTTTTTTTCTTTGTTCGGTTTATTGCTACGCACTATGTACTAATTAAGATGATTAAGAATTCACTAATAATTTAATTTTTGGTGCATGACAATTTTATGACTAAAACACATAATTTTCAATGAGAATCTCTTAAGAATATACTCATTCAAGATTGAAAATGTTTGCATCTAATAATTTAGTTAATTCGTACATGATTTCAGATATAGGGTGTTATAATTTCTTATGTAACATTTTATCAAACCAAACAACTCTCTTTGTTGACAATCACAATTTTCATTATAGGTAACATGTCAGTCAAATAACCATTGTTTATATCTTCCGACACTTGTTGAACATGCTAAATACGAATTAATAACTCAATTTTCAGAATATTGATTACAGCAAACACGAGTGGATTGAACCAGGAGTTGCTAATTAAAGATCCACCTAATATGAGATACTAATTCAATTTTAAAATATTGATTATAAATAACACGAGTGAATTCGAGGAAAAGTTACTAAATAAAGAAATCCACTTAATATTTCAATACGCAGTCCAATTAATGATTCTAGACAAGCGCCCGCCACCTTGAATCATGCACATGATGTCCCATTTTTATCAGGTAAAAGAATCTGACTGATCGTAGGAGTACAATAATCAAAGATTTAGACACTTTGAAATTTTGCAAGTATATTGATTTCTCAATGGCTGAGCGTATCACTTGTTCTTGAAAATGCCTCAACCAGATATCCATTGGATGCTTATGATCGCCTCTGGTGGGGCTACGATCATTATTACTGGCCTTTGCCCAGCACTGGAGCATCTGCCACGTCCCTGTCCAACAACAACGATGCATACAAGGTTCCAGAAAAAGTCCTTATGACCGCTGCAACCGTGAGTAATTCCTCCTTGAGTTACAGTTGGACACCGTGGAAGCCATACGTTCCTCCAGGTAACTGGATCTTGTACTTCCATTTTGCCGAAACCCAAATTTTGCGGAGTGGCCAACAAAGGGAGTTCACTGTTTCCATCAATGGTAATCAATTCACGAAGAGTGTGACGCTCGAGTACTTAAAGCCAGTGACTGTAGTCTCCACTCCTGTTACTGGTTCCCAGATCAACATCTTGATCAGTCCCACATCAGATGAATCTACATATCCGCCAATCCTCAATGCCATCGAGGTCTATAACATTGTTGGACTCCCCAATGTACAAACAGCCGAAGATGATGGTATTTCCCCTACTTCCACGTGTTTTTCTATTGCCAATTCGAATGTTGTGCTACCAGAAGTCTTCTAAAGTGGACATGAACAATAAATTGGTTAAAAAGCGACTCATTACTCATCTGATCATATAGGTTGAATTCAGTAAAAAGTACTGCCACATAAACTGGCCAACCTCCACTCCGTGTGTTCTCATATTCTTAAGGGGTCGACACAAATGCTAGACGGTTTTAGCGATTAACTGTTGCATTGATTTCTGCTCATCTAACTCAATTTTAGGAAATGCTTCTTGCATAATCTAACTTGACTAGTTTTGTTTTGCATGGCTAATGAAAGTAAAACGTGATTAAAAAAATAAGGATTTGTTGATCAAATTGATGACTCTATTGGATAAAGAGTACTCTTTCAGTAACCTAGGAGATCTTAATGCTTACTCTTCCTTAGAAACCTCATTTGCTCTTACAAGGCAATAATTTAGATTCACTTGCCTTGGTTGCTCCATCAGAAGAGAATTGATGTTGGATTGGTTAAGTAATTATTGGTGGTGAGGTTTGGTAGGTAAAGATTGGGGCGACGGAAAGGTTGTAAGCTAAGTTTACAAAAATGTAAGGTGAAATTGAGTTTCAAGAAGCTTAATTTGAAAAATCTAAGAAGCATAAGATAAGAGTTTTTTTTTTTTTTTTTAATTTATCTCTAGAAGATGCAATTTTAATGGTTAATAGGCTACTCTTAAACTAGGTTTATCCTGAAAGTAAAAGGCTACATTTTGCTTGGCATACTTCACTGCTGGAAATCACTTAAAATTCAACATATAGCATATAGCATTTTCTCAATTTTCACAACGTTACAATTCTTTAAAAAGAAATGATATTGTTGTGCTCTACACTACAGTGAATGCTATCAATGATACCAAGGCAACGTATGGGGTGAATAAAGAGAGTTGGCAAGGTGATCCGTGCGTCCCTAGCAACTATACATGGGATGGTTTGAATTGTAGTTATGGAAAACTTCCAAGGATTATCTCACTGTGAGTGCCTTTGAACTATTTCTTGAAGTATCATCCAGCAATGAAATTCTAAAAGAACTCTCTCTCTCTCTCTCTCTCTCTCTCTCTCTCTCTCTCCTAGCAACTATACATGGGATGGTTTGAATTGTAGTTATGGAAAACTTCCAAGGATTATCTCACTGTGAGTGCCTTTGAACTATTTCTTGAAGTATCATCCAGCAATGAAATTCTAAAAGAACTCTCTCTCTCTCTCTCTCTCTCTCTCTCTCTCTCTCTGTGACGAAGTGAAGCTTTGTTCTCATTCTCCTTGAAAAGAGTTTGCTCCCCTGCACGACCACATTGTCTTTGCCTAAGAGCCTATACTTCCAAAGTCTATAAGTAGATCCAAGGGTTATTTCACTGCAAGTCTCCTTGCACAATTTCTTGTAGGATGATGTTGGTGCAGCTAGTGAAACTTTAAAAGAATTCTCTTTTCTTCTTGAAGGCTCCTTTCATTTCGCGGAAAATAATTTTTAAGAAAACATTTTTCAAATTTTCCGACGTTCATTTCACGGAAAATATTTTCCACTTTTGAAAAGTGGAAAACATTTTCCTCACTTGATCTCTCTTATCTCACAACTCTACAAATCCTCACTTCCTCCTCCCCCTTCTTCTTCTTCTTCTTTTCTTTTTTTATTCAAATTATTTTTCTTTTTCTTTTCTTTTTTAATTCAAATTATTTTTTGATTTTCCTTTCTTTTCTATTTCTATTTCTTTTTTCTTTTCTATTTTTATTTTTCTTTTCTTTGTTTCCCAGCTTTTTCTTTCTTGGCCAGTTGCCGACCACGGCAACGGCTTGTGACTTGCCACAGGCGAGCCTTGAGCTTATCGGTAAGCACGAGGCTCGCCTATCTCTAGCGAGCTCAGGCTTGCCACTTGTTGGCCACAAGCTCGCGTTCGCCGATCTGGTGAGCCTCGGCCTCGTTGGACTTGGGCGTCGCCAGATTGACGAGCCTTGTGCTCATCAACGATCTCGAGGCTCACCTGTGGCCGATCGCTAGCCATCGTCGTGGCCAGCAATCGGCCAAGAACGAAGAAGATGGAAAACAAAGAAAATAAAAAGCAAAAAGAAAATGAAAATGAAAATGAAAAAATAATTAAATAATCAATTTTAAAAAATAAAAATAATTAAATGGAAAAGAGTGTATGGAGGAAAATATTTTCCTTACCGATTTTCTACTTCCTTTTTAGGTTTCATCAGAATATTGGAAAATAACTACATTTCCCTAGAAAATGACTTCCTGTAAAATATTTTCCAAAAACGCCACATTTTCCGTGAAATGAACGGAGTCGAAGAATTGAAGGCTTTTCCTCATTCTTCTTGACAAATTGGAAGTTCGTTATATGACTACATTAATCTATAAAAACTTTTTCATCAGTTGTGTGCTTCTCAATTTTACTATTAGGTAACATTGTGTTCTCTACAGTTGAGTGCACAAACATTTATGTATCGAACCAACACTACAGCCTTTGTGAACACAGCAATGACACAGCTTCCTCTCATGTGATTGATTATGAGCAGGAACCTGAGCTCTAGCAATTTGAGAGGCAACATCCATTCTTCACTATCAAATCTATCAGAATTGAAGGCCTTGTAAGTATTAGCCCAGTGAGGCCCTTATTGAGGTGATGGTGTTTTAGGATTGAGTGACTTTAGACCTTCATTGTATCAATCTTGCATTTAAATGTCTACCTAGGACAAAATTGAAAAAAAAAAAAGGTATCACAATGGTGATTTAAGTAGTGTTTTCAACTTTGAATTTCCATGGTGGTCAACTTTTGTTGGGAGGATTTAGGTAGTGTCTTAATGGCGCAGATTTTATAATTTATGTTTGAATGTGTTGGGTCATCCTAGTTTTTGCTAGAGAGCTCATTTTTACTTATTCTGAAGAAAAAGTTACTTCGAAGGCTTCAAGAGAGAGCCTTTGCTGGAGGAAGTTTATGTGGAGCATCGATTTTAAAGCAATGCAACGATATTTTTGGCCTCTTTGGCTCAAAATGTTTGTTGTTTTTCTTATTCATAACTTCAAAATCTCGGATGAGATCTATTGAATTGTTAACTACCCAGACTTGCTTTTGTTTCAGAGATCTGTCCAACAATGAACTTACAGGAGCCATACCGGAAACATTGGCAAATTTGCCGAAGTTGAGAATTCTGTAAGTAAATGTGCCTTAGTGGCGCCCTGAAGAATTGACAGAGCATGAGTCTATACATGGTTATGCTTTGCAGGAATCTAAGCGGAAACAATCTAAATGGCTCAGTTCCTGAGGCTCTTAAAAGGAGGGTTATGGACAAGAAATTGGACTTGAGGTCTCTCTCTCTCTCTCTCTCTCTCTCTCTCTCTCGCTCCCTCGCTCCCTCCCTCCCTCCCTCAGTAAGAAGGCCACTTGGGATCAACATGTGGGCAAAGCAGCTCCCTCCCTCCCTCCCTCAGTAAGAAGGCCACTTGTGATCAACATGTGGGCAAAGCAGTTCGAGAAATGTAACTTTACCTACTTACCTTTTGTCACAGTTTTAACGACAATCTCGATCTTCACTGGGCAAGTCCTTACCCAAAGAATAAAAGCTCCATCTTGGTCCCAACTGTTGCATCGGTTTTAGGCGTGGTCGCAGTTATCTGTTTGGTCACAATTTGGTTGATCAGAAGGAAACAGATAAGAGGTAACTTATTTTTCGACTTCTCGTCCACAGCATAGTTACATGAAAATACAATTGTCTCTTATTAGTCTAATGCTCCCCAAGGATTGATGCCCATCAAAGTGATTGTATCTTAGCATATGAAGAGCTAGGTGCCAAAATTTCAATCCTTGCCTGGATTTTCACTTCTCATAGGTTGATTTTCATGCCAATTGGAGTTATCTTAGGGAGATTTTCCTTTGAAGTCTACTTGGAAATCTTTGAAAAATTGAGTCTATTACTCATTGGTAATATATTGGTTATTTATTGAAGGAATAGTGAGATTAAGATCTTTCGATTATGGCGAGATCACAAGAATAAGTCATTACATATTTCTTCAAAAAGGCTTTGTTTGCAGTGAAGACATATGATGTCAAAGTGAAGATCATGACCCGATAACTTTTTTCTCCAGATCTTGCTGCTATTACTACTACCGCCACTTTTGGAGGATATACTGAGATATTAAAGTTGTCAAAAAATCGACATTTTTCATCCACTGAGGTTGCAAGAATTACCAATAACTTTAGAACGGTAATTGGAGAGGGAGGATTTGGGAAAGTCTACTTTGGCAGACTTGACAATGGCACTCAAGTCGCAGTAAAAATGTTATCTCGATCATCAAAGCAAGGCTACAAGGAGTTTCACACAGAGGTTCAAAACATTACTCCAACTAGAATCGATGTGTCATGTTTTCAATTTTTTGGGAGTTCTACTCATAGCAAGCTCTGATACCTTGACGTGCAGACCCAACTCCTAATGGTCGTTCACCATAGAAATCTGGTTTCACTTATCGGATATTGCGAAGAATTTGAAAACATGGCGCTGATTTATGAATTCATGTCCAACGGAAATGTGCGGCAACATTTGTCAGGTTTGTCTAATATTCCCTTTTCCAATAGCACGACATATGTCGAGTTAATTTTATCTCAATACCGTTATTTAATAGTTCAGACTTCTGGATTAATTGGTCAATTTAGATACTCAGAATAGCACCATGGAAATGAAATTGACTTTCTCAGCGAATGAATACGAGCTAACAAGCTTTACATCTTTCATGAATACCCCTTAATTCTCGACTTTCAAGCAGCACACAACCCAAATGTTTTGAGTTGGAGCCAGAGACTACAAATCGCAGTCGATGCAGCTCAAGGTACATAAAGTAGATCGATGACATCTTTGTTCACATTTCCACAAGTTAAGCTACCCAATACATTTCATCAAGTTTTTCCTGCTGGTGTGCAGGGTTGGAGTACCTGCATAACGGTTGCAAACCTCCTATTATCCATAGAGATCTAAAGACACCTAATATTTTACTAAACGAGAACATGCAAGCAAAGATTTCTGATTTTGGATTATCGAGAGCATTTGTAAGAGAGCAAGATTCTTATATTTCAACTTGTCCAGCGGGGACGCCTGGTTATCTCGATCCGGAGTAAGTGACTCAAAATTTATGAATACAAAGACTTTTCCATTCCACCTATGATGCAGAATAACTGTACTAATTTTGACCAGCACGAGAGGCCCATACATCTATTCATACATGTTTATGTTGGATAGACGTACGTAAGTTCATTTTTGTGAAGGCAACTTGGGCAATTGTTGTACTAATCAAAGTGGCAATTCCTTTTGAATCCTCAGGTTTCATATACTTGGACACTCAAGCCAGAAGAGCGACATATACAGCTTTGGCATAGTTTTATTTGAGTTAATCACGGGCCACCCCGCCATTATAAGAAGTCCGGAGGGCAACATGCACATCCTTCACTGGGTAACTCCATTCATAGAAAGAGGAGACATCCAAAGCATTGTCGATCCGAGGTTAAATGACCAATTCAACATCAGTTCTGTACGGAAAGCGGTGGAAATAGCCATGGCATGTGTACCAACGAATGCGGTTGAAAGGGCAGACATGAACCATGTTCTATCGGAACTAAAAGAGTGCTTGACAGTAGAGATCAGTTCGGGAAGAAGCCAAAGAATGGGAAATAGTGAGAGAAGCAGTGAGTTTGATACAACCACAATGGAGCTTGATTGTCCTCCGTATGCACGTTAACTATACTTCATACTTAAGTTTATCATGTCCAATTTTTATTTTTATTTTGTTTAGATTATCGTGTCTAGATTCTTCATAAGGAAAATTGCCCAAAAAATCATAAACTTACTGTATTTTTATTAATTTCGTTCTAAACCTTTTAATTGTGTCAATTAAATCATAAACATTTTTACATTTTGTCATTTAAGTCCAATCGGGCCAATTTTAGTCAAAGATCAATTGTCTTACATGACATGACCGGGACAATTTTCATTTTTTAATATTCTTTTTTGTTTTTTATTATTTTCTTGTTAATTTTTATTTTTTCTTTTCTTCCCTTATCTTTTCCTTCTTTTCTTTTTTTATGACCCTCACCCGCCACAATAAAAAAAGTAAAGAGGGAAAATAAAATAAAATTAAATTAATAACAAAAATTGAAAAAATATATATATGTTAATGATTTCCGACCAAGTTGAATCAATTGGAAAATCATGAAAATTTTAAACTCAATTACCCTAATTAAAAGATTTAGGACTAAATTGACAAAAAGTGCAATAAATTATAACTTTTTGGATAATTTTTCCAATTGTTAAAATAGTTTGTTATCATAAAAAAATGTAACTCTTGGTCATGAAAAGAGTGACGCCTGGTTTTCAAACAAGGATGCTATCGTAAACAATAGTTAAGAGTTGTGCCAGAAATATCATGGATGTGGCTTTACTAGGCGTAAGGGCAAATTCCTAGATAAGCAAATGGTTGTAGCATTATATCTCACCCCTGCTTGAAAATGCTTGCATCCTTGCCACAATGATTCAAAAAGTACCTTCACAGCAAGTAGTATAGAAGGGAAAATTGTCCAAAAAGTTCTAAACCTATTGCATGTTTGTCAATTCAATTCAAAACCTTTCAACTTTACCAATTGAGCCATAAACCTTTTTACTTTTGTCAATTCAGTGCTAAACCTTTTCACTTTTTGCTAATCAGTTCTAAATCCTTTCACTTCTTGCTAATTGAGTCAATTCAGCCATTTTTGACTAAAATTGCCGATATGCATGGCCGACGCTATTGTGGCACTTTTTAAATAATATTTGAATTTTTTATGAATTTTTTACTTTTTTTTCTTTAGGTTTTTGGACCTAGGGCCAATGAGGGTTGCTAACCCTAGATCCAAACCCCCCCCCCCTCAAAAGTAAAAAAAGAAAATTCAAAATAGTATTAAAAAAGTGCCACGTCAGCATCGACTGTCTATGTTAGTAATTTCTGGCCAAAATTGGCTAAATGGACTCAATTGACAAAAAGTGAAAATGTTTAAGACTGAATTGGAAAAATTGAAAAGTTTATGATTGAATTGGCAAAAGTATAAACTAAGATTTTTTGGACAATTTTCCCTAGTGTAGTTCGTAGTTCATCATGACAATTCACATGACCAAGGTACAGTGGGCTACATTCATTCAGATTTGCGTGGGCCTTCTTAGGTTTAGTTGAAAGGAGGTGCTAGGTATATACTAATCTTCATTGACAAGATCAACTGAACTTGCCACTTATTGATGATAATAAAAAAGTTGATCATTTTTTTGTGTCAACACAAATAACTATGAATTTCTCAACTTTGTTTTCAAATTAACAAAATCTAACATTTTACAGTTAATAGGAATTGATGAGAATGTTATCTTAGATATAAAAAGATCTCCACAATAACGACAGAATCTACATTTACCCACAAAACGTACAATCCCACACAAAGAGAGCAATCTATTTGCTAAGATTTTTTTTAGCTTAAATAATGGAGGAGACTTGACTTGCGCTTGAATCAATGGAAGAACACAATGTAGACCCCATGGTCAATAATACTTATTATTCACCTTATTGATGAGATGAGAAGAGAATCTTGTATTGTCCTATCACATTATTAAAGTTGTTTGGGATATATTTTCCAACCAAAAGATGATTTTGTGTGGAACACGTGTTTTGACTAATCTTCGCACTAAGTCCAGCATAATGTGAATTCACAAGAATTAATATACTTTCCTGAGCTAAAAAGTAAGTGAGAAATTCTTCATTTCTCTCCCTTACTTTTTTTTTTTTTGAACAGATTTCTCTCCTTTACTTGGAATAATGAAAGAAGTTTCGTCTACTGCTCTTAGCTTGGTGCTTATCCCTTTCAACTTTCTAAAGTGAAAGTTGCCCAAGAATAGAAACCGAGGTCGTCGTCCTTGTATCTAATATAAAGTTACTTAGATGGTAAGTAGAAAGTAAGAATGTAACATGAGGGTTTAAAGTCATCGGCGACTTGTCCATTTGTGATCATGATTTCCAAGTCAATTGTTCACGTTTCACACCAATCCTACACCGTGGAATTTGCAGTTATGTCTGCTGCTTTTAGCTTGGTGCCTATCCCTTTCAACTTTCTAAAGTGAAAGTTGCCCAAGAACAATAACCGAGGTTGTCGTCCTCGTATCTAATATAAAGTTACTTAGATGGTAAGTAGAAAGTAAGAATGTAACATGAGGGTTTAAAGTCATCGGCGACTTGTCCATTTGCGATTATGATTTCCATGTCAATTGTTCACGTTTCACACCAATCCTGCACTGTGGAATTTATGTACATCAATGGAATATGGATTGATCATGAGGTGACATCTACTTCTATGCCGCTAATCAAGTGTCCATAATTTCTCATGATTCCTTTTACACTAAGAGAGTTTTCCAATATTATTTTTTTCGTGTCCACAAAATAAGGATTTTTTTCCATGACAATGAATTTCAATAAGTATTGGTAATTATAAAAAAAAATGTCACTTAAAAAAATTATCGGTAACTATTTTTTTCTAAATAACTTGTTGGTAATTTACTATCACTTTGATGAAATAATGATTATTTTATGTAGTTTGCAAATTAAGAATTTCTATACTAACTGACCAACTTTTATTTACATCACTCGCGAATGTTTCAAGTTTATTAACTTTTATGCAAAATTGTCAACCTAAATCACCAACTAATTTTAAGGTACCAACTCTCATACGAGTTATTTTTCGATGTTTAATAGCTTTCACTTAGTGGCCCCTTACATTTACTAACTATTACCAACTCAAATTACCGTGACTCACTAAATTTTGTTCCATTAAACTACAACTTAATATTGGTTATCAAAGTGAGTTACTTACCATAAATTAGTTGGAAAATTTAAGCTACTGATGAGAAAGATAAATAGAAGTTACTAAACAATAAAAGGATTTTTTTTTTTTTTTTTGGTTAGAGATAGAAATTAGTAATTTAAGAAAAGACAAATAAACATTGGTAACTAACTTAGAAAAAGAAAAGTTGGTAATCACTCTAATTGAGATTGGTAATATCTTAAAAGAGTTTATATATTTAAAATTTTGGTGACTAACACAAATGAAAGTAATAACTCTATAAACAAGTTGGTAAGTAAGAGCAAAAAAAAAAAAACTAAATGTTGGTAAAGCAACTCGAATGAGAGCTGGTAATTCAAAATTGATTGATAACTTAATCAAGAAAACATTAGTGAGTCACTCATATAAAAATGGGTAATTTCATCTAATCATTTATAAATTTAAGGCATCGATAAAAATGATCAATAAAAGTATATAATATATAAGAGAGGTTTTCTTCTTTATGTAAGAGATAGAAAATTTTTTTAATTTGAAATAAATAAATAAATGCCAGTAACTAAATCAAATAAGAGTTAGTAATACAAAACTAGTTGGTAACTTTATTAGGGAAAATTGATATCACTATAATTAAGGTTGGTAATATCTGAAAAAAAAAAAGTCTATAAATTTAACGGATTGGAAGTAAGGAATATAAAAGTTGGTAACTCAATAGATATATTGTTAAATTAAAGAGAAAAACAACCATTGTTGGTAAGCAACTTAGTTAGTAAAAGAAAACTAGCTAGTAACTTAATGAAATAAATCTGGTAAGTTACACAAATGCAGGTTTATATGTAGATGGGTTAATTTCACAAAAAAGCCAAACTTTTATACTTATGACAAATTTACTCAAATATAACTTTTTGATAATAAAAAATCCCGAACTAGTATATCTATAATAAATTTACTAAGAACTAATTTTTTTAACACAAAAAATCCAAATATATTTGTGACAAATTTATCTTCCGTTAGTTTCCATTAAATTGGATTACTACAATGAAAAATCACAAAATGATATGCCCATGACAAACAAAGGTAAAATTTAAAACTAGTACACTCATACATTGTTACGTGTTATCCAACTTAGTAATTTAATAGTAGAATTTAATGAAAATTAATGGAGGGTAAATTTATCATAAATGTACTAGTTTGAAGTTTTTTATAGTAAAAAAAATTAATTTGCTGTAAAATCGTCATTGGGTACCCATTTTGTATGCGTATAAGAGAGAATTTACATTCTATTTCATTTATACACAATTACATATATTTCTTTCTACGCATTTTTTTTTTTTTCATATTTCCTCTTTATGAGACAACCAATAATGGTCAAATTCTTCTATGTATGAAGTTAAACCAGCGGGAAAAAAAAATCCCAAATAATAAGTCTGATTAGATATGCACACACGGTGGCCCATTGATAATGCCGTTCCTTGTGGGGAAGAGTACTCCTGGTCACAACGCATTCATAGCAAGATCCAGGACATTGTCAAATTAATTAGACCATTTTAAAGCGGAAACACTTTTAGTTTTCTTCAATTCAAGTACATGGGATGCAATATTTTCCATTATGGAAGCCAAGAACTTCTCACAAGATTCGTAGATAATTTTTACTTCTCTTGTGGGGGCCAAAAGAAAAGTCTTTTTGGCTTGAGCAAGAAAAGGTAGTGGACAGATTTCCCGATGGAGAACAATAAAAAAAAAATGATTGCCGATTCAATAATGCAAATTGTACTCTGATTAAAGTCATTGAGCAAAAAGTTTTGCTTTAGTAAAAGTGAGCTTTTCTTTCACATTTCCTAATTGAAAAGGTGCCAAAACCATTTCACGCGTCATGTCTTAGTCTTCGTAATATAAGTTTGTCGGATGACATTTCCATTTAAAAAGAAATTGTTGTTGTGAAAAGAATCATGCCTGAATGTCATGGGATGCCCTTTGTAGTTTGTGTTGATATTCAATCTTTTCTTAACAAATCGAGCATCCATTATACATGTTTAATACACAAAAATGTAACTCATTTACACCAAATCCAGAATATAACGAACTTACAAGATCAAAATGAGTTATATAATACTTCAACATAACTATATTCATAGTAGAATTACCCATTTCATCAATAGTATTAAAACAAGTATCAATAATCTAGTCTACTGATCAATCTCATCAAGTCACACGTAAATGTTCATTCCATTGACCAATATCATGCTCAAATATCTAACCATGATCATGCTTAATGTCTCATGAGCAAGGCAACCAAGATTACTTATTGAATAGGTCTCCATCTATATTGCCGGTGGCCAACCCACAAAGATAATCCTAAAACTAGTATGCTTATCAACAAACCATTTAATAGGCTCATAGAGATACTACGTATTAACACAAAGCACAACAACATCCTAAAAAATCTACAAATCCAATCCAAAATCTATATCACGAATGATGATGATAATGCACAACTTTTCATAGCATGATTAGAGTATTAGCGAATTGATTAGACTATTTTAAAGCGAAAATAACTTATTCTTCTTTTTCGTTTTCTCGAATTCATGGGCATGGGACACAATCACTTTCATTGTGGAAGCGCGGAACTTATAGCATGATTCACATATGATTTTACTTTTCTCTTTTAGGGGGGCCCAAAAACAATTCCCTAGTGCTTTTATTTATAGGTTGAGCAAGAAAAGCATTGGACTAATTGCAGGATGCACCATCAAGTACAATTAAAAACGACTTTTGCTTCAATAATGCAGGTTAGAGATATTAAAAAGCGACAACTTTTGCTTTAGGAAAAATGAGTTTTGCTTTCACATTTATAGATTGAAAAGAAGCCAAAACCCATTTCATTTGTCGAGAAAAAAAAATGTCGGTTGTTGTAGTATGTATGCTTTTTCCATTTAGAAAGAGATTTTTGTTGTTGAAAATTTTCTTTTAAAAAAAAATGAATATGAGAGTGGAGTCATCGAAAGTTAAAAAATGTTTAAATAAAAGCATGAAGCATGGTTGTTTTCTCAAAAGAAAACTTAGAATGAATGTTATCTCAGGCGAGAAATGACTAATCTAGTCTCAAATAAAGACACTAGCTGGCTAAATCCTTGCCAGGCAACAAGCATGTGCATCTCACATGCTATTTCCCAAGCCATGTTGGGGCATTGGAGCATTTTTTTTTTCTTTCTTCCTTTTATTTTTCCCTATTACAACTTTTCTAGAGGTAAACCTCTAAGGAAAGCTAATGGAATACTAAGCTTACACTTAGCGCAAACTCTCTCAAGCTCATACCAATTGCAACTTTGGGGGGGGGTTAATTTAATCATCTAACCATGCAAATCAATTCAATTTGGAGTAGTCACTAATCCATTATGGGTTAATGAGAAAGTCAAGCAATTTATGAACCAGATATTCATGAAAAACGAGGACTTGGTTACGTTAGGTAAATATAACGCCTTTTTCGGTACCTTTTCTCTTTATTCAAAAATATTTTGCAAGTAATTTGAGTCAGTTTTAAGCCTAACCACTAACATGTAAGAGATGATCATGTGGGCCCACAAATAAGAATTTGACACTCAATAATTTGCACAATTATTAAATTACTCAAGGAGATGGAAAATCCTTGATGTGATGAGCAAAGCTTCCAATGAATGTTTTGCAAAATATTAATTGAAGACCAAGAACCATTTGATGTATGCATGACTTAGACATGATTTCTAGATATGAACAAGCGATGCCAATTTACTCTTTTGGCATTTTTCTTGTTTAACATGAACATAATTAAACTTAAATGCTATGACTATGTGCATTCTAATTTAGCATGTAATGATGAACTAACATGAAATCCCGAATGACATGTATGCTGCATTAGAAAATCTTCACAAATTCTTTGGAAACATTTACATTAGAATTTCACATAGAGTTATATGACTCGATTGATAAAATTGAAAAATGTATGACTGAATTGATGTCTGTTCAATAGGTTCATAATTAATTTGGTAAATTTTTCCCTTCTTTGCTAATGGCAATGGGACTTGTGCAATGTATGACGTACAACAACCAAGAAGAAAAATGTATGCATGGAGACTTGCCAAGATGTTTCGCTCGTAAATAATGGAGGGGACTTGAGTTGCACTTGGATAAATGAAACAAAAGGCAAAACAACGACCAACTCAGTGGATACAAATCGGCCTCACTTTTTTTAAAGCCACGTCTTCCCCCTTTTTAGGTTGTCGCACGATAAAATAAAGTGTGTCGAAGAATACTTTCTCCATGGAAAAATAGATCTTTTTGATGTGGAATATGAGAGCGTAGGTCATCAAGAGTCATTTCATGTTGGCAATGTGATGACGATTGATTTTTGCTTTTCATGTTCCACCAACTCCAGCACAATTGAGTTCCCATATCATTCAAAATGCTTAATTGAATAAAAACATTATATGATTTTACGCCAAGATATTTTGTTTGAATAGATGAATCAAGAAATTTTTAATCATTTTTTCTATATTATGTATCTTTAAACTTCAATCTTTAGATGTATTCTAGTCTACACAAATTGGTGAATTATCACAGATACAAGTTGTCAACAAACGATGCGAGTGTAATTTCATCTTGTGGTTTTTTCTTCTTTTTTTGGTTGTAATTTCCATGATATTTATGTTTTTCTTCACTCTCATATTTTATTACTTGTTGCCTAACACGGAATTCCTGTTTTTTCAAGAGTAAGGTGGGTAATAAATGTGGAACATGAGCCATTCCAATTAACGTTTGGCGAGAACAGCACAGTGATTTTGGCCATTTTCTAAAGAGATTTAATCTCTCTCTCTCTCTCTCTCTCTCTCTATTGTTACGCTATTGTTGTACTTCATAATACAACAACATATTTATGATGCTATATATCAATTTTACAACATGTTATGATATATTCATTTTTACTTATGACAACTAGTTGTCTTATCATATGGCATAACAAATGTATGATTGAAGTTTTTTGTGGGCTTATACCATTTATTTTGTGGGCTCATGCCATCAATTAGCCTAACCCAAGCAATTCACATGTTTGATAAAATTGTTTTATCTTGTTTAGTTACTTGCAAAGTTATTTTCTGCATACATATATATTAGATTCGCAAAATAGTAGGAAGACCAATTAATTACCTTGATGATACTAATTCTTCAAAAGCCTTTTTAATTAATAATATCTTGACTTATAATAATAAATGAAAATATAGGGGCCAAACAAATTATAGTTCTCATTATTAAATGGCTCTCATGTAAATAAGTCAATGGTAATATGGTACGGCACAGCAAGAGTATTGTAGAAGTTGTTGTGCACTTGTATATATTTTTTATTAGCTTTTTTTAACCAACTATTTGTTAGCCTTCATGGCCACGCATTTCACATGCTTGATATAAATACTTTATCGAAGACATTCATTATTTTTCTGAAAGTTATTTTATCTCGCTTAGCACTATTAGTTTTTTTTTTTTTTTTTTTGTATACATATATATTAGATCCGCAAAAGGAGTTGAAGAAACAAAATTTGCACAATTATCACAACTCAGCTCCATGGCTTAAGCTAGTATAGACGATATCCCCATATTACACAAAATTTCTCATTCCACAGCCACCTTTCCTAGGGGCATTTCTAGTTCGGTATTGGAAAATGGACTTATATTTCGCTCATGGTAAAAATGTAATATTGGTCGTAAGATTATGAATCATGGTTGTAAATTCGTATAACTGGTAACTAGCTGATCAAGTTACTAGCTGTAATTTAGGAATAACATGAACGATTTATGACTATCAATAAAGTTGACGAAATTGAAAGATAGTGCTTGTGTGACACTTACAATGAAACAGACAAGAATAGCCTTTGGGCATTCCAAACTTATATATAGACACAAATTCAAAATATTGGAAGGCTTGATTTTAGTACTGGGAGTTGCCAAAGTTTGACAACCGACATTGATGCATACTAATGGGTAAAATGCACTACCCTGCCGGGGTGCACCATCTGATTCAACTTCCAAGGAGGTCACTGCTATATTCTCCTCCGTCCATGTACTACTGGGCTTGGATGCCAGTTCAATCGGCCCCTTCAATTCTGTTGAAACATGATGTTCGGCCTTGCGCCTGGTTCTTTTTGTGCAAAAGACTCCGTAGCCTTTGCTGCTATTTCAAATGAGTCGATATCGAATTTTTCTTCCACCTTTGGATCGACAAGTCTGCACATATATCCACTTTTGAACTTCGGAATTGCCCATTCACGTATGGGCACGCTATTTCCATCTCCACTTTTATTGATTGCTGGATGTCCTGAAATTAGCTCAAGGAGCATGATCCGGAAATTGTTGACATCGCTTTTATTGTTTAATCCATAACCTTACTTGCTTGACATACAATAAGAACACGGACTGTCAGATTTTCTGTGCATACAGAGATTGAGAACCATTGCATCAATATCGAGTTTAAGCCGTTACTTGGGAGGGGGCGGAGCCAGGAGTGCCCAAAGGAGTGGTTGACTTGTAAGTGCCATTTTAAGCTGCCAAAGCTCTTGAAAGACCGAAGTCGGATAGTTTGGCTTGTATGTTTTCATTCAACAAGATATTTGAAGCCTTGATGTCTCCATAATAATCATAGTTTGAGTGGGCGGTTCCCATCTTGAGAACCACCCACTAAGGACCGGTTCCGAAAGACCCATTTGTTGGCTCCATGGATCCACCCAAGAATCAACCGCTACTCTGGTCCAATTCTTGGGTGGGTCTATGGAACCGGTCTCCAATCCCTACAGAATTGCATTCATTGACAAATATGATGATGGACTTATTTTCTATTTAGAGCACCAAAGCTTGTTCGGTCTTATATTTGGCTAGAATTGCATTCCATCGATTTTGATGAAGGATTGAAAACTATAGGGTGAAGCGAATAAACAATACTTGTTAGCTAAAAACTTAATTTCTTCTAAGGTCACAGTGTAGCCCTCTTATGGTTTCCTGCACTAGAAAAATGTGGAGACTTAGACTCTTAAAACATTAATCGCTTGGTCCATCTTTTTTCAACATCAACCTAATTTAATCATGGGAATGGCTAGTGGGAGACCTAATTATACTTTTAAAATGAGCCGTTGGCTCTTAATTTCATATCATGACGACAAAGTGACACAATATTTATGGACATTTGCAATCAATTTTTTCCTTCCTCTACATTTGTTTATTTTTTTTTTATTGAGAAAGCAAGTAAATGGATTATTAGAATTTTTTTTTTTTAAAAAAGTAGGGAAGTTAATCCTATTACACACCTAAGGACAAAATTAGTCAATAATATCCAATAACTACAAATATATATATATATATATATATATATTTGGTCGACAAACTACAAAATAATTAAATAATTGAGACTAGATTACTTATATATATACCGGTCTGGTTCGGGTGGCTAGGCGGGCAATTCCATGCTAAAATTGGGAATTGGACCGACCCTCATGGGAACCGCCAATTCCAGTCTGATTCCTAGTGGTCTGGGTGGTTCCTAATTTTTTTGCACACCTCTAGCCTTTATGGATAATGGGTGGGACACAACTGTTATGGAGATAACCCAAACCTGCAATTCTTTCAAAATTTACCATAAAAATGGCAAATGTGAAGCGGGGAAAAATTCACAATTATGCGCATCTCATTTATATACCTTGTGCTATGTCTATAGCAAATCGTAGTCTCCCATCCCAAGTCAAGACATTTGGCTTGGCCCCTGTTAAATGTGACATCCTCGTATTTTTTTTTTTTTGTTTAAAGAAGGAATGTTTTGTAGGATTATTATGGAGAAAACAGAAACATAAAAGAATATGATAAAATATCTTATAAGTGTTGTTGTAGATTTCTGTTAGCCATGAATTCATACACTAATGCCTCATTTTTGGAGCCATCACAATATCCAATTAGGAAAACCAAGTTTCCATGGTAGATAATCATCAAGAGTTGTACTTGTGATATCATGAATGTGCATTTCATATTGACGTTATTGTAGCATGGGATCTAGCTGTCAAAGAAGCATATAATCGAATCATCCTATCTAATCTCAGCTCGAAATTGCTTGCTTTCCTGCCATGACAATTCAGATAGCACCTTCACAGCATATTGTTGATGCTTAAATTTTGGTGGACCCATTTAATTATTCATTGATTATATATAAAATTATGGATTAATTTTTAATTCCTAATCAAAAATGGTTTTCACTAAATTGCATAGCATATAAACATTAGAAGCATTAGCATTAATAGTAATAGAATCTATAGAAATATCAAACACATTTAGGCTGCGTTCGTTTCACGGAAAATTGACCACCTCCGGAAAATATTTTCCCAGAAGTTATTTTCCAGGAAAATGGCTATATTTTCTGATGTTCGGCTAATTCTTAAATTTTGAGTGGAAAACATTTTCCACTGTTCGTTAACTAATTTCTTTCTTTTTCTTTGCCTTCTCCTTCCTCCTTCTTCCTCCTCCTTCCTCCTTCTTCCGCCGCCGCTCCTCCTTCTTCCTCCTCCTTCCTCCTTCCTCCGCCGCCGCTCCTCCTTCTTCCTCCTCGTTCCTCGTTCCTCGTTCCTCCGCCGCTGCTCCTCCTTCTTCCTCCTCGTTCCTCGTTCCTCCTTCCTCCGTTGCTGCACGCCCGAAGATGGCGAGCCGACCAAGATCTGGTCGCCAAATCCGGCCGACCAAGGTTCGGTCACCAGATCCGGCGAGCTGGGCGGGGCTCGGGCCTCGCCCCGCCCAGCTCGCCGGATCTGGTGAGGCTAGAGCTCCGCCCCAAGCTGGCGAGGCTCTGCCTCGCCCAATCTGGTGAGGCTCGAGCTCGCCGAGCTCGGGCAAGCTGGGCTTCCACAGATCGGGCTAGGCGGAGCCTCGCCGGCCCGGGGCGGAGCTCGAGCTGGATCACGACCGCGGCTGGTCGTCGGTCGCCGGTCGCCGGCCGTTGTCGGGCCCGGCCACCGTCCAAGAAGAAAAATAAAAAGGAAAGAAAGAAAGAAAAAAAAAAAGCAGGGGAAGTTGTGGAAAACATTTTCCTTAACTTTGCATGTAAATTTTCCGGTCAACGGAAAATGTTTTCCTTGACCGTGATTTTCCGCCCATCCGAACATCGGAAAATATGGAAAATATTTTCCTGGAAGTTATTTTCCGCGAAACGAACGGAGCCTTAATTAAAAAAAGTAGTGGCTAGGGCTGGGCCTGGCCGGCCCCTTCTTCCTTTTTCCCTTCCTTTTTCTCTTTTCTCCACCTGAGCCGGCCCACTTCCCTTTTGTTTCCTGGCCCGGCCCCCATCTCCTTTTCTTTCCCCGTTGCCCCCGTTGCCCTTGACGCCCCTGCAGAGAACAGAGAACGGAAGAGGACGACGAGGACCAAGGACAGAGACAGGGGAAGACAGGCGAGCGTCGCACCGGAGTTGGTGGTCGGGAGCAGACCGGCAGCAACAGCTAGCGTAGCATGAAGCCATGCGCGCTGGCTAGAGAGCTTAGAAGGGATAGAAGGAAAGCAAGACGTGGGCGGGGGATCGGAGAGAGAGTTCCGAAAGAGAGTGCCGCGAGTAACGAGTTCGAGCGAGAGCAGCCGAGAGAGCGAGAGGGCCGAAATTTAGCCCCCGCTGAGCGTCGTCCAGCCGTCCTCGACGCAAACCGGCGTCCCCGGCCCGGCGCCACCGACGTTGGTGAGTTGAGTTTTGGTTTCGATTCGCCAAGCCAGTCGGGGCCCACGATCGAGGGCTCGTTCCTTCTTTTTTTTTTTTTCCTTTTTTTTTTGCTGCGTCCTGCTTGATTTAAAAGAGCTAAGCAAGCTCGATTTCCTTAGGCCTCACCCGCGTTGGACCCGAATGAGTCGATTTTTCTTAAGTTTGAACGTTGCTCGCTGATTCCTCGAGTTTAGGTGTGCATTCGAGCTCCGAAGAACTCTATATTCGCTCTCCAATTCGCTGCCCACTACGTGTTCGAAGAAATGCCCGACAAGTCCGTCCAGTTTAAGAAACGTACGTGAATCATGTGGCAAGTTTTTTGCTGCCATAACAAAAGAGATTGCGTCCCATGCACTTGGATTGAAGAAAACTAAAAGTGATTTTCGCTTTAAAATGGTCTAATTACTTGCATCTAATATCTTTAATCCTAAATTGGCAAGAGACGTTTCTCTCTCTTCTGGACCTGAAAAATGGGAATGGTCATTAAGTCACCTAGCCTAATAAATTCAGTAAAGTTTGTCGACAAATTACTAATGTATTTAACTATCCGCTGCAATCAATGATCGTCAATAAATTTGGGTCTTAAATCAACAAAAAGACTACTTTTCTCATTTAACATTTGGTTCTTTCTAGATATTACAATACCTCTATTTAAGTAAAATTTAGCTTATAATCTCTATATTAGTAAAAGTATAACCTCATTTACAATTGTTTCGGGTGGATATATATATACATATATATATATATACATATATATATATATATATACATATATATATATATATATATATACATATATATATATATATGCTATTTTAATTTATTAATTTATATATTAAGATAACAAAAAACACAAAAAATTGAAAATTTCATCTATTTAAAAATTGGGAACGACATTTAGATTAATATAAGTATAAGTATCCAAAGATAAATTTAAATCGTTCTTAGATAACCTTATGAAAACACTTACTCATAAAATAAAATAAAAAACATGAACATCAACTCAATACAACTTGAAATGAAGTTCTTTTCTTTCACTGTTATAGAGTTCATAAGCGAAAAATACTTAAACGAAACTATCGTACTAATTATAAAGACCAAAAAAGTCAAAAGGTAAGAAAAAGATATCATATTTTTTGTTGACTTAGGAAATTGATTGAAATGAAAAGATATCATGAACAATTGTGAATAGTAACAAAAGACCGATAAAGTTAAGTGGTCAGATAAAATAAACTCAAAGTTTAAGAACTAAATTGACTATCTAATTATAGTTAGAGGATTATATTGAACGAATCAAAAGTTCAAAATTTATTTGTACATTGAGTCAAATTTAGAAACTATTAATATCATTTTTCCCATTTCTTAGACTTAGGTTTAACCCTGAAAATTGAACATATAGGCAACGGAAATCTTTCTACAATTGTTAATATGTAGTAGTGATTGCTCCAGAGTCAAAGCACATAATTCACATTCATTAACTCTTTTATTAATTCAACTAACTTATTTATTTAAGATTCATTTAATGAAAATTTTGATTTGGTTGGCACATCATAATAAACCAAATATCATTAGAACCCAAAAAATTATCCTGTAGTGATAATTGTTCAAATTTTGTTTCTTCAACTCCTTTGCGAATCTACTATGTCTACACAGAAAAAAAAAAACACAAATAGTGGCTAAGCGAGATAAAATAATTTTCTAGAAAAATAATGAATGTCTTTGATAAAGTATTTTTATTTAGCGTGTGGAATGCGTGGGTATGAAGGCTAATAAAGAGTTGGTTAAAAAAAAAACTAATAAAAAATATATACAAGCGCAAGAACTTCTGTAATACACACTTGTTGTGCCATATCATATTAACACTGACTTATTTACATGAAAGCCATTTAATAATGAGAATTGTAGTTTGTTTGGCCCCAAAATTTTCATTTATCATTATAAATCAAGATATTATAATTCAAAAATGCATTCAAAGAATTAGTATCATCAAGGTAATTACTTGATCTTCCTACTCTTTCGCAAATCTAATATATATGTATGCAGAAAATAACTTTACAAGTTACTTAAGAAGATGTAAAAGTTTCTTTAAATATTATATTATTCTATGATAAAACATTTTTATCAAACATGTGAATTGCTTGGATATAAAGGCTAATGAATGGTATGAGCCCACAGAAACTTCTATCGTACATTTGTTGTGCCATACGATAAGACAACTAGTTGTTGTAACTTAAAAAGACTATATCATAACACGTTGTAAAATTGATATGTAGATATATTGTTGTATTTTGAGGTACCAGAATAGTGTAACAAAAAAATTATGTGGAAATTGTCGCAACCTAGCTTTTATGTCCGGAGGGAAAAAGACAAAGATTTAGGGGTATTGCCTAAAAGGTGGCGATCAGGCGCGAACTCTTTCAAACCCATATCTCATGCGACATTAGAATATTTAATGTCAATTCAAATTGACACTTAAAGGATCTTCTATTGAGGAGTCGCCACTAGCCTATTGGAGTTGATTAGAAACTAAGTAAGACACGAGAGTATACCTCACAATTAGAGAATCTAGGGTAGGCGACTTGGTTACACCAATTAGTCGACTAATACCCTTTTGATACCTAATCTTGTTAAGGTTTCAAAAGCAAATGTTTGTTAGGTAGACCGGATTGATTTTAAACATATCCACTAACATGCGGTGGGATTATGCAAGTGCTTGACTTAAAATAACAATAAGCAACAAAGGAAAACATTAAATAAATTGCAAGGTAGAGCAAGAATCTAATGCTAAGAAATAAGAAATAATACCATGTTTACTTAGGCCCAAGGGAAACCACAACTAACATATCAAAAGTGCGCAATCGCATAATAGTTAAAATGTAAATGTGCAAACGAAGACCTAGCATTTGTCTCTAAGAACACTAAAATCCTATGGTGAATCTTTAATGGCTTGTTCAATTTTGAGCACAAATTTTTAGATTAAACGGTTTTCATTTTTTTTATGCTAACCTAGCTCTAAACCAAAATTAACATGGAAAAAAAAAACTAGTTCAAACTTAATTTCTAATCTTTTTCCAATTTTTTTTGAATTTTCGGGATCTTTTTTATTTTTAAATTTCTTAAATAATTTTAAAAAATATATTTTAATCCCAAAATGGGCTGCGACCTGGTCCCGTGAATTTGGGCTCAAGGATAAGGTTGGGGCTTGTCTTGAACAAGCCCACCTCAATTAGAATACTCACCAAACTCACTTCTAAATACTAGGTCAAAACCCAAACCCTCAAGAAGAAACGAGCCCAGGCTTGCTGAATCAACTAAGACCCAAATTTACTAATCCTAATTATGCCCAAACTTACTAAATCCCACTTAAGCCCACCTAACCATTTTATTTATTCAAACAAAATATCTTGGCATAAAATCAAATAACGTTTTTGTCCGATTAAGCATTTTGAATGATTTCATAACTCTAATTGTGCAGGAGTTGGTGAAATATGAAAAGCAAGAATCAAGTCGTGATAGCATTGCCAACATGAAACGTCTCTTGATGACCCATGCTGTTATATTTCACGTCAAAAAATCTATTTTTTCATGGCCAAATTATTCTTCGACACACTTTATTTTATCATATGACAATTTAATAAGGAGGGAAAAAGCGGCTTTAGAAAAAGTGAGGCCAGTTTGTATCCATTGAGTTGGTTATTGTTCTGCTTTTCTTTTATTTATCCAAGTGCAAGTCAAGTCTCCTCCATTATTAACAAGCTAAACATCTCGGCAAGTGTCCATGCATACATTGTTCTTCTTGGTTGTTGTGCATTGTACATTGTCCAAGTCCCATTGCCATCAGCAGGGAAGGGGAAAAATTACCAAATTAATTCTAAACCTATTGTATAGATGCCAATTCATTCACAAATATTTCAATTTTATCAATCGAGTCATAAACCTCTATGCGAAATTCTAATATAAGTCTTTCCTAATAATTTGTGCAGATTTTCCAATGTAGCATATATGTGATCCGAGATTTCATGTTAGTTCATCAACACATGCTAAATTATTTCACGTAGTCATAGCATTTGAGTTTAATTATGTTCCAGTTAAACAAGAAAATGCAAAAAGAGTAAATTTTCATCTCGTTATCATATCTAATAATCATATCTAAGTCATGCATACATTTAATGGTTGCTTGGCCTTCAATTAATATTTTGCAAAACATTCATTGGAAGCTTTGCTTAGCACATCAAGGTTTTTCCATCTCCTTAGGTAATTTTAGTAGTGCCTAAATTATTGAGTATTAAATTCTTGTTTGTGGGCCCATATGATCTTCTCTTACATGTTAGTTTTTAGGCTTAAATTTGACTCAAATTGCTCACAAAATATTTTTGATTAAAGAGGAAATGTACCGAAATAATGTTATATTTGCCTAGTGTAATCAAGTCCTTGTATGCATGAATATCCAATTCACAAATTGCTTGAGTTTCTAAATGATCTATAATAGATTAGTGACTACTTCAAATTTGAATTAATTTGCATGGTTAAACGATTAAATTAAAGCCCCCCAAGTTGCAATTTGTATGGGCTTGGGAGGGTCTGTATTAAGTGTAATAATCCATTAACTTTCCCTAATGGTTTACCTCTAGGAAAGTCACAACGGGAAAAAATAAGAAGAAAGAAAAAAAAAATCCAATGCCCCAACCAAGGCTTGGAAAATAGCATGTTAGATGTGTGCTTGTCGCCTGGCAAGGATTTGGGCCAGCTAGTGCCTTTATTTGAGACACAATTAGTCATTTCATGCTCAAGATAATATTTATTCTAAGCTTTCTTTTGAGAAAACAACCGTGCTTCATGCTTTTTATTTAAACATTTTTTAACTTTGGACTCCACTCTCATTTTTTTTCTTTTTTTTTTCTTTTGAAAATAAATAATTTTTCCACGACAAAATCTCTTTTTGAACAGAAAAAGCATTCATACTATGAATAAAAGAAAAAGTCTTCACTTTTTAATTTTTTTAATCTGCATTATTGAAGCAAAGGTCATTTTTTTGTTGTTCTTGATGGTGCATCCTATAATGAGTCCAATGCTTTTCTTGCTCAAGCTATAAATAAAAGCACTAGGGATTTGTTTTTGGGCCCCCCAAAAGAAAAAAGTAAAATCATATATGAATCATGTTATAAGTTTTGTGCTTCCACAATTAAAGAGATTGCGTCCCATGCACATGAATTCAAGAAAAAAAAAGGTGATTTTCGCTTTAAAATAGTTCAATTAATTCGCTAATACTCTAATCATGCTGTGAAAAGTTGTGCATTGTGATCATGCTTCATGAGTAATCTTCCCCACGTGGAAAGACATTATTAATGGTGGCTATCGCATGTGCATATCTGATAGAGTAATTATCTGAGATTTATTATCTGAGATGTTCTTTTTCCCGATGATTGAACTTCATCCATAGGAGAATTTGACCATTACTGGTTATGCTGATGAATAGGGAATATGAAAAATGCGTAGAAAGAAATATTGTATTTGTGTGTAAATGAAATAGAATTTAATATCTCTTCTTTTTACATTTTGTTAGAATCCAATGTAAGATAAATTGCCTGTACGTGGCTCTAGGAATGGATACTGAATGAATCACTTTGATCAGGGATCATTTATAATGTGGGTATACGAGCTTTCAAGTGCACTATAAAATACACCATTCCCTAAATTTCAAAATAAATACTTGTCTCACCTAATTAGTTAGACTTGGTTTCGCTCATAGACTTGAGTTAATTATATATTGGGTGAATAAGTATAAATCGACAAGTCATTTGATTTGATTTGATTTGATTTGATTTGATTACGATAACATACAAATATTGCATATAGATAATTTGTAGAATCAATGCTAACTGTTCTAAAACTTTCAACTGTTATTGTAAGATATTGTTTAATATCTAAATGGTGTATCCGGAGCCACGCTATATATGAAGCTAGTGGAACAACAAGAGATGGCCCAAAGTCTAAGCCTGTCATTTATACTGAAGAGTCAACTTTGATGTATTATTGTATGTCCAATGTGTACCACCACCTCGGATCTTTTATTAATATGGCTTGCCTGTAATATTTCCACTTATGTACATTGAGACCTCGCCATCGATTTGGCGAGGCTCGGCTAGTGGCCAGCAAGGGCGAGCCTCACCATTGGCTGGCAAGGTCGAGCCTGGCAGGCCAATGCCTTTGGCCAGTCGTTGAGGTCCGGCAACCGGCTGAGGAAGAAGGAAGGAGGAGAGAGAGGGGAAAAAAAAAAAGAGAAAGATAAAAAGATAAAAAAAAAATCAAAAAATGTTTTAAAAATTGACATGTTAGCACTGGTCGACTGGCCAAATTTAGCAGATGAACTGAATTAGCACAATTTCTAAAGATTTAAGACTGAATTAACACAAAAAAAAAATTATGACTGAATTGGAAAAACTGCAATATATTTAAGACTATTTTGGCAATTTTTATATAGCTAATATGCCATTCAAATTATCACTTTTTATATCATCCGACACTTGTTAAATATGCTCAATATGAAGTAATAACTTAATTTTCAAAATATTGATTCCAAAAAACACTAGTGGATTGAACCAGGACTTGCTAATTAACGACCCACCTAATATGACCCACTAATTCACTTTTAAAATATTGATTATAAAAAACACGAGTGAATTCAAGGAAAAGTTACTAAAAAAAATCCACTTACTATTTTAATATGCGGTCCTATTAATGATTCTAGACAAGCGCTGGCCAACTTGAATCTTGCTCATCATGTCTCATTTTTATTGGGTACAAGAATCTGACTAATGGTGGGAGTACAAAAATCAAAGACGTGGAGTAAGAGACTACATATAGTTGTGGATGTAGCACAAGGTACCCAAATGAGACATCCTAAGTCATAGGTTTTCTCCCATCATTGCTTTGGAATTGTTTACATGGTTTTTGCGAGGATTTCAGGTTTGGATTATTTGCATAATGGTTGCAAGTCACCCATCATCCATAGAGACTTGAAGACTACAAACATCTTGTTGAATAAAGACTTCCAAGCCAAAATAGCTGATTTTGGCCTTTAAAGAGCTTTTGCAACTGAAAATGACTCATGTGTCAACTCGTCCCGCGGGCACTCCCAGCTACCTCGACCCCGAGTAATGGCTAAAGCTCAATACTATCAATCTTATTCAATTCAGGACCTCTATTTGCATAGAAATATTGACATTGCTTAGGATTTCATCTTTGATTTAGAGATCCAATATTTGTTTTTTTTTTTTTTCCACCCAAGTTTCAATCTTTTGGAAATTTAAACAAGAAGAGTGATGTTTATAGTTTTGGAATCATACTCTTTGAGTTGATCATAGGCCGACTTGCAATAATGAGAAGCCAGGATGGCAGCACCAGCGTGCACATACTTGAATGGTTGATTCCTTTCGTTGAAAGTGGTGACATACATAGCATTATGGATCAAAGGTTACGGGGGCAATTTGACATCAACTCGGCTGGGAAACTAGTGGAGATTGCTATGTCTTGTACACAACCAACGGCAATTCAAAGGTCGGACATAAATCACTTATTGACAGAGTTAAAGGAGTCTTCGGTGAGCAAATCAAGTGGTTCTTTTGAAATGACCTCCTTGGAGCTCACTTCTGATACTATCCCTATGGCTAGGTAGCTGAACTTCTTCAATCCAGAAAGACTATCGTCTTCTTAGGTAAAAATTGACTTTTGTCCACAAATTTGTACTATTTTTTGTATTGCGTAAACCATTCCCCTTTTCTTTTCTGTGATTGAATCTTCCAAACTTGCTTTATAACAGCGATAGCCTTTTGTCCTTTTTCGCTCCTTTCTCGATTCACGGTGTCAGTTTATGGCATTCCTAACACTGCGAAATTGGGAATTCCATGTTGAGTTTGGGGGGAGGAGATTTTGAGGTTGGGGTTATCCATGGATGGGGTAATTGGCGTTTGCAGGCCCTCATAGCACGTTCTTGGGGTTCAGCTGAGATTTCAGCTGGAACTCGCACCATTGATTAAGTAGCAGCAATTTCGCAATTTTGAGGGGGTAGATTGAGCAAATTTAAAGATGAGGGACATATATGGAACTCGGTGGTCCTAATGTAGGGCCACAGCAATTTCTCACAAGCAACTTGGGAAATACACACAAGCATTGTTAAAAAATCATGGACGCCAGACTTGAGCTTGACTTTTGATAATGCATTCATTTGTAACATATCTAGATAGAAGGCAATCCCTATCTCATCTAATTCTTAGAATTTGGGATAGGCCTGCTGTCTTGGGGGTTCCAATGCAACAACCAGTATCATTGACCAGAAGAGAGCTACTTGGCCAGAGAAGATGCGCACGACCGGTATGACATTGCCATTGCCTGATTCGTCAAAAAAGGACCCACCGACGCGCCATAGAATAGTCCGATCTATGGCAATCAATGGCGGGATTCATAAAAAATGAGGGCTCATCCTTAGCAAGCAAACCCAAAAAATAAACTTGTTAATGATCTTAGACCAGCAGGAATTTGTGCATACCATGACATAAATATGTGATGTCCCTTCTGAGTATGGGGAACTTTGATCAAGCACTAGATGCACCAATAGAACCACAGAGTCAAAACACTTGTGATATAGAAAGTGTGTCCTTAACTCGAGTGCCTTATCCTCGATTCTCTAGTGACTTAGGTGGTCTTCCATGAGAATTGACAGTCAAGTCACTTTTGATGACTATAGATTCATCACTTGTGACAGAATAATTGAGACTGTAAAAAAGAGAGAAGACAAGGAGACTAGAGTTTGAATAGCGACATCTATTTTACACAAATAGATTGTCTGCTAAGTTATCAACTTCCGCCTCTAGCTAAATAAAGAGAACATAAATCAAAGCGACATGATTCTGAATAATTAGATAACCATCATCACTCCAGCCAAGACACTGTCAAGAGCAACTGGAGTTATTAAATAAAGACATAGAGGTATGGTTTAATATAAACATGGAAAAGAAGAAGATACATGGTCACTAAATGAAAGGAAATCTTAAAGCAAAACTTAGCAATGATATTGCTGTTGTCTCATAGTAAATGATGGACCAAAGATACGGTCAATAAACAATGACCCTTCTTCTCCCTATGACTTCCAGAGAAAAGTATAAAGCCTTTGTTCAAGCATATAAAGATGCACAAGATTTGCTATAATCTTATTTAATGATATTCTAACATTTATTTTGTGGAAAATGCTTTTCTTTTTTCTTTTTTTAAAAGAGAAAAAAATTAGGAATATGAGAGCAGAGCAGGGTCATAAAAAGTTGGTTTCATTTGTGATAATGATATGATTTTTGGAAGGAAAAATCATCAACCGAGATTCTTTTTCCTGGTCGAATGAAATGAGTATAAAGCATATCTCACTTTTACTACAGCAAAGTCTTTGCTTTTTAATTTCTTTAATCGCAGTGCGATGTGCATTATTGATGCAAAATAAACTGTTTATTGTTCTCGAATCCAATGCTTTCTTCCTCAAGCCATCAATAAAAGAACGGAATGAATCACTCTTGTCAGGGATCATTTAGGAATAAAATAATATGAGCGCATGAACTTTTCAATGCATTCCAAAGGACGTCATTCCATAATTTCAAAGTATGTACCAATTTCACCTAATTAATTAGATTCAATTTCCCTCAAAAACCTGAGTTAACAGTATCTCCGGGAAATGCATATTTATCATAGACAATTTTATTTTGATTCTAATAATGTGGGATTACTGTGTATGGAAAGCTTGTGGAATCAATGCTAATTGTTTTAAAATCTTTGACAGTGGGATGAAAACATTGTTCAATAGTAAAATGTCGTGTTAAAATAACTCACCTCATTTACTTACGGGAGGTTTATATTCTCTTTATGGACATATAATCTCCTTCTACCTATAAGTTTAATATTTTAAATTGGACATTCTAATATGGTATTAAGTCGGGTTTTGCGTCCCGTCATTTTATAATATAAGTCCAAATCTAAATCTATCATTTATATTTGACCGGACCAGATTAGACCAAATTTTAACTGAATAGTCAACTCGATTAAAATATTATTATATCCAATGTGAACTTCTACATTTCCTACCACCTCAGACCCTGAGTACTAGTATAAAGCTGATGTTAATATGGGTTGCATGTAATATCCTCAACCATGTATATTGGCAAGAGACCTTTCTCTGTCTGCTGGAAAGGGAAGTTCAACGTTGCTCTCTCTCTCTCTCTCTCTCTCTCTCACATTGAAAAAGCCATCGAGAAGAAGAGAGAAGCAGAACGACAAACATCGAATCAAACTTATACTTCAGTTCTAGCAAGTTTGCATGGTCGAGATTGATGAGAGAGGATTAATATTTTTTAAAAAATTAGATTAATCATACCTAATTAATCCCAACGGTCAAGGCCCATAAGAGATTACCACTTTTGAGTTCCTGAGCTGCTATGGTAGAAATTGGGAATAAATTGACTATTTGGATCTAGACGCGTTGAGGAAGATCGAAGCCCTTTGGAGATTAGATAAAGAGATCAAGGAATTTTGGGCATTCAAAGAGCACAAAAGGAAGAAAGTGCGATCGAGACGACGTCATTCTTTGAGGAATGGTTCGGACATAAACGGCGTTGTTTTTCTTATAAAGAGAGAGCCAGCGGATAGAACGGAAAATGACGTCGTTTCTCTCAAAGTGAACGAAAATTCCATGTTGGACTTCCCTTTACCTTTAAAAAATCCACGTTGGAAAAAAAAAATTAGGTTAAAAAAAATCCATGTAAAGCGTTTTGTCGGAAATGGCACTCAAATGAATAATTATACTCCGATGTGACATTTAAGTAAGCGAAAAAAATTTTGGTACTCAAGTGAGTACTGACACTTTTGCTATTTTTATCCCTAATCTATTTTATCTTATTCAATCTCGTCCTTCCATCAATCATTTGTGCAATGTGATTGGCTCTACCTCTATCTATGGGAGATTTAATCTCATTGTCCTATGAGGATACACAATTTTCATTTGGTAAAAACGAAATCAATTGAACGATCTATTTTTAAAATCATGGGCATTGCAGTCTCCCGTTCCCACAAAAGAGAAAACAGAAATATGACTTAAAGCATCAACCTTCTAAAGGTTCTTAGACTAGAGAGAGATTCATGTCTTTTAAACTTTGTTATTTCTTATGTTAATCATGATTAACATATACCTATGTGAAAAAGAAATATGTAGTTGAGAGATGAGCTAAATTTGTTAACGTCAACTAGAAAGCATTTACTGCAAAAGGGGGATTATATGAGTGGTTTAAGTGAATTGTCTTATTTAATTTTCAAAGTTGGGAGGAACATAGAAAAAAATAAAATAAATATCCAACTCATGAATAGGTCACGTAATCAAAAGCGTCCGTGAGATTTGAGAAGAAGCCAGTATGGATGCGGCCTTACGGGCAAAGGGATTGTGGGGTTGGTGCTGGAGAATGCCAAGTCTGGGTTTTGATTCTCGTGTGCGCCGCTCACACATATTAGGAGTGAGGGAAAAAAAAAACAAAAAGGATTTGAGAAGAAAAAAATTAGCATATCTGTGAGATTTGGAGAAAAAAAAAAAAAAAAGCTTCCAAATCGCCTTTACTGTTCAAAACACACTGTTCAATATACGATTATTTGCTTGAATGTTTCTATAAATAGAAATTTTTTGCTTGAGGATAAACAAATCAAAAGGTAAAAAACTTTGAAAATCAGGCACTGGGCTAAAATACCTCTTTTTCTTTATAAAAATATCGTCAATTTACTATTCACATTTATTATGTATTATACACTATATTTATTCTAATATGTATCCAGATATCGATTTTATGTTAGTTAATACCGTATAAAGTGTAAGATTAAGAAAAATAAAAATAAATATTTGAAAATCCTCAAATTTTGACATTACCACTTTACTATTCAATTCAAATCTGTCTTCTACATAAAGTTTAGTTTGGGACATATCCAAATAGGAATTCCAGGCTAGGCAACCAGTAATAAAAATGTGAGTGAAAAAAAAAAAGCATAAAGTTCATTGAAAAAAAAAACACCAAGAACACAATCAATCAAGTAATAAAACTTTAAAGAGAAAACCACGACATGAAATTAAAAAATCAGACAATTAATTAATTTCCAAAATATTTTAACTAAGTTTCTTGGAGTAATTGAAAGTTCCCCTGTTGGCCGTTTACCCTCTTGATGATGGCCTGTTTATCTCCAGCAATAGCACTGGTGGTTGTTTGAGAATTGACAAAAGCACCGCCAGTCTCCGTGCATTCAAAACACGAGGGGAGAGTCAAGTAATCAAAGATCAGATTACACTGATAATTACATAACCATCGTCGCTCCAGCTAAGACATTGTCAAGACCAACTGCAGTAATTAAATACTGCTATAGAGAGGAGTTTGGCATTAACATGGAAAAGAAGATGACATATGATCACCAGATGAAAGGAATACATCCCATCAATATAACGTAAATCTTAGCAATGATAATGTTGTGGTCTCATGATAGATGATGGACCAAAGATCCGGTCCATTCCATTGCCATTTTACTTTCTTTTTCCAGTAAGAAAACATCTCGTGTTAGCCCAAGAAGAAGCCATCAAATATGATTAACGATTTACAACGACCCTTCTTCTCCCAATAACCTTCAGAAAAAGAATAAAACCGTTATTATTGATTAAAAAATTTGACCGAAAAAAATTATAACAAAAATGCGAGAATTTTAATAATCTTAATCCGTTTAATGATAGTTTCAAAATAGTTGCTCTATCAAGATGAACACAAAAATCAAATCAGCATTGCAAAACAATGACTTTTGATCACCATGCTCTCATTTTCTTACTTTTTTTTCTCCTTTTTCCTAAGAAGGAAACCCTTTTCCACTAGAATCTCCTTTCCAAAAGCAAAATCATCCAGTCAATATGTACGAAGGCAACCAAGATTCTTTTTCTGGAGCAATTAAATGGGTTTTGGCATCTTTTCAAGATTGAAAAGATAGGCGAAGCAAAACTCACTTTTGCTACAGAAAAAAGTCTTTTCTGTTTAATTTCTTTAAAGTGCATTATCAAAGAAAAAATCATTTTTTATTGTTCTCCATGGTGCATCACGTAATTAGTCCGATGCTTTTCTTGTTGGAGCCATCAATAAGAGCCCTAGACAATTTTTTTTGGGCCCCCAAACGAAAAAGTAAAATTGTATGTGAATCATGTGGAAAGTTCTTTGCTTTCATAATGAAGGACAATGCATCCCATGCATCTGGATTGAGAAAAATTAAAAGTGATTTTTGCTTTAAAATAGTCCAATCAATTCGCCAATGCTACGAAAATTATTATGAACTCTTGGCATTGTTTTATTTTTTAATTAATATTTTTCATAAAATTTAATATAATAAACTAAACTATAAGGGAGATAGAAAGACTAGATAGCCAAATTTATGGGAAGAAAAAGGTCTAGTTTAATATTTTTAGCCAAAGAATGTTCAATCACAAAAGGTTGTGGATTGTCATCACAAGTATTCTTCTCCACTAGAAAGGACATTACCAATGGAATATCGTGTGTATCTATCTAATCAGAGTTATTATCGACCGTTTTTTTTTCCTTTCCATTAAGAAAAGAGAAGCATATTACAAATTGATTGTAACTTCATATGTCGACATATGTAATGTCTGACTGCAATTTCATCCGTTAACACAATTTCTTGTCATGGTTTCTTGTCTTTTACTTTTTGAATGATTGTGTTCTCGTCATGGTACTTTGTATGTTAAGATAAATTGGGTGTGAATAAAAAAAATGCTGATTTTGTAATTTACTGTCGCATTTTTTTTTTTTTTTGATTGTGTTCTTGGTGTTTTTCCATGAACTATATGTTTTGTTTCACTCTCATATTTTACTACTATAGAAAATCGATAGGACTTGAACAGTAAAGTGGGGGAAAATTGGGGAAACAAAGTTTGCTTTTCTTTTTTGGCTTAGGAAAGTTAGGCCATCTTTGTTAAAAAAATTTCTTGTTCCTTGGAACAGAATTTTTTGTTCTTTTGTTCCGGTGAATGAAAAAATAACAAAAACGTGTTTGGTATAACTTTTGTTCCCGGAATAAAAAATTTATTTTTTTCGTTTCCTGGAATAAATTTGAAACAAAAACAAGAAGTAGAAAAAAATAACTTCTTTTCCGGAAATAATTTTTAGAAACAAATTTTCTCTCTCTTCTGTTTTCTTTTCTTTTCTTCTTCTTCTTTTTTCTTTTGGCCATTCGCCGACATTGGCCATGGTTGGCATTGGCGACCAACCAAACGAGGGGCGGCAACCTTGTCGGAGGGTCGCTGACCCCTAGAGACGCGACGCCGCACCACGGCGAGGCTCGAGCTGACAAGCCTCATCGTGGCTGGGCAAGGTTGGCCTTGCCCAAATCTAGCAAGGCCGAGCCTCGTCAGTACTAAGGCCACTAGCGAGCTCGCCAACCCTTGCCCTCCTAGCATGGTGAGGCTTCAGCAAGCTTGCTGGACTTCACCAAGCTGATCACCGACCACCAACGACTGGCCACTAAGAGGAAGAAGGAGAGAAAAGAGAAAATAAAAAATAAAAAAAAGGAAAATATAATAAAAATATTAAAGAATTAAAAGAAACAACAAAATTATATAATTTTACTAAACATATTTCTTTTTTATGAATAAAAATTTTGTGCAGTTACCAAGCGTGTTCGTATACTTAAAAATTATTTTTGGAAACGAAAACAAATACATTATTTTTATTTAAAAATTATTTTTCAGAACTGAAATGTTATTAACACGCCCTTAACCTATTTTTGGGAAGTCACTTCACCAGGTGGTCTGCAGTATGTGCGCTTCACTGGATCCAGGTACAAGTCAAGTCTCCTTCACCATTTAATTTAAAAGAAGTCTTGACCAATAGGTTGTTTTCTTCGTGGGATCGCTCATTTTGTACGTAAAATAATAATATAATATAAACTGACTCGGGTTGATTCGGAAAGGGAGAGGGCGAACGCTGGTGAGGCCCTGGCCGTACTCGTCGCCAGATGACGCTCAATTTCTCCTCGGCTTTCTCTCGCCGCTCACGCCTTCGATCTCCTTTGGCCGCAATGTGCAGCCAACGAAAAGGGCATCTCCATTGCCTCAATCATCGCATCAATTGCGGCCATTCTGGTCTTGATTTCATTGGGAGCTCTTGAAGTATTGTGGATAATCAAAAGAAGACAAATCCAAGGTGACTTTCTTGCGTTATTGCATGTGCAAGAAAAATCCAAAGTGCTCGCATGGAATTTTGTCAGTCCAGGTCATGTTTTGAACCCCATATTGGTTTTGCAGATCATCAGCAGAGCGAACGCTTTTGTCTCATGACCAAATAGCTCAAAAATGTTTACAAGTTAGTAAGACACCATATAGTTTTCAAGAACATATAAAATAAATAAATAAATAAAATCTCATGAAGTGGTCCAAAAAATTGAATTTTGCAAATCCTTAGAGTTTGAATTTATTTCCACACTAATACCAGAACCTCCGAAACTCACTTTCCAGAAATTTTTTTATCGTAATCATGGACTAATTTAGAATTCGAATCAGTGGAGACATTTTTAGACATGTAAAAATTGATTTAATTTCGAAAAATTTTCATATACACTACTATATTTGTTTAAAAATACTTTAAAATTCCGAAATTTGCCCCGATAATATAATACGAAAAATGACATAAGCACGTCGTTTTCCATCCACTGAGTGCGACAAAATTTCAAGTATCCTTCTTTTTATTGTTTACCAGAAATTCGTAATATTCGAGTCATTACCGGAAATTGCAATGATTCAAAAAAATCTCAAGAAAATTCGCTGAACGTAAACGTAATAGACGGACCTGACTCACGCAGAGAGAAAACAGATTTCAGGTTGATTTTAGTCGCTGGGGTTTATACGGCAGAGAGAGATCAAAATTACAAATCCTCCATCACAAAACAATCCCGGCCGTTTATCTCTTCCTTGGAAATGTCTCAGCCCTTGCCCCCCGCCCGAGTTTCATTTCCAACATCATTTAATAGGGGAAATAAGCACAAAAAAATAAGGCAAACTAAACATCACGTGAGCGAAGTCCTCGAAGTACACGAATTCCTAACCGGTTTCACACTCAAAAACCCATAAATGGGTTCGCAACCATAAATAGCATCAATCCATGATTCTCCAATATCTCATAAATCAAATTCAAAATCCATATTATAAATCAGAATATATTTCCCAAACCAAAACATATACACCTTCTGCAACACAGCTCATGAGCCAGAATACCTATCGTAAATCACTCATCAAATAATTTCAGAATTTATAGAATAAATCAGATTCACAAAGCAATAAAGCAGTAAATATAACATTTTACAATCCTTTTCTCAATATCTTTCATAAAAATTTCTCCACCCATTCACAAATAACTTAAAAAATAGTAAATGCTCAATCTAAATTTCATGCAATAAAAAATATTATGTCATAATTCATACAATATTTAATTTCTATCACTAGACATGAATTTACTAATTTAAAGAAGAGAAAAGCACCACTTGCTTGAGAAAAGTCTTGTACTCAATAACAAAGATTATTTGAGCCCACGAACTTGCAATAACATTAAATAAGCAAGAAACAATATCAAAATCAAGTAGAATGCTATCTCGACTCCACTAAGCTTTGTTTCTTCACCAACTATTACATGCTAATAAAATACTCATTTTGATCAAACCGTAACTTAGAATCCATTTTTAATAAACCCCACGATCACATAACTCCCTTAATTATTACTTCCATGTAATTTCATGGCTTAATAACATTTAAAAAGCGGAGTCACTGACAGCTTAACAACTCCTTACCGGGTGCTACAAAACCGAGTTAATCCGTCTTCAAGGGTGCACTCCTTCCCCTTTCCTAGTCCCTTTCTTCTTTCCCTTTTTTTGTCCTTTTAATTTTCTCTTTCTTCTCTTTCTATCCGTGTTTCTTCTTTTTTCGTTCTAAATTCCATTGGTTCATCCACTTTTTGACCATGTGAAATTTCCTTTTTCTTTACCCAAAAACTTCTCCCCTTTTTTTTGGGCGCCTCTTCTTTTGACCCAGTCCAAAATATCATCCACTTTTTGACCATGTGAAATTTCCTTTTTCTTTACCCAAAAGACCAAAAACTTGCCCCCTTTTTTTTGGGCGCCTCTCCTTTTGACCAGTCCAAAAGCCAATATCACATTGGATGCCGTACCGTGCACACGTATTGTGTGTTTGCTTTCTTTTTGTTTTTGGCCAGAAATTACGTTACGATGGTGGGGGGACCAAAAAAGTAATATGGCATCCTTTTTCTTCGACAGTACCTATGTTTCCAATCAAACATAGAGTAGGATACATATATAAAAGGTTTAGGACTTTTTAAGCGTTAGGAAAATGGAGAATTTCGAACTTACTTTTTAGCGTAGGAAAGGAAATCTATTATTATGAATTCACGTCATGTTGGACTTAGTTCAAAGATTATTCAAAACAAATAGTAAAACATTAACTTGAGTCTGATTTTACCTTGCTCTCAAGGGCCCCATTGAAATCATTTTTTGGTTGGAAAACATTAATGTGATGGGCCAACAAAGTTCCTATTCTCATCAACAAGGTGATTCACCATGGGGTCTACGATGTGATTCACGTGTAAGTCAAGTCTCCTCCATTTTTTAAACTTAAACAAATCTTGATAAATGGATTGCTTTGTTCACATGGGATCGTACACTTTGTCAGTAAATGTAGATTCCACCTCCATTGCAAAGATTTTTCATATCTAGGATAACATTCTTGTCCATTCCTATTAATTGATGAATATGAGATTTTGTTAATTTGAAAAGAAAGTCCATAGATTCATATTTCTTCAAGTTAACAAAAAAAAAGGGCAACCGACGTTTTTTATTAGTATCATCAGTAATTGACAAGTTTAGTCGACCTCATAAATGAAGGTTAGTACATAGTCACAGTACCTCCTTTTAATTGAAGGGCCCTACAAGTTTGAATAAATGTAATTTATTGTACCTTAGTCCCGTGAACAACTGTGCTCAGCTGTAATCCATGCTGCTTGTCAAGCACGCAACGTTTGCAAAAGTCCATCAGCATGTCATAACGTGTCTGAGCGTGTCAAACACGACACATAAGCTCGGAGCACCTCTCCGTGCTCCATAGGTTATACACCTAGCCTTTTTTTTTTCAAAATATCAACTTTTTCTTTTACTTTCATGGTTTGAGGAAATGTATCATCTTCCCCAAAGCTAAATCCAAACACTACGGCTTTAATATCACACATATTTTTATGCACTAAGGATTAAAATCATTCTTGACAGCAAATTTTTCCAACTCAAATTTAATAAAATCCATAACGATAATTACATATAGACAAAATATCTAGAATAATTGATCAATAACAAATCCTTACGACTAATGTGAAAAGTGTGAACAAACAAATGATTCAAACAAGAAATAAATTGTAGAAATAAAACCTAACCACATTGGATCAAGATTGTTCCACAATAATTAGCAAAAAAAAATATTACAGTTGCTTGAATGCTCAAACTCTCTAGAGTTTCCAATCCAAGATATCCAATCCACAAGGAAAAATCATAAGAAAGGAGTTTTCTTGCTAGAGAAAAAAGGTGAAAGCTAAATTAAGGGACGTTGAACTGAAAGAAATGCTTCTCATAGCTCTAGAAAGGAAGAAGTTTTGTCAAAAAAATTAGTTTACAGTTAATTGAGCCGAAGGAGAAATGCCCGTGGAAAATTGTATGAAACTTAGGTTGATGTAAACTCATCCAATGGAATTTATCAGTATTGTTCCACCTATTATGCATTAAAGAGACTTACCGAGAGAGATGGGCATGTAACTCAGGTCAAGGAAAGGGCGCTATCAAAAGGATGGCCAGATTTCAAAAGTTTACTGATTACTTTTTTGTTCTGAATGGTCTAAAAAGAGTATGATAAAGTAGCGTACTGAAATAAAAAAAAAATTAAAAAAAAAGGGTACTGCATCTTTGGGACCGTAGTCCATGATGAGCCTCGTGATTGAATCTGTGAAACATGATGTAAATCGATTGCTAAAGTACATAATAATAAAAGAATAATAATATAATGACAAGGACGACTACAAATAGTGAAATGATTGGTGAATGATTACTCTTCTCCAACTTTGATTTGAAAGAAGCTTTCCACACGCAAAAAAGTTAAAGGTTAAAATGTGAATAATAATAGTATAATGGCGACGACCATAACGACTATAAACAGTAAGAATGTTTGCGACATGATTACTCTCCCTTAACTTCAATTTTTTTTTTTCGTCAGTCCCCTAACTTTAATTGAAAAGAAGCATTAAAATAAGGGCTAATACCACTAAATCGACAAATTGACTATCAATTTAGAGTTTTCTATGATCAAAGAATAAATTTTGGATAAATTTATTTTAGGTATACCGATTTAAGATTTTTCATAATATTAATCTAAAAAAAAAAAGTAAAATTCTCTTATTAGAACTCATATTCGTGCTCAGCTAGTTTCCCCACACACGCACCATGATTCAAAATTTCAGGACCTATACAAGTAGGGCATACCTCCTCTTTTGAAGTGTCAATATGTTGAGACATATCGAACACAACTTACATTTGAATCTCAACACCATGTGATGTTATGATCTAATTGCACATACAGAGTCGATATCCATTTTTAAATCTCAAATTCATGCATGCATATATATATATATATATATATATATATATATATATATATATATATATATATATATTCAGATCTTCATACATATGTAAATTAAAAAAAAAAAAATTTCACGTGTGACGGAAAAAGTAAAGTTTTAATCACTAATAACAAAGACCTAGCTATGGGGATCTTCGTCTCCTTTCATGACTAAAACCAAGCCTTAAAAAAAAAAGAATATCTAACTCGCACACGTCAATGAGCATTCTGATACATATTTAATAATTTATATACTGAAGTTTGAGACTATCCATCAACCCAAATTCCAAGTCTTATACTGCGCCAACAATCTCAATCAGAATTCCAACCTATAGATGTGGATTTACGACACCACATAATCACAAACTAACTTCACCTTTTATCTCAATGCGCTGATGATTCTTCCCAGATTAAGAGATCATAATATTGATGTACATGAGAATTTGAAATATCAAAATTATCAGCTTTGGTGCATTTTGTTGGAGATCAAAATGGAAGTCTAATATCTCCTAACAAGATATTAACTCGCGTATTGTGCGGATTATCATGCAAAACATAATTAAATGGAGCATGAAAAAATTAAGCACAAATACAGCATTGTCTTACCGTATGATTAGTGGTAAAAGATTAATATTAAAAGACATTTTTTTAACAAAAATGAGTTATAATAAATGAGGGTTTCACTTAAATTTAATTATCCCTAAGGGGCTGTTCTCTTTTTCTGTGCACACCCGAGTTCCTAGCACCAGTGAACCTCGTATAAATGTTGCCGCATGCATCATCTTCCACATTGCAACGCCATTGGAGCTGTCTCCCCCTCTCTCTCTCTCTCTCTCTCTCTCTCTCTCTCTCTCTCTCTCTCTCTCGCTCGAAAATGGAGAGATCAACTGTGCTACTGATTTTGTGTGCGTGGATTGCTTCTCTACTTCCGGGAGTAATGCTGCAGGTTCAAGCCCAACCAGGTCTATCTCTCTCTCTCTCTCTCTCTCTCTCTCTCTCTCTCTCTCTCTCAAAACCTTGTAAGCTAATTGAGACACCAATCAGTATACCAGAATATGAAGTTTCTCCCGACTTACCTCCTGGAAAAATGACCATGATATTAATTATGACTTCGTTCGCGCTGATTCGGGTAAACAGATACCAAATTTATAAACCCTTCTTACAAGTTTCACGACCTTCATATGGTTGAGCTATTGAAAGATCTAGAACATATTGTCTGCCGTTCAACTACAACAAACAAAAGACACGACTCAATTTTCAAGAAAAAATAGATTTACTTGTAAAAAAAAATCAAGAAATAATAAATTACACATAGAATTGCATGGGAAAATAAATAATACTAGTTTTTGTAACGTGATTGATTTTGTCTGTTGTACTAATAGAATTAGCCATCGATCCTTTTTATATGGGATTGTGTCTTTTAGATCTTTCGTACACAGCTCAAAAGACGGTAATTTGTTACGTATAGTACAGAAGAATCAATTAACATAAGAACTCACATCGATTCTTTTCTTTCATCTCTCTTTTTCCCCTGTCCGTTCTCTTTCTTCGTTGAAGCTGGAGCCTAGTTGCGGCCGGTGAGCCTTAGCACGTGCTGAACCTCATTTCACAAACCCCTCCCCCCCGCCCCCTCAAAAAAAAAAAAAAAAAAAAAAAAAAATTCTCTCCCTCTTCGTTAAAGATTATCGTAGAATTATTTCTCCAATAAAAACCGTTTCTTTTCATTTTCCTTAAAACGGAGAATATGGAGGCAAGAATCATAATTGCTTCAGTTCTGCTGGAACCGTCATGCCATGTGCCATGTGCCATGCGAGGGAATGTTCTTCTATTCCATTTCAAGCTCACAAATCAAGAGAAAAATACAGACATTTCTCCCAATATAGTCATATATTCTGATATACAATAAAATAGATGATAACAAAATAATTTATGTTATTTATAGTTAGTATGATTTAAATTCATTAATTGTAATTTTAGAATAATGTCCGTTAACTTTTCTAATTATTAAACCCTAATCATGTTCCGATGTTGTAGAATTGCACTTTTAAATGAATACATACGTGTATTATAAGTTCTAGATTAAATCCATTGTAATTCTCTTTCCATTTTATTTTCACAGTACTTTTCTCATAACCAACAATTAAGCTATTATTCTATGGTTCCGTATCCACATTTCTTTTAATAGAAGCAACTAATGAGATTAGAGTTAAAAACCAAAGAGAGAAGCAAAATGATAAACATTTTTTGGTCAAAAGAAAATGATAAACATGAAAATGTTATAATTTGCATGGTTTTGATCTGTCGATCGCATTGATATGTGAACTAGCCCATCTAGCAGGTTAATTTCTTCTGTTTTCTTCTTTGAAAGTTGATCGCAAGGTCACGCAATGGTGAATAGTAGGTTTCTTTGCCCATTGACAGAACATGCAATAGATAACAGAAAGAAAGAGAAGAAGCGAAGGAAAGGATAAGATTAAAAGGGTGATCACAGGCATGGATATGAAATTTGTTGATGCGTCGTTCATTTACAATATATATCAAGATCAATCTCACCTAATTAATTATAGTGGTCATGGTCTGTTAAGAGATGACCGCTTCCGAATTCTTGACCTAGCTATGGAAACTTTGAGAATAAGGACGCGTTTGGTAATGATTCTGTTCTTGGGAGTAGATTCTGATTAGAAATGATTCTTTTTTATTCTATTTCCCGAGAACTGATTCTAAGCATTTTAAGCCGTTTGGTAACTGTCCAAAATTTCTGATTCTGGAATAGAATTGTGTTTGTTACCGTACTCATTAATTCTGTTTCAAATCAATTTATTTTAATTTTTAAATATTTTTTTTTACTTTTTTACTTTTTTTTCCTTTTTTCTTTTCTTTTTTTTTTTTCCTTTTTCTCATATTCTTCTTCTTCTTCTTGTAGCCGGTTGTCGGACCGGTGACCGGCTAGATGAGGGCCGGCAATCTCACCGGAGCGTCGCCGGCCCTCGTCGGCCGAGCCTCGCCGGTAGCTGGGCGAGGCTCGCCTAGCCCCATCGGCAGCTGGGCGAGGCTCGCCTAGCCTTGTCGATGGCCAGGCCGGCCTCGCCGGGGCTAGGTGAGGCCTGCCTGGCCACCGGCGGGGCTGGGCGTTGCGAGGCTTGCCCAGCCCCGGCCAGGCTCGACCTTGCCGGTGGCCAAGCGGGCCTTGCCGAGGTTAGGCGAGGCCCACCTAGCCATCGACGAAGCTGGGCCTCGCCAGATCTGGGGAGGCCGAGCCTCGCCAGTGGCTGGGCTTACCTCCGGCGAGGTCGTCTAACCTCGCCTTGGCCTGGCGAGCTCGCCGGACCGACGGACGGCAGCAAATAGTGGCGGGCAGTGGTGGACGACGATCGCAAGATGGCCAAAGGGAAGAAGAAGAGTTGTTGGTTTTGATTCTCAATTCTGATTCTAGAACAAAAATCAACTTTTTTTTTTTTTATTCTTGATTCCACTCCCAATCTGTTCCCGGGAACAAAAATTTTACCAAATGCGATTCTGAGCCCAAACTAATTCTGGAAACAAAAAATCAGAATTTGGCCTTGTTTGGATAGTTACCAAACAGGGCCTAAATCGACTATTTGGTTCTAATTTATTTCAATTTCCAGGTTTTATAAGCATTGATTGTGGGGCACCGGATTCGTATCTATATAGCTATAACAAGATATATTATGAGACAGATGAAGGATATACAGATTCAGGAAAAAACAAGAAGGTTTCCGCAGAATACTCCAACGAAGATTATCTGCAAACCACCAAAGATTTAAGGAGCTTTCCGAATGGAATGAGGAACTGTTATACGCTCAAACCTGATCGAGGCAAGAACAGCCTTTACTTGATCAGGGCCTACTTTTGGTATGCCAACTACGATGGAGAAAACGAAGCACCCACGTTCGACCTATATATTGATGTTAATTATTGGGACACTATCAGCAACACTCGCAATGTGTACGCGGAGATTCTGTATGTCCCCCAAGCCAGATTATATACAGGTGTGTCTTGTGAATATGGGAAGTGGAACACCTTACATTTCAGCTCTGGAATTAAGAGTTTTGAACAATAGCATCTATGGAATTGGATCTGGGTTCTGGAGGAACATTTGGAAGTTCAACATGGGAACAAGCTCTGTTTCAATTACAAGGTGAGTCATCTCGGAGAACACAAATTAGCTTTCACAAGAGCAATTCCTTTTAGATAGGATAATTGTTATGTTTAACCTATTGTATAGCAGCTAATTTAATTTTAAACTTTTCAATTTGATGAATTTAGTTTTAAACATTTTCACAATTTGCCAATGTAACTGTTCGGGTCAATTTTGATTGGAAATTGCCGAAATGAACACCAACAGTTCTATATGGCACAACATCGCTAACATGGACAATATTTTTCTAACATGTGTATTATAATTTTGAATTTTTTCTTCTTTTTTTTTTCCTTTCATTTTCATTCATTTTTCTTTTTTTGTTTTCTACTGTTTCACTCTACCCGTTTAGGGCCTCAATGGTAGTTGGTTGGCAGAGGTTGTTGGCCATAGGACCGCAACACCCTCACGGAGGCCATAGTGATCGGAGAGGGAAATAGGGAAAAAAACGAAGAAAAGAAAAGGGAAAAAAAGATTTTAAGGAAATGTAAAAAAAAAAAAAATTGCAAAAATCATCTAAGTCAACATTATTTGTGCCACATAAGATGGTTTACATTGACTAAACCATTATGTAAGTGATTTTCAACTAAAATTGACCGGAGGGATACTTTAAAAAATCATTAAGAGATCTAGTACTCACTAAATTGAAAAGTTTATAACTAAATTGACTATCATACAATAAGTTTATAACTTTTTAGACAATTTTCCCCTTTTGAGACATTTTTGATAATTTAAATCTATATAAAAATAAATAAATAAATTAGGGAAAATTCAAAATAAGGACCCAAAGTGGATCAGTTTTCTCAAATAGGGATCCGAAATGAATTTTGTGTTAGATAAAGACCTAAAGTAGACCCATTGTCTCAAATAAGGACCCGAAGTGGTTGAATCAATTTCAAATAAGGACCTGAGCTTACTTGATAGCTGACGACGACTAGAGTTTGGGCAATTTTGTCCAAAAAAAAAATCTAGGAAAAATTAACAAATCTTAAAATAGAAACAAAAAACCCTAGGTTTTCTACGGTCTCCCAATTCCTTGTACCCATCCTCCGCAAAGTCGAAGACCCAAATTCTCTGCCAGTTGAGGCACGAATTTAGAAACAAGAAGAAAATCATATGCTTCTTTCTTTGTTTGTGGAAACCCAAATTCTCCACTAGTCGAGCAAGGTAAGGAGCGATGAGAATCAAGTCACGACGATGACCAGGCAGCGATTTGTTTGAGGAGCAGCAGGGGAGAGGAAAGAAGAAAACGTAAACATCTAAATAAATAGCCTAAACTTAATTAATTTAGAATTTTCCCTTTTTTTTTTCCAATCACAAATTTCTGACAAAATTGCCTCCATTTTAATCACCGAAAAGTGTCTACCGACGAACTAAGGTCCTCAATAAAGATTAACTTGATCACTTTGATCACTTCAGGTCCTTATTTAACACAAAATTCACTCGGGTCCTTATTTGAAACAATGGGTCCACTTCGGGTCCTTATTTGACACAAAGTTCACTTTGGGTCCTTATTTGAGAAAATATATTCACTTCAGGTCCTTATTTGGAATTTTCCCAATAAATTATGTGTGTATACTCTTTGATGGATTTAGAATATCAGAGGTCTACACAGATAAACAATGAAAGCGAACATCTATTTCAACTAGTAACAATTAATGTATCCCTATTTTTTTTATAAGTCACCCCAAAGAAATTGTATTTATCGTACAAATCATTGAAGCATTATAAGTACGATATAATTAGGTTCACAATACTTTCATGAACTCTACTTATAGTATTCGTCCAAAAAAATTATTAAAGGTACCATTAATTGCTATGCTTTTGTTTTGTTTTGTTTTTTTTTTTTTTTGCTTGGTTACTACTATGCACTATGTACTAATGAAGATGATTAAGAATTCACTAATAATTTAATTTTTGGTGCATAACAATTTTATGACTAAAACACATAATTTCTATGAGAATCTCTTGAGAATATACTCATTCACCATTGAAAATGTTTGCATCTAATAATTTAGTTAATTTGTACATGAGTCTCAAATATAAGGTGCGATAATTTCTTATGTAACATTTTATCATATCAAACAACTCTCTTCGTTGACAATCACTATTTTCATTATAGGTAACATGTCATTCAAATGACACTGTTTATATCTTCCAACGCTTGTTAAGCATGCCCAATACGAATTAATAACTCAATTTTCAAAATATTGATTACAAAAAAACACGAGTGGATTGAACCAGGAGTTGCTAATTAAAGATCCACCTAATATGAGGTACTAATTCAATTTTAAAGTATTGATTATAAAAAAAATGAGTGAATTCAAGGAAAAGTTACTAAATAAAGAAATCCACTTAATATTTCGATACGCAGTCCAATTAATGATTCTACACAACCGCCCGCCAACTTAAATTATGCACATGGTGCCCCGTCTTTAGCAGGCACAAGAATCTGATAGATAGTAGGAGTACAATAATCAAAGACTTAAGACACTTCGAAAGTTTGCAAGTTCATTGATTTCTCAATGGCTGAGCGTATCAATTGTTTGTGAATGCCTCAACCAGATACCCATTGGATGCTTATGATCGCATCTGGCGGGGCTATGATGATTACTACCTGCATTTGACCGGAAGATCTGCCAGTACCTTGTCCTTGTCCAACAACAACGATGCATACAAGGTTCCAGAAAAAGTTCTTATGACCGCTGCAACCGTGAGTAATTCCTCCTTGAGTTACAGTTGGACACCGTGGAAGCCATACGTTCCTCCAGGTAACTGGATCTTGTACTTCCATTTTGCCGAAACCCAAATTTTGCGGAGTGGCCAACAAAGGGAGTTCACGGTTTCCATCAATGGTAATCAATTCACGAAGAGTGTGACGCTCGAGTACTTAAAGCCAGTGACTGTAGTCTCCACTCCTGTTACCGGTTCCCAGATCAACATCTTGATCAGTCCCACATCAAACGAATCTACATATCCGCCAATCCTCAATGCCATCGAAGTCTATAACATTGTTGGACTCCCCAATGTACAAACAGCCGAAGATGATGGTATTTCCCCTACTTCCACATGTTTTTCTAGTGCCAATTCCAATGTTGTGCTACCAGAAGTCTTCTAAAGTGGACATGAACAATAAATTGGTTAAAAAGCGACTCATTTACACATCTAATCATATAGGTTGAATTCAGTAAAAAGTACTGCCACATAAACTGGTCAACCTCCACTCCGTGTGCTCTCATATTCTTAAGGGGTCGACACAAATGCTAGACGGTTTTAGCGATTAACTGTTCCATTTATCTGTTCATCTAACTCAATTTTAGGAGATGCTTCTTGCATAATCTAACTTGACTAGTTTCGTTTTGCATGGCTAATGAAAGTAAAACGTGATTAAAAAAATAAGGATTTGTTGATCAAATTGATGACTCTATTGGACAAAGAGTACTCTTTCAGTAACCTAGGAGATCTTAATGCTTACTAGGCAATAATTTAGATTCACTTGCCTTGGTTGCTCCATCAGAAAAGAATTGATATTGGATTGGTTAAGTAATTATTGGTGGTGAGGTTTGGTAGGTAAAGATTGTGGCGACAGAAAGGTTGTGAGCTAAGTTTACAAAAATGTAAGGTGAAATTGACCTTCAAGAAGCTTAATTTGAAAAATCTAAGAACCATAAGATAAGAGTTTTCTTAATTTATCTCTAGAAGATGCAATTTTAATGGTTAATAGGCTACTCTTAAACTAGGTTTATCCTGAAAGTAAAAGGCTACATTTTGCTTGGCATACTTCATTGCTGGAAATCACTTCAAATTCAACATATAGCATTTTCTCAATTTTCACAACGTTACAATTCTTTAAAAAGAAATGATATTGTTGTGGTATACACTACAGTGAAAGCTATCAATGATACCAAGGCAATGTATGGAGTGAATAAAGAGAGTTGGCAAGGTGATCCGTGCATCCCTAGCAACTATACATGGGATGGTCTGAATTGTAGTTATGGAAAACTTCCAAGGATAATCTCACTGTGAGTGCCTTTGAACTATTTCTTGAAGTATCATCCAGCAGTGAAATTCTAAAAGAACTCTCTCTCTCTCTCTCTCTCTCTCTCTCTCTCTCTCTCTCTCTCTCTCTCTCTCTCTCTCTCTCTCTGAAGAAGTGAAGCTCTGTTCTCATTCTCCCTGAAAAGTTGAAAGTTTGCTCCCTTGCATGACCACATTGTCTTTGCATAAGACCCTACACTTCCAAAGTCGATAAGTAGAGCCGAGGGTTATTTTACTGTAAGTCTCCTTGCACAATTTCTTGTAGGATGATGCTGGTGTAGCCGGTGAAACTTCAAAAAAATTATCTTTTCTTCTTGAAGGCTCCTTTCGTTTCGCAGAAAATAATTTTTAGAAAAACATTTTCCAGATTTTCTGGCGTTCGTTTAACGGAAAATGAATTCTTTGGGGAAAATTTTTTCCATGAAAGGGAAAAAGTCTTCTAACTTATCAGAAAATGTTTTCTAATTTTCAAAAGTGGAAAATATTTTTCTCACTAGATCTCTCTTATCCCACACTTCTACAAATCCCTACTTCCTCCTCCCCCTTCTTCTTCTTCTTCTTTTTTTTATTCGAATTATTTTAAATTTTCTTTTTCTTTTTAATTCAATTTTATTTATTTATTTCTTTTATTTTTTTATTTTTCTTTTCTTTGTTTCCCAACTTTTTCATTCTTGGCCAGTCGCCGGCCACGGCGACAACTTGTGACTAGCCACAGGCGAGCCTTGCGCTCACTGGCGAGCTCAAGCTCGCCACTCGTCAGCCACAAGCTCACGCTCGCCAATCTAGTGAAGCCTCGACCTTGTTAGACTTAGGCGTCGCCAGATCAACGAGCCTTGTGCTCATCGACAAGCTCGAGGCTCGCCTGTGGCCGGTTGCTGGCCATCATCGTGGCCGACAACCGGCCAAGAAAGAAGAAGATGGAAAACAAAGAAAAGAAAAAGCAAAAAGAAAATGAAAATGAAAAAATAATTAAATAATCAATTTTAAAAATAAAAATAATAAAAATCGATTTTAAAATATAAAGAATCCATTTAAAAAATAATAAAATAAATAAATGAAAAAGAGTATATGGAGGAAAATATTTTCCTTACCAAACAATGAAAAATATCTTCCACTTCATTTTCAAGTTTCATCAAAATATTGGAAAATAACTACATTTCCCTGGAAAATGACTTCCTGGAAAATATTTTTTAGAAATGCCACATTTTTCGTGAAACAAACAAAGTCGGAGAATTGAAGGCTTTTCCTCATTCTTCTTGAAAAATTGGAAGTTCATTCCTCTATATGACTACATTAATCTATAAAAACTTTTTCATTGTGTGCTTCTCAATTTTACTATTAGGTAACATTGTGTTCTCTACAGTTGAGTGCACAATAATTTATGTATCGAACCAACATTACCACCTTTGTGAACACATCAATGACGCAGCTTCCTCTCATGTGATTGATTATGGGCAGGAACCTGAGCTCTAGCAATTTGAGGGGCAACATCCATTCTTCACTATCAAATCTATCGGAATTGAAGGCCTTGTAAGTATTAGCCCAGTGAGGCCCTTATTGAGGTGATGGTGTTTTAGGATTGAGTGACTTTAGAACTTCGTTGTATCAATCTTGCGTTTAAATGTCTGCCTAGGACAAAATTGAAAAAAAAAGGTATCACAATGGTGATTTAAGCAGTATTTTCAATTTTAAATTTCCATGGTGGTCAACTTTTGTTGGGAGGATTTAGGTAGTGTCTTAATGGCGCAGATTTTATAATTTCTGTTTGAATGTGTTGGGTCATCCTAGTTTTTGCTAGAGAGCTCGTTTTTACTTATTCTGAAGAAAATGTTACTTCGAAGGCTTCAAGAGAGAGCCTTTGCTGGAGGAAGTTTATGTGGAGCATCGATTTTAAAGCAATGCAACGATATTTTTTGCCTCTTTGGCTCAAAATGTTTGTTGTTTTTCTTATTCATAATTTCAAAATTTTGGATGAGATCTATTAACTTGTTAACGACCCAGACTTGCTTTTGTTTCAGAGATCTGTCCAACAATGAACTTACAGGAGCCATACCGGAAACATTGGCAAATTTGCCGAAGTTGAGAATTTTGTAAGTAAATGTGCCTTAGTGGCGCCCTGAAGAATTGACAGAGCATGAGTCTTTATACATGGTTATGCTTTGCAGGAATCTCAGCGGAAACAAGCTAAATGGTTCAGTTCCTGAGACTCTTAAAAGGAGGGTTACGAACAAGAAATTGGACTTGAGGTTTCTCTCTCTCTCTCTCTCTCAAAGCATTTTAACATAATTTTATTGTGATTCAAAGCAAGTAAGAAGGCCGCTTGTGATCAACATGTGGGCAAAGCAGTTCGAGAAACGTAACTTTACCTACTTACCTTTTGTCGCAGTTTTAATGACAATCCCAATCTTCGCTGGGCAAGTCCTTACCCAAAGAATAAAAGCTCCATCTTGGTCCCAGTTGTTGCATCGGTTTCAAGTGTAGTCATAGTTATCTGTTTGGTCACAATTTGGTTGATCAGAAGGAAACAGATAAGAGGTAACTTATTTTTCGACTTCTTGTCCACAGCATAGTTACATGAAAATACAATTGTCGCTGATTAGTCTAATGCTCCCCAAGGATTGATGACCATCAAAGTGATTGTATCTTAGCATATGGAAAGCTAGGTGCCAAAATTTCAATCCTTGCCTGGATTTTCACTTCTCATAGGTTGACTTTGTTTGTACCAATTGGAGTTATCTTAGGGAGATTTTCCTTTGAAGTCTACTTGGAAATCTTTGAAAGGTTGAGTCTATTACTCATTGGTAATATATTGGTTGTTTATTGAAGGAATGGTGAGATTAAGATCTTTCAATTATGGCGAGCTCACAAGAATAAGTCATTACAAATTTCTTCAAAAAAGCTCTGTTTGCAGTGAAGACATATGATATCAAAGTGAAGATCATGACCCGATAACTTTTTTCTCCAGATGTTGCTGCTATTACTACTACCGCCACTTTTGGAGGATACACCGAGACATTAAAGTTGTCAAAAAATCGACATTTTACATCCACTGAGGTTGCAAGAATTACTGATGACTTTAGAACGGTAATTGGAGAGGGAGGATTTGGGAAAGTCTACTCTGGCAGACTTGACAATGGCACTCAAGTCGCAGTAAAAATGTTATCTCGATCATCAAAGCAAGGCTACAAGGAGTTTCACACAGAGGTTCGAAATATTACTCCAACTAGAATTGATGTGTCATGTTTTCAATTTTTTGGGAGTTCTACTCATAGAAAGCTCTGATACCTTGACGTGCAGGCCCAACTCCTGACGATCGTTCACCATAGAAATCTGGTTTCACTTATCGGATATTGCGAAGAATTTGAAAACATGGCGCTGATTTACGAATTCATGTCCAACGGAAATGTGCGGCAACATTTGTCAGGTTTGTCTGATATTCCCTTTTTCAATAGCACGACATATGTCGAGCTAATTTTATCTCAATACCATTATTTGATAGTTTAGACTTCTAGATTAATTGGTCAATTTAGATATTCAGAATAGCACCATGGAAATGAAATTGACTTTCTCAGCGAACGAATACTAGCTAACAAGCTTTACATCTTTCATGAATACCCCTTAATTCTCGACTTTCAAGCAGCACACAACCCAAATGTTTTGAGTTGGAGCCAGAGACTACAAATCGCAGTCGATGCAGCTCAAGGTACATAAAGTAGATCGATGACATCTTTGTTCACATTTCCACAAGTTAAGCTACCCGATACATTTCGTCAAGTTTTTCCTGCTAGTGTGCAGGGTTGGAGTACCTGCATAACGGCTGCAAACCTCCTATTATCCATAGAGATCTAAAGACGCCCAATATTTTACTAAACGAGAACATGCAAGCAAAGATTTGTGATTTTGGATTATCGAGAGCATTTGTAAGAGAGCAGGATTCTTATATTTCGACTTGTCCAGCCAGGACGCCTGGTTATCTCGATCCGGAGTAAGTGACTCAAAATTTCTAAATACAAAGACTTTTCCATTTCACCTATGATGCAGAATAACTGTACTAATTTTGACCAGCACGAGAGGCCCATACATCTATTCATACATGTTTATGTTGGATAGACGTACGTAAGTTCATTTTTGTGAAGGCAGCTTGGGCAATTGTTGTACTAATCGAAGCGGCAATTCTTTTTGAATCCTCAGGTTTCATATACTTGGACACTCGAGCCAGAAGAGCGACATATACAGCTTTGGCATAGTTTTATTTGAGTTAATCACGGGCCACCCTGCCATTATAAGAAGTCCGGAGGGCAACATGCACATCCTTCACTGGGTAACTCCATTCGTAGAAAGAGGAGACATCCAAAGCATTGTCGATCCGAGGTTAAATGACCAATTCAACATCAGTTCTGTACGGAAAGCGGTGGAAATAGCCATGGCATGTGTACCAACTAACGCGGTTGAAAGGGCAGACATGAACCGTGTTCTATCGGAACTAAAAGAGTGCTTGACAGTAGAGATCAGTTCAGGAAGAAGCCAAAGAATGGGAAATAGTGAGAGAAGAAGTAAGTTTGATACAACCACAATGGAGCTTGATTGTCCTCCGTATGCGCGTTAACTATACTTCATACTTAAGTTTATCATGCCCAATTTTTATTTTTATTTTGTTTAGATTATCATGTCCAGATTCTTCATAAGGAAAATTGCTCAAAAAATCATAAACTTATTGTATTTTTATTAATTTAGTTCTAAACCTTTTAATTGTGTCAATTAAATCATAACCTTTTTTACGTTTTGTCAATTAAGTCCAATTGGGCCAATTTTAGTCAAAGATCAATTGTCTTACATGACATGACCGGGACAATTTTCATTTTTTGATATTTTTTTTGTTTTTTATTCTTTTCTTGTTAATTTTTTTTTCTTTTCTTCCCTTATCTTTTCCTTCTTTTCTTTTTTTACGACCCTCACCCGCCACAATTAAAAAAAAAAAAGTAAAGAGGGAAAATAAAATAAAATTAAATTAATAACAAAAATTGAAAAAATATATGTTAGTGATTTCCGACCAAGCTGAATCAATTGGAAAATCATGAAAAGTTTACAACTCAATTACCCTAATTAAAAGATTTAGGACTAAATTGACAAAAGTGCAATAAATTATAACTTTTTGGATAATTTTTCTCAATTGTTAAAATAGTTTGTTATCATAAAAAAAATGTAACTCTTGGTCATGAAAAGAGTGACGCCTGGTGATGAAAAATATGACTCTTAGCTATAAAAAAGGTAATTGTAAACATGAAAAGTGGTCATAGTTTATCATGAAAAATGGTGATGGTGTGGATAAAGGGTCGTTTGGCTTGGCTTTAGGGAAATGGGTTGAGGAAAATGCAAATAACTTTGGAATAAAGGGGTTTTCCGAAATGATATACCATTTGGTAAATTGTAACTTCAAATAGCATTGGAAAATAGTTTTGGTGTAAATACCGTTTGATAAAATCCACATTTATAAAGGACTTTTGCTATTATTTTTTTAAGTTTGAAATTTAAATTCGGCAGAGGGCGCTACTGGTCGACTACCGCGGGCCAACTGCCGGTGGCCAGATCAAGCGTCCCCTGGGTCAGCCAGATCTAGCGACCTCAAGTGTCCTCAGGTGATGCTGCCTGAGTCTCAAGTCATGCTACCCTAGGGGGTGGTCGACGAGAAGGCATGACCCCCAAGCGGCGGTGGCGGTTGCCAGAGAAGCCTGATCTTCGATGGCAGATCAAGGAAGCCAAATGGTTGTGGATGAATGAAGAAGAAGATGAATAGTGACCGATGAATAGTAGAGTTTGCATTTCCAAAATGCTGAAAGCACAAAGCAAGTCCCTACCTACATTGGGCTTTCAGACCTGCATTGGGTTTTCAGCATTCTGAATGCTAGCATTTAGCTAAGAAAATCTAAAAAACACTTGCCAAAATGCTTTACATTTTCTCCAAGGAGCTTTGGAGGCCCAACACTTATTGCAAAAGTTGAACCAAACGGGGCCAAAATACTTACTACCAAGAAATGTATTAATTGGTTGTCTATAAAAAAAAACAAACAAACAAACAAACAAACAAATCATTTGTGTTCATTACAATTGTTCAAAATAACAATTTCTTCGTGTAACTCTCTCCTTCTCTTTTTATATGGACAACTTTGATAACACATTCAAGGTAAAAATTTCAAGAGAAAAATTGAGGAATTGTTGAACTTGTTTCTCTACCGCTTTGATGTATATCTTGTAGGTACATTTGTTTTAAGCCAAGCAAGAATAATAGTGAGGGGTAAATATTGCCTAAAGACCCATAATCGTCATCACACATCAAAGCATCAAAGATCTATAAATTATTGCTCTGTCTTCATCGACATTCAAGTTTTCCTAATAATCCTGAGGTATTATTAGTTTTCACGGAGATGGAGATAGTGGTTGCATCAACTATTCACAATCTTCACAAATAAGCATTACGGAAACTTTTATTTTTGTTTACATGCTTAAGTCATGTTTGTCACAACCTACCCTCGAACAATGATTCACCTAAAGTTTAACTAATGGATTATTAAGCTTAAACTTATTTTAGGCTTTACCAAGCCTATACCAATTCGTAACTTAGATTCAAGTTATTAGTATGCAAATCAATTTCATTTGGAGTCTTCACTAATCAATTTACAGTGGGTCAATTAAAAACTCAAGAAATGCATCAAGAAAGACACTTTACCTTACAAACTAGAAATTGCAAATGACACGACATGGCACAATAATTTAATTATTTTATTTACAATTAACAGTTTTTTAGTATAATGTTGACTCCTCTATATTTCACAAGGAGGTAAAAATGTGCTATTTATGGAAAATATTTTTTGGAAATTTATTTTTCAAAAAAAGACTATTTTTTGGTGATTGAGACTTGAAAATAAAGTGTAAAATATTTTCCATTGTTTGGAGGAAAATCTTATTTGATTTTTCTAAGTAGACATATGCTATCCGGGCACTAATGATTTGTGTGTGGGTACATAAGGAACCTAGAATTGGTACAAAGGTCTTAAGCCCAGATACAGACTCCCAAGCACGAGCATGGGTAGTAACCTTGGGTCGTCAAAACCAAAGCCAAAAACTTGATGCCTGTGCCCAACTACCTCACACCTTGACCAGGGTCTACAAAGGCTAGGCCAAGTCCTCGACACCTAGGCTTGGGCCCTCGAAGCCAAGCCCCAAACCTTAGTGCTCGGCATGGGGACCCCAAGCCAATGTCCATCGACGCTTGGCCCCGAGACTTCAGTACTAGTGCCTACTTCCTAGTCCATCAAGGCTAGGCCTCGAATCCCATGCCCAAATTCCAATCCCCTGCACCTAGACCCGGGTCTATTAAGGTTGGGCCCGGGACCTTAGCGCCAATACCCAAGTTTATCGAGGCTAGGCCTCGGTCCCCAACACCCAAACCCATCCCCAACATTAATGGACCATGGCACAAGCTCAAGGGACTTAGGCTTGCGCACTAGAGTCCTAAGCTAGCCTGAATGAACCTGGGCTCAAAAGCCAAGGACCCGAGTTTAGGCATTTGGGTCAAGGGCCCATCCACATGGTGCATGAACCCGATGCACTCGGCCACGACCCTTGGCCAAGATCAATCCAGACACTTGGCCAAATCAATCGACTTGACGAGAATGATCCTCGAATGTCTAGGATTGATGCACACGGTCCATGGACACAATGCAAGGCACGATAGACCCAACCTTGATGGACTCTTACAAGGTCACTAAGGACCGAGGCACAGCGTAGATGGACTTGGGCTCAAGTAGAGGACCCTGCCCCGCTATCAAGGATCTAAGAAAAAGTGTTAGGATATGTTTTGTTGTCTATCTACTTAAATTTTGAAAAAATAATCTTTGATTTAAGAAATATATTTATTTTTCTAAATTTAAGTTCAGATAAAAAAATATTTTCCTTTAAATAAAGAAATATTCGTTAAGAAATCAGCTTCCTAAACAATTTAAAGGCGAAAATTTTTTCTGCCAAACAAGCTTGAGCTCCTTAACCTGCGATCCTCTGTATCCTTCCCCGTCCGAAGGGCCCTTGACTTTTGAACTTCGCGGGGTTTTGCGCTGACTTCTTCGTCCTCCCCTCGCTCTGAACTCTGCAAGTAAGCCCTAAAAATTCCATCTTTCTGAGATTCTCTCGCCCCCTCCCTCTTTCCATGTCATGCAAGCATCGGAAATGAGAGCTTTGAGAACGCTCTGCGCCCACAAGCACCTCCTCCATCCCACCTGCAAACCCACATCCCTCACCTCCTTCAAGCCCCTCCAGAACCCTCGTCTCTACCGCGGCATCCACTCCACGAATCGCCGCCTCCTCTCTCGAGACCCCGGCCTCGCGCCCTTGCCCTCGGGCTCCGAGTCGGAGGCCAGCGACGCCGCCCCCGCTGTCGGCAACGTCTACGACCCTTCCGCCCGCTGGGTCAGAAGCAGCGGCGGGGAAGCTGCGTCGGGTCCTGAGAGCGAAGCAAGGAGCAGGAATGGCGAAATTCCCGAAGAAAGGAAGTATTTTGGAGGTGGTAGGAGCTCTTATGGTGGGAACGGGAAGAAGGGGAAGAAGAGGAGTTGTTGGGTTTGTTCGGAATGTGGGTACACGGATGGACAGTGGTGGGGTTCGTGCAGGTCGTGCCGTAGCGCCGGGACGATGAAGCAGTTCACGGTGGAGGAGAACGGCGGCGGGAGCGAGAAAGTGAGGGGCTTCCAGGTGTCGGAGAATGTGGTGAGGACGTGGCTGCCGCAGCGGGCTGGCGAGGTGCGGCCGCTGCGTATGACGGATGTGAATAGGGGGTTGAATCAGTTAGAGTGGCGGATTCCTCTGTAAGTTTGTTCTGTTCTGGGAAATGAGTAACTGGTCAGCTTTGGACCCTATATGTAGCTGCTACAGAAAGATAAATAGTTGAAGAAAGTTGTTGTCGAGTTGATTTTATTGTCTTATCTACATTTGACATAATTTACTTCGAAACATCTTTCCAGGAGTTGGATCATAGAGCGTATCTTGTGATTCTGATGAAATTTTGCCGGAATGATAGTATATTTCCTTTTCTTTAGTAATACGAGAGTGATGATATGACCTTTGGTCCTGATGACAATCTGTTGTCCACCTCGATGAAACCATCCATGCTGGTTATTGTAACACATTAGTACTTCTGTTAATTTATTTTAAAAGAAACGTGCATGTCGCTCTAATTCCTTAAAGTAAATGATCTCTTGGTGTGCTTGATGTTTAGGTATGGACCCTTTGGAGAGGAGGTTTCGAGAGTGCTAGGCGGTGGTCTTGTGCCAGGTTCGACCTGCTTTTTTGCTGTATGGTCCGCACAGATCTGCTGCTGTACTAGAACTTTCACTTGAGATGTATGGAAGTTTTGAAGACCTTAATTTTATCAAAGCTATTGATTTTGCTGCATTGTGGCTCTAAAGGTTCCTTAATTTTGGTGGGAGGTGATCCTGGTGTTGGCAAGAGTACCCAGTTGCTGCAGGTAATGTACTTAGATGATACATTAAATATTCATAAAATATTTGGGTCACTTTGATGCCACGATATAGCACCCTTGCTTCACCCATAATTGGGTCCACAGCAAGATTTCAGCTTATAATACCGACAGGTACAAAGTTTCCCTCATAGACATGAAAAGCAAGCAAATTCCAACAAATTTTCCACTCCAAAAGTGATGCAGCATCAGCTGAAATTTTACTCGATTTTCATGAGGCGTCCATCCGATTACTATTTTTCAATTGACATTCTCATTGCATGCAGCGAGTGATTTAGGACCTTAAAGGCTTGGACTTGGTCTTGGTCCTCATATTTTGCAGCTACAAACGCTTCCAAATCCATGCAGTGTGCAAGAGCGTCCCACCAACTTGCTTTTTCGTGCTTAAGACCTCTTTAATCAATTTCATTGCAGTTTGAGTGTTACTCCCCAACTTTGAATTTTTTTAGTATAACTAAACAAGACACTAAATGATGTTCCATCTAAAGGGAAAAATGGGAACATTCCAAAACACGAATCATCAGGACAGATTAATAGCTCCTTTTGAAAGAGCCTTGATTTACATAGGCTGGCCACTAACGGTATGCAAAGGATAAGACAATTTGTCCATATTTAAAGCAAGCTCCTGAATAGATGAGAAAAATTCATGACTTCTCTGGACTAAGATGGATGTGCTGAAAAGCATGGGTAACATCGAAACGTGGCACCTAAAAAATTTCTAAAGAGAAAAATATACGAGAGCATCAACATACAAAAAGAGGTAAGAAAAGCAATCCACCTTTCTTATATCTATAAAGTGGAAGTCAAGCTAGCTACCTTTCTTACGTCTCTGAACATGACAAAACAGGAGTCAAATGCAGAGATATATCTAGGGAAAATGTCACAAATAGTCCCTATATTTTCACTCAATTTCCAATTTCGTCCCTGAACTTTCGATTGGCTCAATTTAGTCCCTGAACTATTGATAAAATGTCCGATCTAGTCCCTGAACTTTCGAATGGCTCAATTTGGTTCCTGAACTATTAATAAAATGTTCGATCTAGTCCCTGAACTTTCGATCGGCTCAAGTTGGTCCCTGAACTATGATGAAATGTCCGATCTAGTCCTTCGTTACTATTTTTCTTCTTTTTTTCCTTTTTTTTCCTTTTTTCCCCTTTTTTTTCCCTTTTTTTTTTCCTTTTTTCCCTTTTTTTTTTTCGCTTTCCCTCTGCCGAAGCCGGCGGAGGGCCGACGTCCGGCGAGGGAGCCCCTCGCCGGCATCCCTCGCAAGCAGGCGAGGGGCTCTCCCTTGCAGATCTGGCGAGGGGCCCTCCTCACCGGCGACTGCGCGGGGCTCTCCCTCGCCAGATCTGCGAGGGAGAGCCCCTCGCCCGCTTGCGAGGGACGCCGACGAGGGGCCTTCGCCCTCGCCCGACGCCGGCGAGGGGCTCTCCCTCGCAGACACCAGCGAGGACAGCCCCTCGCCCGCTTGCGAGGGACGCCAGCGAGGGAGCCCCTCGCCCTCGCCCTCGCAGATCTGGCGAGGGGCCGTCCTCGCCGGCGTCTGCGCAGGGCTCTCCCACGCCGGCGAGGACGGCCCCTCGCCCTCGCCCTCGCTCGACGCCGGCGAGGGGCTCTCCCTCGCAGACGTCGGCGAGGGGCTCTCCCTCGCAAATGCCGGCGAGGACGGCCCCTCGCCCGATCTGCGAGGGAGAGCCCCTCGCCGGCGTCGGGCGAGGGGCTCCCTCACAAGATCGGCGAGGGACGCCAGCGAGGGGCCCTGGCCGATCTAGCGAGGGGCTCCCTCACCGGACGCCGGCCCTCCGCCGGCTCCGGCGGAGGGAAAGCGAAAAAAAAAAAAAAAACAAAGGGAAAAAAAAGGAAAAGAAAAGAAAAATAGTAACGAAGGACTAAATCGGACATTTAATCATAGTTCATGAACCAACTTGAGCCGATCGAAAGTTTAGGGACTAGATCAGACATTTTATTAATAGTTCAGAGACCAAATTAAGCCATTTGAAAGTTCAGGGACTAGATTGGACATTTTGTCAATAGTTTAGGGACCAAATTGAGCCGATCGAAAGTTCAGGGATGAAATTGGACATTGAGTGAAAATATAGGGACTATTTGTGACATTTTCCCATATATCTATTGGTCAAATGGAGCCCGAAAATGAACATAATCTCTTTAGGAATCCAAAACACATCAAAGAGCTTTTCTAGAGCAATTATTCAATCCCACAATGTTCCACTATCATGAAGCACAACAATTCTTGATTTTTAACAAATGGAGTAGGAACACATACCAACTTGACAAACGCAGGATCAGATGATCTTAACGTAAGTGCTAGTTTTATGGCAAGTAGCCAGTAAGGGAAGCCCCCAAAATCCCACCCTGCATCAATGTGTACCCATCAGGACTATTCCACCATATAAACGGAGAAGCAAGGAAAATTGGAATGCCATCATATTGCAGATATTGCTAATTAATGCGCCTAAGGAAACACTAGCGCCCCTATTGCAAAGATATAGAACATAAACAGCAAGTAGTATTAAGAGATCATATTCATTTAGAAGAATTGTATTTCTCCGCTCCAATTGGAAGTCTAAAACTTACTTTTTTGAATGAATGTAATCATCTCCTATTGCCAACAAAAACAGGATCATACTTGTTTGTTCTTGCATAAAAAGAAACTTCGAACATGACAACATATCTGAAGATGAGTCATATATTGAGTTACAATGGACGAGATTTAGCAATCTCCATTACAAATTTAACATGCAAAGATGCTTTGGTAAGGAAGTCAAAAAAGAAGAGCGTTTGGAATCCAAAGTATGTATTTATTAATAATCATGCTTTTCTAACTACTAGCACATAAAAATAAAGGAACGAGTCAGAAACCACCTTTGCTCTATTGAGCCAACTATGCTCTCTAGAATTGACTCTTCACAAAGAATAGAAGATTAAAGCACACGTGATACCTAAATTTATTTTGCCAAGCTAACAGAATGCATGAAGTCATGGTCTTAGAGCATTTCCAACACTTAAGACTAAAATGGCACAGAACTACCTGTCAGCCAACATGGCATGCTTAATTAAGTGCTAAAAGTCAAGTATCTCTTCTTTGAGAGTATGAGGACAGCAACTGAGAGTATTACTCTAATTTAGTGGAAAACATGAGACACGAGCTATTCAATGACTGTATATAACATAGAAATAAAGGAATAGCACAAACCCAAAGGAATAACTCTGCTATTTGCATATATGCACTCACAAACTCAATCACGCAAATGATGTTTAATCCTTAAGAGTCCTAAATAGTGGAACAAATTCAGTAGATAAATTATTCGAGGAAATATACACCACATATTTTTTGGCTGCAACAAAGTAGAAGACACAGATGCAAGTCAGTCCTACGTGGAGGCATAAACTTCATCTCATCTATAAAAGGAAACAACCGAGAATTCTCCAGTCGGGACAGTCCCAAATGATGTATTTTGAAAATCGAATGAACAGCGAAGGTCTTCAAGTTGACCATCAATTAGAGATGTCACGTTTTATATCTTACTGGACTTAGCACAGACAAAATCCTGTTATGTCCAAATAAACTGTCTAAAGTCAGCAATTCATACTCTTCACGGCTCCACAGAAACAAGAAGAGAAAATAAGAAAAAGTGTCCTACTTCCACGATTTTTATGTTTTTGCTAAAATGCTACCTCCACTTACTTGTGCACGAAATCAAATACGCGTGACTGATGACCCTCTTGTAATGGAAGAGACACCCATCGCCAAGGTCCAAAATGGAATGACAGTTATGGGTTAAATATGCTGAAAGCATGCCATGGCTTAATACGGCCATGTCAATCCAATGTCCACTTCAGAGTCAAGACAAGGGCAGCAAACACCTCAACGTAGATTAACAAGTTTTAAAGCACCAATAAGAAGATTCTGGCCCTCACCTGCACATATATAAGGGCCTACTCGAAGCATAACCAGGAGATCAAGCTTCTTGCACAACTTGACAAAAGATATTATATGTGCGATTCCCTCAAAGACTGTCTCCCCCGGTTTCGGTTCATGCAGATTCCAAGGAACATATGTCTGGATAGTGTTCAAACATAGGGCTTTTGCTCTCAACAATCTATCTTCCCAATACTGCATGCACAATAAATGCCCAAGTGTAATTGATTCGTTAAATGGAAGTGGGCAAAGGTTGCTTCAAGCAAAGAATCCTTCTAGTCAGCATTGAAAGAGGATGCTGAATTATATTAAGACGTGAACAAGTCCTTCAGTGAGGGGCTCCCTGAATTTGTCATGGAGCTCTAGATTTTATTGCTTCCTGATGGAGCAGAAAGTCATCTTCTAAAACAATCTCAAGTTCAAAGTTCCTCTTCTAGCCTAAATTAGATGCATTACCACATGCAGTAATACTGCTTCAGATATGGCTAACATAACAGCTTCTCTTTGTATCTCCACGTAGAAAGGAGAACTATTTGTGAGTCGCATTTGGAAAAAAGCATATATAACAATTGTCACAAAAACCCATTGTAATCTAATCACATTAGTAAGAAGAACGACTAAAGGAAAGAAACGAAAATAGCTCCGGGAGCACCCGGAAATAATGAACATCTCCACCGATTATCTGAAAGGGATAGCCATCTTTCCAGAACCTGTCACTGTCGATCTCAAATTTCCAACTACTGGACTGATTAAAGTAAATTGCAATTAGACTCAGGTACAGAAGCAACCCAACAGAAATTCAACCACGCAACGATAGGGATTTACAATCAAAGGCAGGTAGTGTCGACGAAAGTGAGATGCACACTGTGAACGAGCAGAATAAACCAAATACTAAACTACAATCACATTGCAAAACCGCTTTTTCAATCGGTGAACATAATCTAGAAAGGTGGACACAAAGCAGCAGGAACTTGCAGCTTAAGGCAGCTCCGATAAGCGAAAGTCCTCTTAAACGAAGTTAAACACAACACTTGAAAGCAGAAACTATCTAGCATCGATGAATTAGAACGAACAGCTACATTACAGTCCGATGACAAGTAAATTACTGCAGCTGACACACTGATCAACAGCATTTAAAGTCGGCCATCACCTAGAAACAGCAAAGTGTCATGGCCGAAAGAAGGCCAATCCAAGAGGTTCCCAAGGGATGGCCGTGACTCATCTGTGGAGGACTTCCTACTTTCACTCGGATTCCATCAAGTCTTCTCCTGAAGTTTCCAAGGGTGGGCGACACCGTCATTACGCCTGATTCTAGAGAACTCTATCTTTATTTATGTCGGTAGCTAGTAGTTAACATTTATGTCGGTAGTTAAAGCAATGTGATCTCGTCCGCTGGATCAAATTTAAATCAACGGATGTAATCCGAGGGCCTCAAGTATAAAAAGGGTGCCCTCCCCTTATTTGTAACCATCTAACTATTTCAGTAATACAAAGCTCATTTCTTTCCAAAGCTCCTCTCATTTCTTTCCAAAGCTCCTCTCTCTAAACTTTCTCTCTCTATGATTCGGTTATACGAGCGAGTGAGCGTTCGATCGGCCCGTGACAAGCAAAGCAACTAAACTTTATCTCTCTACGATCTGGGTATACGAGCAAGTGAGCGTTCGATCGGCCCATGACAAGCAAAGCGACTAGAATGGACAGTTTTAAGTCATTTCAGACATCAATCGAGTGCCAAGCATCGAACACACGATGCTAACAAAACACACGATGCTAACAAAACGTGAACAAATTCAACTCAGCTCAAAGTAATCGAATTCCATCGAAGGCAGCTCAAACCGATCGAATCCAATGACGGTGGCACGTATGAAACGCTTGTTTCCTCTAATCTCACCTCACTGATGAATTTTTCTAATGCATGGATCTTGAAAGCACCGCTTGCGTCTATGAATTGAGTAAGCAGGGTCATTTGTCCATGAAAATCGCCACAGCTTTCATAACAAATGTGATAACAAACATACTCCTGATTATAAACTAAAAGGGAAATACAATTAAGCGTTAAATCTGACATACTTTCGTGATCGAACCCCTTCCCGAACAGTATATCTTGATCATTTATTCAATTTATATGGTCGGATAGATTAAAAGAGAAATAAAGCGTTAAATCAACGTATTTTTATGATGATCTAATGATTATCTATGCAATTAATAGGTACCTGTATCGATGACCGGCAACGGAGGAGACTCCATGATCGGCGAATCCCGAGCGCTCGTCCCTCAATCACAGAGCACCTGTTCAACAGAAACTGAAACTCTACAGATCACCAACCAACTTGCAATATCCAACGGACTGCCCCGCGAAATTCGCCTAAAAACAATGGGGCAATCAATGATAATCAAGAAGATTCTCGAAGCCTACCAGAGTCTCCGGATGGAAGGAGAAGGGACTTCTTTGGTGCAAGGGGAAAGTATTATTAATAGCTACTAGCTAGGGCCGTCAAAATGGTTTGCTCTCGAAGGTACGAGATGGGCCCCAAAGTATCTCCCGAGCCCAAAATTCGAAATGGGCCCCGGCGGACCTGGAACCAGCTCTTCAGTCCGTGCCGTGCTAACCTGGAATTTGGGCCTGCGTGGGTTTTCATTTGGGAATGCCTCTCTCACACGGAGCGACAAAGAAATTATGGGAAGACATATTGAATGGGGCTTCATCATTGGGGCGAGGGGCTTGACAACGAGGGATGTCGGCCGGAGATGGTGGGGCTATGTCGGAAGGGTGTGGTGGTGGCTTGGAAGAAACTAAGCTTCGTTGGTTTTGGGAAGAAGACGGGTTGCAAATGGGCCGGGCGCACCGGGCCTTGTGGGAACCGGCCTCAATAGACCGAGTTTGATCACCAAGGATCTAGAAATTAGAACATTTCTTTCCTTTCTAGGGGGAAAAAAAGCTTAGGAAATTGACACAATTAGTCAAGAAAAAAAAAACTAGCTGGAATTGGGGGTAAGGAGAGGAAGCTCAACCTCTTCAAACAATAGAGCGTGCAGGCAGGACGCCAAGTTTTCAGACTACCACTGCTAGTCCCTTATGGTCTTCGGACCTATGGATACAGCACTACGTGCAATTAATGTCTAAATTACTCGACTTTGTTATATAATAATTTAAATCAATAATGCAGATTTATTTTAATCTACATTAGGAAGAGGATAGTACCGGTGAAATTTGATAGCATTTAGACAGCAAAGAGGTAAGGCAAGAAGTTTGCACGCGTGGATACGGTGGAGCATATATAGTACATGGTAGATTTTTTTCGTTCCTATTTATGTCGTAAGTATCCTATTCAGTGATCACTTGAACGTACAATATTGCATTTTATAGCTTCGATATCGTGCAATATCGGCTCATTCGTGGCTCCATTTACTCGTGATTTTTTCCAACATATGCACATACTTTATAGGCATATGTAATTGTTGCTAAAAATAAGTGATCAAACAAATAGTAAATGAAACAAGAAAATAAATCAAATATTGAATTTACATGGTTCAATTGATGCGATCTATTCCATTTGGACACGTAACATGCATTATCTAAGTTGACTTCATATTATAATCGGTCAATTTCTTGGTAGGCTTCAGATCCAACTGCGAGTTTGTTGCCTGTCCAAAAGGTCATAATCAATTAATCTACTAGGCGAAACCTCATCCAATGAAATTGATGATTCTTTGTTGGTCTTCTACTAGATCCAAACTTCCATTCTCTATAATTGAGTTGACCATTTGAAGTGAATAATATATCAGCCATTGATAGAGGAACCATTCCCCCGATACTAATTTACAAGTGCACGTCCTATTCATGAACTGGCATTCAGTGAAGTATTAACATATTCTTATGACTCATTAAAACATTGATGTTGTTCTTCTTGGCCTTGAGATGGTAGATCTCTCTCTCTCTCTCCTCTCTCTCTCTCTCTCTCTCTCTCTCTCTCTCTCTCTCTCTCTGTGAAATGCAGAAATCAATGAGAAGAAAGGTTTGATATGCCATGAAGATCTTGAAGATGTTGCATGTCTTGGTTGGTTGTCTAGCTCTAGGAGTTTTCGCTCGTGGGCAACAAAATCCAGGTTCTATCTCTCACATACACGCGTGCTCACAGTGATCAATGAATTGTGAAGAGTTAGAGACGTTAGATTAAAGGGATTTTAGAAAACAGCACGGTGATGATTTAGTGTCTACCTTTCTTTCCATTGGCAATTGAACTTGCAAGCAGAAGACAAAAAATAGTCATACTCAAATTTGTCTTAGAAAATGAGTACTGAGTATATAAGCGGAGTTGAGCTCAAGGAGTTTTAACGTTTTTAAAATTACACATACCAATAATTTGTACACAACTTTAGGAATTTAGCAAAGTTAAGGCCGTTCTACATTCTCTACGAAACATCCACAAATCCTCCTTTATAATGGAGAGTTAGTAGTGTATCATCCTCTAACTTACTTTATTTTTGCAATTGATATCTCTGTTTTCAAGCTTTTCACATATGCCTTTACCATCCGGTTATCCATCAAAACTTCTTTTCAACTAACAATTATCAAGTCAGTTCTTAAATACGTAATTTTCATTGCTGAAATGTCCTTCTAGTTGATATAGTTGTTAAAAAATTAGATAAAAAAGATTAAGGGACATTGCAAAGCATCAAGAAATTTATATCACTGTTTAAATTTCGAATTCGTGATGCATGGTGAAAAGCAAGTGACAATCTCTAGTTCCCCCTCGATTTAGGTTTCATAAGCATCGATTGCGGTGCACCTAATGATTACCATGACGACCAGCTCAACTTATACTACAAGGCTGATACGGGGTTTGTAGATTTTGGGACAAACATGCAAGTGTCTACCCAAGTCATCTACCGAAACAACCAACAACAATCAAAGAATCTCAGGATCTTCTCCAGTGGAATAAGGAATTGTTACACATTAATGCCAGATAAAGGAAAGGGCAACACATATTTGGTCAGGGCTTCATTTTGGTATGGGAATTATGATGGCAAGAATCAAACCCCAGCATTTGACCTCCATATTGATGTTAACTATTGGATGACAGTGAACTCTCCATATTATGTATGGGCAGAGATTATTTACACTCCTCCAAGAGATTACATACAAGTTTGCTTGGTGAATACCGGCTCAGGAGTTCCATTCATATCAGCTCTCGAGTTGCGAATACTAGATAACTCGACATACCAAATCAATTCCGGTGCACTTATAACCCAATGGAGATATAATTTAGGGAGTATAGACACATACAGGTGATTTTCTTTGTTATTACCTATGATATTCAAACGTTGACCACATTCATCAGTCTGTAAATGACATGTTGTATACACATTTACTAAACATGCAATTTCACATTATGCAAAGTATGAACATTAGAAAACGTGATGTTATTCCCAAACCAATTTGCGTCGGCTTGTTCATCATCTTGCACTTACTGTTATGATTATTTGACTGGCGTTGGCATTAATAGGCATCCACAAGATGTATGTGATCGCATCTGGAACAACAAGACTTATAGTGGAGGTTTGTCGTCAGTCAGCAACACGACGGCCATCGTGACAAGTACAAGCAATGATGCCTATGAAGTTCCACCTGAAGTTTTGATGACCGCCACACAAGCACAAAATGTCACCGATCCTCTGAGTTTGTCTTGGACCTCAGACAACTCCACTACTGTTTGGTATGTGTACTTCCACTTTGTGGAATTGCAACTGCAAAAGGGTCAATTCAGAGAACTTACAGTGTATGTACAAGACACATTCGTGGAAACTGTCATGCTCGAGGACCTGAAGCCAGTGACCATAGTCTCATTGCCCATAAGTGGACATAATTTGAGCTTAACTGTTAATGCGACAACCCGCTCTAGTCTGCCACCGCTCCTCAATGCTGTCGAGTTTTTCACTGTGGTGCAACTTCTAAATTCACCGACTTTTCTTGATGACTGTATGTATATATCTATTCTCTCACCTAAGTTTTTGCTTGAATACTCTTTGATTTCCTTATGACTGTAGCTCTTTATTTGGTGGTTTAGTCAATGCCATGTATGATATCAAGAAGACATATGGGGTGATCAAAGCAAGCTGGCAGGGTGATCCATGCATTCCTACACAGTACTCATGGAATGGTCTGAATTGTAGCTCTGATAGTTCTCCAAGAATCATCTCATTGTAAGTCTACAAAAACATATTTCCTGTGACACAATGCTGCATTGGAACCGCACAAGTCTCGAAATATAAGTTTACTTGACAATAACTATGGTACAGATTGGTAATACATCATGCGAAGAAAGGAAGATTTTGAAAATTAAGTCTCTAAATTGATGCCTTCCATGTTAAAAGTTTTTTTTTTTTATTTTTTTGACCGATAAAATAAATAAAAAAATAAAAATTTAAGCGGTGGGATTTTACTCTAATCAAGATAGCTGCTGATGTGCAGGAACCTGAGCTCTAGTGGACTGAAAGGACTTGTAGCTACATCAATCTCCAATTTGACAGCAGTTGTATCCCTGTATGCATTAGCAGTTTTTCTTTTATTTTATTTAATTTGAACAGAAAGAGAATGGCCGACACTAAGCCCAAAAAAAGCGACACGCTTCTTTATCATGAGCATGATGTTCATTATCTACCTTACCCTGTTTTATGCATTTCAAAAAGTACATGCATATGAAGTTTCTTAGCACTTTTTTGGCTTAAATTCAGGGATTTATCCAACAATTCATTAACTGGGTCCGTGCCAGACTTTTTAGCACAAATGCCGAGCTTGAAAATTCTGTGAGTCACTGAGCTTTTAACGGAAAGATTATGTGTGGTCATCTAGCTCGAGTAAATGGCTATCAACTTCTAATCATGGATATTTGCAGGAATTTAAGTGGAAACAACTTGAATGGCTCTGTTCCTCAAACTCTCTTGAAGAAGACGACAGATGGATCGTTACTACTTAGGTTCGCTCATTGCCACGCTATCATAACACTACGTTTAATCACTGATTATTATCTATACAATCTGCTTCCTCTTTCTGTATTTGCTTATCACACTGAAGAATGAACAGGATAAAAGTGACAATTGCTCTTTTAGTTTTCTCTTTGATCAACTTATGTATGTAATATATGCACGGTTGGATATCCAAGAATTCATGTGCTAATCTTTTGGCATTGACATGTACCATCGACGTTTTTCGACAGCTTAGATGGAAATCCAAATCTTTGCCAATCAGACGGTTGTCAGACCAGCAATGTGCCGTCGAAGAAAAAGGGCATCTCCATTGCTCCAATCATTGCATCAGTTGCAGCCGCTCTGGTCTTGATTTTAGTGGGAGCTCTTGCAGTAGTGTGGATAATCAAAAGAAGACAAATCCAAAGTAACTCTCTTCCGTATTGCATGTACAAGAAAAATCAAAAGTTTTACATGTGATTTTCTCAATCCGGGTTGGGTTTTCAACCCCAAACTGGTTTAACTGGTCCAATTGCTCATGGCCCTTTCGACAATCGGGCCCGGAAAAAGTGAACACGAATCTTGCTTCTGTGCATCACTGTTTCACGTTAAAAAACCTATGCACGCATTATTTGTTGATAGTATCATAATCGCGTCAACGCGTACCCACATCTCGTGTAGATAAAGGCACGAATAATTCCTCATTTGGTTGAGGTAACTCGCTTCGCTCTTTCTGGTTCATTTTTCATAACATGGTCTCTTCTTTATTTAAGTCATTACATACTTCTTCAAGAAGATTCTATTTGCACTTAAGGCATATGATATCAGACCGAAGGTCATAATCCGCTTAACTCTGTTAAGGTTATATAATTTGCTTTTCATTTCTCCAGATGTTACTACTACTACTACTACTACTACAGCTACAAACTCTACCAGAGGAGAATCTACTGGGACATTGAGGTTGTCAAAAAATCAACTTTTTACATCCATTGAGATTACAAGAATTACTGATAACTTTGGAACAATAATCGGAGAGGGAGGATTTGGGAAAGTTTACTTGGGCAGACTTGACAATGGCACTAAAGTCGCGGTAAAAGTGTTATCTCGATCATCAAAGCAAGGCTACAAGGAGTTTCACGCAGAGGTTCAAAACATTACTGCAACTAGAATCAATATGTCATGTTTTCGATTTTTTGGGTGTTCTACTCATGACAAGCTCTGAAACATTGATGTGCAGGCGCAACTCCTGATGGTTGTTCACCATAGAAATCTAGTTTCACTTATCGGATATTGTGAAGAATTTGAAAACATCGCACTGATTTGTGAATTCATGTACAATGGAAATGTTCAGCAACATTTGTCAGGTTTGTCACATATTTCCTTCTCCAAATTCTAACCGGATAAAGCATCACTTAGACTCTCACTATATGACAGCACGACGTGTGTCGATTTATATTTTATCTCAACTGTGTTCTGTAATAGTTCAGGCTTTGGGAATCGGTCAAGTTACATAGTCATAAATAGCACAATGGAGATGAAATTAACTTTCTCAGCGAATGAATAAGATGGTGAACAAGATTTTATATCTTTTGTGATTGGAATACTTCCTTAATCCTCTACTTTCAAGCAGCAGAAAACCCGAATGTTTTGAGTTGGAGCCAGAGACTACAAATCGCAATCGATGCAGCTCGAGGTACATAAAGTAGATTGATGAAATCTTTGTTCACATATCCACAAATTGAGCAACACAGTACACTTCATTTTGTTTTCTTTTTTGTTGGTGGTGTAGTGTTGGAGTACCTGCATAATGGCTGCAGACCTCCCATTGTCCATAGAGATTTAAAGACGTCCAATATTTTACTAAATGAATACATGCAAGCGAAGATTGCTGATTTTGGATTATCGAAAGCATTTGCAACAGAGCATGATTCTCACATTTCAACTCACGTAGCAGGAACGTTTGGTTATCTTGATCCAGAGTAAGCAACTCGAACCACCAATTCTAAATACAAAGACCATTCCACCTAGGAAGCAAAATAACTGCACTTATTTAGACCAGCGCGACAGGCCCATACATTTTTTTTCGTACATGTTTATGTTGAATACATGTTTGTATGTACGTTTTTGTAAAGGCAGTCTCGGCAATTATTGTCCTAATCAAAGCAACAATTCCTTTTGAATCCTCAGGTTTTATACATCTGGAAACTTGAGCAAGAAGAGCGATGTGTACAGCTTCGGCGTAGTTTTATTTGAGCTAATCACAGGACGCCCGGCCGTTATGAGAAGTCCAGAGGGCAGCAGCATGCACATACTTCACGAGGTGACTCCACTCATAGAAAGAGGGGACATCCAACGCATTGTCGATCCCAGGTTAAATGGCCAATTCAGCATCAATTCTGCATGGAAAGCAGTGGAAATGGCAATGTCGTGTGTGCCGATGATGGCAGTACAAAGGCCGGACATGAACCATGTTCTGTCAGAACTAAAAGAATGCTTGACAGCAGAGATCGGCTTAGGAAGAATTGAGTCTTTTGAGATGACCTCAATTGACGTTGATACCGTTCTGAGTGCTCGTTAACCATACTTCATCTATAAGGTTATCATGTCCATCTTCCTTGTATAAGTTGTTGATTATTACATCGAACGGATTTGAAAACTTTTGTGCAAAGTCTGCGCTTGTGACTTTAAATTGCGAGTGATGCATATTGGGGTTGTTGCTTTTCTAGCTTAGGGAATAAATGAGTGAATGGAGAGTTCACTTCACACTTCGGCCCCTCTTTACAAGGCCACAAACTGTACAGTTATCGAGATGTTAATAGCTGGCCTTGCTCAGCTATCCATGTGAACCCCTGTATAACGCAGCAGAGGAAAAATGAATTTCTTTCGTTGTTATACCATCTGTTTTATGAACCAAAGTCATCTTTTGACAATCTTTGCCACCCACAACCACCAAAGTAATAGCCACCTGGCCAAAATGAGAAGCCCAAAGAGAAGCACTCGCGTCACCCAATCGGCGTTGCCTCAAATCGAACGAAAGGATGTAGAGCATCATGGATCAGAGGCTTCACGGGCAGTTCGGCACCACATCTGCTTGTTAACTAGTCGAGGCAGCAATGTCGTGTGTGGTCGTGACTGCGAACGAAAGGCCGAGCATGAACCCGCTTGCTGTTGGAGCTGAAGGAATGCTTGACTCTTTCTAGGCGTCGTACCTGATGAACTGAGGGATTTTGTTCTACTTCACCCTTCACGATCGCTGCTTATGTTTTGGATAAACGTCTCTGAAAAAGTCCCACGCAGCAGTGCTGAATGCGCTCCAAAACCTTCCTTTGGGTTCTGTAATTGTGGACGATGTGATTTTCTTTGATGATATGATAGCATTTCAAGGTTTTGCATGTACCGTATCCTCCTATGAACTCATAGCGAGAGATGATATTGAAGAAAGGAAACTGCTGCTTTGCACTGAAAGAATCTTTGATTATATCTGTCGGCCGAGTAATCTAACGAATCTTTTACCACATGCCATGTAAGCTAGCAAATTTGCGCACGTATTGCGTGTTCCCGAAAAAAAAAAAATCAACGAACTCCCTAATGTTATATTGAGCTACCTTAACATGAGAAAGTTAAATTTCCAAATAATGAATTCCTAAGAATCTACAAGGATATTGTTTCAATATACAATGAAAGAGAAATATAGGGCAAGATTCGCTCTGCTACCATGATGTGCAAGCGCAACTCCTGATGCCCTTCATTGTAGAAATCTGGTTTCACTTATCGGATGTTGCCAAGAACTCGAAAGCATGACGTTGATTTACGAATTCATGCCCGATGGAAATGTTTGATCACATTTGTCAGGTTTGTTTGATATTTCTTTCTGCAAATTCTAACCAGATAAAAGGATCTCTTAAAAGCCAGCACGACACGTGTGAAGCTATATATTGTCTCAACACTGTTGTTTGATAGTTCAGGCTTTTGCATTAATTGGTCAAGTTACATACTCATTAATAGCACCATGGAGATAAAATTAACTTTCTCAGCGGATGAGGACAGTAGTGTACAGGCTTCCACATCTTTCATGTTTCTGGAATACTCCTCATTTCTCTACTGTCCAGCAGCACACCACCCTAACGTTTTGAGCTGAAGCCAAAGACTACAAATCGCAATCGATGCAGCCCAAGGTACATAAAGTAGATCGATGACATCTTTGTCCACATTTCCACAAATTGAGCAACGCAACACATTTCATCAAGTTTTTTTTTTCTGCCGGTGGTGCAGGGTTGGACTACCACGCATAAGGGCTGCAAACCTCCCATTATCCATAGAGACAACCAATATTTTACTAAACAAGAACAGGCAGGCAAACATTTGTGATTTTGGATTATCGAAAGCATTTGTAATAGAGCATGATTCTCATCTTTTGACTGGTCCAGCGGAAACGCCTAGTTATCTCAATCTAGAGTAAGTGACTCGAAAATCTCCGAATACAAAGACTATTCCACCTAGGAAGTAGAATAACAATAACTGTACTAATTTAGACCAGCACGAGAGGCCCATACATCTGCTCATACACATTTATGTTGCATAGACCTATGTAAGTACATTTTTTTGTGAAGGCAGCTTTGGCAATAGTTGTACTAATCAAAGCAACAATTCCTCTTGAATCCTCAGGTTTTATATATCTGGAAGCTTGAGCCATAAGAGTGATGTATACAGCTTCTACATAGTTTTATTCGAGTTAACCACAGGCCGCCCCACCATTATAAGAAGTTCGGAGGGCAGCGTGCACATACTTTACTGGGTAACTCCATTCGTAGAAAAAGGGGACGTCCAAAGCATTGTCAATCCTTTGTCATAAAAAATAAAAAAAATAAAAATAAAAAATAAAAAAATAAAAAAAGCATTTTCAATCCAAGGTTAAATGACCAATTCAACATCGGTTCTGCACGGAAAGCGGTGGAAATAGCCATGTCGTGTGTATCAACGAAAGCGGTCCAAAGGGCAAACATAAAAACCGTGTTCTGTCTGAACTTAAAGAATGCTTGACCCTAGAGATTAGTTCACGAAGAGGCCAAAGAATGGAAAATAGTAGGAGAAGAAGTGAGTTGAAGATAACCATAATAGAGCTTGATGGTCCTCTTTATGCGCGTTAACCATACTTCATACATAAGTTTATCATGTCCATATTTTTCTTTTTCTTTTTATTCAAATTATGATGTCCATAGAAACTTGCCCAAAAAGTTCTAAATTTATTGTATTTTTATGAATTCAGTCATAAACTTTTTAATTATGTCAATTGAGTCATAAATGTTTTCATATTTTGTCAATTGAATCCATCTAGTCAATTTTAGCTAAAAATCACTAACATGAATATCAACCATCCTACGTGACATGACCGGCATTGAGATAGATAATTTTAATTTTTTAATATTTTTTGTTTTTATTCTTTTCTTTTTCATTTTTTTCTTTTCTTCTCTTCTCTTCTCTTCTCTTCTCTTCTCTTCTCTTTTCCTTCTCTTCTTTTTTTACAACCCTCACTTGCCATAATAAAAAAATAAAAAAAAGTAAAGAAGGGAAAGAAAATAAAGTAAAATTAATAAAAGAAATTTGAAAAATATATATGTCGGCGATTTCCGACCAAAATTGACTAAATTAATTGAAAAAAATATGAGAGGTTTACAACTCAAGTGGTATAATTAAAGATTTAGAACTGAATTAATAAAAGTACCATAAATTATTACTTTTTGAATACTTTTTCCGATTGTTGTTAAAATAGTTTGTTATCCGGGAAAAAAGGTAACTCTTGGTCACGAATAGAGTGACTCTTGGTGATGAAACAATGTGATTCTTAGTTTTTTTTTTTTTTTTTTTGGTCGTAGTGATTCTTAGTGTGACATCCAGATTTTTGGGTTTTAATTTGACTGGATAAATATGATCCTGTCTCATCGCTCGTCAATTTATTGACGGGTCCGAAATTTCAATAAAGAAATTATCGGAGGAAAAATTGAAGACCAAAAAGAAAATTGAAAGGAAAAGGAAAAGAGAAAAGGAAAATTGAAATAAAGAAATAGGCATTTCCTTTTTTCTTTTTCTCTCTCTCCCTCTCTTTTCCTTTCTTTCTTTTCTTTTTCTCTCCTCTCCCTTTTCCCCTCCCCTCGTGCGATTCCCCACCGCCCATTCCCTCTCTCTCTTTCTTTGACTGGTCAATGCATATCCCTCTCTCTCTCTCTCTCTCTCTCTCTCCTTCTCTTTCTTCTTCTTCTTCTTCCTTCCTCGGCACGTCCAGCAAGCGAAACCCAGAAGCCCGAACCAGAACCAGCTCGCCCCTCAGCCGCTCACCGCTCGTCCCGCCGCCGCACCGCTCGCCGCTCCTCCCGCCGCCACGCTGGCCCGCCCCCGCCCGCCATGCGCTCGCCGCCGTCCCGCCGTCCGCGCGCGCCCAGGCCGCGCGATCCAGCTCGGCCCAGCCCTGTTTCGCCTCTGTTTCGCACCGACCAGCCACCTCCGGCCACCGCCTAGCCCCGCCGGACCACCCCCGCGACCCCCTCGCCCTCCGCCGGCTTCCCCTCGCCGCCCTAGCCGCCGAAGCAACCCCGATTTGCTCCGTTCAGCCGCGACCAGCAAGACCCACGGAGTGGGTTTCAGCACATTCGGGCCCGCTTTTGGGCCGTTTCCCGGCCCCGGATCCGCGAGTCGCTTTGGGAACAATCGTTCCTCGCGTCGCCGCCGTCGGATTGATCTGATTTGCGCGCGATTTGGTGAGTAATCTCACTAATCCCGGATTAGTTAGCTAATTATGCTTTAGGTTGGTTTAGTTTTAATTAATTATGTTTAGGTTGTTAGATTAGAATTAATTAGCAATTATTAGTCAATTGTGATGCGATTTAGATAAATTGATTGTGAAATTAACAAGTAGACGTGGTCTACTGTTTATTGGGAGTGTCTCGGGAATTTTCGGACCCCTAATTGAGCTTCAATTTGATGATTCGGGCTTAAGTGAGATTTTTGGCATTTAAATATTAATTTTCGGAATTAAAATAAATAATTATTTATTTTCCGAAAATTCAAGGGAGATGGTCTGGAACCGGAATATTATGCTGATGATCGTGGCGAAGTCCGTTTATTTAATCGGACTTTATTTTAAGTTAAATTGAATTTTTAATATTAATTAATTTCGAAAATTAATTAAATAATTATTTATTTCCTGAAAATTCAACTGGGATGGCCCGTGACCGGAAAATTATGCTGATGACCGTGGTGAAGTTCGTTTATTTAATTGGACCTTATTTTGAGCTAAACGGAATTTTTAATATTAAATAATTAATTTTCGAAATTAATTATTTATTTATTTATTTTTCGGAAATTAAGTTTGAGATGGCCGACGATCGAAATCTCGTGCTGATTGTCGTGGCGTAGTCCGTTTAATTATTTGAGCTTTGAATTGTGCCAAATTGATTTAATTGTGGATATTTAGGATATGTTCCTAAAGTGATTATTTGGGTAAATTGAGTACGAATTAAGGTTGTGGATAATTACTTTAGAAATGGGATGAATCATCATGAAAGGCACGAGGCTTGATGATTAGATATATCACCTCGGAGAATGCACATGGCTCGATTTAAGTATGTCGCATTGGAGAATGCATGTGGCTCGGTGATTGATTCTATCAGTTATGACTGGATAGCAATTTATTATCAGCTTTGGGTGAGCATGTGGTATACTATATCGGCCTTCGTGCGATATGTCAGCTTTGGGTGAGCAGATACCGGTATACTATATCGACCTACGGGCGATATGTCGCTTTGGGTGAGCAAAAGTATACCTTATTATTAGCTACGGGCGAGCAATATATTATCGGCTTTGGGTGAGCATATGGTATACTATATCGGCCTTGGGCGATATGTCGGCTTTGGTGAGCAGTATACCGGTATACTATATCGACCTACGGGCGATATGTCAGCTTTGGGTGAGCAGTATACCTTATTATCAGCTTTGGGTGAGCTATGCTATCTATTTATCAGCTTTGGGTGAGCAGTCCTGATTTGATAGGACTTTATAGATAGTATTGAATATGCTGACCGAGCATGGGTCGTGATGACGTGTAATCGACTAGGTCGATTGATCATTGCTGGATCTGATGTTGTGAATTGATCGATTGATTGGAAATGACCATGAGATGGTCTGATTGACTTGTAATCGACTAGGTCGATTGATCGATGATTCGATCTGAGTGTGACTTGATGTGATTCATTGATTTGATTTGATGTCGTGGATTGATTGACTGATTAGAAATGACCGTGAGTGGTCTTGTTGGCATTTAATCGACTAGGTCGATTTGATCGATGCTTCGATCAGTGATATGATTGCTTGGGTGCCTATTATGAATTGTACTGACTTGCGGGTGGGACATGAGGCCAAGGTACGTCTTTTGCCCTATGCGTGTATAGGCAGCCTATAGTATAATAGTTTACGAATTGGGCTTAGTGGGGTAGAACTCGCTGAGATGTAGTCTCATCCCAGTTTGGGGAAAAACATTTCAGGACCCCAATGAGGAGCTGAGGAGGAGTCTAAGAAGGAGAACTCGGAGGTGAAACTTGAGGAGAATGATTTTTGGAAGAAGAAGATAATCCCGAGAGAGGCCTTGAGTATGGCCCAGATGGACTGAGAGTTTATCTTCTTTTGAGATCTCCTTTTTTATATGAATAGTTATGAAGTGGTTTGTGTTTTGTATAAAAGTTTGGTTATAAGTTTATATATGGAAAATATGGCCCTGCTTTTCTATCCCATTGTTTTATTGTCTGGGGAATTATAATTGCTTCCGCATGTGCATAAAAATTGAAAGGGTCGGCGATACATTGTCCTGGGATATCGCATTTAAAAATCGACCAAGTAGAAGGATGTGTGCGTGCCCGAGGATCGGGGCGTGACACTTAGTTATGAAAAGAGGTAATTTTTAACATGAAAAGTTATGATAGTTTATCGTGAAAAATGGTGACAGTGGGGATAAAGTACTTACCGCCAAGAGATGTATTGATCGGTTGTCTATAAATATAATCAAATCATTTATGTTCATTACAATTGTTCAAAATAACAATTTCTTCTTCGTAACTCTCTTCCTCTCTTTATATATGCCAACTATGATAACACATTCAAGGTAAAATTTCAAAAGAAAAAATTAAGTAATTGTTGAACTAGTTTCTCTATCGCTTTGGTGTGTATCTTGAAGGTAATTTTTTTTAAGCCTCGCAAGAATAATAATGAGGGGGTAAATAGTACCTTAAGGATAGTAATCTTCATCACACATCAAAGTGTCAAACATCTATAAATTATTGCTCTATTTTCATCAACATTAAAATTTTCCCAATAATCTTGAGATATTATTTTTACGGAGATGGAGATAGTAGCCGCATCAACTACTCACAATCTTCACATATAAGCATTATTGAAACTTTTGTTTCTATTTATATGCTTAAGTCATTTTTGTCACAACCTACTGTTAAACAATGATTTACCTAAAGTTCAACTAATGGATTATTAAGTTTAACCTTATTTCGGGCTCCCCCAAGCCTATACAAATTCGCAACTTAGGTCAAGTCATCAGTATGTAAATCAATTTCATTTGGAGTCTCCACTAATTAATTTATGGTGGGTCAATAAAAACTCAGGTAATACATCGAGAAAAACACTATACCTTACGAACTAGAAATTGTGGATGACATGACATGACACTGTAATTTAATTATTTTATTTACAATTAAAAAAATTTTAGTATAATGTTGACTCCTATATATTTCAAAAGGAGGTAAAAATGTGCTATTTGTAGAAAATATTTTTTTTTTGGGAAATCATTTTAAAAAAAAAAAACAACAATATTTTCTAGTGGTTGAAACTTGAAAATAAACTAGCAAAAATTTTCCCTTGTTTGGAGGAAATTCTTATTTGATTTTTCTAAGTAAACATACGCTATTTGGGTACTAATGATTTGAGTGTGGGTACATAAGGAACCCAGCACGAGTATAGGAGTCTCAAGCCCGGATACCAACTCCCAGGCACAAGCATGGGCACTAGTCTTGGGTCATCAAAATCAAACCGAGAACTCGATGCTTGTGCCCAACTCCCTCATGCCCTAACCCGGTCTACCATCAATTAGAGATGTCACGTTTTATATCTTACTGGGCTTAGAACAGACAAAATCCTGTTATGTCCAAATAAACTGTCTAAGGTCAGCAATTCATACTCTTCACAGCTCCACAGAAACAAGAGAAAATAAGAAAAAGTGTCCTACTTCCACGATTTTTTTGTTTTTGCTAAAATGCTACCTCCACTTACTTGTGCGCGAAATCAAATACGCGTGACTGATGACCCTCTTGTAATGGAAGAGACACCCATCGCCAAGGTCCAAAATGGAATGACAGTCATGGGTTAAATATGCTGAAAGCATGCCATGGCTTAATAAGGTCATGTCAATCCAATGTCCACTTCAGAGTCAAGACAAGGGCAGAAAACACTTCAACGTAGATTAACAAGTTTTAAAGCACCAATAAGAAGATTCTGGCCCTCACCTGCACATATATAAGGGCCTACTCGAAGCATAACCAGGAGATCAAGCTTCTTGCACAAGTTGAGAAAAGATATTATATGTGCAGTTCCCTCAAAGACTGTCTCCCCCGGTTTCGGTTCATGCAGATTCCAAGGAACATATGTCTGGATAGTGTTCAAACATAGGGCTTTTGCTCTCAGCAATCTGTCTTCCCAATACTGCATGCACAATAAATGCCCAAGTGTAATTGATTCGTTAAATGGAAGTGGGCAAAGGTTGCTTCAAGCAAAGAATCCTTCTAGTCAGCATTGAAAGAAGATGCTGAATTATATTAAGACGTGAACAAGTCCTTCAGTGAGGGGCTCCCTGAATTTGTCATGGAGCTCTAGATTTTATTGCTTCCTGATGGAGCAGAAAGTCATCTTCTAAAACAATCTCAAGTTCAAAGTTCCTCTTCTAGCCTAAATTAGATGCATTACCACATGCAGTAGTACTGCTTCAGATATGGCCAATATAACACAGCTTCTCTTCTTAAAAAAGTGTATCTCCACGTAGAAAGGAGAACGATTTGTGAGTAGCATTTGGAAAAAAGCATATATAACAATTGTCACAAAAACCCATTGTAATCTAATCACATGAGTAAGAAGAATGACTAAAGGAAAGAAACGAAAATAGCTCCGGGAGCACCCGGAAATAATGAACATCTCCACCGATTATCTGAAAGGGATAGCCATCTTTCCAGAACTTGTCACTGTCGATCTCAAATTTCCAACTACTGGACTGATTAAAGTAAATTGCAATTAGACTCGGGTACAGAAGCAACCCAACAGAAATTCAACCACGCAACGATAGGGATTTACAATCAAAGGCAGGTAGTGTCGACGAAAGTGAGATGCACACTGTGAACGAGCAGAATAAACCAAAAACTAAACTACAATCACATTGCAAAACCGCTTTTTCAATCGGTGAACATAATCTAGAAAGGTGGACACAAAGCAGCAGGAACTTGCAGCTTAAGACAGCTCTGATAAGCGAAAGTCCTCTTAAACGAAGTTAAACACAACACTTGAAAGCAGAAACTATCTAGCATCGATGAATTAGAACGAACAGCTACATTACAGTCCGATGACAAGTAAATTACTGCAGCTGACACACTGATCAACAGCATTTAAAGTCGGCCATCGCCTAGAAACAGCAAAGTGTCACGGCCCGAAAGAAGGCCAATCCGAGAGGTTCCCAAGGGATGGCCGTGACTCATCCGTGGAGGACCTCCTACTTTCACTCGGATTCCATCAAGTCTTCTCCCCGAAGTTTCCAAGGGCAGGCGACACTGTCATTACGCCTGATTCTAGAGAACTCTACCTTTATTTATATCGATAGCTAGTAGTTAACATTTATGTCGGTAGTTGAGGCAGTGCGACCTCGTCCGTTGGATCAAATTTAAATCAACGGATGTAATCCAAGGTCTTCAAGTATAAAAAGGGTGCCCTCCCCTTATTTGTAACCATCTAACTATTTCAGTAATACAAAACTCATTTCTTTCCAGAGCTCCTCTCTCTAAACTTTCTCTCTCTACGATCCGGGTATACGAGCGAGTGAGCGTTCGATCGGCCTGTGACAAGCAAAGCGACTAAACTTTCTCTCTTTACGATCTGGGTATACGAGCGAGTGAGCGTTCGATCGGCCCATGACATGCAAAGCAACTAGAACGGACAGTTTTAAGTCATTTCAGACGTCAATCGCACGCCAAGCATCGAACATACGATGCTAACAAAACGCGAACAAATTTAACTCAGCTCAAAGCAATCGAATTCCATCAAAGGGAGCTCAAACTGATCGAATCCAATGACGGCAGCACATATGAAACGCTTGTTTCCTCTAATCTCACCTCACTGATGAATTTTTTTAATGCATGGATCTTGAAAGCCCCGCTTGCATCTATGAATTGAGTAAGCAGGGTCATCTGTCCATGAAAAATCGCCACAGCTTTCATAACAAATGTGATAACAAACATACTCCCGATTATAAACTAAAAGGGAAATACAATTAAGCGTTACTTCTAACATACTTTCGTGATCGAACCCTTCCCGAACAGTATATCTTGATCATTTATTCAATTTATATGGTCGGATAGATTAAAAGAGAAATAAGGCGTTAAATCAACGTATTTTTATGATGATCTAATGATTATATATGCAATTAATAGGTACCTGTATCAACGACCGGGAACGGAGGAGACTCCATGATCGGCGAATCCCGAGCGCTCGTCCCTCAATCACAGAGCACCTATTCAACAGAAACTGAAACTCTACAGATCACCGACCAACTTGCAATATCCAACGAACTGCCCCACGAAATTCACCTAAAAACAATGGGGCAATCAACGATAATCAAGAAGATTCTCGAAGCCTACCGGAGTCTCCGGACGGAAGGAGAAGGGACTTCTTTGGTGCGAGGGGAAAGTATTAGTAATAGCTACTAGCTAGGGCCGTCAAAATGGTTTGCTCTCGAAGGTACGTGATGGGCCCCAAAGTATCTCCCGAGCCCAAAATTCAAAATGGGCCCCAATGGACCCAGAACCGGCTCTTCGGTCCGTGCCGTGCTGACCTGGAATTTGGGCCTGTGTGGGTTTTCATTTGGGAATTGCCTCTCTCACACGGAGCGACAAAGAAATTATGGGAAGACATATTGAATGGGGCTTCATCATTGGGGCGAGGGGCTTGACAACGAGGGATGTCGGCCGGAGATGGTGGGGCTATGTCGGAAGGGTGTGGTGGTGGCTTGGAAGAAACTAAGCTTCGTTGGTTTTGGGAAGAAGACGGGTTGCAAATGGGCCGGGCGCACCGGGCCTTGTGGGAACCGGCCTCAACAGACCGAGTTCGATCACCAAGGATCTAGAAATTAGAACATTTCTTTCCTTTCTAGGGGGAAAAAAAGCTTAGGAAATTGACACAATTAGTCAAGAAAAAAAAAACTAGCTGGAATTGGGGGTAAGGAGAGGAAGCTCAACCTCTTCAAACAATAGAGCGTGCGAGCGGGGACGCCAAGTTTCCGACTACCACTTTGCTAGTCCCTTATGGTCTTCGGACCTATGGATCCAGCACTACGTGCAATTAATGTCTAAATTACTTGACTTTGTTATATAATAATTTAAATCAATAATGCAGATTTTTTTTTAATCTACATTAGGAAGAGGATAGTGCATGTGTGCGGTGAAATTTGATAGCATTTAGACAGCAAAGAGGTAAGGCAAGAAGTTTGCACGCGTGGATACGGTGGAGCATATATAGTACATGGTAGTTTTTTTTCGTTCCTATTTATGTCATAAGTATCCTATTCATTGATCACTTGAAAGTACAATATTGCATTTTATAGCTTCGATATCGTGCAACATCGGCTCATTCGTGGCTCCATTTACTCACGATTTTTTCCAACATATGCACATACTTTATAGGCATATGTAATTGTTGCAAAAAATAAGTGATCAAACAAATAGTAAATGAAACAAGAAAATAAATCAAATATTGAATTTACATGGTTCGATTGATGCGATCTATTCCATTTGGACACGTAACATGCATTATCTAAGTTGACTTCATATTATAATCGGTCAATTGCTTGGTAGGCTTCAGGTCTAACTGCGAGTTTGTTGCCTGTCCAAAAGGTCATAATCAATTAATCTACTAGGGGAAACCTCATCCAATGAAATTGATGATTCTTTGTTGGTCTTCTACTAGATCCAAACTTCCATTCTCTATAATTGAGTTGACCATTTGAAGTGAATAATATATCAGCCATTGATAGAGGAACCATTCCCCCGATACTAATTTACAAGTGCACGTCCTGTTCATGAACTGGCATTCAATGAAGTACTAACATATTCTTATGACTCATTAAAACATTGATGTTGTTCTTCTTGGCCTTGAGATGGTAGATCTCTCTCTCTCTCTCTCTGAAATGCAGAAATCAATGAGAAGAAAGGTTTGATATGCCATGAAGATCTTGAAGATGTTGCATGTCTTGGTTGGTTGTCTAGCTCTAGGAGTTTTCGCTTGTGGGCAACAAAATCTAGGTTCTATACAAAATCCAGGTTCTATCTCTCACATACACGCGTGCTTACAGTGATCATTGAATTGTGAAGAGTTAGAGACGTTACATAAAAGGGATTTTAGAAAACAGCACGGTGATAATTTAGTGTCTACCTTTCTTTCTATTGGCAATCGACCTTGCAAGCAGAAGAAAAAAAATAGTCATACTTAAATTTGTCTTAGAAAATGAGGATTGAGTATATAAGCGGAGTTGAGCTCAAGGAGTTTTAACGTTTTTTAAATTACACATAGCAATAATTTGTACACAACTTTAGGAATTTAGCAAAGTTAAGGCCGTTCTACATTCTCTACGAAACATCCACAGATCCTCCTTTATAATGGAGAGTTAGTAGTGTATCATCCTCTAGCTTACTTTATTTTTGCAATTGATATCTCTGTTTTCAAGCTTTTCACGTATGCCTTTACCATCCGATTATCCAGCAAAACTTCTTTTCAACTAACAATTATCAAGTCAGTTCTTAAATACGTAATTTTCATTGCTGAAATGTCCTTCTAGTTGATATAGTTGTCAAAAAATTAGATAAAAAAGTTTAAGGGACATTGCAAAGCATCAAGAAATTTATAACACTATTTGAATTTCGAATTCGTGATGCATGGTGAAAAGCAAGTGACAATCTCTAGTTACCCTCGATTTAGGTTTCATAAGCATCGATTGCGGCGCACCTAATGATTACCATGACGACCAGCTCGACATATACTACGAGGCTGATACAAGGTTTGCAGATTCTGGGACAAACATGTAGGTGTCTACCCAGGTCATCTCCCAAAACAACCTACAACAATCAAAGAATCTCAGGATCTTCCCCAATGGAAAAAGGAATTGTTACACATTAATGCCCGATAAAGGAAAGGGCAACCCATATTTGGTCAGGGCTTCATTTTGGTATGGGAATTATGATGGGAAGAATCAAACCCCAGCATTTGACCTCCATATTGATGTTAACTATTGGAACACGGTGAACTCTTCGTCTTGGATAAGCAAAGAGATTTTTTACACTCCTCCAAGAAATTATATACAAGTTTGCTTGGTGAATACTGGCTTTCGGAGTTCCATTCATATCAGCTCTCGAGTTGCGGTTGATGGATAACTCGACTTATCAAATCAATTCCGGTGCACTTGTAACCAACTGGAGATATAATTTAGGGAGCCTAAACACACATAGGTGATTTTCTTTGTTATTGCCTATGATATCCAGACGTTGATCACATTCATCAGTCTGTAAATGACATGTTGGTGTATACACATTTACTAAACATGTGATTTCACATTATGCAAAGCATGAACAATAGAAAACGTGCTATTATTCCCAAACCAATTTGTGTCGGCTTGTTCATCATCTTGCACTTATTGTTATGATTATTTTTGCGTCGGCATTAATAGGCATCCAGAAGATGTATGTGATCGCATCTGGAACAATGAGACTTATAGTGGAGGTTTGTCGTCAGTCAGCAACACGACGGCCATTGCGACAAGTACAAGCAATGATGCCTATAAAGTTCCGCCTGAAGTTTTGATGTCCGCCATACAAGCACAAAATGTCACCGATCCTCTGAGTTTGTTTTGGACCTCAAACAACTCCACTATTGTCTGGTATATATACTTCCACTTTGTGGAATTGCAAATGCAAAAGGATCAATTCAGAGAACTCACAGTGTACGTACAAGACACATTCGTGAAAACTGTCATGCTCGAGAACCTAAAGCCAGTGACCATAGCTTCATTGCCCATAAGTGGACATAATCTGAGCTTCACTATTAATGCGACAGCCCACTCTAGTCTGCCACCGCTCCTCAATGCCATCGAGTTTTTCACTACGATGCAGCTTCCAAATTCACCGACTTTTCTTGATGACTGTATGTATATATCTATGCTCTCACCTAAGTTTTTGCTTGAATACTCTTTGATTTCCTTATGATCGTAACTCTTTATTTGGTGGTTTAGTCAATGCCATGTATGACATCAAGAAAACATATGGGGTGATTAAAGCAAGCTGGCAGGGTGATCCATGCATTCCTACACAGTACTCATGGAATGGTCTGAATTGTAGTTCTAATAGTTCTCCAAGAATCATCTCATTGTAAGTCTACAAAAACATATTTTCTGTGACACAATGCTGCATTAGAACCGCACAAGTCTCGAAAGATAAGTTTACTCGACAATAACTATAGTACAGATTGGTAATACATCATGCGAAGAAAGGAAGATTTTGAAAATTAAGTCTCTAAATTGATGCCTTCCATGTTAAATTTTTATTTTTTTTACCAAAAAAAAAAATTTTGAGCGGTGGGATTTTACTCTAATCGAGATAGCTGCTGATGTGCAGGAACCTGAGCTCTAGTGGACTGAAAGGACTGATAGCTACATCGATCTCCAATTTGACAGCAGTTGTATCCCTGTATGCATTAGCAGTTTTTTTCTTTTTTTCATTTTATTTAATTTGAACAGAAAGAGAATGGACGACACTAAGCCCAAAAAAAGCGACACGCTTCTTTATCATTAGCATGATGTTCATTATCTACCTGACCCTGTTTTATGCATTTCAATAAGTACATGCATGTGAAGTTTCTTAGCACTTTTTTGGCTTAAATTCAGGGATTTATCCAACAATTCATTAACTGGGTCCGTGCCAGACTTTTTAGCACAAATGCCGAGCTTGAAAGTTCTGTGACTCACTGAGCTTTTAACGGAAAGATTATGGGCGGTCATCTAGCTCGAGTAAATGGCTATCAACTTCTAATCATGGATATTTGCAGGAATTTAAGTGGAAACAACTTAAATGGCTCTGTTCCTCAAACTCTCTTGAAGAAGACGACAGATGGATCGTTACTACTTAGGTTCGCTCATTGCCACGCTATCGTAACACTTCATTTAATCACTGATCATTATCTATACAATCTGCTTCCTCTTTCCGTATGTTGCTGATCACACTGAAGAATGAACAGGATAAAAGTGATAACTGCTCTTGTAGTTTTCTCTTTGATCAACTTATGTATGTAATATATGCACGGTCGGATATCCAAGAATTCATGTGCTAATCTTTTGGCATTGACATGTACCATCGACGTTTTTCGACAGCTTAGATGGAAATCCAAATCTTTGCCAATCAGACTGTCAGACCAGCAATGTGCAGCCGAAGAAAAAGGGCATCTCTATTGCTCCAATCATTGCATCAGTTGCAGCCGTTCTGGTCTTGATTTTAGTGGGAGCTCTTGCAGTATTGTGGATAATCAAAAGAAGACAAATCCAAAGTAACTCTTGCGTATTGCATATACAAGAGAAATCAAAAGTTTTACATGTGATTTTCTCAATCCGGGTTGGGTTTTCAACCCCAAACTGGTTTAACTGGTCCAATTGCTCATGGCCCTTTCGACAATCGGGCCCGGAAAAAGTGAACATGATAATCTTGCTTCTGTGCATCACTGTTTCACGTTAAAAAACCTATGCACGCATTATTTGTTGATAGTATCATAATCGCGTCAACGCGTACCCACATCTCGTGTAGATAAAGGCACGAATAATTCCTCATTTGGTTGAGGTAACTCGCTTCGCTCTTTCTGGTTCATTTTTCATAACATGGTCTCTTCTTTATTTAAGTCATTACATACTTCTTCAAGAAGATTCTATTTGCAGTTAAGGCATATGATATCAGACTGAAGGTCATAATCTGCTTAACTCTGTTAAGGTTATGTAATTTCCTTTTCATTTCTCCAGATGTTACTACTACTGCTACAACTACAAACTCTACCAGAGAATCTACTGGGACATTAAGGTTGTCAAAAAATCAACTTTTTACATCCACTGAGATTACAAGAATTACTGATAACTTTGAAACAATAATCGGAGAGGGAGGATTTGGGAAAGTTTACTTGGGCAGACTTGACAATGGCACTAGAGTCGCGGTAAAAATGTTATCTTGATCATCCAAGCAAGGCTACAAGGAGTTTCATGCAGAGGTTCGAAACATTACTGCAACTAGAATCAATATGTCATGTTTTCGATTTTTTGGGTGTTCTACTCATGACAAGCTCTGAAACCTTGATGTGCAGGTGCAACTCCTAATGTTTGTTCACCATAGAAATCTAGTTTCACTTATCGGATATTGCGAAGAATTTGAAAACATGGCACTGATTTATAAATTCATGTTCCATGGAAATGTTCAGCAACATTTGTCAGGTTTGTCACATATTTCCTTCTCCAAATTCTAACCAGATAAAGCATCACTTGGACTCTCGCTACATGACAGGACAACACATGTCGATTTACATTTTATCTCAGCTCTGTTCTTTCATAGTTCAGGCTTTTGGATTAATCGGTCAAGTAACATAGTCATTTATAGCACAATGGAAATGAAATTAACTTTCTCAGCAAATGAATAAGATGGAGAGCAGGATTTTATATCTTTTGTGATTGGAATACTTCCTTAATCCACTACTTTCAAGCAGCACAAAACCCGAATGTTTTGAGTTGGAGCCAGAGACTACAAATCGCAATCGATGCAGCTCAAGGTACATAAAGTAGACTGATGAAATCTTTGTTCACATATCCAAAAGTCAAGCAATACGGTACACTTCATTAAGTTTTCTTTTTTGTTGGTGGTGCAGGGTTGGAGTACCTGCATAATGGTTGTAGACCTCCCATTGTCCATAGAGATTTAAAGACGCCCAATATTTTACTAAACGAAAACATGCAAGCGAAGGTTGCTGATTTTGGATTATCGAAAGCATTTGCAACGAGCATGATTCTCACATTTCAACTCACGTAGCAGGAACTTTTGGTTATCTTGATCCAGAGTAAGCAACTCGAACCATCAGTTCTGAATACAAAGACCATTCCACCTAGGAAGCAAAATAACTGTACTTATTTAGAACAGCGCGACAGGCGCATACATTTTTTTCGTAGATGTTTATGTTGGATACACGTTTGTAGGTACAGTTTTGTAAAGGCAGTCTCGGCAATTATTGTCCTAATCAAAGCAACAATTCCTTTTGAATCCTCAGGTTTTATACATCTGGAAACTTGAGCAAGAGGAGCGATGTGTACAGCTTTGGCGTAGTTTTATTTGAGCTAATCACGGAGGCCCGGCCATTATGAGAAGTCCAGAGGGCAGCAGCATGCACATACTTCACTTGGGTGACTCCACTCATAGAAAGAGGGGACATCCAAAGCATTGTCGATCCCGAGGTTAAATGGCCAATTCAGCATCAATTCTGCATGGAAGCGGTGGAAATAGCCATGTCGTGTGAGCCGATTATGGCAGTCCAAAGGCCGGACATGAACCATGTTCTGTCAGAACTAAAAGAATGCTTGACAGCAGAGATCGGTTCCGGAAGAATTGAGTCTTTTGAGATGACCTCAATGACGTTGATATCGCTCCGAGTGCTCGTTAACCATGCTTCATCTATAAGGTTATCATGCCCATATTCCTTGTATAAGTTGTTGATTATTACATAGAACGGATTCGAAAACTTTTGTGCAAAGTCTGCGCTTGTGACTTTAAATCGCGAGCGATGCATTTTGGGGTTGTTGCTTTTCTAGCTTAGTGAATAAATGAGTGAATGGAGAGTTCACTTCACACTTCGGCCCCTCTTTACAAGGCTACAAAGCGTACGGTTATCAAGATGGTTATAGCTAGCCTTGCTCAGCCATCTCATGTGAACCCCCGTATAACGCAAAGCGAGGAAAAATGAATTTCTTTCGTTGTTATACCATCCGTTTTATGAACCAAAGTCATCTTTTGACAATCTTTGCCACCCACAACCACCAAAGTAATAGCCACCTGGCCAAAATGAGAAGCCCAAAGAGCAGCACTTGCGTCACCCAATCGGCGTTGCCTCAAATCGAACGAGAGGATATAAAGCATCATGGATCAGAGGCTACACGGGCAGTTCGGCACCGCATCTGCTTGTTAACTAGTCGAGGCAGCAATGTCGTGTGCGGTCGTGACTGCGAACGAAAGGCCGAGCGTGAACCCGCATGCTGTTGGAGCTGAAGGAATGCTTGACTCTTTCTAGGCGTCGTACCTGATGAACTGAGGGATTTTGTTCTACTTCACCCTTCCCGATCGCTGCTTATGATTTGGATAAACGTCTCGAAAAGTCCCACGCAGCGGTCTTGAATGTGCTCCAAAACCTTCCTTTGGGTTCTGTAATTGTGGACGATGTGATTTTCTTTGATGACATGATTTCAAGGTTTTGCATGTACCGTATCCTCCTATGAACTTGAAGGCTTTATTGGTATTGGGCTTAAGGCCCGTCCGCCCAAGTTGGGCCCAGAAAGCCCGGCCCACGGGAATAGGGCCCGTGGAAGGAAAGAGGTATAAAAGGGAGGAGAGAGAGAGAGAAGACGTTGGTTGAAATCAGAATTCACGTCTTCTCTTTCCCGCTCGTATTCTCTCTCAAAAGGAAAAAGAAAGAACAGTAACGCATACGGCTTGTTCTTCCTCCCTTCAAGGCTTCATCGGATCGAATTGCTCAGTTTCTCTTCCTCCATCAACGTCGGTGTTTAATCTGTGGCTAAAAGGTACGCTCGAATCCGTGGTGTGCTTTAGGATCGGTGATGCGTGTTGTTTTCCCGGGCTTCGTCTTCCGCATTGATTTAAGAGTTCGATTTAGTGTTGAATCCGCATTTTTGGGGATCCGTTATTCCCAACATTGGTATCAGAGCTCTAGTTCACGTTTTCCCGACTTGTTTGATGATTTCTGATTGATTTTTCGCAAAAAGAACTTCGGCCGTACGGATCGGGGCAAAAATCCCAACACCCGAGCGCTTTTCGGCCATTTTTCCGAGTTTTCGTAAGTCGAAATCAAATTTTGATGGCATAGGAAGAAATGCGACATCGAAACGAGTCCGGCGATACGTCGACCGCCGCTAGGCGACGCCGCACGCGCCCACACTCGTGGCCAGAAGGCGCTGCGCGTGGGCGCGACGCGCCCGAAGCGCTGGCATTGGCCAGCGCGTGCGGCATACGCGCCGGTCGGCGAACCGGCGCGTGCACGCCGCCGGCGGGCAAACCGGCACGCGCCGGTCCACGGACCGACGCGTGCTGACGTCACGCGATGACGTCACCGATGACGTCATTGCCGATGACGTTTCGCCGAGCGATCACCGGCCGGCGACCCGACCCGACCGGAGACCCGACCCGACTCGCTGACGCAAGCACGTGCCCAGCACATGCCGGATGACGTCTGCTTGACGACATCCCATGCACGCGCACGGCACGTGCGTCGGTCCGCGCGAACGGTCCGACCGGCCTGACCGATCCGTCCGGTCCGACCGGTCCGACCCGCGCGCCAGTTGACCCGACCCGTTGACCGTTGACCGACGACCGTTAACCGTGACCGTTGACTTTGACCATTGACCCAAAAAAAAAAAGGAAAAGAATGTGTTTCTTTTTCAATTAAGTCTATGTGGATTATAATGTGATCTCTTATTTGTTCTGCATTTGTTGCAGGAACTATGCCTCCCCTGAGGTTGCGCACACCTATTCGCGCAGTTACCGATGAACAAAAGGATAGGTTGTCTGAGTTGATAGCTGAGCTGACTAATCATCGATGGGAGAGAGGTGACTTAATTGATCATGTCCTTGAAGTCAACGGGAAAATTCAACAGGTCATATGGAATGGTCGTCCTATGTCACAGTCAGAGATGGTGCGATTTTTCATAAACACTCTTCCACCTGAATGGCAAGATGTGTTAAATCGCATATGGGATGTCAACGGAGCTGCTTCCTATAAGAAAATAGTGATGGATTTTGTAAATGAATATTACTATATTGTTTCAAGGGAAAAGATCAAGAAATTGAACAAAATAGGATATTTCCCAGTTCGTGTGCTGACTTGATGTTAGTTGTATTGACTGATATATGTTAAGTATGATTTGTGGACATATTATGTAATGATTACTACCTAATTGTGTTAATTGAAAGCATTATTGTTTTTTAATTGTATGTCAATTATCTGTTGCTTTCTGTTATTGCTGGTTGCTGTGGGTAATTAGCTGTGGGTAGTTTTTAGAAGTTTTTGTAGCTTCATAGAATTGATTTTGCATATGACAATCATATTAATGATAGTTTTAAGTTAGGATTTTTAGAGGATGATTGGAAACGTAGTGACCTTTTGATTCTGAAGCCTTACTTGAATTATTCATTGATATGATGGGTCTATGTAAATAGGGATGCATAAATGATAGGCATTAATAATTCATGCATATTTGTCTGATTTGTTCAAATCAATGGCTTCAGCCACAAAGAGCATAGTTGCCGAGCTGAACAAAGGTGAAAAGCTCAATGGAGACAACTATGAAATTTGGCAGATGAAAATCCAGTATGTGCTGGAAGAGCAAGAAGCACTTGAGGCTCTTGTCATGACCATGGTAGAACCTGAAGAGGGAACCACTGCACAGCACAAAAGAGACAAAGAAGCTTTTTCTGCGTGGAAAAGAATGAACTCTCTAGCTCGCATCACGTTGCTGAGCAGCATGGAAGGCGTTTTAACAATGCCAAGGAAATGTGAGAGGCATTGGTAGCTAGATTTGGTCATACTTTGGTGACTAGACTGAGGCAGTTCACTATCAGGTTTGACTCTTATAAGAAGTTTCATGGTCAGACCATGAAGCAACATCTTAGAAAGATGTCAAACATGATAATCGCCGAGAGATGCTGGCCATGTCCTCACAGATGAGCAACAAGTGCAAGCAGTGATTCGTTCCTTGCCTCAGAGTTGGGAGCATATGAAGGTGCACCTGACTCATAATGAAAATATCAAAACCTTCGAGGATGCAATGCGTCATCTTGAGCTAGAAGAGGACCGCCTGTTGGCGGCTAAGCCAGATGCTGAACTCTATCATGCAAGTTCTAGCTCACATGGAGCTTCGAGCTCCAAACGCAAGCGCCCTAACTAGTTTGATAAGGGGAAAGGCAAGGAAGATGCAGGTCCTTCAGGGAAGAAACCCAAATTTAACCAACATGGAAGAGGGAAGCGTCCTCGCATGAAAAAGCTTGCAAGGGTGAAATGCTACAACTGTGATATGAAGGGTCACTATGCTCGCAACTGTTGTGAGTCAAAGAAGATATGCACCCCTTATATTTTTCAGAACTTTGCTTTCGTGTCAAGTTCTGTGTTCTTAACTGAGTCTAATCCTTTATGGACTGTGGATTCAGGAGCAACGGACCATGTAGCGAAGGATAGAGGATCCTTCGTGGAATTCCGACGAGTACCAACTGGAACTAAGTGGATCTATGTGGGAAACAACTCCAGAGCTGAAGTAAAAGGAATTGGCACATGCCAACTGAATATGCGTGGTGGACGCACTTTGTTCCTTCATGATGTGTTGTATGCTCCGGAGATTCGTCGGAATTTAGTGTTTGTATTAGTATTGGTTAAATTAGGTTTTAATATGAACTTCTATAGTAGAGGTGTGAATTTGTTTTTGGAGACAAATTACTATGGTTGTGGTTATTTTCTGAATGGTTTTATTGTATTAGATATTGATTATGTTAATGCTAATGTTTGTTATTCCCTTCTCACGTCTCCTAATAAATATGATAATGATGTGAATGTGTGGCATGCTAGACTTGGTCCCATTGGCCAACAGCGTATGAATAGACTAGCCAAAGAGGGCTTGTTGGGCAATATTGAAAAAGTCGATTTGTCCATATGTAAGCATTGCCTAGAAGGGAAAACGACAAGGAAACCATTTGGAAAAGGAAAAAGAGCTGAATTTCCTCTGCATTTAATCCATTCTGATGTCTGTGGTCCAATGAATGTGAAAGGAAGGCATGGGGCTGTTTATTTCATCACTTTTATTGATGATTATACTCGATTCGGATATGTCTATTTGATTACTCATAAGTCTGAAGCAATAAGTTGTTTCAAAAGGTTTATGAACCTGGTAGAGAATCAATTAGATAAGAAAATAAAAGCATTGAGATCTGATCGAGGTCGAGAATATTTATCTGATGAGTTCAGAAAATTGTGTGATGAAAAAGGAATAGAAAGACAGTTGTCTATTCCGTACACTCCTCAACAAAATGGTGTTGCGGAAAGAAAAAACAGAACCCTACTAAAAATGGTTAGGTCCATGATGGCGCATGCTAACTTGCCTATCACATTTTGGAGTGATGCATTGTTAACTGCTGCGTATATACTTAACCGGGTGCCTTCCAAATCAGTTACTTCCACTCTATATGAGTTATGGACAGGTAGAAAACCGGACTTGAGTTTTCTTAAGCCATGGGGTTGTGCTGCCTATACACATGAGTCCTCTCACAAGTTTGGGAAATTGGGTCCCAGAGGAAAGAAGAGTATTTTCATAAGATACTCGGAACACTCGAAAGGGTATGTGTTCATTGGTGAGCAGGAAAGTGGGAGTGTAACTGAATTTGAATCACGAGATGTCACATTCTTAGATGATGAGTTTCCTAAGAAGGGTGACATAGGGGAAGATCACTCCCTATTTGGGACCTTAGATCAAGATAATGATATTAGTGGAGTTCATCCAAGTGGGAGCATAATAGGGAATGATGTGCAAAGTGTACAATCTCCCATACGACGAACAAGTCGCCAAAGTATTCCCCGTCGACGTTTTGACATTGAAGGGGAAACTTTTATGGTTGCTCCACAAGATGAGGATGAGCCAAGAAATATCAATGAGACTCTGAATTGCCCTAGTAAAGAAAAGTGGATTCATGCAATGGAAGAGGAAATGGAGTCAATGAAATCAAACCAAGTCTAGGAACTGGTTGATCTTTCAAAAGGACGCAGAGCTATTGGGAACAAGTGGGTTCTCAAAATAAAGCGAAAGGCTGATGGCTCGATAGAAAGGCATAAGGCTCGCCTTGTGGCAAAGGGGTATAATCAACAGGAAGGAATTGATTATGAAGATACGTTTTCTCCTGTAGTGAGATTTACCTCGATTTGCATTATTCTGGCAATAGTGGCAAGTCTGGATCTTGAGTTACATCAAATGGATGTAAAGACTGCTTTCCTCAATGGAGAATTAGAGGAAGAAATATATATGGAACAACCTACTAGTTTCATAGTGAAAGGTCAAGAAGAAAAAGTATGTCCACTTTTGAGGTCGATATATGGTCTTAAGCAGTCATCAAGACAATGGTATATACGTTTTCATAATGCCATAGTGGCATATGATTTTAAAATGATTGATGAGGATCATTGTGTATATATCAAAAGATCCAAGGATCAATTTGTGATCATATCATTATATGTTGATGATATACTAATTGACGGAAGCAATATGGAGTTGGTTAATACTGTCAAGAGATGGTTGTCTTCTAACTTTGAGATGAAGGATATGGGTGAGGCTGCATACATTCTTGGAGTTAAGATTTCGAGAGATCGTTCGAAGAAATCATTGTCTCTTTCGCAAGAAACCTATATAAATAAGGTTCTTGAACGATTTCGTATGCAAGACTGTAAACCCATAGACACTCCTATTGCAAAAGGTAAATGATTGAGCCATAGACTGTGTCCAGGGACTCCACAAGAGAAGGAACAAATGAAATATGTTCCTTATGCTAGTGTTGTTGGGAGCTTGATGTATGCTATGATGTGTACAAGACCCGACATATGTTTTGCAGTTGGAATGGTGAGTAGATACCAATCCAATCCAGGTCCAGCACATTGGAAGACCGTCAAGAGAATACTGAGGTATCTGAAGGGAACTGCTGATTTCAAGTTGAATTACCAAGGAAAGGATCTGCGACTTGAAGGCTATTCGATGCTTGATTGGGGAGGAGATTTAGATGAAAGAAAATCTACCTCTGGATTTGCTTTCTTGAACAATGGCGCCATATCATGGAGTAGTAAGAAGCAAACGTGTATAGCCTTGTCCACGATGAAAGCTGAGTTCGTAGCATTATCAGCAGCGGTACAAGAAGGAGTTTGGCTTAAGAGATTTTTGGATCATTTATGTGTTAATGAGAAAGCTGCAAATCCATTGTTGGTTAACTGTGATAGCCAAGCAGCTATAGCATACACCAAAGATCCAAAGTATCATGGCAAGACCAAACATATAGATACCAAGTATAACTTTGTAAAAGATATGGTTGCACGAAAGGATGTGAACCTACAGTACATATCTACGCATAGAATGGTAGCAGATCCTATGACAAAGCCAATACCTAGAGATGTGTTTTGTGGTCATGTAAAATCTCTAGGATTGCGTAGAGTCTGATGTATTGAATTGTAATTTCCCTGAGTTATTTACATTTATGAAATTTTGTTTTTCATTGATTAATGCTTATGAATCTTTGTATGATCTTTATGCATCTTAATGCTCAGTGCATTATTTTAAGTTAAGAAGTATGTCGGACAGATAAAAGATTAGCCCACTCACACGGGTAATCGCCTCTGTTTACTGTGTGATAAATAGAGATGAGACTGTTTTTAAGCTTATTATCTAGGTGATAATCGAGAGCTCAAGCTTAAAATACGTATGTCGCCTTAACTGAGTGTTAAGATGAGGACATAATACTAAAGATGTCTGAAAGTAAAATAACCCACATATTTTACTATATCTGTCTATGATGCCAGATGTGAGTTCTGATGAATTTTGTGATTAAGTAAATACGTGAACTCAAGTTAGACATTAGGTATGTCTGAACTATCATCTGTACGGTATTGAAAAGTGTAGACATACGCTCCATGGGAAAGGAGTTAATACCGTAATACGTATTTCATACTACGTATGCATGAGACGACCAATAAGAGTGGCAAAAAGTTTGATCTCAACTTTTATGACGTGTGAGACTCTTGAGGAAAAGAGTTCCTCAATTTTTTAGTCCCCTCAGGACTCTTACTTATTTTCAAGATTTCTATTTAGTGTTTGCTATCTTAGGGTGTTGCCAATGGTCATGAGATGATTCGATCTAATGGGGCATTTCTAGAAAAGCAAACTGGACTGAAATTGAGAGTTTGAAGGAAAGAGGAAGATCGATTTTTGGAGAATCACATTGTGGTTTTGTATTCACTGGTCGACCAATTATGACTGTCTTTGTGATAATTATAATTGTGAATACAATATATATATCATTGTTTAAAAGAGATCAAGAGAGATATAGATGTGATCGATCGATCTAGGGTACTGCATACTAAATCTACTCGGAGTGTGACGCCCATTATGAGCTGCTATATATTCCTAACAGATGTATAGCAACGAGCTCTCAAAGTATGCTGGTCGCACGGATTATTCACCAGTATGAATGTTGAAGAGAGGTAAAGAGAATCATGTTCGGCCCACCATGTACGAGTGGGAGATGAAGGCTTTATTGGTATTAGGCTTAAGGCCCGTCCGCCCAAGTTGGGCCCAGAAAGCCCGGCCCACGAGAATGGGCCCGTGGAAGGAGAGAGGTATAAAAGGGAGGAGAGAGAGAGAGAGAGAAGACGTTGGTTGAAATCAGAATTCACGTCTTCTCTCTCCCACGCGTATTCTCTCTCAAAAGGAAAAAGAAAGAACAGTAACGCATACGGCTTGTTCTTCCTCCCTTCAAGGCTTCATCGGATCGAATTGCTCAGTTTCCCTTCCTCCATCAACGTCGGTGTTTAATCTGTGGCTAAAATGTACGCTCGAATCCGTGGTGTGCTTTAGGATCGGTGATGCGTGTTGTTTTCCCGGGCTTCGTCTTCCGCATTGATTTAGGGGTTCGATTTAATGTCGAATCCGCGTTTTCGGGGATCCGTCATTCCCAACAGAACTCATAGCAAGAGATGATATTGAAGAAAGGAAACTGCTGCTTTGCACTGAAAGAATCTTTGATTATATCTGTCGGCCGAGTAATCTAACGAATCTTTTACCACATGCCATGTAAGCTAGCAAATTTGCGCACGTATTGCGTGTTCCCGAAAAACAAAAAAAGATCAACGAACTCCCTAATATTATATTAAGCCACCTTCACATGAGAAAGTTAAATTTCCAAATAATGAATTCCTAAGAATCTACAAGGATATTGTTTCAATATACAATGAAAGAGAAATATGGGGCAAGATTCGCTCTGATACCATGACGTGCAAGCGCAACTCCTGATGCCCTTCATCGTAGAAATCTGGTTTCACTTATCGGATGTTGCCAAGAACTCTAAAGCATGATGTTGATACGAATTCATGCCCGATGGAAATGTTTGGTCACATTTGTCAAGTTTGTCTGATATTTCTTTTTGCAAATTCTAACCAGATAAAGGATCTCTTAAACGCCAACACGACACGTGTGAAGCTATATATTGTCTCAACACTGTTGTTTGATAGTTTAGGCTTTTGCATTAATTGGTCAAGTTACATACTCATTAATAGCACCATGGAGATAAAATTAACTTTCTCAGATGAGGACAACAGTGCGTACGGGCTTCCACATCTTTCATGTTTCTGGAATACTCCTCATTTCTCTACTGTCCAGCAGCACACCACCCTAATGTTTTGAGCTAAAGCCAAAGACTACAAATCGCAATCGATGCAACCCAAGGTACATAAAGTAGATCGATGACATCCTTGTTCACATTTGCACAAGTTGAGCGACGCAACACATTTCATCAATTTTTTTTTTCTATCGGTGGTGCAGGGTTGGACTACCTGCATAAGGGCTGCAAACCTCCCATTATCCGTAGAGATAGCCAATATTATTTTTTTTTTTGGTGACCCAGGGAACCTCCGTACGCCGCTTCACGGCGGAGTAAACCCTGGGGTGGACTGGGCCACCATCACAGACCCAGTCACAGGTGAATCACGCGGCTTGCACTCAAGCATCGACCATGCGGGGTTTCGAACTCCTCCCCCGGCGGTGGGGTACTAAGTTCGAAACCATCGCGACCACCGTGGGCGGTGGTGAGATAGCCAATATTTTACTAAACAAGAACATGTAGGCAAACCACTGGCCGTAGTGGCTCCGCTGAGTAGGCTTCAAGCCTTTGAGGGAGAGGTTGGGAGTTCGAAGCCCCTGCGACGCAAGTTGCAGAGAAGCTAGTGGACCATTAGGTGATTGACGCGTGGCGCCGGGGTGGTGGTCTGCCCGCTAGCAACACCTGAGGGTTTACGTGCGGCTGTCAACCAAGGCAGTTCCTCTAGCATAAAAAAAAAAACAAAAAAAAATAAAAAACAAAAAACAAAACAAAACAAAACAAAAAAAGAACACGCAAGCAAACATTTGTGATTTTGGATTATCGAAAGCATTTGTAACAAAGCATGATTCTCATCTTTTGACTTGTCCAGCGGAAATGCCTAGTTATCTCAATCCAAAGTAAGTGACTTGAAAATCTCCGAATACAAAGACTATTCCACCTAGGAAGTAGAATAACAATAACTGTACTAATTTAGACCAGCATGAGAGGCCCATACATCTACTCATACACGTTTATGTTGCGTAGACCTATGTAAGTACATTTTTTTGTGAAGGCAGCTTTGGCAATAGTTGTACTAATCAAAGCAACAATTCCTCTTGAATCCTCAGGTTTCATATATCTAGAAGCTTGAGCCATAAGAGCGATGTATATAGGTTCGGCATAGTTTTATTCGAGTTAACCATGAGCCGCCTATCACGACCTAAATTTTGGGTGTATCATCTAAGGTTTAGGTTAATGGACTGTTAAACCTAGACTTAACTCGAGCTCTCCCAAGCTCATACCAATTCGCGACTTAGGTTCAAGTTTTTAACATGTAAATGAATTTTATTTAGGAGTTGCTACTAATCAGTTTGTGGTAGGTTGATTAGACACCTAAGTAAAATAATGAGATTATTATGATATTCCCAAAAAAATAAGATTATTTTACTCCTACGAACCAAAGACTTTGGATACAAGGATTAGGTTATATTATATTTCTCTAATGCCTTTTCGATACCATTTCTTTTTAATTTCAAAAATGTTTTTGCAAGTAGTTTTGATTTATTTCAACCTAAATCTCTATCACGCAAACCATTTCTGTTTGAAGTTAAAAGAATGATATAAGTTTAGGGATATTGCTCAAACGATGAGCTAAAGTCACTTAATTATGTGCGGGCTCTCATAGACCCTCACTCCATATGATGTTAGCATATTCGATGTTAAATAAAATTGACACTATGAGAATTTCAAATGAGGAATTGCCACTAGTCTATTGGGATTGGTTAGGAACTATAAGTGAGGTATGAGAGTATATCTCACTTCCTACGTAACCAGAGTACCTAACTGATGGAGTATTAAATAAATTACGAGGAGAAGCAAGAATCTAACATTAAGAAATTAGAAAAATGACATTCTTAACTAGGCTAAAGGTAAAGAACAATAAACATATTTAAAGTGTGCAATCCAGTTATACAAAGTAGAAATGTGCAAATAGCTACTTAGCCTTCATCTTTAAGGTTATTCAAACCCTATTACAAAGCCTTAAGGCTTTTTCAATTTTGAGCACATCTTTCTTTGATCATGGATTTTCACACATTTTAAGAGAACACTACTCAAAAACTAATTTAAAAGCTTTTTTCCTAATTTTTAGAAGAAATCAGAATTTTTTGGAATCTTTTAAAATAAAATAAATAAATTTTTTACGGGATTTTTAGACTTTTCTCTTCTTTAAATTTTCAGAATATTCTTTTAAAAATATTTTTTAAGTTTAATTTTTTTAAAAAGAAAAATTTTAATTCAAAAATAGGGACACCAGGTATAGGCTGACGCCAGCTCGGGCTAAGGACACGAAAATTGGGCCAGTACATCAGGCCTTCCTCAAAATGAAACAAACCCACTAAAGAAAAGCCCAATCCAAAACTATCTAAGCTAACCCAAGCCCAAGCTTTATTAAACTAAATCAACCCCATTCTCAATGCGCGATCCTGCACCTTCGGCAAACGAGAGCTCGCTCATCACCAAGCCGTCACCGTTGTTCATCCAACCATTCAAGATGTTGCAAAAATACGGTCACAACGTAGCTGGAGCAAACACGGCATTAGGAACTCAATAGACAAACCGATGAGCGCTCATTCATGAACCGTCACAAGGCCTTTGCTTCACCGACACGCCTCACCGTTTTAACCTCTAGCGTGCATACGGTTCACCAAAAAAAGAACAGAAGAGAATGTGGGCAGAAATTCAGGGTAGCACGAATCATACTAAACTTCGATACACCAGCTCACCAGACGAGCACTAGTATGCAGAACAGAACAGAAGGGCACGTCTGGAGTCGAACAGAAATAGCAAATATTTCTCGATCACTTATCAGAAGCATTTCGTCGAGCGAGTCTTGCGTGTCCGACTAAAAGCGGTTAGGCACACCAAGGAACTGACGTTTGTGGTGTCGAGTTCATCCTTACATCAATCAGAGGACATCTCTAGTCGACGAAAATACTTCATATGAACCCAAAGCGCGCTTTGACAGAAACAGACGAAGCCTCGGTCTCATTTTAGATTAACACTAACTGAGGCATTATATCAAACGCTTGGGGAGCGTCAAATGAAAAGCAGCCACGGACAAGAAACAGGACTCAAAACCGGATCAATGCTCAACACGTATCGGCAGGGAATGCTCAACGTCAACGAAGGACGGCATAAGCGAACCCGAAACGCACGCCCCGGCTCAGTAGGTCGTGCAAAAACACGAGAGAACAAAACAAAAGCAGGGCGCAAAATGGGGAAAAATAGGGGGCGGCCGATGGAGGTCCCTACCCAGGTCGGCAGCGGCGAATGAGGGCGAGCTCCATAGATCGCATTAAGTCCGGTTGCCTCGCGCGCCTCCGAGCCGGGATCCTCGAGAAATCGACACAACGAGAAGGAAATCGGGAAAAAAAAAAAAAATCGAACCGAGACCTTCCACTCTCGGCCTCGCTCTTCCTCTCGGTCTCTCAATCTCTCTCTATCGGAATCGCTCCATCTCCGAACGAACCCCACCTCGACTCACACCCCTCTCTCCCTTTTAATTTCCCCGGGGCGCATGGCCTCCTGCCTTGCCAGCTGCCAGCTGCCACTGCCGGCCTGCCCTCGACCAGACATCATCGCGCGACGTTCCCTGCGGCTGTCCTGTTCCCCGTCATGCCAGTGTCCTCGTCGTGCTGCAGAGGGGCAGGGGAAAGAGAGGGGAAGAAGAGGAAAGGGCCGGGCCGGTGAAAAGAAAAACAGAAGGGAAAGAAGAGGGCCGGGCCCGCGCGGGGGAAGGAAAAAGGAAAGAAAGGGGCGCGTCAGACGAGAAGTGACATTTGGTAGGCAAAGATTATGGTGACGAAAAGGTTGTAAGCTAAGTTTTCCAAAATCGACGGTGGAAATTGAGCTTCGAGAAGCTCGCTGTGAAAAATCTAAGATAAATATAATAATAGTTTTCTCCAATGAGGTCTAGAAGATCCATTTTTATTGGTTAATAGGCTACTCTTCACTTGGTTTATCCCCAAAAAGTATAAGGCTACACATTCCTTACTTCATTACTGAAAATCTTTCAAGTTGGACATATAAATTGTTTTGTCTATTTTCACAACATTACAATTATTGGAAATAAAACTGATATTGTTGTGGTATAAATTAAGTGAAATCTATCAATGATACCAAGGCAATATATTGCCTGAGTAGAGAAAGTTAACAAGGTGATCCATGTGTCCCAAGCAACCATACATGAGGTGGTCTGAATTGTAGCCATGTGAACACAAGCAACATGTTAGTTGCAATGACTCGCTTTGACAAGAGCATGGAGTGGTTACTGGGGCAAAAAAGCTTAGATAAGGTACAAATATGGCAGGCTTTTAGGATGGAGAAGGGGGCAAGATTCCAACTTACATATTGATCAGGGAGAGAAAATGCTTAAGATATATATGTGAAAAATGAAATTAATTCATAGAGGCGCCTTTTTATGTGATAAAAGCTTTGCTTTGGAATTCTAAATTTAAGCCCTAGTTCATGCTAGAAAATTACTAGGATGGATAACCTCATGGGAAAGGTTTGGTATAGGATGGGTTAAAGTAAACAATACCTATCGAGAACTTCAGAGAGAAGTTATCCAATTTTGGGTTGTCTAGAGATTGGCCATGGAAGATAGGGTGCATTTGATGTACAAATAAATAGATTAATTTCTCATCTATGTTTTACTAAAAAGTAAGTATCTTAAACATAAAATTCATATTGCATAAGCATTTACTATAGAGGGCAAAAAAGCTATAAAAAAAAGTCTTAAATCTATTGCATTGGTACCAATTTAGTCATAAACCTTGCAATTAAATTAATTTAATTATAAATATTTTTGTATTTATGCCAAAGGAGTCCATCCATCCAATTAGTTATAAATCACTGACATGAATATGAATTGTCCTACGTTGGAATTAATGTAAACAAATTTTATAAATTTAATATTTTTATAGGTTTTTTATCATTTTTTTAATCATGGTTGCACAATGGTCAGCTAGCCATTGAACTTGTACGCCCTTTCTAGTTGCCAGCAAGTGTCACAGTGTCGCTTAGCCAATAGTTGACCACAAAGGTTAAGCCCTTGATAGAGGCTACAAGGACAGCCCTTGGTTGAGCCCTTGTCAGATCAATCATGGGTAACCTTCCCCTAGGCAAGGGTGGCCTTCGCCCAGGCTGTGAGGTCAACCCAACCCTCATGGTAAGGGCTTGGCATCCCTTGCCCGTGCAAGCAATGGCCTGGGTGAGGGCTACAACCCTCATCAACCACAATGAAAAATAAATTAGAAAAATCATTAAAAGATTGTAAAAAATTTTCACGTCAACATTAGTTGTGCTACATAAAACAATCAGCATTCGTGTTATCGATTTCCAGCTAAAATTGGTTAGATTGACTCAATTGGGATAAATACAAAATGTTTTATACTAAATTAATCCAATTGAAAAGTTTAGAACTCTAATACAATATGTTTATGACTTTTTGCGATAGTTTCCCCACCATGGAGCCACCAACATCTATCTTGATCATGACATGAAAGATGACTTGAGGTCGAAGGAAGATGCAAGTGTCCAGTGTATGGGAGCATTTGTTTAGTGGAAATGAAATATATTTTTAAAAATCATTGCTTCTATTCTTAAAATAATTAGTCAGTGAGACATATTTGAACAATGCAATTCATTAATTTCAGAAGGAGGATAGATGCAAGTGTCTAGTGAGAACTTTGGCATGGAATACGACATGAGGTCGAAGAATTTGAGGAGTTTCCAGAACGGAACGAGGAACTGTACCAAGGCAAGGGCAATAAGAAGTTGATTAGGGCCTTCTTTTGTATGGAAATTACAATAGCACAACCAAGCCTGAATATTCGACTTGCACAATGGGGTCAATTTCTATGCCCAAGTCTGTCCCGTGAACGTGGGTTCTGGAGTTCCTTTCATCTCACTCGACAACGCGCCATCTACCCGATTGATTTCGGATCACATTTTCCTCCTCGAAAAGAAATGTGGGGTAGGTAGCACAATGTACTGCCCCCGTGAAGTTGCAATTTTGGTCTCTTCATGATGCTAGACAAATCCAATCATGTCCTGTCCTATCCCCAAAAAATTCATATTGCACACAGTGTAATCGCTCTACCAATATAACTCAATCTTTAGATCATGGGACGAAATGCATAGTTTTTGTCCTTTTTATCTCTCAAGAGTCAAAACTCATGCCACACGTGTCATGAACGAAATCTATGATCAAATTTAGTGAACATTGTCTTATGCATCCATCTGGTACCAAAACAATGTCTATTTCAGAATTTGGACAGGTGGAGTAGCCAATCTCAGGGTTACACGGAATTTCACTCGGAGGTCATACGTGAAGATCACATCTCATATTATTATTTGGTCTAATCTTGTATTGTTATTGACGACGAAAATTCATCTCAGATGGCCTCCAACTTTTGTGTTTACTTGAACTACTTCTTTTGGAGGCTCCGTCCACTTAAAACATTCTAAGAGGGACAAATAAGCCTAGATTTTTTTTCCTTTTAAAAAAAATAATAATAACGCATGGGGGTGACCGACGTTCGAAAGCATAGTTATTTCCTCTGCACAAGCTGAAAAAAAAAAAAAAACATTATTAAAAGGCAACAACCCACGTAACGAGAATAAATAAATTTAGCAATTTAGACAAATTAGACAAATTATATAACAAGAAAGAGATGTGACTAATATCACCTTTCCACAACACATCAACTATATATAAATGGACAGGCTTATTCACATTAAGTTATTACGGTGGAGGTAAATTTGCCCACAAGTCCATGATAAAATGTCATTTTTAATGTTTCTAATAGATTTCTTTGGAAACATCATTTTTCATTTAAAAGCATCATACTGACATACTGATTCCTTGGTTAGTCATGCTTAACCAAATAAATTTTCTTATGCAAAGGACCTTTTTTTCAAAGAATTATATTGAGTAGCATAGATAGCAAAATTAGCATTTGGAGTCGAAGAAGGTAGTCAGTTTGAACCATGGTAAGCTTCGCTGATATTGATGGTTCATTCAGAGATGCTGCAAATGATATGAAGGTAGCAATGAAAGTTCGAAGTGAGTTCTTGTTAACCATGAAAATATCGTCCTCCTAAAAATTACTCTTACTTCTCATAATTTACCATATGGATTTTCATGGCAGATGCTTGTAGAGGGGGCAAAAATGGTCAATTTCGCCGTGTATTGTTACAATGATGCATGTAAACTAATTAGAGCAAAACACAATTTATTGTCTCGAATTTATCAGTTGTCGATATGTCATCAGTCAAAAGCTGTGTACTGACGTTTATTTTAGTACTTGGACTTGGATACATTTGAGGACGAAGACCTAGCTGCAAGTCTTGGTCTTCTTGTATCGTAGCCACGACTCGGTCAGTATGAACTGAAGTAAATTCTGGGGGTGAGTCCGGTCATCGAAAGAGGAGACTTGGCGAGGCAAAGGTGGAAAATGGTGAGATGGGATCAAGCGGCTTCATTAATATGGCCCCTCTGGGGCTTGACTGGGATAGGCTCCCCTTGCAAGGCAAATGCGGAACACCTCAAGTTCCACGTCTGATAGGTGAGATCCCGTGATGTTATTCATACGTAAGAACCACCCAATTACTCATCACCTCATGTGTTGACTCAGAGCACTTTTTTGGAGGCTCGGTCAACGTAGAACAGGTCGTAAGACATGGTATATGCTAAGAGGGACAAATAAGCCTATCTTTCTTTCTAATTTTTCCCCGGAGCAGTATGTGTGGTGACCGGACCTTCGTAAGCCAAGCTTTCTATCTCTGTAGTTTCCCTTTCATACTTCCGTGTCCTCCAAACTTTGTGGCTCAAGATATAAATCTAATCTTTACCCGAAGTTGTAACTGTGTCATCTGCCAATAAGTGAACCGCCGCCTTGCTAAATAAGTAGCGTCAGAGATGAACTCCTAATCACGATGATCCAATTCAATTTGTGATTTCCTCATCATACGTTTGATAGCAGCATTCCCAGCAAGCTTAAGAAGATATATAATTTCGTGTTTGATCGTGTGATGACTATCCCTTCATTGCTTCGTGTTCTACCTTAATCTCTTGCTTGTTGATCTATGGTAGAGACCTTTTAGGCAAGATGTTCCGATCGTCATATAACTTTTGGATCTAAACTTTCCTATGTGAGATGTTTCAATAAGAGCTCTCTTGCGCCTTGTGACTGATGTAATTCTATGATAGAAAATGTCAGATCTAGAACCACGGCTGGATTGTACAAAAGTTCAGCAGCGACTAAACAATCCCCAATTACATCACACACACAAGAAGGATTGAGCCGGTTGTACCGCCATAACTATGTAGTATGTGTTGCACTGTTAAAGTCGAGCTTAATGACCTTTTGCATAATACCACTCTAATAGGAGCATGAAGGGGTTCGTGGAACAAAGAGAGAACGGTTAATTTGTAAAGCTAAGTCCTGACATTTACCGTATATTGTTGAATTACAAATACAACGTGGAGTCAGTAAGATTTACTACCATATTGCTCGAGTCTGACAATTACACTATATTACATTATATCTTCACGATTCTAGGGAACTCCTGTCGTTTAAACTACATTTGTGGAGCTTTCGAACTAAATCATTCCGGTTAAAAGTGTAGCGTTACTTTACCAAGTCCATTAACAGTCTAATAAAAGTTGGCTGGAATGATTATCTCTCCCATATAAAGAAACAGAAGGATTCCTATTGTAAAAGAACAAAAAGAGAAGGAACTGATTGCAAATACACTCCTTAACTAAAGTGTTAGTTGCAATGTCACCCCCATTGTCCTCTTAATTTCCTATTTAAGGCCAATCTTTCGATGGTAGCCTATTGTCCCTTTGAGATTTGTGGTTTAAGTTGTTAGACAATGGCGTATTTTATCATTCCCCCTTATGCGTAGGCTGGACTTTCGCATTAGTTTAAGGCGTGGAATATGTGATTGAAAAGACTAGTAAGGACATGGAATATTCGAACTCAAGATCTCCTAACTTTGATATCATATGAGATTTTGTTAATCACTCTAACTATTCTAAAAGCTTAAGTTATTATATGATAACATGATTTAATATTTAAATATTCTATTAGTATCATAGGATTGTTTTATCACTCTCTAACCTAAAATCACATTTATTGCATAACTATGCCTCACCTCTTTGTTAAATGAGCATTTTCGGAGCTATTTCCAATAGTGTCAACATGAACCATTGTATGTGTAAAGTGATGAGCGCATGGCAAACAAAGGTGATTGGTCCAAACCATGATAATGTCTGATGATACCGATAATTTGTGTGCTGGTCGTTGCAAATGATATAGAGGTAGAAACGAAAAATTCTTGCCAACCATGAAAATGTCATCGTCGATCAATGGCTTCTGGGCAGGCCAGATGCTGAAAATATGAGCCAAAACTCATCCTTCGACGTGGCTCTTAGAATAAACCAAGACCAAGACAAGATTAACTCAATTTAAGCATACATATGAGGACGGCAGCATGAGATGCTTTTAGGAGGCCCAGACCATCATATAGCCATTCTAAGCAAAAGTAGTTAGGAAGATGAGCCAGTTAGCGGTGGTTCATTTCTCTAATTGATCTAACGAAAGCTGAAACTTTCATCTTCGATACTTTGCAGCTGAAACCGAACTCAAGCCAGAAGTCAAATGAGGCAGAATTATCCGAAGGCAGGTTCAGTCTGGTTTGGTGGAAATATGGGGAGTGCCCCGTAGGAACGGTCCCCATTGTAGCCAACAAAAGTGCGATTACGTCAAAGAAATCGAGTTCATACACTCATTTCAAGAAAAGAAGAGAGTCAGTCGAAGCTAACTTGACCCAATCCAAGCAGCTAGTCATGAAGTATGCGCAATCTGAAGAAAAGAAATGTTCTTAAGACCGTCAACTTTGAGTTCATTTTTCATCAGAGAGATGCTTTGATTGCATGAAGCAGAAATCCAAATGAATATGATGTAAAATTATATGGAATAGTACGCCCAAGTGTCTTACCGCGAAGGACATGCATACTTCAATATGTGGAATCCCACGGTATCGGACAACGAAGTTAGTTTTATCAAATGTGGGTTGTGGTGGAGCAAAACGATAATCTGAATACTATGGAGGTAGGATGGACGGTTATTGCGACCTTCCAACGCGACCCTTCCATGTGTATGAGCTCAGAAGTATTGCTCGAAAAACAGTCTGAATGGTTCATCAAAAAGATGGTTCTCAAGACCCATCTAATGACAATCCAAGGGGTTCATTCATTAAGAACGTGGCCCTCTCAAACCCATACCTCGCTTGATGTTGGGTTTTGTTTTAAGTTTTTTTAAACCTAAGGAATTCTAGGAGTCGCCACTTGCCATTGTAAACCAATCGTGACGTGAAAGTGTCATACCGATTTTTACATAACTAGAGATTCTGGCATGGGAACTTGATTACACTAATATTTCCATCAACACATTCCCGGTACCACTAGCTTAATAGTCATGCAATCTTGATTATCAATTATGATCCTAAAGTATCAAAGCCACTATGTGATTATGCAAATATTTTAGAGAGGTTTATTACGATCCTAAACTAGCCTTAACCATTCCAGTAAGGAAAAGTAACAAATAAGTCTATTGAAATGATGAAAATTAAAAATCCAAGTATTTAAAAGATCGAAGTGCGAAAATGAAAACTTAATACTTGTCGAGTAAATAATATACATTGCCATTTTATAACCCCCAAGACATGATCCCCATGAGCTAAATTCAAATGAAGTTCAGTTTCTCAACTAAAGGACTAATATTTTTTTAATAATTTCAACATTAAGGTTTACAAAACACCAAAAGAAAACCTCACTATGGACAAACATTTCAACATTAAGGCTTAAAATTTTGCATTGTGCTTCTCGGCTAGTGAGCTCATTGGCTAGGAATAATGAAAATTTACAGCATAGAAAGCTTGACGGAATGAATATACTTTCTAAACTGAATCAGAGTCCATTATTTATCAATTTAGTCTTAAACCTCTTCACTTAGTGTTAGTTTAGTGCTTTTTCGGTTAATTTTAGCTAGATTTTGCTGACTGGGTGTCGGTCGGTTAACATGGCATAATCAATGCTAATGTTGATAATTTTTAATAGTTTTTTAAATAATTTTTAATATTTTTATGTTATTTTTTCGTTTTTGTTTTCTTTTTCTTTTTCAGCAATTGACTGAAAGAAGGAGGACAAAAGGAAAAAAGAAAAAAAGAAAAAGAAAAAGAAAAAAATTCAAAAAATTAAAATATTATTAAAAGTTGTCAATGTTAGTATCACCGTCTTGCCATGTTAGCCAGATGCACCTCAAGAAATTGATCAAAATTACCAAAAAAAGACTAAATTGGTATCAAATCAAAAGATTTAGAACTAAATTGGCACCAATAAAAATGTTTAGAACTAAATTGGTACAACTACAAAATGTTTAGGACTTTTTTGACACTTTTCCCAAAATTCTTGCCAACCATGAAAATATTATTCCCAACCCATCGTTTCTGGCCAGGCCAAATGCGGAAAATATGAGCCAAAACTCAAGCCTTATGCTAGATTTTCATGGCGGATGCCTCTAGCAGGAAAAAAAAAACAAATAATGATATGTCGTTTTTGAATTTACCCACGATCCATGTGTCATCATTTAAATGCTGTCTATTGACATTGATGGTAGTACATAGACTTGGATGCATATGCGGACGAATAAAATTCAAGACGAGACCAATGTGTGGTGTAGACTTGGATACATATGCGGCCGAAGAAAATTCAAGGTGAGTCCAATGTGTGATGTTGACTTGGATAGATATGTGGTGTAAAATTCACCGTGAGACTACTGTGGGGGCGACCAAGCACCACATGGAATCGTGCGTCATTTTTCCTCTTAGAATTTTCAATAAAAGAAGAAACTAATTTTTGACAATTGTCATTTGTTAAACAAAATTATATGGTACGAGAGGTAAATAAGATGTCTTGAAAAATTGAATTCGGGATCTATTATTTTAAAATCATCTAAAATTTTGTGAAATTATGGTTAACTGCTCTAAAAATATAAGTAGTTATGTGAATGTGTAATTTAATATTTAAATATTTTAACACAATCTTATAACAGTGCACAAAGGAATATCAGGATACAAAATAACTTTATAAATGAAATATACTCGACCATAGCTATTAAGACGAAGTAAAATCTTCGTATGAGAGCTTATGCCATAAATATGAGGTGTGCATATGTAGGATCTGCTGGTGGGCCCAAAAAGAATTAAAAAAAGAAGAAGAGAGAAGTGTTGAAAAGTCAAAAGAAAAAGAGGATAAAGGGAGGGCTTCAGCTTAATGAAAGAGAAAGAGAGAGAGAGAGAGAGAGAGAGAGAGAGAGAGATATCGGGAGAAACAGAAAGGGGAAATAAGGAAGAAAAAGAGAGGAGAGGAAAGAAGGGAAGGCTTCAGCTTTTGCGCGCTTGTGATCTGGATGCCTCGCCAGGCTAGCTCAACTCTATTTTGCAACGTCGGTTAAGTGTTGGTGCCCTTCGTTCATTCAATCGAACTAGTTTTCAACTTAGGGCTTAAAATTCGAAATTATTGAAGATTTGTGCGGCGAAATCTGATTTTTGAGTTGTTGAGCTACGTATTTTTGCAAAAATGATAATTTAGGATGTTTTGAAGCTATAGCATTTTGCCGATTTTTATTTGAGCTTACGGTTTGCCCGGAATGGAATTTTCAAGTTTGGTGCACGTTCTGGAAATGTAGCGAGTGGTAGCTTTGGCCCTGAATTTTACCCATTTTCAGTGCCATTTTTGGGGCGGCTAAGTTAGAGTTGTTGTAGTACATCAAGAGATCTTTCTAAGGACTATAAGATGGCTCAAAATAGAACTTTGTGAAAGAAGTTATGGCGCGACGAAGTTTAGCGCGGACTGCGCTTAGCAAACAACAATAGGTTTTCACTAGAAGCGAGTTTTTCATTGGCGCGTAGGTGTCTTTTTATTGATAAATAGGTGTAGCATAGTCATGTCATTATTAGAATATTGTTTACTTGGTCTTTCAGTACTATTTTTTGGTTAATTATTAGGAATTTGAGTGTGCCGGCTCGAGTAGGCATTGTAGTTGGTTTTTGGTTTTCCCATATGAGTGACATTATCTTTTTTTTTTTTTTTAATTCATGTTTTGAAAAACATTATAGTTTACATATGCTATGAATTGATAAATAACATTTTTATTGTATAAAACATGATCGAGTTTTTACTACCATTTTGCTATTTGAAAGATGGAGTTATTCTTTGACTTCAATTTGAATGATTGCTTGGAAATGGTTTGTAAAGCTCTTTATGAAAGAATCTTGAAACGTTTGTGGTTCCTGAAGAATGCTTTGATATTTATATATCAAATGCCTAAGTTATGAGATAATTCTCATTCTAATGGTGGATTATCAGATATTCGTGATTGATGGTTGATGCTTAGTATCTTTGTGAACCCTGAGGGGCGTATGTGTATGCACATACTAGTCCAAAATATTTTTGTAGGTCGAGCTACCGGCTAATAATAGGTGGGGACCTAACCAAAGGGGAATCTTAGTCGTCTTATCAAGAGCATTATGTGTGACTATGAATAGATATTTGAGCATGAATTGGTCAATGGAGTGGACCATTGACATATGATTCGAGTTTAGTAAATGGAATGGGTCATTGATGTATGGCTTGATGAGATTAATCAATGGAATAGACAATTGACGCATGCTTTTATGAGATTGACCAATGAATTGGATCATTGGTGTTTTGGGTAGTTGTTTTATGAATATATTATGTTAAAGTGAGTTATGTTTATGTTTTAAATGTACATAGTGATTTCTCGATTCGCTTAAAAGAAATTTGTTACTCACTAAACAACGGTAGGTCGCTCTTCTCATCTATTTGTTTTTCAAGTTCTTTGGTTAATAGCTAGTAAAGCGAGAGCACTATTAATGGGGACTTTTGGAAGTGAACTTTGGATATGGTTGGAAGTTGCGTCTTTCGAGTGGAAGGATGTCTATGTCACCCCAATTCTTGATGGTTTCACGTTGTGACAGCATACATATATCTTCCTCACACTTCTCTCTTCAAAAATCTTAACTACTCGATGACAATGGCAAGATCGATTACAACTTTCTTGTTTGCGTTGCTTGCTTCTTTAGCTTCAGCACTAGTTCTTCTGGTTCAAGCCCAACAAAATCCAGGTCTCTCTCTCTCTCTCGGACGCGTGCACTTCGTACAATCACTTCGTACAACGTTATTACTTGTAACGATCCGTGACTTTTGACCTTTTAATGAAACAAAATGATCTCTTCTTTACATTTGTTCTCACTTGATCCGGCGTCAAATCTCTGGTATGCTAGATAGTGTAGTATGGAATTGTGTGAATGATCGAGATTCATCGGACTTGTTCCAATGATTTGACAAAAAAACCACGGTTCCATTTGATTTACTTTTTCTTTTCCCTCAATTTACAAGGTTTTATCAGCATCGATTGTGGAGCAACTCTTGCATACACAGATGAGAGAACTCTTATAACATACGAATCGGATGAAGGACTGATAGACTCTGGGAAGATCAGGCAGACATCTAGGATGCTCACATATCAAAATGATCGACAGTTATTGAAGAACATAAGGACTTTCCCTAATGGAACAAGGAATTGTTACACTTTAAGACCAGATCAAGGCAAGAATAGAACCTACTTGATTAGGGCAACATTTTGGTATGGGAACTATGATGGGGAGAATCAGGATCCTTCATTTGATTTATACATAGATATTAATTATTGGGCCACGGTGGACTACTCCTATTATCGTTTCGAGGAAATCATGTATGTGCCTAAGGCAGATGATATACAAGTGTGTCTTGTGAACACCGGCAATGGAGTGCCCTTCATTTCGGCGTTGGAATTAAGAGCTTTGGATGATGGCATCTATCGATTAGAATCTGGATTCTTGCAACTCCATTGGCGGCACGACATCGGACGAAGCTTGGAGTATGATGATGTCAGGTGATCGATCAATTTTTGAAATACAAATGTATAGTAATCATAGTAAAGTGAAAGATTCATTTTTTTTTCTTATCGAATTTTGGCATTTTGCAAACTATTGAAGGCACAGGTAAGCAAAGACAAAAAGAAAAAAGAAAAAAAGGCCATGGAAAATCAACAAAACTTCATAAGAAAGCATTTAAAGATAATCAATTAAGATAGTTGAAGAAAATGATAATAGATGTCAAAGATTAACAGAAAAATTATTACATGACTAAAACAATTTGATTAGAGAAACAGAAAAGTCATTATGTCCAAACAAAGAATAAAATAAACTTATATGAAATCTTGCAATTATATGCCACTGGATTCGCCCTAGTGGCCACCCTTCCAACATGGAAGGGGGAGGTGAGGGGTTCAAATCCCCACCTTCTCAGGAGGGGATTGGGGGGGGGGGGACGCGTAAATTTCAGGAGTGAGTTTCGACTCCCATGCCCTGCAAGAGGCAGGGCAAAAGTCTGAAAATGAGTGTAGAGTGGGAATAGAGTAGGACTGACAAAAAAAAAAAAAAGACCTTGAATTTCACGTATGTATAAAAAACACTTCGGTTACTCAATCATAACAAGATAACTCATTGATGATTTTTTGAAAAAAATCAATGCCTTTGCAAAAATAGTAGTATAGAATCATAATTAGTTTAGCCTTGCTAATAAAAATTTATTAAAGTAATAATAATATACTAAATTAAAATTTGGAATGAGTATTTAAAAAAAAAAATCAGACATTCCTAGACAAATGTTGTATTGGCTACTATATGGAGACTTCTTATCTCAATCTTTTTAAATTATTAACTTTATTTGTAATGCTGGGGATGCCCCAAGCTGTTGTTCTTCATATGCTCTATAATACTTATATTTACAACCAAAACTAATTATAATGCAAAGTATTTGCTATGTAACATTAGTTTTATAATAGAAGTTTATTTGTATATCGAAGTTATTCATATCGAATAGATATAAGATCATGTAATGATTTCAAGTTGGATATTGTTTTTTAATAGAACTCGCCGTCAGATGATGTGGTTGAGGAATAATTTTTAAAGGCAATAGATAAATTTTAATCCAAAAATTTACTAATATAATGAAATTATAATTTTTGTTATATGAGGAAATATACTCATTATTGGTAGATTGTCATGCCAGCAAATGTAATTACGTTCCTTGTGACATTTTGAAATTCGACTCATTTTCGATAAAGTGAAATGTGCATATCGTCGGCGCGCCTATAGTCATTTTTCTCTGAGCTGATCACTCACGAGTTAGCTAACCTATTGGGTAAAACCGTTAAGGGATATAACCGCGGTAAAATCCCTAAAAGCTATCTAATTGGTTGGATTAGACTAAAATCGCGTACGGTCGATTTTAATCATGAAATTTAATTCGGTTTTGGGAATAGAATATTCGAGCGTGTCACAATTCAATTTTAGGACCGTCTCATCGCTCGTCAAATTATCGGCGAGTCCGAAATTTCAATAAATAAATTATTGAAGGAAAAATTGAAGACCGAAAGAAAATAGAAAGAAAAATAGAAAGAGAAAAGAAAAATAAGAATAGTATTATCCTTTTCTTTTTTTCTCTCTCTCTCTTCTCTCTCCTCTCCCTTCCCCCTTCGTGCGCGCCCCCACCGAACACCCCTTTTTGCCAATTTCAAATTGGCCTCTTCTTCTCTCTCTCTACTTTGACTGGTCAAAGCTTTCTTCTTATCCGAGAGAATATTAGGTGCGCCCGGCGCACCACGTCACCGTGCGCCCGTCCAATCAGGATGTAACACGTGTCGCCACGTGGCTCCACTGGAGCCGGGTCCCGCTTTTGTTTTTAGCCAAATTTTTGCTGCGTCCTTCTCTCTCTTCATTAATGGCCGCGTGCTTTTCTCCCATTTGCACGCAAGCGTGCGTCCCTTCCCCTCCCCTCCCATTTGTCTTTCAAAATTTTTTGCCTCTGCATTTTCTCCATGAGAGCTGCAACGCCATCTCTCTCAACCAAACGCTCACCAGTTGCCTCCAAGCTTGGCTGCCTCTACCGTCGCCGTCGGGAGCCACTCGCTCTGAAGAACCCTTCCGGTCGTGGCTGGGTCCCGAACTCTAACCATCTTCGCCTCGGCCTCTAAGGTGAGTGCGGACACAAAAAAGCTCGCTGGTCACCTCCGAGCTCGGCCGCCTCTGCCGTCGTCGCCAGGAGCCACTCGCTCCGAAGAGCCTCGCCGGTCGTGGTTGGTCCCAAGCTTTGACCATTTCTGCCTCGGCCTCTTCGACGATCGCGTACGCTTAAAATCCAGCCGGTCGCCTTCAAGCTTGGCCACCTCTGCCGGTCGCCTCCAAGCTTGGCCACCTCTGCCGTTGCCGTCAAGAGCCACTCGCTCCCAAGAACCCCGCCGGTGGTGGTTGGGTCCCGACCATGTCTGCCTTGGCCTCTTCAGCGAGCGTGGACACCAAAAGCCCGCTGCTTGCCTCCAAGCTCGGTCGCCTCCGCTGTCACCGCCAGGAGCTACCCGCTCCGAAGAGCCCCGCCGGTCGTGGCTGCATCCCAAGCTCTAACCTTCTCCGCCTGTGCCTCCTCGGTGATCGCGGACACCCAAAAGCTCACCGGGCGCGTCCGAGCTCGGCCGCGCCGTTGCCACTTTCTCCCAAGAGCCCCGCGGGTCTTGGCTAGGTCCCAAGCTGTAATCGTCTTCGCCTTGCCTTCTTCAGCAAGTGCAGACACCTGAAAGCCCACCAGTCCAGTGGCCTCCGAGCTACAAGGCAGGTAGGCGAGTTTACACAATTGTGCGTGTGGTTCATTTATAAAAAAGAAAAAAATAAGAAGCTTGCAACATTTTCTATCATGTATTGCAATGCATTTTTAGCTTGATCACATCTGCACCTCAAGAGCCAAGACATGTTAGATAGCTAGGGCAAAATCTTGTACATCACTCATGTGTCATGACACTTTCACATCTTGGGTGTGGGGATAAACAGTTAAACAAAACCTTGCAATGCATTTTTCTCTGATGGCGTGGGGACTGAAATGCTACTTGAGCTACTAGGAAAAACTGAAACGTACCGAGATCAATGTGCTGACATTCTGAAAGGTCCCATATGTTTAGAGGTTAGCTCAGCAGTTCTCTAATATTTAATTGTCTTCTGTTTTCCTGTGCTGAATGAATGGGACTATCTATTTATCTGGATCTCTTAATTTTGGAAAATCCTGACCCCAACAGAGTATTGAGATGGTTCTTCAAGAAATGGACAGTTTCACTGTCATTTTCCCAGAGTTTAAACTTCTGAGGGAATATCATATGCAAGCTAGTTCTTGGATATCTCGCTTCAACCGTTTGCGGGTGAACATTGGCGAAAGAGTTGATCAAGACAATGTCGTAGAGGAGTTGACCAACATACTAAAAGATGCAGTGTCTCTGAAAATTCAAGGTCTGAATTTCCTTGCAGTTTTGCTTGTTTGGGGGGAGGGGAAAGTTATCATTACTGCTGTTGTGATGGCAATATGCTTAATACATCATGTTCCTTAGTGTTTGTTTCCATTTCCAGTTAGAGAATTGCCTCTTGTTGAGCTTGAGCTGAAGAAGGCTTGTTGCAGGGCAAAGGCTCTACAGTTGATGTAATGAACTCTGCTGGTTCGCCAAATGTCGTGCTTCTCTGTGTTCTTCTGTTCTATCCTCCAGTATTTTTTACTATAGCTGATAGTATTTAATCCTCAATGGGGCTTTTTTAGGTTTGTGCCTTATCAATTCTTTGAATGCTGAATGCCCTTAATCCTGAATATATTTCAGGCCTATTCAGATTAAAGGACCTTGAACTTCCTTCAGCAACTATTGATTGAAGCTGTCGGGTAAATGTATTCTCGGTTGTGGTTCTCAAATCTTATTGTCAAAACTACTTGATATACACTACTTCTACCTCTTTTAAAGTTCAGTTGGACTCTATGTTGCCAGACTACAGAGTGAAGGCGAAAACTTGTTTGTCTATATTTCTAGGCTTGTTGATGCTGCTACACGTTGGGAAGAAAGTGCAGTGCAGATTCTAGCTCTGGAGGCTCAGCTGCCTGAATATGAGGAAGTTCTGACTCTTCTCTCTCTCTCTCTCTCTCTCTCTCTCTCTCTCTCTCTCTCTCTCTCTCGCTCGCTCGCTCGCTGTTATGCGTGTGCATCATGTGGACCCGTTTGTGAGACCAGGTGGTGGGAATGGATGCAGGCTATTAAATATTAATATAAATGCATATAAGGTGCTAGCAATAATCTTTGTTGAAAGTGATTTTTGACTTCTTATATGCCAGGAGTTCAGAGGACATTCACGTGATCTTGCCTTCTTTACCTCATATCATCTCGACAATTACAATGTCTAAGTCTTGGTTGAAGAATTCGGATCACCAAGTTTGTTGCTTGAAGTCGATAAATTGAAGGTTATTGGTAACACCTAAATCTCTAGTCTCACATCCATACATGTTTTATGTTAATTAACTGTTTGGTTTAGAAGTTGGGCTATTTGTTAGTTAGTTGCTGAGGGACTATAGTTCAATTGGTTACTCTCTAATGGAAGCACAGAAATCGATCAAGATAAGGAATTCCTCTGTTCTTTGTGTGCTCTCTTCTCTTACTATAATAATTTGTTTCAACAGCTCTTCTCTAATCCAATCAATCTCATTATTTCGGTGGAGGATACAGGGATAGGTATTCCTCCAGAGGCGCAATCCTGTGTTTTCACTCCTTTCATGCAAGTGCGCCCATCAATTTCTCGAACACATGGGGGCACAGGTATTGGGCTAAGCATAAGCAAATGTCTGGTTGGCCTCATGAATGGGGAGATTGGATTTGTAAGCATACCCCAGGTGGGATCCACGTTTACCTTTACTGCAGTTTTCAGTGATGCCTGTTCTACCTCAAAAGAGTGTAAGGGCCAGCAAGTGAAAGGACAAGGTGACTCTGGCACCTCAGAATTTCATGGTATGAAAGCAGTGGTAGTTGACACAAGACCTGTCCATGCCAATGTATGAAAGTATCATATCCAGAGGCTTGGTATTCATGTTGAGGTAGTTGCAGACTTGAACCAGTGCCTCCACACCATACAAAGTGGGAATTGCCGAATAGATATGGTGCTCTTGGAATGGGAAATTTGGGACAACGACTCTGGTTTGTTGGCAATCTTTCTGGATAAATTGAGGGACATGAAGCCACGGTTGTTTCTTCTATCTAATTCTATCAGCTCTAGTGGGATGAGTGGTGCGACTACAGATGCTACTGGTCCATCTGTGATCATGAAGCCTCTAAGGGCTAGTATGCTGGTGGTGTCTTTACAGCGCGTCATGGGAGTTGGAAACCGAATAAGTTGCTGCAATGGGGAGTCTCCGAGTCTGTCTCTCCACAACCTTCTCTGTGGCAGAAAAATCCTAGTCGTGGATGACAACAAAGTAAATCTCAGAGTGGCCGAGGGAGCTATGAGGAAATATGGAGCTGATGTGGTTTGTACGGACAGTGGGGAAAAAGCAATTGCTTTGCTCAGACCACTGCATGATTTTGATGCCTGCTTCATGGATATCCAGATGCCAGGAATGGATGGGTATGGCATTTTCCTGCTCAGGCCTTTATTTTTGTCATCAAATGTTGTATAGAAAGTGTATATTTTTTCAGAGATTTGTATGTGTCTTATGTAATGGATTTTGATAACCTTTTCTATGTCAACTAGGTGGTGATAATGGATACGTGCATCTAATGGTTCTATAATTCCTTTGATCATATTTGAAGCTACAAAAAGAATTTGACAGATGGAACAAAGTCCAAGCAAGGAATTCGTACCAGGACAGTCATCCTCAGAGCCACGTGAAAATATCTCGAATTTCCACCTACTGATCTTGGCCATGACTGCAGATGTGATTCACGCTACTCATGAAGAATGCACAAAGTATGGAATGGACGGATATGTTTCAAAGCCCTTTGAAGCGGAACAACTTTTTAGAGAAGTTTCGCTCCTTTTCCTGGTCATCACTGAATCGAAACTTGTAGAGAGGCCACCATAGATGGCTAATTGTTTTGGTGAGCAGAAGTCTTGGTTGTTTAGGCACTTTGGCAGCCTTACCGGTGAACTTTCGAATTCTTTAACAAGAGTGAGTTTTCTCTGGCCTCTCCTTAGCTACACATTTCTTGATTCTCTTGCTTTTAGAGCAGTTGGATTTCCTTTTGATAGATGCAATTGAAATTCGCTGATATATCTCATGTGAAACCAAAGGGATTTTCTTCGGACACCTTCTATTGATTTCTTGCACATTTTTGGATTTCTCAGGTGTCTTGTCACGGGAGCATATACATAAAGAAGCTAAGGTCACCTGCTGGAGTTGAATTTTCATTGATTTCCCTAAGAGTGGCATATTGGTTTAAAACCACTGCAAGTATTTTTTTGTACAACTGATCTGAACCGTTTGCAAGATGACGGTTGGTAATTAGGCGATCTGAAGTTCGCCAATTGAACTCCGGATCAATGGCTGCTTGGAAATGGTGCAGGAATCTCTTTGACATAGGTGCATATCTGTAGACTAGACCCTAATAGTGTGTACATGTGTCACGGGCCGAAAGTGAGCCCATCCCAGAGGTTCCTGGAGGACGATCCCGACTCACCCTTGGACCTCCTACTTTCACTCGGATTTCCACCAAGTCTTCTCCCCGAAGTTTCCAAGGGCGGGTGACACCGTCATTACGCTTGATTCTAAAAGTCTCTTATGTTATTTATGTTGGAAAACGGTAGTTAGCATTTATGTTAGTAGTTGCTGGCTATCATTTATGTTGGTGGTAAGTAGCTGTCATTAGTGTCGGTAGTTGAGGCGGTGCGATCTCGTCTACCAGATCAGATCTAGATCAACGGATGTAATTAGAGGGCCTCAAGTATAAGAAGGGGTGTCATCTCCCTCATTTGTATCCATCCAGCTATTTCAGTTTATAAAAGCTCATTTCTTTTTAGAGCTCCTCTCTCTAGAAGCTTTCTCTTTCTACAATCCGGGTGTGCTAGCGAGTGAGCGTCTTGAATCAAAATAGCCTGAGTTGCTGTGTGGTCACGATCCTAATTGATCAGCCAGCTTTAGAGATTGTTAGATGGTTGCGTGCTCAAATTTGATGGGCACAAATTTGATGTTAGATGGTTGTGTGCTCACTATTATCTTGCTGTACATATACACAAGGTTATTATGAGTAATGAAGGTGACTCCTCTTAGCAATGATGTTGTAGTGTCCGCTAAGTTCTCTTCCCCCCTCCATGTTCAAAGGCTAGAGATTTTGTAAAATCATCAGCCAGCCGTTTTCTTTATCTATGTGGTGCTTTAAAACAAGATGTTCATACGTGGTTTATTTGTGGCTCATGTATAAAAATGGTCTATACAATATTTTATGTTTTGGATGCATGTGAATAGGCAATTGTTCCTCTATGATAGGAGGAGCCTGCGATTTGCAGCCAAACTAGCTCTTCACCGACTCTAGCCTTTGTGATTGTTTTTGGTGTGAGGATCATTCGTTAGGACGTGGTCGAAACCATTATAAATCATATGGAACAAGTTGGGCAGTCTTCTAGCGCAAAAGCTCATTCCGAACTACACAAACCTTTGGCCAAGTCATCTTCCACAACTTTCATGTTGGATGTCAAAAAAGAGAAACTTATTCAATTCAAGATAATTTAAAAGAGAGAGAAGTCGTTCTCGGAGATGGCCAAGAAATCTCACAAGCATCAATATCCAAATCCTCACCTTTGAATTCTCTCATTCAAATTGTCAAAACTTCTTCGATAATGGTCCCTAAAGTGACGCTCAAACTGAACAACCCCTGAACTAAAAATGGTAAAACTCAAATAACCTACGAAAACATCAATCTTGTTCTTTAGTGTGCGGTTCATTTGCCCCATAAGCTAGCTCTTGCAAATTTTGAAGCCTAGAGGAGTATCCAAAATTGTTACCTTGATAAACTACAGCTCTGGTGATCTAGCGAGCAAAGACCGAATATACAATAACTTAACACGTGAGACGAGCATGGTATCCATAACTCTCTTCGATTCCATTTTACGAATAAACGTAAAAACAGCATCTCTAATTTCCACAAGAATCTCATGCTCTTTGGAAGCACTTGCCTCGATGACAGCGGCCAAAACCTACACTACCATAATATTGGCAATTAACTATGATATATTTTAAGAAGTTCACCATTATCAACAGAAATAACAAAATTATGCAGAATGGAGTAACTACTAAATTAGATGAATAAAATGTCAAACAACCGCAATATCTTTCTATTTTTGAAACATCCATTCACCAGCATGCTATAATTCTTTCTAAAATAGTAAAAAAAACATTTATCATTCAGGCCCAATTTCGTGGAGACCAGAAATTGTATATTCATGAAATATACTGTACTTACAATTACTTCTGATTAGCTTTTTGCTCATGCTTCTGATTCTAGCACTTGAACATTTGAGTTTTCTTTGACATTGAACATGTCAAATGTTTAAAGACATAAAACTGTCCATTTCTTGAAGAATCATCTCAATACTCTGTTGGGGTCAGGATTTTCCAAAATTAAGAGATCCAGATAAATCGATAGTCCCATTCATTCAGCACAGGAAAACTGAAGACAATTAAATATTAGAGAACTGCTGAGCTAACCTCTAGACATATGGGACCTTTCAGAATTTCAGCACATCGATCTCAGTACGTTTCAGTTTTTGCTAGTAGCTCCAGTAGCATTTCAGTCTACGGGAGCAAATTGTGAAGTTCCCTAATCTATCCAAAAGAACATGGTCAAAGCAAGAGTCAAAGGGGCCTACAGTTCAAACCAGAAATGTACTTACGATTTATGAACTAAGAAGAGTGAGAATAACCTCTGATTTCAGCTTATATAGGGAGTCGATCTCAATTGCAGCAGCACATTTCTCGGAGAGGCAGATTCAAACACGATTAAGCCACTCCTAAAGAAATAAATTTTTCTTAAAAGGGTGAGTCAGGAATTAGAAAATCCAACCAACTTATGATAACTTTCTGCAGCAAAGAAGACGTGCCGGATACATAACACAGCATGCATTGAAACAGAAAATCTCATTTAATCCTTATTGGCGTGATTGTGGTAATTTTCTTTATCAGATAAATGGAGATATAGGAATAATCCCATGAAAACAAAAAGGAATAGTCCCAAGTCAATTTGAAAATTCAACGAGACCACATTTTCAATCAATGTATGCCAAATTGAAAGTGTCAGCCAGAAAAGCCAGATATGCACCAGATGAAAAACAAAATGTCCTCAGTTAATCACCATCACCAATATAACGATAGAAGTCCATGTGATCATCCACTGGACCTGATAAATCAAGTGTACCATGTAGAGCCATGTCACTCAGTCATGGGCATCACACTGCAGAGTGCACACTCACAAACATTGACAAAACCCAATTCAACTTCAACCACTTGGGTGGAAAAAAGAGAACAAAATTTAACAGTTGTTAATCGGAGAACCATGCAGAAACCAGATTAAGAGAAATGGCTTTTTAATCTAGACAAACCAGCAAGGGTAACACTAAACTGTAGAACAAGAAGCAAATAGGTCTTCTAGATGAGTAGAGACCAAACCTATGACATTTTTCTCACCACGTAAAAGAGAAAATTTAGGCAACTGTAGGGATATGGCTTAATGTATCTTGACCCACAAAATCAATCCTGATAGAGAATTACCTCCATCGAAGAAATTTTCTGTGCCAGTTTCTCGCTTCCTTTGACAAGGATTCCTAAGCGACAGCTTCTATCGTAAACGTTTTCCAACTCCAATAACTGGAACAAAAGTACATAAATAATGACAATATAAATTATGCAAAGAGAAGTGGACAAAATGAACTCTTATCTTAATCAAAAGGTCAAATAAATTCACGTTATATACCTTTGAAGATGACGAAAGAGTAGATTCAATCTCTCCGGCCAACTTCTTTGCCTCTTCAGCATACTCCTGTACAGATTTTAAGCAAATTACTGTAAGTCACTCGACTAGACAGAGTGCAGGTATATCAAATGCCACAACTTCACAATCTTCTTCAAAACCTTCAATTTAAGATGTCCAGGCTCGTTACACGGCATGGTATCAAAACTCAACAATTCAGCGACATATTCTAAATTTGCCCTCTCCAAAGCATTAGTAGAGCCCAAAGAATGATTTTCAATTTTTGCGAGGCAACTTCTTACACCTTCTACCCACCTCTGCACATCGACTAACTTCTTTGCCATGGTACGTACCTGCATGTGATTGAAGTACACATTCATACATAGTCGAATCATATGCACATAATTTGAGAAGAATTTCATGTAGCTAAAAGGCTTTGAACTAACAGGATCCATGTCAAAACCAGCCCAAAGAAATTGTTCACCTTCTTTCAACAGTTTTTGATAAATATCCTTAAAGAAAGGATTTTTAAGAGCATCGGTTGACTGCAACAGCGATTGATCCGCAAGATGAGCCAAAGTAGCATGGCCACCTTTTACCTACAAGAACATATAATCCAGAAGAACATTCTCTCTTACTGAAGAACAAAAGGCAAACTAAAATAACAATCTTGACAAGGACAATCAACTCCAGCACAATATTAAAGAACAAGAGGAGATTAGCACAGATTCCAAACCTCACTAAACACCACTAAATTTCACTTTGTTCTTCATTGACATTTATTCCAACACCAAACAATTATGCAGTGACCTTGGTAGAAAAGAATTTCCTAGAATGTACATAGTTTGCCAGTCAACCAGTAAAAAACATTGGCAACTAAGACCAAAGCAATAAAACCAACTTCAGCTAGACTCTTCCATAAAACAAAGATCATATAATACCTAGTAAGTATAAAAATGAGACGATCCACCTTGCTTAAGATTGACACCTCATCCAGTCATAAATTTATAGAATGAACACCAAGGTTGAAGTTGTTTTAATTGCTGCAATTTGTTTTCTACATGCTTTATTCGATACCTAATCCAGTCTCTTTGTTAATTGACTAAGCAAGTCTTGTATCTGACAATACCTTTTTCGCTGAAGAACTTGTTTCGCTGGAGAAAGATCTTTGCTGGAGCACCTTACTCCTTTGAGTCTCCTCACCATTGTATTTATCGACAGTGAGCAGCAAGTCACTTAACTCTACTAATGTATGACAGTCAAGGAGGCAATGTTTGCTGGGTTTGCATTCACAGATGTGTTGCCAGTGTTGCACAAAAGGGGTCTGATGATGAGATCGAGAATTACCAATTCTGGCTTTAAGCCCAAAAATGATGATGAAGAAGAAACACTTCATATGATTGGGTGATCCATTTCTTTGAATATGAACCCAACCAAAGAAGATGTTATTTACGGTGCCATGTTGGATCAAAGACAGGAAAGTATATGTCACCAACAATAATGTGACAAATCAAAATTAGAACCAGTAATAAGATTTTTCCTTGCAAATTCAATCGTATCATATGCTTTTTAACATTATGACTTTAAGGATGTATTTCATTAAGACAGAGGCCCTTGTCATGAATGCTTTCACTCATTGTGCCCGGCTAGGTGGAATAATCCAAGTTCCATGAGTTCAAGATCCCCCTTCAGGGGCAAATGTTTTTGACATTGCATGGCACATGTACTAGGCTTGTATTTGCACTACAAATCAACTAATTTGACAGGATAATAAACCAGAACAAAGTTTCCACATACCTCAAGACAAACAAAAGCAGATGGCCTACAGTCACATACAAATGATATTGCTGACATATAATGCACTTAGGATCCTACAAAAAAACCAATTCATCAACTAGCATCGTATTGACAAAGTCATCAGAAAGCAAGAGTTAAACATGAAAGGTCGAGTACCTCCTCAGTCCCCACACATTCAGGACGTGTCCGTGGTGGCATTGGAGATGATTTTACAATGCCATTTTTCAAGAGTCGCTCCCTCCAACTTTTCTCCTTTGTATAAATTCTAAGTAATTCTTTCGCCAGAAAAGGTGATGCTTTTCTATCATAATTACTCTGCATATTGCACAAGAAGGCAATTAGGGACATTTTTGTATATGGAAAGACCTCCTAGTAAGCAAAACTTAACTTTAGAAAAACAACTGTTATCAAAAGGAAACAGCAATTATTAATCCTTCCCGTCAAACTAATGAAAGAGGCAAACACGGAAATTATGTTGATGATGATCATGAGTCCATCACAAACTACCAAAAACCAAAGAAAATAGTCCCAGGTAAAGATAGTCAAACGCACAACAGACGCCGCACCGCCTCACCTAGTTTCCGCGTCTTGTCGGCGAGAACACCGAGGTAGTGCATGACTCGTTCGAGCTTCGCGTTGGAATACTCTTGCAGTTCGCTCGCCTCTTGTCTTAGCTCCAAGAAATCCTGCCTCGCAAGCTGCATCCGGAAATCGCTCTTCTCAGAGCTCGGCAACAGAGAAGGAATCAACCGAAGCAAGAAGCAAGAAGCAAAAATTCAAAACAGGCAAATCCCCCAACTCAATCGGGAGCCAAAACAGAGCGCGAGACGATCGGAGCATTTTGGAAAAACCTGGACATTGTCCGCGAGCCGCTGGACCTTGGAGGCCAGCGGGAGCTACGAGGGCGGCAAGGAGGCGGCGGCGGCGGAGATCGAGTACCGCCACACGAGGGGGCGCTCGGTCGGTGCTGGTCGTCGGCGTCGAAGGAGGCGGAGGTCGACAACGACTTCCGTGGCTCGAAGCCGCTCTGGACCTTGGAGGCCAGCGAGAGCTGCGAGGGCGGCGAGGAGGCGGCGGTGGTGACGGAGATCGAGTACCGCCGAACGAGGGGGCCCTCGGCCGGTGCTGGTCGTTGGCATCGAAGGAGGCGGAGGTCGACGACGACTTCCGCGGCTCGAAGCCGCTCTGGACCTTGGAGGCCAGCGAGAGCTGCGAGGGCGGCGAGGAGGCGGCGGCGGCGGGGGCGGAGATCGAGTAACGCCGGATGAGGGGGCGCTCGGCCGGTGCTGGTTGTTGGCGTCGAAGGAGGCGAAGGTCGACAACGACTTCCGCGGCTCGAAGCCGCTCTGGATCTTGGAGGCCAGCGGGACCTGCGAGGGCGGCGAGGAGGCGGTGGTGGCGGCGGCGGAGATCGAGTGCTGCCGGACGAGGAGGGTGCTCGGCCGGTGCTGATCGTCGGTGTCGAAGGAGGCAGAGAAAGATTTTTGTGAGAGAGACTTCGTGCGGGAGAAGACAGAAGAGAAAGGGCACTTCAAATGCGAAGGGCGGGAGAAGGACGCGGCCATTAATGAAGAGAGAGAAGGACGCGGCAAAAATTTGACTAAAAATAAAAGTGGGACCCGGCTCCACGTGTCGAAATGTGTCGTATCCTGATTGGGTGGGGCGCACGGTGACGTGGAGCGCCCGGCGCACCTAATATTTTCTCTCTTATCCCTTCTCTTCTCTCTTATCCCTTTTTCTCTCTCCTCTCTCCTTCTCTCTCGACACTCTCTCTCCTTCTCAATTCTCTCTCTCTGCTGGAGCGAACAAAGCCAGAAGCTGAAGAAGCCGAGCAGCAGCAGCTCGCCCCTCAACCGTCGCCGCTCGTCCCGCCGCCCGCACTCCGCCGTTCCGCCGCCCGTCTTCATCCCTCAGTCGTCGCCGCCCTTCTTCTCCTTCTCTTTTCTGGTTTGTGCAAAGATAGAAGCGGACCGAAGCAAGAGCAGCAGCCAGCCGCTCGTCACCGCCACGCCGGAGCTGGACCTCCGTTTGCGCGACGCTCGCCCGCGCACGCCGCGCGCCCCGCCCCGCGTCTGTCGCTCGCGGCCGTCTCTCCCCCGCGCGACCCGGCCCTTTTCGGCCTCTATCCAGCCCCCGTCCGGCCACCTCCGGCCACCGCCCAGCCCCGTCGGACCTCCCCGGCGTCCCCCTTGCTCTCCGCCGGCCTCCCCTCGCCGCCCTAGCCGCCGGACGAGCTTCGTCCAGCCAAGAACAGTGGCTGGAAAAGTGGGTTTCCAGCCTTGTTCAAGGCCGTTTTGGGCCGTTTCCAGGCCCCGAACCCGAGGCCCGCTTTGGAGTTTGTTGTTCCTCGTGTCGCCCCCGTCGGATTGATCCGATTTGTGCGCGATTTGGTGAGTAATCTCACTAATCCCGGATTAGTTGGCTAATTATGCTTAAGGTTGGTTTAGTTTTAATTAACTATGTTTAGGTTGTTAGATTAGAATAAATTAGCAATTATTAGTCAATTGTGATGCGATTTAGATAAATTGATTGCGCAATTAATAAGTAGACGTGGTCTACTAATTATTGGAAGTGCGTCGGGATTTTTCCATACCCTTAGTGGGCTTCAATTAGGCTTTTCGGGCCTAAGTGGAATTTTTGATATTTAAATATAAATTTTCGGAATTAAATTAAATAATTATTTATTTTTCGAAAATTCAACTGAGATGGCTCGGGACCGGAATATTATGCTGATGACTGTGGTGAAGTCTGTTTATTTAATTGAGCTTTATTTTGTGCTAAATTGATTTTTTAATAATTATTAATTAATTTTCGAAATTAATTAATTATTTATTTATTTATTTTTCGGAAATTAAGATTTTGATGGCTGGCGACCGAAATCTCGTGCTAATCGTCGTGGCGCAGTCCGTTTATTTATTTGAGCTCCACGTTGCATGGAATTAAATAAATTGTGATATTTTGGGGATTTACCCTAAATTGATTGGAATTGATTGAGATTGAATTATTGATTGATAAATGGCCAAGTATGTTTATTCAGCATTTACAATGCTTTGTTGAGTTGTAAAGTGAGTAGAATTGTGAGAGTGATTTGAATATACTCTTGGCTAAGATTCATCAGGTATGTTAATATCGTGTGAAAATTGAGTGAGTTGATGAGTATGTGGGGATTCATCCCAAGATTGATTAGTGTCGGCATTCAATTAGAATTTGACTATGAGAGGTTGTGAGTTAAACCTCGGAAGTATGGCTATGCCAGTTGGGCCGAGATTTGCAACTGAATTTGGAGTCGGTCGCGCCTAATAAGGCCGTAATCTGCCACCCGATATGGGTCGCGCCTGATAAGGCCGTAATCTGCCACCCGATATGGGTTGCGCCTATTAAGGCCGTAATTTGCCACCCGATACGGGTTGCGCCTAATAAGGCCGTAATCCGCCACCTATTAAAGGTCACGCCTATTGGGTCGTAATTTGCTACATAAGGATAGGTTGTGTCCTTTGGGACTATAATTTGTTGCCAAGATTTGGTAGTCTATGCTTGTGAAGTTGTGAGTACGATTTGAATTGAATAAGGGAAACGACTGGGGAATGGTCGAATTGACATGAAATCGACTAGGTCGATGGATCGAGATATTGACCTGTGATGTGATTGCTTGGGTGCCTATTGAACTGTGCTAATATGCAGGTGGAATCTGAGGCCAAGGTAAGTCATTTGCCCTGTGCGTGTTTAGGCAGCATATGGTATAATAGTTTATTAATCGGGCTTAGTGGGGTAGAACTCGCTGAGACGTAGTCTCATCCCAGTTTGGGCAAAACATTTCAGGACCTCGATGAGGAGCTGATGAGGAGGAGTCTGAGAAGGAGAACTCGAAGGTTTAACTTGAGGAGAAGGATTTTTGGAAGAAAAAGATAATCCCGAGAGGGGCCTTGAGTACGGCCCGGATGGACTGAGATTCCATCTTCTTTTGTGAACTCCATTTTAATGTGAATAGTTATGAAGTTCTCTGATTTGTGTTTTGTATAAAAGTTTGGTTATAAGTTTCAATATGAAAAATATGGTCTTGCTTTTCTATCCCATTGATTTACTGTTTGGGGATTTATAACTGCTTCCGCATGTGCTTAATAAATGAAAGGGTCGGCGATACAAAGTCCTGGGATATCGCATTATAAAATCGACCAATTGAGAAGGATGTGTGCGTGCCCGAGGATCGGGGCGTGACATTCCCCACCTATGTACTGCCAGGCATGCATGATTTTAATTTTTCTTACTTGGTCACATACTAATATAATAAAGCGATATTTGCTTAATAAAACTCTGTTTTTTTGGCTTTAGGGTAATCATATTACATGTATAATCTACTAAATTCAAAAGATTTTTTTTTTCCGGTGAAGAATTTGCATACCAGGTTGGCCGACTACTAGTTTTTGTACTGTATTGCTTCCTCAATCAGTGAACATATGATAAATATATTCTATAAGTTCATATAATCTATGTTTATACTATTTTATGAACTAAAGAATACTTGCTCCTTTTTAAGGGATCATGGTCCTTTTTATCTTTTCCAAGATTTTGTAAAAATTCTTTAAATAGACGAATCTGTAAATAAATAATTTTAATTTATCTCCCACATATTTCGAATATGAAATCTAAATCATTTCTATCTTATAAACAATCTCATACATTTCTCTTTCCTTATGTTTGTGATCAATTCCTTTAAATGGTGTCAATAATTTCTTTCCACTAATAGTTATTAATTCTAATATTTCATATGGATGCTTTTGCAAAATCTTACAAATGACAATTTTTCTTATGCACGTGACGCATGTGTACTTTTGCTAGTAAATATATGATAACAGTGTCTTCCCTAAAAGGTTGACATGTAAGATTTAAATGGAAGGAGATTGATCATGCTTGGAGTACTTTTCTGGCATTCTCCGCTCATTCTGCTGCCTCTGTTAATGCCATATATATATATATATTTATGCTTAAATGTTTATATACGTTATTATTATTATTTATAAATATGTACAACAATCCGCACAAAGTGCATACTATGTCTAGATTATAATATAACTCAATGATTGCCCATGAAGTGCTCTGTGGACACCTGTTAATAATAACACAACACACGCACCGGTTTTTTCGCTAGTAATATGTTGAATATAGTAGCTTCAATATTTCTGTTGCATATCCATATGAATTGGCATTTGCTAGTCATTTAGTCAATTGCTTAATTGTGTGCTATTAAATTGTTTGTGGAAATTCCTCACACAGGCACCCTATTGATGTTTACGATCGGATTTGGACACCTCAAAACTATAATTTGGGGTTAATAATAAACACCACATCTGCCATTGATGTATCTGACAATAATGATGCAAATAAGTATAAGGTTCCCGGAGAAGTTCTTCGGACTGCTCAAAGAACGATGAGTGCCAGTTCTCGCTTGGATATACAGTGGTCACCTTCAAAATCTGGAAAGAAATGGATTGTGTACTTTCATTTCGTTGAGATTGAGAGACTGACAAGTGGCCTGAAAAGGGTGGTCACAGTTTCCATGATTGATAATAATTTCACAAAGACGGTGAGCCTTGAATACTTAAAGCCAGTGGTTGTAGTTTCCCCTCAAGTTGATTGGTCGCCCATCACCTTCTCCATTGATTCGACAAATAACTCTGGAAATCCACCGATCCTCAATGCCGTGGAGTTCTATACCGTCGGTGATCTTCCATTCGTACCCACAGCACAAGATGATGGTACGCTTTTATTCTTCAAATTTTTGTTATTGTCTACATACAAGTTGTATAGTTCCACTCCAATTGACATCAACAATAATTAGACGGATATTCCAATGTTATTAAGTAAGATTTCGGCAGTCCTATGCTAAATATATTAGTCTCACTGTCGGTTGTATTTTATTCGTGAAGTCTGAGGTAATCAACAGATGTGGCTAAGTATTATTCTGCTATGTGCTTGATTCCGTGCTTTGGCTACTTTTTTTGCTGGAAAGTCTCTTCAAATCGAATCCCTGAAATGTTACAAGTCTTTGAAAAACTGAAAGTCTGTATAACTTATATGTGATTGCAACCACTTTTCACATCTCTATCCTTCTCTCTAAATTGATTCTTTTTTTTTTTTTTTGTGATTTAAACCACAGTGAAAGCGATTACTGACATCAAAGCAACGTATCACATTAAGAGAGAAAGCTGGCAGGGTGATCCATGTGTACCAATCAATTACACATGGGATGGTCTAAATTGTAGTTATGAAAATCCTCCGAGGATTATATCACTGTGAGTCCCTGGCACTTTCTCAGATAATACTGGCTTTCTTGGTGAAACTTAAAGAAAAATTCTCATTCGTTGTGAAAAACCAAAGTTTTTTGTATCCGCAAGAAAGAACATTTAGGATAAATGCAACCTTCCGAGGGAATCTGAGATAGACTGAGAACTTTGTCATGCTTTTGTCATGTTCTAGGGGGCATGATGGGAACTTCAAAGCATTAAAAGAGGGAGCTTTTGACACCGTAAGCCTCACATGATGTTAGAGAGAGTTGATAAACTAATCCCTAAGTTGACACCCATCCCAAAATGACACCATCTTGATAATATTTTTGGGGGTTGCTCCATCTGTATCGGGTGGGTAATGACAAGTTATATACTCTCATCGATCGTCAATACGCGCTCCCTCCTTCTCCGATGTGTAGTTAAGTTGTTTGCGCAACTTCTTTCACCAATAGCCTACTTTTCCAATTTTAGACATAAGTGTTCCGGATGACATCTTCATGAGCAAGTATTAGGTCCTGCAAAAATAATTCTTTAGGTACTCTAGGACCAATCATAACCATAAAATATAGAACGAGGAGGTAGGGAGACCCATGCCAGGAATGAGATGGACGACTGTGAATGGTCTTCTAGTACTTCAACATTTACACCAGGAGAACCTATAATATTTTCGTTTTGAATCATTGATTGCACAAACTTTTCTTTGTTGTACTAAAAAATTCTGCCTTCATTGAGATATCAACGACAAGATTCTCTACTTTGATCTATTTTGGTCAGGAAATTGAGCTCAAGCAATTTGACGGGTGGGATGGTCTCAGCACTTTCACATCTATCAAGATTGGAATACTTGTAAGTGTCACCATGATTGAATTAGTTGTGTCTGCACGTCACGCTCGATTAAGCACCCCCTGGGATCAACTCATGATTGACTGACTAAGGTTGTGCTTTAGGAGACATAGACTGTTAATGCGTGGAAACATCCTGCTTTTGGCTGTGAAGCTGGTCAACTTGATATTAGGTGTTCTAAACTTGGTCTTTTTGTCAGAGATTTGTCCAACAATCAGCTTACAGGAACAATACCAGAAACTCTGGCAGGATTACAAAATCTTACATTTCTGTAAGTTAATGTGTCTAAGTGAAGCAGCAAAGGATTTCAAGCGGACAAACTGCTAATTATGGCTATATTTGCAGAAATTTAAGTGGAAACAACCTGATTAAATCAGTTCCTGAAGCTCTCAAGAAAAGGATTTTGGACAAAACTTTAAACATGAGGTTCTCCCTCTCTCCCTCCCTCCCTCCCTCCCTCTCATGAGATATTTATAGGTGGAAAGATTATCAGCACGTTTTGCTTATTGTGATTAAAAGCAAATAAGAAAGCCATCTTGTGACAGAATTTGGCCAATCAATCTAGACTTTCGTATATAGGAATTTGAGTTCAGCACCTTCATCTTTGTGGCAGTTTAGATAATGCGAATCTGTGCCTAGCTGATCATTGCCAGCAGAAAAAGAAAAAAAAAACCATCATCATTGCAGTTGCAACATCAGTTTCTGGCTTCTTTGTGGTTCTCTCTGGTGCTTTGTCCATTATTTGGTTGATTAAACCGAAACAAATAGCAGGTAAGTTTTCTTACTTGTCATGTTCTCACAATTTACACTACATTTGACGACTATCTTGACTTTGATATTCCTTTGGTACAGTTCTATCTGCAACAATGTCTTTGTTAGGATAATTGAATACACAACTCAGCAACTTTCTTCTCTTCTCACCCACCAAAGGACTATCACTTTACAATCTCATCAACATTGCAATCAGGAATGAATGAAAGTTGGCTTTAATCAAAATTTTCTAATGCAATCAGTAGTAAGAGTTCATAGTGATCACAAGAAAATGAAGAGAAGAGAGACACTGGGATCACCACAGCATGGTCGCATTAGCATCGCAAACAGAATGTGTTTTATTCAGCTTAACTTATTGACAATAGAGTCTCTGTTTTTTTCCTTCAAAAGAAATCTTGCTATGTAGGAGGGCTTATAACAACTTGAGAGTACAACTTTGTCCTTAATATTCTGATGGTCCCTGAAAGAAAGTTTGATTGTGCAATCTCAAACTTATCTATATGTACTGAGCAAAGAAAACTTGTCTATATGTAAGCATATCAGAAGCAGGTGACAGAGAATTCGTGCCCAGATCTTTTAATTTTTGTCCTCTTTTCCACCAATTTAGCTCATAAAATGGGATTAGAAAAACCTTTCCTATGCCTTTTGATTGTTGAAACGCAATTGGAGTTATTTGCATTGAAAGTCCAATATCCAAAGTGGTAGTCACAATACTCATAGGAACCTTGTTGGTACAGAATCTAGTCAAAGGACACTGAGGTCAAAGCATCGACCTTTTAAGTATAGAGAGGTTTCAAGAATGACTAAGAATTTTGGACGAGTGATTGGTGAAGGTGGATTTGGAAAGGTATATCTTGGTACACTAGATAACGGCACATTAGTTGCTGTGAAGATGCTCTCTGAATCATCAAGGCAAGGGTACAAGGAATTTCAAGCCGAGGTTAGATATGATGACGCAATCATGTTTCCTATTAAAATCGACTTATGTTGACACTTACACAGATGTTTGTTCAGAAACTTCCTCTTAGACTCTTCTCCATATTGGTTATAATAATGTGCACTCTTCATGCTGCAGGCACAGCTCTTAATGATTCTTCACCACAAAAACTTGGTTTCTCTGTTTGGATATTGCAATGAGTCCAAGCACATGATATTAATATATGAATACATGGCTAATGGAAATTTAAGGGAACATTTATCAGGTGCTTTTTTTATGTTCTGTTGTACTATTTCTTCTCTAAAATGATTTTGTAAAACTCTATTTCTTGCTCACAGGTGAAGTTAAAATCCATCCAACAGAGGGCCATTCGCAAGTCTTGACATGGAGTAACAGACTACAAATAGCTATGGATGCAGCACAAGGTACATGAATGAGATATCCTAAATTGTAGGCTTTTTCCATCATTGCTTTGGCATTGTTTACACGTTTTTTTTTTTTTTTTTTTTTTTTGCGAGGATTTCAGGTTTGGATTATTTGCATAACGGTTGCAAGCCATCCATCATCCATAGAGACATGAAGACTACTAACATCTTGTTGAATGAAGATTTCCAAGCCAAAGTAGCTGATTTTGGCTTGTCTAGAGCTTTTGCGACTGAAAAGGACTCTCATGTATCAACTTGTCCTGCGGGCACTCCTGGCTATCTTGACCCTGAGTAATTGCGAAAATTCAATATTAATGTTCTGGTTCAGTTCAAGATCTCAATTTGCATATACATAATGACATAGCCTAGGGTTTCATCTTTGATATAAAGATCCGTATTTTTTTTCACTGCAGGGTTCATTCTTCTGGAAATTTTCACAAGAAGAGTGATGTTTATAGTTTTGGAGTTGTACTATTTGAGTTGATCACGGGTCAACCTGTGATAACAAGAAGTCAGGATGGCAGTGCTAGCATACACATACTTCAATGGTTGATTCCTATTGTTGAAAGTGGTGATATACAGAGGATTATGGATCCAAGGTTAAAAGGAAAATTCGACGTCAACTCAGCTTGGAAAATAGTGGAGATTGCCATGTCTTGTACACGACCAACGTCAATTCAAAGGCCGGATATCCATCAAGTATTGGCAGAGTTGGAGTCTTTGGTGAGCAAATCCAGTGATTCCATTGAAATGACCTCCGTGGCGCTCCCATCTGACAATGCCCCAGTGGCAAGGTAGCAGAACTTTTCCAATCTAGTAAGGCTCACTTCTTTTTACAGTTAGAGATTAATTTTCGCACTTCAATTGCATCGCCTATTTCGCTTTTCTCTGTCATTGAATCTTCCAAACTCGCTGTGTAGCAATGATATCCTTTTGTTCGTCGTGGCTCCTTTCTCTATTTATTATGTCAGTTCATGGCATTCCTAATACCGTGAAATTCGGAACTCCAAGTTGAGTTTTTGGGGGAGGTGGTTGGGAGGTTGGGGCTATCCATGAGTGGGCTAATCGGCATTAGCAGGCCCTCACGGCACGTTCTTGGAGTTCAGCTGAGAATTCAGTTTCAGTCAACACCATTGGGTAATTAGCAAAAAATTTGCAATTTTGAGGGGGAACTATCTTTCTTGGGGTAAGCTCAAAATATAAATAGATTATTGGCGGTCCTTATGCACTAATTTTCGCAAGCAACCTGGGATCTACACACACGCATCTTTAAGAAATTGTGGACGCAAGGCTCGAATTTGATTACATCTGGAACATGCTTATGCAGATAAAAGGCAATCCCAATCTCATTTATTCTTAGAATGCAGAGTAGGCTTTCTGTCTTGGGTTTTCAATGCAACAACCAGTATCATTAACTAGACAAGAGCTAAGTGGTCGGAGAAGATATGCACTACCAGTATAACATTGCCCGATTTGTTAAAAAAGATCCACCAACGTGCCCTAGAATGGCTCTGTCTACGGCAATCAATGGCGGTGATTTAGAAAAGGTGAGGACTCATCCTAGCAAGCAAACCTGAAGAAAGAAACTCTTGATGATCTCAGACCAATGGGAATTTTCGCAAACCATGGCAGAATTGTAAAAATTTAAGCTGATAGATGAAAATGTGATTTAATATTATCTATTAAGACTCCCTCTCATGCTTGGGTTAGACTTTGATCTAAACTTAAAGCATGTAGATATATAATTGGAGAGTCAAATGGAGGCCTAGAAGGTTTAAATTTAGGAATTCATGCTCTAATATCATGTGAGATTTTCTGGGATCAACGTCATTGTTTTAAAAATATAAGCTAATAGATGAAATTATGATTTAATATTGAATATTCTAATTCTGGCTTTCATGAAACACCACATGCACCAGAATTATAAAGTCAAACACTTGTAAAAGTCATCATATATGAATAACAATAAACAGTGACCCCTTCTTCTCCAGATGGCCTCCAGAAAAACAATAAAGCCTTTTTCTCTCAATATTGAAGCAAAAGTCCCATTTGTTGTGAATACATCATGTAATTGGTTGGTCCAATGCTTTTCTTGCTCAAACCTTCAATAGAAGGACTTGGGAATTTTTTTGGTCTTACAAGAATTTTGAAAAATGTACGTGAATCGTTTGGCCAACTTTTTGCTTCCATAATTATGCTCTGAAAAGTGTTATGAACTCTGGGCATTGTCTTTTTTTTTTTTTTTGTGAAATTAGATAGAACAAATTATGATGGCACCGACGAGGTGGGAGAGAGACTAGAGAGCCCGTATTTTGTAAAAACAAATATTAGGTCTGGTTTAATTTTTTTTACCCAAAAAGAGTTTCTAACCAATATCCAAAGAATGATTGGTCACAAAGACCATACATGTTAATCATTCTATTTCTGTTCAAGAACTATTTTTTTTTTTTGAACTTATTTTTGGTCAAAAATCCGTTCGATAAAATAAATTCAATTTTGTATTTCTGCAACCAATTTTTATTCTAAAAATAGGTTTGGAACAAAAATAAGAAATAATTTTCTTTAATTTTTCTATTTCTAGAATAGAATTGAGAAATAAAAACTCTCCTTATTACTCATTCTTACTACCAGTTGGCCGCTCACTCACCATCACTCGTCGCCCAATCGCTATCGCCTATTGCTATCACCTGCCATTAGTTGGCCACCCACTGGCCATCGACCGCCGCCGCCGCACCATCGGACTCCACCGGTTGCTAGTTGCCTCTACTCGCTCCCTGTCACTCGCCCCTTGCCTTCTGTCACTACTTGGGAGTAATTTTGTGTTGATATCAAATGTATATTTTTATTCGAAAATCTAGGAATAGAAATAGAAAAATCTATTTATGATCTAGAAATTAATTTATGATCAGAATGGTTATCATTCGTGTTGACACCTAAATTTTGGCGATTTGTTTAATTTTTTATTAATTGCATTGAAAAATTAGGGATTAATTTCTAACCCCTTAAAAAAAATTCATTAAAATTGCATCACATATAGAGATTAGGAGCATTTGCGTCACTAGTTTTAAAATTTATCAAAAAAAAATTACAATTTTTTTTAAAAATTAAAAAAAAAAAAAAAAAACGGATCGGACTAGGCACAATCCTTTCCAATTCTCTTATCCTTTGTATCTTTTGTCTCTTGGGCCCAAGCCCAGCGCCTCTTTTTCCTTACCTTCCTTGGCCCAACCTTCTTCTCTTCTTCCTCTCTCTCTCTCCCTCACGCTCTCTGTAGAAAGAAGGAAAAGCAAAGTACAAGCTAGACGAGACTGGGATGGCGAGGGAGCAGAGGGGGGCAGCAGATTGTGTAGCATGATCTCAGGGTTGGAGTGAGGCCGGCAAAGCAGCTGGCGGTGGCTGGGGTCCATGCGTGCTTGCTGGCCGAGCATAAAAGTTAGAGTGCCAGAGGCTTTTAGGGGGGTTCTCAGTTGGTTTTTTTTTTTTTTTTTGGTCGAGAGAAAGCAAGATAGAGAGAAGGCTAGAAGCACGAAAGAAAGCTCACAATCGTGCCTAGAAAACACCCTCAGAAGCAACTCCAGAAAAGCAAAAAAAAAATAAAAACTCAGAAATTCCAGATCAACCTAAAATTAGCCAAAACCTTCAACTAGAGAGCGAAACTTCACTCAAAGATCTTTCCAACCATAGGTTACACATCCAAAATGGAGATCGGAAAGACCTCCTAAAGGGGTAGCATGGTGGTTTGTTTGTCGAACAAGGGCTCGGTGGTTCATTGGAGGGAGAGGGCAACGATTCAATGACGATGGAGGCAACAGATGAAACAAAGCCGAAGCTAGAGGGGTAGCGTGGTGGCTCGTTTGTCGAACGAGGGCTCGGTGGTTTGTTGGAGGGAGAGAGATGGGGCAAAGTTGAGAGAGAGAGAGAGAGAGAGAGAGAGAGAGAGAGAGAGAGAGAGAGAGAGAGAGATTCTTCAGTCGAACACAATGGTTCATTGATCGGATGAGGGATCAATGGAAGAGAGGAGACGACAAAGAGAGAGAAAGTCGGATGAGAGAGAGAGCGCGTGCAAGGGAGAGAAAAGAGAGAGAGAGTGTGTGTAGGGGAGAGAGAAATTTTTCCCTGACATTTAGCCCCACTTATGGCACGTGTCATAATCTTAATGCCCTTCCAATTTGTTGCGCTGGCACATCTCATGTAGCCAATATTTTCTCAACATATTACACATCAAATCATATAGGTTGAACTCAGGAAACATTATTGCCACATAATTGTTGCATTGGTTTCCATTCTTCTCAAATTTATCTTTGAAAGATGCTTCTCGCATAAGCTAACATGACTAGCCTCATATTTGTGCATTTATGCACGGCTAATTGAAAGTAAAACAAGGCGAAGGAATAAGGATTTGCAGATAAGATTGATGTCTCCACTTGATAAAGAGTACCCTCTCGGTATTCTAGGACATCTTAAAGCTCGCTCCTCTTAAAATGCCCCACAAGCTCTTAGAAGGTAATTGCTTAGATTCACTTGCCTTGGTTGCTCCATCGGAAGGGGAGTGATGTTAGAATGGATGAGTAATTATTGGTGGCGAGAAATTTGGTAGGTAAAGATTGTGGAGACCGAAAGGTTACGAGCTAAGTTTTATAAAATCTAACGTAAAAATTGAGCTTTATGAAACTTGTTAATTTAGGGATGATGACACAAATGACATATTTAAATGTTGGCTCAATGTGTAATATAGTTTATGAACTTTTAATTTGTTTAATATATTCTATGAATTTAAGGCCAATATTCCATGATAAATCCTTAGATTATATTTTTTTTTGGTCAGTAAATCCTTAGATTATATGAAAGTGTCAAATATTATCCTTCTATCAATTTAAATTCAGGAATAATATTGAACATTTTCATATAGTCTAGAGACTAGTTTGAACATATACCAAATATTTTTGTATAATCTAGGATAACATTGAACATTTTTAGTAAATTTCTAACCCACTACTTATCAAATATGTAAACTCAGAGCATATCAATCTCTGTTGACAATCAATGTGGCATTGCATGCTTTGTCGCCACTCTAGATAATCGACCAAAAAGCATATATTCATAAATATAACTCTAATGGAATCACTTTCTGAAAACTACAGACATGGAAAATACAATGTGGACTCCTTATAATACAATGTTAGTAAACCAATTAGAATTTCCCCTTGGAACATTAATCGCATTCAAATTCCTACATATTGATTAATGTAGGAATTTTCTAGATGTCACATAAGATTTTGAATTTCTTTGTGAGATTGTTGTGACCTACCCCTTGTTAGGAAGGAAAATGGGATTCGGAGTATTGTCTAAAAGGTAAGCCTACAACCCTCGATTAGATGCGAATCTCTCAAACCCACACCCTGCACAAAGTTAGGTATTTAAATTGATTCCGTAATAATTTTCCACCGCTAGCCTATTGGGGTCGGTTAGAAACCAAGTAAGGCATGAGATTATATTTCACTTCCTAGAGAATCTATAGTCGGGGACTTGATTACATTAATTAATCAATTAGTGCATTTTTGGTACTTAATCTTATTCATTTCAAAAATATTTTTGTCAAGCGTTCTAGTTTGATTTTAGACTTTGGGGTGACTATATAGGTGCGCAATCATTTGACAACCAAGGTGCCGTTAAGTAAATTGCATTGAGAGAGCAAGAACCTAACATTACCAAATAAGGGGCATGTCATCTCTAACTAAGCTAAAGGGAAACCATAATCAACATATTAAAAGTGCGTAATCAAAGACATTCGTTTTTAAGAACAATCGGAATCCAATCGTAAAGCCATAACTGCTTGTTCAATTTTTTAGCACAACTTCTTCTCAATGATTTCCCCATAATTTAAGAGAAAACTGCCCAAAAAAAAAAACTATTTTTTAAAGCTTTTTCTGACTTTAGGAAAAATAAAAAAAATTTCCGGAATTTTAAACTAATTTTTTAAAAATATTAATTTTTAAACAAATGTTTTTGTTTTACTCAATTAATTAGTAGTCCGAAAATAGGGACCTGTCAAGAACATGGATGAACTTGGACTCACGGTTTAGACTAGAGGGCATAATTGATCTTATGCTCAAGCCCAATCCATTTCTACCATTTCTAAGCCCAATTTGGAAAAAACTCCCACGTAAGCCAGCCCACTTTTCCACTAAAGCTACACCAAGTCCACTTCTTTGCAACTGAATACACTAAGCCTATCTTACTAAAAAGAACTCAGCCCAAGCAGTTCTAAAAATGAAGCCAGCCCGAATCTGTTAAAACCACTCAAGCCCAAAATTACTCAATTAATTAGATAAGCCCAGATTCAACAAAACGCAACTTAAGCCCTTATTGTCGTCTCCCTCTCCTTTTTGTCTTCTTTCTTTCTTTCTTTCTTATTCTTTATTTACTGGTTCGTTCCCTCCCTTTACCGAGCGTGAGTCGTCTTCCCCATGACGCCTCCTTCAGCGAAGCAGCCATCCCCCAGCCGAACTCTCACCGGAAAGTTCTTTCGCCTCAACAGCAACCGCCGACGCCAACCTGCGTGGCCGCGAACGAGCGGTGCGGTCGCCTCCAGCAGTCTCAAACTCGGGCGACCCCACTGACCCGATTGGAGACGTGACAGATCCGAACCCACCATCGGTTGAAGTAGGCGACAAGGATATGCCGACTAAGTAGCCACGAACGAAGGAAACATGGAATGACAACCAGCATTCTGAAAGCAAAGCGAAAATCGAAGTGTTCATAGATCTAACTGAGACATTTTCACAAACAATTGACGTGCGCTACCGAATCTTAAGGTTTCCAGATCCACCGGGACTCGAACCTACGCCGGCGACCTCGATGTACGACGTACGGGGACTTTGGAAACAAAATATAGAGACAGCGAGGGCCAGAGCTCGCGCGAGCCGGACGGCCGCGAGCTCCGACGCGGCGCGCCCAAAACAGAACGCGAGCAGAGCCGAGCCTACCTGTTCTGCTCGAGGACGGCGCCGGGAAGGTCGTCGGACGGGTCTGCGAGCGGCCGAGGCGCCCTCTCTTGCTCTCTCAGTCGCTCGGACCTCTCACTCTCCGTTCTCCGTCTCTCCCCCCTCTCGGTATCTCTCCCTCTCTCGCCTTTAAGCACCGGCGCGCATGGCCTCCTGTCGTGCCAGCTGCCGCTGCCGGCCTGCCCCCGACCGAACGTCTTGCGCGACGTTCGCCCTTTCCTCTCTGTCTCTGTACCTTCCGTCCTCTCTGCCCTTTCTGCAGAACGCGGGAGAGCGTGAGGGAGAGGGAGTCCATGAGAGAGAAGATGGTGGAAGAGACCGAGCTTGGAGAAAAGAAGAAGGTTGGCCGGCCCGCGAGGAGGAAAGAAGAAAAGAGAGAAGAAGGAAGCAGGGGCCGGGCGGGCCCAGCCCTGGCCCGGCCCTCTTCCCTTTTATTTAAATTTAAATTTTTAAATTTTTTAAAAAAATTTAATACTAGTAATTCAAATGTTCCTAATGTCTATATGTAGTGCAATTTGATAAAAGTTATTTTAGCTAGAGTTAAAATATTAATCCATAATTTTCTATATATTTAGTAAATGATTAAACAAATCACCAAAATTTAAGTGTCAACGGAAGTTAAGAGATTATTTCGTAAGGATTTGTGACCATTGAGTTATTGGGTGTAATTGGGAACTAAGAAATATTAAGAGTGTTTGAGTGATTCAAGTATAATTATAATCTTCATTATATTACTTATCTATAGTGATATTTTTGTTGCTCTCCATGAACATAGGCCACAATGACTGAGCTACGTAAATTTTATGTCCAATCTATTTTCTTGTTAGTCTACTTTATTTTTCAATTTCTTGTTTTCGCGATTGAGTCATGTGAATTTCAAGAACACATCCACTTGCTTTTGGATGAGGTTTCCATATATGAGCTCACCATAGCAAATCTCTCTCTCTCTCTCACCCATTGTATTTTACAGACAAAGAGGCCGCAAAGAAAAAAGAAATCAAGAGAAAAAAATGGATTAGTTAGAGGAAAACCAATCAACCCTCAGCGTTTTTTTGAAAACATTTCTGACTATAATTGTTGAAACAAATGTCGATTTGATGGACAGTATGACAACGCGCTTTTTGGAATTTTGACGCTCTCCCTAGTCCCTCGTAGTAGGCCAAGGGACAAAAGAATCTGAGGGAAATCCATCCTTTTTTCCAAACACGACGTCTTTTTGTCACTTTCTTTGACCACCTTCCTTGCCAGGCTGAGCTGCCTCTGTTTGTTAGATGTCATCAAATAGGATTCCATCTCCTTAATTTTGTCTTTCTTTCTTTATGTGATGGCGAAGAACATTAGTCGATTCATCTTGTTTGTTCTTTTGGCTTTACATAATCTATGGGGTTCTAAAAGGATCCTCATTCCCGATTTACTTTTTGATGCATATATAAAATGGTTGGGACGGAAAGTCATTAATTTGACGATTAAGACCATAAATTCCAAATGCGATTGGTCGATGAGCAAGTGGATCTCTCCCCTCTCCTTACAGTGTTTGGTTGCCAGACATTTATGTATGTTCCAAGAGATGAAAGATCCAAACTTAATGATGAGTCTAAACAATGTATCTTCTTGGATTATGGACATGAAGAGTTTAACTACAAATTATGAGATCTAGTTGCAAAGAAAGTTATTAGAAGTTGAGATGTGGTGTTTTGTAAGCATCAAACTATTGAAGACATCGGCAAGGTTGAGGGACCAAAGAATATAGCTCAATGTTCGGTTAGTTTCAATCCAAATCCTCTTATCGTGGATAGAAATCATGGGGAAGAAGTATATGGAAATCATGAAGATGATGAATCCTCACATAATATTGATTCTTTAGCTGAGACAGGTGAAATAGTCGAGTAAGAGCAATCCATCCTATCTCAAATTAGAAGATTTGAAAGAGAGTGTAGATTTTCTAAAAAATATTTGCCACATGAGTATGTATTACTCACTGATGCAGGAGAGCCAAAAACTTATGAAAATATTATGTCATGTGAACTAAGGAATGAGTGGCATGAAGCCATGCAAGAGGAGCTTAGATCCTTGCATGAGAATTACACATTTGAATTGGTTATGTTACCTAAAGGTAAAAGAACACTCACAAATAAGTGGGTGTACAAGTTAAAGACAAAAGAAAATAGTTTGTAACCACGATATAAGGTTAGGCTTGTTGTGAAGGGCTTTAGTCAAAATAATGGCATAAACTAATTTTAAAGAGATTTTTTCATCGGTTGTAAAGATGTCTTCTATTTAAGTTATTCTTGGGTTGGTTGCTAGTTTGATTTTAGAAATTGAAAAACTTGATGTAAAGATGGTTTTTCTTCATGGAGACATAGAAGAAAAAATATATATGGAGTGACCGGAGGGTTTTGAAGTTGAAGGTAGGGAGCAACTTGTATGTAGATTGAGGGAAAGCTTATATGATCTCAAGCAAGCACCAAGGCGATGGTATATGAAGTTTGAATCATTCGTGGAAAAACAAGGATACGGTAAAACAAACTTCGATTCTTGTGTCTTTATAAAAGAATTCTCAGATAATGATTTTCTTATCCTCCTACTTTATGTGGATGACATGTTGATTGTTAGGCATGATATTAAGAAAATCAAGATCTTGAAAATGAGTTGAGTAAAGCTTTTACAATGAAGGGCCTAGGCCCGGCTAAGCAAATCCTAGGGATAAGAATTACTTGTAATAGGAAGAAGAAGAAACTATGGCTATCTCAAGAAAGGTACATTGAAAATGTGCTTGAAAGATTCAATATGAACACATGTAAACCGATAAGTACTTCACTTGTAGGCCATTTCAAGTTGAGTAGTAATGAATGTCCTTCGAATGGGAAAGAGAATGAAGAGATGATGAAAATTTCTTATGCATTGGCCATGGGTAGTTTGATGTATGCCATGCTTTGTACAAGACTTGATATTACTCATGCAATTGGTATTGTAAGTAGATTTCTCTCTAATCCAAGTAAGGAGCATTAGATTACTGTTAAATGGATTTTGAGCTATCGTAGAAGCACTTCTATACCTTGCTTATGTAATGGAAATCCGAAACTTGAGTGGAGTGGTTAATCAGATGCGGACTATGCCGATGATGTTGATTTCTGGATATTCAAATCAGGTTACATAATGATCTTGTTAAGGGGAGCTGTTTCATGGCAATCGAGATTACAAAAATGTATTGCTTTGTCTACAACTGAAGTGGAGTATATCGCAATTACCAAAGGAGGTAAAGAATTCTTGTGGATGCAAAAATTCCTACGAGAGTTGGTCTTGAAACGAGAGAAGTTTATTCTATATTGCGAGAGCATGAGTGCGATCTATCTTAACAAAACTCTGGTGTTACATTCAAATTGAAGCATGTTGATGTAAAGTATCATTAGATATGAGAGAAGTTAGAAAAGAAACTTTTCCTACATGAGAAAGTTCACACCAATGACCAAGGCATTGCTCGTGGTGAAGCTTGACGCTTGTAAAAGAAAAGCAGGCATGAGGGACATTCCCACATGAGATGGAGAAGAAGATTTGTTGGCTAAGTCCACCTTTATGTGGGGCCCAGCTAGCATTAAATAAATAAAAACGAAAAAAAAAACAAAAGGAAAAGAAAAGAACAAAAAGAAAGTGGGGTGGCTTCATGTAGTCATCTGCCCAAAAGTGAGGAGAGAGAGAGAAAAAGAAACCACCGAAACAAGAAAGAAGAGAAGATAAGAAGAGGACTATAATTTGTGGTATAGATTCGAAGGCCAAACGTTGACAAAATCGATTCAAATTTGAGTATATTGTTCATGAGACTGAGGGTTACCGGTTGATAGTTTTCATTCATTGAGAACCGCCTCTAAATTCTCCAATTGCAGTTAGGGTTTTCTTACTCTGAATTTTATCCATCTATGTGATGATGAAATGAGAATGTAATGTTGATATTGAGCCTTTAATGTATAGTTAGAGAAGAATACTTTATATATCTTGCTATTCTTGATGATCAATGGATGTTTTTGGGTGGTCCGTGTTTTTTTCCGTAATGAATTTTCCACGTTAAATCTTTGGTATCATTAATTGCTTTGTTTACTTATCATTTGCATATTGTGAGGCTATATATTGTTGGTTGTCGCTAGGGATTAAGAGAATTTCGGTTGATTTAGTTTTGAGGGAGAAATTGATCATAGATCACATTCAATTTTATGGTTAATTGTGTCCTCGGATTCTCCCCAGCCTATGGAAAATGACGGTCATCATACTGCAACGCAAATGGGGAGCGACCACTTTCCTTATGAAGGATTCGGGAAATCATTTTATTTCCACCTTCAATATGCTGATGCCAATTTGGTAAGCAGAGATGCCGACAATGCCTTAAGGATAGTGACAAAGACCGAGCGCTATCATTTGCAGATCATGTTTAAAATTGCTTAATACGGGGTCAATTTCTCTTACGGTGGTCCCGGTTTTCAGCTCAGTGTTCGAAGTAGTAAATAGCGGCTAAGCCATAGAGCAGACCTCTTTCGCGGGTACATTATGTGCAGATGGTTTTGAAATGGTGTCCGGAAGATAGTGTCCATTATTGTTTTTCGAAGTATGATCACATTGGTTTGAAGTTCAGATGCATTGTCACCTTGGGATTTCCGCTGATGAGATAGCAACAATTTGATAATCAGTTGCGAGTTTCCATGAGAGTCTTAAAAGTTCATGTCTTGACGCATCTCTCTTACAGCATACGTTAATGTACTTCGAGCTAGATTGAGTCGACATGAGCACCCAAAACAAAATGATGTGGTCACAGCAAACGGGCTAATGGAGTATCTTTTTTTACTGCTAAATGGCAGTTTCAGCCCAAAACTATCCTGACATGACATCTATATTTAAAATTGTAGTTTTAAAAGATGCAAATATTCTAAAAGAGAAATAAAATTTTCAATTTATATTCTTAGATGAGTTTCTAAGTAAAAGTATGCGTTTGATAACGACATAAAAATTTTCCCTTCCAAGCAACGGCGGCAGATGACAGCGAGCAACCAGTAGTGGACGAAGACCGACAGTGATGACGATGGACGGCAGGCAGCAGACAGTAGTGGATGATGAGAGGTGGTTTATGGACGGTATAGTAGCGATGACGAATAATGAAAAGAGTTTTTTTTATGTTGCAAGCCTATTTTTGCAGTAAAAATCTATTTCAAAAATAAAAAAAAAAATGAAATAGTTTTACCAAATTTCTGTTATGGAAATAATTTTGAAATAGAAAAATAATTTTAAAATAGAAATAAAATGATTATCATATGCGCTTTTATGCGGTGCTAGCTACCACACCATGTAAAAAGGTATGGCGAGAGTTCTCAGAGAATATCGCATTTTTTGTAACGCAAAGTCGGCAACTTTCCCTAAACATGACGGTCGTCATCCGGATATGGTCAATACAATCAGAGACATGTACGGTCGCCTCTACTGAGGAAACACCGAAGGCTTAACAAAGTATGTCCAAAGGCATATTCTTCCTCTATACACTTCTCATCTTCGTCTTTTCATTGAATGGAAAGAACAGAAAGCCATATGGCAGCCTTTCCACCGTGCAGATTGCGCATGCCATCCTCACATTTTCCAGTGCAATTCTAGAATGAGAATGAGAGATCGATAAAAAAAAAAAAAAATGATAAAAGAAGGGAGATAAATGCAGAAAATATATCATTTATAAAAACAAATGAAGAGAGCCGCTAGGCGCCAATGTTCTGGGGGCAAAATGCAAGTAATAGACCTTCACCTGTCAACTTCGTAGGCTACATCAGGGCGAAGACCAAGCATTTCATCTATGGGTTTCATAGTGTGCTTTTGTTTTGTTTTTTTGTAGCTCTGGTTCAAGCCAAGTATCAATCAGGTAATTAATTTTGCGGGATGTTACAGCTTTTTTTTCTCATAATACTGGTGATAGTCAGCCTCGCCATCCTTGATTGTCTTTCCCGCGGCTTGATTTTTCCATCGTAGTTTTCGTACACGAAACGTTGCCACGACTGAGAAACTTCCCTGAAGGAAGAAGGAAGTGTTACACCCTTACGACCGCTGGCGACCAAGACCACGAGATACCGCGTTCGGCCAGCGTTTCATGTGCGGAAACTACGACGAAAAAATCAAGCCGCGGGAATGGCTGTCTATCGAGGATAGCGAGGCTGACTATCATGTCACCTTTCTAGAACACATTGACTATAATTTTCGCTTTCTGTTATTAAGGTGGGGCGAACTTGTCCACAAGTACTGATAGAAGGTCCTTTTTAAAAAAAAAAAATTAAAATAATTTTGTCATGAAAAGTGGAATTCATTCTCTCAACTTACAAAAATTAAATCTAGTCCTAAAATTTGTCAGATTGATACAATTAAGTCTTTCCGTTAACTTTGTCCAACTTGATTAATGAAAAATGGTGACTTGATTTCTTTTTATTTATTTATTTATTTGATTTCTCTATCCTATGTGATGATGACATGTCTAAACAATGTTAATGATTCTAATTTGATTTTTTAATAGAATTTTTATTTAGATTATATTAAAAAGTAAGTTAACTTAAAGAAAGGGAAAAAATGAGGTGAAGGTTGCCGCTGCCCTTCATTGCCGAGAAGGGTGGGCAATGGTGGGGTAGCGAGGTGGGGTAGCGAGCGCTTGTTCATCACCTTTTTTGAAAAAAAAAAAAAGTTAGCTAATTATTTAATTTAATAGATATTAAATTTGGATTAAAAAAATTAGATTTGGACCAAAACGGTATTTATTTCAGCCTAATGCTTTATATTTTAACCATATTATCGCCACGTTAAAGAGAGAAAATAATAACAAAAACCATGTCAACAATTTTTTGTTAGCCAAATTATACGAAATGAATGGAAGGAGTCGATTATACCAATTTGTTTTAGGATTTTATTACACCTTTTGTAAGTTTAAAACTCTATAACATTTTCATGACAGATTTTAAGAATTCCACTAGACTTATCTCATGTTTCTTATAGATTGCTTTTGTAATTTTATTTTCATTGAAGGCACTATACAACTTACATTTGCGGACGAAGACCTAGCAGCAAGTCTTGGTCTTCTTAAGTTGTAGACTGTGTCTCAGTTACAAACCGAAGAAAATTCAAGATGAGACTAATTGACTTTTAATTCATCAATTTTACAAAAATCGACTAAAAATTGACTTTTTGTCGATACTGAAATTTTCGATTCCAATTGGCTAAATTCAAAATTAACCAATTTCTAAACATTTTTAGGATAATTTCCTTTACATCACTTGATATGGGAGTTGTAACACATTTAATTGTCAAGTCAATTTTGAGATTCCAAGCTGAAGGCGAATTTGCCCAATTTCGGGTGCCAATCAAGGGTATGGTCGATTCTTCATGACCGATGCCAATTAACATAATCATCCAATTGAGTCCAAGAAACTTAATTTCAATATCAATTTTGGCAAAACTATAGCAATTTAGCTTAATTTGCCCAAAATAGCTAATTGGTGATCTATAAGACCAAAAGGGATCGACCCAATTAGCCCAATTTGTTTTTAGGCTAAGGTCCAATTTGACCAATTGAACCTCAACTATATATCGTGACCTAACTCAGTGCAATCTAAAGGAAATTAGGAAAAATCGCGGCGCAATAGGTCGATGCGGGTGTATTGAGCTAACCCAATTCAAACAGGTTCATTCTGATTAGATTCAGTTTGACCCAAGTTATTAGGCCAATCATCCAATTGAGCAAAATGGTGAGGGCAATTAGGAAAATTATGGCGAAATTAAGCAATTTGAGAATCCTAAGCTAACTTGGTCAACCAGAGTGGGTTCGGCCACATTCGGCCACATTCGGCCAACCCAATTGGACCGGGGCCGACCAATCCAGCTCACCAGCCACCATGGCCAGTCCCCTTTCTTTCACACTCAAGGAAATTACAAAGATACTCTTGGTGAAATTATAAAAATATCCTTATGCCTAATCACCAATCTCTACCAATCATTCGCCGATTGGTACAATTTTTCTTTGCCAATTGTAAAATGGTTAAGACTTAATTGGCAAAAAAAAAAAATTTAGGATTAAATTGTCACAATTATAATAGGTTTATGACTTTTTTGGTAATTTTCCCGTTGAAAATATGAGCCACAACTCATCCTTCTCATAATTTACTGGATTGATTTTCATGGTGGAGGCCTCTAGCAGGAAAAAAAAAGGAAGAAAATTTCACAACGTGTTGTAATAATGATTTGTGTAAAATATGTCGTTTTCGAACTTACCAACAGTCCATATGTCATTAATCAAAAGTTGTCTATAAACATTGAGACTTGGAGACGAATACTCAGCTGCAAGTCTTGGTCTTCTTGTATTATTGCCATGACTCAGTCCACTGTGAACAGAAGATGGGGTCGAGTATTTTCTTAGTATTTCCTATAGAAGAAGAGAACGATTTCAAATAATTATCGTCTGAATACGGGTCAACCATGAACATGCCTTCTAAAGTAGAAATAATTACGTTAGGATTTTTGTTGGGTTGGATTCAAATTTATGGAAGTTAGGATCATGTTGTCCAGATTTATCAAACCCTTGAATTACCGTCATTTGTGGCAACTGTTTTTCCTATAGGAATATAAAGGGCTTAAAAAATGAGGATACAAAATACTTAGTAGCAACGAAAAATGCCGGGCCATAACAGACGACATACTAGTGAACGCTGTTTCCAGAAATTATTCATTGTTGATTTATTTGGGCTTAGCTATGACACTTAAGAAGGACAAAACTTCAGGATTGGAATATATGCACATAGGTCATCAGCCACCGATAATTTGCCGGGAGACAAGCAACATCTTAGTGAACCGAGAACTGCAGAGGCGAAGTTATCCGATTTTGGATTGTCCGGAGATTTAGTTGTGGAAAATAGGAGTCACTTGATGTAGCAGATACATAGATTAATTTCTTATCCATGTTTTACTATGTAGTATGTATCTTAAGCATAAAGATTCATATTTCGTAAGCATTGACTATGGAGCCACCAACATCTATCTTGATCATGACATATATCACACAGATGGATGACGCAATTCATTAATCTCGAAAGGAACCCGCAAGTGCTCAATGAGAACTTTGGCATGAAATATGAGATGAGGTCGAAGAATTTGAGGAATTTCGCGAACAGAATGAGGAACGGCACCAAGGGAAGGGCAATAGGAATTTCTGGGGAAGAGTGGACTCCTATTCCTATATATACAAGGACATTATGCTTGTGCTTACATCTGATGACGGACTCGTGAACGTTGCTTCTGGAGTTCCTTTCATCTCGACAACGTCATCTACCCGATTAATTTCGGATCACATTTTTCTCCTCAAAAAGATATGTGGGATAGGTAGCAGAGTGCACCGTCGCCCGCGATTGCCCTCTCCATAATGCTAGACAAATTCTGACCTGTCCCCAAAGAATTCACATTTCACATGGTTGAAGTAATTAACCGGGTTTAATCCGTCAACCAATGCATCTCAGCTCTTAGATCACCGGGAGAAATGCATCCCTTTTGTGCTTTTATCTCAAGAGACGAAACACATACCACGTGTCATGAATGAGGTCTATGGTCAAATTTAGTGAACATTGCCATAAGGTACCCAGAATATGTCTATGATTAAATTTGGACAGGTGGAGTAGCCAATCTTAGGGACACGAGGAATTTCATGCGGAGGTCATATGCCATGATCACATCTAATAACTATTATTTGGTCAAGACTTAATTATATTATGTGCCGTGAATACATGCTTACACGATTCAAGCAACTAAGTAGACCAATCCGTGTTGTTTACAAAAGCAATTCTTCGATTTTTTGCACGCACAACTCTTGATGATTCTTCACCACTTCCACTTTGTTTCTCTTGTCGAATATTGTGATGACTTTGATAATATGGCGTTACTCTACGGATATATGGCTAATGGTAATTAACAGCGACACCTATCAGTAATAGGTAGGTCCTTCCTGAGCTTCACCCTACTGGCGTTTGCAGTGATATGACTAGAGTTTTGGTCTTTGGCATCGATGAGGCTATAATAACACGAGGAAGCTAAAACTCATCGTAAAAGTATGAAATAAACAATATTCTCACAGTCAAGATATAAGATGATTTGCTGAACATATTCATCTGATAGGCAGGTAAACCATCAACATCTACTCAAATGTGTTGCTACTTAGCAGAAAAACTTAGCCATGTCTTCCTATGGTGATCCTAACTAATGTAAACAAAATTTCAGACCAGAAATTCACCTAAGTGGAAACGGGAAACTTCTAATTAAGTACGGTAGGAAAGGTGAGACAAATGCTCGTCACTTGCTAATCAGTGCTGTCTCCATAACGATAGTCCAGAGTTGAAAGAGTTGAAGGAAATAGTGTAAAGTACTTATTTCTGGTCTCTTTGCATTCGAGTTCAACTTCATATTGCATCCTCTCAGAAAGAAAATTTTGTGCGCTTTGCAGGGGACGATCCAAACGGTCTTGAAGTCAATCACGGTGTCCTGTAATAATGATGCATGTAAAAAATAATTAGCGCATAACATGATATATTATTTCGAATTTTGTGATGGTCGACATGTCGTCCATCGAAAGCTTTCTATTGACGTTTCTTTTGGTTCTTAGACATTGATACATTTGCCGACGAAGACCTAGCAGCAAGTCTTGGTCTTCTGGTACTGTAGCCGTGACTCAATCAATTACAAGCACCGCGTGAGGTCGTGGGTATGGAGAACTCACGATATAAATGTAAGGCGTGCATGCATATATCTTCCTCACACTACTCTCTTCGACAATCTCCACCGCTCAGAAGATAATGGAAAGATCAATTACAGCTTTCTCGTTTGCGTTGGCTGCTGCCTTAGCTTCAGCCCTAGTCCTTGTGGTTCAAGCCCAACTAAATCCAGGTATCTCTCGCTCTCTCTCTTAGAGACAGGCCATGGCGGAGCCAGATCCGACTCCTGTCAAGGAGACAGATAGATAGATGTGTTGAATCTTGATAAGTTTTTAAATTAATTTCATGCATTTATAATCAAGAGTAGCACCATGAAAGAACGTCACCTGTCTCTCCACTTCCCGGGCAGAAGCAAAACCTTTTTTTGTTATTCCTTGAAACGTTGATTACAAAGGAAATATATTGCATCAGTCTGCTGAAACCATCATTCCATGTGCCATGCAGGGGAATGTTCATTGATTCCTTTTCAATCACACAAATCAAGCAAAAAAAAAATACAATTTTCCCATGTATTATGACATTAGTGAACAACAATAATAGATATGAGCAAAATAATTTAACTTATTTATAGTTTTTATGATGTATATTAATTTATTGTAAATTTAGAGTGATGTTTGTTAACTTTCTTAATTATAAAAACATAACTATGTTCTGAGCTATAGAGTTTGTACTCTTAATCAAATACAAGTATATATTGTCAATTCTAGATTAAATCGATTAATTTCTCGTTCTATTTTATATTCACAATACCTTTTTCATAACCTTAAAAATAATTTATTAATCTATGATTCCATATCTACATTTCTTTTATTTGAGGCAACTAATGTGATTAGAGTCCTACTTCTAAGATATTCTATCCATATCTCCACAGCTTCGCTCTTCCGTTCATTATATCAATCATAACACTATCCATTACTTGTGATGTGAACCTCCATTTCAAACAAATGCTTGATTGCTCTTTTCATATCACGGAATGAAGAGAGTCCTAAATTTTGACTAATAAAAAAATGGTCTGATTTGTTCCCAGAAACAAATAAATAGATTATGAATTGGTCTCATCTGACGTGGTCTCAATTTAAAATGGAAAATTTAACACTATTTCTTGGAAAAGTCATAATTCCAGCGATTATTTATTTCATGTTCATTTTCTATCCTTCCAGGTTTCATAAGTATCGACTGCGGAGCACCGAATTCATACCCCGACTACGAGACCAATATAGATTTTTTAACGGATAAAGGATTCATAGAATCTGGAGAGAGCATGCAGATATCCACAAAGTTCATCCGCCAAAATTTCCGACAATGGTTGAAAAATCTAAGAAGTTTTCCTAGTGGGATGAGAAACTGCTACACCTTGAAACCAGACAAAGGCAAGAACAACACGTACTTGATTAGAGCATCATTTTGGTATGCGGCCTATGATGATAAGAACCGACCTCCCATATTCGACCTATACATCGATGTTAATTATTGGGCTACGGTTGATAGTTCTGGTAATAACTACCACGAAATTGTCTATGTGGCCCAAAGGGATGATATACAAGTGTGCCTCGTAAATATTGGCCAAGGAGTGCCCTTCATTTCGGCATTGGAACTTAGAACTTTGGACAATTCTCTGTATCAAATTGAATCAGGAATTCTCATTCGTTATATCAGATATGACGTCGGAGGCTTAAAAGCGTCCATCAGGTGAGCTCTCTTTTTTTCTTTCTATGTTGTTACAGAAATAAACAAATGTAACATGTGTTAAGCAAGGAATAGCCTATTAATCAGTTGATACCTCCTATATACTATTGACAAAAGGGTCAATTTATATTGGGGTTGCTCTAACTTAAACTATATACTTAGAATTGAAAGACGTTCTCTATAGAGGGAGGTCGATGACTCAGAATAATGGGTGTTTTCAAGGATCCTAGGGAGCTTTTCCCAACCCTTTAATAACCGTCAGATTGAAATGAGTAAGTCTCACGCATCGTAAAACCTTTATGTTTTTGTGTGTTACGATTTACGAAATATGGCTAAGGAATTACGATAAGTTACAACCAGAGGGTTCCCCCTTAAATACTAGGGACTTCCCTTTTGATCAGTGAAAGTTTTAGGGAGTGATAATTGAGCCAATAATCACCCAATCGGAGGCCAATTTAAAGACAATGGCCTCGAAGTAGGATTGGGGGCAAGCGCATTTGAAAATTTCATTTGATAATTGGCATATGGAACATGCTACGCGGGACATTGCACTGGCATCACAGGAATTTTGTGAAAATGTCCCACTCAGGTACCCGGAAGATGTTTATGATCGCATCTGGGAAAGACGGACCTTTAACTGGTCCCTGCTCAACCCCGGGAACGGAACGTCTGCCTCTGAATTGTCCATAAACAACGACGCGTATAAGGTTCCAGGAGAAGTCCTCCTCACCGCTCAAACGGGGAATGATGCCACTATTTTTTTCCCATCAAATAACTCGACGAATAGATGGGTTGGGTACTTTTATTTTGCTGAAACACAAAGCTTGCTGAGCGGCCAGCAAAGGGAGTTCACGGTTTCTACAAGCGATGGCCAATTCACGGAGACAGTGAGGCTCGAGTACTTGAAGCCGGTGACTGTAATTTCCACTCCTATCACAGGGTCCATGATCAACTTCTCATTCCAAGCACAGTCTGGACATCCACCACCGATCATCAACGCCCTGGAGGTCTTTCTTATCCGAGAACTTCCGAATGTACCCACAGCCCTAGATGATGGTAATATTTCACGCTTCTACATGCTCTTGTGCTAGTGCTACGATAAATAATGTGAAGTACAGCCTTGGCATGAAACTTGGCTCACTTGGCTTTGGTATTAGATTGCTAGATTGAAAGGAAGAGAAACCAAGTATTGAAAGTAAAATTTATTAAAATAAGTGTATATTCAATTCAACACTCTAGAGATTAGAAGAGTACCCTCGCACTACTCTTGGACACTTTTGAAAATTCAGACCTCCTAGGACACCTTACGTGCAAACTCTAGGAAGCTAATTTCTTACCACTAGCTTTGGTTGCTCCAATGAAAGGGGAATTGCGAATTTATAAGAGATGGATGAGGATTGGTAGACGTGATGTTATAAAACTGTGGTTTTAAAGGGGGTTAAGGATAAGCTAAGCCTTTTTGTGGTCATTCAGAGTGCACGGAAAAATCTGCGGTGAAAATTTAGTTTATAGATGATTGTAAACCCAAATAATCTAGAGGAGATAGTGAAGAGTTTTCTTCGAGTGAGCTTTAAAAAATTAAAGTTGCTGATTAACAGTCTATTCCTTGCTCAGCATAGATTTTTACTGTAAAATCACTTCAAATTGCACATGGAAGTTGTTTTCACCAATTCCTTAATGTTACCATTCTTTAGATAGGGAAAGATGAAATTCAATGCATGACTTCAATCTACTCGAAATCCCCATCTATCATTCTTCTCTTGAAGTAAACTAATCTTGTTGCATTCTCAACTACAGTAAAAGCTCTCGCTGACACCAAGGCAGAGTATACTATCAATAAAGATAGTTGGCAAGGGGATCCATGTGTACCAAGAAACTTTTCGTGGGATGGTGTGAATTGTAGCTATGGAGATACTCCGAGGGTTATTTCGTTATAAGTCTCCTTGCACTATTTCTTGTAGGATGATGCTGGTGCCACCGGTGAAACTTTAGAACAATTATCTTTTCTTCTTGAAGAATTGAAGGCTTTTCCTCATTCTTCTTGACAAATGGGAAGTTCATTCCTCCATATGACTCCATTAATTTATAATAACTCCTTCATCAGTTGTGTGCTTCTCCATGTGCTTCTCCATTTTAATCTTAGGTTACATTGAGTTTTCTACAATTTAGTGCATAAACTTTTGTGTATCAAACCAGCATTATTGCCTTTGTGAACATGGTAATGACACAGCTTTCTCTCATGTGATCGATTATGGCCAGAAACCTGAGCTCTAGCAATTTGAGGGGCATCATCTCTTCTTCACTATCAAATCTATTGGAATTGGATTCCTTGTAAGTAAGAGCATGATTACTGTTCAAATGTGTTGTGACATCCTACTTTTTGCTAGGGAGCTCGTTCTTTCTTATTCTGAAGAAAAAGTAACTTTGGAGGCTTCTAGAGTGATCGTTTACCGGAATAAGCTTATGTTGAACATTGGTTTTCAAACAACGCAACGATATTTTTGGCCCCTTTGGCCCAAAGGTTTGTTGATTTAATTATTCATAATCAATATATCCCCAAAATTGTTACGAAATCATGCGTCGATTCCAGAAAAATAATGCTCGCAAATAATTCACCAAGTAGAATATAATAATAAAAGAACAAAATTAGAAGAACACGCCAGAAAATTTGTTAATGAAGTTCATCCAAACCTCAATTATGTCTCCGCACAAAGACACTCTGCGAATCCACTAGACTTAAAAAAAAAATTGGAATATAACAATGATTTTCTCTCAAAATCAGGGTACAAAAAGATTGAGATACCTCATAAAGAAAAAAAAAATCACTTTTTTCTTCTTTTTCTTGCGTATCTATTTTCTTTTTCAGCATCTTGATGGTTAACGTTTTGTCATCGATAATATAAAGGTATAACTTCTAACCTAAAAGCAAATCTAATTGAAAAGATAAAAAAAACTCCTAAAAATATTTGGCTTCATCTATATCAATAATAGCCTAAAAAACACTAACCAACCAATCTCAAAATTTCGGATGAGATCTGTTGAATTGTTAACTATCCAGACTTGCTTTGTTTCAGAGATTTGTCCGACAATCAACTTATAGGAGCCATACCGGAAGCTTTGGCAAATCTGCCAAAGTTGAGAATTCTGTAAGTTAATGTGCCTTAGTGGCGCCTTGAAAAATTGACAGAGCATAGGTCTTTATACATGGTTATGCTTTGCAGAAATCTCAGTGGAAACAAGCTTAATGGTACGGTTCCCAAGGCTCTTAAAAGGAGGCACGAAGACAAGACATTGGACTTGAGGCTTGTCCCTCTCTCTCTCTCTCTCTCTCTCTCTCTCTCTCTCTGTCTCTTCAGAGTAAAGAAAGTATAACATGTTTTATTGTGATTCAAAGCAAATATGAAGGCCGCTTGGGATCAACTTGTAGGCAAACCAACTCGAGAGATATAACTTTACCTACTTATTTTTCTTGCAGTCTTAACAACAACCCCGATCTTTGCCAGGCAAGTCCTTGCTCAAAGAAGAAGACTAAAAACTCCATCTTGGTCCCAGTTGTTGCATCGGTTTCAGTGGTATTTGTAGTTATCTGCGTGTTGAGTATTTGGCTGATTAGAAGGAAACAGACAGGTAACTTATTTTTCTACTTCTTGTCCACTGCATATTTATATGAAACTAAACAACATTTCTTGGTTTATTTGGTCGAGAAAGATATCACCAGCAACTTACTCCCCGTTCTTACCTTTATAAGAGCGCTCTTTTACAATATAATCCACTTTGCAATCAGGCCTAATGAATGTTTGCTTGAATGAGAAGTTCTTTCTGAAAAATTACATTTCACAAATTAATCCTAAGAGATTGAAGATAAATTAGACAGACAAAATATCAGAGTTGCTTTCATCAGCATTATGATTTTTTTTCCACAGATTTTATAGCAGAAGTGTTATTTAGATACTGATTTGTAGAGGAAAAGCATTGTATCATACCTGTTCACGCAATCTACACCACATTTGACGACTATCTTGACTTTGATTTTCCTTTGATATAGTTGTATTGGCAACAATGTCTTTTTTAGGATAATTTAGTTGAGAATATATGACTCAGCAACTTTCTTTCTCTTCTCACCTACCCTAAGAGTATAATTTTACAATCCCATCGACATTGCAATCAGGAATGAATGAAAGTTGGCTTTAATCAAAATGTTCTAATGCTCGTAATATGAATTCATAGTGATGACAAGAAAATGAAGAGAAAAGAGAGACAGGGATCACCACAGCATTGTCGCTTCAGCATCACAAATAGAATGAGTGTTATTCCCAAAGTAACCGTGCTATGCACGAGGACTTATAACAACTTGGGAGTACCGACTTTGTCCTTGATATTCTGATGGTCGCTAAAAGAAAGTTTGATCGTGCAATCTCAAACTTATCTATATGTACTGAGCAAAGAAAAATTATCTATTTGTTAGCATATTGAAGGCAGGTGACAGAGAATCCCTGCCCTGATCTTTTGATTTTTGTCCTCTTTTCCACTAATTTAGCTCTTAAAATGGCATCAGAAAAACCTTTCCTACGTCTTTTAATTATTGAAGCGCAATTAGAGTTATTTGCTTTGAAAGTCTATTATCCAAAGTGGTAGTCGCAATACTCATAGGAATCTTTCTGGTATAGAATCTAGTGAGAGGACATTGGGATTAAAGAATCGACCTTTTAAGTATGGAGAAGTTTCAAGAATCACTGGAAACTTTGGACAAGTGATTGGTGAAGGTGGATTTGGAAAAGTATATCTTGGTGCACTGGATAACGGCACTGTAGTTGCAGTGAAGATGCTCTCTGAATCATCAAAGCAAGGGTACAAGGAATTTCAAGCTGAGGTTAGATTTGATGATCCAATCAAGTTTCCCTTTAAAGTCAACTTATGTTGAAACTTGCGCAGATGTTCGTTCAAAAACTTCCTCTTAGACTATTCTCAGTAGTCGTTATAATAATGCACACTCTTTATGCTGTAGGCGCGACTCTTAATGATTGTTCACCACAGAAACTTGGTTTCTCTGTTTGGATATTGCAATGAGTCTAGGCACATGGCATTGATATATGAATACATGGCAAATGGAAATTTAAGGCAACATTTATCAGGTGTGTTTTTATGTCCTGTTATATTGTTTCTTCTCTAAAATGAACCTATTAAACTCTATTTCGTGCTCACAGCCACAGGTAAAGTTAAAATCCATTCAACAGAGGACCATCCAAAGGTCTTGACATGGAGTAAAAGAGTACATATAGCTGTGGATGCAGCACAAGGTACACGTATGAGATATCCCCTGATGTATGTTTTCTCCCATCATTGCTTCAGAATTGTTTACACCTTTTTTTGTGAGGATTTCAGGTTTGGATTATTTGCATAATGGTTGCAAGCCACCCATCATCCATAGAGACTTGAAGACTACAAACATCTTGTTGAATGAAGACTTCCAAGCCAAAATAGCTGATTTTGGCCTTTCAAGAGCTTTTGCAACTGAAAACGACATTTATGTGTCAACTTGCCCTGCAGGCACTCCCGGCTACCTCGATCCCGAGTATTGACTAAAACTCAATATTATTGATTCGGTTCAGTTCAGGATCTTTATTCAGATGGAAATATTGACATTGTCTAGGATTCCATCTTTGATTTAAAGATCCTTCATTTTTTTTTTTATTCCTCCTCACAGGTTTCAATCTTCTGGAAACATAACCAAGAAGAGTGATGTTTATAGTTTTGGAATCGTACTCTTTGAGTTGATCACGAGCCGACCTGCAATAATGAGAAGCCGGGATGGCAGTGCCAGCATGCACATACTTGAATGGTTGATTCCTATTGTCGAAAGCGGTGATATACATAGCATTATGGATCCAAGGTTACAGGGAGAATTTGACATAAACTCGGCTTGGAAACTAGTGGAGATTGCTATGTCTTGTACACGACCAGTGGCAATTCAAAGGCCAGACATAAATCACGTATTGGCAGAGTTAAAGGAGTCTTTGGTGAGCAAATCAAGCGGTTCTTTTGAAATGACCTCCTTGGAGATCCATTCTGATATTGCCCCTATGGCAAGGTAGTAGAACTTTTTCAATCCAGAAAGGCTGTCTTCTTTTAAGGTAAAAATTGACATTTGTCCGCAAATTTGTACTATTAATTGCGTAAACCATTTCCCTTTTCTTTTCTGTTATTGAATCTTCAAAACTCGCTTTGCAACAATGATAACCTTTTGTTCTTTGTCGCTCCTTTCTCCGTTCATGATGTCAGTTTATGGCTTTCCTATTGCTGCGGAATTGGGAATTCCATGTTGAGTTTGGGAGGCGGTGGTTTAGAGGTTGGGGTTATCCATGGATGGATTAATTGGCGTTAGCAGGCCCTCGCGGTATGTTCTTGGGCTTCAGGGGAGATTTCAGCTGGAATCCACCATTGATTAAGCAGCAGCAATTTCGCAATTTCGAGGGGGTAGATTGAGATTATTTAAAGACGAGAGATTAATGTACCTGATAAGTTCAAATTATATATGTATCCTGGTGGTTCTGTCGTAGTAGTTCTCACAAGCAACTAGGGATACACACAAAAGCATCGTTAAAAGGTTATGGACACCAGACTTGAGCTTGACTGTTAATAATGCAAACATGTTTATATCCGGATAAAAGGGAACCCCATCTTATTTAATTCTTAGAATTCGGGGTAGAGTTGCTATTTGAGGGTTCCAATGCAACGACTTGTAGCATTGACTAGGAGACCTACTTGACCGGAGAAGATGCGCACCGCTGGCATCACAGTGCCATTGCCTGATTCTTCAAAAAGGATCCACCGATGCGCCACAGAATAGTTCCGTCCACAGCAATCAATGGCGGGATTTATTAAAAAAAATGAGGGCTCATCCTTAGCGAGTAAATCCGAAAGACAAACCTGTTAATGATTTTAGAACAGCAGGAATTTGCGCATATTGTAACATATTTATGTGATGTCCCTTCTGAATTTGGGGAACTTTGATCAAGCACCGGACGCAACAACAGAACCACAGAGTCAAAACACTTGTGACGTAGAAAGTGTGTCCTGAATGCCTTATCATCTATTCTCTTGTGACTTTGTTGGTCTACCATGAGAATTGACAAAAGCCTTACTAATTTATTTAAAAGACAAGGGGAGAGTCAAATTACTTCTGATGACTATGGATCATCACTTGTCACCGAATAATTGACACCATAAAGTGGAGAGAAGATAAGGAGATTAGCGTCATCTCTTTTACGCAAATAGAATGTTCGCTAAGTTATTGGCTTCCACCGCTAGCTAAATAAAGAGAACCTAAATGAATGCTGACATTTTTCTGATAATTAGATAACCATAATCGCTCCTACCAAGACATTGTCGAGAGCAACTGAAGTAACTAAATAATGAGATTGAGATATGGTTCGATATAAACATTGAAAAGAAGAAGATACATATAGTCACTAGATGAAAGGATATCTTAAAGCAAATCTTGGCAATGATTATGTTGTTGTCTCATGGTAGATGATGGACCAAAGTTACGGTCAACTCCATTGCCATTTTACTTTCTTTTGTAATTGGAAAACATCTGGTGTTAGCACACGAAGTATAAATCTTTTGTTCAGGCAGAAAAAGATGCACAAGATTTTTTATAATCTTATTTTTTTAATGATATTTTAATATTTTTTACTCTGTCAATATGAACACAAAAATCATATCGTTATCACAATTGAAACCAACTTTTGATGACTCCGCTCTCATATTCCTTTTTTTCTTCTTTTTTGAAAAAGAAAACCATTTTCCACAAAATTTCTCCCTTTTTGAATGAAAAATCATCAACCAATATTCTTTTTCCTGGTCGAATAAATTGAGTCTAAAGCAAAACTCATTTTTACTACAGCAAAGTCTTTGCTTTTTAATTTTTTTAATCGTAGTGCAATGTGCATTATTGAAGCAAAATTCATTATTTGTTGTTCTCGAGTGTGGTGATGCATCGTGTAACTAGTCCAATGCTTTTCTTCCTCAAGCCATCAATATAAGCGCCGGATGAATCGCTCCAATTAGGGACCATTTAGGAATAATAATACGAGTACTGATTTCACCTAATTAAGTCATTCCATAATTACGTAGTGAGTACTGATTTCACCTAATTAGATTCAATTTCGCTCAAAGACATGAGTTAACGATATCTCGAAATAATGAGGAGGCAATCAAGAAAGCCGCATATGTGAATATATAATCTACAGAAAAATTGGCTAGTATAAAGCTAATAGTAATATGGGCCTTCAATCATATATATTGATCGATGTTGCTCCTCTTGCGTGCGTCTTTTGCTTCTTTATTAGCCCGCAACTGAAGCCTGTAGCTCCAGCCCAACAAAATACATATCTCTCTTTCTCTCTCTCTCTCTCTCTCATTGAGAAAGCCATCAGATAAAACGATAAGAAGAGAGAAGCAAAATGATAAACAAGAAACCAAACTTGTACTCCAGTTCTAGCAATGTTGTATGGTCGAGATTGATGAGAGAGGATTAATTTTTAAAAAAATTAATCACACCTAATTAATCACAATGGTCAAAGTCCTGATAAGAGATGAACGCTTTTAAGTTCTAGAGCTGCTATGGCAGAAATTGAGAATAAATAGACTATTTGGATCTAATTTTTCCGAATTGCAAGGTTTCCACAATTATCGACTGTAGGGCGCCTCATACATGCTTCGATGATCGAGCAACATATTCTATGAGGTGGGCGTGAATACACAGGCTTGGAAGAAAGCAAGGACGTTATCAGAAGGCCCAATGACAACAGTTCAATAATTTAAGGAATTTACTGAGCGGAACGAAAAACGGTTGCACGCTAAAACCAGAGGGAGGCAAGAGCAACACATACTTGATCAGGGCCTTCTTTTTTTGTGACGGGGAAGATGAATCCCCCGCGTTCAAACGTATACATTCGTATCGGGTCACTATCTACTACGGTAAGTTTTGGTATGGGGAGATCAGGCAAAATAACACTTCAAGTGCCATAACTTTGACCAAAGGGATACTTAAGTGCCATAACTTACGAAAGGTATACTTAAGTGCCACATTCGAAGAAAAACAGATCACTTGAGTGCCACTCCAACCAAAATCCGGCAAAAACACCGACGTGGCATTTTTCCAGCGAAGCGCGCCTAAAACGATGCCATTTTGCACGCTAACGTGGCTAAATAATGCAAAAACGGCGTCATTTTGGGCTGACGCGTAAAAAAAAATTAAAATTAAATTTAGTTAAAATATTTAAAAAATAATTTTAAAATTAAATTTAGTTAAAATATTAAAAATAATAATAATTAAAAAAAAAGGAACGAGGGGGGGGGGGAGGCGGCTGAGAGATCGACCCTCAGCTGCCGCCGCCGTTGCCTCGCTGCTGCCGGAAAGGGCCAGCGACGGTGGGGGGAGGGTCTAGGGCCCGACGACAGCGGCGAAGGCTCGTGAGCACTCGCCGCCGGTCGGCCGGGGTCGCCGGCTCCTGGCCAGGGCCCGGCAGCCCCCCGCCGACCCTCCCCCCATCGTCGCCGGCCCTTCCGGCGGCGGCGGGGCGTGGCGGCGGCGGCGAGGGCTCGGCCGCCTCCCCCGTTCCTTTTTTTTTTTTAATTTTAAATTGTTTAAATTATTATTTTTTAATATTTTAACTAAATTTAATTTTTAATTTAATTAATTAATTAATTATTTTTTTACCACGTCAACTTAAAACGATACCGTTTTTGCATTATTTGGCCATGTCAGCGTGCAAAACGGCGTCGTTTAGGGCGCACTTCGTTGGAAAAATGCCACGTCGACATTTTGGCCGGATTGGCATTCAAGTAATCCCTATTACTCCGATTTTGGCACTTAAGTATAACTTTCGTAAGTTATGACACTTAAGTGTCCATTTGGCCAAAGTTATGACACTTGAGGGATCCGCACGTTAGGGAGATCATAAAGATCCCCCAAACAAACTATATACAGGTGGTGTCGCAAAACCGGGAAGTAGAGTACCTTCCATTTCAGCTATGTAGTTGAGGGTTTTGGACGGTACCATCTAGGGGTGAGCGGTTCCCAGTTCTGGTTCGATTCTATCTAGAACCTGGAACCTACCCTCGGGTACAGGTTCCTTTTTTTTGGAACCTGGAACCTACTCATCAGAAACACTGGAACCTACCCTATTATAGGTTCTAGGTTCCAACATGTTCTTTTTCTTTTTTTTTTTTTCTTTTTTCACTTTTAGATTTGAAAAGCTCTTTTCAAACAATTGACAGTTAGGCTCACAGCATTAGAACAACACGACAACATGCATCATCAAGTACTGTTCAGAAAACTCTAGGTTGATACTCGCAAGGTTATGAATTAATTGAAACTTCATTCATGAAGCAGCACATAAAACAGGGAATAGCATGCACAAAATCAATTGCCGATTGTTTTTTCCTGTCTTCTTATCACTTATCTCTCCGGTACAACTTGACATCTTGGTATATTTGTACATGAATATCTCCATATCATAACTAGAACTTTAGATCGATGCATAAAATCCTAGAAACATCAATTCAAGCACCAGTCCAAGGAGGAGGTTGTCCAGATGTCATTGATAAACCTTGAACAAATGGATCACCCCAGGATGCAGCAGAGTTTCCTACCTGAGAAGCATTTTTAGTGGATACGAATACCACTGGAAGTCACAAAGTAGTAATAATCTGAGCCTCATCATTAAATATATGGAGCTAAAGAGTATAAACGAAAGAACAAGGAAATCAAGATAATGTTCCCTAGTATTAACCTCAAACTACTTCCGTGACGCATGTTGCTTGAGGGCTCTAAGGTTTCCACCATTCCCTTGGAAGAAGCTGATATCCCGAGATTGAGATCAAGACCATGGTCACCATCTGCATCAATTGCATCAGAATACTTCATCAACCTTTTGTACTCTATTAAAAACCAATCAATCTTTAGCCGTGAGGGAAATAAACAGGGCTGTAGGCCGAAAGACTCCGAGAAAAGAACCCAAGGTCTAAAATAGATATACTTAAATCTTCTAAAACCATGACAACACTTCAAAAATAGACAATATGAGGTTTACTTTCATTGGCAACGTCAAACCATAGTATGAAAACAAATAACATGAACAAAAAACATAATTGCAACTCTCAGACGATGGCATTGGCTACATTGGCAATTCTCGGCCACAAGTTTGCACACTCTTTCCCGATTGGACCAGTAATGGCAAAACTTGAAATTTATTAGAAGAGGATGAGATACAAGGATCATGGAGAAACACCGCACACAATTGCGACTCTAATTTAAAAGTTGGGCCAAAAGCCACACTATTTGTGTCAGGAAGCCTAGTCCTATGAAAGTATAACTGCTTTCCTTTCTATGGATATGTCAATACCGCTCAATAACTCTCCACTTCAGTTCATTGAATCAAAGCATGTAAATTAATAAAAACCTTTGCACGTTGTGAAGAGAACTATACCTTTTCATTTCTCCTTTTGGTTTCATAATGACCCTGGCATTATCTGCAAATGTAATTACTTACAAAATCAGAAAACAAAATATACTGCCAACACACAAGAAATCTATAAATATGGTACACCTACTGATGCAACATAGCAAATGCATCTAATGTGCAATCACTTAATAGAGTGGTCTAGAAAACGAAAATAAAAACAAGTGAAAAGATGTCGTTGGAAGAGTTTGTTGAGCTCGGATGGAGCAGATGTCACAATAGGAGCAACGAGACATCTGTAACGAAGGACACTCTCACTTTTCCAGACTCGTAACTGTATCAACCACAGATGTATGGTGGATACCTGACTAATGTATGGCACGGACGACGTGACGAAGATGGCGGCGGTCGTGGCTCAACCCATGGCCAAGGGGGGAAGAGCTCGAATATGGCAGAGGTGGTGGTGGTTTGGAGCAATGACGGCTTGGACAGCCGAGCGAGCTACAGCAAGAGGTGGTGACGGTGGCTTGGGGATGGCGGCGGTAGCTCACAATAGCGAGGGGCGGTGTGGACGGCGTGACAGCTCGTCGAGCTCAACGGCGAGATGGCTCATTGGACGAGTGGTGGGTGGTGGTGGTTCGGTAGAGAAGAGGTGGTGGTGAGTAGGGCGTGGGGTGGCGATGTGGTGGTGGGTGAAGCAACAGCTAACAAAAGGAAGGAAGGAAGGAAGGAAGGAAGGAAGGAAGAAGAAGAAGAAGAAGAAGAAGAAGGAGGGGGGGTTCCGGCCGAGAGAGGGGGAAATAGAAGAGAAAGAGAGAGAGAGAGAGAGAGAGAGAGAGAGAGAGAGAGAGAGAGAAGAGAAGAAAAAAGTTGAGGGGGGGGGGAGGAAGTGACATGAGGAGGAAAAATGGGAGAAAAGAAAGAGAGAGAGAGAGAGAGAAAAAGAAAGGGGGAGTGACGTGCTAGGGTTTTTTTCTTTTTTAAAACTCTGACTGATTCCCAGAAAAAGGGAATCGGGAACCGGAACTGGTCTCTTTAGAACCAGAAACCGAACCGAACCGTCCAGTGCGGTTCTCCAGTTCCCAGTTTTACCCGAGAACCATGCTCACCCCTAGTACCATCTACGAAATTGAATCTGGGCTGTTGAAGCAAGTTGGGCGATACTATGTTGGACTAGACCTTGAGCGTGCTAAGTAATTCAGAATTCAAAAATAGTTAATAGCTTTGACTAAAACACTTGATTTTCTATGAGAATCTCACAAAGAGATACTTATTTAGGATTGAAAATATTTACATCTAATAATTTAGTAAAGTGAGAGAATTACTAAAAAATCTTAAACCTATTATAATTGTGCCAATTTAGTCATAATTTTTTTTTTGCTAATTGAGTTTTAAACTTTTTATATTTGTATCAATTCAGTTTACCTGGCCAATTTTGATTAGGAATCACTTATATTGGATGCCGGCCAATGTGACATGTGCTAACATTGACAATTTTACATAATATTTTAATATTTTTTCGAATTATGTATTTATTTATGATTTCTTTCTTTTTCTTTTCTTTCTCATTCTTTTTTTTTTCCTTCCCTTCCTTCTTCCTCTAGTTGATGCTTGGACCTTAGCAACAAGCCAAAGGCGAGGACAAACCTCGTCCCCCTTTGATGAGGCTCAACCTTGCCCTATCATTGGTGAGGCTCAACCCTTGCCAAACCTGATAAGTTCGAGCCTCACCTAGCGATAGTGAGGGCATGCCTCACCAAAGAAAGTGCAATACTGGGCCTTGTGGACAGTGAGAGGAGGTTCAACCGATGGTCGTTGAGCATTGGTGTAGGGAAAACAATTCCTAAAAAAATCGAACCGATATTCGAACGATCGAATATCTAAAACGAACGTGGAAAACGTGTTTGGGAAATATGTAACACCGATCGAAAGATATATCACGTAGACAAACATATCTTGTTTGCTACAGATTAAGTACTTTTGCAGTCTCAGAGGAATCGTTTGAAGCCCTAGAGTTCCATTCTTTAAGAGAGAGTATATTGTTTCAGGGGGAAGAAAAATAGAGAAGTGTATTTCCTCTTTGAAATGCTACAGGTAACATTATCCCATTTTCTTTTTATTTTATTTATTGCAATTATTTTCACTTAGAAAATGATTGTCATTTCTTCTTATGAGCCTTTCACTTACCGGTCGGGTTTTGGTCCAATATGGGCGGACGGGCTTAATTTAGCCCATCAAATAAAAAACTATCATCTCCCACTCGCAGATGGTGGGCTGAATAGAAATCTTTCTTTATCTCTTTGCAACATTCATATCAATAAATAATTCATGTGACCAGCATACTTTGAGAGCTCACTGCCATACATCTATTAGGAATATATAAAATCTCATAATGGGCATCACATTTTTTAGTAAATATAGTATGCGGTACCCTAGATCGATTGATCATATTTATATCTCTATTGATCTTTTTTTAATAATGATATATTGTACTCACAATTATTATTATCTCAAAACAATCATAATTGATCGACTAGAGAATACAAAATTAGAATGTGATTCTCTAAACTTAATTTTCCTCTTTCATTAAAACTCTCAATTTCAATTCAACTTGTTTTCCTAGAAATGTCTCATTAGATCGAATCAATTCATAATCATTGACAACATTCTAAGATAGGAAATACCGAATAGAAATCTTGAGAATAAGTAAGAGTTATAAGGGTACTTAATTGAGGAACTATTTTCCTTAAGAGTCTCATATGGCATAAAAGTTGAGATCAAAACTTTTGCCAATTTTGTTGATCATCTCACACATATGTAATATGAAATACGTATTATAATATTAACTCATTTCCTATGAAGCGTATGCCTACACATTTATTATCATACAAATGATAATTCAGATATACCTAATGTCTAACTTGAGTTCACATATCTACTTTTTCAAGGAATTAATCAAAACTCACATCTAGCATCAAAGACAGATAAAGTAAAATATGTAGGTTATTTTATTTTTGAACATAGTAGATATTATGTCATCATTTTAATATTTAGTTAATGGGACATTTATATTTTAAGCTTGAGCTCTCGATTACCACATAGATAGTAAACTTAAAAACTGTCACGCCCCGATACTCGGGCACGCACACATCCTTCTACTTGGTCGATTTTAAAATGCGATATCCCAGGACTATGTATCGCCAACCCTTTTATTTATTAAGCACATGCGGAAGCAATTATAAATCCCCAGACAATAAAACAATGGGATAGAAAAGTAGGGCCATATTTTTCATATTGAAATTTATAACCAAACTTTTATACAAAACACAAACCAGAACACTTCACAACTTTTTACTCTAAACCCTATTCACATAAAAAAGGAGATCTCAAAAGAAGATGGAATCTCAGTCCATCCGGGTCGTACTTAAGGCCCCTCTCGGGATTATCTTCTTCTTCCAAAATTCTTCTCCTCAGGTTTCACCTCAGAGTTTTCCCACTCAAATTCCTCCTCCTCAGCTTCTCAACGGGGTCCTGAAATGTTTTCCCAAAACCAGGATTAGACTACGTCTCAACGAGTTCTACCCCACTAAGGCCCGATTAGCAAACCATTATACTATAGACTGCCTAAACACGCTTAGGTCAGGGGACTTACCTTGGCCTCAGATCCCACCTGCAAGTTAGTACAATTCATAATAGGCACCAAAGCAATCATATCACCGATCGAAGCACTGATCAAATCGACCTAGTCGATTATATGCCAACAAGACAACTCACGGTCATTTCCATTCAATCAATCAATACACAACATCAAATCAAAACAATGATCAATCGACCTAGTCGATTACATGTCAGACGGACCATTCTAGGTCAATGCTATCGAATGTCAAGTTCACAAAGTAATTTATCCACTAGACAATTGCGTGCGTTTTTTAAGGCGTCGTTTTCGCTAGTGACATCCTTAGTCACCGAACCACACATGCCTATAACCATGTACTCAATAGATAATTGTGTGCGTTCTTTAAAGCGCCGTTTTCGCCAGTGAGGTCCATAATCACCGACCCACACATGCCTATAACAATGTATTTAATAGACAAGTGCATGTGTTCTTTAATGCGCCGTTTTTGCCAGTAATGTCCTTAATCACCGAACCATACATGCCTATAACAATATGAGTACTAGACCGATACGTGCGTTCTTTAAGGCGCCGTTTTCGCCAGTGATATCCCAATCACCGAACCACGTAGGTCCACCACAATGTATGTACTAGACCGATACGTGCGTTCTTTAAGGCGTCGTTTTCGCCAGTAATATCCCAATCATCGAACCACGTAGGTCTATACACCGTGCCTGATCGATTATAGCCTAGAGTATTTCCATATCACTCTCATGATTCCATCCATTTTACAACTCAATAAAGCATTATAAATGCTAAATAAATATACTCGGCTATCTACCAATCAATCATTCGATTTCACTCAATTTCAAACAATTTAGGGTAAATCCCTAAAATATCACAATTTATTTAATTCCATGCAACGTAGAGCTCACATAAATAAACGGACTGCGCCACCACAATCAGCACGAGATTTCGGTCATCGGCCATCTCAATCTTAATTTCCGAAAAATAAATAATTAATTAATTAATTTCGAAAATTAAATAATTAAATAATTAATTTCGAAAATTAATTAATAAATATTAAAAATTCAATTTAGCACAAAATAAAGCCCAATTAAATAAACGGACTTCACCACAGCCATCTGCATAAAATTCTGGTTCCGGGCCATCCCAGTAGAATTTTCCGGAAAATAAATAATTATTTAATTTAATTCCGAAAATTAATATTTAAATACTAAAAATTCCACTTAGGCCCGAAAAGCCTAATTGAAGCCCACTAAGGGTCAGGAAAAATCCCGAGATACTTTCAATAAATAGTAGACTACGTCTACTTGCTAATTGTACAATCAATTTGTCTAATTCGCATCACAATTAACTAATAATCGCTAATCTATTTTCATCTAACCACCTAAACCTAATTAATTAAAACTAAACAACCTTAAGCATAATTAGCCAAATAATCAGGGACTAGTGAGATTACTCACCGGAATTGCGCGCAAATCGGATCAATCCGATGGAGGCGACGCGAGGAATGATTCTTCCCAAAGCACGGTTCGGGTTCGGGGCCCGGAAACGGCCCGAAACGGCCCACGAGTGAGCTGGGAACCCACTCGTTGGGTTGCTGAACAGGGCTGGCCGAGGCTAGTCCGGGGCTAGGGCGGCGAAGCAAGGCCGGGGGAGAGCGAGGGAAGCTCTAGCGGGTCTGAACGGTGCCCGGACGGAGCTCGGAGGCGGCTGGTCGGGGCGAAACCGAGTTGAACAGAGGCTGGTTCGCTCGGGGAGGGACGACAGCGAGTTGCAAGCGCGGGGGCGCGAGGTCGGCGAAACGGCGGTGAGCGATGGGCGTCTGGGCGGCGGTGTGAGCGGCGACGGCTTCGGCAAGCTGCAACCGTGCGGCTTCTTCTTCCACTTCTAGTTCGGTTCAACAGCAAAGGAGAGAGAGAGAATGTCGAGAGAGAAGGAGAGAAGAGAGAGAGAAGAAAGAGAGAAAACAGGTTTTGACTAGTCAAAGAGGGAAAAGAAAGAGAGAGTAGGCATGGGGAGGGGGCGTCCGCACGAAGGGGGAGGGGAGAGGAGAGAGGAGAGAGAGAGAAAAAGAAAAGAAAAAAAGAATAATACTATTCTAAATTTTCTTTTCTCTTTCCATTTCCCTTTCTAATTTCTTTCGGTCTTCGATTTTTCCTCCGAGAATTTTTTTCTTGAAATTTCGGACTCGGTAATAAATTGATAGACGATGAGACGGTCCTAAAAATGAATTGTGACACGTTCGAATATTCGATTCTCAAAATCGAATTAAATTTCATGATTAAAATCGACTGAACGTGATTTTAGTCAAATCCAACAAATTAAGTAGCTTTTAGGGATTTTACCGCGGATATATCCCTTAACGGCTTCACCCAATAAGTTAGTTAACTTGTGAGTGATCAGCTCAGAGAAAAAGGACCATAGGCACGCCGATGATATGCACATTTCACTTTATCGAAACGGGGTCAAATTTCAGGATGTCACAAAAACCGTATCATCTCTATTTACCACATAGTAAATAGATACGATTACCCGTGTGAGTGGACTAATATCTTATATGTCCGACATAGCCTTGGAGACGCATAAGTCTCACATTAGGTCATGGAGGTGGTAGCTTTTGATCTTTCCACTTAATTTGAATCGCACTTGAACCATTCCCCCGTTAACCAACTCCATTAAATATTGCTTTGCTACTTCTTCCACTGAAATTTCTCTCTTTGTCATATGCATTCAGCAACACAAAGCCTTCAGCAATCCACACATAAAGAACTTTGGTTGTAGGGATTTCTGCATCCTCAGGAAAGCTACTCAAATAGAGGAAGCATGGCTTTAGATGCCATGGTAAATCGTGATAGCTTAAGGTTAACACTTTTGATACATCGCTCTTATCACTAAAATGCAAATTGATCTTTTCATGAATCGTCTTCCACTCGTTGATGGCCAGCAGTCCACCAAGCACAATGATAGCCAAGGGCAATCCTGCACACTTCTTAAGGAGTTCATGTGCTAACTTCTTCATGTCTTCAGTGATTATTACACAATATCAAGTAATAAATTGCAACTCAACAATCATACGAAGATGCAATTATAATAAGAAGATTACTTCAAGGATGAATATGTGCTTTTAGAAGTATAAGTAAGATGTTATAGTTCTTTATAATTTGTGGTTCATTTTCGCTTTTGTAAAGGGAAAATAAGAACCATAACAAAGCTCTTATATATGCCTCCATCTATGCCTAGAAGATTAAGAAGTCTAAATTAACAAAATGGAATGTATCGTCTCCGTTATCCATGGCTTGGATTACGTGACTCAAGCAAATATAAAGCAACAATATATGATGCACTAAGTATTAAAATGCATAAACGTCAAATAAGGACTCATAGGCATTAACAATGAAAATATAAATTCATTAACTGTAAACACTTAAGGGAATTTATAATATTCAGTTTATCAATCTCTACGTAGTCCTAAAGATTTTACATGACCACAGAACATATCTCTAGGTATTGGCTTCGTCATAAAATCTACTACCATTCTTTGCGTAAGTTCACATTTTTTCGTATAACCATATCTTTGACAAAATTATACTTGGTATCTATATGTTTGGTCTTGTTATAATAATTTTGATATTTAGTATACACTATTGCTGCTTGGCTATTATAGTTAACCAACAATAAGTTTGCAACATTCTTAATAACACATACATAATCCAAAAATCTCTTAAGCCATATACTCTCTTGTATTGTTTCTGATAATGTCACGAACTGAGTTTCCATCGTGGATAAGGTTGTATATGTTTATTTCTTACTACTCCAAGATATGGCGCCATTATTCAGTAAGAAAACAAATCCAAAGGTAAACTTCATTTCATCTAAATCTCTTTCCCAATCAGCATTTGAATAACCTTCTAGTTGCAGATTATTTCCTTAATAACTCAGTGTATAATCAGTAATTCCTTTCACATACCTCAGTATTCTTTTGACAACTTTATAATGTGATTGACTTGGATTGGATTGGTATTTATTTACCATTCCAACTGTAAAGTATATGTCAAGTCTTGTACACATCATAGCGTACATTAAGCTTCCAACAGCACTAGTATAAGGAATATGTTGCATTTGTTTCTTCTCTTGTGGAGTCTTTGGACACATTCTATGGCTTAATATTTCACTTTTTGCAATAGAAGTATCTATGAGTTTACAATCTTGCATACGAAATTATTCAAGAACCTTATTTATATATGTTTCTCATGAAAGAGATAATGAAATCTTCGAATGATCCCTTGAAATGTTAACTCCAAGAATGTATGCAGCTTCACCCATATCTTTCATCTCAAAGTTGGACGATAATCAATTCTTGACAGTATTAACAAATTCTATATTGTTTCCGATAATCATTATATCATCAACATATAATGATATGATCACAAAATGATTTTTTAATCTTTTGATATATACACAATGATATTCATTAATCATTGTGAAATCATATGTCATTATGGCATTATCAAAACGTATATACTATTGTTTCGACGACTGCTTAAAGCCATATATAGATTTCAAAAATCAACATACATTTTGTTCTTAACTAGTATGTAATTCAAAATCCATACTAGTTACTATTGCCAGAATAATACTAATCAAGATTAATCTCACTATAAGAGAAAATTTTTTCTAATAATCAATTCATTTATGTTAATTATACCATTTCGCCATAATATAAGTCTTATATCTTTCTATTGAGCTATCATCTTTACACTTTATTTTAAGAACCCACTCGTTCCCTATGGCTTTGCATCCTTTTGGAAGGTCAATCAGTTCCCAAATTTGGTTTGATTTCATTGACTCAATTTCCTTTTCTATTGCATGCATCAATTTTTCCTTATTAGGGCAATTTAGAGCTTCATTTATACTTCTTGATTCATCTTTTTCTTATAGAGTAACTATAAAAGTTTCTCATTCAATGTTATAATGTCAATGGTGAATATTTTTGCAACTTGTTCGCCATACGGGAGATTGTACACTTTGCACATTATTCTTCATTATGTTCCCATTTGGATTAGATAACGACGATCTCGTCTCATCATGTGGTTGTAATTAAGAGTAAGTCAAATTTAATTCCTCATTTTTCATGTTACTCCCACTTGGATGAACTCTACTAAGTTCATTTCTTGATTCAAAGTTTCAAATATGGAGTATTTCTCACTTATTTCGCCATTTTTAGGAAATTCATTCTTTAAGAATGTGACATCCTGTAATTCAAATTCAGTTATACTCCCACTTTTCTACTCACTTATAAACACATATCCTTTCGAGTGTTCTGAATATCTTATGAAGATATTCTTCTTACCTTTGTGACCCAATTTCTCATATTTATGAGAGGGCTTATGAATATAGGCAGCATAACCTTATGGTTTAAAAAAAAAAAAAAAAAACTGAAGTTTGGTTTTCTATGTGACAGCCCAAAGCGGCGGTACACAGGGAGGCTGCCCTCGAACGTGCGCAGGGAAAGGGAATGAGTCATCTCTAGTCCCACATCGCTTAAAGAGGGAGTCTTGGGCCTCTCTAATCTATGTAACGTGTTTTAAAGCCGTGAGGCCTCAGTATCCAAATCGAACAATATTACACAGTGGGGCTCGGGTCGTTACAAATGGTATTAGAGCCGACTCTTAACCGTGTGTGGGGCCTTAGCGAGGATGATGTGCTCCTAAGAGGTGGAGAGTGTGACAGTCCAAAGCGACGGTGCATGGGGAGGCTGCCCTCGAATGTGCATAGGGAAAGTGAAGGGGTCCTCTCTAGTCTCACATCGCTTAGAGGGGAGTATTGGGCTAGTTTATAAGGCTTAGATCCCTCTAATCTATGTAACGCGTTTTAGAGCCGTGATGACTTGGTGTTTAAAGCGAATAATATTACATAGTAGGGCCTAGGTCGTTACATTCTACCTATCTGTAACTCATATAGAATGGAAGTAATTGATTTAGAATGCACACAATTAAGTATATAGATGTCAGTTAATAAAGAATTACCCCAAAATGTGATAGGCAAGTTAGCATGCGACATCACGAACCTAACCATTTCTAATAGGGTTTTGTTTCTCTTTTCCGCAACACCATTTTGTTGAAGAGTATATGAAATAGACAACTGTCTTTCTATTCTTTTTTCATCACATAAATTTATGAACTCATTAGATAAATATTCTTGACCTCGATCGGATTTCATTACTTTTATTTTCTTACCTAATCGATTTTCTACCAAGCTCATAAACTTTTTGAAATAACTCAATGCTTTAGATTTATAAGAAATCAAATAGATGTGTTCGAATTAAGTATAATCATTTATAAATGTAATGAAATAAACAATCATTTGCTTTCCTCTTACATTCATTGGACCACAAATGTCAGAATGTATTAATTGTAAATGAAATTCAGTTCTTTTACATTTTTTAAATGATTTTTTTTTCTTTGTCATTTTCTCTACTAGGCAATGCTTATATATAGGCAAATCGACCTTTTCAATGTTGCCCAACAAGCCCTCTTTGGCTAGCTTATTCATACGTTGACCAATATGACTAAGTTTTAACATGTCGCACATTCACATCATTATCATATAAATTAGAAGACGTGAAGAGAGAATAACAAATATTAATATTACCATAGTTACCATCCAATACAATAAAACCATTCAGAATATAACCATAATCATAATATTTTGTATTAAAATACAAATCCACACTATTATTATGGAAGTTCAAATTAAAACTAAGTTTTACCAACATTATATTCCTACGAATCTTCGTTGCATATAATACATCATGTAGGAACAGAGTGTGTTCACCACACATGTTTAATTGGCAGATGCCAATCATTTTTACTTCGCTCTAGAGTTATTTCCTTCATAGATTTATTTAGTTCCAGTCAGTACTCATTCGAATTTCACGAATGATTCTTTATCATTCGCTACATGGTCTGTTGCTCTCAAATTTACAGTCCACAAAGGATTAGATTCAATTAAGAATATAAAACTTGATACATAAGCAATGTTCTCAAGAATATAATGATTGTTTACCTTTTTCGGCTTGCTACAGTCACGAGCATAGTGGCCATTCTTATCACAATTATAACACTTTACCCTTGACAACTTCTTCATTCGAGGACGCTTTTCTTTTTCATGTTGGTCAACTTTTTATTTCTTTCCTGAAGAACTTACTCTATTACCTTTTCATCTTTTGAACGAATCAAAACATTTGCACTTGGAGCTCAAAACCCCTTATGAATTAGAACTAGCATAATAAATGTCAATTTTCGGCTTAGCCGTTAGGAGCCGATCCTCCTTTAACTCAAGATGGTGCATTGTATTATCAAATATTTTAATGTTTTCATTATGTGTCAAGTACATCTTCATATGTTCTCAACTTTGAGGCAAGGAACAGATCACTGCTTGCACTTATTGCTCATCAGTCAAGACATAGCTAGCATCTTTCAGCTCATTAATCACGTTTGATATCTTTTCAAGGTATTGTTTCATGGTCTGACCATGAGGCTTTTTGTAAGAGTTAAATCTTATAGTGAGCTGCCTTAGTTTAGTCATCGATGTATGGCCAAATATTGCTGTCAATGGCCGGCCGGCCACCCCGAGCAGCGTGCCACTGCTCAGGCCTCGTCATTTCCCTGAACCACGCCTGGATTGGTTACCAGGGAAGGCTTCACGGGGATCAGAGGTGGGTCCCTAACCCTTAGAGGGCTTGGCCGGGTAACCCAATGGGACTATTATCCCATACTACCCACCCCTCACTTGCCTGTAAATGGCTAGTGAGGAGGAGTCCTCCCGGGATGGTCATTTCAGGAGGGAGCAGTTTAAGGACCTGCTCAGGTCCAACTTCCAACATTTCTTTGGCATTCTCAAAATACCTTAACTCTCACATGACATCATTCTCCATACTACTTAACAACGTAATGCGAGCAAGGGAGTTTTTTTTTTTTTTTTTTCCATGCAGCAAATGTATGCTTATCTCTTTTATGTAGTGTAGTGTTCTCATCTTCCGCTTCTTCCATAATCAAGTTAAGAGTTTCTAGTGCCTCTTGCTCTACAGTACATATTAGTATTGCTGTTCAGCTTCTCACCTTTGTTCAATTCAGCAACTATGCTCTTAGTTGCCAAAGCCATTGGATTTAAACATATCAGACACATATGCATGAATTATTAACGCCTCTCATTTATACATCAATTTTGCATAAACTCATCATATTAACAAATAATTTCAAATAATGTTTGAAAATCAAAAGATCACTACGTTGCCAATCATCATCCAAAAATCTTAACTTGAAATTATCATTAATATAATCTTTTATGCAAAATAATTTCTTTGAAGCTACAAAAACATCTATAAACTACCCACAACAATTAATAATAATAAAAGCAATTGACATTGAATATCCATTAATGATAGAATAAAAATATTTCTACATAATGTAACCAATACATCAATTGCTACAATGACATCAACATGGTAGAAATTGTCTACATAAGATATTTATAAAACATACTAAGTAAACACCACTAGAAACTTAACGCTAAGTCAAACTATGAACATGGAAAGATTTTTTTTTTTAATTTCTTGAAAATTTCTTTTGAAAATTCTTTAGGCACATTTAGCAACCATGAAAAAACATATGGAAATCCCTAGGATTTCTCCTTTGCACATTCATCCCCCTCGGATTGAACTCATTCCTTAAATTGAAGTCTGGTTTCAATTTAATAATATTCTTTGAGAAAAGCCACTACAAGTTTCTTATAATCAAGAACTATGTTAACCTCCCATAAGCGATTCAACACTCATTGCCATTCAAATGGAAGGGTGTTAATAAAGAATCACACCATCTCAAAAATTGGCATGGGATAACCCTTCCAAATGATTTCTTGCATCTTTTTATTGATCTCGAGAATATATTCAATTAAATCACCACTTTCGCATCAATAATCAGCCAACTCAACTATCATCCTTACAACCCTCGTCTTTTGTCTTTCTGATTGCGCGTGAATAGGTATACGCTTACAAAGGGGAGGTATTGCTCCTGTAACAAATGTAGAGCAAAAAAGAATTGCTTATAATCCATAGGGACATAATTGAAAAGAAAACACATTTTTTGTATTTTTTTTTTGGGTTAACGGTCAACAAGGTCAACGAGGTCAACAAAATCAATGATCAATGGTGACCAAGTCAAGTCGGGTCATACATGGATCGGGTCAAACTAACCGACCCAACTAGGTGACGTCATCATGACATCACCAACACGTGCCCCACGCATGTATGGCCAACCGCCAATTGACATCATGACATCACTTGGCGCGTGTGGTGCACATGCGGGGTGGTTACCCTCGCTCGTGGTTCACACATGCTAGTAGTTTCCACAGGCGGGTGCACCGCATGCGCCCTAGAAATCGCCTTAGCACGTGCATGCGCCGATGAGGCTTATTCTTCTGGCCGCACGTGGCGGCACGTTCGACGGCGCCTGGTGGCAGGCCACCCATCGTTTTTCTCGTCTCAACAAAAACTACGACCTTGCACTATCAAAAACGAGTTTTGATTCACCGAGAATCAAAAAAGGGGGCAAAAATATGGGCGTGTCGAGATTTCCATCCCCGAGTGTCCAATGGCGACGTTTCTCAAAATTTCGACCAAAAATAATTTATAAACATTAACAATGATCGAGAAACATGAACAGCATTGCTCTAATACCAATGTAGGGAAACAAATCCCTAAAAAAATCAAACTGATATTTGATCAAATATCGAAACGAATGCAGAAAACATGCCTAAGAAACATGTAACACCAATCGAAAGATATATCACGGAAATAGACATACCTTATTTGTTACAGATTAAGTACTATTGCAGTCTTAGATGAATCGTTTGAAGCCCTGGAGTTCCGTTCTTCAAGATGGAGTATACTATTTCAAGGGAAAGAAAAATGGAGAAGCGTATTTTCTCTTTGAAACGCTACGGGTAACATTATCCACTTTTTATTTTATTTTATATATTGCAGTTATTTTCACTTAGAAAATAATTGCACTTTGCTCTTATGGGCCCTTGACTTACGGGCCAGGTTTTGGCCCAACATGGGCGGACGAGCTTAATTTGAACCATCAATTAAAAAAAAAAATAGTTGGAAAACTTGAAGTGGCGAGGTTGTACTGTCGCTCGACTAGAACAACGAGAGTCATAGCAACAGGGACCTCGAGATGGACTAGATAAGGAACATGGTCGTTGGTGTTGTCATGGTGGCGATGGCTGAGCGTATCAATTGTTTGTGAAAATGCCTTCACCAGGTATAGAGATGATGTTTATGATCCCATTTGGCACAGCCAAACCTATGGCAACTGGCTTTGATCAACGGGACGTCCTTGTCCAACATCGATGTATATAAGGGTCTGTGGGAAGTTCATAGCAGCGTCAAACCGTAATGGATGGTGGTTTCTCCTTGAATCAAAATTAAGAATTTGGCAAGCGGCTAACAAAGGGATTTCACAATTGAGAAATAATTGAAAATTGAGCTTCAAGAAGCTTCTTGTTGTGAAAATCTGAGAGGAACAAGATAGTGTTTTATTCAATGAGCACTTGAAGATGCAATTTTGATGGTTAATGCGCTTCTCTTCACTTGGTTGATCCCCAAAAAGTAAAGGCTACACTTTGCTCGGCTTACTTCATTTCTGAATATCACTTCAAGTTGAACATAGAAAGTGTTTTGTCTATTTTCACAACATTAAAATCCTTAAAAACAAAACCGTTATTGTTGTGGTAGAAGTTACAATGAAATATATCAATGATACCAAGGCGACGTATCGCCTAAATAAAGATAGCTAGCAAGGTGATCCATGTGTTTCAAGCAACAATACATAGGATAGTCCAAATTATAGTTATGTGAAGACAAGCAACATCTTAGTTGTAATGACCCAATCCAACGAGAGCGGAGAGTGGTCGTTGGGACCAAGAAGCTTAGATAAGGTGCGGTTCCTGAGAAGTTTTTAGGATGGTGAAGGGGGCAGGAATGAATTGCAAAAATAGGTGTATATATATTTGAATTAATTTGAAGATGAATAAATTATTTTACTTTGGTATTTCAAAGTTAAGCCCTAGCTCTAGCTAGAGCACTATTAGGATCGATGACCTTTTAGGAAAGTGCTTGCTTGTATGCCAAAGGATAAGTGAAATTCGATATATGACATCTCAAAACATATAATACCTTGAGTGAGTTAATCAAGGATGTCACATTAGAGTGATTGAAAACTTCATAGCGAAGTTAGCCGATTTTGGGTTGTCTAAAGATTTCGTCATGGAAGGTAGGAGTCACTTGATGGATCAGATACATAGGTTAATTTACCGTCTACGTTTTACTAAATGGAAAGTATATTAAGCATAAAAGTTCATACTTCATAAGTAGCCACCAATATTAATTTTGATCACGACATATATCACCATTAATTCCATAAAGAACATGCAAGTTTCCAGTGAGAACTTTGGCATGAAATACGACATGAGGTCGGAGAATCTGAGTTTACTGAACGGAACGAGGGACTATACCCCGACAAGGGCAATAAGTAATTGATTAGGGCCTCCTTTGGTACGGAACCATGATAGCACAACCAGGCTTGAATATTCGACTTGCACGTTGGGGTCGATTTCTGGGGAAGAATGCACCAGGGTGATACGTATGTGCCCACAGTGGTTGACAAAAAAGTCTCTGTTGTGAACGTTGGTTCTGAAGTTCCTTTCACCTTGACAATGCCATCTACCAGATCATTCCGGAGCACATTTTTCTCCCTTGGAATGTGGGGTAGGTAGCAGAATGCACTGTCCCCCATGAAGTTCAAATTTTGGGCTCTTCGTATTACTAGACAAATTCTCGGTTGGTGTTTGATTCAATAAACAAGCATACATGCATAAGTAAATTAACATCAAAGTCTGATCATAACGGAAGTAAAAACACTTATACACGTGTTTCCAAAGCATTTTTACGCATTTTAATAAAAACACACAAAAGAGATAAAATGCCTAATCATATTAACTTTGTATTGTGCTCTAAAATTTGGTTCTAACATTCTTCATATTATGAGCACGAGCATCTGATGTTCTCGCAACAGTGGTTTTGACGTTCTTCAAACTCTAACTACGAATGCTTGATCTTCTTGTAATATCAGTTCTAACGTTCTTGAAATTTTCACCACGAACGTCTGATGTCTTCTATACTGGTTCTAACATTGTCAAGCCTAGAACGTCTGATCTCCTCATAATGTAGGTTCTAACGTTCTTTAGATTTAGCCCCACAAGTGTCGAGCTTCTAATTCAGACACACCACTAACTCTCACATTGAACATAAGAGAAAAATTTAAAGATTTCACAAGTACAATTGTGCTAGCAATTGCTCTCATGTGTGAATGATTTTGTTGATCACTATCAACACCCTCAATTTTCAATTGTTGATTATCGATCATTCTGTGATATATTCTCTCAATTACCTTTTATAGCCAGTCCAAATCACATTTAAATTGGCTCATTAAACTCTAAAACTATTTTAGAATTAACTCGATAGTAACATATGACGGACGTAAGTTCTAATATCGTTACAGACACTAATTTGAGCATTAACTCTGTAACCATTATAGAGCATTATTCCAAGCATTAACTTATAACTGTTACATGTCTTTACTTTGGTCATTAATTTTGCAATCATTACTAAAATTGATTTGATCGTTACATCTGAAATTGTTTTAGAGTATTAATTGGTTATTAAATACGAAATCGTTTCAGATCATTAAACTGACTATTGATTTTGAAATCGTTTCAAATCATAATATAACCGTTACATCTGAAAACATTTCGGACCATTGATATGGCCGTTAAGTCTGAAACCATTTCAGAACTTTAATTTAGTTATTGATTCTGAACTCGCTTCAGATCATTAATAATGCCATCAATTTTAAACTAATTTCAGATCATTAATGCAACTATTAATTTTGAACTCACTTTAAATTATTAATGATACCATTGATTCTGAACTCACTTCGGATTATTAATGCAACTATTAATTGTGAACTCACTTCTAATTATTAATTCAATCATTGAATTTGAACGCGTTTCAAATATTTGATAAACCCACTTCAGAGTTTGCAAAGTGTGAAGCCTTATTTTGAAATCTTTTATTTTTTTTTTAGCTTGACTCAATATGATTCGCTTAACTATAAACACAATTGTAATATTCTCTCTCTCATTCAAACGTGATTCTAATTGATTATAGTGTGTGACATCCCTAAGTTCATCATTGAACTAGTACTAGGATTTGTACTAATACGTTAGCACAACTAAGAGAACTCATTGTTTAGATCAATCTTTTATTTCTATAAACAATGAGTGGCATCTAGCAATATATCATAACCATCCAAATAGTATGAAATGTTTTAAGAACATAACGAACCTATCAACTTTGTGATAATGCTGGTAAGAATGCCTAGAGATGGTAAATAGGTGTTTAAAAGAAAATCTTGACAAATAAACGCGGAATAAAATAAGTTGTAAGTAAAGTCTGAATGAAGAACATAATCAGTTTCGTGAAAACACAAGACTTCTGGTAGATGTTCAGAATCTATTATGCGATGGAACAGAATTCTACGATAACCCATAATATTGCAACAAACTTAAGTAAAGAGAGTTAAGAGAAAAGAAGATTGCACACGATTTTTATAGTGATTTGGCCTAGATTAAACTTACATCCACTCTTCCACATTGATAACCTACTAGCTGGATTTTTTTTTGGTAAAGGTAAGAATATATTGATATCTTAGGACGAATGTACAAAAAAACGGCACCAAAAGCTTACACTCTAGATGACCTACTAGCTGGATTTTACTATAGTATCAATAGAGAATTATAACTTGTGAGTGCAAATACTCAATGATAAAACCTTTTAACTCACTAAGTCACTCTTTTTGTCTTTTTCTCTCTTAACACAATTTATAAGGTTCGGACTTTGGAATTCTAATTTTCATGTCCCTCACTTCAAATTGAACGAATGACTCCTTTAAATACTCCTCCACGCCATACTAGACGTTGACATTCTCCAGAGGGATTTTTTTCGATCAACCCATTGGACATAATCTATTAAAAAAATCTTGTAGTCGTTTGAAGATAGAGATGAAAATTCTGTTAATACTGATCGTCCATACAATCAAAATCTAGGTTTTCATAAGTAGAATTTTCTCATAAGGAACTTATCTTCAAGATTGATCTTGTCAAATTTGTGATTAACTTAATCAATATATATATATATATATATATATATATATATATATATATATATATATATAAAGTGAAATTCTTGGCCAAAAGGTAGTCGTTGAAAGAATATTTTGTTTCCAAATGAAGTTCATATGTATCGCACGTCGCTGACTCTGGTTCCAGACTCTTTCTCATTCTAGATACGATCTCAATATGGACTTTGTCATAATGGAAAATACTTGTAGGATGAAATAGACTTAAGAAAAAGTCTTCGATAGAAACTTGATAAGTCCTCAAAAATAACTCACAAGAAGTTTGTACTTAAAATAAGCATTAGAAACAGAAAGTTTTGTCAACTTCAAAATCTTGGTAGGATTTTTCTCAACAAGTTCCCCATTTTTTATGGTGACAAAACTTTCATGTAGATCTAGAGAACAATACTTTAAGTTACCTTGTAAAACAACACTTTAGCAACACAAGATATAGAGTTTACAAATAAGCAAATATTAGATAAGCATCATACTTATTGAAAGCAATCACAACTCAAAAAGTCTGCGAAAATTTGTACAAGAAGCACACCAACACACCAAAATATTAAAATCTACAAAGTTTCTCCTTTTTTGTCAACATCAAAAAGAGAAAATCAAACTAGCATAAAAATAGAAATGAAGTTTTTGGGAAATATCTAGAATTTTTAGGAACACAAATAAGACGAAAATCCTCCAAATTTTGCACAGTCTCCTAAAGCTTTGTCAGGCACTGACCAAAGACAGTCTCGACCTTAGGTAAATTATGAACTACTTGCTAGTTGATGGTTCAAACTTTGTCATCAAGAGGCTGTACCTTCCCACTAAGAGATTCTGCGGTAGTACCAAGAGAGGCATGCAACCACAAAGTCAAAACACCTGTGATGTTGAAAGTCTGTCTTGAACTCAAGTGCCTCATCGTCAATTCTCTTGTGACTTTGTTGGTCTACCATGACGGAAGCTTTCTTGATCTAGTTGAAAGACAAGAGGAGAGGGAAGTCACTTTTGATGACTATGGATTCATCACTCGTGATAGAATAATTGAGACCGTAAAAGAGAGAAGACAAGGATATCAGAGTTTGAATAGCGTCATCTAGTTCATGCACATAGAATATTCGCTAAGTCATCTACTTCTACCACTAGCTATATAAAGAGAACTAAATCAAAGCTGACATTATTCAAATAATTAGAATAATAACATGAGTGTATAAACTTTCAAATACATTCCAAAGTATGCCATTTCATAATTTCAAAGTGAATACTAATTTCACCTAAGTAATTAGATTTCATTTCATGATTTCAAAGTGAGTACTTATTCACCTAATTAATCAGATTTAATTTCATTCAAAGACTAAGTTAACGATGTCTTGAACAATTGACTATCAACAGACAATTCAATTTTGATTCTATTAATGTGGGACTATCATGTATACAAAGTTTGGAATCAATGTTCATTGTTTTAAAAAGATAGACTATCTTATGAAGACATTGATTAATATTAAAATTTCATTTAAAAATATCTCACATCGCTTGTTTACAGGGAATTCATATGCTCTTTATGTACATATGATCCCCCTCTATCTAAAAGCTTGGTTTTTTGGATTTGACATTCTACATGATATTAAAGGCAAGTTCTACCCCCAATTCATTTCCCATATGCAACCTGTTTATGGAATTTCATGTGATCTCCCTCCATGTTATAATAACGGCACGAAGTAGGTGGAATAACAACAGGGAGCCCAATCTCTAAATCTTTAATTTATACTTGACCAGACCAAAGTTAACTGAATAGTCAAATTGAATGAATTATTATATCCAATGTGAACTTCTCCTATTCCTACCACCTTTGATTTTGGGTACTAGTATAATGCTAATTTAATATGGGTTGCAGGTAATATCTTCAATTATGTATATTGGCAAGAGACCTTTCTCTGTCTTCTGGAAAGGGAAGAGCAACGCTTTTTTATCATAAACATAAAACCAAACTTATAGTTCAATTCTAGCAAGTTTGTATGGTCGAGATTGATGAGAGAGGATTATTATTTTTTTTTCAAATTACATTAATCACACCTAATTGATCCTAACAGTCAAGGCCCAATAAGAGATTACTGTCGCAACCTACCCTTTCCGATCGAAGGGGAAGGGGAAAGGACAATATATACTTAGGGGTATAATCTAAAAATGAGCTTAAGCCACTTAATTATGTGCGGGCTCTCCCAAGCCCTTAGTCCACGTGACATTGGGATATTTGATATTAAATAAAATTGACGTTATGAGAATTTCAAATGGAGAGTCACCACCAGTTTATTGCGGTCGGCTAAAAGCTAAAGTGAGGCATGAAAGTATACTTTACTTCCAACACAACTAGAATACCTATGGTCGATGACTTGGTTATAATGATTAATCAACTAGCATCATTTCAGTACTTAATCTTGTTCAAATACAAAAATAATGTTTGTCAAGCAGTTTGGATTGATTTTTGAGCTTATCACTAATATGACATGATCATATGGGTGTGCAATCATTAAAATAACAATCAACAACCAATGGAGCATTAAATAAATTGCGAGAAGAATGAAGAATCTAACACTAAGAAATAAGAAAAAAATGACATTCTTAATTAAGCTAAAGGTAAACGGCAATAATCATATTTAAAGTGTGCAATCCAGTGATAAACGAAGTAGAAATGCACAAACAACGACCTAACCTCTATTTTTAAGGACACTCAAACCCTATTACAAAGTTCTAAGAGCTTTTTCAATTTTGAGCACATCTTTCTTTTATCATAGAATTTCACACATTTGAAGAGAATACTTCTTGTAAACTAATTTTAAGGCTTTTTCCTAATTTTTAGAAGAAAATGGATTTTTTTTAGAATTTTTTTATAAGTAAATACAATAATTTCTTTTACAGGATTTTTAAACTTTTCTTTTGTAAAAAAAAATTCAGAATATTCTTTTTAATCCAAAAATAGGGACACCGGGCTGGGCCTAGGGGCCTTGTCCCAATATAGGCTGCGCTGGCTCGGGCTAAGGACACAAAAATTGGGCCTGATTCCAGTACATCAGGTCCTTCTCAAATGAAACAAACCCGCTAGCCCAACCCGAAACTACCTAAGCCGAGCGAAGCCCAAGCTTTATAAAATTAAATCAACCCCAACCTCAACGCCCAAGCCCACTTACGCTGAACCCAATTTATTGAAAGACCTAATAGAACCCTAAGTTCCCTAAACCTGCCCAAGCCTCCCGTCCACAAACGAGAGCCGCTTCCCCGCCCGCTCCTCACCAGGCCATCACTGTTGTCCATCATCAACCATTCAAGATCTTGCAAAGAATACGGCCACAACGTAGCTGGAGCAAACAGGGCATTAGGAACTCTATAGACAAAATGATTCAGGAACCGTCACAAGGCCTTTGCTTCACCGACACACCTCACCGTTTTAGCCTCTAGCATGCATGCGGTTCACCAAAAAAGAACAGGAGAGAATGTGGGCAGAAATTCAGGGTAGCACGAATCATACTAAACGTCGACACACCAGCTCACCAGCCAAGCACTAATATGCAGAACAGAACAGAAGGGCTTTCTCGCTCACTTATCAGAAGCATTTCATCGAGCGAGTCTTTGTGTCCGACCGAAGGCGGCGAGAACACCAATGAACTGACGTTTGTGGTGTCGAGCTCATCCTTACATCGATCAGAGGACATCTCTAGTCAACGAAAATACTTCAAACGAATCCAAGGCGCGGTTTCACGGAAACAAACTAAGCCTCGGCCTCATTTTAGATTGACACTAACTGAGGCATTATATCAAACGCTTGGGGAGCGTCAAATGAAAGGCAGCTACGGACAAGAAACAAGACTCAAAACCGGATCAAAGCTCAACAGGCATCGGCAGGGAATGCTCAACATCAACGAAGCACAGCATAAGCGAACCCAAAACGCACGCCCCCACTCAGTATCTCGTGCAAAAACATGAAAGAGCAAGGCAAAAGCAGGGCACAAAATGGGGAAAATAGAGGCGGTCGATGGAGGTCCCTATCCAGCTCGGCAGCGGCAAATGAGGGCGAGCTCGATAGATCGGATCACGCCGGCGCGCCTCCGAGCCAAGATCCTTGGAAAATCGACACAACCTGAAAGAAATCACTCTCTCCCTTTTAAGCTTCCCGGCGCGCATGGCTTCCTGCCTTGCCAGCTTCCAGCTGCCGGCTTGCCCTCGACCAGACATCATCGCGCGACGTTCCCTGCGGCGGTTCTGTTCCCCGTCGCGCTGCAGAGGGAAAGAAGAGGGCCGGGCCGGTGAAAAGATCAAAACGGGAAAGAAAAGGGCCGGGCCCGAGTGGGGGAAGGAAAAAGGAAAGAAAGGGCCGGGTCGGAAGAGAAGTGATATTTGGTAGATAAAGATTATGGTGACGAAAAGGTTATGAGCTAAGTTTTCTAAAATCTACGATGAAAATTGAGCTTCGAGAAGCTTGAGAAAAATATAATAAGAGTTTTGTCCAATGAGATCTAGAAGATCCAATTTTCTTGGTTAATAGGCTATTCTTCGCTTGGTTTATCTCCAAAAAGTGTAAGGCTACACATTACTTGGCATACTTCATTGCTGGAAATCGTTTCAAGTCGGACATATAAATTGTTTTGTCTATTTTCACAACATTACAATTCTTGAAAACAAAACTGATATTGTTGTGGTGTAAATTAAGTGAAATATATCAATGATACCATGGCAACATATCGCTTGAATAAAGAGAGCTGGCAAGGTGATCCATGTAAACCAAGCAACTATATATGGGGTAATCTAAATTGTAGTTATGTGAAGACAAGCAACACCTTAGTTGTAACAACTCAGTTTGACAAGAGTAAGGAGTGGTCACTAGGGCAAAAGGGCTTGAATAAGGTACAACTCTAACAGGCTTCTAGAATGGAGAAGGGGATAGGAATCCAAATTGCATATTGAACAAGAAGAGAGCGTGCTTAAGATATATATGTGAAAAATGGAATTAAGTCATAGAGGTGCCTTTTGATGTGATGAAATTTTTGCTTTGGAACTTTAAAGATAAACTCTAGTTCATGCTAGAACATTACCAAGATGGGTAACCTCATCGGAAAGTACCTACCTGTACACCAAAGGACAAACCATGAGGTTTGGCATGTGATGAATTAAAGTGAACAATACGTAAGTAAGTTAATTCAAAGAAGTCACATTAGTGATCAAAAACTTCAAAGTGAAGTTATCCAATTTTGAGTTGTCTAGAAATTTGGTGGTGGAAGACATGATGCACTTGATGTAGCAAACACATAGATTAATTTCTCATCTATCCTTTACTAAATGGTAAGTATCTTAAGCATAAAAATTCATATTGCATAAGCATGACTGTGGAGGGCAAAAACCAAAAAAAATCATAAACCTATTACATTGATACTAATTTAATGATAAACTTCTCAATTGGTCCAATTTAATCATCAACCATTTACATTTGTGTTAATTGAGTATATTCTGCCAATTTTAATTGGAAATGACTGATATGGACGCTAGCCATCCAGCGTTACACGATCGACATTGACGTAAACAAATTTTACAAATTTTAATATTTTTTTCTAAATTTTTTATTAACTTACATTTTCATTTTTCTTTAATTGTGGTTGCATGGGGGTTATTGGCAACCCTCGTTGGCCAATGGACAAGAACATGTAAGCTCTTATCCGTTGCTAGCAAGGCTTGTGGCCCTCGCCTAGGCAGTCGCCAGGCACGAGAGTTGAGTCCTTGATAGAGGCCGCGAGAGCAACCCTCGCTCAAGCCACAGAGGGTCGAGCCCTCGCTAGAAGGAAAATAGATGCAAGTGTCTAGCGAGAACTTTGGCATGAAATATGACACGAGGTTGAAGAATGTGAGGAGTTTCCTGAATGGAACGAGAAACCGCACCAAGGCAAGGGCAATAAGAACTTGACTGGGGCCTCCTTTGGAAAGGAAACTGCGATAGCAGAACCAAGCCTAAATAATCGACTTGCACGTTGGGGTCAATTTCCGTGCCCAAGTCTGTCCCGTGAACGTTGGTTCTGGGGTTCCTTTCATCTCACTCGACAATGCCATCTACCCGATCGATTTTGGATCACATTTTTCTCCTCGAAAAGAAATGTGGGGTAGGTAGCGCAATGCACTGTCCCGTGAAGTTGAAATTTTGGGCTCTTCATAATGTTATACAAATCTAGTCATATCCTGTCCCATTCCCAAAAAATTCAAATTTCACGCGGTTTGACCATCAATCAACGTGTCTCGATGTTTAAATCATAGGATGAAACACATCCTTTTTGTCCTTTTTATCTCTCGAGAGTCAAAATACGTGCCACATGTGTCATAAACGAGATCTATGATAAAATGTAGTGAACATTGCCTCATGCATCCATCTGGTACCAAAAGGATGTCTATGATTGAATTTGTACAGGTGGAGTAGCCAATCTCAGGGATACAAGGAATTTCACTTGGAGGTCATCTGCGAAGATCACATCTCGTACTATTATTTGGTCTAGTCTTGTATTGTTATTCACTAGTAAAATTCATGTCAGATGGCCACCACCTTTTGTGTTTACTTGAACTACTTCTTTTGGAGGCACTGGCCACTTAGAACATTCTAAGAGGGAAAAATAAGCCTAGACTTATTTTTTTTTCCTTTTTGTTTTAGTAACGCATGGGGTGACCGACCTTTCTGAAGCATAGCTATTTTCTCTGTGCAAGATGAAAAAGGTAATATTTATCAAAAGGCAGCAACCGACGTAACGAAAATAAATAAATTTAGTAATTTAGACAGCTTATATAACAAGATAGAGATGTGACTAATATCACCTTTCCACAAAACATTAACTATATATAAATGGAGAGGCCTATTCACATTAAATTATTAAGGTGCGGTAAATTTGCCCACAAATCCATGATAAAAGGTCCTTTTTAATGTTTCTAATAGATTTCCTTGGAAATATCATTTTCTCCTAAAAGCAACGTACTAACCTACAAATTCCCTGGTTAGCCATGCTTAACCAAATAAATTTTCTTATTCAAAGTGCCTTTTTCTCAAAAGAATTATATTAAGTAGCACAGATAGCAAAATTAGCCTTTGGAGTGTACATATGCAAGCGAAGGTGGTCGGTCTAAACCATGGTGAGCTTTGTTGATATTGATGGCTCGTTCAGAGATGTTGCAAATGATATATAGGCAGCAATAAAAGTTCTAAGTAAGTTCTTGTCAACCATGAAAACATCGTCCTCCTACAAATTATTCTTCCTTCTTATAATTTACTGTATGATTTTTCATGACGGATGTCTATAGCTGGGAAAAAAAATTAAATTTCACGGTGTATTGTAGCAATCATGCATGTGAACTAATTAGCATGAAACACGATATGTCAATTTATCAATGGTCAATATTCATCTGTCAAAAGCTGTCTGTTGACACTTATTTTGGTACTTGGACTTTGATACATTTGCGGACGAAGACCTAGCTGCAAGTCTTGGTCTTCTTGTATTGTAGCCATGACTCGGTCGATATAGACTCGGTCGATATAACTTTTGGGTCTGACCTTTTCAACTTGAGATGCTCCATTAAGAGCTCTCTTGCTCCTTGTGCCTGATGTAATTCTGTGATAGAAAATGTCCATCTTGAACACGGCTGGATCGTACAAGTTAAGCAGTGGCCGAACAATTTACGATTACACCAGACACTTGGAGGTTTGAGCCGGTCGTACTGCCATAACTTTATAGTATGTATTGCACTGTTAAAGTGAAGATATTAATGGCCTTCTTGCATATTCTAATAGGAGAATGAAGGGTTGGTGAAACAAAGAGAGGCTGGTTAATTTGTAAAGCTGTGTCCTCATATTACCGTAAATTGTTGAATTACAAATACAATGAGGAGTCAGCACGATTTAATTCCCATATTTCTGAAATTTAACAATTACATTATATCCTCACAATTCTGAAGAACTCACGTCGTTAAAACTATTTTTGTCGAGCTTTCGAACTGAATTATTTATGTTACAAGGGTAGCTACGTTACCAAATCCATTAACAGCCTTATGAAAGTGGGCTGCAATGATTATTTCTCAGATATAAAGAAATAGAAGGATTCCAATTGTAAGCGAACAAACAAAGAGGGAGCTGATCGCAGATACATTCGTTAACTAAAGTCTCAGTTGCAATGTCACCCCATTGGTCTCTTAATTTTGCATTTAAGCCTCGACCTTTCGATGGTAACCTATTGTTCCATAGGATCGCCTTATCCCCTCTTAAACCCGAAATCACTTTTATTGCACAACCACGATTCCCTTTACGTTGAATGAGCATTTTCGGGGCTTTTTCCATTACTGTGAACATAAAACAATGATCTGTGTAAGGTAATTGACGTATGGCAAGCAAAGGTGATCGGTCTAAACCATAATAATGTTCGTTGATATTGATAGTTTGTGCAGTGATCATTGCAACTGGTATTGAGGTAGCAACTAAATTTCGAAGCTAGAAATGCTTGCCAACCATGAAAATATCATGGCCGATCAATTGTTTCTGGCCAGGCCATATGTTGAAAATATGAGCCACAACTCATCCTTCTCATAATTTACCGGATTGATTTTCACGGCGGATGCCTCTAGCAGGAAAAAAAAAAAAAACACAAAAACAATAAGAAAATTTCACGACGTGTTGTAATAATGATTTGTGTAAAATTTGTCGTTTTGGAACTTACCAACAGTCCATATGTCATTAGTCAAAAGTTGTCTATTGTCATCGACTGTGGTCCTTGGACTTGGAGACGAAGACTCAGCTGCAAGTCTTGGTCTTTTTGTATTGTTGCCATGACTCAGTCCACTGTGAACAGAAGATCGGTCGAGTATTTTCTTAGTATTTCCTATAGAAGAAGAGAACAATTTCAAATAATTATCGTCTGAATACGGGTCAACCATGAATATGCCTTCTAAAGTCGATATAATTACGTTAGGATTTTTGTTGGGTTGGATTCAAACTTATGGAAGTTAGGATCATGTTGTCCAGATTTATCAAACTCTTGAATTACCGTCATTTGTGGCAACTGTTTTTCCTATATGAATATAAAGGGTTTAAAAGAAAAATGAGGATACAAAATACTTAGTAGCAATGAAAAATGCCGGGCCATAGCGGATGACATACTAGTGAACGCTGTTTCCTGCAATTATTCTTTGTTTATTTATTTGGGCTTAGCTATGATACTTAAGAAGGACAAAACTTCAGGATTGGAATATATGCACATAGGTCATCAGCCACCGATAATTAACAGGGAGACAAGCAACATCTTAGTGAACCGAGAACTGCAGAGGTGAAGTTATCCGATTTTGGATTGTCCGGAGATTTAGTCTTGGAAGATAGGAGTGACTGATGTAGCAGATACATATATTAATTTCTTATCTATGTTTTACCATGTAGTATGTATCTTAAGCATAAAGATTCATATTTCGTAAGCATAGACTATGGAGCCACCAACATCTATCTTGATCATGACATATATCACGCAGATGGATGACGCTATTCATTAATCCCGAAAGGAACCCACAAGTGTCCAATTAGAACTTTGGCATGTGGAAGCTAAAGCTCATCATAAAAGTATGAAATACACAATATTCTCAGAGTCAAGATATATGATGATTTGCTGAACATATTCATCTGATTAGGCAGGTAAACCATCACCATCTACTCAAATGTGTCGCTATTTAGAAGAAAAACTAAATCATGTATTCCTATGATGATCCTAACTAATGTAAACAATTTTTCAGGCCAGAAATTCACCTAGTGGAGACAGGAAACTTCTAATTAAGTACGGTAGGAATGGCGAGACGAATGCTTGTCACTTGCTAATCATTGCTGTCTCCATAAGGATAGTTCAGAGTTTTTGGAGATGATTGAAATTGTGTAAAATAAGAAATCACGTACTTATTTATGGTCTCTTCGCATTTGAGTTCAACTTCATATCGGATATTATCAGAAAGAAAAAGAAAAGTAGGGTGGCTTTCATGGGACAATCCAAACGATCTTGAAGTGAATCACGGTGTCCTGTAATAATGATACATGTAAAATAATTAGCGCATAACGTGATATATTATTTCGAATTTACCAATAGTCGACATGTCGTCAATGGAAAGCTGTCTATTGACGTTTTCTTTGGGTTCTTGCCGCGGCGAAGACCTAACAGCAAGTCTTGGTCTTTTGGTGCTGTAGCCATCACTCAGTCGATTATAAGCACCGTGTGGAGTCGTGGGTATGGAGAGCTGACGATATAAATGTAAGGCGTGCTTGCATATATCTTTCTCACACTTCTCTCTTCGACAATCTCCAGATTCTCCACTGCTCGAAGACAATGGAAAGATCAATTACAGCTTACTCGTTTGCGTTGCTTGCTTCTTTAGCTTCAGCACTAATCCTTATGGTTCAAGCCCGGCAAAATCCAGGTACCTCCCTCTCTACCCCCCCCCCTCTCTCTCTCTCTCTCTCTCTCTCTCTCTCATAGAGACAGGCCATGGCGGAGCCTGACCCGACTCCTATTATGGAGAGAGATAGAGAGAGATGCGTTGAATCTTGATAAGTTTTTAAATTAATGTCATACGTTTATAATTGGAAAATTTTTCCAAAAAGTTCTAAACTTATTACACTTTTGGTAATTCAATCCTAAACTTTTCAATTTTACCAATTCAATCCTAATTTTTTCAATTCTTACCAATTGAGTTAATCCAAATGTCGGTAAATTCCAGCCAAGATTTGCTGGTGGATAGTATGCATTGACATGACACGTTTTTTATAATATTTTAATGATATTTTAATAATTTTTTGAATTTTTTATGATTTTTTTCTTTCTTATTTTTTCAATTTTTTTTTTTTTTTTGAGGGATTGGAGTTTGGCCGGTGAGGTGGCTAGCCAACTCTCACCAGCCATAGGTTAGGGCCATGGTCACTAGCCAAAGCGAAGGCATGGAAGCCTTCACCTAGAATCGACTAGGGCCACGAAAACCTTGCCAGATTTAGCCAAGCGAGGACTTGGTAGCCCTCATCAGCCCTAGGCAAAGGTGGTGACCTCGCTCAAAGCCCTCATTGAATGTGGACAAGGGCTCACATGTCCTCGCTTTGGCTAGCGACGGCATCACGGCCCTCGCCCAGAGCTGGCGAGGGGCCTGATGCCCTCTCCCTCCCCTGTGGTTGACAAGGGTCAGCCGGCAACCCTAGTCGGCCCTAGCTCAAAAAAAAAAAAAAAGGCAGAAAAAGTTTTTGTTTTAAGAAAAGAAAAATAAAAAACCATAAAAATTCAAAATATTATTAAAAATTTATCATGTTAGCGCTAGTTGTCCATGATAGCAATTTCCAACCAAGATTGGCCCGATTAAATTGACAAAAGGTTAAAATTTTTAAAATTAAATTGACAAAATTGAAAGGTTTAGAATTGAATTGACAAAAGTGCAATGAGTTTAGCATTTTTTGGACAATTTTTCCATTTATAATCAATAATACTACCATAAAAGAATGTCAACTGTCTCTCCACTTCCTAGGCAGCAGCAAAACCTTTTTTTCATATTCCTTATAACGGTGATTACAGAGGAAATATGTTGCCTCAATCTGCTGGAACCATCATTCCATGTACCATGCGGGGGAATGTTCATTCATTCTTCCTTTTCAATCTCACAAATCAAGAGAAAAATACAATTTTCCCTGGTATTATGACATTATACTCTAATGAACAACAATAATAAATATTAACAAAATAATTTAAGTTATTACGTATATTAATTAATTCTAAACTGAGGATGGTGTTTATTAACTTTTATAATTATAAAATCCTAATTATGTTCGAGCTATAGAATTGTACTTTTAAATAATTATAAATATTTATTGTAGATTAAATCGATTGATTTTTTCTTCCATTTTATGTTCGCAACACCTTTGTCATAACCCAACAAATAATATATTAATCTATGATTCCATATAATATATTAATCTATGATTCCATATCCACATTTTGTTTGTTAGAGGCAACTAATGAGATTAGAGTCCTACTTCTAATACATTCTATCTATATCTCTAAAACTTCGTTCCTTCGTTCATCATATCAATCATAACAAGATCCAATACTTGTGATGTGAACCTCCATTTCAAAGAAACGCTCAATTGCTCTTTTTATATCACAGAACGAAGAGAGTCATAAATTTTGACTAATCAAAAACATGATCTTATCCGTTCCAAAAAACAAATAGATAGCTTATGAATTGGTCTCATATGACGTTGTCTTAATTCAAAATGGCACATTTAACAATATTTCTTAGAAAAGTCGTAATTCCAGCGATTATTTATTCCATTTTCATTTTCTGAGTTTCCAGGTTTCATAAGTGTCGATTGTGGAGCACCAGATCCATACACCGACTCCCAGACTGGTATAGATTTTCTTATGGATAAAGGATTTATAGACTCTGGAGAGAGCATGGAGATATCCAAAGAGCTCATCAACAAGCAATCCCGACAATGGTTGAAAAATCTGAGAAGTTTTCCCAGTGGGACGAGAAATTGCTACACCTTGAAACCAGACAAAGGCAAGAACAACACCTACTTGATTAGGGCATCATTTTGGTATGCAAACTATGATGATGAGAACCGAACGCCTGTATTCGACCTATACATCGATGTTAATTATTGGGCCACAATTGATGCTTTTGATGAAGTGCACCGCGAAATTATCTATGTGGCCCAAAGGGATGAGTTACAAGTGTGCCTCGTAAATATTGGTCAAGGAGTGCCCTTTATCTCGGCATTGGAACTTAGACCTTTGAACAATTCTATCTATCAAATTGAGAGAGGTTTTTTGATGCTTGGGTTCAGAGATGACGTCGGAGGCTTAAATTCGACCATCAGGTGAGTTCTCTTTTTTTTTTTTTTTTTTTTTTTCTTTTTTTTTTCAAAAAAATAAAAATAATAATAAACAAGTGTTAGCATATCTCAGCTTTCTTGCTACAAGATATTGTGTGAGTGGAAGAAAGTGAGAAAATCTAAATAATCTAAATATATTGAAAAGAAAAAAAATGTAAATAGTTTAATTTTTGGTGGAGAAAGATTTGAATTTAACTTTTAAAAATGTGAAGACATTTAAAAATACATTATTGTGGTTATGCATATTAGTTCTGAATTACAATTTTGTACTCATAATTTTTGGGTAAAAACTAGACATCTAGATATTTTCGGATTTACGTAATTTAGATGCATTGGAGATCAAAGAAAAGCCTTCATCTTCTGTCAAATTCTTAAAAGTGCTCAAGTGTTATTAAACAGCTCTATTCATGCGTATATACTATTGACAAAAACCGGGCAATTTTTATTGTGAGTGCTCTATTTAAACTATATTCTTAAAATTCGTAGACTTTCTCAATAGAGAGTGGCCGATGAGCCAGAATAATCGGTGTTTATTTACGAGAAATCAATATAAAAGTTACGACAAATTACGACAAGAGTATTTGTCCCCTGGACCTTGGAACTCCCTTCGTGTCAGTTTTCTAGGTGTGAATGAGTAAGCAGTAGGAGCTTCTTTTTCTGTTGGTAAAAGTTACAGGGAGTGACAAGTGAGCGAATAATTAACCAATCAGAGGCCAAGTCAGGAATAATTGTCTTGAAATCGGATTGGTGGCAAGTGCATTTGAACAAGAAATAAGAGCATCGCAACATAACTAGTACGAGTTCAAGAGGTGTTGTAGTGGAGACGCTTCATTGGCATAGGGAACATGCTACCCGGGACACTGCATTGGCATCACACTAATTGTTCGTCAAAATATCCCACTTAGGTACCCGGACGATGTTTATGATCGCATCTGGGAAAGTTGGAGCCCTTCTACCTGGCCTATACTCAAGCCCGGGAAGTCTGCCTCTGATTTATCCAATAACAACGATGAGTATAAGGTTCCGGGGGAAGTCCTGAGGACAGCTCAAACGACTGACACCATGAGCTATACTTATACGCCGTACAACGTGTCGTCTAAATGTATTGGGTACTTCCATTTCGCAGAAACCCAAATCTTGCCGAGTGGCCAGCAAAGAGAGCTCGCGGTTTCCACAAGCAATAGCCAATTCAAGGAGACGGTGAGACTCGAGTACCTAAAGTCAGTGACCGTAGTTTCCACTCCGGTCTCCGGGTCCCCGATCAGCTTCTCATTCGAAGCAACAACGAGGCAGTCTGGATATCTGCCGCCGATCATCAATGCCCTGGAGATCTTTGAAATTAAAGAACTTCCGAATGTACCAACAGCCCAAGATGATGGTAATCTTTCCCGCTTCCACTTTCTCTTGTGCTAGTGCTACCATATATATCGTGAAGTACAGCCTGGGCATGAACAACATATAAACAGTTTTTGCTAAGTTGGCTTTGGTATTAGATTGCTAAATTGAAAGGAAGAGAAACCAAGTTTTGAAAGTAATCATTTGTTTAATAGGTATATATCCCATTCGACACTCTAGAGATTAGAAGAGTACACTCTCACTTCTCTAGGACACTCTTCAAAATTCACAACTCTTAGGACTCCTTACACGCAAATTCTAGGAAGATAGTTTCTTATGTTCACTTACCTCCAACGAAAGGGAGTTTGGGAATTTGCAGGAGCTGGATGAGGAGTGTTAGATATGACGGTTAAAAACTGTGTTTAAAAGTGAGAAGGATAAGCCAAGTTTTTTGTGGTGGTTCAGGGAGCAAAGCAGAAAATCTGCAGTGAAAACTTAGTTTATAGATGTTTGTAGACCAAAAAATCTAGAGATAGTAAAAGAGTTTACTTCAAGTGATCTTTGAAGAATTAAAGTTGATGATGAACAAGCCATTCCTTGATCAGCATATATCATTACTGTAAAATCACTTCAAATTGCACATGGAAGTGTTTTCACCATTTCCATAATGTTACCATTCTTTAGAGAGGGAAATATGAATTTTTATGCATGACTTCTATCTGCTCGAAGCCCCCATCTTTCCATCATCCTTCTCTTAAAGCAAATTGATCTTGTTGTGTTATAAACTATAGTCAAAGCTCTCATCAGTACCAAGGCAGAGTATACAGTGAATAAAAATAGCTGGCAAGGTGATCCATGTGTACCAAGCAAATTTACGTGGGAGGGTCTGAATTGTAGCTATGGAAATCCTCCGAGGGTTATTTCGTTGTAAGTCTCCTTCCACTATTTTTTCTAGGCGGATGTTGACATTACCAATAAAACTTTAAAGGACAATTATCACAAAAACCCTTAAAATATGGCTACCATAACATAAGTACCCCAAACTTTTTTTTTTGTCACAAAAAGACCCGAACTTATATATGTGTGACATATAAATCATCTATGTTAGTTCCATCTATGGTATTTGTTACACTAGTATATATTTGGGGTTTTTTTATGACCAAAAAAAAAAAATTGGAGTATTTATGTCACAATGAGCAATTTTAGGATTTTTAGTGACAAAAAAAAAAAAAAATCGGGCATTTGTGTCACAGCAAACATAATTTGAGATCTTTTGTAGTATTAACCCAATGTTAAAAGAATTCTCTTTTATTCATGAAGAATTGAAAGTTCGTCCTCAATCTTCTTGAAAAAATTGAAATTTCATTCCTTTATATGACTTTATTAATCTATAAAAACTCCTTCATCAGTTGTGTGTTCTCCATTTTAATCTTAGGTAACATTGTGTTCTCTACAATTGAGTGCATAAACATTTATGTGTCGAACCAACATTACTGCCTTTGTGAGCATGGCAATGACACAGCTTCCTCACATTTTATTGATTATGGGCAGGAACCTGAGCTCCAGCAGTTTGAGGGGCATCATCTCTTCCTCTCTATCAAATCTATTGGAATTGGAGTCCTTGTAAGTACGATTCCAGTGTGGCCCTTTCTGAGGGGATGATGTTTTAGGATTGAGTGCACTTCAGATCTTGGTTGGGTCAATCTTGCATGTAAATGTCTGCGCATGACAAAGTCAAAAGAAGCAAAAAAAAGTATTACCGTGGTGATTTTAGCAGTGTTTTCTAGATCACATTACTCGCGATTAACAGATACGATATATGCACACAACGGGGGTCAACTGTTGTTGGAAGGATTTTAGGTAGTGTTTTAACAGCACAGATTTGATAATTACTGTTTGAATGTGTTGTGACATCCTACTTTTTGCTATGTAGCTCGTTTTTTCTTATTCCGAAGAAAAATAAACCTTTGAGGCTTCAAGAGTGATCCTTTACTGGATTAAGCTTATGTTGAATATTGGTTTGCAAAGAATGCAACCGTATTTTTGGCCTCTTTGGTTCCAATGGTTGTTGATTTAATTATTCGTAATCAATATATACCCGAAATAGTCTGAAGAACACTGATCAACCAATCTCAAAATTTCGGATGAAATCTGCTGAATTGTTAACTATCCAGACTCAATTTGTTTCAGAGATCTGTCCAACAATCAACTTACAGGAGCCATACCAGAAACTTTGGCAAATCTGCCAAAGTTGAGAATTCTGTAAGTTAATGTGCCTTAGTGGCCCCCTGAAAAATTGACATAGCATAGGTCCTTATACACGGTTATGCTTTGCAGAAATCTCAGCGGAAACAAGCTTAATGGTTCAGTTCCTAATGGTCTTAAAAGGAGGCAGGAAGACAAGACATTGGACTTGAGGCCTCTCTCTCTCTCTCTTCCCTTCCACACCCCCCTCATCCAACCACCACCACCCCACCACCCTCCCCCCCCCCCCGTAAACAACATTTCTGGGTTTATTTAGTCAACCTGTGATCAACTTGTAGGCAAAGCAACTCGAGAGACATGACTTTAACTACTTACTTTTCTTGCAGCCTTAACAACAACCCCGATCTTTACCAGGCAAGTCCTCGCCCAAAGAAGGAGTCTAAAAACTCCATCTTGGTCCCAGTTGTTGCATCGGTTTCAGTATTATTCGTAGTTATCTGTTTGGTCACTATTTGGTTGATTACAAGGAAACAGATAAGAGGTAACTTATTCTTCTACTTCTTGTCCACAGCATATTTACATGAAATTAAACAACATTTCTTGGTTTATTTAGTCAAGAAAGATATCACTGGCAACTTACTCCCTGTTTACCTTTGTAAGAGCAATCTTTTACAATATAATCCACATTGCAATCAGGCATCCAGACAGATGTTTTCTTGAATGAGAAGTTCTTTCTAAAGAATTTCATTTCACAAATTAATCCTAAGAGATTGAAGATGGATTAGACAGACAAAATATCAGAGAGCTAGTTTCATCAGCATTGTGAATTTTTTCACAAATTTTACAGCAGAAAGTGTCATTTAGATACTGATTTATAGAGGAAAAGTGTCATAGGCATGTAGAATTATACCTGTTCACGCAATCTACACTGACAACTATCTTGACTTTGATTTTCCTTTGGTACAGTTTTATCAGCAACAATGTCTTTTTTAGGATAATTTAGTTGAGAATATACGACTCAGCAACTCTCTCTCTCTTCTCACCTACCCTAAGAGTATGATTTTACAGTCTCATCGACATTGCGATCAGGAATGAATGAAAGTTGGCTTTAATCAAAATTTTCTAATGCTTGTAATATGAATTCATAGTGATCACAAGAAAATGAAGAGAAGAGGGAGACAGGGATAACCACAGCATGGTCGCATCAGCATCACAAACAGAATGAGTGTTATTCAGCTTAACTTATTGTCACGATTTTTTTCCTCAAAAGTAACCTTGCTATGCACGAGGACTTATAACAACTTGGGAGTACCGACTTTGTCCTTAATATTCTGATAGTCCATAAAGGAAAGTTTGATCGTGCAGTCTCAAACTTATCCATATGCACTGAGCAAAAACAAAATTATCTATTTATTAGCATATTGAAGGCAGATGACAGAGACTCCCTGCCCCTATCTTTTGATTTTTGTCCTCTTCTCCACTAATTTAGCTTTTAAAACGGCATCAGAAGAACCCTTCCTACGTCTTTTAATTGTTGAAGAGCAATTAGAGTTTTTTGCTTTGAAAGTCTACCCTCCAAAGTGGTAGTCGCAATACTCATAGGAACCTTTTTGGTACAGAATCTAGTGAAAGGACGCTGGGATTAAAGAATCGACCTTTTAAGTATGGAGAGGTTTCAAGAATCACCGGAAACTTTGGACAAGTGATTGGTGAAGGTGGATTTGGAAAGGTATATCTTGGTGCACTGGATAACGGCACTGTAGTTGCAGTGAAGATGCTCTCTAAATCATCAGAGCAAGGGTACAAAGAATTTCAAGCCGAGGTTAGATTCGATAATCCAATCAAGTTTCCTTTTAAAGTCAACTTATGTTGACACTTGCGCAGATGTTCGTTCAAAAACTTCCTCTTAGACTATTCTCAGTAGTTGTTATAATAATGCACACTCTTTATGCTGTAGGCGCGACTCTTAATGATTGTTCACCACAGAAACTTGGTTTCTTTGTTTGGATATTGCAATGAATCTAGGCACATGGCATTGATATATGAATACATGGCAAATGGAAATTTAAGGCAACATTTATCAGGTGTGTTTTTATGTCCTGTTATATTGTTTCTTCTCTAAAATGAACTGTTAAACTCTATTTCATGCTCACAGCCACAGGTAAAGTTAAAATCCATTCAACAGAGGACCATCCGAAGGTCTTGACATGGAGTAAAAGAGTACATATAGCTGTGGATGCAGCACAAGGTACACGTATGAGATATCCCCAGTTGTATGTTTTCTCCCATCATTGCTTCAAAATTGTTTACATGTTTTTTTTGTGAGGATTTCAGGTTTGGATTATTTGCATAATGGTTGCAAGCCACCCATCATCCATAGAGACTTGAAGACTACAAACATCTTGTTGAATGAAGACTTCCAAGCCAAAATAGCTGATTTTGGCCTTTCAAGAGCTTTTGCAACTGAAAACGACATTTATGTGTCAACTTGCCCTGCAGGCACTCCCGGCTACCTCGATCCCGAGTATTGACTAAAACTCAATATTATTGATTTGGTTCAGTTTGGGATCTTTATTTAGATGGAAATATTGACATTATCTAGGATTCCATCTTTGATTTAAAGATCCTTCATTTGTTTTTTTTATTCCTCCTTACAGGTTTCAGTCTTCTGGAAACATAACCAAGAAGAGTGATGTTTATAGTTTTGGAATCATACTCTTTGAGTTGATCACGGGCCGACCTGCAATAATGAGAAGCTGGGATGGCAGTGCTAGCGTGCACATACTTGAATGGTTGATTCCTATTGTCGAAAGTGGTGATATACATAGCATTATGGATCCAAGGTTACAAGGAGAATTCGACATAAACTCGGTTTGGAAACTAGTGGAGATTGCTATGTCTTGTACACGACTAGTGGCAATTCAAAGACCGGACATAAATCACGTATTGGCAGAGTTAAAGGAGTCTTTGGTGAGCAAATCAAGCAGTTCCTTTGAAATGACCTCCTTGGAGCTCCATTCTGATATTGCCCCTATGGCAAGGTAGTAGAACTTTTTCAATCCAGAAAGGCTGTCATCTTTTAAGGTAAAAATTGACATTTGTCCGCAAATTTGTACTATTTTTTTTAATTGCGTAAACCATTTCCCTTTTCTTTTCTGTTATTGAATCTTCAAAACTCGCTTTACAACAGTGATAACCTTTTGTCCTTTGTCGCTCCTTTCTCCATTCATGATGTCAGTTTATGGCTTTCCTAATGCTGCAAGATTGGGAATTCCATGTTGAGTTTGGGAGGCGGTGATTTAGAGGTTGGGGTTATCCATGGATAGAGTAATTGGCGTTAGCAGGCCCTCGCGGTATGTTCTTGGGCTTCAGGGGAGATTTCAGCTGGAATCCACCATTGACTAAGCAGCAGCAATTTCGCAATTTCGAGGGGGTAGATTGAGATTACTTAAAGACGAGAGATTAATGTACCTGATAAGCTCAAATTATATATGTATCCTGGCGGTCCTGTCGTAGTAGTTCTCACAAGCAACTAGGGATACACACAAAAGCATCTTTAAAAGGTTATGGACACCAGACTTGAGCTTGACTGTTAATAATGCAAACACGTTTATATCCGGATAAAAGGAAATCCCCATCTTATTTAATTCTTAGAATTCGGGGTAGAGTTGCTATTTGAGGGTTCCAATGCAACAACTTGTAGCATTGACTAGGAGACCTACTTGACCGGAGAAGATGCGCACCGCTGGCATCACAGTGCCATTGCCTGATTCTTCAAAAAAGGATCCACCGATGCGCCACTGAATTGTCCCGTCCACAGCAATCAATGGCGGGATTTATTTTAAAAAATGAGGGCTCATCCTTAGCGAGTAAACCCGAAAAACAAACCTGTTAATGATCTTAGACCAGCAGGAATTTGCGCATATTGTAACATATTTATGTGATGTCCCTTCTGAATTTGGGGAACTTTGATCAAGCACCGGACGCAACAACAGAACCACAGAGTCAAAACACTTGTGACGTAGAAAGTGTGTCCTGAATGCCTTATCATCTATTCTCTTGTGACTTTGTTGGTCTACCGTGAGAATTGACAAAAGCCTTACTAATTTATTTAAAAGACAAGGGGAGAGTCAAATTACTTCTGATGACTATGGATCACCACTTGTAACCGAATAATTGACACCATAAAGTGGAGAGAAGATAAGGAGATTAAAGTTTAACTAGCGTCATCTCTTTTACGCAAATAGAATGTTCGCTAAGTTATTGGTTTCCACCGCTAGCTAAATAAAGAGAACCTAAATGAATGCTGACATTTTTTTGATAATTAGATAACCATAATCGCTCCTACCAAGACATTGTCGAGAGCAACTGGAGTAACTAAATAATGAGATTGAGATATGGTTCGATATAAACATTGAAAAGCAGAAGATACATAGTCACTAGATGAAAGGATATCTTAAAGCACATCTTGGCAATGATTATGTTGTTGTCTCATGGTAGATGATGGACCAAAGTTACGGTCAACTCCATTGCCATTTTACTTTCTTTTGTAATTGGAAAACATCTGGTGTTAGCACAAGTAGTATAAATCCTTTGTTCAGGCAGAAAAAGATGCACATTAATGATATTTTAATATTTTTTACTCTGTCAATATGAACACAAAAATCATATCGTTACCACAATTGAAACCAACTTTTGATGACTCCGCTCTCATATTCCTTTTTTTCTTCTTTTTTTAAAAAGAAAACCATTTTCCACAAAATTTCTCCCTTTTTGAATGAAAAATCATCAACCAATATTCTTTTTCCTGATCGAATAAAATGAGTCTAAAGCAAAACTCATTTTTACTATAGCAAAGTCTTTGCTTTTTAATTTCTTTAATCGTAGTGCGATGTGGATTATTGAAGCAAAATTCATTATTTGTTGTTCTCGGGTGTGGTGATGCATCGTGTAACTAGTCCAATGCTTTTCTTCCTCAAGCCATCAATATAAGCGCCGGATGAATCGCTCCAATTAGGGACCATTTAGGAATAATAATACGAGTACTGATTTCACCTAATTAACTCATTCCATAATTACGTAGTGAGTATTGATTTCACCTAATTAATTAGATCCAATTTCGCTCAAAGACATGAGTTAACGATGTCTCGAAATAATGAGTATATATTGACAGACGATTTAACTTTGATTCTATTAATGCGGGACTATTGTGCATAGAAAGTTTGTGTGGAATCAATGTTAATTGTTTTAAAACTTTTGACTATTATATTAAGACATTGTTTAATGTTTAGAAATCGTGTTAAAATGTTTCATATCGCTTGATTTTTTGGGTTGAACATTTTAACATGGTATTAGAGCCAAATTCTGCCTCAATTTATTTCCCATATGCAATCCTATTTGTCAAATTTTTTTGTGATCTCCCTCCATGTTATAATATAAATCAAGTGGAACAACAAGAGAGAGCCCAAAGTCTAAATCTAGCAGTTATACTTGACCAGACCAAATTCAACTGAATAGTCAACTTGAATGAATTATTATTATATCCAATGTGAACTTTTCATATTCCTGCCACCTCACATCCTGGGTACTAGTATAAAGCTAATAGTAATATGGGCCTTCAATCATGTATATTGATCGATGTTGCTCCTCTTGTGTGCGTCTTTTGCTTCTTTATTAGCCCGCGACTGAAGCCGGTAGCTCCAGCCCAACAAAATACATCTCTCTCTCTCTCTCTCTCTCTCACACACACACACACACACACACACACACACACACACACACGCATTGAGAAAGCCATCAAATAAAACGATAAGAAGAGAGAAGCAAAATGATAAACAAGAAACCAAGGGTGTATGGTCGAGATTGATGAGAGAGGATTAATTTTTAAAAAAAATTAATCACACCTAATTAATTACAATGGTCAAAGGCCCGATAAGAGATGAATGCTTTTAAGTTCTTGAGCTGCTATGGCAGAAATTGAGAATAAATAGACTATTTGGATCTAATTTTTCCGAATTGCAAGGTTTCCACAAGTATCGACTGTAAGGCGGCTCAAACATACTTCGATGATGGAGCAACATATTCAATGAGGTGGGCGTGGATACACAGGCTTGGAAGAAAGCAAGGACGTTATCAGAAGGCCCAATGACAACAGTTCGATAATTTAAAAAATTTATTGAGCGGAACGAAAAACGGTTGCACGCTAAAACCAGAGGGAGGCAAGAGCAACACATACTTGATCACGGCCTTCTTATTTTGTGACGGGGAAGATGAATCCCCCGCGTTCAAACGTATACATTCGTATCGGGTCACTATCTACTACCGTAAGTTTTGGTATGAGGAGATCATGAAGATCCCCCAAACAGACTGTATACAGGTGGTGTCGCGAAACCGGGAAGTAGAGTACCTTCCATTTCAGCTGTGGAGTTGAGGGTTTTGGACAGTTTTGGACGGTACCATCTACGGAATTGAATCTGGGTTCTTGAAGCAAGTTGGGCGATACGACGTTGGATTAGACCTTGAGCGTGCGAAGTAATTCGGAATTCAAAAATAGTTGATAGCTTCGACTAAAACACTCGATTTTCTATGAGAATCTCACAAAGAGATACTTATTTAGGATTGAAAATATCTACATCTAATAATTTAGTAAAGTGAGAAAATTACTAAAAAAATCCTAAACCTATTATAATTGTGTAAATTTAGTTATAAACTTTTTTTTTTTGTTAATTGAGTTTTAAGCATTTTATATTTGTACCGGTTCAGTCTACTCAGCCAATTTTGATTATGAATCACTAATATTGGATGCCGGCCAAAGTGACATGTGCTGACATTGACATTTTTACAAAATATTTTAATATTTTTTTGAATTATGAACTTATTTAGGGTTTCTTTCTTTTTCTTTCTCATTTTTTTTCCTTCCCTTCGTTCTTCCTCTAGTCAATGCTCGGACCTTAGCAATAGGCCAAGGGCGAGGACATACCCCATCCCCCTTTGATGAGGCTCAACCTTGCCTTGCCATTGGTGAGGCTCGACCCTTGCCAAACTTGATAAGTTCGAGCCTCATCTAGCGACAGCGAGGGCACGCCTCACCAAAGAAGCGCAATACTAGGCCTTGTGGACGGTGAGAGGAGGTTCAACCGATGGTTGTTGAGTGTTGGTGTAGGGAAACAAATTCCTAAAAAAATAGAACTGATACTCGAACAATCAAATATCGAAAACGAACGCAGAAAACGTGCCCGGGAAACATATAACACCAATCGAAAGATATATCACGGAGATGGGCATACCTTATTTGCAACAGATTAAGTACTATTGCAGTCTTAGAGGAATCGTTTGAAGCCTTGGAGTTCTGTTCTTCAAGAGAGAGTATATTGTTTCAAGGGGAAGAAAAAAAATAAGCGTATTTCCTCTCGAAATGCTACAAGTAACATTATCCCATTTTCTTTTTATTTTATATATTGTAGTTATTTTTACTTAGAAAATGATTGTCATTTCCTTTTATGGACCCTTCACTTATGGGTCGGGTTTTGGCCCAATATGGGCGGACGGGCTTAATTTAGCCCATCAAATAAAAAACTATCATCTGCCACTCGCATATGGTGGGCCGAATGTGTCACGCCCTGATCCTCGAATGTGTACCCATCCCTCAGTGGTTGATAATAAAAATGCGACTTCCCAGGACGAGTCGCCAACCGTTTCATTTTATTGCACATACGGGAGCAAATAACAAATCCCCTGACAGTAACTATCTCAGGATAGAAAAGTAAGACAACAAATTCACAAACGAAACATGCTTTTATAAATCAACTGAGTCATATACAAGAGTCTATACCCAAAAAATTTGAAAAGACTGACTCTAAAAAAGAAACTGTCCTATCTGACCTACACCTCAGATCACCTCAAGTTGGCTCCAGATTCTTCACTCTACGGCCCTGAAAAGAATTGAGCCCACGACGGGGTGAGATATAAATCCCAGCGAGTTCACGCTCTAAACCATGATTAGGAGGGTAATATGCCTAAAGGCGTCCTAACCAGACAATTAATGATACTCACCTCGCCTCAGTTCCTCCATGCACGTCAGTATAGTTCATATACACAATGCATATAATTAGAACACACCATAATTGAAACACTTCATCAATCAATCAATCATAAGGGTCTTGATTATAAGGCTAAACCTTTATGACACGTCTCATACCGTGCCACACAGTTTTGTTTGATAATCAGGTGCATTTAATTTAATCAATCATGCGTTTCAATTGATAATTACGCCTCTCTAGGGCACAACCTACTCCCAAGTTCGGTGTTCTACTGGCGTAACCAAGCATTGTCTCACCCTACTGAGCATAACTACGTCTCTCAAAGATGGCTTTTCCGAAAGAATATAGGTCCAGAATTTACTGCAACCCAAATCCCATATAGGCTAACGTCTAGCGTAAACACTTGGGACAAATTCTCTTAATCAACACACAACCACTCAATTACGGCCAAGGACACCGTGCATTGCACTCAAATGTTTCAATTAAGATAATGCACTTTGCCCATTTTCTTCATATTAAAAACACCCAATAAAAATAGTCGTGTGTGGGTACATGTTCAACTCGATCCAAAAAAAGTGATATCCTCCAATTTAAAAATCTCATTGTTTTATATAGTATATAAAATTATTTTTGGTATTAAAACCCGATACACTAGATTTTCTGAATAAATATCGAAATTCACAAATTTTGGAATAAATGACCAAAATTCCAATTAGCACTCAATTTGCACAAATTAACACTCAATTACATAAATTAACCACACTATTATAATCAACACGAAATTCTGGTTACCGGCTATCCTGGTATAATTTCCGGAAAATAATAAATAATTAAATAATTACCAAAATTTAATTAAATAATTCAATTTAAACACCAAAAATACTAACTTATGCCATAATTGCTAAATTAACCGCCTAAATAGGTCGGAAAAATTCCTGAACCTATCTAGATAAATAGCACATCCTATCTAGGCCTTAATTAATCTAATCTAACCACTTAACATGCATAATCGAATAATTAAATCACTAATCTAAGCTAACTAACCACATAATCCCTAATTAACTTAAACTAAACATCCATTAAGCATAATTAACTCCCTAGGTAGAGTTTAGCGAGTAAACTCACCGAATTAGCGAGCTAGTGAGTTCATAGCGATGGCGACGTGACGGTGGCCGAAACTTGGGCCTACAATGACGCCAACGAGGGCTTGGACCAGGCCAAAAACGGCCTCGCAAGGTCCACGGTTACTACTGGGATCGGTTTTGGACTAGGCTGTAGCTGCTGAAGCTTGGAGAGGTGCAGGTTGGGTTGAGCTCGGGATAGACGTTGGACTTGCGTGGGCTGCAGCGGTCGAGTAGCAGCGTCGGTGTAGGACGCGTGGCAAGAATTAGCGAGCTGACTTCGTGCGAAACGGTGGAGGCGTTGGCGGAGATGGGCAATTGGCACACAAAAGAGCTACTAGAGTCAACCGTGGGGCTTGAGGGAGGAAGTTGACTAGACGTGGCAGCTGCAAGGGGAAAATTCGATTGTGGGTTGCTTCGGTGGATGGAGAGACGTGTGGGGAATGGGCCGAGCGAGAGAAGGAGGCATGGTCAACACTTTGGGCTTCAATGAGGGAAGTTGACTCGGTGGAGGTGAGCTGCGGACGTGTGGCATCGACAGGCACAGGTGGAGCAAGGAAAAACACAAGGGGATTAAAAGGAACTCAAGTGGTAGAGAGGAGAAGGAAAATGTGAAGGAGAAAATGGCCAAATGGGGGGAGTAGCTGGACATGCGCGAAGAAGAAAGGGATTGGCAGAGGCGTGTTGGAGAAGATTAGAAAGGGGGGGCAAAGGTCAACAGAAATATCCAATATTCATCATGAAATGTCCCCAAAAGTCTTCATGTCAATCCCTTTTGTTCCCAATTACTTTCTTGCAATTAATTTGATATGATTAACTCAATTTGGTGCCAAAAGTTACAGCCCCATCAAGCCCACGAATTTCCTTACTTTGGGCTTCAATTTCTTCTCCAATTTCCCCAATTTGACGTTCAATTTTGCTAAGGAAGAAGCCCACACAATTTTTGCAAGTTCCCTTCACCAAATAGCTCACTAAGGAGGCCAAAAATTCCTTCAATTTAGCCCATCCGAATTTCCTTTCGTTTTTGAATCGTTCGAAATGATTTTCCAAAAAAATCTCGAACTCACCGAAAATTCTTCAGAGGATGAATCAACGTTCCTAAAATAAATCATCACACGACATAACTTTCAATTTCTAAATTCGGGTTCAAATTCGTGGTTAATTTCAATCTGACGCGATTTTAGCATGACCTAACTTACCATGTAGCTCTTAGGAGTTTTTAGTGCAATTGACCTGTGGTCAATTATTTTCGAGCCACATTGTGCATTTTCGACACATTGGTGACTCTCGGTTGTCATGAAAATCTCGAAATTTTAAATATGGACACAGAGTATGAGAATGATAGAAAAATCAATCTAATGCCATTCGATAGAAATTTTGCAGTTAGGTGGAATCACCCACATACTAATCACATACTTATGTTGAATCAACCTATCTCCGGTCTCTGATCAATTTTGACAGTACCGTAATGAACCTTGCAAATTAGCATGGTCAAGCAGTCAATTATTAGTCGAATTCTCAAGTCTATTACGTTTAAATTCCTTAACGACTTCACTTGATAGACTAGTTATCTCATGAGTAATTAGCTCAGGGAAAAGAACTATAAGTGCGTTGATAAAAAATCTAACTTATTCAATCGAAAACATAACCTAAAATTCAGGATGTCACATAATAGAACTCTTTCTTCATCTTTCTGCAACATTCATACCAATAAATAATTCGTATGATCAGCATACTTTGAGAGCCCATTGCCATACATCTGTTAGAATATATAGAAGCTTATAATGGGCATCACATTTTTTAGTAGATATAATATGCGGTACCCTAGATCGATCGATCACATTTATATCTCTATTGATCTCTTTTTAATAATGATATATTGTATTCACAATTATGATTATCTCAAAACAATCATAATTGATCGACTAGTGAATACAAAACTAGAATGTGATTCTCTAAACTCAATCTTCCTCTTTCCTTAAAACTCTCAATTTCAATTCATACTTTTCTAGAAATGTCTCATTAAATTAAATCAATTCATAATCATTGACAACATTATAATATAGCAAATACTGAATAAAAATCTTGAGAATAAGCGAGAGTTATGAGAGTACTTAATAGAGAAACTCTTTTTCTCAAGAGTCTCACACGGCATAAAAGTTGAGATAAAAACTTTTGCCACTCTTGTTGATTGTCCCATATATATGTTGTCACGCCCCGACCCTCAGGCACGCACACATCCCTTAACTTTTGGTCGATTTTGAATTGCGATATCCCAGGACTATGTATCGCCGACCCTTTCAATTTTTATATGCACATGCGGAAGCGGTTATAAATCCCCAGACAATAAAACAATGGGATATGCAAGTAGGACTAGGAAATTGAACCTGAAAACCAATACCCTTATGCTCATATACAAGCCATATTAAACGATTGGTTTCTACTCAAATTGATTCTATAACAATCGTCATCAGGATCCTACTCTGGATCATCCTCGGGTTCTCCTTCAAGTACTCCTCTTCGGGTTCCTCAACGGGGATCTCCTCATCGATTCATGCTCCTCGGGCTCCTCATCCGGGTCTGAAATGGTTATTCAATAACCACCGAGACAACGTCTCGCAAGTTCTACCCTCTAAAGACCCGATTAGTAAACTAATACACCTTAGGGCTGCCTATGCACAACATGAGTCGGAGACTTACCTTGGCCTCGCATTCCACCCGTATATTAGCATAGATCATACAGGCACCCAAATAATCATAGCATAGATCGAAGCATCGATCTAATCGACCTAGTCGATTTCACACCAAGAAGACCACTCACGGTCATCTCTATTCAATCATTCAATTCACAACATCAAACCAAGGCAATGACTCATCAAGTCACTCTCAGATCGAATCATCGATCAATCGACCTAGTTGATTACAAGTCAATCGGACCATTTCTAGGTCATTCATCCAACACCAAGCAATTCCTTAGATTTAGTGGCTTTACGTCCACCGAAATCTCCTCAAGATCTAGTGGCTTTACGGTCCCACCGACCTCTCAAGAACTAGTGGCTTTACGGTCCCACCCGACCCTCTCAAGAACTAGTGGCTTTACGGTCCCACCCGACCCTCTCAAGAACTAGTGGCTTTACGGTCCCACCCGACCCTCTCAAGATCTAGTGGCTTTACGGTCCCACCCGACCCTCTCAAGATGCCACACTATGTCACCGAGCCACGTGCATTCTCCAGGAAGACATACCGAGTCTCCGAGCCACGTGCATTCTCTAAGGCTACCTTTTCGCCAAGATGACATATCTAATCACCGAGCCACGTGTCCTTCCCAGGTGACACTCCAATTCACCGGGTCACGGGCATTCTCCAGGTGATTTACCAACGCACTTTCGATACTGACAACCGATACCCAACCAATTCTCAATCACATAACTAAACATCGCATTCTTTAAGAACATAACTTAAAAATGCACAATTAAATCAATTCGACACGAACTAAAGCTCAATTAAATAAACGAACCACTCCACGACAGTCAGCACGAAATTCCGGTCACCGCCATCCCGTTGAATTTCCGGAAAATAAATAATTAAATAATTAATTTCGAAAATTAAATAAATAAATGCAATAAATTCATTTAGGACAATATAAAGCTCAATTAAATAAACGGACTGCACCATGATCATCAGCATAAAATCCCGTCACTGACCATCCCAGTTAATTTCCGGAAATAAATAATTAAATAATTAATTTCAAAAATTAATATTTAATTCCTAAAAATTCCACCTAGGCCCGATTTGCTTAATTAACACCCGATAAGGGACGGGAAAAATCCCAAGAAGCATCCAATAAATAATAGGACATGTTTACTAGCTAAATGCACAATCAATTTAATTAACATGCATCAATGAGCCTTTAATTTAATTACTTTAATCTAATCTATCCACCTAATTGCAAATAATTAAATCTAATCAACCTTAAGCATAATTAGAAAACTAATAAAGCATTAGTGAGTAAAACTCACTTGGCAAAGCAAAGATCGGAAATCGCAACGGCGACACAACGGCGGCCGAACTTGGGCCGGGCCAAGAACTTCACAAGCCCAAAGAAACTCTGAGCTAAAAAAAACAAGCTGAACTTGGGCCTGAGCTTGGGCTTCAAACTAATCTCCAATGGATTGCGGACTGATCTTGCGAGCTGGGCCGAAAAACAACTTCAATGGGCTGAACAAATAAACTGAGAATGGGCTGTTCTCTTGGGCCGAACTCCACATGGGCTTCAATTAAATTAAACCCCCATGGACTGAATTGCTGCAATTCACGTGGGCTTCAAGTCTTCAATTGGGCTGAATGAAGAAGCAGCTGAAACAGTAAAGGAGGAGCCGGCGTTGAAGAAGAAGCAGCTTCGTCCGAGTTGCAACAGACGCACGGCAGCTAGCACACGATCTTCCTCTTCGCTGAACGTTGACTGGAGATGAGGAGGAACGGATGAGTGGCGCGGCTGCTTCGTGGGATGCTTGGACGGCAAAGCTGGCGTGCGGCCATGGAGATGCTGGGGACGCGCGGCAGAAGAAATGGAGAAGCACGTGGGAAGCTGAAGTTTGTTCGGTGGAGATGGGCAATTAATGGAGGAGCAGATGGTTGGCAGTAGCTTCGGTGGGGTTTTACGAGTCAACTCCAAGCTTTCGGTGAAATTGTGGTTGGCCGAAAGATGAAGGAGACAGCGAATGGTGGAGCGACCAAATGGAGAAGCAGCTGCTGGCGTCGACCGGTGGCTTCGCTGGCTTCGGTTCACGGTTGAATTGTCGAGCTTCAAATAAAAATGAAAGAAGAGGCAGAGGAGATGCTTCGTTGATCTTCGGTGGGCTGGCAGAAGCGAGGAGTCCACTAAAGAAATTTGCTGGTGGAGGTTTCGTTTGTTGCAGGCTGATCGAAGGAGTTGGGCTTCTTCTCTTCCGTTGATGCTGGCGTCGCACGAAGCAAGAGGGAGAGAGAGAGGATGGAGGTGGACGGTGGCGAGAGAGAGCAAGGAGATAGAGATGGGGGAGAGGTGGGGCCTTTGGCTTGATATTTTTTTCACAAAATATCTCTAAGACTTAGTCTTGGCCATGTATCATCCTTGGCTTGCAACGATAGGCCACACCAACACCCTAAATCACATTTCATTGGTTACAATCTTTGCTTAGCTTAGGGGGGATTACGAATTTTGTAAGAATTGGCTCCAATTGGTGACTCGATCCACTTGAATTTCATCTCAATTGACCTCCATAATTTATTCAATGCTTCAATTGAATATTCTCCTCATCCAATAGCTCATCTCGCATCTCAATTTTGTATTCCATTTTAATCCCCGGCTCCAATTGCATAGAAATGACCTGATTAATTCAATTGAAATTAATACCGAAAATTCTGGATGTCACATATGTAATATGAAATACATATTATGGTATTAACTCATTTTCCATGAAGCATATATCTACACCTTTAATATTGTACAAATGATAATTCAGACATACTTAATATCTAACTTGAGTTCACGTATCTATTCTTTCACGGAATTAATCAAAACTCACATTTGGCATCAAAGACAGATAAAGTAAAATATGTAGGTTATTTTACTTTTGAACATAGTAGATATTATGTCATCATTTTAATACTTAATTAATGTGACATTTATATTTTAAGCATGAGTTCTCGATTATCACCTAAATAATAAGCTTAAAAACCGTATCATCTATATTTATCACATAGTAAATAGATGTGATTACCCATGTGAGTGGACTAATCTCTTATATGTCTGACATAGCCTTGGAGACGCATAACTCTCGCATTAGGTCATTGAGGTGGTAGCTTTTGATCTTTCCACTTAATTTGAATCACACTTGAACCATTCCCCTATTAACCGACTCTGTTAAATATTGCTCTACTACCTTTTCCACTGAAATTTCTCTCTCTTTGTCGTATGCATTCAACAATACAAAGCCTTCAGCAATCCACACAATAAGAACTTTGGTTATAAGGATTTATGCATCCTTAGGAAAGCTACTCAAATAGAGGAAGCATGGCTTTAGATACCATGGTAAATCGTGATAGTTTAAGGCTAACACTTTTGATACATCACTCTTATCACTAAAATGCAAATTGATCTTTTCATGAATCGTGTTCCACTCGTTGACAGTCAGCAGTCCACCAAGCACAATGATAGCCAAGGGCAATCCTACACACTTCTTAAGGAGTTCATATGCTAACTTCTTCATGTCTTCAGTGATTACTACACAATATCGGGCAACAAATTGTAACTCAACAATCATAGGAAGATGTAATTGTAATAAGAAGATTACTTCAATGATGAATATGTTCTTTTAGAAGTATAAGTAAAATGTTATAGTTCTTTATAATTTGTGGTTCATTTTTTTCTTTTGTAAGGGGAAAATAGGGACCATAACAAATCTCTTATATATGCCTCCATCTATGTCTGGAAGATCAAGAAGTCTAAATTAACAAAATGGAATGTATCGTCTCCATTATCCATGGCTTGGATTACGTGACTCAAGCAAATATAAAGCGTCGATATATGATGCACTAAGTATTAAAATGCATAAACATCAAATAAAGACTCATAGGCATTAATAATAAAAACATAAATTCATTATTAATGATACCATTGATTCTGAACTTACTTTGGATTATTAATGCAACTATTAATTCTGAACTCACTTCTAATTATTAATTCAATCATTGAATTTGAATGCATTTCAGATATTTGATCAACCCACTTCAGACTTTGCAAAGTGTGAAGCCTTATTTTGAAATCTTTTATTTTTTTTTAGCTTGACTCAATCTTATTGGCTTAACTGTAAACACAATTGTAATATTCTCTCTCTCATTCAAATGTCATTATAATTGATTATAGTATGTGACATCCCTAAGTTCATCATTGAGCTAGTACTAGGATTTGTACTAATACGTTAGCACAACTAAGAGAACTCATTGTTTAGATCAATCTCTTATTTCTATAAACAATGAGTGACATCTAGCAATATATCATAACTATCCAAACAGTATGAAATGTTTTAAGAACATAACGAGCCCATCAACTTTGTGATAATGCTAGTAAGAATGCCTAGAAATGGTAAATAGGTGTTTAAAAGAAAATCTTGACAAATAAACGCGGAATAAAATAAGTTGTAAGTAAAGTCTGAATGAAGAACATAATCAATTTCGTGAAAACACAAGACTTATGGTAGATGTTCATAATCTATTATGCGATGGAACAGACTTCTACGATAACCTGTAATATTGCAACAAACTTAAGTAAAGAGAGTTAAGAGAAAAGAAGATTGCACACAATTTTTATAGTGATTTAGCTTAGATTAAACTTACATCCACTCTTCCACACTGATAACCTACTAGCTGAATTTTACCATAGTATCAATAGAGAATTATAACTTGTGAGTGCAAATACTCAATGATAAAACCTTTTAACTCACTAAGTCACTCTTTTTGTCTTTTTCTCTCTTAACACAATTTATAAGGTTCAGACTTTGGAATTCTAATTTTCATGTCCCTCACTTCAACTTGACGAAATGACCTCCTTTAAATACTCCTCCATGCCATACTAGCCGTTGACATTCTCCAGAGGGATTTCTTTCGATCAACCCATTGGACATAATCTATTAAAGAAATCTTGTAGTCGTTTGAAGATAGAGATGAAAATTCCATTAATACTGATCGTCCATACAATCAAAATCTAGGTTTTCATAAGTAGAATTTTCTCATAAGGAACTTATCTTCAAGATTGATCTTGTCAAATTTGTGATTAACTTAATCAATATATATATATATATATATATAGTGAAATTCTTGGCCAAAAGGTAGTCATTGAAAGAATATTTTGTTTCCAAATGAAGTTCATATGTATCGCACGTCGTTGACTCTGGTTCTAGACTCTTTCTCATTCTAGATATGATCTCAATATGGACTTTGTCATAATGGAAAATACTTGTAGGATGAAATAGACTTAAGAAAAAGTCTTTGATAGAAAATTGATAAGTCCTCAAAAATAACTCACAAGAAATTTGTACTTAAAATAAGCATTAGAAACAGAAAGTTTTGTCAACTTCAAAATCTTAGTAGGAGTTTTCTCAACAATCTCCCAATTTTTTATGGTGACAAAACTTTCATATAGATATAGAGAACAATACTTTAAGTTACCTTGTAAAACAACACTATAGCAACACAAGATATAGAGTTTACAAATAAGCAAATATTAGATAAGCATCATACTTATTGAAAGCAATCACAACTCGAAAAGTCTGCGAAAATTTGTACAAGAAGCACACCAACACACCGAAATATTAAAATCTACAAAGTCTCTCCTTTTTTGTCAACATCAAAAAGAGAAAATCAAACTAGCATAAAAATAGAAATGAAGTTTTTGGGAAATATCTAGGGTTTTTAGGAACACAAATAAGATGAAAATCCTCCAAATTTTGCACGGTCTCCTAAAGCTTTGTCAGGCACTGACCAAAGATAGTCTCGACCTTAGCTAAATTCTGAACTGCTTGCTAGTTGATGGTTCAAACTTTGTCATCGAGAGGCTGTACCTTCCCACTAAGAGATTTTGCGGTAGTACCAAGAGAGGCATGCAACCACAAAGTCAAAACACCTGTGATGTAGAAAGTGTGTCTTGAACTCAAGCGCCTCATCGTCAATTCTCTTGTGACTTTGTTCGTCTACCATGACGGAAGCTTTCTTGATCTAGTTGAAAGACAAGAGGAGAGGGAAGTCACTTTTGATGACTATGGATTCATCACTCGTGACAGAATAATTGAGATCGTAAAAGAGAGAAGACAAGGAGATCATAGTTTGAATAGTGTCATCTAGTTCATGCACATAGAATATTCGCTAAGTCATCTACTTCTACCGCTAGCTATATAAAGAGAACTAAATCAAAGCTGACATTATTCAAACAATTAGAATAATAACATGAGTGTATAAACTTTCAAATACATTCCAAAGTATACCATTTCATAATTTCAAAGTGAATACTAATTTCACCTAATTAATCAGATTTCATTTCATGATTTCAAAGTGAGTACTTATTTCACCTAATTAATCAGATTTAATTTCATTCAAAGACTAAGTTAATGATGTCTTGAACAATTGACTATCAACAGACGATTTAATTTTGATTCTATTAATGTGGGACTATCATGTATACAAAGTTTGGAATCAATGTTCATTGTTTTAAAAACATAGACTATCTTATGAAGACATTGATTAATATTAAAATTTCATTTTAAAATATCTCACATCGCTTGTTTACGGGGAATTCATATGCTCTTTATGTACATATGATCCCCCTCTATCTAAAAGCTTGGTTTTTTGGATTTGACATTCTACATGATATTAAAGGCAAGTTCTACCCCAATTCATTTCCCATATGCAACTTGTTTATGGAATTTCATGTGATCTCCCTCCATGTTATAATAACGGCATGAAGTAGGTAGAATAACAAGAGGGTGCCCAATCTCTAAATCTTTAATTTATACTTGACCAGATCAAAGTTAACTGAATAGTCAAATTGAATGAATTATTATATCCAATGTGAACCTCTCCTATTCCTACCACCTTTGATTTTGGGTACTAGTATAATGCTAATTTAATATGGGTTGCATGTAATATCTTCAATTATGTATATTGGCAAGAGACCTTTTCTCTGTCTTCTGGAAAGGGAAGAGCAACGCTTTTTATCGTAAACATAAAACCAAACTTATAGTTCAATTCTAGCAAGTTTGTATGGTCGAGATTGATGAGAGAGGATTATTATTTTTTTTTTCAAATTACATTAATCACACCTAATTGATCCTAAGAGTCAAGGCCCAATAAGAGATTACTGTTGCAACCTACCCTTTCCGTTCGAAGGGGAAGGGGAAAGGACAATATATATTTAGGGGTATAATCTAAACAATGAGCTTAAGCCACTTAATTATGTGTGGGCTCTCCCAAGCCCTTAGTCCACGTGATGTTGGGATATTTGTTATTAAATAAAATTGACGTTACGAGAATTCAAATGGAGAGTCACCACCAGTTTATTGCGGTCGGCTAAAAGCTAAAGTGAGGCATGAAAGTATACTTTACTTCCAACACAACTAGAATACCTATGGTCGATGACTTGGTTATATTGATTAATCAACTAGCGTCATTTCAGTACTTAATCTTGTTCAAATACAAAAAATGATGTTTGTCAAGCAGTTTGGATTGATTTTTGAGCTTATCACTAATATGACATGATCATATGGGTGTGCAATCATTAAAATAACAATCAACAATCAACAACCAATTGAGCATTAAATAAATTGCGAGAAGAATGAAGAATCTAACACTAAGAAATAAGAAAAAAAATGACATTCTTAATTAAGCTAAAGGTAAACGGCAATAATCATCTTTAAAGTGGGCAATCCAGTGATAAACGAAGTAGAAATGCACAAACAACGACCTAACCTCTATTTTTAAGGACATTCAAACCCTATTACAAAGCTCTAAGAGCTTTTTCAATTTTGAGCCCATCTTTCTTTCATCATAGACTTTCACACATTTGAAGAAAATACTTATTGTAAACTAATTTTAAGCTTTTTCCTAATTTTTAGAAGAAAATAGAATTTTTTTAGAATTTTTTTATAAGTAAATACAATAATTTCTTTTACAGGATTTTTAAAATTTTCTTTTAAAAAAATTCAGAATGTTCTTTTTAATCCAAAAATAGGGACACCGGGCTGGGCCCAGGGGCCTTCTCCCAATAAAGGCTGCGCTGGCCCAGGGTAAGGACACAAAAATTGGGCCTGATTCCAGTACATCAGGTCCTTCTCAAATGAAACAAACCCGCTAGCCCAACCCGAAACTACCAAAGCTGAGCGAAGCCCAAGCCTTATAAAACTAAATCAACCCCAACCTCAAAGCTCAAGCCCACTTACGCTGAACCCAATTTATTGAAAGACCTAATGGAAGCCTAAGTTCCCTAAACTTGCCCAAGCCTACCGTCCACAAACGAGAGCCGCTTCCCCGCCCGCTCCTCACCAGGCCATCACTGTTGTCCATCATCAACCATTCAAGATCTTGCAAAAAATACGGCCACAACGTAGCTGGAGCAAATAGGGCATTAGGAACTCAATACACAAAATGACGAGGGCTCATTCAGGAACCGTCACAAGGCCTTTGCTTCACCGACACACCTCACCGTTTTAGCCTCTAGCATGCATGCGGTTCACCAAAAAAGAACAGAAGATAATGTGGGCAGAAATTCAGGGTAGCACGAATCATACTAAACTTCAACACACCAGCTCACCAGACGAGCACTAGTATGCAGAACAGAACAAGAAGGCACGTCTGGAGTTGAACAGAAATAGCAAGGAACTGACGTTTGTGGTGTCGAGTTCATCCATACATCAATCAAAGGACATCTCTAGTCGACGAAAATACTTCATACGAACCCAAAGCGCGCTTTGACAGAAACAGACGAAGCTTCGGTCTCATTTTAGATTAACACTAACTGAGGCATTATATCAAACACTCGGCGAGCGTCAAATGAGAAGCAGCCACGGACAAGAAACAGGACTCAAAGCCGGATCAATGCTCAACATCAACGAAGGACGGCATAAGCGAACCCGAAACGCACGCCCTGGCTCAGTAGGTCGTGCAAAAACATGAGAGAACAAAACAAAAGCAGGGTGCAAAATGGGGAAAATAGGGGGCGGCCGATGGAGGTCCCTACCCAGGTCGGCAGCGGCGAATGAGGGCGAGCTCCATAGACCGCATTACGTCCGGTCGCCTCGCGCGCCTCCGAGCCGAGATCCTCGAGAAATCGACACAATGAGAAGGAAATCGGGAAAAAAAAAAAAAATCGCACCGAGACCTTTTCCACTCTCGGCCTCGCTCTTCCTCTCGGTCTCTCAATCTCTCCCTATCGGAATCGCTCCATCTCCGAACGAACCCCACCTCGACTCACACCCCTCTCTCCCTTTTAAGTTCCCCGGGGCGCATGGCTTCCTGCCTTGCCAGCTGCCAGCTGCCAGCCGCCACTGCCGGCCTGCCCTCGACCAGACATCATCGCGCGACGTTCCCTGCGCGGGGAAGAGAGGGGAAGAAGAGGAAAGGGCCGGGCCGGTGAAAGGAAAAACAAAAGGGAAAGAAGAGGGCCAGGCCCGCGCGGGGGAAGGAAAAAAGGAAAGAAAGGGCCGCGTCAGAAGAGAAGTGACATTTGGTAGGCAAAGATTATGGTGACGAAAAGGTTGTAAGCTAAGTTTTCCAAAATCTGCGGTGGAAATTGAGCTTCGAGAAGCTCGCTGTGAAAAATCTAAGATAAATATAATAATAGTTTTCTCCATTGAGGTCTAGAAGATCCATTTTTATTGGTTGATAGGCCACTCTTCACTTGGTTTATCCCCAAAAAGTATAAGGCTACACATTGCTTACTTCATTACTGGAAATCATTTCAAGTTGGACATATAAATTGTTTTGTCTATTTTCACAACATTACAATTCTTGGAAATAAAACTAATATTGTTGTGGTATAAATTAAGTGAAATCTATCAATGATACCAAGGCAATATATTGCCTGAGTAAAGAAAGTCAACAAGGTGATCCATGTGTCCCAAGCAACCATACATGAGGTGGTCTGAATTGTAGCCATGTGAAGACAAGCAACATGTTAGTTGCAACGACTCAGGTTGACAAGAGCAGGGAGTGGTTATTGGGGCAAAAAAGCTTAGATAAGGTACAAATCTGGCAAGCTTTTAGGATGGAGAAGAGGGTAAGATTCCAACTTACATATTGATCAGGGAGAGAAAATGCTTAAGATATATATGTGAAAAATGAAATTAATTCATAGAGGTGCCTTTTGATGTGATAAAAGCTTTGCTTTGAAATTCTAAATTTAAGCCCTAGTTCATGCTAGAAAATTACCAGGATGGATAACCTCATGGGAAAGGTTTAAACAATGCCTATCGAGAACTTCAGAGTGAAGTTATCCAATTTTGGGTTGTCTAGAGATTGGCTATGGAAGATAGGGTGCACTTGATGTACAGATAAATAGATTAATTTCTCATCTATGTTTTACTAAAAATTAAGTATCTTAAACATAAAATTCATGTTGCATAAGCATTTACTGTAGAGGGCAAAAAAAAGATATTAAAAAAAAAGTCTTAAATCTATTGTATTAGTACCAATTTAGTCATAAACATTGCAATTAAATTAACTTAATTTTTTTGTATTTATGCCAAAGGAGTCCATTCGTCCAATTAGTTATAAATCACTGACATGAATATCAATTGTCCTACGTTGGAATTAACGTAACCAAATTTTATAAATTTAATATTTTTTATGGGTTTTTTTATCATATCTTTTTTTTAATCATGGTTGCACAATGGTCAGCCAGCCATTGAACTTGCAAGCCCTTTCTAGTTGCTAGCAAGTGTCACAGTGTCGCTTAGCCAATAGTTGACCACAAAGGTTAAGCCCTTGATAGAGGCTGTAAGGACAGCCCTTGGTTGAGCCCTTGTCAGATCAAGCATGGGTAACCTTCCCCTAGGCAAGGGTGGCCTTCGCCCAAGCTGTGAGGTCAACCACAACCCTTGTGGTAAGGGCTTGGCATCCCTTGCTCATGCAAGCGATGGCCTGGGTGAGGGCTACAACCCTCATCAACCACAATGAAAAATAAATTAGAAAAATCATTAAAAGATTGTAAAAATTTTTCACATCAACATTAGTTGTGCTACATAAAACAATCGGCATTCGTGTTATCGATTTCTAGCTAAAATTGATTAGATTGACTCAATTGGCATAAATAAAAAATGTTTTACACTAAATTAATCCAATTGAAAAATTTAGAACTCTAATACAATATGTTTATTACTTTTTGCGATAGTTTCCCCATCATGGAGCCACCAACATCTATCTTGATCATGACATGAAAGACGACTTGAGGTCGAAGGAAGATGCAAGTGTCCAGTGTATGGGAGTATTTGTTTAGTGGAAATGAAATATATTTTTAAAAATCATCGCTTCTATTCTTAAAATAATTAGTCAATGAGACATATTTGAACGATGCAATTCGTTAATTTCAGAAGGAAGATAGATGCAAGTGTCCAGTGAGAACTTTGGCATGGAATACGACATGAGGTCGAAGAATTTGAGGAGTTTCCAGAACGGAACGAGGAACTGCACCAAGGCAAGGGCAATAAGAAGTTTTTTTTTTTTGGACGAAAGATGTCACGATTTATACGCACTTAATAAAAGTCTTACAACGCGAAATAGGACTAATGTCCGAGCATAAAATATTCCATAAAGGCAATGGAGGACTAATCCACCAGTTAAGCGGAAGCTTTTGTCAACGAAAATTTCGTGCTACCCAATCCGCGGCACCATTTTCTTCTCGGGTACAGCAGCTGACCATAGCCCCTTCAATTTGATCCAGTTCATGTCTGCACCGGAGGATCTTCTCTTTTAAATTCCAGTGAATGTCGGCCCGGCCCAAGAGCTGGTCAACAGCGGGGGAACAATCACTTTCGCATATCCAGCGAAGTGTTTGACTTCGGAAGAAGTTGATTAGGGCCTTCTTTTGTATGGAAATTACAATAGCACAGCCAAGCCTGAATATTCGACTTGCACAATGGGGTCAATTTCTATGCCCAAGTCTGTCCCGTGAACGTGGGTTCTGGAGTTCCTTTCATCTCACTCGACAACGCCATCTACCCGATTGATTTCGGATCACATTTTCCTCCTCGAAAAGAAATGTGGGGTAGGTAGCACAATGTACTGCCCCCGTGAAGTTGCAATTTTGGTCTCTTCATGATGCTAGACAAATCCAATCATGTCCTGTCCTATCCCCAAAAAATTCATATTGCACACAGTGTAATCGCTCTACCAATATATCTCAATCTTTAGATCACGGGACGAAATGCATCTTTTGTCCTTTCTATGTCTCGAGAGTCAAAACTCATGCCACACGTGTCATGAACGAGATCTATGATCAAATTTAGTGAACATTGTCTTATGCATCCATCTGGCACCAAAACAATTTCTATTTCAGAATTTGGACAGGTTGAGTAGCCAATTTCAGGGATACAAGGAATTTCACTCGGAGGTCATACGTGAAGATCACATCTCATATTATTATTTGGTCTAGTCTTGTATTGTTATTGACGACGAAAATTCATCTCAGATGGCCTCCACCTTTTGTGTTTACTCGAACTACTTCTTTTGGAGGCTCCGTCCACTTAAAACATTCTAAGAGGGACAAATAAGCCTAGATTTTTTTTTTCCTTTTTTTTTAAATAACGCATGGGGTGACCGACCTTCGAAAGCATAGTTATTTCCTCTGCACAAGCTGAAAAAAATAACATTATTAAAAGGCAACAAGCCACGTAACGAGAATAAATAAATTTAGCAATTTAGACAAATTATATAACAAGAAAGAGATGTGACTAATATCACCTTTCCACAACACATCAACTATATATAAATGGACAGGCTTATTCACATTAAGTTATTATGGTGGAGGTAAATTTGCCCACAAGTCCATTATAAAATGTCCTTTTTGAATGTTTCTAATATATTTCTTTGGAAACATCATTTTCATTTAAAAGCATCATACTGACATACTGATTCCCTGGTTAGTCATGCTTAACCAAATAAATTTTCTTATGCAAAGGACCTTTTTTTCAAAGAATTATATTGAGTAGCACAGATAGCAAAATTAGCATTTGGAGTCGAAGAAGGTAGTCGGTTTGAACCATGTTAAGCTTCGTTGATACTGATGGTTCATTCAGAGATGCTGCAAATGATATGAAGGTAGCAATGAAAGTTCGAAGTGAGTTCTTGTTAACCATGAAAACATCGTCCTCCTAAAAATTACTCTTACTTCTCATAATTTACCATATGGATTTTCATGGCAGATGCTTGTAGAGGGGGAAAAAAAGGTCAATTTCGCCGTGTATTGTAACAATGATGCATGTAAACTAATTAGTGCAAAACACAATTTATTGTCTCGAATTTATCAGTTGTCGATATGTCATCAGTCAAAAGCTGTGTACTGACGTTTATTTTAGTACTTGGACTTTGATACATTTGAGGACGAAGACCTAGCTGCAAGTCTTGGTCTTCTTGTATCGTAGCCACGACTCGGTCAGTATGAACTGAAGTAAATTCAGGGGGTGAGTCCGGTCATCGAAAGAGGAGACTTGGCGAGGCAAAGGTGGAAAATGGTGAGATGGGATCAAGCGGCTTCATTAATATGGCCCCTCTGGGGCTTGGCTGGGATAGGCTCCCCTTGCAAGGCAAATGCGGAACACCTCAAGTTCCACGTCTGATAGGTGAGATCCCGTGATGTTATTCATACGTAAGATCCACCCAATTACTCATCACCTCATGTGTTGACTCAGCACTTTTTTGGAGGCTCGGTCAACGTAGAACAGGTCGTAAGACATGGTATATGCTAAGAGGGACAAAAAAACCTATCTTTCTTTCTAATTTTTCCCCGGAGCAGTATGTGTGGTGACCGGACCTTCGTAAGCCAAGCTTTCTATCTCTGTAGTTTCCCTTTCATACTTGCGTGTCCTCCAAACTTTGTGGCTCAAGATATAAATCTAATCTTTACCCGAAGTTGTAACTGTGTCATCTGCCAATAAGTGAACCGCCGCCTTGCTAAATAAGTAGCGTCAGAGATGAACTCCCAATCACGATGATCCAATTCATCTTGTGATATCCTCATCATATGTTTGATAGCAGCATTCCCAGCAAGCTTAAGAAGATATATAATTTCGTGTTTGATCATGTGATGACTGTCCCTTCATTGCTTCCTGTTCTACCTTAATCTCTTGCTTGTTGATCTATGGTAGAGACCTTTAGACAAGATGTTCCAATCGTCATATAACTTTTGGATCTAAACTTTCCTATGTGAGATGCTTCAATAAGAGCTCTCTTGCTTCTTGTGACTGATGTAATTCTATGATAGAAAATGTCAAATCTAGAACCACGGCTGGATTGTACAAAAGTTCAGCAGTGACTAAACAATCCCCAATTACATCACAGACACATGAAGGATTGAGCCGGTCGTACCGCCATACCTTTTGCATAATCCCACTCTAATAGGAGCATGAAGGGGTTCGTGGAACAAAGAGAGAACGGTTAATTCGTAAAGCTAAGTCCTGACATTTACCGTATATTGTTGAATTACAAATACAACGTGGAGTCAGTAAGATTTACTACCATATTGCTCGAGTCTGACAATTACACTATATTACATTATATCTTCACGATTCTAGGGAACTCCTGTCGTTTAAACTACATTTGTGGAGCTTTCGAACTAAATCATTCCGGTTAAAAGTGTAGCGTTACTTTACCAAGTCCATTAACAGTCTAATAAAAGTTGGCTGGAATGATTATCTCTCCCATATAAAGAAACATAATGATTCCTATTGTGAAAGAACAAAAAGAGAAGGAACTGATTGCAAATACACTCCTTAACTAAAGTGTTAGTTAACCATTGGGATTCGCCCCAATAGCCACCCTTCCAATATGGAAGGAGGAGATGAGGAGTTCAAATCCCCACCTTCTCAAGGGGGATGGGGTGGAGACGCATAAGTTTCAGGAGTGGGTTTCGACTCCTACGCCCTACAAAAGGCAGGGCAAAAGTCTGAGAGTGAGTGTAAAGTAGAAATAGAGTAGGACTGACAAAAAAAAAAAAAAACTAAAGTGTTAATTGCAATGTCACCCCCATTGTCCTCTTAATTTCCTATTTAAGACCAATCTTTCGATGGTAGCCTATTGTCCCTTTGAGATTTGTGGTTTAAGTTGTTAGACAATGGCGTATTTTATCATTCTCCCTTATGCATAGGCTGAACCTTCGCATTAGTTTAAGGCGCGGAAATATGCGATTGAAAAGGCTAATAAGGGCTTTGAAGATTCAAACTCAAGATCTTCTAACTTTGATACCATATGAGATTTTGTTTGATCACTCTAACTGTTTTAAAAGCTTAAGTTATTAGATGATAACATGATTTAATATTTAAATATTCTCTTAATATCATAGGATTGCTTTATCACTCTCTAACCTAAAGTCATTTTTATTGCATAACTATGCCTCACCTCTTTGTTAAATGAGCATTTTCGGAGCTATTTCCAATAGTGTCAACATGAACCATCGTATGTGTAAGGTGATGGGTGCATGGCAAACGAAGATGATCGGTCCAAATCATGGTAATTTTCGATGATCTGTGTGGTGGTCATTGCAAATGGTATAGAGGTAGCAACGAAATTTCAAAGCAAGAAATTCTTGCCAACCATGAAAATGTCATCGTCGATCAATGGCTTCTAGGCATGCCAGATGCTGAAAATATGTGCCAAAACTCATCCTTCTCATAATTTACCGGATTGACTTTCATGGCGGATGCCTCCAGCCGATAAAAGGAAGAAGATAGTTTCACGAAGTATTGTAATAATGATAAGGGTCAAAGAAATTAGCGCGTGACATGATATATTGTTTGAATTTTCCAATGACCAATATATCATCAATCAAAAGCTGTCTATTGACATAGATTGTGGTCACCGACCCAAAAAAAAACACAAAAAAGGACATTGATTGCGGTCCTTAGACTTGGACACATACGCGTACGCGGACGATGACCCAGCTGCAAGTCTCGGTCTTCTTGGATCAAAGAAATTAGTGCGTGACATTTACATCGTTTTGAATTTTCATATAACATCAATCAAAAGCTGTCTATTGGCACTGATTGTGGTCACCGACCAAAAAAATAAAAATAAAAAAGACTTTGATTGTGGTCCTTAGACTTGGACAAGTACGCGGACGATGACCCAGCTGCAGGTCTCGGCATTGTAGCCATGACTCAGTCAACTATGAACTGAAGATGGAATCGGGTATCCTCTAGAAGAAGAGACCAATTTCCAATAATTATCGTCAGAATACGAGTCAATCCTCCATATGCTTTCCAAAATCAATATAATCACGTTAGGATTTATGTTGAGTTGGATTCAAATTTATGAAAGTTGTGATCATGTTGCCTAAATATATCAAACTCTTAATTATCGTCATTGGTGGAAACTGTTTTTCTTATATTAATATAAAGGGCACACAAGGAAAATGAGGATACAAAATGCTTGGTAGTGTTGAGGAGAACTGGGCAACAATTCAATAAGAACTAAAACTAATCCAGGAATAATTTCTCCTCCGATACTAAACCAACAGAAATCGATTTAATTTGAGCAATAACTAATCAATACAACATTATAATAAGCAACATAACACCAAATTGATAAGGAAACAAAACTAACAAGTCCAAGGATTTAATGTGGAAACCCAATAAGGAAAAAATCACGAATTGCCCAAAAAAATTCCACTAATCCTTATGAATAGCATGATACATGGTGTGTTCTTCTTTAATCACTAGAAGCTCAATATTAACAATGAAACCACATTTCCTTATTACATATGTTGATTAATATAAACAGAGCAATAAAACTCTAACCGCAATAGGAGAATTTGGAGAAGATTCTCAACGAACGAAACTGCTCAACTTATAACCCTTAATCTCATGAACAATATACTCAAATTTGAATTAATTCTGTTAACATTTGTCCTTTGAATCGGTCCACAAAATCTTAGCCCTCTCTTATCCTTTCTCCCCTGTTTGGTGAGCTCTCTCTTCGGTGGAACACTTTCTGTTCTCTCTCTCTCTCTCCTCTTCTCAGGCACATGGGCACACGCACGAAGGCTTCTTTCTTTCTTTTCGACTTATTGACATTTTCCTCTCTGTTTTTTCTTCTTTTTTTTAAAGTTTTATGCCAGCTGGGCCCCACAGGTGGACCCAGCCAACAAGTTGTAATGGAAAATACTGGCCATAGCCACTAGGACGTTGTATGGAGAGCTCGTGATATAAATATACTTCGAGCAGGCATGTCTTCCTCACACTTCTCTCTTCGATCATCTCCACTGTTCTCTATCATAATGGGAAGATTGACTCCAGCTTTCTCGTTTTCTTTGCTTGCTTCTTTAGCTTTAGGATTTGTCCTTGTGGTTCAAGCCCAACAAAATCCAGGTATCTTTCTCTTTCTCTCTCTCGTCCATGTTGAGCAAAGTTTCCGAGTAACTGTGTTTTGCGTGTGATAACAACGTTGTAAGATTGAATGCTGGCAAAATATCGACTCAGCTTGACATACCAGATATCAGGCTCGAGATTCGCAGTCTGAAAAATGGTTGACAAGTTCAGAAAAGCATGCATACATTAAGGACTTTTGGCATGAGTATTTACTAAATCTGCAAATGGTCTGCCATGTCAGCACGCAGTGCTTGGAAAAAAAAGGAGAGAATATGGAGGGGCAAGAAAATTTAGGGCGCGTATGTTTTTATTTCTGTTCTTTTTCTGTTCCTGGAACGCGAGAAAAAAAAAAAAAAAGTGTTTCGTTCCGGGAACAATTTTTGAATAAAAAAAAACGCGTTTGTTAAACTTGTTACGGAAATAAAAAATGAACAAAAACACGCTTGGTAAATTTTATTCTTTTTTTGTTTTTTTTTTTAATTTTTTAATATTTTTATTTTATTTTTCATTTTTCCTTTCTTTTTTATTTTTTCTTTTTTCAATCGGCAGCCTCGCCCAACCACGGCGAGGCTCTGGCGAGGTCGCCGACCCTCGACGGTGTCGCCGGCCCTCGACGGCCGGTTGCCGGCCATGGCCGAGGCCGGCGATCGGCGAAAGAAAAAAGAAGAAAAAAAGAAGAAGAAAAGAAGAAGAGAAGAAGAAGAGAGAGAAGAAAAAACATTTCTTCAAAATTATTTCTGGAATAAGAAGTAAGTTTTTTTTGTTTTTTGTTTTTTTGTTCTTTTTGTGTTCCGGGAACAAAAGAACAAAAAAACAAAAACACAGCGTAATAATTTCCTGTCTCGTGGTTTAAAAACATGCAGGCCCTTACTGTCTCGACCCCAATTTCTTCTGTCCTTTCTTCCAAACACAGCGTAATAATTTCCTGTCTCGTGGTTTAAGCTTCGTACAATGTTATTGTCCCCATCCATGACGTAAGAAATTTTGGCAATTCTATTGTCTATAGCCATTCATTAGTCATGAGCTTTTAATGAAACCAAATGGTGTATTCTTTATATTCATTCTTATTTGATCCTACGTCAAATCGTCAGTACCTTAGCGAACTTGTTCCAATGGTCCAATAAAAAAACTGCGGTTCCATTTCATCGAGTTTTTCTTTTCTCTAAACTCACAAGGTTTTATCAGCATTAATTGTGGGGCAACTGATGCATATATTGAAGAGCAAAACAACATAGCATACCAAACAGATGAAGGTTTCATAGACTCTGGAAAGAACATGCATATATCCACAGAGTTCAGATATCAAAATACTCTACAGTTGGCAAAAACTTTAAGGAGTTTTCCTGACGGAACGAAGAACTGTTACACTTTAAGACCAGATTGAGGCAAGAACAACACCTATCTGATTAGGGCATTATTTTGGTATGGGAACTATGATGGGAAGAATCAGACTCCATCATTCGACCTATACATTGATGCTAATTATTGGTCCACGGTGGGGTCTTCACTTTTTTTCTATGAAGAAATGACGTACGTGTCCCAAGAAGATGATATACAAGTCTGCCTTGTGAACACTGGTAATGGAGTGCCCTTCATTTCGGCTTTGGAACTAAGAACTCTTGATGATGACATATATCGATTGGGATCTGGATTCTTGCAACTCCATTGGCGGTACGACATTGGACTAAGCTCGAAGACTTATATCAGGTAATCAATTGATTTTTGAAATACAAATGCATAGTGATCATAGTAAATAGAAAGGTTCAATTCTTTTTAGAGATTTTACCATTTTACAAACTATTGAAGGCGTGAGTATCTAATTTAATTAATAAAATAAGGCTAACCAAATTGGTAACAAGTAAAGTGTGAAGAAGACTAAAAGGGCCACTAAATTAGGATCAATGACATGTACACAAGACAAAATTGAAAAAAGACAAAAGCGGCCATGAAAATTTAACGAATCACAAAACAAAAGGCAGTTAAAATAATCAAGAGATAAATATTAAAACAATGATATTAGATGTCAAAGAATACAAATAAAATCATTAAAAGATTAAATGAAAGGAGAAACAGAAAATCCATTATGTCCAAGCAAAATAGATAAATAAGCAAATAAACTCATTTGAAATCACGGAACAATAATTCAAATAACACTTAGAATTTCACATATGTATCAACAACACCTAAATTACTCTATCATAAGGAGCGTATTAAGTGATGAATTTTTGACCAAAAAAATCAACGCCATTGCAAAAATATTAGTATATAATCGCAATTATTTGTAGCCTCGCTAATAAAAATTCATTAAACTAATATGAATTACAAACTACAGAAAAATTATAATGAGCATTGGCAATACATTGCAAATCATTTGTTAAATAACATTACTGTTATAAAATACTGTTATAGGTCATGCAGTGATTTTGAGTTGGATATAGTTTTTAATTGACCTCACCGTCAGATGATAGGGTTAAGGAACAATTAGTTAGGCAACATTAATAGATATAATTTATGTTATTATCACCAATAATCTCAAACTAGTATCTTTGTGTAATATCTACTGTAAACTAATTTTCATGTAAAAAAAAAATCTCATATTGGTACATCTTTGCCATATTTAGTGAAAACTAATATTTGTATCATAAAAATCTCAACTTTAGGGTAAATATGGTACGAGTGTACCAATTTGGAATTTTTTTGGATAAAAATTAGTTTTAGCTAACGTAGCACACCCTTAACAATTTTGGATTTTTGATGACCCAAAAATTAGTTTGGAGTAAATGTTTCACAAGTGTAGTTTTTTGAGATTTTTTGTGTGTTATTAGCCCAAAATTTTTAATTCAAAACTTTACTAATACAATAAAATTGAAATTTTAGTAACATGAGGAATTTCACTTATTACTGGTAGATTGTTAAACAAATGTAAATTACATTCCCTACTTACTTACTACCAGGCATGCATGATTTTATTTTTTTTCTTACTTAGTTAGATACTAAGTGATAATTTGCTAATACTAATATATTTTAGGGTAATGATTGTACATGTATTATATACTATATTCAAATGAATTACGTTCTCGTTGGAACTCGCACAGCTCGAAGTTAGCCAGCTACAAATTTTTGTGTTGTTTAGCTTCTTTTAATCGGCGAACGTATGATAAATATATTTGTATAAGTTCATTAAGCATAATCTATATTTATACTATTAAATAAAATGAGGAAGTCTTACTACTTTTAAGGGATCAAAGTCCTTTTTTTATTCTCCAAGATTTTGTAAGTATTTGATAAATAGACAAATCTGTAAATTAATAATTGTATTTTACTTCTCATGTATTTTGAACTTAAAATATTTAAACTTTTATTATCTGATAAATAACTACAGAAAATAAAAATGATTCAAGCATCCAAATACTTTTTTCTTTCCATATATATATATATATGTGTGTGTGTGTTCAATTCCTTTAAATGGTGTCGATAATTTATTTCTATTAATATTTACTAATTCAGATATTTCTTAACAAGATGATTTTGCAAATTTCGTCAACGACAACTTCCAGCACACACGCAATGCGTCTCTACTTTTGCTAGTAAATATAAGATAACAGTGTGTTTCCTACGGATCGCCTCTATGATTGACACATAGGATTCTAATTTGTAAGGGATTAATGATTCTTTTTTGAGGGACCCCTCTCATTTTTCTACCTATTTATTACTCGTCTCTCACCTTTCCTCTCTAGTTGTTGTTACTTTGCTCTAATTGTACCTCTTTTGTATCAAAGAATTTTCCCATCTAATTGTAACTCTTTTATAATAGTATACAGTACGTTTACCATTCGACAAAAAAAAAAAAAAGTAGTACGTTTACTGTATAAGGTTATATAAATTACAAGTACTCGAGACATAGTAAGAATAAACGGAAAATTATAGGTCAAAATATCACGTTGACTATTTCATTCTATAAGTTGCTCAAAATGATAACTGCTAGATTAACATTATAATTTCATATTATTAATACGTCAATGCATTTTATGATTAATTGTTTAATTTTTTTTTCACACATGTACAATAATCTGCGCAAAGCGTGGATTATGCGTGTGTGTGTATATATTTCTTTGAAGTTTATTGATGATACTCATTTTACAAAAATACAAAATTATAAGTTATTGATATTTTGAAGCTTATTGATAATACTCCATGCAAACCCTTTTGGCTTGCTACAAGCCAAAAAAAAATTCGGAACTCTATGAAACTGATGTATTGTATCTACAGACAACGTGTTGCAAGTCCGTGGCAATTGACTTCCGTTGAACATAGTAGTAGCCAGTAATGGGTTGAATATAGTAGCTTCAATATTTCTCTTGCATATCCATATGAATAGGCATTTGCAAGTCAATCAGTCAATTGCTTAATTGTTTTGTCTTAAACTGTTGTCGAAACCGCACCCAGGTACCCTATCGATGTTTACGATCGAATCTGGACAGCTCAAAACTATAATTGGTTCATACTCAACACCACGTCTTCCATTGATTTATCTGAGGATAATGATGCGTATAAGTACAAGGTTCCTGGGGAAGTTCTTCGGACTGCTCAGAGATCAATGAATGCCAGTTTTCCCATGTCTTTACAATGGAACACTTCGATCTCGTTTTCCACAAAGAAATGGATTGTGTACTTTTATTTCGTGGAAATTGAGAGACTGACGAGTGGCGTGCAGAGGGAGTTCGTGATTTCTATAAATGATCATCAATTCACGAAGACGGTGAACCTTGAATACTTGAAGCCAGTGGTTGTGGTTTCCACTCCATTTAGCGGGTCGTTCCTCAACTTCTCAATTGAATCGACGAATAAGTCTGGATATCCACCGATCCTCAATGCTGTAGAGTTCTATACTGTTGGTGATCTTCCATACGTGCCCACAGCACAAGATGATGGTACGCTTTTATTCTTCTACATGCTTTTATTGTCTACATACCCTTTCTACAGTTGTGCTACAATTGATATCAATAATAGTATGACAAATATTCCACTGTCAATAAGTAAGATATAGGAAATCCTATAATAGATATACTAATCTCCACCGTGAGTCTTATGTTATTCGGGAACTCTGAGTAATGGTTGCTTGGTTGGGATCAACAGACGTGGCTAAGTATTGCTCTGCTATATGCTCAATTCCCTGCTTTGGCTACTTTTTGCTTGGCAATCGCTGGAAAGTGTCTTCAAGTTGAAGCACTGAAAAGCTACAAGTTTTTTGAAAGCTGAAAGTTTGTAAAACTCCTTTGTGATCGCAAACACTTTTTGCATCTTTATCCTTCTCTTTGGATAATAGATCTTTTGTGTGACTCAAACCACAGTAAAAGCTATCAATGACATCAAGGCAACGTATCGCATTAAGAGAGAAAGCTGGCAAGGTGATCCGTGCGTACCAAGCAATTACACATGGGAAGGTCTTAATTGTAGCTATGGAAATCCTCCAAGGATTATATCGCTGTGAGTCCCCTAACACCTTTTCATTGATAATGTTGGTTTTCTTGGTGAAACATAAGAAGAATTCTCATTCATCATGAAAACCGAAAGTTTTTTGTATCTATGAGAAAGAACATTTAGGATTTATACAACTTTTAAGGGTGAATTCTCAGATTGACTGAGAACTTTGTCAATTTTTTGTCAAGCTCTAGGGGGCATAAGGGGAACTTCAGTGCTTTAAAGAAGGATCTTTTGACACCCTTAGCCTCACATGGTATTGGACAGAGCTCATATACTAATCCCTAATTGGACATCCACCCCAAAAAGTCATCATCTTGAATATTTTTTTGTGGGGTTGCTCCTTATGGTTGGGGTGGGTTATGACAAGTTATATACTCTCGTGGATTGGCAATAAATGCTCCCTCCTTCCCTGATGTATAGTTATGTTGTTTGTGCAACTTCTTTCACAAATAGCCTACTTTTCCAATTTTAGGCAAGTGTTCCAAATTGCATCGTTTATGAGCAAGTATTAGGTCCTACGTAAATAATCTTTTAGGTACTCTAAGCCAATAATAACCATAAAATATAGAACAAGGAGGTAGGAAAACCCATGCCAGGAATGAGAAAGACGATTATGAGTGGTCTTCTTAAAACATCTATACCAGGAGAACCTGAAGTATTTTCGTTCTGAAGAATTGATTGTATAAACTTTTCTTTGTTGTACCAAACAATGCTGCCTTTATAAAGATGGCAATGACAGGATCCTCTATTTTGATCTATTATGGTCAGGAGATTGAGCTCAAGCAATTTGATGGGCAACATAGTCTCATCACTTTCAAATCTATCAAGATTGGAATACTTGTAAGTATCACCGTGGTTGAATTAGTAGTGTCTGCACGTCACTCGTGATTAAGCACCCCATGGGAGTCAACTCATGATTGCATGATTAAGGTTGTGTTTTAGAAGACACAGGCTTTTAAAATATTACCTTACCGTGTGGAAACATCCTGCTTTTGGTTATGGAGCTTGTTAACTTGACATTAGGCATTCTAAACTTGGTCTTTTTCCAGAGATTTGTCTAACAATCAGCTTACGGGAGCAATACCAGAAACTCTGGCAGAATTATCACATCTTAGATTTCTGTAAGTTAATGTGTCTAAGTGAAGCAGTCAAGGATTTGAAGTACACAAATATCTAACCATGGCTACATTTGCAGAAATTTAAGTGGAAACAACCTAACTGGGTCAGTTCCTGAGGCTCTTAAGAAAAGGGTAGTGGACAAGACTTTAAACATGAGGTGCTCTCTCTCTCTCTCTCTCTCTCTCTCTCTCTTTATAAGTCGTATGTCACTTTTATACAGTGGAAGGACTATCAACATGTTTTCATTTGAAAGCAAATAAGAAGGCCAACTTGTGATCGGCATTTGGCAATGTTGATAGGACTTTGAATTTAGCTCCTTCATTCTTTGTGGCAGTTTGACAGGAACTGCGACTCTTTGCCTAGCTGATCCTTGCCCGCAGAAGAAGAAAAAACGTGACATCCTCATTCCAGTTGTTGCATCAGTTTCAGGCTTCTTAGTAACTCTCTTTGGTGCTTTGGCTCTAGTTTGGTTAAGTAAACGTAAGCAAATAGCAGGTAAATTTTCTTACTTGTCCAGTTCGCACAATCTACACAACATTTGACAATAATCATCAATTTTCTTTTCCTTAAATACAGTTCTATCTGTAATAGTGTCTATTCTAGGATAATGTAGTTGATAATATACAACTTAGTAACTTGCTATCTCCTTACCCGCCCTAAATTTTACAGTCTCGTCAACATTGTAATCGAGAAAAAAGAGAATGGTCACATCAGCATCACAAAGAGAATGTGCATTGTTCAGCTTCACTTATTGACAATAAAATTTATGTTTCTTTTTTTTTCCAAAAGTAACTTGCTACGCATGGGAAGGATTTACAACAACTTGAGAGTACCGCTTCGTCCTTAATATTCCAATGCTCCCTAAAAGAAAGTTTGATTGTGCAATCTCAAACTTATCTGTATGTATTGAGCAAAGAATCTGTATATTAGCATATTGGTGGTAGCTGACAGAGAATCCCTGGCCAGATCTTTTGATTTTTGGTCCTCGTCTTCATCAATATAACTCTTGAAATAGGATTCCAAAAGCCCTCCCTATATGTTTTAATTGTTGACGATGCAGTTGGAGTTATTTCCTCGAAAGTCTACTATCCTAGGAGGTAATCGCGATACTCATAGGAACCTTTTTGGTACAGAATCTAGTAAAAGGACGCTGAGATTAAAGAATCGACCTTTTAAGTATAGAGAGGTTTCAAGGATCACTGGAAACTTTGGACGAGTGATTGGTGAAGGTGGATTTGGAAAGGTATATCTCGGTACTCAAGATAACGGCACTGTAGTTGCGGTGAAGATGCTCTCTGAATCATCAAAGCAAGGGTACAAGGAATTTCAAGCAGAGGTTAGATAGCATAATGCACTCACTTTTCCTTTTAAATTCAACTTATGCTCACTTACACAAATGTACGTTTAGGAACTTCCCCTTAGACTGTTGTCTATATACATCATGATAATGCAAACTCATGATACTGCAGGCACAGCTCTTAATGATTGTTCACCACGGAAACTTGGTTTCTCTGTTGGGATATTGCAATGATCCCAAACACATGGCATTAATATATGAATACATGGCTAATGGAAATTTAAGGCAACATTTATCAGGTGCGTGTTTATGTTCCGTTGTATTGTTTTTTTGTCAATAATCCTGAAAAACTCTTTCTTGCTCATATTTAAAGTAAAGATGCAACCAATAGAGGACCATCTGAAGGTCTTGACATGGAGTAAGAGGCTACAAATAGCTGTGGATGTAGCACAAGGTACATGAACGAGATATTCACAATTGCAGGTTTTCTTCTTGTCATTGCTTTGGCATTGTTGACACGGTTTTTGCAAGGATTTTAGGTTTGGATTATTTGCATAACCGTTGCAAGCCGCCAATCATCCATAGAGACTTGAAGACTGCTAACATCTTGTTGAACGAAGATTTCCAAGCTAAAATAGCTGATTTTGGCCTGTCAAGAGTTTTTGCTACCGAAAATGACTTTTATGTGTCAACTTGTCCTGCAGGCACTCCCGGCTACCTAGACCCCGAGTAATGGCTAAAACTCAATATTATCATTTTGGTTCAATTCGGGATCTCTACTTGGATAGAAATGTTGACATTCCCTAAGATTTCATCTTTGATTTAAAGATCCATTATTTGCTTTTGTATTTTTCCTCCTAGGTTTCAATCTTCTGGAAACTTACACAAGAAGAGTGATGTTTATAGTTTCGGAATCGTACTCTTTGAGTTGATCACGGGCCGACCTCCATTAATGAGAAGCCGGGATGGCAACACCAGCATGCACATACTTCAATGGCTTATTCCTATCGTTGAAAGAGGTGATATACAAAGCATTATGGATCCAAGATTGCAAGGAGAATTTGACATCAACTCGGCTTGGAAAGTAGTGGAGATTGCTATGTCTTGTACGCGACCAACAGCGATCCAAAGGCCGGACATAAATCATGTATTGGCAGAGCTGAAGGAGTCTCTGGTGAGCAAATCAAGTGATTCTTTTGAGATGACCTCCTTGGAGCTCCATTCTGACAATGCCCCTGGGGCAAGGTAGCAGAGGCTAGTTTCTTCTTAAGTAAAAGATTAACTTTTGTTGGCAAATTTTTACTATATTTTTTGGATTGCGTCATCCATTTCCCTTTTCTTTTCTGTGATCGAATCTTCGAATCTCGTTTTATAACAATGATGTCCTTTCGTCCTTTCTCGCTTATTTCTCCATTAATAATGTCATTTCATTGCATTCCTAATACTGCGAAATTAGGAATTCCACGTCGAGTTTGGGGGGAGGTGATCCAGAGGTTGGGATTATCCATAGATGGGATAATTGGCATTACCACGCCCTCCCAGCACGTTCTTGGGATTCAGCTGACATTTCAATTGGAATCAACACCATTGATTAAATAGTAACAATTACGTAATTGTTAGCGGGTAGACTAAGAAAATTTAAAAATGAGGGACTAAAGTACTTGATAAGCTCAAATTATATGTACCATCGATGGCCCTAATGTAGTGCTTCTCACAAGCAAGCAAGGATATACCCATAAGCATCTTTTAACATATTACGGACACTAGACTTTGATAATGTACACATTCGTAAAATGTTTATGTACAAATAAAAGACAATCCCCATCTCGTCTAATTCTTAGAATTCAGGATAGGCCCGTTTGTATTGGGGTTCCAATGCAACAACCAGTATATTAACTAGACACAAGCTACTTGGTCAAAGAAGATGCGCACCACCAGTATAAAATTGCCATTGCCTGATTCGTCAAAAGAGGATTCACCAACGTGCCATAGAATAGTCCTATCTATAGCAATCAATGTTGAGATTCAAAAAACAAGAGGGCTCATCCATATCGAGCAATCTCGACAAATGAACCTGTCAATGATCTTAGACCAGCAGGTATTTTCGCTGACACACGTATGTGATGTCCCTTTTGAGTTCGGGAACTTTGATCAAGCACAAGATGCAACAACAGAACCGCAAAGTCAAAACACTTGTGATGTAGAAAGTGTGTCTTGAACTTGAGTACCTCATCGTCAATTCTCTTGTGACTTTGTTGGTCTACCATGAGAATTGATAGAAGCGTTCCTGATCTAGTTGAAAGACAAGGGGAGAGTGAAGTCACATTTGATGACTACGGATTCATCACTTGTGACAGAATAATTGAGACCATAAAGAAGAGAGAAGACAAGGAGATCAAAGTCTGAATAGCGTCATCTATTTCACGCAAACAGAATGTCTGCTAAGTTATTGACTTCTACTGCTTGCTATATAAAGAGAATTTAAATCAAAGCTGACATAATTCTAATAATTAGAATAATAATAAGAGCTTTCAAACTTTCAAATACATTCCAAAGTATGTCATTTCATAATTTCATAGTACTAATTTCACCTACTTAATCAGATTTAAGTTCACGACCTAAGTTAATGATGTCTCGATTAAATGAATATATATTGACAAGTGATTTAATTTTGGTTCTATTTGATGTGGGACTATTGTGTATAGAAAGTTTGGAAGCAATGCTCGTTGTTTTAAAAACATTGACTATTGTATGAAGAAATTGATTAATATTAAAATGTTTTGTTAAAATATCTCACATTACTTGTTTACAGGAGATTTATGTGCTCTTTATGTACATATGATCCCCCCTCTATCTAAAAGTTTGATTTTTTGGGTTGGACATTCTAACACAGTATTAAAGTCGGGTTCTACCTCAATCTATTTTCCCTATCCGACCCGTTTGTCAAATTTCATGTGGTCTCCCTCCATGTTTTAATATAAACAACATCACAAAGCAAGTGGAATAACAAGAGAGCCCAAATTTGAAATCTATATTTATACTTGACTAGACCAAAGTTAATTGAATAGTCAAATTGAATGAACTATTATATCCAAGGCGAACGTCTCTATTCCTACCACCTCAGATTCTAGGTACTAGTATAATGCTAATTTAATATGGGTTGCACGTAATATTATCAATTATGTATATTGGCAAAAGACCTTTCTCTGTTTTCTGGAAAGGGAAGAGGAACGCTGCTTATGATAAACATGAAACCAAACTTATACTTCAGTCCTAGCAAGTTTATAATGTTGAGATTGATGACAGAATATTTTTTTTTTTTTAAATTACATTAGTCACACCTAATTGATCCTAACGGTCAAGGCCCGATAAGAGATTACTGTTGTGACCTACCTTTCTATCCTTGACAGTATAGGTTTAGAGATATTGCCCAAACAATGAGCCTAAGGCACTTGATTAGGTATAGGCTCTCCCACGCCCTTACTCCACATGATGTTGGAATATTCTATGTTAAATAAAATTGACGCTATGAGAATTTCAAATGAGGAGTCACCACTAGTTTATCGGAGTCAATTAGAAACCAAGTAAAATATAGAAGTATATCTGAATTCATAAGCAACTAGAATACTTATGGTCGAGAACTTAATTATACTAATAAATGAATTAGTTCCATTTCGGTACCTAATCTTATTCATATACCAAAATGATGTTTATCAAGTAGTTTGGATTGATTTTAAGCTTATTCACTAACATGTGAGGGGACTATGTAGGTACGCAGTTATTAAAATAACAATTTGCAACCAAAAAAATATTAAATAAATTGCAAGGAGAAATAAGAATCTATTGCCAAGAAATTTAAAAAAAAAATACATTCTTAAATAAGCTAAAGGTAAACAACAATAAACATATTTAAAGTGTGCGATCCAGTGATAAATGAAGTAGAAATGCATAAACAACAACTTAGCCTTTGTCTTTAAGGACATTTAAACCCTATGACAAAACATTAAGAGCTTTTTCAATTTTGAGTACATATTTCTTTAATCAAGGATTTTCAAATATTTTAAGAGAACTCTACTTGAAAATTAATTTTAAAGTTTTTTTTCCTAATTTTTAGAAGAAAATAGAATTTTTAGGAATTTTTAGGAATTTTTTAATTTTTTAAAAAACAAAATAAAGTTTTTTTGAGGGATTTTTAATTTTTTTCTAAAAGATCCGAAAATAGGGACACCGGGCTGGGCCATTAGGCTGAAGCTGGCTCGGGCTAAGGACATGAAAATTGGGCCAGTACATCAGGCCCTCCTCAAATGAAACAAACCCAAACCCAATAAAGAATAACCCAATCCAAAACAACCTTAAGCTAAGCCAAGCCCAAGCTTTATAAAACTAAATCAACCCCAACCGCAACGGTCAATCCCGCACTTTCGGCGAACGAGAGCCGCTTTTATGCTCGTTGGTCACCAAGCCGTCACTGTTGTTCATCAACCATTCAAGATGTTGCAAAAATACGGTCGCAATGTAGCTGTAGCAAACAGGGCACTAGGAACTCAATAGACAAACCGATGATGGCTCATCCAGGAACCGTCACAAGGCCTTTGCTTCACCGACACACCTCACCGTTTTAGGCTCTAGCATGCATCCGGTTCACCAAAAAAGAACAGAAGAGAGTGTGGGCAGAAGTTCAGGGTAGAAAGAATCATACTAAACTTCGACACCCAGTTCACCAAAGGAGCACTAGTATGCAGAACAGAACAGGAGGGCACGTCTGGAGTTGAACAGAAAAAGCAAATATTTCTCCACCACTTCTCAGAAGCACTTCATCGAGCGAGTCTTCGGTGTCCGACTAAATGAGGTGAGGCACACGAATGAACTGACGTTGTGGTGTCGAGTTCATCCTACATCAATTAGAGGACATTCCTAGTCGACAAAATACTTCAAACGAATCCAAGGCGCGCTTTCACAGTATTAGCAAATTGGGTTTATACTAAAGGGCATAATTGTCATTGTATTGTTTTAGCCCTAAACCCTATGTATATGTTGCAAATTACTTCATCAATAAGTTCGCCCAATCTTTACATGGTATCAAAGTGACAATTCTTGGCGCCTGTCTCGAGCGCTAGGTTTTCTTGCCACGAATGACATGATCATCGGTTGCTTTCTCCGATCTTGTCGAGAATATTGGCTTCCTTCGATTACGGCCAGGATTCCTTTCTCATTGTTTTTCGTCCTCAACCGTCACACCATCTTTTGCCTTCGCCCAATCATATGAACATGAAGATCAGATTAATGGGTTGGGTCATGATTCTCTGCACTTTCGAGGACGCCATGGCTGCGGACTCCTCTTCGCCTCTCTCCTTATCAAAGCTTTTTTTTAATGGTTTCCCTCTTTCAAGTCAGAATCTCTGCCCGTTTGAGCAGTGAAAGTGAAGAATTGGAGCTGGCCCTAAGCAATCGCTCCGCAGTAAATCCCACCTCCGATCGTGTTTCTTACGCAATCGCGTTTCTTCCGGAAGCTATTTCGACTTTCTGGTGAATGCTTGGGAAATCTCTTCTGATTCAACCAGATTTTTTTTTCTTTCAGTCTCAAGTCACCATAACGACTGAGCGTCAAAGCTCTTCAGCCACAATTCCTGCACATGAGCGGCCGGATAGCCCTTATTTTATGCATCATTCTGATAACCTTGGATCTAATCTCGTCAGCATGGTCCTTACGGGTGACAATTACAACAATTGGTCCCGTGCCATGGAGATTGCCCTTTCCGCCAAGAATAAGATGGTGTTTGTTACTGGAGAATTAAAAAAACCAGCCACAACTGATCCTGCCTATGCATCTTGGATTCGTGTGAACAATATGATTCTATCCTGGATTCTTAATTCCATCCATCCAGATTTAGTGCCAACAGTTCTTTACATAGAGTCAATTGCAGATGTTTGGGCTGATCTTCACGAATGCTTTTCGCCATCAAATGGTCCTAGGGCTTTTCATCTCGAGCAAAAGATATGCACCCTTGCTCAATCTAACGATGCCATGACCAAATACTACAACAACTTGCGAAGCTATTGGGATGAATTGAATAATTTGGATCCATTACCACAATGCTCTTGTTCGGCTCGTTCTATCATCACCACACAACAAGAGATTCGACGCTTGTTTCAATTTCTCATGGGTCTCAATCCGAGGTACGCTAATGTTATTAGTTAGATTTTACTAATGAATCTGTTACCTGGTGTTGCACGTGCATATGCACTAGTTCTTCAAGATGAGTCGCACCGCCATATCCAATTGGACCGTCAAGTGTTAGACCACACTAGTACTTTGCTTAGCACTCACGGCAACCATGCTCCATGGCCAAACACAACTTCCTCATACCATGGACAACCTAGCTCTTGGCACTCCCACTCCGTTTGCCAACCTAGCTAAACGAACGAACACATCTCGTGGCCGAGAAAGATGCGCCCATTGTGGCATCTTGGGACATACACGAGATGTGTGTTATCGACTTCATGGCTTCCCTCCCAACCACAAGCAGCGCCGTGGGCAATCATCTACCTCCTCTCGGCCCACAGACAACAAGTCCAGCCATACTTCCAATGCAGCACCTCCTACTTTCACAAATGATCAATATAAGCAATTGATGCGCTTGCTACATGAGGTAAACATCTCGAAAGCCAACCTCTCAGGTAATGTTCTCGGTTTATCTTTGAATTCATTTAATTTTGATATTTGGGTTATTGACACTGGCGCCACCAACCATATCACATTTGAACCTCGTCACCTTACTAACCTGACACACTATCCCTCTCCACATCCCACCATTGGGATTCCGAATGGTGTTGGTGTCCTTGTGACATCACATGGTTCAGCCCCCCTTACCTCAACTATCTCTCTTGACAATGTCCTTTTCGCTCCCTCTTTCAAATACAACTTATTGTCAATCTCCAAACTCACTCAAACTTTAAACTGCTCGGTCATTTTTTTTTACTAACTACTGTCTTAGTAAGGACCTCTTGACGAAGAAGATCATTGGTCGAGGCCATGAGCATGGTGGTCTCTATTATCTGGAGATTCCTACTGAACTTGCCGTTCTTTCTACTACAACCTCTTCATCTCATTTTTGGCACGCCCGCTTAGGACATCCATCTGAGTCAGTTTTATCTACTTTGCAACAAACTTTATGTTTTAGTTCAGCAAAACAATTCAATCCATGTAATGCTTGTCATTTATCCAAGCAAACATGTATGTCTTTTACGTCTAGCACTATTACTACTTCATGTCCTTTTGAGCTCATTCATGTTGACATTTGGGGACCTTATTCTCATTTTACACATAAGACATGTCGTTATTATTATTATTATTATTATTTATCTATTGTTGATGACTATTCACGCTATACTTGGATTTTTTTGCTTACTTTTAACTCTGATGCAATTGACTCTATGATTTGCTTCTTTACTTTTGTTGAGACTTAATATCAAACCAAAATCCAAAATGTTCAATCTGATAATGGAACTGAATTCCTTTCCTCTCGCTTACAAGAGTTTTTTTGCGCACAAGGTGTTCACCACCAATGTAGTTGTCCTCACACTCCTCAACAAAATGGAGTTGTTGAGCATAAGCATCGTCACTTGCTCAATGTTGCTCATGCATTGCATTTCATTCTAGTATACCACTTCATTTTTGGGAGGATTGTGTCTTAACTGCTACTCATCTCATTAATAGACTACCTAGTCCTCTCCTACACAATAAAACCCATGTATGAACTTCTTTATGGCAAATCACCTTCCTATTCTCATCTTTGTGTCTTTGGCTCATTATGCTATGCTTCCACCGGTCATCTTCACTCCGATAAATTTGGTCCCCAATCTCACCGATGTGTTCTAATTGGTTATCCCACAAACCACAAAGGTTACCGTCTCTATGACCTTCAAGACCAAACAATTTTTGCCAGTCACAATGTCATTTTCTATGAACAAGATTTTCCTTTCCATCAAACCATCAAACATACCACCACCGAACAGACCTCCGTACTTCCATTACCCATACCTGACCTTGGTGAAACATACCCACCTCCACTCCAGTCCTTGCACCGACCTCAAATCCTGCACCCATAATCGCACCATCACCAACTGAACCTGAAGCCATGCCTTGGCCATCTCGACAATGCCATCCACCTGGATATCTTCGAGACTACTACTGCGCTATTGTGGCCTCCGATCAATCCTCTTCGGACTCTAAAGTAACTGAATTAGGTACTTTTTACCCTTTATCGAACTGTTTATCATACTCGCATTTTTCACCCACTCACTATGCCTTTTTAGCCTCCATATCTTCTGAACAGGAACCTAAAACTTATGATGCTGCGTGTCAATCTCCCAAGTGGCGGGAGGCAATGTCTTCTGAGATATAAGCACTTGAACAAAATGGCACTTGGGAATTTGTTCATCTTCCTCCTAACAAACATCCCATTGGATATAAATGGGTTTACCAAATCAAATATAATTATGATGGCACCATTGAACATTACAAGGCTTGGCTCGTTGCAAAGGGCTACACTCAAACAGAGGGGATTGATTATCATGACACATTTGCACCTGTTGCTAAAATGGTAACTATTCGCACTTTATTAGCTCTTGCTTCCATTCTTCATTGGCCTCTCTACCAATTAGATGTGAATAGCGCTTTTTTGCGTGGTGATCTTGATGAAGAGGTCTACATGAGGTTTCCACCGGGTTTTCATACTAAGGGGGAGAATTTAGTTTGTCAACTTAAGAAATCCCTTTATGGCCTTAAGCAGACACCGAGGCAATGGTTTGCTAAATTCTCTTATGCACTACTTGATCTTGGTTTTCAACAGTTAAAGGCGGACTATTGCTAAAATGGTAACTGTTCGCACTTTATTAGCTCTTGCTTCCATTCGTCATTGGCCTCTCTACCAATTAGATGTGAATAGCGCTTTTTTGCATGGTGATCTTGACGAAGAGGTCTACATGAGGTTTCCACCAGCTTTTCATACTAAGAGGGAGAATTTAGTTTGTCAACTTAAGAAATCCCTTTATGGCTTTAAGCAGGCACCGAGGCAATGGTTTGCTAAATTCTCTTAGGCACTACTTGATGTTGGTTTTCAACAGTCAAAGGCGGACTATTCACTTTTTACATTAGTCCGTGGCTCTCTCTTGACCATTGTCCTTGTTGATGTTGATGATTTAGTTATAACGGGCGATGATGAAGTTATGATTCAACTTCTCAAGCAATTTCTCGACACACAATTTCGTATTAAGGACTTGGACACTCTCAAATATTTCTTAGGCATTGAATTTTCTCGTTCCAAGTTTGGGATTTTCTTGTCACAAAGGAAATATACTCTTGATATTTTGTCTGACATTGGTCTTCTTGGTGGACGCCCTATTGATACTCCAATGGAACCCAATATCCAATTTTAGGACTCCTCTCCAACTCTTAAAGATCTAGGTTCATATCGACGACTTATTGGTAGATTATTATATCTTAGAGTAACTCGTCCAGATTTACTCTTTGCAATGCAACATCTTAGTCAATTTATGCACTCTCCTCATGAAGACCATTGGAATGCTGCCCTTCGAATTATGTGGTATCTCAAGCGTGATCCTGGCACTAGTTTATTTTTCCCATATGATTCAACTCTCCAACTTAATGGTTATACAGATTCTGACTGGGCATCATGTTCTACATCTCGACAATCTGTTTCTGGCTACTACATGTTTCTTGGTTCTTATCCTATCTCATGGCGCTCCAAAAAACAAACCATTGTTGCCCGTTCCTCAACAGAAGCCGAATATTGTGCTATGGTGTCTGCCGCATGCGAAATAACATGGCTTCACATTCTTCTCTCGAATCTCCATGTCAACACTACCACTACCAATCTTTTTTGTGATAATAAAGCGGCCATCCACATCGCCACTAATCCTGTCTTCCACGAACGGACCAAACACATCGAGATTGATTGTCACTTGGTTTGTAAAAAATTCAAGATGGCACTTTGCATACTCTTTATGTTCCGAATCACTCCCAACTCACAGACTTGTTCACGAAACCAGTCGCATGTGATTTATTTTGTAATTTTAAGAACAAGTTTTTGACATGTTTACATTCACCAACTTGAGAGGGAGTATTGGCAAATTGGGTTTATACTAAAGGCATAATTGTCATTGTATTGTTTTAGCCCTAAACCCTATGTATATATTGTAAATTACTTCATCAATGCAAGTAAGTTCGCCCAATCTCTACACACAGAAACAAGCTAAGCCTTGGTCTCAAATTAGATTAACACTAACTGAGTCATATATCAAACACTTGAGGAATGTCAAATGAAAGGCAGCCACGGATGAGGAACAAGACTCAAAACTAGATCAAAGCTCAAATCGCATTGGCAGGGAATGCTCAACATCAATGAAGGATAGCATAAGCAAACCCGAAACACATGCCCCGACTCAATAGCTTGTGCAAAAACATGAGAGAACAGGGCAAAAGCAGGGCACAAAATGGGGAAAATAGGGAGCCGTCAATGGAGGTCCCTACTCGGCTCAGCAGCAGCGAATGAGGCCGAGCTCAATAGATCGGATTACGTCCGGTCGCCTTGCCCGCCTCCGAGTCAAGATCTAGGTGCAGTGGCTTTCGGAGGAGGCCTTCCACTTTGGGCCTTCCTCTTCCACTCGGTCTCTCGATCTCTCTCGGAATCACTCTCTGTGTTCGAACGAACGCCCCCTCAACTCACAACCCCCTCTCCCTTTTAAGCTCCGCGGCTCGCATGGCTTCCTACCTTGCCAAATGCCAACTGCGACTGCCGGCTTGCCCTTGACCAGACATCATCGCGCGACGTTCCCCGTGGTTGTCCTGTTCTTTGTCATAACAGTGTCCTCGTCGCGCTGCAGAGGGCGCGAGTCGTGGGGAAAGAGAAGGGAAGAAGAAGAAAGGGCCGGGCTGGTGAAAAGAAAACAAAAAGGGGAATGAAGAGGGCCGGGCCCAAGCGGGTGAAGGGAAAAAGAAAGAAAGGGCCGACCCGCAATTTTTTTTAAAAATAATTTATTTTTTCTTTTCTTCTTTTTTTTTTAATGATTTAATACATTCTATCACTATTTTTGTTTAGGGGTGAAAAATTAATCCATGATTTTCTATGCAATTAAAACCTAAATGAATAGACAACACTTAGGTGTCAATAGTGTTGTTCTTATCCCTAGCTTATTCTATCTCATTCAATCACATCCTTCCATCAATCATTTGTGCAGTGTGATTGCTCTATCTCTATCTATGGGAGATTTAATATTATCCTCTAATGAGGATACATAATTTCCATTTGGTAAAAACGAAATCAATTTAACAATCTGATTTTGAAATCATGGGCATTGCACTTTTCTGGTTCTCACAAGAAGAGAAAACAGAAATATGACTTAAAGCATTGACCTTCTAAATGCTCTTAGACTCTAGAGAGAGAGATTCATGTCTTTTAAACTTTGGTATTTGTTATGTTAATCATGATTAACATATACCTATATGAAAAGAAATATGCAATTAAGAGATGACATAAATTTATTAAGGTCAACTAGAAAGCATTTACTGCAAAAGGGAGATTATATGAGTGGTTTAAGTAAATTGTCATATTTAATTTTCAAAGTTGGCGTCAACATACATAAAATTCAAATAAGTAACCCACTTGTAAACCGCATAACCAAAAGCATATCCGTAAGATTTGAGAAGAAGCCAACAGGCATGCGGCTCTGTTGGTAAAAGGATGAGGGGTGTGCCAGAGAATACTAGGTCCCAGGTTCAATTCTGGTGAGTCACTCACACATGTACACAGCAAATTACCCTCTTGATAATGACCTATTTATCTTCGGGAATAGTTCGAGCAATACCAATCACTGTCTATTTAAAGCACAAGGGAAGGAATAATTCCTCTCCCGCTCTCAACTTTGTTGGTCTACCATGAAATTAACAAAAGCACTACCAATCACTGTCTATTAAAAACACAAGGGGAGAGTCATGTAATCAAAGCATCACACTGATAATTATATAACCATCGTCGCTCCAGCTAAGACATTGTCAAGAGCAATTGTAGTAATCAAATACTGCAATAGAGGTATGGTTTGACATAAACATGGAAAAGAAGAAGATATATGAGCACTAGATGAAAGTTATACATCTCATCAGTTTGAAGCAAATCTTAGCAATGCTAATATTGTTGTCTCATAATAAATGATGGGCCAAATCTTAGCAATGCTAATATTGTCGTCTCATAATAAATGATGGGCCAAAGATCCGGTCCATTCCATTGCCACTTTACTTTCTTTTTCAATAAGAAAACATCTTGTGTTAGCCCACAAAGAATATATCAGATATGACTAACTATTTACAGCGACCCTTCTTCTCTCGATGACCTTCAGAACAAGAATAAAACTTTTATTAGTCATAGAAAAAAGCATTCGACAAAAATAAATTATAAAAAAAAGCACAATAATTTTAATAATCTCAATCCGTTTAATGATAGTTCAAAAATGGTTGCTCGTTCAAAATGAATACAAAGATCAAATCATTATAACAAAGGAACTAACTTTTGATGACTGCCCTATCATTTTTCTTACTTTTCTTTTCCTCTTTTTTGAGACAAAACCCTTTTCCACAAGAATCTCTTTTCGAAAAGCGAGCTCATTCGACTACTTTGTATGACAGCAACCATGATTCTTTTTCTGGAGCAATGAAATGGTTTTTGGCATCTTTTCAATTTAGAAAGGTGAAAGCAAAACTCACTTTTACTGCTCCAGCAAAAAGTCGTTTCCGTTTAATTTCTTTAATGTGCATTATTGAAGCAAAAATCATTTTTTATTGTACAAAGATGTCTTAAATCGTATGACCTGGTCTACATGAAAATTGACTGAGGACAGTCGCTACCTCTTACTTCCAAAATGATGCAATTCGAATATCGCTGCGGAAGTCGCCCATCTTTTGGTGACTGAGTTTTCTCTCTTTCTTTTCCTTTTTCGATATTATGTAAAAGACTCTTATACGTTGCACCAGGAGTGTAATAAAATAATTACACGAGCAGTGTTTACGCGCCCACACGTATATTGTTTTTAAATTTATGACTGCGCTTGTGTATACAATGTTTTAGATCAGTGGTCTACATTACACAAATACAAACCAAAGAAGAGATAATACAGTCATGAAATGAAAAGGCCATATGCTTTAATCAACTGTACTCAAATGACTATCAGCATTATCTGGATGATTCTATTGTTCTGCTCCCCAAATAAATGTGATGCATGATCACGCATCAAAATGGAGCTCCTCTTTTTTTTTGGAGTTCGTAAATTTAAGAAAAAGTTAGCAAACATTAAAAAAAAAAACTGTTAGATAAAAAATAATTATTAATCTCCTAATGTCTCGATAACTTGCTGTAACTTACCAAGATTATTATGCAATCACCAGCTTTTCTCATCTTTTATCAATTTATGTTTGTTTTTCTCCTAATCTTCTTAGATTTATCAACTCTTACAGGAATTTACAATTTTTTTTTTTTTACTGACATAGAGAAGTTTTTACCAATTAATTAGCAACTAGTTTTGTGTTAACCCTTCTTATTCGAGTCACTTACCAGCGTTAATTTCCTGTATTTATTTGTCAAATTTTGTTATCACTTATCAACTGTTATTCTTCCATTTTACAAACGCCCAAAATATATCAACTCTTTTATGGATGTGCCAACTTCTATGTGACTTAACTGTTTTTCTCTTATTGGGTTACTAATTAATTTGGTTCACCAATACTTATTTAAGTTGCTTAGTAATGTTTAATTGTAATCTTATCTGCCAACTTTTCTCTAAGATCTTTTTTTTTTTTTGAGAGCCCATTAAGTTTTCAAACAATTTTAGAAATTACCAACCTTAGTTTGAGTGATTGCCGACTTTGCTCTAATTTAGTTACCAATTAGTTTTGCATTACCAACTCTTATTTGAGTTACGCATCAACATTTATTTTGTTTCTATGTTTGAATTATCAAGTTATCTAAGTGCAAAGTGACGAAAAGTCGTTGATTTTATACTCAAGAAAATCCTCAAATTGAGATATCACCACTTTATTGTTCAAATCCAATTTGTTTTCTACATAAAATTTAGTTTAGTATGTATCCAAATAGGAATTGTGGGTTATGCAACAATTAATAAAATATGAGAGTAAAAAAAAAACATGAAGTTCATTGAAAAAACACAAAAAAAAAAAACTATTAATTAACAAAAAATAGAAGCTCGACATGATATTGCAAAATTTGCATTTTATTGTTCACACATAATTCATCTTAACATACAAAATACAATGACAAAATACAATTATTTAAAACATATAGAAACTATGACAAGGAACCGAGTCAACGAATGAAATGACAGTAAGACATTACATATGTTGACATATTAAATTACAATTGCTTCTTTTTTATCAATGAAAAAATATTGTCACAAGTAATCTAGTGATAAAGAGGATTAGCACATTGATGAATGACACTCGCATCCTTTATTAACAACTTATATCCATTAAAATCCACCCATTTCTCTAGAATAGGATTTAAAAAATGGAAGATCACCAAGAATCTGCCATCAATTTATGTGTTGTTGCAATGGAAGTCTCTAGTCGGCCAAAGAGGCTTTGCAAAAATATTCACGAGTGATTCATCCCTAAAGGTTTGTTACCTTATGTAGTCATATTTGAGTGCTCTTTTCAAGTGGTTGGCCTTAGTGGATTGGATCAGATCAAATTGTTACAAATGATATAAAAACAATACCTCTTTCACCAAATTTGGTGTTTCAAGGTCGGACTGGGATCTAATCTAACAAGATGATAGAATTATAGAGTGGGAGAAATAGACCAAATCACACATCCAATTGTGGAAGTAGTGCCGCTCAATATGAGCCAACAATAACAAGAAAATCTCAAGTCCCACATCTTATGTGAGAGGCATTCTGAATTAATTCATAAGAATCACCACATATGCTTACTATTTTACATGGTCACATATGAACACTTCATTTATAGACTTAAGTGATTCAGATAGGGGCATAACTTGTACAATGTTTGATACATGAGTTAATTGTGTTATAGGAACCGGTGGGATTCAACAAAGAAGGAAAACCTTTATGCTATGTCTGATTTTAAGCATAATCACAAAAAACACTGATCGATCTGAGCTTGCTTCCTTCTTTTTCCTCTCACATCAACGGTTTCAATCCTGCAAAAAACAACAAGAAGCTTCTTACCTCAATATTATTTACATTTATGGCATAAAATTCTTCAATCCAATAATGGAAAGGTGGTGGCTTTGGTGGGCTCTTCTCGTCTCTTAGCTAGTGGCAAAAGAGCTTTGGCACTCTTTTTTAATCTTCAACATTATTTTCGCAAAAATTGGTAAGCCTTGAAGGAAACTTTCCAAGTCTACTCTTATTATATTGTTTTTTTTTTTTTTCGCTTCTGGACAAACAAGTTACAAGCCCCATTTTACTTTTCCTGAGAACCCCATAGGGTTTTCTTAGATAGATGAACCTATTGACTAAGAGATGATTTTCTTTCCATGAGGCCATCGTGACTCATAAGCGTTCCATGATTATAGATATTGTCCATGGGTTTATGAGATTCACTTGTCTATTATCCATTTATCTATTATAAATATATGTAATTAACTCCATTGTTGTGATATTGAAAGGAAATAATAAAAATACTTCAAGGAAATATTTAACAAAAGGAGTAACATAGAGTTTCAAAATTTTTGATCATATCAATCCAGCTAAAACATCATAAAGAGCAAGCTGGAGTAATTAAATACTAAAACAGAGATTTATTTTTGACATAGACATCGGAAATAATATATATATATATATATATATATATATATATATATATATATATATATAGTCACTAAATACATTAGACTAATAATATCTTGGTCACTGATTTATATGTATATGTACTACTTTGCAAAATGTAATTTGTGAAATGAATTTTAAAATGATTTGGGAAATACTCTATGAAAAGTATTTTTGGCAAATGAATTGAATTGCGAAAGATTATTTGTTTTGGCTTGTGAAACTAATTCATGATATAGATTCTAGATTGGCTTTGCAGATTTCTTAGGATATTGTTGTGTTTTGTGTTAATGCTTAGTATCTCTACATGTCTATTGAAGGGTTTGTTGATATGCATACTAGTTTTAGGATTATCATTGTGGGTTGGCCACCAACAATATAGATAAAGACCTAGCCAATGAGTAATCTTGATTGCCTTGCTCACGAGGCATTAAGCGTGATCATAGTTAGATATTTGAGCACGAGATTGGTCAATAGCATGGCCATTTATGTGATCAATAGACTGGATTATTGATACTTGTTTTAATACTATTGATGAAATAAGTAATTCTGCTATGAATATAGTTATGTTGAAGTATTATATGAGTCATTTTGATTTTGTAACTTCGTTAATTCTGGATTTGGTGTAAATGAGTTACGTTTTTTTTTTTTTTTAAACTTGTACAATGGGTGCTCGATATGTTTAGAAGAGACACTGAATATCAACACAAATCACAAGGGCATCCACATGATTCTCCCTTGGCTAGGTCTCCACTTATATTACTAGTGGCTGGCCCACAAAGATATTTAATGTACTCATAAATTTTTCAATAGGTTCGCAAAGATACTGAACATCAACACAAACCACATGGGCATTTTCCAAAATCCACAAGTTTGGGATTTTTTGTGCCAAAAAAAAATGTTTTGAATAAATGTGTCACAATAGACATAATTTAGGGTTTTGACGGCTTTTTCCCTTTAGCTTATTAGAAAGCCCATTTTTGACCATGTCAAAAAGAAAAGCCAAATATTACATGAAGAATACATTATATCAAATATGACTAAAAATTAATAATGACATTTCTTCTTCGGATGAAACCCAGGATAGAGAATAAAATTTTTGTTTGATCATATAAAGAAGCACCAAAATTTTGAGAATTTTAATCCGTTTAATGATAGTTTAATAATCATTACTCTGTCAATATGAACACAAAAATGAAAAAAACTTCATTATCAGAAATGAACTAACTGTGGACGACCCCAGTTTCACGACAATAATCTTTTTTGAATGGAAATGTCATCCAACAAATTTATAATACGACGATTAAGATTGTTTTTCTTGATGTATGAAATGGTTTTGGTATCCTTTCAATAAGGAAATGTGAAAGCAGAACTCACTTTTACTGAAGCAAAACTTTTTGCTCATTATTGTCCTTAATTGGAGTGCGATGTGCATTATTGAAGCTAGAATCATTTTTTTTTATTGTTCTCCATCCGGGAATCCGTCCACTACCTTTTCTTGATCAAGCCAAAGCACCTTTCTTTTGGCCCCAAAAAGAGAAGTGAAAATTGTCCGCGAATCCTATAGCAAGTTATTGGCTTTCATAGTGGAAAAGATTGCATCCCATCCACTTGGATTGAAGAAAACTAAAGTGATTTTCACTTTAAAATGGTCTAATTAATTTGACCATGCTCTAGATCTTGCTGTGAATGTGTTGTGATTAGGAGTACTCTTCCCCATAAGGAACCACATTTTCAATGGGGCATTGTGTGTGCATATCTAATCATATTCATTATTTGGGATTTTTTTTTTCTGCTGGTTTAATTTCTTACACAGAAGAATTTGACCATTATTGGTTGTGCTTGTAAAGAGGACATATGAAAAAAAAATGCATAGAAAGAAATGTGTATTTGTGAGTAAATGAAATAGAATTTAAATTCTCTCTTATACATATATTCATCGGTACCCTATGACAAATTTACCACAAATTAATTCTTTTGATTATCAAAAACTCTAAACTGGTATATTTATGATAAATTTATTCTCCATTAATTTTCATTAAATTTTACCATCAAATTATTGAGTTGGATAACACGTAGAATTGATGAGTGCACCGATTTGAGGTTTTACCTTCATTTATCATAGGCATACCATTTTGTGGTTTGTTGTTGTAATAATCCAATTTAATGAAAATTAATAAGGGGTAAATTTGTCACAAATATACAAGTTTTAAGTTTTTGGTAATCAAAAAATTAGTTTTTAGTAAATTTATTATAGGTATATAGGTTTGGGATTTTTTATTATCAATAAATTATATCGAAGTAAATTTGTTACTGAGATATACAAGTTTGGGATTTTTCTTAAAATTAACCCATCAATATATAAACTTGTATTCATGTAACTTATTAGACTTTTTTCATTAAGGTACTAGCTAGTTTTCTTTTACTAAGTTGCTTACCAACAATGGTTATTTTTCTTTCTAATTTACCAATATATCTATTGAGTTACCAACTTTTATATGCATTACTTCCAATCCATTAAATTTATAGACTTTTTCTCAGATATTACCAACCTTAATTATAGTGATATCAATTTTCTCTAATAAAGTTACCAACTAGTTTTGTATTACTAACTCTTATTTGATCTAGTTATTGACATTGTTTAATTTTTTTTTCAAATTAACAATTTTTTCAATCTCTTACAAAAAAAAACCTCTCTTATATATTATATACCTTTATTGACCACTTTTGTGAACGCCTTAAATTTATAAATAATAGATGAAATTACACATTTTTATATGTTGACTCACTATTGTTTTCATGATTAAGTTATCAATTAATTTCGAATCACCAACTCTCATTTGAGTTGCTTTACCAACATTAATTAATTTATTTTTTACTTACCAACTTGTTTAAAGAGTTGCCACTTTCATTTGTGTTAGTCACCAACTTTTTAAATATATCAACTCTTTTAAGATATTACTAGCTTTTCTTTTTCTAAGTTCATTACCAATGTTATTTTGTCTTTTCTTAAATTACAAATTTCTATCTCTAACAAAAAAATTCCTTTTATTGTTTAGTAACTTTTATTTATCTTTATTATCAATAGCTTAAATTTTCCAACTAATTTAACGGAAGTAAGTCACTTTGATAACCAATTATAACATGTAATGTAATGGAACAAATTTAGTCATGGTAATTTGAGTTGGTATTAAACATTAGAAAATAACTATATGAAAGTTGGTACCTAAAAATTTGTTGGTGATTTAGGTTAATAAATTTTCATAAAAGTTAATAAACTCGAAACATTCGTGAGTGATGTAAATAAAAGTTGGTCGGTTATTATAGAAATTCTTAATTTGCAAACTACATAAAAAAATCGTTTTTCATCAAAGTGTTGGTAAATTGCCAACAAGTTATTTCGAAAAAAAAAAAAGTTAAAGATAATTTTTATAACCAACATTTTTTTTTTATTCTTACCAACACCATTGAAATTTATTGTCATAGAAACAAAAAAGTCTGTATTTATTGGACTTGAAAATAACAGTATTGGAAAACTCTCTTAATGTAAAAAGAAGCGCTAGAAATTATGGACACTTGATTAGCAGCATAAAAGTATATGTCACCTCACGATGAATCCATATTCAATTGTCGTACGTAAAATCCATGATGTAGGGTTGGTGTGAAACGTGAACAATTGACATGAAAATCATAATCACAAATGGACAAGTCGTTGATGACTTTAACACCCTCTTGTTAAATTCTTACTTTCTTCCACCATCTAAGTAACTTCACACTAGATACGAGGACGACGACCCTAGTTTCTGTTCTTGGGCAGCTTTCATTTTAGAAAGTCAAAAGAGATAAGCATCAAGGCAAGAGCAGCGGGCGAAACTTCTTTCATTATCCAAGTAAAGTAGATAAATGAAGAATTTCTAACTTACCTTTTAGCTTAGGAAAAATCTATTCTTGTGAATTCACATCATGTTGGACTTAGTGCGAAGATTATTCAAAACACGTGTTCCACACAAAATCATATTTTGGTTGGAAAATATATCACAAACAACTTTAATAATGTGATATGACAATGTAGGATTCTCTTCTCATCAATAAGGTGAATAGTAAGTATTATTGATCATGGGGTCTACATTGTGTTCTTCCATCAATTCCATCGATTCAAGTGCAAATCAAGTCTTTTCCATTATTTAAGCTAAAACAAAGTCTTAGCAAATAGATTGCTTTATATGTGTGTGGGATTGTACATTTTGTGGGTAAATGTAGATTCCATTTCCATTGCAGATATTTTTTAAACCTAGGATAACATTCTCATTAATTCCTATTAATTGTCAAATGTCAGATTTTGTTGGTTTGAAAACTAAGTCGAGAAATCATAATTATTTGTGTTGACGCCAAAAAAAAAAAAAAAACAAAATGATCAGCTTTTTTTTTAATCATCAATAAGTGGCAAGTTCAATCGATCTCGTCAATGAAGATTAGTATTGTTGGAAATAGATTCCTGAAAAGCAAACCGATACTCGAACAATCAAATATAGAAAAACGAACGGGGGGACGTGCCTAGGAAACATGTAACATTGATCGAAAGATATATCATGGAGACGAGCATATCTTATTTGCTACAGATTAAGTACTCGTCGCAGTCTCAGAGGAATCAATTGAAACCCTAGAGTTCCATTCTTCAATAGGGAGTAAACTGTTTTCAAGGGATGAAAAGAACGTACTTTCTCTTTGAAAAAACTTCTGTCAACATTCCTTCATTTTTCTTTTTATATTTATACAGCATTTATTTCTACTTAAAAAATAGCAGCCACATTCCTTTTATGGGCTCTTCATTTATGGGCCAAGTTTGGCCCAACATGAGCGGATGGATTTAACTTGACCCATCAAATAAAAAATCCATTATCTCCCACTCGCACAAGGTGGGCTAAATAGAACTATTTCTTCACCTCTTTGTAACATTTATACCAGTAAATAATTCATGCGACCAACATACTTCTAGAGCTCGTCACCGTACATATGTTAGAAATATATAGCAACTCATAATAAGCATCACATTTTTTTGAGTGATATGATATGCAATACCTTAGATCGATAAATCACATTTATATCTCTCTTGATCTCTTTTTAATAATGATATATTGTATTCACAATTTTTTTTTTAAACCAATGCGAGGATGTCGATTTAATAGGGGCCAAGCCAAATGTCTTGACTTGGGATAGGAGACTACGATTTGTTGTAGATATAACACAAAGTATACAAATGAGATGTGCATAATTGTGAATTTTTCCCTTCTTCACATTTGCCATGCTTAAAGGAAATTTTGAAAGAATTGCAGGTCTGTATTATCTCCATAACAGTTGTGTCCCGCCCATCATCCATAGAGACATCAAGGCTTGAAATATCTTGTTGAACGAAAATGTGCAAGCCAAACTATCCAACTTCGCTCTTTCAAGAGCTTTGGCAGCTCAAAATGGCACTTACAAGTCAACCAGTCCTTTGGAAACTCCTGCCTAACAACCCCAAAAAAAAAAAAAAAAAAAAAAAAAAAAGTAACGGCTTAAACTCGATATTGTTGAGATGGTTCTCAATTTCTGTATGCATAGAAAATCCGATAGTCCGTGTTCTTATTGTATGTTGTGCAGGTATGGACCATCCGCTTATGAATTAAATAATAGAAGTGATGGCTACAATTTAGAAATCATGGTCCATGAGCTAATGTCAGAACATCTAGCAATCAATAAAAGTGGAGATGCAAATAGCGTGCCCATATGTGAATGGCCGATTCCGAAGTTCAAAAGTGGATATATACGCAGACTTGACGATCAAAAGGTGGAAGAAAAATTTGACATCAACTCGGCTGAGATAGTAGCAAAGGTTGCGGAGTCTTGTGCTCAAACAGAACCAGGTGCAAGGCTGGACATAAATCATGTTTTGACAGAATTGAAGGGGGCGACTGAATTGGCATCCAAGCCCAGTAGTACGCGGACAGAGGAGAATATAGGAGCGACCTCCTTGGAAGTTGAATTGGATAGTGCACCCACGGCAGGGTAGTGCATTTTACCCATTAGTATGGGCCAACGTCAGTTTTCAAACTTTGGCAACTCCCAATACTAAAATCAAGTCTTCCTATATTTCAAATTTGTGTCTGTATATAAGTTTGTGATGCCCAAAGGCTATTCCTGACTGTTTCATTATAAGTGTCGCGGGAGCACTATCTTTCAATTTCGTCAACTTTATTGATGGTCATAAATCGTTCACATCGTTTCTAAATTATAGCTAGTAACTTGATTAGCTAGTTACTAGTTACACGGATTTACAACCGTGATTCATAATCTTATGACCAACATCACATGTTTACCACGAAGAAATATAAGTCCATTTTCCAAGACCGGTTTTAGAAATGCCCCTAAGAAAAGCGACTGTTGAATGAGAAATTCTATGTAATACGGGATATCGTCTATACTATCTTAAGCCATGAAGCTAAATCATGATGGTTGTGCAAATTTTGTTTCTTCAACTCCTTTGCAAATCTAATATATATGTATACACAGGAAAAAAAAAACACTAATAGTGCTAAGCGAGATAAAATAACTTTTAGAAAAATAATGAATGTCTTTGACAAAGTATTGTTACTAAGCATGTGAAATGGGTGGGTATGAAGACTAATAAACAGTTGGTTAAAAAAGAGCTAATAAAAAATATATACAAGCGCACAGCAACTTCTATAATACTCTTGCTTGCCGTACCATATTACCACTGACTTATTTACGTGAGAGCCATTTAATATTGAAAATTATAATTTCATTATAATTTGTTTGGCCCCTAAATTTTTATTTATCATTATAAGTCAAGATATTATGAATTAAAAATGCGTTCGAAGAATTAATATCATCAAGGTAATTAATTGGTCTTCCTACTATTTTGCGAATCTAAAATATATGTATGCAGAAAATAACTTTACAAGAAACTAACAAGATTGGTCTAGCCTAAGGACCTTAAACAAAGGCCCTTGTTCTCAGAATCAACTCTCAGGGTCACAAAAGAGTAATGATAAACTGCCGGGGATGGGAAACCAATGGGATATCCTCCTGGGCTCTAGATCCCCGCGACGCCTTCCCCAATGAAATACCTGGGTGTGGTCTAGGGAAATGAAAGAGTATTTGGTTTCCCAAAAGAAACAAGTCTTAAAATATTTTATTATTCTATGATAAAACATTTTTATCAAACATGTGAATTGCTTGGATAAGGCTAATAAATGGTATGAGCCCACAAAAACTTCTATCATACATTTGTTATGCCATATGATAAGACAACTAGTCGTCGTAACTAAAAACGAATATATATAAAATTGATAGATAACATCACAAAATATATTGTTGTGTTATGAAGTACATCAATAGTGTAACATAAAAAAAAAAAAAAAAGCTATGTGGTGATACCTTAAGAATTTTTTTCACCTACTTACTGTTTTCTATTGGAAAGAAGCTTTCTGCATCCAAAAAAGAGTTAAATCTCTTTAAATAATAGCCAAAATGACCATACTGTTATTGCCAAACGTTAATTGGAATGACTCATGTTCCACATTTATTATCCACTTTACTTTTGAAAAAATAAGAATTCCAGGTTAGGCAACAAGTAATAAAATATGAGAGTGAAGCAAAACATAAAGTTCATTGAAAGGAAGAAAAAACCGCTAGATGAAATTACACTCACATCGTTTGTCGACGACTTGCATCCGTGATAATCCACCAATTTGTATAGACTAGAATATGTCTAAAGAGTGAAGTTTAAAGATACATAATATATAAAAAGTGATTAAAAACTTCTTGATTCGTCTATTCAAACAAAATATCTTGGCATAAAATAATACAACGTTTTTATCCGATTAAGCATTTTGAATGATTTGAGAACTCAATTGTGTAGGAGTTGGTGGAATATGAAAAGCAAAAATCAGATCATCATCACATTGCTAACATGAAATGACTCTTGATGACCTATGTTTTCATATTCCACATCAAAAATCTTTCTTTTCCATGGAGAAAGTATTCTCCGACGCACTTTATTTTATCATACAACAACCTAATAAGTGGGGAAAAAGCGGCTTTAAAAAAAGTGAGCCGGTTTGTATCCATTGAGTTGATCGTTGTTCTACCTTTTGTTTCATTTATCCAAGTGCAGGTCAAGTCCCCTCCATTATTTACGAGTGAAACATCTTGGCAACTCTCCATGCATACATTTCTCTTCTTGGTTGTCGTACGTCGTACATTGTGCAAGTCCCATTGCCATCAGTAGAGAAGGGAAAAATTCACCAAATTAATTCTAAACATGTTGTACATATATCAATTCAGTTATAAATTTTTCAATTTTATCAATAAAGTCATAAAACTCTATGCGAATTCCAATGTAAGTCTTTCTAAATAATTTATGCAGATTTTCCAATGTAGCATACATGTCATTTGGGATTTCATGTTAGTTCCTCAATACATGCTAAATTACAATTCACATAGTCATAGCATTTAAGTTTAATTATGTTCATGTTAAACAAGAAAAATGCAAAGAGTAAATTGGCATATGTTGTTCATATCTAGAAATCATGTCTAAGTCATGCATACATCAAATGGTTCCTTGGTCTTCAATTAATATTTTGCAAAACATTCGTTGGAAGCTTTGCTTAGCACATCAAAGTTTTTCCATCTCGTAGAGTAATTTAATAATTGTTCAAATTATTGTGTGTTAATTCTTGTTTGTGGGCCCACATGATCATCTCTCACATGTTAATAGTTAGGTTTAAAATTGACTCAAATTACTTGCAAAACATTTTTGAATAAAGAGAAAATGTACCGAAATGGCTTTATGTTTACTTAGCGTAACCAAGTCCCCATATACATGAATATCCGGTTCATGAATTGCTTGAGTTTCTAATTGACCCATAATTGATTAGTGACAACTTAAAATTGAATTGGTTTGCACGATTAGATGATTAGATTAACCCCCCCAAGTTGCAATTGGTATGGGTTTGAGAGAGTCCACGCTAAGTGTAAGCTTAGTAATCCATTAGCTTTCCCTAAAGGTTTACCCCTAGGAATGTTGCACAGGGAAAAATAAAAAGAAGAAAGAAAGAAAAATGCCCCAATACCCCAACCATGGCTTGGAAAATAGCATGTGAGATGCACATGCTTGTTGCCTGGTGAGGATTTAGCCAGCTAGTGCCTTTATTTGAGATTGAATTAGTCATTTCACGCTTGAGATAACATTCATTCTAAGTTTTCTTTTAAGAAAACAACCTTGCTTCATGCTTTTATTTAAACATTTATTAACTTTGGATGACTCCACTCTCATATTCTTTTTTCTTTTTTGAAAGAAAAATTTTCCATGACAAAAATCTCTTTTTGAATGGAGAAGGCATACATATTACGACAATCAACATTTTTTTTTTCTCGACAAATGGTTTTGGCTTCTTTTCAATCTATAAATGTGAAAGCAAAACTCACTTTTCCTAAAGCAAAAGTCATCACTTTTTAATTTCTTTAATCTGCATTATGTAAGCAAAGTCATTTTTTATTGTACTTGATGGTGCATCCTGTAATTAGTCCAATGCTTTTCTTGCTCAACCTATAAATAAAAGCACTAAGGAATTATTTTTGGGCCCCCCAAAAGAGAAAAGTAAAATAATACGTGAATCATGTTATAAGTTTTGCGCTTCGACAATGAAAGAGATTGTGTCCCATGCCCATGAATTCAAGAAAACAAAAAAAAAAAAAAAAAGAAGAAGAAGGGATTTTCGCTTTAAAATAGTCTAATCAATTCACTAATGCTCTAACCATGTTGTGAAAAGTTGTGCATTGTCATCATGATTTGTGATATAGATCATGATGATATAGATTCTGGATTGGCTTTGTAGATTTTTCAGGATGCTGTTGTATTTTGTGTTAATGCATATTATCTCAATGAGCCTATTAAAGGGTTTGTTGATAAGCATACTAATTTTAGGATTATTCTTGTGGGTTGGCCATGGCAATATAGATGGGGACCTAGCCAATGAGTAATCTTGGTCGCCTTGCTCACAAGACATTAAGCATGATCATGATTAGATATTTAAGCACAAGATTGGTTAATGGAACGACTATTTACATGTGATTTGATGAGATTGATCAGTAGATTGGATTATTGATACTTATTATAATACTATTGATGAAATGGGTAATTCTACTATGAATATACTTATGTTGAAGTATTATTTAACTCATTTTGATCTTTAAGTTCATTATATTTTGGATTTGGTGTAAATGAGTTACGTTTTTTTGTATTGAATTTGTATGGTGGATGCTTGATCTGCTTAGAAGAGACACAAAATATCAACACAAACCACAAGGGCACCCCATGGCAAAGAACTATGATTCTCCCTTGGCTAGGTCTCCACTTATATTGTTGGTGGCCAGCCCACAAAGATATTTAACATACCCATAAATTCTTCAATAAGCTCACAGAGACACCGAATATCAACACAAACCTTAAGTTTGGGGTTTTTTGTGAAAAAAAAAAAAAAAGAATTTGGAGTAAATGTGTCACAATAGACATAATTTAAGGCTTTGATGGCTTATTCCCTTTAGTTTATTAGAAAGCCCATTTTTGACCACGTCAACAAGAAAAGCCAAGTATTACACGAAGAATACATCATATCATATATGACTAAAAATTAATAATGACCTTTCTTTTTTAGATGACTCCCACATAGAGAATAAAACCTTTGTTTAATCATAAAAAGAAGCACCAGAATTTTGATATTTTTAATTCATTTAATGATAGTTTGATAATTATTACTCTATCAATATGAACACAAAAATGAAAACATTTCATTATTACAAATGAACTAATTGTGGATGACCCCGGTTTCACGACAAGAATTTCTTTTTGAATGGAAATGTCATCCGATAAATTTATATTATGACGACCAAGATTGTTTTTCTTGACATGTGAAATGGTTTTGGCATCTTTTCAATTAGGAAATGTGAAAGCAAAACTCACTTTTACCAAAGCAAAAATTTTTGCTCATTGATGTCTTAATCGGAGTGCGATGTGCATTATTGAAGCAGCAATCATTTTGTGCATTATTGAAGCGGCAATCATTTTTTTGTTGTTCTCCATGAGGGAATCCGTCCACTGCCTTTTCTTGCTCAAGCCAAAGCACTTTTCTTTTAGCCCCCAAAAGAAAACTAAAACTTATCTGTGAATCCTATGGCAAGTTCTTGGCTTCCATAATGGAAAACATTGCATTCCATGTAGTTGGACCGAAGAAAACTAAAAGCGATTTTTGCTTTTCAATGGTCTAATTAATTTGACAATGCTCTGGATCTTGCTGTGAATGGGTTGTGATCAGGATTACTCTTCCCCACGAGGAACGGCATTATCTATGGGGCATCGTGTGTGCATATCTAATCAGACTTATTATTTGGGATTTTTTTTCCGCTGGTTTAACATAGAAGAATTTGACCATTATTGGTTATTCTCGTAAAAAGAAACATGAAAAAACGTGTAGAAAGGAACATGTGTAATTGTCATGGAAAAAAAATCCGTATTTCCTGTACATGAAAAAAATAATATTTGAAAATTCTCTTAGTGTAAAAAGAAACATGAGAAATTACGGATACTTGATTAGTGACATAGAAGTACATGCCACCTCTTGATCAATCCATATTCCATTGCCGTAAATAAAATTAATGGTGCAGGGTTGGTGTGAAACGAGAAAAATTGACATAGAAATCATAATCACAAATGGACAAGTCGTTGATGACTTTAACACCCTCTTGTTACATTTCTACTTTCTTCTCACCACCTAAGTAACGTCATATTAGAAACGAGGACGACGACCTCGGTTTCTGTTCTTAGGCAGCCTTCACTTTAGAAAGTCGAAAGGGATAAGCACCGAGGTAAGAGCAGTGGACGAAACTTCTTTCATTATTCCAAGTAAAGCAGACAAATGAAGAATTTCTAACTTACTTTTTAGCTCAGGAAAAATCTGTTCTTGTGAATTCACATCATGTTGGACTTACTGCAAAGATTATTCAAAACACGTGTTCCACACAAAATCATCTTTTTGGTTGGAAAATATATCCCAAACAACTTTAATAATGTGATAGGACAATGCAGGATTCTCTTCTCATCAATAAGGTGAATAGTAAGTATTATTGACCATGGGGTCTACATTGTGTTCTTCCATCGATTCCATCGATTCAAGTGCAAGTCAAGTCTCCTCCATTATTTAAGCTAAAAAAATCTTAGCAAATAGATTGCTTTCTTTGTGTGGGATTGTACATTGTGTGGGTAAACGTAGATTCCATCTCCATTGCAGAGATTTTTTATATGTAGGATAATATTCTCATCAATTCCTATTAATTGTTAAATGTCAGATTTTGTTAATTTGAAAACAAAGTTGAGAAATCATGGTTATTTGTGTTGACGCAAAAAAATGATCAACTTTTTTATTATCATCAATAAGTGGCAAGTTCAATCGATCTCATCAATGAAGATTAGTATATACGTGGCACCTCCTTTCCACTACACCTAAGAAAGCCCCAACATATCTGAATGGATGTAGTTCATTGTACCTTGGTCATGTGAACTACTGTGCTGAACTGCACTCTATGCTACTTGCCATGAAGGTGCTTTTTGAATCATTGCGGCAAGGGTGCAACCATTTTCAAGTATGGGCGAGATATAATGCTGCAACCATTTGCTTATTTAGGAATTTGCCTTACACATCATAAAGCCATTCACGATATTGCAGGCACAACTCTTAACAATTGTTTACCATGGAAACTTGGTTTCTCTAATCGGGTATTGTGATGATGCCAAAATGATGGCGTTAATATATGAGCTTATGTTTAATGGAAACCTACAACACCACTTACCAGGTACTTCATCATATTCTCGAATGTTTTAATTCCCTCTAAAATAATTTCACAAATATATGTTTCTTTCTCGTGTATGATGCGATGATATGCTTGACCTATAACAGGGGCCATGCCAAATGTCTTGGTGTGGAGTAAGAGACTGCAAATTACTGTAGATGTAGCACAAGGTTTATAAATAACATATCCATTATTACCTCAGATTGGCATTATTAAAGAAGATTTTGCAAGAATTGCAGGTTTTGATTATCTGCATAATTATTATTTATACTTCACTTCTATAAGGACTTGACGGAAGAAAGGTTAAATATGACGTTGATAAAGGGGCTCAAGAACTCGAGGAGATTCCTTATCTATGACCTGGAAATCGTCTACTCATCCACATTCTGATTTTACTATTGGAGGAATCAACCATTTGGGTTGAACGAAAAAAGTCATGTTTGTTGTTTTGGAATCGTCCTCTTTGAGCTAACTACAGGCTATCCGGCAATAATGATAAAGCAAGAAGGAAGCGTGAACATACTTCACCGGTTGATACCTAAAATTGAGAGTAGAGATATACATAGGATCATGGGTCCACGGCTACAAGGGAAATTCAACTCTAACTCGGCTGGGAAAGCGATAGAGATTGCCAAATCTTGTGTCAACTGACGTTCAAGGGATGGACATAAATCATGTATTGGCACTATTGAAGAAATAATTGGCAATTGAATAGGCATCTGCAAAAAGCCTGAAGGATGGTGACCAAAAAGAATTCCTCGGCAGCTAGTACTGAACTCAAGCCAACTTATATTTCGAATTTATCCCTGAATGCAGATTTGGATATCGATAGGTTGTTCTTGTCTCTGTGATTGAATGCGTCGATGGAGAACCATTTTCCATTTTTTCATCCAACGTTTTTATGTGCAAGGAAGCCTTAAAAGTTAGTTTATTTTATTCAATCACGTCGTTCCATCATTTATTGTTACTTCCTCCATTTCATAACGAAACGTGGCTTATAACTTATTTTATTTAATCTCACTGTCCTACAAGATACATTATTTCCATTTGGTAAAAATCGTAATCGAGAAAATTAAACAAAAATAATGCGAACCGTTTTCTATTTTGGCACTGCGCATTCTGTAGTATGCATAAAATCAGACTTTTTTGTACGATTAAGCTTTTGAATGATTTGATAACTCAATTGCACAAGAGTTGGTGGAATATGAAAAGCAAGAATCTTATCGTCATTATATTGCTAACATGAAATGACTCTTGATGACCCACGCTCTCATATTCCACACCAAAAAATATGTTTTTTCATGGCGAAAGTATTCTCCGAAACACTTTATTTTATTGTACAACAACCTAATAAGGGGGGAAAAGTGGCTTTAGAAAAAGTGAGGCCAGTTTGTATCCACTGAGTGGGTCGTTGTTCTACTTTTTGTTTCATTTATCAATGTGCAAGTCAAGTCTCCTCCATCTTTACCAAAAAAAAAGTCAAGTCTCCTCCATTATTTACAAGTGAAACATCTTAGCAAGTCTCCGTGCATACATTGTTCTTCTTGGCTATTGTACGTCAAACATTGCATAAATCCCATTGCCATCAGCAAAGAAGGGAAAAACTTATCAAATTAATTATGAACTGTTGTATAAATAACAATTTAGTTATAAATTTTTCAATTTTATCAATTGAGTCATAAACCTCTATAGGAAATTCCAATGTAAGTCATTTTGGATAATTTATGTGGATTTTCCAATGTAGCATACATGTCATTCAGAATTTCATGTTAGTTCATCAATGCATGCTAAATTAAAATTCACGTAGTCATAGTATTTAAATTAAATTATGTTTATGTTAAACGAGAAAAATGCAAAAATAGTTAATTGTCATCGCTTGATCATATATAGAAATCTTGTCTAAGTCGTGCATACGTAAAATGGTTGCTTGGTCTTTAGTTAATAATACTCATTGAAAATTTTGCTTAGCACATCAAGGTTTTTCCATCTCCTCGAGTATTTTAATTATTACTTAAATTATTGAACGTTGAATTCTTGTTTGTGGGTGCGCATGATCATCCCTCAATTGTTAGTGGTTAGTCTTATAGTTGACTCAAATTGCTTGCAAAATATTTCTTAAAATAAAGAGAAAAGCCGCAATGGCATTATATTTAACCAGCGTAACCAAGTCCTAGTATGCATGAATATCTAGCTTACAGATTGCTTGAGTTTCTAATGATCTATAATAGATTAGTGATTACTCCAAGTTAATTTTTTTTTGCATGGTTAGAGGATTAAATTTAAAACCCCAAGGTTTCAATTTGTATGAACTTGGGAGAATCCACGCTAAGTGTGATCTTAGTAATCTATTAGCTTTCTCTAATGATTCACCTCCAAGAAAATCGCAATCGGAAAAAATAAAAAAGAAGAAATTAAAAAAAAAAAAGGCTCCAATGCCCTGACCATAGCTTGGAAAGTGGCATGTGACATGAATATGCTTGTCCTTGGGTGAGGATTTGGCCAGCTAATGCCTTGATTCGAGATTCAATTAGTCATTGTAGGCCCAAGATAATATTCATTCTAAATTTTCTTTTGAGAAAACAACTGCGTTTCACACTTTTATTTATACCTTTTTTTAACTTCATGACTCCACTCTCATATTCTTTTTTTTTCTTTTTTTTTTAAAGAAAATTTTTCCACGACAAAAATCTCTTTTTGAATGGAAAAAGTATTAATATTACCACAATCGACATTTTTTTTTTTCTTGACGAATGAAATGGGTTTTGGCATCTTTTCAATCCATGAATGTGAAACAAAATTCACTTTTCCTAAAGCAAAAGTCTTCATTTTTAATTTCTTTAATCTGCATGGTTGAAGCAAAAGTCATTTTTATTTTTCTGGATAGTGCATGCTGTAATGAGTCCAATGCTTTTCTTGCTCAAGCTATAAATAAAAGCACTAGGGAATCGATGGGCCTCCCAAAAGAAAAAAAACTGAAATCATTCGTGAATCAAGTTATAAGTTTCTGTGCTTCTGCAATGATTGCGTCCCATGCACATGAATTCGAGAAAAAAGAAGAATAAGTGATTCTCGCTTTAAAATGGTCTAATCAATTCACTAATGCTCTAGTCATGCTGTGAAAGTTTGCGCATTGTGATCATGATTCATGAGGAGTCTTCCCCACATGGAAAGACATTATTAATGGGGGTTATCGCGTGTGCTTATCTAATGGAGTAATTATCTGAGATGTTCTTTTTCCTGATGATTACTTCATTCATAGGAGAATTTGACCATTATTGGTCATGTTGATGAATAGGGAATATGAAAAATGCGTAAAAAGAAAATTTTGTAATTGTGCGTAAATGAAATAGAATTTATAATCTATTTATTTTACGTTTTGTTAAAATTCAATATAATATGAGTTGCCCGTACTTGGTGCAAGGAATGGATATTGGATGAATCACTCTTATCATGGATCATTTATAATGTGAGCGTACGAGCTTTCAAGTGCACTCCAAAATACATCATTCCCTTATTTCAAAATAAGGGCTCGTCTCACCTAATTAATTAGACTTGGTTTCACTCAAAGACTTGAGTTAATCATATCTTGGGTGAATAAATATAAATCGACAGGCGATTTGATTTGATTACGATAACATGGGAAATTTCATATAGAGAGTTTGTGGAATGAACGTTAACTTTTTTAAAACTTTCAACTGTTGCTGTAAGACATTGTCTTAATATTTAAATGCTGTAACAGAAGCCATGGTACATATGAAGCTAGTGGAACAACAAGAGATGGCCCAAAGTCTAAACCTATGCTTATCTAGATCAAATTTAACTGAAGAGTCAACCTTGATGTATTATTGTAAGTCCAATGTGGATTTTTCCTATTCCCACCACCTCAGAGCTTTTATTAATATGGGTTGCCTGTAATATCTTCACTTATGTACATTGGCAAGAGACCTTTCTCTTTCTTCTGGACACCGAAAATGGGAAGATCAATGCTGCTCCTCCTCTGGTGTGCTTCCATCGCTTCTTTATTGGCTCCGGGATTGAAGCTGCTGGCTCTAGGCCAACAAAATCCAGGTCTCTCTCTCTCTCTCTGAGAATATTTAGTTACTTGTAGAACATCCCGGAATATGTAAACATGAAATTTTATGTGGAGAAAGACATCAGATAGAAACAGAAGAGATAGAAGCAAAATGATAAAAATGAAAAAGTTATAATTTGCAATTTCGTTGTTAATAGGTTTTATCTGTCGATCGCAATGATATTTGAACTAGTCCTTCTAGCAGCTTAATCTCTTTTGTTTTCTACTTTCAAAGTTGATCGCAAGGTCACGGAATGGTGAAAAGTAGGCTCATTTACCCAATGACAGAACATGCAATAGATAAAAGAAAGAAAGAGAAGAAGCGAAGGAAAGGACAAGATTAAAAGGGTTATCACAAGCATTGAAATGAAATATTTTCATGCGTCGTTTATATTCATATACAGATCAATTAAACCTAATTAATTACAATGGTCAAGGTCCAATAAGAGATGACCGCTTTCGAATTCTTGAACTACTATGGGAAAGTTTGGGAATAAATTGACCATTTGATTCTAGTCTTTTTCACTTGTAAGGTTTCATAAGCATCGATTGTGGGGTACCTAATTCATCTCCTGACGACAATTTCAAGTTATATTATGAGGGGGACAAGGGATATACAGATTCCGGAGAAGACAAGCAGGTTTCCACAGGCGACATGTACACAGATTATCATCAAATTACCAGAACTTTAAGGAGCTTTCCGAATGGAACGAGGAACTGCTACACGCTAAAACCAGATCGAGGCAAGAACAACCTTTACTTGATCAGGACCTACTTTTGGTATGGCAACTATGATCGAAAAAACGAAACACCCACGTTTGACCTTTATATCGATGTTAATTATTGGACTACTATAAGCAGCCCTAAAATTGTGGTCGAGGAGATTATGTATGGCCCCCAAGCGGATTATATACAGGTGTGTGTTGTGAAAGTGGGAAGTGGAATTCCTTTCATTTCAGCTCTGGAATTAAGAGTTTTGAACAATAGCATCTATCAAATTGGATCTGAGTTCTTGAGGGGAATTTGGCGGGCCAACATGGGAACAGGCAATGAATCGTTTACAAGGTGAGTCGTTTTGGAGAACACAAGTTTGCTTTCACAAGAGCAATTCTTTTGAGACAGGATAATTGTTCAACTTTTGAATCTATTATACAGTAATCAATTCGGTTTTAGACTTTTCAATTTGACCAAATTAGTCCTAAAATTTTTCACAATTTGCTAATGTAATCTTTTGTACCAATTTTAACCGAAAATCACTAACATGGACAATCTTTTCAATTTGTTTTAAGATCTTGAATTTTTTCTTTTTTTTTTCCTTTCCTTTTATTTTATTTTATTTTTTCATATTTTCATATTCTCTTTGCCCATTTGGGACCTTAGCGATGGCTAGCAGAGGTCGTTGGCCATAGGCAAAGGCCACAGCACTCTCATGGAGGGAAATAGGGGAAAAAAATAGAAATGAAAGAAACGAAAAGGAAAAAAAAAAGAGAAAATTTTCTGGAAATTTTTTAAAAAATTACAAAAATCATCTAAGTTAACATCAATCGTGTCATATTAGACAATTTACCCCACGTAAGATGGTTTATGCTAACTAAACCATAATGTTAGCGGTTTTTTGCCAAAATTGACTTGAGGGATACTTTGAGAAATCGTCAGGGGATTAAAGCCAGACAAATTGAAAGTTTCAGCCTAAATTAACCGTTATACAATAGTTTTATGAACTTTTAGACAAATTTGCCCCTTTGAGACATTTGTTATAATTCTCTTGAACATTCGAAGCTATGTTTGAAAAATATATATTTTATGTAGGTCTTCTCTTCGATGGGTTTAGAATATTAGAGGTCTACACAGATAAACAATGAAAACGAACAATTATTTCAACTAGTAACAATTAATGTATCCCTATTGTTTTATAAGTCATCCCGAAGAAATTGTTTTTATAATAGACATCATTGAAGCATTACAGTTGCAATATAATTTAGTTCACAGTAATGACATGAACTCTACTTATAGTATTAGTAAAAAAAAATAAATTGCTAATGGTACCATTAATTGCTATGTTTTTTTTTCTTTCTTTTTGCTTGGTTTGTTGCTATGCACTATGTACTAATGAAGATGATTAAGAATTCACAAATAATTTAATTTTTGGTGGATAATAATTGTATGATTAAAACACTTAATTTTCTATGAGGATCTCATGAGAATATATTCATTCGTGATTGAAAATGTTTGCATCTAATAATTTAATTAATTCATACAAGAGTTTCAAATATAGGGTGTGATAATTTCTTATGTAAAATTTTATCAGACCAAAAAAACTCTCTTCGTTCCATCACCATTTTCATTCTAGGTGCTACGCCATTCAAATAACCAGTTTTTATATCTTCCAACACTTGTTAAACATGCTCAATACGAATTAATAACTCAATTTTTAAAGTAGTGTGGATTGAACCCAGGAGTTGCTAATTAAAGATCCGCCTAATATGAGGTACTAATTCAATTTTAATATATTGATTATCAGAATAAAATAAAATAAAATAAAAACACGAGTGAATTCAAGGAAAAGTTACTAAATAAAAAAATCCGCCTAATATTTCAATACGCAATCCAATCAATGATTCTCGACAATTATCCGCCAACTTGTATCATGCACATAATGTCCGATTTTTATCACGTACAAGAATCTGTCTGATGGTAGGAGCACAATAATCAAAGACTTAGACGCTTGAAATTTTGCAAGTTTATTGATTTCTCGATGGCTGAGCATATCAACTGTTTGTGAAAATGCCTCAATCAGGCATCCATTGGATGTTTATGATCGCATCTGGTGGGGCGATGATGATTACTACCAGCTTTCGGCCAGCACCGGAGCATCTGCTACGTCCTTGTCCAACAACAACGATGCATACAAGGTTCCAGGGGAAGTTCTTATGACCGCCGCAACCATGAGCGACGGTAATTCATCCTTGAGATATAGTTGGACGCCACCGAAGCCATACGTTCCTCCAGGTAACTGGAGATTGTACTTCCATTTTGCCGAAACCCAGAGTTTGCTGAGTGGCCAACAAAGGAAGTTCACAGTTTCCATCAATGGTAATCAATTCACGAAGAATGTGACGCTCCACTACTTAAAGCCAGTGACTATAGTCTCCACTCCGGTTACTGGGTCCCAGATCAACTTCTCGATCAGTCCCACATCGAACGAATCTCTATATCCGCCAATCCTCAATGCCGTCGAGGTCTATAACATTGTTGGACTCCCCAATGTACAAACAGCTGAAGATGATGGTATTTCCCCTACTCCCACATGTTTTTCTAGTGCAAATTCGAATGTTGTGCTACCAGAGTCTTCTAAAGTGGACATGAACAACAAAATGGTTAAAAAGCGACTTATTACACGTCTGATCATATAGGTCGAATTCAGTAAAGAATATTGCCACATAAACTGGTCAACCTCCGCTCCGTGTGCTCTCATATTCTTAAACGGGTCGACATATGAGGCCTTAAACAGTCGACACCTATGCTAGACGGTTTTAGCAATTTAACTGTTGCATTGATTTCTGTTCATCTAACTGAATTTTAGGAGATGCTTCTTGCATAATCTCTTGATTAGTTTTGTTCCACACGGTTGATGAAAGTAAAACACGATAAAAGAATAAGGATTTGTAGATCAAATTGATGTCTTCATTGGATAAAGAGTACTCTCTCAGTAATCTAGACCTTAACGCTTACTCCTCCTAAGATACCTCATTAACTCTTAAAAGGCAATAATTTAGATCCACTTGCCTTGGTTGCTCCATCAGAAGAGAATTGATGTTGGATTGGCTGAGTAATTATTGGCGGTGAGGTTTGCTAGGTAAAGATTGTGGCCACCGAAAGGATATAAGCTAAGTTTACAAAAACGTCCGGTTTGATTGAGCTTCAAGAAGCTTCTTGTGAAAATCTAAGAAGAATAAGATAAAGAGTTTTCTTCCATGAGCTCTAGAAGATGCAATTTTAATGGTTGATAGGCTGCTCTTAAACTAGGTTTATCCTGAAAGTAAAAGGCTACATTTTGCTTGGCTTACTTCATTGCTGGAAATCACTTCAAATTGAACATACAGTGTTTTCTCAATTTTCACAACATCACAATTCTTGAAAAAGAAATGATATTATTGTGGTATAAACTACAGTGAAAGCTATCAATGATACCAAGGCAACGTATCGAGTGAACAAAGAGAGCTGGCAAGGTGATCCGTGCGTCCCAAGCAATTATATATGGGATGGTCTGAATTGTAGTTATGGAAAACTTCCAAGGATTATTTCACTGTGAGTGCCTTCGACCTATTTCTTGAAGTGTCATACAGGGGTGAAACTCTAAAAGAACTCTCTCTCTCTCTCTCTCTCTCTCTCTCTCTTTGCTACCCCGCATGACCACATTGTCTTTGCTTAAGACGCCTACATTTCCAAAGGCTATAAGAAGGATTCCTAAAACTGCATCCATATAGTGACATGCACCAGAAGGTTTATGTTTTGTACCAATGAGGAAGCCTTTGGTTGATCATGGCCAGGAATCTGAGCTCTAGCAATCTGGTGGGGAACATAGCACCCTTGTTTTCAAATCTGTCTGCGTTGGAGTCCCTGTGAGTATCTCTCTACCGAGGCCCTTTTGAAGGCGATGCTGCATTAGATCTCATGATTTCCGTTCTTGTTGGATTAATATTCGTGAATACATTTGTGCATGATAAAAGCTAGGAAAGTGTCACCACTTGTGAGTGCCTCGGAAGAACACTGACAAGCTACATTATCCTTTGACTTGCATCAACCATATTTTTGTAATTTAGGTAGTGTTTTAAGGGCGCAGATTTCCTAATTTTAGTTTGAATGTGTTGGGACATCCTAGTTTTTGATATGGAGCTCGTTTTTACTTATTCTGATGAAAAAGTTACTTTGGAGGCTTCAAGAGGGAGCCTTTACTGGTGGAAGTTTATGTGGAGCATCGATTTTAAAGTAGTGCCATGATATTTTTGGCCTCTTTGGCTCAAAATGCTTGTTGTTTTTCTTATTCATATTCTCAAAATTTTGGATGAGATCTATTGAATTGTTAACTACCCAGACTTGCTTTGTTTCAGAGATCTATCCAATAATGAACTTACAGGAACCATACCGGAAACTTTGGCAAACTTGTCGACATTGAGAATTCTGTAAGTGTATGTGCCTTGGTGGCGCCCTGAAGAATTGACAGAGCATAAGTCTTTATACATGGTTATGCTTTGCAGGAATGTAAGCGGGAACAAGCTAAATGGTTCAATTCCTGAGGCTCTTAAAAGGAGTGTTACAGACAAGACGTTGGACTTGAGGTCTCTCTCTCTCTCTCTCCTCAGAGTATAGAAAGACCTTTTTATGAACATGTTTATTGTGATTCAAAGCAAATAAAAAGGCCTCTTGTGATCAACATGTGGGCAAAGAAGTTCGAGAAACGTAACTTTGCCTACTTACTTTTTGTCGCAGGTTTAACAACAATCCCGATCTTTGCTGGGCAAGTCCTTGCCCAAAGAAGGAGGCTAAAACCAAAAACTCCATTTTGGTCCCAGTTGTTGCGACGGTTTCAGTCGTAGTCGTAGTCATCTGTTTGGTCACTATTTGTTTGATCAGAAGGAAACAGATGAGAGGTAACTTACTATTCTACTTCTCGTCCATGGCATAGTTACATGAAAATAAAATTGCCTCTGATTAGTCTAATGCTCCCCAAGGATTGATGACCATCAAAGTGATTGTATCTTAGCATATGGAGAGCTAGGTGCCAAAATTTCAATCCTTGCCTGGATTTTCACTTCCCATAGGTTGACTTTTTTAGTACCAATTGGAGTTATCTTAGGGAGATTTTCCTTTGAAGTCTACTCGGAAATCTTCGAAAGGTTGAGTCTATTACTCATTGGTAATATATTGGTTATTTATTGAAGGAATGGTGAGATTAAGATCTTTCAATTATGGCGAGATCACAAGGATCACTAAAAACTTTGAAATAGAGATTGGTGAAGGAGGATTTGGGAAAGTATATCTTGGCACTCTAGATAATAAAACCAAAGTTGCAGTGAAGATGCTCTCGAAAAAATCATGGCAAGGGGACAGGGAATTTCAAGCTGAGGTACAACGCAATAAGATGCTTATTTATAGACTTGCTTCCAAAAAATTGTCGATAAAAATTGTGGTAAAGGACACTTACGACATTGCAGGAGAAACACTTAATGATTGTTCACCATGGAAACTTGGTTTCTCTACATGGATATTGCAATCACTCTGGAAACAGGGCATTAGTTTATGAATACATGGCTAATGGAAACTTGCAACAGCACTTACACGGTACTTTATCATGTTCTCTTGTGTAATTTTTTTCTTTAGAATACACCCACAAATATATGTTTCTTTCTCATATATAATAAGAAGATACACTAATTTGACAGGGGACAAACCAAATGTCTTAACTTGGAAACAGAGACTTCGCATCATTGTAGATGTAGCAAAAGGTACTTAAAGGATATGCCCCAATGTGGTTTGTTCCCCTCCTTTTTTGAATGATTAAATGGACCTTTTGCAAGAATTGCAGGTTTGGAGTACCTCCATAATGGATGCGATCCGCCCATTATCCATAGAGACTTAAAAGCGACAAACATCCTGCTGAATGAAAAAATGCAAGCGAAAATATCTGACTTTGGTCTCTCAAGAACATTCATAGCTGAGACTGATGCTCAGGTGTCAACTTGTGCTATTGACACTCCTGGCTACCTCGACCCTGATGCTCATGAGTCAACTCGTGATGCTGGCACTCCTAGCTACCTCGACCTTGAGTATGGACTTAAACTTAGTCTCGTTAATATGTTATATAGTCTTTGTATGGATAGAAAATTTGGCTCTCCCTGAGATTGCATCGTAGACTCATGTACTTGTAAATAGCAAATACAACTTTACTGAAGAAAAGTTCAGGATTGATAAATGACTCTAGAGTCCAAAAAGCAATATATTAAGACCTGGCAAATTTATCCTCGGTTGTGTTCTCATATGTCCTGCAGGTACCATTCGACTAAAAGTTTAAACAAGAAAAGTGATGTTTTCAGTCTTGGAATCATACTCCTTGAGCTAATCACGGGACATCCGGCAATGATGATGAAGCCAGAAGGAAATGTGCACATACTTAATTGGGCGAATTCCCTTATTGAAAGTAAAAATTTGCAGAAGATCATGGATCCAAAGTTAAAAGGAGAATTCGACAGCACATCGGCTTGGAAAGCGATACGGGTTGCAGAGTCTTGTACAAAACCAACTGGAGATCAAAGGCCTGACATAGATCATGTATTGGCAGAATTGAAGGATTGTTTGAAAACAGCATCGGAACCTGAAAAAAGTCCAGAAGATGGGAAGCAAAATAAGAAAGTCAAGTAGTTCTTTCGAAAGGACCTCCTCAAGAGTTCATTCAACCAGTAATTCCCTTGGAAGAGTGTTGGGTATTTAGTGCATGTGAATTTCTGTTGCCAAATTTCTGCAGCCGTCAAAATTGAACTCAAGTGTGGTTCATATTTCAAATTTATATTTCTGTGTCAATTTGGATATTCAGAAGTTGTTCTTGTCTCCGGTGATTCTATTATTCTATGAATAGGTCCTTTCTTGATAGAAGCATGAGTATTCGCGGTTTTTGTCATTCATGGGAGAAACTATGTACTTGAGGAGACTCATCTATGTTGGATTTGGATTTGGATTTGGATTTGGTCACTCTAGACTAGAGTCTCGTTTGTTGTTATTGCTTTATGGCGGATATATTCTCATGGATCATTTCACGAGATGAGAGGTGAAACAACTCAAAACGGACTTTCTCCCTATCCCCACCCCAAATACACTCTTATTTAGAAGGCCATAAGAGTGTTGCGACCTCTTCGAACCCTTCCGCAAGGGTTGAGCTAATGGCTCACTAAGTCTAGGCTTAGCCCAGGCTCTCTCGAGCCTATCAATTCGCAACTCATAGTCCAAGTATTTTAACCTTCAATTTAATTTTATTTAGAAGTCGTTATTAATTGATTTGTGATGGGTTAATTAGATATTCAAATAAAATATTGGAAGAAATATTGTATTTTTGCTCGACTAATTACACTTGTCAACAACTGATGCCATTTCGGTATCTAATTTCTCCTGGGATTCCAATACATGCATCATAATGGCGTAATTGAGATAAAGGAAATTTGCAAACAGCAATCCATTTGCTTTCGCATACGTAAGCACAATTTCTCTTCTCTTTTTGGGCTTATGAGGATTTTCACATATCTTAAGAAAAAAAAAAACCACTCAAAGATTATTTTTAAGCTTTTTCTGATTTGTTGGAAAAATTTTAAAAAAAATTGGGATTTTTCTGATTCTTTTATTTTTATAATTTTTTTAAATAATAATATAATATAAACTGACTCGGGTCGAGTAGACCCGCGTGCCGGCCCGATTCGGACCTGGCCAGAGAAGAGGGCCGCCTTTTTTCCTCTCTCATTTTCTTTTTATTCCCTTTTTTATTTTTTATTTTTTATTTTTCTTTATCTCTCTCCCTCCCTCCTTCCCTCTCTCTCTCTCTCTCTCTTCTCTTCTCTTCTCTTCTCTTCTCCCTCTCTGCACGAACCAAGCTACGGCAGCCCGGTCCGGCGAGCCCGAAACAGGGCATAGGCACAAAAACAGGGGCGGTCGGCCCAGAGTCCCTATCTGGCTCGCGGCGTCGGACGGCGGACAAGCTCGAAGACCGGGCTATGTCAGGCCGCCTCGCGCGCCTCCGGGCCAAGATCCTTGGGAAACCAACCCCGAGTCGTGGCAATCAAAGAACGATGGGAGACGAAGCACCACCCACCGTAGGTTGGTTCGGAAAGGGGGAAGGCGAACGCCGGCCAGCCCTTGGCCGTACTCCTCGCCGGAGGACGCCCAATTTCTCGCTCGGCTTTCTCTCGCCGCTCACCCCCCCCAAACAAAAAAAATTCTCTCTCACCGAAGACCGGTCGGGGGAGGCACTTTGGCCACTTGTCCTTGGAGTGCGGACCGGCGTCACATCACCCGTCGCCTCCATCGCCGCCTGCTCCTGCTCTGCTCTGCTGACGCAGCGTACTCGGTGGCTGAAGGAAGGAGAGGAGAAGAGAGGGTAGAGAAGGCCAGGTCGGGCCGGGGTAGCTGGGCGAGATTGGGCCTCGGCCCGAATGGGGAAAGGAGGGGAAAGGGGGCTGGGGCGAAGGCCCAGCCCCTTAGCCCTCGCAGGCTCTCTCTCTTTTAAAAAAAATAAAATAATGTTTTTAAAAAAATATTTTTATCTATCCAAAATGCAGTAAAAATAATGGAAATAAAAATAAAAATAAATTTAGTTGATGAAAATAATATTAGTGTAGAGGTGAGCGGTTCCTGTTCGCTTACAAGTTCCGCAGAACCCTACCCTACCCGCATGTTCTTCATTTTTTGAAACCAGAACTTACCCATCGAACAAACCCGGAACCTACCCTGTCATAGGTTCCGGAGTCGGTTCCAGGTTCCAACAGGTTCTTTTTTCTTTTTTTCTTTTTTTCTTTTCATTTTTAGTTAAAAACATGGAAATGAATGCATCAATAATAAACAAACTTGTCATTCATCACCCGCACGTTTCTATCAAATGATGTCGTGGGAAAAATTGTGCATTCCTTGCTATCCTACTAACTTTATGCAGGTGGCATACTTGGGAAAACTTGTTTAAATTAGTAAAAGACACATAGCTCATGCTTTGATGCAGCTTCTGATAAAGTGTCTTCAAGTTCCCAAAGATTTTCGCCAAAGTCAGCAAGCTTGTACTTGTCTTTGCGCCATTATTAGCAAGCTTCATATCATCCTGGCATAAAAAATTCAGAAAATAGAGATTTTAGCCTCTGAAGGAGCAATATGTGAACTTACTTGGCAATGTGATTTCATTCACACTTTAAAATTAATGGGATAACAAGTGATATTTTGCAGGTATGTGAGTGCATCCAGGGAATGTGCGGTGGGATAAATGTCGTGATAGAAAAATAAGCAAGAGAAATCTGGTTCTTACAGCATCAGCATCATCAACTGGTGGAAGCTCTCTCAGTAAAATTGAGTCTACTGTTGCCAAATCCTAAAATTAAGAGAGAAAGGCACTGAATTTATGATCAAAATCCATATACCATTATATACTTCTTTTAGCAAAATAGTAAATGACTAGATAAATCTGAGAAAGGGATAGACCTTAAATGGCATTCCTAGAACAAGCTTTGTAGCAAGAGAATGGTAGAAATTTTCTGGGGCCTGCACTAACAAATTCTTGATGAAGACCACTTCACCAAAACTGAGAGAGAGAGAGAGAGAGAGAGAGAGAGAGAGAGAGAGAGAGAGAGAGAGAGAGAGAGAGAGAGAGAGAGAGAGAGAGAGAGAGAGAGAGAGAAGTACACCCAATTGAGAAGGTTCTCAAACATTTTCTGTTTTGTGAAAGTTGAAACAATACCTTCAACTAATTCAAGGAGACAGACATGAGAATGGAACCATCACGGTGGAGGACACCTCTGTAATCCACCTCCTCGCCCTACTCCCATGTTAAGTATGGTTGTTAGAAAATGGAACTATCTAAAATTTTATGGCCAATGTCATTTCAAGTTGATGACCAACCTCCTTTTGCATTGGCAATTAACCCGATCGTCGCTGGAAGTCAAAATAATGTCTGTGCTTTTCTCAAATGGTGCTTGATGGTAATTAGAAATAAAGATAGGGCGAATAAGAATCCCAAAATGGTTGACTAATGCAGAATGATACAATAAACTAAATTAAAAACCTACAACCCCCTTCTGGTTCTAAAGCTCTGCTACTCTCATACCGAGATTTGCCAGCCTTCTATAGGGATCTATCTCTTCTTCAGGTGGTTCAGTAAGACAGATTCTGATTGTATCACCTAAACCATCCTGCATTAAAATGTTCCATGAATTTCAAGGTCTAATTAGGGTATAAGGAGTATTTCAAATATCATCAGCAATGGCCCGTTATGCGCAGTCCACCAAAAACCAAATGACTCCAATCATTCAAAAATATAAATTAAAACATAATTTTGCAAAGCATTTTAAACCACCTAATCATTGAATTGTAGTGTGATACATCTAGATCAACAGGGGTTCTAATCATGTTCAGGATAGTTGCATCGAGTCAGTAGGTGTAAAGGAGACCTGAAGAAGGGTTCCGATGCCAATTGCAGACTTCATGCGTCCATCTTCACCTTCTCCAGCTTTAGTCGCGGGCTTCGGGACATGGCGAAGGCAGAGCAGTGGCGTCGCGGGCATCGGGGCACGGCGAAGGCAGAGCTACGGCATCGTGGGCTTCGGGGCACGACGAAGGCAGAGCAACGGCATTGCGGGCTGCAGGCAAGGTGCAGGGAAGGCAGCAGTGGACGGAGCAGGAGCGACGTTGGTGCGGGCTGCAGGCGAGGCGCAGCGGGGATGCTACTTGGTGTTGGTGGCGTCGAGCAGAGGGCGAAGAGAGAGTGAGACTAAGTGTCGTGACTTCGCGTTCGCGAGAGTAATTTGGGGCTTATTAAGCCCTAACCGGTCCCTTTAGAACCGGGAACCACGCTCACCCCTATTAGTGCCCATATGACGTGAAGATCCTTTTTTTGTTAGGGTCGAATTAATCCCTAATTTTCTATGAAGTTTAATCATGAATATGTAGCTAAAATTTATGTGTCAACAAAGAGAAGTCAATGATAATAGAGAAAAGGCCACAACAAACTCCAAATTATGTCCATCATGATGTATCTACCTTAAACTTTTTTTTTGTAACATACTCAATATGACACATTTACCCTAAAATTTTTTGTGTGACATAAAGAAAACTCAAAACTTATACTTATATCACACATTTAACATCCATTAAGAGTCAATAACATGATTTTTTAGCCAAAATAATGTCTCATTTATTTCACTTAAGTAACGTGGGCAACATGCTTTTTCGCATCCATGTAAACAGAGTTTTAACTATGTTAATTGACAAAACCTTAACGAAGGGTAAATATGTCACATGGGTATAAGTTTATGATTTTTCATGTCACAAAAAGAAAAAATTAAGATAAATATGTCACAATGAGCATAATTTGAGGTTTTTTTTTTTTTTTTTGTGACTTTTGTCCATGGTAATAATGAGAATTACATCAACTTTTTTCACCCCTCCGTGGAGCTCAAATCTTTTCGCAATCTTTGATGGAACGGATCCTAAGGAGTACTTGAGACACTTGAAAAGGCAAAAGAAGTGATATCTCTTCTAATTGATCTATACGCGTCAGGTTAAGGACATCTCGATTATTATAATCTTGTCTGCGAATTTCCTTATTCTGATTTGTCTGAATTCGGCGCCTTCTAGAGCTTGTTAGGAACATAAGGCATGTCCTTGTCATGACACAGCTGGGACATTCTTAGTAGAATGAGGGATTCTTCAGAATCATGCAGTTGCCGTCGTTTAATATGCATTATCCGTGTTGACTTTGTACTGTAATCGCTCAATTAGTTGGTAGGCATCAGGTCCAGCTGCGAGCTTCTTGCCTGTCCAAAAGGTGATAATCAATTCTTGATTCTTTATTTGTTAGTTCCTAACTTCTATTCTCTATAACTGAGTTGACCATTGGTGGAGAAATCACTCCCCCACTACGAATTTACAAGTGCACGTCTGGTCCATGAACGCGCCCTCACTGAAGTAATAACATATTCTTATGAATCTTGAAGACGTTGATTTTCTTCTTCTTCGCCTTGAGATGATAGAGCTCTCCTTTCCTCACTAAAGTGGAGAAACCGATGTGAAGAAGAGAGGTTTGATATACCATAAAGATCTTGAAGATGCTGCATGTCTTGATTGGTTGTCTAGCTCTAGCAGTCATTGCTCGCGGGCAACAAAATCCAGGTTCCCTCCCTCTCTCTCTCTCCCTCTCACGCTCGCACGCATAGTGATGATTGAATCGTGAAGAGTCGAGGCATCAGAAAATGGGATTCTAGAAATAGGCACAGTGATGATTTAATAACTATTTTCTTCTCGTTAGTGATCAACCTTTCAAGCGTAAATCGAAAAACAGCGACACTAAAATTTGATATAAAAATCGAGCACTGGGTAATTAGGTAGTATCTTGTACTCCAACTTAGGAATTTCGCAAAGTTAAGCCTGTTCGAGAGTCTCCGGGAAACATTTCCAGATTCTCCTAATTATTGGAGAGTTAGCAATGCATCATCCTCTAGCTTACGTTATATTTGCAGATGACGTCTCTGTTCTCAAGCTTTTCATGGACGCCTTTATCACTGAAACTACCATCAAAACTTCTTCTTAAGTAACAATTATCAAGCCAAATCTTGCACATGTAATTTTCATTGCTGAAATTTGTATCTAGTTAATACTGTTCTAAAGAAGTCAAATAAAAATGGTTTAAGGGACATCGCAAAAGCATCAAGAAATTTATAATATTGTTTAAATTTCGAATTCGTGATGTGTGGTAAAAAGCAAGTGACAATCTCTGGTTTCCCCTTGATTTTGGTTTCATAAGCATCGATTGTGGAGCACCTAATGATTACCATGATGACCAGCTCAACATATACTACAAGGCTGATGCAGGATATGTAGATTCCAGAACAAACGTGCAGGTGTCTACCCAAGTCATCTACCAAAACAACCAACAACAATCAAAAAATCTCCGGATCTTTCCTAGTGGAAAAAGGAATTGTTATACATTAATGCCAGATGAAGGAAAGAGCAACACTTATATGGTCAGGGCTTCATTTTGGTATGGTAATTATGATGGCAAGAATCAAACCCCAGCATTTGACCTCCATATTGATGTTAACTATTGGATCACGGTGAACTCTTCGTCTTGGATATACGAAGAGATTATTTACACTCCTCCGAGAGATTACATACAAATTTGCTTGGTGAATATCGGCTCGGGAGTGCCATTTATATCAGCTCTGGAGTTACGGTTGCTGGATAACTCAACTTACCATATCAATTCCGGTGCACTTGTAACCAACTGGAAATATAATTTTGGCCGCCTAAGCACATACAGGTGATTTTCTTTGTTATTGCCCTTCAATTTTGGACATTGACCACATTCATCAGTTGGTAAATGACAAGTTAGCGTATTTACATCTTACGAATCATGCATTTTTACATTGCGCAACTGCATGGACAATAGAAAACGTGCTGTCAATTACAAACTGATTTGTGTCGGCTTGTTCATCATCTTTCACTTACTACTATGATTATTTGACTGGCTTCGGCATTAATAGGCATCCGCAAGATGTATATGATCGCATCTGGAACAATAAGACTTATAGTGGAGGTTGGTTGTCCGTTAGCAACACGACGGCCATCGTGACAAGTACAAGCAATGATGCCTATAAAGTTCCGCCTGAAGTTTTGATGACCGCCACACAAGTACAAAATGTCACTGATCCTCTGAGTTTGTTTTGGACCTCGGAGAACTCCACCACTGTCTGGTATATATACTTCCACTTTGTGGAATTGCAATTGCAAAAGGTTCAATTCAGAGAATTCGCCATATATGTACAAGACAAATTCGTGGAAACTGTCATGCTCGAGAACCTAAAGCCAGTGACCGTAGCCTCATTGCCCATAAGTGGACGTAATTTGAACTTGACTATTAGTGCGACGGCCCACTCTAGTCTGCCACCGCTCCTCAATGCCGTCGAGTTTTCCACTGTGGCACAACTCTCAAATTCACCGACTTTTCTTGATGACTGTATATTTATATCTATGCTCCCACTTAATTTTTTTGTTTCAATAATCTTTGATTTCCTTATGATTTAGCTATTTATGTGGTGGTTTAGTTAATGCCATGTATGACGTCAAGAAAACATATGGGGTGATCAGAGCTAGCTGGCAGGGTGATCCATGCATTCCTACACAGTACACATGGAGTGGACTGAATTGTAGCTATGATAGTTCTCCAAGAATCATCTCATTTTAAGTCCACGAGTACATATTTTCTCTGAAAACATGCTGCATACGAACCACAAGTCACAAAAGATAAGTTTTCTCAACAACAACTATAGTACATGTTGGTAATATGTCATGCGACTGAGGAAATGATTTCAATATCAAGTCACCATATGAACGCCTTCCTTACAGAAAATGTCAACCGGTGGGATTTTATTCTTATAAAGTTAGCTGAGAATGTGCAGGAACCTGAGCTCCAGTGGACTGAAAGGACCGATAGCTACATCAATCTCCAATTTGACAGCAGTTGTATCCCTGTATGCATTAGCAGTTTTTCTTCATATTGTTTACCTGATTTGCAGAGAGAGAATGGAGAACACTAAGCCCAAAAAAAGCGACTGACTTCTTTGCCACTAGCATGTTGTTCATTATCTACAATATCCCATTTTATGCATTTCAACAAGTATATGCATATGAAGTTTCTTAGTAGTTTTTTGGCTTAATTTCAGGGATTTATCCAACAATTCATTAACTGGGTCCATGCCAGACTTTTTAGCTCAAATGCCGAACTTGAAAGTTCTGTGAGTCACTGAGCTTTTGATGGAACTATTATGTGTGGTTATCTAACTTGAGTAAATGGCCATCAACTTCTAATCATGAATACTGGCAGGAATTTAAGTGGAAACAGCATGAATGGCTCTGTTCCTCAAACTCTGTTGAAGAAGAAAGCAGATGGATCGTTGCTATTAAGGTTCGCTCATTGCCACACTATCGTAACTCCGCATTTAATCACTTATTATTATCTATACGTTCTGCTTCTTCTTTCTACGTTTGTTCTCCCTCTGAAGAATGCAGAAGATGAAAGAGGTACTCGGTTTTTCATTTTCTGTTTGATCAACTTATGCATGTAATACATATAGAGGGCGGGATATCCATGAATTCATGCGCTAATCTTTCGGCGTTGACAAGTACTGCTGATGTTTTTCGACAGCTTAGATGGAAATCCAAATCTTTGCCAATCAGACAATTGTCAGACCAGCAATGTGCAGCCAAAGAAAAAGGGCATCTCTGTTGCCCCAATCATTGCATCAGTTGCAGCCATTCTGGTCTTGGTTTCATTGGGAGCTCTTGCAGTGTTGTGGATAATCAAAAGAAGACAAACCCAAGGTAACTCTGTTGCGTATTGCATGTGCAAGAAAAATCCAAAGTTCTTGCATGGGATTTTGTCAGTCCGGGTCATGTTTTGAACCCCAAACTGGTTAACCGGTCCAATTGCTCATGGTAACAATTGGGCCCAGAAAAAGTGAACATGATAATCATGCTTCTATGCACCACCGTTCAATGTTAAAAAACTGTGCACACGTTCTCTGTTAATAGTATCATAATTGCATCAATGCATATCTACATCTCGGATAGATAAAGGCGTGAATACTTCCTTTGGTTGAGATAACTAGCTTCGCTCTTTCAAATTTCATTTTTCATGACTCGGTCTCTCCTTATAATAAGTCATTACTGTTGTAAAATATTGCGTTGCTATCTTATAATAGAGAAAAGATTGAGAAGAGAAAGCAAGTGAACACCAGAAGTAGTAGAGAAAGCAAGAGGAGAGAGTTTTATTTCCAGTATCTCACTGTTGTGTTTCTATTGTTCTTCTGTTGTACATCGAAACTAAACTCCTATTTATAGGAGAACAAGAATGTACTTATCATTAATATCAATGTATCGAATGATACATGTATTGGATAGGAGAGATGAATATTCATTGTATTGGGAGATGTACTTAGAATATATGATACAAATGTACCATAATAAGTACATTAGATAATATGAATATAATGAATATTCATTTATGTATTTCATAACACTCCCCCTTGAATATTCATCATATTCATTACGAATATGCATCGAATGATACTGCCTCATTAAAAACCTTAAGCCGGAAAAACCCAGTGGGATAAAAACCGAACAAAAGGGAAAAAGAGTGTATAGCACAAATGTTATGATCTCTCCCTTTTATGGATGCATGAATTGCCTCGTTAAAAACTTTAAGCCGGAAAAACCCAGTGGGAAAAAACTGAACATAAAGAAAAAAAAAAGTGCAATGCATATATAGCCACTCCTGGGGCTAATCATTATTGCATCTTATGAACTCGCCGCATATCAATGCCATATACTAATTTCTCAAAACTTGATATTGGCAATGATTTGGTAAAAATATCTACAAGATTATTTATGGATCGAATATGTTTAACATCAATTTGTCAACTTTCTTGAACTTCATGAGTATAGAAAAATTTTGGCCAGACTTTACCAAAAAAAAAAAAAAGAAAAATTTCGGCGAGATATGCTTGGTCCTATCACCTTTGATATATCCTCCCCCGACTTATGCAACACAAGCAGCATTATCTTCATAAATTATAGTGGGAGAATTTGTAACCGGTATTAAGCAACAAGAATTATGAATATGTGTTATAACGGATCTTAACCAAACACACTCTCTTCCAGCTTCATATAAAGCAATAATCTTAGAGTGGTTAGAAGATGTAGCTACTAGCGATTGCTTCGTAGAACGCCAAGAAATAGCGGTGCCATTATAACAAAATAAATACCCGGTTTGAGAGCGAGCCTTATGTAGATCGGATCTATATCCAGCATCAGCATATCTAACTAAACCAAAGTTAATGAAATCCTTGGAATAATATAATCCCAAATCTATGGTTCCTCGAAGATAATGGAAAATATGTTTAATTCCATTCCAATGTCTCCGAGTTGACTCAGAACTAAAACGTGCCAATAAATTTACCGCAAAAGCGATATCTGGTCTCGTACATTATGCCAAGTACATCAAAGCCCCAATTGCATTGAAATATGATACTTCATGACCAAAAATCTCTTCATCAGATTCTCTAGGACGAAATGGGTCATTTTGGGAATCTAAAGACCTTACAACCATAGGGGTGCTCAATGGGTGAGCTTTGTCCATGTTGAAACGTTTAAGCAATCTTTCAACGTATACTGATTGATGGACGATTATTCCATTTGCTTTATGCTCAAGCTCTAGACCAAGAAAAAGTTTGGTTTTACCCAAATCTTTAACTTCAAACTCCATTTTCAAATATTTAGCAGTTTCAGCTAACTCTTCTAGAGTTCCAATTAAATTTATATCGTCGACATAAACTGCTATAATAGCAAATCCAGTTTCTGATTTCTTAATAAACACGCATGGGCAGATAGGATCATTCTTGTACCTTTCCTTAATTAGGTACTCACTTAGGCGTTGATACCACATGCGACCGGATTGCTTTAACCTGTACAAGGATCTTTGCTATTTTATTGAGAATAAATTGCGGGGAGTGCATGCTTCAGGCGTTTTGAATCTCTCAGGAATTTTCATATAAATATTAGAGTTTAATGAGCCATATAGATATGCTGTCACAACATCCATAAGATGCATTTCCAATCTTTCAAAGATTGCTAGGCTAATGAGAAAACGAAATGTAATTATATCTATCACAGGTGAATATGTCTCATTATAATCAATCCCAGATCTCTGGGAGAATCCTTGGGCAATGAGTCAGGCTTTATATCTGACAACCTCGTTTTTCTCATTTCGTTTTCAGATAAATACCCATTTATATCCAACGGGCTTTACATTATTAGGGATACGAGTTACAGGTCCAAAAACCTCTCGTTTAGTTAGGGAAGCTAATTCAGCTTTAATTGGTTCCTCCCACTTAGGCCAATCTTGCCTTTGACGACATTCAATAATAAATTGCGGCTCACAATCATCATCCATAATTTTATGAGCAACTGAGAATGCAGAAGCATCATCAATGATGATTTCATTTCGATCCCGAATTTCATTACAATATGTAATGGAATTCTCAGTATTCCCGGGGCTAGTGCTTCTTTCATGGGTTTGCGCCTCTTCAAGGGCAATAAGCTCTTTGGGAGCAAGCACAACGATAGGCTCTTCTGGAGTGGATTCCTGATTCTTTCCCCTTCGTTTTCGAGGAGCAGTATCTTTTGATCCTATCGGTCTACCACACTTCAAGTGCGCAAGTAAACTTGCAAATGTGACATTGCACGTAGATAATAGGCAAACATGGGACCATCTACAGGATGTCCACAAGTACCATAAAATATCGAAATGGTCCACTTGGTGGTTGTATTAGTCCACAAATATCACCCTGAATTCTTTGCAAGAATAAAGGAGATTAAAAAATTAACCTTTGTTATAGAATGTTTGATAATGAGCTTTCTTTGTGAGCAAACCTCACATTTATAATATTTGGATAGCAATACCTTTATATCTTTTAAATGGTGCCCTTTTGTATTTTGAATTGTCATACGCATCATTGAAGCGCCAGGATGACCAAGGCAATCATGCCACAGTCCAAACTGATTATGGCTTACCAATCTCTAGGATGTGGTGGCGTAGGTTTTAACAGTCTTAATCATGACACAATACAAAACCATAGAAGAAACTTCTAGCTTCTCATGGATGGTCTTCAGGCCCATCTTATAAGAGGAAATGCCAATATATTCATTATCTTGTTCATAAATAGTCTCAATATGGTACCCATTACGGCGTACATCTTTGAAACTGAGCAGATTCTTTTTTGATCTAATGCTTAGAAACGCATTCTTAATATGCAGGATTGTGTCATTTGGCAAAATAACTGTGGCATTCTCAAAACCATCAATAATCGGAACAGGACTTGATATTATATGGATTTGCACCTTACGCAATGTCATACTCGAGAAAAAATGTGTACTACGAAATATAGTATATGTTGTTGCACTATTAAGAAAACAAATATCTTTCTTTTTTTCGGTATTTTCCATTTGCATTTATATTGACAACTTTAGGTATTAAGTATCATAAAAGTTTTATATTAGTTATATAGTCGAATAAAATTTCAAAAATAAATATTATATAACGTTCATAAGCATTTCATAAAGAACAATAAAAAGTAATACATTTAAAGTGAAGACAACATAAAATTTAAAGTTCAAATTATCATCCACCAATCTGATGCCTCATCAAAGTAATTAGAGGTCCTCAAAGAAATCAGAGACATCCAAGGGTGCAGTTGCTACTTCATGAGCAAGAGGAGTCCCACCAAAGAGATATTGTTGGCCTCAATAGTGGTTATGGCAGTAGGATTGATTTCAATGGCATGAGATTCACCACGCTTGCCCATATTCTTTAAAGATGCCCGGTATAGATCAACAAAATGTTTTGGCGTACGACAGGTACGTGACTAGTGCCCAGTCATGCCACAGCAATGACAAATACTTTCATTAATCACCTTATTTGGCTTCTTTTCTTTGCCATGATTTAGGCCAAAATTTGATTTCCTAGAGCGGTTAAATTTCTTGTCATCCCTTTTACGATTATGTTCTTGCTCGCGCTTATAGCCCTTAAAATGGCCAGTATTTTTCTCAAAGTTAGCATGTGCTTCAGGCAATGCTTTTGAGCCAGTAGATCTAAGATCATGATTTTTGAGCAGCAATTCATTAGTTTGCTCGGCAGTAAGAAGCACAGAAACTAATTCAGAGTATGTGGCAAACTGACGCTGACAGTATTGATGTTGCAATACAATATTTGAAGCATGGAAGGTGGAGAAAGTTTTCTCTAACAATTCCGCATCAGTGAGTTTGATACAACATAACTCAAGCCGAGAAACAATATCAAATAAAGCAAAATTATAGTCAGACACTGATTTAAAATCTCGCAGTCTGAGATTTTGCCAATCATATTGTGCTTGAGGGAGGATAACAGTTTTGATATGATTATATCTATCCTTCAACCTCCTCCACAAGATATGCGGGTCTCGAACGGATAAATATTGAGTTTGCAGGCTCTCATGCATATGACGGCGAATAAAAATCAGCGGATTTGCTTTATCCTTTTCATTTGAGGTTCCATCCTCTGTAATTGTATTAGCGAGACCTTGTCCTTGGAGGTGCATTTCCATGTCAAGGCACCAGGATAGATAATTCTTTCCACTCACTTCCAGGATGTGAAATTTGGGCTTTTCAATATTTGTCATAATCCTTGCAAAAATAAATCCTTAAATTAATTAAAAGGATTTCCAAATATCCACCGTTACTTCAGGAGCAGAATTATACTTTTAGATTTGAAATTTGGCTTCGGGCCAAGAAAAATAAAAATGAAGAATTGATAGAAGAAGATGAAGTATAAGTTAATTAATATAAAGAATAACCACCTTGCAAAAATTACTTACTTAGTCAGTAGATCTTCGCGCTGATAACATGTTGTAAAAGATTGCGTTGCTATCTTATAATAGAGAAGAGATTGAGAAGAGAAAGCAAGTGAACACCAGAAATAGTAGAGAAAGCAAGAGGAGAGAGTTTTATTTCCAATATCTCACTGTTGTGTTTCTGTTGTTCTTCTGTTGTACGTCGAAACTAAACTCCTATTTATAGGATAACAAGAATGTACTTATCATTAATATCAGTGTATCAAATGATACATGTACTGGATAGGGGAGATGAACATTCATTGTATTGGGAGATGTACTTAGAATATATAATACAAATGTACCATAATAAGTACATTAGATAAGATGAATATAATGAATATTCATTCATGTATTTCATAACAATTACATACTTTTTCAAAAAGGTTCTTTTTGTAGTGAAGGCATGTGATGTCAAACTGAAAATCATGATCCATTGCTGTTGAGATTATAAAATTTCCTTTTCATTTCTCCAAACGTTACTACTATTACTACAACTACCAACTCTAGCGAAGGATATACTAGGACATTAAAGTTGTCAAAAAATCAACCTTTTACATCCATTAAGGTTACAAGAATTACCGATAACTTTAGAACAGTAATTGGAGAGGGAGGATTTGGGAAAGTCTACTTTGGCAGACTTGATGATGGCATTCAAGTCGCGGTAAAAATGTTATCTCGATCATCAAAGCAAGGCTACAAGGAATTTCACGCAGAGGTTTGAGACATTATGGTAACTAGAATCAATGTTGCATGTTTTTGGTTTTTTGGTTGTTCAACTAATAGCAAGCTTTGATACCTTGATGTGCAGGCACAACTCTTGATGGTCGTTCACCATAGAAATCTAGTTTCACTTATTGGATATTGCGAAGAATTTGAAAACATGGCACTGATTTACGAATTCATGTCCAATGGAAATGTTCGGCAACATTTGTCAGGTTTGTCTAATATTTCCATTTACAAATTCTAAACAGATAAAACATCTGTTAGACTCTCCCAATGTGACAGCAAAGACGTGTGTCCAAATATATTTTATCTCAACACTGTTCTTTGATAGTTTAGGCTTTTGCATTAATCGGTCATGTTACAAATTTATTAATAGCATTATGGAGATGAAATTAACTTTCTCAGTGAATGAGGACAACAATGAACAAGCTTTTACATATTTCATGATTGGAATACTCCTTATTTCTCTACTTTCAAGCAGCACACAACCCTAATGTTTTGAGTTGGAGCGAGAGACTAAAAATCGCAATCAATGCAGCTCAAGGTACATAAAGTAGATTGATGAAATCTTTGTTCACATTTCCACAAGTTAAGGTACACAATACAATTCATTAAGTTTTCCTTTTTGTTGGTGGTGCAGGGTTAGAGTACCTGCATAATGGTTATAAACCTCCTGTTGTCCATAGAGATTTAAAGATGCCCAATATTTTACTAAAAGAAAACATGCAAGCAAAGATTGCTGATTTTGGATTATTGAAGGCATTTGTAACAGAGCAAGATTCTCATATTTTGACTTGTCCAGCAGGAACGCCTGGTTATCTTGATCCGGAGTAAGTGACTCAAAATAACATTTTATTCATGCATGTTTATGTTGGATACATATGTGTAGGTACTTTGTAAAAGGCAGTTTCGGCTATTATTGTACTAATCAAAGAATCAATTCCTTATGAATTCTTAGGTTTCATACATCCGGAAACTTGAGCAAGAAGAGCGATGTATACAATTTTGACATAGTTTTATTCGAGTTAATCACTGGCCATCCCGCCATTATAAGAAGTCCAGAGGGCAGCATGCACATACTTCGCTGGGTAACTCCACTCATAGAAAGAGGGGACATCCAAAGCATTGTCGACTCGAGGTTAAATGGCCAATTCAACGTCGGTTCTGCATGGAAAGCGGTTGAAATAGCCATGTCATGTGTGCCGACGACAGATGTTCAAAGGCCGGACATAAACCGTGTTTTGTCAGAACTAAAAGAATGCTTGATGGTAGAGATTGGGTCAAGGAGAAGCCAAAGAATGGGAAATAGTAAGAGAAGAAGTGAGTCTTTTGAGATGACCTCAATTGAGCTTGATATTGCACCAAATGCTCGTTACCTGTACTTGTATGTAAGGTTATCACGTCCAGCGTTCTTGTGTAAGTTGTTGATTGTTGGGTCATATAGATTGAAATCTTCTGTACAAAGTCTAAGCTTGTGACTTTAAATTGTCATATTGTTGTATGTTGGGGTTGTTGCTTTTCTACCTTAGAATTATAATGAATGAATGTTGAGTTCAATTCACTTTGCCCATCTTTATAAGCTTACAAACCGTGTGGTTATTCAGATGTTGAAAGACAGCCTTGCTTAGTTATCCATGTGAACCCCTGTACAATGAAAGAAAGGAACTATGTATTGAGATAGCTAGTATAAGCACCTAGAGGGGGTGAATAGGTGTAAAAATAATTCTTCGGGATATAAGAGCAATACTGAGCAGACAATAGAAATGAAGTTCTTCTTTGGTTAACAAGACGAATTATGATCAAAGTAAAATAGAGAGTAGGAAAGAGAAAATTGAACACAAGGTTTATAGTGGTTTAGCTTATTCCAAGTCTACGTCCACTCTTCCGCATTGACAGCCCACCGGCTGGATTTCACTATGAACAAAAGATATGTTACAGCAAGTCTCTTCCTTGATTCCACACTGTAGAAACTCTACCACACTTCCTCAAGGTCTCTCAAAGTATAAACTCTCTTTTGCGTACAAGATTTTGCTTAGTAAATGAATTGACTAAGAACAAAGAGCTTCAGACTTTAGAGTTCTTCTATCGCGCACACACTCGAATAACTGGAACGTCTTCCTTTTATACTCCTTTATGCCATCATACCCGTTGGCACTTACCGAAGGAATTCCTCCAATCTAACCGTTGGACGGAATCAATTAGGAAGATCGTTCGAGCTATTAAAGGAATATGTCGATAGCCCATCAATCATGCTCTCCCATACAATCAGGATCTTGGTTTCCATAAGTAGAACTTTCCAAGTATACTTCGTCAATCATCGGATCCTTAATCATAATCAAATAAAGGATTCTGTTATATCATATCCAGCCACGAGATCTTCTCCAGTCGATAAGGTCAAATCCTTAATGAAACACCTAGTTCTGGATAACCCTTCTTCGACAGTCTAGAAACTGTCAATGAAACTAGACTTTGAGTCTTGAGTCTGGCAGTCCAGAGGTCTTCAGACTTTGAATAGGAGAGTCTGCAGATCTTCAGACTAAACTGATGGAAACGTTTTGTCAGCTTCAAAATACTCCAGGAAGATTTTTCCAACAATCTCCCCATTTTTGATGGTGACAAAACTTTCCTACAAATTTGAATAATTTTGACCTGCCAAATATTACTCAAGCAAATATAGATATCTTATAAAGATAAATGGCTTAATGAAAACACTAGAATTTGCATCCACAGAAAATATGTTAGTCTTGCATGTGAATAAAGCCATTCATAAGATATCAATAGTACTTAATATAAGCAATCAAATCCAAATCCCAAATTCAGTCCACATCCAGACATTCAAGTCAAGTCATAATCAAAACCAAAACAAACCAAAGTTCAACAAATTTTAAGTTCAAAGTTTCAAATCTTGCATCTCTCCCCCTTTTTGTCATCATGAAAAAGGTTGAAATGGAAAGAGAATTGATTCGAGAATGCTTGGGAACACGAACAAGCTGGAAATCTCCCATTGACTGGACAATGCCTTCCAGCTTTTTCAAGTCCTCCTTTAGTTGTGCCATATCTTCACCCTCAGCATTTGCCTGAATCTGAAGATAAAGGGTTTGGATCTGATCATTCAAAGAGATTGAAGAAGCTTGACCCGCATTCTGCAGATTCTGAACTTCGCAACCCAAAGCATATATCTGACCCCGCATTTCCAAGAGAACATCAAGAATTCTGCGAAAGTCTGCTGAATTTTCAGTCTGCGTACTAGCTTCTGCTCGATTTGATGGAGTAAAGACAGACGATGAAAAATCAGCATGTTCACGCAGAATGAGCGATGAAACATCATGTCCCTCTTCAGGAAATTGAGAGGCATAGATATCTTCTGGATTTGCTGGAGAGCGACTAACTCCCTCACTGGTAGCAGGATATAAGGACAATCCTCTTTTCTCACGGTCTCCCCCTGTTTCAATGCCTTCAGGTGGAGAAGAGTGTTCCTCATGTTCTGTTTCCGCTTGATCTCCTCTCTCTTCTTCTTCTTCTTCTTCTTCAATTCTTTCCTCCTCTTCATCTCCTTCTTCTACTTCTCTCTCCTCTATTTGTCTTTCCTCTGCTTCCAAATTTTCTCTTTCTTTAGTCCTCTGTTCCGTCTCATCTGTGTCCTTTTCTTTTCTCTCCATTGATTCTGGAACAGAACAACTCAAGTTCTTCAATGGCATAGTAGAAATGGTGATGTCTTCTTCATCATCTTCATCCTCAACTATGAGAGCTCTTCTTTTCTTGGATGGAGCTACCATGGGCTCCTTTCCTTTTCTCTTTGCAGCCGAAGAGACTTGATGAGACTTAACAAGGTTTTTCTCCTTGAATTTCTCCAACGCCTTGTTGAGTTCCTTCAGACGCATTTTAGAGACCATTTTTAGTCCCACCACCATTTGATCGCACAATCGAACACAAAGAATTTGTGGAGGCTGAATATTCAAATGTCTGAATAACTTTGTCACAAGAGCTGAATAAGGAAGTTGACCCTTGTCCTTCACCACTGCCTTGTACATGTGGAACATAATAGTATGTGGAAGAGAAAACTTTTTCCCAGCATTGATGGCATACATCAGCTTTGCCTCTGAGTTTAAAACATCAGTCTTTGAAGTAGATTTTGGTCTGAGGCAATTAATCACAATCTTGTGAAGCAGAATGTTGAATGCACTCATCCTTGAGTAGGAGACCTTTCCCTCTATCCTTCTATCCTTAACAAGTTCCAATGTAGTACGAGCAATAGACACACTAATGGGTTGATATCTCCCCTTTTCAACCCTAATCACATCAGCCAACATATCTACATCCACCATATAGTCCTGATCTCGGACACTAAAAGAGAATCTATTCGCATCCAAGAAACTAAGATTCGAATATAAATAAGCAGTGAGTTCAGCATAGGCTTCTGTAGAGTCAGAACAAAACTATTCAAGTTGAAGAAGACTGAATTTTTCCCTCAATTTAACATTCACAGCATCAAGGAAATCAAAGTCTACACTTTTAGGGTTTATTACCCCACGCTTCAACAACTTAGAGTATAGATACTTTTGTTCCTCCGATCGAAACAAATCTGTCCTTTTTCCCTAAATTTTTGCCGCAACACCCATTCTCGGTTGAAACTGACTGTACAACTTGTCATCATCATTCCCATCTATTTGATTCAGCCCTCCAACACGAGGATCGATTGGGATATGTGCGAATGCCTCTTCCGCTGACCCAGCAGGAGCAATTCCCAAACACTCCATTGTACGTAGAAAGAAGGTTTCATTTATGTACCCTTTTTCTTTCAAAAATTCGTCAATGTAATTTAAAGGAGTTCCTCCCCTTTTTAAAGCACGATAAAGCTTGTAGGTAAAAGAAGGCTTATAGACTCTTACAGGTTTTGCATCTTCAAAAAATTCTTCCTTTTCTTGTGAGCAACCTCCTGTTGTCTAGATGGAGAAGATGGACGCTGCTGAGAATGTTGTGGGCTCTACTGCTGACTAGGAAACTCTTCTTCTTCAGTGAGATCGAAGTGCGTAGACCCCTCACGCATTTGCTGTGGTCCCCTGTTCGCGATCCTCGACGACTTTCTTTGGGAAGACATTTTTCACAGTCTTTAAGAGATTCCAAGCTTGTTTTCCAAAGAAAGATGACAACTTTTTGAAGGTTAAACAAGACAAGAAGACAAAAGTGGAAGATCGGTACTCTCTTAGGGTTTTTGTGAGTGAAACGAAGAGAAACCGACAATATATATATATATATATATATATATATATATATATATATATATATATATATATATAATAAAGTCAAAGAGAGGCATACGGAACATCATAAAAGAAAGTAAAAAGATGCCTTTTTAAAAATAACTGCCCTTTTCGAAAAATTAGATAGTTTTCATTTAAAAAATAACTCCATTTTCGAAAAGGAAACATAGCAATAATCATGTCAATTAAAGATATCGATAATCAAACACGGTTGATGATCATACCTTTTCGAGATAGGAATCGAGACATAAGAAAATAACTTACGAAAGAAAACCTTGATCGTCTGAGTCTAGGAGTCCCTAGACTTTAACTTCTTCAAACTTCAAGATGTTAAGTCTGGAATGAATGATTTCAAATTGATTTTTCTCCAAGGGCTTTGTAAATATATCCGCCAATTGGTTCTTTGAGTCAACAAACTGAATCAAAACTTCTCCATTCTGAATATGATCTCTAATGAAGTGATGTCGAATCTCTATATGCTTTGCTCTTGAGTGAAGGATTGGATTCTTGGTGAGATTGATTGCGCTGGGGTTGTCACAGTTAATCTCAGTGCGTGAATCTTCAATTCCAAAGTCTCTTAGCTATTGTTTTATCCACAGAATTTGTGAACAAAAACTTCATAGAGCTACATATTCCGCTTCTGCTGTAGAAAGAGCTACTGTACTTTGCTTCCTTGAAAACCAAGATACTGTCCTGCTTCCAAGTAGTTGACAAGTACCCGAGGTGCTCTTTCTATCAACTCTACATCCGGCTAGGTCTGCATCTGAATATCCGAGAAGAGTAAAGTCTCCCTTTTTAGGATACCAAAGACCAATGCTTGAAGTTGATGCAATGTATTTGATAATACGCTTTGCGACACTCAGATGAGATTCTTTTGGTTCTGCTTGAAATCTAGCACAAATGCAAACACTATACAAACTTTCTTTCCTCCTTCATCTTTGTCTATCTTTAAAAAGCTTGACATTGGTATATCAGTCTTTTTGCAATTTTCCAATCCAAACTTTTTGACAAGATCATTTGCATATTTTTCATGATGAATAAAAGTTCATTTCTTCAGCTGTTTCACTTGAAGCCCGAGAAAGAAGGTTAACTCACCCATCATGCTCATTTCAAATTCATCCTACATAGACTTAGAGAATTTCTTGCACAAGCTTTCATTAGAGGATCCAAAAATAATATCATCAACATATATTTGAATAAGTATAAAACTTTAATTTTCTCTTTTGATAAACAGAGTAGTGTCTACTTTACCTTTTACAAAGCCATTTTGAATTAAAAACTTACTCAGCCTGTCATACCAAGCTCGAGGAGCTTGCTTTAAACCATATAAGGCTTTTTTTCAGTCTGAATACTAAGTCTGGTTTCCTTGGGTCTTCAAACCCAGGAGGTTGTTCCACATAGACTTCCTCATGGATAAATCCATTTAGGAAAGCACTTTTGACGTCCATTTGGAATAACCTGAAATTTTTATAACAAGCAAAAGCAAGTAATAATCGAATTGCTTCTAACCTTGCTACTGGTGCGTAAGTCTCGTCATAGTCTATCCCTTCTTCTTGCGTATATCCCTTGGCCATGAGTCTTGCTTTGTTTCTTACGACTTTTCCTTTCTCGTTCATCTTATTCCTGAAAACCCATTTAGTTCCAATAATAGATTTACCTTTCGGTTTAGGAGTCAACTCCCAGACATCATTAATGCTGAATTGCCTGAGTTCTTCTTGCATAGCTTCAATCTAGCTTTCATCAGATAAAACTTCTTCTATGCTTTTGGGTTTTATTTCATAAATAAGAGCCACAGCTCTAGACTCTTCACGCCTTTTGGATCTTGTGCGAATTCCTTCATTTATGTCGCCAATAATGAGATCTTTGGGATGACTGGACTTATGCTTCCAGTTACTGGTTAATTTGTCAGATTGATGATCACTTTCTTCATTTGAATCTTCAACAATCATTTGTTGCTGGTCTTTCAAAGTCTGAGTTGCTTCCTGAGATTTAGGCTTTGTAGAGTTTGGAGCAGATTCAGATTCTTCAAGATGAGTCTGAATAAATTCGTTTTGCGTAGAATCTTGGAATTTGACATTAATTGATTCCTCTACAGATTGAGTCTTCTTGTTGTAGACTCTATACGCTTTGCTTGTGGTTGAATATCCAAGGAAGATGCCTTCGTCTGATTTTTCTTCAAACTTGCCAACTCGATCATTTGCATTTTTCAATATAAAGCATTTACATCCAAACACATGAAAATATGAAACAATAGGCTTCTTTTCTTTGAATAACTCATAGGGGTTTTTTTTTTTCTAGAATTGGTCTTAGAAAAACTCTATTAATAATATAACATGCTGTAGAAACTGCTTCAGCCCAAAAACGTGAAGAGATGTTGCTCTCAATTAAAAGAGTTCTAGCCATTTCTTGAAGCGACCTATTCTTTATTTCCACAACTCCGTTTTGTTCTGGAGTATATGGAGAGGAGAACAAATGCTGAAAACCAGATTCATCACAAAATTTTGTAAAATCTTGATTTTCAAATTCACCTCCATGGTCTGTTCTTATACTTGAAATGACATACCCTTTTTCATTTTGAACATTTTTAGCAAACTTTTCAAAGTAAGAGAAGGTTTCAGACTTACTTGCCAAGAAATATACTCAGGTAAATCGTGAGTAGTCATCCACAATTACTAGGCAATATTTCTTACCTACAATACTTTGAGATCTGGTTGGTCTAAAGAGATCCATATGCAGAAGCTGCAGTACACGATTAGTGGAAACTTGATTTATTAATTTAAAGGAATTTCTTACCTACTTTCCCAATATGCATGGTGTACATAGATCAGACATTTAGTATGATAGATTGGGTAAACCATGAACAAGCATCTTTGCTGAAATTTTGGCTATCTGCTTCATATTGATGTGCCCAAGTTTTCTGTGCCATAAGTTCGCTTAGTCTTGAATTGAGATCAGACATTGCGATTCATCTGGTTTCACATCCAAGAGGTAGATATTTCCATATCTTCGACCCATGAATGACTGAGTAGAATCTTTACTGGTTCCTGAACATATTCCCTCTTGAAAGTTGATTTTGAAACCGGTATCACACAGCTGACTGATACTTAGCAGATTGTAGTTGAGTCCTTCCACTAAGGAAACATTGCTTATTGTTAGGTTTCCAATCTTTACAGTTCCAAATCCCACAATTCTTCCTTTGTTGTTTCCTCCAAATGAGACTTTTCCACCATTTACTTGAACAAGCTTTACGAAACAATTTGAATCTCCTGTCAGATGTCTTGAGCATCCACTATCCATATACCATTTTACCTTTTTCTTGATAGTGACCTGCATTTAAAGAAGAAACTCAAACTTTCTTTGGTACCCATACTTTTTTGGGTCCATTGGTGTTAGCATTATATGCAGTTTTTGCCCATACTTTCTTAACAGGTTTCCAAACCATAGGACATTCTTTTTCAAAATGATCTGCACTATTGCACTTTGAACATCTGAGAGCATTATGACCTACTGGTTTTACAAAGATCTTTTTTAAATGATTTTTGTAAGCATCTCTTGTGGGTCTTTGTTGAATTCTTTCCTTTACTTTAGGAAAATCAATTAAATGAATGGTTTCCGTAGACATTCCCAAACCAAATTTGTTGAAATAAGTTCTTTGAACATAAAGAATTTTTTCCAGTTTCTCAAATCCTATAGAAAATCTTTTAGAAATATTTGAGATATCATTTTTCAAGAATGGATTTTCTTTTGAAAGATTGCCTTCATTTTCTTTCAAGGTAGAAACATTTTTGTCTAAAACTTTGACATTTTCTTTCAAAACATTTTATTGTTGTTTTAGTGCATAATTTTCCTTTTTTTAGTTCGGAAATCCTTTAAGAGAAATCTTAAGACTAAAACACAACTCATCAATGTATTTAGAAACTTTAATAGGGATTTTAAAGTTACTCACCTCAAATTCACTGTCTGAATCTGATTCTATCTCGGAGTTTATATCTGAATCCGATTGTGCCATCAAACATATATTGGCATAATCATCATCACTTTCTTCACATTCTGTATCACTCCAGGTTTATGCTTTAAGAGCCTTTTGATACTTTTCAGCTTTTCATTTCTTCTTCCTCAGAAGAGGACAGTTGGGTCTGATGTGTCCTTTTTTCTTGCATTCAAAGCAGACTACATCTTTGTTTGATTCATCATCCTCAATAGACTTAGTTTGTTGCTTGTGAAAACTTTGTTTCTTTGGATTGAATCTTCTTCCTTTTCTGTTCAGTTTTCTTAATCTTCTTATCATGAGAGCAAGCTCTTCGTCATCCATATCGTCTTCAGAATCTGTGACATTAGAATCATCATTAGATTTTAATGCAATGGATTTCTTACCTCTAGGATCTTCATTGATTCGCTCTACTTCATAAGACTGAAGAGTCCCAACCAATTCATCGACCGAAAGTGGCATAATTCTTTGCGTCTCCCTTATTGAGGTTTTTATGTGATTCTAATCCTTAAAGAGTCCACGCAGAAGCTTGTTTACTTTCATGGGATCAAAAATTGGTTGCCCTTGATTTTCGAGGCCATTCACGATCTCTGTAAAACGACTAAACAAGTCAGTGATAGATTCTCCAGATTTCATTTTGAATGCTTCATATTGACCGAGCAGAATGTTGATTCTGGTTTCTTTCACTCGATCAGTTCCTTCATAAGTGATGTGTAATCTATCCCAGACTTCTTTAGCTATAGAACAAGAAGATATTATGTTATATTCAGTAAGTGACAATGCACAATATAAAGAATAAATTGCTTTTGCATCAAGAGCTTGTCTCTTGATTATCTCTTCCTAAGTCATTTCACTAGATTCAACAGTATCTTTTCCTATCTATGAGATAGGTGCAGCTTTAGGAATGATTCATTTGTCAACAACGTCCCATTCCAGAGGATCCTTTGATCTTAGGAACGCCTTCATCTTATTTTTCCATATGTTGTAATCCTTTCCATCAAAGTAAGGCGGTCTGGTATTGCTTTGTCCTTCTACCAGCCCTGGAGCTAACATACTAGCCATGGATCTTTAACTCTGAAGTAAAACACTTCAAACAAAGTGAGTACACAGGCTCTGATACCAATTGAGATAGCTAGTATAAGCACCTAGAGGGGGGTGAATAGGTGTAAAAATAATTCTTCGGGATATAAGAGCAATATTGAGCAGACAATAGAAATGAAGTTCTTCTTTGGTTAACAAGACGAATTATGATCAAAGTAAAACAGAGAGTAGGGAAGAGAAAATTGAACACAAGGTTTATAGTGTTTCGGCTTATTCCAAGCCTACGTCCACTCTTCCGCACTGACAGCCCACCGGTTGGATTTCACTATGAACAAAAGAGATGTTACAGCAAGTCTCTTCCTTGATTCCACAGTGTAGAAACTCTACCACACTTCCTCAAGGTCTCTCAAAGTATAAACTCTCTTTTGCGTACAAGATTTTGCTTAATAAATGAATTGAATAAGAACAAAGAGCTTCAGACTTTGGAGTTCTTTTATCGCGCATACACTCGAATAACTGGAACGTCTTCCTTTTATACTCCTTTATGCCATCATACCCGTTAGCACTTACCAAAGGAATTCCTCCAATCTACCCGTTGGACGGAATCAATTAGGAAGATCATTCGAGCTATTAAAGGAACATGTTGATAGCCCATCAATCTTGCTCGCCCATACAATCAGGATCTTGGTTTCCATAAGTAGAACCTTCAAAGTATATTCGTCAATCATCGGATCCTTAATCATAATCAAATAAAGGATTCCGTTATATCATATCCAGCCACGAGATCTTCTCCAGTCGATAAGGTCAAATCCTTAATGAAACACCTAGTTCTGGATAACCCCTCTTCGACGGTTTATAAACTGTCAATGAGAATAGACTTTGAGTCTTAAGTCTGGCAGTCCGGAGGTCTTCAGACTTTGAATAGGAGAGTCTGCAGATCTTCAAACTAGACTGATGGAAACGTTTTGTCAGCTTTAAAACACTCCAGGAAGATTTCTCCAACATGTATTTCTTTCATTGTCAAACTATTTGTATTACAGACCGAAGTCATCGTTTGACGATCTTTGAGAACCACAATTACCTAAGTTCTGGGTTTCGCTCGAACATCCATCGAAACAGCTCGATCCTTTAAGCTTCATGTTTCATCTTCTGTCAATCTTGAGAGTCGTAAATTGATACTTGAAAACTTCTCGGTGCTAAGAAATTTCAGCAAGATGTTTGTCGACATCAGTTGCTAGCAACTAAGTACGCGAGTGTCGACTTAAACCAACAATCTGTTCCTTTAGCTTATTAAGTCAGAGATCAATCTATCGGCAACGACTTGCCATTTATGGTGCACAGGCTTTAAACTTGTAGAATAATTGAAGAAACTTTGCTGTTCTCTTTCATGGGACATGTCTAAGTCAAGGTCATGACAATTACTTGCCATAAGCGTTATCTTCACAAAAAAGTTGCAATCAATCTGACGAGGACTCAAATTGACCAATATCGACTAATGCAAATTGCGCCATATTTTGCTGGTCAATATTAGCACAAGTAATAATAACAATGATCACACTTGTATTTAGGTGTTTGCCATTATTATAAGGAAAACAGGGAAAAAAATTTGACCAAGACATTAGAATTTATAAACGTGAATATTGATGATGTCAACCCCAATAATATATATTAAGTAAACGGCTTTTGTTTATGATATCACATAATTTTAGTATATAACCCATAAGTTTTGGATTGATACATCTATAAATTATAGGGACACGTACTATTCTATGGGGTTAATTGTCCAAAAAGTATTAAACCTATTGTCCATCAGCCCATTTAATCCTAAACCTTTCAATTATGCTAATTTCGACGATTTGCCAATTTAGTCTTAAACCTTTTTATTGTCTCAATTAGGTCCTAAACCTTTTTAAATTTGTTAGTTTAGTCATAAATTGATTATTTGGATAATTGGCTAGAATGACTAAATTGACAAATTATTAAAAGGGTTACGACTAAATTAACAAATCATAAAATTGTTAAGGATTAAAATGGTGTAATTGAAAAGTTTAGGACTAAATTGGCGAATCGTCAAAAAATTATGATTAAATTGATATAATTGAAAGGTTTATGACTGAATTAATTTCCGTACAATAGGTTTATAACTTTATGGATAATTTTCCCCTATTCTACACATATTAAAGACCCCCAAATCGAACCCACAAAGCTAGAATTCATTCTAATTCATAAATATTGGTGTGTGGATTAATCACACGACACGAGTTATGCTCAATCTCATATACTATCAAGGGCATCTTTCTGTATTTGGGCTCAATTCGTATCTTAGGAACGATGGTAAACATAATTGAGATATCTCATGATGCCAAAATTTGCTTACGTACGATGGACTTTTCTGTTTAAAAACAAAATGAATCTGACGTGTGAAGTGTATTATCAGCGTTGGTCAAATAATGGAAGCTTAGAAACATTAGCAATGTGGCTGAATCGATCAATTCTAAGGCATGGTCTATTGATTATGTGATCTCTATATACATTTAAGTGTCAATTATCACCCATGCAATACATTTCTCTGAAGAAAAATATAAGCTACGTATAATTTTGGAAAATGAAGGTGCTTAAGGATGAGCCAACGTCTTCGTGTTGGATTACATTGTACCCTCCGGACGTTTGAAGCATGGACGATTTGATCTAATTGATGTGAAACTTTCTTCTTTGAAGATGACATCTAACCATGTTAATTAGATGTTTGATCGACACAGATTTATATTAAATATTCAATTTATAATTAGTGAATTTGATCGATCAACATAAGATAATTTTTATCTGGGTAAATTTCAAACAATTGGATGTAATTTGCAAATACGATAACTTAACTTTATAATAGCCATTTCAAACCTCCCGGAATTCATTTTCTAGGCGGTCTCAATTTGCACCAAATATTTGGACAAAGCGCTCTACATGTTTTTTTAAGGACATTAATCCCTTTTCGATTCAAGTTAACCAAAAACCTGTTGAATTACTCTTTCGTCCAATTAGTTCTTAGAAAACAAGCTAGGTAAAGTTATTTATTGTTCCTAATTACCATGGATAAAATATTAAAATACAATACTAAAGTAATATTTAGTTTTTCGGTGTACCCAATAAGACATAAAAATTAGTCAAATTAATTAAAATATAGTACCAACTGAACCTGAACTTTTTAATAGTAGACCCTTTGGTCAAGAGATGAGGATAAGCTCCATACATGCTGCTTTCGCAAGTTGGTTGAATGAAATATTATGTTATTGATATATGTCACTCCTTACGCACACACATGGCCTATTCTAACAAAAACAACTTTATATATATATATATATATATATATATATATATATATATATATATATATATATATATATATATATATGTATGTATTCTCTCCTTCATCAATTGACCCAAACAAAATTGACACAATCTTAAATGTCCTTTTCATGTTTCATCCTCACATTATTTTAATTTTTCTCAAAAACCCTATAGCTTTGTATTCTTGAGATATTTATGAATATTGGCAATCTTTTAGTGCTGTATAAAATAAGCTTAGAAACATTCGTGCTCCTATCAGCATCCGCAAGGATACCTAAGTAATGTGACATAATCTTTACAAGGTCAAGCGCGTGTATAAGTCAATGGATGTGCAAGATTGCGAACCGAGTCTCTTTGTTAACTCTCTATATCAATGGCTTTACCTAGGCTTCATGTCGCAATGTACTTAGAAATCTCTCTCTCTCTCTCTCTCTCTCTCTCTCTCTCTCTCAGAGGAAGACAAAGCTGGCAAAATCGTACTTGTGAAAGAACAATGAAGACTCGATCTGTCTTTGTCTTGCTCTCGGACTTTTTGTTCAAGGACAAGACCTCTCTCTCTCTCTCTCTCTCTCTCTCTCTCTCTCTCTCTCTCATGTATATCATTTGGTTTCAAGAAACTAATGTAAACTAGAGTGGCTTGCCTCAACCAAATCTTGTACGGGAAGCAATTGTATATTTCGTATCATCAGTTTTTCCAATAAGCAATACAATTATGTCTAATATGCACGGAACATATCGTGTCAATTTTCTTTTCACACACAATTCTAAATAATATCAATATTTTCTCTCCAGTGTTTTTATTCTATTTGTCAATTAACCATTCAAGATAAGGTCATTAAAACAAAGGCTGATATTATAAGTTTCTTACCTTTAAAAATTCAATTAATTATTATTATTATTTTTTTGGTGACTCGGGAACCATCGTACAGCCGGCAGCCGGCGGCGTAAACCCGGGGCAGACTGAGCCACCACCACAGACCCAGCCGCAGGTGAGTTGTGCGAATGCGACACCTCTGGAATTCGAACTCCTCCCCTTCGTGAGGGGAAGAGAGCCCGAAGCCAGCTACGCCACTGCGGGCGGTGGTTTCAATTAATTATTTCATACCATACTAATCAGACATGTCACATGTAAAGCGGCCTTCTTGCTTCTCATTTAAATAGTTCCCCACCTAGTATAAAGAGGGTAATTCACAGTTTTATAAAGTTTCACACTTATTGCAAAATCTCTTGAGAGGTTTATCTATAAATAAAATTAGTTTCAAAAAACATTGTCCTTGAGAAAAACTCCTCAACTATTTCTTTTTCTTCTTTTTTTGGATTATTTTTAACAACAGGCTTCATAAACATCGATTGTGGCACACCGAATGATTACCACAATAATGTTCTCAACATATTCTACGAGGCAAATACCAGATTTGTAGACTCCAGACAGGTGTTGCAAGTCTCCAATAATCTCATCTACAACAACATGCAACAATTGACTAACTTGAGAAGCTTTCCTAATGGTACTAGGAATTACTATACTCTTCAACCAGAGCAAGGCAAGAACGAAAAATACTTGATTAGGGGAACCTTTTTCTATGGGAATTACAGTAGTAAAGGAATGGCCCTAGTGTTCGATTTGCACGTGGACACAAACATTGGGCCACGGTGGACTCACCAAACTACACGTGAAGCGAAATCATTTATGTTGCCCAAGAGATTACATACAAGTATGTCTAGTGAATAAGGGTACGGGAAAACCTGTCATTTCAGCCATAGAGTTGCGACTTTTGGACAGCACAACTTACCATATTGATTCGGGTGCTCCAGCGACCAAATGGCAAGAGAATATTGGATCCACCGTCACATATAGATGAGGTGATCTTTTGTTTTCTTATTCCAATAAAAATATCCAAAACTTCATTTTATTGATATATATTCTATAACAAATCGACTTGAATTGCACATATCGAATTTCTGAAAAGGAAACTCGGAGAGTGAATTTATACATGGAGTCGCCTTCTCACTAATTAGTCGGTCACTTTGTCTTTCAAATAGGCACCTGCGAGATGACTATGATCGCATTTGGGATGCCCAAGAGTATGATGCTTTCACATCGATTACCTCCACCACGGTCATCGACCTAACAAGCTGCAACGATGCTTATGTTGTTCCAGCCGAAGTGCTGATGTCCGCACAAAAATAAAACAAAGTCCGGTCTTTCATGTACATTTATTGGTCATCCAATCCCAGCGAAACCTGATATATCGTTGATGGTTTTATGTGATGGGCCTAAATTGGCCCATCCGCCCATGTTGGGCCTAAAAGCCCGGCCCACAAGATTAGAGCCCATGGATGAAGGGGTACGTTTCTTTATTTGGAGGGGACGTATATAAGGGAGGAAAGAGAGGGAGAACGTACCTTTTGACATTACGTACATTCCTCTCCCTCTCTCCCTCCAAAAGAAAAAAACAAGAAGAAAAAGGCGACGCCCTCTTCCCTTCAAAGCCAAATCAACGCCATCGGATCGAACGGGATCGTTTTCTCTTCCTCTTATTGGCGTCGGTGTTTAATCTGTGGCTAACAAGGTATGCTCGATTTCGTGGTGTGCTTTAGGATCGGTGATACATGTGAATTTCCTGGGCTCGTCTTCCGCATTCGTTTTAGAGGTTCGATTTAGTGTCGAATCCGTTTTTGGGAATTCGACCATCCCAACATTGGTATCAGAGCCCTAGTTCATGTTTTCCCGACCCCTTTCATGTTTATGAATGATTTTTGATTGATTTTTTGTGAAAATAATCGGCCGACACGGATCGGGGCGAAAAATCCCGACACCCGAGCATTGTTCATCCATTTTTTCGAGTTTCCGTAAGTCGAAATAGATTTCTAATGGCATGGGGTGAAAAAGCTCGTCGAAACGAGTCCGTCGATGGGTCGAACGCCATCGGGAGACACCGAACGCGCCCACACGCGCGGCCAAAAGCCGTTGCGCATGGGCGCCACGCGCCTAAAGCGCTGGCTCAGCCAGCACATGCGTGACGGCGCCAGCCGGCGAATCGGCACGTGCGCAACGACGCCGGCTGGCGAACCGACATGCGCTGGTCGGCGAACCGACACGTGATGATGTCACCATGACGTCACCCAACGGTCAGTAACCGCTGGGATGACGTCATCGTCGGCGACAATTGGAGGGCCAGTCACCGGCTGGCGACCCAACCCGACCCGACCAGCGAACCGACCCGACCCGAGATCTGATCGGTCGCTCGCACGTGCCAGGTCAATTCGTCCGACCCAGCCCGACCGGCCCGATCGGCCCGACCGGCCCGACCGGTCCGTCCGATCTGACCTGTCCAATGACCCGGCAACCCGACCGTTAACCGTTGACTTTGACCGTTGACCAAAAAAAAAGAGGAAAAAAATGTGTTTCTTTTTCAATTAAGTCTATGTGAATTATATGTGATCCCTTATTTGTTCTGCATTTGTTGCAGGAACAATGCATCCCCTAAGGTTGCGCACACCTATTCACGCAATTACCGATGAACAAAAGGAAAGGCTTTCTAAGTTGATAGCTGAGCTGACGGATCATCGATAGGAGAGTGGTGACTTAATTGATCACATCCTTGAAGTCAACGGGAAAATTCAAAAGGTCATGTGGAACGGTCGTCCTATGCCATAGTCTGAGATGGTGCGATTTTTCATGAACACCTTTCCACTAGAATGGCAAGGAGTTTTGAATCGCATATGGGATGTCAACAAAGCTGCCTCATATAGGAAAATTGTGATGGATTTTATAGATGATTATTATTGGATTGTTACAAGGGAAAAGATCAAGAAATTAAACAAAAAAGGATCTTTCCCAGTTTGTGTACTGACTTAGTGTTAGATGTAGAGACTGGTCTTTACTAAGTGTGCTTTATGAACGTCTTATGTAATGTTTACTTCATGATTGTTGTTGATGTAGCAACTGACATATTAGTTGTATTATGTGAAAGCATTATTAGTATTCTATTGGATGTAAAATATCATTTGTTTTATGTTATTGTTGGTTGCTGTGGGTAGTTCATAGAAGTTTTTTGTAACTTCATAGAATTTATTTTGCATAAGATAATTATATTAATGATAGTTTTAAGTTATGATTTTTAGAGGATGATTGGAAACATAGTGACCTTTTGATTCTGAAACCTTACTTGAAATTGTTCATTAATATGATGGGTCTGTGCAAAATGGATGCATCAATGATAGGCATTAATAATTCGTGCATATATGTTTGATGTGTTCAGATCAATGGCTTCAGCCACAAAGAGCATAGTTGCCGAGCTGAACAAAGGTGAAAAACTCAATGACGATAACTATGAAATATGGCACATGAAAATTCAATATGTGCTGGAAGAGCAAGAGGCACTAGAAGCTCTTAACTTGACCATGGTAGAACCTGAAGAAGGAAACACTGCACAGCACAAGAGAGATAAGGAAGCATTTGCTGCATGGAAAAGAAAGAACTCTCTTGCTCGCATTACGTTGCTGAGCAGCATGGAAAATGACATCATGCGAGAGTTTAGGCGTTTTGAGAATGCCAAGGAAATGTGGGAAGCATTGGCAGCAATATTTGGCCATACTTCGGTGACCAGACTGAGGTAGTTCACCAGCATGCTTGCATCGGCACTGTTCAAACCACTCTGAATGCCGGAACAGTCTTTGTGACTTTGTATCCAAACTTTAACATCGCTCTTTCAGACCCCCAGCTTCTCTCTTTTCTGAAAGTCCAAGTACAGCTCACTGGAGCCCCTCAAACTGCTGAATCTGTAGCTGCAACCCTACATTACCAGATGGTTTATCGAGTGCAGAACCATGCCCTCGACCTCAACTTCAACAATGGTAATGAAGATGCGTTGTTCATCTCCATGCAGAATGACCAGGCGTCTTGCATTCATGTCCCCAGACAGATCCCGAAGGATACGTTGGCCAAGCTCCTTCCAGATACTTGGATCACCAACTACGAGAAGCTACACCAGCATAACAAGCCTCTCCAGTCCACGGACTCAGAGTTTGTACGGAAAAAAGATGGAACTGTTTCCATCAAATTTGGAAAGGAAAAGGAAGAAGGGCCCTCTATCTTCCAGACCATCCTCATGATCGAACCATGTGTTCCAGCATCCATTTCCGAACCAGATCCAAAAAAGCATGTTCGACACTTCAACAGTAATGGACATCCTGTCCATTACTATAAAGACAATCATGGTCACTGTTTTTGGGATCCTTTTTGCCAATGTTCCTACTGTATAAATTCTCCCGACGAGGTAGACCCACATGCCAGATCTCCGCCTCGACGGAAAAAGTCCAAGGATAAGATATACCAAAGGTACTTAAACGGAGATACCTCCGTAGATACTCTTGGTGAGTGTGATAAATACCAGTTCATGGTATCTTATGCACCACCTCCACCACCAGAGTTTAGTACTACATCCCAAGTCTCACCAGATCCACCAAAATCACCTCCACCTTCTCCTCCCCAGAAAAAGCAAACTCTCTCCCCATTCTATAAGCCAATCCTCAAATGGGCTAAGAAACACTCTTACCCCCTCGAAGTCCCAACAGAAATACCACCCACTTCTTCCATTGCCATGTTCCAAGATACTGACTTTCCTCCTCTTGTCAAGGAAAGTTCTAAATTCTCGTTCCCTGCTGCAGAAGAGTTTATTGATCCACATGGTAGGTACCGCCATGTTCCCAAAATACCTACCCCCACCGATGTGGACGAACATGGAAGGCAGAAGAAAACCCCTGCTGCTGAAGCCGTTCTAAACTGGCAATCAGAGACTTTGTTGGCACAAAACAATGCCTTTAAGGCTATTGATTCCAAGATCGGAAATGTGCAACAAGATCTCCGAAGATATGATGAAGGTACCAAGAAGATACTTTCTGAGTTCCAGAAGAGGCTTCAAGCCTTGGAATCAGGACAACAGCTTGGGTACCACTATCTTGAAAGTCCAAAACCAGAAATAGACAAACTCAAGAAGCAAATTCAACTTCTTGAAGAATGAAGGTTTAGACCTTTCGATCCATTGGCACCCACTGTTCAAACCGGGTATGTATCCCCAACACCTCAAGTGTCTGTTTTTGCCAATATCCCAGAAGATCCTTCTAGAAGAGAAACAGATTTGCGAAGTCGTCTCAAAGCCTTGAAGAAGGAAAAGGGAAAAGAAAAGACACCACCTACAAAATCAAGCTCAATTGTTATAAGAGAAAGGTCAGACCAGATGATGTTATCAAATCCATTAGAATCCTTTCTGAAGGATCTGGGTAAGCAAGAAATTGACCCCATTACCCAACAGCCTGAGCCTGATCCTGTCAAGCAGATTCTGTTTTCTGAACAAACTTCCTCCTCTTCATCAGATTCAGTATCTACTTATTCCTCTTCATCCTTTTCAGATAAACCAGTTGATTCTCCCCCTTCTGTTCCACCAAATTCACAAATATTCATGGCTGATACTTTTTCGGATTACGATATGCAATCAAACTATTCTGATCCAGAATTAGGACAGACAAGTAATCCCACCAGAAACAATTCAACCAGACATGTATCCATGGCATCCAAACAATTCTTCTCCATCGATGATATTCCCTATTCAAAATGGCCACACAGACTTGAAGAATTTCATACTTGGTTGAGTACACAGTCCATCACCAACCATGATATGAATGATGTCCTTTACAATTTTGTTACAAGGTTCACAGGGAGCCTTAAATTTTGGTGGCAATCACTCACAGAACAGGACCAGCTTACGTTCTTGTTATCACCCAGTTTCTATCATGCCCTTAATTTTCTATACCATGTTTTTGTGGGAACACCCGGAGATCTCAAAGAACTCAAAAGGAGGGAATTCTTTGAAAGAAGATGCTGCTCCCTTCAAAAAAAGCATCTTGATAAGCATTACCGATTAATGCTTCAGCTCTTTTACTAGATTGGCGCAGATCCAAACCTAAAGCATGTCTTCCTCACTTCCATTCCAACAGAGCTCACCCAGATGATGGAAAGATCTTTCTTTGGAAAGCAAAGAAGGATACAAGACGTTCCCTTGGGAGAAATCCAGCAAGAAATCCATCTATGCCTGGAAGAGTTATGCTTAAAGCGCCGAATGGTCCGAACATACATCACAAATGACAAGCGTCTTGAATCAGCCTGCTCCCATCAAAAGTTAAAGATCAAATGTTCCAAACAAGATTGTGATGGTACTTGCGGCCATTATTCCCGGAAGAATAAGCACTACAAGAAGTACTCGATTAAAAAATCCAAGCATGGCTCCAAGCATTTCCGGAAAAAGAAGAAATGGAGATACCTACGCAAAAGAAAAGATCACACAGGCCATAAGAAGTCAAGCCGTTGCTACATTTGCAACAAGAAAGGACACTTTGCCAAAAATTGTCCTCAGGCGAAAAAAGGCCAAAATCATCTGATCGAAAGTGAAACAGGTATTTCTCTTGAAAATGATGATATTGAATCCTTATTTTCTGCTGATGAAGAGCCAACAGAACAGACTCTTTGTGTTATTCCCTTTTACCAAACTTCCAGTGAAAACGAGTCTGATGAATCAGAATCTGAAGATATTTTTCACATATCTCCCACACCTTCAGAACCAAATCCTGACATATTCTCAAGTCAAACTCACTGTCCCCACTTCCCTGTAAAAATCTTCACTTCAAAGTTCGCCAAACCTATCAATGTTATTGCCCTCATTGATACTGGAGCAAGTTCCTCCATTCTGGACACTAAAGTTCTGCCTGAAGAATATTGGACTCCTCATATCCGATACTTCAACTCCGCTTCTGGAGATACTTTTTCCACAAACGTCAGAACTACTTCAGTTACTGTCCAGTTTTTTCCCGAGTGCTCCATAAAGGCAAAAATCTTTGGATCAAACCTCCCCAATAAAGATTTACTAATTAGGTGGGACATTATGACTCAAATCTCTCAACTCCGCATCATTCCTGGAAAGGGTCTTAGGTATAAAAATCATTTCTCTGAGTTTGTTGATATTCAGAGACTCTTTTCCATCCAGATGAGTCTGTTAGATCCAATCATGCAAAAACTGTTAGAATCATGCTCGGAATCCCACTCAGAATTTGCTCAAAAATGTTCTCATCCTTTATGGGAAAATCCAGAATTCTTTGTTCGCCTCCCCTTCAAGAAAAATGAAGACATCAACCCAACAAAGGCGAGTCATGCGGGAATGAAGCCAGAACACTTGGCTTTAGCTCAAAGAGAATGCTCAGAGTTATTGCAACAAGGACTTATTGAAGTTTCTGATTCTCAATGGGCTTGTGAAGCCTTTTATGTCAATAAGCGCGCTGAGCAAAACAGAGGGAAAATGAGATTGGTAATCAATTACCAACCTCTTAATCTTTTTCTCCAAGATGACAAGTTCCCCTTACCATCCAGAGACTCTCTTTTTAGTGGTCTAACCAAGGCCCATATCTATTCCAAATTCGACCTCAAAGCCGGATTTTGGCAATTGGGTATCCATCCTGAAGACAGAACAAAAACGGGATTCTGTATCCCAAACCAGCACTTCCAATGGAAAGTTCTTCCTTTTGGCTTGAAAGTTGCCCCATCCCTTTTCCAAAAGGCCATGTGCCGTATTTTCCAACCCATTCTGTCAACTGCAGCAGTGTATATCGACGATATTCTGCTCTACAGCCCTGATGAACAGAGCCATTGCCAACTCCTTGAGAAATTTGCAGAAATCGTGAGAAGACATGGCATTATGCTTTCTCAAAGAAAAATGAATATTGCCCAGACAGAAATTGAATTTCTTGGTATGCACCTCAACAAAGGTACATACTATCCAGGGCCACGCATAGCACAAGAATTATTGAAGTTTCCTGAAAAGGACTTCACGAAAAAACAAGTTCAGCAATTTCTTGGGATAATCAATTATCTCAGAGTTTTTGTCCCAAACATTGCAAAGCTTTTGATTCCGTTGCAGTCCATGTTGAAAAAGAACTCCCCACCTTGGGGAAAGATCCAGACTGAAGCAGTTGCTGAGCTTAAGGAGATTATGCAAAATCTCCCACCACTGCAAATACCATCAACAGGCAAAAGAATTCTTCAGACAGACGCCAGTGATGAATACTGGGTAGCCGTCCTGTTTGAAGAAATTGATGGTAAGAAACACCCTTGTGCTTACAAAAGTGGAAAGTTTTCTCAAGCTGAAATGCATTACCACTCCACTTTTAAAGAAATCCTAGCAGTTAAAAATGGGATCAAAAGATTCGAATTTCATCTCATCGGCCATCACTTTTTGGTCGAATTAGACATGGCATCTTTCCCTCAGATGACCAAGTTTAAACAGAAACAGATTCCAAACCCTCAACTGCTTCGATGGGCTGAATGGTTTTCAAAATACTCTTTTGAAACAAAACATATTCCTGGCAAAAAGAATGTCCTTGCTGACTTTTTGTCAAGACCCAAAGCACCAGCTGAAATCAACATGTACATCAAGAGACCAGCTTTTCATATGCTTCATCATGGAGTCAAATACAAGATTGAGAAGATCAGAGATTTGCCAAGTCAGGCATATCCCCAGGAGATCATTCAGCAAATCCAGAATGACAGTCTTACTGAGAACATGGAGAACCTCATGTGGCAATGCCACACAGACCTTTTCAGATTCAATGGAGGTTCGATTCTTTATCCTTTCGGGTTAAATTCAAATTATCCTTTCATTCATCCCCTAATCTGGAAGGAAGATGATTTCCCTGATCAGCTCAAAACGCTATTATGGTACTTAACCAATAAGTACTTGATAGCCATTGAAATCCCCACCAGAAGATTCATTGCCAATCTCACCAGGATATTCATGCTCGGAAAAAACATCGAAAAGGAATGTGATAGGAATCTTTTAGATTTTCTAAACTGGTTCTATCATCCCACCTGCTGTAAACAAGACTTGGAAAGAGAACTGAGAACCATGACACCAAATCCTGAAGTTCACACCATCCTGTTCTTTAAACGTCCATGGAATTTCTTTAGAAATAATGGCGGTATTCTCGATGCACCACTCGAAATAGGAACCACAGCCTATAAACCTCATTCGAACAACCGAGAAGCCCGGATTCACAAATCTTATCCAAGATCTGTTAGATTGTGTGAACATGAATATCGAGAACTCCAGAGAATTCTATGCCAGGAAAACAAGACCATTCCCGAAGACATCTGGAATAATGTACCCACTACGTGGGATCATTATGATCTAGCACCAGGAGCTAGGGAAGCACTCAGACAATACAGACAAGCTGCATCGTCCCAAGAGCATGAAATGACAAGTGAAGATGACATTGTCCAGTCCACTCAAGACCCCTATGCACGCTTTGGTGGTCCTTTGTCCCAGAACCCCTACGAACAGGGACCTTCGTCTTCATCCCAGCATATGGACCTATCCTACTATGCACAGCCCTCAAACTGGCCTCAGCCAAGTTTTCCTGACAACACTACCGACGAAAACACAGACTGGGCAGCAGAAGAAGCATCCCATTGGGCTCATGAAGCATCCTCATCCCAAAGGCTGAATCAAATTCTTTCTCCACAAGACCTTGAGGCTCTCCAGCAGAAGTATGAAGCACATCTCCTAGAAGACAGTTCAGATGACGACTCAGTATGTAGCTACAATGCACGAGATGGACGAGACCGTTGAGTCCGTGCACTTTCACTGTAGCAAAGTACTGTTCACTTTTACTGTACCACTAGGCTAGGGAATGTACTGTTCACAGTACAGTTACTGTTCATAGTGTGCGAATAATTCCCTCCTGGAAAGTTCTGGTGCCTCTGTTTGTATCTGGACCCGTGAGTTGGTCCCTGTGTGTCCTTATCTCCCTTTATCTGCCTATATAAGGCATGGTTGTTGTATCATTTTGGGCAGAGTCCCCTGAAGTAAAGAGTGTGCTTTGTGAAAAACCTCTATGGCTTTCTAAATCCCTCTTCTTCTCCAGCCTGGTAGTATCCTTCGAGAAATGCAGCTTGGGTAGATTAGAAACGTTTCTGTCCTGGCATCCTCTGAATGTCTCTAGGCTTTGAACTAAAAGGCTGAGTGATTTTCTGCTAAAAGGCTGTCCCTTAAGGGCTTGAACGGGAGTTGTTCGCCCAATGTGGGATGCATACCTGCAGGAAATTTACTCTCCTTCCCTGGTTCTAAGTCTAGGTCCATTCATAAGAAGCCTCATGGTCAGACCATGAAGCAAGTGCAAGATTTAGTCATACATCTTAGAAAGATGTCAAACATGATAAATGAGCTGAAAGATGCTGGCCATGTCTTGACAGATGAGCAGCAAGTGCAAGCAGTGATTCGTTCCTTGCCTCAGAGTTGGGAGCATATGAAGGTGCACCTGACCCATAATGAAAATATCAAAACATTTGAGGATGCAATGCGTCATCTTGAGCTGGAAGAGGACCGCCTCTTGGCGGCTAAGCCGGAAGCTGAAATTTATCATGCTGGTTCTAGCTCACATGGAGCTTCGAGCTCTAAGCGCAAACGTCCTAACCGGTTTGATAAAGAGAAAGGCAAGGAAGCAGGTCCTTCAGGGAAGAAGCCTAAGCTTAACCAACTTGAAAGATGAAAGCGTCCTCGAATGAAGAAGCTTGCAAGGGTGAAGTGTTACAATTGTGACAAGAATGGTCACTATGCTCGCGACTGTCGTGAGCCAAAGAAGGTATACACCCTTTGTACTTTTCATAACTTTGCTTTTGTGTTGAGTTCTGTATTCTTGACTAAGTCTAATCCTTTGTGGACTGTAGATTCAGGAGCAACAGACCATGTAACGAAGGATAGAGAATCATTTGTGGAATTCCGACGAGTACCAACTGGAACTAAGTGGATCTACGTGGGAAACAACTCCAAAGTTGAAGTGAAAGGAATTGACACCTACCAGCTGAACACTGCGTGGTGGACGCACTTTATTCCTACATGATGTATTGTATGCTCCGGAGATTCGTCGGAATTTAGTGTCTATTTTAGTGTTGGTTAAATTAGGTTTTAATATGAACTTCCATAATAGAGGTGTGGATTTGTTTTTGGAAACAAATTATTATGGTTGTGGTTATTTTCTAGATGGTTTCATTGTATTAGATATTGACTATGTTAATGCAAATGTTTGTTATTCCCTTCTCACGACTCCTAATACATATGATAATGATGTGAATGTGTGGCATGCTAAACTTGGTCATATTGGCCAACAACGTATGAATAGACTAGCCAAAGAGGGCTTGTTAGGCAACATTGAAAGAATCGATTTGCCTATATGTGAACATTGCCTAGTAGGGAAAACGACAAGGAAACCATTTGGAAAATGTAAAAGAGCTGAATTTCCTCTGCATTTAATCCATTCTGATGTCTGTGGTCCAATGAATGTGAGAGGAATGCATGGGGCTGTTTATTTCATCACTTTCATAGATGATTATACTCGATACGGATATGTTTATTTGATTTCTCATAAATCTGAAGCATTAAGTTGTTACCTGGTAGAAAATCAATTAGACAAGAAAATAAAAGCATTAAGATCCGATTGAGGTCGAGAATATTTATCCAATGAGTTCAGAAAATTATGTGATGAAAAAGGAATAGAAAGACAGTTGTCTATTCCATATACTCCTCAACAAAATGGTGTTGCGGAGAGAAGAAACAAAACTCTACTAGAAATGGTTAGGTCCATGATGGTGCATGCTAACTTACCTATCACTTTTTGGAGTGATGCGTTGTTAACTGCTGCCTATATACTTAACCGGATGCCTTCTAAATCAGTTACTTCCACTCCATATGAGTTATGGACAGGTAGAAAATCGGACTTAAGTTTTCTTAAGCCATGGAGTTGTGCTGCCTATACTCATGAATCCTCTCACAAGTTTGGGAAATTAGGTCCCATATAAAAGAAGAGTATTTTCATAAGATACTCAGAACACTCGAAATGGTATGTGTTCATAGGTGAGCAGGAAAGTGGGAGTATAACTGAATTTGAATCACGGGATGTCACATTTTTAGATGATGAATTTCCTAAGAAGGGCGAAATAGGGGAAGATTACTCCCTATTTGAAACCTTGGATCAAGATAATGATATTAGTGGAGTTCGTCCAAGTGGGAGTAATATGAGAAGTGATGAATTGAATTCAACTCATTCTCAATTACAACCACATGATGAGACAACATCATCATTATCTAATCCAAGTGGGAGTATAATGGGGAATGATGTGCAAAGTGTACAATCTCCCATATGGCGAACAAGTCGCCAAAGTATTCCCCGTCAACGTTTTGACATTGAAGGGGAAACTTTTATGATTGCTCCGCAAGATGATGATGAGCCAAGAAATATTAATGAGGCTCTGAATTGCCTTAGTAAGGAGAAATGGATTCATGCAATGGAAGATGAAATGGAGTTAATGAAATCAAACCAAGTCTGGGAACTGGTTGATCTTCCAAAAGGACGCAAAGCTATTGGGAACAAGTGGGTTCTCAAAATAAAGTGAAAAGCTGATGGCTCGATAGAAAGGCATAAGGCTCGCCTTGTGGCGAAGGGGTATAATCAACAGGAATGAATTGATTATGAAGATACATTTTCTCCTGTAGTGAGATTTACCTCGATTCGCATTATTCTGGCAATAGTGGCTAGTATGGATCTTGAGTCACATCAAATGGATGTAAAGACTGCTTTCCTCAATGGAGAAATAGAGGAAGAAATATATATGGAACAAACTGCTGGTTTCATAGTGAAAGGCCAAGAAGAAAAGGTATGTCGACTTTTGAGATCGATATACGGCCTTAAGCAGTCATCGAGACAATGGTATATACGTTTTCATAATGCCATAATGGCATATGACTTTACAATGATAGATAAGGATCATTGTGTATATATCAAAAGATCCAATGATCAATTTGTGATCATATCATTATATGTTGATGATATATTAATTGCCGGAAGCAATATGGAGCTTGTCAATACTGTCAAGAGTTGGTTGTCTTCCAACTTTGAGATGAATGATATGGGTGAGGCTACATACATTCTTGGAGTTAAGATTTCAAGAGATCGTTCGAAGAGATCGTTATCTCTTTCGCAAGAAACATATATAAACAAGATTCTTGAACGATTTCGTATGCAAGATTGTAAATTCATAGACACTCCTATTGCAAAAGGTGAAGGATTAAGCCATAGACTATGTCCAAGGACTCCACAAGAGAAGGAACAAATGATACATGTTCCTTATGCTAGTGCTGTTGGGAGCTTGATGTACGCTATGATGTGTACAAGACCTGACATATGTTTTGCAGTTGGAATGGTGAGTAGATACTAATCCAATCCAGGTCCAGCACATTGAAAAGTCGTTAAGAGAATACTGAGGTATCTGAAGGGAACTGCTGATTACAAGTTGAATTACCAAGGAAAGGATCTGCGACTTGAAAGCTATTTAGATGCTGATTGGGGAGGAGATTTAGATGAAAGGAAATCTACCTCTGGATTTGCTTTCTTACTAAACAATGGCTCCATATCATGGAGTAGTAAGAAGCAAACGTGTATAGCCTTGTCCACGATGGAAGCTAAGTAGTGGCATTATCAGCAATGGTACAAGAAGGAGTTTGGCTTAAGAGATTTTTGGATCATTTAGGTGTTATTGAGAAAGCTGCAAATCCATTATTGGTTAACTGTGATAGCCAAGCAGCTATAGCATACACCAAAGATCCAAAATATCATGGCAAGACCAAACATATGGATAACAAGTATAACTTTGTCAAAGATATGGTTGCACGAAAGGATGTGAACTTACAGTACAAATCTACGCATAGAATGGTAGCAGATCCTATGACAAAGCCAATACCTAGAGATGTGTTTTGTGGTCATGTAAAATCTCTAGAATTGCGTAGAGTCTGATGTACTTGATTGTAATTTTCCTGAGTTGTTCACATTTAAGAACTTGTGTTTTTTCATTATTAATGCCTATGAATCTTTATTTGATCTTCATGCATCTTAATGCTTAGTGCATTACTTTAAGTTGAGAAAGTATGTCGGATAGATATAAGATTGGCTCACTCACACGGGTAATCGCCTCTATTTACTGTGTGATAAATAGATATGAGACTTTTTTTAAGCTTATTATCTAGGTGATAATCGAGAACTCAAACTTAAAATATATATGTCGCCTTAACTAAGTGTTAAGATGATAACATAATATTTACTATGTCCAAAAGTAAAATAACCCACATATTTTTACTTTATCTGTCTATGATGCCAGATGTGAGTTCTGATTAATTTTGTGAATGAGTAGATACGTGAACTCAAGTTAGACATTGGGTATGTCTGAACTATCATATGTACGGTATTGAAGAAAAAGATATACGCTCCATGGGAAAGGAGTTAATACCGTAATACGTATTTCATACTACGTATGCATGAGATGACCAATAAGAGTGGCAAAAATTTGATCTCAACTTTTATGCCGTGTGAGACTCTTGAGAAAAAGAGTTCCTCAATTTTAGTGCCCTCATGACTTTTACTTATTCTCAAGGTTTCTATTTAGTGTTTGCTATCTTAAGATGTTGCCAATGGTCATGAGTTGATTCAATCTAATGGGACATTTCTAGAAAAGCAAGCTAAACTGAAATTGAGAGTTTGAAGGAAAGAGGAAGATCGAATATGGAGAATCACATTCTAAGTTTTGTGTTCACTGGTCGACCAATTATGACTGTCTTTGGGATAATCATAATTGTATAATATATATATATATATATATATATATATATATATATATATCATTGTTTAAAAGAGATCAAGAGATATATAAATGTGATCGATCGATCTAGGGTACTGCATACTAAATCTACTCAGAGTGTGATGCTCATTATGAGCTGCTATATATTCCTAACAGATGTATGGCAACGAGCTCTCAAAGTATGCTGGTCGCACGGATTATTCACCGGTATGAATGTTGAAGAGAGGTAAAGAGAATCATGTTCGGTCCACCATATGCGAGTGGGAGATGATGGTTTTATGTGATGGACCTAAGTTGGCCCGTCCGCCCATGTTGGGCCTAAAAGCCCGGCCCACAAGATTAGGGCCCATGGATGAAGGGATACGTTTATTTATTTGGAGAGGACGTATATAAGGGAGAAAAGAGAGGGAGAACGTACCTTTTGACATTACGTACGTTCTTCTCCCTCTCTCCCTCCAAAAGAAAAAAAAAAACAAGAAGAAAAAGGCAACGCCCTCTTCCCTTCAAGGCCAAATCAACGTCATTGGATCGAACGGGATCGTTTTCTCTTCCTCTTATCGGCGTCGGTGTTTAATTTGTGGCTAACAAGGTACGCTTGATTCCGTGGTGTACTTTAGGATCGGTGATACATGTGAATTTCCCGAGCTCATCTTCCGCATTCGTTTTAGAGGTTCGATTTAGTGTCGAATTCGTTTTTGGGAATCTAACCATCCCAACAATCGTCTTACACTTTGTCGAGATCGAAGTTCTTCAACCGGGCCAAGTGAGGGACTTCACTGTGTCCATGGAAGGGAACTTGACCACCATGCTCAGGCCACAGTACTCGACCCCGGTGACTGTTGTTTCGCAGCCCATCACCGGTCAAATCGAGATCAATTTCACTCTCGCCACCACGTCCCAATCCACCCTCCTGCCAATGATCAACGCCCTTGAGATTTTCAACACTAATGATCTACCGATCTCTCAGACGGCACTCAATGATGGTAATTTTATGCATGCCTTCCAGTTTTCATGCGACACATACATTTTTCCATCTGTATGATTCATCTATATTGGTTAATAATTTCGTTCCGATTGGAAAAATTGCAGTCAACACGACTGTCAACATAAAGAAAACATATGCAATAGTACGAGATAGCTGGCAAGGTGATCCATGTGCTTGACAAGATTATTTGTGGAAAGGATTGAGTTGCAATTATCAGTCCTCTGAGGATCATCTCATTGGAGGTGCAACTATTTAAGTAATTCTTGTCATTTCGTTTGACCAAACTTGAATCTTGATGCAATCGGTCAATCTTTGTTTCCGTATTGATTGAGATCTCTTTTAACAAATAACAAGCTTTTGGTAATGAAAGTGGCATTTGTACAGGAATTTGAGCTCCAGCACGTTGAAAGGGGGGTGTATCCGATTCCTTCCCCAATCTCACCGATTTGGCCATCTTGTAAGTTTGAATATCTCCTAATATATCTCCCAATTTATGCAAATCAGGATTTTGATCTTTCAAGAAAAAGAGTATAGATACACGTACACAAGAAAAAGAACACTTTTTGATATGTAGAAGCTACCTCTGTGTGAACCGAAAATTCTACTAACATTGGACATAATAAAAATTCAGTGAATAAATATCCATTCGCATACAATCATCTACACATATAGCCTTTCAGGAGGGACGATTCGACAAACATTATTTGCATCTGCAAAGCCAGATCAAATTACCTTGTCGCTCGTCTACTAATTCAGAATGCCATCTCTTTTATTTAGGGATTTATCAAGCAGCAGTTTGAGCGGTCCGATACCGACAACTTTTGCTCAACTGCGAAGCCTGCAAACGCTGTCAGTTACCGAGACTTGGTTTAGTATGTTGCTTCCCACTTGGTTATGCAAGAACTCAGTCAACATGAACAGGTCATTATTAAATAATTGAGAGTTTTAATATGCGCTTTGCTCTCTCCATTTGCAAAAACTTAAGCAAAAACAATTTAAGCGGTGCGATTCCTTAAGCCCTTACGAAGAAGGAGGCAGATGGAACGTTGAAGTTGAGGTACATGACCCAAGACTTGAAGTTAATCTCAAACTGACAATAGAAATTCTAATCATTCTTGTTTCCTAATTGTTATGGGAAAATGTCACAAATGGTCCATAAACTTTCATCTAATGTTCAATTTCATCCCTGAGCTTTTGATTTGCTCAATTCGGTCCATGAACTATTAACAAATGTTCCATTTAGTCCTTCCGTTTGTTCAAACAGTTAAGTGATGACATGAAGCATTAATTGATGACATAAAACTAAGTCGGATTACTAGAATTATGAGTTAATGTATATCTTTAAAAAGGAAAACAAATTAGGGGTCAGCTAGAGATGAGAGCACTAATCACAAAAGCAGAGAGAAGAAGTGGTTTGTATCTCTTTTTTTGATGGTGGCCACAATTTGACTTGTTTTAAAGGTAATTTCCATGTGGATATTCCACATATCCTTTTTTGTTTTATATTTAAGAGACTAAAAGCTATGTAAGCCAACTTCGTTAACTTTAACTAACGGAAGGATGAAATTGGTCAATATTCAGATAGTTAGGGCTAGATCGGACATTTATCGATAATTCAATGATCAAATTGAACAAATTAAAAGTTTAGGGACAAAATTGCCCATTAAGTAGGAGTTTAGGGACTGTTTGTGACATTTTCCCAATTGTTATCTAAGTTTAAGGCCACAGTAAAGAAAAACATAATATTAATCCCCAAAAAAGTCAGGATTTCTTCCCAGATATCTTAATCTTTTTTAATTTATAACTAATTACAATATTACAGTGTAGAAGGAAATCCATATACGTCTCAAAAATATGTGTCCGAGCCAGATCCCAGTCCTAGCGCAAAGGGCCAAGCACAGAACAAGAGAAATTAAATTGTGCCGATTATTATAATTAGTTCATCCATTTTAGCCCTAATCTTCGTGTGTTCTCTCGTCATCATAATTTGGAGAACCACAAGGAGAAGACGAAGGTGATTTTCATTTCCTTTTTCGAGTATAATCTCTACCCAATGATCACTTGTGGTAATCAATTAGTCTTCGTTTGTCTAGTTAACGCAAGAGAGTCAAATGAGGGTACATTCAAAATGATGAAAAAACGACCATTTCGATGCGACGAAGTCCCGCGCATCACTGAGAATTTTAAGGTGGTGATCGGAGAAGGCAGATTTGGGAAAGTCTATTTTGGAACTCTTCATGATGGCTCCAAAGTTGAGGTGAAAATGCTCTGCCAGTCTTCACGGTAAGGTCACAAGGAATTTCTAGCCGAGGTTAGAACATGAAATCCAATTGATTTTCAATGAATAAATAACGCCATCTAGAAATATTATTATTATTTTTTATTTTTGCACCAACCGTTCTATTTAACCTTAACGAGTTTATGATTCTTCTTCATTTTTTCCATGCTGAGTGCAGGCACAACTTCTGACGATTATTTACCATAGGAACTTGGTTTCTCTAATTGCATATTGCAATCATGCTCGTGGCATGGCACTAATTTTGCGACTTCATCTATTATGGAAACCTCAGGCAACTTTTATCAGGTACGCAGTACTATAGCAATATCGTGTTTCCAAATTGGTTGCTCAACGAACTATATATAACAGTTATAAGAGATGTTCATAACTAGCAAGGCAACTATATAGAGTACTAGTAGAAGTGTAACTTGTCTCCTTCAATGTTTGCAGTACGATTAAGTCCGAAAAGCATTCATTGTGGTGACTTTCTTGAGCTTATTCTTCATCTCTACAGAAGATAATGTGAATGTCTTGAGCTGGTAACAAAGATTGAACATTGCAATCGATGCTGCTCAAGGTATAAATTGGACGAAGCAATAATGATCGATTTGCTTTCATTAGACAAAACATGCAAGCGAAGATAGCAGATTTTGGGCTATCCAAAGCTTTCGCGACCAATCCAGGACTCTCACGTTTCAACTCGCCCAGCTGGCACGCCAGGTTACCTTGATCCCAGGTGAGTGGTCTCGAGACTCTATTAACCTTGAAACTAGACCTAATAATAAGTACAGTGATTTTAACAGTATACCATTATCACAGCTGGGGCTAAATTTTTGCCTATTAGGCTCCACAAGGCACTACCCTAAGAATAAGATAATTTAGTTGAAGCAGGCTTGAGCAATCTCTTCTCCCTCTAGCGGACCCTCAGATTGTTAGGTGAATTTCTGTGATATATAACAAATAAGATGGCTTGGGCATCGGCTAAAGCTCGATCTTCAGCTCAACCAATTGACAGGCACCTGTCTAAGTTAGGCAATTGGAGGCCTGATTCCAACAATTTGGAAATACTAAAGAAAAGCTTTAGCTCCCAATTTTTTAGTATCTGTTATGCCTCCAGCTCTCCATGGTTTTGCTGAACAAATCTCGCTTTCCCGCTTTCTGATTTCAATCATCTGGCAATCTTAGTTGGAAGAGCAACATGTGCAGCTTTGGGATCATACTGCTCGACCTCATCACCGGCAGACCAGCCATCATAAGGAGCCTGAAGAGCAGCACCAACATTATTGAATGGGGGAACTCCTCTCATAGAGCAAGGGGTTCTACACAGCATTGCGGATCAGAGGCTCCAAGGCCAGTTCAACACTGCATCAGTTTGGAAAGCAGTGGAGACGGCAATGTCCTACGTGAGCCTAACTTCGATGGGCAGGCCTGAGATAAACCATGGCTTATCTGAGCTCAAAGAATGCTTATCTCATGAAGCCAATGCTTCTGGTCCTTTGAGTTGACCTCCCCGGAGATCGATCAAGCAACGCGTGCCAGGTAGGTTGCAGAATTAACCTGTTTAGGTTTTGGCTCACTACTTACCGGATCCATGTCGGTGAAGTCGGATTATCCATCGGTCCAGGGTTTATTTTCTTAAGGCGGCGTTTTTCGTCATCCAAATAAATGAAAAAACATGTAAGTTTTTATCATGATGACCCCGCTTCTTGTTATTAATTTGCATTTGGATGGTATTGTTGTGGAAGTGTGGCGAGGGTGTGCTGTTCTGATATGCTCCAAAAGTGCTTTCTTTGGATCTGTGACTGTGAAAGAATACTTAGTTCTTCCATCTGAGTAATTCCTATGAGCTTGCGTCCTTTGTATCCTCTGTATTCCATAGATAATTATCTCGACTTCTAACTTTAGAGTTAATCAAAGTGCAAAATAAGTAAGTTTTATTTATTCGAACCTAACTCTAGTTTTGTCGCCCCTAAATTTTTTCTTTCTATAAAGTTGCAGTCACATGAGAAATTAAGCAGCTTTAACTACGATCAAGCGTTAAATGCACAAGATGTATGAAGACCCATATCAATAAAATGAGAAAAAGACACTAGAAGTGTCAAAAGTTTTTGTACGACACTCACTTTAATGGCAATTTTTTTTTTTCATATCACTTAGGTACCACATTAAAAAAAAAAAAACAACCATTTAAGTGCTAACTCCAATCTGGGTAGCTAGAAATTCAACATGACTATATTTTATTAATTTCTTAGTCTTATATGGCTCACCGGCAAGCCCAGTCAATATATAACTCACAAACAATGTCGTCTAAAAAATTGTAAAGTCTTCACTTTAGTGTCAGTCATTATTAAGAATCAATCACTTCAATTCCAAGCACATAACGTGGAAATGCCATGCGGACTAGATTTTTTAAATAATATGGTAAGTTATATAAAATTTCTAATTATAAAAGCCACGTATCATTTTTGTCCTGTTGACACTTAATTATCAGTTTTCTCCAATTTAGCACTTAATTGATCTTATGAAAAATTTTGGCATTAAAGTGAACGCCGTACACAGCTTTTGTCACTTTTAGTGTTCATCTGCCTCAATAAAAGCATGTTTTTCTTTTCTCTTCTCTTTCATCAACTCTATTTCTACCATTCCATATTTACACAAGTAAAAAAATAATTCTCTTCAATCCAGAGATGTCGGGAAGAAAAAGTACTTTAGTTATATGGTATCTATATTTTCGTTTTTCGAACTGCGCATGGAGATATAGATGTAGCTTGCATGCAATCCAGTCAGAAAGGGCACAATATTAGAACTTCACGACTAGATAGTGTAGAGTAGGGAAGCGTGGCTCTATACCACTTGTTGGGTATGGTGACATGGTTTTGATATCAAATGTCGAGTTGAGAAAGCTGTGATGTCCCTTATCGAGTGTATACATTGGCGGGCACAGTAAGAAAAAGCATTATTTCATGAACTTGAACATACCAGTTTCGATGAGAGTACGTAAAGAAACGATACACTCAGCCACAAATGAAGACCGCACTTACACTTTCGATTTCTCACTCATGCAACTCATGTCACTCACTTGGACACTTGCAAAAACTCTCTGAAGACTCTCGGATCACAAATCTCCAGCTGTAATGTGTATGAATCCAAGCAAATCGATAGATGAAGAGAAAGCCGAAAATAACTGCTTCACTTGAACATTGATCATATCAGTGCTTCCCATACCAGTGCAAGAGGCCAACTTGTCCCTTCAACGGTTTTTGGTGTTAGATAAATCTTAATCTGGCAGGTCAGACTAGCACGGAATTTCAAAGGTGGACACTAGGATAAAAGGTTTCCCTCCATTCTTCCCTGGCAAATCTATCTCTCTCTCAAAAGCGAGGTTTCTCTTCCTTTATGATGGCTTCTCTTACTAATCTAGCCTAAATATGAGGTTTCTGTATGCGACATACTACTTTTGTTCTGGTACAATATACTAAAGTGGATCTGCAAAATTAAAATATGTCTCCTACAGGCAGTATGATACAGATTGCTTTATCATCATGGTACAACTCCGGGAATATTCACGAGGACAAAATCAAAGCACCAAGCAAAGCAACCGAAAGTTTTAAGAGATTCGGAATTGATGGGAACGAAATTTTTGACTGAGAATGCACTCAATGATCAAGAACAATCGTGCACCGAAAGGAACAAATTCGAATGCCCCCCTAAACAAGTCAGAGTCTGAGACCAAGCTGGACGGACTTTGTTTGGGCATTTCTTCGAACGCGTAGTGGGCAGCGCGTTGGAGAGCGAATATAGCCTTCTTCAGAGCTCGAACTCACACCCAAACTCGAGAAATCAGCGAGCAACGTTCGAACTTAAGAGAAACCGACTCATTCGGGTCCGACGCGGTTGAGGACTAAGGAAGTGGAGCTTGCTTAGCTCTTTAAAATCAAGCGGGACGCAGCTAAAAAAGAAGAAGAAGGATCGAGCACTCAATCGCAGGCCCTACCTGGCTTGGCGACGACGTCCGGAAGCCGGTCTTAACACACATCTAGCTATGGCCGGCCGTCTTAGTGTCGCCAAGCCGGGATCCTCGGGAAAACGACGGATCGAAACCAAAACTCAACTCACCAACGTCGGAGGACGTGGAAGAAGGGGGGAACCGCAAGCTCGGTGGCGCCGGTTTGCGTCGAGGACGGCTGGACGACGCTCAGCCGGGGCTAAATTTCGGCTGCTCTCGCTCGAACTCCCTTTCGGATCTCTCTCTCCGACACCCCCGCTCACGTCTTGCTTTCCTTCTCTCCCTTTTAAGCTCTCTAGCCGGCGCGCATGGCTTCCTGCTACGCAAGCTGTTGCTGCCGGTCTGCCCCCGACCACCAACTCCGGCGCGACGCTCGCCCTGTCTTCCCCGTCTCTTTCCTCGGTCCTCCTCGTCCTCCTCCGTCCTCTGTTCTCTGCAGAGGCGTGAAGGGAAACGGGGAAAGAAAGGGAGATGGGGGCCGGGCCAGGAAAGAAAAGGAAAGTGAGCCGGCTCAGGTGGAGAGAACAGAAAAGGAAGGGAAAAAGGAAGAAGGGGCCGGGCAGGCCCAGCCCTGGCCATCTTTTTAAAAATAAATAATAATTTTTTAGTTAAAATTTTTTGATTTTTTTTATAGAAATTCTATCACTATTAATGCCAATGCTTCTAATGTTTATATGCTATAAAATTTAATGAAAATATTTTTTTAAGAATTAAAAATTAATCATTAATTTCTATGCAATTAATGAATAATTAAATGGGTTCATCAAAATTTAGATGGCAACAATATGCCGTGAAGGTGCTCTCTAAATCATCATGGCAGGAAAGCAAGCAATTTCGAGCTGAGGTTAGATAGAATGATTCCATGATATGCTTCTTTGACAATTCGATCCCATGCTACAACAATGTCAAATATGAAATGCACATTCATGATATTGCGGGCACAATTCTAAAGGACTGTCTACCACAGAAACTTGGTTTGCCTGATTGGATATTGTAAGGACTACAAAAATAAAGCATTAGTATATGAATTCATGGCTAACAGAAATCTACAACAACACTTATTAGGTACTTTATCATATTCTTGTATGTTTATGTTTTCTCCATAATAATCCTACAAAGCATTCCCTTTTTTTGAAACGCAATGTGAGGATGTCAATTTGACAGGGGCCAAGCCAAGTGTTTTGACTTGGGATAGGAGACTACGATTTTTTGTAGATGTGGCTTAAGGTATATAAATGAGATGTGCATAATTGTGAATTTTTCCCCACTTCGCATTTGTCATGCTTAAAGGAAATTTTGAAAGAATTGCAGGTTTGGATTATTTCCATAACGGTTGCGTCCTGCCCATCATCCAAAGAGACATCAAGGCTTCAAATATCTTGTTAAATGAAAACATGCAAGCTAAACTATCTGACTTCAGTCTTTCAAGAGCTTTGGTAGCTGAAAATGACACTTACAAGTCAACCAGTCTTTTGGGCATTCCTGGCTACCTCCCCCAAGTAACGGCTTAAACTCGATATTGTTGAGATGGTTCTCAATCTCTGTATGCATAGAAAATCCGATAGTCCATGTTCTTATTGTGTGTTGAGCAGGTATGGACCATCCACTTATGGATTAAACAAGAAAAGTGATGTATACATTTTCGGGATCATGCTCCTTGAGCTAATTTCAGGACATCCCGCAATCAACAAAAGTAGAGGTGGAAATAGTGTGCCTATACATGAATGGGCAATTCCAAAGTTCAAAAGTGGATATATACTCGGACTTGTCGATCCAACGGTCGAAGGAAAACTCGACATCGACTCGGTAGAGATAGCAACAAAGGTTGCAGAGTCTTGTGCTCAAATAGAACCAGGTGCAAGGCCAGACATAAATCATGTTTTGACAAAATTGAAGGGGGCGATTGAACTAGCATCCAAGCCCAACTATGCGGATAAAGGAGCATATAGGAGCGACCTCCCTGGAAGTTGAATCGGACAAGGCACCCGTGGCAAGGTAGTTCATTTATCCATTAGCATGCGCCAACGTCAGTTGTCAAACTTTGGCGACTTCCAGTACTAAAATCAAGTCTTCCTATATTTGAAATTTGTATTTGTATATAAGTTTGGAATGCCTAGAGGCTATTCCCGAATGTTTCATTGTAAGTGTCGCAAGAGCACTATCTTTCAATTTCGTCAACTTTATTGATGATTGTAAATAGTTCACGTCATTCCTAAATTACAGCTAGTAATTTGATTAGCTAGTTACCAGTTACATGTATTTACAACCGTGATTTATAATTACATGTTTACCATGAACAAACTATAAGTCCCCTTTCCAAGACCGATTTTAGAAATGCCCCTAAGAAAGGCGACCGTGGAATGAGAAATGCCGTGTAATATGGGAATATCGTCTATACTAGCTTAAGCCATGAAGCTAAATCGTGATAGTTTTGCAAATTTTGTTTCTATAACTCCCTTGGGAATATATATAAGTATAAACAGAAAAAAAAAAAAAACACTAATAGTGCTAAGCAAGATAAAATAACTTTTAGAAAAATAATGAATGTCTTTAATAAAGTATTTTTATTAAACATGTGAAATGCGTGGGTATGAAGGCTAATAAACAGTTGGTTAACAAAAAGCTAATAAAAAATATATACAAGCGCACAATAACTTCTGTAATAATCTTGCTGTGCCTCACCATATTACCACTGACTTATTTACATGAGAGACATTCAATAATAAGAATTGTAATTTGTTTGGCCCCTAAATTTTCATTTATCATTATAAATCAAGATATTATGAATTAAAAAAGCGTTCAAAGAATTAGTGTCATCAAGGTAATTAATTGGTCTTCCTACCATTTCACGAATCTAATATATATGTATGCAGGAAATAACTTTACAAGTAACTAAACAAGATGAAAAAATTGTCTTAAAATATTTTATTAGTAAATGATAAAACATTTTTATCAAACATGTGAATTGCTTGGGTAAGGCTAATAAATGGTATGAGCCCACAAAAACTTCTATCATACATTTGTTATGCCATATGATAAGACAACTAGTCCTCGTGACTAAAAACTAAAATATCATAACACGTAATTGACATACAGCATCCTAAATATATTGTTGTATTATGAAGTACAAGGACAGCGTAAGATAAAAAATTATGTGGTGATACCTTCAGATTTTTTTTTCACCTACTTACTGTTTTCTATTGGAAAGAAGCTTTCTGCATCCAAAGGAAAAGAAAGATAGAGTTAAATCTCTTTAGAAAATGGCTAAAATGACTTTGTTGTTCTCGCCAAACGTTGATTGGAATGATTCATGTTCCACATTTATTACTCACTTTACTTTTGTAAAAAAAAAAAATAGGAATTCCGAGTTAGGCAACAAGTAATAAAATATGGGAGTAAAGCAAAACAGAAAGTTCATTGAAATTACAGCCAAAAAGGAAATAAAAACCCCGAGATGAAATTACACTCACATCGTTTGTTGAAGACTTGTATCTGTGACAATCCACCAATTTGTGTAGACTAGAATACATCTAAAGAGTGAAGTTAAAGATACATAATATTGAAAAAGTGATTAAAAATTTCTTGATTCGTCTATCCAAACAAAATATCTTGGCATAAAATTATATGATGTTTTTATCCGATTAAGCATTTTGAATGATTTGAGAACTCAATTGTGTAGGAGTTGGTGGAATATGAAAAGCAAAAATTGGATCGTCATCACATTGCCAACATGAAATGACTCTTGATGACCCGCACTCTCATATTCCACATCAAAAAATCTATTTTTCCATAGAGAAAGTATTCTCCGACATACTTTATTTTATCATATGGCAACCTAATAAGAGGGAGAAAAGCGGCTTTAAAAAAGGTCAGACCAGTTTGTATCCACTGAGTTGGTCGTTGTTCTGCCTTTTTGTTTCATTTATCCAAGTGCAAGTCAAGTCCCCTCCATTATTTACAAGCAAAACATCTTGGCAATCTCCATGCGTACATTTTTCTTCTTGGTTGTTGTACGTCCTACGTTGTACAAGTCCCATTGCCATTAGTAGAGGAGGGAAAATTTTATCAAATTAATTTTGAACCTATTGTACAAACACCAATTCAGTCATAAATTTTTCAACTTTATCAATCGAGTCATAAAACTCTATGCAAAATTCCAATATAAGTCTTTATGGATAATTTGTGCAAATTTTCCAATAAAGCATACATGTCAAACGGGATTTCATGTTAGTTCATCAATACATGTTAAATTAGAATTCACATAGTCATAGCATTTAAGTTTAATTATGTTCATGTTCAACAAGAAAAATGCAAAAAGAGTAAATTGGCATCTCTTGTTCATATCTAGAAATCATGTCTAAGTCATGCATACATCAAATGGTTCCTTGTTCTTCAATTAATATTTTGCAAAATATTCATTGGAAGCTTTGCTTAGCACATTAAGTTTTTTCTATCTCCTCAAGTAATTTAATAATTGCTCAAATTGTTGAGTGTTAAATTCTTGTTTGTGGGCTCACATGATTATCTCTCACGTGTTGTTGTTAGTGGTTAGGCTTAAAATTGACTCAAATTACTTGCAAAATATTTTTGAATATAGAGAAAAGATGCCAAAATGGCATTATATTTACCTAGCTTGACCAAGTCCTTGTTCACATGAATATCTGGTTCATAAATTGCTTGATTTCTAATTGACCCATAATGGACTAGTGACTACTCCAAATTGAATTGATTTGCATGGTTAGATGATTAGATTAAAACCCCCAAAAATTACAATTGGTATAAGCTTGGGAGAGTCCACACTAAGTGTAAGTTTAGTAATCCATTAGCTTTCCCTAACGGTTTACATCTAGAAAAGTCGCAACAAGGAAAAATAAAAATAAAAATAAAGAAAGAAAAAAAATGCTCCAATGCCCCCAACAATGGCTTGGAAAATGGCATGTAAGATGCACGTGCTTGTTGCCTGGTGAGGATTTGGCCAGCTAGTGCCTTTATTTGAGATTGAATTAGTCATTTCACACCCAAGATAACATTCATTTAAAGTTTTCTTCTGAGAAAGCAACTAGGCTTCATGCTTTTATTTAAACATTTTTTAACTTTGAATGACTCCACTCTCATATTTTTTTTTTTTAAAGAAAAATTTTCCATGACAATTTTTTTTTCTTGACGCATGAAATGGTTTTGCCATTTTTCCATCAGAAAATGTGAAAGCAAAACTCACTTTTACTAAAGCAAAATTTTTGCTCATTAATGTCTTTAATGGGAGTGCAATGTGCATTATTGAAGCAGAAATAATTTTTTTATTGTTCTCGGGGAATCCGTCCACTGCCTTTTCTTGCTCAAGCCAAAGCACTTTTCTTTTGGCCCCCCAAAGAGAAGTAAACATTATCCACAAATTCTTTACCAAAAAAAAAAAAAAAAAATTATCCACAAATCTTGTGGCAAGTTCTTGGATTCCATAATGAAAAAGATGGCATCCCTTATACTTGGATTGAAGAAAACTAAAAGTGATTTTCGCTTTAAAATGGTCTAATTAATTTGACAATGCTCTGGATCTTGCTATGAATGCGCTGTGATCAGGAGTACTCTGCCCCACAAGGAGCGGCATTATGAATGGGGCATTGCGTGTGCATATCTAATCAGGCTTATTATTTGGGATTTTTTTCCGCTGGTTTAACTTCATACATAGAAGAATTTGACCATTATTGGTTGTGCTCGTAAAGAGGAAATATGAAAAAAAAAATGTATAGAAAGAAATATGTGTAATTGTGTGTAAATGAAATAGAATGTAAATTCTCTCTTATGCGCATATAATCTATGGTAAGTAACTCACTTTGATAACCAATATTAAGTTGTAATTTAATGGAACAAAATTTAGTGAGTCACGGTAATTTGAGTTGGTAATAGTTAGTAAATGTAAGGGGCTGCTAAGCGAAAGCTATTAAACATCAGAAAATAACTCGTACAAAAGTTGGTACCTCAAAATTATTTGGTGACTTAGGTTGATAATTTTGCATAAAAGTTAATAAACTTGAAACATCGTGAGTGATGTAAATAAAAGTTGGTTAGTTAGTATAGAAATTCTTAATTTGCAAACTACATAAAACAATCGTTATTTCATCAAAGTGTTGGTAAATTTTCAACAAGTTATTTAGGAAAAAAAAAAGTTACCGATAATTTTTATAAGCAACAATTTTTACAATACTTACCAACACTTATTGAAATTTATTGTAATGGAAAAAAAATCCGTATTTCCTAGACAAGAAAAAAATAATATTGGAAAACTCTCTTAGTGTAAACAAAAGCATGAGAAATTATGGATAGTTGATTAGCGGCATAGAAGTAGATGTCACCTCATGATATTTCCTAGACAAGAAAAAAAATAATATTGGAAAACTCTCTTAGTGTAAACAGAAGCATGAGAAATTATGGATAGTTAATTAGCGGCATAGAAGTAGATGTCACCTCATGATCAATCCATATTCCATTTCCATAAGTAAAATTCATTGTGCAGGGTTGGTGTGAAACGTGAAAAATTGACATCGAAATCATAATCACAAATGGACAAGTTGTTGATGACTCCAACGCCCTCATGTTACATTCCTACTTTAATCTCACCATGCGAGGACGACGACCTCGGTTTCTGTTCCTGGGTAGCTTTCACCTTAGAAAGTCGAAAGGGATAAACACCGAGGTAAGAGGAGGTAAGAGCAGCGGACGAAAATTCTTTCGTTATTCCAAGTAAAGTAGTTAAATGAAGAATTTCTAACTTTTTAGCTCAGGAAAACTCTACTCTTATGAATTCACATCATGCTGTAGTTAGTGCGATGATTATTCAAAACACGTGTTCCACACAAAATCATCTTTTTAGTTGGAAAATATATCCCAAACAACTTTAATAATGTGATAGGACAATATGGGATTCTCTTCTCATCAATAAGGTGAATAGTAAGTATTATTGACCTTGAGGTCTACATTGTGTTCCTCCATCGATTCCATCGATTCAAGTGCAAGTCAAGTCTCCTCCATTATTTAAGCTAAAAATAAAATCTAAGCAAATAGATTGCTTTCTTTGTGTGGGATTGTGCGTTTTGTTCGTTAATGTAGATTCCATCTTCATTGTGAAGATTTTTTATATCTAGGATAACATTGTCATCAATTCCTATTAATTGTCAAATATTAGATTTTGTTAATTTGAAAACAGAGTCGAGAAATTCATAATTATTTGTGTTGACACAAAAAAAAAATGATCAACTTTTTCATTATCATCAATAAGTGGCAAGTTCAGTCGATCTTGTCAATGAAGATTAGTATATGCCTAGCACCTCCCTTCAACTATACTTGAGAAAGCCCCAACTAATCTGAATGAATGTAGCTCATTGTACCTTGGTCATGTGAACTATCATGCTGAATTGCACTCTATGCTACTTGCCGTGAAGGTGCTTTATGAATAATTGTGGCAAGGATGCAAGCATTCTCAAGCAGGGGTGAGATATAATGCTGCAACCATTTGCTTATTTATAAATTTGCCCTTACATGTAGTAGCCACATTCATGACATTGTAGGCACAACTCTTAACAATTGTTTACCATGGAAACTTGGTTTCTCTAATTAGGTATTGTGATGACTCCAAAAAGATTGAGTTAATATATGAACTTATGTCTAAGGGAAACCTACAACAACACTTATTAGGTACATCGTATTCTTGCATGTTTTAATTTTCTCTAAAATAATTTCACAAATATTTGTTTCTTTCTTGTGTATGATGCGAAGATATACTGATCTATAATAGGGGCCATGCCAAATGTCTTGACGTGGAGTAAGAGACTGCAAATTGCTATAGATGTAGCACAAGGTATACAAATGACATATCCATTATTACCACTTTTGCTCCTTTGGATTGGCACTTTTAAAGAAGATTTTGCAAGAATTGCAGGTTTGGATTATTTACTTAATGGTTTATACTTCACTTCTCTAAGGATATGACGAAATATAGGTTAAATATAGATAAAGGGCTCAAGAACTCGAGGAGATTCCTTATCTATGACCTGGAAATTGTCTTCTCATCTACGTTATGATGTTTCTAATGCAGGAATCAATCATTGGGTTGAACAAGAAAAGTGATATTTGGTGTTTTGGAATCGTCCTCTTACCTATTAAAATTTATTGTTAGGGAAAAAATCCGTATTTTGTGGACATAAAAAAAAAAACAATATTGAAAAACTCTCTTAGCATAAAAAGAAAAAAAGGGGCAAAAGCACTAAAAACTCCAAACTATGTCAACAGCGATACATTTACCATAATTTTTATTTTTTGTGATACAAAAAAAAAAAAAACCCAAACTTGTACCAGTATGTGGGGACCGTTAAAAATTTGCATACGTTGATGCCAATTAGCAAACATTGTCGACACAGTGCTAACATGGCTCAAGTGAAATAAAAACAACGTTATTTTGAATGAAAAATTATTTGATGGAATTTTAATGGAGGGCAAATGCGTCATACAGGTACAAGTTTTGGATTTTTTTTATATCACAAGAAAAAATTTAAGGTAAATGTATCAAAGTGCGTACAGTTTGGGGTTTGAATATAAAAAAAAAAGTTGAGAGTAAATATGTCTCATTGAATATAATCTGAGATTTTTTGTAATTTTTTTTCTAAAAATAAGTGAGAGAAATTGTAAACACTTGATTAGCAGCATGGTAGTAGAAGTCAATCTTTCTCTAGTCGCCTTAAGATCAATCCATATTCCATTGTCGTACGTAAATCCATCATTTGGGGTCGGCATGGAACATGAACAATTTGAAAAGCAAATAATTATCACAAATGCACAAGTGATTGGTGACTTGACCGCCCTCGTATTCTATTCCTACTTTTTTTTTTTTTTGGTAAGGGGTATTCTATTCCTACTTTCGTCTTATCACCATCCAAAAAACTTTATATCAGATCCATGGGACCTAGAATTTTTGTTCTTGGTCCGTTTTCACTTCAGAAAGTTGAAAGCGATAAGCACCATCAAGTTATGAGCAGCAGATGAAACTTCTTTGATCACTCCAAAATAAAGCAAAGAAACTAAGAATTTCTGACTTCGTTTTTGCCTCAGGAACGTAAATACACACTTGTGAATTCACATCATGCTGGACTTAGTGAAGAATATTCAAAACAAATAATCAAATCATTAGTACAATAAAAAATTCTTAATTCTGATTTGCCCTGTTCTCAGGCTCCCCGTCGAGATCATCTTTTTGGTTGGAAAATGTATGTCCAGACAACTTTAATAATGCATGGGCCAACGCAAGATTCTGTTCTCATCAACGAGGTGATTCGCCATGGGGTCCACATCCCGTGTTCTTCCATCCAAGTCATGTCTCCTCCATTATTTAAGCTAAAGAAATCTTGGCAAATAGATTGCTTTCTTCACGTGGATCGTCCTTTTTGTCTCCATTGCAGAGATTTTTCATATCTAGAATAACATTATCGTCCATTCCTGTCTATTATCCAATGTTATATTTTATTAATTCAATAAAACAAAGTCCACAAATTCGTATTTCTTCGTGTTAGATACAAAAAATTGCCCAACTTTCATTATTATTATTATTATTGTTATTATTATTATTATTATTATTATTATTATTATTATCAATTAGTGGCAAGTTCATTCGACCTCACCAACGAAGATTAGTGTATACTCGGGCATCTCCTTTTCACTGCACCTGAGAAGGACCCCCGCAAGTTTTATTGGATGTAATATATTGTACCCTGGTCTTGTGAACTGTTGTGCTGAGCTGCACTTGTTGAGCACGCAATGTTTGCAAAAGTCTATCTTCCAAATTTCATGCCCATACATAAGACCCTGCTCAGTCAAAATGTTCATGCCCCTCTCAGACGTTGGATGATAACCTTCAAAGTCTTAAGACATTTTAATAAATCGACATCCTCAATAGACTAATAATCTAAAAACCAATCCTTGTGTGATGTCATGTGATGTGTGAATCCAGAATTCATAATACACTCCTCTCTAGTCGAACTGGTAGTCCCACTCAAAACATACGACTCCGTTTGGCCCTTGTGACATTCGCGCCACTCTCCAATCTCTCTACTTTCTTTGGCTATGGACAATCCACATGCAATGTGCGCTCTTTCTGATAATTGTAAACATCTTAACGGCTTTTTTCCTTACTCTAAACTTCAATCTAGACTTGCTTCTTTTATAAGAACCCATCTTTGAGTTTTTGCCTTTGACCAACAAGCCCTCAGCGCCACTTCTGTGTTCATTGCTCTACAAAGAATAAAGCAATATCAGAGTCTACCACAAGCAGTATCATAGTCTACCATTAATCAATAATCTTGGCATGAAGAACCGTCGAATCAACAAAAGTTTCTTCTAGAGATATTTCAATATGTCTCCAACCTAAACATTATCTTACTTCAAGTTTCACCCGAACTGCATCTTCACTTGTCTCATTTATCTCTACAACCAAAACATTATCCCCCAGATTCAGCAGCATTATACACCTAGCCTTTTTCAAAATATTAACTTTTTCTTTTGCTTTCATAATTTGAAGAAATTTATCATCTCCCTCCAATGCTAAATCCAAATGCTATGGCTCTACCATCACACACATCTTAATGCACCATAGATTAAAATCATTCCTGCCAGTAAATTTCTCCAACTCAAATTTAATAAAATCCATAGCGATTATTGCATATAAATAAAATTTCTGAAATAATCAATCAATAAAATCCTTGCAACTAACGTGAAAGCGTGAACAAATGCACGATTCAAACGTGAAATAAAACTTAACCATATTGGATCGAGATGGTTCCACAATAGAAGATGACATTCACTTGAAGGCTCAACTATCAAGTGTTTCCGGATCCTAGAAATCCAATTCACAAGGAACAATCATAATAAATGAGTTTTTGTTTTTTTTCCTAATATTCTCAACTCTCTTGTAAAAACTTTCTAAACGTAAACGTAAAAAGGCCCCTAGGTGCCTCACCTTTGTCTACGTAGGGAAGCCCTCATTGGGAGGATCGCTCCCTAGGGGCTTCCTGGGATTGTTTTTGGGGAAGAATAGTGCAGCCTTTTAGGGCGCGCATAACAAAATTTAGATTTCTTTATTTCTTTATCTTTCTATTCCTTAGAACAAGTTTAGAACAAAAATCCATTTGGTTGCAATTTCATTTTTCTATTTCCAAAACATATTTCTATTTCAGAATTAGATTTGGAGCATAAATCAAAAGCTAAAATTTTTAGCTTTTCTATTTCTGAAACAAAAGTGAGAAATGAAAACTCTTCTCATCGTTTACTCTCGTCACTGCCCGCCACTCATGGCACGCCAGCCACCAGCTCATCGAACACCAATCATCACCCCTCTAGAATTAGAAATTTTATTATGTTATCAAACGAATTTCTATTTCAGAAATTGAAATTTTGAATCATTATCAAACGTATTTCTTTACTTAGAAACTCATCTAGGGAATTGAAATTTAAGAAATCAATTTTTGACAAGAAATTGATTTATGTTCCAAAAATGTTGTCATGCGTGCCCTTATTAATGAAGGTGTGGCTCTCTCTCCCCTAGCCCAATTTCCCAAGTTTATTTTGCTTCGCACCTAGGAGTGAAGGTTCCCCATCCTCTGTTGAGCGCAAACCCCTCTACGTTTGGTCGTCCGGATAATAATCAGGAAAGGATAGGATAAAGTAGGATATTAAATCCTTTGGATAATAAAGGCGGACATATCTAATCCTATCAAGTGTTTGGTGCACTTTAGGATAAGATTAAAAAATAAATATAATATTTATTTAAATTATAAAATTATAAAATTATAAAATAGAAAATTCAATTAATTAAAGGCCATGGAAAAACCCTAGATCTAGAAACTGTGGCCACTCCGCAGTGGCCACCATTGAAAACAGCAAGTGATATCTTCTCTTTTTGTTAAGTTCTTTATTTCCTTAAAAAAAAAAAAATCTTATCCAATTCGGGCTTATCCCACCCCCTCCCCCGGATTTTTTATCCGGCGTTTTATCCGGATATATCCAGGTTTGTCCGATCCGGTGGACATTCCCAAACATATGATAGGATAACAAATTATCCTATCCGGACTCAGATCCGGACTACCAAACGCAGCCTGGATGAGAGCAATTTAAGGATATACTGAGGTCCTTAGGGTTGTCACGAGTTGTGATTTATTAGGACTTCAAAATAGGGATTAAAACATGTTTGGATTGAGACTGCATTGTTAGGTCGAGTGTCCAAGAAAAATGCACCCGGACAACTGAACACTATTATTTCTACAAAAATTTTCTTCTTTTTTCTTTTTCTTTATTTATTTTCCTTTTTTCGACCCTCGTCAAGCTTGGAAAGAAAAAAATGGAAAAAAATCATATATTATATAAATTGTTAGCATTAGTGCCGGTCGTACTATGTAAGATGGTCGGCGTTCATATTAGTAATTTTCAGCTAAAATTGACCAAATAAACTCAGTTAACAAAATGTAAAAATATTTAAGACTCAGTTGATAAAATGTGAAAAATATTTATGACTCAATTAACGAAATTAAAATATTTATAATCGAAATGACAAAAATATAATGGGTTTATGATTTTTTGAATAATTTTTCACTAGTAACTTAGGTTGATGTAAAATCATCCGACGGAATTTATCAGTATCGTTCCACTTGTTATGCGTTAAAGAGACTTACCGAGAGAGATGTTCAAGTCAACTCAAGTCAAGGAAAGGGCACCATCAAAAGGATGGCCAGATTTTCAAAAGTTTACTCGTTACTTTTTTTCTGAATGGCCCAAGTACAGAAGACCCTGCTCACTGAAAATGTTCGTTCCTCTCACAGACATGTGGATGGAACTGTAGGAGCTAAGCCTATAATTGCCAGTCCCTAAAAGTAGTAGAGATTGCTTTCCTGCTTCCCCTACATGACCATCAGCACACCTATGAAAACCTTCAAAGGTTGAGAGCCTGAAATAAATTGACATCCCCAATAGATTAATATTCTGAAAATCAATCTATGTGATAGGTGAATTTAGAATTCAAGATCCACTTCTCTCCAGTTGAACTAGTCCCACTCAAAACATATGACTCCTCCCCTTTGGCCCAGGCAACATTTGTGTCGCTCTCCAATCTCTCTACTTTCTTTAGCTATGGACAATCCACTTGCAATGTGCCCCTCTTTCTAATAGTCATAACATCTTAACGGCTTTTTCATTACTTTAAACTTCAATCTAGACTTGCATATTTTATAAGAACCCATCTTTGAGCTTTTGCCTTTGACCCACAAGCCATCAGTGCCACTTCTGCATTCGTTGCCCTACAATTTCTTCCATCATTCTTTTGGAAAATAGTGCAAAATTCACTTCCTCTCATTAGATAACCACAAATTACTCTTAAGAATTGGATAAAGAATAAAGCAATATCATAGTCTGCCAATAGTTAGATATCTTCTCATCCACATTGCTCAGAATGTTAACGACTTTATTTAACTCATTTAGGTGATCCTAGATTGACATTCCTTTATCATCTTGGAGTGAATAACCGTTGAATCAAGAAATGTTTCTTCAAGAGAGATTTTGATACGTACAACACTTCAAGTTTTGCTCGACTTGCATTTACACTTGTCAATTTTATCTCTCCAACCAAAACATTATCCCCTAGATTCAGCAGTGTTATACACCTAGCCTTTTTTCAAAATATCAACTTTTTCTTCTACTTTCATGGTTTGAGGAAATGTATCATCTCCCCCAATGCTAAATCTAAACACTACGGCTTTGACATCACACACATTTTTGTGCATTGAGGATTAAAATCATTCCTGACAGTAAATTTCTCCAAATCAAATTTAATAAAATCCATAACGATAATTACATATAGGTAAAATTTCAAGAATAATCGATCAATAATAAACCCTCACAACTAATGAGAAAGCGTGAACAAACAATCTAACGAGAAATAAATTGCAGAAATAAAACTTAACCACATTGGATCAAGATTGTTCCACAATAATTAGCAAAATATATATATATATATATATTACAGTCACTTGAATGCTCAAACTCTCTAGAGTTTCCAATCCAAGATATCCAATCCACAAGGAAAAATCATAAGAAAGGAGTTTTCTTGCTAGAGCAAAAACGTGAAAGCTAAATCAGGGGACGTTGAACTGAAAGAAATGCTTCTCATAGCTCTAGAAAGGAAGGAGTTTTTGTTCAAAAAAAAAAATAGTTTAAAGTTAATTGAGCCGAAGGAGAATTGCCCGTGGAAAATTGTATGAAACTTAGGTTAATGTAAACTCATCCAACGGAATTTATTAGTATTGTTCCACCTATTATGCGTTAAAGAGACTTTTTGAGAGAGATGGGCAAGTAACTCAGGTCAAGGAAAGGGCACTATCAAAAGGATGGCCAGATTTCAAAAGTTTACTGATTACTTTTTTGTTCTGAATGGTCCAAAAAGAGGATGACAAAAGTAGCGTACTGAAATTAAAAAAATTAAAAAAAAGGGTACTGCATCTTTGGGACCGTAGTCCATGATGAGCCTCGTGATTGAATCTGTGAAACTTGATGTAAATTGATTGCTAAAGTGCATAATAATAAAATGATATTAATATAATGACAAGAACGACTATAAATAGTGAAAGGATTGGTGACATGATTACTCTTCTCTAACTTTGAGTCGAAAGAAGCTGTCCACATGCAAAAAAGGTCAAAGTTAAAATGTGAATAATAATAGTATAATGACGACAACCATGATGACTATAAAACGACGTTGACCGCGACGACTATATACAGAATGTTTGCGACATGATTAGTCTCCCTTAACTTCAAATTTTTTTTTTGGTCGGTCCCCTAACTTTAATTGAAAAGAAGCATTAAAAAATAAGGGCTAATACCACTAAAATCAACAAATTGATTATCAATTTAGAGTTTTCTATGATAAAAAAATTAATTTTAGATAAATTTATTATAAGTGTACCGGTTTAAGATTTTTCATAATATTAATCTAAAAAATAAAAGTAAAATTCTCTTATTAGAACTCAAATTCCTGCTTAGCTAGTTTCCCCACACGCATCATGATTCAAATTTCAGGATCTATACAAGTAGGGCATACCTCCTCTTTTGAAGTGTCAATATGTTGAGACATATCGAACACAATTTACATTTGAATCTCAACACCATGTAATGTTATGATCTAATTGCACATATAGAGTCAATATCCATATTTAAATCTCAAATTCATGCATGCATATATATATATTCAGATCTTCATACATATGTAAATTTCATTTTTTTTTTCACGAGTGATGGAAAAAGTAAAATTTTCATCACTAATAACAAAGACCTAGTTGTGGGGATCTTCGTCTCCTTCCGTGACTAAAACCAAGCCTTTAAAAAAAAAGAAAAAGAAAAGAATATCTAACTCGCACACGTCAATGAGCATTCTGTTACGTATTTAATAATTCATCTACTGAAGTTTGAGACTATCCATCAACCCAAATTCCAAGTCTTATATTGCACCAACAATCTCGATCAGAAATTCCAACCTATAGATGTGGATTTACGACACCACATAATCACAAACTAACTTTACCTTTTTATCTCAATGCGATGATGATTCTTCCCAGATTAAGAGATCATAATATTGATGTGCATGAGAATTCAAAATATCAAAATTATCAGCTTTGGTTCATTTTGTTGGAGATAAAAATGGAAGTCTAATATCTCATAACTAGATATTAACTCGCTTCTTGTGCGGATTATCATGCAAAACATACTTAAATGGAGCATGAAAAAAATTAAGCACAAATACAGCATTGTCTTACCGTATGATTAGTTGTAAAAGATAAATATCAAAAGACATTTTTTTTAACGAAAATGAGTTATGATAAATGAGGGTTTCACTTATATTTAATTATCCCTGAGGGACTGTTCTCTTTTTCTGTGCACACCCTAGTTCCTAGCACCAGTGAACCTCGTATAAATGTTGCCGCATGCATCATCTTCCACATTGCGACGCCATTATAGCTCTCTCTCTCTCTCTCTCTCTCTCTCTCTCTCTCTCTCTCTCTCAAATGGAGAGGTCAGCTGTGCTACTGATTTTGTGTGCGTGGATTGCTTCTCTGGTTCCGGGAGTAATGCTGCAGGATCAAGCCCACCAAGGTCTCTCTCTCTCTCTCTCTCTCTCTCTCTAAACCTTATAAGCTAACTGAGACACCAATCAGTAAACCATCTCCCGTCTTACCTACTGGGAAAATAACTATGATATCAAGACTTTGTTTAATCCATAGAAAAAAAAAATTCCAAAAAATGTTTTTGGATTTTCAGCGTTCATTTCACAAAAAATAAACTAGTTAATAAAAACGTTTTCCGCTATTAAAAAAAAAAACACTTTCAAAAGTGGGAAAATGTTTTTCACTTTTCAGAAAGTAGAAAATATTTTCCATAACTTCTCCTACCTTATTTTCTACGAACACATTTTCCTTTTATTTCTTATATTTTATTTTTTAAAATGGAATTTTCAATTTTTTTCCTTTTCTTTTTCAATTACTAGCCATAGAGGTGGTTGGCAATCAGCCATCGGTGAGCTTCGGTCTTGCCTCAAGCTGGCAAGGCAAATTCGACAAGCTAGGCTAGGTGCAGGCCTTGCCCAAGGTCGCCAAAGCCTCATCGACCTCTAATGAGGCTCGAGCCCCGCCCAGCTCACCAGATTTAGCTAGGCCCGAGCTCGTCAACCTTGGGTGAGTTCGAGCCTCACCTGATCCAACGAGGCATAGGCCGGCGAGGCTCCAACCTCATTGGAATCTAGAGAGCTCCAGTCTCGTGAGTCTTCATCGTAGCCGACGACCGATCAAGGCCAAGGAATAAGAAGAAATATAGAAAGAAGATTAAAAAATCAATAATAAAATTTATTAAAAATAAGTTCATGAAGAAAAAGATTTTTCTTATCGAACAGTGGAAAATATTTTCTAGTTCTTTTTCAAATTTTAGCTGAATATCAGAAAATGTGACAATTTTTCTAAAAATGGTTTCTTGGAAAACAATTTTCGAAAACACTATATTTTTCGTAAAATGAACGGAGCTTAATTATGACTTTGTTCGCATTGATTTAAGTAAACATTTACCAAATTTATGAACCCCTGTAATAGGTTTCATGACCTTCCTATGGTAGAGCCGTTGAGAGATCTAGAATATATCATCTGCCGTTCGACTACAACAAACGAAAGACACGACTCAACATTCAAGAAATAATAGGTTTGCATGTAGGAAAAATCAAGAAATAATAAATTTCACGTAGATCGCATGTGAAAATAAATAATACAAGTTTTTATGACATGATTGATTTTGTCTATCGGATTAGCCATCACCCATCGATCTAGTCCTAATCATATCGGGATAGTGTCTTTTGAATCTTTCATACGAGCTCGAAAGGCGGTAATTTGTTACATTTGGTACAGAAGAATCAATTTAAAAGGAATAACGACGGGAGGCACTGCACCTACAAATCAACATAAGAACTTACATCAATTCCTTTCTTCCATCTCTCTTTTCCTCTCTCCCTTCTCTTTCTTCGTTGAAGCTGGATCCTGGTTGCGGCCGGTGAGCCATAGCACATACTCAACCTTATCACCTCTCTCTCTCTCTCTCTCTCTCTCTCTCTCTGCGCGTATGCTTAGAGACGGGTCAAGGCGGGGCCAGATCTGACTCCATAGATGAAGAGAGATAGAGAGAGATGTGTTTTCAAGTTAGGATATTTGAATCGCGATAAGTTTATAAAGGAAGAAAGCATAATTGCCCCAGTTCTGCTGGAACTGTCATCCCATGTGCCAAGCGAGGGAATGTTCATTTATTCCATTTCAAGCTCACAAATCAAGAGAAAAACACAGACATTTCCCCCAATATGACAGTATACTTTGATATACAATAAAATAGATATTAACAAAATAATTGAGGTTATTTCTAGTTAGTATGATTTAAATTCATTAATTCTAATTTTAGAATAATGTCCGTTAACTTTTATAATTGTTAAACCATAATCGTGTTCTGGTAATATTACTTTTAAATATATACAAGCATGTATTATAGATTCTAGATTAAATCCATTGTAATTCTCGCTCCATTTTATTATCACAATATTATTCTCATAACCCAACAAGTAAGTTATTACTCTATGATTTACTATCCACATTTCTTTTATTAGAAGCAAATAATGAGATCAAAGTCCTACTTCCAATCCATTCTATCTATATTTCCGAAACTTCATTCTTCTATGTATCATATCAATCACAACACGATCCATTACTTGTGATTACTTGTGATGTGAACTTTCATTTGAAAGAAATGCTTCATTGCTCCTATATTACAGAACGAAGAGAATCCTCAACTTTGACTAATTAAAAACACGGTCTTATCTATTTTAAAAGATATATAATTAAAATATGAATGGATCTCGTTGGACGTGATCTCAATTCAAAATGAAAACATTTGAACTATTATTTGGAGGAGTCATAATTCTAAGGACTAATTATTCTATTTCATTTTTTGAGTTTCAAGGTTTCGTAAGTATCGATTGTGGAGAACAAGAACCATACCTCGACAAGAGGTACGGGATAAATTTTGTGGTGGACAAAGATTATGTAGACTCTGGAGAGAACATGATATGCGCAGACCTCATCTACCAGCAATACGATGCTATAACCAAGACTTTGAGGAGCTTTCCTAACGGAACAAGAAACTGCTACACCCTAAGACCAGACAATGGCAAGAGCAACACATACTTGATTAGGGCAACATTTTTGTATGGGAACTATGATATGAAGAACCAGATTCCTATATTCGACCTATACATCGATGTTAATTATTGGATGACGGTGAATACTTCCAATTATATGTTAGCAGAAGTTGTCTATGTGCCTCAAAGGGATTATATACAAGTGTGCCTCGTAAATATTGGTAAAGGAGTGCCCTTCATTTCGGCATTGGAACTTAGACCTTTGGACAATTCTCTCTATTGGAATGAATCAGGATTTTTTAGGGTTGCAGCTAGATTAGACATCGGAGGCTTAAGCGGGAACATCAAGTGAGTTCTCTTTTTATCTTTCTTTCTTCTTTTTTTTCTTTTTTTGCTAAAAAAAAATGAACAAATGTAAGCATATGTTATCTTTCTTGCACAATCTAAATATGCCGAGAAAGATTTGAATTTAACTTTAAAAAGTGTTAAGAGATTTTTTTTTTTTTTTAAGTATTGTGGTTATGTATATTAGTTCTGAATAATTATTTTGTACCCAGAATAGTAAAAGCTATAGATCGAAAATATATTTTCGTATCTATGTACTTTAGATGCATTGAAAAGCCTTCTTCGTTTGTCAAATTCTCAAGAGTGCTGTATTATTATCAAACATATCCGAAAATCGGACCGAACCTCATCTTCCGATTCGGGTAATAGGTAAAAAAAAAAAAAAAACGTTTAGGGTAACTGTTGGATATATTATTAATATAGTCCAAAATAATATGTTCACATACAAGCCCAATAGGTAAAAGCATGGTTATTTGGGTCCATATGGGCCGAAGCCCAATAACGTGCATATAAAAACTCTAGGGTTTCCCTACGCTGGAGGTAACACTGTTGAGCGTTCCAAACTTGACGTCTCTTGGTGTAATACTTCAAGCAACTACTTTTTCTCTCTCAAACCTATTACCTCCAACAATCTTGAAGTATTATCTTCGTGTGTCAGATTTGAGCGAGTAAAGTGTGTTCTTGAAGATTTCGTCAAGACGAACTCACGGCTGTAATTTACTTTCGATTTCGACGGTGATATTGGCCGGGATCTAAGTTTGAAGATTCGGGTGACCGAAATCTTTGATTCAAAAACCCAAAAATTATAGCCAATTTAAGAGAGTGAAACCACTTGGGCTTTGATCTACTCGTCGCTACGAACGTTTTGAGTGGTCACTCGCGTCAATCGGAGATCGGACGAAGAAGTTACGTCACCCGGAAGTTTCCATATGAATTTCTAGCGAATTTTGGGGATGAAATTTCTAGCGAATTTCGGGGGGCGAAATTTTTCAGCAAGTTTCAGCAACAAGGGCAGTCCATCTTAAGGTTTTTGGGCGCTCCAGATCCGTTTTTGGGGTTTGTTTTGGCAAATTCCATCTCTACAGAGCGGTTTGATCAAGGTTAGGGGAGTTATTCAACTTTGTTACTCTGAGGACTTCAAGGTGCACTCTTTCTAACACTTTGCTTTGATTAAAATGGCAAAGCGTAGTTCCTATGATATTATAAAGTTACAATCTTTTGATGTTACTGAATTTCATGGCTGGAAATTACATGTTCAATTTGGCATGAAAGAACGTGACATATTCTATACAGTATTGAACGATTTTACATCTACCACTGAAGATGTGAATGAATATCAATGGAACAAAGATGAGGATTTTTGTAGAGATTACTTGTTGAACTCTCTAAATCCTAATTTGGCTATGACTTATAGTGAGTATAAGACGGCGAAAGAGATATGGGATCACTTGAACGCTCAGTTCCAAAAACAAGAGGGGTTATCTAAAACCCTCCTAGCGGAGAAATTTTTTGACTTTAAATTCACTATGAATTCAAGCATCACCTCTCAGTTAGTTGAATTTGAGAACATGAGGAACAAGCTGAAAGATGATAATTCTGATATGTCCGATAATCTCTTTGTTGGTCTTGTGTTGAGCAAACTGCCAACTGAATGGAGTTCTTTCAAGACTGAAATGCACAGACTGAAGGTACAGATGGGACTGGATGAATTAAAGAGGTATATTCACATTGAGGATCAAAATATCACTAGGAAGAATTTGGAACAAGTGGGACAACAAAAGTCAGTTGCCAACTTAGTTTCACACTCTAATAAACCTCAGAAAACGTCCAAGTCACCAAAAGGTGAATCCTCTTTACAGTTAGAGGCCAAAAAGACTATCTTCCAAAAGAAGAAGAAGGGCAAGTGCCATAACTGTGGAAAGTGGGGTCACTGGGCAGCAGAGTGTAAGTTACCAAGGAAGCCAAAGAATGACACACCACATAATGAGGCCAATATGCTAATTAGAGGATCTGAGCCTCGAGCCTTTATTGGAATGATAAAGAATGGAAAGGCCAGCATCTCTTCTGAGTGGTGGTTGGACAGTGGCGCTACTTGTCATGCTACAAATGACAAGAATTTACTCACTGAGGTCATAGAAGTGAAAGACACTGTGGAAAATTGCAATGGTGGTGAGGCAAAGGTGACTCATGCTGGAACTGCAAATTTGGTGCTTTCTTCAGGTAAATTACTAACTCTGAAACATGTTAGAGTAGTACCTTTACTTAAGAAGAATTTGATATCTATGAGTTTACTTGATAAAGCTGGTATGTCTTTTTCAACTATGAATGGTAGAGTAACTTTATCTCGTTAACTCATATTATTTTGGTTGTGCTTTCATGGTTAATGGCATGTATAGGTTGAGTTTAAATGCTGATAGCATAAACCATGTGAATTCTACTTTGATTGATCCAAAGTTGCTACACAATAGACTTGGACATGTGAATTACAGGAAAATGCAACATTTAGCTAAAACTCATAACATTCCATTAGATACTTCTATTCGATTTGATAAGTGTGAAGTGTGTGCACAGGCTAAAATCACTAGAAAACCCTTTAAATTGGTTTCTAAAAGCACACAACTTCTTGAGCTAATACATTCTGACATTTGTGATTTTAGAAATTACATTACTAAAGGTGGTCGGAAGTATCTAATAACATTCATAGACGATTTTTCTAGATATTGTCATGTCTATTTGTTGAAATCGAAAGATGAGGCATTTGAAAAATTTAAGATTTTCAAGTCTAGAGTAGAAAATCAACTCAACTTGAAAATTAAGAGGTTTAGGAGTGATAGAGGAGGAGAATATACTATGTCAAGGTTCAAGGAATTTTATGCTTCAGAAGGTATAATACTTGAAACCACTTTGCTCCTTATTCACCCCAATCAAATGGTGTTGCGAGCGTAAGAATAGAACGTTAACTGAAATGTTAAACTCTATGTTACTTACAGGCTGGCATGCCTTCCTCCTATCGGGGAGAAGCAGTTCTAACTGCTAATCACATATTGAATAGGTTGCCGCACTCTAAGTTGTCCATGACACCTTATGAGATATGGCATAAGCGCCCTTGTAGATATGATACTCTTAAGACTTGGGGGCTGTATTGCTTATGTAAGTATACCAGATCCTAAAAAACCTACGGTGGGATCTAGAACTATTACTTGTGTATATCTAGGTAGTGCAGAAGATAGCGCTGCAAATAGGTTTTTAGATCTATCTACTAACACAGTGATAGAATCTAGAGACGCAGTGTTCTTTGAAAACAAGTTTATCAGAGATCAAGGCTTGAATGTTTCTGGATCTACAGATATGATTTTAGAATCTCCTGTAGAATCTGAAGCAGGCCCTTCTGACACTAATTCCACACAGTTGGCAATTGAACCAATTCCAATTAGAGTATCTACAAGAGAAAGAATTCCTAAAAGTTTTGGTGAAGACTTTGTTGCTTACAATCTTGAGGATGATCCATTCTCCTATCAGGAAGCGATGAGATCTAGGGAATCTCTACGTGGCGAAGCCATAGATGATGAAATGAGCTCTACGCTACGAAATCACACTTGGCAGCTAGTAAATTTGCCAAAAGGGGCTAAAGCTATAGGCTGTAAATGGGTGTTGAAGAAGAAACTGAATAGTGATGGATCAATAGCCGTGATACAAAGCACGCTTAGTAGCTAAAGGCTATAAACAACGAGTGGAATAGACTATTTTGATGTCTATTCACCTGTGTGTCATCTATCAACTATAAGAATTCTTCTTGCTTTGGCATCTATTGAACACTTTGTAGTTCATCAAATGGATGTAAAAACAGCTTTCTTAAATGGAGATTTAAATGAAGAAATTTACATGGAACAACCGGAAGGATATGTTATGAAAGGTCTTGACGACAAAGTTTGTAAATTAAATAAATCTCTATATGGTCTTAAACAAGCACCTAAGATGTGGCATCTTAAATTTGATGAAGTGGTAAAGAGGTATGGCTTTTAGTCTAGTTATTTAGATAAATGCCTTTACCATCGTTCTATGTCAAATAAGATAGTCATCATTTGCTTGTATGTTGATGACATGTTAATTCTTGGTTCCGATCATTCTGTAGTGAGTGACGTGAAAGCTACTTAGCTAAAGAATTTGACATGAAAGATCTTGGTATTATTAATACCATTCTTGGTATGAAAGTAAGCTTTGAACGGCAAGTCATCTCCCTTGGCCAGACTCATTATATTGAGCAGCTACTTTTACTTGGGGATACGATAAGTGTAAACCGAGTGAGACACCATATGATTATAATAATAGACTGAGTCCTAATGAAGGGACCAGTGTGGATCAGTTAAAGTACTCGAAACTGATTGGTAGTCTCATGTATGCTATGAGTTGCACTAGACCCGACATAGCCTTTATAGTTGGTATGCTGAGTCGTTTTACTAGTAATCCTAGTAAAGAGCATTGGGATGCCCTTAATAGGCTAATGAGATACCTTAAAGGTACTAAAGATGCTCTTTATTATTCTGGTTATCCTCCAATTGTGGATGGATATTCTGATGCCTCATGGTGCTCAGATATTGGAAATAGTAAGTCCACTAGTGGGTATGTATTCACTTTGGGTGGAGCTGCTATTACTTGGAAATCCAAACGACAGACTTGTATTGCATTGTCGTCTATGGAATCGGAACTTTTTGCTTTAGCCTCAGCCGGTGAAGAGGCAGAGTGGATAAAGAATCTGGTTATGGATATTCCTTTGACTCGGCTAAAGATTAATTCTTTAAGCCTATTTTGTGATAATCAAGCAGCTGTCCAAGTCGTCAATAATACTCTCTTTAATTCAAAGAGAAGACATGTGAGACTGAGACATGCGTTGTTGAATTATCTGAGAGAACAAGGGGTTATCACCTTGATCGATGTGAGATCGAAGGATAACATAGCCGATGCTCTCACCAAAGGTATGCCTAAAGATCGATTATTCAAAACGTTAAGGAACTGGGGTTAAAGACTATATAGGCAAGTCTTAACTACCATTTACTTACCTGTGTTTTGAATTATCAAATATTTCTTTATTGGCTACACCGATAAGCACAGTTTATATGTTTCATCGATGTTCACAAATTGCTTGACTATTTGAAGAGGGTGAGTTGTCTCATTCCAAATTTGATGAAGATGACTTTAACCTAATTCAAATGTTCTATCTGGAAAAATTGTGTCATTCCAAACTTGATGATACAATTCAACTAGATTGGACTATTCTTTTTGGTTAAATGATCTCATTCCAAACTTGATGCTAGATTATTTGACTTTAAGGAATCAGTAATTGTGACATTCCAAATTGAAACATAGAAACAATTGTTTACATAAGAAGCCTATTTGTCTTGTTCTTAATTGAAACTTGACATTACATGACTAGGTTGTTGTAAGTGACTTGACTATTGGTCTTGTTCTTTGAAACTAGACAATAGTTATTCTCCTACAAATAAACTTAAGTTGATGGCTCTTTGTAAATCACATTGTTTAGGTCTTGTTCATAATTTATGAAACTGGCTTGATGCTTATGACATGATATTATGATGCTTTATGACATCAATATATGTTCTTCTCCGCCTGATGGAATGGTGCTAAGTTTTTATTCAATTGATTGAATTCATGATAATATGAAATTCATATTTGATATTCTATAGAGGATGGCAGAGATGGAGGAGAGCTTAATGAGTGGAATCTTGACCAGGATGACCTACTTGATGAATGAATATATATCACTTAGTGCGTGTGGGGACTTGACAGTTTACCTGCTATTGCCTATTTTGATGAAATCCATTTACTTGAGACTTGCATTTTGCTATTTCTATTTTGTGGACATTATTATGCTTGTTTCTTATATTTGTAAGGCCTTAGACTATTTTGACTGGCCTACTTATACTTGATTAATATGCATATATTGGTTGTGAACTGAATCTGAGAATTATTTTGGGATTTGAATTTTAATCTCGAACAGATTCATGATAAGAATGATTCACTTATTTAGTTTGCACATGATGATTTAGTTTAATACTTTATTGCTGGAATACTCTTTGACCGATCCGAGTTGATTGTCTTGGACTGAATGTGGATGATTCATGTTTGTTTGAACATTACACGACCAACTTATTGGATTGTGCTGTATGGTGAACATAGGAGGAGATTGTTGGATATATTATTAATATAGTCCAAAATAATATGTTCACATACAAGCCCAATAGGTAAAAGCATGGTTATTTGGGTCCATATGGGCCGAAGCCCAATAACGTGCATATAAAAACTCTAGGGTTTCCCTACGCTGGAGGTAACACTGTTGAGCGTTCCAAACTTGACGTCTCTTGGTGTAATACTTCAAGCAACTACTTTTTCTCTCTCAAACCTATTACCTCCAACAGTAACATCTTCAGTTCGGACCCAAACCGAACTGAAAAACATTAAACCAAATGCTCTCTTGCTCCTAGAGAAAGCAAAGCCCTTTAGCACAGTCTTCATCCCCTTGTGGTCTGCACCTGGATCACCAAGAGCAGGCTCTCGACTCCATCCTCTTCATGTGCACCTCGATCAAAATCTTGGTCTCCCTGTCTTGCCGCCACTCCTCCAGCCCGCGCACTACATCGTGGCCGTGAAGCTGGTCCTTGATTTTCTTGATGAGGCCTTCCTGTGCTCGACCTTGTGCTCGTCTTGCTTGAGACTTCCTCCTCCCAAGTGGAGGGTTTCTTCGGTCTTTGGTATAATTCCTCAGATTTCCTTTGATTTGGGTTTGGTTCTGCGTTGATCGGGTGAGGTGAGTGCTCAAATGGAGGCAAAGTCAAAGATGACCAAGAGAGGAAATAGCCTGGTTTCTCTTATATGTGGTGAAAGCTTTGAGGCATGCATCTCGGAGAATTCAAGGGATATAACAAAAATGTTTGGATAGTTGAAGATAGGCTATAATCCTGTAGCTTCTACTCGAGGAAGACAAAATATAGAGAATGAATGGATTGAATCTCCGAGTGCTGATAATCAAGCTTGATGAATACTGCGGGTGGCTACATTGATATTCTTGCAATCAAAATCCATTAATCTTCATCCAGTCCTCAGAAGTCTCCAATGTCCTGTAAAGCAGAGAGGAAAGAGGATGGTTGCAAAGAGTGGGTGAAGGAAGAAAGAGAGAGAGAGAAACGGGGATGGTTAGAGATAGTCGGGTTTACGGTCAGAAGAGAGAGAGAGAGAGAGAGAGAGAGAGAGAGAGAGAGAGAGAGAATAAGGATGAGCCGAGTCTAACTGTTTTCGGTTCGGCTCTTATATTGGGGGTGCTCTAATTTAAAATATTTACTTAAAATTAAAGACTTTCTCTATAGAGGAGGCCGATGAGTCAAACTAATAGGTGTTTTTAAGGGTCCTATGGAATGACCTCAACCCCTTAATGACCATTGGATGGAGAAAAGAATAAGTCTCGCCTGTCGTATAGCCTAGCCGTATGTTTTTGTGCATTACGGTTTATGAAAAATAGGCAAGGATTACAACAAGTTACAACCCGTGGATTGGTGCACAGGGACCGTAAGAGTCCCTTTGTGTCAGCTTTTCGGGCGTGAATGATTTAGTACTAGAGACTTCATTTTTTGTTACTAAAAGTTACGGGGAGTAATAATTGAACGAATAATCACCCAATCGGAGTTTAATTTAGAGACAATGGCCTCGAAATCGGATTGGCGGCAAGTGCATTTGAAAATTTCATTTGATAATTGGCATATGGAACATACTCTGCGGACATTACATTGGCATCACAGGAATTTTGTGAAAATGTCCCACCCAGGTACCCGGACGATGTTTATGATCGCATCTGGAATAATCGGACCTTTCCTGCCTGGAGTATGCTCGACCAGGAGGCGTCCGCCTCAGATTTATCCAACAACTACAGGTCCTATAAGGTTCCAGGGGACGTCCTCCAGACCGCTCAAATTCCTATAGTCTATTATCTAATTTCACCCAACGTGACGGCTAAATGGATTGTTTACTTCCATTTCGCCGAAACCCAAATCTTGCCGAGTGGCCAGCAGAGGAGTTTTACGGTTTCCACAGGAGATGGGCAATTCATGCGGACGGTGAGGCTCGAGTACTTGAAGTCAGTGACCGTAGTTTCCCCTCCACTCTCCGGGTCCAATATCAGGTTCTTATTCAACGCAATAACGGGGCAGTCTGGATATCCGCCGCCGATCATCAATGCCATGGAGATCTTTCAAATTCAAGAACTTCTGAATGTATCAACAGCTCAAGATGATGGTAATCTTTCGCGCTTCTACTTTTGCTTGTGCTAGTGCTACCATAGATATTGTGAAGTACAGCCTTGGCATGAATAACATAGAGACAGTTTTGGCTTACTTGGCTTTCGTATAAGGTTGCTGAATTGAAAGAAAGAGAAACCCCGTTTTGGAAGTAATCATTTGTTTAATAGGTATATATCACATTCGACACTCTAGAGACTAGAAGAGTACACTCACACTTCTCTAGGACACTCTTTAAAGTTCAGATCTCCCAGGACTCTTTACATGCAAACTCTAGGAAGCTAATTTTTTATACTCACTTGCCTTGGCTCCAATTAAAGGGGCTCGCGAATTTACAGGAGATGCATGAGGATTGTTGGACATGATGTTATAAAACTGCAGTTTCGTGGTAAGGATAAGCCAAGTGTTTTGTGGTCATTCAGAGTGCATGGTAGAAATCCACGGTGAAAATTTAGTTTATAGATGGTTGTGGACTAAAACAACCTGGAGATAGCAAAAGAATCCTCTTCAAGTGAGCTTTGAATTATTGTAGTTGCTGATTAACAGGCTATTCCTTGCTTAGCATAGATTTTTATTGTAAAATCACTTCAAATTGCACATGGAAGTTGTTTTCACCAATTCCTTAATGTTATCATTCTTTAGAGAGTGAAAGATGAAATTCAATGCATGACTTTTGGCTGCTCGAAATCCCCATCTACAATCCTTCTCTTGAAGCAAACTGATCTTGTTGCATTCTAAACTACAGTCAAAGCTCTCACCGACACCAAGGCAGAGTATGACGTGAAAAAAGATAGTTGGCAAGGTGATCCATGTGTACCAAGCAAATTTGCATGGAAGGATCTGAATTGTAGCTATGGAGATCCTCCGAGGGTTATTATGCTGTGAGTCTCCTTGCCCTATTTCCTGTTGGATGATGCCAATACGGCGGGTGAAACTTTAAAAGAATTCTCTTTTCTTCATGAAGAATTGAAGGCTTTTCCTCATTCTTCTTGAGAAATTGGAAGTTCATTCCTCTATATGACTCCATTAATCTATAAAAACTCCTTCATTAGTCGTGAGCTTCTCCATTTTAATCTTAGGTTACACTGTGTTCTCCACAGTTGAGTGCATAAACTTTTGTGTATCGAACCAATATTACCGCTTTTGTGAACACGGCAATGACACAGTTTCCTCTCATGTGATTGATTATGGGCAGGAACCTGAGCTCCAGCAATTTGAGGGGCAACATCCGTTCTTCACTATCAAATCTATTTGAATTGGAGTCCTTGTAAGTATTAGCCCTGTGAGGCCCTTATTGAGTTGATGGTGTTTTAGGATTGAGAGCCCTTTAGACCTTCGTTGTATCGATCTTGCGTTCAAATGTCTGCTTAGGACAATATTGGAAAAAAGTATAACCATGGTGATTTAGGTAGTGTTTTCAACTTTACATTTCCATGGGGGTCAACTTTTGTTCGGTAGATTTAGGTAGTGTTTTAAGGGCGAAGATTTTATAATTTCTGTTTGAATGTGTTGGGACATCCTAGTTCTTGCTATGGAGCTCATTCTTACTTGTTCTGAAGAAAAAGTTGCTTTGGAGGCTTCAAGAGGCAACGTTTACCAGAGGAAGTTTATGTGGAGCATCAATTTTAAAGTAGTGCAGCAATATTTTTGGCCTCTTTGGCTTAAAATGTTTTTTTTTTTATTCATAATCTCAAAATTTTTTATGAGATCTATTGACTTGTTAACTACACCAACTCGCTTTGTTTTAGAGATTTGTCCAACAATGAACTTACAGGAACCATACCGGAAACTTTGGCAAATTTGCCAAAGTTGAGAACTCTGTAAGTTAATGTGCCTTAGTGGCGCCCTGAAAAATTGACAAAGAATAGATCTTTATACATAGTTATGCTTTGCAGGAATCTAAGCGGAAACAAGCTTAATGGTTCAGTTCCTAAGGCTCTTAAAAGGAGGCTTGAAGACGAGACATTGGACTTGAGGCTTGTTTCTCCCTCCCTCCCTCCCTCCCTCCCTCTCTCTCTCTCTCTCTCTCTCTCTCTGTCTAGAAAGAAATCTATATAACATGTATTATTGTGATTCAAAGCAAATATGAAAGCCAGTTGTGATCAACTTGTAGGCAAAGCAATTCAATAAATATAACTTTACCTACTTACTTTTGTTGCAGGCTTGACAATAACCCCGATCTTTGCTGGGCAAGTTCTTGCCCAAAGAGGGAGGCTAAAAACTCCATCTTGATCCCATTGGTTGCATCGGTTTTAGTCGTATTCACAGTCATCTGTGTGTTGACTATTGTGTTGATCAGAAGGAATCAGACAAAAGGTAACTTATTCTTTTACTTCTCTTTCACAGCATATTTACATGAAATTAAACAACATGTCTTGATTATCTAGTTGAGAAAATATCAGTGGCAACTTGATCCCTGTTCTTACCTTTATAAGAGCACTCTTTTACAATAAAATCTACATTGCGATCAAGCCTAACAGATGATTTTCTTGAATTAGAAGTTCTTTCTAAAGAATTTCATTTCACAAAGCAATCCTAAGAGATTGAAGATAGACTGAACAGACAACAAATCAGAGTTAGTTTCATCAGCATTATGATTTTTGACAGAATTTATAGCAGAAGTGTCATTTAGACAGTGATTTGTAGAGGAAAAGCATTATAGATGTGTAGTATCATATGTTCTATTCCCTATTTCTTATGCCCTAATGATGACATATTTTCGGGATGAACTTTTATCTGTTGTCTCTTGTAGTGGATACTACTTCCTGCATCATTTTTCACACATTCAGCTGAACTCGTCCACTTTATTGCATGTCAACTTGTCTATGCCACATCCAAGTGAACCCCTTGCTTATTGGGCTCTAATGATTCGCTTCATACGGCTGCACTAGTGTATTTTCAACATTTTGTAAGGTTCAAAGACAAGTCTCCAAGGAAGGAAACAAGAATCAAGTATGAAAATAGTATTATTAAGCCTACCACACGACACGCATGCAGTAAAATTGTTACAACTTAAGAATACATTTTGCCCCTGATCAGTCTAATGCACAAGTTTTTACAACATTCTAGGATAATTTAGTTGAGAGATAAATAGCCGACTTCTACGTTTTCACCGCCACAAGAGCACGTCGTTTTAAAATCTCACACACATTGCAATCAGGCTTAAGGCAATTTTTCCTTGAATGAAAGCAAATTCTGGCAAAGCCACAGAGTGATCCTAACAAACTAAGAGAATATATACATACTGGGATCACTAAAGCCTAGTTGCAGGCATCAATATTATAAAAAAGTTCAAAATATCATCATACTAAGCATTATCTACCTATATATTTATCTAAATATTTGTATTGTTTTCTATCTCTACTTGCATTAGTATGTTAGTACTGATGTAATGTAAACTGATTCGTAATAATTTTGTAATATAATGAAGGACTGGAGAAATTAAAATCTTACAACAGGGTTGAGATTTCGAGGATCATCAATAACGCATCTAAAACTGGCGAAAACGGCAGCGAGGTTTTGAAAAAAAACAATAAAGCGACAAAAATTGGCGAAGGAGCATTTGGAGTAGTACATCTCGGTACTCTAGATGATGGCACCAGCGTAGCTGTCAAGGAGCTCTCTAAATCATCATGGCAAGGGCGCAAGGAATTCCTGGCTGAGGTTAGATACAAATGACCAATCAGATGCTCGTTTAGGAGCTTGCTCTCACGTTGTGATACTGCCAACGTAAAAAGCACTGTCTTGAATTTGCAGTTAAGACTCTCATCGAGGGTTCACCATGGAAATTTGGTTTCCTTACGTGGATATTGTGATCACTGCAAAAAAATGGCGTTAGTATATGAATTCATGGCCAATGGAAATCTGGAAGAACACTTATCAGGTACTTCATCATTATCCCGTATGTTTTAATTTCTCTATAATAACTCTGCAAAGATATGATGCAAAGACATGTTAATTTAAAAGGAAAGAAGCCAAATGTCTTGACTTGGAGTGAGAGACTGCAAATTGCTTTGGATGGAGCACACGGTATGTGAATCATATCCACCACTGCATTTCTCTCTTCATGGCTTCGGTCTGGTTAAAGGAAGTGTTTTGCCAAAATTACAGGTCTGGATTATCTGCATAATCATTGCAATCCAGCCATTATCCACAGAGACTTGAAGGCCTCAAACATCTTGTTGAGTGAAGAAAAGGTAGCCAAAATATCTGACTTTGGCCTGTCAAGAGCTTCCACAACCAAAAGTGGTGGTTATAAGTCATCTACTCCTTTAGGCACTGAGGGCTACCTCGACCCTGAGTAATGTCTGAAACTCAATCTCCTTATAATCTCTGACATTCCCAATGATTTCATCTTTTGCTTCGCAATTATCAGTATCCCCTACTTGGTACTAGGTTACACATACAGTGTTTATACTTCAGAGGTTACATCTTTTTCGACTTTCTTAGTGGCTATGATGAGGATTCCACTGAAAAAAGTTCAGCATGGATACATGACTCGAGAATTCAAAGAGAAGCCTTATCGTCCATGCTCTTATGTCTTCTGCAGGTATCAGCAACGCTCTTACAGCTTAAACAAGAAAAGTGATGTTTACAGTTTCGGAATTGTGCTCTTTGAGCTGATCACAGGACATCCGGCGATAATGGATAGGCCTGGGAGAAAAATCGTGCGCATACTTGAGTATGTGACTCCGTTCATCGAAAATGGAAATATACTGGGACTTATGGATCCACATCTGGAACGAAAATTCAACATCGACTCAGCTAGGAATGTGGTAAAAATTGCGGAGTCATGTACCAGAGAAAGATCGGCTGAAAGGCCGGACATAAGTGATGTATTGAGGGAACTGCAAGGATCTTCAACAAGAGAATTGGCATCCGAGACAAAGTGGGAGGAAGGAAAACCAAATGAGCAACTCGGAACGACCTCATCAGAACTTGATCCGCCTACTGGAGCCATGGCAAAGTAGTTAAGTTCCGTCAGGATTAGTCCACTCTTGTTGCAAAACTATGGAAACTCCTAGTACTATCGAGTCGGTGTGTTTTAAATTCATCTTCGTGTATAGATATGGATACCCGGAGGCTTTTCTTGTCTTCATGGTCATGAGTGTGGAATTTCATCCTCTGTTTTTCCTTCTCATCTCTTTCTGGGCAATTCACCCACTTTGATTTGTACCGAGATGTCTTAAAATCGTATGACTTGGTCTGCATGAAAATTGACAGAGGACAGTCGCAGCCTCTTGTTGAAGATCACCGCCTCTCTCTCTCTCTCTCCTGGAGTTCTCTAGAACTTTCTCTAGAGTTCTCCATATCTCACTCTCCCAGATTTCTCTAGAACTCTCCCTTCTCTAGAATCTTCTAGCAAAATCCATAAGCTGCGCCACTTCTAGACTTCTCCATAGAAATCTAGTTGTTAGGCTATAATAAAATAGTACTTCTAGAATAGTGTAGAAAGTTAAGAAAGTCACCGACTTTCCACCCTATAAATAGGAGCAACTTGCTCCTCATTTGTGTGTCCAACTAAGAGTGTGTGAGTAAGAAGTCCAAGGGGGTGTGTGGGTGTATGTGTAGGGGTCTTGAGAGTGTGTTGAGTAGAGTGTGCTATGTATGCACGGGAGTGAGAGAAATTGTGTAGAGTTGTTTGAGTATTATATGTGGTATGAGAAATTATTGTGATAGTGAAAGTTATATTTGAACCACGTTTCCGCAAGGTTCAACAAGTGGTATCAGAGCAGGTCATCGGAGGCCGTGAGAAGACAGTGGTCGGGGACCGTTGTATGTGAGCAAGGCGGTCAGGGATCGTCGAGCCAAGGAGAGAAGAAGCGAAGGGCGTCGGAGTTCTACCAATGCACAATCTGGGATTGTGAAGTCGGTTGGTCCGGGACCAGGCTTACTTGGTATAGTGCGGGGCATTATACTCAAGTCACCATGGTGGATTTCTCGAGTCCGGTGAATGGGATGGAGAAGCACAATGATTTTGATTATAATAATTGGAGTACCCGCATGCGGTATTATTTGCTTGGACAAGATTTATGGGATATTGTTGGCGGCAACAACACCACACCACCCACAAATGATAGTGATTTAAGAAAGTGGAACGTCAAGTCAGGTAAGGCTCTTTACGTTCTTGCCGTGACTGTTTATGATGAATTATTACCACACATAAAGAGTGCGAAGACCCCGAAGGAGGCCTGGGATAACTTGGCGACGCTGTTTACAAGGACAAACGATGCCAAGTTACAATGCCTGGAGAACGAGCTCCTCTCAATCTCGCAACAAAGTATGACGGTAAGTCAATACTTTTCTAAAGTTAAATCTATTTGCGAAGAAATTTCAAAATTAGATCCTGAGAATGCCATCTCTGAGACAAGAATGAGAAGAATAATGATTCATGGGTTAAGGTCGGAGTATAACGGTATTGTTACGGCCACTTGTGGATGGGCAAATGAGCCAACTCTAACTGAGTTGGAAAATATATTGGCCAATCAAGAGGCCTTAGATAAACAAATCCCTAAGGTCTCAATTAAAGAGGATGAAAATGCCATCTTTAGTAATAAAAGAGGGTTCAAGGGCCAAAATAGAAATAGAGCAAGTGCAAGAGATGGCAAACCATGGAAAGATCATGGAGATTGGTGGAGGCAACCCGAAAGGAAGGGTTATCAGCCAGGGGGAGCTCGTCAAGATCGTGACGACGACAATGACGAAGATAAGAGCAACAAAAGGCGTAGCAAACGGTGCTATGTTTGTGGCAAGATAGGACATATTGCCAGATTCTGTTGGTACAGGCAGGAAGAAGGAAATGTCGTCACTTCCTGCAAGAAAGAGATTGAAAGCAAAGAAGAATGGGACTTTCAAGCGCCTGTTGCAATAAAGGAACGAGAAGAGCTTGCAACAGCTTGTATAGTTGAGTTGGATAATTCGACAAGTTCCATCACGACCCCGAATAAGAGCAAGCCAAGGGAGAACTCGAAGAAGCAACTAACAACGCCAAAAAGCAGTCGTGAAAAGAAACTGCAAGAGATGCAGGAGATGATAAAGAAGCTAAAAGTTAAGAATGCAAAGATGGAGAATATGTTGAAGAAAAGGGATGAGATGATCAGGCAAAAGGATCGAGAGCTCAAGGCAAAAGAAAGGGAGCTAGAGAAGTTCCGATGTGAGTTTAAGAAGCCGCAGAAGCTTCAGGATCTCAACCCCACTATAATGTTCCCAATTGGTTATGCTGAGAGAGATATCAAACACATGTTTGAAGAAAGGAGGCCATCTACACCCTACATCCCATGGTGCAAGGATAGGTGGAATAAGATCGAGGAGAAGAATAAATTTTATGAGAAAAAGGATCAAGAGGTCTACATTCAAGTGCTTCGGATGGGACTGAATCGGTTGAAGCACGAAATGAAAGCCATGAATGAGAGGGTTGATCAAGTGAGTACCAATCTCAAAATTCTTAGAGGAGATATGTTGAATACGAAGACCGAATTGAGTAAGAAGGAAAAGGAGACTAAAGGACAGAATGAATTAGCATTACAAAAATTCAAGAATCACAAGACTCAATGGAAAGTCGCAGCAAGAGAAGCATTTGAAGATGAAGCCATAGAGCCATCCACATCTGAGGAAGCTTCACAATATGCTGAATGGAGGAAGACAGTTGAAGAGTCCAAAAGCAATTTCAGCACGGCTACTATATCAAGAGAGAGTAGTCGGTGAGGGGGAGTGTTGAAGATCACCGCCTCTCTCTCTCTCTCCTGGAGTTCTCTAGAACTTTCTCTAGAGTTCTCCATATCTCACTCCTCCAGATTTCTCTAGAACTCTCCCTTCTCTAGAATCTTCTAGCAAAATCCATAAGCTGCGCCACTTCTAGACTTCTCCATAGAAATCTAGTTGTTAGGCTATAATAAAATAGTACTTCTAGAATAGTGTAGAAAGTTAAGAAAGTCACCGACTTTCCACCCTATAAATAGGAGCAACTTGCTCCTCATTTGTGTGTCCAACTAAGAGTGTGTGAGTAAGAAGTCCAATGGGGTGTGTGGGTGTATGTGTAGGGGTCTTGAGAGTGTGTTGAGTAGAGTGTGCTATGTATGCACGGGAGTGAGAGAAATTGTATAGAGTTGTTTGAGTATTATATGTGGTATGAGAAATTATTGTGATAGTGAAAGTTATATTTGAACCACGTTTCCGCAAGGTTCAACACCTCTTACTTACAAAAATGACGCAATTCAAATATTGCCGCAGAAGTCGCCATCTCTTGGTACGAGTTTTCTCTCTTTCTTTTCTTTTTTTCGATATTATGTAAAAGAATCTTATACATTGCAGCGGGAGTGTAATAAAATAATTACACAAGCAATGTTTATGCACCAACACATATACCGTTTTTAAATTTATGACTGCTTCTGTATAGAATGTTTTAGATTGACGGTGTACATTACACAAATACAATCCAAAGAAGAGATAATACAGTCATGAAATGAAAAGGCTATATACTCTAATCAACCGTACTACAATGACTATTGGCGTTACCTAGATGCTTTTACTGTTCCACTCCCCAAATAAATGTGATGTGTGGTCACGCATCAAAATGGAGTTTTCTTTTTTGTGTTGGTAAATTTAAGAAAAAATTAGTAAACATTAAAAAACTGCTAGATAAAAAATAATTAGCAATTTCCTGATGTCTCAATAACTTGTTATAACTTACCAACACTATTAAACAACTACCAGCTTTTGTCATCTTTTATCAACTTTTATTTGTCTTTCTCCTAATGATCTTAGATTTATCAACTCTTACCAGAATTTACAAACTTTTTCTTTTACTGATGTACATTTAATTTTTGCCGATTAAATTACCAGTTAGTTTTGTATTACCCCTTCTTATTTGAGTCACTTACCAAAATTTATTTTGTTTCTACATTTGAATTATCAAGTTATTTAAGTGCAAAGCAATGAAAATTCGTTGATTTTTATACCAAAGCAGATCCTTAAATTGAGACATCGCCACTTTACTGTTCAAATCCAATTTGTTTTCTACAAAGAAAAATAGTTTAGTTTGCATTCAAGTAGGGATTCTGGGTTAGGCAACTATTAAATAAAATATGAGAATGAAACAAAACATGAAGTTCATTGGAAAAACTCCACACAAAAAAAAAAAAAAAAAAAACCATTAATTAACAAAAATAAAAGCTTGACATGATATTACAAAATCTGCATTTTGTTGTTCACACAATTCATTTTTATATACAAAATACAATGACAAGAATACAATTCAAAACATAAGAAATCATGATAAGATTCCAAGTTAACGAATGAAATGACAGTAAAACAATATATATGTTGATGTATGAAATTACAATTAGTTCTTGTTTACCAATGAAAAGATATCGTCTCTGGTGATAAAGAGGATTAGCATGTCGACGAATGACACTCACATCCTTTATTAACAACTTATATCGATTAAAATCCGCCCATTTCTCTATACTAGGATTAAAAAATGGAAAATCTCGAGGAATCTGCCGTCATGTGCCATTGCAATGAAAGTCTCGGGTCCGCCAAAGAGGCTTTGCGGAAATATCCAAAAGCGATTCATCCCAAAAGGTTTGTTACCTTATGTGGCCATATTTGAGTGCTCTTTTCAAGTGCTTGGCCTCAGTGGATGGAATCAAATCAATTTTTAACAAACGATATCAAAACAAGGCCTCCTTCAGCAAATTTGTGTTTCAACATCAAACTGGGCTCTAACCTAACAAGATGATAGAATGACAAAGTGGGAGAAATAAACCAAATCATACATCCAATTGTGAGAATAATGCCATGCGATATGAACCAATAGTAACAAGGACATTGTTGCAACCTACTTTTTCCCTCCAAAAAGAAAAATACATAGGTCTCGAGATATTGCCTAAAACGTAGGCCTATGACTCTCATTTTAGACGCGCGCTCCATCAAGTCCATATCTTGCGCAACGTTGAGATATTCAAATTTAGTTTCAAATTGATGCTAGGATTTTCTATTAATGAGTTGCCACTCGCCTATTAAGATAAATTAGAAATTAAGTGAAGCATAAGAGTATACCTTACTTCCGATGCAACTAGAGAATCTAGAATTGTGGATTTAATTATATAAATTAGTCAACTAGTATCCTTCTGATACTTAATCTTATTCATTTAAAAAATATATATATGTCAAATAGTCTATATTGATTTTAAATCTATCCATTAACATGTGAAGCGATTATGTGGAGCAAAATCATTAAAATAACAATCAATAACCAATGAAAGCACTTAATGAATTGCAAAGCAAAGCGAGAATCTAATGCTATAAGAGATAATAAAAATGTCACTCCTAATTACGTTAAAGGTAAACCATAATCAACATATCAAAAATGTGCGATCAAATGATAAACCCAAATAGACATGTGCACATAACAACTAGTATTTGTCTTTAAGAACATTCAAACCCTACGGTAAAGCCCTAAGAGCTTGTTTAATTTTGAGTACAATTTTTTTATCACAGATTTTTGCACATTTTAAGAGAAAATTACTCAAAAACTAAAATTTAAAGCTTTTTCTTAATTTCTAAAATATAAATTTTTTGCCGAATTTTTGAATTTTTAATTTCTTATACAAATAAGTTTTTTAATATTAAAATAATAAAATATAAAAAGGACCCGGGACGGATCTCTACATCTGACTCGGGTCAGGACCGACCGGGTCCACGACTGGACTGGGCTCATCAACTGAGCCCAGTCCCGCAATGCCCCAAAAAAGAAAAACTAAAGGGTATAAAAAAAAGAAGCCCCCATTATAAACTTAAGCCTAAGTACTATGCCAAGCTTAAACCCAAATTTCGGCCAGCCCATCTTTTAAAAAATCGTACAAAGTCCAGTAAGCCTAGATGAGCCCAACTCTATCAAAGCCGAATCGAACCTAAATTCATTTAAGCCGACAATTCACCACCCACGGCCACTTCACCTATCCTCGCCCGAATATCTGCCTCCTTCCTTTTCCCAGAACTTCGACCTCTTCACAGGAAAACACCAAAAGAGAACTTCACTTGTAGACAAGAATCTCAAGACATAAAGCGAACGCTCATTGTTATTTACTATTGCCTTGGGGCGTCACCCAAAAAAAAAAAAAAAAAACACTTGTCCAACGACCATCACCACACCGGCCGTTATGCTCGCATACATCACTACTTTATGCTGAGTGGTTTGTGACTCTCTCAAGTACCACATTGGATGTGAGAGGCATTCCAAATTGATTCATAAGAATTACCCCACATGCTCACTACTTTGCATGATCACGCATGAATACTTCATTTAAAGACTTGACTCAAGTGATTCAGATGAGGGGATTACATATATCATATTTGATGCATGAGTTAATTATGTTATAAAAACTAGGCTATGTCTAATTTCAACTGCCATATAATCATAAAAACACTGATCGATTTAGGTTGGCTTCCTTCTATTAATTCCAAGTTTGTCAAGATATTATAACTCATTTTCTTTGATTAAGTGACAAAATCTCCTGATGGCCATTTACCCCCTTGATGATGACCTCTCTAACTCCAGGGGCAGCACTGGTTGTTCGATAACAAGACAAATCAAGCTCTCTCTCTCTCTCTCTCTCCACTTTGTCAGTTTACCATGAGAATTGACAAAAACTTTACACTCCATTCATTTTACGGAGAATAACTTCCAATAATATATTTTCCGGACTTTTCGGTGTTAATTTCACAGAAAATGAACTAGTTATGAAAAACATTTTCCACCGAGGAAAAAAAAGTCTTCTAAAAGAAAGGAAAATGTTTTCTACTTTTCAAATTGAGGAAATCATTTTCCTTACTCACTTTCTCTTGTCTCATACCCTACTAGCTCCATTCTTTCTGGTTTTCTTTTTTAATAATTTGAATTTTAAATTATTTCTCCTTTTATTTTCTTTTTCCTTTTATTTTTTCCACATTTTTCTTTGGTTGATCGTCGACACAACTACGGCCAGTAGCCAACCACGAGCGAGCTCAAGGCTCACCCTAACGAGCTCAAGCTCGCCACATGTTGCTCGCCAAATCAACGAATCGGTGACGAGTGCAAGCCTTTGGCTCACCAATCTAGGGAGGCCAGAGGTTAGCAAGCTTGAGGCTCGCCCTTGTGCTTAGGCCCTCGCAACTCGCCAATCTTCGGCAAGTGGTGAGCTCGAGGCACGCTCTTCGCCTCTGGTGAAATTGGTGAGCCAATAGCAAGTGCCAACCTCTGGCGAGGCTAGAGGTCGGCAAGCTCGAGCTAGTTGCTTGCCAAATCAACAAGCTAGTAGAAGCTAGTCTTTGGCTAGTCACAAGCCATCACTGGCCACGATGACGACTTGTGACTAGCCAAAGAAGAAGAAAATAAAAAGACAAAAAAAAATTAAATTAAATTTGATTTTAAAACTAAATAATAATAATTTTTTTGAAAAAAAAGTTTAACAAGAAAAAGATTTCCCTTATTGAATATTGAAAAATACTTTCCATTTTATTTTTAGGTTTTAGATAAACATCGAAAAATAAATTATATTTTCGTAAAAAATGAGTTTTTGAAAAATATTTTAAAAAACATGGTATTTTTCGGGAAACGAACGGAGCCAATGGTCTCTATTTTTCTGAAAGATAAGAGAAGAGTCGAGTAATCAAAGCCAAGATTACACTAACAATTACATAACCTTTTTTTGTCTCACATCAACGGTGTCGATCCTGCAAGAAAACAAAAATAAGCTTCTCACCTCAATATTATTTACATTAGTCGCATAAAATTCTACAATTCTACAGTCCAATAATGGAACAGATTTTTAAAAGAAAAATAATGAAGGATATAAGGAAAAATAATAATATCGCAAGAATTTGCAAAGTGCAATGGAAAAGATTTAGTTTTTTTTAAATTAAAATTCATTAGAGATAAAATGGAACACCCAACCAGTTCTCTCCCTCGTCGCAGTGTCGGGGTTCGATCCTCTTGTTGCTCAAGTGCATGAAGTGGGGGTCCTGGACTCCAGATTCTCTCTACCATATTACCTGTCCGAAGCTCCATCGTCTTTTGAACTTCGCGGGGTTTTGTGCTGACTGCTTCGTCCTCATCATGGCCTAAGCTCTGCTAATCAGCCCTAAAGATTCCATCTTTCTGAGATTCTCTCGCTTCCCTTTTCATGTCACCCCAGCATCTGCAATGAGAGCTTTGAGAACACTCTGCACCCACAAGCACTTCCTCGATCCCACCACTAAACCCACATCCCTCGCGTTCTTCAAGCCCCTCCAGGGCCCCCATTTCTATCCCGGTGTTCACTCCACGAATCACCGCTTCCTCTCGCGAAAACCCAGCTTCTATGACCATGCTAACCGCTGGGTCAGAAGCAGTGACAGAGAAGCAGGGTCGGGTCCTGACAGCGAAGCAGGAAGTGGGAACGGCGAAATTTCTGAAGAAAGGAGGTATTTTGGAGGTGGAAGGAGTTCCTATTCTGGTAATAGTAGTAAGAAGGGGAAGAAGAGAGGTTGTTGGGTTTGTTGGAATTGCGGGTACACGGATGGACAACGGCGAGGTTCTTGCGGGTTATGCCGTAGCTCCGGGACAATGAAGAAGTTCACGGGGGGAGGAAAATGGCGGCGGAAGTGAGAAAGTGAGCGGTTTTAAGGTGTCGGAGCATGTGGGGAGGACGTGGCAGCCGCAGCGGGATGGCGAGGTGCAGCCACTGCGGTTGACGGATGTGAATAGGGATTTGAATCAGCTAGAGCGGCGGATTCCTCTGTAAGTTTGTTCTGTTCTTGGAGATTAATAACTGGTTAGCTTTGGACCCTATATGCAGGTGCTATAGAAAGATAAACAATTGAAAAAGTTGTTGTTTAGTTAATTTTATTCTCTTATCTACATTAGACATGATTTATTTCGTAACATCTTTCCGGGAGTTGGATCATTGAGCGTTATGTGGTGATTTTGAAATTTTTTGATGAAATTTGCCAAAATGATCGTATAATTTAGTAATATGAGAGTGAAGATGTGACTTTTGGTGCTGATGACAATCTGTTGCCCACCTTGATGAAACGATTCATGCTGGTTATTTTAACACATTAGTACTTATATTAATTAGTTTTGGAAGAAACACGTGTCACCCAAATTCCACAGAGTAAATGATCTCTTGGGGTGCTTGATGCTTAGGTATGGAACCTTCGGTGAGGAGGTTTCGAGAGTGCTTGGTGGTGGTCTTGTGCCAGGTTTGACCTACTTCTGTATGGTCCGCATGAATCAGCTGCTGTACTAGAACTTCCACTTGAGATATGCGAAAGTTTTTAAGAATTTAATTTTATCAAAGCTATTGAATCTGCTGCATTGTGGCTCTAAAGGTTCCTTAATTTTGGTGGGAGGTGATCCTGGTGTTGGCAAGAGTACCCCGTTGCTGCAGGTAATGTACTCAGAGGATACATTAAATATTCATAAAATATGTTCAGTTCTCTATATATCTACTTCTCTGCCTAACCATTGTGCCCTACCTTGTCCATCTTGTATATTAATGTTTTTCAACTGGAAGATGGCTGCAATGATTGATGAAGGGCGTGATCTTGGTAGATCGGCTCCAGTAGTGTATGTCTCTGGGGAAGAGGTAAATGGAGTTTTCATGTTAGCCTGCTGATGGTCTTTGCTGTCATGCATATTCATTCTTTTCGCCAGATCAAATATGTTGCTTCTCAGATGGTTTTTCTTGTTTGTAAATATAGGCTCTTCCACATTATCTGGCTTAGGCTTTCTATCCTCTAACTGGCTTGCACCATATCATTTAGCCATGTGACAATATTACTTGAGGGGGCTTGACAGAAAGCTACATTTTATAATGACTAATAAATTTTACTCTGATACGTATCTGCTGTATGTGTGGCTTCTCTTTAATCCTTTTTGGCCAACCTGTATATTTCTGAGGACTCTTTTTTATTTTGTGGTAGAATGTGGAGCAAATAGGAAGCAGAGCTGACCGTCTGAGCATTAGAACTGAAGAACTGTATTTGTCCTCAAACACTGATATTGAGGTGGGTGCTAAGTCGGACCTTTGCTGAGCAGTTATATATACCTCTCGAATTGCTTTCACAATCTGTCCTGATTTTTCATGTTTAAAATCGGATTGGATTCGTGAGCTGCCACTAGTAAACTGCTAGACCCAAAGTTCAATGGAGATCGTGATTCCTTAGAAAGCAGTTGAAACATGTGCTTGTTAAAGGAACCTTTTTATGGGTTGTGTACATGCAAAAATTGTCTCTCTGTAGGATATGAAAAGTCCAGATCTCTTGCAAATTGAAAGGTGCTGATTAAGCATTTGCTTTGTGTGAAGCCTGACATGCGTTTTGTTCTTCAGGACATACTAGAACAAATTCAAGTTCTTTCACCTCGAGCTTTGATTGTTGATTCAATTCAGACAGTTTATCTAAAAGGAGTGGCGGGAAGTGCTGGAGTTCTCTCACGGGTAACATCTTTGTAATCTTCCCCCTTGCAAAGAGGCAAAAATGGACCTAAGTTCAGCATATTAGTGATTTCAGTATAGGGCACTGAAGTATGTTAAGTGATATGTTGCTAATAGTTCCTTTGCCCATCGTCATCACATATTCAAGTGTGCTTTTCTGGATGATTCTATCGGTTAACCAGTTACCTTGTCCGATTTTGACAGTACTGATATTGATGACTTGATTTAGACTCTCCCTATTCAATCACCCAGGACAAATTTGTGATGGATCTTGACATTGATGTGTGGCAGGTGAAAGAATGTACGTTAGCATTGAGTCGTTTTGCAAAGAAGACAAACATTCCTGTTATAATGGTATCCAAAATCTGTTAAGTCTCATTGTTTATTTTCTATAAATCACCTACAAATTTGGAGTGCTATCCAACATTATAACAATTCCGTCAGCCATACATCTTTAGTTTCTTGATTATAATCAAGTTGCTGTAACGATCAATCTTTCTAGAAAGTTTTGCTTATATGAGTTCACCCTTGTTTATCGTATGTTTCAGACTGGACATAGGACAAAATCTGAAGAAATAGCTGGTCCCGAAGTTTTGAAGTACATTGTGGATGTCATTTTGTTACTGAAAGTTGGTACCTTTTTCAACATGTCGTTTAATGTATTGATAGTGAATTTACTGAAGCTGTTGCATAATTGTAGCATCTCATTTTAGGTATCTTAATGCATTCTTTCACTGTCGTTGAATTTATTTGATCCCATCTTAGCACTTCAAGTTCCCTTCACATAAGATGGGTCAATTAGTTAGGCGATCTATGTGGCAACCATCCTAGAGATGAATCACCAAGGGAAAGCTAATGGTTTATTTTGGCGAACACAAACAATTACTCGTCAATGATATATTGCTATGGTTTAGCGTGGACTTTTTCAAGCACGTACCGATCGCAACTTTGGTATTCAATTTGATCATTCTCAAACAAGCTATTCAATATATTTAGAAATTGTTACTAACTTATTTGGATCGATTAAAGATCTAGTAAATACAGGAGAACATTTTACTTTTACGAACAAAAAATCATAGACACAAGTATTTGATTACATTAGATAAATCTAATGTTATGTCGATACCTTATGTCTTTATTTTAAAGATGTTTTGAAAGTAGTCTTAGTCAATTTTGATCTTAAATCACCAGTATGCGATGGGTGATCATGTGGTGGGCAAACAAGAATGTAACACTCAATAATCAAAGCAAGAAAAAAAAAAAATTCTTGAGAAGATGAAAAAAATCTTGATTTGCTGAAAATTGCGTTATCTCAAATGCAACAAAGAGGACAAAGATTCTACAAAGAAGTTATGCATAGATGGGCTTTTCTAAGATAAAATTTTCCTAAATTGCACCAAAGAGATTATGTGATATATTCAAGATAGGAAATTAGGATATCTCTTATTCTTCCCTCACGACTAATAATTTCAAGGGATATGCTCTCCTGATTCCCAAATTTGATCAAAAATTCTCTCCTAGTTTACGTCATCCATGTGCAAGGCACATGCCAATTTTGGCCGAAGAGAGGATTAAGACTCGACCGAATTTAATGAGGCCTGCCGGCTTAGCTCTGAAAATTCAATTAAGCTCAGAAACTCCTAACTTAAACTTATTCAATGCTAGACTAATTAAAATGCAATTTATGCTGGCTTATTACTATTAAAATATTTTTTATATGCAAATGCAAATTACTAATATTTTTGTATAGGATTGGGATCAACTCCTAATTTTATTATGCAATAAATGACTAAATAGGATTGCTTAAATTTAGGTGGCAACAATCTAAAGAAATTATCCAGCAGCTACTCAGAATGATTTGTTGTCTTGGGGATTCCAACTGTTCATTTCAACAAAATTAGTTTCGTGCTATAAATCATAATTATGATCTCACGCATTTTTTTTCTTTTTTGGGTCTCACTCCTCTCTCCTATGTACATGTGTGTACCGTACTTATGGGGGTCAAACTCCGCACTTGTTACTCTTCGGCCCCACCCCCGAACTCTTTACTAGCAGGGCCACATGCCTGTTTGCTATGATCTCATATATTTCATTCAATGATAACTGCAGAAGTTTTCTCTTTGACGAATCATACTTGGTTTAGGTATGCTACATATATGGGCTTCTTGACAAGTTAGTGCTTTCCACTATCTTAGTAAAACCCCTCTCTTGATTTCTTAGGGAGGGAAGTACTCCAGCCATCGTCTGCTGCGATCCGTGAAAAATCGCTTTGGGTCCACAGATGAGGTACGCATTCTGTTAATTTTTTAAGTTAGCACATGGACTAGAATTCATGGTGTTTGCTTTTCCTTGTTTGTGCAGTTGTGTGTTTCTCGGACTTTTTCTTTTGTTCAGGTTGCTGTTTTATTGACATATATTTAACATTAAATCTTTGCTTTATTTGTTTGCTTTGGCACACATCTAGATCATGATTACCAAAGTTGATCGTTAAAACTTTATCAAGTCATCTTGATACAATTATGGATAGAAGGAACATATATGTGCTTTACAGTGTTTGCTCCGGGTGACTGTTCGTCCATTTTGGAGCTTCATTTTGTATGGTTCATTAAACTGATGCACTCCTTTTTCATCTAGATGCAAGTATACTCCCTCTCTCTCATATACACTGCGTGCTAATTTCAAGCGTGTGCAATGCTAAAAGATTTTTGGCGTGTTAAGAGTATCCCTATTTCTAGAGCAGAGAAGAACTCTCAAGGTATTGACACTTCTTTTTCTCCATAATGTAGGTTGGGGTATTTGAAATGTCAAAATCGGGACTGGAAGCTGTCTTGAATCCCAGTGGGATATTATTAAGTGAAGAGCATTATGAATCAGAAGTCATGGCTGCCCTAGCTGTTGCTGTAGTGATGGATGGATCTCAAACCTTGCTTCTCACAATTCTGGTAGAATTTCCATAATCAGTTTTCGTTGTCCTACTACAGCCATCATTCACACACGAAGCTTCTCATCCCGATGATTTCATAATTTCTCCTTTCCAAGTGGACTTTATGTTAGCAGCTCTACTTTGAGAAAATTTGAACCTTTCGGAAACATTGGCGAAGTTTACATACATATTTTCTTCAGCCACGATGCTAATGCCTGTTCTAGCATCGTCCTTACTGTTGACTCTGCCATGCGGTGTTATTTCTTGTCTTCTTCGTTTTGACTATTGTAACTTCGCTGTAGGCTTTATGTTTACCTAGCTGGAAATTTTTTTGGCACGTCAATGGCATCCAAAGAAGCAGAACAGAAATGATTATTGTGGTTAGTGATAATCTGTTTTTCTTTATTTTATTTTTTTCCTTTTTGGGTATGAGAATGATATATCTCCAGGAACAGCCCCTCTACATAAGAAGATGCATCATAAACCAAATATGTTTATTTATTATTGGAGGCCAGGAACTGAGGCTATAAAATTGTATGTGCTGTATGCACATGAATTCTAAAGGTGTCTTTTTTGCAACTTGGTAAACGGCTGGAGAATCAAGCATGGAAGTGTGGTGATTGGCCATTTGGCCTAATTTATTGAAATGAGCTGAAAGTTTCTATGCCCTGCATGGAGAAATCTGAAAGTAAAAGCTAACTATTGTGCGCGCGCTCTTTGTAGGCTTCACAGCAAGCCAGTTTAAAGCTTCAGAGAACTGTAAGATAAATTAATCTTTCCTAGTTGTTTATGCCTTCACTAATTAAATGCTGTCTCCGTCTTGTAAATATTACCGGACTTTAGCACCTCGCTTATTATGTCATTCAATAATGGCTTCTAAAAAATGCGAAACTACAAAAATGAGGATTCTGACAATCTTCTATAATTGTAATTGATATTTTCTCCCCTAGGCCATCTTTTTAAATGTGCTGAGTGGAGTGAAACTAACAGAGACAGCTGGTGATCTTGCCATAGCAGCAGCAATCTGCAGCAGGTGCTTCTCTTCATTTTCTTAATATCTGTTATTCACATGAAAGAAAAGTGCAATGCAGCTAGAAATATTAACTGAAAATCTTTTCCTTCCTTTCCTTTTTCTTTTCCTTTTCATGCGCTTACGTTAGCTTTCTTGAGCTTCCCATTCCCTATGGCGTTGCTTTTATTGGAGAGATTGGCCTCGGTGGCGAGCTTCACGTGGTAAGATCGAGCTTCCAAATGTTTTAGTAGACACATCTCTCATTTCAATAAGGGAACTGCAATTTTCCCCCCTTTGCGATTCGATTTTGCCATGTCATTAAGTTTGATGCCGTAATTTCTAGGTTCCTAGAATGAAGGAGAGGGTGCACACTGTGGCAAAGCTTGGATATAAGATGTGTATCGTCGCGAGGTCAGCTGAGAAGGTTTTCGTGAATTCAGCCTTTGATGGCATGGTCATCGTAGGGTGTCAGAACTTGAAGGGAGTCATAAACGCCGTGTTTACCCCATCTATGAGGTGAGATTGGTTTGCGATCAATCATTCCATATTCAAGAAGGATGTGACAATCACAGATCACAACTCTCGCATGGTCGGAAAGGTTATATCTGTTAAGAGCTTGAAAGGGTGCGTCTGATATGGCGGTTGCACTCCTTAGTATCAGAAGATAAAAGAACTTTGGTTGTGAAGTTAAAAACTGTGCATCTCTTTTGACTGAGCTTCAAAGTCTTTTTTTGCCGGTATAGTTTTTGCATCAACTCAGGTCGTGTAAAAAGATCACGGACTTTGTCAAAATGCCTGTTTTGCAATGTAATACGTAATTTCCTGGAGTCTTTTACTGCACATTCATGCGTACAAAACTGGCATTTGGGATCACATTTTCAATTTCGACTTCATGTTTGGTACAGGTCATATCGTGGTCTCTACCTTTTCTAGTGTCTCGGGAATCCCCAAATCTCGACCCGAATGATCTGTCTTTAAGTGGACTAAGCAAGCGAAACTTAGTTTGACTTAGTTTGAAACGCAAGAGGCGGTCTATAGATTCGGCAGGACTGCAATGAAAGTTAAAATCGGTCTTTGCTATTCTGTGATTGCGCACGAATTAATAGAATCGAAGTAGAATTGAAGGGCATGTCCTAAGGAGTCTTGGCGACCGCTGGCGTTATGAAAAAAAAAGAGTGAATTTCACTTCTTGTGTTACGAGATTTTATATAGAAGCTATGAAAAAATTTACTCAATTATGACGCGTTATGATTCAATTATACATCATCGGAAAAGTGTTAAAAAAAGTCCTAAATCTTTTGTATTTATGCCAATTTAGTCGTAAATCTTTTTTTGGTGCCAATTACTCCTAAACATTTTTACTTAGAGCCAATTCAATCCTTTCTAGCTAATTTTGGCTGGATTTTACTGACTGGATGACATGGCCTGATTAGTGATGATGTGGACAACTTTTAATAATATTTTAATATTTTGTTTTTATTATTAATTTTAATTTTTCCTTTTTCTTCCCCTCCTCTAGCTAGTTGCCGGATCTCGCTAGCCAGCCACCTCGCTAGTGGCCGTGAGGGCGGCCTCATGCTAGGCGGCGAGGGTGAGCCTCGCCAACCCGACGCTAGGTCGCCCTCACGGCCTGGGTGGCGTTGGTGAGGCTTGTCCTCGTCGGCCATGGGTGAGGCTCAACCCTCACCAGCTAGCACAAGGCTGCCCTCGCGGCCACTAGCGAGGTGGCCGACGAGGTCGGCAACCGGCTGGAGGAGGGGAAGGAAAAAATAAAAATAAAAATAACATTAATAATAATAATAATAATAATAATAATAATAATAATAATATATTAAAATATTAGTAAAAGTTGTCTACGTCAACACCGATTAAGCCACGTCGACCCGACCAAGTGTCTAGTCGCAAAAATCCAGCCAAAATCGATTGGAAATGACTAAATCGGCACTAAAGTAAAAATGTTTAGGACTTTTTTAACACTCTTTCCATATATCATCCGTCCATAAAATCGTCCTAAGTCCCTTTGATGACTTATCCATACAAGGCTGACAAAACGATAGAAGAATTTTTAATAGAAGTGGAAATAAGGTCCCACATTAACTAAAAAATTTTCCAGACTAATATTATAAATACAATTCATGTTTGAATTACTCGGCTTTGTTATTTAATAATTTAAATCAAGAATGCAGATTCTTTTAATCAACATAAGGAAGAGGATAGTACACATTAAATAACCCTCCATGGAGAAACTGGCATGGGGATGACTTGAAGTGAAAGGTTGTCGATGTTCAGCCTCTTTTTAGTGTAAAATTGTTGGTATTTCTATCCAGTCAAAAAAAAAAAAAAAAAAAAAAAAAAAAAAAAGCTGGAATTGGGGGTAAGGGGAGGAAGCTCAACCTCTTTAAACGATAGAGCGTGTAGGCAGGATGCCAAGTTTCCGGACTACCACTGCTAGTCCCTTATCATCTTCGGTCCTATGGATCCAGCACTATGTGCAATTAATGTCTGAATTACCCGACTTTGTTATATAATAATTTAAATCAATAATGCAGATTTTTTTTAATCTACATAGGGAAGAGGATAGTGCATGTGTGCGGTGAAATTTGATAGCATTTAGACAGTAAAGAGGTAAGGCCAGAAGTTTGCACGCGTGGATACGATGGAGCATATATAGTACATGGTAGATTTTTTTCAGTCCTATTTATGTCGTAAGTATCCTATTCATTGATCACTTGAACGTACAATATTGCATTTTATAGCTTCGATATCGTGCAATATTGGCGCATTCGTGGCTCCATTTACTCGTGATGTTTTCCAACATATGCACATACTAAATAGGCCTATGGTGATTGTTGCAAAAAATAAGTGATCAAACAAATAGTAAATGAAACAAGAAAATAAATCAAATATTGAATTTACATGGCATATGCTTAATTAAGTGCTAAAAGTCAAGTATCTCTTCTTTGAGAGTATGAGGACAGCAACTGAGAGTATTGCTCTAATTTAGTGGAAAACATGAGACGCAAGCTATTCAATGACGGTATATAACATAGAAATAAAGGAATAGTACAGACCCAAAGGAATAACTAGATCTGCTATTTGCATATATGCACTCACAGACTCAATCACGCAAACGATGTTTAATCCTTAAGAGTCCTAAATAGGGGAACAGATTCGGAAGATAAATTATTCGAGGAAATATGCACCACACATTTTTTGGCTGCAACAAAGTAGAAGACACAGATGCAAGTCAGTCCTACGTGGAGGCATAAACTTCATCTCATCTATAAAAGGAAACAATTGAGAATTCACCAGTCGGGACATTCCCGAATGATGTATTTTGAAAATTGAATGAACAGCGAAGGTCTTCAAGTTGACCATCAATTAGAGATGTCACGTTTTATATCTTACTGGACTTAGAACAGACAAAATCCTGTTATGTCCAAATAAACTGTCAAAGGTCAGCAATTCATACTCTTCACAGCTCCACAGAAACAAGAAGAGAAAATAAGAAAAAGTGTCCTACTTCACGATTTTTTTGTTTTTGCTAAAGTGCTACCTCCACTTACTTGTGCACGAAATCAAATACGCGTGACTGATGACCCTCTTGTAACGGAAGAGACACCCATCGCCAAGGTCCAAAATGGAATGACAGTTATGGGTTAAATATGCTGAAAGCATGCCATGGCTTAATAAGGCCATGTCAATCCAATGTCCACTTCAGAGTCAAGACAAGGGCAGCAAACACTTCAACGTAGATTAACAAGTTTTAAAGCACCAATAAGAAGATTCTGGCCCTCACCTGCACATATATAAGGGCCTACTCGAAGCATAACCAGGAGATCAAGCTTCTTGCACAAGTTGAGAAAAGATATTATATGTACAATTCCCTCAAAGACTGTCTCCCCCGGTTTCGGTTCATGCAGATTCCAAGGAACATATGTCTGGATAGTGTTCAAACATAGGGCTTTTGCTCTCAACAATCTGTCTTCCCAATACTGCATGCACAATAAATGCCCAAGTGTAATTGATTCGTTAAATGGAAGTGGGCAAAGGTTGCTTCAAGCAAAGAATCCTTCTAGTCAGCATTGAAAGAAGATGCTGAATTATATTAAGACGTGAACAAGTCCTTCAGTGAGGGGCTCCCTGAATTTGTCGTGGAGCTCTAGATTTTATTGCTTCCTGATGGAGCAGAAAGTCATCTTCTAAAACAATCTCAAGTTCAAAGTTGCCCTTCTAGCCTAAATTAGATGCATTACCACATGCAGTAATACTGCTTCAGATATGGCCAATATAACACAGCTTCTCTTCTTAAAAAAGTGCATTTCCACATAGAAAGGAGAACTATTTGTGAGTAGCATTTGGGAAAAAGCATATATAACAATTGTCACAAAAACCCATTGTAATCTAATCACATGAGTAAGAAGAACGACTAAAGGAAAGAAACGAAAATACGTCCGGGAGCACCCGGAAATAATGAACATCTCCACCGATTATCTGAAAGGGATAGCCATCTTTCCAGAACTTTTCACTGTCGATCTCAAATTTCCAACTACTGGACTGATTAAAGTAAATTGCAATTAGACTCAGGTACAGAAGCAACCCAACAGAAATTCAACCACGCAACGATAGGGATTTACAATCAAAGGCAGGTAGTGTCGACGAAAGTGAGATGCACACTGTGAACGAGCAGAATAAACCAAAAACTAAACTACAAACACATTGCAAAACCGCTTTTTCAATCGGTGAACATAATCTAGAAAGTTGGACACAAAGCAGCAGGAACTTGCAGCTTAAGGCAGCTCCGATAAGCGAAAGTCCTCTTAAACGAAGTTAAACACAACACTTGAAAGCAGAAACTATCAACGTACGCTAGCATCGATGAATTAGAACGAACAGCTACATTACGGTCCGATGACAAGTAAATTACTGCAGCTGACACACTGATCAGCAGCATTTAAAGTCGGCCATTGCCTAGACACAGCAAAGCGACTAGAACGGAGAGTTTTAAGTCATTCCAGACAGTCGATCGCGCGCCAAGTGTCGAACATGCGACACTAACAAAACGCAAACAAATTCAAGTCAGTTCAAAGCAATCGAATTCCATCAGAGGCAGCTCGAACCGATTGAATCCAATGACGGCGGCACAAGCAGATCAAGCACGATGGCGACTAAGCCGAGATCGCATTCGGGAAAAGGAACTACACAATTCAGGAGCAACGAACTGCGGTTCCTCACCATCGCGGCGGCTCTGGAGAAGGCCGGCACTGCACTGTGAAAAGGGAGAGCGTTGCTGGTGGCGGTGCGAGCTGGCATGCCCGTACAAGTGGTCGTTCTGGACAAATTACATTTCCCACTGCGACATGGATTTTAATCTCAATTATCCAAGTTCTGCGCCAAATTAGTCATCGGGAATGGGTTCGGACCCTTCGACATCGAATTATGTCTCAATCGAATATCTCCGGTGGTTCATTGGAAGAGCACAACATTTACGAGGTTCAAGATCAATTTGACATATCAACTTTGCTTATCACTTGCTTTTCCATATTTTTCAAGTAGACAAAGGCAATAGTGTCGGATTTAACTTTCTCTATCGAAGATTTCGCCTTTCGTGGTTCAGATCTCGTTCCCAATTCATTAGGAATTGTTCTCCGGGTCCAACTTTTTTCCAACCACTATCTCTTTTAAAAGGAAGCAAATCTGCTGAATTCCGGGTGGTCCCTAGCTCTTTTTACTCACGCTAGTCTCTCGGTTTTTTTTTTTAATTATTATTATTATTATCTCCTTGCTACTTTCGAAAAGTTCTCGGTGCCCTCCAAGTCCCTGTTTTTTTTTCTTGTTCTTCTTTTTTTTCCCAACGAGTAGAATTTTCTCGTCACCTTTTATTCTAGAAACTCACCTTTTCCCGTCGAATATACCCATGCAACATTTTCTTTCTCTTCGTCGCGCAAAGAATTTTTCCATATTTCTATGATAATCAAATGGGAAGTTTACGAGATTGTTGTTACTCTTCATAAATTGATTTGGGATATTTACCAAAGAATTTGTGAATAAGCGACGTCAACAATGAAATGCGGAAAATTCTGTATTTTCAGAGTACTAATTTTTTTTTCTTATTGATGTGTGTAATTAGTTGCTTTTCGAGACTTGAAACTTTCATAGTAAAGCATGACGACGCTTCTGATTCATGATTGACTCCGTGGGGAGTGAGGGCAGCGTAGCTTAATTATGCTTCTTAAGCCGATTAAGAAAGCCCATTTCGTATTTCTGCCAACGGAAGAGATCATTATCTCAATGCAAAAGAAAAAAGATTCGAAGCATCCTATATGTCAAATAAAAGTCCAATCTCGAGAAAGAAAGAAGTCGAAGGGTAAAAGGGAAAGGAAGAAGGAGAAGAAATCGATGAACTTCTTTCGATTTAGAAAGCCCATTTTGAATTTCTGCTAAAAGGACAAATCATTATCTCAATCCAAAAGAGGAAAAAAAATTAAAAAGATCGGAAGCACGCTAAACGTCAAATAAAAGTCCGATTTCCATAAAGAAAGAAGAAAGGTTGAAGGAGAAGAAATTGATGAAATTCTTTCATTAAAGCTTCCGCCCTAACCGCTTGAAAATTGAAGTTCGATATGCAATTCCTAGGAAACCACAAGCGAATCCTTTTCTAACGATTTTGTCTTGTTCCAACCTTGTTATCTCTTCATCGATTGACATTGTTCCTTTTCTTACGAACATGCGCTCCTTCCACGTGATGATAATAAAAGAGAACACCTTAGCCACAAACAATCGAGCGAACGCTGTCGCGACCGGGGCAATGTCTCGCATCAGACACCTGATGTGACATCCCGATTTTTTCTCAAGTTTATTTTCGGTCAATTGAGTCGGGCAATTCATCTGTGCATATAGTTCGTTTCTCAGAGTTGGCCACTCACGAGAGAACTAGTCTATTGAGTGAAGTAATTAAGGAATTTTACCGCGTCAGACTTGGGGACTGATCACCCTCGGGTCGGATGCAAGAAAATTTCCCCAAAAGCTACTCAGTGGACTAGGCGCGCTAAAATCGCACCAGAGTGAAATTAACCGTGAAATTGAAATTGAATACCGAAATTTGAAAGACAAAGGGTGTTGCAAATCTTATTAGGAACGTTGGATTAATTCATGGACTTTAATTTGGACTCAATTAGAAGAGAATTGATGGAAATTGAAATAATTAAATGTGCAAGAACTTGGACCCCGGCGGAAAATGAATTGGACCTATTGGAAGATGTTGTGAGGATTTGAGTTAGTGGAGAGTGACATCAGCAGGTGATGTCATGGTGGAGGCCAAAATTAAGGAGAGCTTGACAAGTATCACCAGCCGATTGGCTCACCAAAAGTGGGGGTGTCCCATCCACTTCATCTTCAACCTCTAGCACCTTGGGAAGGGGAATTCGAAATTGGGAGAGGGAGAGAAAGGATCCGACGACTTGCAGCTGGTCCGTTCGCCTTCGTCGCCCGCTCGTCGCACGCCGTTGCCGCCTCGCCCGCCGTCGCACGCCGCCGCCGTTCGCTGCTCGTCCACGTGCGAGGTCCCGGGTGCGAGCTCGTCGCCATCTCCTCGCCCGAGCTGCTGGTCGCCGTCCGCCGAAGCTTCCGTCGCCGCCGACCGTCCGCTCAAGCCCCGCCAATTGCTGCTCAAGCGGTCGCCGGTTCCCCCCGCCGTTCTCCGCTCGTTCACCGCCGTTCCGCCGCCCTTTCAATCCGGTTAGTTGCTGGAAAGAAAACCAGCAAGATCTAGCATCTTTGGAGCTCCTTTTGGTCCCCTATAAGTGCTCATTTGGTCTTGATCCGTGTAGGTTTGTCGTCGGCGTCGTCGTGCTCTTCGCCGGAGACCCGTCGGAAAGCGATTCCGGTGAGTTTACCTCACTAATCCGCGATTAGCGAGTTAATGATGTCCTAAGTATGTTTAACTTAGGTTGATTGCGATTAGGTGGATAGATTGGCTTAATTAGTTATGGATTATATTAAGAGGATTTATTAAGATAAATGGTGTTTAGTTTAATGGTTAAGTATGTTTATTTTTAAATAACCTTGATGTGACTTAAAGGAGTTTATTTATGATTTAAATAAAAGCTTCGAAATTGTTGGATTATTTAATAATATATCTTATTCCGAAATTCATTAAAATATTATTTATTATAAAAAAAAAACTCGAAAAATTTATTTTGACCCTAGTTGCTCAGAATTTCGTGCCGGTCACTGCTGTGTATTCGGATTTTGAAATTGATGGTGGATATTATAAATTGAATGTGGATTGCGAAAAATATGATTATTGTTATTTAATTAATTTTCGGAATAAATTTAATTATTTATTAAAATTCGAAAATTTCGTCGGGACCCTAAACTCTCAAAATTTCGTGCCGATCGCTGCTGTGTATGTAGAATTTGAGTTTGATGATTAATTGTGGCAAATTGAGTGTGATTGCGATAGATAGGGACTCTTTATAAACTCCAAGTGTTGAAATTGATGGGAGATTGACCGTGATTGACCACCTATTAGAGGTTGTGCCCAATGGGGCCGTGATTAACCACCTATTGGAGGTCGTGCCTAGTAGGGCCGTGATGAACCACCTATGAGAGGTCGTGCCTAGTAGGGCCGGGGTGAACCACCTAAGGGAGGTCATGCCTAATGGGGCCGTGATTGACCACCTATTAGAGGTTGTGCCTAGTGAGGCCGTGATGGACCACCTATGAGAGGTCGTGCCTAGTGAGGCCGTGATGGACCACCTAATTAAAGGTCGTGCCGAGTGGGGCCGTGATTGCCACTGGTTGTTAAACCTTCCTATAGGGCTGTAATTAAGAGCAATGATTAATTTGCTAGAATGACATGTAATCGGCCGAGTCGATTGATCGCTGAGACGATCCAAGTGGTTGAATTGTTCTGATGATGTGATTGTGCTGCAGTTGTTTGGTTATTATAATTGCACGTGGTTGAATTATATAAACTGTGCTAACCTGCAGATGAGGGCTAAGACGAGGTAAGTCTTCTTGATGTCGTGGCTAAGCTACTTTGGGGTGTATTTACTTTCTAATAGGGGTTTAGGAGGGGTGAACTTGCTGAGACAAAGTCTCATCCCAGTTTGGGGAAAAATATTACAGGACCGTAGATGGTGAGACCCCCGGAGATGAGCGGCCTGCCGACGGTGATTGACCAGACGACTGAGAGTGCCCCTGATCCTGGAAGTCCCTGGGTTTATCAGTTGGTGAGGACCCTCATTTGGGTCGAGGTGAGCGTGGAGAGTAGAGTACCTTATATGTTTAGGGCTTGGTTTCATACCGGAGCATATGGTGTTAGGATTGGCCCCCTTGACAGCATGGACATTCCGTTGGCGGTGATGAACGCCATTTTGGGAGAAGGTGTGGCAGATCATCCCGATGGTCGAATAATCAACGCATCGCCCCCGACCTCGTGGGTGACTGATCCTGAGGATGTGGGATCGACGAACGGGGACGACGAGTAGTCCTAGGACTGTGTCCTTTCTTTTTGATGGTCTGATCCATGTTGTGTAGGCTAACCCTTTTTGATGCACATAAACTCTGACCCATTTTTGGTGCATAGGCCCTGGATCCGGTTGATGTATGTAAACCCTGGTTTGATGATGATGTATGAATGTTCGTTGTTTGAATTGAATTGATTTTTCGGCTGTTTTATCCCGTATGTTTTGTAAGGGTTTCTTAGAACGTTCCGCTTGCGCATTAATAATTAATTTGGGGTCGGCGACACAATCTGGGAATGTCGCATTTGCATGACCATGGTGGGATGTTGGCGCAACCAGAGGTTCGGGGCGTGACACCTGAATTTTCTGGGAATCTATCGAAAACGATTCGCGGCCATGTCTCTCTTTTTTTTTTTTTTTTTAATTTGGGTCCCACACGAGCTATTGATTACAGGGAGGAAAAATCCCATAAATTTTTGGCAAATGAAGCCTAAGGACCTATGACCAAAAGAAAAAAAAAAAGAAAAAGTGTAACGACTTTCATCTTCATCTTCGGGTAATAGCTTTCACGTGTTTGTTCACATGCATATGGGGTCGGCATCCTATGTCCGCGTTTCCCCTACAACAGTTTAATATGCCTAAAAGACATTTTCTCCATCCGCAGAGCCCTAAAAGTACTAACCCCAAAACTGGCCACCCTTTCGACCACCCATTGCGGCTCTCCTCTTCCTGATAATTCCAGAAAGAAGAGAGCAAATAATCAAATGACCAGCAAATGTTCGTGGATTTGAAAATATTTCTCAGCGCTCTAGTGCACTGGATTAAATAAAGCCTCTTTCTTTTTCTTTTCATTTTTCTTGTGTTAGTGTGCGCGTTGGGGCTGGGGGATGATGACATGCATTTTAATGACAATAAAACGTGCCTGAGCAGTAATTGCTTCCTTCACTGCTTGATCAATGGTGTGCTGCGTCTCTGCAATAAATTGCATACAGAGTGTTTTGCACTCCTGGGCGTGATCAGTGTTTCGGACGAAGCAATCTGCAATTAAACAATGAATGTAAGTGCTCTCAGCAAATTGAAAATCTGCATTAATTGGAACCAGCACGATAAAAACAAAACTCACATCTTCCCACGTGCTTAAAGCCAAGCAATCTATGGTCCCATAGTGGCGTGAGGTTTGTTGTCCAACAATCGAACCAACAAAAGTTGTTCGAGATTATCCTTCTCACCATCCAAACAAATTGCCGCCATTGAATCGTTTCAGTAAAAGATCCACAAGCAAGCAACGGGAGAAACATGAAAAATATTTGCCGCATATAAATTTTGCATACTGTCAAACAAGCTTGTCACGCGATATCTCGAACATCCTCCCTACTCCTCCAGACTCTATCCACATAGTCAACATCATGGCTAAACAATGTAGCAAAACAGGATAGAAAATGAAGCACATAAGGATTTCAAGTACTATTGAATCTAACCGACAAGTAAATCGCAAACTTAAAGATGCCCATCACTCCTTCATTAACTCAACGACCATTCAAGATACTTTATTTGCTCTTTTTCGTACGACAGACCTTCCATAATCTTTCATAATATCCAGTCTTCCTTCCTCCATCTATTGATCCATCTCATCAGAAAAGAGGGCACTAGAGAACCGACTTATGACCAACGTAGTCTCACGCGAAAGAACTGTCCCGATGGCCGACCAGGTTTCACTAGTAGCTCCCTTCAAAAGAGCTTCCACTGGTCCAAACAATGATTGATCCCATCAACCACCATTAAGTAAAAGAGGGAAAAGCCCTCCATCTGTAAAGAGAGGCACGAGACTATGTTGGCCATAAGTCAGTTCTCTAGTACCCTATCTTCTTATGAGATGGATCAATAAATAAAGGAAGGAAGGCTAGATGTTATGAAATAGAAGGTATGTCATACAAAAAGGAGCAAATAAAGTATCTCGAAGAGTCGTTGAGCTAATGAATGAGTGGTAGGCATCTTTAAGTTTGTGATTTACTCATCGGTTAGATTCAATAATACTTGAAATCCTTATGTGCTTCATTTTCTATCCCGTTTTGCTACACTATTCAGCCATGATGTTGACTATGTGAATAGAGTCTGGAGGAGTAGGGAGGATGTTCGAGATATTGCACGACAAGCTCGTTTGGCAATATGCAAAATTTACATGCGGCAAATATTTTTCATGTTTCTTCCATTGCTTGCTTGTGGATCTTTTACTGAAACGATTGAATGACGCTCATTAAGGTTGCTGTCTGCGATGGCAGCAATTCGTTTGGATGGTGAGAAGGATAATCTCGAACAACTTTTGTTGGTTCGATTGTTGGACAACAAACCTCACAAAACTACAGGAGCATAAATCGCTTGGCTTTAAGCACGGGGGAAGATGTGAGTTTTGCTTTTATTGTGCTGGTTCCAATTAATGCAGATCTTCAATTTGCTGAAAGCACTTACATTAACTGTTTAATTACAGATTCCTTCATTAGCTGCCTAATGAAGGAATCTGCAAGGTCTGTCGAGATCTTCATTCACTGTTCAGCCAAGATCTTCAAGGCTGGATGTTATGAAACATTATGGAAAGTCCGTCGTACGAAAAAGAGCAAATAAAGTATGATTGTTGAGCTAATGAAGGAGTAGTAAGCACCTTTAAGTTTGTGATTTACTCGTCGGTTAGATTCAATAGTAACTCCCTTCAAAAGAGCTTCCACTATTCCAAACAATGCTTCCTTCGGTCTTGCCTGTAAAAACATGATATAATTCGTGCAGATCCCATCAACCACCATTAAGTAAAAAGGGGGAAAAACCCTCCACCTGTAAAGAGAGAAGCTCAAGAGAAGAAGAAATCTCTCTACTCATTATGCTACCTTATGTGCTTTTGTAAGCTTAGAGACCTTGGTATCACGGACCAAACCAACATGGGTATCAATGTGACTCCACAGCATCTCCCGTACGCTAGACGTATCCCATTTGGCTTGTTCAATTACGATATCTGTTCAAAGTATGATACGAAACTTATCCATGCATTCGGTGGTAAAATTCCCCTAATAACAAGTCAAAAGTGAGCATGGCATGAACATACAAATAGTTTCCTAAATGCCCAGAGTGTTATTTACCAACAAGACCATATTTTCACATCAGCCTCTGGTCTCAGACACAAACCTTCATTTCTGACTGATGCAAGTAAAACAACTAATAGGCCACCAAAGGAGTGCAAATGCAAGCACAACAAGAGTCAAAGAACCAAGAAAGAACTTAGTTACAGGACAAAGCACAATGACAAACCTTCGCTCGTGGCCTACTTTTTCAGAGCATTGACTTTACAAACATCAGGTTACAAGTTGCCGTACCTACGCATCATTCGTTAAATAGGGCCATACAAGACCGAGTACAGTCACGAGCAGCCACTTTGGACATATTCTGTATGGATGTCTAGGTGAGTTCAAGGAAAGATTTGGCAAGCCTTTGGAGGGAGGGGAAGAGTTTTCAGTGGCTGCTCGTGACTGTACTCGGTCTTATATCGCCCTATTTGACGAACAATGCGCAGGTACGGCAACTTGTAACCTGATGTTTGTAAAGTCAATACTCTGAAAAAGTAGGCCACAAACGAAGGTTTGTCATTGTGCAAACGTAAGCACAACAAGAGTCAAAGAACTAAGAAAAAGCAAATCTTTCCTTGAACTCACCTAGACATCCATACAGAATATGTCCAAGGACTGCTTGGAAAGCTAGTCATTCCAACTGACGAAACAACAAAACACAATAAGCAACATATGATAAGATGTCCTCAACGGACAGTCTCTCTGTGTAAGCTTACTTCAAATGAAAACATCCTGATTGAAAGAAAAATGTGTCAAAACGGAAAAATATTTCCACGTTCCAGGCAGCTTGAAGTGGTAGTCGTACAATAGAACCCAAAAAAATGAAGCATTTTAAGCAAGGAAAACCACCCCCATAACTTCTTACTCGAAGTGACCATTTTTCAAGCTGCTTCCACCTCTTATGTGACATCCAGAATTTTCAATCCTGTCTTCTATTGAATAAATCGGGCATTTCATTGACGTGTCTATAGGGTTATTCTCAGAGCCGATCACTCTCGAGATAACTAGACTAGCTGGGGAAATTATTAAGGAATTTTAAGGCAATAGACTTGAGAACTCGATCGTAATCGACTTATTGACCGTGTCCATCTTTAGAGGTCACTACGGCCGCGATTAAAAATCGATTTGAAATCGAGATAGACTGGATCGATAGAGATATGTGACTAATCGTGGGTGACGCCACTGAATTAGAAAATTCTCGTCGGCCAACACTAGACGATTTTCTTATTGTTTTGGTACCTCTGTGTCCGTAATTGAATCCTCGAGATTTTCACGACAATCAAGAGTTGCCATTGAGTCGAGTGGGTTCATAGTGGCTCGAAGAAAATCGACCACGGGTCATTTGCCTTAAAAAGTTCTCAACACTACCCGATAGTCTAGTCACGCTAAAAACGCTACGAATGAAAATTAACCGCCAATTCGAGTCGATTTCAAAATTGAAGTTTTGGCCATGTCATCACATAAATTTTAGGAGCATCGACTTAGTCTCGAAGATTTTCGGAGATTCGGGAAATTTTACGAAATTAGGTTTGGACGTCGCGGAAAATTGGCAAAAAGTTCAGATTGGCTAAATTAATGGGAAATTGACTTTTAGACTAAGCCGTTGTGTGTCGAAGATTTATAGAAAATTCTTGGGATTTTTCTACGTCGAAATTGGACCTCAATTTGGGAATTTATTGGAGAAATTGAAGTTCAAATAGTGAAATTCGTATCATCCCTGCTGTAGAATTGGGCCATTTACGAAATTTCGAAATGGGGTGTTGGTGTGGCCGTTATCATGAACCAAAGGATGATACTTGGCCAAGATTGAGTCTAAAGGGATAGGCTTGTGGAAAATATCAAGGCAAGGCCCCCCACCTCACTCCTCATCTTTATCTTCTTGCCTTCTCCCATCCACGACCATCCCCTCTCTCCCGATTCCTTCGTGCGACACCAGCACCAGCAGAGAAAAAAGGAACCCAGCTTCTCCACTTCTCTGCCCCGTAAACGACTGCAACCCAACGTCCACCGAAGCCATCTACCGAGCTTTCTTCATGCCGTCACGAGTCCAACGTCTTCAGCCTGTGCATCTCGTGGAGTCCATGAAGACCGAACAACCCAGTTGCTGATCGCCCCGTCACCACACGTCCATGAAGATCAAAATCCACGAAGCTGCTCCATCGTCCGCACGCCTCTGCCAGCGCCCTACAAAGCAGGACTCCACGCATCCAGGTCAACTGAAGCCGCTCTTTGCCGTTTGTTGACCCTGTCGGCCACTCACGCCACTCATCTCCAGCACCGAACGAAGACTCCACCGTCTCTGCCACGTCCCAGTCAACCGAAGCTACGTTGAAGACCCCTGCAGCTTGTCTCCATGCGGCAGCTCCACCCACTGAACTATTATGCTTAGTTCAGTCAACCAGCGAAGCTGGTGTTGACCGTGAGGCCTCCACTCACGGAAATCCCAAGCAGTTTCTTCGTGCGTCCAGTGAAAACCCCACCGAAGCGAGGCCACGATCTACCGAAGCTCCATCTCCACGCACCCAGTCAACACGGTGATTTCTCTGCTGGGTTTGTTGGCCACCAGCGTCCCACCTCCTCATGCGCGAATCAGCTCCAGTTGCGTGGCCACCTCTAGCTTCGCCGTTGCTCTTCACGAATCAGCCCAATTGAAGTCGTGGGCTTCAGCAACCACAGCCACGAATCTGTCTTGTTCAGCCCAGTAGTTGCTGGAATTCGGGCCCAGCAAGATTCAGTCCAAATGAGGGCCATTTCAAGCCCGCAAGAGTCCAACAGCCCAGTCTTTTTCAAGGCCCAGTTTCCAGCAACCAATTGAAGTCCAGCCCACAATTTGAAGCTCAAGTAAATTCAGTCCAGAAATTTCAGCAGGCCCAATTCAACTTGGGTCTAGCCCAAAAGCAGGAACAAATCTCAGTTGGGCTGAGATTTGTTGGGCCTAAGCTTAAGGCCCGGCCCAAGCCCGCCGGTGTTGTCGAAAATCCGATTTCGGCCGCCGTCGCGTCGCCGTCGCGGTGATTCGATCTCCGCTTTTGTCAAGTGAGTTTTACTCACTAAAGCTTTCTTAGTTTGCTAATTATACTTAAGGTTGGTTAGATTTAATTAAATGCAATTAGGTGGTTAGATTAGTTTAGGTCAATTAAATTAGAGACTTAATGATGCATGTTAGGTGATTAGAAATAGATATTAGCAAGTAGACATGCCATGTTATTTATGGAGCGAGTCTCGGTAATTTTCCGGGCTTGTCTCGGTATCCAATTCGGCATTATAAGCCTAAATTGGATTTTTATAATTATTTATTTAATTTTCGAAATTAATTATTTAATTATTTATTTTTCCGGAAATTCAACCAGGATGACCGGTGGCCGGAATTTCGTCTTGATTGTCGTGGTGCATCCGTTTATTTATTTGAGCTTTAATTGGTGGTAAAGTAATTTATGAGTGAATTTAAGATTTATTCCTAAATTGAATCTGGAGAGGGTCGGGTGGGACCGTAAAGCCACTAGTTCTTGAGAGGGTCGGGTGGGACCGTAAAGCCACTAAATGTTGAGAGGGTCGGGTGGGACCGTAAAGCCACTAGATCTTGAGATGGTCGGGTGGGACCGTAAAGCCACTAAATTTAAGGGATTGCTTGATGTAAGATGAATGACCTAGAAATGGTCTATCTGACATGAAATCGACTAGGTCGATTTGATCAATGCTTCGATCGGTGATGTGATTGTTTGAATACCTATTGAACCGTACTAATATACGAGATGGAATCGAGGCCAAGGTAAGTCCTCCAACTCGTGCGTGTTTAGGCGGCCTATAGTGTATTGGCTTACTAATCGAGTCTTAGGGGGTAGGACTCGGCGAGACGTGGTCTCATTGGTTATTGAATAACCATTTCGGGACCCCGAGGAGAAGCTAAGGAAGAGGAACCTGAAGGGGAGAAAGACTTTTGAAGAAGAAGATGATCCAGAGAGGATCTTAAATATAACCCGATGTGGACCGAAATCCCATCCCTTTTGTAAACCCCTGTCTTAGCATAGATAGGTGTGAGACAAGTATGTTATGAATAGTATTGTAAATATACTATGAGTTGTGCTGTTAATGAAAGTGTGGTTGTGAATTTCAATATGAAAAATATGGCCTACTTTCCTATCCCATTGTTTTATTGTCTGGGGATTTATAACTGCTTCCGCATGTGCTTAATAAATAGAAAGGGTCGGCGATACATAGTCCTGGGATATCGCATTCTAAAATCGACCAAGTAGAAGGATGTGCACGCGTTCGAGGATCGGGGCGTGACATCTTAGATCTGACATTCCCATCGAAATGCATAGTCTGTGATTCATACCTAATAAGGGCCACATAAAATTTTATAGATGAAACGTACTTATAGTGATAAATAAATTTCTAATCCTGACAGAACATAATCTTCAGCCAAAATAAAACCAGGAAACATCGCAAACAGAAGGCCAAATTAAGCTAAGCCGTCAGCTAGGCAACTGCTACACTGTGACTAGCCATTACTCTCCTACCATCAAGAAAACTGATCAATCAAACAAGAAGATGATTGCTCAAAAGCAACCATTCAACCAGTTGAAATAATACTCAGATTGTGAATGAAGGGGGGCCATTTCAAGCTAGAATGATCACTTGAACAGAATAGCTATATCTCATCTATACACAGGCTAGACCTCAACAGCTATATCTCATCTACTCAGGCTAGAACTCAACAATTAGATAGTAGATATATCAGAGGCAAACTTGTAAAACCTAAAATCAAACAATATAAAATTCAAAAAAGCTGAGGCTTCCTTTGTGTTTGCTCTTTAAAAAAATGCACTTGTTCCAAGAAAAGAAAATGCTCCTACTGCTCCCACTTCATGTAAGCCAGGAAAAACTCATAAACAACATTCTTAACAGTAAGAACATGGAGCCGATTGTGTTGGATAACCTTAATGTACTTGCATTATTTAATGAACATAAAATCCAGTTGCCGCACCACCATCTGTAACTCATCAAATAATAATATTACTCATCTTACCCAGATAAACACGTGTCAAGAATGGAACAGTTTCTTTCCAAAACCGAGAATTGCTCCCAACTGCACAGCCTCCTTCATCGAAAGCCAGTCCTAACATGTTAACAGGAGTTCGCCTGATCTTAATATGTGTAAGATAAATTGCATATGTTTGCATTTCAAAATAGCGAAACAGACAAGCAAGTTTCATGTTCAGCAAAAACCAGATCGATACCTCATTTTCAGTAAGACTGGAATATTGTTCATCGGCAATTTCTTCACATCATATGTGAGCAACCATGACCTTAACACGGATAGCATGATGCGTCCATTAGCATTCTCATTATTAGCAATATATCCAGTTGCCCTTCAATTAACACTCACCCTGTGCGCAGGCAAGTCCAAGTCCTTATTCTCCTTAATGACCATCCAAATATGTTGAGCACTAAAACAAAATCCTGAACCAAGAACTGCTCCCTTCGATCTCCTGCCAGCCCACCAGGTGCTGTACTATCCAAGAACCGCCCTCTAAGAGCGTCCACCTGTTCGTCCAAGGAAATTCAACCATATGGCAAAAGATTAATGCAGAGAAAGGGTAAAATCCATTTGGCAAACTCCATCCGAGAGTTATCAGTATTTATCAAATTTGCTCCAAATTCCATAATACAGAGCACAAGAAGATGAGATGGAAACATAACACGTCTCAAACTACAATTGATTAAGAATGTGAACAGAAGAGTAGTGAAAATCACCAATCTCAATAAGGGATGACTGACCAATGATAAGCCCCAAAGAAATTAGAAATAGCAGTCATGATGAGTGGCATTTCCACAGAAATTCCGAAACTCATGCATGCGAGGACTAAAGCTTTGTCCTGAACAGTACTCAAGCACAGGATTTATGCAAAAGAAAAGGCGCCCATTGCGGCATTTGAAAATCTTGTCGAGACAGAACAACAAAGCCGGCATAAACTCCTCATTACTTCTTTTTTCTGGGTGGGAAAGAAGCCGACTTTGTGCTATTGGGCTTGGAAGAAAATTCTACAATACATGACAAAATTCCAACTCCGCTTCCACTGGAGGATAGGCGATGGTCTTGACACTTCGCTTTGGTTTGACAATTGGCACCCAGTGTCCTTTGAACTTAATATTCACATATTCGCTTATCTATAGATCTAGACTTTCAAGACAAGTTTCGGTGGCTAACCTTTTTTCTGAGGACGGCCATGCTATACGGTCAATGATTGCAACTTGGGGTTCGTTACTCCCTTCTCTAACTGATGCTAAGGATCGATTTTGTTGGAGGGAGAATTCCTTGGGAGTGTTCTCGATGGCCTCGGCTTGGGAGCTTATAAGTGTTCTCGATAGCCTCAGCTTGGGAGCTTATAAGGCGAAAGAAGGATTGAGTTAATTGGAATGGTTTCATGTGGAACAATGACATCCTACCCCGACATCAGTTTAACTTTGGCTCATTACCAAGCGAAGGCTGCTTACTCAATCCCTTCTCATGACTCATGGTAGGATCGATGATACATTCTGCCCTTTCTATGAAAAGGAACTTGATTCAATTGATCATTTATTTTTTAGATGTCGCATTACGTTGCGTATTGCCTTCTTTTGGGCGACCAAATGCAGACTCTCTTAGAGTAACAAGCCTTGGGAGGAAACGCTAACTTGGGTCACTACCTTCTTTGCAAGCAAGTAATTCCATAAATGTATTGTCCATTTTTCCTTTGATGCGCTTTGTCACATCATCTGGAAGAATATGAATGATATTCTTTTTAGGGGTGAGCCCGTTTCTACCTCGACCATGAAGAAGCACCTTCTCAAAGTCGTTCAAGATAATACTCTCACCTATAGAAACGTGGACGGCTCCACTAGAAATAGAAGATTACAACGGTTCTAGGAGTTGGATCCTTCCATCTTCTCCTCTGCTGTTTGCACACTGGCTAGGTAGGCCCTTGGTGTTTTTTGGGTGTGCCAGCACCTCTTGTGTTGGCATTGGTCCTTTTGCTTGCCGCTTGGCTTTTTTTATCGGCTTCCTTCCACTCTTTATGAGCATGTTCATTGGGAGTGTAAGTTTTTGAAGCCGAGGGTTGTATAGTTTTTTCCTTCCCCATTATGTTATAATTATTACCTTTACTAGAAAGGAAAAAAAAAGCTGACATAAAATGTGGGCAATCATATTCAAGGTCCAAACGTGCTTCTATGGGATGCAAGGTAGGTATACCTCATCTTTAAATCGCTCTTCCTCTTCTTCATAATTAGAAAGAGCAATGAACTCAACCTGGAAAGCAGAAGAGAGTCATTAGGTAGAACTTCATTTCAACGATTAGAGGCAAAAGCAAATCATCGAAAGGAACTCATATAAGCATCGGAGCACCTACATTAAAAAAATGACTGACAAGAGTTTCCTTGTGCTGCTCTAACTTAGGAATATTGTCCCATATCTGCAGGAAAATACTAAATGAAACCAGCAACGGCTTTACAAAGTCGATTTTCCAAAGGAAATGCAACAACCCTCACCTCCTGCGCTTCTTCTCTCAAGGCAGCTTCTAGACATTCGAAAGGAGTCTGGATAAAAAGAAAAACCAGAGAGCATATAAAAAAAAAAAATCAACTCAGATGGGCAAAACTTACCAGATGCAACCAAAACGAGCAAATAAAAACCATCACAATCCGAAATGGAAACATGATTAAGTATAGGTACGAACCCTCCTTGTTTTATCCCGTAATACGAATACGAGAGTTGTTTTCCTTGGACAAAACAATCGCATCATGGCCTTCAAGAAGAGTCGCAACTTTATCATTAACTCTTAGAACTAAACATTTAGCTTATCTTAAGGCAAGAGGACAAGAAACACCTGGAATACAGGTTTCAGGAAAGGCTTGCTGGCAGCTTGTGCACGGCCAATATAATGACCCCCCCTACGAAAAATATGCTGAAAAGAAGACAAGAAATACCTGGAATACAGTTTTGAGCAGAAACCTGCTCCCAGCTTGCTCAAGGCCAACCCAACGACACCATCTATGAAAAAGATGCTTAGAAAGGACACTAGGAAAATACAAAAACAACAACCTCGTAGATAATGCTGCAGAAATAAAAACAGTATCTCACTAGAGCAAAGCAAAAGCCTCACATGTTTGTGAGCACTATATCGGAGACAACCAAAGCAAAAAGAGCGCTCTGCTTTTCGAAGGGAGTATCGTCCAGTATAAAAATGACACCAGTTAAGCAGCTGCAAGAATGCTAATTGCTGCCTACTCAAACCAAGTGTAAATCAGGTGAGTTTCAATGAGCGTCAGCTACACGTAAATCAACCTTCTGGGTTGGTAAGATGAGAAAAGCCATACAAAAGTGGAAAAGCTACAGCAGCTACCCGATGAACAAATTAACGTTTTAACATGTACAAAAAATTAGAATTCGCAATTACATATGGACAAAAATAAGTAGTTGAACATGGACAAATTAAGCTATTATATATCCATGCAAAATCATCTAGTAAATACACCTGTCTTACTTTTCCATCCGTCCCCTCCAAGTCCATAACTAGAGTGCACGGTTCAATCCCAGCAGCTTTCGCGATCCATATTCCTTTGGTGGTTTGGGACCTGAAAAAATAACAACCTGGCTTTGGACATTTTTCCTAATCCAAATCACTAGAGTGACCTAAAGGACGGTTCAAAAACATACCTCCCTCTTGAAGGATCCATTTCCCTGAACTTTGTGCCAAACAGTGCATTCAACAGCGTGCTCTTGCCTGTCAAAACCAATAGAAACTTTTGTCGTAAAACTTTGAAAAAAGAAAAAAAAAAAAACATTTCGTCCAAGAAATACCGCCTATATATGACTTCATTGAAAATTATCACCAGCAATATATCCCGAAAGTCACTGAACATTATCACAGGCAATATATCCGGAAAGAATGGTAAGTTATTTCTAGTTAAACATAAGAAATCCAATTTAGAAGAAAAATATCCACCGAGCAAAAGTAATGACTAGGTTTTTAAACAAATTGAGTAGCCAAGCTATTCAATAGTGAGATAGGAACTCACCACTGCTCTGAGCCCGAATATAGTTTGCCCAGCCCCAATTTTGGAGGGTGCATCACAAAACGAGCTTATTTCATTGTCATGTTGTTTCCAGACTCGTCTCATCATATTGCGCATGTGATGATATTGGATAGTTTCTCGGAAATGCTTTGGTGCCCTATTAATTGCATAGATAATCATTAGATTATCACAAAGATATGTTGATTTAACACTTTATTTCTCTTTTAATCTATCCGACCATATAAATTGAATAAATGATCAAGATATATTGTTCGGGAAAGGTTTGATCACGAAAGTATGTCAGATTTAATGCTTAATTATATATCCCTTTTAGTCTATAATCGGGAGTATGTTTGTTATCACATGTTCTTTATTATGAAAGTTGCGGCGATTTTTCATGGACAGATGACCCTGTTGAATGTTCTCTTACTCAATTCATAGACGCAAGGGTGCTTTCAAGATCCATGCATTAGAAAAATTCATCAGTGATGTGAGATTGGAGGAAACAGGCGTTTCATACATCGTTGTTTCTATATTCGGGGCTCAGAGCAATGGGTTCCTATCTCGCTATCGAATAGTTTGGCTACTCAGTTTGTTTAGAAACCTAGTCACTACTTTTGCCCAATGGATACTTTTGCTTCTTAGTTGGATTTCTTATGTTTAACTAAAAATAACTTACCATTCTTTCAAGATATATTGCCTATGATAATGTTAAGTGACTTTCAAGATATATTGCTTATGATAATTTTCAGTGAAATCATATATAGGCGGTACTTCTTGGACAAATTTTTTTTTTTTTTTCAATGTTGTACGACAAAAGTTTCTATCGGTTCTGACAGGCAAGAGCACGCTGTTGAATGCACTGTTTGACACAAAGTTCAGGGAAATGGATCCTTCAAGAGGGAGGTATGTTTTTGAACCGTCCTTTAGGTCACTCTAGTGATTTGGATTAGGAAAAATGTCCAAAGCCAGGTTGTTATTTTTTCAGGTCCCAAACCACCGAAGGAATATGGATCGCGAAAGCTGCTGGGAATGAACCGTGCACTCTAGTTATGGACTTGGAGGGGACGGATGGAAAAGTAAGTCAAGCATATTTACTAGATGATTTTGCATGGATATATAATAGCTTATTTGTCCATGTTCAACTACTTATTTTTTTCCATATGTAATTCTAGAGTGACCTAAAGGACGGTTCAAAAACATAGAAGATGGATCCATTTCCCTAAACTTTGTGCCAAAGAGTGCATTCAACAGTATGCTCTTGCCTGTCATAACCAATAGAAACTTTTGTCGTAAAATATTGAAAAAAAAAAAAACATTTCGTCCAAGAAATACCACCTATATATGACTTCACTGAAAATTATCACAAGCAATATATGCTGAAAATCAATGAACATTATCACAGATAATATATCCCGAAAGAATGGTAAGTTATTTCTAGTTAAACATCCAATTAAGAAGCAAAAGTATCCATTGAGCAAAAGTAGTGACTAGATTTCTAAACAAACTGACTAGCCAACCGATAGCAAAATAGGAACTCACCACTAGTCTGAACCCGAATATACAAACGACAACGTATGAAACGCCCGTTTCCTCTAATCTCACGTCACTGATGAATTTTTCTAATGCATGGATTTTGAAAGCACCGCTTGCGTCTATGAATTGAGTAAGCAGGGTCATCTATCCATGAAAAATCGCTACAGCTTTCATAACAAAAAACATGTGATAACAAACATTCTCCCAATTATAGACTAAAAAGGAAATACAATTAAGCGTTAAATCTGATATACTTTCGTGATCAAACCCTTTCCCGAACAGTATATCTTGATCATTTATTCAATTTATATGGTCCGATAGATTAAAAGAGAAATAAGGCGTTAAATCAACGTATTTTTGTGATAATCTAATGATTATCTATGCAATTAATAGGTACCTATATCGACGACCGGCAACGGAGTAGACTCCACGACCGGCAAATCCCGAGCGCTCGTCCCTCAATCACAAAGCACCTGTTCAACAGAAACCGAAACTCTACAGATCACCGACCAACTTGTAATATCCAACGGACTGCCCCGCGAAATTCGCCTAAAAACAATGGGGCAATCAACGATAATCAAGAAGATTCTCGAAGCCTACTGGAGTCTCCGGACGGAAGGTGAAGGGACTTCTTCGGTGCGAGGGGAATGTATTAGTAATAGCTACTAGCTAGGGCCATCAAAATGGTTTTCTCTCGAAGGTACGAGATGGGCCCCGAAGTATCTCCCAAGCCCAAAATTCGAAATGGGCCCCGGCGGACCTGGAACCGGCTCTTCGGTCTGTGCCGTGCTGACCTGGAATTTGGGCCTGCGTGGGTTTTCATTTGGGAATGCTCTCTCACACAGAGCGACAAAGAAATTATGGGAAGACATATTGAATGGGGCTTCATCAATTGGGCGAGGGGCTTGACGACGAGGGATGTCGGCCGAAGATGGTGGGGCTATGTCGGAAGGGTGGGAGGGCTTGATGACGAGGGATGTCGGCCGAAGATGGTGGGGCTATGTCGGAAGGGTGTGGGGGCTTGACGACGAGGGATGTCGGCCGAAGATGGTGGGGCTATGTCGGAAGGGTGTGGTGGTGGCTTGAAAGAAACTAAGCTTTGTTGGTTTTGGGAAGAAGACGGGTTGCAAATGGGCCGGGCGCACCGGGCCTTGTGGGAATTGGCCTCAATAGACCGAGTTTTTTTTTTTGTTGGTCCTACTCTAACACTCATTCTCAGACTTTTGTCCTGCCTCCTTACAGGGCGTGGAAGTCAAAACCCACTCCAGAAATGAAATCGTCCCCACCTCAACCCCTCCTGAGAAGGTGGGGATTTGAACCCCCACCTCCCCCTTCCAAGTTGGAAAGGTGGCCACTGGGTGAACCCCCAGTGGTTCTCAACAAACCGAGTTTGATCGCCAAGGATTAGAAATTAGAATATTTCTTTCCTTTATAGGGGAGAAAAAGCTTAGGAAATTGACACAATTAGTCAAGAAAAAAAAAACTAGCTGTGTCGCGACCTCCCCGAAGCGGGTTGGACCACCTAAGGGTTCGGCTAATGGATTGCTAAGCCTAGACTTAGCTCGGGCTCTCCCAAACCCATACCAATTCGCGACTTAGATTCAAGTTCTTAACATGCAATTGATTTTTCTCATGGAGTCGCCACTAATCTGTTTTTTGGTGGGTCGATTAGAAACCCAAGTAAAGTAATGGGAGAATTACTTCACTCCTACGAACCAGAGATTGTGAGTTCGGGGACTTGGTTACGCTAGATTTCTCTAACGCCCTTTCGGTACCTTTCTTTTTATTTCTAAAAAATATTTTTTGCAGGCAGCTTGAATTGATTTTAATTTATCTTCCTAACATGTGAGGTGATCATGCGGGTGCACAAACCACCAATTTAACACCCAAGAAAGCGATGAATAAATTGCAGGACTTACCTCATAGCAACGAGAGCATCTTACAATGTTAGATCAAAATCCACATCAAGAGACCTAGATACGATTTCTAATTAACAGCAAATTTCTCTCTCTTTTTTGGTTTTTACTTATTTAATGAGGATCATGCAATATGCAATGCATGCTACTAATCTAACATGGAATGGCATGACAATGTGTTCTAAACTACATGACATGAGTAAAATATTATTATTATTATTTTTTGTTTTCTTAATGAATATGCAACAATTAAATATGCAAATCAAAATGACCTAAGTATATAATGATGGGCAATTTTTAATTAAATGAGCCTAATTCTACATGACGTGCACATGATATTTCTATTCCTAAAAATGCAATTTATCCTAAAAATTGAAACTAATTTACCTAAAGACAAATTTTGTATTTTTCATGATATTCGAAATTAGGAGAAACGCAAAAATTACCTAGCTAAATTAAAATTCCAACCAATTTAAACTTAGGATTAAGTCATACTAAATCCTATTTTAAACTAAGATGTTATTTTAATCTAGCAATTTCTAACCTAAGATGCAAATTGCTCTAAACTTAAAATGAGACATGCAATTCTATTCTAAAATGCGTGATGATTTTTTAAGAAAATTCGTGATTAAAACACTAAAAAAAACTATTAGGGTGAAAATTAAAGAGACGTGCTATCTCTTCTAAAACATGCATTAAAAAAAAAAAAAAAAAAAAAAAAGCCTATTACGCAACCTATAAGAAACTAGCATCCTAAATTAATTAATTTTTTTTTGGGATTTTTTTGTTATAAAAATTTGAAGTAAAAGTCTAATTCTAGATTGACACGTGCAATTCTAAAAAAACTAATATCCTAAATGCATTTTTTTGGATTTTTTTTATTTTAAAAAAACGAAATAACTAAATACACTAACCCTAGCCCTAATCTAACTTGCATTTTTTTTAAATTTTTTTTATTTTATGCAAAAACAAAAGTTAATTCAAATAACCCGATATTCAATCCAATCAAGATAAGATTAATACCCAAAATTGACGAGCCATATCTCGCGCATGAGATCGGGTTGATCAATTTTAAATTAAATCGTGAATCGAATCTCGGGCATGAGATTGGATTGTCGATTTTTGCAAGAGATCGTGAGTCGGATTTCGGGCGCGAAAATCGGACTCCTAATCCCTAATTTGATGGGTTATTTCACATTGGAATTTCAATCATGCATTAATGAATAATCACACTAAGAAACTATATCACACTAAGAAACTATATAAAAACAAACTATAAACTATATAGAAAATAAAATAATAATAAAAAAATACCTAATGTTCCCCCTTTGTTTTTTTTTATCTTTTCCTTTCCCCACGCAAGGCTTGGGCTCGGGGGTCTCCGAAGGGAAGCAGGTTGTTAGTCCGGGGGGGTAGCTGGTCACCGGCGTTCGGAGCTCCGGCGAGGACCGGCGGCAGGTGGACAGGTGGTGGGCGGACCAGCGGCAGCAGCAGGTCGCGGGTGGTGTGTTGCAGACGTCGGGTCGGGTTGCGGGCGCGGCGAGCGAGTTGGAGGTGCGGCGTTGCTGGTAGTGCTGTGCGGGGACCGGTCACAGCGCGAAGGGGAGACCGGCGGAGGCGGTGCGGACGTGAGACCGGTACGGACGTACAGTGGTTCGGCGTCCGGGTCTAGAGCAGTGGCGGAGACGCAGGTTGATGGTGTCGCGGTGGTGACCAGCGAGGGATGGGCTCCGAGCGGCGGTACGGCTTCAAGCGCCGAGCCCGCGGATCGCTGCGACTTCGAGTTCTGGCTTCGCGGGCGGAGAGAGCGGTGGTCGGCTCGGAACTAGCACGGTGGTGCGGGCTGCAGTGGCGAGAGAGTTCAGGGCTCCGGCGGTAATGGGCAGCTGGGGCGTTGGGTTGTTCGGCTGCTGGTGCTCCGGCGAGTGCAACGGTGCGGATGCGTGGGGGGGAGTAGCACAAACCGGTGGAAATTTTACAGCGAAGAACCCCTGGAGAAGATGAACAGTAGGGGTCTTGTCCTTGCCTTTTTCTTTCTTTTTTAATCACCTCTCTCTCACGTCTCACTCTCTGCATTTTCCCTTTCTTTTTTAATCTCCTCCCCCTTTCCCTTCTTTTTTTAATCTCCTCCCCTTGACCTCATATTTTCTTTTGCAGGTTCTCTCCGCACGGGCTCACTTTTTTTAATTAGCTCTCACAATCTCTCAAGGAAATTTTTCGTTCTCTCCCCTTTTGCGTGGCCTCCCCCCTTGCGTATTTATAGGGTTCTTGGAGTCCAACCGTCTTTAGTGTGAATAGGAGGCGGCCGTCATTTTTTCCTTGCTGTTCACGTCCGGATTTTTTTTCAAATAAGGAGGCCACCGTCTGACACTCATTAATTTAGCCACAACTATTGACTTTTCTTTGCTTGTTACTTGCTTCTTTCTTGAGCACACTCTCCTCGCTTCACCAAAATTCACGACCCCCACTTGAGAGAGTATATTATAATATATCATGGGCTTCCCTTTTGCTTCTTCGAGGCTTCTCACGTCCGCCGAATTCTTGCGCATGCATGTGCATGCATTAATGAGCGAGAGACAATGGACGGAACTTCTTTCTTGATTTGCTCTCCGGGAAGGAGAGAATTCTCACTATAAAATATTATAAAATGGTGAGCCCATGTTCTTGCAGACTTTCTCCAGGATTCTCGCGTGTGCGTGGAGGATTTTTCTTTGCCTTCTTCACGCGTGCGGCTAGAATTTTTACGTCCGCCGAATTTTATCCACGCATGGTGCATGCATTAATGAGGAAGAGACAATGGACGTGAAGAACTCTTCTTTCTTCTTTCTTTCATTGTGTACTTTCAAATCAGCAAGAGAGAGACCACCTTTTGTGCACGTAATCGACCGCGAGCCGCCGTGTTTGGTTGTGTTTTGGTACTGATGCAAATGCAACTATATATGAAATGCAATTTTACCTCTTTTTTTATTTTTTATTTTTTATATGCAACTAATTACTAAACGATTAGGCAAAATTTAGGTGTCAACAGCTGCCCCTCTTTGAAGGTGAGCTCGTAGAGGTTGCATTCAAAGACAATATGATACCTAAATTTTGACCATGAACATGCAATGGATGATACTTTGGCGGGACTTTTTTTTTTTTTTTTTTAAATGCAATTTATATGATGCATGGAAATGCTAATGCCAGTGATAAAAGGAACTTACCTGGAATAACTTACCTTCGAGGAGGGTAGAGTAACTCGAGATAGTTGGTGTCACATGTCCAGGACCCGTACCATTCTACGGTCGCCCAGTATGGCATTGCTTGGTTGTGCCTAGGACCCGTACCATTCTACGGTCGCCTAAACGGGGATTCATTTTCCAGGACCCGTACCATTCTACGGTCACCTAAACGGGGATTAGTTTTGAGACATCCAGATCCAGACTGAGATGTCAAGAATTTGGGAACTTAACCAATAGACACTCAATGTTAGGTGAGATGAATATTGGATTAAGAGGGTTCGAAATACCTAGATCCAGACTAAGGTATAACGAAAAAGATCAGAAAGCATTCATATCCAGAATGAAATGCTTAATGAACAGTTTTGAGACATCCAGATCAAGACTAAGATGTCAAAAATTTTGGAAATTTAACCAATAGACACTCAATGTTAGGTGAGATGAATATTGGATTAAGAAGATTCGAAATACCTAGATCCAGACTAAGGTATAACGAAAAAGATCAAAAAACATTCACATCCAGAGTGAAATGTTTAATGACAAGAGTTTCGAGACATCCAGATCCAGACTGAGATGTCAAGAATTTTGGGACTTAACCAATAGACACTCAATGTTAGGTGAGATGAATATTGGATTAAGAAGATTCGAAATACCTAGATCCAGACTAAGGTATGACGAGAAAGATTGAAAAACATTCACATCCAGAGTGAAATGCTTGACGAAGAGTTTCGAGACATCCAGATCCAGACTGAGATGTCAAGAATTTGGGAACTTAATCAATAAACACTCAATGTTAGGTGAGATGAATATTGGATTAAGAGGACTCGAAATACTTAGATCCAGACTAAGGTATGACGAGAAAGATTGAAAAGCATTCACATTCAGAGTGAAATGCTTAACGAAGAGTTTTGGAACTTAACCAATAAACACTCAATGTTAGGTGAGATGAATATTGGATTAAGATGATTCGAAATACCTAGATCCAGACTAAGGTATGACGAGAAAGATCGAAAAGCATTCACATCCAGAGTGAAATGCTTAACGAAGAGGTTTGAGACATACATCAAGAATTTGGGAATACCTAGGACAAACCTGGGATATTCGTGAAGGTCACTTACCTCTTGGTAGAAAGAAGTTTTGGAACATCGAGGATGTGCTTCAAATACTCATGGAGGTTTCTCACCTCAAGGCTTCTGAAAGGCAACATAAATGTCAGGAGCTCTTGGGTCTTCAAGGAAACATTACCTGTCAGACATGATTAGAGCAAAAATACATGCATTCGCCAAAGAAGTAAGCAATTCAACACACTCGAAAGTCCACTGAAGCTTTTATCCATTCAATCAAGATTTATGCATGATGGTTTTACCATATTTGCACCCCCGAACTTCCGCTGGGGAGAATCATCATTTATGACAATTTTCACTCATGACATGGATTTTCAAGAATACCAAATGAGAGACTTTCAGTTAGAAAGGACTTTCACTCACTCTCATTAAGAAGGCTATTTTGACCCGACCATTAATGTCGGATCACAGGAATCACTTAATCATGTCAACAAGGGTTCGAGTATTCTCGCAAGCGGTACGACCTGGTCAATCTGGGAGGTCTTTATCAGGACTGTAATGTAGGCTCGGTCAATGGCTCAACAAAGAGGGACTCTTCGAGTCAGGGCTAATGAAAGAACAATACTTCGCAATCATCTTCGGGTTTACAAGTCAAGGAACCTGCGAAATGAGATAGAAATGGTTCTGCTCGCACTTCTTCAAGCGATGCTTTTAAGCATATAAATTCCTACGTTAATTTCGGTGCCCTAATCTGAAGAGACTTTGTAAGGGACGTAACGTAGGTTGAGTTCATGGGTTGGGAAGTGAATGGATCATTAGGCTCAAAATGTGTATAGGGGGATGAGAATTGGTGATCATCTTGGCATTGTCACCGGTCTTCTTTTTCACCATTGGGATTTTCCTCATAGGTACTATAAAAACTTGGCATTTGAGTTCTTTGAGTACCACTCTATTGGGAACACACCTTTTTACAATTGATAGTCATTTATCTTGACTCTTTCTTTCATTTTCTATGGGTATTGGCCTTGCTTTTACCAGGCACACTGCTTTTTCATGCCCCTTTTGTGTGTTTTTTTTTTGAATAACCACGTAATGCTTTAACATTTGGGTTCTTGAGGAGTTTTCATTTTTTTGTCAACACTCGGGACTCTGCTGCTTGAACATTTGCCTTTTGCCTTGCCCCGGTGTGGGAGATGATCACCAATTGGGTTTAAATTAAACGAATTTACAGGCTCAAGGGGCTACGCAACGGATAAGGTGTGTAGGATAGAGAAAGAACTGCTCTTCATCATCCTAAGGCACTTGAATTATCGTATGAATTCAATGTAATAGCAATACCTGAAGATTGATGCAAGTGAGAGCAAGAATATTCCTATCAAATTCCTCACCTCATGATGTCGTCTTACCTCCAGCTTGCCCCAATGTGGGGTGGTTCTTGACAGGGGTAATTTAAAATTATTCATGTGTGTGGGCTCAAAAGGGTTTAAACAATTGATGATCACGTAGTGTTTGGGATAGAGAATGAACCGCCCCTCATTATTTCGATCATCGTACCTTTCGCGAGAAAACTCTTTACCTTAGAAACATGGAATTTCCTACACTCATCTCACCAGTATATGAGCAAGGGACTGTGTATAGGATAAAGCTTGCCTTTCATCATCCTGACATGTCTCATTTAGCATGTTCAATTCATTCCACATCATTCATTAACTTGATCGATGGTGACAATCCTCAGTGAAATTGGTAATTAAACAGGTAAAACTATTAATACAGAATTCTCCTTTGAAAGGTCACAAGTACTTCATGAACTCATCAGCTTTGAACACAAAGAGTTTGCAGCTCAAAAAGAAAGAAAAGGATTGGTAAAAAAAATGTTTTTTGTTTTTGTTTTTGTTTTTTTTTTTTTGGTGGCAAACTTGTTGCCATTTCCAGGGATCGAACCCTGGTCGCTTTCGGACCTTTTCATTCCCCGTGCCACCAGGCTGAGGCGCTGGTGGTGTCCTCAGGGTATTTCCATTTTTATTTAATTGAACTGACACTGGGTCAACACGTCTGATATACCGAATCAAATGAATTCGATATGTGTATGAAACAAGGCCTACTTCTCATCTCATTCAATCCATTCTCACACAATTCAACGAAGAAATGAGTTCCTTCAATTCACAACAAATTCTTTCAAGGGTAATACTTTTTCACAGCATCAGAGTTAACGGGATTAGAAAACTCACGACCATCCATTTCGTAAGGATTAAGGCACCTCCAGGAGTACCCTCTTCACCATATATGGGCCGCTATAATTTGGAGCAAATTTGCCTCCAGGATCAGAAAAATCGGCAACACCTTTCTTAGAACTAGATCATTCACTTCGAAGTGTCTCGGCCGTACCTTCCGATTGAAAGACTTGGCTACTCTTTGTTGATACGTCTGACCATGGCAAAGAGCTTTTAATCTTTTCTCATCAATCAGGTTCAACTGCTCGAACCTTTGTTGTGTCCATTCGGCCTCGGACAATTCCACTTGGGATAAGACTCTCAAAGAGGGGATTTCTACCTCCACAGGCAAGACTGCCTCCATGCCATAAACCAAGGAAAAAGGGGTCGCCCCGGTAGATGTTCGGATCGATGTCCGATATGCCATTAGAGCAAAAGGTAACCTGTCATGCCAATCTTGATAATTCTCGGCTATCTTAGCCAGGATCTTCTTAATGTTCTTATTAGCTGCCTCAACAGCTCCATTCATTTGTGGGCGGTATGGTGATGAATTCAAATGCTTGATTTTGAACTCACTGAACAACTCATCCACGAACTTGTTATTCAGATTTGTCCCATTGTCAGTGACAATTGCTTCGGGGACACCATAACGGGCGATTATGTCACGCCTGATAAACTTCACAACATTTCGGGCCGTGACATTAGCATATGACGTGGCTTCAATCCACTTTGAAAAATAATCTATTGCCACCAATATGAATCGGTGCCCATTTGAAGCTTTGGGATTTATTGAGCCAATCACATCGATCCCCCACATTGAGAAAGGCCATGGCTCAGATAGCTGGTGCAACTCCGTTGGAGGAACATTTATTTTATCTCCATGAATTTGGCAACGATGGCAACTTCTAACATGCTGTATGATGTCACTTTCCAGCGCAAGCCAATAGTAGCCCAGTCTCATGATCTTCTTGGCTAACATGTGCCCATTCATGTGTGGGCCACAAACTCCTTCATGCACTTCTTGCATGATTTGGGTGGCTTCTGCTTCATCTACGCACCTCAATAGAACTGAATCATAAGATCTCTTGTATAAATTCTTACCACTGACAAAGAACTTTGAGGCCATCTTCATTATGTACTTTCTATCGGCTGGAGTGCTCCCTTCAGGAAATTCGTGCTTTTGAATATAGTTCATGATGTCATAATACCATGGCTTCTCATCAAACTCTTCATTCACGGCCATGCAATAAGAAGGTTTGGCTAGAACCTCAATTTTCAAAGGCTCAACTTCTAAACCATCAGTAACTTGCAACATAGATGACAACGTTGCCAAGGCATCGGCGAACTGATTATGGGATCTAGCCAGGTAGTCAAATGAAATTTCATCGAACTCCTTCACCAACTCTTCGAGGTACTTATGATATGGCAGTAATTTGGCATCCCTGGTCTTCCATTCACCTACGGTTTGGAGTATTATCAGTGTAGAATCTCCATATACTTTCAATTTGGCCACTCCCATTTCAATTGCGGCCTGAAGTCCGAGAATACAAGCTTCGTATTCAGCAATATTGTTAGTGCATGGAAATATTAATTTCGCAGCAACTGGGTGGTGTTGTCCGTTTGGGGATATCAGTACTGCCCCAGTACCAGAACCGGACAAGTTCACAGCTCCATCGAAGAACATGGACCATGCATCTTCATTTATGGCCAAGATACGATCATCTAGAGGACAATCATCATCATTGAAGGTTCTAGGATTCTCAGCCAATATATCAGCAATTACTCGGCCCTTAACTGATTTTTGTGGCATGAACTGCACGTCGAATTCCGAAATCAAGACCTGCCATTTGGCTAGTTTACCCACCAAAGCTGGTTGATTAAATAAATACTTGATGGGATCGTTCTTAGTCACGAGAAACGTCTGGTAATGCAAGGTGTACTGTCGCAGTCTATGCAATACCCATACTGACGCAGCACAAGTTTTTTCAGCATCAGAATACTTTAGCTCCGAGACAGTGAACTTTTTACTGAGGTAATAAATGGCTCGTTCCTTCTGATCCACGGGGCTTTTCTGAGCTAACATCGCGCCAAGTGACTCACTATGGATTGTGAGGTACAAAATCAACGGATGCCCCGATATTGGTGGGACAAGAACTGGTGGATTCATCAAATATTGCTTTAGCTTATCAAACGCCTCTCGACATTCATCATTCCACTCAACTCGTACGTTTTTCCTCAAGAGTTTGAAGAATGGCTTAGCGGTCTCAGAAAGTTGGGAAATGAATCGTGCAATGTAATTCAGTCTCCCTAGGAGACTCCGAACCTCCTTCACTGTCGACGGAGGTTGCAACTCGCATATTGCCTTGGCTTTAGATGGGTCAATTTCGATCCCTTTGCTACTCACCATGAACCCAAGTAATTTACCCGACGTTGCCCCGAACATGCACTTGGCAGGGTTTAAACGGAGCTTGAATTCACGGAGTCGATCAAATAACTTCTTGAGGGTTTCAACATGACTTTTCCCAGGCCGGGTTTTTGCAATCATATCGTCAACGTAGACCTCGATTTCTTCATGCATCATGTCATGGAACAACGTAACCATGGCTCGTTGGTAAGTTGCCCCTGCATTTTTGAGTCCGAAGGGCATGACCTTGTAATGAAAGGTTCCCCACGGGGTGATAAATGCTGTCTTCTCTTTGTCTTCATCCTTCATTCTTGTGGCATCCCGGAAATTCAAAGCCGAGCCTTAAGGTGTGTTAAATGTCTTTAATTAGGTGATAGAATTTTATGGCCTATGCTTTAGCTAATTTGTCTTTTAATTTGATGAATTATGCTTGTGATTGTGGAAATTTAAATTTAATTTATAAATGCTTGGCCATATGATTTGAATTTCAATAATTAAAAATATTCCAAGACTTTGGCCAAGATGGAAATTGGAATTTTGAAATATTATAGAAGGAATTTCAAAAAAAAAAAAAAAAAAAAAAAGAGAAAAAGGGCTAATTTTTGGAATGGGCCTTGAGCCCATTAGCCTCAAGCTTGGTGGGCCAAGCTAGTCGGCCCATTGGGCCCAAGAGGGGATTTTCGACCAGCCCAAGGGGGAATGGCCGGTTGGGCCTAAGCCCAAGCCCATTAAGCCCAAATTCAAATTCAAAATTAGAAATTACAAGTGGCAAATGGCAAGAACATGCATTGGCCATTGGATAGGTGAATAATCATTGCAAATGATGGCCTAAGGGGGTATAAAAGGATGAGGAGAGAGAGTGGCCGGACCTTGGCTCCATTTTCGTCCAAGGTGAGAGAGAGAGAGGGAGAAATTGCGAGTGAGAGGGAGAGAAGCCGAGAGGGAAGGAGGCGGAGCCGGAGGAGGGTGCTGTCCGTTCGCCGTCCTACGCCGCCGTACGCCGCCGTGTGTTGCTATTCGTCCATCATAGAGGCAAGTGGGAGTTCATAACTTCTCTTGCACGTCTGTTTTGGTAGTTGCATGTCTGGTTTTGAGTGTTATGTGTGAGAAAAACCGAGCCAAGGAGGGTTTGTTTGCATGCCATGTAGCTGTTTCCGTTCGGTTTGTGGTAGACAGTTTCTTATTCGGGCTTGCATGTGTATTTGGAGTGTGATTTTGGCTTCGGTGTCTTCATGAAAGTTGAAGCTAACATCTTGTAGTATGACATACTCGAATTTCATGGAAAACGAAGGTGATATGAGGGGTCAAATGCTTTGTTATACGGAGGTTCTAGATCTGCGAATTTCCTACTGACCTCTTGATGATTTCTTGGTTGCATGTTGATTTCTGTTGAAGATCTCACTTTGTTGTCCTCTTGAAAGTTGTAGGAAACACCCTAAGCTACAACATACTCGAAAATGAGGCAAAAAGAACAAGTATAACTTGGTGAATCGGCTAAATCTTTGAGACGGATGGTTCTGTTGAAGTGAACCGAGACACCCGAGACTTCACGGGTTAAAATGGTGACCAAAATCTGGGTATTTTACCTAGATCCCTTCATGAAAATTTTAAAGGACACATTGATGTATAACATACTCGAATTTCAGAAGAAACGAAAGAGATTTGATGGGTCAAACCTAAGTTTTTCGGTGATGTACGTTCTGGACGAAACGGTAGAGGTTCCAGAAGCTTCGTGGAGTTATATAAATTAATATATAAAGAATTTGGCTAAGAGTTCTTCATGAAAAATGCACGAAAATGTGTTGGCTATCATCCTGTAAAATTTGGGAATTTTCGGAGGTCATATGAGTATTTTAGTTAAATTAATTCGAAAACTGTGCAATCTGGCCGTGATCCGAATGTTGTGAGTGTTTTGTGGAAATTTGGGAAATTATGTAAAATGCGAATTAGCCATGGATTTTATGTGAAATCTGATTCTAATTGTTTGTTTAAGGATTGATTGAAGATTATGATTTTTGGAAAATCATAAATATTAAATATAATATTTATTTATGAAAATAAATAAAATAATAATATAATAAAATAATAAAATAATAAAATAATAATAAAATAAAAGGTGGACTATTTTATTGGCCATGAGTCCTATTGAACTATGATGTATTGCTATATGACATTGATGCATGTGAAATCATTAATTATGATGTATTGTTATATGGCACTGATGTATGAATGATTATGAATTATGATGCATTGCTATGTGACATTGATGCATGTATGATCATGAATTATGATGTATTGTTATATGGCATTGATGTACGAATGATCATGAATTGTGATGCATGTATGTAAATCATATGCCATGAAATAATAAGATGAAAAGAATGATGAAAGTGGAAAATGGTATGTGAGTAAGAGGTTGTGATGGAGGATGTTGTCTGGTGGCCTGGGGGCGTGATTCCAGAGATTCCCTGGGAGTTTCAGGATGCCCGGAATGTGGGGGGCCGGAAGTCCGGTTGTATCTCGGATACATGCCCGGAAGTGACTCGCGATGCCAGGATTAGGGTGCGAGATCCCCGGTTAGAAGGGTAAAGACCGGAAGTCCCTGTCGGAGGTTTCTGCCCGAAGGGAGGTTCCTCGTGATGCTAGTTGAGGTGCGAGATGCCCGGAATGTGGGGGGCCGGAAGCCCAGTGGCCATGAGATGGCTGGAATGCTGGGAACCCTGTCGGAGGTTTCTGCCCGAAGGGTGATGATCAAATTGATCATGGAATCCTGTCGGAGGTTTCTGCCCGAAGGATTGATAATGATACCCTGTCGGAGGTTTCTGCCCGAAGGGATGGTGATGAATTGAGAAAAGATAATGTGGGGATCAATTGATAAATAAAAATGGAAATTGATCTATGATGTGATATGCATGGTGATGCATGGTTAATGATGATGTGATATGCATGGTGATGCATGGCCAATGATGATATGATATGCATGGTGATGCATGGTTAATGATGATGTGATATGCATGGTGATGCATGGCCAATGATGATATGATGTGATATGCATGGTGATGCATGGTTAATGATGATGTGATATGCATGGTGATGCATGGCCAATGATGATATGATATGCATGGTGATGCATGGTTAATGATGATGTGATATGCATGGTGATGCATGGCCAATGATGATATGATGTGATATGCATGGTGATGCATGGTTAATGATGATGTGATATGCATGGTGATGCATGGCTAATGATGATATGATGTGATATGCATGGTGATGCATGGTTAATGATGATATGTATGCTATGATGATGCATGAATACGCTTGTCATCAAAAAGGTAAGTGATGCCTGAATTGTATGATGGTATGCATGGTGCACTGAGTTGTTATTGGATTTCCCTATCTGCTGAGTGGTTGTACTCACCCCTTTTGGGGATAACATTTCAGATTAGCACTATGCCGCTGCCTGCTGTTTCGCGTGGCGTGTTTTACGGTATTCCGTCTGACGTCGAGGTGGAGATGACTGAGATAGACTGTCCCTCGGTACCCGGATTGACTTTTATCCGAGTACGATGCTTAGTCATGTATGATATCGGCCTGGCTGGGGGCCCTGTCATACAAGAGTTTTTGTCCGTGCACGTCCGTCGAGATGGTGCTATGCGAGGGATGCTGCCACCGCCACCACCTGACGCACCGGGATGGGTGTGAGATCGCACGTGAGGAGTAGGAGCTAGACCGCTTTTTGGTATAGATAGTTGACGCTCGTGATGGGATGGTTTTTGTGCTTATATGATGTTAGAGGTCGGAGTTCCTTTTTGAGATTTTAGGAAGGACATGGCAGAGTCCTTACCTTTTCTGTTTCTTTTGTACCGACCCGAGGAAAAACCCCATCTCGCTATATGTATGCATGTAAGCAAAGCGTCAACACCGTTTATAAAAATCGTGGTGTTTAGTTGGTGTGTATTTGTATCATGGGATTGGTAGGGAGATAGATGGTGATATTTATTTGCTTCCGCTATGAGTCGCGCATGGGACCGTTTTTAAAAAAAAAAAAAAAAAAAAAAAAAAAAATGCCTCGTAATCCGGCAAGGCTTTATTTAGCCAATAGATAGAGATGGATAAAGATGTAACATCGGCACTGTTAACGACCTGCGAAGGGTTCGGGGTGTTACAATTCTTATCTGGTTGTAGCCAGAAAAACCATCCATGAAAGAGAATAATTCAAATCCGGCAGTACTATCCACGAGAACATCGATATGTGGCAATGGGAAGTCGTCCTTTGGGCTGGCCCTGTTCAAATCTCGGTAATCAACACATACTCGGACTCGACCGTCTTTCTTCATGACCGGTACTATGTTGGCCACCCATTCAGGGTATTGCGAGACTTCGATGAATCCCACTTTGAGAAGTTTCATTACTTCCTCTTCTATCTTCTTCGAGAGCTCTGGTTTAGTCCTCCGAAGTTTCTGCTTCTTGGGATGCACGTCTGGATTAGTGGGCAGACAATGTTCCACAATTGATGGATCTAAACCTGGCATATCAGCGTATGTCCAAGCAAAGATATCTTGATATTCTTTTAGCAATTGAGTCAGGTGCTCGGCCTCATCTTTGGGAAGATTTGCCCCAATCTTTATCTCTTTGGGCTCCTCGGCATCACTCGTTGATAGTGACGGTTTGCTCGTGAGGTGAGAACTTTAGGTTTTTCATGTTGCTCCCAACTTTGTTGTACTCCAATGGAGTCACCATTTGGATCATCTCGGGTCATCATCGTCATCGCTCATGACATTGGATGGGACCATTTTCTCCTCTTTGCCTATCATAAGGCTGCTCCTGAAACATAAAATGGATAGTTCAGAAAGACAAACAGGGCTAAAAGGCATGAATTTCTTTTCTATTTTTTTTCGAATTTTCCTTCCTTTTGAATTTTTTGATTGATTTTTTTTGAATTTTTATTTTATTTAAAGAATTTTGGCAAAATATTTTGGAAAAACTTTTTGACACGAGGAAGCATGATGAAGCCCGTGCCTCGGAATTCTCCTTGGATTTTTCTTTTCTTTCATCGGTTGGATATCATCAACGGGCTGGTTTGGTATACCCCATCATGCCCTCAAAATAAAACTTGTAATCATAATTGATATTCATCAACCAAATTACATTTATTGGATTGAAAAGTACGGCAATCAAAGTGAAACGAAACCCTAACAGTCAAACCCTAGCAAACATCAACTCCTGACAAACGAAATGCAAAATACGATAAGCAAACCCTAGAAAACATCAAATCCTAAAAGCGATAAGATTCCCACGCAGGGGAGTGCAGAAAAGTAAACGTGTTACTCTTGTGGGTCAGCACCCATTTCCTCCGATGGTTCTTCATCAATGGCACCTATAAGGAGATCATCAAACAGGCTCGTGATCCCTTCCATCCCATTATCTAGATCCTCTGTCTTTGAAGTTGTCGGGTCATCCATGCCACTCCATCCATCGAGCACGATACCTCGGGTGTCGATCATTCCTCCCTCATCATGCATCATTCTAGCAGGGCCCGGGAATGTCTCACGGATATCGAGGAGTAATGAGTTTTTCCTCTCTTGTTCATGTCCTCCAACTTTTCCATGGTACCCTAATCCGGCGGAACGAGACCTTCGAGGGGCTTCAATAGGATTCCGGATGCCCTGTTCTTGTCTACCAAGTCCACGGCCAGGAATAAAGCCATTTCCAACCATCACTCTTGCTACCATAACTGCTGCATTTGACACATCAGGGATAGGTGCTGTCGATCCTTGAGATGCATGAATAGTGGATACGAGCTCAAACGATTGGTAGCTCGACTCCTCCCTACGTTCCGGCTCGATATAGGGAATGGCCGTCTCATGATAGATCCGATGATCTTCCTCGCCATGAACAATGACTAGTTTTCCTTTGACAACAAATTTCACGCTTTGGTGAAGACTTGATGGCACAGCTCCAGCAGTATGAATCCAAGGACGCCCTAATAGGAAATTGAACGCGGTAGGAATATCCATCACCTGGAAAAGGACGTTAAACATCACCGGCCCTATTTGCAGATCAAGGTGGGTCTCCCCTATCACCTCCTTTCTCGTACCATCAAAAGCTCGGACGGAGGTCTTTACAAAGACTTATTTTTGAAGGGTCTATTTTCAGGCGGTGAAGAGTCGCCAATGGACAGATATTCAAGGCGGACCCATTATCAATGAGTACTCGAGCCACATGGGAAGCCTTGCACTTGACGGATATATATAATGCCTTGGTATGTCCCCTCCCCTCAAGAGGGAATTCTTCATCAGAAAAGGCTATTAAATCCTTAAGAAGAATCGATCCTACGAATTCCTCCAACCTGTCTACCTCGATCGTCTCTGGTACACGAACTTCGCTTAGAACCTTCATTAGAGATTTTTGATGTGTAGGAGATGTTTGCAAGAGTTCAAGTAAGGAGATCTGAGCAGGCAATTTCCGCAACTGGTCGACCACGTTATACTCACTTGCTTTGATTATTGCCAGAAATTCCTTGGCCTCTTCGTCAGTAATTGGCTTTACAGGTTGGGCATTAGCTTGAGCATAGGTCCGACCAGACCTTGTAATCAGGTCGACATCTAGCTCGTATGACCAAGGGACTGCTTTGTTATCCTTGTACTCATACAGCTGGGGCATCTCAATAATTATTTCTTCATCAGTTGAAGGCACTTCCATTATCAATCCTTGATGGTCGGAGGCGTCCTCAAGTGGGGGCATGTCCTCGATCAATGGATCTGGTTCACTCTTTTCAGCACTTAGCTTAGCAAATTCCTTCTCCCAATCAATGACGACTTCGGAGATAGTTGACACTGTTCCAGCTTAGTCAGCATATATGATCACGCCAGCCTTAACCATTTCTTGAACCCTTTCCTTCATGGTGGGCAAGGGAGGATTCTCATCTGTCGGATAATAACCAACTCTAACTAATGCGGTATAGATATCTTTAACAGACACCTTCAAGTTCATCTTTTTGCCAGTATTGAACTCGAAGATTGCATTCACGTTTCCCTGATGTTCCGGCAACGGATTCTTCTTGACATTCGGTTGGGTGGTACGGAAAGAAAATGCCTTAGTATCCAACAAATTTTGGATCTTGTGTTTCAAAGTCAAACATTCATCAGTTGAATGGCCGACCTCTCCCATATGATACTCACATTTTTTGGAGGGGTCATAATTGGAGAATTTTTCAGCGTTGGGCCGCTTTGGTTCGTGGGAGATCAATCCCTTGTTTCGGAGTATCGGTAAGACCTGAGATAGAGGGCCAGGAAGAGGCGAGAACTGCCTTTTGGTGAATTGCCGCTGTGTAGGCACTCGGCCTCCATCTTGCTGATTCCCGGGGACACGAACCATCGGAGGCTTACTAGGGGCTGGTTGCACATATGCAACATTGACTTCAGTGGTTGGTTCTTTGTCTTTCTTCATGGTGAACCTTTTGCCCTGATGAGTTGGTTCATTGAACCATCCATCCCTTAGCCCCATCTCGATCTGTTCACCCACTGGGATAAGTTGGTTGAAGTTCTCAACATATGTGCTAGCCATCCGGTTACGGAACTCATATGGGAGAGTCTTGACGAACAACTTCATCAACTCCTTGTTTGTAGGCTCAGGAGTGATTTGAGCCGCCAAGTTTCGCCACCTTACAGCGTACTCCTTAAATGACTCACTTTTCTTCTTCTCCATCCGCTCAAGATCCTCTCGGGAAGGTGCAATGTCCATGTTGAACTTATCTTGCTTCAGAAAGCGTCGGCCACTTCATTCCAGTGTCGAGAAGGTTTATATTTTTCATTATGTACCGTTGAGTGCGGGCCCGATCAAGCTTGCATGAAACGATTGGATCATGAGAGGCTCGTTCTTGACGTATTGGGCCATGCGTACGTGGTACATCTGCAAATGAGCCTTCGGGCGGAAGTACCGTCGTATTTCTCGAACTCCGGCATCTTAAACTTCTTCGGCATTTTGACCTTCTCATAAACCGACAAGTCGAACGGGAGTGAATTCGCGACTCTTGCGGTTGTTTCGGTTTCTCTTCAAGTTTGGCGAAGCGTTCATCTTGCTCCGCCTTAGGGACATTGTCGGGCTTGGCTTTTTCGGCAGTGACGAACAACGGGTCATCCTCTAGTTCAGGCATGTCGTCATCACCCATTTGGGCCTTGTCCGTCTGCTTTGGGACTACTATTTTGGGGAGAGCGGGTGCAAGAGTCTGATGCACTTGGAGGGATTGCATTTGATCCGTCATAAGCTGCATGGAGGTGAGCAACTGCTGGAGTTGATTTTCCACAGCGGTCATACGATCACGCATTTCGATTTGGTCGGCCATTTTTGCTCTTGATCGTGTAATGATGGGTGAACGTGGAGGATCCGTTATCACCTAATTTGAAAAAACGGACAAAAATAAGTATCTCATATGAAATACACCGGTCCATGGCAATGGTCTAAAACTTTTATTCATTAATGGAGTTTTTGACAATCCTAACAAAATAGAAGTAAGATCGATTCAAGCACTTCATTAATGAAATAGAAGCTCGAAATGCCCTAAACAAACAAACTAGGAAAGTAAATGACTTAACTTCCTAAACATTCATCTAGAAATGAAAACAACAAGATTGACTCAAACACTTCATCTAGCTTGATCAATATACACTCGGGACACCACTCGGCGCAATCGCTTATTCGCCTCTTGAGCTTTTTCAGCAACCCTTTTGAGGCGTTTATTTTCAGCGCAGTTGGTGATCTTCAGTGGCGCCTCTGGTATCTTTGGAAGTAACTCCTCTGGAATCTTGTGTTGTTGAATGTATTTAATTGAGGCATAGTACTTCATTTCTTTGCCCTTAAGCTCCTCCTCGGGCCACTTGAGTTTTCGTGGCTGGCACATATCCCACATTGATTTAATTGTGAGAATGGAATCTTCATGGCCTCGGTCTCCATCAACGAAGTTGGCTCGGAATGGATCTGCTTGCAATGCCGGGGGAAGCTCTTGCACAACTTGATACTGACGGGTCACTCTAGTTGGATAGTATTCCGTTGCTCCAGTGAGTCCCAATAGAGGGACTGGGCCAACACCTCCACATGAAAGTCTCGCCACACGAACTTGGAACCACTTAGCATGCCATAGGAAACCCTTGGAAGTTGGTTTTTTCATGAAAGCTAGCCATTTAGAATAATGGTAATCCGGTGCATGTTTTTGGTTGTTCTCAAATCTCATAATAGGGTGATTAGAGTTATTAACATCAAGTATAGTCATTGAACCACCAAACCCTTTTATATGAGAAAGAAACCAAATTTGTAAAAGCTCAGGAGAGGAATGGAATGTCTTATCACTGCTTCCTTTAAATCGAGTGAGGGAAAGAAAGGTTTCAGCCAAAATAGCGTTTACGAAATTTTTTCCTCCCAACACTTGTTCAACTAAGTGAGCCATCAAAGGGTTAATAGCATTCTTGCAATGAGGAAAAAGTATAAACCCAAAGAAAGCTAAAACGAAAACCCTTCTCATTTGAAATGAATTGCCATTTTCAAAACATTCTTTTAGAAAAGATAAATGACATGTATTGCGGTGAGCTTTTAAAGCCTTTCTTACATTATCCTCCTTAATTCTCAGAAAATCGGATAAGGCCACAACGGGGTCTATTCCGATAGGTGGATTAATTAATTCAGCTTTCAAAGATTTTCCTATGGCAATGCTATACTCTTCCAAGGTGGGCGTGAGTTCATGCTTACCGCCGAAGATGAAAGTAGAAGTCTCGGGGCACCAACAATGAGCAAGTGCTTGGATGAGGCCGCCATGGATGTTGATACGCAGCAATGGAAGGAGTCGACTAATGTGTGACTCTACAAATTGACGGCCAGCTTGGTCTAACTTGTCCCACCATGCGCTAAGCTCTTCCTTTGGAGGGAGAATAATTCGAATGTCCGGTATTCCCATTGTATATTGATCAAGACTCGGGACAATCCTAATGCTATGGACCGACAAAATGATATAATAAAGTAAGTAGATTGCAAGAGTGCGAATTTAGAAGACTTATTTTACCAATAAACAAAGGGCAATCACATAGACATGTGCATGGTAAGTGGCTCGATTTCTAGTCTATCAGGCTTAACAAAGTGAAGCCACAAGAATGATCAGACTAGCCGCGGGCGTGCGAACTAAGTCGGGTCCTCATGACTTCGGCTTGGTCAAAGAGCCGACCTGGGTTGCGGGCATGCGAACCGAGGTGGGTACTCTTGACACCAGAAAGGAAACTTCGGAATTGAGATGGGCGACTCGTACTGCGGGCATGCGGTCGAAGTGGTATCCATCTCAATACCATCATAGATGATTCTATGCGGCCCAGGTCCGGCGGCGGGTTGTGTGTGCAATAGTGTAGTGCTAGATGCAAGGCATGTACGACAATTTATATCAAGCAACACTTCACAAGTGAAAGTAAACCATACATTCCTACACCTCCCTGCAAAACAAATGTTAGCAAACACTTCTCCTTATACCTCCCACTCTGCAAAAACATTTAACACCTTAAATGTTAGGGACGTACCTGGGATCCTCGCTGCCAAACAAAAACATTTTTCAAAAGAAAAGAAAAATTGGCCTAAGTCCACTAAGAGTTTTAACTCAAGTCCCCAGCGGAGTCGCCAAGCTGTCGCGACCTCCCCGAAGCGGGTTGGACCACCTAAGGGTTCGGTTAATGGATTGCTAAGCCTAGACTTAGCTCGGGCTCTCCCAAACCCATACCAATTCGTGACTTAGATTCAAGTTCTTAACATGCAATTGATTTTTCTCATGGAGTCGCCACTAATCTGTTTTTTGGTGGGTCGATTAGAAACCCAAGTAAAGTAATGGGAGAATTACTTAACTCCTACGAACCAGAGATTGTGAGTTCGGGGACTTGGTTACGCTAGATTTCTCTAACGCCCTTTCGGTACCTTTCTTTTTATTTCTAAAAAATATTTTTTGCAGGCAGCTTGAATTGATTTTAATTTATCTTCCTAACATGTGAGGTGATCATGCGGGTGCACAAACCACCAATTTAACACCCAAGAAAGTGATGAATAAATTGCAGGACTTACCTCATAGCAACGAGAGCATCTTACAATGTTAGATCAAAATCCACATCAAGAGACCTAGATACGATTTCTAATTAACAGGCAATTTCTCTCTCTTTTTTGGTTTTTACTTATTTAATGAGGATCATGCAATATGCAATGCATGCTACTAATCTAACATGGAATGGCATGACAATGTGTTCTAAACTACATGACATGAGTAAAATATTATTATTATTATTTTTTGTTTTCTTAATGAATATGCAACAATTAAATACGCAAATCAAAATGACCTAAGTATATAATGATGGGCAATTTTTAATTAAATGAGCCTAATTCTACATGACGTGCACATGATATTTCTATTCCTAAAAATGCAATTTATCCTAAAAATTGAAACTAATTTACCTAAAGACAAATTTTGTATTTTTCATGATATTCGAAATTAGGAGAAACGCAAAAATTACCTAGCTAAATTAAAATTCCAACCAATTTAAACTTAGGATTAAGTCATACTAAATCCTATTTTAAACTAAGATGTTATTTTAATCTAGCAATTTCTAACCTAAGATGCAAATTGCTCTAAACTTAAAATGAGACATGCAATTCTATTCTAAAATGCGTGATGATTTTTTAAGAAAATTCGTGATTAAAACACTAAAAAAAACTATTAGGGTGAAAATTAAAGAGACGTGCTATCTCTTCTAAAACATGCATTAAAAAAAAAAAAAAAAAAAAACCTATTACGCAACCTATAAGAAACTAGCATCCTAAATTAATTAATTTTTTTTTGGGATTTTTTTGTTATAAAAATTTGAAGTAAAAGTCTAATTCTAGATTGACACGTGCAATTCTAAAAAAACTAATATCCTAAATGCATTTTTTTGGATTTTTTTTATTTTAAAAAACGAAATAACTAAATACACTAACCCTAGCCCTAATCTAACTTGCATTTTTTTTAATTTTTTTTATTTTATGCAAAAACAAAAGTTAATTCAAATAACCCGATATTCAATCCAATCAAGATAAGATTAGTACCCAAAATTGACGAGCCATATCTCGCGCATGAGATCGGGTTGATCAATTTTAAATTAAATCGTGAATCGAATCTCGGGCATGAGATTGGATTGTCGATTTTTGCAAGAGATCGTGAGTCGGATTTCGGCGCGAAAATCGGACTCCTAATCCCTAATTTGATGGGTTATTTCACATTGGAATTTCAATCATGCATTAATGAATAATCACACTAAGAAACTATATCACACTAAGAAACTATATAAAAACAAACTATAAACTATATAAAAAATAAAATAATAATAAAAAAATACCTAATGTTCCCCCTTTGTTTTTTTTTATCTTTTCCTTTCCCCACGCAAGGCTTTGGCTCGGGGGTCTCCGAAGGGAAGCAGGTTGTCAGTCCGGGGGGGTAGCTGGTCACCGGCGTTCGGAGCTCCGGCGAGGACTGGCGGCAGGTGGACAGGTGGTGGGCGGACCAGCGGCAGTAGCAGGTCGCGGGTGGTGTGTTGCAGACGTCGGGTCGGGTTGCAGGCGCGGCGAGCAGGTTGGAGGTGCAGGCGTTGCTGGTAGTGCTGTGCGGGGACCGGTCACAGCGCGAAGGGGAGACCAGCGGAGGCGGTGCGGACGTGAGACCGGCACGGACGTACAGTGGTTCGGCGTCCGGGTCTGGAGCAGTGGCGGAGACGCAGGTTGATGGTGTCGCGGTGGTGACCAGCGAGGGATGGGCTCCGAGCGGCGGTACGGCTTCAAGCGCCGAGCCCGCGGATCGCTGCGACTTCGGGTTCTGGCTTCGCGGGCGGAGAGAGCGGTGGCCGGCTCGGAACTAGCACGGTGGTGCGGGCTGCAGTGGCGAGAGAGTTCAGGGCTCCGGCGGTAATGGGCAGCTGGGGCGTCGGGTTGTTCGGCTGCTGGTGCTCCGGCGAGTGCAACGGTGCGGATGCGTGGGGGGAGTAGCACAAACCGGTAGAAATTTTGCAGCGAAGAACCCCTGGAGAAGATGAACAGTAGGGGTCTTGTCCTTGCCTTTTCTTTCTTTTTTAATCACCTCTCTCTCACGTCTCACTCTCTGCTTTTTCCCTTTCTTTTTTAATCTCCTCCCCCTTTCCCTTCTTTTTTTAATCTCCTCCCCTTGACCTCATATTTTCTTTTGCAGGTTCTCTCCGCACGGGCTCACTTTTTTTAATTAGCTCTCACAATCTCTCAAGGAAATTTTTCGTTCTCTCCCCTTTTGCGTGGCGTCCCCCCTTGCGTATTTATAGGGTTCTTGGAGTCCAACCGTCTTTAGTGTGAATAGGAGGCGGCCGTCATTTTTTCCTTGCTGTTCACGTCCGGATTTTTTTTCAAATAAGGAGGCCACCGTCTGACACTCATTAATTTAGCCACAACTATTGACTTTTCTTTGCTTGTTACTTGCTTCTTTCTTGAGCACACTCTCCTCGCTTCACCAAAATTCACGACCCCCACTTGAGAGAGTATATTATAATATATCATGGGCTTCCCTTTTGCTTCTTCGAGGCTTCTCACGTCCGCCGAATTCTTGCGCATGCATGTGCATGCATTAATGAGCGAGAGACAATGGACGGAACTTCTTTCTTGATTTGCTCTCCAGGAAGGAGAGAATTCTCACTATAAAATATTATAAAATGGTGAGCCCATGTTCTTGCAGACTTTCTCCAGGATTCTCGCGTGTGCAGTGGAGGATTTTTCTTTGCCTTCTTCACGCGTGCGGCTAGAATTTTTACGTCCGCCGAATTTTATCCACGCATGGTGCATGCATTAATGAGGAAGAGACAATGGACGTGAAGAACTCTTCTTTCTTCTTTCTTTCATTGTGTACTTTCAAATCAGCAAGAGAGAGACCACCTTTTGTGCACGTAATCGACCGCGAGCCGCCGTGTTTGGTTGTGTTTTGGTACTGATGCAAATGCAACTATATATGAAATGCAATTTTACCTCTTTTTTTATTTTTTATTTTTTATATGCAACTAATTACTAAACGATTAGGCAAAATTTAGGTGTCAACAAGCTGCAATTGGGGGTAAGGAGAGGAAGCTCAACCTCTTCAAACAATAGAGCGTGCAGGCAGGACACTAAGTTTCCGGACTACCATTGCTAGTCCCTTATGGTCTTCGGACCTATGGATCCAGCACTACGTGCAACTAATGTCTGAATTACTCGAACTTTCTATATAATAATTTAAATCAATAATGCTTTTTTTTTAATCTACATAGGAAGAGGATAGTGCATGTGTGCGGTGAAATTTGATAGCATTTAGACAGTAAAGAGGTAAGGCAAGAAGTTTGCACGCGATAAAACGATGGAGCATATATAGTACATTGTAGATTTTTTTCGTTCCTATTTATGTTGTAAGTATCCTATTCATTGATCACTTGAACGTACAATATTGCATTTTATAGCTTCGATATCGTAAAATATCAGCGCATTCGTGGCACCATTTACTAGTGATTTTTTCCAACATATGCACATACTTTATAGGCCTGTGTAATTGTTGCAAAAAATAAGTGATCAAATAGATAACAAATGAAACAAGAAAATAAATCAAATATTGAATTTACATGGTTCGATTGATGCGATCTATTCCATGTGGAAAGCAATATAGGATTTCATTATTGATCATGGCAATACAATGAAAATTATAAGCATATTCAAGTCTTTCAAACACTTTCAATGTTTTCGGCCCCCAATTATACCATAAAAATTTTTGCAGTATTTTACCCTCATGATTTCTTGCAAAATACTCTATCAATCTCACAAAGGGATTTAGATGTCTTATCACAAAATATATTGGCATTAAAACACTTGCATACTCTTCATGACGCAATTCACAAATTTGCTGCACAATTGATTGCTACGACCAAAAATTCCTCTGGCCAATAATGGGCAAAAGCCATATAATTAATATTAGGATTCAAAATAATAAGTACAAAAAAGCCTTTTAGTTGACTCAGATTAGGAATTCAACTTCAACATGAATTTCTTGCTTTTTGCTCGATCGTCAAACAAGTTCTATAGGATAATTTTCCAAGATGTCCTAAATATATTAACGGATGCTAATTTAATTGTAAATCTTTGAATTTGATCAATTTAATCGTAAACCTTTTATCAATTAGCCAATATATTCCTTCTAGCCAATTTTGGTAGAAAAAACACTGACTTTGACACTAGTCATCATATGTGGCACAACCGCCATTGACGTGAACAATGTTTACAATTTTTTTAAAATTGAATTGTAACATATTTTTTACTTTCTTTTGCTTTTTCATTGTCACCAACGAAGGTCCACTAGAGGAGAGACTACAAGCCCTCGTCAACTGTGGGCTAGGGCGGTCGGAGTTCACATTAGTGTAGGATCTACTCTTTCAAGAATTTGTGGCTCACAACAAACTGTTATTTTCAAAGTAATCAAAAAGCCGTTATGCTAGCAAAGCCCGAAAAGCCAACAATGATGATGAAAATCCCATCAACTCTTTTTGCCCTTCAGTGTAGGTCTTAAATCTTTTCTTACTCTGCGACCAACGGATCAAATCAAACTAAGCCTAGATCGATGTTAGCTTTCAGCTAGATGGATTTGAAGGAGTACTTGAGACACTCAAAAAGGCAATCGATGTAGTATCTATTATACTTGATCTATGCATGTTAGTTGAAGGGCATCTCAAATATTATTATCATGTCTGCATGTTTTCTTACGCTGATTTGTCTCAATTGAATGGATTTGAAGGAGTATTCGAGACACTCAAAAAGGCAATAGGTGTGGTATCTCTTCTACTTGATCTATGCACGTTAGTTTAAGGGCATCTCAATTATTATAATCTCGTCTACATGTTTTCTTACGCCGATTCATCTCCATTGGCACCAAGGAGAGTCTGCAAGGAATCTACAGTAAGATCATATGTCCTTGTTGTCGTGACCTACCCTTTGGGAGGAGAGAGTAGGTTTAATGGTATTGCCTAAAGGATGGACCTAAAGCCTATGATTAGGCATGGGCTCTCCCAAGCCCATACCTCGCATGACATTGGAATGTTCTAAAGATTTTCGTAAAAAAAAATCGTCATTAGCCTATTAGGATCGGCTAGAAACCAAGTGAGACACAAGAATATACCACACTTCCTACGCAACCAAAGAATCTAAGGTCAGGGACTTGATTACACTAATTAATCAATTAATGCATTTTCAGTACCTAATCTTGTTCATGTTAAAAGAAAAGATTTTTGTCAGGTAGTTTAGATTTATTTTATACATACCCACTAACATGTGAGATAATCATACGGGTGCACAATCATTAAAATAACAATTAGCAACGAAAGAAAGCGATTAATAAATTGCATGAAAGAGCAAAAATTCAACATCAAAGAAAAGATAAATATTAATCCTAACTAGATTAAAGAGAAGCCAAAATCAACATATCAATATTATGCATTCAAAGGCGTATGTCCCTAAGGATAATTGAAACCCTAGTAAAGCCCTAAAAACTTAATCAAACTTAAACATAATTCCAAATTGAAAGGTTTCCTACTTTTAGGAGAAAATTACTTCAAAGATTAATTTCAAACTTTTCGAGGAAATTTTAATTTTAATTATTTTAGATTTTTTTTTATTTTTAGATTTTTTTAAAAGTAATTTTTGAACTTTCCAAAAAAGAACTAGATTTTTGCAATTTTTTTTAGTTTTTTTAATTTTAATTAATTTTTTTAAAAGGGTCGAATGTTTTAATTTTTTCTGAGTTTTTGAATTTTCGGAAAATTTTTTGAGTTTTTAATATTTTTCCAAATTTTTGATTTTTTTTGTAAATTTTTGAATTTTTGAAATTTTTTATATATTTTTAATATTTAATATTATTATACTCGGAAAAACAGGTTCGGACCGGATAAACCCGATCCGACCTACTAGACTGATCCAATGACCCGAACTTACCCTATAAAAGACAAAACCTATTTTTAAAAACCTATTTTTGCTTTTCTTATCATATTAATAATATTTTTTAATTAAAATTTTTAATTATTTTTTTTTTGTCTTTCCCCCTGCACTATCGCCTCATCTGCGCCACCTTCACCGAACGTCTCCCTCCCACGTCTTTCCCACCTTTCTATTTTTTTGTTTTTTTTTATTTCTTTTCACTACCCATTTTTATTTCTTGTTTTTCTTTTAACATTTTTTCTTTCCTAGGTCGTCTTCTTCCCTGGTCTTCTTCACGATCTCCCCTCTGCCCGAAGCTTCCTCATCCTGCACCGTGCACAACGCCAGCCGGATTAACCAGCTTCGACCGCCGGACCAACACCGTCCATCGGTCATCCCCCTCGACCGTCGTTGGCTACCGCTGGCCACATATTCCGATGACCACTAACTCATTCTCCGGTGTGACTTCATCAATTCGAATACACGCAAATATTTCGCATAAACCACACGAAAATACAATGAATACAGGCAAAGCAACAAGGATTCAGCAAGCACGGGGCAAAAATGAGTCAGTCTTGCGTTAAAACACAGGCTATTCTTCGGTTTTCTTTAAGGCATTTTGTCGAACAGATGGTATGCACTAATGAAATGGTTTTGCCTCGATCGAAACTCAACTCGAGCTTAGGCTTCTACTGAGCATAGCAGTATGCACAGAAACATCAATGGAGGCTCCACGGGACCGAAGCTCGCGTGAACTAGTCAACCGCGAGTTCCGGTCCGGCACCCTACGAAAATGGAGCATACATGAGCAGAGAAGACCTACCCGGTTTGGTTCAGTGGAGATGCTGCGACGGATGGTGGATGATGGACGGGCCACCGACGATGGTGGATCACTCCTTCAAGCTCCAGCTCTCTCAGTTTGCTCTCTGTCTTGGATTCTCACCGAAGAGCTCCCCCTTTCTCGGTTCTCGCTGTTCCAGAAGAAGGGCGTCGGGGAGTGGGATCCCATGCACGGTTGAGCCACTCCTTGGCTCTCTTCCCTCTCTCAAGAACAAGTTCTCTCTCGAGCACTTCTCTCGCTCAAGCTCTCATGGTGTTTCTGTTCAATCCTCCTATCGCTTCCCCCGACCAAAAACCAACCGAGAACCCCCTCTCGCTTTTATGCTCGGCCAGCAAGCGCACATGGCTCCTGTCACGGCCAGCTACCTTGTCGGCTTGACTCCGACCCTGGGATCATGCTATGCGATCCACTGCCTCCTCTGCTCCCTCGGTCTCCTCTGGCTCGTACTTTGCTTTTTCTTCTTTCTGCAGGGAGCGTGAGGGAAAGAGAGCGGAAGAAGAGAAGAAGGTTGAGCCGGTGAAGGAAAGAAAGAAAAAAAAGGAGGAGGCTAGGCCAGGCCCAAGCCAATGAAAATGGATAAAAAGAAAGAAGCCCGAGCCAAGTTACTTTTTTGTCTTCTTCTTTTTTCGATTTTTTTAAATGGATTTAATATTAGTGCTAGTTATGTAAATGCTCTTAATGTCTATGCATAACGGATTATAATGAAAACATACACGATGCATTTTAATGAAAGTGCTTCTTTTTTGTTTTAACAACTAATTCCTAACTTTTAATGCTATTAAGTTTTAAGTAAAATAGCGAAATTTAGGTGTCAACACCTGTCATAAAACGCCTTGGACATTCCAAAGTGGAATGGACTTTTCAAGATTATGCATGTAACATCCTCGATTTTTCAATTCTGCTTTCAATTAAATTAATCGGGCATTTCATCAATGCGCCTATAGGGCTATTATCAGAATTGATCACTCTCGAGATAACTAGATTATCTGGGAAAGCCATTAAGAAATTTTAATACAATAGACTTGAGAATTCGACTAGGAATCGGCTATTCGACCGTGCTCATCTTTAGAGATCATTACGGCACAGATATAAGTCGATTAGAAATCAAAGATAGATCGGTTTGACCGAGATGTGTGGCTAAACGTAGGTGACTCCACTAAATTGGAAAATTCTCGTCGACCGACACTAGACTGATTTTTCTATCGTTTTGGTACACTATGTCTGTATTTGAATCATCGAGATTTTCAAGATAATCGAGAGTAGCCAATAGTGAATTCATTATGGCTCAAAGAAAATCGACCACGGATCATTTGCACTAAAATTTCTAAAAGCTACTCGGTAGCCTAAGTCACGCTAAAATCGCGTCGAATTGAAATTAACCGTAAAATTGAGTCCGATTTCAAAAATTGAAAGTTCTGTCATATCACAATTAATTCTAGGAGTGTCGACTCAATCTCAAAAGTTTTTTTTGAACCGAGACTTTTTGGGAAAAAATCGAGGTAGGGTCATTTTTGTCCAGAAAATGTCAAGGACCGTTTTTTATTGCAAAATTGGGAAGTAAGTGGGATCAATTGGTAAGAAAAAATATCAATTGGATCAATGAGGTGTCGTTTGAATTTATTGAGACCAAATTGGATTGATTTAAGCAAGAATGAGTGTCCAATTGGAGATGAATTCTTGTCAAATTCGTATGCCCCCCACCACCATGACTTATGGACCAATTCAAGCTTCTAGATGGGGGCAAATGGGTCTGGAAATTGCTGGTGGAAGACAATTATGGATGGGGATCAAGTTGAGGGAACAAAGGGATAAGAACAAGCTTGGTGGCCCCCTCCTTAGCAAATCTTGTTCCCCCTTCTTCCCATTTGTTGTTGACCAACCTTCCCATCCCCCTCCCTTGCTGCTCGACGCCCAGCAACCCAAAAGACCAGCAGTGAAGCCCTCGTCGCCATCGCATGCGACGCCGGAACGCCGTCCGCCGTCCACGAGTCTTGTCGCCCACACGCGTGCTCTCTACCTTGCCGCACGCGCCTCTGCCATCTCGAGCTACTGTCCCGTTTCCACCATGAACCAGGAGGCTTCCCGAGCCCAGCCGAAGCCGATGCTCCGCCATTCCACCGCCGAGCAAGCCTGTTTGAACCCAGTTTGGTCCCCTCAACCTTCCTCGGTCCATCCTCGCCTCAAACCAAGCTTGTTGCCCTCTATTTCAGCCCAAAACAGAAGCTGAAATTGTGGGTATTCCAGCAAGAGTTTGACCCATTTTGAAGGTGTTCCCAGCCTCAAAAGCTAGGCCCGCTTTGGAGAGAAGTGAGCCCCGTTGCGTCCCCGACGATTTGAGCAGATCGAATTGCAAAACAGGTGAGTTTAACTCACTAATCCTCACTTAGTAGGTTAATTACGCTTAAGGGTTATTTAGTTTAGGCTAAGCTAGATTAGGTGGTTAGTTAGATTAGATTAGTGAATTTAATTAATTGCCGATGCATATTAGGTGGATAGTTAGTGCAATTAGTGAGTAAATAGACTCTAGTATTTATTTAACGAGTCTCGAAATTTTTTTGGGCCATTCCGACATATAATTAGGTATTACGGGCCTAAGTATGCTTTTTATGCATTTAATAATTAATTTCCGTATTTATTTAGTTAATTATTCATTTTCCGGAAATTAACCTGAGATAGTCGGTGACCGGAATTTCTTGTTGATTGCAGTGATACTTTCTGTTTATTTAATTGAGTACCAAATTGTGCAATTTGAGTGTGAGTAGTGATTGTGGGTCATTATTACAAAAACGGACAACTTTGGTAATTGGCTGGAAAAAAAAAATTTGTCGTGTAAGACCGTGAGTTAGATCAAGAAGATCGCCGAAGTATAGTTATGCCAATGGGGCCGTGATGACCATTTAACCCAAATTATGCCAGTGGGGCCATGATTACCACTAAATCTAGATTATGCAGGTGGGGCCATGATGACCACTTAACCTAAATTATGCCAGTGGGGCCGTGATTTCCACTAAATCTAGATCATACTTGTGGGGCCGTGATTACTACTTAATTTGGGTTGTGCTCGTTGGGCCATGATTCATTGCTGAAAATTTAGTAAGCCATGCCTGTTGGGCCGTGACTAAGAGTTGTGAATGAATAATCGAAATGACCGTGTGATTGTCCCAATGACATGTAATCAACTAAGTCGATTGATTGATGATTCGATTTAATTGGGTGAAGTGATTGATGAGTTATCTAAACTGTATTAACTTGCATGAAGAAAACTGAGGCCATAGTAATTCCTTTGACTTATGGTTGTGCTGAGGCAGCCCTTAGGGCATATTTTCTACATAATCGAGTCTTAGGGGAGTTGAACTTGCTGAAACATTGTCTTACTAGTTATTGTATAACCATTTTTGGGTCCTTAGATGGTGTTGGTGGAGGACCGGAAGCCCCGGAGTTTGAAAAGGTGGAGACTGAATAATCGGCAAATATGTCTGACTAGAGAGTCATAGGACAGTTCCCTTTTTGTTAAGCTGATAATTTTGTAAACAGCATGGTTTTGTGTATAAAACTATTTGTTTTATAAAAGGCTCGTTTTGGTTATGAGTTGTGGTCCTACTCTTTTCTATCACATTGTTTTATTGTCTGAAAATTAATTATATGCTTCTGCCTACGTATTGAAATGAAAGGGTCGGCAATGCGTCCTGGACGTCACTATTTAATCGACTAGTGAGGGATGGGCGCGCACTCAAGGATCGGGGCGTGACAATTTAATTTTGGACATGTAACATGCATTGTCTAAGTTGACTTCATATTATAATCTCTCAATTTCTCGGTAGGCTTCAGGTCCAACTGCAAGTTTGTTGCCTATCCAAAAGATCATAATCAATTAATCTACTAGGCGAAACCTCATCGAATGAAATTGACGATTCTTTGTTGATCTTCTACTAGATCGAAACTTCCATTCTCTATAATTGAGTTGACCATTTGAAGTGAATAATATATCAGCCATTGACAGAGGAACCATTCCCCCAATACTAATTTACAAGTGCACGTCCGGTCCATGAACTGGCATTCAGTGAAGTACTAACATATTCTTATGACTCATTAAAACATTGATGTTGTTCTTCTTGGCCTTGAGATGGTAGATCTCTCTCTCTCTCTCTCTCTCTCTCTCTCTCTCTCTCTCTCTCTCTCTGTGAAATGCAGAAATCAATGAGAAGAAAGGTTTGATAAGCCATGAAGATCTTGAAGATGTTGCATGTCTTGGTTGGTTGTCTAGCTCCAGGAGTTTTCGCTCGTGGGCAACAAAATCCAGGTTCTATCTCTCACATTCATGCGTGCTTACAGTGATCATTGAATTGTGAAGAGTTAGAGATGCTAGATAAAAGGGATTTTAGAAAACAGCACGATGATGATTCAGTGTCTACCTTTCTTTCCGTTGGCAATCGACCTTGCAAGCAGAAGACAAAAAATAATCATACTCAAATTTGTCTTAGAAAATGAGTACCGAGTATATAAGCGGAGTTGAGCTCAAGGAGTTTTAACGTTTTAAAATTACACATAGCAATAACTTGTACACAACTTTAGGAATTTAGCAAAGTTAATGCTGTTCTACATTCTCTAGGAAACATCCACGAATCCTCCTTTATAATGGAGAGTTAATAGTGTATCATCCTCTAGCTTACTTTATTTTTGCAATCGATACCTCTGTTTTCAAGCTTTTCACGTATGCCTTTACCATCCGATTATCCATCAAAACTTCTTACGTAATTTTCATTGCTGAAATGTCCTTCTAGTTGATATAGTTGTTAAAAAATTAGATAAAAAAGTTAGGGACATTGCAAAGCATCATGAAATTTATAACACTATCTAAATTTTGAATTCGTGATGCATGGTGAAAACCAAGTGACAATCTCTAGTTACCCCTCGATTTAGGTTTCATAAGCATCGATTGTCGCGCACCTAATGATTATCATAACGACCAGCTCAACATATACTACGAGGCTGATACAAGGTTTGTAGATTCTAGGACAAACATGCAAGTGTCTACCCGGGTCATCGATCAAGACAACCAACAACAATCAAAGAGTCTCATGATCTTCCCCATTGGAAAAAGGAATTGTTACACATTAGTGCCAAAAATGGGAAAGGGCAAACACATATTTGGTCAGGGCTTCATTTTGGTATGGGAATTATGATGGCAAGGATCAAACTCCAGCATTTGACCTCCATATTGATGTCAAATATTGGATCACGATGAACTCTTCATCTTGGATATACAGAGACATTATTTACACTCCTCCAAGAGACTACATACAAGTTTGCTTGGTGAATATCGGCTCAGGAGTTCCATTCATATCAGCTCTCGAGTTGCGATTACTGGATAACTCAACATACCAGATCAATTCCGGTGCACTTGTAAACCGAGGGAGATATCATTTAGGGAGTAACCACGCATACAGGTGATTTTCTTTGTTATTGCCTATGATATTCAGACATTGACCACATTCATCAGTCTGTAAATGACATGTTGTTGTATACACATTTAAAACAGGCAATATCATTATGCAAAGCATGAACAATAGAAAACGTGATGTTATTCCCAAACCAATTTGTGTCGGCTTGTTCATCATCTTGCACTTACTGTTATGATTATTTGATTGGCGTTGGCATTAATAGGCATCCACAAGATGTATATGATCGCATCTGGAACAATAAGACTTATAGTGGAGGTTGCTCGTCAGTCAGCAACTTGACGGCCATCGTGACAAGTACAAGCAATGACGCCTATGAAGTTCCACCTGAAGTTTTGATGACTGCCACACAAGCACAAAATGTCACCGATCCTCTGAGTCTGTACTGGACCTCAGACAACTCCACCATTGTCTGGTATGTGTACTTCCACTTTGTGGAATTGCAACAGCAAAAGGGTCAACTCAGAGAATTCACAGTGTATGTACAAGACACATTCGTGAAAACTGTCATGCTCAAGAACCTAAAGCCAGTGACCATAGCCTCATTGCCCATAAGTGGACATAATTTGAGTCTAACTGTTAATGCGACAGCCCACTCTAGTCTGTCACCACTTTTCAATGCCGTCGAGTTTTTCACTGTGGCGCAGCTTCCAAATTCACCAACTTTTCTTGATGACTGTATGTATCTATCTATGTTCTCACCTAAGTTTTTGCTTGAATACTCTTTGATTTCCTTATGATCGTAGCTCTTTATTTGGTGGTTTAGTCAATGCCATGTATGATATCAACAAAACATATGGGGTGATCAGAGCAAGCTGGTAGGGTGATCCATGCATTCCTACACAGTATTCATGGAATGGTCTGAATTGTAGCTCTGATAGTTCTCCAAGAATCATCTCATTGTAAGTCTACAAAAACATATTTTCTGTGACTCAATGCTGTATTGGAACCGCACAAGTCTCGACGAAAGATAAGTTTACTTGACAATAACTATAGTACAGATTGGTAATACATCATGCGAAGAAAGGAAGATTTTCAAAATTAAGTCTCTAAATTGATGCCTTCCATGTTAAAGGTTTTTTTTTTTTTTTACGGATAAAAAAATTGAAAAAAAAAACTTTTAAGTGGTGGGATTTTACTCTAACCGTGATAGCTACTGATGTGCAGGAACCTGAGCTCTACTGAAAGGACTTATAGCTACATCGATCTCCTATTTGACAGCAGTTGTATCCCTGTATGCATTAGCATTTTTTTCTTCATTTTATTTAATTTGAACAGAAAGAGAATGGACGACACTAAGCCCAAAAAAAGCGACACGCTTCTTTATCATGAGCATGATGTTCATTATCTACCTTACCCTGTTTTATGCATTTCAATAAGTACATGCATATGAAGTTTCTTAGCACTTTTTTGGCTTAAATTCAGGGATTTATCCAACAATTCATTAATTGGGTCCGTGCCAGACTTTTTAGCACAAATGCCGAGCTTGAAAGTTCTGTGAGTCACCGAGCTTTTAACGGAAAGATTATGTGTGGTCATCTAGCTCGAGTAAATGGCTATCAACTTCTAATCATGGATATTTGCAGGAATTTAAGTGGAAACAACTTGAATGGCTTTGTTCCTCAAACTCTCTTGAAGAAGACGACAGATGGATCGTTACTACTTAGGTTCACTCATTGCCACACTATCGTAACACTTCATTTAATCACTGATTATTATCTATACAATCTACTTCCTCTTTCCGTATGTTGCTGATCACACTGAAGAATGAACAGGATAAAAGTGATAACTGCTCTTGTAGTTTTCTCTTTGATCAACTTATGTATGTAATATATGCACGGTCGGGTATCCAAGAATTCATGTGCTAATCTTTTGGCATTGACATGTACCATCGACGTTTTTCGACAGCTTAGATGGAAATCCAAATCTTTGCCAATCAAACAATTGTGCAGACGAAGAAAAAGGGCATCTCTATTGCTTTAATCATTGCATCAGTTGCAGCCGCTCTGGTCTTGATTTTAGTGGGAGCTCTTGCAGTACTGTGGACAATCAAAAGAAGACAAATCCAAAGTAACTCTCTTGCGTATTGCATGTACAAGAAAAATTAAGAGTTTTACATGTGATTTTCTCAATCCGGGTTGGGTTTTCAACCCCAAACTGGTTTAACTGGTCCAATTGCTCATGGCCCTTTCGACAATCGGGCCCAGAAAAAGTTGTTGGGAATAACGGATCTCCGAAAACCGGATTCAACACCGAATCGAACCCTAAATCAATGCGGAAGACGAAGCCCGGGAAAACACGCATCACCGATCGTAAAGCACACCACGGATTCGAGCGTACCTTGTTAGCCACAGATTAAACACCGACGCCGACAAGAGGAAGAAAAACGGTCTGTTCGATTCGATGACGACAATTCGCTTGGAAGAAAGGAGAAAATTCGCCTTGTATTACTTACATTTCTTTTCCTTTTGGAGAGAGAGAGAGAGAAAGCGCATAGGAGAAAGCGTACGTACGTTATTTCCAACTGATACCTTTTCTCTCTCTCTCCTCCCTTTTATACCTCTCCCTTTCCACGGGCCCTATTCCCGTGGGCCGGGCCTTTTGGGCCCAGCATGGGCGGACGGGCCTTAAGCCCATCTCATAAATCTATCATCTCCCACTCGCATATGGTGGGCCGAACAGGATTCTCTTTACCTCTCTTCAACATTCATACTGGTGAATAATCCGTGCGACCAGCATACTTTGAGAGCTCATTGCTATACATCTGTTAGGAATATATAGCAGCTCATAATGGGCATCACACTCCGAGTAGATTTAGTATGCAGTACCCTAGATCGATCGATCACATTTTATATCTCTCTTGATCTCTTTTAAACATGATATATATATTGTATTCACAATTATAATTATCACAATGACAGTCATAATTGGTCGACCGGTGAATACAAAACCACAATGTGATTCTCCAAAATCGATCTTCCTCTTTCCTTCAAACTCTAAATTTCAGTCCAGCTTGCTTTTCTAGAAATGCCCCATTAGATCGAATCATCTCATGACCATTGGCAACACCCTAAGATAGCAAACACTAAATAGAAATCTTGAGAATAAGTAAGAGTCCCGAGGGACTAAAAATTGAGGAACTCTTTTCCTCAAGAGTCTCACACGTCATAAAAGTTGAGATCAAACTTTTTGCCACTCTTATTGGTCGTCTCATGCATATGTAGTATGAAATACGTATTACGGTATTAACTCCTTTCCCATTGAGCGTATGTCTACACTTTTCAATACCATACAGATGATAGTTTAGACATACCTAATGTCTAACTTGAGTTCACGTATCTACTCAATCACAAAATTCATCAGAACTCACATCTGGCATCTTAGACAGATAAAGTAAAATATGTGGGGTATTTTACTTTCGGACATAGTAAGTATTATGTCCTCATCTTAACACTCAGTTAAGGCGACATACGTATTTTAAGCTTGAGCTCTCGATTATCACTTAGATAATAAGCTTAAAAACAGTCTCATCTCTATTTATCACACGATATGAAGGCGATTACCCGTGTGAGTGGACTAATCTTATATCTGTCCGACATACTTTTCAACTTAAAATAATGCCTAAGCATTAAGATGCATAAAGATCATACAAAGATTCATAGGCATTAATCAATGAAAAAACAAAATTTCATAAATGTGAACAACTCGGGAAATTACAATTCGGTACATCGAGACTCTACGCAATCCTAGAGATTTTACATGACCACAAAACACATCTCTAGGTATTGGCTTTGTCATAGGATCTGCTACCATTCTATGCGTAGATATGTATTGTAAGTTCACATCCTTTCGTGCAACCATATCTTTTACAAAGTTATACTTGGTATCTATATGTTTGGTCTTGCCATGATACTTTGGATCTTTGGTGTACGCTATAACTGCTTGGCTATCACAGTTAACCAACAATGGATTTGCAGCTTTCTCATTAACACCTAAATTATCCAAAAATCTCTTAAGCCAAACTCCTTCTTGTACCGCTGTTGATAACGCCACGAACTCAGCTTCCATCGTGTGGACAAGGCTATAAACGTTTGCTTCTTACTGCTCCATGATATGGCGCCATTGTTCAGTAAGAAAGCAAATCCAGAGGTAGATTTTCTTTCATCTAAATCTCCTCCCCAATCAGCATCTGAATAGCCTTCAAGTCGCAGATCCTTTCCTTGGTAATTCAACTTGAAATCAGCAATTCCCTTCAGATACCTCAGTATTCTCTTGACGGCTTTCCAATGTGCTGGACCTGGATTGGATTGGTATCTACTCACCATTCCAACTGCAAAACATATGTCGGGTCTTGTACACATCATAGCATACATCAAGCTCCCAACAGCACTAGCATAAGGAACATGTTTCATTTGTTCCTTCTCTTGTGGAGTCCCTGGACACAGTCTATGGCTCAATCCTTCACCTTTTGCAATAGGAGTGTCTATGGGTTTACAGTCTTGCATACGAAATCGTTCAAGAACCTTATTTATATAGGTTTCTTGCGAAAGAGACAACGATCTCTTGAACGATCTCTCGAAATCTTAACTCCAAGAATGTATGCAGCCTCACCCATATCCTTCATCTCAAAGTTAGAAGACAACCATCTCTTGGCGGTATTAACCAACTCCATATTGCTTAGGCAATCGGTATATCATCAACATATAATGATATGATCACAAATTGATCCTTGGATCTTTTGATATATACACAATGATCATCATCAATCATTGTAAACTCATATGCCACTATGGCATTATGAAAACGTATATACCATTGTCTTGATGACTGCTTAAGACCATATATCGACCTCAAAAGTCGACATACTTTTTCTTCTTGGCCTTTCACTATGAAACCAACAGGTTGTTCCATATATATTTCTTCTTCTAATTCTCCATTGAGGAAAGCAGTTTTTACATCCATTTGATGTAACTCAAGATCCAGACTTGCCACTATTGCCAGAATAATGCGAATCGAGGTAAATCTCATTACAGGAGAAAACGTATCTTCATAATCAATTCCTTCCTGTTGATTATACCCCTTCGCCACAAGGTGAGCCTTATGCCTTTCAATCGAGCCATCAGCCTTTCGCTTTATTTTGAGAACCCATTTGTTCCCAATAGCTCTGCGTCCTTTTGGAAGATCAACCAGTTCCCAGACTTGGTTTGATTTCATTGACTCCATTTCCTCTTCCATTGCATGAATCCATTTTTCTTTACTAGGGCAATTCAGAGCCTCATTGATATTTCTTGGCTCATCCTCATCTTGTGGAGCAACCATAAAAGTTTCCCCTTCAATGTCAAAACGTCGACGGGGAATACTTTGGCGACTTGTTCGCCGTATGGGAGATTGTACACTTTGTACATCATTCTCCATTATGCTCCCACTTGGATTAGATAATGATGACGTCATCTCATCATGTGGTTGTAATTGATCACTTCTCATATTACTCCCACTTGGACGAACTCCATTAATATCATTATCTTGATCCAAGGTCTCAAATAAGGAGTGATCTTCCCTTATTTCGCCCTTCTTAGGAAACTCATCCTCTAAGAATGTGACATCTCGTGATTCAAATTCAGTTATACTCCCACTTTCCTGCTCACCAATGAACACATACCCTTTCGAGTGTTCCGAGTATCTTATGAAAATACTCTTCTTCCCTCTGGGACCCAATTTCCCAAACTTGTGAGAGGACTCATGTGTATAGGCAGCACAACCCCATGGCTTAAGAAAACTCAATTCCGGTTTTCTACCTGTCCATAACTCATATGGAGTGGAAGTAACTGATTTGGAAGGCACTCGGTTAAGTATATACGCAGTAGTTAACAATGCATCACTCCAAAAGGTGATAGGCAAGTTAGCATGCGCCATCATGGACCTAACCATTTCTAGTAGGGTTCTGTTTCTTCTTTCCGCAACACCATTTTGTTGAGGAGTGTACGGAATAGACAACTATCTTTCTATTCTTTTTTCATCACATAATTTTCTGAACTCATCAGATAAATATTCTCTACCTCGATCGGATCTCAATGCTTTTATTTTCTTGTCTAATTGATTCTCTACCAGGTTCATAAACCTTTTAAAACAACTTACTGCTTCAGATTTATGAGAAATCAAATAGACATATCCGAATCGAGTATAATCATCAATGAACGTGATGAAATAAACAGCCCCATGCCTTCCTTTTACATTCATTGGACCACAAACATTATAATGGATTAAATGCAGAGGAAATTCAGCTCTTTTTCCTTTTCCAAATGGTTTCATTGTCGTTTTCCCTTCTAGGCAATGCTTACATATGGACAAATCGATTTTTTCAATATTGCCCAACAAGCCCTCTTTGGCTAGTCTATTCATACGCTGTTGGCCAATGTGACCAAGTCTAGCATGCCACACATTCACATCATTATCATATTTATTAGGAGACGTGAGAAGGGAATAACAAACATTAGCATTAACATAATCAATATCTAATACAATAAAACCATCCAGAAAATAACCACAACCATAGTAATTTGTCTCCAAAAACAAATTCACACCTCTACTATAGAAGTTTATATTAAAACCTAATTTAACAAACACTAATACAGACACTAAATTCCGACGAATCTCCGGAGCATGCAACACATCATGAAGGAACAAAGTGCGTCCACCACGCATATTCAGTTGGCATGTGCCAATTCTTTTCACTTCAGCTCTGGAGTTGTTTCCCACATGGAATTCCACAAAGGATCCTCTATCCTTCGCTACATGGTCCGTCGCTCCTGAATCCACAGTCCACAAAGGATTAGACTCAGTTAAGAACACAGAACTCGACACATAAGCAAAGTTCTGAAAAGTACAAGGGGTGCATACCTTCTTTGGCTCACGACAGTCGCGAGCATAGTGACCCTTCTTGTCACAGTTGTAGCATTTCACCTTTGCAAGCTTTTTCATGCGAGGAAGCTTCCCTCTTCCATGTTGGTTAAATTTGGGTTTCTTCCCTGAAGGACCTGCTTCTTCCTTGCCTTTCCCCTTATCAAACCAGTTAGGGCGCTTGCGTTTGGAGCTCGAAGCTCCATTTGAGCTAGAACTAGCATGATAGAGTTCAGCATCCGGCTTAGCTGCCAACAGGCGGTCCTCTTCCAGCTCAAGATGACGTATTGCATCCTCAAAGGTTTTGATATTTTCATTATGAGTTAGGTGCACCTTCATATGCTCCCAACTCTGAGGCAAGGAACGAATCACTGCTTGCACTTACTGCTCATCTGTGAGGACATGGCCAGCATCTCTCAGCTCAGTTATCATGTTTGACATCTTTCTAAGATGTCGCTTCATGGTCTGACCATGAGGCTTCTTATAAGAGTCAAACCTGATAGTGAGCTGCCTCAGTCTAGTCACCGAAGTATGACCAAATCTAGCTACCAATGCCTCCCACATTTCCTTGGCATTGTCAAAACGCCGAAACTCTCGCATGACGTCATTTTCCATGCTACTTAGCAACGTGATGCGAGCTAGAGTTCATTCTTTTCCACGCAGAAAAGCTTCTTTGTCTCTTTTGTCTTTGTCGATGGTTCCCTCTTCGGGTTCTACCATGATCATGACAAGAGCCTCAAGTGCTTCTTGCTCTTCCGGCACATACTGGATTTTCATTTGCCAAATTTCATAGTTGTCTCCATTGAGCTTTTCACCTTTGTTCAGCTCGGCAACTATGCTCTTTGTGGCTGAAGCCATTGATCTGAACAAATCAGACAAATATGCACGAATTATTAATGCCTATCATTTATGCATCCCTATTTTACATAGACCCATCATATCAATGAATAATTTTAAGTAAGACTTCAGAATCAAAAGGTCATTATGTTTCCAATCATCCTCCAAAATCCTAACTCAAAACTATTATTAATATGATTGTCATATGCAAAATTAATTCTATGAAGCTACAAAAAACTTCTAAAACTACCCACAGCTAATTACCCACAGCAACCAGCAATAACAGAAAGCAACAAATAATTGACGTACAATTAAAAAACAATAATGCTTTCAATTAACACAATTAGGTAGTTATTATTACATAAAGTTCACAAATCACACTTAACATATATCAGTCATTACAACTAACACCAAGTCAGCACACGAACTGGGAAAGATCCTCTTTTGTTCAATTTCTTGATCTTTTCCCTTGAAACAATATAGTAATACTCATTTACAAAATCCATCACAATTTTCTTATAGGAAGCAGCTCCGTTGACATCTCATATGCGATTCAACACATCTTACCATTCAGGTGGAAGAGTGTTTATGAAAAATCGCACCATCTCTGACTGTGACATAGGACGACCATTCCATATGACCTGTTGAATTTTCCCGTTGACTTCAAGGACATGATCAATTAAGTCACCTCTCTCCCATCGATGATCAGTCAGCTCAGCTATCAACTTAGACAGCCTATCATTTTGTTCATCGGTAACTGCGCGAATAGGTGTGCGCAACCTTAGGGGAGGCATAATTCCTGCAACAAATGCAGAACAAATAAGGGATCACATTATAATCCACATAGACTTAATTGAAAAAGAAACAAATTCTTTTCCCTTTTTTTTTTTTGGGTCAACGGTCAACGGTCAAAGTCAACGGTCAACGGTCGTCGGTCAAGGAAGTCAACGATCAACGGTCGTCGGACCGGTCGTGCCGGTCGGGCCGGTCGGGCCGGTCGGACTGCCCGCGCGGACCGACCGCACGTGCCGCGCGCGTGCAGGGATGACGTCACGCAGACGTCATCCGGCATGTGCCGGGAGCGTGCCTATGTCGCGAGTCGGGTCGGGTCTCCAGTCGGGTCGGGTCGCCGGCCAGTGACCGCCCGGCGAAACGTAGTCGGCGATGACGTCATCGGTGATGTCATCCGAGTGGTTACGACCGTTGGATGAGGTCACGGTAACGTCATCATGTGATGTCAGCACGCGTCGGTCCGCGGACCGGCGCGTGCCGGTTCGCCCGCCGGCGGCGTGCACGCGCCGGTTCGCGGACCGGCGCGTGTTCCGCACGCGCCTGGCGATCCAGCACTTCCGGGCGAGTCGCGCCCACGCGCAGCGCCTTCCGGCCGCGCGTGTGGGCGCATGCGGGGTCTCCCGGTGGCGCTCGAGGTATCGCCAGACTTGTCTCGACGACGCCTTTCTTCCTATGCCATCACAATTTTATTTCGACTTACGGAAACTTGGAAAAATGGCCGAATAGCGCTCGGGTGTCGGGATTTTTGCCCCGATCCATACGGCCGAAGTTCTTTCGCGAAAAAATCAATCAAAAAACATCAAATTGATCGGGAAAAACATGAACTAGGGCTCTGATACCAATGTTGGGAATAACGGATCCCCGAAAACCGGATTCGACACCGAATCGAACCCCTAAATCAATGCGGAAGACGAAGCCCGGGAAAACACGCATCACCGATCGTAAAGCACACCACGGATTCGAGCGTACCTTGTTAGCCACAGATTAAACACCGACGCCGACAAGAGGAAGAAAAACGGTCCTGTTCGATTCGATGACGACAATTCGCTTGGAAGAAAGGAGAAAATTCGCCTTGTGCGTTACTGTTTCCTTTTCCTTTTGGAGAGAGAGAGAGAGAGAAAGCGCATAGGAGAAAGCGTATGTACGTTATTTCCAACTGATGCCTTTTCTCTCTCTCTCCTCCCTTTTATACCTCTCCCTTTCCACGGGCCCTATTCCCGTGGGCCGGGCCTTTTGGGCCCAGCATGGGCGGACGAGCCTTAAGCCCATCTCATAAATCTATCAAAAGTGAACATGAATCTTGCTTCTGTGCATCACTGTTTCACGTTAAAAAACCTATGCACGCATTATTTGTTCATAGTATCATAATCGCGTCCAAGCGTACCCACATCTCGAGTAGATAAAGGCACGAATAATTCCTCATTTGGTTGAGGTAACTCGCTTCGCTCTTTCTGGTTCATTTTTCATAACATGGTCTCTTCTTTATTTAAGTCATTACAACTTCTTCAAGAAGATTCTATTTGCAGTTAAGGCATATGATATCAGACCGAAGGTCATAATCTTCTTAACTCTGTTAAGGTTATGTAATTTCCTTTTCATTTCTCTAGATGTTACTACTACTACTACAACTACAAACTCTACCGGAGAATCTCTTTGGGACATTAAGGTTGTCAAAAAATCAACTTTTTACATCCATCGAGATTACAAGAATTACTGATAACTTTGGAACAATAATCGGAGAGGGAGGATTTGGGAAAGTTTACTTGGGCAGACTTGACAATGGCACTAAAGTCGCGGTAAAATTGTTATCTCGATCATCCAAGCAAGGCTACAAGGAGTTTCATGCAGAGGTTCGAAACATTACTGCAACTAGAATCAATATGTCATGTTTTCGATTTTTTGGGTGTTCTAATCATGACAAGCTCGGAAACCTTGATGTGCAGGCACAACTCTTGATGGTTGTTCACCAAGAAATCTAGTTTCACTTATCGGATATTGCGAAGAATTTGAAAACATGGCACTGATTTATGAATTCATGTTCCTTGGAAATGTTCAGCAACATTTGTCAAGTTTGTCACATATTTCCTTCTCCAAATTCTAACCAGATAAAGCATCACTTGGACTCTCGCTACACGACAGGACAACAGATGTCGATTTACATTTTATCTCAACCCTGTTCTTTCATAGTTCAGGCTTTTGGATTAATTGGTCGAGTGACATAGTCATTTATAGCACAATGGAAATGAAATTAACTTTCTCAGCAAATGAATAAGATGGAGAACAGGATTTAATATCTTTTGTGATTGGAATACTTCCTTAATCCTCTACTTTCAAGCAGCACAAAATCCGAATGTTTTGAGTTGGAGCCAGAGACTACAAATCGCAATCGATGCAGCTCAAGGTACATAAAGTAGACTGATGAAATCTTTGTTCACATATCCACAAGTCAAGCAATACGGTACACTTCATGAAGTTTTCTTTTTTGTTGGTGGTGCAGGGTTGGAGTATCTGCATAATGGTTGTAGACCTCCCATTGTCCATAGAGATTTAAAGGCGCCCAATATTTTACTAAACGAAAACATGCAAGCAAAGATTGCTGATTTTGGATTATCAAAAGCATTTGCAACAGAGCATGATTCTCACATTTCAACTCACGTAGCAGGAACTTTTGGTTATCTTGATCCAGAGTAAGCAACTCGAACCATCAATTCTGAATATAAAGAGCATTCCACCTAGGAAGCAAAATAACTGTACTTATTTAGACCAGCGCGACAGGCCCATACATTTTTTTCGTAGATGTTTATGTTGGATACACGTTTGTAGGGACGGTTTTGTAAAGGCAGTCTCGGCAATTATTGTCCTAATCAAAGCAACTATTCCTTTTGAATCCTCAGGTTTTATACATCTGGAAACTTGAGCAAGAAGAGCGATGTGTACAGGCGTAGTTTTATTTGAGCTAATCACGGGACGCCCGGCCATTATGAGAAGTCCAGAGGGCAGCAGCATGCACATACTTCACTGGGTGACTCCACTCATAGAAAGAGGGGACATCCAAAGCATTGTCGACCCCAGGTTAAATGGCCAATTCAGCATCAATTCTGCATAGAAAGCGGTGGAAATAGCCATGTCGTGTGTGCCGATTATGGCAGTCCAAAGGCCGGACATGAACCATGTTCTGTCAGAACTAAAAGAATGCTTGACAGCAGAGATCGGTTCCGGCAGAATTGAGTCTTTTGAGATGACCTCAAGTGACGTTGATATCGCTCCGAGTGCTCGTTAACCATGCTTCATCTATAAGGTTATCATGTCCATCTTCCTTGTATAAGTTGTTGATTATTACATAGAACGGATTCGAAAACTTTTGTGCAAAGTCTGCACTTGTGACTTTAAATCGCGAGCGATGCATTTTGGGGTTGTTGCTTTTCTAGCTTAGTGAATAAATGAGTGAATGGAGAGTTCACTTCACACTTTGGCCCCTCTTTACAAGGCTACAAACTGTACAGTTATCAAGATGATTATAGCTAGCCTTGCTCAGCCATCCCATGTGAACCCCTGTATAACGCAGCAGAGGAAAAATGAATTTCTTTCGTTGTTATACCATCCGTTTTATGAACCAAAGTCATCTTTTGACAATCTTTGCCACCCACAACCACCAAAGTAATAGCCACCTGGCCAAAATGAGAAGCCCAAAGAGAAGCACTCGCGTCACCCAATCGGCGTTGCCTCAAATCGAACGAAAGGATGTAGAGCATCATGGATCGAGGCTACACGGCGGTTCGGCACCACATCTGCTTGTTAACTAGTCGAGGCAGCAATGTCGTGTGTGGTCGTATTTGCGGAACAAGGCCGAGCATGAACCCGCATGCTGTTGGAGCTGAAGGAATGCTTGACTCTTTCTAGGCGTCGTACTGATGAACGAGGGATTTTATTCTACTTCACCCTTCACGATCGCTGCTTATGTTTTGGATAAACGTCTCTGAAAAAGTCCCACGCAGCGGTGCTGAATGCGCTCCAAAACCTTCCTTTGGGTTACGTAATTGTGGACGATGTGATTTTCTTTGATGATATGATAGCATTTCAAGGTTTTGCATGTACCGTATCCTCCTATGAACTCATAGCGAGAGATGATATTGAAGAAAGGAAACTGCTTTTTACCTTGAAAGAATCTTTGATTATATCATCGGCCGAGTAATCTAACGAATCTTTTTCCACATGCCATGTAAGCTAGCAAATTTGCGCACGTATTGCGTGTTCCCGAAAAAAAAAAAAATCGACGAACTCCCTAATGTTATATTGAGCCACCTTAACATGAGAAAGTTAAATTTCCAAATTTATGAATTCCTAAGAATCTACAAGGATATTGTTTCAATATACAATGAAAGAGAAATATAGGGCAAGATTCGCTCTGATACCATGATGTGCAAGCACAACTCCTGATGCCCTTCATTGTAGAAATCTGGTTTCACTTATCGGATGTTGCCAAGAACTTCGAAAGCATGACGTTGATTTACGAATTCATGCCCGATGGAAATGTTTGATCACATTTGTCGGTTTTGCTGATATTTCTTTTTGCAAATTCTAACCGAGATAAAAGGATCTCTTAAAAGCCAGCACGACACGTGTGAAGCTATATATTGTCTCAACACTTGTTGTTTGATAGTTCAGGCTTTTGCATTAATTGGTCAAGTTACATACTCATTAATAGCACCATGGAGATAAAATTAACTTTCTCGGATGAGGACGATTAGTGTACGGCTTCCACATCTTTCATGTTTCGGAATACTCCTCATTTCTCTCGTCCAGCAGCACACCACCCTAATGTTTTGAGCTGAAGTCAAAGACTACAAATCGCAATCGATGCAGCCCAAGGTACATAAAGTAGATTGATGACATCTTTGTCCACATTTCCACAAATTGAGCGACGCAACACATTTCATCAAGTTTTTTTTTTTCTGCCGGTGGTGCAGGGTTGGACTACCTGCATAAGGGCTGCAAACCTCCCATTATCCATAGAGACAACCAATAATTTACTAAACAAGAACAGGCAGGCAAACATTTGTGATTTTGGATTATCGAAAGCATTTGTAACAGAGCATGATTCTCATCTTTTGACTGGTCCAGCGGAAACGCCTAGTTATCTCAATCCAGAGTAAGTGACTCGAAAATCTCCGAATACAAAGACTATTCCACCTAGGAAGTAGAATAACAATAACTGTACTAATTTAGATCAGCACGAGAGGCCCATACATCTGCTCATACACATTTATTTGCGTAGACCTATGTAAGTAAATTTTTTGTGAAGGCAGCTTTGGCAATAGTTGTACTAATCAAAGCAACAATTCCTCTTGAATCCTCAGGTTTTATATATCTGGAAGCTTGAGCCATAAGAGCGATGTATACAGCTTCTACATAGTTTTATTCGAGTTAACCACAGGCCGCCCCACCATTATAAGAAGTTCGGAGGGCAGCGTGCACATACTTTACTGGGTAACTCCATTCGTAGAAAGAGGGGACGTCCAAAGCATTGTCAATCCTTTGTCAAAAAAAAAAAAAAATCATTTTCAATCCAAGGTTAAATGACCAATTCAACATCGGTTCTGCACGGAAAGCGGTGGAAATAGCCATGTCGTGTGTATCAACGAAAGCGGTCCAAAGGGCAAACATAAAAACCGTGTTCTGTCTGAACTTAAAGAATGCTTGACCCTAGAGATCAGTTCACGAAGAGGCCAAAGAATGGAAAATAGTAGGAGAAGAAGTGAGTTGAAGATAACCACAATAGAGCTTGATGGTCCTCCTTATGCGCGTTAACCATACTTCATACATAAGTTTATCATGTCCATATTTTTCTTTTTCTTTTTATTCAAATTATGATGTCCATAGAAACTTGCCCAAAAGTTCTAAATTTATTGTATTTTTATCAATTCAGTCATAAACTTTTTAATTATGCCAATTGAGTCATAAATGTTTTCATATTTTGTCAATTGAATCCATCTAGTCAATTTTAGCTAAAAATCACTAACGTGAATATCAACCGTCCTACGTGACATGACCGGCATTGAGATAGATAATTTTAATTTTTTAATATTTTTTGTTTTTATTCTTTTCTTTTTCATTTTTTCTTTTCTTCTCTTCTCTTCTCTTCTTTTCTCTTTTCCTTCTTTTCTTTTTTACGACCCTCACCTGCCATAATTAAAAAAAAAAAAAAAAGTAAAGAAGGAAAAGAAAATAAAGTTAATAAAAAATGAAAAAAATATACGTCGGCGATTTCCGACCAAAATTGACTAAATTAATTGAAAAAAATATGAGAGGTTTGCAACTCAAGTGGTATAATTAAAGATTTAGAACTAAATTAATAAAAGTACAATAAATTATTACTTTTTGAATACTTTTTCCAATTGTTGTTAAAATAGTTTGTTATCCGGGAAAAAGGTAACTCTTGGTCACGAATAGAGTGACTCTTGGTGATGAAACAATGTGATTCTTAGTTTTTTTTTTTTTTTTTTTGGTCGTAGTGATTGTTAGTTATGAAAAGAGGTAATTTTTAACATGAAAAGTTATGATAGTTTATCATGAAAAATGGTGACAGTGGGGATAAAGTACTTACCGCCAAGAGATGTATTGATCGGTTGTCTATAAATATAATCAAATCATTTATGTTCATTACAATTGTTCAAAATAACAATTTCTTCTTCGTAACTCTCTTCGTCTCTTTATATATGCCAACTATGATAACACATTCAAGGTAAAATTTCAAAAGAAAAATTAAGTAATTGTTGAACTAGTTTCTCTATCACTTTGGTGTGTATCTTGAAGGTAATTTTTTTTAAGCCTCGCAAGAATAATAATGAGGGGGTAAATAGTACCTTAAGGATAGTAATCTTCATCACACATCAAAGTGTCAAACATCTATAAATTATTGCTCTAATTTCATCAACATTAAAATTTTCCAAATAATCTTGAGGTATTATTTTTACGGAGATGGAGATAGTAGCTGCATCAACTACTCACAATCTTCACATATAAGCATTATTGAAACTTTTGTTTCTATTTATATGCTTAAGTCATTTTTGTCACAACCTACTGTTAAACAATGATTTACCTAAAGTTCAACTAATGGATTATTAAGTTTAACCTTATTTCGGGCTCCCCAAGCCTATACAAATTCGCAACTTAGGTCAAGTCATCGTATGTAAATCAATTTCATTTGGAGTCTCCACTAATTAATTTATGGTGGTTCAATAAAAACTCAAGTAATACATCGAGAAAAAACACTATACCTTACGGACTAGAAATTGTGGATGACATGACATGACACTGTAATTTAATTATTTTATTTACAATTAACAATTTTTTAGTATAATGTTGACTCATATATATTTCACAAGGAGGTAAAAATGTGCTATTTGTAGAAAATATTTTTTTTTTGGGAAACCATTTAAAAAAACAACAATATTTTCCGGTGGTTGAAACTTGAAAATAAACTAGCAAAAATTTTCCCTTGTTTGGAGGAAATTCTTATTTGATTTTTCTAAGTAAACATACGCTATTCGGGTACTAATGATTTGTGTGTGGGTACATAAGGAACCCAGCACGAGTATAGGAGTCTCAAGCCCGGATACCAACTCCTAGGCACAAGCATGGGCACTAGTCTTGGGTCATCAAAATCAAACCGAGAACTCAATGCCTGTGCCCAACTCCCTCATGCCCTAACCCAGGTCTACCATCAATTAGAGATGTCACGTTTTATATCTTACTGGGCTTAGAACAGACAAAATCCTGTTATGTCCAAATAAACTGTCTAAGGTCAGCAATTCATACTCTTCACAGCTCCACAGAAACAAGAAGAGAAAATAAGAAAAAGTGTCCTACTTCCACGATTTTTTTGTTTTTGCTAAAATGCTACCTCCACTTACTTGTGCGCGAAATCAAATACGCGTGACTGATGACCCTCTTGTAATGGAAGAGACACCCATCGCCAAGGTCCAAAACGGAATGACAGTCATGGGTTAAATATGCTGAAAGCATGCCATGGCTTAATAAGGTCATGTCAATCCAATGTCCACTTCAGAGTCAAGACAAGGGCAGCAAACACTTCAACGTAGATTAACAAGTTTTAAAGCACCAATAAGAAGATTCTGGCCCTCACCTGCACATATATAAGGGCCTACTCGAAGCATAACCAGGAGATCAAGCTTCTTGCACAAGTTGAGAAAAGATATTATATGTGCAATTCCCTCAAAGACTGTCTCCCCGGTTTCGGTTCATGCAGATTCAAGGAACATATGTCTGGATAGTGTTCAAACATAGGGCTTTTGCTCTCAGCAATCTGTCTTCCCAATACTGCATGCACAATAAATGCCCATGTGTAATTGATTCGTTAAATGGAAGTGGGCAAAGGTTGCTTCAAGCAAAGAATCCTTCTAGTCAGCATTGAAAGAAGATGCTGAATTATATTAAGACGTGAACAAGTCCTTCAGTGAGGGGCTCCCTGAGCTCTAGATTTTATTGCTTCCTGATGGAGCAGAAAGTCATCTTCTAAAACAATCTCAAGTTCAAAGTTCCTCTTCTAGCCTAAATTAGATGCATTACCACATGCAGTAATACTGCTTCAGATATGGCTAATATAACAGCTTCTCTTCTTAAAAAAGTGTATCTCCACGTAGAAAGGAGAACTATTTGTGAGTAGCATTTGAAAAAAAGCATATATAACAATTGTCACAAAAACCCATTGTAATCTAATCACATGAGTAAGAAGAACGACTAAAGGAAAGAAACGAAAATATCTCCGGGAGCACCCGGAAATAATGAACATCTCCACCGATTATCTGAAAGGGATAGCCATCTTTCCAGAACTTGTCACTGTCGATCTCAAATTTCCAACTACTAGACTGATTAAAGTAAATTGCAATTAGACTCAGGTACAGAAGCAACCCAACAGAAATTCAACCACGCAATGATAGGGATTTACAATCAAAGGCAGGTAGTGTCGACGAAAGTGAGATGCACACTGTGAACGAGCAGAATAAACCAAAAACTAAACTACAATCACATTGCAAAACCGCTTTTTCAATCGGTGAACATAATCTAGAAAGGTGGACACAAAGCAGCAGGAACTTGCAGCTTAAGGCAGCTCCGATAAGCGATGGTCCTCTTAAACGAAGTTAAACACAACACTTGAAAGCAGAAACTATCTAGCATCGATGAATTAGAACGAACAGCTACATTACAGTCCGATGACAAGTAAATTACTGCAGCTGACACACTGATCAACAGCATTTAAAGTCGGCCATCGCCTAGAAACAGCAAAGTGTCATGGCCCGAAAGAAGGCCAATCCGAGAGGTTCCCAAGGGATGGCCGTGACTCATCCGGGGAGGACCTCTTACTTTCACTCGGATTCCATCAAGTCTTCTCCCTGAAGTTTCCAAGGGCGGGCGACACCGTCATTACGCCTGATTCTAGAGAACTCTATCTTTATTTATGTCGGTAGCTAGTAGTTAACATTTATGTCGGTAGTTGAGGCAATGCAATCTCGTCCGCCGAATCAAATTTAAATCAACGGATGTAATTCGAGGGCCTCAAGTATAAAAAGGGTGCCCTCCCCTTATTTGTAACCATCTAACTATTTCAGTAATACAAAGTTTATTTCTTTCCAGAGCTCCTCTCTCTAAACTTTCTCTCTCTACGATCCAGGTATACGAGCGAGTGAGCGTTCGATCGGCCCGTGACAAGCAAAGCGACTAAACTTTCTCTCTCTACGATATGGGTATACGAGCGAGTGAGCTTTCGATCGGCCTGTGACAAGCAAAGCGACTAGAACGGACAGTTTTAAGTCATTTCAAATGTCAATTGCACGCCAAGCATCGAACATACGATGCTAACAAAACGCGAACAAATTCAACTCAGCTCAAAGCAATTGAATTCCATAGAAGGCAGCTCAAACTAATCGAATCCAATGACGGCGGCACGTATGAAACGCTTGTTTCCTCTAATCTCACCTCACTGATGAATTTTTCTAATGCATGGATCTTGAAAGCCCCACTTGCGTCTATGAATTGAGTAAGCAGGGTCATCTGTCCATGAAAAATCACCACAGCTTTCATAACAAATGTGATAACAAACATACTCTTGATTATAAACTAAAAGGGAAATACAATTAAGCGTTAAATCTGACATACTTTCGTGATCGAACCCCTTCCCGAACAGTATATCTTAATCATTTATTCAATTTATATGGTCGGATAGATTAAAAGAGAAATAAGGCGTTAAATCAACGTATTTTTATGATGATCTAATGATTATCTATGCAATTAATAGGTACATGTATCGACGACCGGGAACGGAGGAGACTCCATGATCGGCGAATCCCGAGCGCTCGTCCCTCAATCATAGAGCACCTGTTCAACAGAAACTGAAACTCTACAGATCACCGACCAACTTGCAATATCCAACGGACTGCCCCGCAAAATTCGCCTAAAAACAATAGGGCAATCAACGATAATCAAGAAGATTCTCGAAGCCTACCGGAGTCTCTGGACGGAAGGAGAAGGGACTTCTTTGGTGCGAGGGGAAAGTATTAGTAATAGCTACTAGCTAGGGCTATCAAAATGGTTTGCTCTCGAAGGTACGAGATGGGCCCCAAAGTATCTCCCGAGCCCAAAATTCGAAATGGGCCCTAGCGGACCCGGAACAGGCTCTTCTGTCCATGCCGTGCTGACCTGGAATTTGGGCCTATGTGGGTTTTCATTTGGGAATTGCCTCTCTCACACGGAGCGACAAAGAAATTATGGGAAGACATATTGAATGGGGCTTCATCATTGGGGCGAGGGGCTTGATGATGAGGGATGTCGGCCGGAGATGGTGGGGCTATGTCGGAAGGGTGTGGTGGTGGCTTGGAAGAAACTAAGCTTCGTTGGTTTTGGGAAGAAGACGGGTTGCAAATGGGCTGGGCGCACCGGGCCTTGTGGGAACCAGCCTCAACAAACCGAGTTCGATCGCCAAGGATCTAGAAATTAGAACATTTCTTTCCTTTCTAGGGGGGAAAAAGCTTAGGAAATTGACACAATTAGTCAAGAAAAAAAAATAGCTGGAATTGGGGGTAAGGAGAGGAAGCTCAACCTCTTCAAACAATAGAGCGTGCAGGCAGGACGCCAACTTTCCGGACTACCACTGCTAGTTCCTTATGGTCTTCGGACCTATGGATCCAGCACTATGTGCAATTAATGTCTAAATTACTCGACTTTGTTATATAATAATTTAAATCAATAATGCAGATTTTTTTTAATCTACATTAGGAAGAGGATAGTGCATGTGTGCGGTGAAATTTGATAGCATTTAGACAGCAAAGAGGTAAGGCAAGAAGTTTGCACGCGTGGATACGGTGGAGCATATATAGTACATGGTAGATTTTTTTCGTTCCTATTTATGTCATGAGTATCCTATTCATTGATCACTTGAATGTACAATATTGCATTTTATAGCTTCAATATCGTGCAATATCGGCTCATTCGTGGCTCCATTTACTCATGATTTTTTCCAACATATGCACATACTTTATAGGCATATGTAATTGTTGCAAAAAATAAGTGATCAAACAAATAGTAAATAAAACAAGAAAATAAATCAAATATTGAATTTACATGGTTCGATTGATGCGATCTATTCCATTTGGACACGTAACATGCATTATCTAAGTTGACTTCATATTATAATCGGTCAATTTCTTGGTAGGCTTCAGGTCCAACAGCGAGTTTGTTGCCTGTCCAAAAGGTCATAATCAATTAATCTACTAGGCGAAACCTCATCCAATGAAATTGATGATTCTTTGTTGGTCTTCTACTAGATCCAAACTTCCATTCTCTATAATTGAGTTGACCATTTGAAGTGAATAATATATCAGCCATTGATAGAGGAATCATTCCCCCGATACTAATTTACAAGTGCACGTCCTATTCATGAACTGGCATTCAGTGAAGTACTAACATATTCTTATGACTCATTAAAACATTGATGTTGTTCTTCTTGGCCTTGAGATGGTAGATCTCTCTCTCTCTCCCTGAGAAATGCATAAATCAATGAGAAGAAAGGTTTGATATGCCATGAAGATCTTGAAGATGTTGTGTGACATCCAGAATTTTCAGTATTGTTTTCTATTAAATTAATCGGGCATTTCATTGACGCGTCTATAGGGTTATTCTCAGAGCTGATCACTCTCGAGATAACTAGACTAGCTGGGTAAGCCATTAAAGAATATTAAGGCAATAAACTTGAGAATTCGACCAGGAATCGGCTTCTCGACCGTGTTCATCTTTAGAGGTCATTACTACACAGTTAAAAATCGAATTGAGATTAGAGATAGGTCGGTTCGACTGAGATGTGCGGCTGATCGTTGGTGACTTCACTAAATTGCAAAATTCTCGTCGGCCGGTACTAATTTAATTTTTCTATCGTTTTGATACCTTGTGTCTGTAATTGAGTCCTCGAGATTTTCACGACAATCGAGAGTCGACAATGTGTCGAATGGGTTCATTGTGGCTCGAAGAAAATCGACCACGAGTCAATTGCCCTAGAAAGTTCTAAAAACTACCCGGTAGTTTAGGTCACGCTAAAAGCACGCCGAAGTGAAATTAACCGTCAATTTGAGTCAGATTTCATAAATCGAAAGTTCGATGATGTCACAAGCTATTTTAGGAGCGTCAATTCAGTCTCAAAAGATTTTTCGGAGATTCCGAGATTTTTACAGAAAATGGATTCGGACATTGCGGAATTTTGGCAGAAATCCAGATTGGTTAAATTGATAAAAAAAAAAAAAAAATTGGACTTCCAAAAGGAGCCTTTAAGTGTCAGAGATTTATAGAAAATTTCTTGGGATTTTTCTACATCAAAATTGGACCTCAATTTGGGAATTTATTGGAGTTCAAATGCTGAAATTCGTGATTGGATGAGGCAGCAATTTTGGGCCTTAAATTTTTTTATTTGTGAGTTGATAAGCTTGAAATTGATTGGGGGGACAAAGAGGAGTGTAATGTGGACTTGTGGGGCCAAATCATTAAATGTATTGGCTAAGATTTCTGATTATTGTTCCCTCTTAGCTGGCTCCCCTCATCCGCACGTTGGAATCTTCTCGGGCAAGCTTGATTTGCCAACCTCAGCTTCTGCATCTCTCGGCCCCAAAAACCCCGCAGCTCCTCGCCAACGTTTTCATCATTTCAACGCTACGAAAACTTCTGTCCCGTGTCTCCACTTCGCTGTTCCAGTCATCACCGAAGAAGCTGCATCGTGTCTTCGCGCCTGACAAAATCGTCCACAACCGCAGCTGCTTGAAGACGCCGAGGCAACACCGAAGCCAGCGAAGCCTTTCCCCGCGTGCGTCCTCCTTCGATCAACTGGTCCGTGTGTGTCTTCGGCCCAGCTCCACGGAATCAACTCAAGCAGCATCGTGTCTTCTCCTTGTCGGTCAACAAACCGGCGTTGAAGATCACCAACGAAGCTACTTCATTTTCTCCTTCGCTGCCAGCTCGTGTCTTCATCCCCTACCACCGATTGAAGCCAACGACGCCAGCTGCAACGTCTCACCAAACCAGCATAGTCACCGAAGCTACTTTGGTCAACAGAAGCCAGCTACTGAAGCTGGGTTGATTTTTGTCTTCTTCGTCCAGCAGTGAACGAAGCGCTTGCAGCACGCCACATCCGAGTTTCTCTCCCAGCTCGTCAGTCCACGCGCCTTCAATTTCGGTATCCCAGTGACCGAAGCTGCTTCCGTCCTCTTCGTGGCCCATCTCTTCACTTTCGGGCCCAACCAAATTCAGTCCAACGTGCAGTCCAGTTCAGCCTTTGTAGGTCATTTGGGCCGCAAATCAGGCCCAGCAAATTCAGCTCCAAAGCCCAGCAAAGCCAGCAGTTTTCAGCCCAAGAAGCCAGTCCAGCTCAGCCCATTTTCACAGCATTAGTTTGGCCCAAGTTCAAGCCCAATTCAGTTCTGTTTTAGTCTTGAAGCCCAGATCAACTCAGCCCAAGAATTTGAGCAGGCCCAAGCCCAAAGTTTCTACGGGCTTGCTAGGTTTTAGGCCCGGCCCGAGAGTTCGTCATCGCATCGCCGTCGCAGTGTTCTGATACCCGCTTTTACCAAGTGAGTTTTACTCACTAATGCTTTATTAGTAGACTAATATGCCTAAGGGTTAATTAGATTTAAATTAATTGCAATTAGGTGGATAGATTAGATTAAAATAATTAAATTAGAGACTTGTTAATGCATGTTAGTTAAATTGATGGTGTAATTAGTAAGTAGACATGTCCTATTAACTATTGAATGCATCTTGGGATTTTTCCCGTCCCTTATCGAGTATTATTTAAGCAATTCAGGCCTAAAAGGAATTTTTAGGAATTTAATATTAATTTTCGAAATTAATTTATTTAATTATTTATTTCCGGAATTCAACTGGGATGGCCAGTGACCGGGATTTTATGCTGATGATTGTGGTGTAGTCCGTTTATTTAATTGAGCTTTATATTGTGCTAAATTGAATTTATCGTATTTATTTATTTAATTTTCGAAATTAATTAGTTATTTAATTGTTTTTCCGGAAATTCACCCGGGATGGCCACTGACCGGAATTTCGTGCTAATTGTCGTGGTGCAATCCGTTTATTTATTTGAGCCCTACATTGCGCGGAATTGAATTGATTGTGTAAATTAGGGATTTATCCCAAATTGAATGAAATTGAGTGATTGATTGGTTGATGGTCGAGTATGACTATTTAGCATTGATGAGCTGTAAAGCAGAGGGAACTATGAAAGTGAATTAGAGAAATTCTCGGCTAAAACCAATCAGGACCGATGTAATGAGACATACGTGGTTCGGTGATTAAAGGATATCACTGGTGAAACGGCGCCTTAAAGAACGCACGAGTGCTATGTATTACATGCAGTGATATGGACATACGCGGTTCGGTGATGGAGAGTATCACTGGTGAAAACGGTGCCTTAAAGAACGCACAAGTGCTGTCCATTATACACGTCACCTTGGCAGAAGTAACGCCCGAGAGCATTAATAAAGCTCTGTGACTAAGTGTACTACTAGAGATGTGATGATGGGAAGTGAAGTGACCCAAAGATGGTTTTACTAACATGTGAATCGACTAGGTCAATTGATCAATGAGTTGATCCAGAGGTTGTGAATTGATTGAATGTTTTAATGCAATATATGAGGCATATGTGCATAACCTTAAATTGCAGGTTGGAAACTGATGTCAAGGTAAGTCATCTGACTCGTGTTGTGCTAGGTAACCTGGTGATGTATTGATTTCCTAATTGAGTCTTAGGGGGTAGAACTCGCTGAGACATAGTCTCATTGGTTGTTGTAAAAACCAATTTCAGGCCCTTAGGTGGAAGGTCTTCAAGAGGAGGATTCCAAGAAAAGCCTGACGAGGAATCAGAGGAGGGTGAAGAGGATGATTTTGAGTACGACTTGCAGAAGGATTGAGACCTCCCTCATTTTGAAAACCTTGTGAATATTTGTAGATTTGTTAAATCAGACCTCGGTGAATAGTACTGTGAAGTATAATGAAAGCTTGTTATGTATGTATAAAAGTTTGGTTATGCGTTTTCAATATGAAAATATGGCATTGCTTTTCTATCACATTGTTTTATTGTCTGGGGATTTATAATTGCTTCCGCATGTGCTTAATTAAAGAAAGAGTCGGCGATACATAGTCCTTGGATATCGCATTCTAAAATCGACCAAGTAGAAGGATGTGCGCGCGTCCGAGGATCGGGGCGTGACATGTTGCATGTCTTGGTTGGTTGTCTAGCTCTAGGAGTTTTCGCTCGTGGGCAACAAAATCCAGGTTCTGTACAAAATCCAGGTTCTATCTCCCACATACACGCGTGCTTACAGTGATCATTGAATTGTGAAGAGTTAGAGACGTTAAATAAAAGGGATTTTAGAAAACAGCACGGTGATGATTTAGTGTCTACCTTTCTTTCCATTGGCAATCGACCTTGCAAGCGGAAGACAAAAAATAGTCATACTTAAGTTTGTCTTAGAAAATGAGTACTGAGTATATAAGCGGAGTTGAGCTCAAGGAGTTTTAACGTTTTTTAAATTACACATAGCAATAATTTGTACACAACTTTAGGAATTTAGCAAAGTTAAGGCCGTTCTACATTCTCTACGAAACATCCACAGATCCTCCTTTATAATGGAGAGTTAGTAGTGTATCATCCTCTAGCTTACTTTGTTTTCGCAATTGATATCTCTGTTTTCAAGCTTTTCACGTATGCCTTTACCATCCGATTATCCATCAAAACTTCTTTTCAACTAACAATTATCAAGTCAGTTCTGAAATACGTAATTTTCATTGCTGAAATGTCCTTCTAGTTGATATAGTTGTCAAAAAATTAGATAAAAAAGTTTAAGGGACATTGCAAAGCATCAAGAAATTTATAGCACTATTTGAATTTCGAATTCGTGATGCATGGTGAAAAGCAAGTGACAATCTCTAGTTACCCCTCGATTTAGGTTTCATAAGCATCGATTGTGGTGCACCTAATGATTACCATGATGACCAGCTCGACATATACTACAAGGCCGATACAAGGTTTGTAGATTATGGGACAAACATGCAGGTGTCTACCCGGGTCATCTACCAAAACAACCTACAACAATCAAAGAATCTTAGGATCTTCCCCAATGGAAAAAGGAATTGTTACACATTAATGCCCGATAAAGGAAAGGGCAACCCATATTTGGTCAGGGCTTCATTTTGGTATGGGAATTATGATGGGAAGAATCAAACCCCTGCATTTGACCTCCATATTGATGTTAACTATTGGAACACGGTGAACTCTTCGTCTTAGATAAGCAAAGAGATTTTTTACACTCCTCCAAGAGATTATATACAAGTTTGCTTGGTGAATACTGGCTCGGGAGTTCCATTCATATCAGCTCTCGAGTTGGGATTGATGGATAACTCGACTTATCAGATCAATCCCGGTGCACTTGTAACCAACTGGAGATATAATTTAGGGAGCCTAAACACATATAGGTGATTTTCTTTGTTATTGCCTATGATATCCAGACGTTGATCACATTCATCAGTCTGTAAATGACATGTTGGTGTATACACATTTACTAAACATTTTCACATTATGCAAAGCATGAACAATAGAAAACGTGCTATTATTCCCAAACCAATTTGTGCCGGCTTGTTCATCATCTTGCACTTATTGTTATGATTATTTTTGCGTCGGCATTAATAGGCATCCAGAAGATGTATGTGATCGCATCTGGAACAGTGAGACTTATAGTGGAGGTTTGTCGTCAGTCAGCAACACAACGGCCATTGCGACAAGTACAAGCAATGATGCCTATAAAGTTCCGCCTGAAGTTTTGATGACCGCCATACAAGCACAAAATGTCACTGATCCTCTGAGTTTGTTTTGGACCTCAAACAACTCCACTATTGTCTGGTATATATACTTCCACTTTGTGGAATTGCAAATGCAAAAGGATCAATTCAGAGAACTCACAGTGTACGTACAAGACACATTCGTGAAAACTGTCATGCTCGAGAACCTAAAGCCAGTGACCATAGCTTCATTGCCCATAAGTGGACATAATTTGAGCTTCGCCATTAATGCGACAGCCCACTCTAGTCTACCACCGCTCCTCAATGCCATCGAGTTTTTCACTACGATGCAGCTTCCAAATTCACCGACTTTTCTTGATGACTGTATGTATATATCTATGCTCTCACCTAAGTTTTTACTTGAACACTCTTTGATTTCCTTATGATCGTAACTCTTTATTTGGTGGTTTAGTCAATGCCATGTATGACATCAAGAAAACATATGGGGTGATTAGAGCAAGCTGGCAGGCATGCATTCCTACACAGTACTCATGGAATGGTCTGAATTGTAATTCTAATAGTTCTCCAATAATCATCTCATTGTAAGTCTACAAAAACATATTTTCTGTGACACAATGCTGCATTGGAACCGCACAAGTCTCGAAAGATAAGATTACTTGACAATAACTATAGTACAGATTGGTAATACATCATGCGAAGAAAGGAAGATTTTGAAAATTAAGTCTCTAAATTGATGCCTTCCATGTTAAAAGTTTTTTTTTACCGAAAAAAAAAATTAAGCGGTGGGATTTTACTCTAATCGAGATAGCTGCTGATGTGCAGGAACCTGAGCTCTAGTGGACTGAAAGGACTGATAGCTACATCGATCTCCAATTTGACAGCAGTTGTATCCCTGTATGCATTAGCAGTTTTTTTTTTTTTTTTCATTTTATTTAATTTGAACAGAAAGAGAATGAACGACACTAAGCCCAAAAAAAGCGACACGCTTCTTTATCATTAGCATGATGTTCATTATCTACCTGACCCTGTTTTATGCATTTCAATAAGTACATTCATATGAAGTTTCTTAGCACTTTTTTGGCTTAAATTCAGGGATTTACCCAACAATTCATTAACTGGGTCCGTGCCAGATTTTTTAGCACAAATGCCGAGCTTGAAAGTTCTGTGAGTCACTGAGGCTTTTAACGGAAAGATTATGGGCGGTCATCTAGCTCGAGTAAATGGCTATCAACTTCTAATCATGGATATTTGCAGGAATTCAAGTGGAAACAACTTGAATGGCTCTGTTCCTCAAACTCTCTTGAAGAAGACGACAGATGGATCGTTACTACTTAGGTTCGCTCATTGCCATGCTATCGTAACACTTCATTTAATCACTGATTATTATCTATATAATCTGCTTTCTCTTTCCGTATGTTGCTGATCACACTAAAGAATGAACAGGATAAAAGTGATAACTGCTTTTGTAGTTTTCTCTTTGATCAACTTATTGTTGACACCTAATTTTGGAAAAATAAAATTACATTTTGAAAAGAAAAAATAAAAAAGGGGAAAATTGATTCGATTGGTTATCAATGGAATGTGGAAATTCTGATTAACCATCCTTGCTCAATAAATATGAAAGCAAATTCTCAATCAAAGAAATAAGATAAATAAAAAAGTAAGGAGTTTGATAAAAGGGAAGGAATCGAAATATCCAAAGAAAAATCAAATTGATTGCAAGATTTTGCTCTAATTTACATGAATTAAGGCAACGGAAAATGGAAGCTCGAAAATTGCCATAAAAGAGGGTGGTCAGGATCACTATAAAAGGAGACCAAAAATTTTCAAGCAAAGCGGGAGAGGGGAGAATCCGCTAAAAAATTTCGTGAAAGGAGCTGAGAGGATTCGTGAAAGTAAAAAAAAAAAATAAAAATAAGAGAGAGGGGACCTCATTTTCTCGTCCAAAAGTCTTTTTCTTTTTTCCCTTCTACAACCTGCAGAAGAAAAGAAAGGGAAAAGTCAGCAAAAGAAAGAGAAAAGGTGCAGAGAAGTGACGTGTGGCCAGAGAAAAAAAAAAAGAAGAAAAAAAGGAAAAAGCAGCAGCAGCAACTGTTCGTCTTCTTCGCGTGGACACCCCTGTCCACGCTCGCGTCGCACCTCCTCCGTCCGTGAGCACTACACCAGCACCACCCACACTGGCAACCGAGACGCCGACCACCGCACCTCCGCGTCGCGCCTCCCTCTCTGCCTTGCCGACGCTGCATCGGCGCCGACGTTTGCAGCTGCGTCCCCGGTTGCAGCCTTTCTGCCCGGAACCTGACATCGTCGCCACGACTGCATCAGCCACTCCTTCAGCCGCTTGCCACCGCGCCGCCGCGACACCGGCCGCCTCTGCGACCCGAGCGCCCCAGCTCCGCCTCTGCCGTCGCCGATCTGCAGCACCGGAGACCACACCAGCCTCTGCTTGTGCGCCCAACGTGAGCACCCGAGCACCTTCAGCCCCCTCGCCGCCTGCAACAGCTGCCTCTGTGATCCGACACTCCTGCCGTCCCTGTAGCACCCCACCGTTTGAAGCCCGTGACCCGACGACCTGCGGTCCGCGATCCGCACCCCCAGCTTCGTCGCCCCTCCTCTGCCCGCGAAGTTGCCGCCACTGCCAAGCCAAGATCCAGACGCTGGAGCTCCCTGTCGCCACCCAGCTTCGCCGGAGCTTCGACCACGACGCCCCTGCCGTCCCTGCAGCGCCCCACGGCTGCCAAGCCCAATTTTGAAAAAAACACATTAGGTAGTTTTCTTTAGTTTGTTTTATTGTATCTTGTTCTTTTTAGTATAATTAGCCTTTGGTATATGATTGGAAATTCTAACATATCACTTGATTCGCAACCGCACTAGGATTTTTTATTTCATCTATAAGGCCTTAGATGAAATAATTAATTAAGCGGGAATAAAATTGATATTTTGATCTTTAAGGCTTAAGATCAATTTATCGATTTTATCAGCGAAATATTACCCATTGATCTGAACGATGTGTAATATTTTTGATGATTTTAGATGATCTATTTTGTCTTGATTACTTTATTTATCTTGAAATGTGTTTGAGCTATAATATTGCATGATTTAGGGTTCACATATTTAGAATAGGAATTTTATTTCGAATTTTAAAATAAAAAAAAATAAAATCAATCCATCTAGGTTGCTAGATTTTAATTTGAATTGCATGTTTAATTATTCAGCAATTATTATTTTCGAAAATTAAACAAAAATCATCATGCACTTGTCATGTAGAATTAGGGCATATTTTGTACCTAATTGCATATTAGGGTTAAATTGCACTTGGTTTAATTTTAGATAATGTTTTTCTTAATTTATTATAAGTTTAGGCATTTTCTTAAATAGATTGCATTTTAGGATTATTTGGGTTAAGATAATATTTTAGTTTAGATTAGGATTTAGCTCAACCTTATTCCTAATACAAATTGAATAGGATCTTAATCTAATTAGATAATTTTCACATTTTTCTAATTTTGAATTTCATAAAAAAATACAAAAAAATGTCTTAGAATAAATTAGTTTCAATCTCTATGATAGATTGCATTCTTTTAAGGAAAAAGAAAATAAAAGATGTCATGTGCATGTCATTAAGATTAGATTCATGAAATGCATGTCATTTAGTGATTGTTGCTAGGTCCATTCAATTAGTAATTTCATGTTATTAAAATTAGGTCATTTAATTAATATTGCATTGCATATTGCATAATTTTCATTAATTAAGTGAAAATAAATAAAAAAAGAAATTGCGTGTTAATTAGAAGCCATATCTAGGGTTGTTGGTATGGATTTTAATTTAATATTGCAGATGCTAAGTTTTTGCAATTTATTTATTATTTATCTGGATGTTAAATTTGTGGATTGCGCACCCGCATGATCACCTTTAATGTTAGGGAAATAGACCTAAAATCAATCCAAACTGCTTACAAAACATTTTTTGGAAATAAAAAGAAATGGTACCGAAAGGGCATTAGAGAAGTCTAGTGTAACCAAGTCCTCGTACCCAAATCTCTGGTTCGTAGGAATAAAAATACTTCTTCCGTTACTTCACTTGGGTTTCTAATCGACCCACCAAAAATAGATTAGTGGCGAATCCTAATTGAAAATCAATTGCATGTTAAGAACTTGAACCTAAGTCGCGAATTGGTATGGGCTTGTGAGAGCCCAAGTTAAGTCTAAGCTTAACAATCCATTAACCAAACCCTAGGTGATTCACACCCCGAAAAAATTTGGTCGCGACACTTATGTTTGTAATATATGCACGGTCGGATATCCAAGAATTCATGTGCTAATCTTTTGGCATTGACATGTACCATCGACCTTTTTCGACAGCTTAGATGGAAATCTAAATCTTTGCCAATCAGAGAACTGTCAGACCAGCAATGTGCAGCCGAAGAAAAAGGACATCTCTATTGCTCCAATCATTGCATCAGTTGCAGCCGCTCTGGTCTTGATTTTTGTGGGAGCTCTTGCAGTATTGTGGATAATCAAAAGAAGACAAATCCAAAGTAACTCTCTTGCGTATTGCATATACAAGAGAAATCAAAAGTTTTACATGTGATTTTCTCAATCCGGGTTGGGTTTTCAACCCCAAACTGGTTTAACTGGTCCAATTGCTCATGGCCCTTTCGACAATCGGGCCTGGAAAAAGTGAACATGATAATCTTGCTTCTGTGCATCACTGTTTCACGTTAAAAAACCTAGGCACGCATTATTTGTTGATAGTACCATAATCGCGTCGACGCGTACCCACATCTCGTGTAGATAAAGGCACGAATAATTCCTCATTTGGTTGAGGTAACTCGCTTCGCTCTTTCTGGTTCATTTTTCATAACATGGTCTCTTCTTTATTTAAGTCATTACATACTTCTTCAAGAAGATTCTATTTGCAGTTAAGGCATATGATATCGATCAAGGTCATAATCTGCTTAACTCGTTAAGGTTATGTAATTTCCTTTTCATTTCTCCAGATGTTACTACTACTACTACAACGACAAACTCTACTAGAGAATCTACGGGACATTAAGGTTGTCAAAAAATCAACTTTTTACATCCACCGAGATTACAAGAATTACCGATAACTTTTGAACAATAATCGGATAGGGAGGATCCGGGAAAGTTTACTTGGGCAAACTTGACAATGGCACTAAAGTCGCGGTAAAAATGTTATCTCGATCATCCAAGCAAGGCTACAAGGAGTTTCATGCAGAGGTTCGAAACATTACTAGAATCAATATGTCATGTTTTCGATTTTTTGGGTGTTCTACTCATGACAAGCTCTGAAACCTTGATGTGCAGGCGCAACTCCTAATGGTTGTTCACCATAGAAATCTAGTTTCACTTATCGGATATTGCGAAGAATTTGAAAACATGGCACTGATTTATGAATTCATGTTCCATGGAAATGTTCAGCAACATTTGTCAGGTTTGTCACATATTTCCTTCTCTAAATTCTAACCAGATAAAGCTTCACTTGGACTCTCGCAACATGACAGGACAACACATGTCGATTTACATTTTATCTCAACTCTGTTCTTTCATAGTTCAGGCTTTTGGATTAATCGGTCAAGTGACATAGTCATTTATAGCACAATGGAAATGAAATTAACTTTCTCAGCAAATGAATAAGATGGAGAACAGGATTTTATATCTTTTCTGATTGGAATACTTCCTTAATCCTCTACTTTCAAGCAGCACAAAACCCGAATGTTTTGAGTTGGAGCCAGAGACTACAAATCGCAATCGATGCAGCTCAAGGTACATAAAGTAGACTGATGAAATCTTTGTTCACGTATCCACAAGTCAAGCAATACGGTACACTTCATTAAGTTTTCTTTTTTGTTGGTGGTGCGGGGTTGGAGTACCTACATAATGGTTGTAGACCTCCCATTGTCCATAGAGATTTAAAGACGCCCAATATTTTACTAAACGAAAACATGCAAACGAAGATTGCTGATTTTGGATTATCGAAAGCATTTGCAACAGAGGATGATTCTCACATTTCAACTCACATAGCAGGAACTTTTGGTTATCTTGAGTCAGAGTAACCAACTCGAACCATCAATTCTAAATACAAAAACCATTCCACCTTGGAAGCAAAGGGCGCGTTTGGTAACGTTTCGTTTAAAAATTGTTCCGGGAACGAAATAGAAAAAAAGTGTTTCGTTCACGGGAACAATTTCTGAACAAAAAGCGTGTTTGGTAAACTTGTTCCGGAACAAAAAATAAACAGAAACATGTTTGGTAAATTTGGATAATTTTTTTATTTCTTTTATTTTTTCTATTTTTTTCTTATTTTTCCTTTTTTTCTTTTTTTCTTTTTCATTTTTTTTTTTTCTTTTGGCCGGTCGCCGGCCAAGGCCTTGGCCGGCGACCGGCCGGCGAGGGCCGAGCTCGCCCGCCGGCGGGCGAGGCGCGGCCTCGCCGGGCCACCGCGCCGGCGAGGCCGAGGCTCGCCGGCCACCGCCCGCGAGGCCGAGGCTCGCCGGCGCCGGGCGAGCTCGGCCTCGCCGGCCCGGGCGAGCTCGAGGCCGGATCCGGGCGAGATCGAGCTCGCCCGTGCCGGCGCGAGGTCGGCCTCGCCTTGATCCGGCGAGGCCGAGCTCGCCCGGGCGGCGGGCGAGGCGCGGCCTCGCCGGGCCACCGCCCGGGCGAGGCCGAGGCTCGCCGGCCGCCGGGCGAGCGGCCTCGCCGGATCCGGGCGAGATCGAGCTCGCCCGGAGCCGCGCGGTCGGCCTCGCCATGGCGGGCGAGCTCGAGCTCGCCAGATCCGGCGAGGCCGACCTCGCCCGGCGGCCGCGAGCCTCGGCCTCGCCGAGCCACCGCCCGGCGACGACTGCGGTGGCTCGGCGAGGCCGAGGCTCGCGGCCCCGGGCGAGGTCGGCCTCGCCGGATCTGGGCGAGCTCGAGCTCGCCCAGCCATGGCGAGGCCGACCCTCGCCCAGCGGCTGGCGAGCCTCGGCCTCGCCGGGACGGCGAGCGTCGGCCTCGCCGGGACGGCGAGCGTCGGCCTCGCCGGGGCCGGCGAGCCTCGGCCTCGGCGGGCGAGGCCGCCGGCCCTCGTCGGCCGGTCGCCGGCCATGGCCGAGGCCGGCGACCGGCCAAAAGAAAGAAGAACAAGAAAATAAGAAAAAAAAGAAAAGAAAAAAAAAGTGTTTCTGATTTGTGTTCCAGAAACAAGAAACAAGTTTTTCTTGTTTCTTGTTTCTGTTTCTTTTTTGTTCCTGGGAACAAAAGAATAAAAAAGGAACAGAAACGCACACAAACGCGTTTCTGTTCCTTTTTTGTTCCCAGGAACAAAAGAACAGAAATTTCTGTTCCTGGGAACAGAAATAAAGTCCAACCATGCAGGCCCAAAATAACTGTACTTATTTAGACCAGCGCGACAGGTCCATACATTTTTTTGGGAGAATTGTCCAAAAAGTCCTAAACCTATTGCAGTTTTGCCAATTTAGTCATAAACCTTTCAATCTTGCCGATTGAGTCCTAAACCTTTTGTCAGTTTGCCAATTGAGTCAATTCAGCCAATTTTAACCGGAAAATGCTGACGTGGACGCCGGCGGTGCCACGTAGGACTGCCGGCGCCGATGTGGATAATTTTTAATAATATTTTAAATTTTTTTTTAAAAATTGATTTTTTTAATAATTTCTGTTTTTTCCCTCTTTTTTTTTTTTCTTTTCCCTTGTCCTTTTCCGGTGGCCGGCCACCGGCCTCAGGCGACGGCCAGCCACCGGCCCGCTAGCCTCACCCGGCACAGGCGAGGCCCGGCGGGGTGACGGCGACGCCTGGCAAGGGGAGCCCTCGCCGGGGCTCGCCCTCGCCTAGGCGAGCATCGGCCTTGCCCCTGGCCGGGCAGGCGACGGCTGGCCACCGGCCACAAGCCGACGCCCGGCTGGCCAGGGGCGAGTACCGGCCTCGCCAGATCTGGTCTGGGCAAGGTCGACGCTCGCTTGGGCGAGGGTGAGCCTCGACGAGGGCTCCCCTCGCCAGATCTGGCGAGGCCCGGCCGGGCGACGGCAATGCTGGGCAAGGCCAGCACTAGCCCCGGCGAGGGCCGGCCTTGCCAGATTGAGCGAGGCCAACGCTCGCCTGGGCGAGGGCTCACCCGATCTGGCGAGGCCAGCCCTCGTCGGGGCCAGGGCTGGCCTCGCCTGTGGCGGGCGAGGCCAGCGGGCCGGCTGTGGCCAGTGGCCGGTGGCCGGCCACCGGAAAAGGGCAAGGGAAAAGCCAAAAAAAAAAAAAAAAAAAGAGGGAAAAAACAGAAAATATTAAAAATATTAAAAAAATTAAAATTTTAAAAATATTATTAAAAATTGTCCATGTCAGCGCCGGCAGTCCTACGTGGCACCGCCGGCGTCCACGTCAGCATTTTCCGGCCAAAATTGGCCGGATGGACTCAATTGGCAAACTAACAAAAGGTTTAGGACTCAATCGGCAAGATTTAAAGGTTTAGGACTAAATTGGCAAAACTATAATAGATTTAGGACTTTTTGGACAATTCTCCCCATTTTTTCGTAGATGTTTATGTTGGATACACGTTTCTAGGTACGGTTTTGTAAAGGCAGTCTCGGCAATTATTGTCCTAATTAAAGCAACAATTCCTTTTGAATCCTCGGGTTTTATACATCTGGAAACTTGAGCAAGAAGAGCGATGTGTACAGCTTTGGCGTAGTTTTATTTATGCTAATCACGGGACACCCGGCCATTATGAGAAGTCCAGAGGGCAGTAGCATGCACATACTTCACTGGGTGACTCCACTCATAGAAAGAGGGGACATCCAAAGCATTGTCGATCCCAGGTTAAATGGCCAATTCAGCATCAATTCTGCATGGAAAGCGGTGGAAATGGCCATGTCGTGTGTGCCGATTATGGCAGTCCAAAGGCCGGACATGAACCATGTTCTGTCAGAACTAAAAGAATGCTTGACAGCAGAGATCGGTTCCGGCAAAATTGAGTCTTTTGAGATGACCTCAATTGACGTTGATATCGCTCCGAGTGCTCGTTAACCATGCTTCATCTATAAGGTTATCATGTCCAACTTCCTTGTATAAGTTGTTGATTATTACATAGAACGGATTTGAAAACTTTTGTGCAAAGTCTGCGCTTGTGACTTTAAATCGCGAGCGATGCATTTTGGGGTTGTTGCTTTTCTAGCTTAGTGAATAAATGAGTGAATGGAGAGTTCACTTCACACTTTGGCCCCTCTTTACAAGGCTACAAACTGTACTGATGGATTTATAAGATGGGCTTAAGGTCCATCCGCTCAAATTGGGCCCAAAAGGGCCCGGCCCACGGGAATAGGGCCCTGGAAGGGAAAGGTATAAAAGGGAGGAGAGAGAGAGAGAAGACACCTCTTGGAAATCAGAACGTACGTACGTTCCTCTCCCTCTCTCCCAGAAAAGAAAAACGCTCTCTTTTTCTCCCAAACGCTCAAGGCGACGCCGTTTCCCTTTCAAGGCGAATTGACATCATCGGGGCCAGAATTTCTTCCTCTTCTTCGGCATTGGTGTTTAATCTGTGGCTAACAAGGTACGCTCGAATCCGTGGTGTGCTTTACGATCGGTGATGCGTGTTTTTCCCGGGCTTCGTCTTCCGCATTGATTTAGGGGTTCGATTCGGTGTCGAATCCGGTTTTCGGGGATCCGTTAATCCCAACATTGGTATCAGAGCCCTAGTTCACGTTTTTCCTGATCAATTCTGATGTTTTTGATTGATTTTTTGCAAAATCCCTTCGGCCGTACGGAACCGGGCGAAAATCCCGACACCCGAGCGCTTTTCGGCCTTTTTTTCTGAGTTTTTGTAAGTCGAAATCAAATTCCAAAGGCACCGGGAGAAGCGCGACGTTGAGACGAGTCCGGCGATGTGTCGACCGCCGCCGGGAGCCGCCGCACGCGCCCACACGCGCGGCCGGAAGGCGCTGCGCGTGGGCGCAACGCGCTTGGAAGCGCTGGCTTCGCCAGCGCGTGCGCCACACGCACCGGTGGCGAACCGGCACGTGTGCGCCGGCGGCTGGTGAACCGGCACGCGCCGGTCCGCGGACCGACGCGTGCTGACGTCACCCGCTGACGTCATAGTGACGTCACCAACGGTCGATAACCGTCGAGGATGACGTCATTGATGACGTCAGCGCCGACGACGGTTGGCCGGCCGGTCACCGGCCGGCGACCCAACCCGACCCGACGGCGACCGACCCGACCCGATCAGCCTGGCGCGTGCCGCGCACGTGCGGCTGATATCTGCGTGACGTCAGCACGCTTACGCGCGAGGCACGTGCCGGCTGACGTCTGCGTGACGTCAGCAACCGCACGCGCGCGGCACGTGCGGTCGGTTCGTCTGACCGGCACGGCCGGTCCGACCGGCCAGACCGGTCCGACCGGTCTAACCCGTGCGCCCGTTGACCGATCGTTGACCGTTGACCGACGACCGTTGACCGACCGTTGACCGTTAACCACGAAAAAAAAAAAAAAAGGAGGAATTTGTTTTCTTTTTCAGTCATGCCTATGTGGGTTATAAGTAATCCATTTTTAATTCTGCATTTGTTGCATAAATTTTGGAAAATTATGTATTTTCTCTTATATTAATTATGGATTATAAGTGATCCATTTTTAATTCTGCATTTGTTGCGGGAACTATGATGCGTTATGCAAGAATACCGCAATCCCGAGAACGGACGAGGGAAATGCAAGACTTAAGAGGCTGATGACGAGTTAGGCGATTATCGGTGGCATGACGGTGATTTAGTATCACATGTGGTCGGGTCAATCGATGATACAGAAATCATCTCGGAATGGTTATCTTATGCCGGATTTTGAGAAGGTGCCGGCTTTGATGAACACTCTTCCACCGAATGGCAAGCGTGTTGGATCGACTATGGGAGGTCAACGTGGTCCCGGGTTATAAGAGGCTGGTGGAAGCTTTTGTAAGAGAGCACTATAGGATTGAGTTGGCCAAAACTTCAACCCTTAGATTGAGCGCCACATGGCGCCGAGTGAATGCGCCTTGGAGGCGACATGAAAGCTCTCCAAAAGTTTTTCCATGGTTGGCAAATATGCCTTCAAATTTCTCAGATATTTTGACTGATAGATTAGAAGGGACATTTCCTATTTATTTCTTTGATTGATTATGTAATGATTACTACCTAATTGTGTTAATTGAAAGCATTATTGTTTTTTGATTGTATGTCAATTATCTGTTGCTTTCTGTTATTGCTGGTTACTGTGGGTAATTAGCTGTGGGTAGTAATAGAAGTTTTTGTAACTTCATAGAATTTATTTGCATAAGATAATTATATTGATAATAATTTTAAGTTAGGATTTTTGGAGGATGACTGGAAACAAAGTGACCTTTTGATTCTGAAGCCTTACTTGAAATTATTTATTAAAATGATGGGTCTATGCAAATAGGGATGCATAAATAATAGGCATTAATTATTCGTGCATGTATGTCTGATGTGTTCAGAACGATGGTTCAGCAATTAAGAATGTAATTGCTGATATGAACGGTAACAATTGTGAAATATTGAATATGAAGATTCAATATGTGATTGGAAAAGCAAGAAGCACTAGAAGCTCTTGACCACATTATGGAAGATCTTGAGGGTGTCGTGCACCACCTTGAGCTAGTAGAAGACCGCTTAACGGTATTTGAGCCGAAGATAGACATTTGTTATGCTGGTTCTAGCTCAGAAAGGGCTTTGTGCTATAAGCGCAAATGTATTGATTCGTTCAATATGTGGGAATGCAAAGGATCAAGTCCTTATTGTAAGAAATCAAGAATTAACCAACAAGAGAGAGAAAGCGTCCTTAAGTGAAGAAAATGTCAAGGGTGTGATGTTACAATTGTGACAAGAGAGGTCACTATGCTCGCGATTGTCGTGAGCCAAAGAAGCTATACACCTCTTGTACATTTGAGAACTTTGCTTATGTGTCAAGTTCTGCATTATAGGCTGAATCCAATCCTTTATGGAATGTAGATTCAGGAGCGACAAACCATGTAGCAAAGGATAGAGGATCCTTCGTGGAATTCCGACGATACCAACTGGAACTAAGTGAATCTATATTGGAAATAACTCCAGAGCTGAAGTTAAAGGGATTGGCACCTGCCAATTGAACATGCATGGTGGACGCATCTTGATGTTCTATATGCTCGGAGATTCGTCGAAATTTAATGTCTGTCTTAATGTTGGTTAAGCTTGGTTTTGGTATGAACTTCCATAATAAAGGTGTAGATTTGTGTTTAGATACAAACTACTATGGTTGTGGTCACTTTCTAGATGGTTTTATTGTACTAAATGTTGACTGTGGTGATGTCAATATGTTATCCCCTTGTTTCACGCCTTCTATCTTATATGATAAATGATGTGAATATGATGGCATGCTTGACTTGGTCATATGGGCCAACAACATATGAAAAGACTAGCCAAAAAGGGCTTGTTGGACAATATTGAAAAAGTTGATTTGTCCATATGTGAGCATTGTCTAGTAGGGAAAATGACAAGGAGACCATTTGGAAAAGGTAAAAGAGCTGAATTTCCTCAGCATTTAATCCATTTGGACATCCGTGGTTCAATGAATGTGAGAGGAAGGCAAGGGGCTGTTTGTTTCATCAATTTTATAGATGATTCTACTTGATTTGGATATGTCTATTCGATTTCTCATAAATCTGAAGCATGAGTTGTTTTTAGAAGGTTTATGAACCTGGTAGAAAATCAATTAGACAAGAAAATAAAGATATTTAGATCCGATCAAGGTTGAGAATATTTATCTCGATAAGTTCAGAAAATTATGTGATGAAAAAGGAATAGAAAGATAGTTGTCTATTCCATATACTCCTCAACAAAATGGTGTTGCGGAGAGAAGAAACAGAACCCTACTGGAATGGTTAGGTCCATGATGGCGCATGCTAACTTACCCATCACTTTTTGGAGTGATGTATTGTTAACTGCTGCCAATATACTTAACATGATGCCTTCCAAATCGGTTATTTCCACTTCATATGAGTTATGGACAGTTAGAACACCGGACTTAAGTTTTCTTAAGCCATGGAGTTGTGCTGCCTATGCTCATGAGTCCTCTCACAAGTTTGGGAAACTGGGTCCCAAAGAAAATAAGAGTATTTTCATGAGATACTGCGAACACTCAAAAAGGTATGTGTTCATAGGTGAGTAGGAAAGTGGGAGTATAACTGAATTTGAATCACGGGATGTCACATCCTTAGTGGATGAATTTTCTAAGAGGGGCGAAATAAGGGAAAATAACTCCCTATTTGAAACCTTGGATCAAGATAATGATGTCAGTGGAGTTCGTTCAAGTGGGAGTAATATGAGATGTAATGAATTGAATTCAACTCATTCTCAATTGCAACCACCTGATGTGACGACATCATCATTACCTAATCCAAGTGGGAGCATGATGAGGAATGATGTGTTAAGTGTACAATTTCTCATACGGTGAACAAGTCGCCAAAGTATGCCCCGTCGATGTTTTGACATTGAAAGGGAAACTTTTATGGTTGCTCCACAAGATGAGGATGAGCCAAGAAATATTAATGAGGCTCTGAATTGCCCTAATAAGGAAAAATGGATTCATGCAATGAAAAAGGAAATTGAGTCAATGAAATCAAACCAAGTCTGGGAACTGGTTGATCTTCCAAAAGGACGCAGAGTTATAGGAACAAGTAGGTTCTCTAAATAAAGCAAAAGGCTGATGGCTCAATAGAAAGGCATAAGGCTCGCCTTGTGGCAAATGGGTATAATCAACAGGAAGAAATTGATTATGAAAATACATTTTCTCCTATAGTGAGATTTACCTTGATTCGCATTATTCTGGCAATAGTAGCTAGTCTGGATCTTGAGTTACATCAAATGGATGTAAAGACTGCTTTCCTCAATGGAGAATTAGAGGAAGGAACATATATGGAACTACCTATTGGTTTCATAATGAAAGGCCAAGAAGAAAATGTATGTCGACTTTGTGGGTCAATATATGGCCTTAAGCAGTCATCGAGACAAAGGTATATACATTTTCATAATGCCATAGTGGCATATGATTTTACAATGATTGACGAGGATCATTGTGTATATATCAATAAATCCAATGATCAATTTGTGATCATATCATTATATGTTGATGATATACTAATTGCTGGAAACAATATGGAGTTTGTTAATACTGTCAAGAGTTGGTTATCTTCCAACTTTGATATAAAAGACATGGGTGATGTTATATACATTCTTGGAGTTAAGATTTCAAGATTATAAACCCATAGATACTCCTATTGCAAAAGGTGAAGGATTGAGCCATAGACTGTGTCCAAGGACTCCACAAGAGAAGGAACAAATGAAACATGTTCCTTACGCTAGTGCTGTTGGGAGCTTGATGTATGCTATGATGTGTACAACACCCGACATATGCTTTGCAGTCGGAATAGTGAGCCGTTAAGAGAATACTAAGGTATCTAAAGGGGACTGCTGATCATACGTTGAGTTATTAAGGAAAGGATCTGCAACTCAAAGGTTATTCTAATACTGATTGGAGAGGAGATTTAAATGAAAGGAAATCTACCTCTGGGTTTGTTTTCTTACCGAATAATGGCACCATATGTTGGAGCAGTAAGAAACAAAAGTGTATAGCCTTGTCCACGATGTAAGTTGAGTTCGTGGCATTATCAGCAGCAGTGTAAGAAAGTGTTTGGCTTAAGAGATTTTTGGATCATTTAGGTATTATTAGAAGTGCTGCAGATTTATTGTTGGTTAACTGTGGTAGCCAAGCAGCAAAAAGCGTATACCAAAGATCTAAAATATCATGGCAAGACCGAACATATAGATACCAAGTATAATCTTGTCAAGGATATGGTTGCACGAAAAGATGTGAACTTAGAGTACATACTACGCATGGAATGGTAGCAGATCCTATGACAAAGCCAATACCTAGATATGTGTTTTGTGGCCATATGAAATCTCTAGGATTGCGTAGAGACTGATGTACTGAATAAGTATTTTCCCTAAGTGTTCACAATTTGATGAATTTGTGTTTTTCATCATTAATGCCTATGAATCTTTGTTTAATCCTTATGCATCTTAATACTTAGTGCATTACTTTAAGTTGATAAGTATGTCGGACAGATATAAGATTAGCCCACTCACACGGGTAATCGCCTCTATTTACTGTGTGATAAATAGAGATGAGACAGTATTTAAGCTTATTATCTAGGTGATAATCAAGAGCTCACGCTCAAAATACGCATGTCGCCTTAACTAAGTGTTAAGATGAGGACATAATACTTGTGATGTCCGAAAGTAAAATACCCCACACATTTTACTTGATCTGTCTATGATGCCAGATGTGAGTTCTGATGAATTTTGTGAATAAGTAGATACGTGAACTCAAGTTAGACATTGGGTATGTCTGAACTATCATCTGTACGGTATTGAAAAGTGTAGACATACGATTCATGGGAAAAGAGTTAATACCGTAATACGTATTTCATACTACGTATGCATGAGACGACCAATGGGAGTGGCAAAATTTTTGATCTCAACTTTTATGTCGTGTGAGACTCTTGAGGAAAAGAGTTCCTCAATTTCTTAGTCCCCTCATGACTCTTACTTATTCTCTAGATTTCTATTTAGTGTTTGCTATCTTAGGATGTTGCCAATGGTCATGAGTTTGATTCGATCTAATGGGGCATTTCTAGAAAAGCAAGCTGGACTGAAATTGAGAGTTTGAAGGAAAGAGGAAGATCGATTTTGGAGAATCACATTGTAGTTTTGTATTCACCGGTTAACCAATTATGACTGTCTTTGTGATAATCATAATTGTGAATACAATATATATATCATTGTTTAAAAGAGATCAAGAGAGATATAAATGTGATCGATCGATCTAGGGTACTGCATACTAAATCTACTCGGAGTGTGATGCCCATTATGAGCTGCTATATATTCCTAACAGATGTATAGCAATGAGCTCTCAAAGTATGCTAGTCGCACGGATTATTCACCGGTATGAATGTTGAATAGAGGAAAAGAGGATTATGTTCGGCCCACCATGTTAAGTGAGAGTCTATGATGGATTTTTCTCTGATGGGACTGAGTAGGGCCTGTCCGCCCATGTTGGTTTTGCACCACCATGTGCGAGTGGGAGATGATGGATTTATAAGATGGGCTTAAGGTCCATCCGCTCAAATTGGGCCCAAAAGGGCCCGGCCCACGGGAATAGGGCCCGTGGAAGGGAAAGGTATAAAAGGGAGGAGAGAGAGAGAGAAGACACCTCTTGGAAATCAGAACGTACGTACGTTCCTCTCCCTCTCTCCCAGAAAAGAAAAACGCTCTCTTTTTCTCCCAAACGCTCAAGGCGACGCCGTTTCCCTTTCAAGGCGAATTGACATCATCGGGGCCAGAATTTCTTCCTCTTCTTCGGCATTGGTGTTTAATCTGTGGCTAACAAGGTACGCTCGAATCCGTGGTGTGCTTTACGATCGGTGATGCGTGTTTTTCCCGGGCTTCGTCTTCCGCATTGATTTAGGGGTTCGATTCGGTGTCGAATCCGGTTTTCGGGGATCCGTTATTCCCAACATGTACAGTTATCAAGATGATTATAGCTAGCCTTGCTCAGCCATCCCATGTGAACCCATGTATAACGCAGCAGAGGAGAAATGAATTTCTTTCGTTGTTATACCATCCGTTTTATGAACCAAAGTCATCTTTTGACAATCTTTGCCACCCACAACCACCAAAGTAATAGCCACCTGGCCAAAATGAGAAGCCCAAAGAGCAGCACTCCCGTCACCCAATCGGCGTTGCCTCAAATCGAACGAGAGGATATAGAGCATCATGGATCAGAGGCTACACGGGCAGTTCGGCACCGCATCTGCTTGTTAACTAGTCGAGGCAACAATGTCGTGTGTGGTCGTGATTGCGAACGAAAGGGCGAGCATGAACCCGCATGCTGTCGGAGCTGAAGGAATGCTCGACTCTTTCTAGGCGTCGTACCTGATGAACTGAGGGATTTTGTTCTACTTCACCCTTCACGATCGCTGCTTATGATTTGGATAAACGTCTCTAAAAAGTCCCACGCAGCGATCGAATGTGCTCCAAAACCTTCCTTTGGGCTCGTAATTGTGGACGATGTGATTTTCTTTGATGATATGATAGCATTTCAAGGTTTTGCATGTACCGTATCCTCCTATGAACTCATAGCGAGAGATGATATTGAAGAAAGGAAACTGCTTGCTTTGCCCCGAAAGAATCTTTGATTATATCTGTCGGCCGAACGAATCTTTTACCACATGCCATGTAAGCTAGCAAATTTGCGCACGTATTGCGTGTTCCCAAAAAAAAAAAAAAAAAGATCAACGAACTCCCTAATGTTATATTAAGCCACCTTAACATGAGAAAGTTAAATTTCCAAATAATGAATTCCTAAGAATCTACAAGGATATTGTTTCAATATACAATGAAAGAGAAATATGGGGCAAGATTCGCTCGATACCATGATGTGCAAGCGCAACTCCTGATGCCCTTCATCGTAGAAATCTGGTTTCACTTATCGGATGTTGCCAAGAACTCGAAAGCATGATGTTGATACGAATTCATGCCCGATGGAAATGTTTGGTCACATTTGTCAGGTTTGTCTGATATTTCTTTTTGCAAATTCTAACCAGATAAAGGATCTCTTAAACGCCAGCACGACACGTGTGAAGCTATATATTGTCTCAACACTGTTGTTTGATAGTTCGGGCTTTTGCATTAATTGGTCAAGTTACATACTCATTAATAGCACCATGGAGATAAAATTAACTTTCTCAGCGGATGAGGACAGTAGTGTACAGGCTTCCACATCTTACATGTTTCTGGAATGCTCCTCATTTCTCTACTGTCCAGCAGCACACCACCCTAATGTTTTGAGCTGAAGCCAAAGACTACAAATCGCAATCGATGCAGCCCAAGGTACATAAAGTAGATCGATGACATCTTTGTGCACATTTCCACAAATTGAGCGACGCAACACATTTCATCAAGTTTTTTTTTTCTGCCGGTGGTGCAGGGTTGGACTACCTGCATAAGGGCTGCAAACCTCCCATTATCCATAGAGACAACCAATATTTTACTAAACAAGAACAGCAGGCAAACATTTGTGATTTTGGATTATCGAAAGCATTTGTAACGAGCATGATTCTCATCTTTTGACTCGTCCAAATGGAAACGCCTAGTTATCTCAATCCGAGTAAGTGACTCGAAAATCGCCGAATACAAAGACTATTCCACCTAGGAAGTAGAATAACAATAACTGTACTAATTTAGACCAGCATGAGAGGCCCATACATCTGCTCATACACATTTATGTTGCGTAGACCTATGTAAGTACATTTTTTTGTGAAGGCAGCTTTGGCAATAGTTGTACTAATCAAAGCAACAATTCCTCTTGAATCCTCGGGTTTCATATATCTGGAAGCTTGAGCCATAAGAGCGATGTATACAGCTTCGGTATAGTTTTATTCAAATTAACCACAGGCCGCCCCACCATTATAAGAAGTTCGGAGGGCAGCATGCACATACTTTACTGGGTAACTCCATTCGTAGAAAGAGGGGACGTCCGAAGCATTGTCAATCCATGGTTAAATGACCAATTCAACATCAGTGTGTATCAACGAAAGCGGTCCAAAGGGCAAACATAAACCGTGTTCTGTCTGAACTAAAAGAATGCTTGACCCTAGAGATCAGTTCACGAAGAAGCCAAAGAATGGAAAATAGTAGGAGAAGAAGTGAGTTGAAGATAACCACAATAGAGTTTGATGGTCCTCCTTATGCGCATTAACCATACTTCATACATAAGTTTATCATGTCCATATTTTTCTTTTTCTTTTTATTCAAATTAAAATGTCCATAGAAACTTGCCCAAAAAGTTCTAAATTTATTACATTTTTCTCAATTCAGTCGTAAACTTTTTAATTATGCTAATTGAGTCAAAAATATTTTCATATTTTGTCAATTGAATCCATCCGGTCAATTTTAGTTAGAAATCACTAACGTGAATATCAACCGTCCTACATGACATGACTGGCATTGAAATAGATCATTTTAATTTTTTAATATCTTTTGTTTTTATTCTTTTGTTTTTTATTTTATTCTTTTCTTCTCTTCTCTTCTCTTCTCTTCTCTTTTCCTTCTTTTCTTTTTTTACGACCCTCACCTACCATAATAAAAAAAAAAAAAAAAAAAGTAAAGCAGGAAAAGAAAATAAAGTAAAATTAATAAAAGAAATTTGAAAAATATATACGTCAGCGATTTCTGACCAAAATTGACTAAATTAATTGAAAAAAATATGAGAGGTTTACGACTCAAGTGGTATAATTAAAAGATTTAGAACTGAATTAATAAAAGTACAATAAATTATTACTTTTTGAATACTTTTTCCAATTGTTGTTAAAATAGTTTGTTATCGGGAAAAAAGGTGACTCTTGGTCACGAATAGAGTGACTCTTGGCGATGAAACAATGTGATTCTTAGTTTTTTTTTTTTTTTGGTCGTAGTGATTCTAAGTTATGAAAAGAGGTAATTTTTAACATGAAAAGTATTGATAGTTTATCATGAAAAATGGTGACAGTGGGGATAAAGTACTAACTGCCAAGAGATGTATTGAACGGTTGTCTATAAATATAATCAAATCATTTATGTTCATAACAACCGTTCAAAATAACAATTTCTTCTTCGTAACTCTCTTCCTCTCTTTATATATGCCAACTATGATAACACATTCAAGGTAAAATTTCAAAAGAAAAATTAAGTAATTGCTGAACTTGTTTCTCTATCGCTTTGGTGTGTATCTTGAAGGTACCTTTTTTTTTAAGCCTCGCAAGAATAATAATAAGGGGTAAATAGTACCTTAAGGATAGTAATCTTCATCATACATCGAAGTGTCAAACATCTATAAATTATTGCTCTATTTTCATCAACATTCAAATTTCCCCAATAATCTTGAGGTATTATTATTTTTACAGAGATGGAGATAGTAGCTGCATCAACTACTCACAATCTTCACAGATAAGCATTATTGAAACTTTTGTTTCTATTTATATGCTTAAGTTATTTTTGTCACAACCTACTATTAAACAATGATTTACCTAAAGTTCAACTAATGGATTATTAAGTTTAACCTTATTTTGAGCTCCCCCAAGCCTATACAAATTCGCAACTTAGGTCAAGTCATTAGTATGTAAATCAATTTCATTTGGAATCTCCACTAATTAATTTATGGTGGGTCAATAAAAACTCAGGTAATACATCGAGAAAAACACTATACCTTACGAACTAGAAATTGTGGATGACACAACATGACACTGTAATTTAATTATTTTATTTACAATTAACAAATTTTTAGTATAATGTTGACTCCTATATATTTCACAAGGAGGTAAAAATGCGCTATTTGTAGAATTTTTTTTTTTGGAAATCATTTAAAAAAACGACAATATTTTCCGATGGTTGAGACTTGAAAATAAACTAGAAAATATTTTCCCTTCTTTGGAGGAAATTCTTATTTGATTTTTCTAAGTAAACATACGCTATTCGGGTACTAATGATTTGCTATGGGTACATAAGGAACCCAGCACGAGTATAGGAGTCTCAAGCCCAGATACCAACTCCCAAGCACGAGCATGGGCACTAGTCTTGGGTCATCAAAATCAAACTGAGAACTCGATGCTTGTACCCAACTCCCTCATGCCCTAACCCACGAAGGCTAGGCCAAGTCCCCGACACCTAGGCTTGGGCCATCGAAGCCAAGCCCCATACCTTAGCACCCGGGATGGGAACCCCAAGCTAAGGACAATTGAGGCTAGCCCCAGGACTTTGATACCGGTGCATGCTTCTTGGTCCATCAAGGTCAGGCCTCAAACCCCACGCCCAAAATCCGGTTCCCTACACCTGGACTCAGGTCTATTAAGGTTGGGCCCGAGACCTTAGCACCCATACCTAAGTCCATCGAGGCTAGGCCTTGGTCCCTAACACCCAAACCCAACCTCGACATCAATGGACAATGGCATAGGCTCGGGGGACTTAGGCTTGTGCATAGGAGTCCGGGGCTAGCCTCAATGAACTTGGGCTCAAAAGCCAAGGACTCGGGCCTGGGCATCGTGGTCAAGGGCCCATCCACATGGTCCATGAACTCGATGCAATCAACCACAACCCTCTACCAGGATTGGTCCAGACACTTAGCTAGATCGATTGACTCGACCACGAGAATAATCCTCGAATGTCTAGGATCGATGCACTTGGTCCATGGACACGATGCAAGGCACGGTACACCCAACCTTGATGGACTCTTACAAGGGCACTAAGGACCGAGGCACAGACTAGATGGACTTGGTCTGGCTGAGCCTGGACTTGGGCTCGAGTCAAGGAGCTGCCCCACTATCAAGGATCTAAGAAAAAGCGTTAAGGATATATATTTTTTTTGTCTATCTACTTAAATTTTGAGAAAATAAACTTTGATTTAAAAAAAAAATCCATTTTTCTAAATTTAAGTTCGGATAAAAAAATATTTTTCTTTAAATAAAGAAATATTCGTTAATAAATCAGCTTCCTAAACAATTTAAAGGCGAAAATTTTTTCTGCCAAATAAGCTTGAGCTCCTTAACCTGCGATCCTCTGTATCCTTCCCCGTCCGAAGGGCCCTTGACTTTTGAACTTCGCGGGGTTTTGCGCTGACTTCTTCGTCCTCCCCTCGCACTGAACTCTGCAAGTAAGCCCTAAAGATTCCATCTTTCTTAGATTTTCTCGCCCCCTCCCTCTTTCCATGTCATGCAAGCATCGGAAATGAGAGCCTTGAGAACGCTCTGCACCCACAATCACCTCCTCCATCCCACCTCCAAACCCACATCCCTCGCCTCCTTCAAGCCCCTCCAGAACCCCCGTCTCTACCGCGGCGTCCACTCCACGAATAGCCGCCTCCTCTCTCGAGACCCCGGCCTCGCGCCCTTGCCCTCGGGCTCCGAGTCAAAGGCCAGCGACGCCGCCCCTGCTGTTGGCAACGTCTACAACCCTTCTGCTCGCTGGGTCAGAAGCAACGGCGGGGAAGCTGGGTCGGGTCCCGAGAGCGACGCAAGGAGCAGGAATGGCGAAATTCCCAAAGAAAGGAAGTATTTTGGAGGTGGTGGAAGCTCGAATTGTGGGAGCGGTGAGAAGGGGAAGAAGAGGAGTTGTTGGGTTTGTTCGGAATGTGGGTACACAGATTCACAGTGGTGGGGTTCGTGCAGGTCGTGCCGTAGCGCCGGGACGATGAAGCAGTTCACGGTGGAGGAGAAAGGCGGGGGGAGCAAGAAAGTGAGGGGCTTTGAGGCGTCAGAGAATGCGGTGAGGACGTGGTTGCCACAGCGGGCTGGCGAGGTGCGGCTGCTACGGTTGACGGATGTGAATAGGGGGTTGAATCAGTTAGAGTGGCGGATTCCTCTGTAAGTAAGTTTGTTCTGTTCTTGGAAATTAATAACTGGTTAGCTTTGGACCTATATGCACCTGCTACAGAAAGATAACTGAAGAAAGTTGTTTAGTTGATTTTATTGTCTTATCTACATTTGACATAATTTACTTCGAAACATCTTTCCAGGAGTTGGATCATAGAGCGTGTCTTGTGATTCTGATGAAATTTTGCTGGAATGATAGTATATTTCCTTTTCTTTAGTAATACGAGAGTGATGATATGACCTTTGGTCCTGATGACAATCTGTTGTCCACCTCGATGAAACCATTCATGCTGGTTATTCTAACACATTAGTACTTCTGTTAATTTATTTTGAAAGAAATGTGCATGTCACCTTAATTCCTTAAAGTAAATGATCTCTTGGGGTGCTTGATGTGGTATGGACCCTTTGGAGAGGAGGTTTCGAGAGTGCTAGGCGGTGGTCTTGTGCCAGGTTTGACCTACTTTTTGGTTGTATGGTCTGCACAAAGATCTTAATTTTATCAAAGCTATTGATTTTGCTGCATTGTGGCTCTAAAGGTTCCTTAATTTTGGTGGGAGGTGATCCTGGTGTTGGCAAGAGTACCCTGTTGCTGCAGGTAATGTACTTAGATGATACATTAAATATTCATAAAATACTGGAAGATGGCCGCAATGATTGCCGAAGGGCATGATCTTCGGAGATCAGCTCCAGTAGTATATGTCTCTGGAAAAGAGGTAAATGGATTTTTCATGTTAGCCTTCTGCTGGTCTTTGCTGTCATGCATATTCATTCTTGTTGCCAGATCAAATTTGTTATTGCTTTCGGAAAGTTTTTCTTGTTTGTAAACATAGGCTCTTGAGCATTTTCTGTCTTAGGATTTCTCTGGCTTGTACCTTAAGAATTAGCCATGAGACAATTTTACTCAAGGAGTCTTGATAGAAATGAGGATACAGATTTTCTCTGATAGGCATGTGCCATATGTGTTGCTTATCTTTTTTTCTGGCCAACCTGTATGTGTCATTGTCATATCACACTTAGAATCTACCTTTTCCCCTTCTGAGGACTCTCTTTTATTTTGTATTAGAGTGTGGAGCAAATTGGAAGCAGAGCTGACCGTCTAAGCATTGGAACTGAAGAACTGTATTTGTACTCAAGCACTGATATTGAGGTGAGTGCAAACTCAGGAATTTTGCACTGAGCAGCTATTCATACCTCTCAAATTGCTTATACAATTTTGTCCTGATTTTTCATGTGTAAATTGGTTTGGACCTTGAACTGCCATTAATAACCTGAAAGACCCAAAGTTCAATGGGGATGATAATTCCTCAGAAAACAATTGAAACATGTGTTTGTTAAAGGAACCTTTTTATGGGTTGTCTACATTCAAAAATTTCTCTATGTTTGGATATAGAGAGTCCAGGTCTGTCACAAATTCAAAGGTGCTGATTATGCATCTGCTCTGTGTGAGGTCTGACATGCGTTTTGTTCTGCAGGACATACAAGAAAAAATTCAAGCTCTTTCACCTCGAGCTTTGATTGTCGATTCAATTCAGAAAGTTTATCTAAAAGGAGTGGTTGGAAGTGCTGGAGGTCTCTCGCAGGTAACATCTTTGCAATCTACCCCCTTGCAAGAGGCAAAATTGGATCTGAATTCAGGAGATTGGTGATTGAGTTTAGGGCACTCTAATTTGTTAAGTGATCTCGTGTTGCCAAAAGTTCTTTTGCCTAAATTTTTTTCACTTCTCTCATGAGATTGACCGGCATTAGTGGCATGTGGTCGTCATCACATATTTAAATAAGCTTTTCTGAAAATTCTATTGGTTAACCAAGCAACTTTACCCAATATTTAAGGGTACTGATATTGATTGCTTCATCTTGACTATGGGTGTATGGGTGTTAACCGTCTGGTGTTAGAAGTGAAAATTGATGGTAAATCGGTCTGGTGATTGCAGTCCGGTGATGGGCGCATATTAATTCATTCACTGTGAAGCTTGGCGTTCGGTCATGGTTGGGCGTGGTCACTTTTCTCACGTTTATGTTGAAATAGAACAGAGAAGGGGGTGGTCAAGAGGTGAGTGTTGTGGGCTTAGCTAGGCATAGTGGACTTTAGGCTCATTCAGGCTTAATGAATCTTGGGCTGAAATAGTAATGAAAGAACAAAGGGCTTGAGTAATGGGCTTTGTGTTGCTTTAGGGAGAGTGGGCTTTTGAAGTGTCAATTAGAATTGGCCTAAGTAGTAACCCAATTTAAAGCATGTTCTTGAATAGCTCATGTTCTGACCCCGTCCCTATTTTCGTATTATAAATTAAAAAATAATAAAAATATGCTAAAAAATTAAAAGTTTCCGAAAATTCTTTTTTTCTTCTAAAAGTCATGAAAAAGCTTAAAAATGAGCTTTTGAGTAGTTTTCTATTAAAATGTATGAAAATCCTCTAAAAAAATTGTGCTCAAAATTGAACAAATTCTTAAGGCTTTATAATAGGGTTTGAATGTTCCTTTTTTAGACCAATGCTCTTGATTCCACATTTTTAGTATGTTGATTAAGGTTTTCCTTTAGCCTAATCAGGAATGGCATGTTCCTTATTTTGTAGCGTTAGATTCTTGTTTTTTCTTGTAACATATTTAATACTTCCTTAATTACTGATTGTTATCTTAATAATTGTGTACCCGCATTATCACTTCACATGTTACCGGATAGGTTTAAAATGAATCCAGACTATCTAACAAATCTTTTTTTTTTTTTAAATGAACATGATTATGTATGGAAAGAGCACTTGGTTGATCAATTAGTATAACTAAGTCTCGAAAAGTGTTGGAAACGTTCTAAACTTTTTTGTATTTGTGTCAATTTTGTCCTAAACCTTTTAATAGTGCCAATTTAGTCCTAAACTTTTTAACTCGGTATCAATTTAATTATAAATATTTTAATAGTGTCAATTTAGTCATAAACTTTTTAAATTAGTGCTGATTTAATCATAAACATTTTAGTTTTGTGCCAATTTAGTCCATTCCGATTTATTTTAGTCGGATTTTACTGGCATGAACATGGTCTCATTAACATGGCATTACCGACACGACTTAAATAATTTTTAATAATTTTCTGATTTTTTTAATTATTTTTTTGATTTCTTTCTTCTTTTTTATTTCCTTCTTTTTTCTCTCTCCTCCCTTTCTTATTCCTTTTGGTGGTGGCTAGTCGACAGGCGATGATTGGCCACCAGCCATGGCCAGCGAATCGGCCTCGCCTGTCCAAGGTGAAGGCAGGCCTAGGGACATTAGGCTGCTGCCGAGGCCAAGGCGACCTCGCTGAGTTGGCGAGGGAAGCCCTTGTTAGGGCTGCCCTCACCCAAGCTATATCCGGTGAGTGGCCCTTGCCTAGGCCAGGGCGTTCTCGCGGGGTGTTGCCCAGTGAGGCTACCCTAGCCTAAGCGAGGGCCAACCTCACTAGATTTGGCGAGAGGAGCCCTCACCAAGGCTACCTTCGCCCGTGCGCGGAGTTAGCCTCAACCAGCGGGATCCGGTGAGGCCGGGCCCTCACCAAGGCTTAGCCTTGTCCTAGTTAGGTGAGGCCAACCCACTCAGCCATCACTTGCCAGTTGGCCACCACCAAGAAAGGAAGAAGAAAGGGAGAGGAGAGAGTTAAAAAAAAAAGGGTAAAAAAGGAAAAAAATCAGAAAAATAATAAAAAATTAAAAATATTATTAAAAATTATCAACGTCGTAGACCGGTGTTAATGTTAGCAAAATCTGACTAAAATTAACTGAAAAAACTAAATTGGCACCAAATTAAAAGGTTTATGATTAAATTGACACTAGTTCAAAAGATTTAGAACTAAATTGGCACCATTAAAATGTTTATGACTAAATTAGAATTAAATCAAAATGTTTATGACTAAATTGGCACAAGTACAAAAGGTTTATGACTTTTTTAACACTTTTCCTCTAGGTCTCTGACCCTAAATTCTCTAGTTGCGTAGAAAGTGAAGTAAACCAATCTCAATATACTAGTGGCGACTCCTTATGTAGAAATTCATATAGGTTAATCAAATCAAAATCGAATGTCTAATGTTATGTTGGGTATAGGTTTGGGAGAGCTCGCATATAAAATTAGGGCCGTAGGCTTATTTTTAGGCAATACCTCTAAATCTCTCTCTCTCTCTCTCTCTCTCTCTCTCTCTACTGAGGAGTAGGTCGCAACAGTCATAGTGGGTATACCTTAGTGGGTATACCTTGAGGTTTTTTATGTCAAAAAAAGAAGTTTAAAATAAATGTGTCGTAATAAACTTAATTTGAATTTTTTTTTTGTGATGTTTTTTTTAATACAGAGCATGAGAAATTATGGACATTTGATTCCGGCATGGTAGTATAAGTCAATCCTTTCTTTAGCCACCTCAAGATCAATACGCACCCCTTGATTTGCGGCATGGTAGTAGAAGTTAATTTGAGATTTTTATTGTGACTTGACTGCCCTCATTATAGGAAACGAAATCTATTCTTATGAATTCACATCATGCTGGACTTAGTGTGAAGACTATTCAAAACAAATAGTAAGATTTTACCAGCAGCCGGGGGTCCCACCGAAATCATGTTTTTGATTGGAAAATATATGTACAAACAACTTTAATAATGTGATGGGACCACACAGTTTCTGTTCTCATAAATAAGGCGATTCACCATGGGGTCTACATTCCGTGTTATTCCATCAATTCTAGTGCAAGTTAAGTCTCCTCCATCATTTAAGCTTGAAAAATCTTGACAAATGGATTGCTTTCTTCACGCGGGATCGTACATTTTGGCAGCAAATGTAGATTCCATCTCCATTGCAAAGATTTTTCATACCTGGGGTAACATTCTTGTCCATTCCTATTAATTGTTGAATATCAGATTTTGTTAATTTAAAAAAAAAATGGGCAACGTTCTTTATTACTATCATCAATAACTTGTCAGTCGACCTCATAAATGAAGGTTAGTACATACTCGAGGTACCTCTTTCCAACTGAAGGGCCCAACAAGTTTGAATAAATGTAATCTATTGTGCCTTCGTCCTGTGAATTGTTGTGCTGAGCTGTATTCCGTGTTGCTTGTCAAACACGCAATGTTTGCAAAAGTCCATCTTCCAAATTTCATGCCCACACAGAAAACTCTGCTCACTCGAAATGTTCATACCTCTCTCAGACATGTGGATGAAATTGTAGGAGTTGAGCCTATAATTGTCTGTCCCTAGAGGTAGTAGAGATCGCTTGCCCGCTTCCCCTTCATGACCATAAGCGCAACTATGATAACCTTCAAAGTTTGAGACTCTAAAATAAATCGACATCAATAGATTAATAATCTGAAAATCAATCCCTATATGATGTCATGTAATGTGAATCCAGAATTCATGATCCACTCCTCTCTAGTCGAACCAGTAGTCCCACTCAAAACATATGACTCCTCCTCTAGCCCGCGTGACATTCACGTCACTTCGATCTCTCTACTTTCTTTAGCTATGGACAATCCACCTGCAATGTGCCCCTCTTTTTGATAGCCGTAACATCTTAACGGCTTTTTCATTACTCTAAACTTTAATTTAAACTTACGTCTTTTATAAGAACTCATCTTTGGGTTTTTGCCTTTGATCGACAAGCCATAGCGCCTACTTCTACGTTCGTTTGCCCTACAATTTCTTCTATCATTCTTTTGGAAAACAGCGCAGAATTCACTTACTCCTGTTAGATAACCACGAAATTACTCATCAGAACTGGACAAAGAATAAAGTGACATTATAGTCATCCTGGATTGACAATCCTCTTTCATCTTGGAGTGAAGCACCGTCTAATTAAAAAAAGTTTCTTCAAAAGAGATCTTGATATATACAATGCTTCAAGTTTCACCTGAACTGCATCTACACTTGTCTGGTTTATCTCTTCAACCAAAACATCATCCCCCAGATTCAGCAGTATTATACACCTAGCCATTTTCAAAATATCAACTTTTTCTTCTGCTTTCATAGTTTGAGGAAATTTATCAATCTCCCTCCAATGCTAAATCCAAACACTATGGCTTTAACATCACACACATCTTAATGCACCACAAATTGAAATCGCTCCTGCCAGTAAATTTCTCCAACTTGAATTTAATAAAATCCATAACGATAATTGCATACAAACAAAATTTCTGGAATAATCAATCAATGATAAATTCTTGCAACTAATGTGAACAATTCAAGTGCGAAATAAATTGCAAAAATAAAACCTAACTACATCGGATCGAGATGGCTCCATAATTTTTAGCAAAAAGAATATTACAATTGCTCAAACACTCAACTCTCAAGTGTTCCCAATCTTAGATACCAATCCCCAAGGAACAATCATAAGAAAGGAGTTTTTCTTACGCTGTCAACTCTCTTGGATAATAGCTCTAAAAACTCTATTGAGTTGTCACGAGTTGTGTTTTGAAATTGCTTAAAACAAGTTTGGATTATGAGTGATCAGTTCCTAGTCCAATCTGGTCCCACTCGGGAATCGAGAACCGGACTGGGAGGACCGGTTTCAAAACTAGGAACCACGGACTAGATCGGCTAGTCTTAGGACTAGAAATCTGACCAGACCACTGATTTTGGTTTAGTCCAATGAAACTGGTCACATAAAAGTGCTTGCTGTTCTAAAACTTCATTCTATCCTCTACATTAAAACTTCATTCTATCCTCTGCATTAAGCAAATTAAATATCTACCAAACTTGGTTTTAAAATGCAGAGGATATAATTAACTTAAGTCATTGGACCAGTGATCATTAAGCAAATGAAATATCTACCAAACTTTTACAAGTGATCATTAATAATGTGAGCGTAGAAGCTTTCAAGTGCACTCCAAAATACATCGTTCCCCAAATTTCAAAATAAGTACTCGCCTCACCTAATTAATTATACTTTATTTCACTCAAGACTTAAGTTAATTATATCTTGGGTAAACAAATATAAATTGACAGGCGATTTGATTTGATTATGATAACATGGAAATATTGCATATAAAAAGTTTGTGAAATCAACGTTAACTCTTAAAAACTTTCAACTGTTGTTGTAAGACATTGTTTAATATTTAAATATTGTAATAGAGTCACGGTATACATGAAGCTAGTGGAACAACAAGAGATGGCCCAAAGTCTAAACCTGTCATTTATACTTGACCAGATCAAATTTAACTGAAGAGTGAACTTTGATGTATTGTTGTATGTCCATTGTGGATTTTTCCTATTCCCACTACCTCATAGCTTTTATTTAGAGAGGGGCTAGCATCACCGTGTCACGGTGTGACAGTCAAAGAATGTCAACAACAATTTTCCTTCCTCAAACACAAAGTACTGGGAAGTTTCCAAGCAAGACACAAGTCTCCCTCTCTCTCATTCAAAATGTGTGGCTGAGGATTGACCCTCCGTTATCCAAGCTAACGGTACGGTTAGCTAAGCATTGTTCTTTTATTAATATGGATTGCATGCACTTATGTACATTGGCAAGAGACCTTTCTCTTTCTTCTGGACACTGAAGATGGGAAGATCGGTGTTGCTCCTCCTCTGGTGTGTTTCCATTGCTTCTTCATTAGCCGGGATTGAAGCTGCTGGCTCTAGCCCAACAAAATCCAGGTCTCTCTCTCTCTCTCTCTCTCTCTCTGAAACGGCGATGGTTTGATATGCCATGAAGATCCTGGAGATGTTGCATGTCTTGATTGGTTGTCTAGCTCTAGGAGTAATTGCTTGCGGGCAACAAAATCCAGGTTCTCTCTCTCTCTCTCTCTCTCTCTCTCTCTCTCTCTCTCTCTCTCTCTCTCGCATAGTGATGATTGAATTGCGAAGTGTTGAGACATAAGGAAAGAGGACTTTCTTTCCGTTAGCGATCCTCCTTTTTCAAGCAGAAGACAAAATGTAGTCATGCTCCAATTTGATTTAAAAAATGAGCGCCTACTATTTAGTCAGGTGGAGCTCAAGAAGTTTTAACGGTTTTAGAGCCACATAGAGCAATCTTTTGAACTAAAATGTAGCAATTTAGCAAAGTTAAGGCCGTTTCGAGATTCTCTAGGAAACATTTACAAATCCTAGGCTCCATTTATTTTTTCGAAAATAGATGATATGAAAAATATTTTCCTAAAAATGGTCTCTTGTATCGCTTGAAAAATATTTTCATTATCGAAAATAGTATTGTGTAAATAATTTCATAAAGATGAAAATAGTTTTTGTTCATTCATTTTTATAAGTAATATAAGCGATTATTTTTAAAAGAATATTTTCGAAATAATTTATTTTATGCTAAACAAACGCATCCCTAGTGTATCACCCTTTAGCTCACTTTATTTTTGCAAATCACATCTCTATTTTCAAGCTTTTCACAGATGCCTTTACCATCCGACCATCCATCAAAGCTTCTTTTCAACTTACAATTCTCAACCCAATTATTACCGATGTAATTTCCATTGCTGAAATATCTATCTAGTTGATACGGTTGCAAAAAAGTTAGATAAGCAAGTTTAAGGGACATCACAAAGAATAAAAAAAAAATAAGAACATTGTTTATATTTCTAATTAATGAATAGTGAAGAGTAAGTGACAATCTCTGGTTTCCCTCAATTTAGGTTTCATAAGCATCGATTGCGAGGCACCTAATGATTACCTTGACAATGACCTTGACATATACTACAAGGCCGATGCTGGATTTGTAGATTCCGGAATAAACATGCAGGTGTCCACCAAGTTCATCTACGAATATATCCAACAACAATCGAAGAATCTCAGGATGTTCCCCAATGGAACAAGGAATTGTTACACATTAACGCCAGATGAAGGAAGGGGCAACACATATTTGGTCAGGGCTTCATTTTGGTATGGTGATTATGATGGCAAGAAACAAAGCCCGACATTTGACCTCCATATTGATGTTAACTATTGGATCACGGTGAACTATTCGACTTGGTCATATGAAGAGATTATTTACACTCCTCCAAGAGATTATATACAAGTTTGCTTGGTGAATACCGGCTCGAGTTCCATTCATATCAACTCTTGAGTTGCGGTTGCTAGATAACTCGACTTACCAGATCAATTCCGGTGCACTTGTAACCTGCTGGAGATATAATTTGGGGAGCCTAAACACATACAGGTGATTTTCTTTGTTATTGCCCTTCGATTTTGGATGTCGACCACATTCATCAGTCTATAAATGACGTGTTAGTATATGCCATTTACTAAAACATGAGTTTTTGCATTATGCAACAGCATGAAGAATAGAAAACGTGCTGTTATTCCCAAACCAATTTGTGTCGGTCTGTTCATCATGTTGCACTTACTACTATGATTATTTGATTGGCTTCGGCATTAATAGGCATCCACAAGATGTATATGATCGCACCTGGAACAATATGACTTATAGTAGAGGTTGGTCGTCAGTCAGCAACATGACGGCCATTGTGACAAGTACAAGCAATGATGCCTATGAAGTTCCGCCTGAAGTTCTGATGACTGCCACACAAGTACAAAATGTCACTGGTCCTCTGAGTCTGATTTTGACCTCAAAGAACTCCACCACTGTCTGTTATATATACTTCCACTTCATGGAATTGCAATTGCAAGAGGGTCAATTCAGAGAACTCACCGTATATGTAGGCAAGACGAATTCGTGGAAACTGTCATGCTCGAACCTAAAGCCAGTGACCGTAGCCTCATTGCCCATAAGTGGAAATAATTTGAACTTCACTATTAGTGCGACGGCCCGCCTCTAGTCTGCCACCACTCCTCAATGCCATCGAGTTTTTCACTGTGGCGCTGCTTCCAAATTCACCGACTTTTCTTGATGATTGTATATTATCTATGCTTCCACTTAATTTTTTTTGTTTTGATAATCTTTGATTTCCTTATGATTGTAGCTATTTATGTGGTGGTTTAGTTAATGCCGTGTATGACATCAAGAAAGCATATGGGGTGATGAGAGCAAGTTGGCAGGGTGATCCATGCTTCCTACACAGTACTCATGGAATGGTCTGAATTGTAGCTATGATAGTTCTCCAAGAATCATCTCATTGTAAGTCTACAAAAACATATGACACAATGATGCATTAGAACTGCACAAGTCTCGAAAGATAAGTTTACTTGACAATAACTATAGTACAGATTGGTATACATCATGTGAAAAAGGAAGATTTTGAAATTTAAGTCTCTAAATCGATGCCTCCATGTTGAACGTTTTAAGCGGTGGGATTTTTACTCTAATCGAGTTAGCTGCTGATGTGCAGGAACCTGAGCTCTAGTGGACTGAATGGACTTATAGCTACATCGATCTCCAATTTGACAGCAGTTGTATCCCTGTATGCATTAGCAGTTTTTCTTTCATTTTACTTAATTTGAACAGAAAAGAATGGAAACACTAAGCCCCAAAAAGCAGCATACTTCTTTATCATTAGCACGATGTTCATTATCTATCTTATCCTGTTCTATACATTTCAATAAGTACATGCAAATAAAGTTTCTTAGTACTTTTTGGCTTGTATTCAGGGATTTATCCAACAATTCATTAACTGGGTCCGTGCCAGACTTTTTTGCACAAATGCCGAGCTTGAGAGTTCTGTGAGTCACTGAGCTTTTGATGGAACTATCATGTGTGGTTATCTAGCTTGAGGAAATGGCTGTCAACTTCAATCATGGATATTTGCAGGAATTTAAATGGAAACAACTTGAATGGCCCTCTTCCTCAAACTCTCTTGAAGAAGAAGGCAGATCGATCGCTGCTACTAAGGTTCGCCATTGCCACACTAATGTAACACAACATTTAATCGCGTAATTATTGTCAATACAATCTACATCTTCGTTCTGTACGTTGCTGCTCACACTGAAGAATGAAAAAGATGAAAGTGATACTTGCCTTTTTTTAGTTTTTTATTTCATCAACTTGTGTATGTAATACACACACAGGGTGGGATATCCATGAATTCATGCCCTAATCTTCTGGCATTGACATGTACTATCGACATTCTTCGGGACAGCTTAGATGGAACTAAATCTTTGCCAATCAGACAATTGTCCAACCAACAATGTGCAGCCAAAGAAAAAGGGCATATCTGTTGCTCCAATCATTGCATCGGGTCGCAGCTGTTCTGGTGTTGATTTCATTGGGAGCCCTTGCAGTATTGTGGATAATCAAAAGAAGACAAATCCAAAGTAACTCTTTTGCATATTGCATGTGCAAGGAAAATCAAAAGTTTTACATGTGATTTTGTCAGTCCGAGTCGGGTTTTGAACCCCAAACTGGTTAGCTAGTCCAATTGCTTGTGGCCCTTGCACAATTGGGCCTGAAAAAGTACACATGGCACACCGACTTGACCTTTACTCACGTAATCATGTTTCTATGTCATCATTGTTTCATGTTAAAAAACTATGCACATGTTATTGGTTAATGATATCATACTTGCAACAACGCTACTCATTAGTCACGTAAATGAAGGCATTTCAAGGTATGCTTCATTTAATTGAGGTTACTTGGTTTGCTCTTTCTGGTTTGTTTTTCACGACACAGTCTCTTCTTAGAATAAGTCATTACATATTTTTTCAAAAGGCTCTGTTTGCAGTGAAGATATGATATCAAAGTGAAGATCATGACCTGATAACTTTTTTTCCCAGAGGGTGCTGCTATTACTACTACCACCACTTTTGGAGGATCTACCGACACTAAGGTTGTCAAAAAATCAACATTTTACATCCACTGAGGTTGCAAGAATTACTGATAACTTTAGAACAGTAATTGGAGAGGGAGGATTTGGGAAAGTTTACTTTGGCAGGCTTGACAATGGCACTGAAGTCGCAGTAAAAATGTTATCCCAATCATCAAAGCAAGGCTACAAGCAGTTTCACAGAGAGGTTCAAAACATTACCGCAGCTAGAATCGATGTGTCATGTTTTTCAATTTTTTGGGAGTTCTACTCATAGCAAGTTCTGATATCTTGATGTGCAGGCCCAACTCCTGATGGTCATTCACCATAGAAATCTGGTTTCACTAATCAGATATTGTGAAGAATTTGAAAACATGGTGCTGATTTACAAATTCATGTCCAACGGAAATGTGCGGCAACATTTGTCAGGTTTGTTTGATATTCCCTTTTCCAATAGCACGATATATGTCGAGATAATTTTATCTCAATACCGTTCTTTGATAGTTCAGACTTTTGGATTAATTGGTCAATTTAGATATTCAGAATAGCACCATGGAAATGAAATTGATTTTCTCTGCGAATGAATACAATAGCGAACAAGCTTTACATCTTTCATGAATACTCCTTAATTCTCTATTTTCAAGCAGCACAAAACCCAAATGTTTTTGAGTTGGAGCCAGACTACAAATCGCAATCAATGCAGCTCAAGGTACATAAAGTAGATCGATGACATCTTTGTTCATATTTCCACAAGTTAAGTGACACAACACATTTCATCAAGTTTTTTCTTCTGGTGATGCAGGGTTGGAGTACCTGCATAAGGGCTGCAAACCTCCCATTATCCATAGAGATCTCAAGACAGCCAATATTTTACAAAACAAGAACACACAGGCGAAGATTTGTGATTTTGGATTATCGAAAGCATTGGTAACAGAGCATGATTATCATCTTTCAACTCGTCCTGTGGGAACACTTGGTTATCTCGATCTAGAGTCAATGACTCAAAAAACTTTGAATACAAAGACTATTCTACCTAGGAAGCAAAATAATTGTACTAATTTGGACCTGCACGAGAGGCCCATACATCCACTCATACATGTTTATGTTGCATAGACGTATATAAGTACATTTTTTGGTGAAGGCAGCTTTGGCAATTGTTGTTCTAATCAAAGCAATAATTCCTTTTATATCCTCAGGTTTCATATAATTTGGACACTGAAATAGAAGAGTGACATATATAGCTTCGCATAGTTTTGTTCGAGTTAATCACGGGCCACCCCGCCATTATAAGAAGTCTGGAGAGCAGCATGCACATACTTCAGTGGGTAACTCCACTCATAGAAAGAGGGGACATCCAAAGCATTGTTGATCCGAGGTTAAATGACCAATTCAACATCAGTTCTGCGCAGAAAGCAGTGGAAATAGCCATGTCGTGTGTACCAACGAAAGTGGTCCAAAGGGCAGACATAAGCCATGTTCTGTCGGAACTAAAAGAATGCTTGACAATAGAGACAGTTCAGGAAGAGTAAGAGAAGTAGTGAGTTTGATGCAACCCCAATAGAGCTTGATAGTCCTCCGTCTGCACGTTAACTATACTTTTTACATGAGGTTATCTAGTCCAGATTCTTTGTAGGGAAAATTATCTAAACAGTCTTAAACTTATTATATTTATGTTAATTCAACTTAAACTTTTAATTGTACCAATTAAGTTAGAAACCATTTTCACATTTTGATAATTGAGTCAATTCGGCCGATTTTGGCTTGAAATTGCTAATGTGGACACCGGCCTTCTTATATGTTGCATAGTTGGCATTGAGATGGACAAGTTTAATTTTTCAATATTTATTTCAATTTTTTTCTTTTTTTTTTTCTTCTCTTTTCCTTCTTTTTTTTTGGGACCCTCACCTACCGCATAAAGATAAATGTAAATAAGGAAAAAGAAAAGAAAAAATAATTAATAAAAATAATTAATATATATGTCAGCGATTTTCGATCAAAATTGGCCAAATCAATTGGAAAACATGAAAATGTTTATGACTTAATTGACATAATTAAAAAATTTAGAACCCAATTGACAAAGGTGCAATAAGTTATAACTTTTTGGACAAATTTCTCAATTGTTAAAATAGTTTGTTATCATGAAAAAATTTAACTTTTGATCATGAAAAGAGTGACTCTTGGTAATGAAAAGAATATGACTCTTAATTATGAAAAGAGTTAATTGTTAACACATAAAATGGTGATAGTTTATCATGAAAATGATGATTGTGGATAAAGTAATTATTACCAAGAGATGTATTGATTGGTTATATATAAATCAAACCAAAACATAGTTATTCGTTAAAACTCTTTAAACAACAATTTCTTTCTTCATAACTCTTTTTTCTCTTTTCACACACACAACTTCAAAACACATTCAAGGTGAAATTTCAAAAAAAATAAAAAATTGAGCTACTGCTTTGGTGTATATATTGAAGGTATATTTGTTCTAAACCCAACTACAATGATAGTGAGGGGCAAATACTATATTAAGGAAAATAATCATCAAATATCTATAAATTATTGCTCCATTTTCATCAACATTCAAATTTTCCAAGTAATCTTAAGGGATTATTTTTTTTTCTTATGGCAATGGGGACACTGCTTGCGTCAATTGCTCGCAATCTTCACAGCTAAACATTATCGAGACTTTTGTTTATGTTTATATGCATGAGCCATCTTTGTCACAACCTTACCTTTTGATTTTGATTCACCTAAGGTTCAACAAAATAGATTATTAAGCCTAAACTTAATTCAGGCTCTCCCAAGCTCATGCCAATTCACAACTTAGTTTCGAGCTAGCTTGCAAATCATTTTCATTTGAAGTCTCACAATCAGTTTATAGTGAGTCAATGAAAAATCCAAGTAAAGGAAAACACTTTTACCATATGTATTAGAGATTGTGGATGACATGACATGAAATGGTGATCTATTTTTATTTATTTGTTTATAGAAGCTTAACAATCTTTTAGTATAACATAACTCCTATATATTTCATAGGGAAGTAAAAATGTGATTTTTTCAGAATATATTTTTCAAGAAATCATTAGTTAGAATAATTATAATAATTTTTCATGACTAATACCTAAAAATATAATGGAAAATATTTTCATTGTTTGAGGAAAATCTTATTTGATTTTTCCATGTAGACATACATTATTCGAGCGCCAATGGTTTGCACGTGGATAGATAAGGAACCTGACATGAGTATGAGAGTCTTAAGCCCGGATATCGCCTCTCGGGCATGGGCATGGGCACTAATATTGGGTCATCAAAACCAAACTTGAGAACTCGGTGCCCATGCCTAACTCCCTCACACCTCGACCAAGGTCTACAAGGTCTAGGCTAGGTTTCCCCACACCTAGGCCTGGGCCATCAAAGCCAAGCCTTGAACCCCAACGCCCAGGATGGGAACCTCAACGCCCAAGCCTAGGTGAATCGAAGTTGGGCCCAGGACTTCTATATTGGTGCATGCGCCCTAGTCCATCAAGCTAGGCCCCGAACCTGGCACCCACGATCTGGTCCTATGTGCTCAAATCTAGGTATGTTGAGGTTGGGTTGGGGACCATAGTGCCCATACCTGAGTCAATTGAGGCTAGTTCCCAATCCTTAGCGCCCGAGCCCAACCCTAACATCAATGGACCATGGTGCAAAAGTAGGGGAATTAGGCTTGCGCATAGGAGTCCTAGCCCATACTTTAATGAACCCGAGCTCAAAAGTCAAGGACCCAAGCATCGGCAACCTATGTAGCATCGACACGGACATGACACGAGTGTCCGACATGACACGACACTTCGACACGTCATTTCTAAAAAACAGAGAATTCCGACACGCTGCGACACGTTATATATTAAATAAATATTTTTATTTTTAATTAATTTAATTCAAATTCATAAATAATTAATTAATTAAAAAGAGCCTATAAATAAATTTATACTAATAATATTAACAAATCAATTCATTTGAAATTCAAAAGATATATTCATAATTAATGCTAAACATTATTTTAATTTTAACAAAAGTTATTGATGAAACTAAAAATTAATAAGAAATTTAAATCAATTTATTTAAATAAATTCATGATTTTCTACAATAACCAAAATTTATCATTATTTAAAATTTAAAATTTTTATTTTTTCGGAAATCATTTTTTAATTTCATTTATTTAATTTTCCGATTAAAAAACAATCCCCAAAATCCACTATTTCTTTCGTCAGTCCTTTCCCTCCACACCCACGTTTATTTTGTTTTTCCCTCCCCCCACTTGACAAAATGACAAAGAGCCGTCACTTCCCTCCCCCCCCTCTCACGACGCCATCAAACCTCATTTATTATTATTTTTTGGATTTCTTTTATGAAAACCCTAGCGAGCCGTGAACCCTCCTTTTCCTATCCTCCTTGCCGCACCGCACGACCCCCTTCCTCCTCTCCTCTTCCTCTCGTCCGCCGATCCATCGCAACAATGGCCGCCCTCACCTCTCTCTCGGCCGTCTTCACCGTCGCGTGGTCCGTTCGTGGCTTCGTTCTCGCCGGCCGGAGTTTGTCTTCTTCTTCTCTCTCGTTGGCTCTTTCTAGCCGTCTTCTTGCCGTCGTGGTGGTCCGTTCCGTGGTTTCGCCTCGCGGCGCCGAGGCCTCGCCCGTCTGCCTCGGTGCTCGCGACCGCTCGCTCGCCTCGCCCTCACCTCCACCCTTCATCGTGGTTCTGACACGCTCGACACGCGTGTCGATAAAGTTGACTGCGTGTCGGAAAATCCGACACGCGTTGACCGCGGTCCGACCGTGATCCGAGCGTGGTCGTCGAACACATCGACATCGCTCCGACACGGAAGCATGGACAACGTGTCCGTGCTTCATAGTCGGCAACAGGTTCCATAGCTCGGCCCTGATGGACCCTTGTAGGGGCGCTGAGGATCAGGGCATGGCCTAGATGGACCTAGGCTGGCTTGGTCCGGGCTCAAGCATAAGGGACCCGCCCCACTATGTCGAATTTGAGACAAGCATTATGATTTGTTTTTTTTTGTCTATTTATTCATATTTTGGAAAATAATCTTTGATTTAAAAAATTCATTTTTCTAAATTTAGGTTTTGATAAATAAAAATCTTCTTCTTTTAATTAAAGAAATATATTTTTAATAAATCATTTGCCTAATAAATCCAAACACCTAAAAAAAAATTCACGAAACAAGCTTATGCCTTGAGCCATCCTCTTCATCCTTCCCCGTCCGAAGGGCCCTTTGACTTTTGAACTTCGCGGGGTTTGCGCTGACTTCTTCGTCCCTCCCGCTGCTCAACTCTCAGTAAGCCCTAAAGATTCCATCTTTCTCGAGATTCTCTTCCCCCTCCCTTTCCATGTCATGCAAGCATCGGAAATGAGAGCCTTGAGAACGCCCGCACCCACAATCACCTTCTATCCCACCTCCAAATCCACATCCTCGCTCCTTCAAACCCCCTCCAACCCCCTTGTTTTACCGTGGCATCCACTCACGACCGCCGCTGCTCTCTTTGAGACTCTGCCCGCCCTGCCCTCGGCCTCCGAGTCGAGAGACAGCGACGCCGCCCTCGCTGTCGGGCAACTTCTACGATCCTTCTGCCCGGGTCACAAATGGGCGGGGAAGCTGGGTCAGCCCGAGAGCGAAGCAAGGAGCAGGAATGGCGAAATCCCCGAAGAAATGAAGTATTTTGGAGGTGGTAGGAGCTCGGGGATGGTGGGACCTGTAAGAAGGGGAAGAAGAGGAGTTGTTGGGTTTGTTCGGAATGTGGGTACACGGATGGACAGTGGGTTCGTGCAGCCCGTGCCGTAGCGCTCTGGACGATGAAGCAGTTCACGGTGGAGGAGAACGGCGACGGGAGCGAGAAAGTGAGGGGCTTCGAGGTGTCGAAGAATGCGGTGAGGACGTGGCTGCCGCCAAGGCGGGCGAGAGAGGTGCGGCCGCTGCTGTTGACGGATGTGAATAGGGGGTTGAATCAGTTAGAGTGGCGGATTCCTCCTTGTAATTTTGTTCTGTTCTTGGAAATTAGGACTAAAATCAAGTCTTCCTATAGTTCGAATTTGTGTTTGTGTAAAAGACCTAATACCCGAAGGCTATTCTTGTATGTGTAATTATAGATATTGAGAGAGCACTATCTTTCAACATAGTCAACTTTATTGATGGTTGTAAATCGTTCATGTCCTTCCTAAATTATAGTTAGTAATCAAAGTTACCAAGCTACATGAATTTACAACAGTGATTTATGCTGCGCATGACAAAATTTTTGAAACAGAAATCTGTTTGATAACAGAACAAAATTTCTATTTCTAGGAATAGAAATTGATTAGATAACAACATATGATATCCTCAAATACAAAATAATAGTCGAAATAATACTAAAAAATAACATTGGAAATCCTCAAATACAAAATAATAGTCGAAATAATACTAATACATTATAAAAGTTGAAAATACAATTTCATGGAATTTACGGCATATTATTATCCCTTGTCATTTTTATTAGCAATTGTTTTCCTAAACGTATTTATTTGGTTTCCCTCCTTGTCAATATATCGCTTGCAAGCTCATCCTGCATAGGTTCGCATAAGCACTGCGGAAGCATGAATATGGGTGCCATCAATGGCGCCTATACAGCCTTGTCATTTTAGGGCTAATTCCATAAAAAAAAGCATCAACTTTAGCCATTTTCCAAATTTGACCCGAACTATATTTTGTTCCAAAAAAAAGCCCAAACTTTTAGTAGTATCCCAAATCCGACCTCCGTTACCATCCTTCCATAGTCACCGTTAGTCATCTCTCGAGGCATTTCCACGTCACCCGAAAATTTATTCCCATTATTTTCCATTTTCTCGAAGATTTTCCGTTCGTTTTTGTTCGGAATTGAGCCGAGAAATCACCGGTTTCTCGTCCCGGTGAGCGTGAGGTCATGATTGCGACGTGTATGGATTCCGATGAGGAGGAGGAGAGATCGAGTTCGAAGAGTACGGGAAAGTTAGGGTTGTGAAGGAGGCCGAGAATCCCCGCCGCGCCGATGAGGACGGCGAGGAGACGACGAGGAAGAAGAGGAGGAAGACGGCATGCAAAGCCAGGAGGAAGCGAACGGTGAAGGAGATGGCGGCGGCGTGGGCAACGAGAACGACGGCGAGGAAGAGTAGGGACGACAAGGACGACGGTGGGTTATCGATCCACCAAAGTCTTTCTCTTTTTTTTTCCGTCTCTTCCTCCTACTTCGACCTCGCTTGTTGCAGCCATGGACGGGGCTTCATTTCAGATCTAGAGTTGTCCGTTTCGGAAGATGAAGACAAAGACGAATAGCCTCGCAAGCGCATTGTGAATTTCTGAATCAACTTTAGCATTCAAGTATTGGTTTCTCTTTTCTTTTTCTTTTTTTCCTATTCCAGCGATGAGCTGCAATGAATACAAGGAAACCTTTAGCATTCAAGTTTGTGGGTTTCTTTTCTTTTTCCCCAAGATTCCATAGATTTCCATAACCCAAATTTCCTTTCCATAGATTTCGCATAACCCGAGTTGTTTGCGTCATGTCTTCCATGTTTGGCCAAAAACAAGCCAAGAGACCACTGATTTTTGACCCACGTTGCGCTGTAAACTCCTCTAAATATCAGATCTTTTGGCTAAAAAGACAAGCCAAGACACCATTGCCCCTTCCTTGTCTCAAAGATTTTTCCCTAGATTTTTTCTTCTGAAGATTTCTATTTTTTTTTCAGATTTTTGGCCATTTGCTCAGGCCAAAAACGGGTAAAGATGACCACAAGACAATGGGGATGGGAGGACTTCTTTCGGCGAAGATGAAGCTAACAACAAGGACGACGGAGGGGTGGTCTGGTTTGACGCAGTAGTGTTGCTTGGACGGGCATCGGCGGTGGGACGCGTTGATGTCAAGCTTGGCGGTGACTCTAGTCGGAGGATGTCAAGAGAGAGTGACTTGATGAGCAGAAGGACGAAGAGAACGCTACTAACGGTGACCATGGAAGGATGGTTAACGGAGGCCAGATTTGGGATGCTACTAAAAGTTTGGGCTTTTTTTTGGAACAAAATATAGTTTGGGCCAGATTTGGGAAAATAAGCAAGTTGGTGCTTTTTTATGGAATTACCCATCATTTTATCAAAAACTAGTATTATACAAAATTATCAACAAAATAAAATTAATGGGTGTAAAGGAATATATGAGAATTCTACCTTAAAGTAACGCTTATGGTTAAGAACCAATCGGGAAGGTCGGTTTATTTTGATTCTCGAATTGAATCACCAATTGCTCATCCCTAATTTCTTTATTGTTGCTCAATGAACATTTAATGGCCCTTGCATAGCAAAGAGAGAGATTCTCTTGAATCTCTTGCCTTTTAAATTAAAATTCAAGATTGTGTAACAATCCAATTATTTTGATTTTTCAAGAATTTTGAATCCGTTAAAAAAATAAGGTTAAATTTCTAGGCACATTTTTTATTCATCTATTACGTAAGAACTTTTCTTCAACTGGCCATGCGTATGCCTTTTCTAGAAGGAAAGAGCCTCATTGTTTTTAAGTATTTTAAGAACTTTGGTTGTTTTTTAAAAATTGGGAACCCATTCGATTGCCTTTCATCCTAAAGAGGAAGTTATAAAAAAATGCAAAAAAAAAAAAAAACACAAGCAAAATGAGCAAAAGAAAATTAGCAATAATTTGTGAAGTTGTGGTTATGAGTGAATTAAGTTAGCAAGACAGCGCAAGGTTTTTTTTATATGGTTTGATTTCAGTTTATGATTTCTATTTCAGAAACTGAGAAGTTAAAATTTCAGCTTCTCGATTTCTTTCAATTTCTCTATTTCTGAATAGAAATCTGTTTCAGAAATAGAAAAATCAAATTGCGTTACCAAACGGATTTCTGTTCCAAACCTATCCCGGGAAATAGAGAAACAAAGAAATTAAAAACAGAAATTTTATCATGCGCGCGCCTTAGAATCTTGCGACCAAAATTACATGTTTACCTAAAACCGGAAAAAGTAAAAATAAAATAAAAGTTCATTTTCTAATACAAAATTTAAGAAATGTCCCAAGAAAGACAATTGTGGAATGATAAATTCTGTGTACCATGGGAATATTGTCTATACTAGCTTAAGCTGTAAAGCTAAATCATGAAATCAACCAAGTGCACTCAAAAATGTGAATAGATAGGTAGAAGTTGATGTGTGAATTCCAATCAATCCAAGCATTTTCTGATTGACTGTAATTATAACAAGTAATCTGAGTTTGTACTGTTATTAGAACGATGAATAGATTTAGTACCTAGATGAATGAAAGGAAAAACAAAGCATTTTGTGCTTGTGACACCCACAATCAAGTTCCTCCTTTCCAATGGAACAAATTAATTGAACTATACGAAGAAAAACATGCATTAAACATTGACCCCAGCGGCATGACATCATGCCTTCATGTTGACGAGGAGTATGAATCATAACTCAACACAACTTTTTTCTGATTAAGTTATCAATTAATTTGATTTACCAACTCTCATTTTAGTTGCTTTACAAACATTTAGTTTGTATTTATTTACCAACTTATTTATAGAGTTCTCACTTTTTTTGTCTTACTAACTTTTTAGACATATCAAATCTTTTAAGATATTACCGATCTCAATTAGAGTGATTACCAACTTTTCTTTTTCTAAGTTAGTTACCAACGTTACTTTGTCTTTTCTTAAATTACAAATTTTTGTCTCTAACAAAAAAAATTCCTTATATTGTTTACTAACTTTTATTTATCTTTATCATTGATGGCTTAAATTTTCTAACTAAATTATGGTAATTCATTTTGAAAGCCCAATATTAATGTGACAACCCAAGGAAGGGGAGGAGTTCTCTTAGTTCCACATCGCTAGGGGGAGTCTTGGGCTAGTTTATAAGGCTTGGGGTCCTTTTAATCTATATAACGTGTTTTAAAGCCGTGAGAACTCAAAGTGTCCAAAGTGAACAATATTATACAGTGGGGCCTAGGTCGTTACAAATGGTATCGAGTCGACTTTCGACCACAGTAGGGGCCACGTCGAGGACGTCGTGCTTAAGGGGTGAAGAGCGTGACAACCCAAGGAAGGTGAGGGTCCCTCTAGTCTCACATCGCTAGGGGGAGTCCCGAGCTAATTTATAAGGCTTGGGGTCCCTTTTAATCTATGTAACGTCTTTTGTGCCGTAAGGACTTAGGAGCGCGTTTGGTAACATTTCGTTTAAAATTGTTCTAGGGAAATGTAAATAGAAAAAGTGTTTCTATTCCGGGGAATAATTTTGAATTAAAAACGCGTTTGGTAAACTTGTTTTGGGAATTAAAAAATGAACAAAAAAACACGTTTGCAAATTTGTGTTCTTTTTTTTGTTCTTTTAATTTTTTAATTTTAATTTTATTTCTTTTTTCTTTTTTCTTTTTTTTCTTCTTTTTGGCCGGTGGCTTCGCCTAGCCTCGCCCTCGGGCAAGGCTCGGCCTCGCCTTGGCTAGGAGCTCGAGCTAGCCTCGCATCCGTGAGCCGAGCTCCTCTGGAAGACCGGGCGAGCCACCGCTGTGCCGAGCCGAGCCTCACCGATGGCCGGGCGAGCTTGCCGTGGGCCGGTGACGCTGGCTCGCCGGGGGCCGGGTGAGGTCGCTTGGCTCCCTCGACGAAGAAGTCGCCAACCATGGCTGAGGCCGGCACCGACCAAAGAAAAAAAAAGAAAAAAAAAAGAGAAGAAAAAGAGAGGAGAGAAAAATTTGTTCTTAAAAAAATTGCTTTCGTAAACAAAAAATAAGTTTTTCTGTTTCTTATTTCTGTTCCAAATGTGTTCCCGGGAACAAAAAATAGATTTAACAAAAAATGCAAAACAAACGCAGTTTTGTTCTTTTTTTGTTCCTGGAACAAAAAAATAGAAATTCCATTCATAAACAAAAACAAAGAACATTAACAAACAGGCCCTTAGTGTCCAAAGCGGACAATATTACATAGTGGGGCCGGAGTCGTTACAATTAAGTTGTAATTTAATGGAACAAAATTTAGTGATTCATGGTAATTAAGCTGGCTATAGAGTTAGTAACGGCCCTCTAACCAAGGCATATAAAAGCTGATAAATCAATAAAAAAATTGGTAAATTCAAACGGAAAACTATAAAAACATTGGACAACAACTTAAATGAGAGTTGGTAACCCACAATTAGAGATAATTTAGGTTGATAATTTAGTCCCAAAAGGTTTGTTGCCTTATGTGGTCAAATTTAGTCCTCCTTTCAAGTGGTTGGCCCCGTGGATCGGATCAAATAAAATTGTTACAAATGATATCAACACAATACTTTCAGCAAATTTGTGTTTCAAGGCCGATCGGGCTCTAGCCCGACAAGATGATAGAATGACAAAGTGGGAGAAATAGACCAAATCACACATTCAATTGTGGGAGTAGTGCCACTCAATATGAGCCGACGGTAATGAGGACATCGCTACTTTACGTCAAGTAGTTTGTAGACTCTCAAGTCCCACATCGATGTGAGAGGCATTCCAAATCGATTCATAAGAATCACCCCATATGCTTACTATTTTACATGGTCACACATGAACACTTCATTTAAAGACCTGACTCAAGTTATGGCATTACTTGGACCATGTCTGATGCATGATTTAATTATTTTACAAAAACCAGTAGGATTCAACAAAGAAGGAAGACCTTTATGCTATGTCTGATTTCAAGCATAATCATAGAAACACTGATCAATCTGAGTTTGCTTCCTTCTATTAATTCCAAGTTTGCCAAGATATTTTAACTTGGCTTTGATTAAGTGAAAGTTCTCCAGAGTAGTACTGGTTGTTTGAGGACGAGACAAATCAAGCACTCTCTCTCTCTCTCTCTTCTCGTCTCTCTCTGCTCTCTCTCTCTCTCTCTCTCTCTCGTGACTTTGTCGGTTCACCATGAGAGAATTGACAAAAGCTTTAATGATCTCTATTTATTCAAATGATAAGGGGAGAGTCGAAAGTAATCAAAGCCGAGATTAAATTGGCAATTACATAAACTTTCTTGTCTCACGTCAAGGGGCTAAATCCTGCAAAACCAGAAGCAGCTTCCGTCAATATTATTTACATATATCGCATACAATTCTTGGGTCCAATAATGCAAAGGTGGTGGCTTTAGTGGGCTCTTTCTTGTCTATTTGCGAGTGGGAAAGAGCTTTGGCACTCTTCTTTTCAGTCTCCAACAGTATTTTCGCAAAAACCTTGCTTTTAATCTGCTAAAACAGGTAAACCCTGTGGAGAACTTTCCAAGTCTATGGTTATTATAATAATTTTCTTTTCGCTTCGGACAAGCAAGGTACGAACCCCAATTCACGTCCTAAGATTTCCGTGGTTATAGGTATTGTCCATGGAGTTCATGATCCATTTGTCTATCATCCATTTGTCCATCATAACTATATGTAATTAACACCATTATTGTGATATTGAAAGGAAATAATAAAGATATTCCAAGGAAATACTTAACATAAGAGTTACGTAAAATTACAAGATTTTTAATAGTATCGCTCTAGCTAAGACATCGTGAAGACCTAGAGGACTAATTAAATATTGAAATAGAGATATGGTTTGATATAAACAACGAAGAAGATACACGGTCAACAGATGAAAGGAATACATCAGACTGCCAATATATTGGTTCGGAAATTTAAAGAAGACATTAGAAAAGATCATGTTGTTGTTTCATAATAGATGATAGACCCAAGATCCGGTCAACTCCTTGCCATTTTAGTTTCTTTCTTAATAAGAGAAAACATCTAGTGTTAGCATAAGAAGAATACAGCAGATCAGATACGACTAACAATTAATAATGACCCTTCTTCTCGATCACTCCCAGAAAAAGAATATGACCTTTGTTTAATCATTAAAAGAAGCACTAGATTTTAATAATCTTAATCGTTGTAACTGTAGTAATTATTACTCTGTCAATATGAACACAAAAATCAAAACCTTGAATTATCACAAATGAAACCACTGGGATTCGCTCCAGTGGCTGTTCCTTCAAACATGAAAGGGGGATGTAAGGAGTTTAAATCCCCACATTCTTAGTGGGGATGGGGTGGGGACGCGTAAGTTTCAGGAGTGGGTTTTCGACTCCCACGCCCGGCAAGAGGCATAGCAAAAGTTTGAGAGTGAGTGTAGAGTAGGACTGACAAAAAAAAAAGAATTATCACAAATGAATCATGGACGACCCCGCTTTCATATTCAACTTTTTTCTCCTTTTTGAAATGAGAACCGTGTTCCACAACAATATTCTCTTTTGAATGTTAAACACAATGAAAATCACCAAAGTTCTAAATCTACTTTGCGGATGCCAACTCAATCTAATTTTTCAATTTTGCTAATGTACTTCTAAACCTTCGCAAGAAATTATAATGTAGACCTAACTAAAGCATTGACGTGGTCATCCATTTAAAACGCCATTTAATAAAGTTGTTCACATTAGAATGCCACATAGAACGGTAGGCGATGACTAGACACTACATCAATAATTTTATTTGTAGTAATTTGCTAAAAGATTACGCTGGAAATTTTCGCTTAAAAGTTTAAGATTATATTGATAAAATTGAAAAGTTTAAAACTGATATTTGAATAATAGATTTATCATTGATTTTAAAATGGGCTTTGGCATCTTTTCAACCTAAAAATGTGAAAGCAAAACTCACTTTTTACTACAGCAAAAGGATTTTTTCCCTTTTAATTTCTTTTAATCTTAGTGCGATGTGCCAGAAACAACCATTTTTATATTATTCCTTGAAAGTGCGGTACACCGTAATTAGGTCAGTGCTTTTCTTGTTCAATTCAAGCACTCGGGAATTTTTTTGGCCCCAAAAAGAGTAAGGAATGTATGTGAATCATGTGGCAAGTTCTTTGCTGCCATAACGAAAGAGATCGCAAATTTCCCATGCACTTGGATTGGAAGAAAACTAAAAGTGATTTTCGCTTTAAAATAGTCTAATTACTTGCATCTAATATCTTTTAATCCTAAATTGGCAAGAGACCTTTCTCTCTCTGGACCTGAAAAATGGAATGGCCATTAAGTTACCTAGCTTAATTAATTCAGTAAAGTTTGTCGAAAAATTACTAATGTACTTTCCACTGCAATCATTGATCATCAACTAATTTCTTAATCAGCAGAAAATAAAATAAATATGTTTTTATTACCATTGGTGTTTATAGATAGTATAATAGTTCCATTTAAGTATATTTTAGCTTATGATCTCTATATTAGGAAAAGTACAACCTCATTTACAATTGAAATGAAAAGATATTTTAAAATATGGGCCATATTATAATTATGAAAGCTTGTGAATAATAAAAGGGACCGATTTTGACTTCGCTTATGGAAAGTTATGGGTTGAGGGTGCACACATTGAAAGTTTAGAGATTAAATTGAACATCTAGGAACGGTTTAGTGACTATATTGGGCAAATTAAAAGTTTAAGGACTACTTCACACATTGAGCCAAAATTTGGAAGCTATTAGTGTCATATTCCCATCTTTTTTCTAACCAAGTTCATCATAGACTTGTATTTAACACTTGAATGGAATACATAGGCAACGGAAATCTTTCTAAAATTGTTAATATCCAAGCGCATGCATTATATTATAGTTGTGATTGCTCCACAGTCAAACTCTGTAATTTGCGTTCGTTAACTCTTTTTTATTAATTCAACTAACTTTTATATGACATCCATTTAATGATAATCTTAATTTGGCTGGCACATCATAATAAACCAAATATCATCAATTAGACCCATTAAGTTAGCCTCTAGTGATAATAGTTCAAATTTGGGAAAATTCCCGATAAGAGCTTCTTGACGTATCATTATTTTCTCAAATAAAACCTGAAGTAAACATTTTTTTCAAATAAAAGCTTGAAGTGTTATTATTTTCTCAAATAAATGTTTGAAATAATTCTTTATTTTAAATAAGAGCATGAATTCCATGTTAGTCTTCAAAATAGGCCCGACCCCATAAGCCGATCAAGGGTATTTTCGCTTATTTGCTTTTTTATTTTCCTTTATGTCTTTTTTTCCTTTTTCTAGCTATTTTTTCCAAAAAGACTAATAAAAAAAAGGCTAACATTTAAAACAAAAATATACAAGGAGAGGGGTTGGCAACCCTTCTATTGACGTTGGGGCATTCGCTCATGGCCGATGGATCACAAAGTACTCCCGACGAGGGCCGACCCTTGTTGACCGTGAGGCGAGGGCCACCAAGCCCTAGCTAGAATTGGGAGAGAGGGCCGCAACCCTCCTTCTCCCGCCGCCGCTGTCGGCTTCTTCTTCTTCTTCTTCTTCTTCTTCCAAAAATGCCCTCAATTAACCGATGAGGTCAAGCCCCTTTTTTGATACTTATTTCAAGCCCTCATTTGGAAAAATGAGGGCACTTCAAACTTTTATTTTAGACAATGTTCACTTCTGACTCTCATTGGAGAAAATGAGGCACTTGATGCTCTTGTTTGGAATTTTCCCTTCAAATTTTATTTCTTTAAAACAAGAGGTAACATTTTCTAGAAAAATACTGAATGTCTTTGATAAATAATCTTTATTGAGCATGGAAATGCGTGATTATAAAGGTTGATAAACAATTGGTTAAAAAATATTAAAAGTATATACAAGCGCACAAGAACTTCTATGGTACACTTGTTGTGCAAGAAAAGTATCAAAAAGTCATAAACTTATTGCATCAATACCAATTTAGTTGAAAATTGCAGACTTGAACATTGGCTCCCTATGGCACCTTGGTGCTAACATAGAATTTTATATAAAAATTTCAATAATTTTTATTTTATTCTTAAATTTTTTGATGTTTTATTAAGTTTTCATTTCATTTGTCTTCCGTTTTTCCTTTCTTTTTATTTTATTTTTATTTTTTTCCCTTTGGCCTGTTGCTTCGTAATCAATCATGCCCTACAATAGGTCATAGGCGAGGGCCAATGAGGGCGTTGAGGCTCTCTCCAAATTTGGCAAGGGCTTGACCTCACGACCTAGGTGAGGACCTCGCCAAATCCGACGTGGGTGGCCCTAGCTCAATCAAGCCCTTGCCTTTGGTGAAGACCACTCTACACCCTCACTAGTCCTTGCATATGACCAATCACAATGGTCAAGTACCAACCACTGGCCAAGGGAAAAAAGAAAAAGGAAAAGAAGGAGAACAAAGGAAAATTTAATTAAAAAAAAAATTGAAAGTATATTTAAAAATTTTAAAAATTGTCCACGCCATTACCGGGCCATGCCACATAAGGCAGCCAATATTCATGTCAATACTTTCCGACCTAATTTGGTTGAAAGGACTCAATTGGTATCAATGTAAAAAATATTAGGATTAAATTGATCTAATTGAAAGGTTTATGACTGAATTAGTAATGCAATAGCTTTAGAACTTTTTGGGTACTTTTCTTCTTGTTATGCCATACCATATTACGGCTGACTTATTTACATGGCAATCATTTAAAAAATGAGAATTTTAATTTGTTTGGCCCCAAAAATTTGAGTTTGAAAAATTAGTGTCATCTAGGTAATTAATTGTTCTTCCAACTCCTTTGCGAATCTTGTATGTATGTATGTATGTATGTATGTATGTATGCATGCATGCAGAAAATAACATTAAAAGTATGAGCCCACAAAAATTTCTATGGTACACATGCCGTGCCATACAATTATAGGTGTATTTGTTTTGAATTACGCTTATATGGTACAGCTGCCGTGCCAAACAATTGTAGCGTCATAATTGATATATAGCGTTATAAGTTTATTGTTGTGATGAAATGCAAGAATAGAAAATTATGTGGTAACACCTTTAGAATTTGTTTACCTACTTACTATTTTCTATTGTAAAGAAGCAATTTGCATCCAACAAAAGAGAAGAGAGTTAAATTTTTAGAAAACGGCCAAAATGCCTCTTTTCTCGCCAAACGTCAATTGGGACGACTCATGTCGCCATTTTTTCCCTACTTCATTTTTTGTAGTCCAATTTGTTTTTTTATTCAAAATCTAGCCATTGTGTATATCCAAATAGAAATTCCGGGTTAGGCATGAAGTAATAAAATATGAGAGTGAAACAAAACGTGAAGTTCATTGAGATTACAACAAACAAACAAAAGAAGAAAAAAAACGACATGAAATTACTCTGGCATCGCTTGTTGACGACATATATCCACGATAGTCCATCAATTTGTGTAAACTAGAATACATCTATAGAGTGGGAAATTTAGAGATATACAGAAATAGTGAATAAAACTCTGTTGATTCATATCTATTGTGAACGAAAAAAGAAAAAAGAAAAAAAGATCTTGGCATAAAATCAGATAATGTTTTTGTCCGGTTAAGCAAGCTCTTCTATTTTCTTTCCTTTTTTTTTTTCTTGGTCGATTTCATTAGCATAAAAGAAAAGAGCAATGTTCGGAGCTGGTCAAGCAATTTCACAATTTACTTTCCAAGATGCCAAATCAAATCCAACTTCAAGGGAAAATACTTTAAACCAATGCCAAAGTTGGTGGAATGTGGAAAAAAGCAAGGATTAGATCATCATCTCGGTCCCAGCATGAACTGACTCTTGATGACCCTCTTGATCTCGTGTTTCACATCGAATCATCCATTTTTCCATTGCCAAAATATGGGCCAACACGCTTTGCTTTTGCTTTATTCTCTCGTGCATTAACTTTGTGAGAAAAAGATGAGCAGGCATCTACTTTTTATTTCATCCATCCAAGCGCAAGTCAAAGTCCCCTCCACAGTTTACTAGTGGAAAAATCCTGGCAAGTCCCCATGCATTCGTTGCTCTTTTTACGTTGTGTAAGTCCCATATTCATCTGCAGAAGAGGAAAAAAATTACCTAATTATTCTAAACTTATTGTGCTGATATCAATTTAGTACGATAGATTTAAAACTGCAAACAAGCATTGTTTATTTATGTATTTACTTTTTCTTTCCATGGTAATTGGACCTATGGAATCCATCAAACAATCAAAGCAACCATAATTCGCAACTAGAAAGCATTTATTGCAAAAAGGGGGGATTATATGAGTAGGAGTCGACGTTTGTGAACAAAGAATGATGGAGAAAAGGAAATAATTTCTATTTTTATTTCAAACCTGAGAAGCTAGAATTTTTAGTTTCTGATTTCAAATCAATTTCTGGAATAGAAATCTATTTCAGAAATAGAAAAATCAAATTGCGTTTACCAAATGGATTTTTCTATTCCAAACCTATTCCGGGAAATAGAGAAACAGAGAAATCGAGAAATAGAAATTTTATCATGCGCAGCCTAGATTTACACTACAATAATAAGGGTCAAAACGGGTTAAATGGGTCAAATATGGGTCGACCCATTTTTGACCCGACCTCACCCATTTGCCACCCCTAGCATATGGAAAGTTAGGTGCCAAAACTTCAATCCTTGCCCGGATTTTCCTTCCCAGAGGTTGACTTTTTATGACCCACTTCGAGTTATCTTTGGGGGAGATTTTCCTTCAAAGTCTACTTGGAAATCTTTTGAAAGGTATAGTCTTACTCCCATAAGTTACTTTATTTTCTCCCCTTTGATCACACAATTGGTGATTTACCTTCAAAAGTCTACTTGGCAATCTTTGAAAGTCATCATAGATTACTCATTGTAAGATTGTATGCAAAATCCAATATTTGAAAAAACAAGAACCTTCAAGTATGGAGATATTTCAAGGATAACCAAGAGTTTTGAAATAGTTATTGGCGAAGGAGCATCTGGAAGAGTGTATCTTGGTGAATTAGAAGACACAAAGTTGCTGTGAAGGTGTTCTCTAAATCATCCGGCGCTGAATCCTCAGGGTAGCCGGGACAAGCCATTTCTAGCTGAGGTTAGCAAGAAAGATTCCATCAGATGCTTATTTGACAGCTCGATCCCATGCTTCGAGAATGTCAATATGAAAATCACATTCATGATATTGCAGGCACAACTCTTAACAATAGTCCATGGAAACTTGGTTTCCTTAAAGGATATTGTGATGACTCCAAAAATAAGGCGTTGATATATGAATTCATGGCTAATGGAAATTTAAAACAACACTTATCAGGTACTTCATCATGTTTTTGTATGTTTCTATTCTCTAGAATGAATCCCACAAACAACCATTTCTTTCTCGATAGACCAGGATGTCGGTGTAACAGAGGCCAAGCCAAATGTCCTGACTTGGGATAGGAGACTATGAATTGTTGTAGAAGTGGCACAAGGTACATAAATGAAATATGCATAATTCTGAATCTTGCCCCCACTTGGCATTGGCATGGTTTAAGGAAATTTTGCAAGAATTGCTGGTTTAGATTATCTCCATAACAGTTGCATCCCCTCCATCATCCATAGAGACATCAAGACTACAAATATCTTGTTGAATGAAAACATGCAAGCCAAAATATCCGACTTCAGTCTGTCAAGACCTTGGGCAGCTGCAAAATGGTTCTTACATGTCAACCAGTCCTTTGGGCACTCCCGCGTACCTCCCCTGAGTAACGGCTTACACTTGATCTTGTTGAGATGGTTCTCAATCTCTATTCTCGTAGAAGATCCGACGGTCCATGTTCTTATTGTATGTTATGCAGGTATAAAGCATTTGCTTATGAATTAAACAAGAAAAGTGACGTCTACATTTTTGGGATTGTGCCCCTGGAGCTAATTTCAGGACATCCAGCAATCAATACAAGTGGAGATGGAAAAGCGTGCTCATACGTGAATGGGCAATTCGAAGTTCAAAAATGGAAATATACAAGGACTTATAGATCCAAAGGTGGAAGAAAAATTCGACATCGACTGGCCGAGATAGCAGCTAAGGTTATGAGTCTTGTACACAAGAAAAAACAGATGCAAGGCCGGACATAAATCGTGTTTTGATAGATTTGAAGAGGGCGATTGAACTGGCATCCAAGCACACAAGTATGTGGACGGAAATCAAGAGGAGCATATAGAAGCGACCTCCTTGGAAGTTAAATTAGATAATGCACCGGTAAGGGTAGTTCATTCGATCCATTAGTATTCATCCTGTCGATTGTGAAACTTTGGCAACTCCCAGGACTAAGATCAAGTCTTCCTATATTTCGAAGTTGTGTCTGTGTAAAAGATCGGAATACCCATAGGCTATTCTTGTCTATGTTATTATAGATATTGAGTGAGCACTATCTTTCAACATAGTCAACTTTATTGATGGTTGTAAATCGTTCATGTTTTTCCTAAATTACAGTTAGTAATTAACAGGTTACCAGTTACACGGATTTACAACAGTGATTCAGAATCTTGCGGCCAACATTACATGTTTACCTTGAACGAAAAAAGTTCATTTTCTGATACAAAATTTACGAAATGTCCCCAAGAAAGACAACCGTGGAATGAGAAATTCTGTGTACCATGGAATATTGTCTATACTAGCTTAAGCCAAAAAAGAAGCTAAATCATGAAATCAACCAAGTGCACTAAAAAATGAATAGATAGGTAGAAGTTGATGTGAATTCGCAATCGGGTCCAAGCATTTTCTGATTGACTGTAATTATAACAAGTAATCTGCGTTTTTACTGTTATTAGAACGATGAATAGGTTTAGTACTTCCAGATGAATGAAAGGAAAAACAAAGCATTTTGTGTTTGTGACACCCACAGTCAACTTCCTTTCCAATGGAACAAATAAATTGAACTATACGAAGAAAAACATGCATTAAACATTGACCCCGCCCACTCACTAGGAGGCAAGTACACCATGCCTTCATGTTGGACGAGGAGTATGAATCACAACTTAACACAACTTTTTTTTTTAAAGTTATCAATTAATTTTGGTTTACCAACTCTCATTTGAGTTGCTTTACTCACATTTAGTTTGTATTTATTTACCAACTTATTTATAGACTTCTCACTTTCTTTTGTCTTACTAACGCTTTTAGACATATCAACTCTTTTAAGATATTACCAATCTCAATTAAAGGATTACCAACTTTCATTATTCTAAGTCAATTACCAATGTTATTTTGTCTTTTTAAATTACAAATTTTTGTCTCTAACAAAAAAAATTCCCTATATCATTTACTAACTTTTATTTATCTTTATCATCGATGGCTTAAATTTTCCAACTAAATTATGGTAACTTATTTTGAAAGCCAAATATTAAGTTGTAATTTTAATGGAACAAAATTTAGTAAGTCGCTGTAATTAAGTTGGTTATAGAGTTAGTAAAAGGCCCTCTAACCAAGGCATATAAAAGCTGATAAATCAATAAAAAAGTTGGTAAATTCAAACGAAAACTATAAAACGTTGGACAATAACTTAAATGAGAGTTGGTAATCCAAAATTAATTGATAATTTATGTCGATAATTTTGCATAAAAGTTAATACACTTGAAATGTTCATGAGTTATGTAGATAAAAAGTTGGCCGATTAGTAAGTATAGATATTCCTAATTTACATATTATATAAATAATCATTATTTCATCAAAGTGTTGATAAATTACCAACAAGTTACCTAGAAAAAAAATTACTGATAATTTTTTAATCAACATTTTCCAACACTCACCAATAACTATTGAAATTTATTGTCACGAAAAAAATCCATATTTTTCCAGACATGAAAAAAAAATATTGGAAAACTCTTTTAGCATAAAAAGAAGGGATAAAGCCACCAAAAACCTAAACTATTTTCATTTTGACATAAATACCATGTATTTTAATTTTGATTTTTTTTTGTGACTTTTGTCTAATATGAAGCATGAGAAATTATGGACACTTGATTTGTGGCATGGTGGCATGGTAGTAGAAGTCAATTTTTTTTTCTCTAGTCACCTCAAGATCAATATGCACCCCATTGTCCTGTGTAAATCCATCATTTGGGTTTGGCGTGAAACACCAACAATTTGAAAAGAAATGATTATCCTAAATAGACAAGTCGTTGATGACTTGACTGCCCTCATATAATACTCCTACTTTTGTCTTATCACTATCCAAAGTGCAGCACCAATTACCAGGACAATGACCTAGGGCTTTTGTTCTTGAGAATCTTTCACTTTGAAAAGTCGAAAGTGATGAGCACCACTAAGCTAAGAGCAACAGAAAAAATTTCCTTCATTATTCATCATAAAGTAGAGAAATGGAGAATTTCCAACTTACTTTTTTAGTGTAGGAAAGGAAATCTATTATTATGAATTCACGTCACATTGGACTTAGTTCAAGATTATTCAAAACAAATAGTAAAATGTTAACTTGAGTCTGATTTTACCCTGCTCTCAAGGGCCCCATTGAAATCATTTTTTGGTTGGAAAACATTAATGTGATGGGCCAACAAAGTTCCTGTTCTCATCAACAAGGTGATTCACCGTGGGGTCTACAATGATTCACATGTAAGTCAAGTCTCCTCCATTATTTAAACTTTTAAAAAAATCTTGATAAATGGATTGCTTTGTTCACGTGATCGTACACTTTGTCAATAAATGTAGATTCCACCTCCATTGCAAAACATTTTTCATATCTAGGATAACATTCTTGTCCATTCCTATTAATTGATGAATATGAGATTTTGTTAATTTGAAAAGAAAGTCCATAGATTCATATTTCTTCAAGTTAACAAAAAAAGAAGAAGGAAAACCGATGTTTTTTTATAAGTATCATCAGTAATTGACAAGTTTAGTCAACCTCATAAATGAAGGTTAGTACATAGTCAGGGTACCTTCTTTTAATTGAAGGGCTCTACAAGTTTCAATAAATGTAATTTATTGTACCTTGGTCCCGTGAACTGCTATGCTAAGCTGTAATCCGTGCTGCCTGCCAAGCACGCAATGTTTGCAAAAGTCCATCTTCCAAATTTCATGCCCATACAAAAGACCCTACTTGCTGAAAATGTTCGTTCCTCTCTCAGACATGTGATGGAATTGTAGGAGCTGAGCCTATAATTGTCAGTCTCTAAAAGTAATGGAGATTGCTTTCCGCTTCCCCTCATGACCATTAGCACACTATGAAAAGCTTCAAAGTTTGAGGGTCTAAAATAAATTGACATCCTCAATAGATTAATATTCTGAAAATTAGTCCTTATGTCATGTCATGTGATATGTGAATTTAGAATTCATGATCCACTTCTCCCGGTCGAATTGGTAGTCCCACTTAACTCCTCCCCCTTTGGCCCTAGCAACATTTGTCTCGCTTCTCCAATCTCTCTACTTTCTTTTGCTATGGACAATTCACTTGCAATGTGTCCCTCTTTATGATAGTTGTAATATTTTAATGGCTTTTTCATTACTCTAAACTTCAATCTAGACTCGTCTTTGATAGTCATGCCCGACTCATGGCTTGAAAGTAGTATGTGAGATGCACATGCTTCGTGCTCGGCAAGGATTTGTTGATATCTAAATTTTGCCATTTTATTTATGACTCAATTGCATACAAAATTAGGAATTAGTCACTAAAAAAAAAATACAAAAAAAAAAAAAAGCAGAAAAACGCTTTAGGAATCGGGTCGGGCCGGATCCAGCTTTGGCCCGGCCGCGCCCGCTTCCTCTCCCCCCGCGGCCCAGGCCCGTTTTACCTCCCGCGGCCCAATCTCTTTTCCTTTTAAGCCCGCCCGCGCCCCTGCCTGTCTTCCTTGTCCCGTCTTCGCGCGCACTTCCGAGGAGGGGAGACAACAGCAGGACAGCAGCAGCACGCCAGAAAAGAAGCAGAGCAGAAAGCACACGGCACCGAGGGAGAAGAAAGAAAGCAGAAGAGAGAAACCGAGAAGGAGAGAGAGAGATAGAGAGAAAAGCGTGGAGAGTCTAGCAAGCCAGAGAAGGAGCGGGCCTAAGAGGAAAGCGAGCCTCGAGGGAGTGAGGGAGGCTCCGGGCTTTTGCCTTGGTCGAGAGAGAATCCGGGAGAGAGACCGAGGATGGAGAGCTAGCAGGAGGAGAGACGGGGAAGTAGAGAGAGTTTAGAGGGCCGAGAACAAGAGAGCCTTATCTAGCGACTCAGCCACAATCTACCACTCGCCAATCACCACATCCACAGCCAAAATTTCCTCGCTTCCGTTCTTGCGAGGCCCCAGCGCGTCGCCTTCTTTGCGCCGCGGACGCGTGGTGAAGAACGGCGGTACCCACGTTCTCGAGGACGCACACTCCCAGCATGGGGACTGGACCGACGGGGGAGCTGCCCAAAGACGCGGCCGCTCGGGGAGCGACGAGAAGAAGCCAGAGGGCTGACACATCGAGTTCTCCGTGGCGCAGAGGAGTTCCTGAGCTAGAGATCGGGAAGCAGGGAGCGCACAGATCTGGGCATGGATCGAGAGACACGAGAGAGTGGGAGCCTCAGCCCAACGCCGCCCACGCTGGGACCCATTTGACAGTCCCTTCCTGCCGACAATCCTCAAGCTGGACCAAGCCCCGTTCTCCTCGCGTTTGTTTCCGGGCTTGCCGGGCCGGGCTCGTGGCCGTTCGCCTACACGTGCTCCGGGCCCGTCGCTTTATATTTTGTTTCCATAGCCATTGTATGTCGTGCGGCGAGGCCCTGCACATTTTTGCTTTGTGTTCTTATTTTGGCAATACTCGAAACCGCTAGCCAGCTTAGTGGCAGCCGGCGACCCGTCGGGCCGGATTAACGACCGTCGCGGACAAGGATTCCGGTGCCTCAAAAATCTATTCCCTCCCCGAGGGTAGGTCACGACATGATTTGGCTAGCTAGTGCCTTTATTTGAGATTCAATTATCATTTCAAACCCGAGATAATATTTATTGGAATTTTTTTTAAGAAAACAACCGTGTTTCACCCTTTTATTCAAAAAAAAATTTTAAATTTGGATGACTCCACTCTCATATTCTTTTTTTTTTTCTAAAGAAAAATTTCTACTTAAAAAATCTCTTTTTGAATGGAAAAAGCATTCAAACTACGACAACCAACATTCTTTTCTCGACGAATGAAATGGGTTTTGGCATCATTTCAATCTATCAATGTGAAAGCAAAACTCACTTTTCCTAAAGCAAAAGTCGTTTGCTTTTTAATTTCTTTAATGTGCATTATTGAAGCAAAGTCTTTTTTTTATTGTTCTTGATGGTGCATTGTGTAACTAGTGCAATGATTTTCTTGATCAAGCTATAAATAAAAGCACTATGGAATTGTTTTTGGTCCCCCCAGAAGAAAAATAAAATCATACGTGAATCGCGTGGAAAGTTCTTTGCTTCCATAATGAAAGAGATTGTGTCCCATGCACATGAATTGAAAACAAAAAAGTGATTTTCACTTTAAAGTAGTCAAATCAATTCGCTATTGCTCTAATCATACTATGAAAAGTTGTGCATTGTGATCGTGAATCATGAGTAGTATTCCCCCATGGAAAGACATTATCAATGGGGTTTATATCGCGTGTGCATATCTAATAGAGTAATTATCTAAGATGTTCTTTTGTCAATGATTGAACTTCATCCATAAGAGAATTTGACCATTATTGGTTATGCTGATGAAAAGGGAATATGGAAAATGCGTAGAAAGAAATATTTGTAATTGTGCGTAAATGAAATAGAATTTAATCTCTTTTCTACATTTTGTTAGAATCCTATACAATATAAGTTGCTCATACTTGGTGCTAGGAATGGATACTGAATGAATCACTCTTATTAGGGATCATTTATAATGTGAGCGTACGAGCTTTAAAGTGCAATCCAAAATACATCATTCCCTAAATTTCAAAATAGGTACCCGTCTCACCTAATTAATTAGACTTGGTTTCGCTAAAGACTTGAGTAAATTACATCTTGGGTGAATAAACATAAATCAATAGGTGATTTGATTTGATTACGATAACATAGGAATATTGCATATAGAAAGTTTGTGGAATCAACAATAACTATTCTAAAACTTTCAACTGTTGTCGTAGGACATCGTTTAATATTTAAACGTTGTAACAAGAGCCACAATATACATGAAGCTAGTGGAACAACAAGAGGTGGCCCAAAGTCTAAATCTGTCAATTATACTGAACAGTCAACTTTGATGTATTGTTGTATGTCCAATGTAGATTTTTCCTATTCCCACCACTTCAGAGCTTTTATTAATATGGGTTGCCTTTAATATCTTCACTTTTGTACATTGGCAAGAGACCTTCTTTCTTCTGAACACCGAAAATGGGAAGATCAATGCTGCTCCTCCTCTGGTGTGCTTCCATCGCTTCTTTATTGGCTCGGGGATTGAAGCTGCTGGCTCTAGCCCAACAAAATCCAGGTCTCTCTCTCTCTCTCTCTCTCTCTCTCTCTCTCTCTCTCATTGAGGATAATTAGTTACCTGTAGAACATCCCGGCATATGCAAACATGAAATTTTATGTGGAGAAAGCCATCTGATAAAAACAAAAGAGAGAAGCAAAATGATAAACATGAAAAAGTTATAATTTGCAAGGTTTGATCTGTCGATCGCATTGATATGTGAACTAGCCCATGTCGCAGCTTAATTTCTTTTGTTTTTTTCTTCAAAGTTGATCGCAAGGGCACGCAATGGTGAATAGTAGGTTTGTTTACCCAATGACAGCACATGCAATAGATAAAAGAAAGAGAAGAAGCGGCAGAAAGGATAAGATTAAAAGGATGATCATAGGCATGGATAGGAAAAATGTTCATGCATCGTTTGTTCACAATGTATATATTATATATATGTCAAGATCAATCACACCTAATTTATTATAGTAGTTGAGGTACGATAAGAGATGACCGCTTCGATTCTCGAACTAGCTATATGGGCAAGTTTGAGAATATATCGACTATTTGGTTCTAATTTATCTCAATTTCAAGGTTTCATAAGCATCGATTGTGGGGCACCTAATTCATATCCTAATGGCAATCTCAAGATATATTATGAGACAAACAACGGATTTACAGATTCTGGAGAAAACAAGCAGATCGCCATAGAACACATCTACGAAGATTATCTGCAAATATCCAAAATTTAAGGAGCTTTCCGCATGGAATGAGGAACTGCTACACGCTAAAGCCTGATCGAGGCAAGAACAGCCTTTACTTGATCAAGGCCTCCTTTGGTATGGCAACTATGATGGAAAACGAAGTACCCATGTTCGACCTATATATAGACGTTAATCATTGGGCCACCATCAACAGCGATCGTTATATGTCCGAGGAGATTCTGTATGTCTCCCAAGCAGATTATATACAGGTGTGTCTTGTAATAGGGGAAGTGGAATACCTTTCATTTCAGCTCTGGAATTAAGAGTTTGAACAATAGCATTTATGAAACTGGATCTGGGTTCTTGGAGAAAATTTGGCGGCGTGACATGGTAGCAAGCCCTGAATCATATACAAGGTGAGTCGTTTTGAGAACACAAGTTAGCTTTCACGAGAGCAATTCCTTTTAGATAGGACACTTGTTCAAAATATACTAAACCTATTTTATATCGGCCAATTCAATTTTAAAGTTTTCAATTTGACTAATTTAGTTTTAAACATTTTTTTGCCAATGTAATCTAGGCCAATTTTGACTGGAAATATTATGAACACCAACTATTCTATATGACATAACAGCTTAATGTGGATGATTTTTTCTAACATGCGATTATAATTTTGAATTTTTTTTCTTTTTTTCCTTTACTTTTCTTTCATTTTTCCTTTTTGTTTCTTACTATTTCACTCTACCCTTTGCTTTTTTTCTTTGCTTGGTTTATTGCTACGCACTATGTAATAATTAAGATGATTAAGAATTCACTAATAATTTAATTTTTGGTGCATGAAAATTTTATGACTAAAACACAAAATTTTCTATGAGAATCTCTTAAGAATATACTCATTCAAGATTGAAAATGTTTGCATCTAATAATTTAGTTAATTCGTACATGAGTTTCAGATATAGGGTGTGATAATTTCTTATGTAACATTTTATCAAACCAAACAACTCTCTTTGTTGACAATCACTTTTTTCATTATAGGTAACATGTCATTCAAATAACCATTGTTTATATCTCCGACGCTTGTTGAACATGCTAAATATGAATTAATAACTCAATTCTCAATATTGATTACAGCAAACACGAGTGGATTGAACCAGCAGTTGCTAATTAAAGATCCACCTAATATGAGGTACTAATTCAATTTTAAAATATTGATTATAAAAAACACGAGTGAATTCAAGGAAAAGTTACTAAAGAAATTGTATTTATCGTACAGATCATTGAAGCAATATAGTTGCGATATTGCTATTCTTTTTTGCTTGGTTTATTGCTATGCACTATTTACTAATGAAGATGATAAAGAATTCACTAATAATTTAATTTTGGTGCATAACAATTTTATGACTAAAACACATAATTTTCTATGAGAATCTCTCAAGAGTATAGTCATTCATGATTGAAAATGTATGCATCTAATAATTTAGTTAATTCGTACATGAGTTTCAGATATAGGGTGTGATAATTTCGTAACATTTTATCAGACCAAACAACTCTCTTCATTGACAATCATTATTTTCATTATAGGTAACATGTCATTCAAATAACTAATGTTATATACCTTCACTGTCAAACGTGTCAAGCATTTTAATTAATAACCCAATTTTTAAAATATTGATTACAAAAACACCAGTGTATTGAACTAGAGTTGCTAATTAAAGATCCACCTAATGTCAGGTACTAATTCAATCTTAAAATATTGATTATAAAAAACATGAGTGAATTCAAGGAAAAGTTACTAAATAAAGAAATCCACTTAATATTTCAATACGCGGTCCACTTAATGATTCTAGAAAAGCACATGATGTCCCATATTTATCAGGTACAAGAGTCTGATTGATAGGAGTACAATAATCAAAGACTTACACACTTGCAATTTTGCAAGTTTATTGATTTCTCAGTGTATCAACTGTTTGTGAAAATTCCTCAACCAGGTACCCATTGGATGCTTATGATCGCATCTGGTGGGGCTATGATAATTTCTCCCAGCTTTCGCCCAGCACGGGAGCATCTGCCACGTCCTTGTCCAACAACAACGACGCGTACGAGGTTCCTGGGAAGTTCTTATGACGGCTGCAACCAGCCGTTATTCCTCCTTGAGTTATAGTTGGACACCACGGAAGTCATACGTTCTTCCAGGTAACTGGATCTTGTACTTCCATTTTGCCGAAACCCAAATTTTGCGGAGTGGCCAACAAAGGGAGTTCACGGTTTCCATCAATGGTAATCAATTCACGAAGAGTGTGACGCTCGAGTACTTAAAGCCAGTGACTGTAGTCTCCACGCCTGTTACCGGTTCCCAGATCAACATCTCGATCAGTCCCACATCAAACGAATCTACATATCCGCCAACCTCAATGCCATCGAGGTCTATAACATTGTTGGACTCCCAATCTACAAACAGCCGAAGATGATGGTATTTCCCTACTTCCACAAGTTTTTCTAGTGCTAATTCCAATGTTTGCTACCAGAAGTCTTCTAAAATGGACATGAACAATAAATTGGTTAAAAAGCGACTCATTACACATCTGATCATATTGGTTGAATTCAGTAAAAAGTACTGCCACATAAACTGGTCAACCTCCACTCCGTGTGTTCTCATATTCTTAAGGGGTCGACACAAATGCTAGACGGTTTTAGTGATTAACTGTTGCATTGATTTATGTTCATCTAACTCAATTTTAGGAAATGCTTCTTGCATAATCTAACTTGACTAGTTTCGTTTTGCATGGCTAATGAAAGTAAAACGTGATTAACAAAAATAAGGATTTGTTGATCAAATTGATGACTATATTGGATAAAGAGTACTCTTCAAGAACTGGAGATTATAATGCTTACTCTTCCTTAGAAACCTCATTTGCTCTTACAAGGCAATAATTTAGATTCACTTGCCTTGGTTGCTCCCATCAAGAGAATTGACGTTGGATTGGTTAAGTAATTATTGGTGGTGAGGTTTGGTAGGTAAAGATTGTGGTGACAGAAAGGTTGTAAGATAAGTTTACAAAATGTAAGGTGAAATTGAGCTTCAAGAAGCTTAATTTGAAAAATCTAAGAAGCATAAGATAAGAGTTTTCTTAATTTATCTCTAGAAGATGCAATTTTAATGGTTAATAGGTTACTCTTAAACTAGTTTTATCTTGAAAGTAAAAGGCTACATTTTGCTTGGCATACTTCATTTCTCAATTTTCACAACGTTACAATTTTTTAAAAAGAAATGATATTGTGGTATACACTACGTGAAAGCTATCAATGATACCAAGGCAACATATGGAGTGAATAAAGAGAGTTGGCAGTGATCCGTGCATCCCTAGCAACTATACATGGGATGGTTTGAATTGTAGTTATGGAAAACTTCCAAGGATTATCTCACCGTGAGTGCCTTTGAACTATTTCTTGAAGTATCATCCAGCAGTGAAATTCTAAAAGAACTCTCTCTCTCTCTCTCTCTCTCTCTCTCTCTCTCTCTCTCTCTCTCTCTCTCTCTCTCTCTCTCTCTCTCTCTCTCTCTCTATGTGAAGAAGTGAAGTTTTGTTCTCCCTGAAAAGTTGAAAGTTTGCTCCCCGCATGACTACATTGTCTTTCATCGTAAGTCTCCTTGCACTATTTCTTGTGATGATGCTGGTAACAGAAACTTCAAAAGAATTCTTCTTCTTAAAGGCTCGTCATTTTGTGGAAAATAATTTTCAGAAATATTTTCTAGATTTTCTTATTTTCATTTTACGAAAAATTAATTCCGTGGGAAAAAAGTTTTCCATGAAAGGAAAAAAGTTCCTAACTTGGGAAAATGTTTTCCACTTTTAAAAAGGAAAATATTTTCTTCAATTGATTTCTCTTATTCCACATTTCTACAAATCCTCACTTCCTCCCCCTTCTTCTTGTTCTTTTCTTTTTTATTCGAATTATTTTTTTCATTTTCATTTTCATTTTCAATTCAAATTATTTCGATTTTCTTTTTCTATTTTTTTTTTTCTTTTCCTTGTTTCCCAACTTTTTTTTCTTTGTTATTAGCCGGCCACAGTGACGGCTTTTAATTAGCCATATAAAAACCTTGAGCTCACCAATTGAGTGTCTTTGCTCGCAATTTGTTGACCAATAAAAAATGCTCGCCGATTTTTTGAGCCGACTTCACATGTAGTGTCTGTGTCATCCATCGAAGCTCCCATGTGCTCATAATTAAAATTTGAGGCTCGATTGTGGAAGATCAATCTACCATCATAAAAAATTTTAAAATTGATAAAGAAAGAAGAAGATAGAAAATAAAGAAAAGAAAAATAAAAATGAAAATAAAAATGAAAAAATAATTGGATAATCAAGTTCACAAAAGGAGATGAAAAAAGAATTAAGAAAAAACAAAGACGTAGAAGAAAAATTGTTTCTTCATTTTGTATTGTAATTTCTGTACAACATCCTGTATTTAATTACAAAAATATAAAATTAATAAAAAGGAAATTAGATATTCTCCTATCTTTCTAATCCTAAAATAAACTTGATTCCCTATTGATACAAATCTATTAAATCATATCTTCCAACACTCCCCTCAAGCTGGAGGCTTGTATATGTCCAAGACGTCTAACTTGTTTAGAAGATATGTATGTTGTCTTTGATAAAGAGGTTTAGTGAATATATCCGTGGGTTGCTTCAAGTTCGATTCCTCTTGTCTCGACAATTCCTTCTCGAATCTTTTCTTGAGTAAAATGACAATCGACTTCTATATGCTTGGTCATCTCATGTAGTATAGGATTTGCTGCAAGTTTGAGTGTTGAATCATTGTCACAAAAGAGTAAAGTCGGTCCTTTAACTTGTGCCCCGAGATCCAGAAGCAGACCCCTTAACCAAACAATTTCACAAACAGTCCTGGCCATAGATCGGTATTCGACTTCAACTGAAGATAAGGACATAGTAGACTACTTCTTTGTCTTTCATGAAAGTAATGATTCCCTGAATTTGATAGAGAAACCGGTGATAGATCTCATACTTATAGGACATGTAGCATAGTCTGCATCGCAATAGGCCGTCATTTCCATGTTGCACTTTCGAGAAAGTAGTATTCCTAAGCCTGGACACGTCTTCAAGTATCTCACAATTTTCAAGGTTGCATTCATGTGAGATTGCTTTGACTCGTGCATAAATTGACTAAGAGTCCGCACTACATAGCAAATGTCCGGCCTACTCATGGTGAGATATATAAGTTTCCCTACGAGTTTCATGATATCCCGAGGGATCTTTTAATAATGGATCATCGAAGGAGAAGATATGCCAATATCATAGTCGATGGAAGTCACGTAGTTTGTCATTTTGCTTGATAGGAATAACCGATGGTCCGCAGCCCGAAAGTCCCGTTTATGATATGATCTCCATTACAAATTTCCACCGGGCTTGCTGGAGATTCCCTGATCCGAACGAGCTATTTCAATCCCAAGAAAATACTAGGTGGCCCTAAGTCTTTACTATGAAAAGTGGAATGCAGATACTCTTTGAGTTTCTTCAGAATCATCATTTTCCATGATAAGTATGTCATCAACATAGATCACCAAATAAATAGATGACATGCTTTTCACCCGTGAATAAGACATAGTCATATTTGGACTGTTTGAACCAAGCGGCAACAAGTGCATTGGTGAACTTGGCGTACCATTGTCGAAAGCTTGCTTTTAATCCATAAAGAGATTTGCGAAGACGCATATACCTTAGACTCCCCCCTGTCTCCATAATCCTAGTGGAAGCTCCATGTATATTTCTTCGCCGATCACCATGCAAGAAGACATTATGGACATCCATTTGATGTAGTGGCTACACGAAAAGCAGCAATAGATAAAAAAGTACGAACCGTGACATCTCATTATAGGCGAAAATGTTTCATGGTAGTTGAAACCTTTCACCGTGTAAAGCCTTTGGCCACCAACCGGGCTTTGACGATTCTACAAAGCCATCTGCTCTATATTTAATCTTGTAAACCCACTTATATCCAATTGGTTTGCGATGAGCAGGCAATGGTATGATATCCCAAGTATGATTTTCTATCAAAGTATGTAACTCAGCCTCCATGGCCTTTTGCCAATGAGGATCATCTTTGGCCTAATTATAACTAGAAGGTTCTTGTTCTTCATAAGTACGGCTTATACAACATAGGTGTTCTAGCGATAATCTATCAAAGGAAATAAGACGAGATAGGTAACGAGTACCCGATGATCTTTAAGAACCGCATACATATTCTCGTCCCAAGTAGGTGGACGAGTAGCTCGACTAGAGCGTCCGCGTGGCTCATGTTGTGTCAAGGATGATTCTTCAATAATTCTTGCTTTTGAAATATCCCTCAACTATGCTGGTTCTTCTAGTGCCGGTCTTCTGGCAGAGGCTTCTCAATGGAATCTTCGATAGCACTATCAACAGTGCATTGGAGGCAATATATCAGCCTGGTTTTGGAGGGGAAGTAACAATGAATGTTCCTCCGGTAAGATAAATCCTCTTTCGATAAGAATTGCCTATTCGTTGTCTTCATCTTCAGATAAGGAAGTTAATTTTGAAAATTGAAAACATCTTCATGAAAATACAACATCCTTGCTTACAAAGAAATCTCTTGTAGATGGTCCGTAGCTTCATATCCCTTTTGCAAGGTTGGATAGCCCATGAATATGCATTGTCTAGCACAAGGTGCCATCTTATTTCTATGTCCTACTATAGTCACATAACATAGACACCCAAAGATTCTGTGATGACTCGATCCGGTTTCCTTCCATATAATAGCTCAAAAGGTGCCTTTCCTTTTAGAATATAAGCAGCAAGTAAGCGATTGATCGTGTATACTAATGTGACCACACAATCTCCCCAAAATTTTTCAGGAATAGACACTTGGAATTTAAGTGCACGTGCTACTTCTAAGAGATGACGTATGCTTTCTCTCAACAACTCCATTTTGCTATGGTGTATAGGTACAAGAACTCTCATGTAAGATTCCATTTAGAAAAAATAAAAAGCACATTCAGCATTGAAAAACTCTTTTCCATTATCAATGCGTATTCGACGGATTGGTTTTGGAAATTGAGTTTTGGATAAGGGAAAGGAAGGTCTTTAGATGAGAAAAGACCTGATTTTTGGATTGCATAAGAAATATACATGTTGCACGAGAGTAATCATCCACCATTGTGGGAAAGAACTGAGACCCATCATGATTCAAAGTATGATAAGGTTCCCAAACATCAACATGAATTAGAGAAAATGTCATCTATTCGAGAAGTGCTATTTTGGAAAGGGGCACGTGTTTGCTTTGCCATGAGACAAATGTGACATTTAGGACAAGGAAATGATGCAATCGTGACCCAATATTTTATGATTAAGAAAATTTATATCATTGCGTATCGTTATAAAATGATTTATTGAACTCAACAGAGGTAATTTAAAGAGATGCGGAAATTCCACCCAAAAATACAGCTCTTGATTGACTCTACCCAAGCCCATCGCTTGCCAGTCAAAATGGCCTAAAAGAAACATTTATCGAGTGGAAAAGAATGTGACATGAATTTTTCTTCACAAGCTCGAACAACCGAGATTAGATTGAAGTGGAAATTGGGAACATAAAGCACATTTCAAGAGTAATAAGGGAACTAAGATTCATAGTGCCACCATGGTGACTTTTGTGGTATTCCCATTTGGAAGTTATACCGATATGGGGAAAGATAATTGCATAATGTCTAAAGGAAAACCTCATCACAGACTATGTGGTCCCTAGCACCCGAATCAATAATCCATGCATTCTTCGAAATTGAGTTCATCAAACAGTAAAATGTACTTGTGAAGCTTCCACCCTTATCAATGGCATCCAATTTCTTCAATGCTTCCATCAGCTCGTGATATTGTTCATGGGTAATTGATTTTCCCATTAGTTGGCCCGATACCTGAAAAACTGAGGAAAATTTCCCCTTTTCCTTTTCTCCTGGTTTCCCATGCAATTTCTTGCAATTTTCAATTATATGGTGCGAGCGTTTACAATAATCACAATACATTTTACCTTTTCCTTTTGGCCCATTATTTTTCGGCAGCCGATGAAGGCCCGATTGTGGGCTGAAAAGCTTGGGCCAAAATGGGCCCATATGGACCGTCGATCCGTGCGAAAAATGACCGCGCGAGCCATCCGACCCATGGAAGTTTGCTAATCATGGGCTGTCCAATCCAGTTAGATGGATGCCGCATGAGCCGTTGGATCCAGTCGCTCCCTGGAAGAAGCATGATCCGTCCAATTGCTGGAAGTGATCTCCACCGTTTATTGCCTTCTTTGAAAATGACCTAGGGTTTTCGTTCTCAAAGAACCCTAGATCCGCCTCTTTTCTCCTCGTGTTCTTTTGCGAGGAGTGGAATTGGCTCATTGTCGCTAGGATCATTCCATCTCCTCCCTTGCCATGGTATGTCGTCCTTTGTTAGCTCTCTTAACTTGTATGGCGAGTTGATAGATACGGCCGAGACTTGGCATGGGCTCCATGGTCGGAGATTTGAGAACGAAACGATAGGTAGGTTTCGTTGAGGATGAGGAGAAACCTGCGTCGCCTTCTCTCCTTTCTCGCATTTTCTTATATTGCCGTTGAATGTGGTTGGGCCAGTCGAACTTTTCCTTGACTACCTCTAATTCATTCCACGCCGAGAGCTTGTTGTATACCGTTTGTCAGCGACGGCCATGTTCTCCCGTTTCAAATTTGAGATCTGTTATGTTAAGAGAAAAGATTTTAACTTGATTAAGTTTTCCATACATTTCTTTTATGTTTTCCCACATTTTCTTCAAGTCCTCCGTTGAGGGAAATTCGGCCGTGACATCGGGTGTGATGCAATTTCCAGTCCAGGTCCTGACCAATTGGTTGCATCTCCTCCAAAGCTGTGTCATTCGCTTGTTGGATGGAATCGGGAACATTTTGTTGATGAAAACTTCTTTATCTTTCGTTACTAGTGCCCATCGAAATTCGCGCACCAACTTGAATAATTGTCTGCACCCATTAGTTGCTAACGATGATTTTTAGCTCGTTTCGTCGCCGTTTATTATATAAAAGGGATCGGCGGGTTCCGGCTTGCCACTGGCGGCGAGGATTTGATACGGAAAGAAACTCAAAAGTGCAGAATTCGGGTAGGGATTTGTGCTTTGTCCCGAACCGCCAACCCAAATCCGTGATCTGTATTGTGAAAACTCGGGTAGGGATTCGCTCCCATACCTAGTCCCGCCGACTCGCTTATCTAGTCCAAAGGCCGATGGTTGGATTTGCCCCCATCGTTGGTTGGTAGACCTCCATTAGCTCGTGCGCTACTTTGGTAGCTAGGCGATGATGCATTGGAGATCGGCCCATGGTACCATGGATACGGCATCTATTGGTAAGGGTAGCCCATGAAGGGTTGCCCCAGATTAGCTTGAGCCTACTACTACCAATGCACGTGTTGAGGTTGAGTCTAGATCTGGCTTTCTTGTTGTTTTGATGCTGGAATCACAACGAACGAATCTTGGTTTCCCAAGGTTTGTAGTGATGCTTCTCCGTTGATTGGTCGACGGAGTTGAGGTAAGGTCTTGCGGCTTTGCCATGGTTAATAGAAAATTGATTCCTCTGGCAACTTTTTTTGCAGATGAGGTTCCTCACTTAGGCAATCAAAGCTTTGATTCCTATGGCAACACTTCTCTGGAATTTGGAGTTCCTTGTGAGGTAATCGGAGCGGAAGCAAAATTTAGTTCGCAAACCTACGATGGCTCGATACCATGTCACAAAAGGAGATGAAGAAGAAGAAGGTCTTCTAGATTCGTGAGGAAAATAGAAGACATAGAAGAAAATTTGTTTCTTCATTATGTATTGTAATTTTTGTACAACATCCTGTATTTAATTACAAAGAAAGAATTAATAAAAGGAAATTAGTGTGAAAGCTAGTATGAGCACCTAGAGGGGGTGAATAGGTGTGAAAACAAATTTTGGCAAGAGTAAATATTATAATTTTACTTTTGAACTGAATCTATTTAACAATAGATTATGAAATGGAAATTAAACTCTAACAAATAATGTTATGATCAAAGTAAAGAGCTTAGGGAAGAGAATAAGAATACAAAGTTTATAGTGGTTCGGCTTGATCCAAGTCTACGTCCACTCTTCCACACTGACAGCTCACCGACTGAATTTCACTAAGAATCAAAAGAGTTGTTACAAGATAGCTCTTCCTTAATTCCACAAGCAGTAGAGACTCGCTACATTTCCTCAAGGTCTCACAAATATAAACGCTTTTTGAGTACAAGTTTTCGCTCAACAATTAACAAAGAACAAGGAGCTTCGACTTTGGAATTCTTCTATCGCGCATACACTCAAATAACTAGAACGACTTCCTTATATACTCCTCCATGCCTTCATACCCGTTGGCATTTACCAAAGGAGTTCTTCCAATCTACCCGTTGGACAAAATCAATTAGGAAGATTTCAAGTTATTTAAGGAATATGACGATAGCCCACCAATCCTACTCGCTCATACAATCAGGATCTAGGTTTCCATAAGTAGAACCTTTCAAGTATGCTTTGCCAATCAATGGATCTAAATTACCTGAATTGAAATCAAAACGAATAACAAATTCCAAGATACTATCTCCAGTCAAGAGATCTTCTTCACGATAGAATCAAATCCTTAACAAGATACTCGCTCGGATAAGTCTTCTTCGACGGTCTAGAAACTGTCAATAAGGATAGACTTTGAATCTTGAGTCGGCGAGTTTGGCGATCTTCAGACTTTGACTAAAGAGTCCGTTGTCTTCGCACTAATCGATGGAAATGTTTTGTCATCTTCAAAACATACAATGAAGTTTTTCTCTAACAATTAGATATTCTCCTATCTTTCTAATCCAAAAATAAACTCGATTCCCTATTGATACAAATCTACTAAATCGTATCTTCCAACAGGAAGGAATCGTCGTTAGGATTGTAGAAAAGGAGGAGTGGCTCCTAGGGGTGGTGCTGGTGCAAGACTTGCGGGTGTTTAGTGTATATGTGCTTACAATGCGACAATGATTGAGTTTAAGGCAAAACCCCATATAGTTTTAATGTGCCTCTTGAACTTAGTCTCTCACCAAAAATGTGACCTTTGTATAGAGTAGCAAGAATAAGCGGACCTAAAGCAATCGATGTACCTTCGGCAAGACTAGAAGCAACAACGGGGAGGTCTTGAGATACTTGGAAAGCCGAATAAAAGATGTAATTGGAAAGCTAGAAGAGCAAAAAAAAAAAAAAAAAAAAAAAAAACGGGACATCGTCATCGAGAGACTCGAGGAGTTCAGGAGGACCAACATCTCCGATGCAAAATGTACCCGGAGGAAGAAAACCAACTATAGCATAAGCATCCTAAGAGTGATCGACACAACACCCCATGGGAAAAGAAACAGCTTGGTTGATGGAGACCAAAAATTGATGGCAACACCCAAAAGACCTAGGTTTAAATCCCAGCTGAAACCACTAAATTGGAGAGCAAAGTGTTGATGTTGGCCTTTTCCCAAATAGATTGGAACACCGGACTTCATCCTTGAATACCATATGTAGAAATCAATTTCAAATGAAGGGAAACCCTTGAATCTTGAATGCTTACTAATCCAAACATCTACTATAGAAGATCTCCTCGGATGGGAAAAATTCTCCACTCCTTCGAGGAAAACAAGTTATAAGCGATGTAGGCATTTGAAAATGATTTTAAGACAAGGATCGAGGACAATTGCATCGGGATAATTAGCAATCACATTCAAAACATCAAGATAGCAATTTTTGTGATGCTCATCTTCTCGTAAACCGTCAAACTTAACGATATAGTTTGCGGAGAATAACTGGTGTGAAAGCTAGTATGAGCACCTAGAGGTGGGGTGAAAGCTAGTATGAGCACCTAGAGGTGGGGTGAATAGGTGTAAAAACAATTTCTCGAGATAAGTGTGCAGCACTAATCAACAATAGATTATGAAAAGGAAATTTGTTTCTTGTAAACAAAACGAGTTATGATCAAAGTAAAAGAGCGTAGATAAGAGATTATGAACACAGAGATTATAGTGGTTCGGCTTAATCCAAGCCTACGTCCACTCTTCCGCACCGACAAATTCACCGGCTGGATTTCACTATGAACAAAAGAGTTGTTAAAAAAGCTCTTTCTGATTCCACAAAGGTAGAGACTCTGCTACACTTCCTCAAGATCTCTCAAAGATATAAACTCTTTTTTGCATACAAGATTTCACTCAACAGTTTAATTGACAATGAACAAGGAGCTTCAGACTTTGGAATTCTTCTATCGTGTACACACTTGAACAATTGGAATGTCTTCCTTATATGCTCCTTTATGCCATCACACCCGTTGGCACTTACCAAAGGAATTCTTCCAATCTACCCGTTGGACAGAATCAATTAGGAAGATTTTCGAGCTATTTAAGGAACATGATGATAGCCCATCAATCATGCTCGTCCATACAATTAGGATTTAAGGGGGTGCATGACAAACCAGAATTTCTGTTCCAGAAACAATTTTTCTATTCCGGCACTGCTTTCTCGAATAGAAATCCGCTTGATAAACCTATTCCGTTTTTCTATTTCGAATAGATTTTTGCCTCGAGAAATAGATTTTGATCGGAAATCGAGAAATAGAAATTTTCTACTTCTTTATTTCAAAACACAAATCAGAAATAATTTCTTCATGAAATTTTCTACTAAGATGAATATGCTTAGAAAAAATATTGCCAATAAGATGGCAAGAGATCATAATATGCCGGAGATTCCATGAGATCGTGTTTTCAACTTTTGTAATGTATTTCTATTATTTTGTATTTGGGGATTCCCAATCTTTGCTTTTGTAATGTGATACTGTATTTGATGATTCCTATCTCAATTCTTGTAATGTGATATTCTACTTGAGGATTTCCCTTATTTGTAATGGTCATTTATGACAAGCTCTATTACACTTTGTAAAATTCGCCGATTTTGTAAAATTTGCCGCAAATTGCTCAATACACTTCTTTGTGTTTCTTTCTAAAACGATTGCTCGATATCGTAAACCGTGGCGGTGATCGAGATAACACACTAGCATGAAGGGGATTAGAATATGGTTGCCCACCTTCATTCTACTAGAGTTTTGGGAACCTTCTATCATGCTCAAAAGTAATGCATATTGATTTCTTTTTTCTATTGTATGGAGACTATTGATAAGTATATTATTTGACCATAATTGCCTATCTAGGTGGATGCTAAAGAATTTTGTGTGAAAATTTAGAAAATTTGATAGAACAACTCTTACTTTGTATTTTTTTTTTCAAAAAGGGAGACTTTTACTTTAAAAAAAAAAAAAAAAAAAACTCTTACTTTGTATTTGGGTCAATGGGTTCATAAGCATATGAAATTTGTAAGAATGGGCATCTCATTTGCTCCAAAAAAAAGAAACTTTTGTTTTAAGAAATAGAAATTTTATACTATTATCAAACAAATTTTTATTTCTGAAACAAAAATTTTGTATCGTTATCAAACAGATTTTTTTGCTCGTAAACTCGTCTAGAAATAGAAATAGAAAATCTATTTCTCGTTCCAAAACTATTCTGGAACAGAATGGTTGTCATGCGCCCTAAGGCCCCGTTTGGTAACCATCCAAACAGGGCCAAATTTTGATTCTTTGTTCCCCGAGACCGGTTTCGGCCTAGAATCGTGTTTGGTAAAATTTTTGTTCCTGTGAACAGATTGGGAATAGAATCAAGAACAAAAAAAGTTGATTCTGTTCCGGGAACGAATTTGAGAATCAAAACCAATAAATTTTCTTCTTCCCTTCGGCCATCTCGCGACCACCCACCACTGTCGCCAGGCCGGCCCAGCGCCGCCCTCCGCTGCCGCCACCGCTCGCCACCGCGCCGCCGGCCCGCGGGCTCGCCCGAGGCTTGCCCCGGCCATCGGCGAGGCTCGGTACTCCCCGCATCCGGCGAGGCCGAGCCTCACCGGCGCGAGCGGGCCTCGCGGGGCTGGCGAGGCCCGCCGGTCCGGGAGGCCGAGCCTCGCCGGGAGGCTCGACTCGGGCAGGGCGAGCCTCGCGACACCCAGCCCCACCGGTGGCCAGGCGAGGCTCGCCCAGCCCCGCCGATGGCCTGGTAGGCCTCGCCCAACCCCGACGAGGTCGGCCTCGCCAGATCTAGCGAGGCCAAGCCTCGGCGGGGCTAAGCGAGCTCGCCCGTCGGCTGCCGCCGGCGGCCGAGGGGGCCGGCGACGCGAGGGCCGGCGACGCCCTGAGTTGCCGGCCTACTGCCTACTCTGGCCGCCAGTCCTAAGAATCGGCGAAGAAGAAGAAGAAGATGAGAAGAAAAAGGAAAAAAAAAAGAAAAAAAAGGAAAATGAAAAGAAAAAAATGAAAAAATGAAAAAAAGAAAAGAAAATAAAGGAAAAAAGTAAAAATATTATTTAAAAATTAAAAGAAATTGATTTGGAACAGAATTAATGAACACGGTACCAAATGCAATTATATTCTAGAATCAGAAATTTTGGACGGTTGCAAACGGCTTAAAATGCTTAGAATCGATCTCGGGAACAATAAAAAGAATCGGTTCGATCGGGACCGCCCCGGAACAGACCGTTACCAAACGCGCCCTAAGTTTTTATAAGTAGAACCTTCCAAGTATACTTCGCCAATCAACGAATCCAAAATCCCCGAATCTATCTTGATTTGAATAATGGATTCGACATGCTATATCCAAATCTTCTTTAGTCGACAAAATCAAATCCTTAATGAAATACTTCGTTCGGATAAGCCTTCTTCGATAGTCTTAGAAACTCAATGAGGATAGACTTTAAGTCTTGAGTCTAGCAGTCCCGCAGGTCTTCGACTTTGGTAGTAGAGTCTACAAGTCTTCGATCTAGATCGATGGAAACGTTTATCAACTTCAAAATACTCAAGGAAGTTTTCTCCAACAACTAGGGAGGATCAGGAGCCATAGAGAACAGTGAAGCTTAAGACGTTAACTCAAAGGCCAGGGACTTTTCGACCAGACAAAGGATCTAGGGCTCAAGGTTGAAGATCAATGGAGTATAAAAATCATATCTTTTTATGAATATATACTTTCTCAGAATAGATGGCAATTCAAAGGACAGTGATTCAAAAAGATGCAATCCATAATGATGACAATCCATGGGCCGAGTCAAACAAGACATGTTAGGAAGCGTCAGAGGGACAATACGCATCCCGGCACTGGTCATAGAATAGACATGGATGCCTAAGGTATTCTTTAAAATAAATTAAAATGACCTATTAAATCTTTTAAAATGGGCATATATTTACTAAAAAATGACCAAACTATCGATATGAGAAGACACATTATTAGAACGTGAAAAACTAATGAGAAGGTGACCCATTGTTGACAACTAAAATTGGCATCAATGTTGGCACATATTGATTGTCACCAGCCGATTGATGACCTACAACAACGTTTGGTCGAAGACAATTGATATCAATAAGTGGCCAAAATGTTATGGAGAAAATGAATTCATAGGAAGCATCAAGATATGGTTAATGGATCAAAGTTATTGAGAAGTAAAGTAATCGAGATCATGGAGTAATTGGTATGCATCTATTTTAGGAATAACAACAAAGAAAAAGGATTATGGTATCATGAGAACATTGGCACAAGACTTTCTCAAGGAACTGCTCGAACAATTATGACACAACCATTATAAATATCATTGACTAACGGAAAATTTCTTTGATAGTCCTCATCAAATACTAAATTTTTAATTTTTAGATTGATGTGTGCGAACTCACATTAAATATTTTTACTAATAAATAATTATGCAACTAATGGAAGCAGATGTGGGCTTGGCATAAACTGGCGGAGATTCAAGACAAAACCGAAGTCTCCTCATCGATTATTTTTATTTTTTATAATTAAATGTGGCATGAGACAAGCATATGGTACATTCTCACCAAATGGTCTTCCTTTATTTAAGAAGACGACTAATATCTCTTGGTTTTGACCAAATGGCTCAATCCACAATCTGCCATTGCACGGTTGTGTGGTTTAAGAGAAACGAAGGTAGAGAAGCGTCAGATATGGCGGGCTGGAATTGAGAAATGTTTTTCCCCATCAGTGGTAGGTCACCATCAAGATTCAAGACTCAGCAACAGAAGCGTCAGATATGGCGGGCTGGAATAGAAGGAACGTGGTGCGACACTTCTAACATGTTTAGATTCTTCAGCAATGACCCTTTCATCACGATCCTCCGTGAACTGCCACGCCCACTTTCGGTCCTCGACAGTCGGCCATATGTCTATACTGATGAACTGCGTCGCCCTTGCCGGTGGTCGCGTCATTCGACCCTCTTGGCGACCTCCTAGCAAGCGCGTGAGTGAGGCATGAGCACTTTAACATACACCATAAACCCTAGTCCTAGTCGATATCATGACCTCTAGTTCCTAATTGAAGAAGTTTAAGATGGAAGAAAATATAACAATCAAGTATTTCATATTTTAGTATTACCAATATGGACTATTGATATGGATCAAGACATCGTAATTCTTCTGTCATTGAGAAATGTTTTTCCCATCAGTGGTAGGTCACCATCAAGATTCAAGACTCAGCAACAGAAGCGTCAGTTATGGCGGGCTGGAATAGAAGGAACGTGGTGCGACACTTCTAACATGTTTAGATTTCTCAAGAACTCTCCAGTCCACCCAGAATGGGACAAAAACAGAAAAATGACACCTAGATAGGGAAAATATTGTCCAAAACAACAAGCTACGACTCCATGCCCTAATGAAGGATACATAAAAGCCTTATGAAGTATGCATTCGGTAAAAGTCCATAAAGAAAACGACAAGAAAGCACTAGGTTTAGCTGCTGACGCCATAGATAATTCACTCAGACGCTTCTCTGACCTCGTCCACGAAGGCCCTAAGGTTCTTGTCGGAAGACCCACCTTCCTTCGCAGCCTCCTCGCCAAATCCCTAAATTTCTGGGCATTCCTTCTCATCTCATCTCCCTCCTTTTCATCTCCCATCACCAGCTCCAAGCACCTCCTCATCTCGCCGCTCTCCACCAGGCCTTGCTCGTTGGGCGTCACCTTCACCCCGGTCCTCCACACGTCCGTGACGAGCTTCGCGTTCGTCTGCTGATCACCCCACTGCGGGAACGCCACCACGGGCACCCCGCAGACCAAGCTCTCTGATGTGGAGTTCCATCTGCAGTGCGTCACGAAGCACCCCACCGAATGGTGCGACAGGACCTCCACTTGCGAGCACCACGGCACTATCATCCCTAGATTTTCCAGTTCTTCTTCGCAGCTCAATCTATCCTCGTCTCTCTCTTCTTTCCCGCTTGTCCGGATGACCCACAAGAATGGCCGGCCAGCCTCTACAAGCGCTCGTGCCGTTTCCTCCTTCTGTGGCTTCGATAGCACGGAGATGCTCCCAAACGACAGGTAGATCACTGACGCCTTTGGCCTCGTGTCCAGCCACTCGATGTAGCCGCTTGAGCTCTTGAAGAGGTCGCCTCCGAAAGAAGTGTCCGATGGATCTTGCCCGTCCAAAAATGCGGACGGGATCAGCGGCCCGATCCCAATCACCTTAAACTTATCGATAGCCCGTATGGCGTCTGGTTCCAGCGCATTGAAGGTGTTTGCCAGCACCCTTGGATTGGCCTCCTCAAGTAGTATCTCGAAATGACGCTGGAAAAGGGGGAGGGTGAAGTTGTACTCATCTTTAGAATTGCAAAATGAGGGTATATCGCTGGCCGTGAGAGGCGGCAACCCAGGCAATTGGATTGGCAGCGAAGGATTGTCGCCCGTGCTTCGAATAAGATCCCCGTAGCCATGGAAGTAATAATAGTAGAAGTCCAAAACAGTGGCCGGTTGAATCCAAACAAGCGTCGAAGGAATACCATGAGAACGAGCGACATCAGCAACCCACGGAAGGACGGTGGTGTAGAATACACCCAATAATCGCAGACCATTCTCAAGGTTCGAGGCGATGAGATCGCTTAAAGTCTCCGATCCTCGTCGCTTGAGGTCGTCCATGTATACCTCGATATCTTGCCCTTCTTTGACACCTTCGTCGTAGCCATCAGAGAAGCTGGCGAAGGATAGCCCCTCGGGAGGAGATTTCAACTCGGCCATGCGGAGGTGGGCGCGAATGGCAGTGGCGAAGGTCACGTGAGCGCCAACACGCACCAGACGCTTGGCGAATTGGAGGGACGGGTTTATGTGGCCCCGGCCGGGAAGGTCACGAGGAGGAAGTGCGGAGGTGCCATGGACGAGGATCGAAGAAATTCTTTGGAAATAGTAAGGACGCCGAGGCAGCACTCGACAGGAGATATGCGGTATGTGGATGGGAGAGGATCAACGAGGAGATTAAGTTGGAGACTGTCCGTTATAAATAAGGACGTCTCTGAAACTATTACGTCTCGACAGGAGACACGCTATATGTGGATGGGAGAGGATTAACGAGGAGATTAAGGGTGCGTTTGTTTATGTTTTTTTTTCTTTTTTCTTGTCATGAACACAATTTCTTTTTTTTTTTGTTCCGGAGAACAAAAAAGATAAAAAATGTGTTTATTTACGTTTTTGTTCCCCAGACTTGTTTTTGTTCCAAAGAACAAATTTGGAATAGAAATAAGAAACAAGAAAAAACTTGTTTCTTTTGTTTATTCTGCTTTCGTGCCCTTTGTCATGAAAGTGCTAATATGAACACTTAGAGGGGTGAATAGGTGTTTACAATAAATCTTAGCAAATAAATGCGGAATAAAATAAATTTCGAATAAAGTATGAATAATAATCAGACTTTGAAACTGAGTCTAAAGAATAACAGACTTTGAGCAAATTCATATTTTAACAATTAAATAGAACTACGAATAAAATAAAGAAGTTCGGGGAAGAGAATAAGAATACATAATTTATAGTGGTTCAGCTTAGATCAAGCCTATGTTTACTCTCCCACGCTAACAGCCTCCTGCCTAGATTCCGCTATGCGATCAACAAGATATTACAACTTTGAGTGTAAACACTCGGGAAGATCACACTATTTCACTAAGTCACTATTTTGGTATTTCTCTCACAATCACAAACGTTTAAGCTCACAAGAGACAAGTGTATGATCGAAGGTCGCTCAGATTTTGGAATTATAAATTCTATGCTCCGTCTCTTACTTATTCTTTGATCCTTGGTTTTCTTAAATATTCATTTACTTCCAAACTAGTCGTTGGACAATATCTCAAGGATTGCCTTCCAATCTATCCATTGGACAAATCTGTATCTAGAAAATTTGATAGCTGTTGAGTGACAAAAGTATAATAAAAAATTGATTCTGATTGCCCATACAAACAGAATCTCAGTTTTCATAAGTAGAGCTTTTTCATTTAGAAAGTTCTTGTCTTCAAAATCTAATTGTCAATCAATTAGATTGAATTAATCAAATCTATTTTGATGTGAAATTCAAACTAGATCATTAAATGCTTATATGTTTGGGGCTTGTGTTACGTTCTATCAAATTGTCTCGTTCGAATCTCGTTACGTCCGAACTTGTGTCCCTGTTCTAGATGTAAAATCTGAGGGTGTTCAAACTAAAGTAGAGTCTAAACATATTTTGCTTCGAACATATTTAGCCTTAAGGTCTGGACATAATCTGAATAAGTTCAACTTCATGTCTTTTGGTTCTTCCAAGTATAGACTTTGATAATATTTTTTACACGTTCTATCATATGCATAGTCTATTACTTAACCATTAAACACGTTAATAGTCTTTGATTTATTTTGTCATCTTTAAAACATCATAAGGAATTTCCTTAATAATCTCCCCTTTTTTTATGATGACAAAACAATCTCTGAATATGTAGATGTGTAAATATGCTTTTAATAGATTAGGACAATCTTAAAGAATAATGTAATTCAATATAGCAAATAGATTGAGCATGTAATTATATATGTAAAGATAATCGCAGCTCAATAAATAATATCAATCAATCAACACATATGCATATTTATATTCTCTCCCCCGCTTTGTCATAATCAAAAAATGATAATAATAGAAATAGTATCACATATAGAATATGAAACGAAAATAAATATGTCTTGCACAATTTCCAAAAAAAAAAAAAAAAAGCTTTTACAAAGTAAGTCAAATATTAAAGATATGCAATATAGCTCACTTCGATCATAAATATCAAATAAAAATCACGGATGCATTATAAAATTCATTTACTCTTTTTGTCATAATAAAATGATAATATCAATTAGAGATTTGTTAATGACAAAATGTAATAAAAGATGCACTTACCGGATTTCTTTTTTTCAATTTTAACAAATTCTGACACATTTACATTTTCCTTTCTTGCATAATAATCAATATCATGTTCGACTCAAAAATATTTTTCCATAATTGATCAACGCCCCCTCAATTTGTTGCCTTTTTGAGATGATCACGATTCTTTCCTTTCTCTTGGATTCGCTTTCTCCTTTCATACGACACATAAGGGATTTCCTCAATAATTTGCAAAAACTTTGCATAAGGAAGAGAATTTTTGAGCCTCCAAAAATAGTATATAATCTCCACAATTTTCAATCAAGTTTTCCAAAATCCATATGAAGGATTCTTTTTGCCACTTGCAAATTCTTGTATAATAGATAACAATCTCTGCAAAAATATCACGTAATATCTTCCTTTTATTTGTGGATCAAACTTTCTAGATAAAACATATTTTCTAAGAATGTAGCAGGAGTATTCAAGAATATGAAATAATATCTGATCAAAGGGATTTCCTTAAGCATAAATCTCAAAAATATATAATTGATGCATTTTGCAAAAAGAAATTAGATATTTCTATCACGTGTCAAGTCAAGTAAAGAAAATTGCAATGTCTTATGTTTATGACAAGGGATATTTGCAATATAAATGATAAACAATCATTTAGATTCTTCATAAAATCGAGTAGAAATTTGCAAGGCAAGATGAAAAAAAAAAAAATATATATATATATATATATATATATATATATATATATATATATTCTCTTACCCAAGGTATATGTTTGAAATATAACATTGATTAAAAATTATCATTACCAATCTTCGTAAGAGATACTTTTCTGATTGCACCAAAGTTGCGTAGATTCACAATCATTCTTCTCTTATGGAATTTCCTATAATGAACTCATTTCTTTTTTAGTATCCATCAATTTGGATCCTTCCATTTTGTTAGAGCAAAATATAAAATCTCTAAGAATAATCAAATATTCTTTCTAAACTCATCATAACAAAGTTTTTAAGGAAAGAATATTATGTACAATAATATTTTGAAAAAGAAATTCTCACTTAGTCAAAGCACAATAAAATCAGAGAGAATAAAATCCTTGAATATTTAAGAAAGAATATTTTACATAATAAATTAATATCACGTAAAACAGATTTCTACTATGCAAAATATAATAAAATCTGAGAGCATAAAATCAAACCAAATAACTCAATTGTCTCTAACCAAAATATAAAAAATAATCACACGTATTAAATCAAATCTCAACTCACTAATCACAAAAACAAATCACATGATTCTTCCTTCAATAAAACAAAATATGATCATTATAAAATCTGAATCAACCAATGATATATCAAATATCAAGCATAATGAGAATTATGTGCACAAAAAAAGAAAATGCATTCCTTACCAAATTCTTTTTCTTCTTTTCCTTTATTTTCTATAGAAATAACTTATCTTTTCTTTGGTACCCATTTTTTCTTGGGTCCATGAGAGTTAGTAGAGTATGTTGTTTTTATCCAATCTTTCTTAATAGGTCTTTAGACTTTAGGACATTCTTTCTCAAAGTGTTTTGAATCTCTACAATTTGAACACTTGAGGGCATTTCGACCAACAAGTTTTGTAAATAACCAAGTCTATTTTGCCTTGTGTTGGATGAATTTCATGGTTGCATACTATATCTAGCATTACAATGAAATGCTTAGGCTGATCATTTGGATTTCATAGCTCAAAGACAGGTTGGAGAGACATGCCTTAATGAAGTTAGCTCAAGATCACATTAGATTCTCAAACTGGTAATGGTGAATTTTATCTGTTTTGTGGTCAATTTCCATTAAAATGTCAAGGATTTATTGTTCATTGTTTCTACTGCCAAACAGTTGGAAGTTTAGCTTATGAGTTCTTAGGGAACGACAATTCAAGCACTTTTTCTGATATTGTGGTATGGATATTCAGTACTTCAACCTATGTACAGTTGTTGGGAGAATATAATAGTTTCTTTTGGTTGTAGAACTTCATGGATCTGGTAGGAAGTGAGCGTGCATCTCAGTCATTATCGGCTGGTGCAAGGTTGAAAGAGGACTGCCACATAAATCACAGTTTGCTGACTTTGGGAACATTTATCTGCAAGCTGAGGTTGGCCTTTCAATTTGTTTTTTTGTTGTTGTCTTCATCTTGGAGATCTTATAATTTAGTTGGATCGTGCATTGACATGAACATAGAGCACCACTGCAATGCCTTTTCTGTGCCAAAGGTCCATTTCTTACACAATACTGGTTCACCTGCATACACACATGTTATACGAATAACAACATCATGAACAACCAAGCCTTCTCCCACAAAATAGGACAGGGTATAAAAGATAATCCTAGAAATTACGACCACATGACACGTATTGGCAGCCTCAATTAGAACCCGAGGTTCTTCCTCATGTAAGCTCATTAGAAAATGTCGAAAAGGAACACTTCATTTATGGCAAGCGCACTCCAATTGCTTTAAAATAAGTTGATGGTATCTGCTTAGTATTATCATTATTAATCTTTAGATAATATTAATAATATTATCGAGATGTTGATACATCAGTGTTGGTTCTTCCAATCATTTCTTTTTCCATTTTTTTTTTCATTAAAATACAAAGAACATCTAGGTTACCATGCAAATTTTAGCATCAAGAAGATTAACTGTTTCAAAGCATAAGAAGTCAAGATACTCAAGAGTAGTTTTTTAGGTTAATTTAGAGCAAGTTTGAACTTTTCACATTTCCTTTTATTGTAGTGTTTGAAATTTGACTTTTATTGCACATTGAACATCTTAAAATTTTGAAACATATGAATTTTGACATGTGTGGTTGTATAGACTCTTTTTAATATATTTTGACATGGTAGGTTTCTCACGATGCTCTTTATTTTATTTTGAGCATTCTATTTCATTGATCATTGATAGTCATAGTACTATATAGTTCTTGTAGCTCAAAATGCAACTTATGTTTTGTTCTATACAAGTTAGTTCAAGAATTGTCAATGTTGTCATTGTAGTCTTCTTCGATTTAACGTCTCTTGAGAATGATTTTGTGTATGGCATGTAGTTCCTATAGTATTATGTTATTGATTTAACTCATAACTCATATGATGCTCAACTAGTCAAAGATTAAATGGCATTTGAGAGACAGACATTCGGTGCAAAGTGGACCGAGTCTATAACCAACCTTTTTATTGGTTTGTTGGTGGAAGAGGTCAAAAAGGGAAATTGCATCTCTTTTACTTACAATAAAGTTGGGTAGAAGAATATACAAACTGAATTCGTTAAACAGACAGGATGCCAATATAGCATAGTCCAGCTGAGGAACAAGATAAACAAACTGAGAAAACGATATGATAGTTTTCAGAAACTCATTTCTCGGTCTAGATTTGGTTGGGATAATGTGAATAAAAGAGTTGTTGTTGACGATCCAAGTATATGGGAATCTCATATCAAGGTATCTTTTTAACTTTTGGTCATTTTTATATCATTATAGATGTAAATTTTAAAATGTATGATTATATTGCTGAAATGTTATTATTGTGAAAATTGTAGGATAATGCTGAGTGGACAAAATTCAAGAATGATGGATTTCCTCGTATCCCAAGCTATATATTGTATTTGATGGTACATATGTTATTGGGGATTATGCCATAAGAAATGCTCAAGATTTGACGGTGTTAGAGGAAGATGACAATGGTGATGGCAATGTAGGTGGTGACAACAGTGGTGGCAATGCAGATGGTGACAATGGTGGTGGCAATACAGATGACTTCAGTGAACACCACATTGATGAAAGAGTTTTTACATCAAACAATGCTGCAACTTCAATTCATGGAAAGCAAAAATTGGATATGACTCCAAATACTAAGAGGAGAAGAAATAGTAACCAAGTCGGTATTGCTGACACTTGCAAAGCCATACAAGATCTTTTAAAAGTTAGGTCAAGTCAATCTGGTAGTGGCTCTACGACCTCAGGGATTACACCATCACCTGTAGACCCTTTCTCCGTATATGTTGTGATCGATATTCTAGTTAGTATGCTTGAGCTAGAGCAAGATGTTTACAATAAAGCAGTGAAACGAGCATGCGTTAATGCCCCATAAAGGGAGGCTTTCATTAAATCCCCACCTGGAAGGAGAAATTGACTTCTTTATTGTTTTTAGCAGATGTTTGGAAATATATTATGGATTGCATGGGGTTTCATTAGACTCGTATAACTTATGTTATCTATTAATATTTAGTTTTTAAAGATATTAGTGTTGAGACTCTTGTACTTATATGTAATGGCATCTTCTATTGAGACTTTATGACTTATGTTATTGATTGTTATTAGATATATTTTGAAAATCTATATTGATGTTTTTATATTTTTGTGATGGTATAGGTACCATAGAAGGGGGATCAAATAGTGAGTCTAACGACCAAGTAGAACGAGTTGAACAATTTTTGGATGATGATGATCTTGACATATTGATAGCGTGGTTGTGCATGGTTGCAATGGGTGTGTCCTAAAAACTTCATATATCCTATCTGAAAGAACCTATTAGGGACAGTAAATTATCAGGACCCGAATAGATAATGGAGATTGTTTATGGACATTCGATAGGATATATGAAGTTTTTATGATAGAGAGACATGTTTTTCTGAATTTATATGATTTAATGAGGGTAAGAGGTCGGTTGAAAGATAGTTGATTTGTTGAATAGATGAACAAGTTGGGATATTCTTATCTTTGGTTTGTTACAATAGCTTAAAAGGAGATTTATGTGAGAGATCCCAACATTTGGGAGAAACAATCAGCAAGTATTTCAACATAGTGTTGAAAGCAATTATCAAACTTTCAAAAGAGATAATCAAACCACCGTCCTTTGATGTCATCCCAGAAGAAATTCTTATAGATCCTAGTCATAAACGCTACTTTAAGGTATGATTTTTATATCAATTTTATATCGTCAAATACATGTAGTTGAAAATCTTATATAATATTAGATTGGTAATAAATTGACAGGGTTGCGTAGGTGCTATGGATGACACCCATATAAATGATATCGTCCCTATGTCTCAACAGATTCCATTTAGAGGCAGGAAAGGGATTACCACCCAAAATGTGCTGTGTGTTTGCTCATTTGATATGAAATTTACTTTTATGTATGCTGGATGGGAATGATCTGCCAACGATTGTCGAGTGCTTTCGGTAGCAGTCAAAACTCCTCAATTGTAATTTCCCCGACCACCACCTGGTATTTACTTTGTTTATAAAGACAAATATATGATTATATTATGGTTGAATATCACAACAAATTTATATATATCATGTTATAGGGAAATACTACATGGTATATTCTGGTTATGCAACACTTCTGGGATTTTTAACTCTATTTAAAGGCGAATGGTATCATCTTAACAATTATATAGGGAACAGGAGATGCCCAAGAACAGCAAGAGAATTGTTCAACCATAAGCACTCTTCACTTAAAAATGTAATTGAGAGGTCATTTGGGGCATTAAAGAATCGCTTCACTATTTTGAGACTTATGCCTCCATTTACAATTTGGAAGCAAGCACTTGTTGTAATTGCATGTTGTGCTCTCCACAATTACATTTGTGATCAAGATAGGATAGACAGAAACTTTTCCCTATATGGAGATCTAGAGTATTCATTTGGACCTAGAGAAGTAGAGGTTGCGAGATGATACATCGCATGAGCAAGCACCGGGATAAACATGCTTAGGATAAGTATTGTAAATAAAATGGCAAGGTATCACAATATGCTTGAGATTTCATGACTTTGTGTTTCCGACTTTTGTAATATTGATTTTAAGTATTCACTTATCAAAGTCAATGTGTTGAAGTTGAACAATGAAATATATTACTTCTTTTATTGTGATGTCATGTATGAAAGAGTCCATGTAGAGATGTTGACACCTAATTTTGGAAAAATAAAATTGCATTTTGAACAAATAAAAGGAAAAAAATAAAAGTGGGGGAAATTGATTTGATTGATTATGCATGGAAATTTGAAATTCGATAAGTATGCAGATTTTGATAAATGTAGAAACAATTGAAAAATCAGCGAACAAAGGGCAAAGATTTTGATAAAATGGAAGGAATCGATGCAAAATCGAGGCGGATTGCAAAATCATGCTCCGATTTCCATCCATAATTTAATGCAACAAGATGGAAGTTTAAAATTTTCCATAGAAGGCGGCCGATCAACCACTATAAAAGGAGTTGACCTGCACAGGGTTGAATGGGGGGGCGATTTTCGAAAAATGGAAAGAAAATTTTGAGGAGGAAATTCATGCAAGAAAAAAAAAAGGCTTTCATCCGTCATAGTCAGAGAAAACATTTCTCTTTTCTTTCTCTGACCAAGAAAAGAGAAGGAAAAGTCAGTAAAAAGTGCTGAGAGAGAGAGAAGTGACGTGAGAGGCGAGGTCGGGGCGGAGGGAGAGAAAAAAAGAAAAAGCAAAATAGAGCCACTTGTTCTTCTTCCTCGCCAAGTCCCTGCCGGCCTCCTTCCACCATGCATCCGCCCCACCGCATGCCCGCGACCCAAAGCCTCGCTCGCGGCGTGCCACCACGAGCACCGCCGTTGCGCAACCGCGACACCATCCGCCTTTCGACTGACGACCGCGCTCCTACCCGCCCCGACGCCGGAGCTCCGGCTTGCCGTTCTCGACCTCGTCGCGCCACCGCCGCTCGCCTCAGCCGACTGGTGCCTTCGCCGCTGTCTCCGCTCACCGAACGCCACGCCTGCGCACCCGAAGCCGCACCAGCTGCCCGAGGCCTCCTGCCGTCCCTCCTCAGCGAAATCCGATCTGATCTAAGCCTCATTGACGAAGCCTGGTGTTCCTTGAGACAAACCAAGCACATTGGCGCCAGCAATTTTCCCTCAAGACGCTTGTTGCTTCTTGACGAACCCTCGCTCAGCATAGAGACGTGAAGGGAACACAATTCGTAAAAGAGAACAGGGAGAGTTTTTAATGTTTTTGGGTCAATAGGTCAACAAAAGAGTGGGGTTTCTTCTGACAAGGTGCATGGAGAGAGCACGTGAAAGAAGAAAAAACTAAAAAGGCTGGGGTTGTCTTGTTCCAGTGGGGGTCTTCAAGCGTGAAGTGCAACTTCAACACCCGCTACCGCCGATCCATCATTGACCGCTACTTGCCTCACCCATGCCACCATTGCTGCTTTATTCTAAGCTGTTCTACATCAAGACAAGCGTCTTAGCGTGCTCGCTGCTCCTTCCACCGACGAATCGAGTTCTTTGTCACCATCACTTTGTGGATCCGGTGTCGAGCCAAGGGGGCGGTTTCTCTGTTTTGTAGGTTTGATTTCACAAATTCCTCGGGTGAGCTACGACCCCTAGCCTCTCACTACCGCTGCCTTGCCTCGAGATCGAGCCGAGCACTGCGTCGCCATCGACCCTTGGGCCGTGACTCTCGATATAGCGAGCCACCGCCAATCATCCGTCGAGCCAATTCCATTGAGTTCAATTTTGGTAATATTATTTGCAGAATTAGGTAATTATCTTATCTAAATTTGATTTGGATGTTTTATTGCCTAACACAGGCTTTTCAATATCTTATGTGCATATTCTAATGATAGGTGTATTTCCAATTAGGGTTTATTGCTTAATTCACAACTGCACACCGATTTTGTATTCCATCTATAAGGCTTTAGCTGGAATAATTAATTATGCGGGAATAAAATTGATATCTTGATCTTTAAGGCTTAAGATCAAGTTATCGATTTTATTAGCGAAATAATCAGGTTTGATTAGATATCGTTTCCAAATTCGAATGATGGATAATATCTTTGATGATCGTGAAAGATTTGGTGTTTATCTTTTAATTGCTTTATTTATGTCTATCTTTTAATTATTTTGTTTATCCTAAAAATACAAAAAATTGCATTTGCATATCATGTAGATTAGATTTGATTCCTATAAAGAATTGCATGATAGAATAGTTAGATACCTTTTTAATTATGTGAGAATGCATGTTTAGATGAAATCTAGGTTAGATAATATCTTGGAATTAAATTGCATGTCGAGATAAATTTCTAAGTTAAGATAGGATTCAGATTAGTCTATTTCTTAACTTCAAATAGGTAATATCTCACCTTAGTTAGATTTTTATTGTTAGTAATTTTAATTACGAACTTTTATAAAAAAATACAAAAATATCGTGCGCATGTCACATAGAATTAGGTTCATGAAATGCATGTCATTTAGCGATCGTTGCTAGGTCCATTTAATTAGAAGTTGCATGTCATTAGAATTATGTCATTTAGTTAATATTGCATTGCATATTGCATGATTTTCATTAATCAAATGAAAACAAATAAAAGAAATTGCATGTTAATTAGAAATCATATCTAAGGTTGACGATGTGAATTTTTAATCTAACCATGCAGATGCTTTCGTTGCTACAAGGTAAGTCCCCTCATTTTTTTTTATTATTTCATTGCTTTCTTGGATGTTAAATTGGTGGTTTGTGCACCCGCATGATCACCTCACATGTTAGGAAATAGATTTAAAATCAATCCGAATTGCCTACAAAAATATTTTTGAAAATTAAAAAAAGAAGTGGTACCGAAAGGGCATTAGAGGAATCTAGTGTAACCAAGTCCCCGTATCTTAGTCTCTGGTTCGTTGGAGTAAAATGATTCTCCCATTATTTTACTTAGGTATCTAATCAACCTACCGTGAACCGATTAGTGGCGACTCCTAGATAAAATCCATCTACATGTTAAGAATTTGAACATAAGTCGCGAATTGGTATGGGCTTGGGAGAGCCCGAGTTAAGTCTAGGCTCAATAATCCATTAGCCAAATTTTAGATGGTTCACACCCAAAAATTAGGTCGCGACAGCTTGGTGACTCCACTGGGGACTTGAGTTAATACTCTTAGTGGACTTAAGCCAATTTTCTCTTTTATTTGAAAAAATATTTTTGATTGGCAACGAGGATTCCAGGTACGTCTCTAACATTTAAGGTGTTAAATATTCTTGCAGGATGGGAGGTATAAGGGGAAGTGTTTGCTAACCTTTGTTTTGTAGGGAGGTGTAGGAATATATGGTTTATTTTCATGTTGAAGTGTTGCTTGATATAAACTATAGTGCATGTTTTGCATTTTTCACTACACTTTTGCACACACAACCCGCCGCCGGACCTAGGCCGCACTTGGACACTTAGGATGGTATTGAGTTGAATACGATTTCGACCGCGAGGCCGCGTAGTAGAGGTTGCCCAACTCAATCCCGAAAGTTTTTCTTGGTGTCAAGAATGTTTACATCTGCCCGCGAGGCTGCGTCGCATTGGGGTATCGTTCTTGATTGAGCCGGAGTTGTGAGGACTTGACTTAGTATGCGAGGCTGTAACTAAGTCATCCCACCCTTTTAACTCCATTTTGCTAAGCCGTCTAAATAGAAATCGAGCCTCACACTTCATGCGCGTGTCTATGTGATTGTCATCCCTTCCCGATAAAAGTAAGTTGTCCGAATTTTCACTTCACAATTTACTTATTTCATCGCAATTTCCGTCGGTCCCTGACAAGGCTTTGCATTAGTCTTGTTTTATTCCTTAGGGAAAACCGGCGTACTGTTCATTTTTGAGGTTTAAGATGATGCCATATGGTTTTGGAAGAATGGGTCAAGGCATTCGAAATCCCACTGAAGCCCCTAAGAGGTCCCATTCTCACGTGGATCAAGACATCATGGAAGAGGTGAAGAAAATTCTGGAGGACAAAGACAGGAAAGACGGAACTTGTCACCTAACCAAGGGCGAGGAGGCAAAACCCACTACCCCCAAGCATTCACGAGACATTCCTCGCCCTCCAAGAATAATGCGGGATGAAGCGAAAGTGATAGACACTGGGGGCAGCCTAGTGGGAAGTTCGATTACTTGGTGAAGTATTCGGCCCCTCCAAGCTTTTTTATTGATCCTCGCGAGATAGTCCCAAATGGATGGGGTGGCATGGATGATCCGACACCCCCGGAGACGGAGAACCCTGATGATGTGCTGGAAGGGGTTACGAACTTGTTCAACGACCTCATCATAGGAGCAGTTGACGAAGTACCCTTTGAAAAGATGGGCCTTGGTGCATAAGAGTAACTTTTTTACTGCTTTTGCATATTCCCCTGCGTGGGAATTTCTATTATTTTCTTAGAGATGTTTTCAGTGATTAAATGTTGCTTTTTTCCATTCAATAAATGTAATTGATTGATGAATTTCAATGAAATTATAAATTTTATTTTGAGGGCATGATGAGGTATACCAAACTAGCCCGGTGATGATATCCAGCCGATAAAACAAAAGAAAAATCCAAGGAGAACTCTGAGGCCTAGGCTTCATCATGTTTTCTTATGTCCAAATGTTTAAAAAATGCTTTTGCAAAGACTTTTCAAAGATCTTTTTTAAAAAAAAAAAAAATTCTTTCAAAAAATAAAAAATACAGTTTACCTTGTTTGTCTTTTTGATTCATCTACTTCATGTTTTAGAGACAATCTTGTAACAGGCAAAAGTGTGGAAATGGTCCAATCCAATGCAACAAGTGTTAATAATGATGATTCCGAAGACTCGATCAAAGACTCCATTGAGGTGCAGTATAGTTGGGAACAACATAAAAAGCCAAGGCTTTTACATCCGAGCAGATCATCACTATTAATTTAAGTGACACTAAAGAAGCAAAGGAAATAAAAATTGGGGTAAATCTCCCCAAAGATCCTAGGCACAAGTTCGCACCAAATTACAGTGATCCATATGTGGTGAAGAAAGTACTCCCTGGAGGTGTCTTGATTCTGGCGGAAATGGATAGTCGTGAGTTTTCTAATCCTATTAACTCTAATGCTATCAAGAAGTATTATCCATGATAGAATTTGCCATGTCATGTTTCAAACTGCAAGCATTTCTATGATGAATAAATTGCCTCAATGAGTTGAATTGTTCAAATTTGTTGCAAATTTTGCATATTTTCTCTAATGAATTATGTGAGATGAATTGAATTTGTCAAATAGGATGCTTTGGAACGATGAAAGGCAAGCCTTGTTCCATACACTGTTTCATACACTAACCCCCAGTGAGTTGTGTGAAAAATTCCATGCCCGCAAGGAAGATGGCTATCTCGCAAAGGGTACGTCAACCGAGGTGATGAGAGGCATCCTTTTCTCTATCCCAAACACTCAGGTGATCCATTGCTCAACCCCTTTGAGCCCCATACACTTATGGAGATTCTTTTAAAATTACCCCTATCAAGGATCATCCCATACTGGGGCAAATTTAAAATGAATGGTAGGAATCTTTTTGCTCACACTTGCATCAATCTTCGAGCATCACTTTTGCAGTGTAACTTACGCGGTAATTTAAATGCCTTAGGATGACGAAGAGCAGTTCTTTCTTTATCCTACACACTTTTGACTATTGCATAGCCCACTTGAGCCTATAAATTCATTTCATGTCAAACCTAGATGGTGATCATCCCCCACACTGGGGCAAGATGAAAGACAATCATTCAAGTAGCATGGTATAAAATGCTCATAACAGGAAACTGTGTAAGTCCAAAGAGAAGAAGTGCAAAATAGAGGCATGAAAAAGCACGTGCCTGGTAAAAGTAAGGCCAATGCCCAAAAAGAAAAATCAAACACTTGTGTCATATCCCCTACAAGGTGGTACCCGAAAAAAAACTCTCAAATGCTGTTACAATCAATGGAGTTGTAATAAAAAATCTTCGACGGTGGAGAAGGAAAGTGGTGAAAATGTCAAGATGATCACCAACTTTAACCCCCTAAACACTTTTTTGAGTCTAATAATCCTTTCATTTCTCAACCCATGAGCCAAGGCTACGTTACGTCCCTTGCAAAAGTCTCTTCAGATTAGGGCACTTGAATTAACCTAGGGGTTCACATGTTTTAAGCATTGCTCAAGAAGTGCGAGCAAGATTATTCCTTTCTTATTTTGCAGGGTTCTTGACTTGTAAACCCAGAGATGATTACAGAATATCACTCATTCTTTCAAAAGCCTTGACTCAAAGAGTCTCTTTTGTTAAGCCATTGACCAGGCTCACATTATAGTCCTGTTAAAGACCTCTCGGTTTGGTAAGGTCGTACCACTTTGCGAGATTGCACAAAACCTTGTTTAGCATGATGATAGTGAGATAGAGTGATTATCAAAATCCTGTGTCAAAGGTCAAGATGAAACGGCCATTTTTAATGAGGATGAGTGTGAGGTCCTTTCGACCAAAAGATCCCTCATTTGACACATCCATGATACTCATGTGTTCAGATTGGAATATTCTTTTGAGATATTTCCCAATGGAAATTAGGCGATGCAAGATCGATAGAAATCATAACGCATGAACCTTACTTGAATTAATGCATGTTTGTGCATGCATATTGCCTCTCCTACAACTGTGTTTTGCAGGAGACATATCCCCAAGGAACAGAGATGTTAATAGGTAAGTATATCTCTATCCATACCTTAAATAATTGTCATTGTACAGGTATTCCTTTTCAAGCACTGGCACTCGATGGAGTTGCTCCCCAAATATTTTTCCCACATTCATCAGGCGATCGTAAAACAGTACGGGCCCTGGAAATGAATCCTAGTTTAGGCGACCGTAGAATGGTACGGGTCCTTGACGACACTTACTCAGGCGACCATAGAATGGTATGGGTCCTGGAATATAAATCCCCGTTTAGGCGACCGTAGAATGGTACGAGTCCTAAACAACCTCAGTTCAGGCGACCGTAGAATGTTACGGGTCCTGGAAAATCATTTTTTCGTCAAAGCGACCGTAGAATGGTACGGGTCCTAAACAACACTCAAGCGACTGTAAAATGGTACGGGACCTGAAAAATCATTTTTCATCAAGGCGACATAAAATGGTACAAGTCCTAGACAACCTCAGTTCAGGCGACCGTAGAATGGTACGGGTCCTGGAAAACAGATCCTTGTTTAAGCGACCGTAGAATGGTACGAGTCCTAAACAACCTTAGTTCAGGCGACCGTAGAATGGTACGGGTCTTAGAAAATCATTTTTTCATTCAGGCGACCATAGAATAGTACGGGTCCTAAAAAACCATTTTTTCGTTTAGGCGACCGTATAATAGTACGAGTCCTAGACACAACCAAACAATGTCATACTAGGCGACTGTAGAATGGTACGGGTGCTTGACATGTAACACTAACCTATCTTGAGTTACTCTACCATCCCCGAAGGTAAGTAATTCTAGGTAAGTTCTTTTATCATTTGCATTAGCATTTCCATGCATCATATAAATTTCATTTGAAAATGGGATTCATTTTCCCAAAAAAAAAAAAATCATTTAGTGCATGTGCATAATTAAAATTAGGTCTCAATTTGTCTTTGAAGACAACCTCTACGAGCTCACCTTCAAAGAGGGGCACTGCTGACACCTAATTTTGGAAAAATAAAATTACATTTTCAACAAATAAAAGGAAAAAAATAAAAAATGGGGGAAATTGATTTGATTGATTATGCATGGAAATTTGAAATTCTGATGAGTATTCAAATTTTGATAAATGTAGAAACAATTGAAAATCAGGGCGAACAAAGGGCAAAGATTTTGATAAAATGGAAGGAATCGATGCAAAATCGAGCGATTGCAAAATCATGCTCCGATTTCCATCCATAATTTAATGCAGCGAGAAGATGGAAGTTTAAAATTTTCCATAGAAAGCGGCCGATCAGAACCACTATAAAAGGAGTTGACCTGCACAGGGTTGAATGGGGGGGCGATTTTCGGAAAATGGAAAGAAAATTTTGAGGAGGAAATTCGTGCAAGAAAAAAAAGGCTTTCGTCCATCATAGTCAGAGAAAACATTTCTCTTTTCTTTCTCTGACCAAGAAAAGAGAAGGAAAAGTCAGTAAAAAGTGCTGAGAGAGAGAGAAGTGACGTGAGAGGGAGGTCGGAGTAAAGGGAGAGAAAAAAAAGAAAAAAGCAAAATAGAGCCATTGTTCTTCTTCCTCGCCAAGTCCCTGCCGGCCTCCTTCCACCACGCATCCGCCAGCCACCGCAGGCCCGCGACCCAAAGCCTGCTCGCCGTTGTGCCACCACGAGCACCGTCGTTGCGCCACCGCGACACCAGCCACCTTTCGACCCAACGACCACGCTCCTACCCAGCCGACACCGGGGCTCCGAAGCCTGCCGCTTCCAACCTCACCGCACCACTCGCCTCAACCCAGCACCTAGTGCCTTCGCCGCCTGTCACCGCTCACCGAACGCCACAACTGCGCATTCGACGCCACACCAGCTGCCCGAGGCCTCCTGCCGTCCCTCCTTAGCGAAATCCGATTTGATCTAAGCCTCATTGACGAAGCCTGTTGTTCCTTGATACAAACCAAGCACATTGGCGCTAGCAACTTTCCCTCAAGACGCTTGCTGCTTCTTGACAAACCCTATCAAGCATAGAGACGTGAAGGGAACACGATTCGTAAAAGGGAATAGGGAGAGTTCTTTTATGTTTTTAGGTCAATAGGTCGACAAAAGAGTGGGGTTTCCTCTGACAAGGTGCATGGAGAGAGCACGTGAAAGAAGAAAAAAACTAAAAAAAGGCTGGGGTTGTCTTGTTCCGGTGGGGTCTTCAAGCGTGAAGTGCAACTTCAACACTGCGGCCGCCGATCCATCATTGACCGCCACCGCCTCACCCATGCCACCATTGCTACTTTATTCTAAGCTGTTCTACATCAAGACAAGGCGTCTTAGCGTGCTCGCTTGCTCCTTCCACCGACGAATCGAGTTGCTGTTGTCGTTGTCACTTGTGGATCCGGTATCGAGCCAAGGGGGCCGGTTTCTGTTTTTGTAGGTTTGATTTCACAAATTCCTCGGGTGAGCTACGACCCCCTGAGCCTCTCACTACCGCTACCTTGCCTCGAGATCAGGAGCCGAGCACTACCGTCGCCATCGACCCTTGGGCCGTGACTCTCAATATAGCGAGCCACCACCAATCATCCGTCGAGCCAATTCCATTGAGTTCAATTTTGGTAATATTATTTGCAGAATTAGGTAATTATCTTATCTAAATTTGATTTGGATGTTTTATTGCCTAACACAGGCTTTTCAATATCTTATGTGCATATTCTAATGATAGGTGTATTTCCAATTAGGGTTTATTGCTTAATTCGCAATTGCACACCGATTTTGTATTCCATCTATAAGGCTTTAGCTGGAATAATTAATTATGCGGGAATAAAATTGATATCTTGATCTTTAAGGCTTAAGATCAAGTTATCGATTTTATTAGCGAAATAATTAGGTTTGATTAGATATCGTTTCCAAATTCGAATGATGGATAATATCTTTGATGACCGTGAAAGATTTGGTGTTTATCTTTTAATTGCTTTATTTATGTCTATCTTTTAATTATTTTGTTTATCCTAAAAATACAAAAAATTGCATTTGCATATCATGTAGATTAGATTTGATTCCTATAAAGAATTGCATGATAGAATAGTTAGATACCTTTTTAATTATGTGAGAATGCATGTTTAGATGAAATCTAGGTTAGATAATATCTTGGAATTAAATTGCATGTCGAGATAAATTTCTAAGTTAAGATAGGATTCAGATTAGTCTATTTCTTAACTTCAAATAGGTAATATCTCACCTTAGTTAGATTTTTATTGTTAGTAATTTTAATTACGAACTTTTATAAAAAAAAAAATACAAAAATATCGTACGCATGTCACATAGAATTAGGTTCATGAAATGCATGTCATTTAGCGATCGTTGCTAGGTCCATTTAATTAGAAGTTGCATGTCATTAGAATTAGGTCATTTAGTTAATATTGCATTGCATATTGCATGATTTTCATTAATCAAATGAAAACAAATAAAAGAAATTGCATGTTAATTAGAAATCATATCTAAGGTTGACGATGTGAATTTTTAATCTAACCATGCAGATGCTTTCGTTGCTACAAGGTAAGTCCCATCCTTTTTTTATTATTTCATTGCTTTCTTGGATGTTAAATTGGTGGTTTGTGCACCCGCATGATTACCTCACATGTTAAGAAATATGTTTAAAATCAATCCAACTGCCTACAAAAACATTTTTGAAAATATAAAAAAGAAGTGGTATCGAAAGGGCATTAGAGAATCTAGTGTAACCAAATCCCCGTACCCATAATCTTTGGTTCGTAGGAGTAAAATAATTCTCCATTTATTTTACTTAGGTGTCTAATCGACCTACCATAAACTGATTAGTGGCGACTCCTAGATAAAATCCATCTACACGTTAAGAATTTGATTATAAGTTGTGAATTGGTATGGGCTTGGGAGAGCCCAAGTTAAGTCTGGGCTTAATAATCCATTAGCTAACTTTTAGGTGATTCACACCCGAAAATTAGGTCGCGACAAGAGAGATCTATAAGATACTCTTCTTTTTGCTAGCACTTATTATACGGACTTTACTTATAAAATTTTCTTCCAAGTATGCACATGTGACCATGTTCAAAATATTTTTCTTCACTCACCATGAACAAAATTAAATTGGTGAGTATTTCATGAGAATGAGAATTCAATACCAAGTATACACTTTATTAAAAAAAAAAAAACACTTCAGAAAATTTGGAACATAAATTTTGTACAGTTTATCAAACGTGTTTATATTCTTTTTCTATTCCAGGAATATAAATTTTGTACAGTTATCAAACGTGGTTATATTCTTTTTCTATTTCAAAAACAAAAATTTTGTGCAGTTACCAAAAGTAATTTTTTATTCAAAATTATTCTCCGGAACAGAAATAGTCATTACCAAACACGCCCTAAGGTGGAGACTGTCCGTTATAAATAAGGATGTCTCTGAAATTATTACGTCTAGGCTGACGAATGAGGGAATTGCTTGACTTGTACAAAGCGGTAAAGTCTGGATTGTCTTGCTCTCTCTGGGGGAGGAAATATTGCCTGCGTATTTACTTAAGTTATTGGGTAACGTGACTGAGTTAAGAAGTCAGTTATTAGGGCAACACTTTTTTTGAACATGAACATGTTGAGGACCTTTAGATAATTTCTCTCGTCTCCACCGATTTCACCACATACGGGACATCTCTAATTTTTTATACATCAGACAAGAAAAATAGCGAAATTCACAAAGTCAGAAATATCAAAACGATGAGTCTCCAGTATAAAATTTTTAAATACTTTGAATTTCACTCTAACTGAAAATCCTAAACCTTAATCTCTCTTCTATCTATATGTAGCTACTACGGTGAGATAGTAATTAGAAGTCCATAGTCAATGGCACGGCTAGGTGCGGAGACTCGCGGTTAACAGTGGGGGATGATGCCGCAACTTTGTCGTTGGATGGATCACGAACTGAAATACACCAAACTGGATGCTTCACTGCTAAGGGAAGCAGCAGCTCGACGGGGAGGTACAGCAGGTCGCAAGGACGTTGTGGCACAGTGGGGCTGGTGCTTCGCGGTTCGACGAGGGAGGAGCATCAGCGACCGTTGCGGTCAAGGGAGCGGCGCTAGCGTCGGGGGGTCTCGGCCGTGAGGACTTGGCCGAAGACCTCTCTCTCTCTTTCTTTCCCTCTCCGGTATCTTCTCTCTTTCTTGTTTCCCCCTCTCGATTATCCCCCTCTCCATGTGTCAGAGAAAGACCCCCTTCAATATGCAAAGGAATGGAGCCCACAAAGAAACAAAATTTATTTCCTCTTTCCAATCATATATACTGCATGGCCGAGGCACAATTTCCCTTCTCTTATTTTATTTTCCTTCTATAGGCCAATTCCATGCAAATATTTTATTTGATTGCACGCGTTGATCTCTGTCTTTGCCCACTCCCCTTTTATAAGTTAATAAAGAATCTTTGAACGAAGAGGAGGGATGGACTTTCCCTTCGCGAATGCTCATGCATATTTTCTTGATTATTCTTTCTTTTTTCTTCTTCTGGCCTTGCTTAGCCGAATATTGCCAATACCCACCAAAACTGATCTCGTCTTTTTTTCTTAATATTTACTTCAATAATTATGCACGTACAAGCTCCTTCAAGATCATTGCCAATTTTCCAACTCGGTATACCTCATAAGTTAAGTTTTGGCCATTTAAAGAACGGCAGGCTTAGCCAAATTCTCTCTCACCGAAAGTTTAGGCTGTGCATGATAACACTTCTTGGCTGGGGAAGAGTTTTTTTTTTTTTTCCCCTGAAATAGTTCTTTTCTATTTCTATTTTAGGGAGCGATTTCTGAGTAAAAGAACCCGTTTGATAACTACACAAAATTTCTACTCTTGGAATAGAAAAAGAATAGAAATGCGTTTGGTAACGCAACAGTTTTTTTTTTTTTTGTATTTATTCATTTTTTATTCTTGCTCACGAATTGCCAACCGCCAACCACTAGCCAGGGCTATCATGGCTGCCCGCCACGCATGATTGCCGGCCACCACCCGTCACCGCCGACCGCCGACGGCAACCATGACAAATCCATCGGCCGCCAACGATCAACGGCGGTGGCGGTTGGTGGTGGCTTCGGGCGGCTGGAGGTGGCCACAACAAGATAGAGGAATAAAAGAAAAATAAAAAAGAAAATTGGCTTATTTTTAGAAATTGTTCTTCAGAACAAGAAACAACTTTTTTTTTGCTTCTCATTTTTGCTCCAAATTTATTCCTGGGCTAACTTTCTATTCCGGGGAATAAAAAAACAATTTGGCGTTACCAAACGGATTTCTATTACTTTTTTGTTCCGGAGAACAAAAGAATAGAAATTCGAAGGAGTAGAAATGTTACCATGCGCTGCCTTAGTCCAACTTGCTAAATTAAAACTCAAAACCTTAATTCAAACCAATTTTTGTCGGTCCAATGCAAATGCAATAATAAAAAAATATAAACTAAATAACAAATCCTCCTAAAACTATATGCAATGCAATGTAATTATAATATTTTTGTTTGGAGTTAAAATTAATCCCTAATTTTTCAAATAAATGAATGATCGGGTTGTTAAAATTTAGGTGCCAGGCAATCACAATAGGAGGATGGAAAATATAGAGTAGTCCAAGCTTGAAGAAGCCAAAATAGCCTGAAAAAAGTGCCTTTTTATTTGGACAGCATAGCCAAAGATGCACGAGTAAAACCTTTGTATAGAGTAGCAAGAATAAGCGGACCTAAAGCAATCGATGTACCTTCAGCAAGACTAGAAGCAACAACGAAGAGGTCCTGAGATACTTGGAAAGCCGAATAAAAGATGTAATTGGAAAGCCAGAAGAGCTAAAAAAAAGGGGACATTGTCATCGAGAGACTCGAGGAGTTCAGGAGGACCAACATCTCTGACAGGTGTACTTGAAGGAAGAAAACCAATTGAAGCATAATCATCTAGAAGAGTGACCGACATAACACCCCACGGGAAAAGAAACAATTGGTTGATGGAAACCAAAAATTGATGGCGACACCCAAAAGACCTAGGTTTAAATTACAACTGAAACGGCTAAATTGGAGAGCAGTGTCGATGCTGGTCTTTCCCAAATACGTTGTATTCGAACACCGGACTTCATCCTCGATTACCATATGTAGAAATCAATTTCAAATGAGGGAAACCCCCGAATCCCGAAGGCTTACTAATCCAAACATCTACTATAGAAGATCTCTGGATGGGAAACAATTCCCCGCTCCTTCGAGGAAAACAAGGTATTGTTGGAGAAAACTTCCTTGCGTATTTTGAAGTTGACAAAATGTTTCCATCAATCTAATTTGAAGACTTGCAGACTCTTTCATCAAAGTCTGAAGACCGCGGATCACCAAATTTAAGATTCTAAGTCTACCCTCATTAACGGTGTTCTAGGCAGTTGAAGAAAATTTATCCAAAATTGAGTATTTTTTTAAGGATTTGATTTAAGTGGCTAAAGAAGATCTCACGGCTGGAGATAGCATTTCAAAATCCATTTTCGTTTTTGATTAATTCAGGTAATTTGGATCAACTAAATAGCGAAGCATACTTGGAAGGTTCTATTTATGGAAATCTAGATCCTAATTGTATGGGCGAGCAGAATTTGTGGGTTATCGTCATATTCCTTTAATAACTCGAGATAGCCCTAATTGATTCTGTCCAATGGGTAGATTGGAATAACTCATTTGGAAGGTGCCAACGATTATAAAGGCATGGGGGAGTATATAAGGAAGATGTTCTATTTATTCGAGTGTGTGCATAATAGAAAAATTCCAAAGTCTAAAGTTCATTGTTCTTTGCTAATTCATTTGCTGAGTGTAAACTTGTACTAAAAAGAAAATTTATACATTTGTGAGACCTTGAGGAAGTGTAGCAGAGTCTCTACACTGTGGAATCAAGGACGTGATACTGTAACGACTCTTTTGATTCATAGTGAAATCTAGCCAGTAGGCTGTCAATGAGGGAGAATGGACGTAGGTTTGGATTAAGCCGAACCACTATAAACCTTGTGTTCTTATTCTCTTCCCTAAACTCTTTTACTTTACTCGTAACTTTATTTAATTGTTAGAGTCTTATTTCTATTTTAAAGTCTACTGTTAAACAGACTCAGGTTAAAAGTAAAGTTTTACACTATTCTTCTCAAAAGTTTGTTTTCACACCTATTCACCCCCTCTAGGTGCTTGTACTAACATTCATAATTGGTATCAAAGCTTGTGTACTCATTTAAATTGAAATGTTTTTACTTCAGAGTTAACGATCCATGGCTAGTATGTTGGCTCCAAGCTTGGTTAAAGGGCAAAGCAACACCAAACCACCTTACTTTGATGGGAAGGAATACAATATATGGAAAAACAAAATGAAAGCATTCCTAAGATCAAAAGACCCTCTTGAATGGGATGTGGTAGACAAAGGATTATTCCTAAAACTACAATAGTCTCGAAAGAAGAAAAGAAGCTGTTGAGTCCAAATGAGATGGCTCAAGAAAAGATGACCAAAAGACAAGCTCTTGATGCAAAAGCAATTTATTCTTTATATTGTGCATTATCTTCTACTTAATATAACAGAATACCTTATTCTGAAACAGTTAAAGAAGTCTCGGGATAGATTGCACATCACCTATGAAGGAACCGATCGAGTGAAAAAACCAGAATCCATATTCTGCTTCATCAATATGAAGCATTCAAGATTAAACCAAGAGAATCTATCATTGACATGTTTAGTCATTTTACAGAAATCGTGAATGGTATTGAGTATCAAGGTCAACCAATCTCTGGACCCATGAAGGTTAATAAGTTACTTGCGTGGACCTTCCAAAGATTAAAATCACATAAAGACCTCAATAAGGGAGACACAATGGATCATGCCACTCTCTCATTGACAAATTGGTTGGCCTCTCTTCAGTCTTATAAAATAGAGCAAATCAATGAAGATGAGGATCCTAAAGGTAAAAATCTATTGCATTAAAATTTAATGATGATTCTGATGTTATAGATTCAGAAGACGATATGAACAATGAAGAGATTGCTCTCATGATAAGAAGGTTCAAAAACTGAACAAAAAGGGAAGAAGATTCAATTGAAAGAAACAAAGTTCTCAAAAGTTTCAAAATAAATCAGCTAAGGAAGATGAATCCAATAAAGATATGATTTGTTTTGAATGCAAGAAAAATGGACAAATCTAACCCAACTGTCCCTTACTAAAGAAAAAGAAAAGAAAAACTGAGAAATACAGAAAAGCTCTCAAAGCATAAACTTGGAGTGATACCGAATGTGAAGAGAGTGATGATGATTATGCTAATATTTGTCTAATGGCACAATCATAATCGAGATTCAGACTTTAAGACAGACTTAAACTCGACAGTGAAATCGAGGTAAGTAATTTAAAAATTCCTATTTAAGTCTCTAAATATATTGATGAATTGTGTCTTAATCTCAAAACCTCTCTCAAGAGGATTTTCGAACTAAAAAGAGAAAATTCTACATTGAATCAATAGGAGATTGTTTGGAAAGAAAATGTCAAAAATTTAGATAAAAGTGTTATTACTTTGAAAGAAAATACAGACTCTCTTTTTAAAGAAAATGCACTTTTGAAAAAAAGATATTTCAAATGTTTCAAAAAAGTTTTCTATAGGATATGAGAAATTAAAAAATATTTTTTCAGCACAAAGACCTTACTTTAACAAATCAGGTTTGGGAATGACTAACTGAAACCATTCATTTAATTGATTTTCCTAAAGTAAAGGAAAAAATTAAACAAAGGCCTACAAAAGATTTTTATAGAAATCATTTCCAAAAAGTCTTTATAAAACCTGTAGGCCGTAGTGCTCTCAAATGTTCTAAGTGCAACAGCTCAGAACATTTTGAGAAAGAATGTCCTATGGTTTGGAAACCTGTTAAGAAGGTTTGGGCAAAGACCGTATATTACACTAACTCCATTGGACCCAAGAAAGTATGAATACCAAAGAAAGCTTGAGTTATTTTTTTAAATGGAGGTCACTATCAAGAAAAATGTTAAATGGTACTTGGATAGTGGATGCTCATGACATATGACAGGAGACTCAAGTTGTTTCATAAAACTTATGCAAGTTAATGGTGGAAAAGTTTCTTTTGGAGGAAATAGCAAAGGCAGAATTATGGGATACATAACCGTAAAGATTGGAAGTCTCACAATCAGTAACGTTTCCTTAGTGGAAGGACTCAACTACAACTTGCTGAGTATCAGCCAACTGTGCTACACAGGTTACAAAATCAACTTTCAAAAAGGAATATGTTTAGGAACCAATAAAAACTCCTCTCAGACATTCACGGGGCGAAGACATGTGAATATATATCTCTTGGATATCAAACCAAAAAAACCTCAATGTCTAATTTTAATTCAAGAGGAAGCTAATCTCTAGCATAGAAAACTTGGCCACATCAATATGACGCAAATAGCCAAGATTTCTACAAAGAAACTTGTTCGTGGACTACCGAACCTCACATACCAAAAATTTGAATTATGCACACCATGTGTATTGGGAAAACAGGTTAGAAATTCTTTCAAACCAATAAATCAAGTTTCCACTAATTGTGTGCTGCAGCTCTTACATATGGATCTCTTTGGACCAACCGGAACCTAGAGTATTTGAGGTAAGAAATATTGCCTAGTAATATTTGATGATTATTCACGATTTACTTGGGTATATTTCCTGACAAGTAAATCTGAAACATTTTCTTATTTTATAAAATTTGCTAAGAAAGTTCAAAATGAGAAAGGGTATGTTATTTCAAGTATATGGACATACTATGTAGGTGAGTTTGAAAATCAAAGACTTTGCCAAATTATGTGATGAATGCGGCTTTCAGCATGTGTTTTCCTCATCATACACTCCACAGCAGAATGGAGTTGTGGAAAGGAAGAATAGATCATTGCAAGAAATGGCTTAAACACTTTTAATTAAAAGTAAATTTCTTCTCGTTTTTGGGCTGAAGCAATTTCTACAGCGTGATATATTATTAATAGAGTCTTCTTAAGGCCTATTCTGGAGAAAACTTCCCATGAGTTGTTCAAAGGAAAGAAGCCAATTGTTTCTTATTTTCATGTGTTTGGATGCAAATGTTTTATATTGAAAAATGCAAATAATCAAATTGGTAAGTTTGAATAAAAATCAAACGAATGCATCTTCCTTGGATATTCAACCACCAGCAAAGCTTACAGAGTATACAACAAAAAGACTCAATCTGTGGAGGAATTGATGAATGTCAAATTTCAAGACTTTATACAAAATCAATAGATTCAGACTCAACCTAAAGAATCTAAACCTGCTTCAGACTCTACAAAGTCTAAATCTCCAGAAGCAGCTCAGACTTCAGAAGACCAGCAACAAATGATCGTTGAAGAATCAAATGAAGAAAAAGATCAACAGTCTAACAAACCAACCAGCAACTAGAAGCACAAGTCTAGTCATCCCACAGAACTCATTATTGGTGATATTGATGAAGGGATTCATACAAGATCCAAAAGGCGTGAAAAGTCTAGTGCCGTGGCTCTTATTTCTGAAATAGAACCCAAGAGTATAGAAGAAGATTTAACTAATGAAAGTTGAATTGAAGCTATGTAAGAAGAACTAAAGCAATTCAGTATCAATGATGTCTGGGAATTGACTCCTAAACCAAAAGGAAAATCTGTTATTAGAGCTAAATAGGTTTTCATAAACAAGATGAATGAGAAAGGAAAAGTCATAAGGAACAAAGCAAGACTTGTGACCAAAGGATATACGCAAGAAGAAGGGATAGACTATGATGAGACTTACGCATCAGTAACAAGGTTAGAAACAATTAGATTATTACTTACTTTTGCTTGTTATAAGAATTTCAAGTTATTCCAAATGGACGTCAAAAACGCTTTCCTAAATGGATTTATCCAAGAGGAAGTCTATGTGGAACAACCTCTCGGTTTTGAAGACCCATGGAAATCGGACTCTGTATTCAGATTGAAAAATGCACTATACTGTTTAAAGCAAGCACCTCGAACTTGGTACGACAGATTAAGTAAATTTTTAATTCAAAATGGCTATGTTAAAGGTAAAGTAGATATTACATTGTTTATCAAAAGAGAAAGCAAAAACTTTTTATTTGTTCAAATTATATTGATGATATTATTTTTGGATCACCTAACGAAAATCTATGCAAGAAATTCTCTAAGACTATGTAGGATGCATTTGAAATGAGCATGATGGGTGAATTATCATTCTTTCTCAGACTTCAAGTAAAACAATTGAAGGAAGGAACTTTCATTCACCAAGAAAAAGATGCTAAAAAACTTGTCAAAAAGTTTGGCTTAGAGAATTGCAAAAATATTAGTATACCAATGTCAAGTTCCTCGAAACTGGACAAAGATGAATGGGGAAAGAAAAATGACCAGAAGCTATACAGGAGTATCATTGGTTCACTTCTTTATCTTACTGCTTCTAGACCTAACATTTTGTTTAGTGTTTGTATTGTGCCAGATTTCAATCAGATCCCAAAGAATCTCATTTAAGTGCTGCAAAACGTATCATCAAATACGTTGCATCAACCTCTAATTTGGGTATCTGGTATCCTAAAAAATGAGACTTTACTCTCCTTAGATATTCAGACGCAAACCTAGCAGGATGTAGAGTTCATAGAAAGAGCACCTTGGGCACTTGTCAATTACTTGGGAACATGACAGTATATTGGTTTTCAAGAAAGCAAAATACTGTAGCTCTTTCAATAATAGAAGCAGAGTATGTGGCTCTTGGAAGTTGTGGTTCACAAATTTTGTGGATAAAGTAACAGATAAGAGACTTTGGAATCGAAGATTCATGCACTGAGATCAAATGTGACAACACCAGTGCGATTAATCTCACCAAAAATTCAATTCTTCATTCAAGAGCGAAGTATATAGAGATTCGACATCATTTTATTAGAGGACATGTTCAAAATGGAGAAGTATTGATCCAATTTATGGACTCAAAGAATTAGTTGGCAGATATTTTTACAAAGCCATTGGAGAAAAATCAATTCGAGTTTATTCGATCTAGACTTAATATCTTAAAGTCTAAAGAAGTTCAGACTCAGGGCTAAAAAGTCTAAAGATATTCAGACTCAGAAGATCAAGAATCACGACTGTAAGTTATTTCTGTTATAGAAATTTATCTTTCGGATAAAATCTCAAAAAGGTACGTTTGTCTATTAATCCGTAATTGATTGATGTTATCTTTCCCAATTCTCGTAATTATTGCAATCATTCATTTTCGAAAAGAAGTTATCTTTTGAAATGACGGTTATCTATTTTCAAAAAGATAGTTATTTTTTAAAATGCATTTTCTATTTTTCCTTTTACGTCGTTCCGTATACCTCGTTTCGACTGTCTTATATACTGATTGTCTTCTTCACGAACCCTAAAAGTACAGAACATCACTTTCTTACTTTTACCCTCTATTTTAATTTTCAAAGTTATCATCTTTCTTGCAAATCGAGTTTGGAATCTCTTAAAGACTATGAGAATGGCTTCCCAAAGAAAGTCTATTTTTTAAAAGATAAGTAATTATTAAATAAATATTAAATCTAAGCCATCAACAAAATAAAGGATTAAAATAATCGAAAACATAATCTATTGTCTCATAGGTCAAATTAACGATTATCATAACCCTAATCATCACAACAAATAGATCAAAATAACTAAAAATCTGATCCGAAGTCTTACGGATCAAATTAATAATTACAATAATTTAATAAATAAAATTCTATCAAAAGTCCAAAAATTAATATAATTAAAAAAATAATCCGATGTCTCTTTGATTAAATTAATAATTACATTAATTCCGGACAAAACCCTTGATAATGCCTACAAGATTCATGAGTTTCCAATTTAAATAACTAAACTTAAAAAAATAAACAAACTAAAGTAAATAGAAAAATAAAATAAAACTACCTAATTTCCTTTTCTTTTGTTTTTTTTTTTTTCCTTTCTTCTTTTCTTCCTAAGCACGGCTTGTGCTCGTGCGGCTGGTCACCGGCTCCGGTGAGGGGCGGCGGCTGTAACGGCAGCGTCACCGATGATCGAAGGTTGCGGAGGTGCGGAGCTCCGACGAGGTCCGGCAATTCGGAGAGCTGCAAGGAAGAAAAAATGAGTGATTGGTTCGGGCTCGAGCGAGGTGCGGAGCGAGAGAGCTGTGCGGAGGCGTCGGGTCTTCACGGCCACGGTAGGGGCAACGAACGGTGGCGCGAGCTCATGGGTGGTGCTCGCACGGGGTGGCGAGCGCGTTGGGCACGGGATCGTCGGAAAGAAGACGGTGACGAGTGGGCTGTTGCGGGGTGAGTTGTAGGTCGCGGGTGAGGCGTGGGCAGGAGCACGACGAGAGCAGCAGAGCGTCGGGTCGTCAATGGTCGACGTGGCTGCAAGTGGAGTGGAAGCACAACGAAACAGGGGCGAAGACGCGGCAGGGCAGGAACGTAAAGGCACGGCCTGGTGCAGGGCTTGCTCGGTGGTGGAGTGACGACTAGCTCAGATCTGCCGTCGTCGGGGCTCTTGGTAGCGAGGGAACTCAGGCGCTGGCATCAGGTCACAACAGCCGAGCAGGGCAGCAACAGGGCAGAGGCGACGCAGAAACGAAACAGAGGCAGAGTAGGGCATCGTTGGCGTTATTGGCGTCAGACTAACAGGCAGATGATGGCGGGCGCAATAGAGACGAGCTGTGGGCGTTCTAAGGCGTGGTCACTAGATTGAGGCTCCGTAGGGGCGTCGGATTGGAGGTCCGCTGGGGAGGGAGCAACGGCGAAGCGGCAGTGGTGTGGGTGTGGCGGCGCGAGCGCGGGCAAGGTGGTGCGCTAGATCGGGGCACCAACAGCAGGCGCCGATCTCTTCCTCCTTCTGTTTTTGCTGACTTTCTCTCTCCTTCCCTCACACGTCTCACTCACTGTCTCTCTCTCTCTCTCGTGCTCGCTACACTTTTCAGCGAAGAAAAGTGATCCCTTTGTTGACCTCGAAATCAGCAAAGGAAAACCTACGAAAACTTCTCTCATGAAAACTTCATTTCCTTTCTCTAAATGTTTTGAAAAAAAAAAAAATCAGTCAAAAGCCCCCTCTATAAACCGAAGCCTCGCTTTCTCTATTTATATAGGAAAAAGTCGAGTTTGTTTTTGTAGGTGGAGATTTTCACTCAACCACTTAACAAAGAAATTACTCCAAAATCACATGACAACTTTTTTCTTTTTGAATTTTGAAATGAGGATATATTTTCAACAACAAATATTTTTAAAACCAAATGTTTTATTTTATTTATTATTTGCTAAAATATTATGTGTCAACAACTGCCCATCTTTGAAGGTAAGGGTTTTCTTTAAAGATAAATGACACCTAAATTTAAACCATGCAAAATGAATATGCAAATCTTAATTGTAATGACCTTTTTTGTTTTTTTAAGAAATGGACTCAAATAAATGCAAGGTCATGCAATAAAGAATGCCATGTAAATGCAATGATTTGGTCAAGAACATAATGTGTCCATGCCCAATGAAATGCAAATGCAAAGAAGAGCACGTACCTATCGTACTTATCTCGGAGATTCAGAAAAGTATTATCAAGTGTGAAATGATTCCTACGAGCCTGACAAACATCTGAAACTCCCTTCGAGATAATTGAAAGGCTCAAAGAATAAAGTCTTCGGGGATCTAGAACCTCATAAGATCCCAAGCACTTGGAAATTACATCAATTACTTGAATTTCAAAAATCTGATTTTATATCGAACATTTGCAAACATATACTAAACATCTGGAAATCACATCAGATGTTTGAAAAGACAAACATTTGTAAGTCACGCCAAGTGCTTAAAGGTTCAATATCTGAAATTTACACTAGACATTTGAAAACATTTAATAAACATCTGAAAATCACATCAAACGTTTGAAAAGACAAACACTTGGAAGTCCCGTCAAGCGTTTAAAAGTTCAAATATCTTGAATTCATACTAGACATTTGAAAACATGGGTACTTGGAATTCTCATCAAGTATTCAAAGATGATTGAACAGACTTAGGGCTTCAAAGACGCATCTTTTGGTCTTTGAGAAAAAAATTCATTTTATTTTAAATTCAATGAAGGTCCATGCATGATGGCTTTATCAAACTTCCACCGGGAAAAATTTATCATCAAGATAATTTTCACTAAGCTGTGAATCTCTTGAACATGCTAAATGAGACACCTTTGGTGTGAAAGACTTTTTCACTCACTCTCATTTAGGAGGGGTCATTTGTCCTGACCATTGATGCAGGAATATATCACTCTATCTTATCATCATCTTGTCGACAAGAGTTTGAATTTTCTTGCAAGCGGTACGACCTTACCAATCTAAGAGGTCTTTGATAGAGACTGTAATGTGGGCTTGGTCAACGGCTTAACAAAGGGACTCTTTGAGTCAAGGCAATTGAAAGAACAATTCTGTAATCATCTTTGGGTTTACAAGTCAAGAACCTTGCAAAATGAGAAAGAAATAATCTTGCTCACACTTCTTCGAGCAATGCTTAAAACATGTGAACTCCCATGTTAATTCAAGTGCCCTAATCTGAAGAGACTTTGTAAGGGATGTAACATAGGCTGGGTTCATAGGCTGAGAAACGAAAGGATCGTTAGGCTCAAAATGTGTAAAGGGTGAGAGTTGGTGATCATCTTGACATTACCACAAGTTTTCTATTTCCACCTTTGAAGATTTTCTTCATATCACAGTTCCATTGATTGCAACAGAATTTGAGTTTTTAAGTATCACCTTGTTGGGGATACGACTCACTACATCAAGTATTTGATTTTTCTCTTTGAGCATTAGCCTTGTTTTTACCAGGCACACTGCTTTTTCATGCCCTTTATTTTTTTGCACTTATTGTCTTTGGACTCACGCAGTCTTCTTTCATCAGCATTTTAGACCATGCTACTTGAATGATTGTCTTTCATCTTGCACCAGTGTGGGAGATGATCACCAATTGGGTTTGACATGAAATGAATTCATAGGCTGAAGTGGGCTATACAATAATCAAAAGTGTGTAGGATAAAGAAATAACTGCTCTTCGTCATCCTAAGGCACTTAAATTACCACATGAATTCAATGTAATAGCACAATTTGAAAATTGATGCAAGTGAGAGCAAGAAAATTTCTATCCATTTTCCTCTACTTTAATGTCAACTTACCTCCATTTGCCCCGATGTGGGGTGGTCCTTGACAGGGGTAGTATGAAAGAAATTCTTCAAGTACTTAGACTCAAAGAAGGGTTAAACAAGGGTTTACTAATAGAGAAATGAATTGCCCCTCGTCATTTTAATTGTCGTACTTCTTGCAAGAAAACTCTTCATCTTGAAACACAAGATGTTTCCATACTCACCTCACAATGTATAGACAGGGGACTGTGTATGGGATAAGGCTTGCTTTTCACGCTTCATTTAGCATGTTCAAGTAACTCAACATCCTTCACTGAATTATCCATTTTGATAAATTTCAAGTGGAATTGATGAATTGCACAATATCATGTGAAAGCATTCTGTAATGATAAAAAGGCCAAGCTCTATTCTTGCACATCAAATCATAAAGTCAAAGCTGTTAAGTGTCTGTGTCTTGCCCCTCTTTGCAAGGGAGCTCATAGAGGTTCCTTAAAATGTGTGCAGGGCTGCACCTGAAACATAAAACAGATAATTAAAAGAAACAGACAGGGTAAATCAGATGCATGCTGGAAAATTATTTTATTTTGAAAAAAAATTCAAGGGAACATGAAGAAGCCAGCATTCGAAATTAGCTCATTGCCATTTTCTTTTGGGTAGGATTTCATCACGAGGCCTAGTTTGGTGTACTTCAACATGCCCTTAAAACATGAAAATCTCCATGTATTTTATTGGATGAAAAGCAAATTACATTATTGAAATGAGAGAAATCCTAGAATTGAAAATCCTAACATGCAAATTAAGAAAAGCAATAAAAACTCCCGCGCAGAGAAATGTGCAAATTATTAAAATTCTCCTATTCTCGAGCTTCATCAATGGCAAACACTAAATTATCTTTGAACAATTCAGTCACTCCTTCGAGTGTGTCATCTTTTCCAATGGATCGGCGGTGTTCGCAGCGGCTTGTCTCCCCATCCGACAGGAATAACATCGACGTCAGCACTTGGAGGCTTGGAGTATTTAACACAGGTATCGATCGCCCCTTCTTCCTCATGCATCATATGAAACATGGTGGGCTCTTTTGCATCTGAATAATACACTTTCAAGCTCTTCTTTCTACCGGCATCAAAACTGAAAATGACATTCACAGCTTATGGGTGGTCAAGGAGTGGGTTATTCTGGATGTTTGACTGTACATCGCAGAATGAGACCACCTTAGCATCCAAAAGATTTTGGATTTTGTGTCACAGCATATAGCAATCGTCAATAGAATGCCCTACTTCCCCCATATGATAAACACATGTCTTGGATGGATCATAGTTGAGATAATGTTCGGGATTGGATCGCTTAGGCTCCTTAGCGAGTAATCCTTTCTTTTGAAGGGTCGGCAAGATCTTGGACAAGGGCTTAGGAAGTGGCGTAAATTAACGCCTGGAAGAGTTTTTCTGCTGGCCAAAGAATGGTCGTGCTTCTCCATGTTGGGTGTTTAGGGTAGGCCGAGGTGGTTGAACATAAACCGCATCAACCTCCACTACATGTTCCTTATTCTTCTTGGTTGAGACTCTCCTATACAAGCTGGTTTGATCAAACGCCCATCCATCACGCAAGGCTACTTCAATTTGCTTGCCAACAGGGATTAGCTGATTGAATGACTCAGCAGTTGAACCCAATATTCGATTTTGATATTCAGGCGGGAGTGTCTTCATGAACAAATCTATCAGCTCCTTTTCTGTCGGCTCCGGAGTAATTTGAGCAGCTACAGTCCCCCATCTCGTGACATATGCCTTGAAAGATTCCGTCCTCTTCTTCTCAGTGCAAAGTAAATCTTCTCGAGATGGAGCGACATCAATATTATAATTATATTGCTTGAAGAAGGCATTAGTCAAATCCTCCCAAGTCTCTAAGAGATTAATATTTTTCATAATGTACCATTGCAGCACCGGTCCTATCAGGCTTGCTTGAAATTGTTGAATCATCAAGGGTATGCTAGTAACATATTGGGTCATCCTAACCACATAAGGCAAGAGGTGCCATCATACTTCTCAAAGTCTGGCATTTTGAACTTCATTGGCATCTTGATTTTTGCATAATGGGACATATCAGTTGGGTCTTGGCTAAATGAATCCTGCAGCTACTTAAGTTTCTCCTCGATTTTTATCAAGCGTTTTTCCTGCTCAGTTTTTGATATAGCCGAAGGTATCACTTGTACCTCATCATCAAAAACAATTTGAGGCGCATCACTAATTTTAACCTTTGAGGGATCATCAGAGGTAGATGGCCCAACTGAGGATGTATTCTTGCCTTTATCTCTTGGATCAACCATGGGAGCATGTTGTGGTAACACCATTTCAACTTGCGGAGCTGGTGGAGCAGTGTTTGCATGGAGAGAATCGATTTGCTTAGAGAGCTGCTCAAGAATATTCAGGATTTGCTTCATCTCCGATTCGAGGGTAACAATGCGAGCTTGTTCAGCAACATCCGTTTGTTCGGTGTTATCAGCCATTGTTGCTCTAGAACAGATACGGATTGGCAATCTTGGGTGAGCCGTGTTGTCACCTAAGGGATTAAAAGAGATAATGTAAGAACTAATGACAAGATAAGAAAGTAGCCCATGACAATGGCCTAATTGCCCGATTTTATTTTAAATTTATTTTAAACATTAAACCAAACTTCCTAACAATGAACTAAGAATTGAAATTCAATTCCCTAAACATTGAACTAAAAACTAAAAATACTGAATTGAAATCAAGGTCCCTAAACATTGAACTAAGAAACCAAAACGTCTTATTTTATATGCTTTCGGGAACCCAACGCCTTGTGAAGCTTCTTATTTTCAGCTTCGATCATTTCCACTTTCCGCTTAAGATGCTCAATTTGTGCTCGTTGAGTAGGCTTCTCAGTCACATCAAGGACCACTGGATGTAAGGCAGCAAGAATCTGGTGTTGTTGGATGTAGAATGCCGATGCATGGTGGATCTCCTCCTCGCCTTTCAATCTCTTGGGCACTAAAATCTTCTCTAGATGGCATTCGTTCCATGTAGCAATGATTGTCTGGACTTCGTTGAAGTAATCATAGTCCATACGAACAAAAGGAACTTGGAACAATTCTGTCTTGAGGGGTGGAGGAACTTCTTGAAGAGCTCTATACTGACAAGCCATCCTATATGGGTAATAAAAAGTAACACCAGAAAGGCCCAGCAACGGAATTGGCCCATCATACTTGTGAGAGAAACAAACCTTCTCAACATGGAACCATTTAGTATGCCATAAGAATGCCTTATGATCAGGGTTTTTCAAAAATTAATCCAATGGGCATATTGTTTATTTTGGGAAAAACGTTCCAAGACCGCAAATTTTTGTATGGGGTGTCTTAAATCATCAATCTTAAATTGCTTCATAAGGTGCCCAAAACCTCTTATGTGTGAGAAAAACCATATTTGTAAAAGTTCAGGAAGGGCATGCATGGTTTTTTCTTCATTCTGTTTGAAACGGTTTAATGACAAAAATGTTTCAGCTAAAACCATATTGACATAATTTAATCCGTCACAAACACGATTAACCATCCATGAAATTGAATGATTAATTTTATTTCTTCAATAAGGAAAAACGATTAGCCCGAAAAATGCTAACATGAAGATCCTAGCTTTTGAAATCATTGATAGATTTGCAAAACATTCTTCTAAAAATAAAAATGGGCATGCAAAACAATTGACTTTGACAACTTTCCTCACTCTTTCGGCTTTGATTTCTAAAAACTATGACAATTCAGAAATAAAGTCTATACCGATAGGCGATTTAACAAATTCCTTTTCCAAGGGCATTCCAATGGCAATACTATATTCTTCAAGTGTTGGAGTCATCTCGTACTTACCAAATATGAAGGTGGAAGTTTGTGCACACCGAAGTGTGGGAGCGCTGTGGATGGTGATCTTTAATAGTGGGAGAAGTCGGGCGATCCTGGCTTTCACATATCTCTAGCTATCTTGATCTAATTGGTCCAACCACATTTTGAGCTCTTTTTTGGGAGTGGAAATGACTTGTACATCGGTTTTCCCCATTGCATACAAGACAAGACTGACGACGAAACATATTGTCATGGACCGACAAAATTGCAATAAAATAAGTAAATTGCAAAGAATTTAGATCACTTACTTTTTACCGGAAATGGATGATAATCACATAGACACACGCATGAAATGTGAGGCTCGATTTCTATCTAGATAGCTTAACAAAGTGGAGCTAAGAGGATGATCTAACCTTTGCAGTCTCATATTAACGTGTTAGGTCCTCCTAACCCCGGCTCAGTCGAATGGAATGCCCAATAATCACGCAGTCTCGCGGATATGGACAAACACATTCGACACCATGAAAGAAAATTCAGGGAAGAGAAGGTCAACCTTCATATAGCAGTCTCGCTTTGGAGGAAGTATCCTTATCAACACCATTCTAGAAATCCTATTGTAGCCCAGGTCCGGCCACAAGTTGTGTGTGTAATGGTGTAGTGCTAAAAGTAGTAAAACATGCACAACAATTTAAATGCAAACAACACTTTTATAGTTTAAATTTAAACATTCATCCCTAACTCCAACCTGCAAGACAAGGGTTAGCAATCACTATTCCCCTTATATCTCCCATCTTACAAAAAACATTTAACACTTTAAAGGTTAGAGACGTACCTAAGATCCTCACTACCAAACAAAAACATTTTTTAAAAGAAAAATTGGCCTAAGTCCACTAAGTACTTTAACACAATTCCCTAGTGGAGTCGTCAAGCTGTCGCGACATAAATTTCGATGCGTCACCTAAAACTAAGTTAATGGACTACTAAGTTTTTAAACTTAGCTCGGGCTCTCCCAAGCCCAAACCAATTCACGTGACTGGTTCAAATATTTAACATGCAAAAGATTATTAACTAAGAGTCGTCACTAATCGATTTATGATAGATCGATTAGACACCTAAGTAAAATAATGAGATGATTATTTTACTCCTACGAACCAAAGGCTAAGGGTATGGGAACTTGGTTACACTAGATTTCTCTAATGCCCTTTCAGTTCCATTTCTTTTTAATTTTCAAAAATATTTTTACAGGTAGCTTAGATTTATTTTAACTTAAATTTCTATTATTCAAATGGGTAATCACATGGGTACTCAATCATTATTAAACATTCAATAAAGTAAATTGCATCAAAAGAATTAAACATACAAAGCAAACAATTATTTTTTGGATTTTTTTTTTTGAAAATTAGAATTCTTTAAAAAAAATGCATTTTTTTAACTAAATGACTTAATCTTATTAATATGCAAATTCTAATTAAATTGGCCTATTATGCAAACTAGTTATTATGCACCTCATGACCTAAATTCACTAATGAACAAATTCTGATTAAATGATCCTATTATGTGAACTAATTAACATGCACCTAGTATTTTTGTATTTTTTTTATTGAAATTCAGAATTAATAAAAACCCTAATTAAACTATCTAAAAAAGGATAATTTTCTAATTTATTCTAGGGATTAATTTGACTTAAACCTTATCCTATCTTAGGAAACTATTTTTTTTTTGAAAAAATAAAATAATTAAAATGTGCGAACATTATCTAAAAATTAATTTAAGTCAAACCCTAACTTATTTCTAAAAATGCAACCCTAAAAATGTAATCCTAAGAAAATTCTAATTTACTAAACCTACATGTCCGATTTACTAAACCTATATGCTCATGCAAAATTTTGATTTTTTGGTTTTTTAAATTTTTTAAAAGATAAGTAATTATTAAATAAATATTAAATCTAAGCCATCAACAAAATAAATTATTAAAATAATCGAAAAAATAACCTATTGTCTCACCGGCCAAATTAACGATTATCATAACTCTAATCATCACAACAAAGAGATCAAAATAATTAAAAATCTGATCCGAAGTCTTACAGATCAAATTAATAATTATAATGATTTAATAATTAAAATTTTACAAAAAGTTCAAAAATTAATATAATTAAAAAAATAATTCGATGTCTCTCGGATTAAATTAATAATTACATTAATTCCGGACAAAACCCTTGGATAATGCCTACAAGATTCATGGCGTTCCAATTTAAATAACTAAACTTAAAAAAATAAACAAAATAAAGTAAATAGAAAAAGAAAATAAAACTACCTAATTTCCTTTTCTTTTGTTTTTTTCCTTTCTTCTTTTCTTCCTAAGCACGGCTCGTGCTCGTGCGGCTGGTCACCGGGCTCCAGTGAGGGGCGGCGGCTGTAACGGCGGCGTCACCGAGGTTGCGGAGGTGCGGATCTCCGGCGAGGTCCGGCAATTCGGAGCTGCAGGGAAGAAAAATGAGTGACTGGTTCGGGCTCGAGCAGAGGTGCGGAGCAGAGAGCTGTGCGGAGGCGTCGGGTCTTCACGGCCACAGCAGGGGCAACGAACGGTGGCGCGTGCTCGTGGGTGGTGCTCGCACGGGGGTGGCGAGCGGCGTCGGGCACGGGATCGCCGGAAAGAAGACGGTGACGAGTGGGCTGTTGCGGGGTGAGTTGCAGGTCCCGGGTGAGGCGCGGGCAGGAGCACGACGAGAGCAGCAGAGCGTCGGGTCGTCACTGGTCGACGCGGCTGCAAGCGTAGTGGAAGCACAACGAAACAGGGGCGAAGACGCGGCAGGGTAGGAACGTAAAGGCGCGGGCTGGTGCAGGGCTCGCTCGGCGGTGGAGCGACGACTGGCTCAGATCTGCCGTCGTCGGGGCTCTCGGTAGCAGGGGAACTCGGGCGCTGGCGTCGGGTCACAGCAGCCGAGCAGGGCAGCAACAGGGCAGAGGCGACGCAGAAACGAAACAGAGGTGGAGCAGGGCGTCGTTGGCGTTACTGGCGTCGGACTAACAGGCGGATGATGGCGGGCGCAATGGAGACGAGCTGCGGGCGTTCTGAGGCGCGGTCACTGGACTGAGGCTCCGCAGGGGCGTCGGGTTGGAGGTCCGCTGGGGAGGGAGCAACGGCTAAGCGGCAGTGGTGTGGGTGCGGCGGCGCGAGCGCGGGCGCGGTGGTGCGCCGGATCGGGGCACCAACCGCAGGCGCCGGTCTCTTCCTCCTTCTTCTGTTTTTGCTGACTTTCTCTCTCCTTCCCTCACACGTCTCACTCACCTGTCTCTCTCTCTCTCTCTCTCTCTCTTGCTGTGCTCTGCTGCACTTTTCAGCAGAAGAAAAGTGATCCCTTTGCTGACCTCGAAATCAGCAAAGGAAAACCTACGAAAACTTCTCTCACGAAAACTTCATTTCCTTTCTCTAAATGTTTCGAAAAAAAAACCAGTCAAAAGCCCCCTCTCTAAACCGAAGCCTTGCTTTCTCTATTTATATAGGAAAAAGTCGAGTTTGTTTTTGTAGGTGGAGATTTTCACTCAACCACTTAACAAAGAAATGGCTCCAAAATCACATGATAACTTTTTTTTCTTTTTGAATTTTGAAATGAGGATATATTTTCAACAACAAACATTTTCAAAACCAAATGTTTTATTTTATTTTCTAAAATATTAGGTAACAAAGATCAATAGACTATAAAAATCAAATCTTTTTATGAATATATACTTTCTTAGAATAGAACGGCAATTCAAAGGACAGTGATTCAAAAATATGCAATCCATAATGATGACGATCCGTGGTCCGAGTCAAACAAGACAAGTTACGAAGCGTCAGAGGGACAATACGCATCCTGGCACTGGTCATAGGATAGACATGGATGCCTAAGGTATTTCTTTAAAAGAAATTAAAATTACCTATTAAATCTTTTAAAATGGGGCATATATTTACTAAAAAATGACCAAACTATCGATATGAGAAGACACATTATTTTTTTTTTTTTTTTTGGTCAAAAGTGATATATATATTCGCTTAAGTAGTCTTAGAAGACAACGATGGTTTACAATCTGCAACTAAAATTTCCCATAGAAAATAAGGGGGTGTATGTACCCAATTAAACGGAAGTTTCTTGGCTCGATGAGTACGTACCAGCCAATCCGCAGCTTTGTTCGCGTCTCGGGGGCAATATGTTACGGATACATTGTTGCACTTGGATAGCTCGTCTCTACAGCATTGGATGATATCTTTTAAATTCCAAGGTGTCCTGGCCCGGCCCATGATGAAGTCCACGATAGTCAAACTATCACTTTCGCAAATCCCTTGAACTGGTTGGCTTCCCACGTGTGTTGACTTTAACTCTTTGAGATAGCATATCCCGTGTAACACAGGCCTTCGCTTCGCCGACGCCGACGAAACCCTAGCTTCTGGCTTTGTGAAGCCATCAACGACACGCCCTTCTCCATCCCGAGCGATTCCAGCAACGGAACAAAGAAACTCGCCGGGAACCCATGATGCGTCGACGTTCAATTTCACTTCCCGACCTCTCGGTGGTGTCCATGACTCCGGTAAGTATTGGGTCGTTCTTTGGCCGGACTGGTTCTTCGTCCCTTTGCTGAAGGCGGTATTCTGGATTTGTACTAGTTCAAGGATGTCCGCCGGTTTGGGAACCTTTGCTCGGAAGATCCGGGAGTTTCGCGCCTTCAGTTGCCATAGAACCCCGGCGATGAACTCCCGATTAGGTAAATCTCTTCTTGGTTCAAAAACCGCCGAAGCCACGGTCGATTCTCTTAAGATGTTTTGTGATATTTATTCCTTGCAAGAGCGTATCTTGCCGGATCTGTTTCGTCCATCTACGGTAGAGGAATAGATGTTCGATTGTTTCAACTTGCGTATAACACAGTGACATAGTAGATCGGGTGATCTTTCTTTTGTATAGATTTTCCCTTGTGGGAACAAAGACATTTTGACATATGCTCCGAGAAAGGTTCGGATCGTGGTGGAACTGATAGGCGCCATATCTGTGTCCATAAAGTGCGTGGAGGCTGGTAAGAACACGTTGCTCTGTTCTGAATTAGTCGATTGTTGGATAAACGAGCCCTGTTGTAACTGCTCTTGACTGTAAATTCCCTGTCTTGTTTCTGTCCGTTACGGTATCAGGTTTGGGGCTCTTGCTCAAGGGAATGGCTTGGATCTCGTTGGCTATTTTGTCCTCAAAAAGCTGTTGAATGAGAGACTGCTTCCAAGTTCGAGATTCTTCGTTAATCAAACTTTCCACCCTGGTAGGTTGTTTGAGTGACTTGCCCTCCCGTGAATTCTGTGATAACCATTTATCCTCTCTTATTTTGATGGATTTGCCGTCCCCGACGACCATTTAACATCTGCTTTGAGGTGTCTCGACCCAACGAATATTATTCCAGCCCCAAGATGATTTCCTTCCCTTCTGTGCACTCCATAGATCGCCCTGAGGAAAATATATGCCTTTTAAAACTTGACTCCATAATGCATTCGGGGAAGTATGTAGCCGCCATGCTTGTTTGCCAAGCATTGCACAGTTGAAGGTAATTAAGTCTTTAAATCCCATCCCTCCTTCATCTTTTCTGTTTTTAGAACTTCCCAATTCCTCCGATGTATGCCCTTCGTGTTATCCCCTTTACGCACGAGAATGAAGCTATTCGCCTTTCAATTGCTTTGCAGATCGACACTGGCAATTTAAAGATCGACATGGCGTAGGTAGGGATGGCCTGCACCACACTCTTAATCAAGATTTCCTTTCCGGCTTTAGTAAGTAACTTTTCCTTCCAACCCTCCAGCTTTGCGTTGACCCTTGTTAATATCCATGCGAAAACTTCTTTTCTGGATTGTCCCCATTCTGTAGGGAGGCCTAAGTATTTGCCTGTCTTTTCAAAAACAGGTACTCTCAACTCATGTGCCATGTTCCTCTTAAGTGGTAAGGGACAATTCTTGCTGAAATAAACTCCAGACTTGTTTAAATTTACCGCTTGCCCCGTTGCATAACAGTACTGGTTTAGTGTGAGAGTTAAATTCGACATTCCATTAGAGTAGCATCCGGGAAAAAAATGACATCATCCGCAAACGAAGGTGAGATAACTTAGGACTGGATCTATTAAGCCATATACCTTTGATGCTGCCATCGCAATCGCCTTTTGCATCAGCCATGTTAGCACATTTGTGATAATGATAAATAGATAAGGGGACAAAGGATCTCCTTGCTTGAGCCCTCTGGATGGACTGAAAAAAGGGGTTGGTTCGCCATTGATCTTGACACTGAATGTCACTGTTGTTATGCATTGCATGATTAGAGTAACCCATTTCTCGAAAAATCCCATTTTCAGCATGCAATCCCGAACAAAGTCCCATTCTATTCTGTCATATGCTTTCGCATATCTAATTTGAGTACTGCCTGATGTTTTTTCTTTCTTTTTGTAATGCGCAGTTGATGTAACACTTCCTGCACAATTATGATGTTGTCTTGTATTTGTCTACCCTGAACGAATGCACTCTGTTCTGGTTCGATTATCTCTGGTAGCCACTTTTTCAATCTGTTTGCTAATAGCTTTGAGATAATTTTATAACTGAAATTGCATAAGCGATGGGCCTAAAGCGACGATTGTTTCGGATTTTTCACTTTGGGGATCAAGGTTATATAAGTCTGATTCAAATGAGGGTCCAGAATACCTGTACTGAAGAAATTCTGTACAAGCTGGAACAGGTCAGTCTGTATAATGTCCCAAGCATTTTGATAGAAAAGCCCATTGAAACCATCAGGACCAGGCGCTTTCAATGCTCCCATTTGAAAAACTGCTTCTCGCACTTCCTCCATTGTAGGTTTTGCCACTAATGATGCATTGATACTGTCATTAATAGGGGATAGGCATTGGTTTAGTATTGGCTGATAATTTCTTTGCCCTGCTGAACATGAAAAATCAATGAGAAGGTGACCCATTGTTGACAACTAAAATTGGCATCAATGTTGGCACACATTGATTGTCACCAGCCAATTACTGACCTAAAACAACGTTTGGTTGAAGACAATTGATATCAATAAGTGGCTAAAAATGTTAGGAGAAAATGAATGCATTGGAAGCATCAAGATATGGTTAATGGATCAAAGTTATTGAGAAGTAAAGTAATCGAGATCATGGAGTAATTGGTATGCATCCTTTTCAGGAATATCAACATAGAAACTGGATGGTATCATGAGAACATTGGCACAAGACTTTCGGAAGGAACTGTTCAAAAGCAATTATGACACAATCATTATAAATATCATTGACTGACGGAAAATTTGTTTGATAGTCCTCATCGAATACTAAATTTTTAATTTTTAGATTGATGTATGCGAACTCACATTAAGTATTTTACTAATAATAATTATGCAAATAATGGAAGCAGATGTGGGCTTGGCGTAAATTGGTGGAGGTTCAAGACAAAACCGAAGTCTCTTCATCGATTCATTTTTTTCTAATAATTAAATGTGGCATGAGACAAGCATATCTTGCATTCTCACCAAATGGTCTTCCGTTATTTAAGAAGACGACTAATGTCTCTTGGTTTTGACCAAATGGCTCAATCCACCATCTGCTATTGCTCGGTCGTGTGGTTTAAGAGAAACGAAGGTAGAGAAGTGGGGGAGTTTTTTTTTTTTTTTTTTTTTGTCGAAGAGAATTGGGGAGTTTGAAAATGGGCAAATATCATGAAAAATTCCAAATTGATATACGTGTCACAAATTTACCCTCAATTAATTTTTAGATTAGCAAAAACAACAAGCTAGTATTATTGTGACAAATTTTCCCTAACTTGATATGGATTTCTATGTGAACTTGACATTACCATATGTCATCTGACTTAACAATTTCACGATAAAATTTGAATGAAGCTAACAGACGATATATATGTAATAGATGTAGCAGTTTGGGATTTTTTGTGACCCAAAAATTAATTTAAATAAATTTATCACAAATATAATAGTTTGGGTTAATTTATAATAAGTATCAATTTAGGATTTTTCGTAAGTGGATCCTTAAAATATAATAAAAAATGTTACATGGGTCCCAATCATTCATCTTTCCTCACCTCCACAATTAGAACACTTCATTCATGGGGTCTATTTTTCGATCATTTGTCTTCAGCAATGACCCTCAAATCACGCTCCTCCGTGAACTGCCACGCCTGCTTTCGTTCCTTGACAGTCAGCCATTGGTCTATACCGATGAACTCACCGCCCTTTGCCGGTGGTCGCCGTGATTCGACCCTCTTGGCAACCTCCTAGCAAGCGTGTGAGTGAGGCATGAGCACTTAAACATACACCATAAACCCTAGTCCCAGTAGATATCACAACCTTTGGTTCCTAATTGAAGAAGTTTAAGATGGTAGAAAATATAACGATCAAGTATTTCATATTTTATTATTACTAATATGGATTATTGATATGGATCAAGACATCGTAATTCTTCTGTCATTGAGAAATGTTTTTCCCATCGGTGGTAGGTCACCATCAAGATTCAAGACTCAGCAACAGAAGCGTCAGATATGGCGGGCTGGAATAAAAGGAACGTGGTACGACAGTTCTAACATGTTTAGATTCTCAACAACTCTCCTGTCCACCCAGAATGGGACAAAAAACAGAAAAAAAAAAATGACACCTAGATAGGGAAAATATTGTCCAAAACATACAAGCTAAGACTCCATGCCCCAATGAAGGATACATAAAAGCCATATGAAGTATGCATTCGGTAAAAGTCCGTAAAGAAAACGACAAATCCTCTGTCTTAAGGACAGAAAGATCAAAGAAAGCCCTTGGTTTAGCCGCTGACGCCGCAGATAATTCACTCAGACGCTTCTCTGACCTCGTCCACGAAGGCCCTAAGGTTCTTGTCGGAAGACCCACCCTCCTTCACAGCCTCCCTCGCCAAATCCCTAAATTTCTGGGCGTTCCTTCTCATCTCATCTCCCTCCTTTTCATCTCCCATCACCAGCTCCAAGCACCTCCTCATCTCGCCGCTCTCCACCAGGCCTTGCTCGTTGGGCGTCACCTTCACCCCGGTCCTCCACACGTCCGTGACGAGCTTCGCGTTCGTCTGCTGATCACTCCACTGCGGGAACGCCACCACGGGCACCCCGCAGACCAAGCTCTCTGATGTGGAGTTCCACCCGCAGTGCGTCACGAAGCACCCAACCGAATGGTGCGACAGGACCTCCACTTGCGAGCACCACGGCACTATCATCCCTAGATTTTTCAGTTCTTCTTCGCAGCTCAATCTATCCTCGTCTCTCTCTTCTTTCCCGCTTGTCCGGATGACCCACAAGAATGGCCGACCAGCCTCTACAAGCGCTCGTGCCATTTCCTCCTTCTGTGGCTTCGATAGCACGGAGATGCTCCCAAACGACAGGTAGATCACTGACGCCTTTGGCTTCGTGTCCAGCCACTCGATGTAGCCGCTTGAGCTCTTGAAGAGGTCGCCTCCGAAAGAAGTGTCCGATGGATCTTGCCCGTCCAAAAATGCGGACGGGATCAGCGGCCCGATCCCAATCACCTTAAACTTATCGATAGCCCGTATGGCGTCTGGTTCCAGCGCATCGAAGGTGTTTGCCAGCACCATTGGATTGGCCTCCTCAAGTAGTATCTCGAAATGACGCTGGAAAAGGGGGAGGCTGAAGTTGTACTCATTTTTAGAATTGCAGAATGAGGGTATATCGCAGGCCATGAGAGGCGGCAACCCAGGCAATTGGATTGGCAGCGAAGGATTGTCGCCCGTGCTTCGAATAAGATCCCCGTACCCATGGAAGTAATAATAGTAGAAGTCCAAAACAGTGGCCGGTTGAATCCAAACAAGCGTCGAAGGAATACCATGAGAACGAGCGACATCAGCAACCCACGGAAGGAGGGTGGTGTAGAATACACCCAATATTCGCCGACCGTTCTCAAGGTTCGAGGCGATGAGATCGCTTAAAGTCTCCGATCCTCGTCGCTTGAGGTCGTCCATGTATACCTCGAGATCTAGCCCTTCTTTCACACCTTCGTCGTAGCCATCAGAGAAGCTGGCGAAGGATAGCCCCTCGGGAGGAGATTTCGACTCGGCCATGCGGAGGTGGGCGCGAATGGCAGTGACGAAGGTCACGTGAGCGCCAACACGCACCAGACGCTTGGCGAATTGGAGGGACGGGTTTATGTGGCCCTGGCCGGGGAAGGTCACGAGGAGGAAGTGTGGAGGTGCCATGGACGAGGCGCGAAGAGATTCTTTGGAAATGGTAGGGACGCCGAGGCAGCACTCGACAGGAGATGCGCTGTATGTGGATGGGAGGGGATTAACGAGGAGATTAAGGTGGAGACTGTCCGTTATAAAGAAGGATGTCTCGGAAATTATTACGTCTAGGCTGACGAATGAGGGAATTGCTTGACCCGTACAAAGTGGTAAAGTCTGGATTGTCTTGCTCTCTCTCAGGGAGGAAATATTGCCTGCATATTTACTTATGTCATTGGGTAACGTGACGAGTTTTTTTTGGTCGGCACGTGACGAGTTAAGAAGTCAATTATTACAGATGTACTTTTCAAAGATGCATTGCAACTCTTTTTTTTTTTTTTTTTTTTTTTTTTTAACGTGAACATGTTGAGGACCTTTAGATAATTTCTCTCGTCCACACCGACTTCGCCACATAAGAGACATCTCTAGTTTTTTTATACATCAGACAAGCAAAATAACAAAATTCACAAAGTCAAAGGTTAACGTGGTGTCTAGATAATATTTATCCCTAGCTAGGCCAGATACTCTAGATAATATATATTAACTATATTAAATTTCAAATATTTTCTTTTTTATTTGAATTTTTTATTCAATTTTTTTATATAATAATTGGTCTATTCTTATTCTAGGTAAAGTCCATCTTGTTGTGATAGAAATAAACAAGAACAAATAAGTTTTAGCTAATGTAATAAAAATACCAATTGTCATTCCAAAGACTCTACCTACTTTATTTATTTCAAATAGCTCAGGAACGAATATGTAAGGAATAGACATATTCCAACCCCCTAAGTAAAGAATCGTTACAAATAATGAAGAAAATAATAGATTTAGATAGGAAGCAACATAAAATAACCCAAATTTGATACTTGAATATTCGGTTTGATAACCTGCTACTAATTCTTCCTCTGCTTCTGGTAAATCGAAAGGTAATCTCTCACATTCTGCTAGGGAAGAAATTAGAAAAACGAAAATGAAAAACCCTATAGGTTGACGCCACAAATTCCATCCCCAAAAACCATATTTGGACTAGGTCTCAACCATATCAACTGTACTTGAACTATTAGATAATCATAGTCAATGATAACATCATTGTTCCCATCGCTATTTCAGAACTTTACGTGAGATTTCCACCTCATACGGCTCCTCGAGGGCCATCAATAAATCTAAGGACCAAATTGATATTATTTATATTGATATGTTTGTAGTATAATACTATATATCAATATCGATTGGGTATTAAATATATATTCTATATTGATAGAGTCAAAACCTATCGAAGGTCCTGAATTAGACCAATGGAATTCTATGCTATAATAACTAAAAAAGCACTTCTAAATTGATCTCATCCTTTAATAATTTGAATTTTTCTTTGTTGAGTAATAACTTAATCCTTCAATAAAATACTCTTTCTAGAAATATTAATATATATTTCAACCCATTCTTTTTTATTACTAAAAAAATATATACATTAGTTCCTGAAAAATACCACGTTATCCCTATGAATATAGGAAAGAAGAAAAATGTTTTTTTTTTTCGTTCCTATTCGAAATGAAAATATGATAATAGATCTCGTCGTTAACGTTAACAACATGAATAAGTTAATAAATAGATATTTAGTTTTGATTAGGGGGAACCTCTTCATTCCCGTGGGTCATTGACTTCGCGTTGGGCCTTTCACCCTCCCCCCATTTCGTTAGATCTTATTCTATTTGATGCTTTACGAGCGGGGTGTATTTCTACTGTTATTTGAATGAATTTTCTTTTATGACCAAAAAAAAAAAAAAAAACATATCAAAACGATGAGTCTCTAGTACAAATTTTTTAAATAATTTGAATTTCACTCCAACTGAAAATCCTAAACCTGAATCTCTCTTCTATCTATATGTAGCTACTACCGTGAGATAGTAATTAGAAGTCCATTGTCAATGATGGTTCCCACCCCCCCCCCCCCCCCAACTCTCCCCATGACCTAGCGAGCTACATATTGATACTTGATTTTTAACTGATGCGTCTTATGAAGATAAAAGCTTGAGATTACGGTTTCTGATTGTGATAGAGCCCGTTCCTCGACTAAAAAAGAGTCATTTAATACTTTTTTACATTAGCACTTCATTTCCCATTCATTTTCATTTTAATCTCATAAAATCAAATACAGTTTTTTTTTTTTTTTTGGGTTAAAGTATGAACGAAAAGTCAACCCCAAGTTAAATTTTGATTTTTTGAATGAAAAACCACAAGATAATGTAAATTATACTTCCACATGTCAATTTTCCCAAAAAAAAATTCAAAATTTAACTCCTTAATTGACATTTTAATGACAAATCACCAAAATGTTGACTTTTGCCCAAAAATATTGAAAAATTTTCAAATCTCTAAATCTTCCTCATTTTACCTTAATTTGACATAGGCATTATCGATTTTACAATAATAGATCAAGAACCAACTTTTCCCTAATTTGTGGATTTTGGTTTGAAATTGACCAAAAAACAAAATTAGTTCATTTCTAGTTATTTTTAGGAAAATTTTCTTCACGACATTTGATCATGAGGCCATCTCACATCCAATTTTCAAGCTAATTTTCAAATTCCAAATCAGAGATAAAAATCCCCAATTTTGGCTCTAATCCAGTTGGTAATTCATGAATTGCTCATTTAAATCATGAACAAGTCCATTTTCTTAGAGACTACTCAAATCCAATATCAATTTTGACAAATTCACATGAAGTCAATTTGATTTGACCAATTTGGTTAATATGAAGTTTATAAAATCAAGCTAATTTGGTCTAATTTTTGCAATTCAACTTAACCCATTCTAAGGTATTGGTTACTTTGACCAAATGGAGTTCAATTTGACAATTAAACTTCAATTTCATTTTGGGGTTTAATTGTTGTCATCAAATAAGCACGTGTCCGAAATTATTACGTCTTGGCTGACGAATGAGGGAATTGCTTGACATGCACGAGTGGTATGGTCTTGATTGTCTTGCTCTATCTAGGAGACATTTCAAACAATTAAAATGTGCGTATTTACTTATGTCATTGGGTCACATGACTAATAAAGAAATCAATTATTAGGGCCAGATGTATTTTCAAACATGAATTGCAATTTTTTTTTTAACATGAACATGTTGAGGACTTAGATAATTGATCTCTTCTCTCCACCCAATTTCGCCAAATACGAGACATCTCTAGTTTTTTATACGTTGGATGAGCAAAATAATGGAGTATACACATTCAAACAAACACATCACAACGACGCGTCTCCTGTACAAAATTTGAAAATACTTTGAATTTCACTCTACCCGAAATCCTAAACCTTAATCTCTCTTCTATCCATATGGAGCTACTATGGTGTGACCTTAATCTCTCTTCTATTCATGACCTAGCTAGCTACATAACCCAATAGCATCATTGACTTCAATCGGCTTCTGGTCCCAACTCACTATGAGAACGTGTTGGACTATACTATTAGACAAAAAAAAAAAAAAAATTCATTTCAATGCATGTCCCATATATATATCTAATAAAATGAATTTGATGACAATATTTCATGAAGAAATACATTATCTACTTCACCATATAAGAAAAGGGAAAAATTGTGCAAAAACTTGAAACTTGTTGTACGTTTGTCAATTTAGTTATAAATATTTTAATTTTGCCAATTAAGTCATAAATTTTTTTCCCATTTTGTCATTTGAGTTCATATGGTCAATTTTAATTGGAAATTGCATACGTGAATGTTGGTAGTGTAACATAGGACACTCAATATTAATGTGAACAATTCTTTTTAAAATTTTTTAATCTTTTTATTTTTTATTTTTATTTTTATTTTTACCAAGTTTGACGAGGGCTAGCCGACCCTTGCCAACCATAGGGGAGGGCTGGTAGCCCTTGTTAACCCCTAGGCAAGGGCAGTGAAGCCCTCACCAGTTGTGGGCAAGGGACTTGGTCTTGCCCATAGCCATGGCTAGTGAAGGCTTCACGACCCTCCCATAGTGGCTAGCAACGTTGGCCAGTCCTCAATTGCAATTGGCAAGGGTTGGTCAGCGACCCTCTCGCTAGGCTTGGGGAAAAAAGGAAAAGAAAGATAGAAAGAAAATAAATGAATAAATAAGTCAAAAAAATTAAAATATTATTAAAAATCATTTACGTCAATATCGTTATGCTATATAAGACAGCTGGTATCCACAATGGTGATGCTAAATGAACTAAATTGATAGTACGTGATAAGGTTTATGACTCAATTGACAAATTAAAATTTTTAAAATTTAATTGGTAAAAGTACAATAACCTTAGGACTATTTGGACATAATTGGCAGTACATGACAAGCCTAAGTCTATTATTAATCCTAATGAAAACTACATATTGTTCTTAATCCTTGGCATTTCCCAATTGGCTTGAGCGGGACTCCCACAACATATTGTTGATGGGGAGTATGAACCACACTCTCAACAATTAGCACACACAACCGTGTCAGTACATCACTACTTTGAACATGGACTAAAATGAAAAAAAAAAAATGGTCACGAGGTGAATTTTACGGATCTTTTCAGTGGGATGGAAATATCTTTAGTAAGAATACTTTTTGTAATTGGTTAAATTTTGATTACTTATTACTCAATCTCTTTCCGTTGTTATTTTGTATTTTTCTATTATTTGGCCAACGATGTACTTTTCCTCCATTTAAACGCCCCTGCTTTGCAAATCCCATCAAGCATACAAATTGGTCCGTTTTCAGAAGAACAATGAATCTGGGACCGATGCGTCAAATTTTCTAGAGTGACAGATTCGTTATCTTCTCATTTTTCCTATATACATCGATATGCATATTCAAATCATTTCTCTTTCTTTCCTTATAGTGCAATCAGGGCCTTTCGTCGATTATGTTGATGTGGCATGCTGAATATTTGACATTACATCAAATTTTCTAGAGTGACAGATTCGTTATCTTCTCACTTTTCGGTGGGGAAAAGTGCCAAAAAGGTCCTAAACCTTTTGCCTTTGTGCCAATTTGGTCATAAACCTTTTTTTGGTGCCGATTCAACCCTAAACCTTTCTAAGTTGTGCCAATTCAGTCCTTTCCGGCCAATTTTAGCCGGATTTTGCTGACTGGACGCCAGCCGGCTAACGTGGCATGATCGGCGCTGATGTGGACAACTTTTAATAATATTTTAATTTTTTTAATTTTTTTTTAATTTTTTTATTTTTCCTCTAGCCGGTCGCCGAGGTCCGGCGACCGGCCAAAAGCGACCGCCGGCAAGGGCGAGGCCGACCTCGCCGGATCTAGGTGAGGTCGAGCCTCGCCGGCCCTCGCCGATGGCTTGATCCGGCGAGGTCGGGCGAGGGCCGGCGAGGCTCGACCTCGCCAGATCCGGCGAGGTCGGCCTCGCCCTCGCCGGCGGTTGCCTCTGGCCAGTCGCGGGACCTCGGCGACCGGCTAGAGGAAAAAGAAAAATAATAAAAAATAATAAAAAATAAAAGTATTTAAAAAAAGTTTTAAAATTTTTTAAAATATTAAAATATTATTAAAAGTTGTCCACGTCAGTGCCGATCAGGCCACGTCAGCCGGCCGGCGTCCAGTCAGCAAAATCCGGCCAAAATTGCCGGAAAGGACTGAATTGGCACAATTTAAAAAGGTTTAGGACTGAATCGGCACTAAAAAAAGGTTTAGGACCAAATTGGCACAAAGGCAAAAGGTTTAGGACTTTTTTGGCACTTATCCCCTTTTCGGTGTATGTGGCGCCAACGTGATGCCAGATATCTAACAATCTTACATGTGTTTATTCTATTTTTCTTTTATTTTCCAGGAAACAAACATAGACATAGTGAAGATGACCTCAATTGGCATACATGCAAAAGATACTCATGGTAATGATAGAAAGAAGAGCAAACACACGTAAAATAATATCTATCAACATATGTGCACACGACACATGGGTCACATTATAGTTGTGTTAAAAATTTCCTTTGTATTTTGGATTTTAAACCCACTAATCTTATTGAACACATTAAGTTAAAAAAGATTGGGTAACTTCACTAACTTGAGACCGTCAACTCAATTTGTTATGTATGGTGATATGCAGAATTTACATTTGTATAGGTGAAAAGTGAGAGGGAATTTTGCTTGCTGATGAAGATAGAGTAGTAGTTTATAGTTCTTTGATACTTTGATGCATGATAATGATAATACCCCTATTATTGTTGTTGCCGAGTTTATAAAAAATACAGATGTACACCAAATTTATATAGGAAAGTGTTTAGCAATTACCCAATTTGTCTCTAAGAATTTCATCAAGAATGTGTTATCAAAGTTGTAAGTAAAAAGAGAAAGAGAGAATGTCATGAAAAAGAGAGGATTGTTGTTGTTATAAATAATTGTGATGAACAGTATATGATTTGGTCATACTTACAAACAACTAATTAACAAATCTTTTGGGAATATATACCTTATCCCCTCATCATCACTTTTCATGTTAACAATCACTTCTTTTCATATCCAAGAGTCGCATTTTTTCGTGATAATGAATCATTTCAATAAAAAAGATTGAACACCACGTCAATAAGTGGAAAGACAAAGAACCATCATTGTAAATGGTGCGCTCGCAGTGGAAAGTGTTGTTAGAAAAAGATACTTAATCACTAATCAAACGGCATTAATATCAATTAGGTTTTTGTTTGATGGGTTACATGTCAGAAACAACACCCGAATCCACGTCCCTTTCATGCCCATGTCATCTGGGCTTTAGCGTCCGACCTTGCACCAAACCTAACGTTACCATATCATTAGAATCTATCGCACTAATTTGATTGGGCCAGAGTCAGTCTCATATTGGACCGGGATCGGACTAACTTTTCGTGCTCAGAGAACCCTGGCCAATAAAATCTGCGCCACACTTACATTTTCACCTAAGCCCGACCCACCGGGTCTGTTAACACCTTTACATCCACTAGTTCCTCGGCCATTGCCGGTCGATCTTGATAGTCGCCGGTCAGTCCTCAACTAGTGTCAATCCATCTCAATGATCATTGATCTAAATGATGAGGCTAGTACATACACTTTAACAGAGACTTGATGCAAATATGTTCAGTGGATCCCTACACCTCCATTTTAATGCTATTGCTCATTGCCGTAACCGGGAGTTACACCACATTAACTGTAAAGGCAAAAACATTCTCACTTCAATCCTGCCATGAAAAGCCTAAGATTGTCGTCTGAAGATCCGCTTTCCTTGACCGCTCGCCTCGCCAAAGCTTTCCATTTTGAGGCACTCTCACGCATGCCCTCCTCGTGTGTCGGCCCCATGATCAAGTCCAAGCACCTCTTCATTTCTTCTCTTCTCACAACACCTTCGCCGTCCGCCCTTGCCTTTACGCCTACCCCCCATACGTCCTGGATCAACTTGGCGTTCGTCAGCTGATCCGAAAATTGGGGACACGCAACCATCGGCACGCCTGCTGTCAAGCTCTCGAGGGTCGAGTTCCACCCACAGTGCGTCACATGGCATCCTATTGACTTATGGTTCAAGACCTCCACCTGCAGGCACCACGGTACTATCAATCCGGAATCTCCATCGATTCTTCCCTTTATCATCGTGTCGATTTCTTCTTGTTCACTGCTATCAGAAGGCCGGATCACCCACAAGAATGGTTGGCCACTCTCGCGAAGGCCTTGGCATAGCTCCTCCATCTGATTTTTCTTCAACACGGCCAAACTCCCGAACGATACGTAAATCACTGAAGATGCAGGCTTTGAGTCGAGCCACTGCAGATAATCCGTCGAGCTGTCGAAGAGGTCACAGCCGAAGGAATTGTCTAACGGACGATCTTTATCATCCAAATAAGCTAGCGGGATCAGAGGCCCAATCGCGAATAGCTTCATGTTCTCCATGCCTGCTTTGATCAGATCTTCTTCAAGCGCGTCGAAGGTGTTCAAGAGAACACATGGGTTGGTTTCTTTTTCGAGTGTTAGGATGTGTTCTTGAAAGGTTGGTACAATGGGGAAATTTGGATCGGTAGGTAAGAGAAATGAAGGCAAGTCCTCCGGTGTCAAAGGAGGCAAACCAGGCAATGAGATTTGAGTTGGAGGCTCATTTTTACTACTTTGATAGAAACCACTTCGACTGTTGAAGTAGTGGTGATATATAGCAAAGACGGCAGCCGATTGAATAGAAAGAAAAGCGGAAGGAACGCCGAGATCTCGAGCCACATCGGCCGCCCACGGGAGGAGGACGGTGTAGATCAAGAAAGTGACTGGTCGATCCTTCTCAGATAAGCTAACGATCAGTTCTCTTAAGTTTCGTGAACCTACCCGCTTTAATTCAGAAATCCTGTCTTCGTAGGAGGAGGCTTCGCCAGCATCGTCGTCGGTGACGGAGAAGGAGGTGTGCGTTAAGCCTTCCATCGAAATTGGGGTCTTGATGGTCCTTAAGTTTCGGCCATCGACCGCGTTGGCGTAGGTGACCTGCGCGCCGGCCCATACCAGGCGCTTGGCGAGTTGTATGGTAGGATTAAGATGACCCTGACCACGGAAGGAGATGATGAGGAAGTGTTGGCGGTTCATCTCTCTCTCTCTCTCTCTCTCTCTCTCTGGTGAGATAGATGTTGCTTTGTGGCAATGGAAGGTTTTCTTTATATTTGAAACATGGGCATAATGTCAAACGAGCATATCCATTTGGATGACTTTAGTGAAATCCGATCGAACCCGCTGCTTTTTTTTTTTTAATAATAAATCTACACGTGGGCCAACCAGTGATTTTCATGTGAAAGATTGGACTCCTGTCTCTCTTGTCATTGAGCAAAAGTGTTTAGAGTCAGAAGAGGTAGCTTATCCATGGCACATTGGCACCCGGGATGACCTAGCCCAAGCTAGGCCCGTGGCCCACCGTGATGATAGTCGAGTAGGTTCCGCCCAGTCCAATCCATGGCAGGCCGCCGGGGACGGACTCGTAATTCTATGTCTGGATGCTGGATGGAAAGTAAGGTGATGGATGAGTTTGGCTTTTTATAAGTTTAGCCGAAATGTCTATTACCGTCATGCAAGAAAGCGTTTGATGAAACCATCTCTCTAAACTTGATGTTTGTTCACCAGTGTCTACAATCAACACACCCATTACGAAGAGACTGCTTGATACAAAAAGAACAAAAGAGCACTAGACATATTGAACTTATATTGAGCTCTAATTTCCTCATTTCAAAGTCAACATCGGCAAAAGAAGAATTGTAATGATTGTCAGTATCAAGAGTGGGAGCTTGTGGAGCACGAATCCAACGGCACTTTGAGTGCTAAAGTCATTCTTAAGAATATGAGTCGCATTTTTATAATTTTATTCGTTGAAATCTACACATTGACAGCTAAGTCATAATTTTAACAAATTACTTTTTAATCATAAAGCAAACTCATTTTTGAAGTAATGAGTCTAACATTTGCAATTGAATAATTATACTATATATAAATATTTAAATTTATTGATCCCAACAAGGATGCCTGCACACACCTAATTCTTGACAAACTTTCGATTATTAAGTCACACTTGTTAAATTTTTGACAAGCTTTCTCTAGAAGAGCTTTCCTACAACACCCGATACGATCAAATTGGATGGTGGTATTGCTGAATATTGTGATTTTTAATCACGACTATCTAATCTGGATGGGGGTGGAAATTCACCATTTTTTGCAAATCGTTTGATAAGATCATGCAAATTTCAAGGAATTCATTATAGGAATGTTTCCAATAAAAAGAGTTTGTTGTGAGCTTTCTAACGTCTTGAGAATCACTTTCATCCGAGTTTCTCTTCACAAAACTAACAAAGCAGTCAATTTATTTAAAAAATTATTCTTTACTACATGCGTTCGTGGTTCAAAGTAACAGAGATGCACATACAAACTAAATGATCAACAGAGAATTATTAATAGTCCATCTCACAGAAATTAGTTACTTGGTATCTCATTATTACTATTTTCATTTCCGAACTTCAAGTGAATTTGTAACTTGTTAAGGATCCGTACTTGTACATTGCCAAGATAAGTGGGGACTTATCCTGCCACTGATGGGAAAATTATTTTTTAAAAAAAAGGTTGTCCGTATGACGTGTTAAAGTTGGGTGTCTCCATCAACCAGGGTAATAGGGTATGATCTTAGCGCACGCAAACCAAGAACACGGATGACGTGCCAATATTTTTTATCATTTACTTAAGAAGAAGACAGTTCTCACACGCCTACTGGTAGGATTTTGAACGAGTGGCTCAGTCCACCATCTGCCATTGACTGGTGGATGAGCCTTTCTCCCAGCAAATCTGGGATTTTAAATCATTGCAGCAAGTTTTTGGAAGATTTTTTTTTTTGCATTAATGGAATCTCATGAAGTAGCTGCGGCTTTGGCACATGAAGTTGTTATAACATGGGGTGAATAGGTGGGCTGTAAGTGTGATTTACACGAGAAAAATTAAAATTGTATAAGTGAAGCAAGGAAGACTAAATTGCTAAAATGTTTATAATTGAATTGATATAATTGGAAAACGTATGTTTATATTAACAAATTGTTAAAATGTAGGATTTTTCATAATTTTTTTGTTTGATGATTTTCACTTTTAGACTCCATTCTGGACGACTTCTTCGGACTTTTTTCTTTACTGGTGAGAATTCTGGCATGACTGGCAACTTGTGCACCACAATCTTGGTGTCTAATCCGGGCATATCCTCATTTGACCAGGCGAAGACATCTTGATATTCTGTGAGGAATCTGATCAGATCCTTTTTCGGTGAAGAGCTTCATCCTGCCCTTGTCACTCTCGGTGGTTTGCCTCGGTTCCCACAGGTCTCAGTTTGTTCAATGTTTGGTAAAGATCTAGTCTGGAACCTCTCAACTTCCTCAAGAATTTCAGCAGGTGGTTCATTAGCTCCTTTGGTCTTGTCAACCTCAATTCCCATTGCATCTTCATAGACAGAAATAAGAAGATGTCTATTAGAGGCATATAAAAAAAAAGTAACTACATAAATTGTTAGGTTGGTCTCGATTATCATAGAGAATTATTCTAATTGTCTAGTGATACATCTTTTATGACCTCCGCAATTAGAATATTTCAACCCTCTCAATCATTTGGACCCAAAAAAAGTAAAATAACTCCCAATTTTGGATCGTATGTACACAGAGGGGTATATTTCCGCGGTCCACACAACCTAATGCCAAGCTCTATGGCCCACCATGCCCGCTTTTTTGTTCCTTGACGGTCGGCCTTTCGTTTACACCGACGATCTCGTCACCCTCGCCGGCACCCACTGTGATTTGACCTGCTTGTGACCTCCTACCGAGCGCGCGAGTGAAGGCACGAGTGCTTTAACATACGCCGTAAACACCAGCCCCCATCGAAACCACCACCGCTTGTTTCCGGTCGAAGTTTGAGATGGAAGAAGATATGACCATTGAGTATTTCATATCTCATTACCAATATGGATTATTGAAAAGATTCTAAGACATCGTATTTCATTACCATCAGCTGTAGGTCGAACCATCGAGATTCAAGACTTAGCAACATAAGCGTCATATACGACGGGCTGAAATAGGAGGAATGGAAACTAAAAATAGAAAAAATGTCGCCTAGAAAGAACAATAATTTGTCCTGAACAATAAGCGACGACTCCATGCCCACAGGAAGGATTACATAAAAGCCAAATAAAATATGCATTCGCTAAAGGTCCCTAAAGATGACGACAGGAAAGCACCACGTTAGCTGCTCACAGCGACACCATAGACGATTCATTCGAGCTCAGACGCTTCTCTGACCTCGTCCACGAAGGCCCTGAGGTTCTTGTCCGATGACCCGCCTTCCTTCACGGCCTCCCTCGCCAGATCCCTAAACTTCCGGGCATTACTTCTCATCTCCTCCCCCTCCTTTCCATCTCCCATCACCAGCTCCAAGCACCTCTTCATCTCGCCGCTCTCCACCAGGCCTTGCTCGTTGGGCGTTATCCTCACCCCGGTCCTCCACACATCCGCCACGAGCTTCGCGTTCGTTTGCTGATCGCTCCACTGCGGGAACGCCACCATGGGTACCCCGCAGACCAAGCTCTCTGACGTGGAGTTCCACCCGCAGTGTGTCACGAAACACGCCACTGAAGGGTGCGAGAGAACCTCCACTTGCGAGCACCACGGCACTATCATCCCTATCTTATCTAGTTCTTCTTTGAAGCTCAATCTATCCTCGTCTCTCTCTTCTTTCCCGCTTTCCCGGATGACCCACAAGAACGGCCGGCCAGCCTCTACAAGCGCCCGTGCCATTTCCTCCTTCTGTGGCTTCGATAGCACGGAGATGCTCCCAAACGACAGGTAGATCACCGACGCCTTTGGCTTCGTGTCCAGCCACTCCATGTAGCCGCTCGAGCTCTTGAAGAGATCACCTCCGAAGGAAGTGTCCGATGGATCTTGGCCGTCCAAAAACGCGGACGGCATCAGCGGCCCGATCCCAATCACCTCGAACTCATTGATAGCCCGTATGGCATCCGGTTCCAGCGCATCGAAGGTGTTTGCCAGAATCCTTGGCTTGGCCTCCTCAAGTAGTATCTTGAAATGCCATTGGAAAAGCGGGAGGCTGAAGTTGTACTCATTTTTAGAATTAAAAAAGGAGGGTATGTCGCAGGCCATGAGAGGCGGCAACCCTGGCAATTGGATTGGCACCGAAGGATTGCCGCCCGTGCTTCGAATAAGATCGCCGTAGCCATGGAAGTAATAATAGTAGAAGTCCAAAACAGTGGCCGGTTGAATCCAAACGAGTGTCGAAGGAATGCCGTGAGAACGAGCGACCTCGGCAGCCCACGGAAGGAGGATAGTGTAGAGTACACCTGAGAATCGCCGACCGCTCTTAAGGTTCGAGGCGATGAGGTCACTTAAAGTCTCTGTTCCTCGTCGCTTGATCTTGTCCATGTATTCCTCCATTTCATCCCAATTGTCGAAACCGTCGTCGTAGCCATCGGAGAAGCTGGCGAAGGATAGCCCCTCGGGGATAGATTCCGACTCAGCCATGCGGGGACGGGCACGAATGGCGGTGGCGAAGGTCACGTGGGCGCCGACACGCACGAGACGCTTGGCGAATTGGAGGGAAGGGTTTATGTGGCCTTGGCCAGGGAAGGTCACGAGGAGGAAGTGTGGAGGTGCCATGGACGAGGCTTGAAGAAATTATTTCGCGATGACGCTGAGGCAGCACTCGACAGGAGGTATGGAGTATTGGATGCGGGACGATTAGCGAGTAGATTGAGGTGGAGACTGTCCGTTATAGATAAGGATGTGTCTAAAATGATTACGTCTTGGCTGACGAAGAACGAACCCCCAATGCCGCATGGGCCAATATTAAATTGTTTCAGAAAAGTTGTCATTCTAAAGACTAAAAGTCACAGATGGTCAACTTTATCAGCACGCAAGAAGGTCAGGGCCACTAAAAAATTTTCTTCCAAAATTATTCTCGCCAACTTTTTATTTTCCCGATTTTGCCCTTGTCATTTGACTGTTCATCTTCTCTTCCATTGAAGTGAGCTGACAACAGCGCAAGGCTACAAAGGGCTGACAACAGGCTAGATAAAATAACGAATTATGAAGGCGGGCATGCACGCTTCCTTTCTCTAAGTGATATTTAAAACAATAAAAAGCCGTGTACTTACTACTTCATCGCATCACATGACAAATTACGAAGTCAAACACATTGCTAGATTGGGTAGGAAAAGAAAAAGAAAGAAAGAAAGAAATATATATATATATATATATATATATAAAATTGATTCTTAAATTTTAAAATAATTCATGTCAAGCATCAGTCATCCGACATAGCACATTGATATCTATGTTAGTGATTTTTGGCTCAAATTAGTTGGATGCAATCAAATAGCAAAACATAAAAAAAAAAGTTTAGGATTGAGTTAGTATAAGTGTAATAGGTTTGTAACTTTTTGGGTAATTTTCCACAACAATATATCTATTGTACAAACATTGGGTCGTTTGGTTCAGTATTGGGGATTGTCTTTGGGAAAATGTAAAGGTCTTTAGGTTAAAAGGGTTTTCCGTAATGCAAGTGGCATTTGGTAAAGTATATTTTAAAAAATACATTGAAAAACAAATTTTGACGTAAGTTCCTTTTGGTAAAACTACACTTTGTAAAAGATTTTGGCCATTTTTTAAAATAAAAAAACTTCAAACTATTTGTTACAAAACTCAATTGACCTTGGTGAACTAAATCGGCCGTTGGTCACTTGTCGGCCACAAGTTGGCCACTCACCGGTTGATTATTGATGGCTGAGGCAATGTTAGGGATTTTGAACACATTTCTCGAATTATGAAATCAAGCGAGGGCAAAGTTAGAAGAAAAAGTACATTTGCATTCCAAAAATACAACATTTCAAATAATCTCTGAACCTGCCTATGCCTTTAGACATCTTTAGAGATGCAATTGCATATCCCTAAAGCAGCCTAATTTTTTTTTTTTTTTTTTTTTTGCCAAATGGCATTTACATTTGCTGAAGGGACTTTGGGGCATCAAAAAGCTTTGAAAAATCTGAACCAAATGTACCCATTGAAATACTCTCAAATTCACTCTTCTCGAACTCCTGGTACTAATTTCTCTTCTATCTATCTGTAGCTACTATGGCGAGATAGTAATCTAGAAGTCCATAGACGATGCGGGTCCTCTTTCTCTCCGTGACCTAGCTAGCTCATAACCCTAATAGAGTCATTGACTTCAAGCGGCTTCTACTTCCAACTCACCATGAGAACGTGGCGGACTATACTGTTGGATCAAAAAATATTTCCATGTCAATATATGTCCCATTATTATTATTACTATTATTTTTATATTCGAATGATCTGATAAAATGAATTTTTACGACAATGTTTCGTGAAGAAATACATTATCTACTCGAGCATATAGAAAGAGAGTTATTCAACACTCAAGTTAGGAACGTGCTAGTACGCAGAAATGAAAAATATAATCAACGTGCAATATCCATTATATTTAAATATATAATATATAATTGCTTGATATTCCAAGTTCATTCAAAATTAATGATAATAAGAATAGGTAGTGCTGCTAATTAATCCTTCAAATAACATCAGGTTCTACAAACCCACCAGAGTTAGTGTAATTGATTGTCGCATAAGGGCGATTTCCAAATCAGAAATTAGAAGTGACGTATTTAAATTACAATTACTGCGTGCAAATAGCTTTAGGTTGAGACCACCTCTATAGATCAAAGATTTGAACTTAATTGGGTTCATAGGCTTACAAGGTTTCCTTGAATCTCCAGGTTTTTGGCTCTCTTCATGATCCTGGATTATTAGAAAAATAATGGGCTACATCTATCTAAGTGAGGACACATATAGCCTAGTAAGTATTGCATGTACCAATTGGTATATGATACATATAACTAGCGGATGGGGGAAATGATACATTTGTTATCATAATGTTATCTCCGTACTTTAAAATGTGGTTTGATATGGTCTTTTCATTAGAATGATTAGGGAAATCTGCTGACATGGACGAAACATTCCATTAGTTCACGATTTATCATAGTTTTTGTTCAATTTTGTTCCCATACTTTTTTTATTTGTTCAATTTAGTCCACAAATTATTTTTTATTCTCTCTATATTGTAAAATGTCAAATTTAGATCTTACCCCAACACAAACGGTTTATTAATTACTTCTTATAAAAAAAAACGGTTTATTAATTACTTCAAATTTAAATATAATCCCAACACAAAAAAAATTATTAATCATGTCATGACACTATATCCCAAATACAACACATAAATTTAATTGATTATCCAACTCAAAACATTTAAAATATGATAGATAAAGATGCTTACTTGTGCTTACAAGTCATAAGTATATCTAAATGGGCCATGCTTTTTTCACTCTGATTTAGACACTCCATTTTTTTGTGTTTTGACCATATTTTCCCTTGTGTGATCCACTATTTCCTCTTTCTTTCTTTTCATGCCTTGGATGATGTCTCAGTTCTCGACTCTTGTAAATCCTCTCTCTATTTTCTTTCTTGCAGGTCACTCTGTTCTTTCTACATCTCACTAATCCTCAAGTTGCAACACATTAAGAATGATGTCAATCCCGTCGTTCTCTACACTTTTGTTGGCACCGACATTAGGGCCACTGTTCACCTCCCCAGTGAGAATTTTCTCTAATGCTTCCATAAAATCATGTATGATAAGATCATGAAGCAAAAATTATAGTTCGCTCTATAAACTTGAAGGGAGTTTTGTAGTTTGTTACCATTAAATATTTTTACAGTTGATTGCCTAGTTCATATTAGATTGAAAATCATATTTCTATAGGGTTTTTGTTGTTCTCCCTAATGCCGTTTTCCCCATTTTCCAGAAGGGAAAACCAGAGTCTCCTTTTATAGCTATTAACGGTCGAATTCATGGTTGTTGGCAGTTTTATTTTATATATAGGGGAAGGCTCCAACGAACTGATTCAATTTGTCCTAATAAAGCATGTTCTCGAGAGCTTTTGTCTCTCATATTCCTTGATTTTCTTGTGTCTCATTTATCTAGATAGTAACCATGGTTTGGATCGCATTTGTGACATCTTGAAATTTCAATTCTGTTTTCAATTAAATAAATCGGGTCTTTCATCAACATGCTAATAGTACTGTTCTCTGAGTTGATCACTCATGAGATAACTAGACTATTTGGGAAAGTCATTAAGAAATTTTAATGCAATAAACTTAAGAATTCAACCAGGAATTGACTACTCGACCTGCTCATCTGCAGAGATCATTACGGCATGGTGAAAAATCAATTAGAGATTAGAGATAGGTCGGTTCGACAGAGATGTGTAGCTAAACATGGGTTATTCTACCAAATTGCAAAATCCTCGTTTATTGGTACTAGACTGATTTTTCTGTTATTTTGGTACCCTGTGTCCGTATTTAAAACGTCGAGATTTTCACAACCATCGAGAGTCACCAATGTGTCGAAGAGGTACATTGTGACTTGAAATAAATCGATCACAAGTCAATTGCACTAAAAATTTCTAAAAGCTACTCGGTAGGCTAGGTCACGCTAAAATTGTGCCAAATTGAAATTAACCGCTAATTTGAATCCAATTTCAGAAATTGAAAGTTTTGTTATGTCACAAATCATTTTAAGAATGTCGACTCATCATCTGAAGATTTTTCTACAAACCAAGATTTTTGGCAAAAATTTGATAGAAGGTTGTTTTTGACCGGAAAATTTAGGGGACCGTTTTTTGATCGCATTTTCAGTATGCAAGTTGGTTTTATGGGCGAAAAAAATGTCAATTTGATCGAGGACTTGATGGTGGAATTTATAGGGACCGAATTGAATTAATTCAAAGGGGAATTGAAACAGTTTTGGGGGAAATTTGTGCAAATTCGTAGCCCCCATGCCCCTTAAATTTTGGACCATCTCCAAGACTTCCTAAGCAAGCTAATGGTTTGCAAATTGTTGAGGAAGACAGCCAGCAAGGGCGGGGCCTCTTCAAGGGGACAAAGGGGTGAGATTGAAGCTTGGAGGGACCCTTAAGGCTTTGTTGTCCCCTTCTTCTCCATTTCAGTCGGCACTCTCCATTTTCATACTAGAAGAAGCTCCAAAAGTTGTAGAGAAGGAAGCCAGTAACCTCCCTTAGCCATTGAGCAGCCTGCCGAAGCCTCGAAGTTGCGCCCACACGCCCGCGAGCCGCTGGTTTGCCTGTCATCGTCGCGCGCCTATCCGCGAGTCCAGCCGCGTCATCTCGCCTCCTATCATGCCCAGTCGTTGTCCCCCACGTCCCCTAGCTGTTGTGGAAGTCACCGGAGCTCAGCAATCGCCTCCACATACCTAACCACCATTGTCTCGTCCCTGTTGTTTTTGCACCAAGCCAGCACCATCCAGCCTCCTTCGACCCAACAACAGAACCAAAACCCAGCAAGAGGCCCATTTCCAAGCTTTTCCGAGCCTTGGTTGACATCGCCGCTTTGGATTTTGTTGCTCATCTCCACCTCACCGTCCTCATGAACTCATTGGATTTCAAAACCGGTGAGTTAACTCACTAATATCTACTTAAAGAGTTAATTATGCTTAAGGATTGATTAGTTTAAGTTAATTAGGGATTAGGTGGTTAGTTGGAACGGATTAGTGATTTAATTACTCGTTGATGCATGTTAGGTGGTTAGACTGCCTTAATTAGCAACTAGATAGATGGTAGTATTTATTTAGATTGGTTCGAAAATTTTTCGGGCTTATCTCGGTATTTAATTAGGCTTTTCCTGCCTAAGTTGCATTTATGGCAATTAAATGTATTTATTTAATTAATTATTATTTTTCGAAAATTAGACCGGGATAGCTAGTGATTAGAATTTCGTGTTGATTATAATGGTATGATTGGTATTTAATCGAGTGTTGGTTTGCACAAATTGGGTGTGAATTGTAATTTTGGGGTATTTATCCCAAAATTTAATAATTTCGATATTTAATTAAAAAAATACCAAGCGTCGGTTTACAACGTCAAAAATGGGTTTATGGATTATTGGAATTAGTGGGATTTTCAAAAGGGAAAATATTATATTTTGGTTAAGGCTGACCGTGTACCCACACACGAGTATTTTATCGGGTGTGATAAAAATGGTGAAATTGTCAGTTGATTAGAATTGTATACTATATTAGCTTGAGTGCTTTGATATGTCAGCTTAGCGCGAGCAATATACTTTATCAGCTTAAAGTGAGCTATATTATTTATCATCTTAAAGCAAGTTATATTATTTATCAGCTTAGAATGAGCATTATCAGTATATCATATTAGCCAAAGAGCCTCAATATATCAGCTTAGAGTGACTAGTATACTCGATTAGCTTCAGTAAGTTATACCATCTGTTGTCAACTTAGGGTGAGCAAGGTTCGATTCAATCGAATTGTGCGGATGGTATTGATGGTATGGAGTCAAGTAAGTCGACTGAGTGATGTTTGATGTGAATTGAATTGAAGTGACTGGTTGATTATGTGAATCATAATGACTTGCAAGAAAAGATTGAGGCAAAGGTAAGTCCTCTACCTCATGCATGGCTAGATAGCTTTTAGGCGTATTTCCTTCCTAGTCGGGACTTAGAGGGTGAACTTGCTGAGACGTCGTCTCACCCTGTTGTGGGATAACATTTATAGGTCCTTAGATGGTTGTACCTCCAGAGCGTTTTAGCTAGCTGAAGAAGGTGACCAAGCAAGTATCTTATATTCTGCTTCATGGAACCCAAGGGGATGAGTCTATGAACTCATGAGATCTATTGTTTAGGTTGATGAGGGTCTATCCCATAAGGTACGCCATCAATATAGATCGTGGTATCGTCGTGCGCAAAATGGACAAATTCCTCACTGGAATCTAAGGTCCCTATGTTGATGTTGGAGGTTGCTTTTGGAAAAGGCACAGCAAACCCTCCTGGTGGTTCAATGGTGGACCTAAGTCTATCGAATCTAGGGTCCTCAGAGTATTCAGTTGAAGACTCGAATGCTTAGAGGATCTGTAACCTCCCACCCCTTTTTGCAGACCTTGTATATATTGGTTAATATTGTATATGACATAGTTTGATATGTGTATATAAGTGTGTTGTGATTTTCGAAAATTTGTGGTCTTGCTTATCTATCTTATCTTTCTGTTGTCTGGGGATTTATTTATTCGTTTTCGCATGCGTATTAAAATGAATGGGTTGACGACGTGTCTTGAGATGTCGCTATTTGATTGACCACCAAGGGATGGGCACGCGTTCGGAGGATCAGGGCATGATAGCATTCCATCTTCAAAAATCTAAAGATGCTTGTAGGTAAAATCTAAAGACTGGTTTTTTTTTATTAGTCTTCTTGTCGTAGTTGACAACAAGATGTTACCATAATTGACGTAAATATGAAAACCTAAAGTCAGAACTTTGCTCGGAGTGAGATCCACTAAGATCCTCTATTCTCATGATGAAAGAAGATAATGGCCTACTAGAGAGAAAATGTGCGGAAAGAAAGAAGAAGGAAAGTGGGCCCACAAGAAAAAAGAAGAAGTAACAAAATAAAAAAAGTTGATCAAACAAAAAAGGGACCACTTTTGTAGAGCTATGACAGAGGTGATAGGATAAACAAGGGATAATCCGATCAAAATACACAAAAAAAAAGGGATTGTCTAAGTTAAAGGAGGAGTGGAAAAAGCACTGCTCTTTCTAAATGTATCTAAACGTGTCGTGTTACACACAAGGAACATTATTGAACAAGTTCTAGTGTGTCTTAAATGGTAAAAGGATCCATTTATAGTAAAAATATTTATTCTTCATTAGGATTAACCTTATGTGAACACATTAATGTGTGTCAAAAATTTGTTTTCAAAATTACTATTCCTAAATAAGGGTCATTGAGGTTTTTTTTCTTTTTAAGAATATTTGATGACCCTCACTGTGTTCAAATTGAGGCTATTAAAAAGAAACAACTAGTTTAAGGATGAAATTGAAAGGACATATGAAGTTAAAGGATGAAATTGAACAAAAAATAGACAAGTTCAAAGCTCTAATGACCATCTTAGCAAATTTCATTAAATCTTTAAGGAAAGGAGCACATTGAACAAAAATTGAAAAGTTCAGAGATAATATTGAATGAAGAAACTTCATGGATGACATTGAATAATTTAGCAAAACCTGAAGGACTAATGATAACCTTAGCGGATTATAGATATGTTACGTCTTTCATATTGGAATTTTCGAATGATGTTATAGAGGCCATCCACTGCATCAAACTAACGATATACATGTTAAATGAAAGCTATCAGCAACTCACAAGTTTTATTTTTGTTTTCATAATATTCACAAGGAAATTAGAGCTGCAAAATTGCCGAATGCCGAAATTTGAGTCATATTACAGCCCAGACAATGGGACTCTAGTATAATTTGATGAGTTGTGTTTGCATAACTTTGCAAATTGAACCCTCTATTCCGTTCCATTCACAATTGGCAACCGAACCACTAAAAATTTATTGATTCAGCATGTGTATAATTTTTAAAGAAACAAATCCACTGACATTACTCGATAAAAGTAAATCCATGAAGTAATCGACCATAGATTTTAGGGGTGGAACATTGACCAAAATTAAATAAATTATACTTACGAATTTCTAAATAATGTAGATATACTGTTCAATTTTTTTTCAAAGAATTTTAACCGTACGGTCGGTTATGGACTTGAGTTTCCACGGCATCACTTTGTTACTTCGTTACGGTCGTCGCTCTAGACAGCAAGCCTTCAACCGCATAATTATTGCATCCAGCCGTCGTTTCGCACCCTATTAAAGAGATTGTCGCCAGAGAATCTCCACCTCTTTATTTTCGATGGTGATATGATGCCCCCCACGCCCGTTGTCACTACATACGTGCCACAATTTTCGGGCTTCGATGCCAACTAACGTATGGAAAAAATAAAGGCATGTGTGAACTCACAGATGTAAACTCGCAAAACGTACATGCGCCGTTAGATAAAGAGAGCTGTCGGACTTTCGATAAATTCAATGATAATCTGAAAAAGATCACATCATGTAATAAAGATTCTGAAATTTCTCCAATAACTGATGAAAAATAAATTGTGGTAGTCGCCGCTCCGCATGTCCAATTTTGTTCATGAGTACTAGCAATTGGGCTCTTATGTTTTTGTACGTGCACCGTTAGATAAAGAGAGCTGTCAGACTTTCGATAAATTCAATGATAATCTGAAAAAGATCACATCATTTAATAAATATTCTGAAATTTCTCCAATAATAGATGAAAAATAAATTGTGGTAGTCGCCGCTCCACATGTCCAATTTTGTTCATGAGTACTAGCAATTGGGCTCTTATGTTTTTGTATGTGCATGAAATTGACATTTAGTTTATCATGAAATATTTGGATCAATAAATAATTCAAAGAAACTAGTGATAAGAATAGACCGCACTAATGTTTGGAAAGGTAAAAACATTTTAATATGTGACATCTTTTAAGGAAAGTTATGCAAGATAGAATATATCCAAATTTTAACAATGAAATACGTAAAAAATAATAATATATACTTAAATATTTGTCCAGGTATAAAAATATTTGTAAACAAGGTAATTAAGATATTTTGGAAAAGAGAAAAACGATTGAAATCTATTAAAAAAAGGAGATCCTCCTTACTTTATATAATAATATAGATGGATATATTATTTTGAGTCCCATTGGCCTAAAAACAATATTATGCTGAGTTTATGACGAAGCTCTTGTGATCACAGATCTTACACTATGGTAGATGGACAAAATGGATTGTGAAAAGGTCGTGGGATGACGACGCGTATTGATGTTAATATGATTTTTATTATTTTTTATTATTTCTTTTCTTTTTCTTTTCTTTTTTTTTTATCAAAAAGATAAAAACAATAGTAGGATTTGCTAGCTAACTCCATCCCACCCAAACGGGTTTTTAATGCCGGAAGCAGGAAACTAGACAAATTTACTATATGGCCTCGATCATAAATTGTATGGTGGAAAGAATAGTTCATACTTTTTTGTTGCAAGATTAATAAATTCGAGTTTGATTATAACTTTGTTCTAGATTTAGTTTCGGTTTAGATTGCGTTAGAGTAGGCAAGACTTCCGGAACAAATAGACTTTGACGAGAGTCTGTGATATGACTTTAGAAGTCTACTATTATTTAGAATAAAAACGAGAACAATAAAGTTTTGTCAACTTTAACCTAGTAGGAGTTTTCTCAACAATCTCCCTCTTTTTTTATAGTGACAAAGTTTTCATGCAGATTTAAGTATAATATGAAAATTATCCTGCAAAACAACACTTTAGCAGCACATAATAATTGATAAAGATAATAGACAGTAAACACAATAAAGTATGCATAAGTCTACACAAAATACACATAGTTTGTACTCATAAGAAACACACCAACCAATAGTCTGCATAAAAGAAACACCAACCACACCAGCATAAAAAAAAACTCAATCATGCATCGGTCAAAGTTTTAAATCTGCAAAACTCTCCCCCTTTTTATCAACAGCAAAAAAAGAAAATCAAATAAGCACAAGGAAAATAAGAAAAAGAGTTTGTGTTGGAAAGGATCATGGTTGCCTAAGGATACGAACAAGTTAGAAATCCTCTAAAGTTTGCACGATTTCCTCAAGCTTAGTTAGGCACTGATGGAAGACAATCTCAAACTTCACTAAATTCTGAGATGCCTGATAATTCATGTTCTGAACCTTATCATCAAGAGCTGTACATTTCCAGTGAGAAATTTTGAGGTAGTATTGAGAGTAGCATGTAACTTCTAGATATCAACCTCCATCCCATATTGTTGTGTCTTAATCTCAAAAATGAGCTCTACTATCCGAGGATAGTTTGATTTTGGTTTAGTTTGGGCACTAGTTTATGCAACTATACTAGTGGAGTATCCAAAGGTGAAGAAACATCGACCTGAATATGTGAATTTGTTGCTCCGTTTGAACATTAGCTTCTTTGTCCTGACCCCCAAGAGAAACTTTAGGGAAATGAGATGCATAAATATCTTTAGTATCTGGAGGAGATTGATTGATGCCATCACTATTAGTTGGTTTGACAGTTTGGTCCTTAAGAGGAGTTTTCACACGTACTTCCCATGTCAAAGTGTCTTCAGTCTGAGGAAGAACTCATTCTCCTTCCTACACTCCTTCTCTTCCAACATTAATTTATTGACCAGTTCCCTTCTCTCCAACATCCCCTACACCAACTTTTATCGCATCTTCTCCTTCCTTGTCAAAATGCTATTGTCCCTTGTTCAAATTCGCATCTCCTTCTTCATCATCTGAGTCATCCTTCTCACTCTCTTTACTCTAGTTTCTTCTGATAATGCTAGTATAAACACCTAGAAGGGGTGAATAGGTGTTAAAGAAGTTTTTGTAAGACTTAACAACTTAATTTGACTTATAATAAAGCAGTAGAATGAAGATATAAAAGATTATAAACTGATACATAAGATCGCGAATTAAGTAAAGAGATTAGGGAAAGAGAATTGAAACACAAGGTTTATAGTGGTTCAGCTTAGACCAAGCCTACGTCCACTCTCCCGCACTGACGGCCCACTGGCTGGATTCCACTAAGAATCAAAAGAGATTTTACAGTATCACGTCCTTGATTCCACAATGTAGAGACTCTACTACACTTCCTCAAGGTCTCACAAGAATTTAATCTCTCTTTTGAGTGCAGTTTAAGCTCGACAAATTGTAACAGCAAAGATTAAGAGTTTCAGACTTTGAAATTTTTCTTTCACACACACACTCGAATAACTTGAGCGTCTTCCTTATATACTTCTCCATGCCATCATAACCGTTGGTACCTTCTAAAAAAGTTCTTCTAATCTATCCGTTGGACAGAATCAATTCGGAAAATCTCGAGTTATTTAAGAAATGTGATGATAGCCCACAAATCCTGCTTGCCCATACAATCATGATCTAGGTTTCTATAAGTAGTACCTTCCAAGTATACTTCGCCATTCAACGAATCTAATTATTCAAGTTGATTTTAATAAGAATAAATGATCATGAGATACTATCTCCAACTGTGAGATATTCTTCAATTGTAAGAATCAAATCCTTAAAGATATACTTGTATCCGGATAAGTCTTCTTTATTGGATGAAACTTTTCTTTGTTGGTTTGGAAACTATCAGTGAGGGCATACTTTAAATCTTGAGTCTGGAGGTTTTCAGACTTTGACAATAGAATTTGCAAGTCTTCAGACTAGACTGATGGAAATGTTTTGTCAACTTCAAAATATATAAGGAAGTTTTCTCCAACATCTTCTCCTTCACTTTCTTTTTTCGGTTCTTTCTCCCTCTCATCCTCTTATTCTTCTTCAAAATTGGTTATGTCACCAGGAGGATCACGCATGGCAATATTTGTCACAATATCAGAGGCAATCTCGTCTTCATCATCTTCCTCTTCATCTTGGAGAAGAAGAACAAGTCGTTTTCTTTTTGGAGTTCGTGAGACAATGCTCTTTCCTTTGCACTTCTTCTCAGCTGCAAATCCCATTTTAGCTTTGCTAGTAGATTCCTTCTTCAAAAGTTTCAAGAATCCTGAGAGATCCTTTAATCTCATTTTTGAGATCATTTTGAGTTCAATTTGCATGGAGACAATGGTTTTGGCACAAAAATTGGATGACGATTGAATTTGAAAGTGTTGGAAAAATCTAATTACTAATGTTGTATACGATAGTTGTCCCTTTCCCTTCATGACAGTTCTGTACATGTGAAGTAGGATCATGTGAGGGAGTGAGGACACAACTCCATTGCAAATGGCCCACATCATTTTTGCCTCAAAGCTAGAAACATTAGTTTTGGAAGCAGTCTTGGGTCTGATGCGGTTGATGACATTCTTGTGGAGTAAAATATTAGATACAAACATCCTAAAGTAAGTTATACTTCCTCTATGAATCCTGTCCTTCACCAAAAACTTGGTGACCTCTTCATTGGACACATTGATGGGCAAGAATTCACTCATTTGTACTCCCAGAATATTAGCCAACAAATTAACTTCAACATCAAACACTTTATAACTCATAGTAAATTGAACATAAGCGGGATCAAGAATAGACATGTTAGAATAGAAGTAAGCAGTCAATTCAGGATAAGTATTAGATAACTCCACACAAAACCTCTCCATCTGAAGCTTGGTAAATTTTTCTCGCAAATGCACCTTGATGGAATCTAGGAAATCAAAATCTACTGTTCGAGGGTTATGACCCCCTCTGTTCAACATCTGTGCATAGACTTTCTTATGGTCCTTTGACCGAAACAACTTCCCTTTTGTTCCAACGATTTCTGCAATAACACCCATTTTGGGTTAGAAAATTTTTGAACACCCTCTCATCATCACCTTCCTTTTTACTCTCAGTCTGACCCTCTGTACCAAAACGATGATCATTAGGAAAGTTTGAAAATTACTTTTATGCTCTTCCAACCTTTTCTAGCCCTAAGTTTGCCATGGCTCTCAAGAACAAGGTTTCATTCTCATAGCGATTTTCTTTCAAGAGTGAACTTATGAAATCCATGGGATTTCAACCCTTTTTTGGAAACTCATAATGTTTGATAAGTACCTCAGGCTTTCTTACCGAAATAGGAGTCACTTCCTGAATAACCTCTTCCTCCACCGATTATCGATTTGTGCTTCGAGGTAATTCATCCCTGGTGGGATCAAAATGCATCGGACCTTCAAGGACAAACGGAGGCCCACAATTAGTAATGCTAGAGGATTTCCTTTGATAAGATATCGAAAGGGACTTGGAGGATTTTGATGACAAGTTTGAGAGTGATTGAGTGAGAAATTTTGTAAAGAATGTGAGAGTAGATCAAGAGAAGCAAGGGTTTAAGAGAAAGATTAGGGTTTATAAAGAGTCTGTCTATTAGGGGAAAAAGGTCAAAGATTTTTTTTAAAGAAAATGAACCAAGGCAACCGAATAGGCAAAAAAAAAAAAAAAATTCAGTTTAAAATAAAAATAAAAAAAGTAATTGTCAATAATTTTTGAAATATTAATTTCGAAAAATCAGCAGAGATATAACAATTTCCAAAAATATAAAATACAAGTAATAATTCGAGAACAATCATATGTGTTCAAGAAGGAAAGAAACTTACAATGCCAAAATTTGAAATGTAACTACCTAAGTCTGGAAGGGCTTTCAAAAGGATGTTTCTACCATAGGTTGAACTAATGAGTCTATTTGTCCATAAACTTTAACCAGATGTAAGAGTAATATTCAGTTTTTCACGAATGAACTCGAATAATCCTTTCTCCAATGACTTGGTGAAGATATCTACTAGTTGATTCTTCAAATCAATGAATTGAATATTGATTTCGCCACTTTATACATGATCTCTTATGAAATGATGACAAATTTCAATATGCTTTGCCCTTGAATGAATAATAGGAATTTTGGTGAAGTTGATTGCACTTGTGTTGTCACATCTAATTTCAGTGCAAGGTTCTTCTATTCCAAAGTCCCTAAGTTGTTGCCTGATCTAAAGAATTTGTGAACAGCAACCTCCAAGAACAACATATTCTACTTCTGCCATTGAGAGTGCCATAGTGTTATGCTTTTTAAGAACCGAGAGACTAACATTTGTCCCAAGAGTTGGCACATTCCTGAAGTACTTTTCTTGTTGACTTTACAACCAGCTAAATCAACATATGAGTATCCAAGTAATGTAAAGTCTCATCCTTTTAGATACCATAGACCTAACTTTGGATTCGTTGCAATATTTGATAATACGTTTGACAGCATTGAGATACGATTCTTTAGGATCAACTTGGAATCTAGCACACATACACACACTAAATAAAATATCAAGTCGAGAAGCAGTAAGGTAGAGAAGAGAACCAATTATACTTATGCATGTCTTTTGGTCTACTTTATTTTTATGTATGTCTTTTGGTCTACTTTATTTTCATCTTCATCTTTGTCAAGTTTGGAAGAACTTGACATGGGAGTCTCAATCTTCTTGCAGTTTGCCATTCCAAACTTCTTGATAACATCTCTGGCATATTTCTTTTGATAAGTAAAAGTTCATTTCTTTGATTGTTTAACTTGTAGACCCATAAAGAATGCTAACTCACCCATCATGCTCATTTCAAATTCTTCCTACATAGACTTTTAAAATTTCTTAAACATACTTTAATTAGAAGACCCAAAGATTATATCATCCGCATATATTTGAACAAATAGAAAGTTTTTTCCTTTGCTTTTGATAGATAAGATTGTGTCAACCATTCATTTCTAGAAACCATTACTTACCAGAAACTTATTCAGTCTCTCATACCAAGCTTGAGGTGCCTGTTTTAAACTGTATAAAGCCTTCTTTAGTGTATGAAACCACTTAGGAATGTACTCTTGACATCCATTAGGAATAACATGAAATTATGTAAACATACATATGCAAGTAATAATCTTATGGCTTTTGACCTGGCTACAGGTGCATATGTCTCATCATAGTCTATTCTTTCCTCATACGTATAACTTTTTGCAACAAGCCTTGCTTTATTCTTGGTTATTTTACCCTTTTTCTTTCCATCTTATTTCTAAACACCCACTTTGTTCCAATCACAAATTTTCCTTTTGGTTTTGGAACTAACTCCTAGACATCATTAATTCTGAATTGTTTGACTTCTTCCTGCATTGCTTCCATCCAATTTTCATCAGATAAAGCTTATTCTACTCCCTTTGGTTCTATTTCGAAAAGTAAGAGTTGGAGCACTTGAGCCTCCCTTTACTTTGGATCTAGTACGAATCCCTTCTTCTATATTGCCAATAATGAGCTCTTTAGGATGACTTGATTTGTGCTTCCAATTTCAAATGGATTTTTCACTTTCTGCAAGGATTTGCTAAACGTCTATTTTATTTGATTCTTTTGATTTTTCTTCTGCTTGACTTTGATCACCAGAAAACTGAGGTTCCTTGGAGGAATCAAACTTCATTAAGTTTGAAACTAGTTCTAACTTTTTAAGTTGAGTCTGATCTTGTTGGTTAAGAACACTTTCTTGAAATTTGACATTCATGGATTCTTCAACAGTCTGTGCATTCTTGTTGAATACTCTATAAGCTTTGCTTGAATTAGAATTGCCAAGAAATATTCCTATATTCGATCTTTCTTCAGATTTACTAGGCCGATCATTTTCATTCTCCCAAATAAAACACTTGCAACCAAACATATGAAAATAAGAGATATTTGGCTTTTTTTCTTTGTAAACTTCATAGGGAGTTTTCTTTAGGATGAGCCTTAAAAATACTCTGTTAATTATATAACAGGTAGTAGAAATTGTTTTTGCTCAAAAATGAGAAGAGACTCTACTTTCTATTAGCGAAGTTCTATCCATCTTCTGTAAAGACCTATTTTTCCTTTCTACAACTCCATTTTATTTTGGAGTGTATGGAGAGGAGAAAATATGTTGTAGACTATTCTCATCACAAAAATTTGCCAAGTCTTAATTTTTAAATTCTCTCCCATGAATAGTCTTTATACTTGAAATGCCATAACCTTTCTCATTATGAACATTCTTAGTAAATTTTGAAAATATGAGAAGGTTTCTATTTCATTTGCCAAGAAGATAACCCACGTGAATCTCAAATAATTATCCATAACTACCAAACAATATATCTTACCACCAATGCTTTGTGTTCTAGATCCATGTGAAAAAGCTGCAAGACGCGATTAGTGGAAACTTGATTTATAGGTTTAAATGAGCTTTTGACCTATTTTTCCAAGATACATGGAGTACCCAACTCAGACTTCTAGTACATCATTTTGGGAAGACCACGAACCAGCTTCTTAGACAATAGTTTAGCAATATGTTTCATACTCATATGTCCAAGTTTTGCATTGCTAGAGATATGTTTAATCTTGAATTGAGATAAGACATTGAGAGCTTTCTAGACTAATGTTCAGAAAATAAATATTGCCATGACTTCACCCAGTGAAAGTTTGAAAGAAGTCTCGACTAACTCCAAAACAAACATCTTCTTGGAAATTGATTTTGAATCTCGTATCATATACTGGCTTATGCTCAGAATAATGTAATTCAAACCTTTTGCCAAGGAAACATTGTTGATGATGAAACTTCCAATCCTCACTGTTCTATATCCAATAATTTTTCCTTTGTTGTTCCCACCAAATGAAACATTTCCTCTTTTTTTATTTTTTTTAGTTTAACGAAACTACTTGACTCTCTGGTCATATGTCTAGAGCAATCACTGTTCAAGTACCATTTGCCTTTTCTTTTAACAGTAACCTATAGTCAAAAAGAAATCACGAACTTTCTTTGGTATCCAAATTTTCTCGGGTTTTGTCGAGATAGTTTTAAAAACAGCATTTGTCCAATCCTTCTTAACAAATTTCCAAATTTTAGGACACTCATTCTCAAAATATTCTAAGCTATTACACTTAGAATATTTAAGAGCACTACAACCAACAAATTTTACAAAAAATTTTGAAAATGATTTTTGTAAGAAGATTTTGGAGGTCTTTTTCTAGGTCTCTCATTGACTTTAGGAAAATCAATTAAAATAATACTTTTTTACTTAGACCCAAACCGTATTTATTATAATAGAGTATTTGAGCCGAAATGATTTTCCTTAAAGTTTTTTATTCTTTGGAGAATTTTGTGGAAATATCTGGAATTTCCTTTTTCAAACATTCATTTTCTTTTGAAAGAGAATTAATATTTTCTTTCCAATCATCAAAATCATTTTTTAGATTCTCAAACTTTTCTTTTCAAGAATCATCCTGTTGCTTGAGTTTTGAATTTTCCTTCTTTATTTTGGAGATCCTTTTAAGAGAATTCGATGTTCATGCAAAGTTCATTTATATATTTAGAAACTTTAATAGGAATTTCTTAATGACTTACCTTGATTTCCTTGTCAGATTTTGAATCTGTGTTATAGTTTGACTTTAATTTTGAGTTTGATTATGAGTGAGCCATTAGACACATATTTGCAAACTCCTCTTCACTTTCCTCACATTTTGTGTCATCCTAGGTTTCTATTTTTAGAGCTTTCTTGCATTTTTTATACTTTCCTTTCTTCTTTTTCAGAAAGGGACAGTTAGGCTTGATGTGTCCCTTGTTCTTACACTTAAAGCATATCACATCCTTGCTAGATTTAACATCTTCCATTGACCTTTTTTGAAAATTTTGCTTGCTTTGCTTTTTCCATTTCAATCTTCTTCCTTTCCTATTCAATTTCCTGAATTTCTTTATCATGAGATCCAGCTCCTTGTCGTCCATATCATCGTCTGTGTTTGTATCATCAAAATTAGCATTAGACTTAAGCGCAATTGACTTCTTACCTTTTGGATCCTCTTCATCATTAATCTGTTCCACTTCATACGATTGAAGAGTGCCTATCAGCTCATGAACAAAACGATGCATGATTCTTTGTGTCTCTCGGATTGATGTTTTCACATGGTTCCAATCCTTTGAAAGTTCTCATAGAAGTTTGTTGACCTTCATTGAAGAAAAAATATATTGACCTTGATATGTCAACCCATTTATAAATTTTGTAAATCAACTAAACATATCTTCAATAGACTCTCTTGGCTTCATTATGAAGGATTCATATTGACCAAGTAAGATATTTATTTTTGTCTCATTTACATGATCTGTTCCTTCATAAGTGACATGAAGTCTATCCCAAACTTCTTTAACTATTTCACATGAGGAAATTCTATTATATTAAGTAAGAGACAAGGCACAATATAAAGAATAAATGACTTTTGCATCAAGAGCTTGTCTCTTGGTAGTTCCTACTTCGTTGGATGTTGGATTCCTCAGCATCCTTATCTAAGACTTCTTTTCCAAATCAAATGTTGAAGCTGCCTTTGGGTTAATTCCTCTTTTAACAACATCCCATTTCGGAGGATCTTTGGATCTCAGGAACACTTTTAATTTTACTCTTCCACACACTGTATTTTTTTCCATCAAAATAAGGTGGCTTGGTATTACTCTGCCCTTCCACGAGTCCTGGTGATAAACAACTAGCCATAAAAGATCTTTAACTTAGAAGTGTAAACACTTCAACAGAAGAGCACATGGCTCTGATATCAATTGAAAATGCTAGTACTAACACCTAGAGGGGGTGAATAGGTGTTTAAAATAAACCTTGACAAATAAATACGGAATAAATCAATTGCAAGTAAAATCTGAAAAATGACCAGAGTCTAATTGAACGAGCCACCGGACTTTTGGTGAAAATTCAGAATTAGATAATAGATGAAATAGATTTTTGAGATTTTTTTTTCAAAAAAAAAAATTGCAATGGATAAAGCTGAAAAGAGTTAATGGAAGAGAAAATTGCACACAAGATTTACAGTAGTTTGTATTAGATTAAGCCTATGTCCATTTTCTCACGCTGGCAACCTTCTTGTTGAAATTCACAAAAGTATTAATAGAGAAGTACAATATTTCGAGTGCAAACACTCGGTGGAAGATTTCTTTCTCACTCACTAAGTCACTTTTCTTGTGATTTTCTCTCTTGAATGCAATTTGTAAGAGCTGTCGTTGAAGAACAAGTGGTTGGAAAGGTTTTAGACTTTGGAATTTCAATTTTCACATACAATCTCAATTAGATTGAATGACCTCCTTAAATACTCATCCACACCTTACTAGCTGTTGGCATTCTCCAAAGCAATTTCTTCCGATCAATCCGTTGGACAAAATCGATTAAGGAAATCTTGTAGCCGTTTGAAGATTGAGATAAAAATCCATTGATTTTGGTCGCTCATATAATTAGAATCGAAGTTTCCATAAGTAATGCTTCCCAAAAAAGGAACTTGTCTTCAACATTGATTTCATAAATTCGTGATTGTTTCTATCAATGTATTTATAAAAGGTAAGTGAGATTCTTTGCCAAAAAGCCATATATTAAAGAATAAATCCCTATTGTGTTCACATTGAATCCTTGTCACAAGATCAATAAATCTGAGTTTGATTATCTTTTCATTTTGAATTAAGTTTCAATTTGGATTGCGTTAGAGTGGGAAAGGCTTCTGGAACAAATAGACTTTGACAAGAGTATGTTATATGACTTCAGAAGTTTACTATTCTTCAGAATAAGAACAAGAAAGTTTTGTCAACTTCAAAACTTAGTTGGAGTTTTCTCAGTAGGTTTAAGCAAAGTTCATCATATATATATATATATATATATATATATATATATATATATATATATATAAATTTTAATAGGAATTTCTGAATGACTTACCTCTATTCCTTGTTAGACTTTGAATCTGAGTGAGTCATTAGATAGATATTTGCAAACTCCTCTTCACTTTCTTCACATTCTGTGTTACTCCAAGTTTATGTTTTTAAAGTTTTTTTTTTTGTATTTTTCATACTTACCTTTTTTTCTTTTTCAGCAAGGGATAGTTAGGCTTGATGTGTCCCTTCCCTTGCACTCAAAGCATGTCACATCATTACTAGATTCAATATTTTCCATTGATCTTTTTTGGAATTTTGTTTGCTTTGCTTTTTCTAGTTCAATCTTTTTCCTTTCCTATTTAGTTTCCTGAATTTTTTTTTATCATGAGAGATGGCTCCTTGTCGTCCATGTCATCATTTGTGTCTGTGTCATCAGAATTAGCATTAGACTTTAGTGCAATTGACTTCTTGCCTTTTGGATCCTCTTCGTTATTGATTTGTTCCACTTGTGTGTGATTGAAGAGTACCTATCAACTCATCAATAGAGAGAGAGAGAGAGAGAGAGAGAGAGAGAGAGAGAGAGAGAGAGAGAGTCATGATTCTTTGTGTCTCTTGGATTGATGTTTTCGCATAGTTCCAGTCTTTTGAAAGTTCTCATAGAAATTTGTTGACCTTCATTGGAGCCGAAATTGGTTGACCTCAATATGCCAACCCATTTACAATTTCTATAAATTGATCGAACATATCTCTAATAGACTCTCAAGGCTTCATTTTGAAGAATTCATATTGACCAAGTAAGATATTTATTTTCGTCTTCTTTACACAATCTGTTCCTTCATAGGTGACATGTCTATCCCAGACTTCTTTAATTGTTTCACATGAAGAAATTCTATTATATTCAACAAGAGACAAAGCACAGTATAAAGAATAGATGGCCTTTGCATCAAGGGCTGGTCTCTTGGTAATTTTTGCTTGGTTGGTTTCCTCAGCATCCTTGTCTAAGACTTTTTTTTTTCCCTTATTAGATGTTGAAGCTACCTTTGGGTCGATTCCTCTTTGTACAACATCCCATTACAAAGAATCTCTAGATCTAAGGAATGTCTTTATTTTATTCGTCCACACAATGTATTCTTTTCCATCAAAATAAGGTGGCTTAGTATTGCTCGGCCCCTCCACAAGTCCTGGTGCTAAACAACTAGCTATAAAAGATATTTAGTTTAGAAGTATAAACACTTCAATAGATGAGCACAGGGCTCTGACACCAATTGATAAAACTAGTACGAATACCTAGAGGGGGTGAATAGGTGTTTAGAAGAATTTTTGAAAACTAAAATAAATTTCGAACAAAGTCTGAGAATCAAATAGAGTTTGATAAACAAGTCACCATAATTCTAATGAAAATTTATAATCAAATAAGAGATTGAATATATTTTTGTGATACTTTAAAAGATGCAATAAATTTAAATGAAAAGAGTTAAGGGAAGAGAATTGCATATGAAATTTATAGCAGTTTAGCTTAAATTAAGCATATGCCCACTCTTTCACGCTGATAGCCTTCTGGCTGGAATTCACTATAGCATCAATAGAGAAGTGCAATATTCGAGTGCAAAAACTTAGTGGAAAATTCATTTTCTATCACTAAGTCACTTTTCTTGTGATTTTCTCTCTTGAATACAATTTGTAAGAACCATCGATAAAGAATAAGTGGTTGGAAATGTTTCCAACTTTGGAATTTCAATTTTTATTCCATATATAAAGTAGATTGAAGGACCTCCTTATATATTTCTCCATGCCTCACTAGTCATTGGCATTTTCCAGAGGAATTTCTTCAAATCAATTCATTAGATATAATCGATTAAAGAAATTTTATAACCGTTTGAAGATTGAGATGAAAGTCCGTTAATGTTGTTCATACAATTAGAATCTAGGTTTCCATAAGTAGATGCTTCCTAAAAAGGAACTTGTCTTCAAGATTGATTTCATTAATTTTTGATTGATTCCATCAATGTATTTATAAAAGGTAAGTGAGATTCTTTGCCAGAGAGCTAGCTATTGAAGAATAAATTCTTACTGCATTCATTCTGAATCTTTGTCGCAAGATTAATAAGTCTGAGTCTGATTATATCTTCGTTATGGACTTGGTTTCAGTCTAGATTGCGTCAAAGTAGGAAAGACTTTTGGAATGAATAGACTTTGGCAATAGTCTGCGAGATAACTTTAGAAGTATACTATTCTTCATAATAAGAATAAGAACAATAAAGTTTTGTTAACTTCAAAACTTGGTAAGAGTTTTCTTAACACGTTGGCCACCACGATGCCAGCCACACCAACCGCATTGTTACTAGTTCTCTATCAAGACCAAATCCATTAGCTACTGTTTTGCATACTTCCATTGCTCATTCCAAAAAAAAATTGTACACCATCACATGTGCCACCATGCACCATCGTGTCTTGGACCCAGGAAGCCTACTACTATTTTGTGCTGATTTGGACGCCTTCCACTTCATATTTTAGGAAAAAAAAAACACGACTCTCTATCTTTTGACGAAGTAGCTTGCGAAGTCTCACTACCAACCTCTACCAAACACGTTGCTAGGTGCCACTAGAAGACTCTACACCCGATATCTACTTGCCTCCCAGTGACAAGTGCCTACATGCACCATTGGCCTCTACTCTGCTAATGTCATCCACCACATCATTGGCACGTCACCTCTAGTTTGCTGAAGTCATTTGACACGTCATTGCCACATAACCTTTTATTGTTGACTATTGAATGGATCAGACTGAATTGAATTGTTGACTTGTTCAAATGGACTAGATCATTTAACCGATTTATATTGGACCAGTTTGGTCAGTTCTGTCACTTTTTTTTTTTTTATCAGTTTGATTATTTTCTTATTGGTTTTTGGTGATTTATGATTGGATCCCAAGGTCTTTTGGCGCACTAAGTTCATTTTTGCCTTATTTTTAGCATACATGCTTTCCATGTATTGTTTTCCTCACATTTGTTGTCCAACCAACTATTTCTAACACAGAAGTACATATAATGCATAAATTTTGTAAGCATTGTCATTAATGTGGTCATATGACATCCCATTTTTATCAATTATGATGTAAGCAAGCTACTGGGCCAGGCAATCAACTTTGAAGCCAAGGTTCACATGTGCATCCATCTACCAATGTTATTACCAAAACGACTTCACCCAATGGATTGTCTATCACTTTCTCATTATAGGATTTTCGTTCCATTGATAATATGGTACTTTTAGCTCTATCTCTCCTGCTATGTCTATCGCTTTAGGTAATTTTGATTCATAGAATTTTAACTCCACTTGTTCAAATCATATGACATTAATTCTAATTTGTTCCGGTCAAAAAGCTTCCCTTTACATGTGCCAACTATTCACATAGTCGATAATTCCCTAACGCAAATCTACCTACATGACACATTTCCATATCCACCTTTTCATTACCTAACACTTTTATAGTTTTCAAACTCTCTTTAAATTCAATTTCAGTTGGACAATTATGTGAACTTGGCTTTGATGTTCACTTTCTCATCATGGTTGTCATGTGCAGGATTTACGGACAAGATAGACTATTGGAATTGGCATAGAGTGAGACACCTATTTGAGCTCGTTCCCTTAAATATTCTTAACTCTTGTGCTAGTTGTGTTGCCATAATGTCATCTAAAACTTGGCATTCTCAATTAGGTTTTCCTTCTTCTTCTAGATCAAAATCTTTGATATCAAGTGGTCATTTCGGCTTTATTGATGGCAAAACTTTAAATTGTTTGCCTGCCCAATTAGGAAAACATCGTTCCTTCCCATTTGATTTTAGCGAATCTATCTCTGATTATCCCTTTGATCTAAGTCACTCTCAATTTGGGGACCTTTTCCAACATCCATCATGGGAGGCTCTTACTATTTTGTCATTTTTGTTGATGATTACTCTCATTATAGTTGGCTTTTTCTTATGAAAAATTGATATGACCTTATTTGCATTGACCATGATTTTGTTGGCATAAAAACATAATTTTCTAGAGATCTCAAGATTTTTTTTTTTTGTATTGATAATACCATGGAATATCGAGAAGCTAAATTTCTTAGCCCAACACGGTACTATTATTTATCATTCATGTCTAGGCACTTCCTAACAAAATGGCCCTGAAGAACGTAAGTATATGCATATATTAGATGTTACAAGAACTCTTTTAATCACTACCTCTTGTCTGGAATAGTTTTGGGGGGAAGCTTGTCTCACTATTGTTTATACTATGTACCCTATCCCCCATCATAGATAACATTTCTTCTTTTGAGCGTTTCTATTGCAAGGTTCCTTATTATAGCCATCTTTGAGTCTTTGGTAGTGCTTGTTTTGTGCACCTTCCACATGAATGCATGATTAGAACCTTGCACTCGTTTAAATTGATTTCTTGGGTATGGCATTGAGCACAAAGGATATAAATGTTGCGACTATCTCTAACCATCTTCATGTGTCTCATCATGTTTTATTTTGGGAACATAAGATGTCTTGCATTCCTGCAAATCTTCTACTCATGTCCCTTTCTTTACCAATGCTTTCGTGGATTTATCCCTAGAAGATCTTGTAGTACCATCCACTTGTGAATTTTCCTCTCCACAAATGTCTTCCTCGCATTTTGATGCAAGCCCATTTGGCGATCCCACTTCAGCAACTTCTCACATGTTTGCCATAATCGAAGATCATATGCATTCAACCATTCTATCTACTTCTATTTGTTGTTCATAAATCAATCCCTAGCTCATCTTCGTGATTATCATTATCACCCTGCCATTGCTTCTCTTCACAAACCTCGTATCTAACAATCCCTAGCTATGGTAGATGAGTTGTAGGTCTTGGAAAACTCTCACACATGAGATTTGGTTGATTTGCCTCCTACTAAGTTTATTGTTAGTATTAAATGGGTATATAAGATTAAACCAAAGTAAATGGTACTGTGAATTACCATAAAGCTTGGCTAGTGGCGAAAAGTCTAACTTAGGATTAAGTTATTAATTGGGATGAGACCTTGGACCATGTTACTTGTCTTACTTCTATTCACAATCTTCTTATTGTTGATATTGTTAAGCGTTGGCCGCTATTTCAAATGGATGTTAAAAAATGCATTTCTTAATAGCAATCTCATTAAGGAAGTTTATATGGTTCCTCCTCCTGGATACACTTATTCATATGATAACATGTCATGACCCCAACTCCATCTCCAGGGTCATTAGTGATGGGGGTTATTTTTGCGACGCCCTAAGCACATCACTGTCCTGTTTTTTTTTTTTTTTTTAATCTTTTCATTAAGCACATGCGGAAGTGGTACTAACAACACCCAGACAACAATATGTAGCTAGGAAAACAACTGTTTGAAAACATACAATTACATCAATTACATTTACAAACCCCTTTGTCACAGGCCGTTATATTTACAACCCCTACATTTTCTATGCTCCAAAGGTCGAGTAAACCTTAGCTCCTCTAGAAAATTGACGTGAGACTTCGATGCCTACAAGACTGAAAGGATGAGGGGTGAGTTTTGGGAAAACTTAGTAAGTAAAACCCACTAATTTTTGGGTAGGAGGATGCCTCACCCATCAACAAGCACATACTCATCCAAAACATTAGTCGATGACAGATCAATAGTAAAACAAAAGCTTTGTCTTGGATGAAACATGAGAAATCCTCAATCAACACTATGCAAGCATAAACCAATACTCACCCGCAACATAAGGAACTCACACCTCACTCATATGCAAGCATAATCGAAATCGATTTCATAATGCGAGGAAATCATGCACACAAGGTTCATTTATTAATAGTTGAAATCCATAGACTCTTCTAGAATCCACTGGGCATCCGAACTTAATTAGGCAACGTTCCCTAATTGAAGGGTGATGGCTAGAATTATCACAACATCTTGTCCTTCTGACGAGGCATCCTGTTGGCATGGGGGCATCTCATTCTCATTAATGAGGCATCCCGTTAGCATGGGGGCATCCTGTTGGTGAGGGGGCAACGTCGCTGAATCCATTGGTCAACGGCTAGAAATTGGTCCATTGTGTGACCATGCATCAAGCATCACAATTCGGTTCTTATCTTCACTTTTAGTTCAAGGGCCCGAAGGCATGCCATGCATAAGTGTGTGAAATGACTTACCGAAACCGAGATGTTAAGCATGCCGAGCACGAATCAATGATTGCAACTTGATCCAGCACGTTAGAGCCTCGGTTTAGTACCCAACTTGGCTCAAGAATGATATACCTTGGTATCGCATCGAAACCATGATAGGACCGGCCCGTTGTGACATGTTTACCGACCTAGTACCAGACTTGGCTCACGAACGATACGCCTCAATACCGCACCGAGACCATGAAAGGATTGGCCCGTCGTGACATGTTCATTGACTTAGTACCAAAGTTGGCTCGGGAACGATATGCCACAATACTGCACCAAGACTAAGAAAGGACAGATCCATCGTGATCCCACTTACATCAAGGCCGACAAAGCGCTTTTGTTGGAGCTTGGGGAGTGAACTAGAACATGCACTTGTGAAAGTGGTTTAAGGAAGTAGCAATTTTTCACAAAATGCTTTTAAAATAGGTTTGTATCAAAGCAAAACCAAAACATATCAAATAAACACACAAATCAAGCTTCTTCCAAGCAACTCAAGTCAAAGCACGAGCCAAAGCTCATCAAACAAGGATTGAACTCAATCAAGGAATAAGGTCTAAATTGATCCAAGCAACCACAACCAAACCTCAAGCAAGAACATAGTCACAACATTTCAATCAAGGATTCGCTACACGCTTGGATTAGCGTAACACAACACCCTAACCAAATATTAGTAAGTTATGTTATCGAGCAATGTGCAACTGAGCAAACGAGCAAGGGGTGTGGCCACAAGAAAGAGAGAGAAGGCGATGGTGAGGGTGAGGTTGAGAGAGTGAAGAAGGAAGAGGAGGTGGTGTGTTGTGTGAATGAGGGAGGAAATGCCTCTATTTATAGGCAAACCCCTCATGATGATCTATCCGAATGGACCAATCATCTTCATGTAGGTGGACAATCTAGGTTGAGGAGGTGGCAAGCTAAAGAGATGGGTGGCAAGTCTAATTCCTAGGGGCGACACTTGCTCAACTTTCCATTAGTCCACTTAAGGGGTTGAGTCACCATGGAATAATTACATGTAATTATTATGGAGATACCTAAGCCAATTACTAAGTCTCTCCCATTTAATGTTTGAAACTTGAGTAATCATTAGGTTAGATATTTTCATATTACAAACTTGCTCTGGCCTATTCCCTTGAAGCACACCTCAACTTGGTATTGAAAAACTAGAGTCCAAGATATTTCATGCATCCTTATCCTAAATTAAGAAGACTCTAGATGAGCCTATTCCTTAAGTTGGGCGTGTAGCCCTTTCCCCTTCCAAGTTGGGCATGTGGCCCTCTCATCCTGGGGTGAAAACAGTTTCAAGCAATTTTCAAAATCAGTGTTAATACCTTATCAAATGGGCTCAAAAAATTGTAAAATTTTAATACGTTGTACATCAGATCCTAAATGACGTTTTTTCATGAAGAAATAAAAGTGCAAATCGTCTTGTGGAAAGAGCAGTAATTCACTGAACACGGCCCAAAAATTCGTTCCTTGAACAGATTCAACAGTCATAGAGAGAAAGACTCATTACAAAATCCAAATATTCACAAAACTCTTTGAAATTTATATATGTTGTAGCAATGGATGTCCTTTAAAACTTTTGTGAAATAAACATATTCAAATTCGAAAGGGAAAAGTTTATAAAAAAATCAAGAAGGCAATCTAGTCACTATTTTTGCTACACTAGGCAATTTCTATATGGTAATTGATTGGGCCTTCATCCCAACCATTTCACCTTAGAAAAATATAAAATTTAAGTATGTTATAGATTAACATGTTTTGAAAAAAAATATTATGAAGGAATTTTCTCCAAATTAAAAGTACAAAAAGCCCTGTAAAATTGGAAAACGGCAAAGGTCTAGGGATTTCGTAAAACTGAAGAGTCAAAACCTACGAAACCTTAAGTGGCAAGCCTAAGGAGAAGGGGTGGCACCCTACTTGACCTGCAGGATCCCTTATCATCATTCTTCTAGGTCATGAGTCACTCCTTGCCATTAATGAGCTTATGACTCACCCTCTCTTAATGTATAACCATCCAAAATTTCATGATTACATTTCAAGAGAGCCTAATGAGGCCAAGTGTCCTACTTAGTCATCATGTTTTAATAAGCTACATTGCAAGAACATTAAATACACCATGGGAAATATCAAGTTAGAAGGCCATCTCTTTGGGCGGGAGTCAATCGAGTCCAACCACGATCGATTACCTTATTTGGCATAAGGTTCGTGTCTAAATCATGATTGGATAAAGCCAAACGCAACCGAGCTTAACTAGTGAAACCAAGTTTGGACTTCTCTCTGTAAATGGCTCGAAGTTGAGGATGTTACATAACATGTGCCGAGTATTGTATGGATTGAAACAAGCTCCCCGCGCACCTCCAAGTTTAGCTCAACCATAGAATCTATTGATTTTAAATCCAGTCCTTATAACCATACTCTCTTTGTTCAAGGCACACATCATGCGTACATTATGCTGCTTTATATATAAATGGCATGGTTATTATTGGCGATAATTAGACTGGCATTGCCAAATTCCATTAGTATCCTAGTAAATAGTTCGAAATAAAAGATCTTGGGCAACTCAACTATTCTCTAGGCTTGGAGGTTGCATCTAATACTCTTGGTTATTATCACTCTCTAACAAAATACACCTCTGATCTCATTTCTCTAGTTGGGCTCGTTGATAACAAGATTGCTTCTACTCCAATGGAGTAAAATGCAAAATTCAATGACAATGATGGAACTCTTATTTCAAATCCTACACTTTATTGGTAGCTGGTTGGCAGTTAGATATATCTCACTGTTACCCATCCCAATATCGCTTATGTTGTTCATATTATTAGTCAATAACTGACCACGCCTCGTATGACTCATTTTGATGCAATTCTTTGAATTCTTCACTATGTCAAGGGTACATTGTGTCATGGCCTTCACTTTTCTGCTTATTCTACCTTGGAGTTGACAACTTATTTTGATGCTGACTCCCTCCATTATGGCTTGGATTTCTTTTTGGGCAACTAACTTATCTCATAGTGTAACAAGATACATACCATTGTCACTTGTTTTAGTATAGAAGTAAAATATTTAGCTCTTGCTGATATGACATCGAAGTTATTACGGTTATGGTGACTACTAGAAGACATAGGAATGTGTCATCATAGTAGAATAATCTTTCATTGTAACAACAGAAGTGCTATCCAAATTGTATAGAATGATATTTCCATGAATGCACCAGGCACATTGAAATATATCGTTGTTTCATTCATTATCACGTTATTCGTGGCACCATTTGACTTGTCTCTACTTCCATTGCTAAGCTAACTAGTGATGTCTTCACCAAGACATATCCACTTGCAAATTATCCTGAGTTTGAGGGAGAATGTTAGAGATATATTTTGGATATTTTGTATATTGTTATGTGATTCTACATAATTTCCTCTATCGATCCTAATTTGTTATTTTAGATAGTCATCATGTAAAGCCTATAAATAAGCTCATGTATTATTCCCAAGTTAATGAACAAAATATTATTTTCTTTTCATCCACAAATCTCAACTATAGGTGACGGCAAGGCACCACAATGTTGGTACACAAGGAAGAACAGAGTAGGAGAGAGAACGAGAATAAGCTTGGCGTTTTGGGTAAAGTGATACAAGGGCTAAGGCAGGCGAATACGTGGTTAGGAAAATAAGCGTAGAAAGAAAATGGGCAGCAACGTATGAAATATATGAGTATGCGACAAGGAAAGTAAGGGTAACTAAGAAAAATAGAAGAGAGAGAAAAAATGGATAGTTCTTTATATGATGAAAGAGTACGAGAGAAAGAAAGAAATGGTTATTTAAAAACTCTAGAAAAGAGACGAAAGGGTGTTTTCGCTTGTATATATAGATGTGCATATATGACACGTATCTAGTGATTAATTTAGTAATCACGCGGATTATGTTCTCTGTAAAAGTATGTCCAAAAAACGTGCACGATGCTCCAAGTGAGGCCTCAAGTGAATGGTTGGACAACATAAACAATTTCAGAATCAAGCTGGCATCGGTTGTTCTTCTGAGGTGGTGTTTATCACATCGTTTGATTGGGAAACACGATTAAAGCGACCAGTCCATTAAAGTGATTCGGAAGGTTGTCTACATTTTGACTGGCAGTTGCAGCAGGGAAAGATTATAATTGGATCTTCTTCTGACCACTTAACAAATGATGCAAATGTCGAGGAAATAAAAAATGTACAAACTGGGAATTCTAATCAAAGAGTCCAAATGCGATGCATTTCGTGGTCAAATCTCAATTAATTCAATTAACAACTTCGTGTCATGTCGGTACCCTCTAAGTAAAGTCTGATAAATTCACCTAATTAAGATGATCTAAACGCATTAGTGAGGACTACGCAAGCTGAAGATTTGGATCCCGAATCCCGATATTCTTTATCAAGAAAGTTATTTTCTTTTTTGTTGAGGAGAAACTGAATTATTTTCAAAGCACTATATGCATTCTGATCCAAACCATGACAGGGTGTCAATAGATGTTTTATCTTGATTAAGAGGTAAATGCAGAACAAAGCACGATGGAGGGAAGAGAAAAGAGGGGAAGGGTCAAGTTGCAACGAGCTAAAAAGAAATTGAATGCTGGTCCAAGCCTTGACCGTATGGGTTTTTATTTTTTTTTTCCAATCAAAACTTTCTTCTACAAGTTTAAACGTTTGAGAGAACAGGGAATTGGCTAAGAATATACGGTAGACGGAGAAAATTGTCTGAAAAATTCTGAACATATTGCACTTTTACTGACTTAGTTCAAAACTTTCTAATTATATCAATTGAGTATTAAATATTTTCACGCTTTACCAATTGAATAAATTCAATCAATTTTGGTAGGAAATTGCTAACGTGGACGCCAATCATCCTATATAGCACGGTTATTATCCACCGTTAACATGGACAATCTTAAATAATATTTTCATATGTTTTCAAATTTATTTATTTTTCCTTTTTTTCTCTTTCCTTTTTTTTCCTTCCCCTTTTCTTCCTCCAGCTAGTGTGTCGGTTGATTGGAGGATTCGGCTCTCTATCAATGCTTGATTGGTCGATTCATTTATTTGATTGGTACTAGGCCAAAAATGCTCATAGGGTAAACATCCTATGTCAATTTATGCATGCACTGTGCCAACCACTTTTGGATGCAGCACACTGTCTCCTACAATATCTAAAGGCTACTATAGGCCAATACCTAGCTAAAAATGAACTTCAACTTAGCGCTTAATGTGATTCAAATTGGGTTAGTTGCCCCCATGATTCGCCATTTAGCAACTAGGCATTGCATTCTATTGGGTGATAGCCCAATTTCTTGGAAAACCAAGAAACAAAGCAGAGTCTCATGCTCTTCTAATAAAGTGGAATATTGTAAAATGACAATAACTGCTTGTGAAATTACCTAGTTATCATACCTCTTACAAGATATTGGAATGTGTCTCTAAGCCCCAATATATTTACACTATGATAACTAGGCTATCTTCCACATTGCTGCCAATCTAGTTTTTCATGAGCGAATAAAACACATTGAAATTGATTGTCATCTCGTTCGTTAAAAAATTCAAGCCATGCTCATTTTTCCATTGAAGATTGGTACAGACTCACAACTAGTTAACAGTTTACCAAACCACCAGGCCAAGATCTGTACATGTGGCTAGCTACTTTCCAAGTTGGGCGTCCATATCTCACATGCACTAACTTTAGGGGAGGCTCGACATGATCATATGCCACCAGGGCATCCTTATTTTATGAGTAGTTTCATATAGGAATAGATTTAGGAAATATAGTTGTGAATGGTGTATAAATATGTACATTTAAAATACAAGAAATATTGAATCGATTTACATTAGCATCTTGCATTTTGTATCCTTTCTCATGATACCACCCCCATCACTTGCCGCCAATTTCAGTTCAGTCAGGAAAACTAACAGGTTGAGAGTGAATGGCTTCCACATATTTCCCCTTGTTGCCTCAACGGATTAATGCGGAACCTATGGAGGAAGCCAAGATGTCATACATTTTGGACCGTTTGATTTTGTGGTCCATATCTTCGCCGTCAAACATTGATGTCACTGACACCAATCGTATCAGCTTCTATTCAACTTCAAAATATGCGTAAATCTCCTCTTACGAAATCAAATCCATCCTTTTCTTCTCCTTCGACCCCTCTTCTACTGCGACAGAACGGTTGGCTCGAACACTCAGCCAACATTGTTGTTCCCACACCTGACCTTCATCTTAGGCGCACTAATCGCCTTCTGCCTCTTAGTGTAGATTCACTATGCCAACCAGGACTTCCATCCCGAAGATCCCCACCACCTCCAGCGCTGCGGGGGGTGAGGGCAAGATCCTGAATGACCTCTAGGGGATATACCAATTTCTAGGCAACTCTACATAGATTGTCCTGACTGCGGGGAGTTGACTTGCACTATCTAAGCCGGCTACAAAGGCGTCTACGTAGAGCATCTTAAGATTTGCCTCCCATGTTTAAAGATAATAGAGAGGAAAACTGAAAAAGAGAATTTGAGGTTCAAGGTTTTATTCTAGTTTATTCTTAAACTAAAGCTACTTTAGCTGAGCATTCCACTATAATTAACGCATCTCTCTATTACATTTCTCAATTATATATATATATATCTAGTTATTATTCATGAGCCTAAATTCAAGTTATGAATAAAAAATGAACTCAAATTATAAAAGCCCTCTAACGTCACGAGGGCACTGCCCCTTACGATTCTCTTGCCATTCTGTCAATAAGGAGTATGGACCATATCCCAATAGCTGCCGGAATTGAGTTTCTATACCTTTCACATCTAGGTGACATGTTCTGTGCTAGTTAATCTTTTGCCGGGTCAACTCACCCCTAATGCCATTTGATACATAATAGGCTTCGTTCTTGTCTTCCACCAGGCCAACAAAGTGTACTCCGTGGCGGTCTTTATGAACATTTGTAGACCGACTCAGGTGGCCGGTGAAAGTGGTCGATGGCAGTTCTCTCCTTGGCACCACAGGGCCCCTTTCATCTCTAAGTATTCTTCCTCCGAGTTCGAGGACGAAATGGCTACACTTGGAATCTCCTCGGGCAATGGGGGTCTCGGTGGAGTTCTTTGTCCTCAATGAGCACATCCCCGTGTTAAAACATTAACTTACATCCATGCCGCTTTCAGATTCTTATAAACCTAGGTCCTCTCGCCTCCCTCAACAACCTCCTCCATAAACCCCAACCCACCTTGAAACCACGACCTCTTGTTCCACATCGAAGTTCAAGACGGAAGAACAGAGATTTTTCCAGTGCTTCTGCTATGGATACGTTTTTACCATCTATGTGGAAACGGTAAGTCCCACCATCAAGATTCAAGACTAAGCGACTCAAGCGTCGGATATGATTAGCTGAAATAGAGAGAGTATGGCACGACATTTTTAACATGCTGAGATTCTCACCAACTCTCCAGTCCACCAAACAAAATAGGGAAAAAGATCGCGAAACCTATAAATCAAAAAATTGTCCAAAAACAACGAGCTTCAACGTAATGCCCAAATGAAGGTTATATTAAAGACATATGACCTAAGTATTCTCTATAAATTTCAAAGAAAACAACAAGCAAGCACTGCATTTAGCTGCTGACACCATAGATGATTCACAGACAAGCCTCTCTGACCTCGTCCACGAAGGCCCTGAGGTTCATGTCCGAAGAATCCGCCTTCCTTCACAGCCCTTCTTGCCAAATCTCTTAATTTCTAGGCGTTCGTTCTCCCCTCATCTCCCTCCTCTCCATCTCTCATCACCGACTCCAAGCACCTACTTTTCTCGCCGCCTTCCACCAGGCTACCTTAGCTCGTTTGGTGTCACCTTCACTCCGGTCCTCCATACGTCTGCAACAAGCTTCGCATTTATCTGCTGATCGCTCCACTGCGGAATGTCAATAATGGCAACCCAAAGACCAAGCTTTCCTAAGTTGATTAAATTCCAACACATTTTGTGTTTGTACGGTCCTGTTAAAATCAAAGCCATTGGTTCCTTTCATTTATGATATTTCCTATTCAGAATTGATACAAAAATCCGGTTTCCTTAAATTAAATAATCCAAAAAATAACTCTCGGTGAAAGATATTTTGTTATGAGAAAAAATTTCAATGGAACATTCACAATTTTTTAAATCAAAATGGAGCTGCACAATCGCTAAACTTACGACATTTGAGTTATGTTACAACCTAGAGAAGGGGACTTCGTAGTATGATTTGCTCCTCTCTCGTTTCTCATCGTAAAAAATATGCCGCCTGTACCTACTTCTTTATGCTTAGTACCTACGCAATTTATCACCACTAACTCCCAGGGTCCTTACTCCCCAGCCCCTCAATCACAAGCACACGGGAACTCCTCCCATGCCATCGTTTATCGTCCGTCATCGACCCTGCTGCTACCATCATCTCTGCTTTCTATCTCTCCCTTGCTCTTGAAAAGAAATTATATAGAATATTCACATGATCAATGGTTACGATAGTGTTAATCTTAACCAATCAATTTTTAATCATCAAGCAAACTCATTTTTGAAGTAATGAGTCTAACATTGACAATTGAAGAATAATACTATATATAAATATTTAAATTTATTTGTCTCAACGAGGATGATTGCACACACCTAATTTTTGACCAACTTTTGATTATGAGTCACCCTCATCAAGATTTCAACTGACTTGCTCAGCAAAAGCTTTCCTACAACACCCAATTTGATTAAATTGGATGGTGAGATCGCTGAATATCACAATTTTTAATCGCGACTGTCTGATCTAGATGGGGTTGGAAATACATAATTTCTGCAAATCACTTAATGAGATCATGTTAATATGGTCGTGAGCTTTCCAATGCTTTGAAAATCAATTCGATAGGAGTTTCTTGAGGAAGATATCATGATTTTCCATTTCAATCATCTAAATAGATGATATATAAATTTGTGGATGCATCCAGTCATATGAATATTTGTGAAGAGTATTAGGTATCTAATAAGCAATCCACACTTACCAAGAAAAGGTCGATCTATTTAGAAAATTATCTTTTACTACATATGACAATGATTTAGAGTTATAGACTATGAAGCACAGACACGTTACACATGCTTCCGTGTCGTGTTCGACACGTTACACGTTCTTCCGTGTCGTGTCCGACACGTTACACGACATGCTTCCGTGTTGTGTCTGACACGTTACACGTGCTTTCGAATCGTGTCCGACACATGTCGAAGCGTGTGGGACACGTTGACACGCTTGTCCGAAAGATGATGGAGGGTGGAGGTGAGGGCGAGGGAGCAAAGACGAGGTTGCAAGCAACGACGAGCCCACGACAATGAGAGACGGCAAGAGAAAGAGTAGAGACTGAGGCAAGGGCCGCCACTCTATGATGCTGCGATGGATCGGCAATGAGGCTGCAGTTGCGAGGGAAGAAAAGCTGGAGGCGAGGCAGTGAACGATTGTGATGAGGACCAAGAGCAAGTAGAGATTGAGAGGAAGAGGAGAGGAAGGGGGTCGTGCGGCGAGGAGGAGGAGAGGGAGGGTGTTGCTAGGGTTTTGAGAAGGAAACTAAAAGAATAAAAAAGGGACTTGGCGACTTGGAGGGAGGGGGAAGTGATAGCCTATCAGATGGTGGGGGAGGGAAAGAAAAGTGAAAAAAATTGGGGCTAGTGGGAAAGAGACGAGGGAAAAAAGGAAGTGGGGGTTGGGGGTGAGCCCCAAAGGGGACTTTTTATTTAATCAGAAAAATAATTAAATGAAATTAAAAAGTCTTTCCAAAAATAAAAGTATTGAATGTTGAATAATGATAAATTTTGGTCATTGTAGAAGATCATTGATTTATTTAAATAAGTTGATTCTAATTTATTATTTGTCATTAGTTTCATCAATAACTTTTGTCAATTTATTAATATTATTAGTGTAAATTCATTGTAGGCTCTTTTTTTAATTAATTATATATAATTTGAATCAAATTAATTAAAAATAAAAATATTGATTTTGATATACAACGTGTCCCAACATGTTGGAATTTTCAATTTTTGAAAAATAACGTGTCGACATGTCATGTCGTGTTGTATTGTGTTGCGTGTTCGTGTCGCATGTCGGTGCTACTTAGGTAATAGATTCATAAAAACTAAGTGTCTGGTAGAAAATAATTGATAAGATCATGCAAATTTGATTTTGAGCTTTCTAACGTTTTGAGAATCAGTCAATCTATTTAGAAAATTATTGTTTACTACATATGTCCAGGGTTCAGTATAATAGAAATGCATGTACAAACTAAATGATCGACAGAGAATTATTGATAATCCATCTCAAAGAGTTTATGCCAAAACTAGTTATTGGGTATCTCATTATTGTTATTCTCGTTCTTGAATCTTTAAGTGAGTTTTATAATTGTACATTGCCAGGATAAGTGGGGACTTGTCCTACCACAGATGGGAAAATTATCAAAAAAAAAGTTGCCCGTATGACGAGTTAAGTTGGGTGTCTCCATCAACCAGATGCAACCAAGAAGAACACGGATGACGTGTCAATTTTTTTTTTGTCATTTACTTAAGAAGAAGACTAATCTCTCTCACATACCTAATGGTAGGATTTTGAACAAATGGCTCAATCCACCATCTGCCACTGACTGGAGGATGAGCTCTTCGCCCAGCAAAGGCGGTCGGCGCCGGGAATTGCACAAGGCGGGGTGAGATTCAAAAGGAAAATTAACTTTTCATGATGAGATTACCTATTAAGTTTCTGGGATTAGTTAAATCATTGCAGCAAGTTTTCGGAGGATCTTTTGCATTTATGGAATCTAATGAAATAGCTCCAGCATTTGCACATGAAGTTGTTATCACATATGGTGAATTTGTGGACCGTAAATTTTGAATGAGAAAAATAAGTAGAGTATCACCACAGCTAAAATTAATAAGGAGGATTAAATTGGCATATCATTAAGAGGTTTATAATCAAATTGGTATTATTGAAAAATTTAGGATTAAACTGACAAATCCTCAAAAGATTTAAGATTTAACTAGTATGATTAAAAAGTTTATAACTGAATTAACACCGTATAATAACTTTAAAACTTTTTAGACAATTTTCCTAGAAAAAAATAACTACGTAAATTATCAAGTGGGTTATGATCATGCATCTTTTATCACTTCCACAATTAGAACACTATAACTCTCTCAATCATTTCGACCCCCCTCCCCTCCCTCCCAAAAAAAAAAAAAAAATCTTAATTTTGAATCTTATGAGGTCTATTTCCACGGCCCACACAACCTAATGCCAGCTTCTATGAACCCCCACGCCTGGTCTTGGTCCTCGACAGACCTTTTGCTTATACTGACTCTCTCGTCACCCTCGCCGGCATCCACGCTAAGTGAGGCATGAATGCTTTAACGTAGGCCATAAACCCCAGCTCCCGTCGAGACCACAGCCTCTCGTTCCCCGTCAAAGTTTGAGACGGAAGAAGATACGACGATCGAGTATTTCATACCTAATTGCTACTAAGATGGATGATTGAAAAGAATCAAGACACCGTAATCCTTCTGTCGTTGAGAAATGTTTTCACCATCAGCGGAGAGGTCCCACCATCAAAGATTAAAGACTTAGCAACGGAAGCGTCATATATGACGGGCTGAAAATAGAAGGAATATGGTGCGACGCTTAGACTTTATGCCCAAACGAAGGATTACATAATAGCCATAATATAAATTTACTAAAAGTCCCCAGACATGAAAGTACAACGTTAACTGGTGACAGTGACACCACAGACAATTCACTCACTCAGCCGCTTCTCACGAACACCATACACCACAGAAGGGGAAAAGAAAGAAAACAGAGAAAATGATGCCTAGACTTTATGCCCAAACGAAGGATTACATAATAGCCATAATATTTATTTACTAAAAGTCCCCAGACATGAAAGCATCACGTTAAGTGGTGACTGACACCACAGACAATTCACTTACTCAGCCGCTTCTCTGACCTCGTCCACGAAGGCCCTGAGGTTCTTGTCCGATGACCCGCCTTCCTTCACGGCTTCCCTCGCCAGATCCCTGAATTTCATGGCATTCCTTCTCATCTCATCCCCCTCCTCTCCATCTCCCACCACCAGGTCCAAGCACCTCTTCACCTCGCTGCTCTCCACCAGGCCTAGCTCGTTGGGCGTCATCTTCACCCCGGTCCTCCACAAGTCCGCCACGAGCTTCGCGTTCGTTTGCTGATCGCTCCACTGCGGGAACGCCACCACGGGCACCCCGCAGACCAAGCTCTCTAACGTGGAGTTCCACCCGCAGTGCGTCAGGAAGCACCCCACTGAAGGGTGCGACAGGACCTCCACTTGCGAGCACCACGGCACTATCATCCCTAGCTTATCTAGTTCTTCTTGGAAGCTCAATCTATCGTCGTCTCTCTCTTCTTTTCCGCTTTCCCGAATGACCCACAAGAACGGCCGGCCGACCTCTACGAGCGCCCGCGCCATTTCCTCCTTCTGCGGCTTTGATAGCACGGAGATGCTCCCAAACGACACGTAGATCACCGACGCCTTTGGCTTCGTGTCCAGCCACTCCATGTAGCCGCTCGAGCTCTTGAAGAGATCACCTCCGAAGGAAGTGTCCGATGGATCTTGCCCGTCCAAAAACGCGGACGGTATCAGCGGCCCAATCCCAATTACCTCAAACTTATCCATAGCCCGTATGGCATCCGGTTCCAACGCATCGAAGGTGTTTGTCAGAATCCTCGGCTTGGCCTCCTCAAGTAGTATCTCGAAATGCCGTTGCAAAAGCGGGAGGCTGAAGTTGTACATATTTTTAGTATTGCAAAATGAGGGTATGTCGCAGGCCTTGAGAGGCGGCAACCCAGGCAATTGGATCGGCACTGAAGGATTGTCGCCCGTGCTTTGAATAAGATCACCGTAGCCATGGAAGTAATAATAGTAGAAGTCCAGAACAGTGGCCGGTTGAATCCAAACAAGTGTCGAAGGAATGCCATGAGAACGAGCGACGTCGGCAACCCACGGAAGGAGGGTGGTGTAGAATACACCCAAGAATCGTCGACCATTCTCAAGGTTTGAGGCGATGAGGTCGCTTAAAGTCTCCGATCCTCGTCGCTTGAACTCGTCCGCGTAGTTATCGAGATCATCCCAGTTGAAACCGTCGTCATAGCCATCGGAGAAGCTGGCGAAGGATAGCCCCTCAGGGGGAGATTTCGACTCGACCATGCGGTGGCTGGCATGAAGTGCAGTAGCGAATGTCACGTGAGCGCCGACACGCACGAGACGCTTGGCGAATTGGAGGGAAGGGTTTATGTGGCCCTGACCGGGGAAGGTCACGAGGAGGAAATGTGGAGGTGCCATGGACGAGGATTGAAGAAATTCTTTGGAAATGGAAATGATTCCGAGATAGCCCTCGACAGAAGATATGCGGTATGTGGATGTGGAGAGGATTAATGAGGAAAGTGAGGTGGAGATTATTCGATATAAATAAGGACGTGCCTGAATTTATTACTTCTTGGCTGACGAATGAGGGAATTCCTCGACTTGCGCGAGTGGTGGAGTCTCGATTGTCTTGCTCTCTCTGGGTGACGTTTAAAACAGTAGAAAGCTGCGTATGTACTTACGTCATCAGTCACGTGAGGAATTAAAAAAGAAAATCGCATGCTAGAGAAAAAAGAGAGAGGATTTGTAGGAGTCGAGAACTCTGACGTTAAAGGCGAGCATGACAAAAATTTACGCTCCAAAAATTGAGAAATCAATTTTCCGACAAGTTTCGAAGAAAGAACCCATTTGAAAACATTTCGAAATTTCATTTCAAATAAAATCCGTTTAATAACAAAATAAAATTTCTATTTAGAAATAGAAATTAATTAGATAACAACATGCGAAATGCTCAAGTACAAAATAATAGTTGAAATAATACTAATACATTACAAAAGTTGAAAATACAATTTCATGGAATTTCCTATTACATGTGCTTACGTTTCCTATTACATAATATTTTCTTTCGAAAAATAAACAACGTGGAAAAAATAAAATCAATTGAAATTCAATTGTAGTGAATATGTCATTATGTTTTTGCCGAAATTGATTTCACATTAATCAAATAAGTCTAATGATAGCCATGATTATAATAGTCTTATCTCCTAAAAAAAAAAATCCTAACTTCAAGTCTAATTCCAATTTCTTTCCAAATTTTGTTAAAAAAATCCTCACCATGTTCAAAAATCGTCACCAGTTTTTTTTCAAAATTATCAACACTAGGATTATTTAAAAATTTATTATCAAAATCTGTATTTTCATCAACACTCTTACAAGAACAACAAATTCCTTATTAGATCTCTTTTTATCCGCGTCTTGATAAGTGAGGACACTATATAAAAGAAAAATCTGATGAAACCCTAATGATTTGACCCATTTTTACTGCCTCAATATGAAGTTTATGATTACAAAAATAGTTAGCTAGATAGAGCCGTTGTCTGGCATACTACGGAAGAGTAGGTGAAGAAAGACTCGTTAGATATGAATATGACAAGTTGACTATTACCATGCGTGAAATCTCTTGCGTGCAACAAATGAAGCCTTGTTCATTCAATTCCCACCATCTGGCCCAATGGTTAAGATTTTCAATCAATATTGATTGAAATGATTATATTAAAAAATCATTAAAATATTTTGGACTAAATTAACTAAATTGAAAAGTTGAGAAAAAAAATTTATATTTCTATTTTAGAAACTGAGAAGTTAAAAATTTCAGTTTCTGATTTCTTTGATTTCTCTATTTCTAGAATAAAAATCTGTTTTAAAATAGAGAAATCAAATTGCATTGACAAATGGATTTATGTTCCAAACATGTTTCAGGGAACAGAGAACAAAGAAATCGAGAAACAAAAATTTTATCATGCGCACCCTAAAAGCGTGGAAAAAGTAGAAAAATGGGACCCCCAAGGAAAAAAAAAAAAAGAACAAAACAAAAAGATTTTTTTTTTTTTTTGGTTCAACAAAACAGAAAGAGTTGAACAAACAGAAAAATGGACCACTTTTGTAAAATTGTAAAAGAAGTAGGAGGCCGCACAATGAATATTATAGTCAAAATACCAAAAGAAAAAATAAAAATAAAGTGTCTAAGTCAAATAAAGGGTGAAAAAAGCGTGACCCTTTCTAAATGTATCTAAATGCATCGTATTACATACGAGGAACATTATTGTTTTATTGAACAAGTCCTAGCGTTTTTTAAATGGTAAAAAGATCCATTTAAACTAAAAAAAAAAGAAAAAATTCTTCATCAGGATTAAGCTTATGCAAATACATTAACGAGTGTCAAAATATTATTTTCAAATTTACTAGTCAAAAATAAGGGTGATTGTGGCTCTTATTGGAGAATATTTGATGACCCTCACAATGTTCAAATTAAGGCTACTAGAGAAAAAAAAAAAAAAAAAAACAGTTTATGGACAATATTGAATGAACAAACCAAGTCAAAGGACAAAATTGAACAAAAAATAGACAAGTTTATAGCTCTAATGATCATGTCAAAAATTTCATTAAATTTTAATGAAAGAAGCATATTGAACAAAAATTAGAAAGTTTACAGACAATATGGAAAGAGGAAACTTCATGGATGACATTCAATAATTTAGTAAAAACTGAAGGACTAATGTCATTATCCCTTAGTGGATTATAGACATGTTTTGTTTTATATATTGAAACTGTTGAACGATGTGATAGAGGCTAACCACTGCACTGAACTGATGATATACATGTTAGATCAAAGCTACGCAAATCACAGGGTTTATTTTTGTTTTCATAATATTTAAACGGAAATAGAGCTGCACAGTTGCCGAACGTCCGACATTTGAGTCAGATTATAACCTAGAGAAGGGGACTGTGTAGTACAATTTGATGGGTTGTGCTTGCATAACTCTGCAAATTGACCCCTCCATTCCGTTTTATGTATAGGATCACTGAAAATCCATTGGTTTTACATGTGTATAATATTTAAAGAAACAAATCCAATGATATTATACAAGAAAAAGAAATCCCTGGAGTAATCGACCATAGATTTTAGAGGTGGAACATTGATCCAAAAGTTAAATAAATTATACTTACTAATTTACAAATTACATTGATACACTTTTCAATTTTTTTCAAAGTTTTTTCACCGAACCATTGGTCATGGACTTGATTTTCCACCAGTATCACTTCATTACTCCGACATGGTCGTCTCTCTAGACAACAAGCCTTCAACCACATAATTATTGCATCTAGACTTCGTTTCACAACCTATTAATATGCTTAGAGATTATTGCCAAAGAGTCTCCCATTTTCAATTTTCGTTGGCAAAATGGTGGTCCCCAAAGCCATAGTCACTAGATACGTGTTTCCAGAGTCTTTCAATCTTTGTGACCAAATAACGCATCAAAATAAGAAAGGCATGAGTGAAATCACTAACGTAAACTCGGAAAATGTACTTGCATAAAGCGTCAGATAGAGAGAGCTATCAACATTTTATTAATTTAATGATAATCTAAAAAAAAAATCATATCATGTGATAAAGATTCTGAAATTTGTCAAATAATAGATGAAGAATAAATTGTGATATTCCCCGTTTCACATATCCACTTTTGTTCATGAGTACTAGCAATTGTGCACTCATGATGTGTGTGCATGAAATTGACATTAGTTTATCACTAAATATTTTAATCATTAAATAATTAAAAGAAACTACTGATAAAAAAAAATGCCGCATTAATATGTGGAAAGGTAAAAATATGTTAAGATTTGATATCTTTTAAGGAAAGTTACACAAGATAGAATACATCTAAATTGTAACGTTGAAATTTTTAGAAAAATAATAATATATACTTATATTTGGAAAAGAGAAGATTCAAATCTCCTTAAAAAGGAGATCCTCCTTACTTTATATAATAGTATAGATGAATATATTACTTTTAGTCCCACTAGCCTAACAACAAAATTATGCTGAATTTATAACGAAGCCCTTGTGATCTCAAATCTTACGTTATGGTAGATGGAAAAAATGGATTGTTGAAAGTCGTGGGATGATGAGATGCACCTGATGTTAATCTGATTTTCTTTTTTTCCTTTTTACTCACAACTTACAAAAATCATCCCCACTACATTAACAACCCCCCCCCCCCAACTCTCTCTCCCCTGTCCCCCTCGGTCGATGTGCATGCATGACACGCATCCAATGGATAATTTAGGAATCACGTGGACTGTGTTCTCTGTAAAAGTTTGTCCAAGAAACGTGCACGATGCTCCAAGTGAGGCCTCAAGTAGACGGTGGGACAACATAAATAATTTCAGAATCAAGCCGCCATCGGTTGTTTTCTTCTGAGGTGGAGTTTATCACATCATTTGATTGGAAAACACGACTTAAACCGACCAGTCCATTAAAGTTTCGGAAGATTGTCCACATTTTGACTGGCAGTTGCAGCACGGAAAGATTGTTGGATCTTCTTCTTACCACTTAACAAATGATGTAAATGTTGAGGACAAAAATAATGGAACAAATGATGCAAATGTTGAGGACAAAAGAGTGGGCAAACTACGAAGCCAATGAAACATTATGATATTTTTCAAGTCCTGAGGGCCCAACTCAATGGACAAATTTAGTCCAGATGCAATGCATTCTGTCTTTAAGTCTCAATCAATTTAATTAAGGGAAAATTCCACGTAAGGCTCTGAAGTTGACCAATTTTCTCAAATAAAGATCCAAAATTAACTTTGTGTCAAATAAAGACATAAAGTTGACCCATTATCTCAAATAAGAACTCGAAGTAGTTGAATGAATTCCAAATAATAACCTAAGCTTGCGGATCAGCTAAATATTCACTGGCTATCAAGCATGTGATATTTCTGGTGACTGGAGTTTGGGCAATTTTGTCCAAAATAAAATATAAGGAAAATTAACAAATCCTAAAATAGAAAAAAAAAAAAAAAAAAAAAAAAACCCTAGGTTTTCTATGGTCTCCCCGTTCCTTGTACCCGTCCTCTACAAAGTCAAAGATCAAAGTTCTCCCCATTCCTTGTACCCATCCTCTGCAAAGTCGAAGACCCAAATTCTCCATTGGTTGAGGCAATGATTAAAAAACAAGAAGAAAACCATATGCTTCTTTCTTTGTTTGCGGAGACCCAAATTCTCTACCGGTTGAGCAAGGCGAGGAGCGACGAGAATTGAGTCAAAACGATGACCGGACAATGAGTTGATTGAGGAACAACGAGGGAGAAGAAAGAAGAAAACCTAAACATCTAAATGAATAACCTAAACTTAATTAATTTAGAAATTTCCATTTTTTTCCAACCACAAATTTCTGACAAAATTGCTGCTATTTTAATCGATGAAAAATGTCTGCCTGCTAGCTAAGGTCCTTAATAGAGATTAACTTGATCACTTCGGGTCCTTATTTGACACAAAATTCACTTCAGGTCATTCTTTGAAACAATGGATCCATTTCGGGTCCTTATTTGACACAAAGTTCACTTTGGGTCTTCATTTGAGAAAATAGATTCTTTGGGTCCTTATTTGGAATTTTCCCTTTAATTAATAACTTCGTGCCATGTCCATATCCTATAAGTGTAGTATGATTAAACTCACCTTATTAAGATGATTTGGACACATTAATGAGGACTATTCAAGCTGAAGATTTACATCCCAATATTCTTTATAAAGGAAGTTATTTTCTTTTTTGATAAGGAGAAACTGAATTATTTTCAAAACACTATAAGCATTGCGAATGATCCAAACCATATATGACACATCATATTTAGTTGATAATCATTAAATGTAATAAAGTTGAGATTAGGGTTTTTGATTGCGATGTCGCTCATTTCTCTAGAAAAAATGTTGTTTTTCATTTATTTCTTTTGGCATGTTATTTTTAAGTGATTTCTTATCCATTTTTATCAAAAACCCAAAAAGTCAAACAATTGAGTTTTGCATTGATTTTTTGGTCAACTTTTTGACCAAAAATCAACATTAGGCCAAAAGTTGATTTTTTTTTTGTATAAAAAGGCTCCTTTTAGCCTTAATATCACTTTAGCCGTGCTAGTTTTAAAAAAAAATAATAATAATAATTAAAGATTTGATCACAAAATCAATTTTTTTTAGAAAAGTCAACTAAATAACTAACTTTTGGTCAAACTTTTAATCTAAAAAATTAATATATATATATATATATATAAAAATCCATTAATCACTTCATTTTAGCTTTAATTTGACTTTAGCATTGAAAATTTCGTGAAAATCAATTAAGATTCATATTTTTCTAATTTTTTTGTATTAGGTTCAAAATTAACCAAAAATAAAATTACTTTCATTCAAGTCATAATTAAGCTTAGTTTCCTTTACAACATTTGATCTAAGAGATCATTACCCATTCACTTGTTCAACTAATTTTGAGATTGGTCATGTTGAAATAGGAATTTGCATTTTTAGCCATAATTAGGGGGTCCAAATCAATTCTATATGATTTGCAAATGGATACTTTCATTTCCCTCATTTTTATGGAATAAGTCCGAGTCTAGGGCAACTTTTGGGAAATTCATTCAAAAACTTCTCAATCTGAGGAATTTAGCTTATTTGAACATGAGAAAACCAAGCTAATGAATTTCAATTGATGAAATTCAAGTTGACACATTTGAGATTGTTAACATCTGATTTTTAGTTAACACGTCACAAATGTAGAAAAATCAAGATTAGGGATTTTGATCGCAACATAGCCTGTTTCTCAACCAAAAAATATATTTTTTTTTCATTTTTTTTTCCTTTGCTTTGTCATTTTTAAGCGATTTCCTACTCATTTCTAAGAAAAACCCGAAAAAAATCAAACCGTTGACTTTTTGGTTGACTTTTTAGTCAACTCTTTGACCAAAAGTTAGTCTTGAGTCAAAATCAACTTTTTGCACAAAAAGATATCAAATGATTTTAGTTTCACTTTAGCCAAATTGATTTTCGAAAATTTCAAGTTTTTGACTTAAAAATCAACCTTTTAGGAAAAAGTTAATGAAAATGTTGACTTTTGGTCAAACCTTGATGAAAAAAATTGAAAAATAAAAAATCCACAAAATACTTCATTTTAGTGTCAATTTGACTTTGGTGTTAAAAATTTTAGAAAAATCTATTAAGAACCTTTTTTTAAAGAATTTTTTTGATTTTAAATTCAAAATCGACCAAAAATAAAGTTACTTTTGTTTTAATCATAACTAGGTCTAGTTCCTTTTACGACATTTTATCTATGGACCAATTCTCATCCACTTGTTCATTCAATTTTGAAAATCGTCATGTCTAAAAACAAATTACCATTTTTAGCCCTAATTAGGGGGTCCAAATCAATCCTTCGTGATTTACAAACAAACACTTGTGTTTCACTCATTTTCTTGAAACAAGTCTAACTATGAGGTCTGTTTTGGGAAATTCACTTGAGAACCTCCCAATTTGAGGAATTTCACTCTCTCGAAGATAAGGAAATCAAGCTATTGAGCTTAAATTGAAGAAATTAAAGTTGACCCACTTGAGACTAAGGTTTAGTTTCATGAATCAAGATCCAATTTTGGCCTAAATCTCTTGATGTTAATTTAAGGTCAATTCGAATGCAATAGATTATTCAAAGCATGGGCAATTAGTCGAATAAGTGTATCTTAATATTAATTCATTTATTTTCAATTAATTTGCGATTTTGATCAAAGAATTGCAAAGTTGCCTGTTTTGGCTTATAATGTTCAATTATGCGTATCCATTGTATAGGTCCACTATTTTTGCAATAATCAATCAATTATGTTAATAAAAAAAATTGCATTTACGAGGTTTAATAGGCCTAATTCGATTGGAATTGAATCATTTTCCCTCAAATTGGGTAAGTTTTCTCCTCAATTTATTGCGTAGATTTTCAGCCCCTAGGGATTGCCCCACCAAAACTAATCAAGAACCAATTGAACCAGCGTGAACTAGCTTGACTAGTCGGATTAGTCACCAATAAGGCAAGCTGGTTCGACCCCTTGCCGATCGGTTTTTGATTGTCGACAACCGCTTGTTGGATCCTTGTCACATGTATCTTGTCCGTACGTCCTTACATTTTCAAAATTTTGCAAAATGACCAGTGGATTTTGTGAATTTACAATTTTGCCCCTAATTAGGCCTTAACAACGATTTCCGTTTTAATTCCTGATTTTTGTGAATCCAAACCATCTGTTCGGTCATGGGACACATTCTAGGTGGGATTAGTCTTAATAAACTTAGTTTGATCATTACATCAAAATTTTGATTGTCGGATCAAATCGACAATCAAGATTTGGCGATTAACCAACGGTATAAAAGGATTTTCCCTCCAAAATCAAAGGGGGCTCATTCGTCAAATTATAAATCAAATATATAGAAAATTCTTTCTCCTTCCTCTCTCTTTCCTGCTCATTTCTCTCCCTCTCTCTCCCCTTCACGGGCTCGCCGTTGGCCATCGGTATCGCCCCTCGCCAATGGTTTGTCACGTTGCACTAGGCCTATGGGCCTTGCTCTCTTTCTCATTGAGATAATCGGAGCAGCCACCACCAGTGGCCTTTGTATTCCTCCGTCCAAGCCCGATTGTCATTCGAGAATATCACTAACGATCAAGGTGGTGACTTGAGCCAATCTACTCCTCGGTTGAATCGGATAGTTTGATGGCTTGCTAGCATCCCAAAGCTTGTCGATCCTTGTCCTTGCCCGTCCTTGAAGTCCTAGTGATCAGTGCCCGCTTGGCAGACTTTCGATCAGCTTCCAAATTGCTTGATCTTCATCGGCGGTACAAGGTCGATCCAATTTGGATTGGTTCGGTCTAGTGACCAAACCAATGGTCCGATCACCAGTCCAAGCTACTAGTAGGTTCATAAGGGTTATTTGGCATCCTTGAAGTTTTGATCGTGTTCTAGGGCTAGTGTTTTGTTCAATTGCATCTAAAGTTAGATGATAATCATAAAGGTAATCTTCTTAATCTTGAATCCAATAAAGGGAGATCAGATTAGCCGATTGGGGCTAGGATTCAACCCTAAATTTTCATATTATGCTTAAGTCAAAGATTTAGAATTTTATGAGATGATTTGCAATGAGATGATGATCATTGATGATAAACTTACAATTGATTGAGCTTGATTTGCCTTGATATGCAATTTCGCATCTATGTGGTGTGACTTTCAGTTTTGGCTGAAATGAGGTCGTAGATGAGGTTTTCTGGCCTCGAGCCCCACCAAACATAGAAAATAGACTTCTCAAGCTTTGATTTGATAGGTCGCACACCTTGAGCAGATGTGGTTTGGTCACCGAAAAACACCTCCGAATTCTATTGATTCTGCAGTAGTTTTTTAGGTTAATTTGTAGTTCTTACTTGCTACGATTTTCCGTATTTTTATTTTTGTATTGATTCTTATATTTGGATTTTGGAAAAAATTCCTTCATAGATTTGCACAAAATGTTTTATTTACAAAATATTTTTTTTCCAGAATTGTGAAGTTGTCTTGGTTGAGTAAAATTGCCAAAATTTGCCCCCAAGTCAATCTACCTTGGACTAGGTCCGACTCATGTTTGTTTGGAATTGAGGTTTTAGATGAGTCCATTTGACTTAGCATCCCTCATGAGATTTGTAACACAATTATGATTGTTCTAACAAGGTATGATATGCACAAATCGAGCATTGTTTACCATGTTAGTCACATGTATAAAGGTATTAGGGTGCTACTGTGATATGTATGTTTCATTTCATGATTAGGTATTGTCATTTTTGTATGGGCTTGTTTGGGCCAAATTAGGTTCAGATGTCTTCATAAAAAAATGCTTGTCATATCGCATTCTACATATAGGATTTTTTCCTAAGATTTTTGCGCATCATTAGATCATCAAAAATTGACCATGTTTTGTGATAGTCATGTTGAATTAGGAGCTTATCACTAGCCTATTAAAATTCATTTGTTTGGGCCTCTTAAAGGCCAAATCATGCCTTGATGTCCTCTTGATGTTTCAAGTACATGTTGCAAGCTTCGCATCAATGTATGTCACGTCATATTTGAATCCCGTTTGATATGTGAAAATCATGCATCAATTTAGCCAATTGAGACTGAAATTTATTGAGTATGTCATTCTTAGTTCCGAGTCACTTTGCAATGTTAATGACTTGTGTGACTTCTTTTTATTCAGATTTAGGGTTAAATGTTTTACCTAAATCTTTGTCACATTCAACCTTATGTCATGTGCAAGTTTCATGCATGCATTGTTTAGGTGGTCTTATAGGTTATTAAACATACATCATATTTTGTTTTGTATGTGGCTGATTTGCATATCTTCACAATTATCAATTTTCAACCATCAATTTGACCTCAATTGGACTCAAACCCTATTAGGAAGTCTTAGGACTTGTCTGCATCTTTCCGATGCCACTGATTTTGTATGATTTGCATATAATTTGTCCCATTTTTCATTTTTGTCAAGAATCCCTGTTGTACTCCTATTAAGTCTGACTTTTGTTATTTTTGTGTGATTTTTTCATTAGAGATTCTTAAGTCGGACCCTTAATGAACTTTGTTTGAAATTCTTTTGACTGTGTTATCGTAAAATTTTACAATTTTCAGACTTTGTTTACTAGGTTGGATCTTTGTTGATATGTTGTGATAATCTGCTGTCATGTTGAATTTCTGATGCAATGTTGCATGTTATTGAATTTTTATAAATTCCTATGTAGCTTGTTTAAAAAAAAAAAATCATGAAGTTCATTCCTTATGATGTTTTGGATGTTGTGTAATTTTCTTGAGACAAATTATGGGTCCATTGTCAATAGCGTTGATTTTGTTTGCCATGTTCCGTGATGTCATGTCACAACTTTCTGCTGTGTTTTCTTTCTAGAATTTTTTAGGTTAGCTTGCATGTCGAATTTGTTTCACATCTCTTCATGGACTTTGTTCCTCATCTTTTGAAATTTACACACAAAAATTCTTCTTCTTCAAAAAAAAAAAGCACTTTAGTGTGTTTTTCAGACCCTTTGAACATCATAAACTTGTCTAAGTTTCCATATTTTTGTTGATTTGGACCTAATTTTAGTTCCAAGTGATTCTCACATACATACTTCTCATGCCATCTTTAAACTCCAAACTTTCAAACCATGCTCTTGGTTTAATATTGATGTCATCTAAAGTTTGGACTGTATTTAAGGCACATGCAAAGCTCAATCAGGGTGCCTATTCTTGCACCCGAGTTAGCTGTGGTGGCTAAATGCTATGGCGCATCTTTGCTATACCATTAGCATGTTGTCTCACAATTCACTATCGATTGATTTCTTAAGTGCCTATGATTTCGTTTGATGCCTGTTGAACGAATAAGTGATCCAATATTGACTGAATGAAATTGTTTGATTGTTTGAGAACCAAGGCTTAATGGCCTGCCTACATGTTTATTTCTTGTTAATGCATGTGTTTTCTTATGCATAGTGTGATGCTTGATTCCACGGAATGACCTTGGGATTCACTTTCAACATGTCTTAGGGGTTTATAGGCATTGGTTACCATGCGAGAACACAAGCAGCGGCCAATGGCTGTAAGCCATAAAAATGAACTGGGATAGGTGCCTAGAAGGATCGATGCATAAATTGCAAAGGTTGACCTTGAGGCCCAACTTGTTCACCTTTGCATATGATTTCAATTTTTTTTATTGTTCTTGATTGTCTTGTGCTTGTGACTATTTTTGCCGTGAATGATTATTTCTTTTGTATTGTATATACCTAGTTCTAACTTTAGACTAGGATTAGAATAAGTCCTTAGAGACGGACGTCTTTCAAAACTTGAAGATGATGCAAGGTCAATGTCCACTCCAACCATATTTTTGTACCGTTCCTCCTCGATAAATGTTTTGGGTTGTCTTGTGTTGCATAAACATCCAACAATTTATGGGTTTTATTTTCTTGGTTTATTTTTGTTTTTTATATTTGCCATTTCGGATTATATGTTAGATTTACTAATTTCCCTAAATTGTTCACTTGGTTGTCTACTTAGCGCCTTGTCTTTAAATTTCAATTGTGTGCTTTCTTTTCTCTTTTATGGAAATAGAATTACATGAAATCAATCATCCATGCATGATCACTTAGTTTTATTGACCCAAAAAAGTACAAAAGAAATGCATAGACATCTTAGGAAATAGGACATACTGTTAGGTACCAAAAGGACGCTCATAGAAATATTAGTATAATCCAAGTCTCCAAATCTAAAATTTCTAGTTGTGTAGAAATCGAGGGACCACTCCTAGACCTCAATTGAAGTTTCTAGTTGGCCTCCTAAAAATGAGGCTAGTGGTGGCTCCTGTCTTTATTAGATTATTCTAAACAACTAAATTATAAAATAATCCCATTGTGAAAGGTATGAGTCTTGACAAGACTCACCATAGTTTAGCATATTCATTATGGAAAATTCCTAATGGATAAAGTGATGCCATCCATGGGAGCAAGTACTATTAGGAGGGCTACTATGGTAAAGATACACCTAAATTCAATATCCACACTCGATCTCCACTTTCGAGGTGCGTCGCCCATGTGCTTACAAATCTTACCCCTCGCCACGTCCCTATCAATTTGAATTGAGCGGTTCGTTTAACAGGTGAGTTTAACTCACTAATCCTTACTTAGTAAGTTAATGACGTTTAAGGGTTGATTATTTTAGACTAAGCATGATTTAGGTGGATAGTTAGATTAGATTAGCAATTTAATTACTTATTATTGCATGTTAGGTGTTTAGAGTAGTGTAGTTATAGCCTAAACAAACTCTAATATTTATCTAGAGTGGTTTGGTGATTTTCCGGGCCCGTCTTGGCTTCTTATTAGGCTTTATGGGCTTAAATTCTATTTATTGGCATTTATTTATTAATTTCCATATTTATTTATTTATTTTTCGAAAATTAGACTAGGATAGCTGGTGACCAGAATTTTATGTTGATTGTAGTGGCGTGATTTGTTTATTTAATTGAGATTTAATTTGTATAGATTTTGTATGATCTGTATTTTAGGAATTTATTCCTAAATTTAATTTCTGTAATTAATTGAAAAATTACTGGGTGTTGGTTTACAATGCCAAAAATGAATTTGTACACTGTTGAAACTAGTGGGATTTTTAAGGGTGAAAATATTGTATTTTGGCTAAAACCGACAGTGTACCCACACACAATTATTTTTATTGAGAAGAATAAAAATGGTCATTTGAACAGATGATTAGAATCAATAATTGCAGCAACTTCTGACGAACTATATTATCTATAGCGGTAGCTTTTGGCGAGCTAAATTATCTATTGCGGCAGCTTCTAGCGAGCTATATTATCTATTGCGGCAGCTTCTAGTGAGCTATACTATCTACTATCAGCTTAGAATGAACAGTCCTGATTATGATTGGACTTTATAGATAGTACTGATTAAGATGACCGGAAAATAGTCTCGATAACATGTAATCGACTGAGTCGATTGATCGATGATTCGATATGTTTTGATGTATTGAAATGATTGGTTGAAAATGTCAATTATACGGACTTGCAGGAAAGAACAAAGGTAAATGTAAGACCTCCAACTCATGTTATGCTTAGGCAACCTTAGAGCATATTTTCTTCCTAATTAGGTCTTAAGGGGTAGAATTCGCTGAGACGTTGTCTCACCCCGTTGTGGGATAACATTTCAAGTCCTTAGATGGCAGTTCCTAAGTTTTTGGATGACCTAAGAAGGTTACGGAGCAAACATCTTATATTTTGTTGCATGGGAGCCCTAAAGGTTGAACCTATGAACTTATAAGGTCCATAGTCTGGGTCGACGCAAGTCTCACCCACAAGGTGCCCCATCGATACAGGTCATGGTATCGCCAGGCTCAGGATGGCCACAGAGAGGGTCCCATCCCAAAGTTTGAGATACATCTGTATATTCCGGAGGTCGCTTTTGGGAAGGGAACTGCAGATCCTCCTCAAGGTTCGGTCGTAGATGCAGTAGAACCGGCTCTTGAAGTACTAGAGTCCCCGGTGCAATCTGCTGAAGGCTCTAGTTGGAGTGAGGAGGAAGGTGAAATCAAGGAGGACGAGGACCCATAGCCGTTTGAAACCCCCCATGTTTGACAAACTTTGTGTGTGTGTGTGTGTGTGTGTGTATGGGTTGGTTTGTATTGTAATATGTAAAACTTGACTAGTTATGTTATATACGTATATAAGTGTGGTTGTGTTTTTAGTTGAAGAAAATTGTGACCCTACTTTTCTATCACATTGTGTTATTGTTTGGGGATTATTTATCTATTTTTGCATATGTATTAAAAGACAAGGGTCGGCAATGCATTTTGTGACGTCGCTATTAATCGACCGCAGAGGAATGGGCACGCGCTTGGAGGATCGGGGTGTGATAGCTAAAACGTTTCTTGAAAAATTTAGCCACTGTTACTGAGGTTCCAAAGTCGGTGACAGTTTATTGCGATAGTCAAGCAGCTATTGCCTATGTGAAAGATCCCAAGTATCATGGAAGGACGAAACACATTGACATAAAGAACAACTTCATCTGAGATATTATAGTGCAGAAAGAAGTGATCTTACAATATATTCCAACCAATAGAATGGTTGTTGATCCATTTATGAAGGTTGTTCCTAAAGACATATTCTTGACTCATAGGATGTCACTAGGACTGCGTAGAATGTGATATGTGTTATTGTAAATAATCATTGATTTATGTATATGTAGATATATGTATTGTACTTGTTTGTTTATTGATGACTTAATATTTTAATCTATAAGTACAAATCTATTATGAAACTAGCACAAACACACATATCTTATTGGAAAATATGTCAACAGGCAATGATTGGCTCACTCACATGAGCAATCACCTCATGTGCTATAGTTTGCACGTTGAAATGAGATGTTATGTATAAATAAATACTGAAGAACAAGTTTAGTACATAAAATAATATTTCACCTTGATTAAAGTCAAGATGAGGTATGTGATTTGTTTATAATAAGACAATATGATAGACCCACAATCATGTATGCCTAAAAGATGTTGGATGCAAGTACTTAATTAGGCGCTATAGAAAGCGAGTTGATATAGCACTCGAGCTAAACATGAGTACGTGAGAAGCACATGACTATGTTTAGGCTAAGATTCGTATAGTAGATATATTTAATAAATGCCATACGCTCTTATAGAAAGAGAAATTCACTATAGCATATAATTCATATTACATGTCTATTGTACGACCAACAAGGGAAGATGAGTAAAATTATCCTTATTTACTCATCATGTGAGCCCTTGAGGTAATTTATAATTTACCTCATTTTATGCCCTATGTTACTTCTGACTATGTTCTCGAAGTGAAAGATCAATGTTACTATTTTACCATGTTATCGGCGGTCATGAATAAATATGGCTTTATGGGACGTGTCTAGGAAAACGGTTGTTTTGAAATGGAGAGAGACATGAATGCGAAGAAAGACTATTGTTGTTTTACATCTATCACATATATTTATTGGTCGACCAATTATATCACCTTCTATGGATTTGGATATAATTATAAATACATTGTGTTATGAGAATAGTCAAGTATAGCCTTTAAGGGATCGGTATACTTGAATTGATGTAACGAAATATGTCTGGGGCACTGTGATACATCGATTGTTTATTTCTTTTCGGGGTTGTAGCCATTATGTCATCCCCAACAAGTGCATAATTTGAGCTCCCAAGTGCAGGTGTACTCACTGATCGCACGGCTTACTTGCTAATATGAATTGTTTTGTAAAGTTGATGAATGTTGAATGCCTTCTATTCTTAATAAAGTGCTATCAAGTCCATCATGTCCGAGTGGGAAATGTAGTATTTTATTAATACATCCATGATGGGGTGTGATTGGAACACGTCGTTTTGTCTTGATATGCTACGATGGAAAGACATCCTTTGAAAGGGTATGATGGAGTTGTATAAAAGTCTTCTGAAGATAATCGTTGGTATGGTTGGTAGAACGTACGCTTAAAAAAGAAAGTTCTCATTTTCTTGTCCCATTTCCATCAAAGAAAAATAAGGCGTTCCATTTCTCCTTTACGAGAACAATTGGCATTTACGCTGTGGAAATTGGATGCTTTCCTCGTGATTGCATTCAGACCAATGTAAAGTATTTTTGTTCGTGATTTATCCGCAATTCAACATTCGTTCTGGAGTAAATTGTTAACCACGCATCGAAAGAGGTAAATCATCTTCCGCTAACTTTCTTCCAACAGACACAATAGGTGTCCAAGGCGAGAGCTCACTTTCGAAAGATCATCTCTACAAATAATGATGTGTTAGGATGTTAGAATGGCCATAGGTTAGCCTTGAATGAGTTTGATTGCATTGAATGAGCTTGATGAATTGATTATGTCTATTCTACAAAAATCGTTTACTTATGTGATAGATATTGAGAAATATTGTGATATGAGCTTATTATTGTGCTTTTTTGTATCAATATCTCATTCGTAGATGACTTGAAGACCTTTTCCATTGAGCCATAGAACATCTCAATCCAAGGTCATTTACTACCTGAAAATTGCTTATGAAGTCAACGTATAGTTTCTAGATATTTGATGTGTTCTAGTGTAAAATGTGTTTCGAATGACCTTTGATGCTTGTTGATTTTCTATGGATTTTCATGCTTTGAATCTTAAATTGATACCTTAATGAAAGTTGCTCAAAACATATTTCTCTACAAGATATATTAGATGAACTATGAGGACAATTCCCTATCCGAGTTCTTAAACTAACCTTATAAGACTGTCCTCACCTCCAGATACTACAATGATTGCCTAGGTAAACGAATTAAAAAAATTACGGAACTATAACATAAGATAGACAAGATCTAGGGTAACATTTTCCATGAGGGACTCAAAGTCCAATTCAACTTTCATAGCTCTAAATAATGTTTAGTATACCGAACCAAAAGAATAGGTGATTTCCAAAACATGATGGAACAAAAAGATAAAGTTTGTGCAGACTAATTGAGATTGAAAAATCATGAATATTTTCTATGTAGTAGGATAGGATGTACTCTACAATTTTCATCAAGGTCACATTTAGAATTCTCGACCAAGAATTCTATAGAAAGTGGAAAACAGAAGGAGGTCGGTTTAGAAATTCGAAAAACAAATTGCAACCTCAATAATTTTTCAAATATATTTTCGTCATACGAAGTCCAAAAAATCTGAAATTAAAGTTTTCATAGAACTACTAATAAGGGATGACTTTCATGAAGAATGCCTCATGAAATTTGCATCACACAAGTCCATACAAAGTTTGCAATAATGGGTCGCATTGGACCCAGACTCAGCTTGGTTATCCCTTCCTAATTTAGTTCAAATTTTGATATTTCCTATCCTAGCACTTACGTATTCCAACGTGTAATACTTCCATGGCATGTATAGGGACCCGATAACTAAAGTAAATGACCTTGTATAGGGAAAAGCTTCCCGATGTTTTCGACTAGGTACAAATGTCTACAGAATCACAAAAACTCAAGGAATCCTATGGAAACTCCCCTCGACAAATAACAATTGATTGATATAGGATAGAACAGAGGATATCTACTTGCCATGGTGTCACACCTCGAACCTTTATCCCCTATCTTAGGAATGTGACCTTCACAGAGGTTAATTATGAGACATCCCAAGAGGCTTCACCGTCCCATTAACTATTTATCTTTCAATTAAACGCATGCAGGAGCATATAACATCAACACCCGATCAACAAACCACAAAGGGATAATGAGGAAAACACATATGTAAATATATGTCTTATTTATATGCTTCACTAGATCATATTATTTAATTTACAAGCCCGTTGTTGGGTCAATCCAATACACTTCTCAAAAGGATAGCGAGAGAGTTAGTCCTAGCACCTCTATGAGGGCAACCATAAAAAATGGTTCCCATCAAGAGGCCGTCTCCTCACGCTTGGGTTTGGGATTGTAATCCAAATCGGAGTTGAGGTCCTCCACGGCATCATTAGGAGGGTTCATCACTAAACCATCAAGGCTACCGGGTGGACTATCAAAACCACGGAGGGGTCCAAGGACCTCCTCATCAACCCACACGAATTATGCCTTGAAAAGATGGGGGACTAGATATCCTACGTCCTTGTCAACCCAGACCATCGTGGTGTACCTTTAATACCCGATGTCGAATACCACATTCTTTATATCAAGGATCACCACCTCTATCTGTACCGACAAACCATGATGGGTTGGGGGCTAACTCATACTCACGAGCCAAAAAAATATGAAATAATAACAAATGAGTTGAAAACTTAATAAGTAAATATCTAAATTTCGTATAGGTGGATGCCTTTTTTCAGAAACCTACAATGTCATGCCCTGGACCTTCCCTCACCACAGAAACACAACATCAACCATGGGATTAATTTGCGATGTCCTAGGAGGCATCATCATCGCATTGATTTTTATATTTCCATTAAGCACATGCGAAAGCATGCAATTCAACACTCAAATAACAATGACAATAGATAGTAAGGAAAACACGCATATACTATACAACTTATATATGCTTAATTAATATATTGGAACGTTGTAATTACAAGCCCACTTCTTTAGGGCCATTCTGATCATCTTCCCACAAAAAGATATAAGGGGGTAGGAGTTAGTTCTAGCTCCTTCTACAAGGGCGGCTACGAAAAATGGTTCCCATCAAAAGCTGGTATCCTCATGACTTAGGCTCAGGCTTGAGTCGTAATTGGGATCAAAGTTGGGGTCATCCATGACACCACTAAGAGGGGCACCAACTATCCATCAGCATCACCAAACAAATCATCTAACCCATGAAGAGGACCGTAGAAGTCCTTGTTAACCCTAGTGAACCAAGCCACATATTGATGGGAAATCAAGTACCCCTTACCCTCATCTATCCACATTGTCATGGTGTGGCACTGGAAAAGGATGTCGATGGTAGCATCCTCTATGTCAAGCACCATAACCTCCATATATATAGGAAGACCAAAATGAAAAGGCAAGAGACTCATAACTATTGACTTGAAAAAAGTCAAACAACAACAAATAAGTTGAAAACTCAATAAGTAAATAATTTAAACCTCATATAGGTGGATGCCTCGCATCAAAATCTTACAAATACTTGATCCCAAGATGTTGATGGCAAATTAATAGCAAAGCCTATACTTTGCATTAACTATGCACATGAAAGGGGATTCTCAGCGACTTAGACTACTCTTTCTATTAGCAACCTATGAAACGTCACATACTCATAACAATCCTACAAGTGCCAATTAATGACATTAAAAACTTACATGTGCTTCACAAGTTATAATTAATAGCATAAAAAATTCACATGTGTCATACAACAACCTCACGGATATTACCATGGCTCTTGCTCCTCAAATAATTAATCACATGAGGTTACTTTATCTAGGATAGCTCTAACAACACAAAAAATTGAACCTAAATCCGAGTTACGTAACACAATGGCCTAAGCGACGCTTATGAAATCAACTTACAAAGAACCAAGACATGGGTTACAAGAATGGCGGGTGAATGGCAACATGCGGATGGTGGCTCGGGATGGTGCCAACGACGAGCAATGAGACAACATGAGGACGGCAATGGCAGTAGTAGCAGTGAGGCGGCACAACGAGCCGGCCGAGAGAGAGGGAGAGAAGGAAAGGGAGAGGGGTGAGTGAGAAGGAGAGAGGAGAGGGGGGTCATTGGCCAAGTGGGAAAATAGAGAGGGAGAGAGAGAAATGAGGGAAAACTAAGAGGAAAGAAGATCTAAGAGGAAATAATAGAGGAGAGAGAAATGGGAGGCATGTCTTGTATTAATTTCATCCTTAGCCCATAATGTCTTCTTGGCTTCAAGAGCAAGAAGAAATCTCAACCATTCATTTAGTCAAGCTTGCCCATAAAGTTTCCAAAGCCAATTAATGCTTCTAGTTGCAAGAGAACTAATCTAGTTGCGAGAACTAAGTTTGTTCTTCCTTCTTGTTCTCTCCAAAGTGGTGCCTATACCCTTCTATAAGGGCCATTTGATTTTGGTCTCCCTCAATTTAATCTCAAGAAGTGAAATCGGTCTCATCTCTAGGGCTACTAAAGTCTATATCCTAAAATTAACACATTTCTCCAATTAATATACTAATGGACTCATTAATGTCATTTCAATTGGACAAGAATGTCTTGACAATATTTACAATTGATATCCGTAATCAGACCGGGGTTTCTTGCTAAGTTCCAATTGGAAATGGCTTTAACACAACCTATGCAAATTTGGGTGACATTGGTGGAGTTCGCACGACTAGACTCAAACTAAATTGGACACCTGTTCAGGGTTTTATGCATGATTTTTATTTGAGCCTAGTCGGTCCATGAATGATCCTCAGTTATCATGTAATTGAGTAAGATAGATCAACTTACCCTAAATTTACAATCATTTGGAATCAAATTAGAATTATTCACGAATGGTACATTGATCATGCGTAATCACCCACGATCGGTATATACTCAAGCTAAATCAATCTATACCCATCCATTGGTCGACTCGTGATAGCACATGATTGTCCACAGCGATTCTTATAGTCGAACGGTCTTGTTCATGGTCGACGGCTTCGATCCATTACAATCCCGATTTTGAGTTGCCTTGCCCCTAATAAGCTAGTTGGCTTGTGATCAAGCCTTGGGATCAACTTATAGCCTATCCTCATTACCAGTGTATCGATCCTTAGTCCATTCCTCGTGGTCTAGATAGGGGTCCGAATCGAGGATGTCACATACGAACTTGACGCCCACTTGCCAATGACAGATTATAGCAAAACCCTTACTTTGCCTTAATTGTGAATACGAAAGAAAGTCTTCAACTACTTAAATATGCACCCTATCATTGACCTATACCCATAAAATTTCTAGACATGCCAATTGATAACTACAACAAAGTACGCATGCTTCTTAAGTCCTAAATAATGGCATAAAAATTCACGCGTGCCTCAAATAATGCAATTAATAGCCTATAAAATTTCCACGTGTCAAATATTAGCTTCTAAAATATTACCATGACCTTCAAGTCTCAAATAATGACTTCCAAAATATCCACATGCCTCTCACGTCACAAATAACGACAATTATATCATACACGTTCCTTCCAAGTCACTAATAACTTGATGACCTCATCGTGATAATCAATACAACATAACCCTAACTTGAGGATTGGTGGGATCGTTTGAAGTGTGCAATATTGGCAGAGCACCCTTGAAGAGTAATATGACATTAAACCCGTCAATCCCACAAAGGGGAGTGGGTCATCAACTCCACTAACAAGGCACACCGCGAGACTTCCAAGCCACCGAACATGCCATTGGATTAAGCTAGGAGTGAGGTTTTTGAGGAAATGAAACCATATAAAGAAAGACCATGATGAAAAGAATTCATTTCTTTGGCAAAATCTAAGAATAGGATGATGATATTTCGTGACATTGACAATCTTCATGTGAGGGGCGAATTCTTTGATATGTGAAAAGAGCAAAATTTGGAGAAATCCTAATGGGGCTCTAAGAGTTCCTCGACCATTTGTCTTGAATTGATTAAGAGATACAAACATCTCGGCAAGGATCATGTGTGCAAAACAATTAAAGGTGCATACTTGATTGACAATGTGGGTGACTAAAGGATCCATTGTCTTTCAGGTATGCGGAAACACCATAGATTCAAAGAATATGAGAAGGAAAACATGAGGAAATTGGTTCCCAAATTTAGGCTCTAGGCTAAGGAAGTGTTGTTCAAGGACGGTATAAGGCATAGAATTCGAATTTCCTTTAAGAATAGCCCTAATTTTGTTGGTAGGGATATTGAGGAATTGACTTAGGAGAGATATTGAATCTTGACCAATAGGAGGAGTGATGAAATCTAAAGAAGCTTTGCCTAAATCCATGGATTTCGGGAACTCCTCAATTGTAAGGGTCGATTCATATCAATTAAACATGATGATGGAAGTCATGGGATTCCAAAAATAAGCCAATGCCTTCACCATTGCGATACGTGGTTCAACTTTTAACAAAGTTGGGAGGAAGCTTATGCGCTTTTCCACGTAATCTTGATGTCATGGGTCAAGCTTCTTCTATAGAGTCTTAAGATTCTTTAGCACTGGGACGATGTCCAATTTGGGTTTACCCATCTAAACCTAAACCTAAAGGGACATTCATGATTAAAACAGATTGGCATTGAAATATGAAAAGAAAGAAGATAAGAACAATAAGAAATGAATGATATCTGACCCACCAAATATATGGCAAGCACAAATCACATGTCACATGAAACTATGAAGTTTCTATGCCTAAGGTAATGGTACTAAAGGCTCAAGGTCCCCATCCCAATGGATAAAAATAGTTTACCTACCACTACTATCGTCAGTCAATGCTTTTTTTATTGGTTGGGATGAGCGGGTTTATGTAAGTAATGGATTACCACAAGTATTCACTCATGGATTCCACCCATAAACCCTCCTAAGGTCCTAAATTAGGCAATCGGAATTTTAGACCGCGGTTGTGTGTGCAATGTCATGCTAAAGTTTGTAAAAATGTATTTAAACTTAAACATCTAGCACTTCAATATAAACCCTCATACATTCATACATCCTTATACCACCTGCAAAACAAAAGGTTTACAAACATGTCTCTCCTTATAACTCCCACCTACAAGATTATTTAACATGAGGTTAGTGACTAACCCAATTTTCCATGCAACTTTGACATACAAGCAATCCTACACAAGACACGTTAGTTAAACACAACAACCATTTTTAAACGGCTTCAAGTCCTTTTAATCTAGTAACCAATCCCCAGCTGAGCCAAGCCTGTTGCGAGCTAATCTCACCGCCCTCGATCCCTCTCGTAAGGAGAGGAAAAGGAGAAAAATGTCGGATTTATGGGTACTTGACCATGAAAATTTCCTCACAATTCTCAACCATAGGGATGTCATCACTTTATCCCCCGAATGAACTTCTTGTGAGTTCTCCTTACAAGGTCACGAGTTCTCCTACACTCGTACCCCTTGTGATAGTAGAGTGTCATGACTCGTACCCAAATAGGTGATACACCTCAAGAGAGGAGGTCGGGTGTGAATATCGGATTTAAGGGTACCTATACCATGGTAGCCCTCCCTTTAGTTCTCATTCCTAAAGATGGTGTCATTTCATTTATTAGGAATTTTCCATATGCGGGTATGCTAAACCATGGTGAGTCCTATCGGGATCGGGACCCGTACCCCACCCAACGGGTTCATTTATACGGTTTAGTTGTTGAGGACAACCTAAAAATAAGATGGAAGTCGCCACTAGTCTCGTCTTTGGGTGTTGGCTAGAAACCCAATTGAGGGTTGAGAATATTCTCTCGATTTCTAGCAACTAGATATCTAGATCCGGGAACTTAGGTTACACCAATATTTCTATTAGTGCTCTTTCAGTACCTAACAATATGTTGTATTTACCTAACATATCCATGCATTTCTTCTTATATTTTCGTGATAGTTAATCATAAACTAAGTGATCATGCATGGTTGGTCATTTTCATACTAATCTATTTCTAAAGAAAATGAAAAGGAAACACCCAATTGAATTAAAAATTGCGAGACATAAAGTAAACAATCAATAAAATTAGTAAATCTACCATGCAATCCTGAAAAATAAAAAATAAAAAAGGGAAACACAATTGAAAATGATAAGAGAAAAAGAGAACCCGCAACTCGTCGGTCTTTTATACAAACAATGGGAAGCCGAGACATATGACAGGGAGAAATGGTATAGAATAATGATCAAAATGGACATTGACCTTCACAGTCTTCATGTCCTATCCATGTTCAATGTCCTAATCTAGATCTAGTCCAGAAAATATATAACTAGGTACATACAATGAAAAGAAATAGGCATACATTTCAAAACAACCAAAAGCATAATATTGTACTAAAATCAATCTTTTGAAAGAAATTCAATGCAAAAAAAAAAAAAAAAAGATTTACGCCTCAGGGTCGGCTTTTGTAATTCATGTGCAAGTCCCTCTAAAACACCTACCTGATTTATCTTATGACTTACAGCCATTATTCACCAATTGTATTATCGTGTGGCCAATAACACTTATAAGTCACATGCATTACAGGAATTAAATAGGAATTAAACATGTAGGCAAGTTTTGTGGACCTTGTTTCTCAACCAATCAAGTAAGAAAATGAACCGTTAGTGGGGCACTTATTATCAAGAGCATGCGTCGATCACAAATATAGGCACTTCTAAATGAATGATATGATCGTATATATGGATGGTACATGTGATGTTTCAAAAACATTCTTTAAAATCATCCACAAAAAATTTTGAGACAAAGTGATGGCTCGGCTATGAAAGACATTCAATTGCCAAGACTAGCCCGGGGCTCGGATAAATGTACTCACAAGCATCATAGGCATTTTGAATACAATTTAAGCCGTGACTTTCATGATGTCAAATCAGAATTTAAGAAAAAATTTTAAAATATTTCAGATTAAGGAATATCTAGGTTATGGAATACATTCATTCGCCAAGGGTAACTGGGAACTCGCATAAATGCACTCACAAGCATTGCAAACATTTTGAATATGGTCCAAACCACGACTCTTCCGTAAACCAAATCGATCCTTGGAAAGGAATTTCTTAGTGAATGGTTTTAAGAAACATCACATATACCAAAGAATTTTTAAATTTGATTTGAAAAGAACACTTGTTGAAAATCATTCAGCAATGAACATCAAGGTGTTTAAAGCAACTTTAATGAAGATGGAATGACCTAAGTTCGTGCACAAACTAATCTAGGAATTTTATCTAATCAATCACAATCCAGCTCATGTCAAGAAATTTTAGAACAAGCATGTAAAGACAGTAAAATTGGGCAATGCTTAATGACAATTTGGAGATGAAAAAATTCTCTAATATGCGTGGTAGAATAACAAACAACTTTTGTAAAGAAAATTTTCCTAAACAAGCTACACATGATTTTACAAAATTCAAATAACAAGCAATATCATGTCAGAAATTTGTCAGAACATCATGATATTTAGTTATTTTTTACAAAAATTTGTCCTATCAAAACAACTTTAAAAATACCACCCACCTAGGTGGCGCTACTGGCAACGAGCTTCTCCCCCTAACGCAAGGGGAGGAGTTCGATTCCCGGGCATTGCAGGGTGACTTACCCGGTGGCATGTGTGTGGTGGTTAGCACGTGTTGCCCCCAGGGTTTACCTCCCATTACCTCGGGCCTTTCAGGCTGTCCGTGTTGGTACGATGTGCGGGTTCCCTGGTTACAAAAAAAAAAAAAAAAAAAAAAAAAAAAAAAAAAAAAAAGAAACAAGTCTAAAAATCACCATATTTTCACATAACATAGCCAATATGTTCATCAAGCAAGTTTCACTAAGAGGCCAAGTGCAAAATCTTTATAGAAAAGTTAGATCAAAAATGTCAAAAGTCTATCCAAACAAGGTTAGAACAAGAGTTCGAATTTGATCTCATGTCCAAATTCTAATCTAGTTTTGAAAAAAGAAAATACAAAGTGGTCCAAATGACAAGCGATCTATGTGAAATTAGTGGCATTGGAAACCTCTAAGTGTTTCTTACAACTTCCTAGAAGGGCTCGAGTCTAAACTAGGTCGATTTGATGCTCTAAGATCGAGATCTCTAATAGTGCGCATATCAATAGCTAAAAAACATAACACAACCATCATTAATGAGGAATATTTTTTGTTAAGAGTCCATGTCCTAGATGAAATCACATTAGTTATGGAAAAAATGGCAAAATAGACATGGATATCTAAGTTATATGTTACTGCAGCACATTTTCACATTAACTCATGCAATTGACATACTAGACAACATCAACACTATGTAAATTATGCATCAATTGAACATATACAACATTTATTTCATCTTTCATGAAGGATTTGAGATCAAACAAACTCATTTATGGACTCAATTTCATCAAATCACAATTAGGAATAGTGCAGGGCAGACCGTCCTACGTTTACTTAGATCTAGGTGACTTTGACCTAGTTAAACACATCCAAAAATTCAAAAAAAATAAAAATTACAAGACATTCTCCACACAATTACAAGCAACTTTCATGAATGATATTTCTCTAGAAATCAACACAAAGATTAGTACAAAAATGACAAAATCAGAAATCAACATAGGGTGGACTACCTAGGCTCAAATTTGAATGGTTTTGACCTAGCTAATCATGTTTAAAAATTTTGAAAAAAAAAATATAAAAATTCTCAAGACAATAAAAAAAAAACTTTCATGAAGAAGAGTTCCTCCATAAATCAACGTAGAAAATTACACAAAAATAGAAAAGACAGAAGATGGAACAAAAACAAAATTAAAAACTAACCGAAATTACTGCAGAATCGCTCATCTTTGGAGGTGTTTCGAAGGTCAAACAATGTTCGATTGGGTAGTGTGACCTATTGATTCGAAGCTTATGACATGTATCATTAAAGTCCAGATGGACTCAAACTCAAATAAGATCGTTTTGGATCTTGTTTTAGCCAAAATAGTAAGTCAATTCAAGGATGCGAAAATGCAAGTTTAAGGCCAAATCAAGTCAAACATTCAAATTCATCATTTAGGAATAATCAATTGCAACAAATCATCATCCAAATCCTTTAATCCAACATCTGACATAGTATATTATCCCAAAATTGAACCCTAGCCCCAGCCGGTTAATTCAACCTCGCTTCACGAGGTTCAAGATTGGGATCGTTACCTTTTATGCGTTTTTTGTTGATTTTGATCACAATCAATTGAAATTTTCACCAAAACTTTTATCAAACCTCTACGCATCAAATCTGAATAGCAAAGATCAACTTCAAACCGGTCGGATCGCCGACTTGGATCACAAAAAAATTGGTCCAAACTTGGATCGATTCCTCAAGCGTCAAGGAGAAACAAGGTCACTGAGGTTGCTCCGACGTCCAACTTCCTTGATCTAGACCACACCTTGGTCGAGGATGAGCTCAAGACCAGATCGCTCAAATTTGGTGGCCGTGAAGTTATCGCCGACTCAAATTTGATCTAGGCTCAGGAGGATAAAATCACTCAAATTGATAAGTTATGGTGTCAATTTCTCAAAATTGATTTCGAATTTGGACTTATCTTAAGAAAATAAGTTAAAAACAATCGTCCGTTCACAAATTATGAATCGATTTTGGTCCCCTAATTAGGGCTCAAAATAGCATTTCACATTTTTACTTGGCAATTCACGAAATTAAATACATAAGTGAATTTAAAATAATCCCTAAACCAAATGTCCAAGAGGGAACTGTGCTTAATTATGACTAAAATAAAAGCAATTTTATTTTTGATCGATTTAGAACTTAAAACAAAAAAGTTCAAAAAACAATGTTCTTAATCAAATTTTGTGAAATTTTTTACATGAGATTCAAATTGACATTATAAGAAATGTTTTTGTGTATTTTTTATTTTTCCCATTTTTTTGGTCGAAGGTTTGACCAAAAAGTCAACCATTTAGTTGATTTTTCTTAAAATGTTGATTTTTTGGTCAAATCTTTGAATTCTTGAGAAATTAATTTGACAAATGTGAAATTAAGGCTAAATGGCAACTTTCTGGATAAAAAAACCAAATTTTGACTTGGAGTTGACTTTTTAATCAAACTCGAAAGTCAACCGTTTAACTTTTCGTTTTTTTTTTTTTTTTTGAAAACTGACTAGAAATTGCTAAAAACAACATTGCAAAAGAAAGAAATGAAAAACAACACTTTTTGGTCAAGAAATGAGACTCTATCGTGATTAGAAACTCAAATCTCGATTTATTTACCTTTTAATGATGCATCGACTATAAATTATGCGTTAATAGCTACAAAACTTGGTGTGAAGCAGGAGAGAGCCTTCGTTATCTTTTGCAATAACCAAAGTGTAATCCAATTGATCAAGAAAACAATGTATCACGAGAGAACAAAACATATTGACATATGGTATCACTTTGTACGTGATGAGGTCACTAAGAGTACGGTTATGACAAAAGCATCTATGGTGGATAATCTGGCAGATATGTTGGCCAAATCAGTTCCTTTGATCAAGTTTAAACATTACTTGGACTTGATTGGCATTTTTTTCATTTGAGTTACGTAGGTTGAGTTGATTAGTGTTTTCACCATTTGAGTTGCTTAGGTGGAGTTGGTGGTGGTTCATCCCTGGTTTTCTACATTAGATACGCTCATGTAGGCTTAGAGGTGTGCATCATCGATCTTCTTGTTTTAGGGGGTGGCCTTGTGTGGTCACTTTTCATGGTGAAGGAGTGAGGTCTTGTGGTGTTTGGCGCAATGCACTCTTGCAAATTTGAAGTTACGATGAAGATTTGTTGAGATCTAACCTTCAAATTAAAATATAAGAGTATTTTAGACCATGTTCCTTTATTTTAGAAATTTTTGAAGGGAGACCGTAAAAGGAATGCATGTAATAACACCTCTTCGACTCTAACCTCTATATTATTTCCTTTTTTGTTTTTTCTTATCTTCTTGTTAGATATTTGGATCTCGTGGCTCACCAAGTGGTTTCAAAGCTTTTTTGGATTATACTTTCATGCTCTTTGTCAAAGATAGTGAAACATCTCTCTCTCCCTGTGATTTTTCCGATTTTAAATTTTCCACATAAATCTTATGCCTCGTGTGATTTCGATTTTCTTTCATCCTTTGCTACTTGTTAGATTGGTGCATCTTTGATTGGTGTTTTTCCGCAACATATGTCCCACCATCAAGATTCAAGACTAAGCAACCGAAGCGTTGGATATGATTAGCTGAAATAGAGAGAGTATGGTCGGACATTTTTAACATGTTGAGATTCTCACCAACTCTCCAGTCCACCAAACAAAATAGGGAAAAAGATCGTGAAACCTATAAAGCAAAAAATTGTCCAAAACAACGAGCTTCAACGTAATGCCCAAATGAAGGTTATATTAAAGACATATGACATAATTATTCTCTAAAAATTTCGAAGAAAACAACAAGCAAGCACTGGATTTAGCTACTGACACCATAGATAATTCACAGACAAGCCTCTCTGACCTCGTCCACGAAGGCCCTGAGGTTCATGTCCGAAGAATTCACTTCCTTCACAGCCTCCCTTGCCAAATCTCTTAATTTCTAGGCATTCCTTCTCCATCATCTCCCTCATCTCCATCTCTCATCACCGACTCCAAGCACCTCCTTATCTCGCCGCCTCCCACCAGGCTGCCTTGCTCTTTGGTGTCACCTTCACTTCAGTCCTCCATACGTCTGTGACAAGCTTCGCATTTGTCAGCTGATCACTCCACTGCAGGAATGTCAATACCGGCAACCCAAAGACCAAGCTCTCGGACGTCGATTAAATTTTGGCACATTTTGAGTTTATACAGTCCTGTTAAAATCAAAGCCATTGGTTCCTTTATCTATGATATTTCCTATCTAGAATTCGTACAAAACTCTAGTTTCTTTTAAATTAAGTAATCCTAAAAACGACACTCCACGAAAGATATTTCGTTAAGAAAAAAATTTCGGTGAAACATTCACAATGTTTTAAATGGAAACGGAGCTGCAATCACCAAACTTACAACATTTGAGTCATTTTACAACCTAGAGAATGGGACTTTGTAGTATGATCTGTTCCCATCTCATTTCTCATGGTCTAACATATGCCGCCTGTATGTACTTTATTATATAGAACTTGCGTAATTTATCACCACTACCTCACAAGGTCCTTCCCTCCCCAGCCCTCCATGACAAGCACACGGGAACTCCTCGCATGCCATCGTTTACTGTCTATCATCGACTTGCTGCTACCATCATCTCTGCTTTCTCTCTATCTCTCCCTTGCTCTTGAAAAGAAATTATATAGAATATTCACATGATCAATGATCACGATAGTGTTAACCTTAACCATTCATTTTGTAATCATCAAGCAAACTCATTTTTGAAGTAACGAGTCTAACATTGGCAAATGAAGAATAATATTATATATAAATATTTAAATTTATTTGTGTCAACGAGGACAATTGCACACACTTAACTTTTTACCACCTTTTGATATGAGTCACCCTTGTCAACATTTCGACCGACTTGTCCCGCAAAAGCTTTCCTCAACACCCAATTTGATCAAATTGGATGGTAAGATAGCTGAATATCGCGATTTTTAATTGTGATTGTCCGATCCATAAGAGGTTTGAAATACACAATTTCTGCAAATCACTTAATGAGATTATGTAAATATGGTTGTGAGCTTTCTAACCCCTTGAGAATCAATTCAATCGGAGTTTCTTGAGGTAGATATCATGATTTTTCCTTTTCAATCATCTAAATATGAAAGGGCTAGTAATAACACTTAGAGAGGGTGAATAGGTGAAAACAAAAAATTTTGCAAGATTTAGTAGAAATAGTTTGCTTATAGAAAATCACAAACTAAGAACGAATTTAGCTTTTAGCAGTTAGATAAAGCTTTGAAATAAAGAAGTTTAAACTTAAATAGTTAATTTGAGCTATGAATCAAAATAAAGGAATTGAGGGAAGAAAATAAGAACACAAGGTTTATAGTGGTTCGGCTTAGATCAAGCCTACGTCCACTCTCTCGCATTGACAGCCTACTGACTGGATTCCACTAAAAAAACAAAAGATATTTTATAGTCTTGTGAACTCAACTTCACAGTGGAAAGTTTCTACTAGTCTCTCACAAAGTCTCATTATGAGTTTCTCTCTTTTGTATACAACTTTGAGCTTAACGAATGAAATAGCAAGGAACTAGGAAGCTTTAGACTTTGAAATTTTTCTTTCATGCACACTCTTGAACAACTAAAGAGTCCACCTTAAATACTCCTTCATGCCTTCACAATCGTTAGCACTTTCCAAAGGAGTTCTTCCAATCTACCCGTTTGACAGAATCAATCAAGGAGATCTCAAGTCATTTGATGATTGTGATGAAAGCCCGTCAATCATGTTTGCCTATGCAATCAAGATCTTGGTTTCCATAAGTAAAACTTTCCAAGTTTGCTTGTTTTCCAAAAGATTTGATTATCGGAATTGATTTTAATAAAGATAGTCAATCATGTTGGTGTTATATCCAGCCATAAAGTCATCCATAAGCCATACGAATCGAATTCTTGAAGAAGTAAAGATAATTTCGTATCCAAATAAGTCTTTATTCTTCAATCTGAAAACTGTCAGTGTGGGTAGACTTTGAACCTAAAGTTTGATAGTCTTCAGATTTTGACACTAGAGTCTGGAAGTCTTCAGACTAGACTTTGGAAAGATTTTGTCAACTTCAAAACAGTAAAGGAGTTTTCTCTAACAATCTCCCCATTTTTTATGGTGACAAAACTTTTCTTCAAATTTGAGAACTTTTGAACTGCAAAACAACTCTTAAGCAATACATAATATCTTATAAAAATAAGTTGATTAGAATCTAAATAGCAACGATTCTGCAACCACAGAAAAACATGTTAATCCTGAAAAGATAAGACAAATAACTATCCAACCATAATCAGTATTACCAAAAGTTGTTGCAAGTGTCAAAAAGTTCAACAGAAAGGTTCAACAGTCAAACAACAATCAAAAAGTCCAACAGTATTATAAATTGATTAGTGCATTGTCGGATGCTAACTTTGAATGTGGTATTTGTTAATGTAGCTCTTAGAATAGGAAAGGGGTGAGTATTCTGGTATTTGATAATGGTAACTAATGGATATGTATGCAAGACTAAGTAAAGGGATAAGGTTATTAAAGTGTCATGTGTTACTATTATGCATTATATTATGAAATGGAAAGTAGTGTTACTTTGATGAATGCACAATAAAGATGTGATCACATAGTATGATAGAATGACATGGGTGCATGTAATTAATATTATTGCATATTGTATGAGCATTACACACTCCTGCATAGATTAATAAGAAAGATATGAAATGAACTTGAGTGATGGTATACTCATGTGATCACCTAAAAACCTTGACGTGTATGATTATTCAGGGTAATAGAACCATCTTGATGCATATGATTATGCGTATGATTATGTGGATGATACCCAAATAAGTTCGAATGACCCATGTCAATGGAATACCATTCACAGATGGATTTCGGAACGAAGCTTCTCAATTGGAATGCCATCTTGAGGCGTATGCATACGCGGGATGATGTCATGCCTGATGGGACAGAACAATGCCTAGTTATGCCTAAAGATCATCGACCTTTGGGCTACTTTTATGATGTGGTGTGTGTGTGTGCCAGGTTTACCAGGTGTGTGTGTGTGTGTGTGTGTGTGTGTGCGCGCGTGTGTGACAATAGGCTGATTTGTTTTTGCTTCCGGTTGTGTATATGTGGCACCATGTGTGTGCTATCCTTATTTAAACAATTGGCTAATTTGTTTTTGCTTCCGGTTGTGTATATGTGGCACCCTCGCTTCCGGTTGTGTATACGTGGCACCCTCGAAACAGCCCCCGATCTGTTAGGGTCGTCACAGTTCACTTGCCTTTCATTTACCCTAATAATATATCACTCTAATACCATTTAATTATAGTGGGTCCACAAATCCAGAGGGTTCGTATTATTTAAATCGATCCAGCGCAATTCATATACGTTAGAGTCGAAACACTTTTATTTACATAGCTTGATCGGACATCAAGAGCCGGTACATCAAAAGGCCAAGGCTTTACTAAGCTCGGCTATAACTCAAAAGTACCCGACCCCACATCAGTCATGTACACCGATCCATCATCTAGTGTCGACTATCCAAAAAGTGTCATCTACTACCAGTCACACGCACAATCATACCCAGCCCGGTGCATCAAATGGCAGCAGTGGCAGCATCCCCATCATGATCCCGTTGCGATGAACATGCACGGACAGGAACTCCTAGACTACAGGGCCATCAGGTAGACCCATGTCATACATAACTAAAACTCAAACACAGATGAATACCAGACCACAAACACCAACATAGGAATGCTTCGAACACTCAACCTCAACGTTGGACGGTACGCCATAGAAAGTACCACGTGTGACTGGTAACAGAAGCATCTCTTAATCTGAAATGTTAGTCCCTAAAATGGGTGAGTACAACCACTTAGCAGTAAAAGATCTATCAAACTACACAATGCAACAAACAAGATAACCAAGGTTTCATGTGAAATGCACATATCATCCATGCAATCATGCATATATCTCCATGAGATCCATTCAATGCCTTAATGACCACATTTTCAATGCCAAAAGTACCAACTCAATTCATAGACAATTCATGCACCATACCATATGCACACACATGTGCATGATTCATTTCCCATTTTGATATTCAAAAGGATCTCATTTTTTTCCTAGGGACCAATCTTTACATCCCTCTTGGCTCTCGCACCCAACCCGGCATCGCAAGACCTCCGGCACACACCTCCGGACATCCAGCACACACCTCCAAGCATCCCGCACCCCAACTGGCGTCACGAGGCTTCCTGCACACACCTCCAAGCATCCTGACACTCCTAGGGCATCGTCGACTCAAAGGTCTGACAGTATCATCAACATCACAATGTATATTCACAAATATGTTTCACTTTCAAAATAGCATTTGATGCAATAATGTCAAAGGTCTCAATCAATTTATTTTTATTTTTTTGTGACCCAAGGAACCTCCGTGCGCCGCTTCGTGGCGAAGTAAACCCTGAGGTGGACTGGGCCACCACCACAGACCCAGACACAGGTGAATCGTGCAGCTTTGCATTGAAGCAACCGGCCCACATTGGGTTTCGAACTCCTCCCCTGGCGGATGGGTACTAAGGTCGAAACCAGTGCGGCCACCGCGGGCGGTGGTGTCTCAATCAAATTTTTTCTGTCATATGATATGCTAAATTTCACCACATATGCTATATAAATAACTACCCAAGATATCACATCTCATAGAGCAATTCATTTGTTCTTGAAAATAAAATAATTTTCAGATAAAACAGAATGCACTCTTTTAATTAAAATTCTGGAAATATTAGTAAAAATTTTTAATAAATTCTGAAAATTTAACATGTTATAAATGAGATCTAGAGAAAAATGTTTCATGAAGAACACCATGTCAAAAGAACTTCGTACGAGTCACTATGGTCCATGCATCACAGCCTTAAGATTTCAAACATCACCATTGCACAATTTTATTCACAAATTCGGTATAACCCATAAATCAACTCAAAAAATTCTGAAATTTTTATATGTTATAGAAAAAACCTAGAGGTAAAATTTTCGTGCGGAACTCAAAGTCAGATTCATGATAGATTAAAAGCTATAATCACCATAACTCTCCATAACCCTTGGTAACGATTTCCAGATTTAACAATTTCAGAGAAAAATCGTTTCACCGACCAATACTTGTCCGTTTCTTTTCAAATTTTAGTATGTTACTCCTCAAGATGTCATCTACAACTTTTATCAAGGACATGAAGTCAAATTTCGGCTAGATAATTACAAAAAATTCACGGAGTTGCCAAAGGTCAAGCCGTTTTTCCAAGAAACAGTTTGTTAGCTTGAAGAACTACTCCTATGCCTTCGAATTCCAGAATCCAGCATCACAACTCAAGCATCTCCTAAATCTATTACACTTCACACACAAGCACAGCAAGCAAATTATAGATCAATAGACTCTCACTTGCCTTAAGTTCAACGCAAACACAGCAAGCAAACGGCGATCTGAGGACTCCGGGCGCAGCTCGATCGTCAGCGAAGCTAGGCGACGTCGACGGCAGCAGCTGGCGCACACACGGCGTGGCTAGTCTCCTTCTCCCCTCGCCGAAGCACCCTCACGATCTCTCTCTTTCTCTCAGGCTTTCTCTCTTTCTCTCGGTCTCTCTCTCGATCACTCCCTCGCTCACTCCGCCCCTTCTCTTTTCTTTCACCCTCATGATTAGCTAGTAATCATTGGATTTGCATGGAGGTTTTCGGTGAAGCAATAGGGGCAGCGACACTTGCTTAATCTCTCTTGCCACTTGTCAATCTTTATGCAAGGATGATAGGCCTCATTCAATCGGGCCTTAGTCGACCGAGTAGAGGGAATGTGGGCTGCTTTGGGCTGTTTTGGGCCTTAGGCATCCAGCCCACACCTACTCCTAATAATCCACCTTAATCCCCACTTATATATACATAATTACAAATACTCACATGGCCATATAATATTGCAACATTAATCGATGATAATCCAACTTATAGAGTATACGGCCAATAACAGAAAATTCCTTATCAATTTATCCTTTAGTACAATCCTTGATCACACATGGACATAGGATAGATTTCTAACAAAAAAATTGTCCATTAAATGCTCGGCCTTGTTTAATTGTAATCCATAAGTCTAATGGCTATAATATAGTCCGATGGCGCTTCCATTGCCTATTCATGAGTCGGAGTGCATTTAGATATCGTTATGAAATTTTAGGATGCCACAATATAAGTAAACGATAATACGACACCTCCTGGGACATCGCAATTAAATGGCCTAAGTGACTTGAGGGATGCTACACATCTAAAGAGGGTCGAAGCGTGGCACAATGCCAAGTTGAGTGATTAATTCAGTGATGGAAGAGGTAGAGCTCCCAGTAAATATAATATCATCAACATAGATGAGAATAAGTAGAATGCGGTTGATATACACTAAATGAATAATGAAGAGTCAACAGTGGAAGCCACAAACTCGATAAATAATATGCATGAACTTAGCTGAGAAAACCAAGCTCATAGAGCTTGTTTTAGCCCATGTAGAGCTTTCCAAAGACAACATGCATGGCTAGGATAACATGAATCAACAAATCCTTGGGGCTACTCATGTGGACTTATTCTTTATGGTGCCACAGAGAAATGCATTCTTGATGTCCAATTTGCATAAAGACCAGTTATGTATAATAGCTAAGGAGAGAACAAGTCAAACCATTATCAGTTTGATATGTGGACTGAAAGTTTCATCACAATCCAAGCTAGTCTATTAAGTAAAGCCCTTCAACGAGTCATCTTTGTGTCTATCAATGGAGCCATTATCCTCGGTTTTTAGGCAATAAATCCACTTGCCATTAACCACATTCATGGAAGGGTGATGAAGAACCAATTCCCAAGTGCCATTTTGAATGAGAGCATTAAATTTATTGGACTTTATTTGTTGTTAGTCGGGTCTTTGTTTGCAAAGAAAAAAAATCCTTTGGTAAACGAATTTTATTTTGCAAATGAGTGACCACTGGATGGATAGAAGTTGGCGGTTGAAGTTGAGAAGATGGTAGGATCCACATAGAATTGTGGAAGTAGATGATTGTCAAAGTTGTGATGAAGAGTTGCCATGATATTTGATGGACTTAATGGAATCACTGTGGTAATGGACACCTCCTAAAGCTGTGGGGGCTTAATAGTGAAATAACCAAAGCAAACAAGAGTACTTGGTGATTGTAAGAACAAGTAACCATATTTTGGTTTAGCAAATCAGAACAAGTGCTCTTTGAAAATCACATGGCAAGATTCTTATATTTAACCAGTGCTACGATGTAGACAACAATAGCCACGGCAATGAGGAGAATAGCCAACAAAGATACATTGCATTGTTCTATCATCAAGTTTATGGAGAGAATAATGGCGCAACCAAGAGTAGCAAGCACATCCAAAAACACGCAACTATAAATAATCAAGTTCCTCACTAAACAATTTTTCATAAGGAGACAGTCCACTCAACACCATTTTAGGTATGTGGTTAATCCGAAAGACTACACTGAGGAAAGCATCAGTCCAATGTAAATGACAAATAGAAACTCGAGTAAGCAATGTTATGCCAATTTCCACAACATGATGGTGTTTGCACTCAACCTAACCACTTTGTTCCTATGTGCACAGGCATGAGAGACAATGCAGGATGCTATAAAGATTGAGATAAGGGTCATATTTATTATATTCACCATCTCCATCAATTTGAAGGGCCTTGATTTTACAATTGAAGTATTTTTCCACTTTGGATTTAAATAGCACAAAAGTAGAGAGAGCATCAAATTTCATAATAAGTGGAAAAAAAAGAAAAAAACCATGTGTATCCACTATAAGCATCAATAAAAATGACGGAATAATGAAAACCATTCACTGAAGTAATGGGAGATGGTCCTTATAGATCAGAATAAAGTATTTCCAAAAGAGCATTACAAGTCATTAATAATCTAGTGAAGAGATGACAATGCGACTTGCCCAAGTGACATGATTCACAAAAACTAGATGAGGAAGAAGGAGATATCAGCAAACCATGTGGGCAATCGGATGACTCAAGCGCTCATGCCAAACAAAGTAGAAACTCGTTCACCAATGAAGTAGGATGGAGCTGGTGATAATTTATTCGACTACAAAGGGACTTTATTGGAGGTATGTACGTTATTAAGATAATAAAGTTCATTCTTATTCTAGCCTTTGAGTAGGAAGTTCCCCAAGGATCGATCCTCAACACAACAGAAAGTAGGATGAATTTCAAATATCACATCATTGTCTTTGGTAAAGTGAGAAACATATAATGGATTGTTCTTTATAGATGGAACATGATAAATAGTCTATAATTTAAAAGAACTAATAGGAGAATATAAGATGGAAGAACCAATATGTGATATTTGCCAGTGCATGAATAGTAGGTCAAACGACTCACTAGTTGAAGAAGCAACATTGCTGATGGAGAGCCAATATTGGCTGTATAGCTAGCATTAAATCACTACTAGGATTGGAGAGCTAAGTGACATGTACAATCGTAAACCTAACAAATGATGTGAGAACGAGAGTAAGCCCCATCATAAAAATTGCCACCACAACCTTAACCACATCCTTGACCATTAGAGGTATTCAGGGCATCAGATGATTTGACTATAGCATTCACAAGTGGAGAAGACTCCATTAAAGATTTAGTGGTGCGATTTGAAGAATAACTTCCTGACTGTAAAGAAGGCCGAAGAAGCTATCAAAAGTTAGTGGATCAAGATGAGATGTGACTAGGGTAACAAATGCATCATAGTCTGAAGTCAGGCCACCGAGGATGCTGAGAACTAATTGGAAATCAGAGATTGGATGAATAGCTGCAAAAAGTTGATCCGCAATGTTCTTGACTTTTTGAACAAAGGCTTCCATGGAATTGAGATTGAGGAGCATAAAGTTTGTCAAGCGAAATCCAAACATCATGAGAAGTCTCAAGATCAATAATGTGTGAGAAAATTGATTCGATAAGAGTGGACAGGATGCAACAAAGGATTAGCTGATAATGATAATGCCATGTAGTATAATCTAGGTTATTGGTCACAGTATTATCAACAACAATGATAATGGGTGCAAGTGGATCCACTCAACCTTCCTCAAAAGGGAGAGTTTTTGGATTGTTGGGGTGCCCACATGTTGCTCTTGGGCTTGGAAGAGAATTCTCTACCTTATATCCGAGTTCCGACTGTCTTTCTGATGGAGGATTGGAGATGGCCGGTCTATTTCCCTTTGGTTTGACAATTGGCATCAAAGAGGCCCTTTAAACCTTATATGCTCTGACTCGATTATTTCAGATTCTAGTCTATCTAGGTGTGCCATGGTGGCTGACCTTTTTTCATCGACGGGTATGGCATTCAAGACGGTGATTGAATCTTGGAACCACCCCCTTCCGATTCTCTCTAGAGTTCCAGAACGCTTTCTTTGGACCGACAATCCTTCTGGCCTCTTCTCGATATCCTCAGCTTGGCATATCATTAGAAGGAGGAAGGATAGCGTTAATTGGGCATCATTTATTTGGGACAAGGAAATCACACCAAGATATCAATTTAATCTATGGCTTATCATCAAGAACCGGCTCCCTACCCAAGTCCTTCTCATGTCATATGGTAGAATTGGAAGGAAGGTATGTGCCTTTTGTAAGCTTACGCCGATTCCATAGACCACCTTTTCTTTGGATGCTGCATCACTTCAAACATGGCTTTCTTTTGGGCGACTAAATACAATCTCCCATGGTGGAACAAGACGTCATCGAAAACCTTCAGTGGGCAAAGAAATTTCTCTCCGGTAAGGACTTTTATCACTCCATTGGATGTTTTTCTTTTGGAGCTATATGCCACCTTATCTGGAAGTACAGAATGACAATATCTTCAAAGGTCATCTTGTTACTGTAGCAGTGGTCAAGAAACATCTTATTAAAGTGGTGAAGGATAAAGTCTTAACCTTCAGGAATGTAGAAGATAACCCAAGAAATAGAAGACTCTAGTGGAATTGGAGGTTGGATCCATCCATTTTCTCTTCCTCCCCAGCGGTTCCGTAGCCTCCTTGCAGTTAACGTGCGGTTTCCACCTTCGGCGTGGTTAGTGGTACACCTCGGATGGGATACGATGGTTTAGCTTTGGCGGCACTACCTCCTTGGTGTCCTTCTTTTAGTTTTTCTTGTTTTATTGCTGGTTGTTTTGTGAGGTCGGTCTCCTTCGCCCTGCGTGGCCTGTGGTTTCCTTGTTAGCTTTTAGCCGTTTGTTAGGCGTTTCTCGCTTTGGCCACTTTTGCGGAGTTCTTTTGCTACCAGCACCCTTCCACTCTTGAAGACCTTTGTCTTTTGAGTGAAAGTTTTGTGGCGCCGGTTTTTATGTAAATGTTGGTTCAAAGCTATATACATCATTACCTTTGCCAAAAAAAAAAAAAAAAAAAAAAAAAAAAAAAAAACAATGATAATGGGTGCTGAACAAGGATATGAGTCATCCACAAACCAAAGATACCCATGAAGACCAAATTAAAAAAAAAAAAAAAAAAAAGCTATGCGCACCATAGAAGATAATTGTTATGATCTAGTTTGATTTGGAGAACATTTTATATATTGCTAAGAGCAAATGGTGATTAGGAAGTGGCCAACAAGGATGGAGAGTTTGCAATGGTAGTAGTTTGCAATGGTAGTGGCGATAATGTGTTGGAGTTAGTAATGATGTTGGAGGATATGGAAGAAGATATTGTAATGGAGAAGATAAATAAGATTAAAAAAAATAATTAATTAGCTTTAATACCAGGAAAGAGTATGAATTTGAGTTTGATCGCACATACATACGTGTGGAGATTTATATTATATTTATAATATGTACAAGAGCGAGAAAATCACAATTGAAAAGATTTTGCAAAAGATAAGAATCTATAATATCAACATAGATTGTGGAAGATTTGCTACAAATGAAATTGGCACAAATTGTGGAAGATTGGCTCTATCAATAGGATTGGCATAGATTGTGGAAGATTGCTCTATCATGAGAGATTTGCTCCATCATCTATACCTTTCACATCTAGGTGGCATGTTCTATGCTAATTAATCTTCCGCCAAGTCAACTTACCCTTAATACCATTTGGTACGTAGTAGCCTTCATTCTTGTCTTCCACCAGGCTAACAAAGTATACTCCATGGTAGCCTTTTTGAACATTTGTAGGCTGACTCAAGTGGCCAGTGACAAAGGCCAATGGCAGTTCTCTCCTTAGCACCACAGGGCCCTTTTCATCTATGAGTATTCTTCCTCCAACTTGGAGGAAGAAATGGCTTCACTTGGAATCTCCCTAGGCAATGCGGGTCTTGATGGAGTGCTTCGTCCTCAATAAGCACATCCCCGAGATAAAGCATTAACATGCATCCCTACTGCCTTCAAGTTTGTATACACCAAGGTCCTCTCTCCCCCCTCAACAGCCTCCTCTATGTTGGGTTGTGGTTCATACTCTCCATCAAAAGAATGGCATGGGCTCTCGAGCCGTAGAGGACTTTTATAGTTTGGACTCATATTATATTATATGATAGTTTAGGCTTATGGCCATAAATAACTATTGAGTATATATATTTACTTTTTCTTATAATTGATGGATGTAACATAGAGGTGCGATATACTAATTACAATGAATTCTTAGATGGATGTAGCCCTAATTTGAGGATGAACCAGATAAAATAATGTGTTTCGAATCTCTTTCTCACTTTTATTTTCTGTCGTGGATATATTTTTACCATCAATGTGGAAACGGTATGTCCCAGCCTCAAGATTCGAAACTAAGCAACCGAAGCGTCAGATATGATCAGGGTAATCTCCTGGGGCCAACAGAAAGGCAAGGTCCCCAGCTAGAAATAGAGGGAGTATGGTGCGACATTTTTAACATGCTAAGATTCTCACCCAATTCTCTAGCCCACCAAACAAAATGGGAAAAGAAGGATAATGAAACCAGAAAGCAAAAAAAAAAAAAAAAAAAAAAAATTGTCTAAAACAGCAAGCTGCAACGCAACGCCCAAATGAAGGTTACATAAAAGACATATGACATATGTATTCTCTATAATCTTTAAGAAAACGACAAGAAAGCACTACATCTGGCTGCTGATACCATAGATAATTCACAGACAAGCCTCTCTGACCTCGTCCACAATGGCCCTGAGGTTCATGTTCGAAGACCCACCTTCCTTCACAGCCTCCCTTGCCAAATCCCTTAATTTCTGGGCGTTCCTTCTCATCTCGTCTCGCTCCTCTCCATCTCCCACCATCACCAACTCCAAGCACCTCCTTATCTCGCCGCCCTCCACCAGGCTGCCTTGCTTATTCGGTGTCACCTTCATTCCGGTCCTCCACGCATTTGCGATGAGCTTCGCATTTGTCTGTTGATCGCTCCACTGCGGGAATGTCACTACCGGCAATCCACTGCCCAAGCATTCCAACATCAATTACATTTCAGCACACTTTGCGTTTGTACAGTCCTATTCAAATCAAAGCCGTTGGTACCTTTCGTCTATGATATCTGCAGTCCAGATCTAGTGCAGAACCTTGGTTACCTTAATTAAAATTTGAGGAACAACTCTCAATGACAGATATTTCATCAAGAGAAAACATTTCACCGAAACATTCACAATATTTTAAATGGAAATGGAGATGCACAATCGCCAAATTTATGACATTTGGGTCATATTACATCCTAGAGAAAGGGACTTTGTAGTATTATTTGTTTCTATCTCGTTTCATGATCAAGCATATGCCACCAATATGTACCTCATTAAATTTAGTACTTATGCAATTTATCAATCCCTAACTCACTAGTCCTTCCCTTCCCTGCCCCACAATCACAAGTACACGAAAACTTCTCGTATGTCATTATTTATGATCTAACGTCGACATTATCGCTATCATCATCTCTACTTTCTCTTTATGTCTTCTTTGCTCTCAAAAAGAAATTATAAAGATTCAGTCTATACAGAAGATTCATGCAATCAATGGTTATGATAGTGTTTATCTGACCATTGTAATAGCTTCTTCTCCCTCTATCCTTCCTTGCGTACCCTCGTATGGGTGTATTTGCATTAATCGCTACTCTCTCTCCCCAGGTACGGCTTGGAAAAGGGGCCGCCAAGAATGTGTGAGGCACTTTTGTTAATTTGGGCTTTCCCGAAAGGTTTGGAAACTGGACTGGGGGTCCATCACTTAGGCAAATTTAGAAAAATGAACTGGCGGTCCATCAATTATGCACAGCAGTTACTAAATGGAGTCAGTTCATTACTAAATGGGCTCTAAGATCCTTTTCACCCAAAGAAAATATAGAGTTCATCCATCCCCTCTGAATCATATGTCAAAGTATGTTATTTTTTAATGAAGCTTTTTTTGTAGTCTAAGTGCTATGCTAATATATCCACAACTATGACAGTCGTTATTTGCCATGCTAAAAGAGCAACGTTGTCAATATTAATTATTTTTTTATCTTATTTCGTATTCACATTAATTGGGTTTAGTTGAAAACTTATCAATTTGATCCTCCCCTATCTCTCTCCATCTCACTTTTTGTCATTGTTTGCGGTCAAAAAGGCTACTCTCTCCCGGGCTGATTCTAGGGCTTTATCTGGTCAAGGATGATGGTCCTCAGTCCAAGACTTCTAAAGTCCATGACGGCAGGGCCCGACAATTTTCGGTGGAAAAGGAAGAGTAGATTAGGAAAGAGAATGAGAATGTGCTCACTTTTAGGGTCAAGTGATATAATGATGAAGGCCCATAATTAAGTAATTGTGCACATAGAGAAAAATGGTTAGTTATGAATGGCTGTGTGAGAACGAGATAAAGAAAGAGTAATTTAGAAAGTGTAAAAGTAAGAAGAGAGAGAGAGAGAGAGAGAGAGAGAGAGAGAGAGAGAGAAAGAAGTGGGTTCTTACTTATGAAATGAGTGAATACGAGAGAAAGAAAGGAAGGGTTATTTAAAAATATGACAACAGAAAAGTATTTTGGCTTATTTATATAGAGATTAATTAGTAGGGTTCATGTGGATCGTGTTTTTTATAAAATAAAATAAAAAATTGTACAAGAAACGACATAATAAAAACTTTTTTAAAAAAAATGACATTGGAGCGAGACATGTACGATGCTCCAAGTGAGGCCTCAAGTAGGCGGCTGGACAACATAGACAATTTCAGAACTAAGCCACTATTGTTTGTTCTTTGGAGATTGTTTTTTAATCGAATTACCTCATCGTAAAACACGACTTAAACCGATCAATTCATTAAAATGAGGAGGCTCGACAATTTCCAAATATATCCAGACTTCGAAGCAAAACATGGCCGTATAATTTGGCTTTGAAATTTGGAAGGTTATCAACATTTTGACCGGCAGCGCCGGCGGGGGATGATGCAAATGTCGAGAACAAAAGGTGGGGACAAACAAGGAAGGGCAGAATCACGACTACAATACTATATTTTGTATTCAGAATTCTGATTAAAGACACCACAGTGCTATGATGTTCTTATAGTCACGAGGAGTTGGCTCAATAGACAAATGCTTCATTCCGTGTTCAAAATCTCCACATCAACTCAACTTACGACCTTGTGTCATCTCGACACCTTGTAGATGGAGTCTTATTCAATTTGTGTAGATGGCATGATTTAGATGCATTCATAGGGATTTATCAAGTTGAAAATTCGACTTCCTATGTTGTTTAAAAGGAAAGTTATTTACTATTTTGTTAAGCCCTGAAATTAAAGGGGAAGAATCAAGTCTGACAATAAGGAGTTCAATGCTAGTCAAGCCCTCAAATAATCGGCTATTATTTTTTCTTCCAATCAAGATCAAGTTTTAACATGAGAGAGCTGGGAATAAGCCAAGTATTTTCTAAGTGTTTGAATTGGTGCCTGTGGCTTATTTTCTTTTGTTTTCATTCACTTTTCTTTGTATTTCTTTTAGTTACGCATGGCGTACTGTCGAAATGATAGGTCTGCACCAAGCGGCTTCCATGTCAATGTGCCATCTAAATATTGATTAATTTTGATCCAAGGGCATCGATTGCCAAAGAAAAAGGTTCCATAAGAGTTCAATGACCCGTATATAAATTTGACCAAAGTTCATAATGAAATATAGATATTAATATGCATTATCTCAAAGATTGAAGGTCCGTCCCTCCCTCCCTAATTTCTCTTAAAATATGAGAAAGGTGCGGCAATTTCACCGCAATTTAGTTTGTTTTCTTAGTTTAAATTGAGTCACTATTATCCTCTTGTTCTCACTTTTTAAGATTCTAGAATAGGATGAGAATCTCAACTAAATTATAAAGTCAAGTTCATCCCAGAAGGATTGCAGCACATATTGTCATCTTTTTTCTCGTCCAAATTAGCTCTACAAAATTCAAAACCCAACTTGTCGGGTGAACTTGGTCAAGATCCCGACAGCTCGATTGACTTGGCTACGGCAAGTTCCAAGGGCAAAATTCGAATAAGCAAGCTTGAAAATGCAAACTCCATCGAAATACTCAAGTCACCCTCATCTTTCGGCCTGTCCCCCAAAATGTTCATGTATATGACTTAGACCCGTTAAAGTAGGTTAGAAATTCATTTCTTAACCTATATGAACATTAAATAAGTTATAAATGAGTTCCTTACCAAAAAAAAAAGTAAATTATAAATGAGTTAGTTATATAGAATAAATGAATTATAAATGGATTTAAACACAATATGAGTGTCAAATGAGGTATGAATTGGACCAACTCATTTATATGATTTTTTGTTCAATTTATCTCCCCTTCACTCGATCCCGCGCTCGGTTACTCCACACTCTCACCCTAGTTAGGTTATGAGTTTTTGTATATTAAATTTAATATAGAAGTGTTTTATCAATATCGATTGAGGTCGGATATGAATTACCAAATTTGCATCACATGAGAATGGGATTAAAATAAATTAACTTGGTTTATTTAAGTCTAATCATTTGTAATTCAGTCCAATCTAGGCGTGTGACAGGTCTAATATGAGGTAAATGGCTTGGTCAACAAAAACAGGTCCAAATCTTGGAACACGACCGATCCCGCGCCATGTGCTGGAAACCTCGTTTTCAATTGCTTGCGAAAGGGGGAACCTTCGGTCGCGCAAAACACAGGCGAAAAGGAAACTTCGAACCGAAAGCGATTAGGAAAGGGCGGGGCCCACTGGGATTTTATACTTCAGGAAAAGCGACCGTCGCATCGCTCTCCCCTATACGCGCCGTCCGCACTCGCATCCAACATGCAAAGCTAAGTCACAGCTGTCCGCAGTTACCGTGTACGGGCGGGGTCCAGTCTCACAACGCTAGCGCACATGCTTAAACATTCTCTTGCAAATTGATTAACAATTAAAAAATATTACAGAAAATACATATTATAAATATATATATATATATATATATATATATGATATAATGACAACAATGTTTTTCTCCCCTAAAATAGTTGCTGTAATTGGCCATGAAATAATATCATACCTTTTCTATGGATGAGCTACACAATGAAATTGCTATGACTGCAACACTACACATGGAAGTTTCTTGTTTTGTTCTTCCCTTATAGGAGAAATCACCTCTTGGAGAAATCACAATATATTTCTAGGATAATTACATAAACCATATGTTAATTATGTTATTCCCGAGCTTTAAATTTATTCAGTATGATCTGTAAATTTTAGTCCAATGAGCAATATCATCGCTTAATTTTTAATTTATTTAATGTAGTACTTGAATTTTGCCATAAACTATGTGAAAATATCCCTGAACTTCAATAAATTTACATTAATTCAAGTTTGAAGATAATATTAGACACTTTCATATAATATATAGAGTAAATTAAATATATACCAAAAGTTCATAGATCACTTAAAAAAAATTAAAAATTTAGAGACGGCAAAGATATGTTAAGTCAAAATTCAAGGATTATATTGAATGAATTAAAAATTTATAATTCATGGATAATATTACACATTTGATCAAAATTTAAGGCCATTTGTGTCACCCTATATTTTACAAGTGCAATAAGAAATGTTAATATTTTTATTTTATTTTTTTGCAATTTCAACCTATATTTATTGGATCACATTTATCAATCATTCATGTAGAAAAGCTGTGAATTTCTCATTTCTTAAGGACTTCCTTACTTTATTTTCACGTATTATGTTAGTGCACTGTAATTGAGATTGAAATTACCATTTCAAAATACTTAAAAAATAGGAAAAAAAAAATTGATTCATCATCTTTTCTTATTTATTTTTGGAGACACCGAGTCTTTTGTAATTTTCCAATACTAGAGACAGTCAATCCACCTAGTGGAAAAGACTGCCTGAAAAAATCAATCCTTTCATGATAACCCTTGCTCAAGATTTTGCAAAAAAATTCTAACACGCTTGAGCGTGCGACACGTGCTCACTAGTTATGTTGGTCTCATTTAACTTACAAATATGTTATTCTTTCAAAATCACATCAAAGAAGGCAATTGGAACGCGTCTTGCTTATTATAAATAGGTCAATCGAACATGGCTCGCATATCTCATTTATTTAAATGGGTCAAACTAGGTGTACCCAATTTTATTTTATTTTTAAGCTTTCACGCGTGTTGACTAGTTCACCTCTTTAGGGGGTGTTAAGGACGCACCTCCCACCCATTGGTCTAGTGTATTCCTAATTTTACTCTAATAGTGTTTCCAATAATATTTGAACCCAAAACCTCAAGAAGAGGAGCAAACTTTCTTACCATCTTAGGTAACATTGGGTTGGTTTGGTGAATCTAATCGTAACATGAGTTGATGACTCAAACAGTATCTTTGAAATAAAATTCAATTTTTATGTGATTCACAACATAGATACATTTAACAAGCTGATGCGATCTACCATAAATCAAATAATCTTAGTAAAAGTCAAAGAAATTATGATTTTTATAAGCAATGTGATTACTCGTGGAAAGGTTTAGTTTTCATTCTAATTAATCTAAAATAAAGCTTTACTATTTTTATATATACCTCGGTAAAGTTAATAGATCAACGCAGGTTAGATTCTTTATTGGGTGGATTTGATATCTATTTACTTAAACAAGTTATACGGTCAATTTCAAGCTACATGAATCAAAATTGATCATGACCTAATTAATGAGTATCAAAATAGGTTGGTATGGTTATCACACAAGTACAATTAATATCAATCCATGAACCCGCTACTTTCATGTCGTGTTGGAATCGCATTGGTCAAAAATTGTACTTAGGCAATTTCCATATAAGTAGAGATTTATTTGTTCCTCCTATTTCTCAAAATGATTAAAAATATGATTTGAAGAATGAGGCAACCAAAAGAAAAATTATGTAAAAATTACTACATTTGGTTACATTGAAATTGGAATATATATATATTGTAATTTCGACTTTTAGTTGCTATATATAATAGAAAATTAGGTATCATATCAAAGTTTTTTAATAAAAAAGTTACAAAATCCTGGGCTTATCAATGATGGGGCTTCCTTTCTCATTCCAACGGTTTTATTCTTGATGTATACAAATTTCCTTTGCGCAATTTTAAAATATGTATTGCCAAACATATTAATCCATAGCATTTCATTATGATAAGAAATATTCAAAAGAGAGAAACATAGATTATCTATATATATGGTATATATTTCAGCACATATGAACGATCCTAAAATATGCAAAAAAGAAAAATAATAATAAGAAGAAGAAATATTCTACTTAGCTCTTACCCTAAAAATATATCTCTAATATGTTGCAACATGGCAGAATTACAAACACAATTATGGCGAATTGACACTACTTTCTATCACTTTAAAATTTAAAAAAAAAAAAAAATAAGCCTTACCATGCTTAACGATTATTGAGCAAATTGAACTATTTTATACATAATCACATCACATCATCTAGAATAAAATTTATGTTTGATGCTCTTTCCGTCGGGTTGAATTTGAATTATGAATCTTTTTTTTTTTTTTGGTAAGGTTGAATTATGAATCTTTTATATATGGTTAAACTAATTATTTGATTTTTTTTTTCTTTTTTTGTGGGAAGGATCCAATTTTTATCTTTATTTTTTTGAGTTAATAACCTAAACAAACATAAACCGGTACAGTCATAACAAATTTATCCAAAATTAATTTTTTTACCATTATAAATCTTGAACCGGTACATCTATTGCAAATTTACCAAAACTAATAAACTCAAATTGATACATTTGTAATAAATTTATACTTACTTAGCTTCCATTAAATTGAATTAGTAATATGAAAAATCACAAATTAATACACTTGTGACAAACAGAAGGAATACTCGGTACGTCTGTCAACTAGCATGTGTTATTCAATTTAGTAGTATTACATATATATATATATATATATATATATATATATATATATATATATATATATTAATTTGAGATTTTTTGTAATAAAAAATTAATTTTAGGTAAATTTATCATAAATATATCAAATTGGGGATGTTGTTGCATGAACTTATTTTTTTTTTATTTGGTCTGAACTCTAAACCAATTTAAAATTAAAAAATATGATAAAGACAAAAAAAAAAACGCGGGAACGACCAGCACCTCTCTCTCGCGTCCTCCTCACCAACTGCTGCGACAGCGCCTGTTCATAAGACCTGCTCCTCACTCTCTCCCTCAGCACTCACCTCTTTCTCCGCCCTTCTCTCTCTCTCTCTCTCTCTCTCTAGACCCACAGCAACGCCGTCGACAATGGCCGCCGGGAGCCTCCGCTCTCCGGCCCCCTTCCTCCTCCTCCTCCTCCTCGCTGCCTCCGCTGCCTCCGCCGATGACTCCGCCGTCATGGCCGAGATCCTCGCTGCCCTCAAGCCGTCGGGCTGGTCCTCGAGCCAGGTCTACTGCAAATGGAAAGGCGTCAGCTGCGACTCCTCCTCGCGAGTCACCGTCATAGACCTCTCTTCCTCCTCCCTCTCCGGCGCCCTCCCCTCAGATCTTTCCTCCCTCTCCCAGCTCCAAAGCCTCTCCCTCCAGACTAACTCCCTCTCCGGTGCCGTCCCTTCCTTCACCGGCCTCGCCTCCCTCCAGTTCATCTCCCTCGACAGCAACAGCTTCACCTCCATAACCTCCGGCGCCTTCCAGGGCCTCACGAGCCTCCAGACCCTCAGCCTCCGCGACAATCTCAACCTCCCCTCCTGGCAGATCCCAGAGGAGCTCAACGCCTCGACGTCCCTGACTACCCTCTACGCCGACAACACCAACATCACCGGCACGATCCCGGACTTCCTCGGAAACTTCCGTAGCCTGACGAGTCTGAGGCTCTCCTACAACAACCTCACCGGGCCCCTCCCCTCCTCCTTCGGCACTTCATCGATCCAGAACCTCTGGCTCAACAACCAGAAGATGGGGCTTTCCGGCGGCATCAGCGTGTTGGCCGGGATGACCCAGCTGAGCCAGGTCTGGCTCCACAACAACCAGTTCACAGGTCCGATCCCCGATCTCTCACAATGCACTACTTTGTTCGATCTCCAGCTTAGGGACAACCAGTTCACTGGGGTTGTGCCCGCCTCGCTGTTGGGACTCCCCGGCTTGAAGAATGTGTCCTTGGATAACAATAAGTTGCAGGGTCCCGTCCCTAGTAATAGCAGTGGAATTCGCGTTACCTATGAGGGTAATAGCTTTTGCAACAGTGCGCCGGGCCCTTGCGACCCACAGGTTACTGTGTTGCTTGAGGTGGCCGGTGCGTTGGGGTATCCGATCACGCTGGCGGACTCTTGGACTAGGAATGATGCTTGCCAGGGCAGCTGGAGTTTCATTTCTTGCCAGGGGAAGAATGTGACCTCTGTTACTTTCTCGAAGCGGGGGTTTAGTGGGACCATCTCGCCTGCATTTGCAAATCTCACCTTGCTCCGCACGTTGCTGTTGAACGATAATAATCTTACTGGATCTATTCCGGAAAGCTTGACTACGCTGACTCAGCTTCAGGTTCTTGATGTGTCGAACAATAATCTCATTGGGTCGATACCGGTTTTCCCAGCCTCAGTGAAATTGACTACTATTGGTAATCCATTAATTGGTAAGACGGACACAGGTGGTCGAGGCAGCGGTGGTTCAGGGACGAATTCGACTGATGGTGGCTCACCTGGATCGTCAAATGGTTCTTCACTTTCAGGTGGTGTAATTGCTGCTGTTGTCGTAGGTGTCCTTATTTTCATCGTGGTGGTGTTGTTTGTCTTGTACAAATTCTGTTACATCATCCGACGACACAGGAAAGTTAATAGGGTAGACAATCCGGAAATTGGGATGGAAGTAGCTAAGAACGGGGCCGGGAATAGTATGAATGGTTATGGTGAGCTTCCAAGTGAATTGCATAGCCAAAGCAGTGAGGACCATAGTGATTTTCCTGTTTTTAAAGGAGGAAATGTTAAAATTTCAATTGAAGTCCTTAGACAAGCGACTCGTAATTTTAGTGAAGAGAACATTTTAGGAAGAGGTGGTTTTGGTGTTGTTTACAAAGGGGAGTTGCACGATGGCACCAAAATTGCTGCTAAAAGAATGAATTCTGAGGCAGTGGGCACCAAGAGAATGAAGGGATTCCAAGCTGAGATTGCAGTACTTACAAAAGTGAGGCATAGGCATTTAGTCATGCTTTTAGGGTATTGTATCAAAGGTGATGAGAGGCTTTTAGTGTATGAATATATGCCACAAGGGACTCTCGCGCAACATTTGTTCGAGTGGCAAGAGAAGGGGTATGCACCTCTGACTTGGAAGCAAAGGGTGACCATTGCTTTGGATGTTGCTAGAGGAGTGGAATACCTGCACAGTTTAGCCCAACAAAAATTTATCCATAGGGATTTGAAGCCAGTAAACATACTGCTGGGAGATGACATGAGAGCCAAAGTTGCTGACTTTGGTTTGGTTAAAAATGTTCCTGATGGGAAGTATACCGTGGAGACACAGTTGGCTGGAACTTTTGGGTATTTAGCTCCTGAATATGCACCAGGTAAATTGATCTCTATTGTTTCTTTCATCGAGATTACATAAGTGTGATATCTTTCAGTAGTAATAATGGATAGGAGTCCTGCAGACGAACTAGTGGACTTTATATCTATGTTTTCACCTCATTGTAGCTAGATGTTTTGTTCATATTGAGCCCTTAAATGGTAAGATTGATCAGCACGCATTAATTAACTCAAATGTGCGCAATTGCCATTAAAATATCTAAGTCAATTCAATTCCTCTGATCTACTATAGGGGGGATAGTGAAATCACCTAACTACAAATTGTTGATTATAAACCAAGGGTGACTTCTTTATGTTACCCATTCTTGGGGCGCTTTTATCCTCTCTTAACATGAAATCTGAGCATAGGCATTTCTTTTTCCTTATCGATGAAATTGCATTGAACTTTGTATGGGTCTTTTTCTGTCCGTACAGCCACTGGAAGGGTAACTACAAAGGTCGACGTTTACGCATTTGGTGTTGTCTTGATGGAGATCATTACCGGTAAAAAAGCTTTAGATGACACCATGCCAGATGAGAGGGCACACTTGGTCACTTGGTTCCGTAGAGTTCTGATTAACAAGGAAAACATCCCGAAAGCTATCGACCACACTCTTGACCCCGATGAAGAAACCTTAGAGAGTATAATCAAAGTTGCTGAGCTGGCTGGTTATTGCACTGCTCCGGAACCGTGCCAGAGACCGAACATGGGCCACATTGTCAATATTCTGGGTCCCCTCGTGGAGCAATGGGAACCAACTAGCCATGAAGAAGAAGAAAGCACTGGTAGCAACCTCCACATGAGCCTTCCTCAAGCCTTAGGCACTTCCTCCAGTTCAACACTGTCCTTCACCGATACGAGTTAGCATGCTGCTACCTTTGACGTTTCCAGACGGGTTCAGTTCAACTCATTGCCAATGAGGAAAGTAATGGGAAAATTTTTTGTCTGGCTGGCCATGTAAAGTATTTCATGAAGTGGGTTGCCAGCAAAAAAAGAGATTAAAGGCCTGTTTGTTAAAACTTGTTTTCGTTCCCGGAACAATTATTTTTGTTCTTTTGTTCCGGGGAATAAAAAAATAATGAAAACGTGTTTGGTAAAACTTTTGTTTCCAGTAACAAAAGGTCTTTTTTTTTTTTATTTCCGGGAATAGATTTGGAACATAAATAAGAATTAGCAAAAGGTAACTTCTCGTTCCCCAAACAATTTCTATAATCAATTTTTCTCTCTCTTTTTTTTTTTTTTTTCTTCTTCTTCCTTTTGGCCAATCGCCGGCCTTGGCTATGGCCGACGTCGATAACGATCAAATGAGGGCCGACGACCTTGCCGGAGCGTCGCCGACCCCCGGAGATGCTGAGTAATGGCGAGGCTCATCAACTCGAGCCACATCATGGCTGGGCAAGGCTCGGCTTCACCTGGGCTGGGTGAGGTCAACCTTGCCCAGTCACCGGCAAGGCTGACCTTGTGCCGCCTAAGCGAGGCGAAGCCTCGTGGTGCTTGCTAGGCCACTGGGAGTATCGGCCTCGCTAGTGATCAAGCAAGGCTCCGATGAGCTCACTAGATCTCACCCAGCTGGTTGTTCGCCGCCAGCAACCAACCACAAAGAGGAAGAATGAGAGAAAAGAAAAAGAAAGAAGAAAAAAAGGAAAATATAATAAAAATATTAAAAAATTAAAAGAAAAAATAAAATTATACAATTTTACTAAACGCATTTCTTTCCTGGAAATAGAAATTTTGTGCAGTTATCAAGCACGTGCTTATATTCAGAAATTGTTTTCGGGAACAAAAACAAATAAATTATTTCTCATAAAAAAATTATTTCTCGAAACGGAAACGTTACCAAACGCGCCATAAGATGCTCTCATAAAATGTTGCTTTTAGACAATGCAGCTAGCTGTATGAGCTAATGGTCACATTGGCACCAGGCGATTTAGCTTCGATAAGTGTATTTTTTCCTTCCCATCCTAAGTCAGTATGAGTTCACCATTTCTTTTTCTCCCCTTTTTATTGTCGTGACCTCTCTTTTTTTCTGTGCCCAATTAGGGACGAGCACCTACAGAGGCTAATGGTTTGGCTATGTCTATTAGGCTTAGCCCAGACTCTCCCAAATCCACCAAATTTTGACTTAATAGTCCAAGTTTTTAACCTCTAAGTTAATTTTAAAAGGAATCGCTATTAATCAATTTGGGATTGGTCAATTAAAAATTCAATTGAAATATTGGGAGGAATATTCGCTCCTGCGCAACTAGAGGGATATTCAGGGACTTGATTACACTAGTTAATCACTAATGTCCTTCCGATATTTAATCTTGTTTAAAACCTATGGCTATCTAATCTTGTTTAAACCCTACAGCTTTTTGGATTTTTTTAGAGATTTTCCATACATTTGTGGAGGAAAAACATTTTTTTGACATAAAAGGAATTTTTTTTTCTGAAAATATGAATCATTTTTTGCCCTTTTTTTTTTACTTTTTGGGAAAATATGAGATTTTTTTTATTTTTTTATTTTCTAGAATAAATTATTATTATTATTATTATTATTATTATTATTATTAAACGACCTGGGTCGGATCCCCGGGTTGGGTTGGGTCCGACCTGGGCCATCCGCCCAAGACTCAAATGGGCCTGAAGCATAGGCCCGACTCGGGATTTTTTTTGTTTTTCCCTTTTCTAAAACAAGCCCGGCCCAAATAAAAATAGCCCTATTTTCTAAAAAGGGCCCAGCTCAGGGAATAGCTGGCCCACACGCAAATGGCCTAGGTTGGCTGGAACCCTACTCGAGTGAGGTGCGCTCGACCTGGATTTGACCCGATTTCCAGCCACCCGGGTTTTGCAGAACCCTACCCAACAATGCCCCGGGGTCGAGCCGAGTCGTGACCCGACGAGATGTTTCCTCCCTTCTTCGCCTAAACGCGGCATCGATGGTGGGGCTGAAACGGTGGATCGGCGACAGCGATGGCAGCGACACAGAGGACAACAGCAGTAGGAGGATGTGGCGCAACGGCAACGCAAGGCTGCTTAGCCAAGTGGAGGCTGTTAGGGTTTTAGGCAGGGGGAGCGATGGCGACGACGCAACCACCAACGGCGGCGGCAACTGTTACCTATCTGTAGCAACGGCACGACGAGGCGGTGACAAGGGGCCGTAGGTGCGGGTGACGACGACGGGGCAGCGACGGCAACCCCTCAGTTTCTAGATCTAGCGTGGCATCGGCGGATAGGTCGCGACACAGCTCGGCAAAGGTCTCGACTCGCATCAGGCAGCATCAGAGGATGACGGCATTACGGTGGCAACTGACCTAGTGTTGAAGCGGACAGTGACTGCACAATTCGAAGCGGCTAGCCTAACATTGGGTCACAACAACGGTGTCGGGGCGGGGAACGACAAAAGCGAAGCAGCGACCACGACATTGGTGACGACGAGCCTTCAGCTTCCCAGATCTGGCCCTCCGTCCTCCGATTCCTGTCTAGCTCAGCCCCTATCTCGCGAATCCAGAACCCCCTTGCCTAGAACTCCTCCCCCTCGAGCTCGCTCGCCGCCGACCTCCCCCGAAGTCTCTCGGTTGGAGGTCGTTTGAGCTCGCAACTCGATTTCTCTCTTGCTCAACCTTCAATCTTCCCCTAAGGGACTTCAAGGGAAGGTTTTTGAGCTTGCGTTCATGTCCTTTGGCCTTCCCCCGATACCCTATTCATAGGTCTAGGGTGCTGGTTGGCGGAGGGTATGCTGTGGCATCCCAAAATTCTATGACAAGCCATAAGGTGTGTTAAAGTCTCTAACTAGGTGATAAAATTTCCCTTGGCTTATGCTTTAGCCATTAGTCTTTTTATTGAGATGATTTGTGCATGTGATTGTGAAAATTTAAATTTGATAAATTAATAATCTATGCTTGGCCATAAGATTTATAAATTAAATTTCAATAGACAAGATGTCCCAAGACTTTGGCCAAGATGAAAATTAAAATTTGAAAATATTTATAGAAGAATTTCAAAAAAAAAAAAAAAAGGGGAGGAAAAAGGTTAATTTTTAGGATGGGCCTTAAGCCTATTTGGCCTAAGCTTGATGGGCCAAGTTAGTCGGCCCAATTAGGCCCACTAAAGTGAGCTGTCAACCAGCCCAAGAGGAGGCCCAAGAAGTGGCCGGATGGCCCAAGCCCAAGAAGCCCAAATTAAATTCAAAAAAATTCAATATGACAAGTGGCAAAGGGGAAGGCCATGCATTGGTTGGTTTGTAGGCAAGTAATGATTGTTAATCATGAGGATTTGGGGGTATAAGAAGGGAAGAGAGAGAGAAGGTGGCCCGATTTCTTTTGGCCAAGAGAGAGGGTGAGAGAGAGAGAGAGAGAGATCGTGCGAGAGGGAGGAGCGGCCGAGAGAGAGAGGAAGGAGGGAGTCACCGTCGCTTGCCGTCCGTCCGCCGTGTTCGCCGCCGTACGCTGTCGTTCGTCCGTTCTAGAGGCAAGTGGGAGTCCTCTAGCTTCTCTTGCATGCTTGTATGTTGTTTTCATGTTGAACTTTTGGTTGTTAGATGGGAAAAACCGAAGCATGGATGAGTTGTGTGTGAGTGGTGTGACTGTTCTTGCTCGGATCGTGTGAGTCAGTAACTTGTTTGAGCTTGCATGTGTGTTTGGAGTACGATTTTGGCTTCAATGTCTTCATGAAAGTTGTAGCTAACATCTTTTACTACAACATACTAAAATTTCGTGGAAAATTATGGAGATTTGAGGGGTTAAAGTCTCATCTTACGAAGACCTCAGATCTGGAGAGTTTTTACTGACCTTTTGCTGGATTCATGGTTGCATGTTGGTTTTTGTTGAGAATATTACTTCGATTTCTTCATGAAAGTTGTAGGGAACATCTTAAAATACAACATACTCAAATTTGAAGCGAAAAGAACAAGTATAGCTTGGTAAATCGACTAGATCTTGAAGACGATGATTCTGGTGATGTGTTCCGAGACACCCGAGACTTCAAGGACCTAAATGATAACCATACTCTGGTTATTTGACCTAGATCTCTTCATGAAACTTGTAAAGGACATCTTGATATATAACATATCCGAATTTCAGAGAAAACGAAAGAGAATATGTAGGTTAAAACTTCATATTTCGGAGATGGAGGCCCTGGACGATGCGGTAACGGGTCCAGAAGCTTCGTGAGGTTGAATAAAATAACCTATAAGGGATCTGGCTTGGAGTTCTTCATGAAAGTTGTACGAAAATTTCTTGGCTATAATCCAGTAAAATTTTATAATTTTTGGAGGCCATATAGATATTTTAGTTGAATTTATTCAGAAACCATGCATTCTGGTTTCATCCAAGAAGCATAGGATGTTTTGTGAAAATTATGAGATTTTGAAAAAAAAATTCAATTTGGCCATGAATTTTGCAAGTAATTATCATCCTATGGGGTTTTTTAATAATTTCTTGAATTTTGATAATTTTGGGAATTTATAGTTATAAAAAAATGAAAATGAATAAATAAATAAATAAAAATAAGATAATAAATAAATGAATGAATAAATAAATAAAAGGAATTATTTTATTGGCCATAAATTCCATTTAAGTAACTCATGTTGCATGTGTGATAAAGTCTTGGTATGTGTATGATATTGAATTGAGATGTATATGTGATAAAGTCTTGATAAGTATATGACATTGAATTGAGATGTATATGTGATAAAGTCTTGGCAAGTATATGACATTGAATTGAGATGTATATGTGATAAAGTCTTGGTATATGTATGGCATTGAATCGAAATGCATGTGTGAATGTCATGCCTAGTATGATTTGTTTGATATCACGCCATGTGCCATGTTAAAATGAGATTAAAATACTGGTAAACATGGATGATGGTAAATGAGGAGATGGTTGTGATGGCAGATGATGCCCGGAATGTATAGAGATACATTGTCGGAATTTCCTGGGAGATTCAGGATGCCCAGAATGTGGGGGGCCGGAAGCCTTGTCGAAGGTCTTTGCCCGAAGGGAATGCCTCGCGATTCCAGGATTGGGGGTGCAGGATGCTCGGCCAGGGAGTGTAAATGCCGGAAGCCCTGTTAGAGGTTTCTGCCTGAAGGGAATGTCTCGTGATGCTAGTTGAGATGCGAGATACCCGGAATGTAGGGGGCCGGATGCCCGGTGGCCTGGGAGGCTGAATGCCGGAAGCCTTGGAGGTCTTTGCCCGAGGAGATAAATAAAATAATGATATGCATAAAAATGAGGATATGCATAATGATATGCTTGATGATGTGGCATGATGATATGCATAATGATATGCCTAATGATGTGGCATGATGATGTGCATGATGATATGCATGGTGATGATGATATGCATGATAATGAAGATATGCATAATGATATGCCTGATGATGTGGCATGATGATATGCATGATGATATGCATGATAATGAAGATATGCATAATGATATGCCTGATAATGTGGCATGATAATATGCATGATGATATGCATGGTGATGATGATATGCATGATGATGATGATGATGATGATATGGTATGGTGATATACATACTTGATATGATGATGCACTTGTACGTGTTATGACTATGATAATGATACATGATAGTATATGCATGGTTACAAGGTAAGTAACGCCTGCAATGCATGTATGATTTGCCTGATGTATTGAGTTGTTATTGGATTTCCCTATCTGCTGAGTGGTTGTACTCACCCCTTTTGGGGATAACATTTCAAATTAGCCAGTATGCCACTTCCTGCCGTCGCGCGAAGTACATTTTACGAGTTACCGTCCGACGTTGAGGTAGAGTGTGAGGAGTTCGACTGTCCTTCCGTGCCTGGACTCACCTACATGCGCGTGCGCTGTCTTGTCATGTACGACATAGGCCTGGCTAGGGGCCCAGTTGTTCAGGAGTTTGTTTCTGTCCACGTTCGCCGCGATGGGGTGATGGGAGGGATGCTGCCACCGCCACCGCCTGACGCACCGAACTGGGTGTGAGACCTGAGCATGACGAGTAGGGGCTATGTTCTTTTGGGGATCATTAGCCGACACCTATGATGGGGGATTGTACACGTGTGATGTAGAGGGTCGAGGGTTCTTTTTTAGGTTTTAGGCTGGACATGGCTGAGTCCTAGCTTTTCCCTTTGATGTACCGACCCAAGAGTAGTCCCATCTTGAAAATATATGTAAATAAAGTGTCGTGGAATGTTTATAAAAAATCATGGTGATTAGTGGTGTGTATTTGTATCATGGTTGGTAGGGGGAGAGATGGTGATGTTTTAATTTGCTTTTGCTAATGAGTCGCGCTAGGACCGTTTTGTTTATAAAAAAAAAATGTGTCTATGAATTACGACGCATCTTCTAAGGAGAAAGGTAATAAGGAGTAACATTGGCGCTAGTGACGACCTGCGAAGGGTTCGGGTGTCACATAGGCCGGCGGTCCTTGGTGCGCCGACCGCCTTCCTTCGTCGACTGAATCACGATAAGCCTTGTTAATATTCGATAAGTTATTGAAATATAATAAGTGTATATGTGATAAGTTATTATGTTGTGATATGTGATATGTGTTAACGTATTATGATATGTTATATTAATGTGAGATAAGTTTTCGGAAAGGTTAAGACGGCATGTATAGGTCATTATAAAAACTTATACTTAAATACAATGACTTATCTTACTTTAATGGGTGTTCTATATGTATTGGATTCTAAATTGATTAGTGCATTGTCGGATGCTAACTTTGCATATGGTATTTGTTCATGTAGCCCTTAGAATAAGAAAGGGATGAATGTTCTGGTATTTAATAACGGTAACTAATGGGTATGTATCCAAGACTAAGTAAAGGGATAAGGTTATTGATGTGTCATGTGTTACTATTATGTATTATGTTATGAAATGGAAAGCATGGTTACTTTGATGAGTGCACAATAAAGATGTGATCGCACAGTATGATAGCACGACATTGGTACATGAAATTAATATTATTGCATATTGTATAAGCATTACACACTCTTGCATCAATTAATAAGAAAGATATGAAATGAGCTTGAGTGATGGTATGCTCATGTGATCACCTAAAAACCTTGACGTGTATGATTATATGGGGTGATGGAATCGTCCTAAGGAGTATGATTATGCGGATGAGACTGAATAAGTTCGGATGACACCATGTCAATGGGATGCCGATTGCAAATGGATTTTGGAACGAAACTCCTCAACTAGAATGCCATCCTGAGGCTTATGCATACGCGGGATGATGCCATGCCTGATCAGGTAGAACAATGCTTGGTTATGCCCAAAGACCGTTAACCTTTCAGTTGGCTGTGGCTCTGAGCAATCATAATAATCTAGACAAACATATATGTGTGAAACGTGCATGAGAATGATATATGATTATATCATCTGGATTGTTGCATGGCATTGGTGCATGATTATGATCTATTACACTTTCTTATTTCTACCTTTTAGGTATGCGATTTGTTGTAAGAATTGCCTATATGCTTATATTATGATGACCTTGACGAAGTGAGATAACTGTTCAAGTTAATAGTTAAGGCAAAGTAAGGGCTTTGCTATTGATCTGCCATCAATATATAACTCGTATGTTTAGGCCGATTCCGAGGTGAACTATGTGAGGATTATAGAGCTTATTCACTGAGTTTTATCACATGGTTGTTTGTCGAAATGTTTTTAGGCCCTAAGAATGTTTGAGCCTTACCACCTCGTCAGGTTCGAGGTCCCCATTAAGCAAAACTAAGAGGTTACTAAAATATCCAATAGAGGGGATCAATGCATGTTATGAGAGATATGTGACCACAATCTAGGCCGATGAGGGGCTCTAGAACTTAGTACCCCACCACTTTTTAGCCTAGTACTTTTGGGTAGGTGTGACACCCCGAACCCTTCGCAGGTCGTCACCAGCGCCAATGTTACTCCTTATTACCTTTCTCCTTAGAAGATGCGTCGTAATTTATAGACACATTTTTTTTTTAAAACAAAACGGTCCCAGTGCGACTCATTAGCAGAAGCAAAATAAAGCATCATCATCTATCCCCCTACCAATCCATGATACCAATACACACCACTAAACATCATGATTTTTATAAACATGTCACGACACTTTATTTACATATATTTTCAAGATGGGACTACTCTTGGGTCGGTACATCAAAAAGGAAAAGCTATGACTCAGCCATGTCCAGCCTAAAACCTCAAAAAGAACCCTCGACCCTCTACATCACACGTGTACAATCCCCCATCATAAGTGTCGGCTAACTAACTCCAAAAAAAAAAAAACACAGCCCCTACTCGTCACGCTCAGGTCTCACACCCAGTCCGGTGCATTAGGCGGTGGCGGTGGCGGTGGCAGCATCCCTCCCATCACCCCATCGCGGCGAACGTGGACAGAAACAAACTCCTGAACGACTGGGCCCCTAGCCAGGCCTATGTTGTACATGACAAGACAGCATATGCGTATGTAGGTGAGTCCAGGCATGGAAGGACAGCCGAACTCCTCACACTCTACCTCAACGTCGGACGGTAACCCGTAAAATGTACCTTGCGTGACAGCAGGAAGCGGCATACTGGCTAATCTGAAACGTTATCCCCAAAAGGGGTGAGTACAACCACTCAGCAGATAGGGAAATCTAATAACAACTCAATGCATCAGGCAAATCATACATGCATTGCAGGCGTTACTTACCTTGAAACCATGCGCATACTATCATGCATCATTATCATCATTCTAACACGTACAAGTGCATCATCATATCAAGTATGTACATCACCATATCATATCGTCATGCATATCATCATGCACATCATCATGTATATCATCATCACCATGCATATCATCATGCATATCATCACCACCATGCATATCATCATGCATATCATCACCACCATGCATATCATCATCACCATGCATATCATCATGCATATCATCATGTATATCATCATCACCATGCATATCATAATGCATATCATCATGTATATCATTACCATGCATATCATCATGCATATCATCATTTTATTTATCCCCTCGGGCAAAGACCTCTGAGGCTTCCGGCATTCAGCCTCCCAGGCCACCGGGCATCCGGCCCCCGACATTCCGGGCATCTCGCATCTCAACTAGCATCACGAGGTATTCCCTTCGGGCAGAAACCTCCGACAGGGCTTCCGACATTTACACTCCCTAGCTGGGCATCCCGCACCCCAATCCTGGCATCGCGAGGCATTTCCCTTCGGGCAAAGACCTCCGGCAAGGCTTCCGACCCCCCACATTCCGGGCATCCTGAATCTCGCAGGGAATTCCGGCAATGTATCTCTATACATTTCGGGCATCATCCGCCATCACACCCATCTCCTCATTTACCATCATCCATATTTACCAGTATTTTAATCTCATTTTAACATGGCACATGGCATGATATCAAACAAATCATACTAGGCATGATATTCACACATGCATTGATTCAATGCCATACATATGCCAAGATTTTATCACTTATGTATCTCAATTTGATGTCATATACTTACCAAGACTTTATCACATATGCAACTCAATTCAATATCATACACATATCAAGGCTTTATCACACATGCAACATGAATTACTTAAATGGAATTTATGGCCAATAAAATAATTCATTTTATTTATTTATTCATTTATTTATTTATTTATTATTTTATTTATTATATATATTTATAACTATAAATTCCCAAAATTATCAAAATTCAAGAAATTATTAAACAAACTCATAGGATGATAATTACTTGCAAAATTCATGGCCAAATTGAATTTTTACAAAATCTCATAATTTTCCCAAAACATCCTATGCTTCTCAGATGAAACCAGAATGCATGGTTTCCGAATAAATTCAATTAAAATATCCATATGGCCTCCAAAAATTATAAAAAAAATTACTGGATTATAGCCAAGACATTTTCATACAACTTTCATGAAGAACTCCGAGCCAGATTCCTTATAGATTATTTTATTCAACCTCACGAAGCTTCTAGATCTATTACCGCATCGTCCAGTGTACACATCTCCGAAATATTGAGATTTCACCTACCTATTCCCTTTCTTTTTCTCTGAAATTTGGATATGTTATGTGTCAAGATATCCTTTACAAGCTTCATAAAGAGATCTAGGTCAAATAACTAGAGTATAGTCCTCATTTTAGTCCTTTAAGTCTCGGGTGTCTCGGAATACATCACCAGAATCATCGTCTTTAAGATCTAGTCGATTTACCAAGCTATACTTGTTCTTTCCACTTCAAATTTGAGTATGTTGTAGTTTAAGATGTTCCCTACAACGTTCATGAAGAAATCGAAGTAAGATTCTCAACAAAAACCAACATGCAACCATGAATCCAGCAAAAGGTCAGTAAAAACTCTCCAGATCTGAGGTCTCCGTAAGATGAGACTTTAACCCCACAAAGCTCCATCATTTTCCACGAAATTTCAGTATGTTATAGTACAAGATGTTAGCTATAACTTTCATGAAGACATCGAAGCCAAAATCGGACTCTAAACACACATGCAAGCTCAAACAAGTTACTGACTCACACAATCCGAGCAAGAACAGTCACACGACTTAAGAACAAGCCAACCATACCTCGGTTTTTCTCACTTAAAACACCCAAAATCTAACATGCAAACAACATACAAGCATGCAAGAGAAGCTAGAGGACTCCCACTTGCCTCTAGGACGGACGAACGACGACGTACGGCGAACGGACGGCAAGCGACGGCGACTCCCTCCTTCCTCTTTCTCTCGGCCGCTCCTCCCTCTCGCACGATTTCTCTCTCTCTCTCTCTCTCACTCTCTCTTTGGGCAAGCAAATGGCTGGCCACCCTTCTCTCTCTTCCCTTCTTATACCCCTAAACTCTCATGATTAGTAATGATTGTTTTGCCTACAAATCAACCAATGCATGGCCTTCCCCTTTGCCACTTGTCATATTGGATTTTGAATTTAATTTGGGCTTCTTGGGCTTGGGCCATCCGGCCACTTCTTGGGCCTCTGTTGGGCCGGTCGACGGCTCACTTGTGGGCTTCAATGGGCTGGCTAACTTGGTCCATTAAAGTTCCACTCTTGGGCTTAAGGCCCAATCGAATTTTGACCTTCTTTTTCCCTTTTTTTTTTTTTGAATTCCTTCTATAAATATTTTTAAATTTCCATTTTCAATCTTGGCCAAAGTCTTGGGACATCTTGTCTATTTAATTTATAAATCTTATGGCCAAGCATAGATTATTAATCTATCAAATTTAAATTTTCACAATCATATGCACAAATCATCTCAATAAAAAGACTAATGACTAAAGCATAAGCCAAGGGAAATTTTATCACCTAATTAGGAACTTTAACACACCTTATGGCTTGTCATAGAATTTTGGGATGCCACAATAGGGGACGACCTGTATGGCCCCATATGTGGTTTTAATGGACCTCCAGGTACAAGGCTAGGGAATACCAGCTAGGATGCGATGGATCTAGATGTGCCCAATGAGGTAGTGTCTGATCCCGAGGTTGATCCCAACATGATCATCGATCTAGAGCCTTGGTATATAAGGAGCTAAGTTGTAGCAGGGGTGCATCACTTTTTAGAAGCCGCCCTCATAGTACTATAGGTGCTAGGTTTACCCCAAGACCCTTGGAGATAGTTGCGGCCACACTTTTGGGCTATTTTTGATGTGGCATAGCAGGTGATGCTAAAGCCTATGTGCTTCAATTTGGATGTCAATAGCTTGTATGATGTGGTGACATTATGGATGCATATACATACATACATATAAGTATATTTTCATGCTATCCTTGTTTGAATAGTTAGGTGATTTGTTTCTGCTTCCACTTGTGTATAAGTAAACGATAATACAAATGGGTCGACGACACCTCTTAAGATGTGGCAATTAAATAGCCTAAGTGACTCGAGGGATGCTACGCATTCGAAGAGGGTCAAAGCGTGACACAACGCCAAGTTAAGTGATTAATTTGGTGATGGAAGAGGAGAGCTCCTAGTAATTATAATATCATCAACAAAGATGAGAATAAATAGAATGTGGTTGATATATGCTAAATAAAAAATGAAGAGTTAGTAATGGAGGCCACAAACCTAATAGATAATATATATGAACTTAGACGAGAAAATCAAGCTCTTAGAGCTTATTTTAGCACATGTAGAGCTTTCCGAAGACGACATGCGTGGCTAGGATAGCATGAGTCAACAAATCCTTGGGGTTACTCATGTAGACTTCTTCTTTAATAGTGCCACGGAGAAATGTATTCTTGATGTCCAATTTGCATAAAGATCGGTTATGTATAATAGCTAAGGAGAGAACAAGTCGAACCGTTGTTAGTTTGATATGTGGACTGAAAGTTTCATCATAATCCAAGCCAGCTTGTTAAGTAAAGCCCTTCAACGAGTCATGCTTTGTATCTGTCAATGGAGCCATTAGCCTCGGTTTTAAGGCAATAAATCCACTTGTCGTTGACCACATTCCCCAAGTGCCATTTTGAATGAGAGCATTAAATTTATTTGCCATTATTTGTTGTTAGTTGGGTCTTTGTTTGCAAAGAAGAAAAACTTTTGGTTAACGAATGTTATTTTGTATACGAGTGACCACTGGATGGGTAGAAGTTGATGGTTGATGTTGAGAAGATAGTAATAGTGGAGCTTCTAGAGAAGAGGGTCCTCATAGAATTGTGGAAGTAGATGATAGTTGAAGTTGTAGAATTGCGGAAGTAGATGATTGTTGAAGTCATGATGAGGAGTTGCCCATGATATGTGATGGACTTAATGGAATCAATGTGTTAATGGACAACCCCTAAAGCTTTGGGGGTTTAATAGTGAAATAACCAATGCAAACAAGAGTACTTAGCAATTGTAAGAACAATTGACCATATTGTGGTTTAGCAAATTGAAACAAGTGCTCTTGGAAAATCACATGGCAAGATTCATATATTTAGCCAGTGCTATGATGTAGACAATGATAGCCATAGTGAAAAGGAGAATAGCTAATGAAGATACATTGCATTGTTCTATCATCAAGTTTATGGCGAGAATAATGGAGCAACCAAGAGTAGTGAGCACATCCAAAAACATGCAACTATAAGTAATCGAGTTTCTAACTAAACAATTTTTCCTAAGGCGACAATCCACTCAACACCATTGTAGTTATGTGGTTAATTTGAAAGACTGCAATGAGGAAAGCATCAGTCCAATGTAAACGATGAATAGAAACTTGAGTAAGTAATGTTGGCAATTTCCACAATGTGATGGTGTTTGCGTTCAACCCGACTATTTTGTTCCTATGTGGACGGGCATGAGAGACAATGCAAGATGCCATAAAGATGGAAATAAAGATCCAATTTCATATACTCACCATCTCCATCAATTTGAAGGGCTTTGATCTTACAATTGTAATATTTTTCCACTTGGGATTTAAATAGCACAAAAGTAGAGAGAGCATGAAATTTCATAGGTAAGTGGAAAAAAAAACCATGTGTATCCACTATAAGCATCAATAAAAATGATGGAATAACGAAAACCATTCACTGAAGTAACGGGAGATGATCCCCATAAATTAGAATAAAGTATTTATAAAAGAGCATTACAAGTCGTTAATGATCTAGTAAAGAGATGATAATGCGACTTGCCCAAGTGACATGATTCATAGAAACTAGATGAGGAAGAAGGAGATATCGACAGACCATGTGGGCAATTGGATGACTCAAGTGCTCAAGCCAAATAGAAGCAGAAACTCATTCACCAATGAAGCGGGATGGAGCTGATGGTGATTTATTCAACTACAAAAGGACTTTATTAGTGGTACGTGCATTATTACGATAATAAAGTTCATTCTTATTCTGGCCTTTGAGTAGGAAGTTGCCCCAGGATCAATCCTCAACATAACAAAAAGTAGAATGAAATTCAAATACCACATCGTTGTCTTTGGTAAAGTGAGAAACATATAATAGATTCTTCTTGATAGATGGAACATGATAAATAGTCTATAATTTTAAAAGAACTTGTAGGAGAATGTAAGATGTAAGAACCGATATGTAATATTTGCAAATTTGACCCATTTACAACCCGGATTTGATCAGTGCATGAATAGTGGGTCAAACGACTCACTAGTTGAAGAGGCTACATTGCTGATGGAGAGCCAATATTGGCTTTATAGCCAGGATTAAATCGCTATTAGCATTGGAGAGCTAAGTGACCTATACAACCATAAACCTAACTAATGATTTGAAAATGAGAGTAAGCCCCCATCATAAAAATTACAACCACAACCTTAGCCACATCCTCCACCATTGAAGGGAGTATTTAGGGCATTAGATGATTTGACTATAGCATTTGCAAGTGGAGAAGACTCCATTGGAGATTTAATGGTGCAGCTTTGAAGAATAACTTCTTGATTGTAAAAAGGCCAAAAAAGCCATCAAAAGATAGTGGATCAAGATGAGATGTGACTGAGGTAACAAATGCATCATACTCCAAAGCCAGGCCACCGAAGATGTTGAGAACTAATTGAAATCGGAGATTAGATGAGCAACGGTAGAAAGTTGATTTGCAATGTTCTTGATTTTTTTAATAAAGGTTTCCATGTAAGAGAGCTCTTCTTTAGAGATTGATACTAATACTACAATTGCATTATGCAAGATTGAGATTGAGGAGCATAAAGTTTGTCAAGCAAAGTCCAAACATCATGAGAAATCTCAAGATCAATAATGTGTGAGGAAATTGATTCAATAAGAGTGGAGAGGATGCAACAAAAGATGAGCTGCCATGTAGTATAATCCCGATTGTTGGTCACGGTATTATCAACAGCAATGATAGTGGGTGCTGGACAATGATATGAGCCATCCACAAATCGAAGATACCCATGAAGACGAAATAACAAAAAGAAACTATGCTCGCCATAAAAGATTATTGTTGCGATCTAGCTTGATTTGGAGAACATTGGATATATTGCTAAGAGCAAATGGTGGTTAGGAAGGGGCCAACAAGGATGGAGAGTTAGTAGTAGTGGTGGCGATAATGGTGTTGGAGGCAATAATGGTGTAGGAGGATATGGAAGAAGATATTGTAATGGAGAAGAGAAATAAGATTTAAAAAAATAATAATAATTCATTAGCTCTGATACTAGGAAAGAGTATGAACTTGAGTTTGATCGCACATACATCGGTGTGGAGATTAATATTATATTTATAATATGTACATGAGCAGGAAAATCACAATTGTTAAGATTTTACAAAAGATAAGAATCTATAATATCGGCACAGATTGTGGAAGATTTTCTATCAATGAAATTGGCACAAATTGTGGAAGATTGGCTATCAATAGGATTGAAATAGATTGTAGGAGATTTGCTCTATCATGGATACCTTTCACATCTAGGTGGCATGTTCTATGCTAATTAATCTTCTGCCAAGTCAACTTACCCTTAACGCCATTTGGTACATAATAGCCTTCATCTTGTCTTCCACCAAGCTGACAAAGTATACTCCATGGTGGCCTTTTTGAACATTTGTAGGTCAACTCAAATGGCTAAGAAATGGCTTCACTTGGAATCTTCCTAGGCAATGGGGGTCTTGATGGAATGCTTTGTCCTCAATAAGCACATCCCCGAGATAAAACATTTACATCCCTACTACTTTCAAGTTTGTATACACCAAGGTCCTGTCTCCCCCCTTAACAACCTCCTCTATGTTGGGTTGTGGTTCATACTCTCCATCAATAGGATGGCATGGGCTCTCAAGCCATAGATGACTTTTATAGTTTTGATTCATATTATATTGGTAGTTTAGGCTTATAGCCATGAATAACTATTGAGTAAATATATTTAATTTTTCTTGTAATTGATGTATGTAACATAGAGGTGCATAACTAATTATAATAAATTTTTAGCTGGACATAGCCCTAATTAGAGGATGAACTAGATAAAACATTGTGCTCAAATTTTCTTTCTCACTTTTACTTTTGGTCATGGACATATTTTACCATCAATGTGGAAACGGTATGTCCCAGTGTCAAGATTCAAAACTAACGACCGAAGCATCATATATAATCAGGGTAATCTCCAGGGTGCATCAGAAAGGTAGGGTCCCAAGCAATACTAGCTAAAATAAAGGGAGTATGGTGCAACATTTTTAACATGCTAAGATTCTCACCCAACTCTTTAGCCCACTAAACAAAATGGGAAAAGAAGGATAATGAAACCCAAAAAGCTAAAAAAAAATTGTCTAAAATAACAAGCTACAACGCAACGCCCAAAGGAAGGTTACATAAAAGACATATGACATATGCATTATCTATAATCTTTAAAGAAAACGACAAGAAAGCACTACATCTAGCTGATGAAACCGTTGATAATTCACAGACAAGTGTCACGGCCCGAAAGAATGCCGATCCAAGAAGGTTCTAAGGGACGGTTGTGACACATCTGTGGATCAAGCGACCCTTAGCTTGTATCCCCAAGACTTAGGGTTTTGTCGAGTTTTCTAGAATAATCCTAGGGGCGGGCGATACGGTAATTGTATACGCATGTAATAAATATGGGTAGTTGGTAGTTGAGGAGAAGTAATCTCCATCATTAGATTGAGGAAAGATCTACGGATATGATTTGCCTTGTATTAATATATATAGGGGTCTCCTCGCCCTCATTATACTAATTTCATTCACAAGTAAATACAATCTAAAGCTTCTCCCTCTAGAGTTTTTCTCTCTATGATCCTTGTGAATTGAGTGTGAGAAAGGCTGACTTGGGAGAAATTCCTAAGACCGCATTGGCAAGGGAACGCTAGATCAATCGACCCATGACAAGTGGTACCAGAGCAAAGTTCGTTCCAAGCACAAGCACAATGGCTGATCTACGATCTAATGAAGCGCTCGCCATGGGTGGTGACTGCGTTGATCATGGGAGGAACGCCAAGAAGGGCACCACCAAGGGAAAGAAGACCTATGGTGGTTCGAGTTCAAGGAATCCAACGGGGGATCTTGCACATCGGATGATGAAGCTAAAGTTGTTCATTAGCGATGTCCAAGGATCAGTTGATGACTTAACCTAGACCATGGACGGAGTAGACACCGGAAGGGAGGAGCTCGTTGCTGAGGTGTAAGAGCTCAAGACCGGCATGAGAGAACTTTGACACGAGTTGCTAAGACCCTAAGGGAAGAACTTGCACAACGGTATGAACCCTTGGAGGCCATGATGGCGGCCATACACGCGGAGATAATGGAGCTCAAGGGTAAGCTCGCTAAATCGGAAGCTGCACGCGTGAATGGAGTGATCATTGTGCAAAGTCCACGAGTGGACGCACCCAAGCCGAAAGAATTTCATATAATACATGGAGAGGTACTTCCAAGCCATGGGATCAACGACGACCAAACACGGGTAAACACTGCATCTATGTACTTAGCAAATAGTGCTTTGTTGTGGTGGCGTCGCTGATCAGATGATAGGTGTGGGGATCCTATCACGACTTGGGGTAGATTTGTCGAGGAGTTCCAACGAAACTACCTTCCCGCTTATGTGGAGGAGGAAGCTCATGACGAGTTGAAGTGTCTCGAGCAAAAGGGTGGTGTGTGCGACTACATCAAGCGGTTTTTCAGAGTTGCTACTCCAAATCCCTTCGATAAACAAGACTAAAGCGTACCACTAGGTCATGAGTGGTCTCAAGCTATGGACCAAGTAGGAGCTGAAGCGATTCCACGTGGGAGATCTCACGACGGTCATGACCGTAGCCAAATCACTCATAGAGTATAAGGCGCCTTCCACATCCCGGTCGGACTCTCGTTCGAGGGACAAAGCCACTAGTGGGGGAGATCGAGGGAGATACAACCGCCTGACCGAAGGTAGATCACCGGTTGATTCTCACAAGGCTCATGCGGAGTCGAGCAAAGGAGGACAAAGGAAGGTACGCTCATAGAAATGTTTATTTTGTGATGGTCTACACATGGTGCGAGATTGCCTGAATAAGGCCAAGCTGGCCGCCTTATGCAAAGAAGATGAGCCTAAGGAAGAATCGCGATTGGGTTCGCTACGACTCGTTAGCACAATCAAGTCCAAGAAGGCAAAGGAGCCTAAAGGCTTGATGTTCGCAGACTTGAGGATCGAAGAGTCCACAATGAGTGCGCTTGTGGACACGAGAGCATCCTATCTCTTTATATCGGAACAAGCCGCGAAGAGACTTAAACTACGGGTTGAGAAGGGAGCTGGGTGGCTCGAGATGGTAAACTCCAAGGAAGTCACTGCAATCGGTGTTGCGAGGGACATGGAGCTACAACCGGGGCTATGGAAGAGCAAAGAGACTCTAGAGGTATATCTCCTTGACAACTATGACTTTGTGATTGGGATAAAATTGGGAGGAGTATACTATTAGTGCCATAAGTTGTGTACGGTGCTCACTTTGGTGCCAAAAGTTTCCATCGGATCACTTAAGTGCCAAAAATTTTGAAAAACGATCATTTTAGTGCCAACGCCGATCCGGTTGGCCATAAATCTGACGTGGCAGTTTTTTTATTAATTTTTGATGTGATGTGGCTCGCCGGAGAGTACAGTCAGCATGTAACCATCAAACGACGTCATTTGGCGTTTTAAACCCCAAGTCGAAACCCTAAATCCCCAAATCAAGAGAGAGAGAGAGAGAGAGAGAGAGAGAGAGAGAAGGTCATCTTCTTCCCCGAAGAACAACACCAGCATAGAGAGAGAGAGAGAGAGAGAGAAGCCATGGTGGCGTTGTCTTCTTCCCCGAAGAACAACACCAGCAAAGAGAGAGAGAGAAGCCATGGCGGCGTCATCTTCTTCCTTGAAGAACAACACCAGTAGAGAGAGAGAGAGAGAGAGAGAGAGAAGCCATGGCGGTGTCATCTTCTTCCCCAAAGAATAACACCAACACCAGCCACTCTCTAAGCAAAGCCCAATCCACCATCTCCATCTGCGCCGTCCTTGTTTCCCTTGCACTCCTCGTTTTCTCTCTCTCTACACCTTCAACCCCCCTTCTTCCTCCTCCTCCCCCACCCTCGCCTCCTATTTTCCCATCACTTCTTGGCCGAGCGATGGTGGCCAAGCACAGTGGCCGAGTGACGGTAGCCGAGCACAATGGCCGAGCGATGGTGGCCAAGCACAGTGGCCAAGCGATGGTGGCCAAGCAAGCTAGGTCGGTGAGGATGAACAAAAAAAAAACCCTAATTTCAATCCCAAATGAGCTATGTGGCATTGTTTTTCCTAAGCCATCCACATATGATGGCAAAACGACGTCGTTTTCTTAAGTAGGACGGAAAATGACGTCGTTTAAAAGATTTATCGATTTTTTTTAAATATAAAAGCCATGTAATCATTTTGGCTGGAATTTCTCTCCGATAGCACTAAAGTGATTGTTTTTCCTCCAATTTGGCACTTAAGTAATCCAACATAAACTTTTGGCACTAAAGTGAGCGTCGTACACAACTTATGGCACTGATAATGTACTTCTCCCAAGTAAAATTCCTAGATAAGATCCATGCTATTATATTGCCTATCGCCGAGTGTATATGCGTGTTGGACAAGCATTGTCAATGCGTGATCCCAGTCCATCGTGAATCGGACCGTGATCGAAGGATAATCTCGACTATGCAACTCACCAAGGGAGCAAGGAAGGGTGAGGTGACAATCCTTGCAGCCTTGAAGGTGGAGGACAAGAAGGGTGAAAGGAGCGAAGTCCTGACGGAAGTGGCCGAAGTCCTCGACTCGTTCAAGGACGTGATGCCCCCTGAGTTGCCGAAGAAGCTACCACCTCAAAGAGAGGCGGATCATCGGATTGAGCTAATGTCTTATGCTCGACCACTTGCCATAGCGCCTTATCGCGTGGCACCCCCTGAATTGGAAGAGTTGAGGAAGCAACTGAAGGAGCTACTCGATGTAGGGTATATTCGGCCGTCAAAAGCTCTGTTCAGTGTGCCGATCTTATTCCAAATAAAGCAAGATGGGTCACTTCATATGTGCATCGACTACCAGGCGCTGAACAAGCTAACCATGAAGAACAAGTACCCGATCCCACTCATCGCGAATCTCTTCGATCTCGCTCATCGCGGATCTCTTCGATCAACTCGGTGGAGCACAATGGTTCACCAAGTTGGATCTCCGATCGAGCTACTATCAAGTTCAGATCGCTGAAAGGGACAAGCTGAAGACCACATGTGTGACGCGGTATGGATCATACGAATTCCTCGTGATGGCGTTCGGTCTAACCAATGCTCCAGCTATATTTTGTACGCTCATGAACAAGGTATTCCACCCTTTTTTAGATCAGTTTGTAGTGGTTTACCTAGATGATATTGTAGTCTATAGTCGGATTCTCGAGGAGCATGTCTGACATTTAAGGCAGGTCTTCCAAGTCTTGCACGAGAACAAGTTGTATGTTACGCGCGTGAAGTGTGTATTTGCCCAAGAGGAAGTCCCGTTCTTGAGGCACATCGTCGGGGGTGGGCGAGTGCGAATAGACAAGGCGAAGATTCAATCGATCATCAAATGGGAACCGCCAAGGAAGGTGAATGAGTTGAGGTCATTCCTTGGCCTCACCAACTATTATCGGCAATTCATTTGAAGCTACTCAAGTATTACCGTGCCACTCACGGACTTGCTGAAGAAGGAGAAGCCGTGGGAGTGGACGGATTGATGCCAAAAAGCATTCGATCAATTGAAGTGAGCAATGACCGAGGAGCCAATGTTGGTGTTGCCCAACCAACATGAAGCCTTACGAGGTAGAGAATGATGCATCGGATTTTGCTATTGGTGGCGTCCTTATGCAGGAAGGATATTCGGTGGCATATGAGTCTCGCAAGTTGAACGATACCGAGCAGCGGTATACTGTTCAAGAAAAAGAGATGACCGCGGTGGTCCACTGTCTTTAGACGTGGAGGCATTATCTCCTGGGGTCGAAGTTCGTTGTAAGGACGAACAACGTGGCCACAAGTTACTTCCAGACCTGATGAAGCTGAGTCCGAAGCTAGCTCGATGGAAAGATTTCCTTGCAGAGTTCAACTACGTGCTGGAGTATAAAATGGGGAAGGCTAACTCTATGGCAGACGCACTAAGTTGGAAGATGAAGCTGATGAGCAGCACGGTTAGTCAACCGAGTTGTCCTTGGGTCGATCGCATCAAGGAGGGGTTAAAGCATGATCCAAGAGCTTAAGCCCTCATCGAGTATGTGAAGGAAGGCAAAACCCAAAAATTCTAGTATAAGGATGAGCTCCTCTACACCAAAGGAAGGCGATTGTACGTGCCCTTCCATGGGAAGCTGAGGAATGAGATCTTGCACGAGTGCCACAACTCAAATTGGGCGGGTCATCCAGGGATTCACTGCACATTGGCCCTCATTGAAGATCAATATTACTGGCCTCAAATGCGAGACGATGTGGAAGCTTATGTGAAGACTTGTTTGTTTGCCAACTAGACAAGCTGGAGCAACGTTTGTCGCCAAGCCTATTGGAGCCACTTCTCGTTCCAACTCATCCATGGGAAAGTGTTTCCATGGACTTCATGGTCAACCTACCAAAGTCCGAAGGGTGTTGGACCCTCATGGTCATGGTGGATAGGTTTTCCAAGTACGCGACTTTTGTGCCTACGACAAAGGATTGTCTGGCCAAAGAGGCAACTAAGCTGTTCGTGAGGCGTGTGGTCAAGTATTGGGGCTTCCTGCAAACGATCATAAACGATTGTGATCCTTGCTTCACGAGGCGTTTCTGGTCCAAGATGTTCAAGTTGCTAAGGTCGGAGCTAAATATGTCCACGAGTTTGTATCCCCAAACCGACGATCAGATGGAGTGGGTCAATGCACTCTTGGAGATTTATCTTCGACATTATGTGAGCACAACGCAAGTGAACTGGGCGAAGTTGATCAATGTAGCCCAGTTCTCCTACAACTTGCAGCGGAGTGAGTCAACCAGTCAAATCGCAACCGGGCACCAACCAAATACGCCAAGCGCAATTGCTTCAAGTTATCGGGGGAGTAGTCTGCCCGCATACAAGTTCACCAAGGATTGGCAAGAACAGTCCAACTTGGCACAAGCATGTCTACATGAGGCCTCCAAGCGCATGAAGAAGTAGGTTGACAAGAAGCGAGGACACGTGGAGTTCCAAGTCAGAGACCAAGTGTTGGCCAAACTACACGCGGTTCTCCGATACAAGGACATGCACGAGGGGTTGATCCGTCGCTACGAGAGGTCATTTCGTGTGCTGCAACAAGTCGGAAAGGTCGCATACAAGTTAGAGTTACCACCAAAACTCAAGATACATCATGTTTTCCATGTGAGTATGCTTAAGCCTTTCCAGGTTGATGAGGAAGATTATAATCGAGGGAAGTCGCAACGAACCTTGGGGCAAAAACCCTGTATGATCGAGAAATCGAGAGCATTATGGCAGATCGAGTCATATGGAAGCAGTATTGCACGCCGAAGCGAGAATACTTGGTTCGATGGAAGGAACTTTCAAAAAGCGAAGCAAGTTGGGAGCAAGCGGAAGGCCTTTGGCAGTTTAAGAAGGAGATTGACACTTTCCATGTCGAAGACGCGACGAGGGCATCGCTTGATTAGGTGGGGGCAATGTCATGGCCCGAAAGAATGCCAATCCAATAGGGTTCTAAGGGACGGCCGTGACACATCTATGGATCAAGCAACCCTCAACTTGTATCCCCGAGACTTAGGGTTTTCTCGAGTCTTCTAGAATAATCCTAGGGGCGGGCGATATGGTAATTGTATACGCGTGTAATAAATGCAGATAGTTGGTAGTTGGGAAGATGTAATCTCAATTGTTAAATCGAGGAGAGATCTACAGATACAGTTTGCCTTGTATTAGTATATATAGGGGTCTGCTCCCCCTTATTGTACTCATCTCATTCACAAGTAAATACAATCCAGAGTTTCTCTCTCTAGAGTTTCTCTCTCTATGATCCTTGTGAGTTGAGTGAGAGAAAGGCTGACTTAGGAGAAATTCCTAAGGTTGCACGGGTAAGGGAACGTTAGATCAATCGGCTCGTGACACAAGCCTCTCTGACCTCGTCCACAATAGCCCTGAGGTTCATGTTCGAAGACCCACCTTCCTTCACAGCCTCCCTTACCAAATCCCATAATTTTCGAGCGTTCCTTCTCATCTCGCCTCCCTCCTCTCCATCTCCCACCATCACCAACTTCAAGCATATCCTTATCTCACCAACCTCCACCAGGCTGCCTTGCTTGTTTGGTGTCGCCTTCACTCCAGTCTTGTTGACACCTAAATTTTAATTAGATTTTTAGGCCTTAATCACTCTTTTAATCCTTATTTTCCTTTTTTTCAGAAAATAAATAATAAATAACAAAAAAAAATAACAAAAAGTGACAATAGGCCGCTAGGGGTTCGACCTTTGTGCCCAACCCCTTTTATTTCCTTCCCCCCCCACGCAGCCCGTGCCCAACCCTTTTTCCCAGATCCGGCACAACATCTTTCTTCCTTCTTATTCCTTCTTCTTCCTCCTTGCTCCTTCCTTCTCCACCTCTGCAAGCCACACACAACAACGATGACGCGCTTTAGGACAACCTACAGCAAAGAGGGGAATAATGGATTGGTAGCGAACGAGAAGTGCAAGTGGGGCGGCCGAGGAGACGCCAAATCAGCTGCACCCAGGGTCGATCGGCGTGCGAGGGCCAGCAACCGAACCTCCGTTGACCGACCTCCTCCTCGCCTATAAATAAGAGAGTGCAACCTCCATCAAACACACACAGAAAACGCAAGCTCAGAAACCTTCCCCCAAGAGATTTCAAGGGAAGATTAAAGAGTGAGCAAGAGAGAAATTGAGTCGTGAGCTCAGCTAACCTCCCACTAAGAGACTTCGAGGGAGGCTGACGACAAGTGAGCTCGAGAGGGAGGAACTCTGGGCAAGCGGGTTCTGGATCCGCGAGGTAGGGATTGAGCGAGAGAAGAATCGGAGGATGGAGGTTTAAATCTGGGAAGCTGAAAGCTCACTGTCACCAATGTCACAACCACTGCTCCATTGCTACCATTCCCCACCCCGATATCGTAGCTGTGAGCGATCCACCGACACCACACCAAATCTAGAAGCTGAGGGGACGCCATCGTTGCCCCGTCGTCGTCACCTGTAGCTGTGGCATCCAAGAATTTCAACGACCCTCGAATATGTGACAGTCATGACCAATCGACGAAAGTATCGTCGAACTGTAGCATTGATATCATTTACGGGCGTTGATTCATATTTGTTTATTTATTGGATTGATATGATATGTTTAGCAATGGACCGATCAATCGTGCAACAAGAGAAAATCTTTGGACTTTGTTCGATTGATATTATTTTTTTTTAAGAACCAAAGGGATGGAATTCTGCCATGCATGAGGAACACACATGCTGAATTTAAGGACAACATATTGAGGAGTTGGACTGAGCATGAAGATCATGAACGTCTTTTCTTGGTGTGATTCAACAAGTACGGAAATGAAATTTTGCCACCATGTCGCTTGATCGAAATGCCTTCTCTACGCAAGAACTTCGGTTATATCCTTATGTATGAAGCAAATTGACTATGAGGATATCAAATTGATTTCTATGAAAACCAAATTCTTAATAATTTTACATAAATTATGGGCTTATTTTTTAAGATTATGAGCCATTTAATTTGGACTTTTCAACCACAATTTTCAGGCCCAAACAGCCCACCAAGCCCCTAAAGTGTCAACCAAAAAAAAAAAAACAGGGGGGGAACCAGACAAGGGAGACATGCCACTGTCCACCTGTCTCTCTCCCTTGAAGCCAATGGAGGAACCTACATGCAAATTCATTAAACAATTAACCAGAGAAATCAATAGAATTTGAAACTAAGGAGAGAGAGAGAGAGAAACTGAGAGTGAGCAGAGGGTGAGCGATCGAAATAGAGAGAGAGTTCGAGTGAGCAGCGAGCGGTCCGAGCGAGTGAGGGCAGAGAAGGAAGACCACCCTCTGTTTGTGCCTGTGATCGAGCTGCCGCCGTCATCATCGCTGGTCTCCGTTGCCGTTGAGCCAAGCCGCGACCCCCCGAGCCCCTGTTTTTGCTTGTAACCGAGTATAAGAGCTTGAGGCAAGTGAAAGTTCATTAATCTATGTTTTGCATGCTATAATTATCTACTGAAGTGCTAGTAGATGTGAGAAAATGCAGAATTTGGAGCTGCGTGTTGATTTTAGATGAATGAGATGAAGCTGGACTAAGAAACTAAGTAGAAACAGAGCATGCTTTGGTGGATTTCGGTTTTTGAATTGAAATAAGAACTCAAGGATCTAGCTATGGTGAATTTTTGGGAAGTGAAGAGGCTGTATTGTGGTTTAATGCACTTGTAAACACTTGGCTGTGGTCGTTGGATGCTGAGATTCAAAGAATTAGGAGTAGTTCTCTTTAGGATAGCAGACTGTTTTTGCAGAAGACAATATGACCTTCGGTGATTCCATGAATTTTTTGTAATTATCTAGCTGGAATTAGACTTCGAACCCTCAATGAAAATTGTAGGGAATATCTTTAGGAATAACATATCAAAAATTTAGAATACATGAACAAGGTTTGTTCAATGAAACGATTTTTCTATGAAAATGCTAAATCTGGAAGTCATTACAGAACGTTAGCAAGGAATACAACAATTACTGCTCTTGATACATAAGGAATTTGACTTGGTGTTTTTAATGAAACTTTTTCCTTTAGGTCTTATTGATAACATGTCAAAATTTCATAATTTTATGAGTTCATTTAGGGATTATTCCGAAATTTTTACCAGAACTGTACATTGTAATGATCAAGTTGTTTTGTTTCAAATTTGCACCAATTGTCCCAAAGATGAATATATCTTGAATTGTTATGTGACATGATGATAATGGTATCGGCATATTATGCAATATTGAGATTTGATGAAGGATTCTTGGGACATCTTGTCATTGCATTTGAAAGTGTTTTTAGAAATTAAGATGTTAATTGTTGCCGTCAGACCCTCGAGTCAACGATGCCCTGGGAGTCGGGATGCCCAAAGGATTGAATGAGTCGATGCCTTGTGGATGCCCAGTGGCTCTAAGTGGCTGAATGCCGGAGGTTTTTCCTCGGGAGTTTTGGGATGCCCGGTTGTATACAAGTTGGTACATAAATCTGGAGGGCCAGGGTAACCATTCTCATGGTGAGCCTCAGAGGTATTCCTCGTGATGCCAAGTGGGGTAAGAGATGCCTGGAGGTGTGGTACACTTCAAATGCCCGGTGGTCCTAAATGGCTGAATGCCGGAGGCTTTTACGATGCTAGGGTGGATGCGAAATCCCAGAAGGATGCAAACATTGGTCCTCTTGGGGGATAAAACCGTTTGAATGATTAAAACTAATGATTATATCAAGTGTGAGTGTGGTCTGGTTATGGGACTAAATTGTATGTATGGAATGGGATGTGTCATTACAATTTGGCCCTATGATCAGGACTTGTGTCATTGGACATGATGCATCTTAATCCTTTGAAATTGCATTTGCCATTGCATTAAAGAATTTCCTGATTTTGATGCATACTTATTCCTAGATTACTTGTTTTTGTATATCTTGCATGAATCTAGATATTGATGGTACCGCGTGATATAGCTTAATGAATCTTTTACTACTGAGTGGTTATACTCACTCCATTTGGGGACTAACATTTCAGACTAGATAAGATACATCTACTGTCACCACCACCAGCAAATGGACCGAATGGTTTGATATGACCGCGAGGAGGAGGACAGCAAAGGAATGAACTTTTGAATACTGACACTGCTCGATGGACTTTAAGTATACAACTGTTGGAAAAGATGTCGGTCATCCTTTGAAGTATAGCCGAGTATAGAAAACTTTGGCATTTTGGTGTATCGACTAAAGATGTCCATCTAGTTTTATGTAAATAAAAGTGTTCGGTTTATTACCTATAAATGTGTTTAGTTTTGTGTGCATCGTTTTAATTTGTGAAAGGGAAGTTGATGGATGTGCTTCTGCTATGTAAACTACACAGGGACCGATCTATATGATAAAAACCCCCAGGACTTATGGACCTATTATAATTTTATGGTATCAGAGTGATATATTATTAGGTCAAGTGAAAGGTAAACGAACTGTGGTGACCCTATGGATCAAGGGCCGTTCAAAGGGGTGCCACAACAGCCCTCTGTCATTGCCACAGTTCGCCGCCTTGTTGCGCAGTTGCTATAAATAGGTAACAGTAGCCGCTACCGCCACTAGTCACGTCGTCACCATCACGTCCCCCCTTCTCGTCTAAAAACCTAGCCATTGTCGTCACCGTCTGCTTCAACACCAAGTCCGCCGTGGTTGCCATCTGCCCTCACCCGCTCCCCACGGATGACACTACTCTACCCCCACAATGACCCAGGCCCTCACCAACCATGGCCAAACTTCACGCCATCACGATGGCGTCCGCTGGTCCTTAACGCAAGTCCTGGTTGCCACTATTGTATCGTGATGCCGTCCCTATAAGCAGTTTGTAGCCGCCATCGTCGCCGTCGTCACTGTCAAGCCCTCTGTTGCCACCGTCATCGCCGTCTGCCCAATGACGCCTCAATCTCCTTTACCAGCACTGTGAAGGAGCATGGGGGAGAGGAGGCCGAAAATTGGGTCGATTCACGGGTCTGTTCGACCCAGTTTCTTTGTTTTTATATAAGGTTTTTAAAAAAAAAAAAAAAACGAGTTTGGGCCAGTTTTGTGCAAGCTGGCCTCACGTGTGGGTCGTCATTAAAAGAGAAAGGGGATGCTGGGCCTAGCCCACGCCTCAAGCCCATCCACGAACTCGGCGACTTGGGTTGGACCCAACCCAAGGATCTGACTGTTCATTTTTATATTATTATAATATAAATAATATTTTAAATAAAATCAAAAAATCAAAAAATATTTCATATTTTTCCAAAAAAAGCCAAAAAAATCAGAAAAAGCCAAAAAAGATCAAAGATCAAAAAATGCTTTTTATGTCCAAAAAATGAGAAAAATACCCAAAAATGTTTTTCCTCCATAAGTGCATGGAAAATCCCTCAAAAATCAAAAAAGTCTTAGGGTTTAAATAAGATTAGGTACTGAAAGGACATTAGTGATTAACTAGTGTAATCAAGTCCACGATCCTCATTTCTCTGGTTGCACATGAGTGAGTATTTCTCCCGATACTTCGCTTGGGTTTCTAATCGACCCACCCCAAACCAATTAGTGGCAACTCCGTTTTAAGATTAACTTGCAGGCTAAAAAATTGGACTATTAAGTCGTGAATTGGTAGACTTGAGAGAGTACGGGCAAAGTCAAATAGACTTAGTCGAACATTAGCCTCCGCAGGCACCCGCCCTAATCGAACGCCAAAAAAAAGAGGTCACGACAACTTGACGACTCCGCTGGGGAGGTTTGAGGACTTAGGCCGTTTTATCTTGTTTAAGCACTTTATTGACTTGTTTTTGTCTTCTTCTTCTTCTTTTTTTATGCAGGGTCGGTAGCTAAGAGGTTTATTTTAATTTCAGAATATTTTGCGATTATAAACGATTGTGCATGCTTTACTGTTTTAGCACTACACATGGCACACACAACCCGGCTGCCAGACCTAGGCCGCCATAAGATATTTATGATGGTATTAAGAAAGATACGGCCTCGAACGCAAGACTGTGATGTAGAGATTACCTTTCTTTTCCCCGAATTTCTTTAGCCAAGGTTAAGGGGGTATGCTGCCAACGCGAGACTGTGAAAGGCGGACGCCCTTTTAATTTCAACAAACCTTCTTGTTAGAAATCAAGCCGCACATCCCATGCGCATGTCTTTGTGCTTACCATTTTTCTTATAAAAAGCAAAGGAATTTCTTTTCTTTTACTTAGTCTTTTTTATTGGCCTATGGCAATTTAGGGTAGGTTTTTCGAGTCCTAGTTTATATGTGATGAGAGAAGACGATATCCAGTTTATTCCCGCTCCCAAAGTAGAGCTCTTCAGATGGTGGGATCAATTGGATTAGTATGCCCAAGAGCGTGTGAAAGCCAAAGTCGGATATCTTCTATTGTTGATCCAAATCCCTGTTCATTCCGAAGTCATACAGGCCATGGCACATTTCTAGTGCCCGAAGACGACTACTTTTATGTTTGGTGGATTCGAGCTAACCCCAACTTTGGAAGAATACAACATCATCATTGGAATGCCTCTCGAAAATAAGTTTGTTAGGCCATCAACAGGCATTATCCCGTTGCATGGGTTAGCGTGACTTTTAAGAACTGAAGTCCATGTTATGAGGCAAATTTTTTAAAACAACCATAATACCTGTCCACTAGCATTTTTGATTATCTGTTTTGAAAATCAACCCATGACCCAAAAAAGTGAGATTTTCCTCCTGGCCTTTTTCAGGTTCATCATTTTCCCCCATCAAGAAAACACCATAAGTCCCGAGATGGCATGGATAGTTGATCAGATCTCAAGGGGACAAAATTATGTCAACATGATTTTAACCGAAACATTCTTGTCCCTTAATCCTTTTAAAGAAAATATGGAAAAAAATCATGTGGGTCTCCTTGGAAATTTTACAGGTCTGGTTCTTTTCTCACCTAAGCGAATTTCGATGCTTCATACAATTGTCTGAAACGAATGATTTCAAAAATCCATTATAGAAATTGATGGTTCTAGGACCATACATTCCCAATCAAAGCTATTTAAATTGGATAAACTTCCTAAGAGACCCGGCTCCTAAGGCATTCCAATGGTGTTCTGGTTGGTTCCATGAAAAAAGAGCTCACTTCTCTTACAAACGCCACCATCCAATTCCGTTGCTCGGCCTCACCGGTGCCATTTCCTATTTCCTATATTAGGTGGCACGACAGTATGGAGCCCTTCAGAAGATTCCATTGCCTTTTAAGAGAAAGGCCCTTTCACTCATTTTCACCCATCAAAGTCGTGAATGCGCATTTGAGATTGACATTATCGAGGAAACATGGAGTAGGTGCCATCGCAAAAGAATCGTGGTACCTGAAGGGCTTGAGGGACAGGAAACAGCCCACCACGCCTTTGAGTCCTACATCCACAACCATCGTGTCCCGACAAAACTAAAGCCATCGGTCCCTCACCTAATCAACAAGATTAGCTAGCACGAGCAAGCAGAGCTTATGCAAAGGGATTTGGGAATAGTCTGGATACATGTTTCGGAGCCAATCTAAGGAAGTAGCCATCCTCACAAGAGCAAGGCTCCCCGTCGCATATAAAATAGCAATCATGTGCCCTCTCGTGATAATATCATGAAAATTTTGTCCCATTGTTTAGGGACTTTTGTTTAATATCTAGTATTTCCTTCTGTCATTTCAATTTCAAGTTTTAGATGTCAGAAGTCGACGATTTATAAAATCCTCTTTTGATAAATAAAAAATAGTTAGACCATTGCCATGGGTCAATCTTTGTTTACTTTCGTGCTCATTCATTATTTTCGCGATGCTAGGTAATTATGAATCACCGGCCACCAGTCACTCGTGAATGGCCTCACACGATAGGGCCCAATCAAAATGATGTACAAAATCGCCTCGCTAACATTGAAGACGGCGTAGGACAAATGTCCATTACCCTTCGACAACTCTTGAGGCAAATGGAATCCACTCAAGCAAATTCCAACTACATAGCTACTTTAGGCACACTCACGATAGCTTGAAAAGATCATGGAAAAGCTAAGCCAGCTGCAAGGGCAGGATCCCCTAGACTTGTTTGATTATGCCGGCATTAAGATCCCTAAAGAACTCAAAGTACCTAAATGCGAAAAGTATACTAATACCTCCCGCCCAGAGGCTTACTTGCAGGCCTACTTGGTCCGAAAGATGATTCAATCTTACCAATCAAACCTGACTGACCCCGCCTTATGATGTTACATTGTCAGGGGGATTAGTCTCCTTAAGACTTGGGGGGAACTAACTCATGCTTTCCGTCAATAGTATAATGTTGACATCAGCCTAGACATTGCCCTACCCTACGAAGAATCGATGGTCACAGAGCACACAAAATCGATAGTTGCATAGATAGGAGAAGAAGATGTCAATAAAGCCTTGCACGATAAATGAACGATCGAATAGTATCCTATTACTAAGAAACTTCCCACTAGGAAAGGTAAGGAGCCCGCAAACGAAGTCAACACTACTCAGAGCCAAAGCATGATGGGACGACTTCTCAAGCTTACCGCAAGAACTAGGGTCTAAAGAATGTCGACCCCCATCAACCTAGGGAGCGAAGCTCCACCATCTCCCACTCCCCTTGACAAAGTTCGGCTAGCGAAACGAAGAGCTTTACTCAAAAGATCTGGACCAGGAGTCAAGAAAAGAAAGCCTAAGCAGCTCGAGTCAATGCCCGCCACTGAACGTAGGCAAAACTTAACAACCAATGAGCTGCCATGCCAAGACTTCGAGCATCCCTTAAGGTACAATCCTGAAGGCTCCTAGTCCCTAGGGTACAATCCCAAGAACTACCAGTATTATACAAATGAAATCAGCCGTTCACCGTATGACTACCTCTCGTCCACACATAGGATCCCAGGTCTATTAAAAGAAGGAACTTTTGTCCATCATGACTTGTCTCCAAATCAACCGCTAAGCTTGTCACCTAACCGTGAGGATGACATAAATGCCTCATCCTCGTTTGGTGATTTTGACCCGGAAGAAAGCAATGAGATGATCTCGGGAGAGTCTAGCTTTCCCGAAGCAACAAAGTTCACCGCCACAGTGAATATGAAATGGGAAAACTAGTGGCCCAACCAAGACACACTAGGCCTGTCTTGCCTTCACAGGATCATGGCCCCCAAAGAAATGTGGATATCTAATCTCCACAAGTATAATAGCACAACTTGCCCCATGACCCACTTGCAGTATCTCCACGCAAAAATGAGTTAGCACTACAGCTCGATGTCATTCACAACTCGGGCCTTTCAAGAAAGTCTTATAGGATTCACATTACAATGGTTTGTCACGACCAATATTAACCTCATAAGGGATTGGAATGAGCTATCTTCCACGTTCCGGCATCAATACCAAAACCATATTGGAACTTAACTATCTTGCAAGAACTTGGTTCACTTCAAAAGAAGACCAATGGAGGATTTCTGAGCATATGCAAGGAGGTGGAAGGCTTTTATGATGAAAACCTACCCTCAACTGGCCGAAGAAGAAATAATAAAGCTATTCGTAGGAGCTTTACCTCGCAAGCATCGTTGTTGGTTGCATGAGTTGCACTTTCGTAACTTCAATGAAGTGGTCCTCTCATGCAAATACTTCGAGTCTACTGGAGGTGAAGAACTCAAAGGCGCTTAATTTCAGAGCCAACACTATCCAAGTGCTCCTTTTCATAGGAGTTTTTCATGGGTTTTGCTTATTTTTATAATTTCATATTTCTTATCATGTCTAGTATGCTACTGTTGCATTTTCCATTCCAATAATATAATGTACAGTTCCAATATTTTGTTTTGAAAGCATGAGGCGATATCCCAAACCAGCCCAGTGATGCTATCCAACCATGAAAAGAAAATATCAACCATAGAGAATACTGAGGGCTGGGCTTCCTCATGCTTTCTCCACCCTAAAGATATATACTTTTGAAAACATAAAATATTTCACTACCAAAAGCTTTTGTCAAAACAAAATGTTAAATTTAATCATGTTTGTCTTTCTGATTCACTCACTTCCTGTTTCAGAATATCATCCACATCCCCTTTGACTTAGTGTGACAGGGAGCATTTGAAACAGGCGCATCATATGAACTAGCCAAATTCAAAAACACCCTTCTAAGAAAGTAGGGGCAAATAGAAAGGATCATCCAGCTTAAAAAAAAAAAAAAAGTAAGTCTTATTCCCTGAACATAATTTTGAAAATAACGTCATCTCTCTTCTATTTACAGGAGACAAAAGATATGACGTAATAGGCATAGACATACGGTTAAATTCAACGCATGCACACCACGGTAGCTCAAGGCAAGATAGCCTCCTCCATGCTGCCTTTAGCCTTCACACTTTCTTCAACGAGCCAAGAAGCATAAGGAAGAAATTTCTTCAATCCCTTTGAATTGGCTACTATCAATAGTAAAAAATCCAAACAATCGAAGCGGGTCTCTAGCCCCCTATTTGTGATGATGACGTTAGGGCTTAGAAATCTCACTTCTTGTTCCACAAACATATTCTCCCAAGAAATAATTTGTGACATCCTAAAATTCGAGCCATATGAAGGATGAGTAAAGGTGAATTTCATCAATGCATTATTGGTTGATCTCACTCGGAACTAATCACTCCTGATATACTAACCTTGAGGGGAAAGGCTAATGAGGACAAAACTCGTACGACTAAAGGACTCGACCTGGGAAAACGACTTGACCATGAGACTTGCATGAGGATGATCCTATAGATAGGCAGGCTGATTCTAAGGACGACTAGAAGTCGATTTGCGAATAGAAAATAAAGGAACGATGGGTGATTCCGTTTACTATTATCGAACCCGCGAACGACCCTATGTCGATCCTCAATAATCGCGTACTTTGAAATAAGAATCTATCCTTCGTAATTTCATGTAGTCAAGGACGTCCATGCGTCGAGATGTCATGAACGTGGTTTGGCATGAGTCGGTTACACGTGAATCCTCGGAGCTGCCCGTCAGTCTGAGTTGTAACCGAAATGGCATTTTGCGAAATTGACATGGCAAGAGAACTTAGGATTGGTCTTCAAATTGTCGGGAATGTCCGAGACGGATTTGGATGAAGCTACATCAAACAGTTGACAGAGTCAGTTAAGCCAAGCAATTGGAAAAGGGCTTTTCAAACCGAGGAAGCAAGCTCGTGAGGATGTGGGCCGGGCCAAGCCAGTGTGGGCCTTAGGCCCAAGTTGGGACAGCCACCAAATGGGCCTAAGTCAAGCAAATGAGCCCATTGGGCCAAATCAATTATTCATCTTTCAAGCCCATGATCCAAACTTAAGCCCATTTCAAGCCCAACCAATTCCCAAGCCCACTCATATTCATGGCCAAGCCCATTTCTTAGGCCCACCCATCATTGTCAGCCCAAGGACAGAATGGTAATTGTGCAAGGTGAAATGACTAGATTGCCCTTAAAAGCTTGTGGATAAAGGCAAAGGAAGAGAGAGAAGGTGAAGGGACTTGTATGGGGACTTGAAGCAAGCCTTCAATGGCTTTGATGAGGCCTTGACATCTCTCATATCACTCTCTCTCTCCCCTCCTTTGTCCCCAATTCGACAGAGCTCTCTCTCCCTCATTTTCCTCTTCCTCTAGTTTCTGCTCTAGCCGACCCTTCAGTGAAGAATCGAGTCAAAAGTGGTCTTCCCGGATGAATCAGCCAATGATCAACCTGTCACCGTGACTGGGAGAGACAGAACGTTCCAACGAGCCCAATTTCGTCCTGAATGGAGCCTCCAGCAGGCCTGAGCGCTGCCGTGAAGGAACCGATCGCCGGTCCATCGGTCCGCCTGCAGCCTGCACTATTTTGCATTTTCGGCCATTTTTCTCCCATTCCAGTCCTTCCTCCACCTATCCCAACCTTCAGCAAGACCCCCAAGACCCCCTTAGAGCCTTCGGTTGCCGGCCAACCCCCTCCCAGAGCTCCAGCCAAGCCATTCAACTTGTTTTCTACTCCAGCAGGGCTGTTTTTCAAAAGTTTCAGTGGGCGTCCAAGCTGTCGTTACTATGTTGAGCTTGGGACCACCTTGGATCATTGTTATTGAGGTCCCGGAGCGTCGCCTCTATTGTTGCCGCCGCGTTGGTGTCTCTGACTCTATTAACGGGTGAGTTTAGCTCCTAATTCTTCGATTAGTGCCTAAACTTGCTTAGAGTTAGTTTAATTAGATTTAATTCTAGTTTAGATGATTTAATTAAGTTGTATTAGCCCTAAGATAGGTGGTTAGATTAATGGCTAAGATTAGTTTAGCTTAATCTTACTTTATTTGCTTAATGTGATTTATGTGGTTAATTAAGCATGTTTAGCTTTAATTGATTGATTGTTTGCTTTAATTAATGTTTTAGTTAATTTACGAATTTAATTTATTAATTATTTAATTCTAGAAATTTACTGTTCACGCAAATTGTTCCCAAGGTACTACTGTTCACAAGCACTGTTTACCCGAGAGTGAAAAATTACCTAATTTCACGTGTGTTGATTTTATGAAGTGAATGGATGTGTAAATGCATGGGCATCCGCATGAATTGATTGTTGAATGGTGTAATTGTGTGACGATTGTGAAATATAGGTATTTTAAGTGGAAAATACAGGGCGTTGGTTTACAACGCCGATGCCAAAAATATGTTTATGGATTATTGGAATTAGTGGGATTTTCAAAAGTGAAAATATTATATTTTGGCTAAAGCCAACCATGTAACCACACATGGCTATTTTTATCAAAGATGATAAAAATTGGTGAATTGATTGAATGGTCAGGATATTATACTATATCATCCTATGGGCTCTGATATGTCAGCTTAGCGAGAGTAGTATACTGGTGTACTATATCAACCTACGGGCTCTACTATGTCAGCTTAGTGCGAGCAATACACTTTATCAACTTAGAGTGAGCACCAGGGGTATACTATATTAGCCGATGGGCGATATGTCAGCTTAGTGAGAGCAATATACCGGTATATTATATTAGCCTACAGGCGATATATCAGCTTAACAAGAGCAGTATACCTTAACATTATCAACTTAGCACAAGCTATACTATCTATTTATCAGCTTAGAGTGAGTAGTCTTAACGTGATCGGACTTTATAAATAGTATTGATTGGATTGACCAAGTGATGGTCTTGATAACATGGAATTGACTAAGTCGATTGATTGATGACTCGATCTGAATTGATGCATTCATGTGTGAAATTGTTACATGCATTAATTATATGCATGAGTCAATCACATTGTTTATGGCACACACACATGAATCGATAACGTGTAGAGTATGGCAATAGCCAAGTGAGATCGCTTGTGACGCGACTCATATGTAATTGATGAACTGCATCATCTAATGGCCATGTGCATTGCGTGTATTGTGCTGAGTTATAATGTGTAGGGTATGGCATACCAGGTAAGGTTGTATGCGAATCAACTGTTGGTTGTTGCTTGTGGTGGGGTAGTTCTGAATAGATACCCTGAGTTGAGTTGGTGTACTAACTGGGGCTTAGTGGGGTAACTCACTAAGATTTATATCTCATTGGTTATTGAATAACTATTTTCAGGTCCGTAGTGTGAAGAACCCAGAGCTTGAAGCAGAAGGGTCAGGAGCATAGGTGACTCAATGGATCTTTATGAGATAGACCTTTTGTATAAGCTTGAGGTGTTTATGAATGTGTATTTTGATTTGGAAATTATTGTCCTACTTTTCTATCCCATGTTTGTTGAGGTTAGGGGATTAGTAATTCGCTTCTGCATGTGCAATAAAAATGAAGGGCCGGTGACGAGTCTTAGGAACGTCGCAAAATTCTATCGACCACTGAGGGATGTGCACGCGCTCAAGATTCAAGGCGTGACATAATTGCCATCAAAAGACTAGAGATTTTGATCATCCATCTCAAGTTCCATGGAAGCTTGAGATACATGACTTTGCCCAATGCTACTATAGTCAAAGACAAAAGAAAAATTCCACAGAAGGAGGCGTTAAAGATGAATCAACAACCATCAATCATGCATATAGGGCCACAAATGAGGAAGGCCAATCGAAAGAAATGTCAAACTATGTCAAGACGAAAAGACTGCCATCGACATTCAAATATCCCTAGGAGTCAACAAATACAAACTCTGAGGAAGGGTAATTTGGTATCATTTCCAATACTCCCTCTCTCTGAACTTGCTTTTGACATATTTTTCCTATTGACAAGAAGCATTGGGATTCAAGAACCAAGCTTAATGGTTAATTTGGGCAAATCAAGAGACCCATATCGATTTACCTAACTTGCATGAAAGGACATGTCATCCAGAAGTCGGTTCGGTTAAATGAAAAAGAAACGCCCTACAGACACCACCGACACCTTAGCCTAGTGGTATGGGGGATGAAGTGGTCCAGACACGACCAGGGTCGATCCTCGGGAGCAGTAACTAGTTGCCATATGTAAAAATTAATAATAATAAAAAGTTTGCTTCTCCTGCAATTGCAAAAGCGGGAGAATATTTGACCTAATGAAGTAAGAGACGTAGGACTTCGTGTCCCACTCGCACTTCAAGTCCATCCAATCATCTGCAAACTAGTGAAGGGTAATGTTGTATCACTCCCAATTGTTTAACTCCTGAGAGAGTTCGTGATTGATACATTCTTTCCTATCTTTTGTAGGATCACCTACCTGTCAAAAACAAAGATAACAAATCAATGAAAGGCATGACAAACTCTCCTAAGCGAAATGGCATCCTGAGTAATCACTAAAGCAAATGACAAAAATCTTTCAAGCCTCAAATCACGTGCAATCTTGGCCCTACTGATTAATCTATCATCTTCTTTTCTGTAGGGGCAAAAGCAGAAAGGCCCGTCAAATCAATGATTAGATCCCCAACCCCAGCTGATCCTTCTTGTGTCATTTCCATATTTAATAGGAACAATCCATCGACACCCATTTGTGAATAACCCTTTCGATGTTCAAAATTTAACAACACTATTTTGTTGACCCTTAAAGCTATTAATAGGGTTTTTTTGAGTCAAAACCATTCACTTGTTTTGAGAGTTCAAACTCCATCATATTTAAAATGTTGCATGTCGTTTCCAAATGAATTTTGCATGACGATTTTTGTCTGTCTAAGTCAATGATTCCACTAAGGATTATCAAATTAGACAGCTAAATGAAGAATACAAGATTGATTAAGCATGTTGAATGAGGCGCATCAGAATGAAAGGCAAGCCATATCCTACGCATAGTCCCCCATCTATACACTTGTGAGATGAGTGCAAAAGACTTCATAACCGCAGGGTAAAGAGTTTTCTTGCAAATGGTATAATAACTAAAACAGTGAGAGGCATTTCATTGCTCACCCCTTTTGAGCCTTATACACTGGTGAAGTTTTTGTCATACCCCTCATTAAGAACCACCCCACACTAGGGAAAATCGAAGGTGAAGCAGCATCACAAGGTGAGAAAAGAGACAGAAATTTTCTTGCTCGCACTCGCATCAATCTTCGAATGTCTTTATTGCATATGAACACTCACATTAATTTAAGTGCCCTAGAATGACGAAGAGCAATTCTTTCTCTACGCACTTGTATTCATTGTACAGCCCAAGTGAGTCTGTAATTTTACCCTCACATTGAAGCAAAATAGAGATTACCGCCATTCAAGCAGCATAATCAAGAGCACCGGAAAAATATGAAGACTCAACAGTCTAACAACAATGTTTTCCTGAACTTGCCTAAATCAATTTCTCAAGCAACAAGAATGAAAAAAACTAAGGGCATGAAAAAGTAATGTACCTGGTAAAAGCAAGGTCAACGCCAATAAATGAAGAACTGGAATAAAAAATAGAAGCATGAAAAAGTAGTGTGCTTGGTAAAAGCAAGGCTAATGCCCCCCAGTCAAAAATACAGCCAAGAAAAAGTTGTTGTTGTGGTCCATAGAACCTCCATTTGACAGTGAGAAAAAAGGCCAGTAACAAATGCTGAGACAGTCACCAACTCTCACCCTCTTACATGTGAGCCAAGTCTACATTACATTCCCATTGTAAAAGTCTCCTCAAACTAGAGCACTTCAATTAACGTAGGATTTCATATGTACTTAAGCATCGCTCGAAGAAGTATGAGCAAGATTACTCTATCTCTTTTCGCATGGTTCTTGACTTATAAACCCGGAGATGATCGTGCAACACTTCATCCATTGGCTTCAACCTTGATGGTCCCATTTGATAAGCCGTTGACCAAGCCTATATTACAGTTTCGACAAAGACCTCTCAGATTGGTAAAGTTGTATTATTTGCAAGAATACTCGGACCCCTGCTGATATGATGACAATGAGAAGTGTGATCCTTATAAATCCTGCATCAATGGTCAGGATAACATTTTCTATGAGAGTGAGCGGAAAGTTCTTTTAGACTGAAAATCCCTCATTTGGCATGCTCAAGACATCCACATTATAAATGAAAGCTATCTTTCAAAATATTCCCCAGTGGAACTCAAATGATGCAATTTACCGCATATATAATCATGTGTGCATACTGTGCAAATAGCGGACATACTCTCAGAAATCAGAAATATCGCTAGCAAGATACTAGCGACTATCCAGATACCCCCTTTGCCTTCAAGTACCTGCCGCCGTCCAGGTGTTCCAGCCCCTTTAAGTGCTTGCGGCCATCCAAGTAAGCCTCATGCTACATTCAAATTTATATTGCCAAGAGGTGGGAGACATTCGCGAATAGATGAGGCGTGTCAACGATATTCCAACTACCAAGAGGTGGGAAATCTTCACGAATATGCGAGACCCATCATCGATATTCCCATATACCAGGAGGTAAGAGACCTTCATGAATATCCAAGGTACGTCCTCAATATTCCAACTACCAAGAGGTGAGAGACTTTCATGAATATGCGAGACACGTCCTCAATATTCCCAATTCCATGAGGTGAGAGACATTCATGAATATCCAAAGTACATCATCAATATTTCAACTACCAAGAGGTGAGAGACCTTCACAAATATCCAAGGTACGTCATCGGTATTCCCAATTATTAGAAAGTGAGAGACCTTCACGAATATCTCAGGTTCGTCCTCAATATTCCCAACTACCAGGAGGTGAGAGACCTTCACGAATATGTGGGACACGTCCTCGATATTCCCCTTTACCAGGAGGTAAGAGACCTTCACAAATATGCGAGGTACGTCCTCGATATTCCTATTTACTAGGAGGTGAGAGACCTTCACGAATATGCGAAGCGCGTCCTCGGTATTCTCACATACTAGGAGGTGAGAGACTTTCATGAATATCTCAGGTACGTCCTCAGGTACTCTTTCAATGCCTGTGAATGTCCAAGTATCTTCCCAACAAACAGATTCCTTGAGAAAGGTCAGTGCATTCCCCGAGAAAGGCCGAGTAAACACTTATTGCTCTAACAGGCAACGAAAGAATGGTTCGGGTCTTGAAAAAATAATTTTCTGTCACGGCGACCAAAGAAAGACTCGAGTCCGAGACAAACCACTTATTGCTCTAATAGGCAACCGAAGAAAGGTTCGGGTCCTAGAAAAAAGATTCCCCATCAAGGCGATCGAAGAAATGTTCGGGTCCTAAATAAACCACTTATTGCTCTAATAGGTGACTGAAGAATGGTTTGAGTCCTAAGAAGGCAATTCCCCGTCAAGGCGACCAAAGAATGGTTCGGGTCCTGGAGAAGCAACCTCCTCATGTCACCAAGTAAGATGACACCTTGATACTTGCCAAACTCGGGGTTTACACCTTATCTCACTTACTCCGGGTAAGTAACTACAGGTATCTTCTTATCTTTCTTAGTATGTATAATGTTATATTGCTCTTTTTCTCCATAAGGCAATAGGTCCTACTAAAATATAATCCGTTGCACATGCATGGATAAAATTTAGATATTAATTTGTCTTTGAATGCAACCTCTGCGAACTCACCTTCAAAGAAGGACAGCTGTTGACACCTAAATTTTAACTAGATTTTTAGGCCTTGATCTCTCTTTTAATCCTTATTTTCCTTTTTTTCAGATAATAAATAATAAATAACAAAAACAACGAAAAATAAATAAAACAGACAAAAAAGGGCAGCAGGCCGCTAGGGGCTGGGCTTTTGCCCAGCCCCCTTTTCTTTCCCTTTTTCCCCCTCTGTGTGGGCTTAGGCCTAGCCCTGTTTTCCCATATCCGGCCTGGCCTCTTTCTTCTTTCTTCTTCCTTCTTCTTCTTCCTCGCTCCTTCCTTCTCCGCCTCTATAGGCCATGTATAACGACGACGACACGTTTGAGGATAGCCTACGAATGAAGAGGGGAAAAGAAGATTGATAGCATATGGGACGCGCAAGTGGGGCGTTCGAGGAGATGCCGGTTCAGCCACACACCCAGGGCCAGTCGACATGCAAGGGCTAGCGACTGAACCTCCATCAACTAGCCTTCTCCTCACCTATAAATAGGAGGGCACAACCTCCATCGAACACACACAGAAAACGCAAGCTCAGAAACCTTCCCCCGAGAGATTTCAGGGGAAGATTGAAGAGTGAGCGAGGGAGAAATCAAGTCGCGAGCTCAACCGACCTCCCACTAAGAGACTTCGGGGGAGGCCGACGGCTAGCAAGCCCAAGGGGGAGGAGCTTTGGGCAAGCAGGTTCTAGATCCGTGAGGTAGGGGCTGAGCAAGAGAAGAATCGGAGGACAGAGGGCCAGATCTAAGAAGCTAAAAGCTCACCGTCACCGATGTCACGACCGCTGCTCCATTGCTACCATTCCCTACCCCAATACCATCGCTATGATCGATCCACCGACACCATACCAAATCTGGAAGCTTAGGAGACACTGTTGCTACCCCATCGTCGTCACCTACAGCCTCTGTCATCGCCACCGTTCGCCACCTCGTTGCACCATTGCTACAGATAGGTAACAGTAGCTACCACTGCCATCGGTCACGTCATCGTCATCGCCATCGCGTCCCCCCTTCTCATTTGAAAACCTAGCCGTCGCCATTACCTCCCCTTCAGAACCCTAGCCACCACCGTCTGCTTCAACACCAGGTCCGTCGTGGTCGCCGTCTACCCTCACCCGCTCCCCACAGACAACACTACTCTGCCCCACAACGACCCAGCCCCTCACCAACCGCAGCCGAACTTCATGCCGTCACTGCCATGTCCGCTGGTCCCCAACGCAAGTCCTGGTTGCCGCTGCTATATCGTGATGCTGTCCCCATAAGCAGTTTGTAGCCGTCATAACCGCCGTGGTCGCTGTCAAGCTCGTCGTCGCCACCATCGTCGTCGTCTGCCTAGTGATGCCTCAGTCTCCTTCACCAACGCTGCGGAGGAGCAAGGGGGAGAGGAGGTCAGGAGCTAGGTCAATTAACAAGTCTGTCCAACCCAGTTTCTTTGTTTCTAGGTAGGGTTTAAAAAAAAAATGAGTTTAAGCCGATTTTGTGCGGGCTGGTCTCGCGTGTGGACCGTGATTAAAAGAGAAAGGGGATATTGGGCCTAGCCCACACCCCAAGCCCATCCGAGCAGTCGGCCATTCGGGCCGTAGATCGATGACCCGTGTCGGACCCAACCTAGGGTTCCAACCTGGTTCATTTTTATATTATTATAATATAAAATAATATTTTAAATAAAATAAAAATAATCAAAAAATCAAAAATATTTCATATTTTTCCAAAAAAGCCAAAAAATTCATAAAAAGCCCAAAAATATCAAAAATAAAAAAAAAATGTTTTTTATATCCAAAAAATGAGAAAAATACCCAAAAAAATATTTTTTCTCCATAAATGCATAGAAAATCCCTCAAAAATGAAAAAAGTCTTAGGGTTTAAACAATATTAGGTACCGAAAGGGTATTAGCGATTAACTAGTGTAATCAAGTCCCCGATCCTAGTTTCTCTAGTTGCACAAGAATGAGTATTTCTCTTGATACTTTACTTGAATTTCTAATCAACCCATCCCAAACCAATTAGTGGCGACTCGATTTTAAAATTAACTTACAGATTAAAAAATTGGACAATTAAGTCATGAATTAGTGGACTTGGGAGAGTTCGAGCTGAGCTAAATAGACTTAGCCGAACCATTAGCCTCTGAAAGTGCTTGCCCCAATCGGGCGTCAAAAAAAAAATGTTGCGACAGGTCCTCCACGCATTTGCAATGAGCTTCGCATTTGTCTGTTGATCGCTCCACTGCGGGAATGTCACTATCGGCAACCTGCAGATCAAGCACTCCAACATCAATTAAATTTCAGCACGCTTTGCATTTTTACAGTCTTATTCAAATCAAAGCCGTTGGTTCTTTTCGTCTATAATATCTATACTCCAGATCTAGGGCAGGACCTTGGTTACCTTTGATAAAATTTGAGGAACAACTCTCAATGATAGATACTTTGTCATGAGAAAAAATTTCAGCGAAACATTCACAATATATTAAATGGAAATGGGGATGCACCATCGTCAAATTTATGATATTTGAGTCATATTACACCCTAGAGAAAGGGACTTTGTAGTATGATTTGTTTCTATCTCATTTCATGATCAAGCATATGCCACCAATACGTCCTTCATTAAATTTAGTACTTATGCAATTTATCACTCCCTAACTCACTAGTCCTTCCCTTCCCTGCCCCACAATCACAAGTACACGAAAACTTCTTGTATGCCATTATTTATGATTTATCATCGACATTATCGCTATCATCATCTCTACTTTCTCTTTATGTCTTCTTTGCCCTCAAAAATAAATTATAAAGATTCAGTCTATACAGAAGATTCATGCTATCAATGGTTATGATAGTAAATTTGACCATTGTAATAGCTTCTTCTCCCTCTATCCTTCCTTGCGTACCCTCGTATGGGTGTATTTGCATTAATCGCTACTCTCTCTCCCCAGGTACGGCTTGGAAAGGGGCCACCAAGAATATGTGAGGCACTTTTGTTAGTTTGGGCTTTCCCGAAAAGTTTGGAAACTGGACTGGGGGTCCATCAATTAGGCACAGCATTTACTAAATGGAGTCAGTTCATTACTAAATGGGCTCTAAGATCCTTTTCGCCCAAAGAAAAAGTAGAGTTCATCCATCCCCTCTGAATCATATGTCAAAGTATGTTATTTTTTAATGAAGTTTTTTTTGTCGTCTAAGTGCTATGCTAATATAACCACAACTATGACAGTTGTTATTTACCATGCTAAAAGAGCAACGTTGTCATTATTAATTTTTTTGATCTTATTTCGCATTGACATTAATTGGGTTTAGTTGAAATCTTATCAATTTGATCCTCCCTATCTCTCTCCATCTCACTTTTTGTCATTGTTTGCGGTCAAAAGGGCTACTCTCTCCCGGGCTGATTCTAGGGTTTTATCTGGTCAAGGATGATGATCCTCAGTCCAAGACTTCAGACCCCATTCTAAAGTCCATGACGGCAGGGCCCGACAACATTCGGTGGAAAGGGAAGTAGATTAGGAAAGAGAATGACAATGTGCTCACTTTTAGGGTCAAGTGATATAATGATGAAGGCCCATAATTAGGTAATTGTGCACATAGAGAAAATGGGTAGTTATGAACGACTGTGTGAGAACGAGGATAAAGAAAGAGTAATTTAGAAAGTGTAGAAGTAAGAAGAGAGAGAGAGAGAGAGAGAGAGAGAGAGAGAGTGAAAGAGAGAAGTGGGTGCTTACTTATGAAATGAGTGAATACGAGAGAAAGAAAGGAAGGGTTATTTAGAAAATTTAAAAATAAGACAACAGAAAAGTATTTTGGCTTATTTATATAGAGATTAATTAGTAGGGTTCACGTGGATTGTGTTTTTTATATATAAAAAAATTTGTACAGAAAACGACATAATAATAAAAAAAAAATGACATTGGAGCGAGACTGTACGATGCTCCAAGTGAGGCCTCAAGTAGGCGGCTGGACAATATAGACAATTTCAGAACTAAGCCACTATTGTTTGTTCTTTGGAGGTTGTTTTTATCGAATTACTTCATCGTAAAACACAACTTAAACCGATCGATCCATTAAAATGAGGAGGCTCGACAATTTCCAAACTTATCCAAACTTCGAAGCAAAACATGGCCGTATAATTACCACCCATCGTTGCAATGTGGATGGTATGGCTGCTGGACTCCAACGCAACAGGTCCCAGTTTCGAAGCCCCTGCAAAGCAGGGAGGCTGAAGCGTTGCGTGGTGTCTTGCCCGGGGTGCGTGGGTGGTAGTTTCTTGCGTGCCTCCCCAGGGTTTACTCCTCGACTGTCGGCCGTGCGGTGGGTTCCCTGGGTCACCAAAAAAAAAAAAAAAAAACATGGCCGTATAATTTGGTCCTGAAATTTGGAAGGTTATCAACATTTTGACTGGCAGCGCCGGCGGGGGATGATGCAAATGTTGAGAACAAAAGGAGGGGACAAACAAGGAAGGGCAGAATCACGACTACATTTCGATATTTATATTCAGAATTCTGATTAAAGACACCAAAGTGCTATAATGTTCTCATAGTCACGAGCAGTTGGCTCAATAGACAAATGCTTAATTTCATGTTCAAAATCTCCACATCAACTCGACTTACAACCTTGCGTCATCTTAACACCTTGCAGACGGAGTCTGCAAGTCTTATTCAATTTGTGTAGATGGCATGATTCATACGCACGCATTCATAGGGATTTATCAAGTTGAAGATTTGAATTCCTATGTTGTTTAAAAGGAAAGTTATTTACTTTTTTGTTAAGCCCTGAAATTAAAGGGGAAGAATCAAGTCTGACAATAAGGAGTTCAATGTCAGTTCAGCCCTGAAATAATCGGCTATTATTTTTTTTCTTCCAATCAAGATTTTGTTTTACAAGTTTTAACATATGAGAGAGCTGGGAATAGGTTAAGTATTTTATAGGTATTTGAATCGGTACCTATGGCTTATTTTCTTTTGTTTTCATTCACTTTTCTTTGTATTTCTTTTAGTTACGCATGGCGTACTATCAAAATGATAGGTCTACACCAAGCGGCCTCCATGTCATTGTGCCATCTAAATATTGATTAAATTTTGATCCAAGGGCATCAATTGCCGAAGAAAAAGGTTCCATATATTTAGTAATTGAAATAAGAGTTCAATGACCCATATATAAATTTGACCAAAGTTCATAATGAAATATAGATATTAATATGCATTATCTCAAAGATTGAAGGTCCGTCCCTCCCTCCCTAATTTCTCTTAAACTATGAGAAAGGTGCGGCAATTTCACCGCAATTTAGTTTGTTTTCTTAGTTTAACTTGAGTCACTATTATCTTCTTGTTCTCACTTTTTAAGATTCTAGAATAGGATGAGAATCTCAACTAAATTATAAAGTCAAGTTCATCCCAGAAGGATTGCAGTTGCAGCACATATTGTCATATTTTTTCTCGTCCAAATTAGCTCTACAAAATTCAAAACCCAACTTGTCGGGTGAACTTGGTCAAGATCCCGACAGCTCGATTGACTTGGCTACGGCAAGTTCCAAGGGCAAAATTCGAATAAACAAGCTTGAAAATGCAAACTCCATCGAAAAACTCAAGTCACCCTCATCTTTCGGCCTGACCCCAAAATGTTCATGTGTATAAATGAGTTAGTTATAACGAGCTCCTTACCAAAAAAAAAAGTAAATTATAAATGAGTTAGTTATATAGAATAAATGAATTATAAATGGGTTTAAATACAATATGAGTATCAAATGAGGGATGAATTGGACCAACTCATTTATATGATTCTCTATTCAGTTTATCTCCCCTTCACTCGATTCCGAGCTTGCTTACTCTTTCCTCCCACCTTAGTTAGGGTATGGGTTTTCGTATGTTAAATTTAATATAGAGGTATTTTATCAATATTGGTGGAGGTCGAATGTGAATCACCAAATTTGCATCACATGAGAATGGGATTAAAATAAATTAACTTGATTTATTTGAGTCTAACCATTTATAATTCGGTCCGATCTAGGCGTGTGACAGCCTGACAGGTCTAATATGAGTAAATGGCTTGGTCAACAGAAACAGGTCCAAATCTGGGAACACGACCGATCCCGCGCCATGTGCTGGAAGCCTCGATTTCAATTGCTTGCGAAAGGGGAGAGTTCCCGGGGAGAGTCTTCGGTCGTGCAAAACACAAGCGAAAAGGAAACTTCGAACCGAAGGCCAATAGGAAAGGGCGGGGCCCACTGGGATTTTATGCTTTAGGGAAAAGCGACCCCGTCACATCGCTCTCTCCCATCCGCGCCGTCCGCACTCGAATCCAACATGCAAGCTAAGTCACAGCTGTCCGCAGTTACCGTGTACGGGGGCGGGGACCAGTCCCATAACGCTAGCGCACATGCTTAAACATTCTCTTGCAAATTTATCAACAATTAAAAAATTACTAAAGAAAATACATATTATATATATATATATATATATATATATATATCGTATATAGTGATAACTATGTTTTTTTCCCCTAAAATAATTGCTGTAATTGGCAATGAAATAATATCATACCTTTTCTATGGTTGAGCCACACGAGGAAATTGCTATAACTGGGCAACACTTCTCGTCGAAGTTTCTTGTTTTGTTCTTCCCCCCTAGGAGGAATCTTTCCTTGGAGGCATTGTAATATATTTCTAGGGATAATTACATAAACCATATGTCAATCATGTCGTTCACACGCTTGTAATTTATTCAATATGATCCATAAATCTTAGCCCAATAAGCAATGTCATTGCTGAAATTTTTATTTATTCAATGTAGTCTTTAAATTTTACCATAAACTATGTGAAAATATCCCTGAACTTTGATAAATTTTCATTAATTCAAGTTTGGAGATAATATTGAGCACTTTCATATAATATATGGAGTAAATTAAATATATACTAAAAGTTCATAAATCACTTAAAATAAATTAAGAATTTAGAGACAACATTATATGTTAAATCAAAGTTCAAGGATCATATTAAACGAATTAAAAATTTATAATTCAATGATAATATTACACATTTGGTCAAAACTTAAGGCCATTCGTGTCACCTTATATTTTACAAGGGCGATAATAAATGTTAATTTTTTTTTTTTTTGCAATTTCAACCTATATTTATTGGATCACATTTATCAATCATACATGTTCAAAAGCAATGAATTTCTCATTTCTTAAGGATTTCCTTACTTTATTTTCACGTGCTATGTTAGTGCACTGTAATTGAGATTGAAATTACCATTTCAAGATACTTAAAAATTATAAATAAAATAAAAAAATTGATTCATCCTCTTTTTTTCTTATTCACTTTTGGAGACACCAAGTCTTTTGTAATTTTCCAATATTAGAGACAGTCAATCCACCCAGTGGAAAAGACTATGCCTGAAAAACTCAATAGACTAAAAGAAAAAACTTCAAGAAAAATATCAAATAATCTCCTTTCATGATAACCCTTGCTCAAGATTTTGCAAAATATTTCTAACACGCTTGAGCGTGCAACACGTGCTTACTAGTTATGTTGATCTCATTTAACTTATGAATATGTTATTCTTTCAAAATCACATCAAAGAAAGCAACTGGAACCCGTCCTGCTTTTCTATAAATAGGTAAATCGTACATGGCTCGCATTACTCGTTTATTTAAATGAGTCAAACTAGGTGAAATCACTTGCTAAAAAAAACAAAAAAACAAAACTAGGTGAAACCAATTTTTTTTTTTTTAAGCTTTCACACATCTTGACTAGTTCACCTCTTTAGGGGGTGTTAAGGACACACCTCCCACGTATCGATCTAGTGTATTCCAGATTTTACTCTAATAGTATTCTCAATATTAATTGAACCCAAAACCTCAAGGAGAGAAGCAAACTTTCTTACCATCTTAGGCAACATTGGGTTGGTTAGGTGAATCTAATCGGAACATGAGCTGATGACTCAAACAATATCTTTGAAATAAAATTTAATTTTTATATGATTCACTACATAGATACATTTAATAAGCTGATGCGATCTGCCATAAATCAAATAATCTTAGTAAAAGTCAAAGAAATTATGATTTTTATAAGCAATGTGATTACTTGTGGAAAGGTTTAGTTTTCATTCTAATTAATCCAGAATAAAGCTTTACCATTTTTATATATACCTCGGTAAAGTTTAACTGAGTAGTGTCACTCTTCACTTAGATTAGACTCATCAATAGTAAAAAATATAAATAGCTATTTTTTACTAAATAGATCAATGCGGGTTAGTTCTTTATTGGGTGGAATTGATTGATCATCTATTTACTTAAACAAGTTATATGAGTCAATTTCGAGCTACATGAATTGAAATTGATCATGACCTAATTAATGATCATATCAAAATAGATTGGTATGGTTATCACACGAGTACAATTAATATTAATCCATGAACCCGCTACTTTCATGTCGTGTTGGAATCGCCTTGGTCAAAAATTGTAGTCAGGCAATTTCTCCATAGAAGTAGAGATTTATTTGTTCCTTCTATTTCTCTAAATGATTAAAAATATGATTTGAGGAAGGAGGGGAACCAGAAGAAAAATTAATGTAAAAATTACTACATGTGATTTAGACTTTTAATTGCTGTATATAATAGAAAATTAGGTATCATATCAAAGTTTTTTAATAAAAAAATTTACAAAATCCCGGGCTTATTAATAATGATGGGGCTTCCTTTCCCATTCCAACGGTTTTATTCTTGATATATACAAATTTCCTTTGCGCAATTTTAAAATATGTATTGCTAAACATATCAATCCATAGCATTTCATTATGATAAGAAATATTCAAAAGAGAGAAATATAGAATGTCTATATATGGTATATATATATATATATATATATCAGTATATATGAACAATCCTAAAATATGCCGAAGAAGAAGAAGAAGAAGAAGAAGAAGAAGAAGAATATATTATACTTATCTCTTACCCTAAAAATATATCTCTAATATGTTGCAACAAGGCAAAATTACAAACACAATTATGACAAATTGACACTGTTTTCTCTCACTTTAAATTAAAAAAACAAAAAACAAAAGTAAGGCTTACAATGCTTAACAATTATTGAGCAAATTGAGCTATTTTATACATAATCACATCACATCGTCTGGAATAAAATTTATGTCTGATTTTGCTCCCATCGAATTGGATTTGAATTATGAATCTTTTATATATGGTCAAATTTATTATCTGATTTTTCTTTTTTCTTTTTTTGTGGGAAGGTTTCAATTTTTATTTTTATTTTTTTTGAGTTAATACCACAAGAAAATATAAACTGGTACAGTTGCGACAAATTTATCTAAAATTAATTTTTTGACCATTGTAAGTCCCAAACCGGTACATTTATTACACATTTACTAGAAATAATAAATCAACCTGATATATTTATGATAAATTTATCATTAGTTAATTTCCATTAAATTAAATTAACACTATGAAAAATAACAAATTTATACACTTGTGATAAACATAAAGTAAATTCAAATATGTCCAATTTAGCAATATTACAGATACATTAATTTGAGATTTTTTGGATAAAATTATCACAAATATATCAATTTTGGGTTATTGTTGATTAACTTATTTTTAAATTTTTTTTATTTGGTCTGAACTTTAAACCAATTTAAAATTAAAAAATACGATTAAAAAAAAAGAAAAAAAAGGGGACGCGGAAAGGACCAGCACCTCTCCCTTGCGTCCTTCTCAGTTCTCACCGTTTGCCGCGACAGCGCCTGTTCATAAGACCTGCTCCTCACTTTCTCTCCCTCCCCACTCACCTCTTTCTCCTCCCTTCTCTCTCTCTCTCTCTCTCTCTCTCTCTCTCTAGACCCACAGCTACGCCGTCGACAATGGCCGCCGGCGCCGGGAGCCTACGCTCTCCGGCCCCCTCCCTCTTCCTCCTCCTCCTCCTCTTCCTCGCCGCCTCCGCCGCCACCGCCGACGACTCCGCCGTCATGGCCGAGATCCTCGCCGCCCTCAAGCCGTCGGGCTGGTCCTCGAGCCAGAACTACTGCAAGTGGACAGGCGTCAGCTGCGACTCCTCCTCCCGAGTCACCGTCATAAACCTCTCTTCCGCCTCCCTCTCCGGCGCCCTCCCCTCAGATCTTTCCTCCCTCTCCCAGCTCCAGAGCCTCTCCCTCCAGAGCAACTCCCTCTCCGGCGCCGTCCCTTCCTTCGCCGGCCTCGCCTCCCTCCAGTCCATCTTCCTCGACAGCAACAACTTCACCTCCATCACCTCCGGCGCCTTCCAGGGCCTCACCAGCCTCCAGACCCTCAGCCTCAGCGAAAATCATGACCTCCCCTCCTGGCAGATCCCGGCGGAGCTCAACGCCTCGACGTCCCTGACTGCCCTCTACGCCGACAACACCAACATCACCGGCACGATCCCGGACTTCCTCGGAACCCTCCCTAGCCTGACGAAGCTGAGGCTCTCCTACAACAACCTCACCGGGGCCCTCCCCTCCTCCTTCGGCGGTTCATCGATCCAGAACCTCTGGATCAACAACCAGGCGATGGGGCTTTCCGGCGGCATCAGCGTGTTGGCCGGGATGACCCAGCTGAGCCAGGTCTGGCTCCAGAACAACCAGTTCGCAGGTCCGATCCCCGATCTCTCGCAATGCACTAATTTGTTCGATCTCCAGCTTAGGGACAACCAGTTCACTGGGGTTGTGCCCGCCTCGCTGTGGGCACTCCCCGGCTTGAAGAATGTGTCCTTGGATAACAATAAGTTGCAGGGTCCCGTCCCTGGTAATAGCAGTGGAATTCGCGTTACCTATGAGGGTAATAGCTTTTGCAACAGTGCGCCGGGCCCTTGCGACCCACAGGTTACTGCATTGCTTGAGGTGGCCGGTGCGTTGGGGTATCCGATCACGCTGGCGGATTCTTGGACTGGGAATGATGCTTGCCAGGGCAGCTGGAGTGCCATTTCTTGCCAGGGGAAGAATGTGACCTCTGTTACTTTCTCGAAGCGGGGGTTTAGTGGGACCATCTCGCCTGCATTTGCGAATCTCACCTCGCTCCGCACGTTGCTGTTGAACGATAATAATCTTACTGGGTCTATTCCGGAAAGCTTGACTACGCTGACTCAGCTTCAGGTTCTTGATGTGTCGAACAATAATCTCAATGGGTCAATACCGGTTTTCCCAGCCTCAGTGAAGTTGACTACTACTGGTAATCCGTCAATTGGTAAAACGGACACTGGTGGCGGAGGCAGTGGTGGTTCAGGGACAAATTCGACTGATTCACCTGGATCGTCAAATGGCTCTTCACTTTCAGGTGGTGTAATTGCTGCTGTTGTTGTAGGCGTCCTTATTTTCATCGGGGTAGTGTTGTTTGTCTTGTACAAATTCTGTTACATCAACCGACAACACGGGAAATTTAATAGGGTAGACAATCCGGAAATTGGGATGGAAGTAGCTAAGAATGGGGCCGGGAATGGTGTGAATGGTCAGGGTGGGCTTCCAAGTGAATTGCATAGCCAAAGCAGTGGGGACCATAGTGATTTCCCTGTTTTTGAAGGAGGAAATGTTGCAATTTCGATTCAAGTCCTTAGACAAGTGACTCATAATTTTAGTGAAGAGAACATTTTAGGAAGAGGTGGTTTTGGTGTTGTTTACAAAGGGGAGTTGCACGATGGCACCAAAATTGCTGTTAAAAGAATGATATCTGGGGCAATGGGCACAAAGGGAATGAATGAATTCCAAGCTGAGATTTCGGTACTTACAAAAGTGAGGCATAGGCATTTAGTCGCGCTTTTAGGGTATTGTATCAATGGTGATGAGAGGCTTTTAGTGTATGAATATATGCCACAAGGGACTCTCACGCAACATTTGTTCGAGTGGCAAGAGAAGGGGTATGCACCTCTGACTTGGAAGCAAAGGGTGACCATTGCTTTGGATGTTGCTAGAGGAGTGGAATACCTGCACAGTTTAGCCCAACAAAGTTTTATCCATAGGGATTTGAAGCCATCAAACATACTGCTGGGAGATGACATGAGAGCCAAAGTTGCTGACTTTGGTTTGGTTAAAAATGCTCCTGATGGGAAGTATTCCGTGGAGACACGTTTGGCTGGAACTTTTGGGTATTTAGCTCCTGAGTATGCAGGTAAATTGATCTCTATTGTTTCTTTCATCGTGATTACATAAGTGTGATACCTTGAGTAGTTAAAATGGATGGTAGTTTTGCGGACAAGCTAGTGGAATTTAGATCTATGCTTTTACCTTGCTGCAGTTGGATGTTTTGTTCAGATTGAGCCTTATAATGGTTATATTGATCAGCTAGCATTAATTAACTCAAAGATCACAAGAGCATGATTGCTGTTCAATTATCTAACTCATCAATTTAATTGCTCTGATCTACTCTAGGGGGGATAGTGAAATCACCTGACTACAAATTGTTGATTAGAAGCCAAGGGTGACTTATTTATGTTACCCATTCTTGGAGTGCTTTTATCCTCTCTTAACATGAAATCTGAACATAGGCTTTTATTTTTCCTTGTTGATGAAATTGCATTGAACTTTGTATGGGTCTTATTCTGTCTGTACAGCCACTGGAAGGGTAACTACAAAGGTCGACGTTTACGCATTTGGTGTTGTCTTGATGGAGATCATTACTGGTAGAAAAGCATTAGACGACACCATGCCAGATGAGAGGGCACACTTGGTCACTTGGTTCCGTAGAGTTCTGATTAACAAGGAAAACATCCCAAAAGCTATCGACCAGACTCTTGACCCTGATGAAGAAACCTTAGAGAGCATAATCAAAGTTGCTGAGCTGGCTGGTCATTGCACTGCTCGGGAACCGTTCCAGAGACCAGACATGGGCCATGCGGTCAATATTTTGGGTCCCGCCGTGGAGCAATGGAAACCAACTAGCCATGATGAAGAAGAAAGCTCTGGTATCAACCTCCACATGAGCCTACCTCAAGCCTTGCAAAGATGGCAAGCTGATGAAGGCACTTCCTCCATGTTCAACACTATGTCCCTCTCCAATACACAGTCTAGCATTCCGCCGAAACCTTTGACGTTTCCAGACTCGTTCAGTTCAACTGATTGCCGGTGAGGAAAGTAATGGGAAAGAATTTGGTCTGGTTGGCCATGTAAAGTATTTGATGAAGTGGGTTGCTGGTGGATAGAGAGATCAAGATGCTCTCATGAAAAGTCGCTTCAAGGCTGTTGAAAATAGACACTGCAGCTGGCTGTATGAGCTAGTGGTCATGATTGGTACAGTGCAATTTTGCTTCGATAAGTGTATGTTTTTCTTCCAATCCTGAGTCGATACAAGTTCGCCACTTCTCCCCCTTCCCGCCCTTTTTGTATATGATCTCCTGTTTTTTCATTCTTGGATTCTTTGAGGAAATGATTGACTTGTGGATGCTTATCAGAGAAAGCGATATTAAATTTGCCTGAAATTGTGTGCCCACACTCAATATTTCTTGCTCTTGTCACAAAACATGAATAATTGCTGCACCAGTTCTTCCCTCGGTGCATCACCTTGTGTCGATATCATTCCTCAGAGTGTGTCATAAAGCATGCTGTTCATTGGAATCTGCAACTTGCAAGGAAGATGTGTAAAGCTGTTTTGGACGTTTGTATTTTTTTCTGGCCAGATGGCTGTTTTGGACTTTCAGAAGCCGGAAATCTTTAGATAAAGGGTTACTTACGGAGATTGAGGATGAGCTGGAGGAGAGAGAGAGAGAGAGAGAGAGAGAGAGAGAGAGAGAGAGGAGTATCTTTCCCAACATTGTTTTTAAATTGGGATTTGGTGGGGCTAAGGGTATGAGTCATCTCAACACATGATAGCTGGAAAGAGCTTGAGTAGAAAGTTTATGTGTTTAGCGTGCATCAAAGGTGGGCCTTTATTTGACTTTGCAGGGTTCACATGTTGTGGAGACCTTCTAAGCATCGCTTCTTTGTTTATTGTTTGGCGAGGAAGTTACGGTCTAGATGATCCGAAAGCTCGCCTTGAATCGTGGATGCGACTTTGTCTAGGAGAGAGAAGCTGGTTCCAGAGTACTTTCGGACACGTTGATCTTTATCTATTCCTCTTTCTTGACATGCTGCGTCTCAAAGTTGTGATTGAATTATACATACACTTGTACTTTTTTATGTAAAAGGATGTCTGAATTGACTGCAAGTTTCTACTAATTCCATTATAGTGTGGTTTTATGTTGTTCCCTTTACATCTGTTTCCACGAGTAAATAGACGTAGTTTTGAATGAAAGAATGTGGAACCCTATCCTTCCCCATCTGAGTCAGTTTCTTCCTAATCCCACTGCCCTTTCAGCTTTATAAATATGAGAGCAGTAAATAACGAGACTATAAAACTTGAAAAATTTTGAAGTATGTAGCATTCCAAGCATTATTTAAACTCTCAAATCAAGACTTCATTCAATTTTTTTCTTTAAATTTCTCGATGCCGATTAGTTTCTTTCTTCATGCTGCTTCATTTCCCCTTTATTAAGGAGTTTCAGCCAAACGGAGCCTGTTTGCAGTTGTTTTTTGGAAGAAAAAACTTATGTATACTTTCCAGCCAGAATTAGAAGGAAGAAAATAAGATCATTTAAGTTGGCATAAATTGTTTAAATAACTTGCATGGGTTCTGATGGCATCAATCATTGACAGCAATACGTAAACATTGTTAAAGGATTAGGTGAAAATGACACCATAAATATCATAACTTTCGTATGGTGCTCATTTGAGGGTCATAACTTCTTTTTTTTCAATCACTCGAGTATCATAATTTTGATATAATGCTCACTTGAGTGTCGTATTTTTCTTTTTCGATCACTTGAGTGATATCTAACATTTTTAATTGATTATTTGAGTGTTATAACTTTTTAAAAGCTCACCATAAATGCTATGCATATCGGATTTCTGGCCGGTGAATATTTTCAAAAAGTTTTGATACTTATAGTATTTAAGTAATCATTTTTTCACAGTTATAGAACTCAAGTGGTCAAAGAAAGTTATTGCACTAAAGCGGGTGTTATGCGAAAATTATAATACTACGGATTTCCTTATTCTGAAAATTAGTTCTGTTCTGAATTAAATGAAAGGCGAACTTTATATGTCAATAACTAGAAGATAAACGAGAACATCCTTGAAGTGTACGAATTGAAGATCTAGAGGCACCGTATCGCCCCGACCATCAGCCAAGGCTTGTTCTCTAGAAGATGACAACGCTTTCACGACAAAGATATTGCTTTCGTGTGCTGGAAAAGATCCAGCTGGTATTATGTTGAGCTGTCCAAGTGACCGTCCAAATCGCAGTTTCGATCCCCTCAACGTGCATAAGACAAACTGGAAATTGTTTACTATTCGTCTCCAGAAGAGCCAAGTGGTTCCATACTATTCTTTGAGCCAACCTTAATCTCATGTCCATTCGATGGTAGCCACGAAACAGATCGCGGAAAAAAACAAAAACATAGGTTGGTATGTTTCGCTAGAAAACAAACTTCATTGAAAAAAGAAACTGCTTTCAAGAAGAACATTTTGATTTTTCCAATGTTTGATGGTCTTTAGCAAATGTATGAAGTATACTTTTCAGGAAACGGCCTAAGTACAGTCTCAAGCACCCAGTGTGGGAACTGAGTCTAGGGTTTGAGATGCGTGACCTCGGGCTATGGAGGCGGGGACCTGGAATCGGGCTGTTGGCATTCCCAATTTGCGTGTACTCCACTCTAGGGCTAAGTGGGGACCCGAATGTTGATATCTTGGGTCACATGTCCATCATGCTAGCACTTATTTGAAAAATTGGTTCGATTTGAATAGAAATGAACAAATGCAACAAATAATTCAAAGTTAAGTGCGTTGGACAATTTCAATTATAATTGTAAAGTTGACTAAAATTTTGGTGGTCACCCAATGGGATTTGCTCAGCGCTGGAAATATTACTTTTGCAACCACTAGCGCATACTCGATTTCTTCGAATAGAGCTATTAGATAAACAGAAGTTATAAATGCTTCTCTTGAGGCCTCCTTTGGGAAATTCACAATGTTCACTCGAATTCCCCATAAACCTCCCTTTCATCATTTAAACCGAAAGTGGGCTCTCCTCATCCGACACAATAATAAAATTTTGACATGTCGCACATGCACCTGAATGATTAAACTAATAGGATTGCCGGTAGAAGTTGAATGGCAAGTACAAAATGAGGAAAATAACATAAATAATTTTCTAAAACTATGACCTGACGTGAGATATCATATTTAAACTTTTAATTTGTTCAATACAATGGTCCCCGAACTATTGGTAACAAATCGGACATTATTTAATAACATGGATTATTATATACTGAGTTGGATTTTTAGAAATGATAAGTCGACATGTCTATCTTTTTATCTATCAAATTTAAAGAAGGTAAAAAGATTCGGGTGTTAACATATGTATGATCATTTGATGACATGAGTTATTTATATTATGATTTGAGATAAATATTTTACTTAGATAATTCTCATGTAACTTTTTGTCGTTGTTGTCTATAGGTCAAATTCAATGTATTCGAAGCTACATTAATAGATTTCTTTACCTTGAATCCACCGAAGGATGACATATAATATTTCTTATAGTTTAAGAGCTATATTTAACATTTACAAATAATTCAGGGATTACATTGATAAATAAACAATTTAGAAATGACTACCAATAATTTAATGATTATTTATGTCATATTTCCTACCAAATAGAAATGTTAAAGACTCTTTCTTAGCTTTGGAATGTTTTAATATATCCAATGTAATTTTGTTCAAAAATGGAGAGGAAAATGACATTACAAGTGTTATAATTTTCATATAGCGCTCATTTGAGTGTTATATAACTTTTCAATTGATCACTTAAATGTCATAACTTATTTTTCAATTCCTCGAATGTCATATAATTTTTCCATCGATCACTTAAATGTCATACCTTCTTAAAAACATTCATAGTAAGTGCCATACCACATCAAATTTTCAACATTTAGGTAAACGTTTTTAAAAAAAAAAAATTATAGTACTCAGATAATCAATTGAAAGTTATAGCATTCAAATGAACTTTTTTGAAGTAATGACAATAAAAGAAAAAAAAATTTTGACACTTAAGTGGGCATTGTACCTCCACTAAGCACACGGATTAGTAGTAAGAAAATCAAGTGAGGTGGGAAAGTTTAGTTTCGGAGTTTAGTTTCGGATAAATAAGCAGAGTAAAAGTTTGAGAATGAGGAGAAAAAAGTGAATGCCGTGTGAATATTATAGCACGTACGGTGTTCTAATCCTAATAAATGAGCTATTGATATAAAAAGGAATTTGTTGTTGGACTACGCGTGAAAAACCCTAGTTAAGGTTTGCAGCATAGTTTGTGTAGGTCGGGAAACTTAAGTGGTCATTTAACACGCCGGGAAAGTCCCAATGAAGGCCTCTCTCTCTCTCTCTCTCTCTCTCTCTCGCTCGCTCGCTCGGATCGAAGAATTTTGTAATAATTTATTGCGTACTATCTGCCTGCTTCGGAGTTTCATACGCCACCAGAAGAGCCTCCGCTCTCTGGAATTGCACACAATATCAAGAGTTAGGTCACCTCCCACTGCCAATATGCACCAATACCACAATCAAGGGCGCAATTGCAGGAGCCAATTGCGTTGCAATGGATTAGAACTCCCCCATCATGTGACAAAAAATTCCTCTCCCTTTTCATCAAATGTCAATAAAAAAACACTCGATGATGTATGATGTTATGAAACATCATGACACTTCGCCATTTCCTCGTGTTCTGGTGATGTTCAACAGAGGCGAACTGAGTCAGTTTCTGTGGAGGCAAAATCAAAATACAGCACGGTATAATGCAGTCAGCTATTCACGAGTCTGGGAGGCAAAAAGGTTATTAGCGAGTCACCTAGCGTGGGATTAGACTTGATCAACAGGCAGACAAACTGGACATGCTCAATTTGTTCACCCAGCCCACCCATAAAATGCGCGATGGGCGGGCTTGGCTAAAATTTAGGGCAACATCTGTCGGCCCGACAAACGAGTTGGTCGGGCCTAGTCCGAGGCCTTTGGCCATCCATTGAAATTCTAAAACTGGTATTTTGATCTATTATGGTTCTGCCCTTATATACAAAAATATAATTTAAGTATACTGGAATTATTGAAAAGTAATGTACGAGCCTTGGGAATACAACAATGTACACAACAAAACAAGCCCATTTTGACTCTGCTGATCCCCTCACCCTCACTTCTCATTTTGTCCATGGTCTTCTGTTCTCACTTTTGCTTTTATCATGAATAATTCACTCTCACATCCACTCTTCATCCGCTCTTTCTACATATATGAACATTCAATTTCATTGCATAGCAAGAAGTAGATATATATTTTACGTATATTGCATTTTGTAATATGTGCATGCAGGCATGGTAAACAAGTGGTGATTTCGTTGCGCACCGAGTGCCACCGATCTTCGTCCACCCTTTCAAATACATTTTGACCTTCATTTTCATCACATGGATCGATGTAGACATGTATTTTTTTTGTGTATTGCATTCTTGTAATATGTACTTTATCTACGTTTCTCCCACATATATCTTAGATGTGTCCATAACGAAAACCTACTAAGAGCATAAATGATCCAAAAAACTGGAAAAAAAAGTATAGTAAATATAATATAAAACAAAGTTACATCAAAAATAGTTTTTTTTTTTTTTTTTTTTGAGATAAGTTGAAATGGAGAAAACATAATTGATCTATTGTCATGCAAGATGAAGGTCTCTTAAGCTTACCTGTACAATACACGAATCAATTTCTAATTTTTACAAGTCACAATGAAGTAGATAAATTACTCGTGCTTATTATGGAGACCTAGTACGTGATATAAGTAGTTCGGAAAAAAAATCGAATATAGAGCTTATACTAAATATAATATATTCATGAAAAGTTGAAAATAAATAATCATAGATTCGTCTTCATGCAAGGCACAAATATAATGAACCGGGACATGACGCATGGTTTAATTTAAGTTCACAAGTAAATCATGTCGATAGTATGAGGAAAAAAGCCTAGCATGTAAAGGGCCCAAACAATCGTGATTAGGCTATGGTCACCACCAAAGTTGTCCTTTTAGGTGACCTAACTCAGCCGGCCAAAGTCTATGATGATGGATTGCGATCCTCTAAAATTAGGGAATAGTTAAGTGCTTAAAGTTGCCCCCGAGAGGTTGACACTCCGTTATAGGACTGATTGTAACTAAGCTGAATATTGTATAAATCATCCTTGAGCAAGCCGATCGAAAAAAATAGAAGAAGCAAATTTGACTATAATATTATGACGCACATAAATAATCAAAATAAGGAGCATAATCCTTTGAGATCGTCAATGCAGCATACGAAGAGAAAGAAACCTGAGCATCCACCATGATTCACCACATATTGATTTGTGGTAGATCAATTGTTATTGATTATTATATATACTATGGTTCCGTTTGTTCGATGAAAAACGAATAATTTGGACAATACTTTTTAAAAAATAATAACTTGTATTGCTTAAAATAGTTAGACATAGAAAAGTATTTTCATTATCAACACAATTTATGTCTTACATTTTCATGAAATTTTTTTATTAATTTATTAATTTTAAGAAAATATTTTTCACATTATTTATTTTTCGCCTTTTAATAAAGATGGCCTTAGTTTGCAAAATAAGCGAGCAACGTGGGAGTCGGCCCAACTGGAGTTGGACTTCTTTCATCAAGCGGAGGCCAACATGACTCGAAACGGGCGCCTCCTCCTCCTTTTTAACAAATATTTTGTTTCTTTTTTCCGTTTTTCTCCCTTTCCTTTTGCAAAATTGATATTTTCTTGTTTTGTCAATAAACATAAGATTTTTCCACATTTTTGTTTCTCTTATTTTCGTTTTGCTCTTTATTGTATCATTTTTTTATGCCGAGGATCCGGCCTAGCATTTTATTGTATTATTTCCTCTCTCTCTCTCTCTCTCTCTCTCTTTTTCCAATTTAATCAACTACAAGTCATTTTATTGTTTATTGTTTTCCAAAACACATCTTCTATCCATAAGAATACACCTTTGTTCGTATAGACATATTTTCTTTGTTACTATAATTTTACTTTGTTAATAGATCTTTAAAAATTTATTGCAAGAAAATTCAAATATGAAAGTTTATTTTACATTTCTTGGATCTATTCATTGTGTGACGGTCCAATGTAGAATAACAAAAATAAAATAAAAATTACCATCATTTTCAAGGTTTAATAGTATGGAAAACTATAAACTAGTATATTTGTAATAAATTTACCTTCCGTTAGTTTCTGTTAAATTTTACCATCAGATTTTTGAGTTAAATGACATGTGCCAGTTAACTGGTGTATCAATTTAAGGTTTTATTCCTTGTTTGTCAAAAGTGTATCAACTTGTAATTTTTCATGATATTAATATAATATAACACAAATTAACATATGGTAAAATTATCACAAATGTATCAGTTTGGGATTTTTAGTGGTAAAAAAAATAATTTGAATAGATTTGTCATAGGTATGCCAACTCCGGATTTTTTTTTTTTTTGTGATAGAAAAATTAGTTTTGAATAAATTTATCACATATGTACCAATTTAGGATTTTCCTAACAGTTGCTCTATTTTCAAATGATATGACTAATCAATACCAATAATCTTTATCCTAATTAATGAGTACTTCATTATCGGGTGTGTTTACAAGGGGCCACCACTATTGACATGAAATTGCAGAGATGATGCTACATACAGAATCTGATTTTGATTTGGGCGGAGTTAGACATGATTATCATTTGTATTTGTATTGGATGGACCATTTCTCTCTCATTGTTGTCATTATCAGGAAAATGGAGATTCAGTTTTCTTGACATCTAATTGATTGTGATGATGATTTAGAAATTAGGGAAGCATTGTTGTAGTTTTATATGCTTGGATTTTATTGTGTAGGGTCCTTTGCAAGTTTTGGTTTCTTATCACTCTATTTAGCTGGAAATTTTGCAAGGATTATGATAGCAGTGTTTTGCTATTTACAATTCTTTCCACCTCCATATCACGCTCAAGGTATGTTTCAAAGCAATTTGTTTTGACCTATTAGTCATCATAAAAATTCGTTGACCTTTTTTTTTTTTGGTACTTGCACTACAACTCCCTAAATTTGATGATAGTTTTTGTAGTTGTCCTCATTCCTGTATTTTGGCTTATTCTAAAGTCTGAAGATGTTTTAGAGCATATTCTATGTTGGCTTGAATGACACAAGCGAGAAATAATAAGGATGCTAGTTGTGATATTGCTATGATGCACCTATTTGATATATGGATGGCTCTCTATCACCACCATGTCTCTACTTGTTTGGAGCTTTTCGTATAATCCTATGCGAAGGGCAATCGGATGTTGCAATTTTTATTAATATGGATTGGGTCGGGTATGGGTCAGGTTGGGTATGGGTTGGAAAAATTACATTAGGCATAAATGGGTCATAAATAGGTTAATGGGTCAATTTGGGTCGGACCATTAATGAGCCAACCCAAACCCAATCTAACCCACCCATTTAATAGCTCTATGTATAGTCAAAGTGGCCCATATTTCGACAAGATGCAGGCCGATGGCCGACGCAGCACGAGATTTGCACACAGTCCATTTTGAAATGATACAGGTTCCAATTCAACCCAACAATCTGTCAATTGTTCCAATTCCATCCCTATTCAAGTTGCGTCTTTCAACGTAAGTTGCAATCGTTGTAATGATCAAACAACAAAATCAAGGAATGCAAGAGTCATTGCTTAAATATGTTTTATTTGACACATACCATGAATCATGAAATCCTAAATTAGCTTCCTCGGATTGCTATTATGGTAAAAGGCCCGAGTTGCATAGCCTATGCTGGCTTTATATCGCATGGATGCAATAACATGTACAAACTCATTGTCCTATGATAAAAATATGACATGAGGTAAGTACTTATTCAAGCATTTACATGTCAATTGGTAACAAGAGACAAGCTGCCATATCACAGAACTAAAACGAGAAAAGGAAATTTACAAATTCATTAGCATTCAGCTTTAAATTCACAAATTATTTGGAAATATAACCCACGCTAATACATCTAAAAAAAACCCACCAAAGCTAGTTCAATTGCGAAAATTTACTTCTCGCCACGATTTGAAAACAAAACATTCAAAGAGCAATGTCTAATTCAAATATTTTTTGTTTTCCACAAAGATGATCAACGGTGCATTTGTGTACTATGGCAAAATCCACTAGAATGAAATCTAATGGTTGATGGGAGTTTGCCCAAAGGAAAAAAGATAAACTTTGCAAGGTAAATCCACATGATTGAATAAACCTTGGTCTTCACTTTGCATTTCACATTATCCAATTGCTAGATTCTGAGTGAAAGTTCACCAGCAACTTGACATCCCCAAATTCAAGGAACACAATGGCATTCAGCATCTAGATTTTCGTGATGCCTCCCAAATGTTTCCTGGATTGCTACGGTTGATTCGTGAACTTTAACGCAACAGCACAGGTTAAGCATCTTCTTTGGATTTCAACTGCATCGTGCAGAGAGCATGCTAGCGGTGAACGCCCAAATCGTACACAAATGAAGAAAGAAAGAAAGAAAGAAAAAGCACCTTAAACTTTTCCATAGCAAATATGAGACAAAATGGTTAATGAGGTGGAAATTCTTGTCATAAGATAGAAATGAAAGAGTTCACCCGGAAAGTTTTAGAAAAGTAATAAACCATACCTCCAATTACCAGCTAAAGTCTGAAGACCCATGTGTACAGTCAAAGCGGCCCATATTTCGACAAGATGCAGGCCGATGGCCAACACAACACAAGATTTGCACGCAATCCATTTTGAAATGAAACGAGTTCCAATTTAACCTAAAATATGTCAATTGTTCCAATTCAATTCCTATTTAAGTTGCGTCTTTCAGCGTAAGCTACAATCGCTGTAATGATTGAAAAAACAAAACCAAGGAATGCAATAGTCTTTGCTTAAATATGTTTTATTTGATACATACCATGGATCCTGAAATCCTGAATTGGCTTCCTCGGATTGCTGTTACGGTAAAAGGCCTGAGTTGCATAGCCCATGCTGGCTTTATATCGCACGGATGCAATAACATGCATAAACTCATTGTCCTATGAGAAAAATATGACATGAGGTCAGTACTTATTCAAGCATTTACATGTCAATTGGTAACAAGAGACAAGTTGCCATATCATTGAACGTTGACATGAAATTGCATAGATGATGCTACATACAACATTTGATTTTGATTTGGGCGGAGTTAGACATGATTATCATTTGTATTTGTATTGAATGGACCATTTCTCTCTCATTGTTGTCATTATCAGGAAAATGGAGATTCAATTTTCTTGACATCTAATTGATTGTGATGATGATTTAGAAATTAGGGAAGCATTGTTGTAGTTTTATTTGCTTGGATTTTATTGTGCAGGGTCCTTTGCAGGTCTTGGTTTCTTATCACTCTATTTAGCTGGAAATTTTGCAAGGATTACGATAGCGGTGTTTTGCTATTTACAGTTCTTTCCACCTCCATATCATGCTTAAGGTATGTTTCGAAGCAATTTGTTTGGACCTATTAGTCATCATAAAAATTCGCTATTTTTATTTTTATTTTTTTTTGTAGTTGTCTTATTCCGGTAATATGATTACTTTGGACTACAACTCCCTAAATTTGATGACAGCTTCTGTAGTTGCCCTCATTCCTATATTTTGGCTTATTTTAAAGTCTAAAGATGTTTTAGAGCATATTCTTTGTTGGCTTGAATGATACAAGCGAGAAATAATAAGGATGCGATATTGCTATGATGCACCTGTTTAATATATGGATGACTCTCTATCACCACCAAGTCTCTACTTGTTTGGAGCTTTTCGTATAATCCTATGCGATGGGCAATTGGATGCTGCAATTTTTATTAATATGGGTCAAGTCGGGTATGGGTCAAGTTGGGTATGGGTTGGAAAAATTACATTAGGCATAAATGGGTCATAAATGGGTTAATGGGTCAATTTGGGTTGGACCATTAATGACTCGATCCAAACCCGTCTCTACCCAAACTCATCTCGATCCACCCATTTGACAGCTCTATGTATAGCCAAAGCAGCCCATATTTCGACAAGATGCAGGCCGATGGTTGACGCAGCACAAGATTTGCACGAGATTTGCACGTAGTCCATTTTGAAATGAAACGGGTTCCAATTTAGCCCAAAAATCTATCAATTGTTCCAATTCCATCCCTATTCAAGTTGCGTCTTTCAACGTAAGTTGCAATCGTTGTAATGATTGAAACAACAAAATCAAGGAATGCAATAGTTGTTGCTTAAATATGTTTTATTTGACACATACCATGGATCGTGAAATCCTGAATCAACTTCATCGGATTGCTATTATGGTAAAAGGCCCAAGTTGCATAGCCCATGCGGGCTTTATATTGCATGGATGCAATAACATGTACAAACTCATTGTCCTATGAGAAAAATATGACATGAGGTAAGTACTCATTCAAGCATTTACATGTCAATTGGTAACAAGAGACAAGCTGCCATATCACAGAATTGAAATGAGAAAATGAAATTTACAAATTCATCAGCATTCGGCTCAAATTCACAAGTTATTTGGAAATATAACCCACACTAATACTTCTAAAAAAACCCACCAAAGCTAGTTCAATTGCGAAAATTTACTTCTCACCACGATTTGAAAACAAAACATTCAAAGAGCAATGTCTAATTCAAATATTTTTTGTTTCCCACCAAGATGATCAACGATGCATTTGTGTACTAGAATGAAATCTAATGGTTGATGGGAGTTTGCCCAAAGGAAAAAAGATAAACTTTGCAAGGCAATCCACGTGATTGAACAAACCTTGGTCTCCACTTTGCATTTCACATCATCCAATTGCCGGATTCTAAGTGAAAGCTCACCAGCAACTTGACATCCCCAAATCCAAGGAACACAATGGCATTCGGTATCTAGATTTTCGTGATGCCTCCCAAATGTTTCTTGGATTGCTACGATTGATTTGCAAACTTTAACGCAACAGCATAGGTTAAGCATCTTCTCTAGATTTCAACTACATCGTGCATAGAGCATGCTAGCGGTGAACGCCCAAATCGTACACGAATGAAGAAAGCAAGAAAGAAAGAAAAGAAAAGAAAAGAAAAGAAAAGAAAAAGCACCTTAAACTTTTCCATAGCAAATATGAGGCAAAATGGTTAATGAGGTGGAAATTCTTGTCATAAAATAGAAATGAAAGAGTTCACCCGCAAAGTTTCGAAAAAGCAAGAAACCATACCTTCAAATACTAGCTAAAGTCCGAAGACCCATGTGAATAGTCAAAACGACCCATATTTCGACAAGATGTAGGCCGATGGCCGACGCAGCACGCGATTTGCACAAGATTTGCACACGGTCCATTTTAAAATGAAACAGGTTCCAATTTAGCCCAAAATCTGTCAATTGTTCCAATTCAATCCCTATTTAAGTTGCGTCTTTTAGTGTAAGCTGCAATCGCTGTAATGATTGAAAAACAAAATCAGGGAATGCAATAGTCGTTGCTTAAATATGTTTTATTTGACACATACCATGGATCCGGAAATCCTGAATTAGTTCCTCGGATTGTTGTTACGGTAAAAGGCCTGAGTTGCATAGCCCATGCTGGCTTTATATCGCACGGATGCAATAACATGTACAAACTCATTGTCCTATGAGAAAAATATGACATGAGGTCAGTACTTATTCAAGCATTTACATGTCAATTGTTAACAAGAGACAAGCTGTCATATCATTGAACGTTGACATGAAATTGCTGAGATGGTGCTACATACAACATTTGATTTTGATTTGGGCGGAGTTAGACATGATTATCATTTCTATTTGTATTGGATGGACCATTTCTCTCTCATTGCTGTCATTATCAGGAAAATGGAGATTCAATTTTCTTGACATCTAATTGATTGTGATGGTGATTTAGAAATTAGGGAAGCATTGTTGTAGTTTTAGATGCTTGGATTTTATTGTGCAGGTTCCTTTGCAAGTCTTGGTTTCTTATCACTCTATTTAGCTGGAAATTTTGCAAGGATTATGATAGCGGTGTTTTGCTATTCACAGTTCTTTCCACCTCCATATCACGTTCAAGGTATGTTTCGAAGCAATTTGTTTTGACCTACTAGTCATCATAAAAATTCGTTATTTATTATTATTATTATTATTTGTAGTTGTCTTATTCTGGTATATGATTACTTGCACTACAACTCCCTAAATTTGATGACAGCTTCTGTAGTTGTCCTCATTTCTATTTTTTGGCTTATTCTAAGTCTGAAGATGTTTTAGAGCATATTCTCTGTTGGCTTGAATGATACAAGCGAGAAATAATAAGAATGCTAGTTGTGATATTGCTATGATGCACCTGTTTAATATATGGATGATTCTCTATCACCACCAAGTCTCTACTTGTTTGGAGCTTTTTGTATAATCCTATGCAATGGGCAATTGAATGTTGCAATTTTTATTAATATGGGTCGGGTCGGGTATGAGTCGAGTTGGGTATGGGTTGGAAAAATTACAATAGGCATAAATGGGTTAATGGGTCAATTTTGGTCAGACCATTAATAACCCGACCCAAACCCACCCGTTTAACAGCTGTAGTTGCTATCACATCTAGAATAATATGAATATCTATTTTTCATATAAAAAATACTTAAGTTCTATCATCAAGTGTCTCAAAAAATAAGTCAACCATGAGTGCCCAATTTTTATGGTTTGTCTATTTTGCGGAAGATGTTCCATTTCTATATTTTTTTAGGGAAAATGATTTTACTTTTCGATTTTTGGTTGAAATTTGAAAAAGACCTTGAAAATATTTTTTGTCGTCTAGTAAAGAACATCTGATGAAAAAATTATAAAAAAAATCATATATTTTTAAAATTTGTTTTGAATTACTTTAAATTTAATATATTTATTTTCTTTTCGCTTCTTTTTTTTTTTTTTTGCTTCTTCATTGGCTAGTCGTTGGTGACGACAATGGCTGACGAGCTTGAGCTTGTAGGGACTCTTAAGGCCTTGAATCTCGCTGAGCTTAGAGCTCGCTGATTTCACGAGGCTTCAAACCTCTCTAACTTGTGGCGAGCTTGGAGTTTGCCCACAATCGGCCAAGGAAGAAGAAATAAAAAAGAAAAAATAATATATACAAATAAAAATAATTAAAAAGTTCAAATTCTTTTATAAAATTAAAAGAATTATGAAATTTGAAATTTTAAAAAATATTTTTGTAGGAGCAAATGTTTCTCTAACCAAGGATTTGAGCTTAAGCATTGACAACCCACACCAATCTTTATGGACCAAGCTTGAGGGTCAAGATCAGAGCTTGAGTGTTGGGGACTTAAGGATGACCTTTGTGAACCCAAACTTGGGTGTTGGAGCATAAGATACAAGCACCAAGGGTTTGAGCCTGGCCTCGATGGACTTAAGCATGGGCACCAAGAACCTTAGGCCCAAGCATCAGAGTCTCGGGCTTGGCCTCAATGGACTTTGGTCTAGCCGCCAAAGACTTGGTTTGAACATGACAACTGATGAACTAACTTGGAGTTTGCATGAGCAAACTTAGAATTTCAAATTCAATTACCGATACCTAGTCATATTTTGAAAAATATTTCTCGGTTCTTTCAAAGAAGAAATCATTTTCTTGAATAAGAAAATATTTTCCGTTACTAATTTTCTTAAGCGAATCATACGCTGAATAATGTTCTCTTGGCAAATATTTTCCATGAAACAAATCAATCCTTAGTTTACGTGATAGCAATGTTAGGAGCCCAACTTCAATATTTCTCCGGTTCACATTCTTGGACATGTCCCAACGTCTCATTTTTTATTTTATTTTTATTTTTCACTTTCCTACTTAGCTACCTCTCCTTCTTCCCAATTCGGAAGACATGAACGTATTTACTATGACTAAATCAGCTCTATCCTTAGCCTCCCTCTTTCGCCATGAACAAGAAAAACCTTTCTTTTCTTTTCCAGGAAATCACCAAGAAAATCATCATGCTGATGGAGTCTCCCTATAAGTAGAAGACTCAAGAGAAAAACTAGGCACTCTCATGCATTGTCCGCTCTTCCATTTTGTTTCGTGTTAATCCGAGTTGAAACTGACCTGCCAAAATGCCTTTGGTTGCCCTCTTGCTCGCCTCTCTCTGTGCTCTCACCAGTAAGTGCCAATTTCCTGTTATGTCTTACTGTTGATTATAAACGTAGAACACTAACTACTCTAGTTGACAGAGGGTGAAATTTCAAACAAGATGGGCATCAACTATGGGCGGGTAGGGAACAATTTGCCGTCGCCATCCCGATCTGTCGAACGCATCCAATTGATGAGGGCCAGGCGTGTGAAGCTGTACGATGCCGACCCAGAGATCCTGAAGCTGTTATCCAGAACCCAGGTCCAAGTCTCCATCATGGTCCAGAACCAAGAGATCCCAGGCGTTGCGTCGAGCCAGGCCCTAGCCGACAAATGGGTGAGGAATAATGTCCTCCCGTATTATCCCGGGACGATGATACGGTTCATCCTGGTTGGGAACGAGGTCTTGAGCTACAACAGCACTGATCGAGACCGCCAATTGTGGCGCGACCTTGTCCCTGCGATGCACAGGATCAAAAGTTCGCTTCGGTCGAACCGCATCCGTAACATCAAAGTGGGGACCCCGATGGCGATGGATGTGGTCGAATCCACATTCCCTCCCTCGAGCGGGAGGTTCCGCTCGGACGTCGCTGAATCCGTGATCATGCCACTGGTCCGCTTCTTGAACAGCACAAGGTCTTACTTCTTCCTCGACGTGTATCCTTACTTCCCATGGTCGCGGAACCCGTGCGACATCTCTCTGGACTTCGCGCTGTTCCGCGGAAATTTCAACTACACCGATCCCGCGACTGGTTTGGCATATACTAATCTCCTGGACCAGATGCTTGACTCTTTAATATTCGCGATGGAAAGGCTCGGCTTCTCGAACGTCCCACTTCTAATTGCCGAGACCGGATGGCCAAATTCTGGCGACATCGACGAACCTGGAGCGAACACCTACAATGCTGCCACATATAACCGCAATCTCATCAAGAAAATGACAGCCAAGCCACCAGCCGGGACTCCCGCTCGGCCTGGGGTCGTCATACCGACATTCATCTTTTCATTATATGACGAGAACCAGAAGGCAGGCCCCGGGACGGAGCGGCATTGGGGACTATTACATGCCAACGGCGATGCCGTTTACGAGATCGACCTAACCGGGAAGAGGCCTGCTTCAACGTACGGGCCTCTGCCGTTGCCCACCAATAACAGGCCCTACGAGGGAAAACTGTGGTGCGTGGCGAGGAGAGATGCGAACGTGACCGATCTCGGCTCGGCATTGAGCTCCGCCTGCAGGAGGGGAAACGGCATGTGCGACGTACTCATGTCCGGAAGAGAGTGCCACGAACCAGCATGGACCTTTCGGCACGCGAGCTATGCTTTCAGTGCCTATTGGGCACGGTTCAGAAGCCAAGGCGCGACTTGCTACTTCGATGGACTGGCGGAGCAGACCGTTAGAGACCCAAGTGAGTTTCAATATCTGAACTCAAAAGAGACAGATATTGCTTTGGATGATTATTCAGTCTTGAATTCCAAACTGCTGAATTCTTTTGTGTTCATGCGTTGCTGATTTTGGTTCTTCTTGAGCAGGTCGGGGATCTTGCAAATTCCCTAGCGTGACTCTTTGAAAGGCTCGGCTTATTTTCAAGAGAACAATGTAACGGGACATCAGAGAGAAGTTATTTCCAAAGATGCTTTGCAATATATACATTTTTTACGTCCAAGTCCCAACTGCTAATGTTCTTCTGTATTTCCTTCCCCTCTCAATGGGACGCACACACATATAATTATAACAATTGCCACTTTACAAGTACTTTCTCGTCTAACATGAAATTGAGATGTACGATGATGAGATTAGTGCATAATTACATCGATCAGATTTATATAATATGGGATTTATCGTCATAATAGAAAAATAAGAGAAAATTCAATACAAAATTCTAAAACTTGTCACGGTAATTCACTTAATTCTAAAATATTTATTTATAGGTCATTTGGGTGTTAAGACTTATATAAACAAATGCAATTGTTGGATTCTGTTAATTTCGTATTTTCTCTAAACGAAAAATCGTGCACATTTCATCGATTTTTCCATCAACTGGCGCCACGTTAGCGGCACACAAGAAAACAAAAACGCAATTGCAGAAATGGAAACTTTAAAAAGTTTGAAAATTTTTAAAAAAAATAAATCGAACATATTGAAAGGTTGTGGATTGGGAACAATAGGAGGCGCTCGCCTTGTTGGTGGTCACATTTTGAAATTGTTTTAAAGTATTAATTGGTCATTCAAATTTGAAACTGTTTCAAATTATTAAACTGCCCATTTATTCTTAAACCATTTTACATTATTAAAGTGACCATTAAATGCGGAAACCATTTCAAAATTTAATATGACCGTTAAATCTAAAACCGTTTCAAATCTTTAATTTAGCCATTAAGTCCGAAAGTTTCAAATTATTAATTTGGCTATTGATTATGAACTTACTTTAGATCATTAATGATGCGATTAATTCTGAATTCACTTTAGATCATTAATGCAGCTATTAATTCTAAACTCACTTCATTATTAATTCGATCACTAAATCTAAACACGCTTAAGATCTTTGATTCGGTTGTAGAGTGTGAAACCTGCATCAGACTTTGTAAACTTTAAAGCCCCTTCATCAGAATTTTTATTTCTAGCCCGACTCAATCTGATTGGTTCAATTTCAAACACATTTGTAATATTTTCTCTCTCGTTCAAACGTCATTATAATTGATTATGGTGTGTAACATCCCTATGTTCATCACTAAGCTGGCATCATGACTTGTACTAACACATTAACACAACCAAGAGAACTGATTGTCTAGATCAATCTCCTAGTCCTGCAAACCATGAGTGATATCTAGTAATATATCATGGCTACCTAGACAGTGTGAAATGTTTTCAGAACAAAATGAACTTGTCAGCTTGGACGACCGTGTAATTTGACCATTCTGTCTCACCATGTCCCAATCCAACAAAGGCCATGGAACTATAAACAATTTGGTCATATGCCCAAATCTAATCGATATGTATTTCTTTGAGATATGAACCATTTATTCTTGAGTACAACTTTGGTTGAGGATTTCAATACAATACCATGAATAGATCGCATAGGACATCAATATCGTATATCTATATATAATAAGAAGAAAGATTCCATATTGTGCATGCATGTGCCTTCGTATGTGAACAAATTATGACCATCAAGTATAGTGACGGTTCGATGAAGCGTCAATATGCGCACTTGTGAACCATAGCCATCCAACATACAAGTTAGCATCGTGTCTTAGATTTAAGGATCTTATACCTACCAAGGCATGAACAATCAGACATTGACCCTGCTAAAAGCTTTCCATGTCGCCAATCGTTCTATGTATGTCACGTCCAGTAAACTTGTCCAAGACAAGCACCTGTGTTCTCGCTCGAATATCACAATATCCAATGACTTGTGACTTATCATCCCCTCAAGAATCCAATACTAAATGGTGAAGCTTGAGAATACACTGGTCTTAACAGGATCATTAATATACTCTTAATGATCCATCGACTGGGAACTATTTAAAGATTTGACAAAACTATAACCTATCACACATATTCTTAACACCTTAAAAATAGGTTCAGTCCTAATTGATCTTATGGACTAATTCATATATATGAACAAAAATCTTATTTGCCATCAAATAATCCCTAACATGTAACTATTACATGGTTGCTTTAGGGCATACAACTAACACCCCTCCACAAAAAAAAAAAAAACAAAAAAACAAAAAAAAAAAAAAAAAAAAAAAAAAAAAAAAAAAAAAAAACAAAAAACCATTATTATTTTGGTCAGCACCCCCGAGGGAAAAAATCTCTTTTTAATTTTTTAAATTGTCTGTTATATATATATCTTCACAAAAGAGAAAAAAATTGGCGGAAAAATACCACCTAAATTTCCATCTCAAAACAATTAATAGAGCTAACTAAATCGGTCATTTGCATCTTTTCCATAAGTTTTTGAACTTAAATTAAAGAAATAAAAGAAAAAGGATATAAACATGCTTTCTCAACAAAATTCACAGATCCGAATGGAATTATTCCCAAATGTTATCTACGTTGATCTTCTCCCTTTTATGTAACAAGTGAATGACATTGCCAGTTTTCGCGTAACGGGATATATGAGGAAACGGCCATGCTAAACTGACCTTCAAAATGGCTTCATCTGCCCCCAGAGGATTAAATGGACGAAATTACTCAAATTGCGGGTCTCACTCCCCGCCGTCCGTCTTTCATCAGCTCCTCACATTTCTCTCCTCCTCTCCCCCTCTTTTTGCTGATCCTGTGTGCCTCTGCCCTTGCCCGCGAAACCTCACTGCTTCCATTTCATAGCCTGCACCCTGCTCAGGACGAGGCCGTTCAACCAGAATCCTTCTGGCTGTTTGCTTGGGGTACTCAGCTCCAAGAGGATGTAGTGCGAATGAAAATGCTTTGTAATTGGGCATTCTCCAGTTGTGACTCTGTTGGTGACTTCCGAGCTGAGAATTAGACTCTGATTGTAAGAAACACCGTCTTACATTATTTGTTTAGCCGTAGTGTTCATGACAATTTCCTAATATATACATATAAAAAGAGAAGGTAAATTCTCGAGTGACGAAGGAGGAGGAGGCGGCAAGGCCAGAGAGGTGATCATGTAGGAGGAAGTCTCGGTGTTGAAGCCAGGACTATGAGGGGTAGGATCCGCCGTGGCGGAGAGGGCAGCAACGATGATGACTAGAGGCAGCGCCAGCGGTGGAGGTGGAGGTGGAGGGCAGCCTTACTAGTTGGCAAACTGGAGGAGGGCTGATGTTGCGTAGTGCACAGACATTCACAGACGTATATGGTTGTTGGAACCAAAAGAATAATGATAACTTAGAAAAAATTGGAAAGGGCACAAAATTGAAGGGAAAGATCGTTTTCAGAATGCTGTCTAATGTCTTCAATTTACAACACTCGCCCTCATGTCCTTATATAATAGCAGAACATCTACAATACATCTTAATGATTTAATGATGAAGGCAAACATTCCACACACTTAAACGACCCAAAAGCCATGAAGTCTTCGAGCATTCCTGTTAGCAAACATTAAATGAAGCAACAAAAAGTCCACAAAGCTAACAAAAACACACAAACAAAGTCAATACACTAAATGCCGAGGTATAGCAATCCATGGAGAACTCTTCAATGACCTTTGTTGGCATTCTTGTCTCATGCTCTAATTGCCCTCCTTTATTAAATGCTTGTAGCTTTTTTTGTCTTCAATCTTCTTTAAGCACCTATCATGAATGCCTCGTTTATTTGTTTTCATTCTTCCTTTAACACCCACTATAAATCAAGGCATCCTTTGAAGTATACTAACAACCAAATCTAGAACCCAACAACCAACGCGCACCAATCTTCAACGATCAATTTTATTCTATTCTAATAGTCTCCCCTAAAATTGATTTTTAAATTTAACAACATTGAGTATCGTCTTTAATTTTTTGAACGAATCGGCCTTTTGATAGTTTTGTCAAAATATTTGTAATCCGATCTTCTAATTTGCAAAAATTAAACTCAATCTCACCATTTTTTACTCGAACTCAAATATAATGATACTTGATATTGATGTGCCTGCTTCCATCACGAAAAACTGAATTCTTGGCTAATGCAATAGTTGACTTATTGTCACACATTATTTTGGTCAGATCTATTCAATTCATGCAACATCCTATGAAGTCATACCTCTTGACATGCCACCAAAGCTAACGCCGTGTACTCTGTTTTAGCTGTTGAGAGTGCAATAATTTATATTTTTTGCGGACTAAATAATTACTCATGATCCAAGAAAAAAAAAACCTATTCAAAAGTACTCTTTCAAGTCTCGATATCACCCACCCAATCACTAGCTATGTACTCCACTTAAACTGTTAGTATAATATTATAAACTTTCATGGTCGCAAGTTCCATTGGCATATCGTTTTTTTTTTTTTTTTTTTCATGCAAATGTGATTAGTCCAGCCTTTCCATGACCCTGCTAATTATTCTCACTCCACAAGTAATATTTGGCCTCGTAGAAGCCGAATATCTCAAAATGCAAATAATGCTTTTGAAATAAGTGAGATTTACAAGTTCATCGGTTTAGCTTTAAGGTCGTCATCTTCAAAACATCATTCATGTTCAATAATTTGTCGGATTTCCTTTGAACAATCTCCCCTGGAAATCTTCATTATACTTTAGACATATGTTATGTTCAGTCTTCTGGCCGTCTTCGAACAATATCATTTACATGTTCTATCATCTGCATGGTCTATTACTTAACCATCAAACATGTTAGTAGCCTTTGATTTATTTTGTCATCTTCAAAACATTATAAGGGATTTCCCTAACAATCTCCCCCTTTTTGATGATGACAAAATAATCTCTGAATATGCAGATTTGTAAACATACTTTTAAAGATATTAATTTAAATTAAAGGATATCAGAAGATAGCAAATAGATTGAGCATAAGAATATATAGAAAAATAATCGCAGCTCAATATTATGCAATAATATCAACCAATCAACACATATGCATATTCATATATTCTCCCCATTTTTGTCATAATCAAAAAGCGATAACAATAGATTCACATCGAGAATATAAAATGATAACAAATGTGTCTTGCATAATTTCCAAAAATCAGCTTTTATAAATCGAATATTAAAGATATGCAATGTAACTTACTTCAATCATATATATCAGCAAATATCCAATAAAAATCACGGATGCATCATAAAATTCACGTACCCTTTCCTTCCATCCATAATAAGATCACGATCAATCCAAAAAGATTTTTCCATAATTAATTAAAGCTCCCCCTCAATTTGTTGCTTTTTTGAGATGATCACGATTCTTTTCCTTTTCTTTTGGATTTGCTTTCTCCCCTGTGATCATGACAATATTTGCGGATAGAAACAATTGTTGTTTGTGCACGTTGAGCAGAATATTTTTCCATTATTTCTTTCGTAGCGACAACATCCGCAACGATCACTTGCATTTTGAAATTCGAGGCAAAAATTTATTTTCTTCAATCAAGCTCTTCTCGAATTCAACCTGCATCAACTTAACAAACTTTTTCCACAAATAATATCCACGTAATATATAATGCCATTTCTTCAAATAAATAAATTGAATAGCATATATAAAATTATCAAATATTAAAATTCAGAACTATTCAACGTACAACACATAAGGGATTTCTTCAATAAGCAAAAATTTTGCACAAGGAATGGAATTTTTAAACTTCCAAAAGATAGTATAGAATCTCCATGATTTTCTGATTGAGTTTTCCAAAATTCATATGGAAGATTCTTTTGTGACCTGCAAATTCTTATAGAACAGATAATAATCTTTACAAAAATGTCACGTAATATATTCCATTGATTTGCGGATCAAACTTGCTAGATATAATATATCTTCTAAGAATATAGCAAGAATATCCATGAATATGCCGTAATATCTTTCAAGATCAAAGAGATTTCTTTGAGCATAACTTTCAGATATGCATTTTGCAAAAGGAAAATAGATATTTCTGTCACGTGCCAAAATTGCAATACATTATATTTATCACAAAAGATATTCGCAATATAATAAACAATCATCCAAAATCATGATAAATGCACGTAGAAATTTGCAAGGCAGGAAAAAAATTTCTCTTACCCAAGGTATATGTTTCAAATATACCATTGATTAAAAAAAATCATTACCAATTGTCGCAGGAGATATTTTCTGATTGCACCAAAATTTGCGTAGATTCGCAATCATCATTCCCTTAAAGAATTTCCTGGAATCAACTAATTTGCCTTTTTGGTATCCATCAATTTGGATCATTCATTGACGTTAGAATAAAATAGAAAATCTCCATAATCAAATATTCTTTCTTAATTCATCGTAACAAAGTATTCAAAGAAAGAATATTATGCACAATGATATTTTGAAAAATAAATTCTCACTTAGTCATAGTACGATAAAAAACAGAGAGAATAAAATCTTTGAATATCTAAGAATATCTTGCATCATCACGTAAAACAGATTTTTACTTTGCAAAATATGATTAAATCTGAAGTATAAAATTAAACAAAATAATCTGAATTATCTCAAATAATCACACGTACTAAATCAAATCTCAACTCACAAATCACAAAAACAAATCATACAATTCTTTCTTCAATAAAGCAAAATATGATCATTATACAATCTGAATCAATCAATGATATATCGAATTTCAAGCATAATGAGAATTATGTGCCCAAAAACATTCTTTACCAACTTCTTCTTTTCCTTTATTTCCTGCAAAAAAGAACTCATCTTTTCTTTGGTATCCATTTTTTCTTGGATCCATGAGAGTTAGTAGAATATGTTGTTTTTACCCAATTTTTCTTGATCTGTTTCCAGACTTTAGGACAATCTTTCTCAAAGTGTTCCGAATCTTCACAATTTGAATACTTGACGTCATTTCCACCAATAGGTTTTACAAACACTTTTTGAAAATGATTTTTGTAAAATGTCTTTGGAGGTCTTTGTTTAAGTCTCTCCTTGACTTTAGGAAAATTAATTAGAGAATCATTTTCATTATTGAAACCAAATCCCGACTTATTATAGTAAGGAACTTGCATAGAAAGGATATGCTCTAATGTTTTTGATCCATTTGAAAATCTTGTTGAAATATTTGAAAATTCTTTCTTCAAAGAATCATTTTCTTTGACAAGCAAATCTCGATTTTCTTTTGTTTGTAGAAAATCTTTTTCCAAAATTTCAAACTTTTCTTTTTGAGAAAGATCATGTTGCCTAAGCCGAAAATTTTCCTTTTTAAGTTCGAAGATTATTTTAAGAGAAGATTTGAGATTTGAACAAAGCTCATTTATATATTTTGAAACTTTGAAAGGAATTGTTGAATGACTTACCTTGATTTCCACATAAGATTCTGAGTCTGGTTCTAAATCAGACTTTGATTCTGAGTTTGTGTCCGAGTCAGATTTAGATTCTGAATGTGCCATCAAGCATAAATTTCCTTGCTTATCATCTTCTTTTATTGTTCTTTTCTGGCCATTCTGCTTGTATTTTCTTCTTCCACTGAATTTGCTTCCTTTTCTACTCAACTTTTTGAATTTCTCAATCATAAAAGCAAGTTCCTCGTCGTCCATGTCATTTTCTGAGTCTGTTTCATCAAAAACAGTATTAGATATTAAAGCAATGGACTTCTTACCTTCGGGATCTTCATCGTTGAGTTGTTCCACTTCATAGGATTAAAGAGTGCCAATCAATTCATCAACGAAAAGTGGCATAATCCTCTGAGTCTCCTGGATTGAGGTCTTAACATGGTTCCAATCTTTTGAGAGACCTCGCAAGAGTTTGTTGACCTTCATAGGAGAAGAAATTGGCTGGCCTTGATATGCTAAACCATTTACAATTTCTATAAGACGGTTGAACATATCTCCAATCGACTCTCCTTGCTTCATCTTGAAGGATTCATATTTGCCGAGAAGAAAGTTTACTTTTGTCTCTCTTACACGATCGGTCCCTTCATATGTAACATGAAGTCTATCCCAAACTTCTTTTGCTGTTTCACATGAAGAGATTCTGTTATATTCAACAAGAGACAAAGCGCAATATAAAGAATAAATGGCTTTTGCATCAAGCGCTTCTCTTTTGGACATCTCCATCCGAGACATAGGAGCGGGGAGTTTGGTTTCTTTGTCTTTGCCTTTCTTATTTGATGTGGACACAGCAATGGGGTTGATTCCTCTTTCCACAACATCCCATTGTAAGGGATCTATGGATTTTAGGAATGCTTTCATTTTGTTCTTCCACACGTCGTATTCCTTTCCATCAAAACATGGTGGCCTTGTGTTGCTTTGCCCTTCCATAAGTCCTGGTGCCAAGATACTAGCCATAAAGAATCTTTAGCTCAAAAGTAAAAACACTTTTATAAACCGAGCACTTGGCTCTGATACCAATTGAGAATGCTAGTATGAACACCTAGAGGGGGGTGAATAGGTGTTTAAGATAAATCTTGGCAAATATATGTGGAATAAAATAAACTTCAAACAAAGGAGTTAAGGAAGAGAATAAGAACATAAGATTTATAGTGATTTGGCTTAATCCAAGCCTATGTCCACTCTCCCACGCTAACAGCTTTCTTGGCTGGATTCCACTATGCAATCAACAAGAGATTACAATTTCGAGTGCAAATACTTAGTAGATCACACTATCTCACTAAGTCACTCTTTTGGTATTTCTCTCACGATCACAAACGTTTAAGCTCTCCAAAAACAAGTGTATGATCGAAGATCGCTCAAATTTTGGAATTATAAATTATACGTTCTATCTCTTACTTGCTCATCGATCCATGATCTCCTTAAATACTCCTCCACTTCCAAACTACCCGTTGGACAGTATCCCGGAGAATCATCTTCCAATATACCCATTGGATAGCTCTGTATCTAGAAGATTTAGTAGCTATTGAGTGACAAAGGTAGAATTCCAAATTGATTCCGATCGCCCATACAAACGGAATCTTGGTTTTCATAAGTAAAGCTTCTTCGTATAGAAAGTTCTTGTCTTCAATATCCAATCGTCAATCAATTAGATTGAATCAATCAAATCAATCTTGATGTGGAATCCAAATCAGATCACTAGGCTTAAAGGTTACCCAGTTCAGCTTCAAGCATAGAGTCTCGCTTTCTTCTATCTTCAAAACATTATAAGGGATTTCCCTAACACTTCTTTCTTCAGCGCCAATTGATCTATTTCATTGAGTCTAAATTGGCTTAAGCATTTCCAATTTCAATCTCTTTAAAATGTCATTGGCATATTTTTGTATTGAAATAAATATGCCATCATTTGCATGCTTTACTTCAAGGCTAGGAAAATAGGACATCAATCCTAAATTTGTGATTTCGAATTGGCTAGTTATAACCTCTTTGAATTCAACAAACATCTTTTCACAACTCATTGTAAATATCAAGTCATCAAAATAAAGGTACACAATTATTATGTTAATGTTAGTATTTGACTTAATATACAATGTATGCTCATATGGGCACTTTTGAAAACCATGTTCTAATAGGTATGTGTCCTTCACATGACACAGGGTTTTCTTAAGTTCTTTCTCAGCCTAATAATTTATTAGAAGTCACTACCAGCCTTTTAGAATCAGCTCGAAGAGACTAAGATATTCTTGATGCGAAGACTTGATTACACTAATATCTCTTTTAGCATTCTTTTGGTAACTAACTAGTTGGTTGTTTAATCTAAATAGTCACACACAATTGATGTCGCTAAGTGTTCATGCAATTTTTTTTTTCTTTTTGTGGGGTTATTTTCATCAAAGTCTAGACCTTGCATAATCTAGAAGGGAAATTAACACAATTTATTGAATAGAAATGCGAAAAGTAAACAATCAGATTATTGAAATGCGGTCTTGAAAATAAACATCCAAGTACTTGAAAGTAATCCTCTAAGTGCGAGAAAAGAAAACCCAATGTAACGTTGGCAAAGAATGCTACATGGCTTCGTTATAAGCTTCTCAATAAAAATCCTCAGAAACTTGCTATTTGAAACTAAGGCGAGCTTAAATTTAATGAATTAGTAAGATACAGCCTAGGCTAGACTACCCTAATTAGTTATCAAATGAGTGTGGTTAAGCCTAAGTGATCATAAATGTTAAATAGCCTACTTTAGACTATACTAAACTAAACTATTACAAAATTCAAGACCGGATTGGACATGGGTCTAACACCATTGGTTCCATCCAACCGCCACCACCTTGGGTATCGCCTTCGACCGCCACCTCCTTGTGGGTGTCGATTTTCATCATTCAATCATTCAATCCAACAATGCATCCAAGCAAAACAAACAATCAGCGACTTCACCAATCAAGCAATCTGATTTAGGAAACTGGTTTCAACTACACAATCCAATTAGCTTAGCCACCTCCTGATCAAACTAAGGGTTCATTAATTAAGATTAGCGATAATTAGGCCCCACTTGCATTCACAAGACGGAAGACTAACTCACTAATCACTAATTAAAGCTAATCAAACCCTCTAACCTACCCACCAATACATGCATTGACAATCGTAATTAGACCTAATATCCATCCAATCAAACACATGCAAACTCAATTAAACTTGCTATTAGGCCAATTGACCTGGGAATCAAGCAATCAAACCCAAGAAGGGGCATTCCCAATTTTATCAAAATCATGTAAGTACTTATCTAAATAAAAGTAACCTAATTCTAGCACACTAAAATCTAACATCATAGGGTGCGCTTGATTCAGCTTTGTAAATGAACTTTGGGTGTAAAGCAAATGCTAAAAGTCAAAGCTATTTGAGGAAATGCAATTTATGTTTGATTAAAACCTCTTTGCAAATGAACTTCAAGTTGAATGTGTATTTCGCAAAAAAAAAAAAAAAAAAATTACAATGGGCTTTAGATATATTATATAGATTTATTTATTTGTTTTAAAAAAATGACCAAACCATTCGTTAGGTGGTGAAGGGCTATGGCCGCCAGTGCCAAATCTGGCTCGTCAACCCTTTGCCAATACCTGTGAAGGGTTTGATCCTTTTTATTATTCTTTTTTAAAAAAAATTAATAAACGACGAAATTGAAATTTTGAAAAATTGGTGAGGGTACTTTGGAAGGAAAAAATGAGTTTCAGCCCAAAGCCATTTGAAAATTTCTTTGAAATGGAAGCTCATTCAAAAAGTTAGCAAATGGTCTTTGAAGGCAAAAAGCCATTTGAAAATGCTAAACCAAACACGCCCTTAATCAAGTCTTACTTTACTAACCAAGTTTTCAATATTTTCATTTTTTATTTTATTTTATGTTAGTATCGTTGTTGTTGTTGTTGTTATTATTATTATTATTATTATTTTTTGAAAATAGGGACTCGGGCTGAGCCCTTAAGCCCAGTCAAAATATAAACAAAACCCTAGTCTTGTGGGTCTGGACCACGTATACACATTGGCTTTTTTATTTTTTTCATACTCCCATTTTCACTTCTCACGAACGCCTGCACCTATGTCGCTCCACGAATCTAAAAAATCCGTAGTTTGACAAAAAAATTCACCCATCCTAAGCAAAACCCAGCGAGATAAACAGTTCAAAACTCCATAGATTTCACTGAAAATACAAGACTAAGCACTTCTTATTCATCCACTATCCACCCTCGACCTCTAGGGAGCGGCGGTCGGCCACCATCCATCACCGGAGCACCACAATTGCAGGCATTTAATTACTCCACTGTCCCTCACCAAAATCGCTTCTACCATTCATCGGACACTATTAAGACAAGGACTGACTGAGACAACTTTGAACTGAAAAGGTGAAGGGAAGCCACCAAAGGGATATATACTCGAGCGCCCGCGAAGAATCGACAAGCATGACGTCCATTCCAGTCATTTTCTCACCAGTAATCACCATGAGAGAAATCCCCAGAATCAAAAACACCAGGAAAAGAAACAAGAAGATGGGTTCAGTTGTCATTCGGTGACAACAGAATATAGCAGAAATTGAGCTCAAAAGCTGACGAGAAACATCTGCCACGACACGAGACGAACTGAAACCCACTCAAATTAATCCAAAATCGCAGAGAAATTTATGTAAACAAGGTGCCGGCATTTCATCAAACACGTGGTGCGCGGTTTGGTCATGCAATTTATACACAAGTTCAAAGTAGCGATTCACTCCGTACTATGACGATTAATGCTGATGGGAACTTGGATCATCACCTCAGCCCGGATCCAAGTAGATTTTCAAACCAACACCCCTCAGAATGACTGGGAGTAAGTCCTGTGCTTCTTACCTTACAAGGGAGCGATTTCGATCGCGAATATAGATCGTGGAGAGCGTGGCCCGTGAAGACCAGCTCCACGAGGGACCGGAAACGTCGAAGGAAGAAGCGAAACTTCGAGGTTTCTCGGCCCCGAAGCAGAGAAGAACAGGGCTCCGATGGAGCAACTTCGAAATCGAAGTTCACGGCCGCGAAAAATGGTCGACCTCGTCGGAGACATGGAGATTATCTCATTTATGACGATGGCTGTCGGCGATGAAAGTCTTTAACGAAAGTGTAAGCTCTTCAGGAGTCTCTTTTCACGGAAAAATGGGGGCGGAGCAGAGCTTTTCCGGGAAGGCCGGAGATACGCGCCGGCAAATGGTTCTCCGGCCAGTGAAGACGATGAAGAGCGGGCCCGATCACATCCTTCGGCCGAATAGAGCTGGGCCGAGAAAAGTGAAAAAGAAAAAGGCTGGGTTTTGCGAGAGAATGGGTGAAGAGGCCGGGCTCTTCCTCTCACTGTTTTTTTTTTTTTTACTTTCAAGACTAGCATTTCTCTAATATATCTTATAATAATTCTCATTATTTGCTAATATACCTAATCACCTCATTATTTTATTTTTATATTATTTTTTTCAATTTAATTATAAACCTTTTGTAATTATACTAATTCAGTGTATCTAGCCAAATTTAGCCGACCGACACTAACTTGAATGCTAATTGGCATTAGTAGAGAATTTTGTTAATACTATTCTACTTTTTTTAAAAAAAAATTTGGAATTACTTTTTTCTTTCTTCTATATTTTTTTGCTCCCCCTCGCTAGTGGATTGGCAAGCTCGATCTTGCTTAGCAATGGCGAGGTGAGTTCTCCTTGGATCTAGGCAAGGTCGAGCTTGCTATCCACTACCAAGGGTCACACTCACTAGATCCGATGAGGGCTTCCCTTGCTAATGGTTGGGTGAGCTCACCCTTACCTTGTGACAACGAGGCAAGCTTGCCATTGGCCAACTATGTCAATATAGTGACTGGCCCTCCTCTTTGGTCGATCACCAAAGCAAGTGGAAGAAGGAAGGACGGAGGAAGAAAATAAAAGAGAAAAAAAAAAAAGGAAAGGAAAAGAATAAAAAATTAATTAAAAAATTTGTTCACCAGCGTTGCTTGGCATCCACATTAGTGCCGATCGACCAAATTTGGCCGAATGGATTGAATTAGATTTATGATTTAATTGGCAAACAAAAAATTTAGAACTAATATGAAAAAAATTATAATAGATATATGATTTTTTTTGGTAATTTTTCCATGACTTGCGTGATGGTGTCGAATAAAGGGGTTTTGGCTGGTTGTCCTTTTGTATCCTTGTTTCCCCTTCATAACCTACAAGACTAAAAAACTAGAAGGCACAAACAAAACAAGGTTTGTTGCGAGGGACAAAGCGCATTTGTCACATGAAATATCATGTTGTGACATGCAATACGATTAAGGTAGACACAATGCCATTAAGGTCGGAAAGTTTTAGGGCCGATGCAAGGAGGAAAAAATCATTTAGATCACTCCAGGTGCATTTGGTTCAGCATTCCCAAGAAGCTTTCAGCCTCCAAAGCCCCTTAGGGAAATACTAGACTGTTTGGCAACTATTTTAAAGTAGCTTTCAAGTGAAAGTCAGCATTGGAAAGACTAAAGTCCAATGCTAGTAGGGATTAGGTTTGAGCTTTTAGCATTTGGCTAAATGTTGAAACTTTTTTTTTTTCCAAAACTATCATCACTCATTCTTCAAATTTCTTATTTTGCCCTCGTTATTATTTTTTTAAAATGCTAAAATAATGCCCAAAAAATCAAATTTATATAAATTCTAAAAAAATTTAAATATATTTTGACCTTTAAAAAATTATTTATATAATTGATTTTTTAGCATTATTGTCAAAATTTATATTTTAAAATTTGCATACATTATTTTCTTCAATTTTAAACAAATAAAAATTTAAAAAATTCCAATGAAGGGTTTGGTCTTTTAAAAAAATCATATATATATATATATATATATATATTATTTTTTTAGCATTATTTTCAAATTTATATTTAAAAATTTACATACATTAATTTTTCTATTTTAAACAAAAAAATTAAAAAATTTTGACAAAGGATTTGGTTTTTCTTTTTAAAATTTATTGTAAAAATTTATAATTAAAAAGTTGCATACATTGTTTATTTCAATTTTAAACAAATAAAAAAAAATCCAATGAAGGGTTTGGTCTTTTAAAAAAAAATTATATATATGTATTTTATTTTTTGGCATTATTTTCAAATTTATATTTAAAAATTTGCACACATTATTTTTTCTATTTTAAAAAAAATAAAAATTAAAAAATTTCGACGAAAGATTTGGTCCTTTTTTTTTTTATAAAAAAATTGTATATATGTATTTATTTATTTTTTTTTGATTTTTTTTTAGAATTATTGTCAAAATTTATATATAACAAGTTGCATATTTTTTTTTTTTTCAATTTTAAGCAAATAAAAATTAAAAATTTCCAATGAAGGGTTTGGTCTTTGAAAAAAAAATATATATATATATATATATATATATATATATATATATATATATTTTTTTAGTATTATTGTCAAAATTTATATTTAAAAAGTTGCATACATTATTTTTTTTAATTTTAAACAAATGAAATTAAAAAAAAAACCAATATTAATCACCCAAAGGGCTTTTCAAATGTGTTTCTACCAAATAGCATTTTTTTCAAAGTTGCTTCTTAAAGCATAGTTACCAAATGGCATTTGTATTTGCCTAAAGTCCTTTAGGTTAAACTACTTTGCATTTTCCTAATGGGCTTTTAAAATGTTAAACCAAATGCACCCTCCATGCACTTTGTGGGCGTGGAAAAAAGTGGCTACCTTAAACTATAGTTTCTTAGATCAAGGTTCAGGCCTGCTTTTCAACTTCACGATAGCGAGATGATTGCTAATTTTTCATTGGCATGCCTGTGGTAGCAAAATATATTGCTTCCCTCCAATTAAAGAACCCGTAATACTTCATCTTTCTTTAAAATACTGTCAAGGAAGGCAGACTGATTTTACCGAAGATTGGAGAAAGAATTCCTTTTTGCCCCTTTTTCGACAGAAGAAAGTGGGTTAGTTAGAGTGGGGTAGTTTTTGCTTTTTCACTAAAAATATTTTTTTGCTAAGGAAATGAGAAAATTCCCTTCACTCCCGTGCTTTTCAGCGGACCAAAAAGAGTTTATGAAGTTTATTAACGGAAGCTCATGAATAGGCCAACCCCAGCCAACTCACCTTCCAGAAACACTTGGGACAGAAAGAAAAAAGGAGAAGAGAATTAGGCGCATTGCAAAAAATGGATTATAAAAAGGGTTTGGGATCCAGAAATCTTTCTAAGTGTGCCTTTTTTTGGGTCAAATTCGAAGTGGGCCTTCAACAACTGACATTTTGCACCAACATTGGTGTAATATATATCCTGTAAAAATGTGTCTCCAATCTGATGGATCCTTGAGAAATACAGTCAGGGCTAATAGGTAGCTAAAGAAGCACGCACGCTTTGCGGTGCTTTGATGGAGCTGGATGTCTCCACCAACTCAACGATCCTCTAGTTCAACGGGGGAGTCGGCTCTAAGTGGGCCTTCAACAAATAACATTTTGCACCACCTTATATGAATTATATATGCTTCGTATATACTTCGATAGGCTTGATAGAGTTTATGCTAAATTTTTTCCTTAATAAACTATTAGCTTTTATTTTGATGATTCACCTCTGGGAAGATCCCAATTTTATTCTTTACTCTTATCTGCCTTTCGTCTTCAATCTTAAATCAAAATATTCTTCTTCTCTCTTGTTCTAATGCCAAACCTCATTTTTGTTTATTCAGAATTTCCATGGCTTCAAGATCTCCTACATTCTCATCTTCGTCATACTTGTCCCATTTTGACAAGCTCTAAGGGGGAGGATCACCATGACAACTGTCTTCTTGAACTCCTTAGTGATAAAGAAGATTCTGAGCAAGCAATCTTGGGTCCCTGTTTCATATAGCATCACAGTATCCCTTCATTTTTAAATGGTCGTTTTCCTCGTTTTATCGAAGAAAAAAATCACCATTCATAAGTCCTCTATCATTGAGTATGTGGACTATCAAATCCAATCAATTTAGGGCTTTCTCCTTTTTTGACCCAAGATTTTACCAATGGTATATGAAACTGAACTCTTTGGTTCAATTCATTTGGGAAGATGTCAAAATTATATGGCTCTATTGTTCTAATTTTCATTGTGACCTGGGTCTTTTCGGTAGCTTTATCCAGTTCTTGGTCCCATTAATAAATTGCCTTTTCTTCCATTCAAGACCAATGTCGATTACTCTCCTCAACCTCGATGCTATTACTCGTCTTAGTCCATTAGGGATGACGTTAGAGAAGTTGAAGCCACTAATTGCCAATACTTTGAAGAAAAAAGAAAAAAAGAAAAAAATATATAAATTAAAATTGGAAAATTACATAAATAACTTACATTAGAGTCAATTGTGCCACAGCTTAAGAAGCACCCACACTCTCTGAAAGCCTTCATGTTGTGTCCAACACTTTGATATATGTCCGACACATGGTCAACGAGTGTTGAAAAAGTTAACACGTGATCAATTCTCTTCAACACGCGGGCAATGAGTGTTGGAAAATCCGACATATGGTTAACTCTCTCTGATACTCTCTAACACACGATTTCAACACATATAGGTCAATTTTAAAAATTTTCAATATTTGTAGGGTCAAAATGTAAATATATGTGAAAAAAAAGAAAAAAAAAAAGGTAGGGATGGTGGTTGGACGCTACTGTTGCTATCGTTGCCATCATCAGAGGGGACTAGCAACCTCGCCGACCCTAGGTGGCAAGGGGGGGACGGCCCTCGCTAGCCTGTGCAAGGCCATCATCGGCTAGGCAATGGTCGGTGAGGCTCGCCTAGATCTAGGTGATGCCTTGACTAAGACCTAGGCGAGGCTTACCCAGATCTAGGCGATGCCATGCCTTCACTTAGGCCTAGCAAGGGTCGTTGGCCATAGGTGAGAGCCAGCGTTGCCTAGATCTAGGCGAGCCTTGCCGGTTCCAGTTGAGGGGTCACCCAGATTTGGGCGAGCCTTGTCCAAGCCTCGCTTGGGCTAGCGAGGGCCACTCCCCCTTTGTCGCCTAAGGCCAAGGACCTCACCAGCCCCCTCTAAGAGTGGTTGGGCATGCTGTTCCCGCTACTGCTACAGGCAACGACGTGCCCAACCACAATCATGCCTAGATTTTTTTTTTTTTTAGAATTATTTTAGCTTTTTAAATGTTTTTTCTATGAAAAAAGTAATTAAAAATGCTACATAGGATAAATAAATAAATTTTAAAATATCACTTCAGCATTTTCCGTTAAAGAAATTGACAGTGTTAATGGAAAGACTCCATTACACCAATTTGATAAGTTTTAAGACTTAATTACACTTTTGCGATAAGTTTTAAGACTTGTAGTGCACATATCCCTAAATTTATTAGTGAAATATGGGTTGCTTCTTCTTTTCCTCCAAGTTTTATGGATTATTGTAATGAAATGTAGTTGAATTTCTTAAATTAAAATAATGAATGATATTAACAAATGTTGGATTAATGTAGTGTAAATGAATTCTAGGCTCCTTTTATTATAATTTATTTACTTGTGCATTTATATTTAAAAATATATTTAATATATAACGTGTTGGAATATGTGGAAATTCTCTATTTTTTGAAAAATGACATGTCGGCGTGTTATGTCGAGTGTCACGTGTCCATGTCGGTGCTACATAGAGGATGGCTAGTGTCTACATCAATGATTACTTATCAAAATTGGCCCGAAAGACTACATTGACAAGTCATCAAAATGTTTAAGACTAAACAAATAAAATTGAAAAGTTTATGATTTAGTGGACATCCTCACAATAGATTTATGAATTTTTGGTAATTATCTTCTAGTGTCACATTTATTCTAAATTAATTTTATTGTCATAAAAAATCTCAAACTAGTGCATGTGCCACATTTGTGCTTAACTAATTTTAGTGTTATAAAATTTTTTAACTTGTACATGTGTGACAAAGCTACCCTCCATTAGATTATGTTCAGTATCTATGTGTGGAAACACATTACAAATAGATCAAAAGTGGAAAAACAAAACACAAAAGTGTCTCATCACCAAGGTTGTTTGAGAAAGCCACATTTAAAGAATGTAATTGAGGCTAGGAAATCTATTAAAATCTTCTAAACATTTCGACAATCTACTAAAATCCCCAAGTTTGCCTTAAAATTTTGATAAATTTGTTATGAGTGTATAAATTTGATCATCACAATGGATTCCGACAGAAAATCATGGTTTTCATAATGTCAAAAATTGTATCCAAAGGGGTGAGTTCCTAGAAGGAAGTACGCGGTAAGTGGGCAGTATCTAATCAAGCTTGCTTCTAGGTTCTTTGTCAGTGGTGAAACTCTACAGAAGCGGTCCTTTGATGCGGTATTGCTAAGATGCGTTGACGCGAGGAAGGCAACACAACTGATAATGGACTTAGAGGAGGGATATGTGAGCCACACATGAACTGGCATGCGTTATAAGGAAGATCGTGAGGTTAAGATATTTTTCATAAACAGGAAAAAAGGATAGCATCCAACATATCCGATATTGCCAACGCTTTTCAGATTTGTGGTGATAAAATAAATATTCCCCCAAATGTGCTCCACCCAACGTCTAGGCCGTCGCCATTACTCATGTGGGGGGTCGACGTAAGGGGCCGCATGGATCCCAAGTCCTCAAACGGGTACCTATTTCATCCTTTTTGACCGTTGCCTATTTCACAAAAAGGACAGTACAGACTTCTTTCTCCGGTGTCACCACAAAAAATATTGTTAACTTTATTAAAATATTTAAATATTAAACTATGCCTCTGTTTAACAACTTCGGTTTTTAAAATAATTGATATAGGTCCCACAAAAATATCATATGGTACTAGAACAAGAAGTAGAGAGATGACCAATACAAAAGCGAAGAAGCATGAACTATGATCGTTGTGCCGCCCCATAGCCTCGGCCGCTCCGCATGGATCACTTCCATCCTTCCGCTACCACCTCTCAAAATCACCTTCTTTAGTTTTCGCTAAAGAGGATTTTTTTGTTCTTCTCCGTCTTAGATTCTGTTTCGACGGGAATTGGCCCAAATAGCGAAGTGCCTTTCACCACGAGATGATGTTTGTTTTTATTGAATCGGATCCACTGGCAATTTGAACAGGAATAATAAGAAGTACTAAATCTAAGGAAAATAGATGCGAATACTGAGAAGACACATAAGTGTTTGTGTTGATGATCATGAATCTTTTACAAATAATTTAATACAGCTTTATATAGCATATTACAAATGTAACTATTTACCGACGGTTAGTATTCACCTTAATGGTTATAGCCTCATCTCCATAACTAATACATTCGAACATCTCAGGATCCTCTGGATATTCATACTCTACGAGAGGATAATTTAGAGTTGTTCTATAGTGAGATGATTATATTGATTTTGTATGTGCCATTCCCATATACTGGCTTTGAGGTCGGGTGGAGAAGTTATAATCAGCCATTGTCACGACATTAATGAAACTGCTTGTAATTACATGTCCGAGAGTAAATTAGAGTGGGTTGTTTTGTAAAAGTTTTCATCAGAAAAGATATTATCTACATTCAGTGGTTTTGTAAATCTTGGTTATTGCAGAAGTATTGAGATTGATATGTTGGCGAATTTCATGATAATAATGTACCTACCGACCATTAATTTTGATGATGGTGGCAGTAAAGTATTTGCCTCCTAAAACTTTCCACCCGATACTCTTTTGATCCTATCATTTGCAATTCATGAATACTGCTGTGATGGAGAAAGTGCTAAGAATAATGGATAAAAATTTTGCTGATTTTCCTTGCGATTTCGTGGGGAAGTAGATGGTGTTGAGATAGAGGTCACTAAAATGAGTATCATGATAATTTTGTGTATTTTTTATCAGGGAGGTAATGCATCTATTTCTTAGATCAAAATTCGTGACACTGGCACTTTACAAGGGATTAGGAGAGCAATGTAGTTTGAATCACCAACATGTCTCTAGAGAAAAAGAAAACCATGTTTTAGAACTCTTAGCAGGCTCAAAAGGGATGATGCATGAAGCATTTTTCACTTGAATCAACTCACGCGTTACTTGCAACTCGCAAGCATGACTTGTGAGAAGGTGCTGAAAAAAGGGGTTGCCGGCCAGTTGTCCCTTTTTATCCTTCTTTCCACTTCACAGCCTACAAGACTTTAAAATTAGAAGACAGAAATGAAACGAGGTTTCTAGCGAGGAAAAAAGTACATGTGTCACATGAAATACCACGTTGTATCACGCAACATTATTAGCGTCAAAGAGTTCCAGGATCGACACTAGGAGGAAAAAACCATTTGACCAGTCCATGCCCTTTGAGAACATGGAAAGAGAGCGGCGACCTTAAACAATAGTTTCTTTGATCAAGGTGGCAGCCCTCTTTTTTTCTTTTTAAACATCAGGACAGCCATTAAATGACTGATAATTATTCGTTGGCATGCCGGTGGAAGAAAATATATTTCTTCCCACCAATTGAAGAACCTCTCATCTTTCTTTAAAATGCTGTCAAGGAAGGCAGACAAATTTTACTCAAGATTGTAGAAAGAATTCCTTTCTGCCCCCTTTTTTGATAGAAGAACATGGGTTCGTTTTTGTTTTTTTTTTTTTTTTTTTTTTCACTAAAAAACGATCTTTCTTTAAGGAAATGAAAGAGATTCCCTTCACTTCAGTGCCTTTTCAGCTAACCAAAAAGGGTTATAAGCTTATCAATGGAAGCTCTGAATAGGCCAACCACAGCCAACTCGCCTTAAAGAAACACTCGGGCATAAAAGATTAAAGAAAAGGAAGAAGGCACTTATGTGCATGAGAAAGCATGGATCATTGAAAGCGTTTCAGATTAATAAATCTTTCTAAATGGGCCTTCAGCGGCTGGCATTTTGGACCAGCTGTTGCATGATATATTCTGTGGAACTATGTCTGCACTCTTATCAATTAACGAGAAATATATTAAATTATATCTCGAATTTGAATGTTTGCAAAAATGTGATTCGCCTGGATTAAATTTTCTATGGTACATGCGAACCAAGACAAAAGAAAAAAAAGGAGGGGTTCTTTGCCTGCAGCGTCCATCACCGAAGAAGGAATCAATTGATGGTGCCCAAAGACAAACCTTTGACCTTGGGGTCGCGCGCACACACGTTTAGCTTCGAAGAAAGAAGCCAAAACGCGTGGTGGGCCCTTGATGTGGTGTGCCCTTGATCTGGGCACATATATATATATATATACGAACAGAATTCACTTTCCTTTTTGAGTGCGTGCGTGGAGCGACCGAAGACCTACGTAGAATGAAGCCGCCGAAGTCTACGAAGCCGTACATCCATGAAGCCACAGGTCTTCCGCACGAAGCTTTGAAGAGATACAATAGAAGCCGTACATAGAGCGTATTGTTTTGAACTTGAACACGTGTTATTTTTGTGCCATGAATGTATGTTCAAATGAGTTGTTTATTTATAAATATTTTGGGTTTTAAGTTAAATCTAGATGTGAGAAATACTTGAGCGTTTGAGTGATTATAAACTCTCATTCTCCGATTATAGTGGATTATTTGCTGCAGGCTCTCATCGTGAACGTAGGTACTAATATTCGGACCGAATCCACGTAAATTTCTGGTGTCTTTATTTTTTTTGTTTATTTCTCTAGTGATTTCGCGTTAACTTAAATTACAAGATTCTGTCATTTTTGCATAATATATATTCCAACAAAATACGTTCGGGGATGATAAGTAGGGAAAGAGGCGTACATTAGGTGCATGAGAAAAAGAAAAAGGTAATTAGGTGCATGACAAAGCATGGATCTTTGAAAGAGTTTCAGATTTAGAAATCTTTATAAAAGGGCCTTCAGCGGCTGGCATTTTGGACCAGCTATTGTGTGATATATTCTGTGGAACTATGTCTCCACTCCGATTAATCAATGAGAAATACGTTCAAGGATGATAAATAGGGAAAGAGACGTACATTATTTGCTCTACTTTGATGGAGCTGCATGTGGTGTCAATATTCTCACTAGTCAGGATCTCTCAAAATTGATTATGGACATAATTCTAAACTCTTTCAACAAAGCGCTTCAAATGACTTGTGATTGTTGTTAGTTGGGTATGAATACAAATTTGGGTTGACCTGACGCCTTTAAAAACTTGTTTTCGGTATGATCACTTTCTTTGAAAGTAAGCAGCACACCCAACTTGCCATCCTTGCATTAAAATTATGAAAGAATAAGCTACTACCTAAAGTTATTGTAGCCCAACAAAACGAAATTTCAGATACAAAGACAAGAATAGTCTCCCAAGACACTAGCTTTCCTCAAGTATTTGGCTTTGATTAGAGCATAGGTATTGTTAAATTAATGTCTCAAGTTTGAATTTGAATACCGATTTGTTAAATAAAATTTATTGATAAAGAATTCCCAAGTAGATTTTAAATTGGATGAAGAAGCCTTCTTTTCTTGGATTCTTTAAAGGTGCACAAAGGAGGAAATAAAATAAAGATAAAATAAATAAATAAAAAGTGAGGGTTTTCTATCTTTCTTTTATTGTACGTGCAAAAGAAGGTCGGAGAAAAAGAATCAAGGTGGGGCCTAGAGTCAAAATTTTGACTTTGGGTGCACACCCAATACAAAAGGTGTGCTCTTCGGTAGAAAAGAAAAAGGCAGCCCTACAAGAGAAAAAGGAGCCGCACGTAGAAGCCGCGTGAAACCTTGAATAGGAACGTGAAGCTATACGTATGCAAATCAAAGACGAACACTAGAGTTTTTGATTTTGGCATGCATAGAGCATTTTGTTTTAGAGCTTGAATGCGCAGTAATTTTGTGTAGTGAGTTTATGTCCAAGTGAGTTGTTAGGTTTTGAGTTAAATCAAAGTGTGGGAATTGAATGTGTGAGCGATTGTAAAATCCGATTTCCAATTATTGTTGATTATTTACTGCTGGCTCTCTCTGTGGACGTAGGTACCGATACTCGGACTGAATCATATAAATTTTTGATGTCCTTATTATTTCTCATTTATCTTTCTAGAGTTTGCGCATTGATATAAATTGCAAGATTCTGTCATTTCCGCATATTATATTCCAACAATTGGTATCAAAGCTAGGTTCGAATTTCTTGATTGTGATTTGTAGCTTTTGCTTGTCTGATTATTATCTGAAAATTCTATTATTGCAATTATGTCTTAGAGATAATATGAAATTGAGAAGTTTAACGGGAGGAACAACTTTGGGTTATGGAGCATCAAGATGCGGGCATTATTGACAATCCAAGTTTGACTAAGGTACTGGATGGTGAATATGAGTTGCCAATTATAATGAAAGCTTCTGAGAGAGTGGAGTTAATGAAAAGAGCAAATAGCACAATCCTGTTAAATTTGTCGGATGAGATTTTAATAGAGGTTGTTGAGGAGAAGGATGTTGTAGCATTATGGGCAACACTTTAAGCACTTTATGTAAAAAAATGTTTGAACAATCACTTATACACGTGAAGAGAATATTTGAATTTAGATATACTGAATGTATGTCTATCATAACTCACCTAGATGAATTTAATAAACTTATGATGGATTTGAAGAACGTTGATAAGATACTTGATGATGAAGAACATGACATGATGTTGTTAGTCTCTTTATCAAAGTCATGGGAGTACTTTATTGATTCACTGTTGCAGGGGCATATTGCAATTACTTCAGAAAATGTAAAGTCCACCTTATTCTCTAAGGAGTGGTAGAGAAAGTTGCAAGATGACAGTCTAGTGCAAGCATAAGCACTGATGATTTGGGGTAGAGAATAACATTGAGGGTCTAACAGCAACAGAGATAAAAGCATATCAAAATCACACCATTAAAAGTCCAAATGACGCGTGAAGTGGTTTGAGTGTTATGAGAAAAGGGCACATCAAGAGATATTATCCAAAGCGGAGGAATAAAGCTAATAGGCAGAATGTCACAAGTAGTTTGGCAAACGTTGCCAAGGGGAGCACTAGTGATCAAAAGCTGTTTTATATCATTTTTGTGGACAAGATTTTGTTGATGGAGTCAATAGCAATGTTATGGACGGTTTTGGAATTCATGTCTTGAACTTTACTTTTCTGCACTCCATTGTTATTCTATACAATTTTGCAAGCTTTAGTAAAAATTAAAAGAAAACAAGCGAGATGATTAAGTATTTTTGACTTAATATAGTACATATGATATGATCTAACACACTGACTTTGCTAGAAGTGTAATTAGCATTAACCATTAAATCAAATTTCAATTTCCAAGTCTTGGGAACAAGTTATAGAACATACTAGGAAACATACTTTAATCTCTCCACGGTCTGATCTCTTTGCGTGATGTGATGGCTTCTCAAGGAGATGAATTCTAAGACCCTTGGTCTAGTCATCCATCAATATCATTAAGGGTGAGCATGGTCCAGATTGGGCCAATCCTAATATCAACCAGCACAATACTGATCCTCGATTTTTGAGACCGATGACCGATTCTATTGAGCTTGGGACTGAGGACCGGATCGACCCATTGGGTTCGGTTCAGTTCCAGGGTCAACCCGGGACCAACCGATAATTTATTTATTTCATTTTTTTGTACTCCTTGAAAAAGCAACCAAGGATTGAACCGACTCAATGGATTTGGTCTAGTTCTATGGTCAACCTAGGATTAACCGACAATTTTTTGTTTTATTTTTTGTACTCCCTAAAAAGGCGAGCGAGGACCGGACCGACCCTATGGGTTCAGTGACGAGCGAGGTAAGCTAAGAGAGATTTGGTCAAGTTCTAGGGTCAACTCGGGACCAACCGATAATTTTTTGTTTCATTTTTTGTATTCCCTGAAAAGGTGAAAGAGGATCGGACCGACCCTATGGGTTTAGTGACGGGCAAGGTTAGCTAAGAGAGGCAAGCGATGAGTGTCGAGTGGGGTGAGTGATGAGTGTCGAGTGGGGCAAGCGTCGAGCAAGGAGCAACAAGTTAGGCAAGCATTGAACGGCGAACAGAATGAGTGACCCAAAACGAGTGAGGTAAGTATCGAGTGGTAAGCAGAGAAGTTGTTTTTTTTTCGATTTTGGCAAATTAAAGACTAAGAGGACAAATAAGATAAAAGAAAACAAGTACTAGAAGAGGATGCTATGAGAAGCTATTTATACCATTTTGAAAACCGTGAGGACTCCTCACAAAAATATTTTCCTTTTTTGTAAATTATGGCTATTGACACCGTAAAAGATATTAAAAGATCTAAATTATTAAAAAATAATATAAAATTACTTGAACTCCTAACTAATGAGCTATTTAGTATTGTTGATGTCGTTTATTTTAGAATTTTCTCTATATAAAAAAATTATATATATATATATATATATATATATATTTGAGGCATATATATTATTAGGGTTAGTCTGGGTTGGTTCAGGTTGGACTGACCCTAAACTCTTAGGACCGAGGACTAACCCGTACAGTGTTGGTCTAGAAATCTTAGGACCAATGATCGACTCGGTTTCCTTGGGAATTGGACAAGGATCGGTAGGGTTGGGCCGGTCTAGGGTTGGTCTAGGGTTCACCCTAGACCGATGCTCACCCCTAAATATCATTTCCTAAAATTGAAGTCTCCAAAAAGATGAAATATATATATATTTTTTGGTAGCAGATAGGGTTGACACTATAGATGTCGGGGACAGCTGGGATTCCTAATTATTTAGCGGCTTGTCTTACTAATGAAATCTTAGCAGAAAAAAAGGTATCCAAGTGCTCATCCCGCTTTGTTTTGAACTAATATCATGCCCCACAAAGACATTAGCAGTTAAGAAATCTCGACCCATTTTTTGTCTCGTGGTTAGGCAAAGTAATTGTATTGTTTATTTAAGTTGTACGTCTTCAAAAATAGATCACATGTCATAATTTTTTTTTTTTTTTTGGTGTTGGAGGAATCGTTTTGACCGACAGCCGCCACATAAACCCCCAGGTGACGCTAGCGGGGAAACCACCATCCCGGCACCACGCGTCAATCACCTAATAGCTCGCCAGCTTCCTTGTAACTTGCGTTGTAAGGGCTTTGAACTCCTAACCTTCCCTCAGATGACTGAAACCTACCCAGTGGAGCCACCACAGCCGGTGGTATCACATGTCATAATTGATATAATGATAATTCCCTAAAAAAAAGCCTTAACTTTAGGTTCAATCACAATTCTACCACATTTCTTTTTTTTTTTTTCAAAAAAAAAAGTCTCCCAAATTTTCGCTCTCATCTCAAATCTATCTATACATCTAAAAATTTCTTTCTTCAAAATTATCATCATCACGACCAGTCAAAGATTCATTATCAGAAGATTCATTATCAGAAACCATTGTCTTCATCAACACCAACACTACCGCATAGAACAATAACAACATGTTGATATTGATACTATTGAAGAAATCAATAGTAATTTTTGGACCTATTGACAGATTGGGGACTATAAAATTTAGAATGTTCTTAAGATCAAAAAAGTTGGGGCCAAAATTATGATTGGACCTAACGTTATGGGTCTTTTTGGGGAATTACCCTATAGCAATTATGCAATGCAATGTATTTCTAAAGCCCTATTTTAACAATTAAATAAAAAAAATACATGTTACACTGCCTAACTACGAGATATATCGAGTGCATAAACATCTTAGCTGCTAACATATTCGTGGGGCCTTCGATGCATACATCAAGTCCAAGTTGATGGAGGGTAGGTATGACTCAAACAAACCTTTATTAGATCACTCGTGATGATTGTTTGTCTCCAACTTTTTCCTCAAATAACTAGTACTCTAATCATTCTCGTATTAGGTAGGATAGTTGGTTAGATTGGCCGGACAAACGAGGTTAGCATAAATAAAGGCCTTGAGACAAACCAAGTTAGAATAAATAAAGGGATTAGTGTCGTATGTGATGTGGATCCATACATATAATAGAGACACATAAACTCTCCCCAGATGCAAATCCTATGGGAATTTGACACGTGTGTGCTACTCCTCAGGCCCCATGTGCTCGTCCGGTCAAGATTCCATAGCAAATGATCGCAGTCAACGGTGGTGTTCCAGTCACTCTCGCCCTCATCCCGCGCTGGTCGATTTTGTCCTAAACACAATTTTTTTCCAGTTCTAGTAATAAATCTTACTGAAAGTTTCGATCATTTGATTTCGCGATAATTAATCAACTATTTCAAAAAGCTTTCAACTCAAAACTCAAAACCCAGTAGCCCGATTTATCTCATTGGATTAAGTTAAATTTCACATGAAATTTGCCTCATTTAATGAGGCGTATGAATAATGTTCCCGCACCCAGAGTAATAAAGTGTTTTTCGTCTGTGCATGTATTTCACCAGCTTAAATAACCAATCAAAACTTACTACATTACTTGATAAATTAAATTCTAGTTAGGTTCATGCCTCCATAGCAAAAAGATGATTTTCTTCTGTTCATGCATTTCACTAGCTTAAATAATCAATCCAAGCTTCTTACATCACTCAATAAATGAGAAGATAACCCAATCAATTATAAATATATATTGTATGGATGCCAATTAAATCATAAACTTTCTAATTTTGCTAATTTAGTTTTATAAATTTGCATGAATTTCCAATATAGTTTTACTTGGTAAATTTTCATTGGAAATCGTTGACATAGAAATTTAGTTATTGCCAGCCATCCTATGTGGCATCTTTACTTTATTAACAATTTATAACAAAAATTGATTAGAAAAACTACATTGGAATTCCACACAAATGTTTAGGATTAAATTGGCAAAAATGAGAAAGTTAGAACTAAATTAACATAAATACGATTTAGAACTAATCGGAAAAATTTTCCCTTAATAAATTAATTCTAGTTAGCTGACACAATAGAGGAGAACTAATAGTTGTTCTTCTTTGAGCGAGCTTTTTTTTGTCCACTTGAATCATTTGGCTACCGAATAAGTTTAGTGTAGTCTTGTATTGATTAAGGCAATTATTTACTTGATTCTAATATCCATTTCTCACTTAATGATAGGATTTCGAGTTTGTCCACTTTTTTTTGGTCGGTAGTTTGTCCACTTGGGATAGCTTTTTTTATTTATTTGGATTTATATTGTCAAGTTAGCAGTTCTTATCTCTTTTATGATTTGGAAACTTGGATTAAATTGAGAGAAAATAAAAGTGAGACAATTAAATGTTTTTGAATTAGTAGAGATGATATGATCTAGACATTGACTTTCCTAAAATTGTAATTAGCATTAACCACTAGTCATAATTTTTTCCAAGTTTTGAGGAAGAAGTTATAGAGCATGTTAAGAAAATACTTTAATCTCCACGGTTCGACCTCGTTGTGTGATGTGATGCCTTCTGAAGGAGATAATTTCTAGGACTCTTGGTCTAGTCATTATCATGGCGATCCATATCATTTCCTAAAATTGAAGTCTCCAAGAAGGTAAACTAGTTCCTCTATTTTGGCAGCATGTAGGGTTAGCCACAAGATGTTGGCGCCAGCTGGGATTCCCAATTCCTTGTCTTACTAATAAAATCTTAGCGGATAAAATATTTGATTCATGACAGGCCCCGCGAATACGTTAGATGTAAAAAAACTCTACGCAAAGTAACTGTATTTTTCTTTTATTTAGATTTGAAGGCTTTAGATACAGATTACATGTCATAATTGATATGGGAATAATTCTCTAAAAAAAATCCCTCAACTTTAGGTTCAATCACAATTATATGTCGAACTTCTTGCTAAAAAGAATCTCAAACTTTCACTATAGCCTCAAATATGTTCATGCATCCAAAAATTACTGATAGTTTCTTCAAAATTATCAACATTAGGACCAATTAAAGATTCATTATCAGAACCTTCATCTTCATCAATACCGTCATCTTCATATGAAATAATAACAGCTTCATGATATTGATAATTTTAATGAAACCAATTGTGATTTTTGGACATGTGGGTAGACTAGAGACTAAAAAGGCTGGAATTTCTTTTAGACAAAAAGGCCCAGGACAAAATTGTGACTGGACCTAAAGTTAGAGTAATTTTAGGGAATTACCAAGTATCAATTGTGCCATGTAATGTATTTTTGAAACCCTAGATTAACAATTAAATAAATAAAACATACCAGTTATATTGCCTAACTATGAGATATATCATGTGCGGAAACTTCTTAATTGCTAATATTTTTGCGGGGGTTGTGATGAATACATCAAGTCCCACGTGGCGGAGAATAGTTATAATTCAAACGAATTTTTTGTAGTAGTGCAGAACCTTATGATAAAACCCACGGTGGATCGCCAGCGATGATTGTTCATCTCCACCCTTTCACTCATTATAAAATATCACAATATCTAATATACTAATTTTTCTCGTAGTTATGATAATTTATTTTAGGAATATTCTTTCAGACAATTTATCTTGAAGACTGGAATCAATTTTATACAGGCAGTGAGACAAGCAAGGTTTTTCATAAATAATGGCCTTGGCACAAACGAGGTTAGAATAAATAAAGTCGCAGTACCATCCGTCCATGATCTTGGATCATTCCCACATAAATTTTTCTTAAGGCGCTTTTGGACCTGAAAGCCCCTTGAGAATACTAAACCAAATGGGGCCATAATAGTACTAGTCCCTCCTCAGATGCGTATCCTATGTAATTTTGACACGTGTATATGACACATGGGGCCCCACCTGCATGTTCGGTCAATATTCCATAACAAACGTGCCGTGCTCATCGATTTTATCCCACCCAGAAAAAAAAAAGAAATTCCAAATCTGTTAATAAATCTTACTGAAAATTTTCATTAATCTCGTCGGAATTACTTCCACGACCAAAGATTTTTTTTCTTGAAAGTTATTCTTCCGCTTTTAGTTAAAAATAAAATAAAATCAAAGGGACATAAAATAGTACGAGCAATTAGGACTTAACAACCTTATACAAAATATGATTGCACAAATGCAAACCGTGGTGGAATTTAATCAACAACACAACTTGGAAAATATGTACCGGAGCAAGCAACTAGATATAAACAAACTATGTTGAAATTCAATTGAGAATGCAGATACACGTTAGAATCTAATTGATGATGTGAATTTGAAAGCTACAACTAAAGAAAATAAATTGCAATGCAAGAAATGTAAAATATAGCAAATTTGTTTGATTTGTGCATGCATAGGGGTTCTAAAGAGTGCGATGTGGCTATTAAAATGCACAATTGATGGTTATCTCTAGAGGTCATAAAGAGAAGTCATAAAGGAAGTTGCAAAAAGAAGTTACAAAAGGGAGGCTATGGCGAGAAGTTACAAACGGTTATCGAACATTTACATTGATGGTGTTTCAACTCCACTATGTTGGCAATTGCTTTATTCCACTATGTTGACATTTACTTCTTTTACAGTTGCCTAAAAAATTGTCGCCTCCATTTTTATCAATTCATTTTATTATCGATTCTTCGAATCATCAATTTCTCATGTTGTCGATTTCTATTAATGAATGATCAAATTCTACTCTCATTGACTAAGGCTTTGTTTGGTAGTCTTTCGGGGAACAACTATTTTTGTTCTTTTGTTTCCTGGAATGAAAAAAGAATAGAAATCCATCCCTTTTATAACATTTTTGTTCTTATGAACAAAAATCTATTTTTTTTTTGTTCCCGAGAATAAATTTGAAAAAGAATCAAGAAATTAAAAAAAAAAAAGTAGCTTCTTGTTCCTGGAAATAATTTCCAAAATCAATTCTTATTTTTTTCTTTTCTCCTCTTATTTTTTTCTTTTCTCTTCTTTTCTTCCCCTGTCTTCTTCTTCCTTTAGGCCGATCGCCAGCCTCAACTATGGCCAATGGTGAGCCAAATGAGGGTCAGCGACCTCGCCAAAACGTCACTGGTCACCGGCCCCTAGCAACACCGAGCCACGATGAGGCTCGTTGGCCCGAGCCACCTCTAGGTTGGCGATGCTTAGTGGTGGCCCGATGAGGCTTGGCCTTGCCGGTGGTTGGGTGAGCTCGGTCTTACCAAGCCAGGGCGAGGTCGAGGCTTGCCTTGGCCAAGTGAGCCTCCAATGAGTTTGCTGAACCTTGCCTTGGCCTAGCGAGGCTCCAGTGTGCTCACCAAACCTCGCCCAGCCGATCGTTGGCCATTGCTCTGGCTGGCAACTAACTACAAAGAAGAAGGAAGAAGAAGAGAAAAAGAAAAAAGAAAAAAGAAAAAATTAAGAAAAATATAATAAAAGTATTAAAAAATTAAAAGAAACAAAAGAATTTAGGAATTCTACCAAATGCATTTCTATCTTGAGAATAGAAATTTTGGACAATTACCAAGCGTGTTTTTTTGCTTAGAAATTGTTCCCAGGAATAGAATAAAAAAAAAAAAAAAAACTGTTGTTGATAAAAAATTATTCTTGGGAACATAATTGTTACCAAATGCACCATAAGTCTATCACATATTGATAATAACTAATATAGAACATTTTTTGGTGTTAATACAACTATTTCAAAAAGCATTCAATTCAAAAGTGAGTATATTTAAGGTTCACATGAGCCTGATTTATTTAGTTGGATTAGTTTAAATCTCACGTGAAATTTATCTCATTTAATGATGAATATGAGTCACCCGGAGCAAGAAGATTACTTCCATCTATTCATGTATTTTCACTAGCTTAAATAATTAATCAAAACTTATTACATTACTAAATAAAATTATTTTCTAGTTAGGTTCACGCATTCGAAGCAACAAGATGACTTTATCTATTCATGTATTTCACCAGCTTAAATAATCAATCAAAACGTATAATATTAGTTAATAATTACATTCTAGTCTGACACAATACATTTGACACCAATAGTTGTTTTTCTTTAAGTGAGCTTTTTCTCTGGCCCGTTAGAATTATTTGGGTACTAAATAAGTTTAGTGTACTCAAGTCTTAGTTAAGGTAATTTTCTATTTCACTTTGATATTCATTTCTCACTTAGGATTTCGAGTTTTTCCACTCAAGGTAGCTTTTAATATTCAGATTTTTATAACAAGTGGACAAAGCTCGACATTTGGATAAATTCTAAGACCATTGACTTAGGTACTGTTTGGTAACATTCCGAGGAACACATGTTTCTGTTCTTCTATTCTCCAAAATAGAAATAGAACAAAAGTGCATTTGGTAATTTTTTTGTCCCTGGGAACAAATTGTTCTTATTTCTAGGAACAATTCAAGAAATGAAATTATTCGAATTTGAGAATTTTATGAAAATATACTGAATCATGGATTCTTTGAGATTTCATCTAATCTATTAGAAATTTCTATATCTTTTTTGGATATACACTTAAATATGTATGTTTTTTTCTTGATAATTATTTCTATTTCTAGATAATGAGATAATGTGGATTTTAAGTTTTTTTTTTCCTTTCTTTTCTTCCTTTTCTTTTCTTTCTTCTTCTCTTCCTGTCTTCTTCCCTAGTCGGTTGCCGACCTCGGTGATGGCCAGCAACTTATCAGACGAGGCCCGATGACCTCGTCAGAGCCTCGTCGACCCCCAATAAGGCCGCCTTGAGCTCGTCGGCCATTGGCCAGGCTCAACCTCACTCGACCACCATGAGGCCAATCTCACGATGGCTGGGCAAGGTTTAGCCTCGTCGGTAGCCGGTGACAGCCATGGCCAAGGTTGGCGACCGGCTAAGAGGAATAAGAAGAAAAAGGAAAGAAAAAGAAAAAAGAAAAAAGTAATTAAATTATTAACATATTAAAGAAATTCTAAGTCACAAAAATATTTGAAGTCGTACCAAACGTATGTCTATTTCTGAAATAGAAATTTTTTATAGTTACCAAAATACCTTAAAATACTTGGAAATTGTTCTTAGGAACAAAAAAAAAATTATTTCTAAAAAAAACTGTTCTTAAGAACAAAAATATTATCATACGCACCATTAGTTATCAATTAAGAGGATCTAGATCGTTCCTCAAATGAAGTCCCCATGATGCTAATTATTTATTTATTTTTTTCTGGCAGAAGACAAGGTCGGACGCTAGATGTTGGGCCAATTGTGATTCCCAATTCTTTAGTTAATTTGTCTTACTAATAAAATCTCAACAGAAAAGATATGCTACGTCTTAATCTTGGAATCTCCATCTAAAGCGCTGATCATTTCTTCCTTTTTTTTTTTATCAACATGAAGCACTAATTTAACAACATATTGAAAAATTATAATTGTGTTTATCTAGTTACAAAATCTTTAAAACTTATGTTGAAAGAAGACCACATGAATATAAAGATTATATAAAATCCTATATTATTGATAGCGGGTTTCTCATACTCTTTATATTTATGTTGTCTTTTTTCACCTAATTGCTTCACCTTATAAGTTTGTTAGAGATGGTATTTTCCCCTTTGTGTATCCAGACTTGCCACATGCAAACCCGCTTGGGCCCCACCCTGCGCGTCCGGCAAAGATTTCCACGAGAAAAAAATAAGACCAATCGACGTCCCCCGGTTGCTCTCATCTGGACACAATTATTAGTGTCTCCGCCGCCTCAGTCGGGTCCCAGGATCGAGGGGAAGCACGTCCGAAAGCGCGAGCGCGTGTCGCGACAAACTGAAGGCCAGTGACTTCTCTCTGTCCCAGCCAACCTATCAGATATAAAGCTGCTTGTCGAGAGAGCGAGAGAACGAAGGAGTTCGTGCACGAGGGAGAGAGAGAGAGAGAGAGAGAGAGAGAGAGAGAGAGAGAGAGAGGGAGATGGCGATCGAGGCGAGCAACGGGAATGCGTGCTGCGCGAAGGGGCCGGGGTGCGTTCCCCGCTGGATGCCATGTCCGGCCCCAGGGAGAAAATCCTCTACGTCACTTGCGTCTACTCCGGTGTGTACTTTGCTTTCGCTCCGTCGCCTCCCCCGATCGATCGTTCTTCTCGACCCACCTCCGTGCTTTTGTACTCTCGTCTCCGCCGTTGTTTCGCCTCCCTTTTCGTCTTCTAACCGGGGTTGGGTTCGTTCTGTCTTTTTTAAGATTTCCGTCTTGGCAACTTGTTGCGGTGCTTTGTTGTGTTACTCGACGCAGTCGCTGATTAATCCAGCAACAAGAAAGGAACCGCGTCCATATGGCTCCTGGAATGTGATGATCTGCGTCATGCAGTTCTCGATACGTAATTCTTATGCTTGAACATGTGGTGAGGTCTTTCTAGGAAGAGCTCGGTTTTCGCTTAGGGTGTATGACAACTCCTTATTTCTATTCCAAAATATTTTTTCTATTCCAGACTTATTTTTGGAATAGAAATCTGTTTAATAAAAATTTTATTTTTTGAAATAGATTTTTGTTTTAGGTTTGAAATAGAAATTAGAAGTAAAAATTCTCTATTTTTGAAACAGAAATAAGAAATAAAAATTATTCTCATCAGTTCGTCAACGAGTCCTTCATTTGTTGCCGCCGATCATCATCACCATTGATCAGTCGTCGGCGCGAACTCTGCCGCCACCACCATTGAAAAAAGAAGAAATTTTATGTTGTTATTAAATGAATTTTTATTTTTAAAGGAGAAATTTTGTATCGTTATCAAACGGTATTTTTGTTTAAAACTCATTTAGAAATAGAAATAGAAAAAATTATTTCTCTTCCAAAAATTAATATCGACGAGAATGATTATCATTCATGTCCTTAATGGTTGAAATTGGTTCTTTATGAGGAATCAATTGGCTGTCGTTAGATTGAAAGATGCCATTTTTGGGTGTACACGACGCTAATTTCGGTGTCTACTTTGCTCACCAAATATGTTGTATGTACTTATGTCTGATGTCTGGCTAGTGCTAGTGCTTAGTGTCTCCAAAATTCGAAAAGAGATGTGAAATTTTCGTTCTTGGGTCAGGAACTGGAATAGAGAAGCCCGACTACCACGCCACGGTGGACGTGGATCCGGACTCGCCCAGCTACTCGAAGGTCATCCACAGGCTCCCCGTGCCCTACCTGGGCGACGAGCTCCATCACTCCGGATGGAACGCGTGCAGCTCTTGCCATGGGGATCCGTCGGCCGACAGGCGTTTCCTGGTCCTGCCATCTTTGATGTGAGAAGCCTGTTCTCATGGTCCTTCTATTTTTACAATTTGTTTTCCAAAGTCCGGGGAAAAAAAACGCATCTTGTTAAGGAGAGAACGGGGTACTATGATGAACTGACGCAGTTCCTTTGTTTTGAGTGCATCTTACCTGAGAATGACAACCTTTGCAGTTTATGTATTGCTCTGCCAGAATATCATTTGGTATATGAATGCCTGTGATTTTGAATATTGATTGGCTTACTAAGTGATTCGACAGTCTTTTGGCAATGTTAATTTTTCTAAATGCTGGTGTGCTATCTACCAAATCAGCTACTAGTATGCCATTTTATTATACCGGTATCATACCTAGTACTTTGTCTTCACATAAATGTTTCTTTTCTTTTTCTTTTGTAATTCATCTGGACTCTTGATTTTGGACTGCAGTACCCGTCTTCATCGTTGTCTTTCATCTTCATTAGTTATAGTCGCCGTATTCCTGCATCCTGCTGTGAGATCTCATTTGATCAATTTTCTTGCATTTCCTACCTGAAGTCAAATCAAAAGGAATGCACATGTCTAACAGCTGAACTTCTTAATCTCTCATTTTAAAAGACACTTGACCTCTGGTTCAGTGAACTTCCATGAGAACATTCAGGCACAATGTACAGGAAGTTAGCATTCTGGACTTCATAAAATCTTCTCATGATCAATTATATATAAGTTTGTTTTGAGATCTCCTGCCACTTCTATGCTCTACTCTTAAGGGTATCAATCCATTACAGTTGCTCATGTTTGATGAAAGATATCCTTGAGAGTATTTGATGGATAAAATAGCAACTTCACCTGCTCTGGTTTTTAGCTTCTCTTTCTTTTACCAAATCAGCAGCCAAAACTGCTTTTTCATATACATTGCTTACAAAGTACGTTGCATCTTTCAGATCCGGCCGGATATATGTGATTGACACAAAAACCAATCCTCGAGCTCCAGCTCTGCATAAGGTTGTCGATCCAAAAGACATTATTGAGAAGACTGGACTTGCTTATCCGCACACTTCCCATTGCCTCACATCTGGTGAGATCATGGTCTCATGCCTCGGTGACAAAGATGGAAAAGCCGAGGGAAATGGCTTTCTGCTCCTGGATTCAGAATTCAACGTGAAAGGAAGGTTATAACTGTTGAATAACGTGCCCAAATCTTTTCATCCGTTTTCATTTGGATACATGTTAAACAATTGGTGGTGCCAATTTATTCAACTAGTCACATCTGGCATTGTTCAAGTTTTTTCCTTCTATTTCCTCCTTTGTATCATGTCAATATTTTTACCCTAAATGTCATCTATATGCGGCTCTGAGTTTCAATTGCTGCTGATTTTTCTACATAAGGCGGGAGAAACCTGGGCACAGTCCCCTCTTCGGTTATGATTTCTGGCACCAACCCTGGCACAAGATGATGATCAGCTCATCGTGGGGGGCTCCTTCAGCTTTCACCAAAGGTTTTAACCCTCAGCACGTGTTGGACAGTCCATACGGGAGGCATCTCCATGTGTACAGCTGGCCTGATGGTGAACTCAAGCAAACACTGGACCTGGGCGACACTGGCCTCATACCGCTCGAGGTAGATAAAAAACTTAGTAGCTTTAGGTTCAGTTCTGTTTAGGTTGGTTCACGTGTTGGTTCTTGTTAAGCCACTGCAAGCTCAAAATTTTGAGAACAATGCCTCGCTGACTTTTTGTAGATAAGATTCCTGCATGATCCTTCCAAGGACATGGGATATGTTGGGTGTGCATTGAGCAGCAATATGGTGCGCTTCTTCAAGACCCAGGACGGCTTGTGGAGCCATGAGGTATTCAACTATAACTTCCTGATATTTCACTCTTGACAATTGCTGGAATCGAACCTTTAGTAGTGGTGTCAAGTGGCATGGCAAGTTCTTGAAATTTAGAGAATATATGTATTGGAACTCTTTCTGAGAGACTGCCAGAATGTCTGAAAAAATGAAGTCAAGGTTCAACTGATGTAAGCATCTCCGTGCAGATCAGTGCTGTTTTTGATTCATTTAGAAATGTTACAACAGGACCATGACGAATGTATTTTTTCTTTGTGCAAAAATGAAATTATAAGGGATATATTACTCTTGTTATATACTGACAAAAACCTATGAATTGATGCAATTTCGCCAACTTTGGGAAGCACAACAAAATTCTTACCTGTCCACTTACTAAAATCAGAGATCTAGTCGAATGTAATTTTTGTCTCGTCATCTCTCCCCTTTTCGATGCCTTTTTTTTCCATGTCTCCATACTTCCTTTTCTAATTGAATACAGGCTTTTATCACCCTGCAGATTGCCACTAATATGATATTTGCAGCCCAGTAATGTATTTTTCTCACTGGTTTATGCAGGTGGCTATATCAGTTGAACCTCTGAAGGTCCAAAACTGGATCCTTCCCGTAATGCCTGGACTCGTAACAGATTTCTTGATATCGCTAGATGATCGTTATTTGTACTTTGTGAACTTGCTTCATGGGGACACAGGCAGTATAACATTGAAGACCATGAACATCCCGTGCTCGCAGGCCAAGGATGGGTCGGGGGATTGATTCAGGAGGGAAGCGGCATTGTGGCAGAGAAAGAAGATGGTACCACATGGCAAGTTGACCTTCCTGAGATAAAGGTATGTCTGTTTCAATTTATGTAAGAACAAACAATGGTAAAAGCTGATTACGGTACAGATTTCTAAATCTTGCTGGATAATTGCAAGAATATTACTTCTTTGACCACTTCTTGCATTGCTTCAGGCGAATAAACTCAGAGGAGGACCCACAGCAACGCCAGTGACAATGGCCACAGGGAGCCTCCGCTCGCTGGCCCTCCTCCTCCAGCTCCTGCTTCTACTCAGCGGAGTTGGCGCCTCTGCCAAGGACTGCACCGTCATGTCCAAGATCCTCGTCGCCCTCAAGCCGTCAGGCTGGTCCTCGAGCCAGGCCTGCTGTAACTGGAAAGGCGTCAGCTGCGACTCCTCCAGCCGGGTCACCGGCATAAGCCTCCCTTACTCATCCCTCTCCGGCGCCCTCCCCTCAGATCTCTCATTCCTCTCCCATCTCCAAACCCTCTCCCTCCACAATAACCTCCTCTCCGGCGCCGTCCCTTCCTTCGCCGGCGTTGCCTCCCTCCAGACCCTCTACCTCAACAACAACAACTTCACCTCCATCACCTCCGGCGCCTTCCAGGGCCTCACCAGCCTCCAGACCCTCAACCTCAGCAACAATCTCTGCCTCGCCCCCTGGCAGATCCCGCTGGAGCTCAACGCGTCGACGTCCCTCGTCACCCTCTACGCCACCAACGCCAACATCGTCGGCCCAATCCCGGACTTCCTTGGTTCCCTCCCTAGCCTGGTGAATCTGAGGATCTCCTATAACAACCTCACCGGGCCCCTCCCCTCCTCCTTCGGCACTTCGGGGATCAAGATCCTCTGCCTCAACAACCAGGCGATGGGGCTTTCCGGTGGCATCAGCGTGTTGGCCGGGATGACCCATCTGCGCCTGGTCTGGCTTGAGAACAACCAGTTCACAGGTCCAATCCCCGACCTCTCGCAATGCACTAATTTGTTTGATCTCCAGCTTAGGGACAACCAGTTCACTGGGGTTGTGCCCGCCTCGCTGTTGGCACTCCCCAGATTGAAGAATGTGTCCTTGGATAATAATAAGTTGCAGGGTCCCGTCCCTAGTAATAGAAGTGGAATTGACATTACCTATGGGGGTACCAATAGCTTTTGCAACAGTGCACCGGGCCCTTGCGACCCGCAGGTTACTAAGTTGCTCCAGGTGGCCAGTGCGTTGGGGTATCCGATCACGCTGGCGGATTCTTGGACTGGGAATGATGCTTGCCACGGCAGCTGGACTGCCATTTCTTGCCAGGGGAAGAAGGTGACTGCTGTTACCTTCTCAAAGCGGGGGTTTAGTGGGACCATCTCGCCCGCTTTTGCAGATCTCACCTTGCTCGACACGTTGCTGTTGAACGATAATAATCTTACTGGCTCTATTCCGGACAGCTTGACTACGCTGACTGAGCTTCAGGTTCTTGATGTGTCGAACAATAATCTCAGTGGGTTGATACCTGTTTTCCCAGCCTCAATGAAATTGACTACTACTGGTAATCCGTTAATTGGTGAAACGGGCACTGGTGGCGGAGGAGGTTCGATTGATGGTGGCTCACCTGGAACGTCAAATGGTTCTTCACTTTCAGGTGTTGTAATTTTTGCTGTCGTCATCATAGGCATCCTTATTTTTATTGGGGTGGTGGTGGTTGGCTTTTACAAATACCATTACATCATCCCACGACACAGGGAAGTCAATAGGGTAGAAAATCAGGGAATAGGGATGGAAGTAGCTAACAACGGGGCCGGGAATGGTATGAACGGTTATGGTGGGGTTTCAAGTGAATTGCATGGCCAAAATAGTGGGGACCATAGTGATTTTCCTGTTTTTAATCAAGGAAATGTTAAAATTCCAATTGAAGACCTTAGAAAAGCTACTCGTGGTTTTAGTGAAGAGAACATTTTAGGAAGAGGTGGTTTTGGTGTTGTTTACAAAGGGGAGTTGCCCAATGGCACCAAAATTGCTGTTAAAAGAATGAATTCTGAGGCAATGGGCACCAAGAGAATGAATGGAATCCAAACTGAGATTTTGAGAATGAAGGGATTCAAAGCTGAGATTGCAGTACTTACAACAGTGAGGCATAGGCATTTAGTCATGCTTTTAGGGTATTGTATCAAAGGTCATGAGAGGCTTTTAGTGTATGAATATATGCCACAAGGGACTCTTGCGCAACATTTGTTTGAGTGGCAAGAGAAGGGATATGCACCTCTGACTTGGAAGCAAAGGGTGACCATTGCTTTGGATGTTGCTAGAGGAGTGGAATACCTGCACAGTTTAGCCCAGCAAAAATTTATCCATAGGGATTTGAAGCCAGAAAACATACTGCTGGGAGATGACATGAGAGCCAAAGTTGCTGACTTTGGTTTGGTTAAGCATGTTCCTGATGGGAAGTATTCTGTGGAGACACGGTTGGTTGGAAGTTTTGGGTATTTAGCTCCTGAATATGCAGGTAAATTGATCTCTATTGTTTCTTTCATCGATTCAGGTAAATTGATCTCTATTGTTTCTTTCATCGAGATTACGTAAGTGTGATATCTTTCAGTAGTAATAATGGATAGGAGTCCTGTAGACGAACTAGTGGACTTTATATCTATATTTTCACCTCATTGTAGCTAGATGTTTTGTTCAGATTGAGCCTTATAATGGTAAGATTGATCAGCATGCATTAATTAACTCAAATGTCATAAGAGCGTGATTGCTGTTAAATCAATTTAATTGCTCTGATCTACTCTAGGGTGATAGTGAAATCACCTAACTACAAATTGTTGATTAGAAACTAAGGGTGACTTCGTTATGTTACCCATTTGTCGTGTGCTTCTATCTTCTTAACATGAAATTTGAGCGTAGGCTTTTCTTTTTCCTTATTGATGAAATTGCATTGAACTTTGTATATGAATTGGGTCTTATTCTGTCTGTGCAGCCACTGGAAAGGTAACTACAAAGGTTGATGTTTACGCATTTGGTGTTGTCTTGATGGAGATCATTACCGGTAGAAAAGCATTAGACAACACCGTGTCGGATGAGAGGGCGCAATTGGTCACTTGGTTCCGTAGAGTTCTGATTAACAAGGAAAACATCCAGAAAGCTATCGACCAGACTCTCGACCCCGATGAAGAAACCTGTATAATCAAAGTTGCTGAGCTGGCTGGTCATTGCACTGCTCGGGAACCGATCCAGAGACCGGACATGGACCATGTGGTCAATATTTTGGGTCCGACCGTGGAGCAATGGAAACCAACTAGCCATGATGAAGAAGAAAGCTCTGGTATTAACCGCCACATGAACCTTCCTCAAGCCTTGCAAAGATGGCAAGCTGACGAAGGCACTTCCTCCATGTTCAACACTATGTCCTTCTCCAATACGCAGTCTAGCATTCCGCCGAAACCTTTGACGTTTCCAGACTCGTTCAGCTCAACTGATTGCCGGTGAGGAAAGTAATGGGAAAGAATTTGGTCTGGTTGGCCATGTAAAGTATTTGATGAAGCGGGTTGCCAGTGGATAGAGAGATCAAGATGCTCTCATGAAAAGTCGCTTCAAGGCTGTTGAAAATAGACACTGCAGCTGGCTGTATGAGCTAGTGGTCATGATTGGTACAGTGCAATTTTGCTTCGATAAGTGTATGTTTTCCTTCCAATCCTGAGTCGATACAAGTTCGCCACTTCTCCCCCTTCCCGCCCTTTTTGTATATGATCTCCTGTTTTTTCGTTCTTGGATTCTTTGAGGAAATGATTGACTTGAGGATGCTTATCAGAGAAAGCGATATTAAATTTGCCTGAAATTGTGTTCCCACACTCAATATTTCTTGCTCGTCACAAAAAATGAATAATTGCTGCAACAGTCCTTCCCTCCGTGCATCACCTTGTGTCAATATCATTCCTCAGAGTGTGTCATAGAGCATGCTGCTCTAGGGGTATCAACAATTCGATTCAATTTCTTTACCTTTATCAAAAAAAGAAAAACAATTATGTTCGATTTGATTTTTTTAAAATATCAAACCGAACCAAACCGTTGAAAAAAACTTTCGAATTGAATCGAATAAGACCCGAATTGAATACGAATCGAACCGAAATTTCGGTTGGATTCGATTCGATTTTTCGGTTTTTGGGTTTTGATTTTTTTTTTTTTTTGAAACTTCACAAAAATCCCCCTGCCCGGTCGCCGAAATCCACAGCCCTTCGTCCATAGAACATTCATTACCAAAAAAAACAAACGACTCTAAAAAGTCTCTGTAAATAACACAAGAAAACCACTGACTTACGTTTTCTCGAGAATTCTTCTTCCGAAGGTATTCCTGGCGAAGATCCGGCGACCACTCCTCCTCGCCCGGTGAAGCCATGGTCCAGCGAACGCCCCAGACGCAGAGGTACGTCGAAATTCTGCCAAAAAAAAAAAAAAAAAAAGAAAGGAAATTTCAAGGACAGAAGAAGACCCAGAAGCGGAGGAACAAAGAGGGACTGAACGTTGATGATGGCGACCAGATTTTCTCTGGCAATGCCCTCAAATCAGAGGCGCACAGAGGACGAGCGAGAGAGCGAGATTCAGAGAGCAGCTTGAGAAGGGAGAGCTAGTTTGCTTGTGGAGTAACCGGTGAAGTCATGGGCCGACGAACACCCCCGCCGCAGAGATCGGTCAAAATCCTGCAAAAAGAAGGGGGAGAAATTCCCAGGACAGAAGAAGACCCAGATGCAGACGAATGAAGAGGGACCGAGCGCCGTTGATGGGTCGCCACTTTTCAGCTGAAGCGACCAGATTTCCTTTCTCTGTGCGCTCAAATCAGCGGCGTGCAGAGAGCGAGCGAGAGAGCGACAGAGAGAGATCGCGCGATCTCTTCAAAAACCCCGAAACCAAAAGCGAAACGCGGCAGAATCCCCATCGGCGATCGCGAACCGCTTCGCATCGGTGAGAAAAAAACCCTCACCGGACCCTTCTCGACCGCCACCGGAATCTCCTCAGATCCGCCGCCCGTGCTGTCCTCCCGGTCCCCATCCCCGTCGCTGCCGCCCGCCGCCACGTCGTCGCAGATGGAGGAGACAGCGTTCAGCAGGTCGGGGGGCAGGGGGAGGTTGCGGGAGATGAGGCCGAGGGCGCACATCAGCGACTTCGTCTTCCCCACGCGATCATCGAGCGGCGAACCATCACCGTCCCGCTCGCGTTGCCGCTGCTGCGGCGGCTGCTGCTGCTGCTGCTGGGGCGGGGGCTGGGGGCTCTCGAGCTGGGCCACCTTGGAGGAAGGCGCGCGAAATCGAGCAAGAGGAGACGGCAGTCGGGAGAGAATAAAAACCAAAAATGAATTAATTTTATCGGTTCGTGTTGGATTCGATTTTAACTAAATCAATAAAAAAAATTAATTTTTAATGAGAATTGAACCGAAAATCGAATTCATCGAATTTTTCGATTCAATTCCCAACATCTATGCCGTTTATTGGATTTTGCAACTTGCAAGGAAGATGTGTAAAGCTATTTTGGACATTTGTATTTTTTTTTTTGGCCAGATGGCTGTTTTGGACTTTCAAGTTGTGCATGACAAATTGATTTTTTTAATTTTTATTTTAGAGTTTTATTTCAAAAATTAAGAAGTTAAAAATTTTAGCTTCCGACTTTTTCTTCAAATTTATTTTCTAAAATAGAAATCTGTTTTAAAAATAGAAAAATTAAATATTATTACTAAACGGATTTACGTTAAACATATTTCGGAGAATAGAGAAATAGAAAAGTAAAAATTTTATTATGCGCATTCTCAGAAGTCGAAAATCTTTAGATAAAGGGTTACTTACGGCAATTGAGAGCTGGAGAAGAGAGAGAGAGAGAGGAGAGTATCTTTCCCAACATTGTTTTTTAATTGGGATTTGGTGGGGCTAAGGGTACGAGTCATCTCGACACACGATAGCTGAAAAGAGCTTGAGCAGAGAGTTTCTGTGTTTAGCGTGCATCAAAGATGGGCCTTTATTTGACTTTGCGGGGTTCACATGTTGTGGAGACCTTCTAAGCATCGCTTCTTTGTTTATTGGTTGGCAGGAAGTTACGGTCTAGATGATCCAAAAGCTTGCCTTGAATCGTGGAAGCGACTTTGTCTTGGAGAGAGAAGCTGGTTCCAAATAACAACTTGAAAACGGCAGTGTTAAAAGGGTTTTGTTATAAAGTACTTTCAGATACGTTGATCTTTATCTATTCCTCTTTCTTGACATGGTGCCTCTCAAAGTTGTGATTGAATTTGTACATACACTTGTACTTTATTTTTTTTATGTAAAAGGATGTCTGAATTGACTGCAAGTTTCTACTAATTCCATTATAATGTGGTTTTATGTTGTTCCCTTTACATCTGTTTCCACGAGTAAGTAGACGTAGTTTTTGAATGAAAGAATGTGGAACCCAATCCTTCCCCATCTGAGTCAGGTTCTTCCTAATCCCATCGCCCTTTCAGCTTTATAAATATGAGAGCAGTAAAGAACGAGACTATAAAACTTGAAAATTTTTGAAGGATAAGGGAAAAATGACACCATATATATCATAACTTTCGTATGACGCTCAACTTTTTTTTCGATAGCTTGAGTACCATAATTTAGATATAATGCTCACTTGAGTGTCGTATTTTTCTTTTTCGATCACTTGAGTGATATTTAATATTTTTAAAAGCTCACCACAAATGCTATGCCATATCGGATTTCCAGCACGCAGGTGAATGTTTTCAAAAAGTTTTGATACTTACAGTATTCAAGTAATCATTTTTTCGAAGTTATAGAACTCAAGTGGTCAAAGAAAAGTTATGGCACTAAAGCGGGTGTTATGCGAAAATTATAATACTACCGATGTCCTTATTCTGAAGATTAGTTATGTTTTGAATTAAATAGAAGGCGAACTTTATATTTCAATAACTAAAAGATAAACAAGAACATCCTTGAAGTGTACGAATTGAAGATCTTGAGGCACCGTATTCCCCCCGACCATCAGCCAAGGCTTGTTCTCTAGAAGATGCCAATGCTTTCACGACAAAGATATTGCTTTCGTGTGCTGGAAAAGATCCAGCTGGTATTTTGTTGAGCAGTCCAAGTGGCCCTCCAAATCGCAGTGGTTCGATCCCCTCAATGCGCATAAGACAAACTGGAAATTGTTTAATATTCATCTCCAAAAGAGGCAAGTGGTTCCATACTATTCTTTGAGCCAACCTTAACCTCATGTCCATTCGACGGTAGCCACGAAACAGAGCGCGGATAAAAACAAAAACATAGGTTGGTATGTTTCGCTAGAAAATGAACTTCATTGAAAAATGTTGTACTTTAATTAGTACGTCCATGATGGGGTGCGATTGGACCGCACCATTTGGACTTGATACAGTACGATGGAAGGACACCATTTGTAGTGGTGTCGTGGAGTCGTATAAAAGTCTTTTGAAGACAACCGTTGGGGGTTGTTGCTGGCAGAACATACGCACCAAATTTCTCTCCTTTTTAATCAGAAAGAAAAATGCATTCCATTTCAGTTTTACAAGAACAATTGGCATTTACGCTGTGGAAATCGGGTGCTTTCCTCGTGATCGCATTTAGACCAACGTGAGGTAATATTGTTCGTGTTTCATCGATAATTCAACGTTCGTTCTGGGGCTAATTGTTGTTTGCGCATCGGATAAAGGTAAGTCGTCTTCCGCCAACTTAAATTCCAACATTGTTATCAGAGCTCGGTTGTAATTTTTGCCTTGTTTTTCATTGAATTTTCTCTTTTACCATTTGATATTAAGATCAAGAGTATGAAATCTACACTATTTGGATGTCTGATGGTCGGAATTGCAATCTGAAAACTCAAAATCGAACCGAAGTGAAGAACAGGTTTTGGGGTCACGTGCATCCGTATGGTTTTGACCATTTTTCGAATTATATTTTTGACCAAAATCAATTTTTAAATATATAGGGTGAAAGTGCTTGTCGAGACGAGTCTGACGATGGATAGAGCACCACCAGACGACGCTGGACACGCCCACATGCGCGGCCAGAAGCCATTGCGTGTGGGATCCACGCGCCGGATGTGCTAGGGACGCCAGCGAACAGGTGCATGACATCATGTGCTGACGTTGGTGAATTGACGTGTGAGTGTCACGCGCTCGTTGGCGAAGCGACGTGTGCTGACGTCACAGATGACTTCATCCATGACGTCATCCAATAGTCAGTAACCACTTGGATGACGTCATCGATGATGTCAGTGTCGGCGGAAGTTGGCCGGCCGGCGACCCGACCCGTGACTCGACCCAACCCGAGAACCGACCTGAGGTTGACCTGACCCAACCGTTGACCGGCCACCGGTCGGACCGGCCAGGAGCCGTTTGGCTCGCTGGCACGTGCGTTACACATGCCGCACCCTCAGGCGGCGCATGGGAGCACGTGCGAGCTCCAATTGGAGCGTGGTCGGTGGCATTTGGTTTGTATGAGTGTCCTTTACACTGTGGTATATTTATTTTTGATATTTTAATTTTATAAATGTATAAAATTGTGTACGGAACCTAATGCACATGTATTTTAAGGTACAAATGTATAATTTATTTATTTGTAACTTGTATTTTCTTGTGATTTAAGAAATATAATAACTAGCTTGTGTGCAAATGATATCATATATGCTGTGTAAAGCTTGGTTCGATGATATCATGTATATAGTCTAATATACTTGCAATTTTCTAATTACTAGAAAATTCAAACAATGGTAGGAAATTCATTACATATTGAATTGCGATTTTGATTATAGTTGAAGCATGATTGTTGTTTATACGTTAGTTATTATCATGCTATGTTTTTGTGTTAAGGAAAAATGTAGAAATTACATAAGATCATGTAATTATTTTTCCTAGCAGGAGTTCGTAGGTTGGTAGAATTTGAAAGAGTTCTCACCTAGAACTTAAAATTTGCACAAATTAAACTAATTAATGATAATAGAACAATTGTACATAGAAGTTGATTGAGAACATAGTGAACTTTTGCTTCTGTGTCTTTTGTTGAATTATCATTAATTTAGTTTGTCTTTGCTGCAAATTAAATATGTGTGTAACTCTAATAAAGTGTGCTAGTATTGATTATACGTTTATTATGTCAATGTGTTATAGCAATTGATTATGGATGCCCATTGTGGCTGACCTCAATAAGGGTGAAAAGCTGCACGATAACAATTATGATATTTGGCACCGAAAGGTTCAGTACATCTTTAAGAAGCAAGAGGTTTTGGAAACCCTTAACCATACCATGGATGAACCTGAGCATGGAACTTCAGCTCAACACATGAGAGATCTAGAAACTTATCAAGCTTGGAAAAAGAAAAATAGCATTGCTCGCATTACGTTGTTGAGCTGTATGCAAGATGATATCATGTGTGAGTTTAAAAGTTATGATAAAGTTCAAGTTATGTGGGTTACCTTGAAAGATAAGTTTAGGAGTACATCTGTCACTAAGCTAAGGAGACTCACTATCAAGTTTGACACATTCCGAAAACGTCCAAATGTAACGATGAGGTAATATCTTCGGGAGATGTCAAATATGATTCGTGAGCTGAAGTCGGCAGGTTACACTCCCTTACTGATGAACAGTAAGTTCAAGCTATTATAAGGTGATATAGCTAGTATGAGTACCTAGAGGGGGGGTGAATAGGTATACAAAAATTTTTCTTGATGATCGCACAATACTTTAGACAGTTAAAGAATTTGCAATAATTAAAAACCAATCGTGAGACTGAGTAAGGGAAAGAGAGAATTGAACGCTCGGTTTATAGTGGTTCGGCTTGATTCAAGCCTACGTCCACTCTTACGCACCGACAGCCAATTGGCTGGATTCCACTATGAACAAAGAGATGTTACGTGTTGATCTTCCTTGATTTCTCGGTGTAGATGATCTACCACACTCACTCAAGGTATCACCAAGTACAAACACTCTCAGTGTATACAATTTCGCTCGAACAGTCTCGACTAACAATCAAGGGTCTTCAGACTCTGGAATTTTTCTATCGATCACACACTTAAAACAACTAGAACGTCTTCCTTTTATACTCCTTTATGCCATCATAGCCGTTGGCACTTACCAAAGGAATTCCTCCAATCTACCCGTTGGACAGAATCAATCAAGAAGATCATCCGAGCTATTTAAGGAATCTGATGATAGCCCATCAATCATGTTCGCCCATACAATCAGGATCTCGATTTCCAAGAATAGAACTTTCCAAGATTATTTCGACGACCATCGGATCTTCATTAAAGAATCCGAAATGATTATCCAACCAAAGAATCTATTCCAGACGATAGGATCGAATCTTCAACCATATACCTCGGCTTTGGATTTCCTTCGTCACTGGATTAGAAAGACTGTCAGTGAGAATAGACTTAAGTCTTGAGTCTTGAGTCTTGAGTCTTGAGTCTTGGGTCTTGAGTCTTGGGTCTCGAGAGTACAAAGTCTTCAGACTTTAAACTGACGGTCTCCAAACATCCAGACTTAGACTGAAAGAAACGTTTTGTCAGCTTCAAAATATTCTGGAAAGATTTCTCCAACAATCTCCCCATTTTTGATGGTGACAAAACTTTCTTGAAGATTTGAACAACTTTGACCTGCAAAACATTTCTCAAGCAATATGGCTAACTCATAAAGATTAATAAAACAACCAGACTCGCATCCACAGAAAATTGGTTAGTCTTTCATGAGAAACACCATATAACAACACTTGAATAAATGCAATCAGTCAAGCATCATAATCCACAACCAATTCAGTCAAATTCTCAAAATCACACCCAAGTTCAAGTTCTCAAGTCATACTAAAAAAAACATAACCACAAAAGTCAAAGTTTTAAATGGTTCAAATTTTGGTTCTCCCCCTTTTTGTCAGCATTGAAAAGGGTGAGAAAGGAGTCATGTCTGCTTGGGAATGCGCACGATCTGGAAATCCCCAATGGACTGGAACTACTCCTTCGAGCTTCTTCAGGTCTTCTCTCAGATGAGCTACCTCTTCTCCCTTAGCATTGGCTTGAAGTTGCAGAGCAAGGTCTTTGAATTTATCCTCCAGAGAGACTGAAGATGCTTGTCCAGCGCTCTTCAAAGCTTGGATTTCACAGTCCAGAACATATATCTGGCTACGCATTTCCAGAAGAATATTCATGATGCTACGAAAATCTGCAGAATCATCCGTCTGTGTACTGGCATTGACTTTCTCAGATGATGTGAAAGCAGACGATGGCGCTTTTGTAAGGTCTTGCAGATTTGGAATCGATGCATCACCTTCTTCAGGCAATTGAGAGACCTGAACTTCTTCTGGGTCTTCTGGAGATTGTCTTAGATCTTCACTGACAGCAGCATGAGGTGTAGACCTCTCTTGCTCGCTAACTCCCCCTGTCTCTAGGACATCGAAAGGGGAAGAGTGATGATCATGCTCTTCATTTCCCTTCTCTCCAGATTTGTCAGCAGACTTTTCTTTTTCTCCTTCTTCTTCTTCTTCAACTTCTTTCTCCTTCTCTTTCTGTTCTTCCTCTTCTCTGTTCTGCTTTTCTTCTTCTCTGTTCTGCTGAAGTACTGTCGGATGAGACACAGAACGTCTTGTTCTTGTCAGTGCTTGGATAGTGGGATCTTCATCATCTTCATCTTCATCTTCATCCTCAAGGATGAGAGTTCTTTTCCTCTTTTTCGATGGGGCACCAATGGCCTCCTTTCCTTTCCTTTTTGAAGCAGACTGGACTGGAGATTTCACTTTGAATTTCTCCATTGCCTTAGAGAGTTCTTGCAGACGCATCTTCATTAACATTTTCAACCCTACCACCATCTTATCACACGGTCGAGCACAAAAAGTATGTGGCGTTCAATGTTCGGATGTCGAAGATCTTGGTCACCGGACCGGGATAAGGCAATTGTCCTTTGTCTTTTGACACCGCTCGTACATATGGAAGAGAATAGTGTGCGGGAGAGAAAACTTCCGTCCCGAGTTGATCGCATACATCAACTTTGCTTCGAAAGAGACACAGAAGTCTTTGACGTAGACTTTGGTCTGAGACAGTTGATCACAATCTTATGAAGCACAATGTTGATGGCATTCATCCTGGAATAGATAATTTTCTTCTCTACGTCCCTATCTTTGACAAGATCCAGAGTAGTACGAGCAGGTGAGACTTTGATTGGGAGATAGCGTCCCCGTTCAACTCCAACAATGTCCGCCAACATATTCACATCTACCACGTAGACTTGATCTCGAACACTGAATGAAATTCTATTCGCATCCAAAAAGCTAAGATTTGAATAGAAATAAGCGGTCAGTTGAGCATACCCGTCTGTAGAGTCAGAGCAAAAAGTCTCAAGTTGAAGCAAATTCAACTTCTCCCTTAAGTTCAAGTTGATGATATCCAGGAAGTCAAAATCGACACTTCTAGGGTTTATCACCCCTCTTTTCAACAAACAAATACACTTTTTCCCGATCCTTGGATTTAAACAAATCCATCCGATTTCCTTTCACATTTGCTGCCACACCCATTCTAGGTTTGAATTCAAGGAACATTTTGTCATCATCGTTCCCGTCAATCAGATTTTGTCCTGGCATACGAGGATCACTGGGAATGTTCGCTAGAGCCTCCTCTGCCCTTCCTTTAGGAGCAATTCCCAATTCCTCCATTTTCCGCAGAAAAAGATACTCATTCCCATAATTTTTGTCCTTAAGGAAGTCATCTATATACTTTAATGAAGTACCGGTGCTTTTCAACGCACGATAAAGCTTATAGATAACAGAGGGTTTTTGGACTCTTACTGGGTCAGCATCCTCGATTATCTCTTCTTCCAGATTTGCACCTTGTGGGGCAGGAGACGATGAATGACGTGGAGGAGAGCGAATCGGACTTTGTCGCTGACTTGAAAAGTCTTCTTCCTCAGTAAGATCGAAGTGAGTCGGTCCCTTCTCCATTCTCTCGTGGTCCCCCTTTGCGATTCTTGATGATTTCCTCGAAGACGACATCTTTCTTTGTCTATTGGAGGATTCCTTCTCTTGCTTTTCCCAAGAAAAATGACCACTTTCTCGACGATGAACAAGAAGTAGAAACAAAGTATCGGGAGGAGAGTGCCTTTTAGGGTTTTGAAAATTGGGCGTAGAATAACCGTATATATATATATATATATACCTCGGATTTGAAAAGAGAAGTTTAATTGGTACAAGGAAAGTGTACGAACACTTCTTTTCAAAATCAATAACTGCCAAAATTAATTCCTTAAAAAGACAAGTTTTCAAATTTCACACGAATTATATCTGAGTGAAAGAACGTACCTTTTCGAGAATTCGTACCTTTTAGTTAAAATAGCAACTTACAGTCTTTAGCCATGAATGATTGAGTCTCAGGATTTAGAGTCTTAGAGTTGGTGAGTCTCTAGACTTTAACTTCTTCAAGCTTCAAAATGTTGAGTCTTGAGCGGATGAAGTCGAATTGATTTTTCTCCAAAGGCTTTGTGAATATATCCGCTAGTTGACTCTTTGAATCAACAAATTGAATAGAGATTTCTCCATTTTGAATATGATCTCTAATGAAGTGATGACGAATCTCGATATGCTTTGCTCTTGAATGAAGGATTGGATTTTTGGTGAGATTGATCGCGCTGGTGTTGTCACATCTGATTTCTGTGCATGAGTCTTCAATGCCAAAGTCTTGTAGCTGTTGTTTTATCCATAGAATTTGCGAACAGCAGCTTCCAAGAGCTACATACTCTGCTTCTGTCGTTGAAAGAGCTACAGTGCTTTGCTTCCTTGAGAACCAAGACACTGTTCTGTTTCCAAGCAGTTGACAAGTTCCAGAAGTGCTCTTTCTGTCGACTCTGCAACCGGCCAGATCTGCATCTGAGTATCCTAGAAGATTAAAGTCTCCCCTCTTTGGATACCAAAGACCGATGCTTGAAGATGAAGCAACGTATTTGATAATACGTTTCACGGCAATGAGATGTGATTCTCTAGGATCTGATTGAAACCTAGCACAGATGCAAACACTCAACAAAATATCAGGTCTAGAAGCAGTAAGATAAAGAAGTGAACCGATCATGCTCCTGTACAGCTTTTGATCTACTTTCTTCCCTTCTTCATCCTTGTCTATCTTCTGAGAACATGACATTGGTATGTCGGTCTTTTTGCACTTTTCCAATCCAAACCTTTTGACAAGATCATTAGCATATTTTTCTTGGAAGATAAAAGTTCCTTCCTTCAATTGCTTTATTTGAAGGCCAAGAAAGAATGTTAATTCTCCCATCATACTCATTTCAAATTCGTCCTGCATAGACTTAGAAAATTTCTTGCAAAGACTTTCATTAGAGGATCCAAAAATAATGTCATCAACATATATCTGAACAAGTAAGAAACTTTTGTTTTCCTTTTTGATGAACAGAGTAGTATCTACTTTACCTTTGACAAATCCGTTCTGTAATAAAAACTTACTTAGTCTGTCGTACCAAGCTCGAGGTGCTTGCTTTAGACCATACAGAGCCTTTTTCAGTCTGAAGACTGAGTCTGGCTTCTTTGGGTCTTCAAATCCAGGCGGTTGTTCCACATAAACTTCCTCTTGGATAAATCCATTTAGGAAAGCACTTTTGACGTCCATTTGGAATAACCTGAAATTTTTTGTAACAAGCAAACGCAAGTAATAGACGAATAGCTTCTAACCTTGCTACAGGAGCGTAAGTCTCATCATAGTCTATTCCTTCTTCTTGCGTGTATCCCTTGGCCACGAGTCTTGCTTTATTTCGTACGACTTTTCCTTTTTCGTTCATCTTGTTTCTGAACACCCACTTGGCTCCAATAACAGTTTTACCTTTTGGTTTAGATGTCAATTCCCGGACATCATTAATGTTGAACTGTCGAGCTCTTCTTGCATAGCTTCGATCCAGCTTTCATCGATAAAGCTTCTTCTATGCTTTTTGGTTCAATTTCGAGATGAGAGCAACAACACTAGATTCTTCACGCCTTTTTGATCTCGTGCGGATTCCTTCATTGATTTCGCCAATAATGAGATCTTTAGGATGACTGGATTTGTGTTTCCGATTCTTGGTTGATTTGCTTGGTTGATGATCTCTTTCTTTATTTGAATCTTCATGAGCATCTTGATGTTGGACTTCCCGAGTCGAGATGCTTCTTGAGTTGAAGACTTTGGAAGGTCTAGGGCGGGTTCGGACTCTTCATGCTGAATCTGGCTGGATTCATCTTGTGTGGAGTCTTGGAATTTGACATTCATTGATTCCTCCACAGACCGGCTTTTCTTGTTATAGACTCGTAGGCTTTGCTTGATGTAGAATATCCAAGGAAGATGCCTTCATCTCGATCTTTCTTCAAACTTACCAACTCGATCATTTGCATTTTTCAAAATAAAGCATTTGCAACCAAATACATGAAAGTATGAAACAATAGGCTTCTTACCTTTGAACAATTCATAGGGGTTTTTTCAAGAATAGGTCTTAGGAAGACTCTATTTATGATATAGCATGCCGTTGAAACACTTTCAGCCCAAAATCGTGAAGAAATTTTACTTTCAATTAAAAGTGTTCTAGCCATTTCTTGAAGAGATCTATTCTTTCTTTCCACAACTCCATTTTGCTCGGAGTATACGGAGAGGAAAACATGTGATTAAAACCAGATTTATCACGAATTTCGTAAAATCTTGATTTTCAAATTCACTTCCATGATCTGTTCTTATACTTGAAATAGCATATCCTTTTTCATTTTGAACCTTTTTAGCAAACTTCTCAAAGTACGAAAAGGTTTCTGACTTACTTGCAAGAAAATATACCCAGGTAAAGCGAGAGAAATCATCTACAATTACTAGACAATATTTCTTACCTCCAATGCTCTGGGTTCTTGTTGGTCCGAAGAGATCCATATGAAGCAACGTAATACATGATTAGTAGATACATGATTTATTTGCTTAAATGAATTTCTTACCTGCTTTCCCGAATGCATGGAGTGCATAGGTCAGACTTTTGGTATGGCAATTTAGGTAGACCTCGAAAAAGCTGCTTTGAAGAGATTTTGGCTAATTGCTTCTTGTTGATATGGCTAAGTTTTCTGTGCCATAGAACTGCTTCATCTTGAATTGAGATTAAGCATTGTTCTTCATTTGGCTTTACATCAAGGAGGTAGATGTTTCCATGCCTTCGACCCATAAAAGACTGAGTCGAATCTTTACTAATTCCAGAACATGTGCCTTCTTGAAAGAAGATCTTGAAACCGGTATCACACAATTGGCTAATGCTTTGAGAAGATTGTAATTGAGTCCTTCCACTAGAGAGACATTGCTTATTGTGAGATTTCCAATTTTCACAGTTCCGAAACCCACAATACTTCCTTTGCTATTTCCTCCAAATGAAACTTTTCCACAATTTACTTGAATAAGCTTTATGAAACAATTTGAGTCTCCTCATGTGTCTTGAGCATCCGCTGTCAAGATACCACTTTACCTTCTTTTTGACAGAGACACGCATTCAAAATAAAGTCTCAAGCTTTCTTTGGTACCCAAATTTTCTTGGGTCCTTTGGTGTTAGTAGGATGAGCATTATTAGGCCATACTCTCTTAACAGCTTCCAAACCATAGGACACTCTTTTTCAAAATGATCCTTCTTGTTACACTTTGAACACCTTAAAGCATTTCGACCTACAGACTTTACAAAAACTTTCTTGAAATGATTTTTGTAAGCCTCTCTCGACGGTCTTTTCTTAATTCTTTCTTTTACTTTCGGAAAATCAATCAAAGGGATTGTTTCAGCTGTCATACCTAGACCCGACTTATTGAAGTAAGGTCTTTGGACTGAAAGAACTTTTTCAAGTTTTTCCGACCCTATTGAAAATTTCTTTGAAATATTTGATAAATCAGTTTTTAAGAAAGCATTTTCTTTTGAAAGTTTTTCTTCATTCTCTTTAAGAGTAGAAACATTCACGTTTAAACTTTCCACTTTTTCTTCCAAAATGTTTTCCTTTTGTTTTAAAACTGAGTTTTCCTTTTTAAGTTCGGAAATCTTTTTGAGAGAAGTCTTAAGACTGAAGCATAATTCATCAATGTATTTAGAGACTTTGACAGGGATTTTATAATCACTTACCTCAAATTCACTGTCTGAGTCTGATCCAGAGTCTGAGTCTGATTGCGCCATCAGACACAGGTTGGCATATTCCTCATCACTCTCTTCACATTCTGTATCGCTCCAGGTTTCGGCTTTAAGAGCTTTTCGAGATGTCTCGGCTTTTCCTCTTTTCTTTTCGAAGAGGAGGACGGTTGGGTCTGATGTGTCCCTTCTTTTTACATTCGAAGCAAACTACATCTTTGTTTGGTTCCTCATCATCAAAAGACTTGGTCTGCTGTCTCTGAAAACTTTGTTTCTTTGGGATGAACCTTCTGCCTTTTCTATTCAGTTTTGAATCTTCTTATCATGAGAGCGAGCTCCTCATCATCCATATCATCTTCAGAATCTGCATCATCGAATCATCATTTGATTTTAGTGCAATAGATTTCTTACCTCTTGGATCTTCGTCTTCATTAATTCGTTCCACTTCGTAAGACTGAAGAGTTCCAATCAGCTCGTCTACGATAATGGCATGATTCTTTGCGTCTCTCTTATTGAAGTCTTTATATGATTCCAATCCTTGGAGAGTCCACGCAGAAGCTTGTTCACCTTCATGGGATCAGAAATTTTTTGTCCTTGGTTCTCAAGACCATTGACAATATCTCGTAAACGACTAAACATGTCGCTTATAGATTCTCCTGGTTTCATTTTGAAGGCTTCATATTGACCGAGGAGAATGTTAATTCTGGTCTCCTTCACTCGATCTGTCCCTTCATAGGTGATGTGTAATCTATCCCATACTTCTTTTGCTGTAACACAAGAAGATATTCTGTTATATTCAGTTGGAGATAAAGCACAAGTATAAAGAGTAAATTGCTTTTGCATCGAGTGCTTGTCTCTTGTTTATCTCTTCCCGAGCCATTCCGCTGGTTTCAATAGTGTCTTTCCCTCTTTCGAGAGATTGATGCAACAGCGGGAGTGATTCCTCTTTCCACAACGTCCCATTCCGAGAGGATCCTTTGATCGTAGGAAAGCTTTCATCTTGTTCTTCCAGATGTTGTAATCCTTTCCATCGAAGTAGGGAGGTCTGGTATTGCTTTGCCATTCCATCAGCCCTGGTGCTAGCATACTAGCCATGGATCTTTTACTCTGAAGTAAAACACTTCAAACAAAGTAAGAACACGGGCTCTGATACCAATTGATATAGCTAGTATGAGTACCTAGAGGGGGGGTGAATAGGTATACAAAAATTTTTCTTGATGATCGCACAATACTTTAGACAGTTAAAGAATTTGCAATAATTAAAAACCAATCGTGAGACTGAGTAAGGGAAAGAGAGAATTGAACGCTCGGTTTATAGTGGTTCGGCTTGATTCAAGCCTACGTCCACTCTTACGCGACAGCCAATTGGCTGGATTCCACTATGAACAAAGAGATGTTACGAGTGTTGATCTTCCTTGATTTCTCGGTGTAGATGATCTACCACACTCACTCAAGGTATCACCAAGTACAAACACTCTCGGTGTATACAATTTCGCTCGAACGGTCTCGACTAACAATCAAGGGTCTTCAGACTCTGGAATTTTTCTATCGATCACACACTTAAAACAACTAGAACGTCTTCCTTTTATACTCCTTTATGCCATCATAGCCGTTGGCACTTACCAAAGGAATTCCTCCAATCTACCCGTTGGACAATCAATCAAGAAGATCATCCGAGCTATTTAAGGAATCTGATGATAGCCCATCAATCCTGTTCGCCCATACAATCAGGATCTCGGTTTCCAAGAATAGAACTTTCCAAGATTATTTCGACGACCATCGGATCTTCATTAAAGAATCCGAAATGATTATCCAACCAAAGAATCTATTCCAGACGATAGGATCGAATCTTCAACCATATACCTCGGCTTTGGATTTCCTTCGTCACTTTGGATTAGAAAGACTCGGTGAGAATAGACTTAAGTCTTGAGTCTTGAGTCTTGAGTCTTGAGTCTTGGGTCTTGAGTCTTGGGTCTCGAGAGTACAAAGTCTTCAGACTTTAAACTGACGGTCTCCAAACATCCAGACTTAGACTGAAAGAAACGTTTTGTCAGCTTCAAAATATTCTGGAAAGATTTCTCCAACATAAGGTATCTTCCCGACAATTTGGAGCATATAAAGATCAATATAACGCATAATGAGAATATTGTCACTTTTGATGATATTGCGCGTCATTTGGAATTAGAGAATGAGCGCCTAGAGGCTGCGAGATTCTCTACCCATGCTTATGTTGCTGAATCGAGTTCGCGCAAGGCTTCAAGCTTTAAGTGCAAAAGGAATTCTTAATTCAATAACAAAGGGAAGAAAACTGATCAGGCACCTAAGAGAGCTAAAACCTTCCGATGCAAGAAGCGTGGTGGGAAGAAAGATAAGGCGAAGATGGAGTGTTACAATTGTGGCAAGATGGGTCACTTTGTTCGTGAATGCACTGAGCCGAAAAAGGTACCCTATTACTCTATTACTTTGAGTAATGCTTTTGTTTCTAGTACTATAATGCTTGCTGAATCTCGTCCAATGTGGACTGTAAACTCAGGAGCAACAGACCACGTAGCTAAAGACCGAGAAGCATTTGTGGAGTATTGTCGGATACAGCTTGGAAGAAGATGGATATATGTTGGAAATAATTCAAGAGTTGAAGTGAAGGGTATCGGCACATGTAAATTAATCTTACGTGGTGGTCGAAACATATTCCTACATGATGTCATTTATGCTCCAAATATTTGACGAAACTTGGTCTCTGTAGTTGTTCTTCTTAACTTATGTTATGTATTAAATTTCCATAGTGATTGTGTTAACATTTTGTATGGAATAGTTTATTATGATTCAGGTCATGTATCGAATGGTTTTATGGTATTAGACATTGACTATGATCAGTACAATGTTAATGTCGATGGTTGTTTTTCTTTAATTGCATCTTCTAATAATGTTAAAATTGATGCAAGTACTTGGCATGCTAGATTATGTCACATTGGATTGCAAAGAATATAGAGATTAACTAGATAAGGCCTTTTATGATCACTAATTAATGTTAGTCTATCCGTATATAAATATTGTCTAGCGGGAAAAGCAACTAGAAAACCATTCGGTAAAGGGACTAGAGTTGAATTTCCATTGCATCTCATACATTTTGACATTTGTGGTCCTTTGAATATGAGGGCGAGGCATGGAGTTTCATATTTCATCACTTTCATAGATGATTTCACACATTTCAATTATGTCTTTCTAATCCCCCATAAGTCAAAAGCATTAGACTGTTTTAGACAATATATAGTGATAGTAGAAAATCAGTTGAACAAAATAATAAAGGCATCGAGAACCGATCGTGGACGCGAGTATCTATCAGAGCAATTCAAGGCTCTTTTGATAAAAAGAGAATTGTACGACAATTAACTATTCTTGGTACTCCACAACAAAATGGGTAGCTGAGAGAAGGAGTAGAACCCTATTAGAAATAGTTAGGTCTATGATGACGCAAGCGAATTTATCTATCTCCTATTGGGGAGATGCGTTATTGATTGTTGCCTATATACTTAACCGAGTGTCTTCAAAATCAATCACTTCCACCCTTTATGAATTATAGACTGGTAGGAAACCAGACTTGAGTAGTCTACGTCCATGGAGATGAGCAGCTTATGTTCATAATTCTTCTTATAAATATGGCAAATTAGGTCATAGAGAAAAGAAATGTATCTTTATAAAATATTCTGAACACTTTAAATGGTACGTGTTCATAGGTGAACAAGCTGATGGAAGTGTGACCGAAATGGAGTCACAAGATGTCACGTTCTTAGAGAAGGATTTTCCTAGTAAATGTGAGATTGAAAAGGACTTATAATTATATGAGATGGAAGATCATGATAATACACCTACTGATGTTGTAGAAAAAAATGAAAATCCACCTCAACATGCAAGATCTAGTGGGAGTGTTGCATTGTCTGACGAATTGAATTTAAGAGAAATTTAATTGCGTAAAAGTAATCGTAAAAGTATTCCCCATCGTCGTTTTGAGATTGAAGGGGAAACATTTATGATTGTTCAAAAAGACGATGCAGAGCCTAAGACTGTTTAAGATGCTCTCTCATCCTCTAATAAGAAAGAATTGAGAAAAGCTTTGGAAGATGAGATGGAGTCTATGAGGGCAAACAATGTTTGGGACTTGATTGATCTACCATCCAATCATAAGACTATTGGAAACAAATGAGTCTCTAAGATTAAGCGAAGGGCGGATGGATCCATTGAAAAGTATAAGGCTCGTCTTGTGGCGAAATGTTATACTCAACAAAAGGATATAGACTATGAGGAAACATTTTTGCCAGTTGTAAGGTTTGCCTCAATACACCTTATTCTAGCCATCGTTACACATTTGGACCTTGAATTACATCAGATGGATGTAAAGATGGCATTTCTCAATGGAGAACTAGATGAGGAAATCTATATAAAGTAGCCAAATGGTTTCGTAGCTAAAGGTCAAGAATATAAAGTTTGCAAACTTCATCGCTCAATATATGGCCTTAAACAATCGTTTAGACAGTGGTATCTTCATTTTCATCGAGCCATAACTACTTTTGGTTTCACGATGATCGAGGAAGATCACTATGTATATGTCAAGCGGTCCGAAGATAAATTTGTGATTTGATCACTTTATGTGGACGATATTCTATTGGCTGGAAATGACAAGGTTTTGGTTATCACCATAAAAAAAATGGTTGTTCTCTAATTTTGAAATGAATGACATGGGAGAAGCTGCTTAAATATTTGGAGTTAAGATCGAAAGAGATCAATCAAGGAAACTCCTTATTTTATCATAAGAGTCTTATATTATGAAGATTTTTTAGCGTTTCAATATGCAGCATTATAATCCCATTGATATCCCTGTCATGCAAGGTGAAGGCCTAAATATTGAGATGTGTCTTAAGGCTCTAGAAAAAATCAAAGTGATGGAAACTGTTCCTTACTCTAGTGCGGTCGAAAGTTTGATGTATACTTGACCCGACATATGTTATGCCGTGGGATTGGTGAGCCGATATCAATCAAATCCTAGTCAAGCATACTGGAAAGCAGTGAAGAGGATCCTGAAATATTTGAAGGGCACCATGGACTATCGACTTTGTTATCAATGGAATGATTTACGCCTGGATGAGCGTAAATCAACTTCTGGATATACGTTCTTACTCAATGGAGGTGCGATTTTTTGGAATAGCAAGAAACAGACATGCACAGCCTTATCTACGATGGAGATAGAATTTATTGCATGTTCTGTTGTAGTGCAAGAAGCAGTATGGCTAAAACATTTCTTGGAAAATTTATCCACTATCATTGAGGTTCTAAGACCGGTGATAGTTTATTGCGATAGTCAAGCGGCCATTACCTATGTGAAGGATCCCAAGTATCATGAAAGGACGAAACACATTAACATAAAGAACGACTTCATAAGAGATATAATAGTGCAGAAAGAAGTGATCCTATATTACATTTCAACCAATAGAACTGTTGCTAATCTATTTACGAAGGCTATTTCTAGAGATATATTCTTGACCCACAAGATGTCACTAAGATTGCGTAGAATGCGATATATGTTATTGTAGAGGATCATTGGTTTATGTATTTGTGAACATATGTATTATACTTGTTTGTTTATTAGTGACTTGATATTTTATCAATAAGTACGAATACAGTATGAGACTAGCACTACACACATATATTATTGAAAAGTATGTTAGCAGGTAATGATTGGCTTACTCACACGAGCAATCACCTCAAATGCTATAGATAGCACCTTAAGATGAGACGTTATGTACAAATAAACGTTGAGGTAATTCTTATACGTGAGAAGCACGTGACTACAATTAGGCTAAGATCCGTACAGTGGATATAATTAATAAATAACATACGCTCTTATAAAAAGAGAAATCTACTATAGCATGTAATTCATACTACATGTGCATTGTATAATCAATAAGGAAAGATGAATAAAATTGTCCCTATTTACTCATCGTGTGAGCCCTTGAGGTAATTTATAATTTACCTCAATTTTGTGCCCTATGTTACTTCTAACTATATTCTTGAAGTGAAAGATCAATGTTGCTACTTTAGCATGTTACCGGCGGTCATGAATAGATATGACCTTATGGGACGTGTCTAGGAAAATAATTGTTCTGAAATAAAGAGAGACATGAGTACGAATGAAGACTATTGTTGTTTTACATCTATCACATGTATTTATTGGTCAACCAATTATATCGCTTCCTGTGGTTGCGGATATAGTTGTAAATACATGGTGTTTTGAGAATAATCAAGTATAGCCTTTAAGGGATATGTATACTTTGATTGATATAACAAAATATGTCTGGGGTACTGTGAGACATCAATTATTTATTTCTTTTTAGGGTTGTAGCCATTATGTCATCCCTAGCAGGTGCATAATTTGAGCTCCCAAGTATATGTGTACTCACTGGTCGCACGGCTTACTTGCCAATATGAATTGTTTTGTAAAGTTGATGAATGTTGAATGTCTTATATTCTTGAAAGAGGGATATCAAGCCTATCATGTTCGAGTGGGAGATATAGTACTTTAGCTAGTACGTCCATGATGGGATGCGATTGGACCGCACCATTTGAACTTGATACAGTACAATGGAAGGACACCATTTGTAGGGGTGTCATGGAGTCATATAAAAGTCTTTTAAAGACAACCATTGGGGGTTGTTGCTGGCAGAACATATGCACCAAATTTCTCTCCTTTTTAATTAGAAAGAAGGCATTCCATTTCAGTTTTACAAGAATAATCGGCATTTACGCTGTGGAAATCGGGTGCTTTCCTCGTGATCGCATCCAAACCAACGTGAGGTAATATTGTTCTTGTTTTATTGGCAATTCAATGTTCGTTTCGAGGCTAATTGCTGTTTGCGCATCGGATAAAGATAAGTCGTCTTCCGTCGACTTAAATTCCAACAAAAAAAGAAATTGCTTTCAAGAAGAACATTTTGATTTTTCCAATGTTTGATGGTCTTTAGCAAATGTAGGAAGTATACTTTTTAGGAAATGACCTAAGTACAGTCTCAAGAACCCGGTGTGGGAATTGAGTCTAGGGTTTCAGACGCGTGACCTCAGGCTGGGGGGGTGGGGACCTAGAATTGGGCTGCTGGAGTTCTCAATTTGCGTTCCAACATTTAGGTTTCATGATTTGGGCACTCCACTCTAGGGCTAAGTGGGGACCCGAATGTTGATATCTTGGGTCACATGTCCATCATGCTAGCACTTTGAAAAATTGGTTCGATTTGAATTGAAATGAACAAATACAACAAATAATTCAAAGTTAAGTGCGTTGGTCAATTTCAATTATAATTGTAAAGTTGACTAAAATTTTGGTCGTCACCCAATGGAATTTGCTCAGTGCTGAAATATTACTTTTGCGACCACTAGTGCACACTCGATTTCTTCGAATAGAGTTATTTGATAAACCAAAGTTATAAATGCTTCTCCTGAGGCCTCCTTTGGGAAATTCACAATGTTCACTCGAATTCCCCAGAAGCCTCCCTTTCATCATTTAAACCGAAAGTGGGCTCTCCTCATCCGACACAATAATAAACTTTTGACATGTCTCACATGCACCTGAATGATTAAACTAATAGGATTGCCGATAGAAGTTGAATGGCAAGTACAAAATGAGGTAAATAACATAAATAATTTCCTAAAACTATGACCTAACTGAGATATCATATTTAGACTTTTAATTTGTTCAATGCAATGGTCCTTGAACTATTGGTAAAAAATTGGACATTATATGATGACGTCGATTATTATATACTAAGTTGGATTTTTAGAAATGATGAGTCGACATGTCTATCTTTTTATCTATCAAATTTAGAGAGGGTAAAAAAATTCAGGTCTTAACATATCTATGATCATTTGATGACATGGGTTGTTTATATCCCGATTTGAGATAAATATTTTATATAGATAATTCACATGTAACTTTTTGTTGTTGTTGTTGTCTATAGGTCAAATTCAACGTATTGGAAGCTACATTAATAGATTTCTTTACCTTGAATCCACCGAAGGATGACATAGAATATTTCTTATAGTTTAAGAGCTATATTTAACATTTACAAATAATTCAAGGATTACATTGAATAAATAAACAATTTAGGAATGACATTGTACATAGTACCAAAATTCAATGATTATTTATGTCATATTTCCTACCAAATAGAAATGTTAATGACTCTTTCTTAGCTTTGTAATGTTTTAATATATCCAAAGTAAAATTGTTCAAATATGGAGAGGAAATTGACATTATAACTATTATACTTTTTGTATGGTGCTCATTTGAGTATTATATAATTTTTCAATTTATCACTTAAATGTTATAACTTATTTTTCAATTTCTTGAATGCCATATCATTTTTTCATTGATCACTTTTTTTTTTTTTTGGTCAAAAAAGAAGTTCTATTTATTTATATGAAAGCTGGTGCAGGACCAGCAGCATCCAAAAGCGGGGCATCGTGACATAGCAAGGCCCAAAGGGCCAGAGGAGGAGAGAAAATCCAGTTTGGCGGTAACTTCTTGTCCCTATGTGCGTGCGCAGCCCAATCGGCTACTCCATTTGTAGCTCTTGGACAAAATTTGAGACCCACGAAAGGTAAAGTCTTTAGCAGCTCTTTGCACTTTGACCAAGGAGCATGTGCATCCCAGTTAAAGTCTTCTTATCTTGTTAAAGATCGTACCAAGCTTCTACAATCTGAGTCTACCGAAACTGCTCCCATCTCCTTCTTCTTTATGTACTCCAAAGCTTCAACAAGAGCTAGGGTTTCGAGTTGAGCCACGGAATCCATGTGAACTGACCTGGTGAAGCCATCAACGAGAGTACTGGAGGAGTCATGGACGATGCCGGCAATGGCTCCTTCTGTTGAGCCCTCACCGACTGACCCATCTACATTTATCTTCATTTTTCCCTTCTTTGGAGCTACCCAAATCTGAGATAGGTCTTCGTTCGCTGGTTTTCTTGCATGAGGGTGGTGATAAACCCATTTCTCATAACTTTTATGCTGAAACTTGGCCAGATCTACAATGTTACAAGCATCCATCCTCTGTCCGTGAAAGATGAAGTTATTTCACCCCTTCCAAATATGCCATAGGAGATTTGAAATCACTTCCAAGGACAGTAAATGAGTGTTTTTCTTTATAAAAAGCGCAACCACTCTTCGATCCGAGTTATCTCGTGTTCTTATCTGGATTTTGACTTCCGGGTTGTTCCATACATGTGTGGTCCAAGGGCAGAGGAGGAAGATGTGCTCAGTCATTTCCACCCTTTCTTGGCAAAGGTCGCATACAGGGTCAGTTAAAATCTTTCTTTTCCACAAATTCTCCTTGGATGGGATAGTGTTTTGGTATACATTCCATATAAATATTTTAACTTTAGGGCTGATCTTCATGTTCCATAAAGCATTCCATAGTGCTCTTGGTGCTTGATAGGAATAGGTAGGGTGCTCATTTGCTGCCTTGGCTGTCATCTGTTCTTTGAAAGTATTGTAGCCATTTTTAACTGTATAGGACCCATTCTTTGTCCCTGTCCATACTAGTTCGTCATTTGAAATCAATCGATTGATTGAAATTGCAAGGATCTCCTGGGTAGTCTGCTCATCAAAGAGATTAGTTATAAGTTGCTCATCCCATTTTTCTGCTGCAAAATTCATCAAATCAGAAACTTTCAATGGATCATTTTTATTTGTCGGTCCCCCAATCAATCCTCTTTTTAGCCAGTTGTTTGTTCTAATGTAGACTTTTTTTTCCATAATTGACCACCTCACAGAGCTTAAAATGGCCTCCCTTCCCATAAGTAGACTTCGCCAACCCCATGAAGGCGTGGCTCCCTACTCAGCATGCCAGAAATCTCTTTGACAAAAATAGAGTCCTTTAAGTAGTTTGCCCATAACGCGTCTGGATTTTTTACCAATCTCCATGCGTGTTTACCAAAGAGGGCCTGGTTGACAGTAATAAGATCCCTGAAACCCATTCCTCCCCTATCTTTCTTGGACTTCAATATGTCCCATCTCTTCCAATGCAAACCAACCTTTGTATCACTATTTTTCCACCATAAGTTGGCTATTTTCTTTTCAATTGCTTTACAAATGGATACCGGGATTTTAAAAAATGACATAGCATATTGCGGTAAGGTTTGCACCACTAATTTCAGAAGGATCTCCTTGCCTGCCTTTGAAATAAGTTGCTCCTTCCAACCTTCCAGTTTCATGTTTACCCTTCCCAAAATCCATGCAAATAGCTGTCTCTTTAAGGCTCCCCAATCTGAGGGGATTCCAAGGTATTTTCCTGTACGATCTAGCTGTGGAACTCTCAATTCTCTACCCATGTTATCCCTTAAAATTTGAGGGCAACCTTTGTTGAAAAAAATACCCGATTTCTTTAGATTTACTGCTTGGCCTGAGGCATAACAGTATTGGTTTAGCATCGCTGAGACATTTTGGCATTCTTGTAAGGACCCATCAAGAAAAAATATAGAATCATCCGCAGATAATAAATGGGTCAATGTAGGACAGTGCCTATTTAACTTGATTCCTTTTATACTCCCATCATTTAGAGCTTTTTTCATCAAAGAGGACAAGCAGTTTGCCAAAAATATAAAAAGATAGGGTGATAGTGGATCCCCTTGTCGAATACCTCTGGAAGGATTAAAATAAGGAAAGAGTTCTCCATTAAATTTGATGCTGAAAGAGACCATCAACAAAAGGGAGAGATTTGGAAAGAGGCCGGAGAAAAAAGGAGACACAAAAAAAAAGGAAAAAAAAACAGAGGACGAAACAAGAAATCGGGAGAAAATAGGAGGCGAAACAAAGAGAGAAACAAGGGGAAAGCGAGAGAAACATGGAGCCAAAGGAGGAGGAACTCATCGAAGCCGCCGCCGTCGACGCGTCTCCCGACTGCTGCAACCGCCGACGCATCTCTGGACCGCAATCGCCATTGCCGTCGCCGCAGACGCGTCTTCCAAGCTACCATTCCCGTCGAAACTCAGGTTGGCATTTCATTGAACACCTGGTGCGCATTTTGAGCTCGAGTTGGCCGGAGTTCGTTTCGTCCGTTTTGGGCGAGCTCCGGCCTTTGTAGGACCCCCCCTTAGGTTCTTGTTTGTTGTTAGTTATTTGCTGGTCACTACCGCTACCGCCTCGAAGCCCCATTAGGTCGGAAGCCGCTTGTGTCGTTATGCCCATCACCTGTTCGACGTAATGCCAAAGCGGGCTCTCCCTTCACGTTTCCTTTGTGTAGAGTCCAGCTAGTCTTTTAGTCGTTGATTTGCTGTTGCCGTCTGCCGGAAAGCTAGACCGCATCCTTCCGAGGCAAGGCGGCACCGTCGCGACCCCAATCGGATCGCCGCCCCCCCCTTTGTCCATCTTCCTCGTCGTCGCAGCTCCCTAATCGCGACTGAGCAGTTGCATGACTAGGGGAGCACAGGTCGAGCTGGGCCAGGTCTGCGACCTGGCTCGCTTGGCCTCTCCTGGCCTACAGGCCCACTGCTCGGAATTAACCTGGGCTATGGGCCTACGAGTAAATTTTTTTTTTAAAAGGACTTGGGCCCTCCGGATTGGGCCCAAGTCCAGCTTGCCCTCAAGCAAGCCTGGTTGGGCGGACCCAACCCGTCTTGCTCGGGCTGAGCCCGGGTCGAGTCAGAGCCGACTCGGTCTGGTCCAAAAAAAAATCATTAAAAAAAATAATAATTTTGAAAAATATATATATAAAAAATATATATTTTTTAAAAATTAATTAAAAAAATTAAAAAAAATTAATTAAAAAAAATTTTGAAAATTCAAAAATGATGGGGTTTGATTAGGACTTGCCATGTATTGCCATTTTAGTGTAATTAGACATTTATTTGCTCGTATATTAATTAGGTTGTATGTTTAATTTGCATATCTAATTATGTTTAATTGCGTGTGTTTAATTTTATTGCAATTAGGATTTTCATAGCGTTGATTGTTACTTTAATGATTGCGCACCCGTATGATCACCTCGCACATTAGTGGATAAATATAAAATCAATTCAAACTGCTTGACAAAAAAAAATCATTATTTTGAAATGAACAAGATTAGGTACCGAAAGGGCACTAATTGACCAATTAGTGTAATCAAGTCCTCGACCCTAGATTCTCTGGTTGCGTAGGAAGTGAGGCACTCCCATGCCTCACTTGGTTTCTAGCCAACTCCAATAGGCTAGTGGCGACTCCTTTTGTGCAAAATTCCTAAAATATATCCCAACGTCACGCGGGGTATGGGCTTGGGAGAGCTCACGCCTAAGCATGGTCTTTAGGCATGTCTTTTAGGCAATGCTCCTAAACTTGCTCCCTCCCCCCGAGGGTAGGTCCTGACAGCTTGGCGACTCCGCTGGGGAAGTTGGTTTTAAACCTTAGGAGACTTAGGCCAATATTAATCTTGTTCATAAATATTTTGTTTGGCATTGAGGATTTCAGGTACGTCCCTAACATTAAAGGTGTTAAATGTTTTTGTAAAATGGGAGTTATAAGGGGAAGTGTTTGCTCACCTTTGTCTTGTAGGGAGGTGAAGGAATGTATGGTTTATTGTTCATGTATGAAGTGTTGATTGCTTATGAATTGTCATGCCTGCATCTCCTACATTGCACTACATTTTAGCACACACAACCTGCCGCCAGACCTAGGCGACATAGGATCACTTAGGATGGCGTTGAGGTGGATACCACTCTGACTACAAGCATGTAGTACGAGTCGCCCATCTCAACCCCGAAATTTCTTTCTTGATGTCAAAGGTCCCCACCCTGGTCTACGAGCATGCAACATGGGTCGGTCCTTTGACGAAGTCGGAGTCATGGGTAACACGACTTAGCCACGAGCTTGTTGGTTCAGTCCTGTGATCCCATGTCTTTTTGAGCCATCTAGAATAGAAATTGAACCACTATCCATGCGCATGTCTATGACCTTTACATCGCTATTCAATGAGTAGGGTAAGTTTTTCTTGAATTCTTTTCATCGCAATTTACTTATTTGTTTTCATTTTGGCCGGTCCACGACAAATTAGGTTGATCATAGGATGGGGGTATCCGACCTTCGCATCATCTCCGTCCCGAAAGCCGAGCTTTGCGCATGGTGGGATAGATTAGATCCAACAGGCCGTGATTGGGTGCGATCATATGTTGGACATTTACTTCCCCTATTGGAGATAGAAACTCATTCTGGTGTTGTGCAAGCGTTAGCGCATTTTTGGTGCCCCGCAACTTGCACATTCGTACTTGGTGATCACGAACTCACTCCAACCCTAGAAGAATACGGCATTGCCATTGGAAAGCCCCTGGTGTCCGAGTTAGTTAGCCCACCTATAGGGACTGAGCATGCATCGACTTTATCTGATTTCCTTAAAATTAAAAAAGAGGACGCAAGGAAAGTTTTAAAAGCTAATCGCAAGATCTGCCCGTTTCATTCTTAAATGAGCTTTTTCAAAATGCCCAATCTTTTCAAAAGAATATGATTTTTCTCTTAGCTTTCTTTAGGTTTATACTATTCCCACATTGTAGGAACTCTATTAACCCCTCCGTGGCATGGGTAGTTCGTGAAGTATGTATGGGAAAGGGCTTTGTTAATGCCGTCCTAACTAAAACCTTTCTTTCCTTTACTCATTTTAAAGAAAACAAAAACAAAGCTTTATGTGCTCCCCCTGAACTCTTGCAAATTTGGTTCTTTTCTCACATTAAGGGGTTCGGTAGCTTGATGACTGTGAGCGACATTTCTGACTCTGGCCACCCTATCCTAAAGTTTAGAGATAGGAAAATGTTTGCTCCTGATTATCATTATTCTGAGTGGCTAGTTTTCATGACCAACCCCAGACCTAAGGATTTCCAAATGGCTTCGAGTTCAAAAAGCGCGATTCGTGTGTGGGCTTATGGGACCTATTCATTTGTTGGGAATCACTAGAGTCATCGAATATTACCCGACACGAGTCACCCGACAGTTTCAAGAGGTTCAACAGCTTCCACCGTCAATTCAGGAAGACCCACTCAGGATAGATTTCCTTGACGGATGCCAAGATCATGAGGACGCCGTCGCGTTGGTCAAGTCGATGTGGGACATGTGCCACCCCCGGAAGTTGATATGGCTTGAAGAAGAGTTGGAGGGGCAAGAGAAGACCTATTATGCCTCGAAGGAGTACATCCTTAAGCACAAAATCCCGGAGAGTCTCCGCACGAAGATTCTTGAAGTGCCATTAAAGATCACCCATCAAGCCGAGATCAAGCGCCTCAAAAGGGAGCTCGAGGAGGCCGAAGAACATGCTTTGAAGTTAACCCGAGTTAGTGGAGTTGCCACGAGCGAAAGCCGTTCTCATTAGTTAGATTGAGTCAAGTGCGATTTGTAGCGGGACCATACTCACATGCATTATAATGTTAAAGAATTTGTCTCGAGTCTCAATGTTGGGAGTTAAAAGAATGTCTTTCCATTTTCGAAGTAGCTTCGTTTGCAAGTTTTTTTTTCTATCATGTTTTTCTTGTATTATGTGGCAACCTAGCTTTGAATGAAACGAACAAATTGGGGCAATTAGATCTTTGTCGTGGGGCGACCGTTTAATTATTACTTGTACTTATATATGCTTATCTACCTTTGCTTCAGGTACTAACCGATCGATTGTCTTCTACTGATCGTCGACACGGCCAAGCAGAGATCCCCAATTCGCACACGCGCAAAAGTCAGAATGGAGAATAATGACACCAATGTGCGCATGGCAAAGATGGAGGACCAGCTAACTTAACTCACCGCAATGATGCTTGAAATAAGCCAGAAGCTTAAGGAGCCCCCCGTTGTAGCTGTCACTAGAACATTCACTCCTACGTTATCAGGACATGCTTCCCCGTCAACAGGAGGCACGCACGTTGCTGATCTCCCCGGGAAAGAAATTGTCGGAGAAGCTCCCTCTGTCACGCCAATCATCGTTAATCTGGATCCTCCTCCGAAGGAAAACCCAACACCCCGCCTAAGTGAAGAGAGTGAAAAACGTTTGGCAAAGATGGAAGAGCAACTATGTGTCTTGCAAGGTTACAAGCTGAAAGGAGCTGATAGGCTATCTCCATACACTAAGACGAGCTTTCCTGAGAATTTCCAGAAGCCTGAGTTCACAAGAAAGTATGACGGAACGGGATGCCCAAGGACCCACCTTAGGTATTACATGAGGAAAATGGCTCGCTACGCTGACAACGTGCCATTCCTCATACACACATTCCAAGATAGTTTGGAAGGCATTGCCCTGACGTGGTTCATTGCGCTAGACATTGAAGAATTCACTAGTTGGGATGACTTAACCAATGAGTTCTTGCAGCAATACCGGTTTAACACCGAGTTTGCCCCCACGAGGGAAGAGTTGACTCGTGTTGAGAAGAAGAGGAATGAGTCATTCAAGGCCTTCGCGCAAAAATGGAGGACCATGGCCTCACAAGTGAAGTCGGCCTTGAATGAGAGGGAGATGAAGCAGCTGTTCCTCAAGACATTACCCTCTGAATACTTCCAAGGTTTAGTGTTCTCAGGTTGCCAGACATTTTCACAGATAGTTGAGGTAGGTGAAGAAGTTGAATGGGCAATGGTTGAGGGAAAGATTTTAATCGGAGGTACAAAGAAATTTCTAGCAAGAAAATATAAGGAAGCCACAATTGAAGTAACGCTTGTGCAAGAGCCACATTTTCCTCAGCCAGCCACAACACTTGCGCACAAGCCTATGATGGCTTTAGGTAGTTCGTCACAAGCATACGATAATAGCAAAAGGCTCTTTCGAAAGGGGTTTTCTCTACTACCATGCCCGCTGTCAAAGTTATTGCCCATACTTCTCGAAAAGAGGATGGTTGCAAAGGAGGTACCTAGAGATAACCCCAAAGGTTTGCCGGGTTCGATATGACCAAGACCTGCGAATACCACATGGGAGAAAGAGGGCATGATGTAGATAATTGCCACATGCTGAGATACAAAGTTCAATAGCTTCTAGACAAGAACATCTTGACTTTCAGGGAGGCTCAGCCCAACATGCAGCAGAACCCTCTACCAAATCATGCAGGGGGAGTGAACTCAATTTCCGAGGACACGCGAGCAAGTCAACAGCCTCTAGTGTTGGATGCTTCCGAGTTGTATGAATCCCTAGTGCTAGCGGGATACTATGAAGGCCAGGAGGATGTGACCCTAGAAGAGAAATTGAACCGCGTCCGTAGGATGGTAGCCATGGGAGTAATCAGACATGGAGAAGAGGAAGAGGGGGTCGTATCCGTGACAATGCCATCATTATTTCGCTCATCTTTCTGCAACTTTGCTAGTATGTCTTGGGCGAGAAAGGTTATGCGTGAAATTTCAAAGACCCCAGCTTTGTACGAGGAAGGGATGATAGCTATGATAACCCCGATGGTGATTGAACTATCTGATGAGGAGCTTGCCAGCGATATCGAGTTGGAAATCGCTAAACCCACAGTGATCGATCTTATGGTCGAAGAGATGTCGACAATCGAAGTCATAGGAGGAAACGCAATGCCAGTCACTATTGAATTGCCTCCCCATGAGGAAGATGGAATGATAATGCTGGAGTATCCTCCCAAATTTGATCCCAAAGCTGTACCTTGGGGTTACGGAACAAATGAAGAAAATGCTGTCACTCGATCAGGCCGCTGTTACGCACCTGATAAGGGAATAGAAAAGAAGGCCGTGACTGAGGAGGAGGCAAAGCAATTTTTGGCTGTAGTAAAGCTCAGTGAGTTCAGCGTGGTGGATTAACTGCGGAAGTTGCCGGCTCAAATCTCCCTCCTCGAATTATTTAAATCTTCCGAGAAGCATAGGGACATCTTGCTAAAAATCCTTAATGAGGTGCACGTGCCAGAGTCAATCGATGAAGTCCAATTGGAGGAATTCGTTGGAGCCGTTCTATTGAAAGACCAAATTTCCTTTACTGATGAAGATCTTCCCCCCGATGGTCCTAATCATACCAAAGCGCTACACATCTCGGTGAAGCATGAAAGCACCCTTGTTTGTAGAGTATTGATCGAAAACAGTTTAGCGCTCAATATATGCCCGTTGGCTACTCTCCACCGTCTTGGCATTGATCTTGGGAGAATCTGTACTGGCAAGTCAACCATGCGGGCTTTTGATGGGATGAAGAATGAGGTGATAGGGGAAATTGAACTTGAACTGCTGATTGGCCCTGTACTTTTCCAAGCCATGTTCCAAGTGTTAGACATACCAAGTGATTTTAATTTTCTGCTAGGGAGGCCATGGATCCACACAATGGGTGTTGTTGCCTCCAGCCTCCATCAGAAGGTACGATTTGTGGTGGACAATAGACTTATCACGGTCCATGGAGAATCCAACTTCAAGATCTACCACGAGACAGCCATCCCCTATGTAGAGCCTGAGTGTATTGAGGAATCCAGCTTTCAAACCCTCGAGCTGGTATCCATGGTCCATGTGCCTGTAGGGTCCTTCACCAAGGCTCCTGAATTGTCTAAGCCGGTCATAGCCGCAGGAAAGATTATGTTGGCAAACGGGTGTAATCCTGGAGAGGGCCTTGGATCACATGGTCAAGGTTTGCGAAGGCCCATTGAAGCTCATAAAAACTCAAAGATGAGAGGCCTAGGATATGTTGAGGGGTGAGAAGGTTGTAGCGAGCAGGGTGGTCGTGGCGGTCGAGGGGGCCATGGAAGGCAGAGAGGCCGAAATGCTCGAGGAGGCCGAGGTGGGTATAGAGATTAGAGTGAACATATTGCCCAAACCGAGGAGGGTGAGGGCGAATAAGGCCCGTTTCATCCACTGTTGGAAGAAACGTTTCCAGGACCTCCAAGGATGTTATTCGAGGAAGAGAGGGACATCTATGGTGTGACTGAGCTATTTGAGGAAGACGTCATATGCACCATCTTGGCATGCGAGGAAGCTGAGTCCTCTGAAGTCGAGGATGTCCCTTCAAAGTAGGGCGGTTCTCGTTTAGCCTAGTCTTTCATTCTATGTTTTATCCCCTACGTGGGATCTTAAAGTTTTTCTTTCTTTATTTCCTGTTTATGTCATTTGTAATATGAACTATGGTCAACCCCGATCTTGAGTCATTGGTCGAGGGTGGTGTGTGTTAAAATATGGTCTTATCTTTCCTCATTTAATAAAATAGATACATGTTTTATTAAAGACATGTGAAGGCACATTGAACTAGTCCTATGATGGTCGCTGAGGCCTAGGTCTCCACATGCTCCTTTCTTTGACTATCTTACAAGGACAAGGAAATCCGAAGATATGAGGATGAGTTCTTGAAACTTTTACAAAAATACTTCAAAAATCCTTCGAATAATGACATGCATCATCTTTATTGTTGACATTGCTCTAACTCATCTCATCGCATCTCAGGCATTACATTAGGCATAATCATAATAAGGACCTCATGTTCCGATGACACTGACGATGACAATCAAAAGGGGGTTGAATGCGAATGGAATCGATATGAAGGATCGAACCCGTTGACATAAGTGCGAACAATCACCATAAATTTAGGTGATGCAGAGAATGTCAGGGAAGTAAGGATCGGGGCATGTCTCTCAAAGTTAGAGGCGAAAAAGACAACTAATCTTTTGAAAGAATATCAAGATGTGTTCGCCTGGACATATGTCGACATGCCGGGATTGGACCCTAAAATTGTGGAACATGCTCTACTAACAGATCCTGATATGCCACCCAAGAAGCAAAGACTCAGGAGAACTAAACCAGAGTTGGCCAAGAAGATCGAAGAAGAAGTAATGAAGCTGCTGAAAGTAGATTTTATCAAAGTGACACGTTATCTTGATTGGGTAGCAAATATTGTGCCTGTAATGAAGAAAGATAGGCGAATCAGGGTATGTGTTGACTATTGTGATCTAAATCGAGCAAGTCCCAAAGATGATTTTCCACTCCTGCATATCGATGTCTTGGTTGACAACACGGCAGGATTTGAGTTATTCTCATTCATGGACGGTTTTTTTGGATATAATCAAATCCGTATGAAGAAGGAGGATAGGAGCAAAACATCATTCATAACTCCTTGGGGAACTTTCTGCTACGAAGTGATGCCTTTCAGTCTAAAGAATGCTGGGGCAACGTATCAAAGGGCCATGGTCACGTTGTTTCATGACATGATGCACAAGGAGATCGAGGTATACGTGGATGATATGATTGCAAAGTCAAGATGGGGTGAGGACCATGTTGGAGTCTTGCAAAAACTGTTCAAACGTCTTCGGAAATTCAAGCTATGCCTCAATCCCACAAAATGCGTTTTTGGGACGAGATCAGGGAAGCTGTTAGGGTTTATGGTTAGTAACAAGGGCATAGAGATTGATCTGTCAAAGGTTAAGGCTATCTATGATTTACGATCCCCGACCACCACCAGAGAAGTTCGCAGCTTGATGGGGCGGCTCAATTATGTGGCGAGATTCATCTGTCAGTTGTCTGAAACAGCGAGGCCATTCTTCAAGCTCCTGAAAAAGAACGCAAAGATTGAGTGGGATATCGAGTGCCAGGGTGCCTTTGAGAAGATAAAACACTATCTCACTCATGCACCAGTCTTAGTAACCCCTCTCCCTAAAATTCCCCTAATTTTGTACTTGACCATACATGATAAATCATTGGGAGCCATGTTAGCACAGAAAAGACCAAATGACGGGAGAGAATGTGTGATATACTACTTGAGCAAGAAGTTTACTGTTTCCGAGATGAACTACACAGAAGTTGAGAGAACTTGTGTGGCCTTGATTTGGGTTTTGCACAGGCTGTGGCAATGCACACTTCATCACCGAATCCTATTGGTGACTGAAAATGATCCCATCAGGTACCTCTTGGAGAAGCCAGCACTAGTTGGCAAGTTGGCCAAATGGCAAATCTTAATTTTAGAGTTTGACGTTCAAAGCCTGGGGTAGAAGTCCGTTAAAGGTCGCGCCATAGCAGACATGTTGGCAGAAAGTCCCGAGAGGTCTAGGACATCTGATGAGGATAGTGAGGAAGAGGAGCAAATCTTACTCGTATCAAGCGACAAATGGACGATGTACTTCGATGGTACAGTTAATTTAGCTGGGTCGGGTATTGGGGCAGTTCTTATCTCCCTAGACAGTCAGCACTACCCTGTTGCCACTAAATTGACATTCCCTTGCACGAATAATATTGCCGAATATGAAGCATGCATTCTCGGCCCCCAAGATGTTATGACATGAAGATCCGAAAGATGCAAGTTTATGGTGATTTAGCCCTTATCATCTTACAGACTAAAGGCGAATGACGAACACATGATTCTAAATTGATTCTGTATCATGAGTTCCTAGGGAAGTTGACGGAAGAATTTCAAGAAATAGCATTTGAATATTTGCCAAGGTCTCAAAATCAGTTCGCTGATGCCCTAGCTACCTTGTCTTCAATGTTACAAGTAGCTGAAGGCTTGGACAGTGAATCATTGAGAATTGAAATCTTTAGGCGCCTAGCTTATTGCATGACAATTGAAGAAGAGCTGGACGGACAGCCTTGGTATCACGACATCTTGAAGTATCTGCAGAAGGGCGAATTCCTCGAAGGAAGTGAAGCAGCAGACAGAAGGCATTTAATAAAGTTAGCATCGAAATTCTTCACCAGCAGAGATGTCCTCTACAAAAGGTTCTTCGACTCGACATTTCTAAGGTGTGTCGACGCTAAAGAAGCCGACCGTTTGATGAAAGAGATACATTAAGGGGAATGTGGCCCCCATATGAATGGACACTTCTTGGTGAGAAAGGTCATGCAACTCGGTTATTATTAGCTGACCATAGAGTCCGACTGCATTCAGCACGTACGACGGTATCACCAGTGCCAGATTTATGGAGATAAGATAAATGCCCCTCCAAACGAACTTCACCAAATGTCTCAGCCCTGGCCTTTTTTAATGTGGGGAATTGACATGATCGGGCCCATTAACCCCAAAGCTTCAAATGGACACCGATTTATCTTGGTGGCGATAGGCTATTTTACCAAGTGGATCGAGGCCAATTCATATGTTAATGTTAGTGCCAGGAATGTGGTGAAGTTCATTCATCGCGACATTGTCGCTCGTTACGGGGTGCCAGAGGCAATCATTACCGACAATGGCACTAATTTGAACAACAAAGTTGTGGATGGTTTGCTTAGTGAGTTTCAAATTAAGCATTTGAACTCGTCACCGTACCGTCCTCAGATGAATGGAGCAGTGGAGGCGGCAAACAAGAACATAAAGAAAATCCTGTCAAAGACTGCTGAAAATTATCGTGATTGGCACAATAAGCTCCCTTACGCACTAATGGCGTACCGAACTTCTATCCGCACCTCCACAGGGGCAACTCCTTTTTCACTCGTGTATGGGATGGAGGCGGTCTTACTTGTTGAAGTTGAAGTCCCTTCTCTAAGGGTCATTTCCCAATCTATGCTCGATAAGACTGAGTGGATGCAACAGAGGCATGAGCAGTTAAACTTGATTGATGAGAAGAGATTACAAGCTGTGTGTCACGGCCAATGCTATCAGAGACGAGTTGCAAAAGCCTTTAATCAAAGGGTGCGTCCTAGATACTTTGAAGTCAATGACCTAGTGCTGAGGAAAGTGCTTCCGATTATACCAGACCCTTGTGGCAAATTCACCCCAAACTATGAAGGGCCGTATGTCATTAAGAAGATTCTGCCTAGTGGCGCTATGATTTTAGTTGAAATGGATGGCAGTGAATTGCCTAGACCTATAAACTCAGATGTAGTCAAGAAATATTTTCCATGATTGAAATCAAGGTCGAAGAACCACTTCATGCGCAATCCGAGTCACATGGCATCATGCATAGCATCATAGATATCATACATATATCACATACATGCATATCTATTTGTGTTTCAGGCACTTTACCGTTCGATGAGGAAATGGCGAAGGGAAAAGTTGGTTCAAAAGACCCATCAAGTCTCCGCACAAATGGTTGAATATCTTTTTTTTTTTCTTTTTTTTTTCCTTAAATGCGAGGTAAAAAAAAAGGCAGGGGGCATAGTGTCATTCGTACAACCTATTTTCTGGTGTCACTATACGTGCTTCATGTCAGTAATCCTCGAAGAGAGGAGCTCGTAAGAATGATTTTATTCGGATAAAAAGGTGAAACATTAATCATGCCAAACAAGGAGTGCTTAGGATGAAGAAAGGTGAGTCATTTCCAAACACATCCTTCGAACACTTTCAAGAGTTGAGTGAAAAACAACCTTCTCTTAGGACGAAGGATCCATTCGCATAGAGCGTGAAGATCGAAATGATAAAGGCATTTCCTTCATCAATCCCAAGCGCCAAGCTGACATATTGCTAACCCTTCAGGCCAAATAGAGATGATCCTCCAAAATACCCTTGTCGAGAACAACCCAACATTGGGGTAGCATAGGAGGTTACAGTCATGTTGTAAAGTGAATGATTGGGAAAGATCCTATTACTTTTACTTGCATCAATCTTCTAGTGATAGCTTCAAAGGAATTCTCATTAGATCTTGACTCATCCCAATGTGAAGAAGAGCATTTCATCTTCCACTCAAACACTGATACCCATTGTTTTAACCAATTTGGGCTTGATTATTCATTTCTGAACCCCGAGTGGTGATCATCTCCCTCCATTGGGGCAAAGCATAAGAATTGATCAAAAACAACTGACAGTTACGAGAACAATGTGAAAAGCATCTCGAAACTCATAAGAGCTCCAAAAGTTCAAAAAGCAAAAAGTTCGACAAATTAGGGGGCATGAAAAAGCAATGTGTCTGGTAAAAGCAAAGCCAATGCCCTAAAAAAAAGAAAAAAAAAGAAAAAGCCAAAAGGCTGCATCTTATGTGGAAAATGTTGACACCTAATTTTGGAAAAATAAAATTGCATTTTGAACAAATAAAAAAAGATGAAAATAGGGGAAATTGATTTGATTGAAGTATGCAAGGAAATATCAAATTCTGATGAATGTCCGGATTTTATTAAATGCAGATACCATTTTTAAAATTAGGTGAACAAAGGGCAAAGATTTTGATAAAATGGAAGGAATTAGTGCAAAATTGAGCTGATTGCGAAATCATGCTCCGATTTGCATCCTTGATTTAATACAACAGAAGATGGAAGTTTAAAATTTTCCATAGAAAGCGGCCGATCGAAACCACTATAAAACGGAGTTAACCTGCACAGGGTTCGGGGGGCGGATTCGAAAATTTAGAACAAAAAAGAAGTGCAAGAGAAAGTTCGTGCAAAGGAAAGCTGTGGAGAGAGAGAGAGTTTTCATTCTTTTTATTATTTCCTTTGGTCTTTTCAAAGTCAAAAAAAAGGAAGAAAGAAAGTTTTTGCTTTTGGCTGAAAGGGCATAAAGTACACTAGACAGAGAGAGGAGATGTAGGAAGTGACAAGAGAGAAGGGTAAAAAAAAAAGAAAAGGAAAAAAAAAGGAAAAGAGGTTGCTGTTCATCTTCCTCGAAGGGCTACCGGTGTTGCTGCTGATCACCTCTGCTGGTCCCTGCACCGCCGCGCTTCCGTTCGTCGCAACCCGCAGCAGCACTGCCTCCGCGTCCTCCCGCCGTCGCTGCTCGCCACCACCCAGACCACCTTCGACGCTCGCCTCAGCCTAGTGCTTGCCGATCTCCATTCACTACTCCAGCAACGCACTCCCCTCGCCTTTGCACCTATTTTGCATTTTGCCCGTCCTCTCTACCTCTGCAGCAATCAACGCGGCCGCGCCTCTGCACCTGCGAGCTCGCTTCGACGTCTCGCATCAGCCACTGTCCGTGATGCCGCTGCAACCGAGCAACACCACCAGCCCGACGCTGCGCCTCAACAACTCGCGACTCAGCGACCCGATGCTGCCTTACCCACTGCTCACCCACGCCAGTACGCGACCCACCTCCGCCGGTCTCTGCTAGCCTCCGCCCGCCGATCTCTGCCAGCCTCCACCCAGCAACACCGACGCCGCAAGCACCTAAATCCGACACCGTCGCGACCTGTTGCTGCACAGCGCTCGCCAGAGCTCCGAAGTCCGCCGCTCCTGAGCTCGCCGCGTCATCGCACCGCCTCCGCTTGCAATCCGCTTCCCCGTTGACGCCACTGTCCTCTCTTGAGCCTTAGGTAGTTTATTTATTTTTTATTCATTTATTTGTTTATATTTTTAGTTTTGTTATTATTATTTAAGTTAGAACATGCTATTAATGTTAAATTATTTGTATTGTTTAGACATTATCCATAAGGATTTCGTCCGGAATTATTGTAATTATTAATTTAATCCGAGAGACATCGGATTATTTTTTTAATTATATTAATTTTTGGGCTTTTTGGTGGAATTTTAATTGCTAAATTATTATAATTATTAATTTAATCCGTAAGACTTCGGATCAGATTTTTAATTATTGTGATCTCTTTGTTGTGATAATTAGGGTTAGGATAATCGTTAATTTGACATGTGAGACAACATGTTATTTTTTTCGATTATTTTAATCCTTTATTTTGTTGATAGTTTAGATTTAATATTTATTTAATAATTACTTATCTTTTAAAAAACTAAACATTAGAAAATAAAAAAAAAAATCAAAATTCTGCATGAGCATATAGGTTTAGTAAATCAAACATGTAGGTTTAGTAGATTGGAATTTTCTTAGGATTACATTTTAGGATTGCATTGGTAAAAATAAGTTAGGGTTGAACCTAAATAACTTCTTTACAAAATAGGGTTTTAGATAGTGTTCGCACATCCCAAATCTCATTTTAAAAAAAATAGTTTTCTAAGATAGGATAGGGTTTAAGTCAAATTAATCCCTAGAATAAATTAGAAAATTATCCTTTTTAGATGGATTAATTAGGACCTTTATAATTTCTGAATTTCAATATAAAAAAAATCCAAAAATACTAGGTGCATGTTAACTAGTTCGCATAATAGAAACATTTAATCAAAATTTGTTCATTAGTGAAATTAGGTCATGAGGTGCATGATAATTAATTTGCATAACGGGCCCATTTAATTAGAATTTGCATATGAATAGGATTAAGTCATTTAGTTTAAAAATGCATTTTTATAAAAGAATTCTAATTTTTAAGAAAATCCAAAAAAAAAAATGATTGCTTGCTTTGTGTGATGCAATTTATTTATTATTTTTATGTTTTAATAATGGATGAGTAGCCGTGTGGTCACCATATTTGCATGATAGTAATTTAGGTTAAAATAAATCAGCTGCTTGCAAAAACATTTTGAAAAATTAAAAAGAAATGGTACCGAAAGGGCATTAGAGAAATTTAGTGTAACCAAGTCCCCGTATCCTCAGTCTCTGGTTCGTAGGAGTAAAATAAATCTCTCTTTATTTTACTTAGGTGTCTAATTGACCTACCCTAAACTGATTAGTGGCGACTCCTAGATAATAATCTTTTGCATGTTAAAAAACTTGAACCTTAAGTCGCGAATTGATATGGGCTTGGGAGAGCCCGAGCTAAATTAAAGACTTAGTAGTCAATTAACCTAGTTTTAGGTGGTGCACCAAAAATTTAGGTCACGATAGAAAAAAAAAATTATTATCAAAGTCCAAGTGCCTGCGTAAAAAAACTATCGCGAGTTCAAAGGAAATTAGAGAAAGGAGCAAAGCTCCCACGCAGAAATGATTAATCAAGGGACTTTCGAGATGCGTTGTATTTCAAAAGCCAAATGATTTAGAAAGATCGAGTGACCTGGTCACGATGCCATGATGATCACCAACTCTTAAAGACCCTATTGAAAGTTTTAAGCCTTTCGAGCCTTTCCCAAGCCAACATTATAACCCTTTTTCCGAAGCCTCTTCTGATTGGGATAATTTGAGTGAAATTGAGAATACCACAAAGAAGTTACTACTTGAAGGAGTGGAAGTAATTCTATCTTGTCTTATCTTCCAAGCTCTCGACTTGTAAACCCAATGAAGATAATGACAAATGTTCATTTATTGGCCTCAAAGCAATAATTCCTTTGTGTAAGCCATAACCGAGCCTATATTGCATTCCTTTCAAAAGACCTGTTTGATCAATCAGATTGTGCTCATTGCGAATATTTCCGGAAGATTTCAACGGAGGTTACGTGAGATCCCTTCAGCAACCAATTATCTCTCACATGAATGGATGGGATCAAGTAGCCATTTTATTGAGAGTGTGTGAGAAATCCTTTCTAACTAAGAAGCTCTAGTTTGGCATGCTTAATAAGCCTTTTTCTCGAGTTGTAGCTGTTCTGATGAGAACTTGTCTCCTAGAGAATTTTATGTTTAATGATGTATCCACGAGCAAGATGACAGTTTTGCGCCACATGATGTTGATGGACATCGAATGTTCTTCTAAAGCAGTCGGACTTAACTTGATTATTTTGTTCAATTAATACTACAATATTGCCAATACGTCTCTTGGTGACGTCTCTAATGACATTTGCTCAAGCTGAGTTTGACAGGATTCATCAGTGAAGCCATGAAGTTTTCTAAAGGGTTAGCGGGTGCTTCCCTAAAAAAATAAAGGTTCATGATTAGCCTTAAACCATGTTATCTCCAAAGGTTTATGGTTAACCTTAAACCATGTCATTTTCGAGATTGATGGGTTCATCCGTAAACCATGCTTGTCCACCTCTCAGTCAAAACCCGTTCGTACACAGTGAGACTATTATATCCGGTCAAAACTCGTTTTTACACGATGAGACCTCAGTCATTCCACCCTTCTCATGACTCGGAGAGCTTTGTATCCTGGAGTCTTCCACCCTTCCTATGACTCGGAGAGCTTTGTATCCTGGAGTCTTCCACCCTTCCTATGACCCGGAGAGCCTTGTATCCTGGAGTCTTCCTCACTTCTTATGACTTGAAGAGCCTTATATCCTGGAGTCTTCATCACTTCTTGTGACCCAGAGAGCCTTATATCCTGGAGTCTTCATCACTTCTTATGACCCAGAGAGCTTTGTATCCTAGAGTCTTCATCACTTCTTATAACCCGGAGAGCCTTGTATCCTGGAGTCTTCCTCACTTCTTGTGACTCGGAGAGCCTTGTATCCTAGAGTCTTCCTCACTTCTTGTGACCCGGAGAACCTTGTATCCTGGAGTCTTCCTCACTTCTTGTGACCCAGAGAGCCTTGTATCCTAGAGTCTTCATCACTTCTTATGACCTGGAGAGTTTTATATCCGGGAGTCTTCCTCACTTCTTATGACCCGGAGAGCCTTGTATCCTGGAGTCTTCCTCACTTCTTGTGACCCGGAGAGCCTTGTATCTTGGAGTCTTCCTCACTTCTTGTGACTCTGAGAGCCTTGTATCCTGGAGTCTTCCTCACTTTTTGTGACCCGGAGAGCCTTGTATCCTGGAGTCTTTATCACTTCTTATGACCCGGAGAGCTTTGTATCCTGAAGTCTTCATCACTTCTTATGACCCGGAGAGCTTTGTATCCTGAAGTCTTCATCACTTCTTATGACCCGGAGAGTTTTGTATCCTAGAGTCTTTTTTTTTTTTTGGTAAAGTGTATCCTAGAGTCTTCATCACTTCTTATGACCCGAAGAGTCTTGTATCCTAGAGTCTTCCTCACTTCTTATGACTCGGAGAGCCTTGTATCCTGGAGTCTTTCTCACTTCTTATGATCCGGAGAGCCTTGTATCTTAGAGTCTTCCTCACTTTTATGACTCGGTGGGCCTCTGTAGCCCGAAGTCTTTTTTCATCTTATTGACAAGATGCGTTTCCAATAGTTATGAGTCATTTTCCATCAACCCGATGCGTGCTTACACACACCTAGGGTCGTTATATCGTCGAAATAATTTAGGTGTCTTCTATCTTTGATTGTAGCTTCTTCGAGACTACAGTCAAAGAGGGGCAACTTTGACACCTAATTTTTATCTTTCAAGTAGTATAAAAAAAATCAATCAAAATCAAAATCAAATCAAAATCAAATTAATTTTATTATTATTATTATTATTTATTTATTTTTTCCTCTTTAAAAAAAAGGGGAGCAAAGCCGTGCCGATCCGGGTTGGGCCGGATCTGGCCTTGGCCCAACCCGGACCCTTTTTCCTTTTATTTTCACCCCGCGTGGGCCTGGGCTCAAACCCTCCCCTTTCCTTTTTCTTTTTTTTTTTCTTTTCTTTCTTTTCCCCTTGCATGGCCTAGCCCTCTTTTTTCCCTCCGGCTTGGCCCGTCCTGTTGTCTTCTGCCTCGGCCGTCTACTGCGCGGGGAATCAGCGAGGAGGAAAGCAGAAAGTAGCCGTTCACGTGGGGAAATGGCGAAGCCAAAAGCAGGGGCAAAGGGCAGAGGAGACAACATCATCTCGCAGGGTAGGCGAGCGTTAGAAGCGGCAAGAGAGGTCAGAGCCGATTCGCACGCGGGCGCGAGCCGAACAATCGACAAAAGGGAGAGATCTGGAAAGAGGCCGGAGAAAAAAGGAGACACAAAAAAAAAGGAAAAAAAAAACAGAGGACGAAACAAGAAATCGGGAGAAAACAGGAGGCGAAACAGAGAGAGAAACAAGGGGAAAGCGAGAGAAATAGGGAGCCAATGGAGGAGGAACTCACTGAAGCCATCGCCGTCGACGCGTTTCCCGACCGTTGCAACCGCCGCCGACGCATCTCCGGACCGCAATCGCCGCCACCATCGCTGTAGACGCATCTTCCAAGCTGCCATTCCCGTCGAAACTTAGGTTGGCATTTCATCAAACACCTAGTGCACATGTTGAGCTTGAGTTGGCCGGAGTTTGTTCCGTCTGTTTCGGGCGAGCTCCGGCCTCCGTAGGACCCCCCTTAGGTTCCTGTTTGTTGTTAGTTATTTGTTGGTCACTACCGCCGCCGCCTCGAAGCCCTATTAGGTCGAAAGCCGCTTGTGTCGTTATGCCCATCACCTGTTTGACGTAATGCCCAAGCGGGCTCTCCCTTCACGTTTCCTTTGTGTAGAGTCCAACTAGTCTTTTAGTCGTTGATTTGCTGTCGCCGTCTACCGAAAGCCGGACCGCATCCTTCCAAGGCAAGGCGGCACAGTCGCGACCCCAATCGGATCGCCGCCCCCCCCTTTTGTCCGTCTTCCTCGCCATCACAACTCCTTAGTCGCGACTAAGCAGTCGCATGACCAAGGGAGTGCAGGCCGAGCTGGGCCAGGTCTACGACCTGGCCCGCTCAGCCTCTCTTGGCCTGCAGGCCCACTGCCCGGAATTAACCTGGGCCGTGGGCTTGCAAGTAAATTTTTTTTTAAAAAAAGGACTTGGGCCCTCCGGATTAGGCCTAAGTCCAGCTTGCCCTCAAGTAGGCCTGGTCGGGCGGACCCGACCCGTCTTGCTTTGAGCCGAGCCGGCCGGGTCCGACCCGACCCGATCTAGTCCCAAAAAAATCATTAAATTTTTTTTTGATAAAAAATATATATTAAAAATATATATATTTTTTAAAAAATTAAAAAATTTAATTAAAAATTTTTTAAAAATAAATTTTAAAATTTTAAAATTTTAAAATATTTTTATAAATTTTAAAAAAATTAATGAAAAAAAAAATTTCGAAAATTCAAAAATGATGAGATTTGATTAGAACTTGCCATGTATTGCCATTTTAGTGTAATTAGATATTTATTTGCTCGTATATTAATTATGTTGTATATTTAATTTGCATATCTAATTATGTTTAATTGCGTGTGTTTAATTTTATTGCAATTATGATTTTCGTAACGTTGATTGTTACTTTAATGATTGCGCACCCGCATGATCACCTCGCATGTTAGTGGATAGATATAAAATCAATTCAAACTGCTTGACAAAAAAAAAATCATTTATTTTGAAATGAACAAGATTAGGTACCGAAAGGGCACTAATTGACCAATTAGTGTAATCAAGTCCCCAACCCTAGATTCTCTAGTTGCGTAGGAAGTGAGGCACGCTCCATGCCTCACTTGGTTTCTAGCCAACCTCAATAGGCTAGTGGCGACTCATTTTGTGCAAAATTCCTAAAATATATCCCAACGTCACGCGGGGTATGGGTTTAGGAGAGCTCACGCCTAAGCATGGTCTTTAGGCCTGTCTTTTAGGCACTACTCCTGAACCTGCTCCCTCCCCTCGAGAGTAGGTCGCGACAAGTCCTAAAGTACATCGGATGTGCCTTAGAAATTTCCCCTTAGATACTCTAGTCGATTGCTGCACGCTTTCATATATTTGTATTCTTATATGACTTATTTGCCATTGTGTAAGTGACTTGTATTTTTCTATTTTTAATTACACTTCAAGTGTAGTCTTTACTGTGGAAAAAAACATGCTATTCCTTTTATATATAATCACTCTCACTTTTTCATTTTGATCACATAAGGGGAGGGGGTGGTGTGCATGAGACTGGCTGTGCCGGTGCCGGTGCTGATGCCGGTCCATCATGAGTCAACAAGAGTTCAAGAGAGTGGCTGGTTATGAATGGTTGTCGTCTATGTAGCACAGACACGGCGACACGACACGACACAACACGTGATACGTCATTTTTCAAAAAGTAGAGAATTTCGACACGTTCCGACACGTTAAATATTAAATAAATATTTTTAATTTTAATTAATTTTATTCAAATTTACAAATATATAAATAAAGAGTTTACAATGAATTTATACTAATAATATTAATAAATCTTACACTTTTTTATTTATTTCATTATCCCAAATTTACATTTATTTTTCGAAATTCCCCCCCCAAATTTACTTTTATTTTTTGAAACCACTCCACTACGCCCAAACTTCCCTCGTCTCTTTCCCCCCCAAATTTTTTTCACTTTTTTTTCCCTCCCCACCACCTGACAGCCCATCACTTCCCCCTACCTCCTGTCACTTTCCCCTCCCTCCAACACGCTAAGTCCTTTTTTATTCTTTTCAAAACCCTAGCAACGCGGCACGGCACCTTCTTCTCCTCCTCCTCGCCGCACGACACCTATCTCCGAAAGCATCGAAGACTCGATCAAGAAAAGCACCAGCATTCGCCGAAGGAGCAGAAAAGGGAGTAACCCAGAAAATGTTTCAGTGAAAAGGAATCGGAAAAGAAGGCGGAATGCGCAGTCCCTGTGCGCCTAGAGGTTGCACACCACCGCGAACTCCTCCTCCTCCTCCTCCTCCCCCTTGCCGCTGCCGCTGCCCCACTCGACGACGCCGCCCTCCCCCACGCGCGCCTCCCTCCTAAAGTTTCTCCTCACGGCCCTCGCCCTCTTTCTCTAGCCGTCTCTCGCCGTCACGGGCTCGCCCTCGCCTCCGCCCTCCATTCTCTTCTGGACACGTGTGTCGACAAAAGTTGACCACATGTCGACAAATCCGACACGCGGTCAACGCGTGTCCGAGCGTGTCGACGTGTCCGACATGCTCCAACACATGTCGGACACGACACGGAGGCATGTGTGACGTGTCCATGCATCATAGGCTGCCGTGCACTCTATCCATGTTTCCCTTTTATTCGATTTTTCTTTTATATTAATTTTTCCAAAACATTAATTTTGTTATTTTCCTAATGTCGTAAGCTTTATATTATATTATATTATATTATATTATATTATATTATATTATATATTGTTCAATCATATAAGATATTAGCTTAAAATTTGAGGAGAGTTCTTCATAAAAAGACATTGATTTTCATTTGGGGATAATTTTGGTCAAAAATTTCATGTGCTGCATGAAAATGTATCCACTTTTTCACTCGAGAAATAATTTTTTACATCATTACAACTTCCATAAAAAAAAAGTGCGTTTGTGAGGTCTGAGGTGGCAAATGGATGCTCACATGAGACAATAAATTGTCATCCATCGATAAATTAAAACGATGTCGTCTTTCACATATGACGGCATTGACATCGGTTTTTAGTCAAATAATAGGGTTTCAAATTAGATCGTGAGACAAAAAAAAAAAAAAAAAAGATCGTGAGAGCGGTATGCGAATTGGGGATTGGGTTCTTAGAAAATTGGAGCACATTCACCAAATTTCCCACCTTCAATCTCATTATGAGGTTGTCTTTATTTTATGTAAGAGACAGTGTCATTTTAATTGTTAATGAAAAAGTCATGTCATGACATTCATCTTGTCACGTTAATGTTTGCTTGCAACTTAAGATGCCGTGTACAAGGTGTTCAAAATTGTCCATCCTATAAAACTTAGGCTGCACTTGGTAGTTATGATAAAATTTAGGATGTCATAAAATTTATCATATCCTGTATTTAGTGTGTGCTTAAGAAAGCTAAAGTCAAATATAAATAGGATATAGATAGGATAAAATTATCCCATGGAGAAAGTATGATAAATATGGATGTGATTTCTAAGATCTATAATAGCGAGTTATTTTACTCGAATAACAAATTTCTTAAATTAACAAAATTAAAGTTATATTCCAATATAAATAATATTTGAATTCTAATATAAGAAATTCAAAATAACAAAAAAATAATAACTTAGTTATTTTAATTTAATCTTATTTATATTTATATATTGGAATTTAATTCTATTTTAGAATATAAATTCGACATATAAATATAAATATATTTTTATATTTATTACATATTTTAGGTATATTAGTACACTTTACAATTTAATAGAATTTGATTAGAGATTGATGGAATGGGAAGAAAGAAATAAAAAAGAAATTAATTAAAAGAAAGAGAGGAAAATAAAATAAAAAATATAATAAAAATATAATAGACAATAGTATCGCGAGAGGTTTTTACCATATCCGTTTGTAAAATTTTTGGTTTATTTATACTAATTTGTTTTTCTATACCAATTAATGTACATAATATAATGTGAATATATCCAATTTTATTATTGCAATCACTAAATATTAGATAAGATATAACAAAATCCCTGAATTTCATATCCTATCTTATCATATCCTATCCTATCCTAGTTAAAAATTCAGATGATTAAACGTAGCCTACACTTATTGGTATGAAAACTTTGATGCCTTTCTTGTGTGAAAATCTCCATTTAACGATTACTTAATATTTCCGAGAGAATTAGTAATTTATTGGTATTGCTCATTGTACATTGTAAAAATGTATACAAGGTATTGTTTTTTTTTGGTAAATGGTAAGAAATATATTAAGGAAAGGCCAAATGTACAAAAGATCTCGACACCAGGAACTTGCACTCCAAATGCAGGAACAAAAGAAGTGGAAGGGTGACGAGATGTAAAAGCCGCAAAGACGGCGCAAGCACTACAACAACAAGACCAAACTAAGCACGGCTAGGTCGACCGGCTTCCAAACAGAAACAAAAGCAAGGAGGAGGCCACCTTCAGATCGAACGACCTACGGGTCCCTAGTTAATATAATCGGGTCTAGGTTCCAACTTCTCTGCAACCTTCTGTTTCTGAAATTATCTTTGACGTTCCTGAAGGTGGTAGCCTTGTCTCGGACCACTTTGAAGAGGTGATTCTTCATGGCCGGAACCGAGAGAGGCTGGTCTCTAAAGATGATGTTATTCTTGTTTTTCCAAATGATATGACAAAGCGCACCAAAGGAAAAACGGGCTATGCACTTGTAGAAATCTTTACCCATCAAATAGGTAGCTGCCCAACCACTGGGGGTTCGCCCCAGTGGCCACCCTTCCAACATGGAAGGGGAAGGTGAGGAGTTCAAATCCCCACCTTCTCAGGGGGGAATGGGATAGGGACGCGTAAGTTTCGAGGGTGGGTTGCGGCTCCCACGTCCTGCAAGAGGCAGGGCACAAGTCTGCGAGTGAGTGTAGAGTAGGCATAGAATAGGACTGACCAAAAAAAAAAAAAAAAGGTAGCTGCCCATCGGAAGTTCTCCCCCCAAGTTCTGTTACGCCAAGATAAATTGCATCTGGAAGCCCAAAAGAAAGTAACGCTAGTCGTGACACAACAGTCAAAAAAGAGGTGGTCAAGAGAGTCAGGCATATTCTTGCAAAACACACAGGCAGCACTTCCAATTATGCCATAGGACAGAAGGAGATCCTGGGTTGGAAGCCTACGCTTGGCCATGAGCCAAAGATTGAGCTGATATCGAGGCATTATGGCGTTATCCCATATGAAAGAGTACCAGTGGACCCGCGGTCTCTTCTTCCTGATGAAGTTCCACGCCGATGCCATAGTGAACTGGCCCGAAGAGCTTTCACGCCAGCAGCAACGATCCGGGACACTCTCTAGGATTGGAAGAGGATGACCCCACGTTTGAAGCACTAACCTGAGAGGTTGGCCAGCATTTGAGAAGAGGTCAGCAACACAAGCTTCCCTAGAGAGCCCTGAGCTGTAAATAATAGAATCTGAGAAGATCAGGTTCAAGGGCCCTCTAGGGTGCCAATTGTCAAACCACAGAGAGGTTGTTTGGCCATCGCCAATTTTCCAGTAGAATGCCATCCTGAAATCCCTTCTTAGGTTCAACAAGCTCTTCCAGGCCTAGGATCCAGATGTTGGCTTCCTAGCAACCCAAAAGTTCTTATTTTTTAAGAAAGTGGAATGGACCCATCTACACCATAGCGCTTCCTTGTATACAAGGTATTGTTTAATAGAAAGTGAAAGGAAAAAGAACTTACAAGATCTACTTATTATCCCTAACTAATTAGGCCTAATTCTCTTGAAAAAAAACCCAATCTTAAGTCCAGTCCCAATTCTATGATAAGCTTTTTTAAAAAAAAAAAAATACCCCAAATTTATGTCTAGTCACAATTTTGCCTCGACTTAAAAAAAAAAAAAAAAACCCAAACTTTAGGGTTAAGTCTCAAATCTATCTTGAACATTTTTTATGTTAAAAAAAAGATCACCAACTTAATTCTAATTCCAAATCCGTCCGAACTTTTTATTAAAAGAACATCAATTTAACTATAGTCTAAAATTTGACCCCATTGACCCTTTGCCCAAAAACCGTCATTAGTTATTTGACGTGGCCTTTCCAAAGTGATAAAAATTCACATCGACAATGTAATGTTGAAAATTATCTCCAAATCTAAACCCCTCTTAAATATGAAAATTAGGGAAATTTAGAAACGACTAACTACAATATCTAGATTGAGGGCTAAAGAGAGCAGATTTGAGACCAGAGATAAAGTTTGTGATTTTTTGTAAAAAAAAAAAAAAAAAAAAAAAAAAAACTAGAGGCAAATTTGGGACTAGACTAAAAGTTTGTGGTTTTTTAGGCAAAAAAAAAAAAAAATGTTTGAGGCACAATTGTAATCTACCTAAAGTTCACATTTTTTTTTAAGACAAAAAAAGTTCGGAGTAAAATTAACATTCAACTTGAAGTTGGTTTTTCTATAAATAAGGAAATTAGCCCAACTGATTATAAGAGATACCTAAATATATTGAAACCTCCCAAATCTATCGGTTATAACTAACTAATGATAAGAAGTACCACCGGATATAATAATGTTAATTAAAAAGCAAAAAAGTCAATCTTCTCTAGAAGATATGATAAGATATACCACCAGATATAATGCTAATTAAAAAGCAAAAAGATAAATCTTCTCTAGCAGATATTCTTTGGGTCTTTTACTAAAGAATTTCAAAATTACCGAAGAGGAAGACCAATCGCATAGGGAGGACCAATGAATGCGGAGCCTTTCCTTAAACAGTCCGCAATATTTATCCCGTACGAGGCGAGGAAGTGGAGTCACTGTCAAGTTGTCAACCCGGTCGGTCGGAGCGAACGACGAACGAGCACGCGCGTGCGGCGCGTGCGGCGCGTGCGGCGGCTTCTCCAGGCGGTTGGTTTGGACCAGTGCGGCCACTCTCTCTCTCTCTCTCTCTACACTGCATTCTAGACAATCCCAACGCCCCAACGCTCCGACAAACTCTCTCTCTCTCTCTCTCTTATCAGTACGTTGACATCGCTTCATCGTCGAAGCTGGTCTCTCGATGTTGAGCTCCTCACTGGCTACCGCGTCTTCTTCCACGACCACGACGGCGGCGACCACGACGGCGGCGGCGATGGCGATGGCGATGGCGAAAGCTTCGACGCCGAGCTCCGTCGCCATTCTTTTCGATCGCCGTTGCGGCTTCCGATTCGCCTTATCTCGCTGCCACCCCGCGTTCAGTAGAGGGGGATTCCGCTCCGCAGCCCACCGGGGACCGTCTCGTCATCGTCGTCCTCTGCGTGTCTCGTGCCGGGCCGAGGTAATTCCGTACCCCCCCGGTTGACTTGATTTTTGCTTGCATTGACTTCGTCTCTCTCTCTCTCTCTCTCTCTCTCCCTTTCTAATTTGCCGATTTGTCCGTTTTTATTATCTTAGCGCTCTCTGTCTTCAGGACCAGATGGAATGGTGTAGGTCTTCAACCCATTAGGCTCCCGTGAGTAACATTGTTAGATGATCGCATCCACATTTGCCATACCCATGATCCATAAATTAACTGGATTACGTATAAATGCTTTATTGGGTTTGAGTGCATGGTCGGTGTTGAGTCCGGGAGAGTTTTCTGTTTGCTTAAGGTGTCAGTCACTTTATGTCATTGTATTTGCTTTCGAAGATGATATTTCCACACATTGGAATGAGAGTGAATGAATTAGGAGTCTGCAATGTTCTGCATGTTTATGGTTTCTGTTTAGACAGATGAAAAGCAGATGAGACGATATTCACCAATTCTGGAAGGCGCTTTGTTATCAAGTGGTGATGGATTGGCATTGGATGAGTGGACAGCTGTTCCTGACATTTGGAGGTTCTGTGCTGAGAAGTATGGAGATAGAATTGCACTGGTCGATCCTTATCGCGACCCACCTTCAAACATTTCATATAATCAGGTAACAAAAAAAGGGGAAAAATTAAGTTGTTTGCTGAGAAATGGAACTCTAGTAGTGACGCTTCTGGAGTATTAAAATCTCCTTTCTAGAAACATTGCCCTCCTGGCTCCGGCCATTGTTTTCTTCTTCAGTTGTTTGGGGTTTATTGTACTACTGCATTTATTAGTTCTTTAAGTCTTTTCAAATGCGCTTTCTGGATTTGCTCAACACTTTGTAGGGTTGTATACTGGAAATTGTAAAGTTGATAGACCATGTATTTTGTGGTTTGCCTTGATTTTTCTTCGTTGACCTTCATCTCCCTAAAACTTGATAGTTGATACTGAATATTCCTCAATGGCATAAAGATCCTTATATTCGTCCCCACTTAATGGGATAAAGTTTGCTTCTTGTCCTTGTGATTTTTGTCAACATTTTTGGTATCTGTTATTTGTCTCTCATGTTCCTTTTATCTTCATCTTCTATGCTCAATTGTTTGTCAAGCAAGCTAACTTCAGAACTTGTCCGATAGATATAAGAACTTACAATAGAGACTTAAGACTATAAATGGAAAACTCGTTTATTCTAATTGTGATAAGGTCATTCATCTCATTCTGCATTGAATGCTCAAATATGATTTGTATTAGTAGATGGAAAGCCTGTCTTTGTTATATGAATGGTGGTGCAGTGAAGTGGCGCTATTGATTATGTTCTATATCATTCAAGTTGTTCCACCTTATTATTCGTGACATCAAAACCTAGATGTGAATACCATCTCAATGGTGTTGCTTATTGCTGGCTGAGAAAAAGTCATTGGTTCTATTTCATGATGCAGCTGGAGCAAGAAATCTTGAACTTCTCTGAAGGTCTGAGAGTCATTGGAGTCAAACCAGATGAAAAACTAGCACTCTATGCTGATAATTCATACCGCTGGCTTATTGCCGATCAAGGCATGTGATATAGCAACCTTTCACCAATTCTTTGTTCAAGGAATTGTTGGATTATGTCAACAGCCTCTTACATTTAGTCTTTCCTCCCTGGTCTTTTTCTTTTCTTTTGGCCAGGTCTTTTCTCACTACTCATTTCTGAGTGTATGCTTAATCTGACCTTCAATTCATCTGTTATACCTTTTTCTTTTTTCAGTTAGATTTATTGACTATTAATTTGGTATGTCTGTGACATTACTTTGGGGCTTATTCTTCAGTTCAGCTGCAATAATTTTTCCTTTTCAAGTTAGATTCATCTACAAATTCTTTGGTATGCCTGTGACATTATTTTGAGGCTCGACCTTGAAGTTCCTTTTTCTCTTCATGTATACAGAATTGAGCGAACTAATGAAGAAGTGATAAATGATGTGCAAAGTGCTCCTTAGTCCTCACTTGTAAATGAGAAAATTTGTTTCTTGTTCTTTTAAATTGTTTTGTGTGGTGGCTGAATATTTAGGTTTTAGATATATCCATTCAATGCTCCTCTTACTTCATATTCAACATTTCTTATTTAATTTGTAAATCATTCTATTTCTTTCAGACTCATGGTTTGATGTTTTTGGACGTCTTCGATTCTGTGATCCTTTAGTAATCACTTTGTTTCTAGTCAGTAGCTAAAGCCTGTTCCCTAAAACATCTCTTGTGGTTTGTCCAGTAGAATATTTCTTGGTGTACAGCACCTAATTTTGGCATGATGTGGTGTAATGCTGTTATTTCTGCACCCAAAATGGAAGGGATTTGATTTTTTTGCCTTCTGATTTTATTGTGAAAACAAAACTTCTTTCAGAAAATCACCATAATTTAGGATGTTCATCCATCAGATGGAACTAACTATCTTCATAAATGCCTCTTTGGCCTGATCATAAGGTCAATACAAGAATTGAAGGCTACATTAACGTTTGAAAGTAATCAATATAAATTTTATTTCTTTAGTGGGACTGCCGAATGATTCTCAGGTCACCCTTTTCTCTAGTTATTCATGCTTTCTGGTTACAGCTCAACCTTTTCTGGTTTCCATGACATCTATCAAAGAGAGTTTTTGCTCACAGACAACTTATTTTTGTATTTACATATATTTGGGAGCTCTGACTTTCCATCTTTCAGCATTCTTGTTTGGCTTTTTTAGTTTTTGCACTTTTATTTTGCATAAGGAGACTTGTAAATTGATATGAACTTAATTTAATCCAACTCTTCCTAGAGCAAGAATAGATTGCTTTTTGGCTAGGAGTCAGTTACTGTTTTTAAAGGGAGTAGGAACCTAGGTACTGTGAGACAAAGAAGATAGCTTTTCTTCTTATTTTGTGAGGAATTTGAATCTTAAATGCATTTCTCCCTTCATTAGCAAATACCTTTCCAAGAAAATGCTTCTGCTATCATTTAAAATGAAGGTGTCTCTTCATTGATAGTAATGCAACATAGTGCCTTGTGGCTAGACGTGGATGATGTGGATGCCATGTATGGTAGCTTCCTTAAGTTAGGACTCATATGCATTTGAAGGACAATTATTCCTCTGCTTGTGTTTTCTTTTTTCTTGGGTTGCAAGCTTGCAACTATAGATTTTTAGCTAGCGGGTCATTTGCTTTCCCATTTCTTTTCTGTGTTGCATGTGTATACTTGTCATGTTTTACTATGAATTCACTTATGAAGCCGCAGGAGCTGTGCCAGAGTCGATGCTTGATGCCTTGAGTGATCTTCCATGTATCTCATTATTTGTCAGTCCGTCAAATAATGGTCTTCTTTCTCCCATAAAAAGGCTATTCATGAGTGCATACAGCATGTTAACAGGATTTATTGGCATCTGATGCATTTTTACATTTTGTATAGTTGTCTGATAAATTTAATTTATGATGTTTTCTCTTGTGCACTGATGTTCAAATTTGAGCTCATTAGTGATGACATTTTTAAATAGGTATGATGGCCACTGGAGCTATTAATGTGGTTAGGGGATCAAGGTCATCTGTTGAAGAACTATTGCAGATATACCAGCATTCTGAAAGGTCTAGATAATTTTGTCATTGAATATCCTCCATTGACATAAAAGTCACCAATAACCTGTTATATGGATGTTACTTCTCTCGATATATACTCAGCCAACTTAACAGATCCTCCATTAGTTATATGTGCTTATTTCTTCATCTTTTAAGTTCAAGACCATAACTTTTCAATGTTGTAAGTACTGGCTAGGTCCTGTTCCCTACTGGGTAGTGATCGATGCAGTTAGACATAGCTAACATTTGTTTTAGATGATGCAAATTTTTAACTGGATAAGCATGTAGCAAACTTTTGCTCTTCATTTCATTCTATATCTAGCATACACCATCATTAGGAGTTGAGCCATTATGGGCATATTCCATTGCCAGTGATAGATGATAATATCTACAATTTCAAACCAACTTTTGGGTTTTGGGAATTGTTGCTAAGTGTCTGATTTCAACTTCAGATGTGATTTTTGCCTTTTGATCTGCTCTCTATAAACTTGATGTGATCAAGGAGCACTACTGATTTTTTTTTTCAATCCATCACAGTGTTGCCCTTGCTGTTGATAGCCCTGAATTATACAATCGAATTGCGGAAGTATTCTGTGATAAGGCCTCTATGAAATTTGTTATTCTACTATGGGGGGATAAAGCATCCCTGTCTATTAGAGGAACTGAGGAGATACCCGTCTTTAGCTACAATGAAATTATACATTTGGGACAAGACAGTCGTAAATCTCTGCTTTCATCCAATGATACCTGTAAGTTGCTGCTATGTCTTATATGGAATCTGTGCTTCTGGTTTATCACACGAGTTTTTTCTGGCTACATCAAGAATTCATTTTTTCGGTCTTGTGGGAGACAATCCATTTGATGAAGATGGTTACATATACATATAAAAGGAGTAGATGTTTCAGAATCAGAATCTGCCCATTCTGTTTGGCTCTTCCTGTAATTCCAGTTAGTTACATCACCGAAGCAAATAATCAAGTGCAATCGACTAGAAGTTGTACCATCTGTTAGAGACTTGTGTTTGAAAGGTGGACTAGAAGCATTCAGCTTTGAACTTGTGACTTATTCCTTCTTATCAAGTACCAAACTTGCATCTCTAGAAATCTTTTCATTTGATTTGTCGGCTGTGAACAACTGATTTATTCAGTAGAAGACTGTTGATGAAGATTATGATTAATGTAGGTGGATGATGTTTAAAATCTAGGATAAAAGAATCAACGCGAGAGTTTGGAGCGAGGGTTAGTGGTACTTAGTGAGCAAGGGCAATATCTCTACTAGTCAGTTATCTATCTTAAATTTTCCTGTGTACTACACAATAATTGCACAGAGAGATAGCTGTGCTTTCCGTGGCTCTTCCAACAAGCTATTTCAACTATGAAGGGATAATCAATTAATTAGAGTTAAACATCACAAAATAGCCTAACTTCTAAGTTTTTAACCTTGTTTATGATTCCCTTGAAAATGTTTTAAGGAAGCTGTTGACGAGGTAAGCCAATTGCAGGGAATCCTGATGACTATGAACTCATCAGCTCTGATGATGTTGCTACTCTTATGTACACAAGTGGCACCACCGGGAATCCAAAAGGCGTTATGCTAACACATCGAAATTTCTTACATCAGGTTTTGAATGTTTTTCTTTGAGGCTTAAGGTTTTCTGCTTTAGCAGTAGGCACTGGTAACTTACTTGATCCTGATTCTAGTCTATTGTTAAGTTTACCAACTGCCACAGTTTTTTTCTTGGAATTATTTTGGTACTTTTTGAATTTTATTAGGTACCTGTGCTTTGACTTGCTTATCATTTGTGAGTAGAAGAAATAATATCTATATGTATACATATCAAATGGTGCACTGTAGGTTTTGCTCTAATCGATAAGTGGATTGCTAGGAGATATATTGCTTGTACTTCGCATAGTTGAGTAGATTTTCTTGCATTGGGTTTCAATATGGTGTAGAATAGCATGACCGCAGAACATGAGGTACACCCTAGCCTGAGGTTGATCAGATTGATGAGATTTCTGTTAGCATTTCCAATGCACCATCTCCTAAAGTTTTCTTTTCTTGACTTTAAAATATCAGAAATTCAGGGGTAAGTGAATGTCTATATCTGTAAATAGCTGTATTGTGGCACAGAGTGACAGCCTGTAAGAAAAAGGCCTATCTCACGACCACAGTTGGTGTTCAGTAATTCTAGCTTATGCAAAAACTGAATGTGATTGTTCTTTTTCTAGACTTCTAATCCTAGTCATGAATTTTCTCATTCAGGTCATCTATGCTAATGCAACTAATTCTTCTCTCAAATGTTTTTGTTGATTACCTAAGAGTGCTTGTTGTTATATGGAAAATGTGATTCCTTGACTAGATTGTCCAGCTGGTGCATGTGTTTTGTTTGCTGTTGCTGAAAGTTTTAAGCAATGTTTCCTACTGAAGAATATCATGATGTCTAAGTTATTTTCTCCCCTTTTTTTGGGTTCAAAGACACACTTCTCCTTTCTTAATCCTGTCAATGGCTTCGCAAAATGAGAAGCAGTACACCACTTCTTAAGCTAATTGTTTTTCAGATAAAGAACTTGTGGGATGTTGTACCAGCTGTACCTGGGGATAGATTTCTCAGTATCCTTCCACCATGGCATGCCTATGAACGTGCCTGTGAATACTTCATTTTTACTCACGGAGTTGAGCAAGTGTACACAACTGTGAGGAACCTGAAGGTAGGATCTGGCGGATTGTAGAGGTTTCTGCTTCCATAATTTATAAGCTTTCTGAATGGCTTAATAGATATTTTGTGATTCTTTGTTTTGCTAATTGATTCTATTTGGTGTTGGGTGGTGACACCAAACTGTATGTACTTTAATCTGTGGCTGAGGGCATTAATTTTATAAATTACGATCTTCATTCCAGAATATGAATTTTATCTCATCTTTTATTGTATGCTCATTATAGGAGGACTTTCATTCCAGAATATGAATTTTATCTCATCTTTTATTGTATGCTCATTATAGGAGGACTTGCAACAATACCAACCACATTATCTTATCTCCGTCCCTTTAGTATATGAGACGCTCTACAGGTACCTTTTGCAGTCATTGATATAATTATCTAGTGCTGCATAATATAGAGGTGTCTTTTGGCATGCTATTGGTTACACTTTATGGAATGTTACTCCATAGAAGAGTGAGTATATTTCAATGAAAGTCTAGCTATGAAGAGCTTTCGCCAACCAATATAATCATGGACTCCTTCTATGTGTTTTCCTTCAACCTATTGGCCATCTAGAGCACAAGAAGCCGGTGTACATTGTTGACCTGCCTGAATCAGCCCTTAGAGTAAATTGCTTGTTTCACTGAAAACTTCATGATAAAGGAAAATATTTTCCACACTTATCATTTTTGAGTTTTCATTTGTTTGGAAATTTAGAAAAAAGTGATTTCCTTCTTGCCAGAAATGACTTCATTTTTCCCCAATCTAAGATTGTTGCTTTCAGTTAATGAAAAGTGATATCCGTAGATCGATTAGTTTTTCATCATCCCAACACTGGAAAGTCGGAGAACAATATTCTAGAAACAGTTTTCCTTTAAACAAACAGACCCTAGGATCAATTTCATTGCATTCTATTATTCTGCAAAACTTATACCAGAATGTGATCTGCTTTAGTTGACGTTTCCTTTTTACTAATGAAAAGAAGTCTTGCTGCATTGAGTAATCTCAATTTCGTTTTGTTGCTGAAGTGGGATTCAGAAACAGTTATCCACAGGCCCTGCAGCTCGCAAGCTTATAGCACTCACATTCATCAGGATCAGTATGGCATTTATGGATTTCAAGAGGATATATGAGGTTAATTCTTGATCACAGCCTACGGAGTATCAATGTAAATCATTCTAAGACAAGATAATAGTAATTTGTAGGTTCCACACTTAAAAAGTTATTGACCATTTCATGGTTGGGATCTATTTGTCTTTGTTAAAGCTATTTAAATAAAGATCTCATTAAGCATCAAAGTATACAGCTTTCTAGTGTAAATTTTTCTTTTCAAAGAATGGTGTCTGAAATTGTTACTCTTTCTACGTAGGTTTACTCTTCATAGTTATTTGCTAGTCAGTGTTATTTATTTATCTTCATGGCATTCAGCATTACAGACTTATGTTTTTACAATGCCGGTATACCTTTTGTCAATAGTGTGCTGCCTCAACCTGCCATTAGGTGCAATTCAGAGTTCTTCTACTAACAGTATATGCTAACTGCTTACTTCATAAGCAAGTATCATGATCTATATGTACAACAAGTAACAACATTCTGTACGAAGCCTTTCCTGAATAAGGAAGGTTAATTGTTTGTATACTCTTAAGCAACTGCACCCACTCTAGTCCATATATAGTTGAATGATTACCATTGACAAAACACAATTTAAATGATTGCATTATAAACTTGGACTGAGAGGATACAGTTGAATTATTGTATAAGCTGTTTTTTTCCACAGGGAAAATATCTGTCGAGGGCTCAGAAGGAACCCTCATATCTTGTTTCAATGTTGGATTGTCTATTGGCAAGAATATTCGCTGCCATCTTGTGGCCACTGCACATGTTAGCAAGGAAGATAGTTTACAGTAAGATTCATTCAGCCATTGGAATATCAAAGGTACTTGTCTTCTGATCTGCTATGTGGCATTAAGAGCAGTGGTCATTGAAATCACCCTTTTGAGCTGAGTTTATTTTTATTAGCAGACTGCATAGAGGTATGGTAACTGAACGCTGATTAAGGTTGGAAAGTGAGGATGGAAAAGCAGCTTTCATTTTCTGCTCTGCAATTAGCTAAATCTGAGATTTGTTGTACTGCTAGATGATTGTCATTATTTAGATTTATGTTGTCTTCTTCGTTGTTATTAAGTAAGCTATCTTTCGTCCTTCAGCAATAAAAAATTATATTATTCTTCTTATAATAGCAACAGGCATTTATGTTTTGTGACAGAAAATCTTTGTCTTCAAAAAGTGCAGGCTGGCATCAGTGGAGGTGGAAGCTTGCCTCCATTTATTGATAAATTCTTTGAGGTTGGACTCTTATTTACTTAAGACATGTAAGAACGTTGGTGTTCCTTGTAACAGTTGAGATGGCTGCTGCAGGCTATTGGTGTGACTGTACAGAATGGGTATGGTCTAACAGAATGTTCTCCCGTTACTGCTGCTCGAAGACGTACCTGCAATGTGAGAGCGAAGCTACTTAAAAGTCAATTTTACAGCTATACTTTCTGTTTAGTTAGAATAATGTGGGGCTATCAAGAAGGGAACAAATTTGAAAACTGTGAAGTTTGCTGTTGCATGGCCATTATCTGTTAATTCAGTTACCTATGTCAATTTTAGTGACTTGATTTCTTAAAATTGCTTTGCATGGTGCATTTTTCTGCTTGCATCTCATCTTTGTCCACACTTAGAGAAGGAACTTTGGAAAAACAGATATAATGGAAATAAAAGAAGGCTTGATAGTATGATCATACCGCTCATCACCATAAAATTATCCAATTATTCAATCAAAGCATCCATGACTTGATCTGATTATTCAGGGATTCTTTTACCTAGAGTTGAACATCTTGCTTTATATATTTCACCCTCTCTTATGTACTCATTAGGGGTGTGCAAAATACCCGGGATCCGCCCGGACCGCCCGGAACCGGACCGGAACCGCCCGGATGTACTCATTGCTGAACCTTTACTTTGGTCAAAGAAAATTTCTATGTTGGGAGAATGTTACATTCCATTTGGATCTATGAGATACATTTATAATTACAACTTCTTAAATTTAATTTTCTTTCTTTGGTGTCACAAAACCAAAAAATTTTCGCACCTGGGAACCGGACCGGACCGGCGGTCCGGTTCCCGGGTGGATCCACTCAACAAACGGGTGGATCCCGGTTCCATTTTTCGGAACCGGTCCTTAGCGGGCGGTTCCCGGTTTTAGGTCGGGAACCACCCGCCCGGACCATGCACACCCCTAGTACTCATTGCTGATACTTTGGCTTTCTAGTTGCTGGATGAGTTTTCCTTCTTAGGTCAAGTGCCTCCCTCTCTCTCTCTCTCAAAGATCCGTAGCTACTGCTTTTTGCTTATTTTTATCTTGAGTTCATCTAGAGAGACATTATATAATTGCGTATCCATTTGATTTCTGAAGGTTCTTGGTTCAATTGGGCATCCTATTCGATACACAGAATTTAAAATTGTGCATCCTGAAACGGATGAGCTTCTTCCCCCAGGCTCAAAGGGCATTGTCAAACTGAGGGGTCCCCAAGTGATGAAGGGTTATTACAAGGTAAAAACCCCATTTGCCATGATTCTGTAGGTCATCTAGAAGCCTGGTGATGTTTGCCTAAGTCCCATAAGTCTCATAATTATATGGAGAGTATAATCTTGCTCTATACAAGTTAGGCAAAGAGCTATGCTTTTAGTGAGTATTGTCATTTACCTTTTAATCCTTGGAGAAATAGGTCATAGTATATGTATTTTTCCTTATAAAAGTGTTTTTATATTGAGAACCTGGTGATGTCTTTGTTTTGATAAATTCACAGCTGCTCAATGAGGGTAGGTTCTGTCATAGTTCCATTTACAAACTCTGATTCGTTAGTTCTCTAAAATGAGTCATTCGCGTTGCCTTATTTTTCATGCCAAGTATTGATTGTCATACCTCATTGAAATTAGCAGAAGACCATAAGACAAACATGTTTACTTAAACAAATATATTGGTTTATAAAATTGTAGAATTTCTTTGAGTAATTTCATTTTAGCGTGATGTTTATCTAGTAGACAATTTTGTATTATCTTTTTTCAATCAACATTGATAACTTAGATAATTTTCATGGCATGTTGTGTATATTCTTAGCAAATTGCAAGTATAAATAATCTTCTAACACATAAGCTAGGAGTGGTGAGCTTTGGGATCATTTCGGTCCTGTTAGTTATTTATTTATGTAAGTGTTTTCATAATTAACTAATGTGTGCACGTGCACAATCATATGTAGTGTCAATTTGCTTAGCTGCCATTTATGCATGGTCTAGACTTTTATTTGTTAGCTTTCTTTGATAATTACTGTGAGGGATTTTAGGAAAATCGAAATTTGTTTCTTAGTTTACCAATCTTTTTTGCTGAGTGGTTAACAAATCTAAATTTACCGCAGGACATAATCATGCACATGAATTGAATGACATGTACGATCCTTAGTATAATTAACCATGTACACGTGATATTCCATAAGTACTTGATTATGAGATGAAAAGTGAATTCTCTTAATTATTGTACAATATGTATACTTTGAAGAGGAGGATTTGGTTATAGCGGCTTTGATGTTAAACAATCCAAGTTACTTAAATTCGTACATTATTTTTTACAATATAACTATGGAATTATTTTTCTATATTACCGGTAGAGTTAGTGTGATACAGTCGATTTATTTTGATTAATTCAATGTTTTAAGTGGTAGCTGAATGGAGCTTCAAGGTGGTGTGACAGGGTACTCAAGCACAAGCCTCCATTATACCAACTTTTCTATCTTTATATTGGATGATTTTAACTAAGTCTGTTATCTTGATGTTGGATCAGAATCCATCAGCTACAAGTCAGGTCTTGGATGCAAGCGGCTGGTTCAACACAGGTGATGTTGGTTGGATGGCACCTCACCATTCTTCAGGGCGAAGCCGTCACTCTGGAGGTGTGATTGTTCTCGAAGGCCGTGCTAAGGACACCATTGTCCTTTCAACAGGTATCATGCCAATCATATGTTCTGCAATTAAAATTGTACAGCGGGTTCTTTTGACTCGTGTCTAATACATCGATGGTAATTTCATGAACATGCATGTACTGGTGTGTACTTTGCACAATAGGCTGCATCTGTCACATGAATTATCTGTCGATTACAAACATTGTTTATATTTGTGGCTGTCTGACACAAATTGGCTTTTTAACTTGTGATTCTTAAGATGATTGCTACAATGTCTAAATTCTTCATAATGCCCTATCACGGTTTTGACTTACAAATTGATTGGCTAACAACAAACATGCTGCTTTGGGTACTTGTCCTGTGCTAATCAAAGTATTTCTGGAATATAGGTGAAAATGTTGAACCTGCAGAGATTGAAGAGGCTGCAATGAGGAGTAGCATGATACAACAGATTGTTGTTATTGGACAGGTGAACAAGGAAACTTCATGCTGAAGTGTTTTTTTCCCTCTGAATTCTGCTATGTCAGTGACTCAGTTCTGGTCTCCTTATGCTATCCACTTGCTATATGACATTGACTGTTAAATGCAGGATCAACGGCGTCTAGGAGCTATAATTGTGCCGAACAAAGAAGAGGCCCTGCTGGTTGCTAAAAGATGTCAATTGTAGATGCTAATGCCATGGAACTTAGTAAAGAAAAAATGTCAAGTCTGTTGTATGAAGAATTGAGAACCTGGTAATGATTTCTTCATTTCTATGAATTTGGTTGTAGGTTACTGACATGCTTTAAGCGCATGAACTTTACTGACTTGCCTAAAGTGCATCAACTTTCAATGAGTCCTCTGCTCTTTCTATTATAAATATATGAGGTTCATATTCTTTGATAGCACCCGAATTTCAGCTGGAAATTATCTTCTCTTGCATTGACTTGATTCACTAGAGAACCTCCAGCAGTAACCTCCTAAATCCCCTGAAAAGGGGAGGTTCGTTGCATATTTTTTCCAATGCAACAAAGTTACTATGTGTCTATTTTCATGAAAAAGGGGTGTTAACATGGCATTATTATTTGTATCACGTTTACATTGTCATGTCGATTTGCATTCTATCCATACAATGCACATAGCTTTGGTTGCTGGTTGGGCCAGTTTGATGGTTCTATATGAATTATATCGGTCACTTAATTTTTATTATGCTGGAATAGAGTAGGTTTTGATGATTTAAAAATATAGTACTTTCTCCTGCATCTGGGAGCAATCGCAGTTTTTATTAGTCTATCAATCGTGGAGGAAGGTTCAGTGACAGTATCTAACTTTGGATGAATCGTGCACCATATCTACTTTCTTAACCAGTATGGATCTTTCAGAAGAATTATTTTAGACAGCACATATGTTTATGCAGGACCTCCAAGTGCACATTCCAAATTGGGCCAATTCTCATCGTGGATGAGCCATTTACGGTATTTCATTGAGCTCCCAAAACTTTTCAAGCCATTTTGTCATTGTGGCATGAATTTTAGCTGAACTTCCTCTCATTGCAGATCGATGGTGGTCTAATGACTCCAACAATGAAAATTCGGAGGGACAGGATTGTAGAGCTTTATAAAGATCAGATCTTGAAGCTATACAGCTGATGCATGTTTTAATTGAGTAGATCCACTCAATTCCGTGTTGCATCCATCGACCATTCAGCATGGGATGTGAAAAGTTTACATGTTTAACAGAGGAATATCAAGGACATCCGCTTCCTTGTTTCCGTGAGCTCATGTAAATTATAATTCGTGAATAAACAAGCCGCTCTGGAAGAGAATAAAGCGAGCTCATGTAAGTCATAATATGTAAAAGCGAGTTCATTCAGATTGTGATATGTAATTGACCACAGACGACCCTGACTCTAAAGCAACTTTTGGTCAGAATAATCCACGGATTTTTATGTACGTTTTCTTCCAATTCTCTACATCGGTCGCATGTAAACATCCTAACGTTGTCCGCGGACATCACGCATTTTGGAATTGACTAAACGTAAATTTCTTTTGATTGAAAGATTTGAAATAAAAGAAGTGTTGCCTCAGTACTTGCAGATTGGCCAATAGCTGGAAGTGGTCCAGTTTCATATAAGGCTGTGGATACTGTGAAGTGAGTAAGATGGGATTTGACTAGCAAGATTTCTGCTTTATTGGTCGCTAGAACTGCCCGCGTAATTTCGTGGAGAAAACTAAACTTTCTCTGTAAAATACTTTTCGGCCACATTATAATTTTTTTCTTGGAAAAACAATGTTTTTGTTGAAATACTTGCCATGTTTGTAGTCGAAAACTTCGGCGGAAAAAGTTCTTATTTGAATTACCATTGACGGGGTGCACTAGAGGTGCCAACCAAAGGACCCTCGATCACTTCTCATGAAAAGTGCTAAACATGCTCAAAGGTAACTTGAAACAGTCATCATACTAGCCTTCAAAGGCCACCCTTTCCACTTTCCCCCTTCAATGCTGCAAAAAACAAATGCGAACATGTATGCATGTGATGGGAAATTCCATGGCAAACAAATTGAGACTTCTTGTTGACAAAAAAAAAGGCCATTTCCCGATTGAGACTTCAGTCATGGCAAATACTTCTTTATAGCATCAGCATTTATAGGATTCGAGAACACTCAATCATTCATTTTTGCTCAAATCAAAGCATCTTCTTTGTGAATAGGGCCCTCCATAATTTGCGGCAAATTTTCGAAGTGCATCTGGATTAAGGACAGTACCTCTCTCGGAACCTGATCATTGACCTTAAATCGTCGAGGGCGAACTCTCCAATTGAATGACCTTATTATCATCCGATTCTAAGAACATTGACCATGACACAAAGCTTTTAGCCTCTTTTCTCCATCATGGACAACTTCTCAAATCTCTGAGGGACCCATTATGCTTCATTCAGCTTTGTTTCGGTCGATGCCCTAGACGATAGGGTTTTGAATTTTAGAGGTGGTTCTACCTTCCCTTTCATAAACCAAGGAAAAAGAATTTCGCCCGGTTGATGCTCAGATTGACGTCCTATATGCTATCAAAACCACAAAGAATGTGAATGACACAGCCGTCCTTCTTTACAAAGAACGCAGCCTCAAACACAACCAACAAACTAATATTAACTTATATATATCTCAACCCATATATATCAGATAAACCAACAAATTGGTTGCAATATCAGAGTTTCTATAATCCACCAAAAGAAAAAAAAAATATACATTTAAAACTCAGACGATCCAACTACTAGTAAGTATTATTTGCACCACTTCCTTGAACCATACCAAAAACAAAATAGAACTCCCCAAAAGTTCCCACCGATTACGCACTCGCTTTATTTGCCGCTAGCTGAGGCACCTGTAAAGATTAAAGGAGGAATGGGATGAGCAACCACAGCTCAGTGAGTAGTACATATCTTCTAAGCAGATCGAACAACCCCTATGCATGTATACAAATTAATACCAAATCTCATAACGCCAATTCAATATATAGAATACATATCGAATCATATAAAAGTTATTTCTCATCATCAAAGCTTTATACTAATATGGAAACTCATTTGAATCGCCATCAAAAGTCAAGTATCAATGGTCGAATCCATTGAATAATCTCCATCAAAAACACATATCAATGGTCTATCCATTGATCAATCTTTTGCTCAATAACTAACCATGGTCACGACACAATGCCTTGTGACAAGACGACCAAGATTCTCCCCTTAGCAAGGTCTCCACCTACAAAGCCGATGGCTGGGCCCAGAAGGATATCCTAAATCTGGTATGCATACCCCAAAAACCCCTCACTGGATTCACAGTCATATTGAGCATAAATAACCATTCTCCAATACCAGAAATCCAATCCAAAAGTCAATATCTTAAATCAAAAATAACATTTCGCAACATAGCCCATCATTCATTTCATATCCGTTTCTCAAATCATCATAAATATTTCCATAATTCAGTCGCAAAGCAATTTCATATATATATTTCTCCACAAACCTTGTATAACATGTTTTTCAAACATTTAAAATCAACCAAAGAGTAGCAATTGCTCGATTTGACTTTTATGCACTAAAATGCTATTCTTGACTCAATATATATATATACATACATACTTCAAGACATGATTTTATAAAACCAAAGAAGATATAGTACCACTCACCTCGTCGTCGACGACCAAACGACGAACGATACTCGTATCGTCGAATTCAAGGTCCTATCAAATAACCGAGAAAAATGTTAAAATCTAATAAAACTCTGTCTCTACTTCGAAACAACTACATTACGCCTTAACTCTAACAAAAGGACTTCTACGCGCTAACAAATCGCATAACCAAAGCGATTGTTCAAGCCATTCGCAACACGAAATTTAAGTGCAAAACTTGATTGCGCCTTAACTTTCTCTTCCGAACTTTGATCCGAACGTACTTATATTCAATAGAGAGCCCTTGAAACATATCATAAGAATCCCAACTTGTCCATCCCAAAATCAAGCCGAAAAATGACAAAATACGGGCCCAAGGCTGCTGGACGCGTACTGTTCACTGCGCGCGGGAAATTTTGAAATTTTGTTTCGGACAAACCATAAGTTCAAATCACAATCCGTAAAATCCCACGGCTCCACAACACCCTAAATTACCATTCTTGCAAAAATACACGGCTCAACGACTCCAAAATTAGACTTCGCCGCTCAGTTTTCCAAAAATTTCGAATTTAAGTCCTAAATCCAAAAATTACTTCAATCGGATGAACGAGGGCTTGATCTCTTATCGGGTGTTGTGTTACGAAGTCGAGTCGGCTTGGCGAGGCATCCGAGACGTGCACGTGCCAAGATTCCTTTCCTTTCTTCCCCCTTTCTCTTCTTCTTCTTCTTTTCTTTCTTTTCTTTTTGGTTGAGGGAACTCTCAGCTTCTATTTAGCCGAGCCCTCTCCCCTCTCCTTTTTGCTTTGCTGACTTTTCAATTTCTTTTTCAGTTTCTTCTTTTGGGGCCCACTAACATAATATTACATTATTGCATAATATTACACGTCCTATATGCTATCAGCGTGTTGGGAAGCTTCTCATGCCGATCCTTATAGCTGTCTGCCATCTTTAACAGCATTTTTGCAAAAATTACCAAAATAATCATAAATCTATTATAGTTTTTCTGATTTGATCCTTAACCTCTTTTTTATTACCAATTCAATCATAAACATTTTGTATTTGTGTCAATTCACTTCATCCAACCAATTTTTACCAGCTAGTACTGATGTGGACACTGGCTAGCTCCGGCTATTCGGTCAACATTGACGTGTCAAAATTTTTTGAATGTTTTTTCCTTTTTTTCTCTCTCTTTTTTTTTTTCCTCTTTTCTTCTTCCTATGGCCAACAAGGTTGGCTGTGCTAGCCATTGAGAAGGCTCACCCTTGCTAGCACTAGTGACGCTAGTGAGGGTGAGCCTCAGCCACCCTTGGCAAGGGTCGCTAGGCAAGGTCGACATTGCCATCGCAAGCAAGGGCCTAGTGCTGCTCGCATAGCGACCCTCGTCTGTGATGGTGAGTCCTCACCAGGGGTGGCCAAGGCTCGCCCTTGCTGCTTACCCAACCATGGTGAGGCTCGCCTAGTGACCCTTGCCTATGACAACAAGTCCTTGCTAGGGGTGGCCAAGGCTAGCAAATGGGGAGGCTTGCCCTCACCCTCGCCAGATCTGCATTGGGCGAGCCTTGCCCAGCACCACTCGCCTAGCGTCACTCACCCTCACCTAGTGACCCTCACTTGTGACGATGAGTCCTCTCTACGAATGGCCGAGGCTTGAGGCTTGCCCTCACCAGTGTCAAAGAGGGGGAGACTCCCTAGTGGCTGGCGAGGTCAACCTTGTCGGCCCCAACATGGCTGGTCACCAGATCGACTAGAGGAAGAAGAAAAGAGAGAAAAAAAAAAAGGAAACAAAAATTAAAAAATTAACACGTCAGCGTCGGCCAGAGGCATGATGCCTGATGGTGTCCACATCAGTGCTGATAAGCTAAAATTGGCTGGATAGATTACATTAACACAAGTACAAAATGTTTAAGACTAAATTGACAAAAAAAAGAGAGGTTTAAGACTAAATTGGAAAAATTGTAATAGGTTTAGGATTGTTTTGATAATTTTCCCCAGCATTTTCTTTATGCACTTGTTTGCAGCGTCATTGCACTATTCTCTATGACCGGCTCGTCGACAAGCCTATGACCCATATTCTACCGTTATCATGGATGATAGCTTCAGGTACAAAAAAAAAAAAAAACTTTTATTGCATAAAAAAATTCCTATTTGGAGGCATCATTATTAGTGAAACTTTTATTATCATGTAATACAACATAGTTGAAATGAACAAAGTGATATCTTAACTGAGTGATTTTTCTAAAACATATTGTTCCCAAAGGAAAATCACACCGTGTTTTGTCAAAGGCATATATAAGTACAACTCAACGATCCTCTAGATTCGTTATCCGCACAATGGACTATGGCCAATGTAGGTGCTCTCGCAACACAACTAATGTGATTCTGACATATCAGGATGCTCCGGACATTCATAATCTACAAGAGGAGAATTTAAAGTCGTTCTACTATCAGGTGATTATGTCGAGTTTGTATTTGTCATTCTCATATACTGGTTTTGAGGTCGTTTGGAGTCACTTATCGTCAGCCATAGTCACAACATTAATGAATTGTCTGCGATTACATGTATGAGAGTAAATTAATGTAGCTTAAGTTATGTAAAACTTTTCATCAGAAAATATATTATCTTCGTTCAGCCTTTTTGTGGATTTTGGTTACTGCAGAAATATTGAGATTCATATTTTGAGGAATTTCATGATAATAGGGTACCTAGTGGCCATTAATTTTGATGATGCCCTGTAAAGTAGTTGCCTCCTAAAACTATTCACCTGATAGTCTTTTGATCCTCCATCATTTGCAGTCCATGAATACGCTGTGTGCTAGTCAAGAGACTCGTTTGGTGCTTCAAACCACATTGCTCTCCTAATTTCTTGTAGAGTGCCAGCGTCACGAATTTTGATTTAAGAAAGATGAATTAGCTCCCAAGACAAAAGATTCACAAAATTATCACAGTGCAGGTGCAAAGAATATAATGGATAAAACTTATGCAAATTTTCCTTGGCAAGTTAATGTGGAAGTAGATGGTGTTGAGATAGAGGTGCCTGAGGTGAGCACTATGATAATTTTGTGAATCTTTTGTCTTGGGAGCTAATTCATCTTTCTTAAATCAAAATTCGTGACGCTGGCACTCTACAAGGGATTAGGAGAGCAATGTGGTTTGAAGCACCAAACAAGTCTCTTGAGAAAAAGAAAGCCATGTTTCATAACTTAGCAGGCTCAAAAGGGACGATGCACCATGCATTTTGCACTTGAATGAAGTCATGCATTGCTTGCAACTCGCAAGCATAACTTCGGGAAAACCACCAAAAAAGTCTTAAACCTATATGCATTTTGCACTTGAACAAAGTCGTGCATTGCTTGCAACTTGCAAGCATAATTTTGAGGAAAATTCTGAAAAAAAAGTCTTAAACCTATTACAATTTTTTTCAAATCAATCATAAACTTTTTTTTTTCAATATAATTCTAAACATTTTGTAATTATACCAATTTAGTCTATGGCCAAATTTGGCTAGCCAGCACTGACGTGGATGCCGATTGGCATTGGCAGAGAATTTTTTTAATAAGATTTTACTTTTTTTTGAATTTTGGAATTAAATTTTTTTCTTTTTTCCCTCTTTTTTTTCCTCCCCTCGCTAGTGGATTGGGGAGCTCGATCTTGCCCAACGATGACAAGTTGAGCTCTCCCCAGCGACAACGAGGTCGAGCTCGCCGATCCCCTATCAAGGCTCACCCTCACTAGATTTGATGAGGACTCCTCTTGCCAGTGGCTGAGTGAGGTCGCCCTTACCTAGCGATGACGAGGCAAGCAACGACAAGGCAAGCTTGCCATTGGCTAGCCATGTCAATCTAGTGACCGGCCCTCCTCTTTGGCTGGTCACCAAAGCAAGAGGAAGAAGGAGGGAGGAAGAAAATTAAAGAGAGAAAAAAAAGAAAAAAAAAAGAATAAAATTAATTAAAAAAATTGTTTGCCGGTATTGTCTGATGTCCACATCAGTGCTGGCAAGTCAAATTTGGTCGAATTGACTTAATTGATATAATTACATAAGATTTAGAATTTAATTGGCCAAAAAAAGTTTAGGATTGATTTGAAAAAATTATAATAAATTTAGGACTTTTTTGGTAATTTTTTCATGACTTCCGTGATGCCGAATAAAGGGGTTACTGGCTGGTTGTCCCTTTGGATCCTTGTTTCCCCTTCATAACCTACAAGACTAAAAAACTAGAAGGCACAAACAAAACAAGGTTTGTTGCGAGGAACAGAGCGCATTAGTCACGTGAAATATCACGTTCTGTCACGCCACATGATTAAGGTCGGAAAGTTTCAGGGCCGACGCAAGGAGTAAAAAATCTTTTGACCACTCCATGCTCTTTGTGGGCGTGGAAAAAGAGCGGCTCCCTTAAACTATAGTTTCTTTGATCAAGGTTCAGGCCCGCTTTTCAACTTCACGACAGCCAGATGACTGCTAATTTTTCGTTGGCATGCCTGTGGTAGCAAAATATGTTGCTTCCCTCCAATTAAAGAACCTGTAATACGTCATCTTTCTTTAAAATACTGTCAAGGAAGGCAGACTAATTTGACTGAAGATTGGAGAAAGAGTTCGTTTTTGCCCCTTTTTTCGACAGAATAAAGGGGGTTAGTTAGAGTGGGTTAGTTTCTGCTTTTTCACTTAAATATTTTTTGGCTAAGGAAATGAGAAAATTCCCTTCACTTCCGTGCCTTTTCAGCGGACCAAAAAGAGTTTATGAAGTTCATTAACGGAAGCTCTTGAATGGGCCAACCACAGCCAACTCACCTTCCAGAAACACTTGGGCCGGAAAAAAAGGAGAAGAGAATTAAGCCCATTTAAAAAAAATGGATTATAAAACGGGTTTGAGATCCAGAAATCTTTCTAAGTGGGCCTTTTTTTGGGTCAAATTCCAAGTGAGCCTTCAACAGCTGACATTTTGCACCAACGTTGGTGTAATATATATCCTGTAAAAATGTGTCTCCAATCTGATGGACCCTTCAGAAATACAGTCAGGGCTGATAAGTAGGTCAAGAAGCACGCACGCTTTTCGGTGCTTTGTTGGAGCTGGATGAGTCTCCACCAACTCAACGATCCTCTAGTTCATGTGGGGGAGTCGGCTGTAAGTGGGCCTTCAAAAAATAACATTTTGCAGCACCTTATATGAATTATATATGCTTCGTACATACTTTGATAGACTGGATAGAGTTTACGTTATATTTTTTGCTTAATAACCTATTAGCTTTTATTTTGATGGTTCACCTTGGGAAGGTCACAACATATATAATTGGCAAGATCCCAATTTCATTATTTACTCTTATCTGCCTTTAGTCTTCAATCTTAAATTAAAATATTCTTCTATCTTGTTCTAATGCCAAACCTCATTTTTGTTTATTCAGAATTTCCATGGCTCCCAAATCTCCTACATTCTCATATTCGTCATACTTGTCCCGTTTTGACAAGCTCAAGGGGGAGGATCACCATGACAACTATCTTCTAAAACTCCTCGGTGATAAAGAAGATTCTGAGCAAGCAATCTTGGGTCCCTGTTTCATATAGCATCACAGTATCCCTTCATTTTTAAATGGTCGTTTTCCTCGTTTTATTAAAGAAAAAATCCCACATTCATAAGACCTCTTATCATTGAGCATGTGGACTATCAAATCCAATCGATTTAGGGCTTTCTCCTTTTTTGACCCCAGATTTTACCAATGGTATATGAAACTGAAATCATAGGTTCAATTCATTTGGGAAGATGTCGAAATTGATATAACTCTTTAATTCTACTGTTCTAATTTTCATTGTGACCTGGGTCTTTTCGGTAGCTTTAACCAGATTTTGGTCCCCATTAATAAATTGCTTTTTCTTTCATTCAAGACCAATGTCAATTACTCTCCTCGACCTCCATGCTATTACTCGTCTTAGTGCATACGGGGATGACGTTAGAGAAGTTGAAGCCACTAATTGCCAATACTTTGAAGAAAAAAGAAAGAACATATATAAATTTAAGAAAAAATTGGAAAATTACACAAATAATCTACATCAGAATCAATTGAGTCACGTATGATGGCTTAAGAAGCACCCACACTCTTGAGAGCCCTCATGTTGTTTCCGACACTTTGATATGTGTCTGAGTGTCGAAAAATCCGATACATGATCAACTCTCTCCGACACGTGGTTAACAAGTGTCGAAAAATTCAACACGTGATTAACTCTCCCCGACACGCTCTAACACCTGATTTCGACACGCACGGATTAATTTTAAAAATTGTCAATACTTACAAAGTCAAACTGTAAATATATGGAAATAAAAAAGAGATAGGGATGGTGGCTAGGCACTGTTGCCGCTGCTGCTGCCACCATCGGAGGGGGCTAGCAACCTTGCTGGCCCTAGGTGGCAAAGGGGGGGCGGCCCTTGCTAGCCCAAGCGAGGCCATCACTAGCTAGGCAATGGCTGATGAGGCTTGCCCAAATTTGGGTGATGCCTCGGCTAAGGCCTAGGTGAGGCTCACCTAGACGACGCCATGCCCTCACTTGGGCCTAATGAGGGTCGCCGGCTATAAGTGAGGGCCGGCGTTGCCTAGATTTGAGTGAACCTTGCTGACTCTAGTTGAGGTGTCACCTAGATCTAGGCAAGCCTTGTTTGAGCCTTGCTTAGGCTAGTGAGGGTCACCGGCTATAAGTGAGGGCCGACATTGCCTAGATTTGGGCGAGCCTTGCCGGCTCTAGTCAAGGCATCGCCTAGATCTAGGTGAGCCTCATCTGAGCCTTGCTTAGGCCAGTGAGGGTCGGCCCCCCCCCCTCCGCCGCCTAGGGCTAGGGACCTTGCTGGCCCCCTCCAACGGTGGTTGGGCATGCAGTTGTCGTTGCTGCTGTTGCTATCGATAGCGATGTCCCCAAACACATCCATGCCTATTTTTTTTTTCAGTTTTTTAAAAATTATTTTAGCTTTTTAATTTTTTTTCTATGAAAAAAGTAATAAAAAATGCCACATAGGATAAATAAATAAATTTAAAAATATTGCTTCAGCATTTTCCATTAAAGAAATTGACAGTGTTAATGTAAAGACTAAATTGCACCAATTTGATAAGTTTTAGGACTCAATTGCATTATCAAGACAAGTTTAAAGACTTGTAGTGCACATATCCCTAAATTTAATAGTAAAATGTGGATTACTTGTTTTTTCTCCAAGTTTTATGGATTATTGTAATGAATGCAGTTGAATTTTTCAAATTAAAATAATAAATGATATTAACAAATGTTGGATTAATGTTTTTAGTATAAATTAATTCTACGCTCCTTTTATTTTCATTTATTTATTTGAGCATTTATATATAAAAATATATTAACATATAATGTATCATAATATGTCGGTATTTTCTATTTTTTAAGAAATGACATGTCGACGTGTCATGTCGTATCGTATTGCGTGTCGAGTGTTCGTGTTCGTGCTACATTGAGGATGTTTGGTGTCCACGTCAATGATTTCTTATCAAAATTGGCCTGAAAGATTACAATAATAAATTGTTAAAAGGTTTGAGACTAAATTGTCAAAATTGAAAAAATTATAATTTAATTGACATTATGACTAGGGGTGAGTATGGTCCGAGTTGGGCCAATTCACCCCCTAACTATAGGACTAACTTGCATAGTGTTGGTCCTCAATTTTTGGGATCGAAGATCGACCCTATTGAGCTTAGGACTGAGAATGGGACCGACCCAATGGGTTCGGTCCAATTCTAAGGTTAACCCGGAACCAACTGATAATTTTTTTATTACATTTTTTGTACTCTCTAAAGGTGATCGAGAACTGAATCGATCTAATGGGTTCGAATTGATTATAGGTTTAACCCGAGATCAACCGATAAATTTTTTTATTTCATTTTTTTTACTCATTGAAAAGGCGATCAAGGACTAGACCGACCCAATAAGTTCGGTGATGAGCGAGGTCAGCTAAGAAAGGCGAGTAGCGAGCGTTGAGTGGGGTGAGTGTCGAGCATCGACCAGGGTGAGCATCGAGTGTCAAGCGAGGAGCAACAAGCAAGGCGAGCATCGAGTGTTGAGTGACACGAGTGACCCAAAGTGAGTAAGGCAATTGTTGAGTGGCGAGTAGACAAGTTGTATTTTTTATTTTTATTTTTATAAATTGAAGACTAAGAGGATAAATAAGACAGAAGAGAACTAGAGGAGAATGTCGTGAGGAGTTGTTTATGCACTTTTGGACACTGTAAGGACTCCTTAATAAAAACATTTTTCTCCTTTGTAAATTATGGCTATTGATGTTGTAAAAGACATTAAAAATCTAAGTAATTAAAGAACAGTGCAAAATTACTGAAAACTCCTTACTAAGGAGTTGTTTAATGTTGTTGACACCATTTATTTTAGGGTTTTCTCTGTATAAAAAAATTATAAATAATATATTAGATATCTAATATATATATATAAAGTCAAGATTGGGCCAGATTGAACCGATTATTAACTCTCGGGATCGAATACCAACTCGTACAATACTAATTTATGAATCCTAGGACCAAGGACCAACCGAGTCTCCTTGGAAACCGAACTAAGACCGGGTAGGGTTGGGTCGATCCAAGATCGTTCCAGGGTTGACCCTAAACCGATACTCACCCTTATTTATGACTTTTTGGTAATTATCCTCTAGTGTCACATCTATCCTAAACTAATTTTATCATCATAAAAAATCTCAAACTAGTACATGTGCCGCATTTATGCTTAACTAATTTTAGTGTTACAAAAAAAAAATTAACTAGTATATGCGTGATAAAGCTACCCTCCATTCGCTTATGTTCAATATCTATGTGTGGAAACACATAGAGCAGACAACTTGGATGATCAGCATGTAACATAGATTAGACATGGAAGAACAAAACACAAAAGTGTCTCATGACCGATGTTGTCTGAGAAAGCCACATTTAAAGAATATAATTGAGGCTGGGAAATCTATTAAAATCTGCTAAACATTTCGACAACTTATTAAAATCCTCAAATTTCTCTTAAAATTTTGATAGATTTGTCATAAGTATACCAATTTGATCATCACAATAGAATCCGATGGAAAATCATGGTTTCATGACGCCAAAAATTGTATCCATAGGGGTGAGTTCCAAGAAGAAAGTACGCGGTAAGTGGGCAGTGTCTAATCAGGCTTGCTTCTAGGTAGGGGTGTGCAAAATACCCGGGAACCGCCCGGACCGCCCGGAACCGGCGGTTCTTAAGGGAACCGGTCCGGTTCCCGGTTCCAATTTTTTTGGAACCGATGCATACCGGTCCGGTTCCCGGTTCCATTGGCGGATCCACCCACCCGGACCGGACCAGAACCTTTTTAATATTAAAAAAAAAATTACTAAAAGAAACCCTGATTAAATCTCATTTCCTCACTTTATTTGTCTTCGGTTCTCTCTCTCTTTGTCTCTTCCTTGGTTCCTCCTAATCCTATCGCCATTTTGATTCCTCCTTGAGCGTTGACGCCGCCACCGTTGCTCCTCCGCCGCTGTTGTTCGCCCCCTCATGTCGGCCACCACCCGCCACAGCCGCGGAAAATTGTTCCACGACCATTCTATGTTGAATACCCAACCATAGACCTCTTCCCCTCCTTCTCAACTCATAGACCCGACCGTTCTATGTTGAAAACCAAAATTGTTTCGCGTCGAGATTGGTTCCTTAGATCCACCCGGGAACCGGACCGGCGGTCCGGTCCAGTTCCCGGGTGGATCCATGCAACACACGGGTGGATCCCGGTTCCAATTTTTCGGAACCGGTCCTTAGCGGGCAGTTCCTGGTTCTAGGTCGGGAACCGCCCGCCCGAACCATGCACACCCGTACTTCTAGGTTCTTTGTCAGTCGTGAAACTCTACAGAAGTGGTCCTTTGATGCGGTATTGCTAAGATGCGTTGACGCGAGGGTGGCAACACAACTGACGATGGACTTAGATGAGGGGATATGTGGGCCACACATGAACTGGCATGTGTTATAAGGAAGATCGTGAGGTTAAGATATTTTTCTTAAACAGGAAAAAAGGATAGCATAGCATCCAACATATCTGATATTGCCAACGCTTTTCAGATTTGTGGTGATAAATAAATATTCCCCCAAACGTGCTACACCCAATGTCTATGCCGTGGCCATTACTCAGGTGGGGGGTCGACGTAAGGGGCCGCATGAATCCCAAGTCCTCAAACGTGACCTTATTATCCTTTTTTACCGTTGCCTATTTCACAAAAAGGATAGTACAGACTTCTTTCTCCGGTGTCACCACAAAAAATATTGTTAATTTTATTAAAATATTAAAATATTAAACGATGTCTCTATTTAACAATTTCGATTTTAAAAATAAATTGTTACTAGTCCTACAAAAATATCATATGGTACTGGAACAAGAAGTAGAGAGATAGCCAATACAAAAGCGAAGAAGCACAAACTACTAACGTTGTGCCGCCCCACAGGCTCGGTCGCTCGGCATGGATCACTTCCATCCTTCCACTGCCACCTCTCAAAATCACCTTCTTTAGTTTTCGCCAAAGAGGATTTGTTCTTCTCCATCTTAGATTCTGTTTCGCCGGGAATTGGCCCAAATAGCGAAATGCCTTTCACCACGAGATGATGTTTGTTTTTATTGAATCGGATCCACTGGCAATTTGGATTCAATGGCAATTTGAACAGGAATAATAAGTACTAAATCTAAGGAAAATAGATGCGAATACTGAGAAGACACTGAAGTGTTTGTGTTGATGATCATGAATCTTTTACAGATAATTTAATACGGCTTTGTATAGCATATTACAAATGTAACTATTTACCGACGGTTAGTAGTCACCTTAATGGTTATAGCCTCATCTCCATAACTAATGCAATTCGGACATCTCAGGATCCTCTGGATATTCATAATCTACGAGAGGATAATTTAGAGTTGTTCTACGGTGAGATGATTATATTGATTTTGTATGTGCCATTCCCATATACTGGCTTTGAGGTCGGTTGGAGTAGTTATAGTCAGCCATTGTCACGACATTAATGAAACTGCTTGTAATTACATGTCCGAGAGCAAATTAGAGTGGGTTGTTTTGTAAAAGTTTTCACCAAAAAAAGATATTATCTACATTCAGTCGTTTTGTAAATCTTGGTTATTGCAAAAGTATTGAGATTGATATGTTGGGGAATTTCATGATAATAATGTACCTACCGACCATTAATTTTGATGATGGTGGCAGTAAAGCAGTTGCCTCCTAAAACTTTCCACCCGATAGTCTTTTGATGCTATCATTTGCAATTCATGAGTACTGCTATGATGGAGAAAACGCCAAGAGTGTAATGGATAAAACTTTAGCTGATTATCCTTGGCGATTTTGTGGGGAAGTAGATGGGGTGTTGAGATAGAGGTCCCTAAGATGAGTATCATGATAAGTTTGTGTATCTTTTGTTAGGGAGGTAATGCATCTATTTCTTAGATCAGAATTCGTGACACTGGCACTCTACAAGGGATTAGGAGAGCAATGTAGTTTGAATCACCAACATGTCTCTGGAGAAAAAGAAAACCATGTTTTAGAACTCTTAGCAGGCTAAAAAGGGATGATGCAAGAGGCATTTTTCAGTTGAATCAGCTCATGCGTTACTTGCAACTCGCAAGCATGACTTGTGTGATGGTGCTGAAAAAAGGGGTTGCCGGCTGGTTGTCCCTTTTTATCCTTCTTTCCACTTCATGGCCTACAAGACTTTAAAAGTAGAAGGCGCAAATGAAACAAGGTTTGTAGCGAGGAAAAAAGTGCATTTGTCACTTGAAATACCGCGTTGTATCACGCAACATTATTAGGGCCAAAGAGTTCCAGGAACGACACTAGGAGGAAAAAACCATTTGAACAGTCCATACTCTTTGAGAACAAGGAAAGAGAGCGGCTACCTTAAACAATAGTTTCTTTGATCAAGGTGGCAGCCCTCTTTTTTCAGGACAGCCATTAGATGACTGATAATTGTTTGTTGGCATGCCGGTGGAAACAGAATATATTTCTTCCCACCAATTGAAGAACCCTCATCTTTCTTTAAAATACTATCAAGGAAGGCAGACTGATTTTACTCAAGATTGTAGAAAGAATTCCTTTCTGCCCCCTTTTCTGACAGAAGAACATGGGTTAGTTTTTGTTTTTTTCACTGAAAAGCGATCTTTCTCCAAGGAAATTAAAGAGATTCCCTTCGCTTCAGTGCCTTTTCAGCTAACCAAAAAGAGTATAAGTTTATCAATGGAAGCTCTGAATAGGCCAACCACAGCCAACTCGCCTTAAAGAAACGCTCGGGCATAAAAGATTAAAGAAAAGGAAAAAGGCACTTAGGTGAATCAGAAAGCATGGATCATTGAAAGAGTTTCAGATTCAGAAATCTTTCTAAATGGGCCATCAGCGGCTGGCATTTTGGACCAGCTGTTGCATGATATATTCTGTGGAACTATGTCTCCACTCTGATCAATCAATGAGAAATACGTTCAGGGATGATAAGTAGGGAAAGAGGCGTACATTAGGTGCATGAGAAAAAGAAAAAGGCAATTAGGTGCATGACAAAGCATGGATCTTTGAAAGAGTTTCAGATTCAGAAATCTTTATAAAAAGGCCTTCAGCGGCTGGCATTTTGGACCAGCTGTTGCGTGATAAATTCTGTGGAACTATGTCTCCACTCTGATTAATCAATGAGAAATACGTTCAGGAATGATAAGTAGGGAAAGAGACGTACATTATTTGCTCTACTTTTATGGAGCTGCATGTGGTGTCAATGTTCTCACTTGTCAGGATCTCTCAAAATTGACTGTGGACGTAATTCTAAACTCTTTTAACAAAGCGCTTCAAGTGACTTGTGATTGTTGTTAGTTGGGTTGAATACAAATTTGGGTTGACCTGACGCCTTCAAAAACTTGTTTTCGGTATCATCACTTTCATTGAAAGAAAGCAGCACACGCAACTTGCCATCCTTGCATTAAAATTATGAAAGAATAAGCTACTACCTGCACTTATTGTAGCCCAACAAAACGAAATTTCAGATACACAAAGACAAGACACTAGCTTTCCTTAAGTATATGGCTTTGATTATAGCGTAGATATAACCTCCAAAGTTCACCTTAGATTACCAAATTTCTTTCCTTTCTCTGCGCTCGTTCATTGCTACATACAAGTGGAAACATCAAACTTGGGTGATTGAGGCAGGTTAACACACAAAATAAACTCCCTGAACAAGACCTTCCACGATTGGAACCCCTTTCCCTATTCCTTGCAGAACCTTTCTTGGAATCGAAACCGAAACAGGAGTCTCCTCACTAAAGTCCGCTAGTTTCCACATCTTATTTGGAATTTCCCTGAGCCCGCAACCGGTATTCATGGACAAGAGCTTGCTTGCGTTGAAATTGATATTCTCATCAGACTCAGCTGATTCACTGTCGATCAGATGAGACCTGAAGTGGCCGCCATAGCTGGTAATTCGAACTAGGCGCATGAACTTAAACAACATTTTTTGATGTGACACTAGAGTAGGATGACCCTTCTATCCATTTTGTGAGATAGTCAACGGTTACAAGGACAGAAAGGGTGTCCCGTTCGAGGCATTGGGATTGATGGGGCGAATCGCATCGACCATCCTCCCCATGAAAAAAGTCCACGGCTTAGACATTGGGTGTAGCTTATCCGGGGGAAAACTTATCCTATCACCATAAATCTTATCGCGTTGGCATTATCGGACATGCTGGATGCTACCCTTTTCTCCTGTCAACCAGAAACATCCCAAAACTCAATAATCTTCCTTGCCATCAAATGCCCGTTCATGTCGTAGCCAACATATCCCCTTCATTAGTTGAGTTGCCTTCCTCGTGTCAACGCATCTTAGTAGAACCGAATCGAAAGACCGTTTCTATAGAGTTTCACCACTAAACAAAAGAAAAAAAATAGTAGAGGTGAGCTTGATTAGGTACTTCATATTTACCGCATGACTTCCTTTTGGAACTCAACACTTTGGATATAGTTATTGATATCATAAAACCGCATTGTCCATCGCATTTTATCATGACTGCCAATTGGCGAACTCATGATGAATCTATTAAAGTTTTAAGCGGAAACGAGGGATTTTAGCAGATTTTCGAAAGGTAAGGAGTTATTGGGGCAAAATTATCAAATTTTATTCAATTTGTCAATCTCAATTCATTTTCTTCAAATTTGACTTCCTCAAAACGACATCATTTAGGAGACCTATTTGTGTTGAATTTCCACATTGCATCCACATCACACACCGGCTATCCGAGTTGTTTGTCGCGTGTGCTTCCACGTTAGTAGTTCAATGGGGATATTGAATGAAAGCTAACGGGAGTAGATTTGTTATGGTACTAGTTTGGATTTCCTTGTTACACAAAAATTAGTTCGGAACAAATATAGTATGAGTGTACCGATTTGATATTCTTTATGACGAGAAAATTAATTTAGGGTAAATGTGGCATTGAGTATACCTGTTTTGTGGTTTTTTGTGATATCAATCCTTAAAATTTTAGGCAATTCATTACTAGATTTTTTTTTTTTATCATTTTTGTGGACAAGATTTTGTTGATGGAGTCAACAGCAGTGTTACGGACGGTTTTGGAATTCATGTTTTGAACTTTACTTTTCCGTACTCCACTGTTATTCCATATGATTTTGCAAGCTTTAGTAAAAATTGAAAGAAAAATAAGTGAGACGATTAAGTATTTTTGACTTAATAAAGTACAGATGATATGATCTAACAAACTGACTTTGCTAAAAGTGTAATTAGCATTACCAATTAAATCAAATTTCAATCTCCATGTCTTTGGGAACAAGTTACAGAACATACTAGGAAAAATACTTCAATCTCTCCACGGTCCGATCTCTTTGCGCGATGTGATGGCTTCCCAAGGAGATGAATTCTAAGACTCTTGGTCTAGTAATCCATCAATATCATTTCCTAAAATTGAAGTCTCCAAGAAGATGAAATGGTTTTTTTTTTTAATTTTGGCAACAGATAGGGTTGACACTATAGATGTCGGGGACAGCTGGGATTCCCAATTCTTTAGCGGCTTGTCTTACTAATGAAATCTTAGTGGAAAAAAAGGTATCCAAGAGCTCATCCTGCCCACAAAGACATTAGCAGTTAAGAAATCTCGACGCATTATTTGTCTCATAGTTAGGCAAAGTAATTGTATTTTTTTATTTAAGTTGTATGTCTTCAAAAATAGATCACGTGTCATAATTGATATAGGGATAATTCCCTAAATGAGCCTCAACTTTAGGTTCAATAACAATTCTACCACATTTCTTTTTTTTTTATCCAAAAAAAAAAATCTCCCAAACTTTCGCTCTCATTTCAAATCTATCTATACATCTAAAAATCTCTTTTTTTCAAAATTATCAAACATCACGACCAGTAAAAAATTCATTATCAGAAATCTTTGTCTTCATCAACGCCATCACTATCGCATGGAACAATAATGACATCTTAATATTGATAATATTGAAGAAATCAATAGCAATTTTTGGACATATTGGCAGACAGGGGACTAGAAAAATTAAAATGTTCTTTAAGACCAAAAAAGTGGGGGGCAAAATTGTAATCGGACCTAAAGTTATGGGTCTTTATAGCAAATATGAAATGTAATGTATTTCGTAAGCCCTATTTGAACAATTAACTAAAAAAAAAAAATACCAGTTACACTGCCTAACTATGAGATATCTCGAGTACATAAACATCTTAGCTGCTAACATATTCGTGGGGCCTTCAATGCATGCATCAAGTCCAAGGTGATGGATGGTAAGTATGACTCAAACGAACCTATTTTTTTTTTTTTTGATGACATAGAGAAATCCGTAAGGTGACAGCCGGCGGGCAAATCCTGAGGCCCATGGAGGAACCCACTACCTTGTGAGGCGGGTAAGTCCACCCGCGACATGTTGGAGATTCGAACTTCTCCCCTTTGTGAGAGGGAGAAAACCCGAAGCTAGCAGCGTCATTTAATGCGATGGTAACAAACCTATTGTTTTTTCTTTTTTCTTTTTTTTGGTACTGGAGGAACCGGCTTGTAGCCGACAGCCACGCCGTAAACCCCCAGGTGACACTTAAGCAGGAGGACCCACCACCCCTAAGTCACACTTAATACACCTAGCGCCTCCCCTGGGTTTTTTTGAACCCTTCACCTCTTCGTTGAGGATTAGCAGAGCCTTATCCAGTGGAGCCACCACGGCCGGTGGTAAGTAACAAACCTATTGTTTTTTTTTTTTTTTTTTGCTGGAGGAACCGACTTGCAGCCGATAGCCGTTTTTGGTGCCGGAGGAACCGACTTGCAGCCGATAGCCGCGCCGTAAACCCCTAGGTGACACTTAAGCAAGAGAACCCACCACCCTTGAGTCACACTTAATACACTTAGCGCCTCCCCTGGATTTTGAACCCTTATCTCTTCGTTGAGGATCAGCAGAGTCTTATCCAGTGGAGCCACTGCGGCCGGTGGTGTAACAAACCTATTGTTTTTTTTTTTTTTTTTGCTGGAGGAACTGGCTTGCAACCGATAGCCACGCCGTAAACCCCTAGATGACACTTAAGTAGGAAGACCCACCACCCCTGAGTCACACTTAATACACCTAGTGCCTCCCTTAGGTTTTGAACATTTCACCTCTTCATTAAGGATCAGCAGAATCTTATCTAGTGAAGCCACCACGGCCGGTGGTGTAACAAACCTATTGTTTTTTTTTTTTGGAGACCTAGGGAACCCCCGGTAACAAACCTTTTTTTTTTTTTTGGTATTGGAGGAACCGGCTTGCAGCCGATAGCCGCGTCGTAAACCCCCAAGTGACACTTAAGCAGGAGGACCCACCACCCTTGAGTCACACTTAATACACCTAGCGCCTCCCCTGGGTTTTGAACCCTTCACCTCTTCGTTGAGGATCAGCAGAGTCTTATCCAATGGAGCCACCGCGGCCGGTGGTGTAACAAACCTATTGTTTGTTTTTTTTTTTTTTGGTAACCCAGGAACCCCCCGCACGGCCGGCAGCCAGAGGAGTAAACCTGGAGAGCTGCGTAAGCGGGAGGACCCACCACCCCCGACAACCCACTTAAGACATGGCTTGCACTTAAGCACGATGACGCCGTGGATCGAACTCGGGACCTCTCGTGAAAAGTACCCTTGCCCAACCACCTACGCCACCACCACGGGTGGTGTAACAAACCTATTGTTCGTCTCCATCTTTTTGCTCAAATATCTAGGACACTAGTCATTCTCGTAGTAGGTAGGATAGTTGGTTAGATTGGCCGGACAAATGAGGTTAGCATAAATAAAGGCCTTGAGATAAACCAAGTTAGAATAAATAAAGGGATTAGTGTCGTGTGTGATGTGGACCCATACATATAATAGAGACACAGAAACCCTCCCCAGATGCAAATCCTATGGGAATTTGACACGTGTGTACTGACTCCTCAGGCACCACGTGCTCGTCCGATCAAGATTCCATAGCAAATGATCGCAGTCGACGGTGGTGTTCCGGTCACTCGCGCCCTCATCCTGCGCTCGTCGATTTTGTCCTAGACACGATTTTTTTTTTTTCCAGTTCTAGTAATAAATCTTACTGAAAGTTTTCGATTACTTAATTTCGCGATAATTAATCAACTATTTCAAAAAGCTTTCAACTCAAAACTCAAAACCAAGTAGCCCGATTTATCTCATTGGATTAAATTGAATTTCACATGAAATTTACCTCATTTAATGAGGCCTATGAATTATGTATAAAGTGTTTTTCGTCTATGCATGTATTTCACCAACTTAAATAACCAATCAAAACTTACCACATTACTTGATAAATTAAATTCTAGTTAGGTTCACGCCTCCACAGCAAAAAGATGATTTTCTTCTGCTCATGCATTTCACTAGCTTAAATAATCAATCCAAGCTTCTTACATCACTCAATGAATGAGAAAATAACCCAATCAATTATAAATATATATTGTATGGATGCAAATTAAATCATAAACTTTCTTAGTTTGCTAATTTAGTTCTATAAATTTGCATGAATTTCCAATATAATTTTACCTAGTAAATTTTCATTGGAAATCATTGACGTAGCAATTCAATCATCTCTAGCCATCCTACGTGACATCTTCACTTTATTAACAATTTATGACAAAAATTGATTAAAGAGACTACATTGGAACTTCGCACAAATGTTTAAGATTAAATTGGCCAAAATGAGAATGTTTATGACTAAATTAATATAAGTATGATAGTTTTAGAACTAATTGGACAATTTTCCCTTAATAAATTAATTCTAGTTAGCTGACACAATAGAGGAGAACTGATAGCAGTCCTTCTTTGAGCGAGCTTTTTTTTTTTTGGTTCATTGGAATCATTTGGCTACCCAATAAGTTTAGTGTAGTCAAGTCTTGATTAAGGCAATTATTTACTTGATTCTAATATCCATTTCTCACTTAATGATAGGATTTCGAGTTTGTCCACTTGAGGTAGCTTTTTTTTTATTTGGATTTGTATTGTGAAGTGAGCGGTTCTTATCCCTTTTTATGATTTGGAAACTTGGATTAAATTGAGAGAGAATAAAATTGAGACAATTAAGTGTTTTTGAATTAGTAGAGATGATATGATGACTTTCCTAAAATTGTAATTAGCATTAACTACTGATCATAATTTTTTCCAAGTTTTGAGGAAGAAGTTATAGAGTATGTACCACCGCCTATGGTGGCTCAGTTGGATAAAGCTCCTATGATCCTTTATGAGGAGGAGAGGAGTTTGAATCATGTTAGCTGCACGAGATCTTAAGTGTGACGTTGGGGTGATGGGTCTTCCGCTAGCGTCGCTCCAAGATTTACCCATTGGCTGTCGACTTATGGGGTTCCTTGGGTTATAAAAAAAAAAAGTTATAGAGCATGTTAAGAAAATACTTTAACCTCCACGGTTCGACCTCGTTGTGTGATGTGATGCCTTCCGGAGGAGATAATCTCTGGGACTCTTGGTCTGGTCATTATCACGACGATCCATATCATTTCCCAAAATTGAAGTCTCCAAGAAGGTAAAATAATTTTTTTTTTTTTTTGGCAGCATGTAGGGTTGGCCACAAGATGTTGGCGCCAGCTAGGATTCCCAATTCCTTGTCTTACTAACAAAATCTTAGCGGATAAAACTTTGATCTATGTCAGGCCCCACGAATACGTTAGCTGTTAAAAAATCTCTACGCATTATTTATGTCGTAGTTAGGCAAAGTAATTGTATTTTCCTTTTATTTAGACTGAAAGGCTTTAGATATAGATTACATGTCATAATTGATATGGGAATAATTCTCTAAAAATCCCTCAACTTTAGGTTCAATCACAATAACTTCTTGTCTAAAAAAAAATCTCAAACTTTCACAATAGCCTCAAATATGTTTACGCATCCAAAAATTGCTGTTAGTTTCTTCAAAATTATCAACATCAAGACCGTTAAAGATTCATATAAGAACCTTCATCTTCATCAATACCCTCATCTTCGTATGAAATAATAGTAGCTTCAATTTTAATGAAACCAATTGTGATTTTTGGACATGTGGGTAGATTAGGGACTAAAAAGGTTGGAATTTCTTTTAGACGAAAATGGGTCAGAACAAAATTGTGATTGGACCTAAAGTTACGGTAATTTTAGGGAATTACCAAGTATCAATTGTGCAATGTCATGTATTTTCGAAGCCCTAGATTAACAATTAAATAAATAAAACCTACAAGTTATATTGCCTAACTATGAGATATATCATGCGTGGAAACTTCTTAATTGCTAACATTTTTGCGAGGGTTGCGATGAATACATCAAGTCCCGAGTGACGAAAATAGTTATGACTCAAATGAATTTTTTGTAGTGATGCATAACCTTATGATAAAACCTAGATTGGATCGCCAGCGATGATTGTTCATTTCCACCCTTTCACTCATATAAAATATTTCGATATCTAATATACTAATTTTTCTCATAATTATGATGATTTATTTTAAGAATATTCTTTCAAACAATTTAGTTTGAAAACTGGAAGCAATTTTATATAGGCCGGGAGACAAGCGAGGTTTTTCATAAATAATTGCCTTGGCACGATCGAGGTTAGACTAAATAAAAGTCATAGTACCATCCGTCCGTGATATCGGATCATTCCCACAGAATAGTATTAATCCCGCCTCAGACGCAAATCCTATGAAAATTTGACACGTGTACATGACACATGGGCCCCACCTGCGCGTCCGGTCAATATTCCATAACAAAACAGCCACAATCGACGTCCCGTGCTCGTCGATTTTATACCACCTAGAAAAAAAAAATTCCAATTCTGTTAAAAAAAAGTCTTACTGAAAATTTTCGTTAATCTCGTCGGAATTACTTCCAGGACCAAAGATTTTTTTCTTGAAAGTTATTCTCCCGCTTTTAATTGAAAAAAAAAAATCAAAGGGACATGAAATATTACACGCAATTAGGAATTAACAACCTTATACAAAATAAGATTGCACAAACGCAAATCGTGATGGAATTTAATCAACAGCATAACTTGGAAAATATGTACTGGAGCAAGCAACTAGATATAAACAAACTATATTGAAATTTAATTGATGACACAATAGCGAGAATACAGATTCACGTCAGAATCTGAATGATGACGCGAATATGAAAGCTAAAACTAAAGAAAATAAATTGCAATGCAAGAAATGTAAACTATAGTAAATTTGTCTGATTTGTGCATGCATAGGGGTTCTAAAGAGTGCGATGTGGCTATTTAAAATGCACATTGCAAAAAGAAGTTACAAAAGGGAGGCTACAACGAGAAGTTACAAATGGTTACTGAACAATTACATTGATGGTGTTTTCAACTCCACTATGTTGGCAATTGCTTAATTCCACTATGTTGATGTTTACTTCTTTTACAGTTGCATAAAAAATTGTCAACTCCACTTTTTATCGATTCATTTTACTATCGATTCTTCAAATCGTCAATTTCTCAAGTTGTCAATTTCTATTAATGAATGATCAAATTCTACTCTTATTGACTAAGCCACTATTTGGTAATTTTTCGGGGAACAATTATTTCTGTTCTTTTGTTCCTTGGAATGAAAAAATAATAGAAATCCGTTTGGTAATTTTTTTTTTCCCATGAACAAAATTCTATTTTTTTTGTTCTTGGGAATAGATTTGAAACATAATCGAAAGTATAAAAAAAAGTAGCTTCTTGTTCTCTCGGGATAATTTCTAGAATCAGCTCTTATTTTTTTTTCTTTTCTCCTTTTTTTTTTTATTTTATCTTCTTCTCTGCCCCTTTCTTCTTCTTCCTTTTGGCCGGTTGTCGACCTCAGCTATGGCCAACAATCGACTAGAGGAGGGTTGGCAACCTCGTCGAAGCATCGCTAGCCCCTGGTGATGCCGAGCCATGGCGAGGCTCGTCAACCTAAGCCACCTCCAGGTTGGCGGCGCTTGGTGGTGGCTCGACGAGGTCAAGGCTATTCTTGGCCAAGCGAGTCTTTGGCATGTTCACTGAACCTCACCCAACCGGTTGCCGACCATGGCTACAAAGAAGAATGAGGAAGAAGAGAAAAAGAAAAAGGAAAAAGAAAATATTGAGAAAAATATAATAAAAGCATTAAAATTAAAAAAAAAAGAATTTAGGAATCCTACCAAACATATTTCTATCTTGGGAATATAAATTTTTTACAATTACCAAGCATGTTCTTTTGCTCAGGAATTGTTCCTAGAAATAGAATCAGAAAAAATAATTTTTAACCAAAAATTATTTCCGGGAATAGAATTGTTACCAAACACGCCCTAAGTCTATCATATGTTGATAATAACTAATCATTTTTGGTGTTAACACAGCTATTTCAAAACGCATTCAATTCAAAAGTGAGTATATTTAAGGTTCACATGAGCTCGATTCATTTAGTTGGATTCGTTTAAATCTCATATGAAATTTATCTCATTTAATGATGAATATGAGTCATCCGGAGCAAGAAGATTACTTCCATTTTTTTCATGTATTTCACTAGCTTAAATAATCAATCAAACCTTGTTACATTACTAAATTAAATTATTTTCTAGTTAGGTTCACGTACTCGAAGCAACAAGATGACTTTATCTATTCATGTATTTCACTAGCTTAAATAGTCAATCAAAACATATTATATTAGTTAATAATTACATTCTAGTCCGACACAATACATTTGGCACCAATAGTTGTTCTTCTTTAAGTGAGCTTTTCTCTGGCCCGTCGGAATTGTTCGGGTACTAATAAGATTAGTGTAGTCAAGTCTTAGTTTAGGTAATTTTCTATTTCACTTTGATATTCATTTCTCACTTAGGATTTCGAGTTTTTCCACTCAAGGTAGCTTTTAATATTCAGATTTTTATAACAAGTGGACGAAGCTCGACATTTGGATAATTCTAAGGCCGTTGACTTAGTTATAAATCAAGAGGATCCAGATCGCTTCCTTAAATGAAGTCCCCAAGATGCATTTTTTTTTTTTTTTTTACCGTTGACTTAGTTATCAATCAAGAGGATCCAGATCGCTTCCTCAAATGAAGTCCCCAAGATGCTCTTTTTTTTTTTTTTTTTTTTTTTTTTTTTGGCAGAAGACGAGGTCGGACGCTAGATGTCGGGCCAATCGTGATTCCCAATTCTTTAGCTGATTTGTCTTGCTAATAAAATCTCAACGGAAAAGATATGCTACGTCTTAATCTAAGTCCATTATGACACGTAATCTCCGTCTAAAGCACTATCTTTTCTTCCTTTTTTGTCCGCATGAAGCACTAATTTAGCAACATATTGAAAAATTATAATTGTGTTTGTCTAGTTACAAGATCTTTAAAACTTAAGCTGAAAGAAGACCACATGAATATAAAGAGCATATGAGATCCTACATTATTGATATCAGGTCTTTCGTACTCTTTATATTTATATTGTCTCCTTTCACCTAATTGCTTCACCTTATAAATTTATCAAAGATAGTATTTTCCCTTTCGTGTATGTACATCCACTTCTTGTAGGTCAAATTATGTGTCACTCTCAATCCGGCTTATAGGTGGGGGACGGTGTTGAAAAATCATCCTCAATCACTCGACCATGAATTTATAAATTAAATTTAGGGTTGTGCAAAGTAATTATGGTTAGTGGGATGGAAGACTTCGAGAATAATTGTGAAAACAGTCCATTTGAAACATCGAAATCAACATACAAACAGGCCTTGGAAAAAAAAAACGAGGTTGGAAGATTCAAAGGCATGGTATCATCCGTCCGCGCTCGCTTTAAACCATACGATATCTTAGTGACATAGTCCTTGTTGGCGTCACCTAGCGGTGGCCTGGCGAGGTTGAGGCTCGCCTTGGCCAAGAGAGCCTCCAACAAGCTTGTCGAACCTCGCCTTGGCCTAGTGAGGCTCTGGCATGCTCATTAGACCTCACCCAAGTGGTCACTAACCATCGCCGTGGCCAGAAACCGGTTACAAAGTAGAAGGAGGAAGAAGAGCAAAAGAAAAAGAAAAAAAAAAGAAAAAATTAAGAAAATTAAGAAAAATATAATAAAAGTATCAAAAAATTAAAAGAAACAAAATAATTTAGAATCCTACCAAACACATTTCTATCATGGGAATAGAAATTTTGGATAGTTACTAAACACGTATTTTTGTTCAAAAATTATTTCCGGGAATAGAATTAGAAAAAAACCATTTTTGATCAAAAATTATTCTCGAGAATAAATTGTTACCAAATGTGCCCTAAGTCTTTGACATGTTGATAATAACGAATATATATATTGGTGTTAACACAACTATTTAAAAAAACATTCAATTCAAAAGCGAGTATATATAAGGTTCACATGAGCCTGGTGCATTTAGTTGGATTAGTTTAAATCTCACGTTAAATTTACCTCATTTAATGATGAATATGAGTCACTCGGAGCAAGAAGATTACTTCCATCTTTTCATGTATTTCACTAGCTTAAATAATCAATCATAACTTGTTACATTACTAAATTAAATTATTTTCTAGTTAGGTTCACGCGCTCGAAGCAACAAGATGACTTTATCTATTCATGTATTTCACTAGATTAAATAGTCAATCAAAATGTATTATATTAGTTAATAATTACATTCTAGTCTCACACAATACATTTGACACCAATAGTTGTTCTTCTTTAAGTGAGCTTTTCTCTGGCCTGTCGAAATTATTCGGTTACTAGTAAGCTCAGTGGAGTCAAGTGTTAGTTAAGGTAGTTTTCTGTTTCACTTTGATATTCATTTCTCACTTAGGATTTCGAGTTTTTCCACTCAAGGTAGCTTTTAATATTCAGATTTTTATAACAAGTGGAAGAAGCTCGACATTTGGATAATCCTAAGACCGTTGACTTAGTTATCAAACAAGAGGATCCAGATCCTTTCCTCAAATGAAGTCCCCATGATGCTCCTTTTTTTTTTTTTGGCAGAAGACATGGTCGGACGCTAGATGTCATGCCAATCGTGATTCCCAATTCTTTAGCTGATTTGTCTTACTAATAAAATCTCAACGGAAAAGATATGCTACCTCTTAATCTAAGTCCATTATGACATGTAATCTCCATCTAAAGCACTGATCCTTTCTTCCTTTTCTGTCAACATGAAGCACTAATTTAACAACATTTTAAAAAATTATAATTGTGTTTGTCTAGTTACAAGATCTTTAAAACTTAAGTTGGAAAAATACCACATGAATATAAAACTCATATAAGATCCCACGTTATTAATAGCAGGTCTTTCATGTTCTTTATATTTATCTTGTTTTCTTTCATTTAATTGTTTCACGTTATAAGTTTATCAGAGATAGTATTTTCTCTTTTGTGTAGGTGTTGAAAAATCATCCCCAATCACTCAACCATGATTTAATAAATTTAATCTCGGGTGGTGTAGAGTAATTGTGGTTAGTAGAATGGAATACTTAGACAATAATTGTGAAAACGGCCAATTTTGAAAAGTCGGAATCAACATACAAATAGTCCTTGGAAAAAACGAGGTTGAAGATTCAAAGGCATGGTATCATCCGTTCGTGCTCTTTTTAAACCATACGATATCCTAGTGACATAGTCCCATCACAAACTCAAACCCTATCCCGACTCGCCACGTGTAAGCCCGCTTGGGCCCCACCCTGCGCGTGCAGCCAAGATTAAAAGTAAGACCAATCGACGGTAACGTCCCCCGATCGCTCTCACCCTCATCCTTATCCCACGCCGCTCGATACATCCCACCTGGACACAATTTCGTTCGAGCAGTAATTGCGACTTCCCAACGACGAATTTAGGCAGAAAATTTCGGCCGTACGCACGATCGGCTATTTAAGGAAAAGACAAGAAAAATTCCATCGACCCCGAGCTAATCCCGTGCATCCGGACCGCGATGCAGGCCAGATTCGTCCCGTCAGGTCGATGAATTATCCGGATCGGTCTCCGGTATAAATGGTGAGACCGCATCGGTCCATAAATGACACTTCGTTCCCTTTCTTGCGTCTCCTTGTAAAAATGGGAACCGACGAGATCGTGAACGGGGACCGGATCAAGGGACGGATGCAGACAAAAGGGGCCTGGCTATCTATGGTCATGTGAATTATTAGCGTCTCCGCCACCTCCGTCGTGTCCCAGGATCGAGTGGAGGCACGTCGCGTCCGTAAGCACGAGCGCGTCGCACGGCAAACTGAAGGCCAGTGACTTCTCTCTGTCCCAGCCAACCAGTCACATATAAAGCTGCTTGTCGAGAGGGAGAGGGAGATATAAAACTGCTTGTCGAGAGCGAGGGAGGGAGAGAGAGAGAGAGAGAGAGAGAGAGAGAGAAGGAGTTCGTGCACGAGGGAGGCAGAGAGAGAGAGGGAGATGGGGACTGAGGCCAGCAACGGGAATGCGTGCTGCGCGAAGGGGCCGGGGTACGCGTCCCCGCTGGAGGCCATGTCCGGCCCCAGGGAGAAGATCCTCTACGTCACTTGCGTCTACTCCGGTGCGTACTTTCCTTTCGCTCCGTCGCGTTCCCCCCGATCGATCGTTCTTCTCGACCCACCTCCGTGCTTTTGGACTCTCGTCTTCCCCGCTGTTTCGCCTCCCCTTTTCGTTTTCTAACCGGGAGTTGGGTTCGTTCCGTCTTTTTTTTTTTTTTGAGATTTCCGTCTTGGCAACTTCGTGCGGTGCTCTGTTCTGTTACTCGACACAGTCGCTGATTAACCCTGGAACAAGAAAGGAACCGGGTCCGTGACACGGATGATCTGCGTCATGCAGTTATCGATACGTAGTTCTTATGCTGGTTTTGAACATGTGGTGAGGTCTTTCTGGGAAGAGCTTGGTTTTCGCTTGATGGCTGAAATTGGTTGTTTATGAGGAATCGATTGGCTGTCCTTAGATTGAAAGATGCCATTTTTGGGTGAACACGATGCTAATTTCGGCGTCTACTTCGCTCACCAAATATGTTGTATGTATTTATGTCTGATGTCTGGCTGGTGCTAGTGCTTGGTATCTCCGAATTTCGAAAAGAGATTGTGAAATTTTCGTTCTTGGGTCAGGAACTGGAATAGAGAAGCCCGATTACCTCGCCACGGTGGACGTGGATCCGGACTCGCCCAGCTACTCGAAGGTCATCCACAGGCTCCCAGTGCCCTACCTGGGCGACGAGCTCCATCACTCCGGATGGAACTCGTGCAGCTCTTGCCATGGGGATCCGTCGGCCGACAGGCGTTTTCTGGTCCTGCCATCTTTGATGTGAGAAGCCTGTTTTCATGGTCCTCCTATTTTTTACAAATTTTTTCTGAAGTCTGGGGAAAAAAAAAAGACACTTGACCTCTGGTTTAGCAATTACTTTTCTTTAGGTTCTCTTTCTTTTACCAAATCAGCAGCCAAAACTGCTTTTTCATATACTTTGCTTACAAAGTATGATGCATCTTTCAGATCCAGCCGGATATATGTGATCGATACAAAAACCAACCCTCTAGCTCCAGCTCTGCATAAGGTTGTTGATCCAAAAGACATTGTTGAGAAGACTGGACTTGCTTATCCGCACACGTCCCATTGCCTCGCATCTGGTGAGATCATGGTTTCGTGCCTCGGTGACGAAGATGGAAAAGCCGAGGGAAATGGCTTTCTGCTCCTCGATTCAGAATTCAACGTGAAAGGAAGGTTATAACTGTTGAATCACATGCCCAAATCTTTTCATCCGTTTTCATTTGGATACATGTTAAACAATTGGCGGTGCCAATTTATTCAACTAGTCGCATCTGGCATTGTTCAAGTTTTTCCTTCTATTTCCTCCTTTGTATCATGTCAATATTTTTACCCGAAATGTCATCTATATGCGGCTCTGAGTTTCAATTGCTGCTGATTTTTCTACATAAGATGGGAGAAACCTGGGCACAGTCCCCTCTTCGGTTATGATTTCTGGTACCAACCCCAGCACAAGACAATGATCAGCTCATCGTGGGGGGCTCCTTCAGCTTTCGCCAAAGGTTTTAACCCTCAGCACGTGTCGGATGGTCTATACGGGAGGCATCTCCATGTGTACAGCTGGCCTGATGGTGAACTCAAGCAAACACTGGACCTGGGCGACACTGGCCTCTTACCGCTCGAGGTAGATAAAAACCTTAGCAGCTTTAGGTTCAGTTCTGTTTAGGTTGGTTCACGTGTTGGTTCTTGTTAAGCCACTGCAAGCTCAAAATTTTGAGAACAATGCCTCGCTGACTTTTTGTAGATAAGATTCCTGCATGATCCTTCCAAGGACATGGGATATGTTGGGTGTGCATTGAGCAGCAATATGGTGCGCTTCTTCAAGACCCAGGACGGCTCGTGGAGCCATGAGGTATTCAACTATAACTTCCTGATATTTCACTCTTGACTATTGCTGGAATCGAACCTTTAGTAGTGGTGTCAAGTGGCATGGCAAGTTCTTGAAATTTAGAGAATATATGTATTGGAACTCTTTCTGAGAGACTGCCAGAATGTCTGAAAAAATGAAGTCAAGGTTCAACTGATGTAAGCATCTACGTGCAGATCAGTGCTGTTTTTGATTCATTTAGAAATGTTACAACAGGACCATGACGAATGTATTTTTTCTTTGTGCAAAAATGAAATTATAAGGTATACATAACTCTTGTTATATATTGACGAAAACCTATGAATTGATGCAGTTTTGCCAACTTTGGGAAGCACAACAAAATTCTTGCCTGTCCTCTTACTAAAATCAGAGATCTAGTTGAATATAATTTTTGTCTCAAGTCATCTCTCCCCTTTTCGATGCCTTTTTTTTCCCATGTCTCCGTACTTCCTTTTCTAATTGAATACAGGCTTTTATCACCCTGCAGATTGCCACTAATATGATATTATGCAGGCCGGTAATGTCTTTTTCCCACTGGTTTATGCAGGTGGCTATATCAGTTGAACCTCTGAAGGTCCAAAACTGGATCCTTCCCGTAATGCCTGGACTCATAACAGATTTCTTGATATCGCTCGATGATCGTTATCTGTACTTTGTGAACTGGCTTCATGGGGACGTGAGGCAGTATAACATTGAGGACCCTGAACATCCAGTGCTCGCGGGCCAAGTATGGGCCGGGGGACTGTTTCAGAAGGGAACTGCAGTTGTGGTAGAGAGAGAAGATGGCACGACATGGCAAACTGAGCTTCCTGAGATAAAGGTATGTCTGTTTCAATTTATGTAAGAACAAACAATGGTAAAAGCTGATTACGGTACAGATTTCTAAATCTTGCTGGATAATTGCAAGAATATTACTTCTTTGACCACTTCATGCATTGCTTCAGGGGAATAAACTCAGAGGAGGACCTCAAATGATCCAGTTAAGCTTAGATGGCAAGCGACTCTATGTCACAAACTCACTCTTCAGCTCTTGGGATCGCCAGTTCTATCCTCAACTGATGGAGACAGGATCGCACATGCTGCAGATTGATGTCGACACCGAGAAAGGTGGCCTCAAAATTAACCCGGATTTCTTCGTGGACTTCGGCTTGGAGCCTGATGGCCCGTCCCTAGCTCATGAAATGAGGTATCCAGGAGGCGACTGCACTTCAGACATATGGATTTGAGCATGCTACGTGTGTCCTAAAAAGGATCGAGTGCTGCACCCGTATCATGTCTGCGCTAACCCCGCCATTGGCCTTTACTGATTGTGGCTAGGACTCTGAAAGGCTGGGCATGGTCTCTCTAAAGAACCCTGTTTTTCATACTTTCAAGAAGATTCAAATTTTATGTTCTCTGTTCATACTTGAATTTGCCAATCTCCCAGTAAAAACAACCTTATGCTTTTCGGTCAATTATGCTTAGTTTTGAGTTCCCTGTGTGATCGTCGACACTGTTGTTAAATTTGCTGCCAAAACGAACTTACAGAAACCAATTCTCAGAGTGAGATAGCAAGATGCAAGGTTTCCTCCTGAATTGCAGAATCATAGGTAACCATGATGTATCTCTAGATTTCGGCCAAATGGAAGGCTACCTAATCTCTATTCAAACCACATGGTAGTCTATTGTATATATTGTAGCGGGGAAAATTGTGATCATCTTTTAGCAACTTCGCAATCCAAGCTCGGATATTTATTATTTGGGAGGGAACGACGGTGATCAGAGAATCCAAATTTAGGATTTTGTTCTATATTAACTATTTGTAGTTTTACCCAAAAAAAAAAAAAAAAACTATTTGTAGTTTTTCGGGTTCTCTGGATATTTCAGATGATGCCATTTCCTTTTAAATAATTATTTGACTGGGTTCTGGGTACCATTCTTATAGTTTCGTAGATATAACTTACTTTTCCAGGATTTTTTTAAAGAGTAAATTAGGTTCTCCAGTATTGATTCGTTTTGTTCTCAATTATAGAACAGTCTCATCTCTTGGAACATTGATGGAATCGAGTTTCTTTGCTGCGTGCCTTGCACAAATTACGATCCATGTCTACCCATTTCTATTGCTTAGTACGTGATTTCAATAGCATGACTAATAGAAAACCCGACACCTTGTGACCGGTCTCCTTCGTCTTCATTCCAAATCTTAAATGCTGACAGAATCGAGTCATTTGTCTAGACATACATGAGTACATTCTAATTGAAACAACAAAGACCACGTTTAAATCCTGGATTAGCCAGACAAAAGCCTATTTGTAGATGGCTTAGTTTCTCTTTTCGAAGAGAATGGACTTTTTGGCTATTATCATGCTCTAGTTTAACCCACACCTGTTCTCCCTTATCCTAACAACCGAAGGATGGGGACACTCATACTTTAATGACCCTATTCTAAGGACAAGGCAATAAATGATCTTGAAAATAGTGAAAAACTAAAGTGATGAGGATTTCTTCTTTTACCCCTTTCCATTAACCTACTAACATGAAGATCAAAATCCATTAGTAACCCAAACCAATACTAACTTTGTTCGCACCAGAATTGGCATGGAAAAATGGGCCAATCTTGGGCAGATTTCAGCATATGTAATCAAAGGCTATGTAAAATTGCTCAGTCACTATTGGGTTTTCAGATTGTTTGTGATCATTATTTTTGTTGTGGCTCTCCACTTCTCTTGTTAACTTAATGGAATGAAAGGTTAGGCCACTATTAATTCCTTTTTTCTTTTTTAAAATCACGTTGCACTTACCATTGACAATCCTGAGTTGTTCAATTGAATTATAGAAGTTTTATGTGATAAGGCATCTATAATATTTCTCATTCTACTGTGGCATCATAAAGCATCCCCTTCCATTAAAGGAACAGAGCAGCGATGTCCTTGATGATTTCAACTCGTGCAAAGCACGTCACTGGATCGACCTGCTCATATAATAGTTGGATGGCAAGGGATCAGAACAAGCATAGTTCCCACATTCTTATGAAACACAAGCATGTTCACTTCGATTGGCCATGCCTGGGCAACATAACAGCTGCAACTGTTCTGGTAACCAGGAGCTCGGCAGATGCAACGATCTACATTGGAATATACTGCCCACAATCAACTCCTGCGGTTTGGAATCGTGGCCTTCTTGTTCTTCACCACTAATGCAAATTGACTGAAATTGGGGTAGTAGTTGACCTACTAGTGAACGAAATCTATGAGGAATAACTAAATAAGAGCTCAAAAAAGTAGAGAATCTACGTGCGGTCGTCTTCTCATCTATTTGTGTATGTGTTGTGCATCCTTCAGAAGAGCATGGAGACCACTGGCACGAGAATCAGAACCTGTGAATCTAAATGACGATATTACCAGGACGATTCTCTCTTAACGATTTTTCTGCTATGTCAGAATAGTGGGCCAAATGAGAGATGTCAGCTCCAAAATTTTCTCCAGAACCGGTTAATGACTTGTCTAGTCCAAGGGCACGATTACCTGGAGCCAAGAGAAATATCAAATTTCCAACGTCATCTTGAGGGAACTCCTGGAACATGAAGTCTCCAAAATGCCAAAGAGGTCACCACAGAACCCACAAGAAAAGTGGACTACCAAATAATGGTAAGCATTTAAGATTACCCTCTGATGAAGAGCCTTCGCTTTCAAAATGGAAGTACATGCAGATGAGTCAATGGATTTAGAATTCAATTCATCAGAGTATGAGCCTATGAATGAATTGTAACTCACTGCTAAAGCAGGCGGCCTTTTTTTCGGAGCTAAAATGCATTGTAACACAACCCAGCGCCACCATCCACGGCTGCTTGGGGACATCACCGGCCTCCAGAAGCTGCTCAGGGACAACCTGTCTCTCGTCAATGAAAGAGACCCGTGGTAAGATCTCCCCTCTCCTCGTTGAATCCTGCCTCTTGAAGAAACGCCGTTTCTTCCCTGGATTGGTCGATTGTTTTGGTATTTCGCGCACGGAAAAAATGTACAAACTTGAGTTGCCTTGCGAGTGGATGGATTGTGGTTATGCATTTTCTGCAATTGGGTCGTTTCCATTGTGCGAATTTATTGAAAGGTTTCTGTGTTGTTGGGTTTTACAGAGAGATGTGTCTTTGGGATGTTAGATTTCAGAGTGGAGGAACGATATTTCCATTAAGAAGATTTATGGGCGCTGCGAAGTGAAAAAACAAAAGAAAAAAGAAGAAGAAGGTTGGATTTGGATCCAGTGATCGTTTAAGCCAAGCACTAGGTTTCAAATTTCGCAACTCATTTTGTGCGGAGACTCTGTTTTGATTCTCATAGACGCTTTCGGTAGCTCTTTTTTTGTTTAGGAAGATAGGTTGAGCAAAAGATGTGGCTGGTTTTGTTTGAAAGAAAATGATCGAGGAAGACCGCCCAAGCTCGTCTAATGTTTTCCTTAGGATTTTCGGAATGTTCCTAAGGATGGGCGAGATGGTAATTGCACTGGGTTTTATCAGTCGAAGTCTGATATCACTTGAGAGTAGCATAATGTACAAGTCCGCAGAAGCAGAAAACTGTAAAAGTTCTGAATTTCATGAATTCAGCCTTGTCCTACAAAGTTTTTGCAAAGCCGAGTGGCAACCATTCACAAAGGGATTAATTCTAACTAGTATTGAACCCAGTGGAATTGACTTAGTAGCTTGAGGAATGTACACATTTGTGGTTTAGGTGCATACATTCAATTCCTAACACGAATTTGCAACTAACCTCATTTGTCAGCATCACCCTTGCTGTTGCTAGTGTCATATATGATTTATGAGGTCAGTAGAGTATTTCATAGCACAATCACATATCTAAGATAGGTTAGGTACATCCGACGAAAAAAAAAAAAGATGGTAAAATACTATATTTATATTAGACGGTTGCTTAGCCTAATATGATACAAGTTAGAGAGTGACTCAAGACAAACAACATTCCCAATTAAAACTCCCTCTTTCTATTCATTTATTCTTTCTTCTTGATTAGTTGGATAGGTTCTTATACATAAAGCAAAGGTAACCAAAAATCTTACCACGAGAAGTAGTTACAAACAACAGAGATGCTCAGAAGATTTAAATCTGTAGAATTTAATGACAGAAAAGATGGTAGACAAAGCATTACACAAGAGCAGCTACAGCCCAACGCACCCACTCAAAAGGAGAGAAGAAGAAATACACCCATATTCTAAAGTTTGGTAAATTAATCCCAATGGTGCATGGGAAGAACTGCAATGTCACCCATGAAGTGTCAAAATTCCCCATTAAAAAAAAAAAAAAGGAAGGCCTTTAGGCCCATGTGGCCCAGTCACAACTCATGGGCCGCCAAGCCCATGATGAGATCTAGTCAAGTGGGACATCGAAATGGTTGAGAAGCGCATAACAGGGACTATGGAGGTGGTCGCGATGGCTTTTATGGTGGCAAGGAAGTGACTTCCAAGAAATACTGATGATGTTAAGTGGTAGCATTGGATCTCGAACGTGAGGTTGAGGTAGCAAAATCATTAGTGCTCAAGCAGGTGGTCACGTTGGAGTTTGTGATCGGGAGGTGTGGCGAATTTTAGGTCGTGGCAGCGACAAGAGGAATGGACAAACATTTTACCGCAAACCTCGAGAATATTAACAGTAACAGAGGGATATAAAGACCAATTCATGAAAATGAATTATAAAATAATATGTCAAACTGTGAGATGGTATTTGCACGAGCGAATTATATTCAAGCACCCAACCAAAATCTACCACATCACTTTATGACTTAATAATTTTGTAAATTGGTCTTTCTTTATTCAGCATTATTCCTTTTAGAGTCATGTGTTAATAATATCTACGGTCATTCAACCAAATTTATTGCTTAAATTTAAAATCGCTATTCATAGATTTCCACTTTCAATTATCCCTAATTACTTTTTCTTCATAAATAATAATAAAATTTTATAAAAGAGAAATGATTTACCACATTAGGTATACTTAGGATCAAATAGAACTAATAAAAACTAGGAATAAGTTCTAAAATTTCAAAAAAATGCAATTAAGTTATAAGACTTATTACAAAAGTACAATTAAGGCTTAAAACTTTCAAAAAATATAATCAAATCCTAAAATTTGTCAAGTTGGCTCATTCAAGACGGAACAAGTCCTAAAATTTGTCAAATTGATTCGATTAAGTGAAAATCAAGTCCTAAAACTTGTTAAATTGGTTTCATTAAGTTTTTCCGTTGATTGCATTTTTTGAAAAGTTTAGAACTCGATTACACTTTCATAAGAAACTTTCAAGACGTCCAATACTTATTTCTAAAGACTACAAGGAACCTAATCCGACGAAAGAGTAGAGCATCGACTATATAAGTACTCTAACAGAGCAATTACGACTTGCGATTGAAAACCCTTAATGGGAGAAGCCTTCATCGATACGTTCAACTCTAAAATGTTTTCTGTGCCAACTGACCAAAGCTAAACGCCATAGAGCCACTCCATTCCTAGGCCTTACAAAAGAATATCGGCCACTTTCGGTATCTAAGGACAAGCTCTTGGCAGTTCCATTGCCCCGCAAGCACGCGCGCACGGAGAAGTTTGCAAGAACCGCGAATTAACGGATGACAGAATCCCCAGGCACCGAAGTGAAGCTAACATCAACCAGACCAACTGAATGAAAGTTCGAACGAGCGCGAAATCACAATCGCATTGGGGATGCATGCTTTTTTTCGGACGGTAAGGGGATGAGAGAGAGGAGATGGCGAGAGGGAGGAGCTTGAAAAGCAGGGCCTGGAGCCTGGAGTCGTCGCAGAGCGCCAAGCGAGTCAGCATACGGTCCAGCATCTCCTCCAACTCTGTGTCCGACCTCGCCGATGACGGCGATGATTCCTCCATCTGCGAATCGATCGTGGCCTGCGGTGCCAAGGGCGAGCTAACGAAGGTCGGGCGGTCGTGTGTGAGGAAGCCTTTGAGAGGATAGAAAATGATCGACGTGATTCTGGTTTTGGAGACTAGCTTCAGCTTGGCGCGCATTTATCTAGCCCATTAGACTGATGTGGCATGTATTTTTTTTGTCTTTCCTATTCCAACTCTCAACTTTTTCCTTCTCTTTATATTTTTAGCTTGTCTCTTTACAAATCAGTTCTGCTTGTACTTGACAAAATTTTTTAAAATAAATAATAACCTGCACATAGCTTTCGAGGAAAATATTCAGAAGCCTGCTAAGGAATCTCGATTTGCAACCGACCTTTTCACTTTTTAATCAAAAGAAAACCCACCCTTTGCTTAGAAACCTCATAATCCAAAGGTGCTTCGAGCGTTTGCGTTTTTATTTGTTCAAAGGAAGCAGGGGAGGGTTCGCATTTTTGGTATTTTTGTTTTAAATTGTTTTCTGCTTTCATTTTCGTTTTTGTAGATCGTATTCCGCTTCCATTTTTGTTTTCGGTTTCGGTTTTATTTTTTATTTTTTTCTTTTGATTTTATGCAAGTGATGTGAAAGTTTCCCATCGTTCCAGGAAAAAAATAGCGTACTTTCGTCTCCACTTGAGAGATTTGAAGCCACTGTTGGCTTAAGTGCCAAAGGACCCCTAACTCGAGGTCGAGGTGGTCCGACTTGACCTCACCGCCTGAATCATGATGGTTTGTGAAATATTTGTTTTGATAAACGAAAGAGTACAAGGGGATTATCATTCTAACAAAATATTCAATTTGAATCTTAGTCAATTAGTCTAATTGTAAATGTGTATTGATAAAAAAAAAAAAAACTGTCAATGTGAGTCTATCATCATATCCTCACTAACATGTTAGAAATCTTAATAATACCTAAGATATTAATCGGTCAAAGGTTTGCTCATAACATGACTCGAACTTGTGAACTCATGAAAATCACATTGATCCATCTATCATGGACTCACCACTCATGGGGGTGGTTGTGATCTTTTCATGTTCAATTTTTTTTTTTTTTAAGTGAATGAGTAATGTTTGAGTCCAATAAAACAAAAATTGAGGGATGTATAAATCTGTTTTGTGCTTATAAATTTGACTTGAGGCAGATGAGGGATTGGTTCATCTATATTGCCTATAAAAGAAATTATCTGGAGATGGGTTTTCGTGAAATTGATCATTTTACTCTTCAAAATAATTTCTCTAAATTTAATTTCCATAACTTTGTTTTGTGTACAATTCGTTGGAGACGGCAAACATGGGGCCCACCATGCACTGGAGTTCTTATTTTAGTGAGCTAAATCCAAAATAAAATAATATAGAAATTTCACACTGTGTTCTTAAAAACGTAGTGTGACTTTTATTGTCTAAGATCACAAATTATCTTTACTTCGCATTAGCCGATGAAAAAGCTCAATGACTTTTTCTTGAAGTTTATGGACCTTTTCTTTTATTTCGTACTCTTTCACACTTATATTCAATGTTGTTGATATTATTGCTCACATGTTCAATAAGAAAAATTATGGGAAGATAATGGAGTTGAGAAGTGTGATAGAGAAATAGTTCTAAAACAGAGAAGCTTTTTATTGCTAATAGTATCCATGTAACTTTACTGTTAAGCTAATATTAGTAATTAAAGAGATTGTCTAGTATGATATTGTGTAGCGCAACATAATTATTCAGAGAGCATCCAAGAAGCAATAGGTAATACTAAGTCGCCTTCTTGATCTCTCTCTCAACCCAAGAGAAGTGGGTCTCATAATTCACAATTAAGCTCAACTCGTCAGTCATTCAAGTTTAATTACATTCTTTCGCATTTGAATAACTTAAGTTATTAGATCGATTTGAGTTTGAATTCGAAAATAATTGACTCAAAAAGCTTGCGACCATGGTGGAGTAATTGCAATTTTATATAACTAAAAAATATAACTAAAAGACATATTGCTGAACAACACCGAAAGAAGCATAAATTGAAGCGCAAATAGGAAGGATGAAAGTAAAATTAAAGCCACATGAGATGCAAGATATACATAAAAATCAAAAAATGGGAAAACATGGGGGGGGGGAGGACAACAAGAACAAGAGTACAATTCAAAAAGTCAAAAATAGAGAGGAGTTTCGCTATCTTCGGCAACAAGTACAAGAGTACAATTCAAAAATAGGAATAACAAAGAAGGGAGAGAATTTGGAGCTTAGAGTTAGATATGTTATACAACATATCCCTTTTATAGTATCTTTTAAGCCCTAAAATAAACGTGCATGGTCCAAAAAGCCTTTGTTGCCAATTTGAAAGTCGAAAGTCAAAACTCAAAAAATCCCCACCTTCATATCTTTAGAAGAGTGTTAGCCAAATGCTACAAGACCTTTTGCCCTCACCACAAAGAATGACCATATAAGCCCACACCCTAAAGGCGGAACCAACGACCGACACTCCTAAGTATAGGAAATAAGGGATGAAACACCACCTACTCCTCCTAGGCAACTCAATAACACTAATCAATGCTTGGACTTTGCCAAAGGAACTCGGTTTGGGCAACATGTCACACCCCGAACCCTGAGCATGCGCACATCCCTCGGCCGTGGATTAAAAATGCGATGTCCCAAGACGTGTCACCAACCCATTCATTTTATCTTTTGATTAAGCACATGTGGAAATGAATTAAATAAACACCCGGCCAATAAACAAATAATAGGGATAGTCAATCGAAACAAAAGTTGCCGAAAACAACTTATTTATTTATTTAATGTAATAAGGACACTTAGATGGGGGTGAATATGTGTGAAAACAGATTTTCAAAATGTAATGAAAAACTTTACTTTTAATCTAAGTCTGATTGACTTCAGACTTTGCAGAATGTCCTTTACATGTTCTATAATTGGTATGATAATACTTAAACATTAAACACGTTAGTGGCCTTTGATTTATTTTGTCATCTTTAAAACATCATAAATGATTTTCCTAACAATCTCCCCATTTTTTATAATGACAAAATAATATCTGAATATGTAGATGTGAAATCACGCTTTTAAAGATAAGAATAAATCAAGGCAATCTCAAAGAATAATGTAATTCAAGATAGCAAATAGATTGAGCATATAATTATATATGTAAAGATAATCGCAACTCAATAAATATCAACACATATGCGTATTTATATTTTCTCCTCATTTTTGTCATAATCAAAAAGCGATAACTATAGAAATAGTATCACGTAGAGAATATAAAACGATAATAAATCTATCTTATATGAAACAAAATTTTTAAAAATCAGTTTTTATAAAGTAAATCGAATATTAAAGATATGCAATATAGCTCACTTCGATCATATATATTAGCAAATATCCAATTTTGTCACATTTACCTTTTCCTTCATTCCATAATAATCAAGATCATGATTGATTCAAAAAGATTTTTCCATAAATGATCAATGCTCCCCCTCAATTTGTTGCCTTTTTGAGGTGATCACGATTCTTTTCCTTTCCTTTTGGATTCACATTCTCCCCCTGTCATCATGACAATATTTGCGAATAGCACTAATTGTGGCTCGTGCACGTTGAGCAGAATATTTTTCCATTATTTCCTTTGTAGCAACAATATCCACAACAATCATTTGTATTTTGAAATTCGAGGCAAAAATTTATTTTCTTCAATCAAGCTCTTCTCGAATTCAACCTACAAAAACTTAACGAACTTTTTGCACAAATAAGCTGTAATAATATCCATATAATATATAATGCCCTTTCTTCAAATAAATAAATTGAATAGCATATATAAGATTATCAATTATTAAAATTCAGAACTATTCAATCTTTTGTACGACACATTAGGGATTTCCTCAATAATTTGCAAAAACTTTGCACAAGGAAGGGAATTTTTTAGCTTCCAAAAAATAGTTTAGAAACTCCACAATTTTCGAATTGAGCTTTCCAAAATCCATATAGAAGATTCTATTGCCACTTGCAAAATCTTGTATAATAAATAATAATCTTTGCAAAAATGTCACATAATATCTTCCTTTGATTTGTGGATTAAACTTGCTAGATATAATATATCTTCTAAGAATATAGCAAGAATATCCATAAATATGCAATAATATCTTTCAAGATCAAAGGGATTTTCTTGAGCGTAAAACTCAAAAATATATTATTGATGCATTTTGCAAGAAGTAAGTAGATATTTCTATCACGCGCCAAATCAAGTAAAAACTTGCAATACCTTATATTTATGACAAAAGATATTCGCAATATAATAAACAATCATCCAAAATTGTGATAAATGCAAGTAGAAATTTATAAGGCGGGATGAAAAAAAAAAAAATCTCTTACCCATATTATATGTTTGAGATATACCATTGAAAAAAATCATTACCAATCTTCGCAGGAGATATTTTAGATTGTACCAAAATCTGCGTAGATTCGCGATCGTTCTTCTCTTATAGAATTTCCTGCAATCAATTCATTTCCTTTTTGGTATTCATCAATTTGGATCATTCCTTCACGTTAGAGCAAAATAGAAAATCTCCATAAATAAACAAATATTCTTTCTTAACTCATCGTAGCATGTTATTTATGGAAAGAATATTATGCACAATAATATCTTTGAAAAAGAAATTCTTGCTTAGTCAAAGCACAATAAAATTAGGGAGAATGAAATCCTTGAAAATCTAGAAATATTTTGCATAACTAACGCCACGTAGAATCGTATTTTTACTTTGCTAAATATGACAAAATATGAGAGTATAAAATCAAACCAAATAAATTCATTTGTCTCTAAGCAAAATTACACGTATTAAATGAAATCTCAACTCACGGATCACAAAAACAAATCACTCGATTCTTCCTTCAATAAAATCACAAATCATAGAGTATGATCATTATAAAATCAAATCTCAACTCACGTTCAACTCTAAAATATTTTCTGTGCCAACTAACCAAGGCTAAACGCCATAGAGCCACTCAATTCCTAGGCCTTACAAAAGAATATCGGCCACTTTCGGTATATAAGGACAAGCTCTTGGCAGTTCCATTACCCCGCAAGCATGCGCGCGCGGAGAAGTTTGCAAGAACTGCGAATTGGGCAAATAAAAGACCCAAAAAAAAAAGGATGATAGAATCCCCAAGCACCAAAGTGAGGCTAACATCAACTAGACCGACTGAATGAAGTTCGAACGAGCGTGAAATCACAATCGCATTGGGATGCATGTTGGAAAAAAGATCAGAATACATAAAAGGGCTAATACCCTAAAAAACCCTAAATTGGTACACTTGTGACAAATTTACCCAAAACTATTTTTTTGACCATGAAAAACCCCAAATTAGTATACCTGTGACAAATTTACCCCGACTGACTATAAAAAACCTTAAACTGGTACATTTATGACAAATTTACCCTAAACTAATTTATTTGACTGGAAAAAACCCCAAAATGGTAAATTTGTGACAAATATACCCTATGCTAAATTGAATTAATACAACAAAAAAATCACAAAAATTGTAAACGGTGACAAACGGAGCGTAAAATCCTAAATTGGTATACCGGCCAACCGTCACGTGTCATTTAACTTAATAATTTGAGAATAAAATTTAACGAAAACTAACATAGGGTAAATTTGTCATAAGTGTACTAGTTTGGGGTAAATTTGTCAAATGTATACCAGTTTGGGGTTTTTGGTGTTCAAAAAAATAGTTTGGGGTAAATTTGTTATAAGTGTATCAGTTTGGGGTTTTTTAGGGTATTAACCCTACATAAAATAATAATAATTATTGGAAATACATTACAAAATATTAGAAAATAAAAAGAAATGTCTAAGGCATGCATACACTATCTTTAAAGATAATTCTGCCCCTCGGAATACGAAACTCGGTGCGTAAGGCTTCAACAGCTATCCTCCTAAAATACAACAGATCTTTCTCTATACTCCGCAAAGAAACATAACAACTTTTGTGTATAACCTAGCAAAAAGAAAAGGAAATATGTGAGAACGTATTATATCTACTAATATTCTGGTTTGAAGTTTAATTTATATTTAAACAAGAAAAAGAGAGAGTCATTAGGAGATTGTCATAAATTAATTGGTAATTAAAAAGATGACCATTATAAAATAATTAAGAGTTTATGAAGTAATAAATCAAAAGTTATAAAACCGTTAGACAACTATTATACAATCATTAGAAAGCCATTATATGGCCGTTACAAAAATGATGACTTTCATAATGATTATAATTTATAATAAATATTTCAAAGTTGCTGAAATATCTAACAATACATGCTTTTTTTGGGACGGTGGAGGAAGGGAAGGGGATGAGAGAGAGGAGAAGGCGAGAGGGAGGAGCTTGGAAAGCAGGGCCTGGAGCCTGGAGTCGTCGCAGAGCGCCCAGCGAGTCAGCATACGGTCCAGCATCTCCTCCAACTCTGTGTCCGACCTTGCCGATGATGGCGATGATTCCTCCATCTGCAAATTGATCGTGGCCTGCGGTCCCAAGGGTGGGCTAACGAGGGTTGAGCAGTCGGTGTGTGAGGAAGCCTTTGAGAGGATAGAAAATGATCGACGTGAATCTGGTTTTGGAGACTAGCTTCAGCTTCAGCTTGGCGCGCATTTATCTCGCCCATTAGACTGACGTGGCATGTATTTTTTTTTTCGTCTTATTTTATTCTAATTCTCAACTTTTACCTTTGCCTCTTTCTACTTTTATCATGTCTCTTTACAGTAACCTGCACATGGCTTTGGAGGAAAATATTCAGAAGCCTGCTAAGGAATCTCGCTTTCCAACCGACCTTTTGACTTTTTGATCAAAAGAAAACCCATCCCTTGCTTTCAGTTCAGGAACGTTCCTTCCATTTTCGCTTAGAAACCTCATAATCCAAAGATGCTTCGAGAGTTTGCGTTTTTATTTGTTCAAAGGAAGCAGGGGAGGGTTCGCATTACTGGTATTTTTGTTTTAAATTGTTTTCTGCTTTCATTTTCGTTTTTCGTTTTATTTTTTAATTTTTGTTTTTGGTTTTAGGCAAGTGATGTGAAATCGTTCCGGAAAAAAGATAGCATACTTTCGTCTCCTGTTGTGAGATTTGAAAAGCCATTGTTGGCTTACGTGCCAAATGGACCCCTAACTTGAGGTCGGGGTGGTCCGACTTGACCTCACCGCCTGAATCATGATGGTTTGTGAAATTTTTGTTTTGATAAACAAAAGAGTACAGGGGATTATCATTCTAACCAAATATTCGATTTGAACCTTAGTCAATTAGTCTAATCATAAATGCGTATCAATAATAATAATAATAATAACTATTAATGTGAGTCTATCATCATAACCTCACTTGACATGTTAGAAATCTCGAAATCTTTTCATAAAAGGTAATAATACCTAACATATTAATCGGTCAAAGGTTTGCTCATAACATAACTTGAACTTGTTAACTCATGAAAATCACAGTGATCCATTTATCATGGACTCACCACTTGTGGGGGAGGTTGCGATCTTTTCGTGTTTTTTTTTTTAAGTGAATGAGTAATGTTTGAGCCCAATAAAAAAAAAATTGAGGGATGTATAAATCTGTTTTATGCTTATAAATTTGGCTTGAGGCAGATGAGGGATTGGTTCATCTATATTGCCTATAAAAGAATAAAGGAGAAGTACACTATCAGTGCCATAAGTTGTGTACGGCGCTCATTTTGATCCCAAAAGTTTCCGTCGGATTATTTAAGTGCCAAATTGGAGAAAAAAACGATCACTTTGGTGCTACCGGCGAAAGATTCTGGCCAAAATGATTACGTGACTTTAAAAAAAAAAAAATCGACAAAGCCTTAAATGACATCGTTTTCGGTCCTCCTTAAGAAAACGACGTCGTTTTGCCATCCTACATGGATAGCCTCACAAAAACGACGCTGTTTAACTCATTTGGGGATTTTTTTAAATTTTATTTGGGGATTGAAATTAGGGTTTTGTTGCTTGGCCTCTGTCGTCGTTGGGCCGCTGTCGCTCGCTCAGCCGCTATTGCTCGGCGTTGTTCGGACGCCCTCGATGGCACACAAGGGAGCACCAGCCTCGGTCATTGGAGCCTAGGTACTGGAAGACGTAGGCCAGGCACTCGTCGAGGAAATCGGAGATGGAGAGGGAGACATCAATGGCGGACCACTCATCGGCGGCCTCCCCAAGCACAGGCTAGATCACAACTTTCAACTTGGTTGTCGAGTGGTCGTCGTCGGGGTTGGGGTCGGGATTAAGGTCGGAGCTATGGCCGCCGAGTGGCCATTGCTGGGGTCGGGGTTGAGGTCGGGGTCGGAGCTACGGCCGCCAAGTGGCCATCGTTGGGGTCGGGGTTAGGGTCGAAGTTGCGGCCGCCGAGTGGCCATCATCGCAATTGGGGTCGAGATCGGCATTGGGGTTGGAGCTACAGCCGCTGAGTGGCCATTGTCGGGATCAGGGTTGGGGTTGGGGTCGGAGCTGCAGCCGCCGAGCGCTGGGGCCGTCGAGGACAGCGAACGGCGTCGTTTTTGTGTTAGGGTTTTGAATTGGGAGAGACACCAAACGGCATCGTTCTGGTGTTAGGATGTTGACTGTACTCTCCGACGAGCCACATCAACTTAAAAAATTAATAAAAAAAGTGCCACATCGGATTTCCGACTAACCGGATCGGAGTTAGCACCAAAATGAGCGTTTTTCAAACTTTTTGGCACTTAAGTGATCCGATATAAATTTTTTGACACCAAAGTGAGTGCCGTATACAACTTATGGTATTAATAGTGTACTTATCCCAAAAGAATAGATCTGGAGATGGGTTTTCGTGAAATCGATCATTTCACTCTTCAAAATAATTTCTCTAAATTTAATTTCCATAACTTTGTTTTGTGTACAATTCGTTGGAGACGACAAACATGGGGCCCACCATGCACTGGAGTTGGAAGGAGGGAAATTTAGTTGGTATGGCGTCTTCTATCGGTGATGTGATGGAGCGACTCATTTGAACTTTTTTTTCCAGATTTTAAATGTCAAACCACAAATTTATTCCTCACACAAAAGAAATGTGTCTTGCAAGCGGCACTTCCAGTGTATGGAGTCCAGCAGCCAATATGGCTGAAAGAAGAGAAAAGTTTGCATTCACCATAGCATTTCATTTTCCATCTCTGTAACTTGTCTAGGTAATGCTGACTTAGTTTATTTTGAAAGGTTTACCTTTTGGAAACCAGTGGCGCGGTTCATGTCAACGGCAGAAATGATAAAGAAGTTCCAGTCCTGGACGAGAGACTTGTCATTACTGCTCCTCACTAGTTCTCTTTCGCACGTAAGCACTAATTTCTCTGGATTTCTTTTTTGTACACTCTAATGAACTTTTGCTCTTGGAAATAGGTCCCTGTCATTCTCTCTTTCTTCCAATTTCTCTACATCGTACGCCTCAGGATATGGGTGCCTTAATTAAGCCTACCGAACTCACACTTAAAGAGGCCGAAGGAGCCTGAGCTTGAAACAGCACAGCGTATCAGTACAGTCAGAGTAAATCAATTTAACAAAACCAAAGTTAATTGTTAATTTTTTCACATAGCTAATAGAAGCACTTATCTTCAAGTGTTTAATGAACTCTACTGAATTGTTATCTAATTCTCCAGCTTTCATTGAACTCAGAACCTCGACAAGAGAATCCAATTTCAAGAAACACGGCCCTAGTTCATTCCATCTCCTTAAAGAGGCATGTAAAAGTTGCCTATCAAAAGATTTAGCTAAAATCTAATTGCGCAATTAGTTTTCTTAAATGTATTTTTGCGTTCCCCTTCAAATTCAGGAAAGGAGAGCTGAGAAAGAAAGAAAATTTGTGACGGAATATACGCAAAAGCAGTTGGAAGAGGAAAGAGCCAGGACTCCCAAATCTAATCTCTATCCGTGTACAACAGATGGCTAAGCAATGTCTGGCGGGCAAGAAAAAAGAAAGTGAATACAACGTAAATGGCGCGTCGCGTGACCCACGTCACACTTCAGAACTTTGAATTAACTAAGAGTCGTGCCCAAGGAAGAACAGAGGACCCGCAATTTCGTTTCAGGCTCTTGGGCCGAATTTCTCTTTTTATAGCCCCAGCAGCCCAAAACCCTCAACCCTAACCAACCGAAGCCACGGATTGAGCTCAGGCACGCGATGGTTGAGAAAATCGATGTCGAATGGGAGAACTTCCTCACCTTACGAGGTGCATAGAGGGTCAACATGCTGTCGATGAACGGGGCGTCCCGCCAAGGGAAGGAGAAGACGAGGTCCAGGGCGGCGGTCCAAACGGATCGCCACCACTTCGACAAGACGCAAGTTCGGACAATGTGTGAGACATCAAGGACTGAGAAGACATTGTGGATCGCCGAGTTGGACAAGGTGGCTGATGCAATTGGCATCGTCGCGTAGGGTTTTGCATCGACGAGGGGAGGAGGACAACGATGAGGTCTGCAATCGCTTCTTCGCCATGTGTGGTTGACGACCGAACGGAGGAACCGAAAGAAGAGCCTCCTCCGATTTTAGGATTCTTTCCCACCCGACTTAAGCTTTTGGCTTCTAATAGAACTACACGTGTAGCTCGATGGAGAGGCAATAACTTTTCTCGTGCCTTTTAATACATTTACGGGCTTATGACGATGGGGCTTTTTCGACTTAAAATGTCGAGTATACCCGATTTGAGAACCTTAATTTTTTAATCCAAGCTTGTCCAACATTTTAAAAAATCCTGTTCATCTAATAATCTAGTCTAAACAGGGTTGAGTAGGCATGGCTTGAGCTCGTGAAAGAAAATGTTTACTCAAGTCCGATTGATTTGTCATACCAATTCAAATGCTCCGACATAAAATAACTAGTGAAAGTTCGTTGACATTTTCCCGAAAAAGTAAATTAGATGCAGTGTTTGATCATATAAAATTCTGTTCTGGTCTGCTTGTTACATTGACATTGTTCGTGGAGAGTGAGACTTTGCAAAGCTCCGCCCCCTTCTCCCCCTTTTCTTTTGTCCTCTTCTTCTCTCTCTCCTTTCTCTCCTCCTCCCCCACATGATTTCTCTTCCCCTTCTGCCATCCATCCCCCTTTCCTCTTTCTTTTCTCCCCTTTCCCCTCACCTACCTCCAGGGCACCCCTTCTTTTGTCCTTTCTTCTTCTTCTTCTTCTTCTCTCTCTCTCTCTCTCTCTCTCTCTCTCTCTCTCTCTTCCTTTCTTCCCCCTCCCCTCCCCTCCCCTCCCCCACTCTCTCAACCGAACCCCTTTCTTCTTCTTCCTGGTTGTTGCTTCACCCACCACCAGCACCACCGCTGCCCACGCCCAACTCACCACCACGACACCTCCGTCCGCTACTTGGAGCTGTGCCATTCGCCGTCCTCACCGTCAAACCACCATCTCCACCACTAAGCTTCAAGAATCGTTGTGCCGCCGCTCGCTCGTTGCCGCAAGCCGCTGCCCGCATACCTTACGCCACTTGCCATGCCGTCGTCATCGTCCTCATCCTAAGTCACCACCGCCACCACTTGAACCGAATCTCCCCCCTTTTGGCCGTGAGCTTTCAGATCTACCGCCGTTGCCGTCGAGCCTTCGTTTGAGCCACAAGCATAGCGTTTTCGACGCCGTCGCGCTGCCGTCACTACGGGCTCACCGTCATCGGAAATCGGTGAGTTAACTTCCTAATCATGAATTAGGCGTTAATTGCGTTATGGGTGTTTATTTTAATATTAACGACGATTAGTATTAGTTAATTTTAGTTTATTCTAAATTGCGATTAAGAATGATTTAGATTAATTTTAGCGATTAGTTTTAAGTAATTACGCTTAGATTAATTAATCGTGGTTAGATTAATTAATTGATTAATTAATTGAGTTTAGTTTAATTAATCGTAATTATTTTAATTAACGTTGATTATTTTTAATTAATTAAAGTTAGGCTAATTAATCGAGTTTATTTTAATTAATTGCAATTAGCCTAATTAATCATGATTAGCTTAATTAATCATGATTAGCGTTATTAATGATAGATTAGTCGTTAAGTAAAATTTTATGATCGTTTTACTAGATGAATATTTTCATCGTTGAGCATGTAATGCCATGATTTTTGATTGCCCATATCATATATTTTAAATGCTATTTTTCAAAGATGGTTTATTGGTAAGACAATAACAAACTTTGAGGTGTCATGTTTGGACACCGTCTTTTACGTGATAAAAAGGGCAATGCTGTTTTAAAATGAAAGTGTGCAAAGTTTGATGGGTGGATTTTAAATACATGACCACGTGCGGTTATTTTACCGGAATTTTAAATGTAAAGATTTTCCAAGGTTTGTTATTTAAGCACGAACTCTTTTACACAGGGTTAATTGACAGAAGATAAAAATTGGTTTGAGTGTTCGCGTGCTTGTGTGGTCATTTAATTGAACCCATTACCCAATGGGAGTTTGGGGGCTATGCCCGATTTTCATTGGATGCCCGGCGGGGGTCCGAATGCCGAGTCACGGTTGAGGCTGAACCGATGCTCCTTTATGAAATGCCATCTAGGCAGGGGTTCTAGATATTGCCGTGTCCGATAGGGCGAGACGATGCCCAGTCATACTGGAAGACTGCCAACACGTGTGTTGGTCGTAACCCTAGGGGTCGTAATAATTGGAATACATATGAATGTTTGTGATGTATTGCACTTGATTATGGGGTAAAACTATTAGGCATGGTATGGGACTAAAACAGGTTTTACTTTATAATCGAGATCTGTGTGGATGCTTGGTGCATGAGAGTTATGTGTTCTGATTATTGATTATGCTCATTGTATTTATAATGGCATATGTGATGTTCTAATATGTAGGGGTGTACCAAGGCAAGGTAAGATTGTATGCTGTTGTATGATTAGGCTGCCTTCGAGGCAAAGCATCCTAATTGAGGTTTAGAAAGTTAACTTGTTGAGATTTTATCTTACTCTATTGTTGTTAACCATTTTCAAGGCCGTAGCGTGGAGAACTATTGAGTGTGGATGTGGTAGGCACAAAATGCAACACTTTTTGGCTGGCCTTGTCGTTAGTGAAATTTAGGTTAACCCTAATCTCTGAATATTAATGAGAGGGTCGATAGGAAGTGGTCATAGAAAGGCTTGTAATTATTAAATTTCATAGGGTTACATTGGATAAATAAATACGTTATTTTCGGCAATACTGACTGTGTTCTACTATCCCTGATTTGTTGGTTGACTGAGTGTTTCTTCAAGTTGCTTTCGCCTACGTATAATTGAAAGATAAAAAGAATGGGTTAGTGACAATGCGTCCTGGAATGTCGCATTTTTAATCGACCGTTGAGGGATGTTCGTGTGCTCAGGGTTCGGGGTGTGACAGTTCAATGTGAAATTGAATGCCTTTTTTCCAATAGGAAAAAGTACGATACCTTGTTGGTTTTCCATAGGCCGACTGATGAAGTTAGAAATCTGCTTCAATTTTTGGTTAATCTACAAACTCTTTTTGACAAGGTTTTTGTGCTTTCGGTAACCCTCTTCATCAGTCTACGACACCTTCACTTAAGGCAAGAGCGCCACACCAAGGTAGTCATTCTTTGGTCATTATGTACAGTTTTTGTTCTTAAAGATGAAATGATGTTGTAATGTCTGTCTTATTTTGAGAGTTTGTTTTATGACCAACTTCATATGAACTCTCTGTGCTATTTAAAGCTAGTTCCGAAAATGAAGTCAGTGTAATGCATACCTATTGTGCATCCAGTGTGAGAATGCAATGTCCTTTGACAATCAGTTCCATATCTTGCTGATTTTTCTTTGTAAATAGGTTATAAAGAATCCTATGAAAGCTAAAGAATGTTTGATTTGTCTAACTAGTTCTCGCCATGAAACAAATTATGGGCGAATTTTATGTATAGGCATCTTGTAATTTATGTTGCTCTTAAACTTGAAATTGAGGGTTTTCTATTATCTTTATAATGCTCAATAATTTTTCATTGCATTTCTTGTGTGTGTTTTCGCTGAGCAAACTAATGCTTTAATTTGAGATTACAATTCTCTTAATTCAGTTCCATTCTCTCTTCTTCTTCAGCTGTTACCATTTCTCCATCTTAGGGATGACTACTCCCTTGGCTTATCGTCTCGAGCGAGCTTTGACGACACTGAATATAGCGAAAGAAAACAAGAACAATGAAGACGTTCAAGAACACTCCTCTTCGTCAAAGGGGAGGACCAAGAAAAATGTCGCATGTGAGCTTAGTCGGGCGCAAGAAAATATGGATTTGTTAATGAAAGAATTGCGCCAGGAGGAATATTTACTCGTACACAATGTTTTGCAAGTGGAAGCTTTCATGGATATCAAAGAGTCGCATCTGAAGGAGTGGGGCAACCTTAGGGGTGTTAGAATAGTACGGAGCTCAGAAGAATTAGAGGCAGGAATCAGGAACGTAATACTCGATGGAGATTTGCAGTGAGTTGTTTTTCATTTTGTGTTTTCCGATTGTGATATATATGCGCTCCTTTAGTATATTTTACTTACTTGTTTTACTTATTTTGTAAGCAGTGAGTACTACCTTCTGGATAAGTTGTCTTTTCAACAGAATCAGTTGAATGGCCCTAATGAGAATCAAGGAGTTGGGGGGCTTGTTGCTGGGAATGAGGTTGTGAAGGGGGCTGCCGATGATGGGAATCAGGTGACGAATGGAGGGGCTATTGTGGGGATTGAGGGGGTGGTAAATAGCGAGGCTACTGTGGTGAATGATGGGGTGGTGAGTAAGGAGGCTACTGTGGGGAATGCGGTGATGAATGAGGCTACTAATGATGGGAATCGGGTGGTAAATGGCGGTGCTGTTGTGGGGAATGCGATAGTGAATGGGGCTCTTGACAATGGGAATCAAGTGGCGAATGGGAGTTCTACTGAAGTGAATGAGGGGTTGGTGAATAAGAGGGCTGCTATGGGGAATGTGGTGGTGAATGGGGTTACTGATGATGGGAATCAGATGGCAAATGGGGGGGCTGCTATGGGGAATGTAGTGATGAATGGGACTGTTGATTATGGGAATTTGGTGATGAATGGGGGGGTTATTATGGGGAATGCAGTAGTGAATGGGGTTGCTGATGATGGGAATCAGATTGCGAATGAGAGGACTGCTATGTTGAATGGAGGGATGATAAATGAGGGGCCTATTGTAGTGAATGAGGGGTTGATGAGTAAGGGGACTGTTATGAGGAATGTAGTGGTGAATAGGATTACTGATGATGGGAATCAGGTGGCGAATGAGGAGGTTGTTGTAGGAAATGTGGTGGTGAATAGGGCTATTGATTATGATAATCAAGTGGCGAACGAGAGGCTTGCTGTAGTGAATGGAGGGTTGGTGAATGAGAGAGCTGCTATGGGGAATGTGGTGGTGAATGGGGCTATTGATGATGTGAATCATGTGGCAAATGAGGGGGCGACAAGTGGGGGGGCTACTGCAGATAATGTGGTGGTGAATAGGGCTCTTGATGATGAGAATCAAATGATGAATGGGAGACTCGTTGTGGTGAATGGGGGTTTGGTGAATGAGGGAGTTGTTGTGAGGAATGTGGTGGTGAATGAGGCTATTAATGATGGGAATCAGGTAGCGAATAGGAGGCTACTATGGGAAATGTGGGAGCTGCTACTATGGGGAATTAGAATGCTGTTGTTATGGCTAATGGCAGGGCTACTGCGGGGAATGAGAAGGTTGCCACGATGGGGAATGGCAGCACTAGGAATAATGGTGCTGCAGTTGTGGGTAATTGATGGGCAGGGGTTGTTGTGTGGAATGGTGGGGCTTCTGCTGGGGTTGCTGTTGGGGGGAGCAGGAGTGCTACTATTGTTGCGAAAAGGGGTGTCGCTGCTGTTGCAAATGGTGGTGGTGATTGGTGGGGTGGTGAGTGGGGAGGCTATTGTAGGGAATGTGATGGTGAATACTGTTGTTAATGATGAAAATCGAGATATGAATGAGGGGCTCGTGGTGAATGGGGGATTGGTGAATGAAGGAATTGCTATTGGGAATGTGATGGTGAATGAGGCTGTTGATGATGGGAATAGGGTAGTGAATATGAGGCTACTACGGGAAATGTGGGAGCTACTGCCGTGGGTAATTAGATTGCTATTGCTATGGCAAATGGCGGAGCTACTGCAGGGAATGAGAAGGTTGTTGCTATGGGGAATTGTGGCACTAGGAATAAGAGTGCTACAGATGTGGGGAATTGATGGGCATGGGTTGCTGTGTGGAATGGTGGGGTTGCTGCTGGGGTTGCTGTTGGGGGGAGCGGGGGTAATACTATTGTTGCGAAAAGGGGTGTTGCTGCTGTGGCAAATGGGGGTGCTGCTGTGGCAAATGGGGATGGCTGCTATGTGGAATGTTGGGGTGGCGATTTGGGGTGCTGCTATGGTGAATGAGGGGGCTGCTGTGGAGAATGAGGTGGTGAATAGGGTTGCCGATAATGAAAATCAAGTGGCAAATGGGGGGGCTATTGCTATGGCGAATAGGGGGCTTGCTGTGTTGAATGGGGGGTTGGTGAATGGGAGGGCTGCCGTGTTGATTTGGGGGGTGGCAGATGTGAGGCTACTATGGGGAATGAGGTGGTGAATGGGGCTGTTGATGATGGGAATCGAGTGAAGAATGGGGGACTTTGTGGTGAATGGGGGGTGACAAATTGGGTGTTGTTGTGTCGCTTTTGAGAAGAGCATGATCAGCCACTTCAGCAAGCCTTTGGCAAATACTTCCAGATAGTTCTTTTAAATCACGACAGTGATGAAGCTTCTAGCCTAGGTTTGCCACATGGCTACTCCAACGGTTTAAAAGTTTTACGTCTCTAGTACCATGGTAGTGCAATGTCCTTTTTAAAATATGTATTTCTTTTGTTTGCTTTCTCTTGATGTTTTAAGTTACTTCCTCTCTATCTCATATTTGCTTCTTTCCCTCCCCTTTGATTTTTACTTTTTTGTCAATAATTTCATGTTGCTCGGCATGCATATTTCTACCACCCCTTTGTCTGGCTATCACACTCTAGAATGAATTGTTTATTAAGAGATGGTCGGAAATTCTTTTGAAGAAATATATTTTTGAGTCTATGCAGTAGGAAGAAACATGCTCATGAAGAAATAGATCCACGGAGCATTTTCAAAGACGAACTATGATTATTTGCATGATACCATGCTATATTGAACTAGAAATAAATTTAATAATGAAATATTGATATTAATTCAAATATAAACATGACACAAAGCATTGACCCTAATATCAAAAGTAATATTCACGTCTTTTAGTATGCATAATGATTTAGCAAACGAAAAATGGTTCATATCATGAAAATCTTCAAACCAATATGCTTGTGACAAATTTACTTCATATTAATTTTTTAACTACGAAAAATCCCAAATTGATATATCAATAATGAATTTACCTAAATGATTATTAAAAACCACAAATTGGTATACTTATAACAAATCTAGCCCAAACTAAGTTTTTGACTGCCTTGTGACATATATACTTTCTGTTAAATTGGATTAATATCACAAAAACCACAAAACTTATATAACTGTAACAAACGAAGAGTAAAATCCCAAACTAACGTGCCATCCAATTCAATAATTTGATAGTAAAATTTATCAGTTAGAGTGTAAATTTATCACAAATGTACCGGTTTATGGTAAATTTTTTTAAAGTATACCAATTGAGGGTTTTTATGATAAAAAAATTAGTTTGGGATAAATCTGTTACATATGTATCGGTTTGAAATTTTTCATGGTATTAATCCTAAAAAAATTAAGTACATGTGAATGCTTGACAAACAGAAAAAGGATATCTCAACAAATTACAATCTTTACGGGAAAAAAAAAGCAATTAAATTGCTTGGCCTTTAACCAAACAATATTTTTAGTAGTTGATAATTCGAATGAACAAACTGGAAAGTTAGGCATTTTTCCAAATAAAAGCACAAAAATCACTTGAATGCTAATCACTTCTAATTTGAGTTTCTTGGGGAGATTGAAAGAAACTAGAAAGTCTAAATATACAATCTATTTATCGGTCTTTTTTATGCAGAAATATGATGAGCAAATGCTAGTAAATGTGAAAAAGAATGGCTCAACCGCCCACTTGTCTTCTCTCATTTTCCCTTTTGCCCATCGACCCAATCCTTTTTCTTTTTTTTTTTTTTTTTTTTTTTTTTGGGGGGGGGTGCACGTATTGACTCTCTCCCAAGTTTACTCGTAGTAATCTAAATTCCCCCTTAAAGTAATAGTAATTGCTCATTTCTAAAGAGACAGTAATAATTGTTGACACCTATTTAAATTTTTTTTAAAGCAACAAAACAACCAAAAAGACAAAAAGAAAATGCCTAGGGGGCCGGATCCGGCCTTAGCCCGGCCCGTCGCCTGCCTCTTTCTCCCTGCGTTGGGCCCGGCCTTTTTCCCTTCGACTCGGCCCATGCCAGCTTGTCTCCTTCCTAGCCATCCTCGCACACACGGAAGACCTAAGGAAAGGAAAAAGCAACAACAGAGCATCAGGCAAGGAGGAGTAGCAAGGACAGAGAGAAAGGAAAAGCAGGCGAAGAAGAAGAAGACCAAAAGGCAAAAGGAAAATAAAAGGAAACGAAAAGAAAATAAATAATAAAAAGAGAGAAAAAGAGAGAAAGTGGCTTTGGGAAGAGGAGTCGCTGAAAAAGGGGGAGGGGAGTGTAGTGAATAGGACTAAACAAATTTATTTTTTTATTTTTTTAAATAATAATAAAATTCAAAAAATAAATAAAAAATATCATAAAATATTGAAAATTCGAGTTTTTTAAAATAAAAAATTAGAAAAATAAAAAAATGAAAAATGTCAAGAAATTCAAAATTTCTTTTGAAAAATTTTACAAAAAGACTTTGTGAACTGTTTTCTAAAAAAATGAAAGTTTCTTAACTCTAAAGTTGTGCTAAGAAATTGAGTAAACCTTTAGGGCTCTACCTTAGGGTTTCATTTGTTCTCAAAGATAATTGCCATTGTTTGCATGCTTTTGCTGTTTTGATCCATTTAGTCTAGTTAAGATTTGTATTTATCTTTTCCTTAATGTTAAATATTTGCTCTTCCATGCAATTTATTTAAACGCTTTCATTGGTTACTAACTGTTATTTTAATTATTGCGCACCCATATGATCACCTCACATGTTAGCAGATATGCCTATAGTTAATCTAAATTGCCTAACAAAAATATTTTCTTTTAAAATGAACAAAATTAGGGACCAAAATGACACTAATTGGTCAATTAGTGTAATCGAGTCCCCGACCCTAATTCTCTGGTTGCGTAGAAAGTGAGGTACACTCTCAATACCTCACTTGGTTTTTAGCTAACCCCAATAGACTAGTGGTGACTCTTTTTTGTAAAATTCTTAAAAATACTCCAATGTCACACGAGATATGGGCTTGGGAGAGTCTGCACCTAAGGTATTGCCTAAAGGCCCATCCTTTAGGCAATACTCCTAAACCTGTTCCCTTCCCCCGAGGGGTAGGTCCCAACAGCTTGGCGACTTCGCTGGGTAGTTGATTTTAGACTTTGAGGACTTAGGCCTAAATTTATCTTGTTCAAAAATAATTTTTGTTTGACAGTGAAGATACTTGATATGTCCCTAATGTGAGTGTTAAACATTTTTGCAGTTGGGAGTTATAAGGGGATGAGTGATTATTAATCCCTTGTTTTGTAGGTGTGGAGTTGGGAATGGATGTTTATGTTTTGAAATTATGAAGTGTTGCTTGCTTATAAATTGTCATGTTTGCATTCCTTGCATTGCACTACACCATGACACACTACCTGCTGTTAGACTTGGGTCGCATAGGATCACTTAGGATGGTGTTGAGGTGGTTACTACTCCAACTACAACCATGTAATATGAGTCACCCATCTCAAATTCCGAAATTCCTTTCTTGATGTCAAAGGTCCCCACCTTGGTTTTGCAACCATGCGACACGAGTTGGTTCTTTGATGAAGCCAGAGTCATAGGTAACACGATCTAGCTGTGATCTTATTGATTCGGTCTAGTGATCCTATGGCTCCATTTTGAGCTGTATAAAGTAGAAATCAAACATCCCATGTGTATGTCTATGAAATCAAAAAAAAAAAACAAGAGAGAAAAGTCGTCCCCTACTGTAAGTATCATTCTTCTTTTTATTCGTTTTTTTTAATTGAATTTTCATCTTGAAGTTTGCGGAAATCAATTGAATGCCCTCAGTGTTGTAGGCTTATTATAATCGAAAAAATTGGCAATCACTCTTGATAAGTGAACCTTGACCGGATCTTCCTAGAATGAGAGTAGTAAATCGCCCAAACCGTTACCAAAACTGTTTCCGTGTCCAAAAATTATGGTTTGTAAAATCAGTTTGGTTCGAGACCCAAAACTTATCCGTTTGATATGAAATTTGATTATGTTAAATTAAAAAAGATATGATGAAAAACTTTTGTGAAGGAATTCTTTCGAAAATCAAACCTTAAGAATTGATAAAAATCCTTTAAACAGCGAAAGGTCACTAGTTCCAACACTAACCAAGATTCTATTTTGCATGAAACAAAGCTGAAATCTTGTCCTTTTAAATCCATAATATCTTGAGTAAAATATATGTCATAGATAAAGATGTTTAGAACATTTTTCAAGAAGAAAACAACCTCAAAATCGTACCACATTTTAACCCACAAAAATGGCAAACGATGAGTGTCCAGTAACCAGATCCGAAGTTTAGCTAATCCAACTTAACACTAATCTAACCAGGCTAATTAACACTAATCTAACCGATATAATTAACACTAATCTAACCCCTGAGAGCAATTAACAATCTAATCAAGGATTAGGGAGCTAACTCACCGGAATTCGATAGCGGCGGGCTTACGGCAACGGCAACACGATGGCAGTGAAAACCCGAGACTACCATGCCTCAAATGGAGCTCAACCGGCGGCTGAAAGGCCCTACAAGCCTCTCAACCAAGGACTGGTTCGGTTCTGCGAGGCTACTGGTCGGGACTGCTGGTGATGGCCGCGGGTGCTGTGGGTGGGCTGAGGTTGCCGAACTTCGGTGGCGGGGCTGCTGGAGTTGGGACGCTGGACGGTGGCTATGGCGTGGAGGTGTGGGGCTGCTTGGTAGGTGGTGCAGCGTTGTTGCTGGGCGGGCAAAAATGGTCCTAGAGTGATGGCGTGAGGCGGTGTTGGAGTTGTTGGTGGTGGGGCGCTGGTAGTTTGCTGGACGTGAGGGTGAAATGGGCGAAAATGGGATGGAGTTGGCGTGAGCAATGGTGCTGGTGGGGTGTTTTGTTGGTGAGGGAAATGGGCAACACGTGAGTGAAAAAAAGAAATAAGGAAGAAGAAGAGGAGATGAGGAGGAAGGAAAGAGAGAAAGGTGGGATGGTTGGCTAAGGGGGAAACTCACGCACAAGAGGGAGAGAGGGAAATTGGAAAGAGAGAGAAGAAATGGGAAGTCTAGGCAAAGGCCAATGAGAGCTTAGGCAAAATATCCAAGCCACTCATTGCATGTGCCTCCAAAGTCTTCATGCCTAAGAAGTCCAATGACCATCCAATGAGAAAATTGCTCTTATTTCACCCAAATAATCCATTTTGGGCAGCCAAATAGCACACCCCTCTTCCCATCCAAATTTCCACTTTTATTTTCTTTTTGCCAAAAACCAATTTTTCTGCAAAATTCTGGACTTCACAAAATTCTCTGAAAGATGAGACAACGTCCTAAAAAAGAATCATGACACGCTCGAATGTTTGATTCTTGAAACCGAATTCAATTTTGTGGTTAAAATCGACCGAACGCGATTTCTAGACAACCTAACCTATCGGATAGCTTTTAGGGATTTTAGCACATTCGACTTATGGTCGATAATTTTCGATCTACATTTGTGCTCTCCGACTCATAGACGACTCTCAATTGTCGTAAAAATCGAGAGGTTTCAATTACGTGTCCCAAGTATAATATCAATAGAAAATCGGGTTATAGCTGTTTGACACGATATCGCAATCATGCGGAACCACCCGCAATTCGACTACATATTTCCGTCGAATCGACTTATATCCGATCACAATTTGATTATAATGGTGTCGTATTGACCCTTGCCGATTATTATGGTCGAGCAGTTGATTACTGATAAATTCTCTAGTCTGTTGCGTTTATATCCATTAATGATCTCACCTAATAAATCAGTTAACTCGTGAGTGATCAGTTTCAAGTAAATTAACTATAAGTGCGTCGATGAAACAACAATTTCGTATATTCGAGACTGGGTCAAGTTTTGGGATGTCACATATTATTTCGCATCACATAAATATACCTAAAAAAGTCGTTATTAAAATCACAGTCAGTCTAGACTCCAACAAAAGATCTAAAGCCAGTAATTCTTATTAGGTTGCCTTAAATGCCCTATTGAAAAGCACAAAATAACACAATCTGGAGACAAGTCGATGGTCATCCCAATTTATATTATAATACCCACCAATTGACTTTTTAAATTTGTAACACCATGGAAACTAGGCTCTTCCTAAGTTTGAGGTAAAGATATCATTCTTCTCATCATATATATCAAAAGCCAAACATGAGAAGTGTCAACAATCTACTTCCTATTCAAATGACCTTGATTATAAATGCTTTGGCTTAGACCTATCAGTAATGAGATGTAAGACCAGCTATAATCGTTCAAAAAATTCGATCTTGAAGCACTAACATAAAATGATTTTATAGTTGGCGAAGAAATTTGAACTATTTAGAACTAAAGCGGACCAAATGACGCTCACCAATTGCCAAAATGACCTGTTAGAACAAGCATTTGTCATGTGCTACCAGAAAGGGGTCTTCATCAATTATTATTTCATGCAACAGATCGAAGATTAATATTCATATTGTCACCCATATGGAGAGAGTATAGCTACCTTGTCACCCATTTGTCATGACCTTTTGTGTCCATTGCATTAGTGTCTACATGAGCAAAACAAATAGGTATTCATGGACTAAATACTTGCGGGATCTTAATCTTAAAAGATGACTGAAAGAACTACAATCAAGGGAACTCTGCTGCATGCTAAGCTCACCTGATTCAGAACTTGAATAATCATCAACTGTCTTCAGAATTCCACTTAAGATTACACGACCCATTAGATTCAACTGATCAAACTTTGCCTGAGAAATATATAATTTAATCGGCAAAAGTCATTGGTCCACTAATTTTTTTTCCAACAGTAGAATGACAAGATAAATTGCTAATATCATAGTGGAAGTTGCTAATCATTTTATTATCAAGTTTAATTATAAAATGTATTAAGTTGTGTCTTAGACCATAAAGAGAGTTGTCTATAGTTTAATACTTCTCAAGCAAATAATCAGCACTGAGAAAAATGGCTAAATTGACATCACTGCATATGCCTTCAGATAGTTTTTTTAATGAAAGGAACAAACTCTATTGATATATGCATTCAGATATTTCATAAGTACAATTCACAAAAAAACTAGAAGGGCCTAGTAAACACAATACTGTGCTTATTTGGGTTTCCACACTAAAATGCTGGAATAGTTAGTCTCTCCGTTAGATCAATGAACGGTGAGCAAGGACTAAATAGATTGTAATAGAGAAATGCATGTTAAATGCAACTACTGTCATGCCCTGAACCCCAGGCACTCGCACATCCCTCGGTGGTCGATGAAATTGTGACGTTCCTAGGACGTGTTGCCGACCCATTTGTTTTATGCACATGCGGAAGTGAACTCCTAAACCTCATACAATAATCAAATACAGGGATAGTAAAACATATGCTACACCTTTTTCACGAAATAAACTGTATATACATACTAAGTCAGTCTTCTAGTCTATATACAGAAGTCTATAACTAAAAAGAAGCTACTAAGCCAATCCTACCTTGGACCCTACCTACTTGAGATCCGGGTCTACCACAACAACGTCAAGGATGTCGATGTCTAAAGGATCAACTACCACTACTCCGGGCCCTTCAGCTTCGAGCCCCGGGTTCACCGTAATATCTTCCAAAATATCAGCGTCCACGATAGGGTCGAGTACCTCCTCATACTCAGTATCGATGGCAAGTCTGTCAAAACTGTCCAAGGGGCCCTCCCGAATCCCGTTAGACCCGTTACAAAACCACGCTTTGAAGCGATAAGGTACCAAGTGAGGTAGGCCCTCATCGACTCAGAGAGTGGTTACCACAAGCTCACGAGTCTAGGGGGTCCCGTGGATGGGGAGAAGGGTACACTTGGTCTTCATCTCCCGTGGCCACCCAAAACGGACGTGTCGCACCTCCATCCAAGGACTTGAAAAATTTAACCATGACGGGGTGAGACAAGGTCTCAACAAGTCAACACCTTAAACCCCGATTAGGACGAAAATTCACTCAAAGGCATCCTAAACATGAACCATATAAGACTTACCTCACCTCAATATGTCCCTGCACATTAGTACATCTCATATACATATATAAACACAGCAAATGTAATTCAATAATTGGAACACCTCATATCATTAATCAAATATTCATAGGGGTTTTGATTATAAGGCCAAACTGTTATGATACATCATATTCCATGTCACACAATTTTGTCACATAATCAGGCATGGCTATCTCAATCGCTCAAGCATGTCTCAGTTAATTACTGTGGCACCCCTCCACGGTCCCCAAACCGTTAGGGTCGCCACAGTTTGATTTCAATTCTCTTGCTTGACTTGAAGGTCTATCAATCTTGGGGGTTTACATCTTTTAGATTGGTCTCTGAGCAATTTATATGGCGGAAGCACATCTATCAACTCCCTTCCCTATATTCAGAAAATGATGTACACCCACTAAACATTTATAGGTAAAAGCCGAACACTTCATTTACTTAAACCAGATGGACATCATTCATCAGTACATCAAAATGCCATACTCTTCTATACTCGGCTATACTTCAAAAGATGACCGACATCTCCTCCAATAGTCGTATATTTAAAGTCCATCGATCAATGTCGGCATCCAAAAGTTCGTTCCTTTGCTATCCTCCTCATTGCGGTCATATCCAACCACTTGATCCATCCACCGGTGGCAGTGGCAGCAGAGGTATCTTATCTAGTCTGAAATGTTATTCCCCAAACGGGGTGAGTACAACCACTCAGCAGTAAAGATCCACCACACTACACAGTACATCAAACAGAACAATCAAGGTATCATGAATAAAACACATATCATTCATGCATTCAAGCATACCTTACCTTGCAACCATGCATATACTACCATGCACTCATACCATCCATGCTATCAAGCATACATCACCATGAGATCCATTCACGCCTTCATGATTGCATTTTCGATTTCAAATAGCATCAATTTATTTTCATAAGCAGATCATGCATCATGCCATATGCATACACCCGTGTACATGATTCAATTTCAATTCTTATCTTTCATAAGGATCTCATCATTTTTCATACAGGGACCAATGTTTGCATCCCATAGTTTTTCGCTCGCACCCAACCTGGCGTCACGAGGAACCTCCGGCACGCACCTCCAACCATTCGGCACACACACTCCGGGCATCTCGCATCCCACTTGGTGTTACGAGGAATCTCTGGGGCTCGCCATGAAAATAGTTACCCCTACCCTCCGGGCATGCATCATAATACAACCCTTCACCCTCTGGGCATGTATTATAAAACAACCGGGCATCCCAACACTCCCGGGGAAAACCTCTGGGCATGTATTCATAATACAATCAAGCATTCAAAGAGCATCGACTCATTCGAACCTCTTGGCATCCCGACTCTTGGGGCATCGTCGGCTCACACCTCCAACAGTCTCGTTATTTTCTCAAGTTATATCCACACATGTATCTCAATTTCAACATGGCATTTAATGCAATAATATCAAGGGTCTCAACCAACTTTTCATGCCATATAACATGCCATATGTCATGACATATGCAGCAAAATCAACCACTCAAAGTATTACATCACAAGGATAAATTCATTTATTTTTCAAAACACATCAATGTTTCGGATAAATCAGAATGCATTCCTCTAATTAAAACTCCAGAAAAATTAGTAAATGACATTAATAAATTCTGAAAATTTGACACATTATGATGAGACATAAAGGCAGATATCTCATGAATAACTCCATGCCAAAAGAATCTCACACAAAATAGTATGGTCCATGCATCACAGAATTCAAAACTTCAATATTTCAGCTTGCACAGTTTCGGGAGTAATTTAAATTAAATACCTAAATGAACTCCAAAAATTATGAAATTTTGACATGTTATAGAAAAGTCCTAGAGGTAAATATCTCATGCAGACACCGAAACCCAAATCGTTCTAGGTTAATAGATATAGACGGTTATTTCTCCCAGTTCTCGGTGTCATCTTTTCCAGATTATCATCTTTCAAAAGAAACTCATTTCACTGACTTAAATATGTTCATTTCTTCTAAAGTTTTAGTATGCTATTCCTCAGAATATTACCTACAACTTTTGTTAAGAACACACGAACAAATTTTAATTGTATGATTTTATAAAAATCACGAAATCATGCTGGGTCGAAGTAACGTTTTTCCCAGATCCAGTTTCTTCAAAAGACGACGATTTCACCGATCTATCTTTATTCATTTCCTCTGAAATTTTGATATTTTCTACCTCAAGAAGTATACTACAAATTTCATTAAGAGATCAAAGTGAGATGTTCACTAAAAAGTTACTTTACAAACCACGAAATCTCTAAAGGTCAGCACAACGGATTCCAGATCTAACTTCTCCAACGAAAAATCGTTTCACTAACCCATACTTGTTCGTTTTGCCTCAAATTTTAGTATGTTGTTCTTCAAGGTGTTCTCTACAACTTTCATGAGGAAATTGAAACAAAATTCCAACTAAAAATTCACATGCAGCACACAAACTCACGGACGGTCAGACTGGTCTTTCCAGAAACAGCATGCATGACCAACGAATCTCTCGTCAAAGCTCCGAAATCTCATCCCATCTACCACAACCAAGACTTACCATCTACTACACATACACACAGCAATGCAAGGGGTAGGTTTTAGGACTTCACTTGCCTCAAATTCGAAGGAAACACAGCAAGACAAGGCGGGGCGAGGCGGCAAACGATGGCGGACGCGCAGACTCCTTCTTCCTCTTCTCCTCTTGCTCGCTCGCTCTCCCTCCTTCGGACAGTAACTCTCTCTCTCCCCTCTCTCTTCTGGTCGAAATCCCCCTCCCCCTTTTCCTTTTAGTTGAATTAAAACCCTTGCATGCTTTACTTCTTGCATGGTGGGACACTTGTCTCTTTATTTTTGCATGGAGGAACACTTGTCCCTAAGAAGGAGACAAGTGTCTTCTTGTTGAAGACACATGGAGGAGGCCCATCTGGCTCCTCTCTCCCCTTTCCATGCGGTCGACAGCCCTATGGGCTCCATGGGCTGCCCCTCTTGGCCCATTTTAGGCCAACACTCTTGAGCCTAAAGTCCAAAATTAAATGGCCCGAGTTTATTTTTAATAATACATCTTAATCCTCATTTAAATAAATACCTAATTGCATAATAAAATGGCCAAAAGACGTTGTGACATTAATCCATAAAATTAAATCTATAAAGTTCATAGTCAAGAACAAAGTCTTCTTTATCAAATTGTCCTATAGCACCAACCTTGATCATCCATTAACATAAGATGTATTTCTACCCAAATAATTCTCCATTAAAATACTCAGCATTAATCTATTAAAATTCTTTGGTCTAAAGGCCATAACATAAATCAATAACACTTCCATCGCCTTTTCGTAGGTCATAATGCATCCAGAGGTTGCCATGAAATTTTGGGATGCCACAATCAAGAGTTTAGATACCATGATGAGCAAAGGTAAGTATCAGGTACGTCCCTAACCAACCATCATTGCTTTTATCAAATTCTATTTTCCAAAGTCGAGTTGACTAAAAATTTCATGTATCAATTTTGTCTTTGAGTGGAACATCTTTGAGCTCCCACCCAAAGAGGGGCAGCTGTTGACACCCGAAATTTTTGTCGACATTTTAAATAATAATTTGCAAAAGTAAAAAAATTGTTTGAAATGAAAAGATAAAAAAAAAATTAGAAATAAGGATGAACAAAAAAAAGAGAGAAAAAAAAAAAAAAAGAGAGAAATAAAGAGCCGAAGAAGAAAAGAAAAGAGAAAAAGAATGAAAACAAGAAAAAAGAAAAAAAAAGAGAAAACAAAAAGGAAACAAAAAGAAAAAAGGAGAGAAAAAGAAAAAAAAAAATAGAAAAGGGTTGTTGGGCGAACGGTTTTGAAGGGGGGCCATTTTTCCAAATCGACTTTGGCTCACGATCTCTCTCTGAAATTCTCTCTGGACGTCTCTCTCTCCCACCGACTTTCCCTTCTCGTCTTGGCGCGCTCTTTTCCTTTGGCCGCTCCACCCCTCGTCGGCGTTCAGCCTCTCGCCGACGAGCTTTCCAACGTTGTCAACCGTCCTCAACGCTCTTCTGCCCTTCCTCAAGTCCCAGGTGGCTGTGATTAACCGGAAAAGTCGCCGGTGATCTTTTTGTACCCAATCTGGTGGTTGTTCTGTCCAATAGCAAACCGGAGCAAATCCAGTGTCATCTTCAGCGTCTCCGGTAATCTCAGTCCCTCTTGGACAGTCCTTGACGTTCCTAAGGGTTAGGGTGGCTCGGTGATAGTTCGTGGGAGTTCGTTTCGTGCGAAAACATTAAGAGCTCTCAGGAATCTCGACCTCTTCCTCTGCATTTCTTCGAGCCCTAAAAGATGGGGCAGCAACCGGTGGAAGAGCTCGAATCGCGAAGCTCAGCCTCAAAGATAGAAATCCAAAGCTCGATCGACGGCGATGACGACAGTGGCTTCCGATCATCTTCCTGTTCATCATCTACCGTTAGGGTTTTTTCTCGACTCTATCTCTGAGGATCGAAATCCCTCGATCCAGCTGGCTTGAGCAACTGCCGGTTGAGGAGTTGGACGTATGAGGCTCGAATCTGTGCTGAGTTCGGAGAAGGTTCACCAACGATTTTTCTCTCGATCAAGTCATTTCCAAGGGTTTTCCTTCTCAAATCGCGTTTTCTTTGTTCCCTTCGAACATGCGCTTTTTCACGCCGACGGACGATGGAGGATCCTCCTCTTGTCGATTCAGCCATTGAACCGATTGAACCTGGCGTCTTCCTAAAATGAGACTGAACACCATTGGAATCGCCGCGCCTGCCAGTAGAGCACAAGTTTGTTCTACGACGTCGGAAGGAACGCTCTTTTCAAAAGGTCGTGGTTCCCAGCGACTGGTGAAGTTGGGTGAGTTGTTTATTTCGCTTCTTTTAGATTTTGATTGTCTTTGTTGAGGGTAGGCTCTGATCAGCTCTGTTGAGGATAATGATCTTGTTTTGTTTGTAATTTTGTCATGTGGTTTATTTTTCCGAGCAGCTTGAGTGTTCTTTCCATGGGCAGAGAGTGAGTAATTTACATTTCACCACGGTTTGAAAGTTGGATTGATGTCTCTGTTCTGTATTGCTCTATGCCATTCTGGTGTTAATAGTACTTCACACTACATGCTTACAACCTGTTCGATAGAAAGCCCGACTCCATTGCCAAAAGTTCCTATTGCATTCTATTTACCAACGTCTTGATATTCAATTAAAACTGCGTTGGTTGTGTCTTTGCTGGATTTCCTGCATATATTTGATTGAAATGTGAACTAATTAGATGTATAAGTGATGTATGTCGAATGCTGTTCATGATTGTTTGCGTGGATCAAATTCTATTCATGTGTGATTTTGTATATCAAATGGTTCTCCTGCATGTTACTTTGAGATGTTGAGTATGCCGAGGAAGAGGAGGAGACTGTTTTGTGCGTTCTTGATATTTTTCACGCAATATTTGTTCACAACCATGATAATCAAACTAGTGAATTCGCAAAGAACCTGATCTGTAGTTCTTGGTTCATCTCCTCATTTAGATGTTTGGATTTATATCCCACAGAGAGGGTGAAACACTGAATTTATTTGATGACGAGTTCACTAATTGAAGTTCTACTTCAAAATGATTGTGGGCGACACATTAGGGATGCTTTATTTTACCTTCCCTCTGAGCCAAATGATTTGCGATGAGTTGATGATCATTGATGATGAACTTGAAGTTGATTGAACTTGATTTGCCTTGTTCTGCAAATTCGTGTACCTAATATATCACTTTCTGTTTTGGCTGAAACAAGGTGTTAGATAAGGTTTTTTGACTTCGAGCCCTTCTAGACATATAAAATACACTTCTAGAGCTTCGATTTGATATGTTGCATGCCCTGAACGGACGTCATTTGGTCACTGAAAAACACCTGCAAAATCTGTCAATTCTGCAGTAGTTTTAAGGTTGATTTGCTGTTCTGCGATTTTCTGTTTTAACTGATATGAGTTGATTATTGTGTTTTCCTGGGTTCGAAGTCTTCATGAAAGTCGAAGATGGTTCGAATATTTTTCCAATGAGCTGTAGAATGCCTTGATTGAATCTCATTTGATATGGTTTTCACATGTCCAAATTTCAGTCCAGAATCTATCATGTTTGAGACTTGATGCGTGTGCTCAAATTTGAGTTAGTGAACATACTTTTCTGGAGTTGAATCTTTCATGAGAGTCATTGGAAATTTCATAAAATTTCTAACAAGGTATAGCTTGAATCAAGTGATCATCGTTAGCAAGGTCAATGATTTCCATAAAGTCATGTTTGAGTTGCCGCAATCTGTAATGTTGGATTTTTGCCCTGTTTCTTTTCTGTTTTTTATATAGATTTTTGTGAACAAAGTAGGACTTCGATGTCTCATGATAGATGATAGGGACATTTCCTTCTATATACTTGGACTTTCATAGATTTTCTTTATGTCTTCATTTCAATGAATATCATCCATGTTTTGTGCGATCCCTGCTGTGATTTTAATTGATTGCATTTCTATGAAAATGTCTTCAATCAAGTTCCTTAAGAGCATATTTGATGCTTGATGCTTTCTAGGCATATTTGATGCTTGATGCTTTCTAGACATACTCAGAGCATATCATAAGCTTCGCAATGATGTATGGCATGCCTCATTTGAAGATCATTGATCATGTAAAAACCATGTATCAAGTCGATATACCACAACTGAAATTGTTATGCATTTTGCTCCTAATGACAAGTCACATATCAATGTTAATGGATTTGTATGGCTTTTTGCACATGTATTTAGGGTTATATGTCTAAATCAAACTTTTTATTCACATTTAACCCTACGTCATGTTCAAATTTCATGATTTTCATGCATTGATTAGGTGGCTTAACAAATCGGTTATCATGCATCATTCTCTGATTTGCTTATGATTGATTTGCATGTTTTAGCGATTGTTGTTTTTCGGCCATGAATTTGACTTTACTTGAACTTGATACGCCTCAGGAAATTCCATTCATGAAAGTTGCTCTTTATAAAGTGCTTGATTTATGTGCTTTTTTCTCAGAGCCAATCATACATGGCCTCTACCCCAATTGTTTTTATCTTAGTTGTGATGATTGTTTCTTTCACTTGTATGCACCTAGTCATAAATTTCTTAGATAAGGTTTAGATTAGGACCTTGAAGATGGAGAAGGCGTGAAGATGGTGGAGGTCGATGTCCATTTCGACCATTTTCTTGTAATACCCATTTTCCCGACATATGTCTCGGGCTCCATTTGTTGTATAAAACCTGACGAGTTGCGGGTTTTCCCTTTTTCCCTCAATTTTTTTTTATTGTTTTCTCTTTTATATTTTTAGAACTGCTTGACAAATTTACTGCTTTTCCCTAATTGCTTACTTAATGTCTTGCAATTTCAATTTCATTGGTTGTTTTCCTTTCTATTTTTTTAGAAATAGAATAGCATGAAAATAATCAACCATTCATGATCACTTAGTATAGGAATTGACGGTCCTGAAAATATAAAAAGAAATGCGTGAACATGTTAGGGAAAACATAACATACTGTTTAGGTACCGAAAGGGCGCTAATAGCAATATTAGCGTAACCCAAGTCCCCGAACCTAGATATCTGGTTACGTAGGAATCGAGGGAACACTCCCGACCCTCGATTGGGTTTCTAATCGACCCCCAAAATGAGGCTAGTGGCGACTCCTGTATATTTTTTAGGTTGTTAAATACCTAGATCGTTTAAATAAATCCACTGTCACACGGGGTATGAGCTTGGGAGAGCTCGTGATCTCGTGAGGAAATTCTCGTGATCAAAGTACCCCTAAACCCGACCTTTCCCTCCTTGGACACTTTTCGAGGGGCGGCGAGATCGGGTCGCGACAAATACCCATAAATTTAATTTTTGCAATAATAATCCAAAAATCATCACCAAGCACCCAATTGCATAATTTAACAATCAATTTCACAAATCAACACATCCATGACGATCAGCATAAAATTTTGATAACCGGCTATCCTCGCAAGCTAATTACGATTAATTAATTAAATTGCAATTAATTAATTAAATTGTAAATTATTTAAACTAATCCACTTAATTAATTTAATTAATCTAACCAAACTAAGTTAATTGAACTAATTGAACTAATCTAGCTAGGCTAAGTGATTTATCTAATTTAGGCTAACTAAATAACTTAACTAACCACCTAACCTAACTATTAGCTAGCCTAACTAAATAACTTAACGAACCACCTAACCTAACTATTAGCTAGCCTAACTAAATAATCTAACTAACTAGTTAAGCTAACAAAATTACGCTAATCGTAATTAACCTTAAACTAATCCTCCTAAGTGCAATTAACTTCATAATCCAATATTAGGGCGTTAACTCATCAAATTAGCAAGAAAACTAGTTCACGGCGATGGTGGCACGATGGCGGTGAGATCCCATGTCTACGGCGACTCCAACGGAGGGCCGGAAGGGGCTGAATACGGCCAACAAGCCTCATGGCTTGTTGCTAGAAGCCGATTATGCTTGAGCTGGTCGAGGGGCTGTTGATGGCCGGAGGATCGAGCTGGAACAGAGGGGGCTGCTTGGCAAGAGAGCTAGGCGGACTAGCTGGATGGCGGCACCGCTCGGATGGGCAAGAGCCTCGGGCGATCAAGGTTGGGGACAGCGGTTGAGCGGGCTGCAGGCAAACAGAGGGCTGGCGACGAGCGGTGAGGTCAATCAAGGATTGTAGTTGCGGCAGTTTTGGCGAGACTAGCTAGGCGATGCAAGGGCTGGTGGCTGGTTGTGTTGGATATTTCAATAATATTTTGAAATATTTACAATAATAACTTCGATAATAGTTATGACCGCATTGAAGACCATCATTATTTTTAACGGTTTCATAACGGTTTTTTAATGGTCATACAACGCCTTTTCAATCGTTTTGTAACATTTAATTTATTTCTCAAATAAATCCTTCATTATTTTACAACGGCTCTTTTAATGGCTTTATTTTGTCTGAATATAAAATCTCATAAGGCAATCTTAAAAATACACACTGAATGAAACAAAGAATATTCTTTCTTTTTGAAATCTTTCCTTTCCTTTTCCTTGCTAAGTTATACACAGACGTTGTTTTTGTTCCTTTTAATATTTAGTGCGGAATATAGAAAAAGGTCTGTTGTATCTTAGAATGATAGCCGTCAAAAGCCTATCGTACCGAAATTTGCACTCCGAAAGGCAGAATTATCCTTAAGGACAGTGCTTATGTTTGCACGCCTTAGACAAATTTATTTGTTCTCATCGGTTTTTTCCTACAATCCTAAGGATTTCCCATGGAGCATCAAGTTGATATTGTTGCTGATGCCTCTATCTCCACCAATCCAGTTGCACTACCACCAACACCACATATGTCCTATGCCAAATCATTCCTCGACATGTTGAAGATCGAAGTTTTCAATGGCAACAATTTCAGAATGTGGCAAGAAAGGGTTTTCTTTATCCTAGATGTGCACGTCATGGCTTTTGCACTTACGAAGGGCGAACCAACTGATAACAAGCTTCGAGATCAATGGATACACGCTAATAAGGTATGTAGGCACACAATTATTAGTACTCTTTCTAATGAATTGTTTGATGTCTACTGTCCGTACAAGGAAGTGAAACAAATATGGGACTCCATGACTACAAAGTACACCGCTAAAGATGTGGGCAGACAAAAATTTGTAATCGGAAATTATTATCGATGGGAAATGTTCTTGACACACATATATTTTGTTTCTTTCTTCGTTTTGTGCACTCTGCGGTGGATTTAAAGCTTAGTGATAGGAGAAGCTATTGGAAACTCTAGACATTAGACGACATGGAACTGTGAATGGACAAAAGGATCATTCAAAATTTGGTTTTCTTTTTTTTTTTTTTTTTTTTTTTTTTTTTTTTTTTCCGTTGGACCTTACGATATTGACTCAGTTTCTCTGAAGGCAGACCAAATATTCGTATTTCTCTGACTTGTCCTCTCATAATTTTTACGAGTTTAGGGAATTCCTGGTTCCTTGGGGAATTTCTGGCATGCCCGGTTATTCATGTAGCTGAATCCAGCGAGTGTCGCCAACTTCACGGTATCGCAGCGAGAAGTGCCCAGCCATCAACTCATCGTACGAGCACATCTTCAAAAGTTGTGGGATGTTTTGGTTTTTGGTCAAAGCGGTGGAATTTGTCTCTTATTGCGTGGTGAATTCTGAAGACTTGATCGTGAGTTTTTGAGAAAGAAGCATTAAGTGAGATTGAAGACAAAAAAGGATCGTGACTTTAGAGTTCTCGGTGGAGATTATTTGGTCCGACTAAAAGACCAAATATTGATACACTACGATCTCCTTTGGCGGGCCGCCACAATCGTTGTCTATTTAATTGGTCGTCCTAAGCCACGGCGACAAGTACCACCATCAATGTGCTAGTCCGTGAGTTGCCCACTGTCGTTGAAAACCAGCAAGTGATTAAGAATATCCTCGAATTAGGTAAGGTGCTTAGTTTTTGTATATTCCACATATTTTATTGCCTTATTTGAGCTATTTAGTATATTCTAATATAGTCCGTTAGATATTAGAGATATTGTATTAGATACTAGAATATTCTGTTTAGATATTTATTTAAATAATGTAATCCATAAGATACCCAGCGCAAGTTAGGAAACTTTCCTAAAGTATACATTATTGGAAAATACGCTTGATGATTTGTCGTGGTGATGCGTAGCTTGCAATTTTTCAAGTTCGATTACGCCTTGAACAAAGCTGAAGAAATCAAGGGAACAATCATCAAGAGCATGATGGTGTGGGTTTGATAAATCTGTAAGTTCTAGGCCATTAGAAAGCACCAACATTTTCTGAAATTTTTCGTGTCATGTTGAATACTTGGATACATATTTGACAATTTCCAACACTTTTTGACACTCAGTTGATTGGTGTCGGATAATCGATTCTCTTAACAATATCCAACATGTGAATATGAGATTTTGATATGCAAGTTCGAAATTCTAACACATATGAGATTTATTTTTAAAAAATTCAATAAATGAGAGGTCAAAATATAAATATATAAATTAATAATAAAAATAATAAATGAGAAAATAAGAAAAACCTAGGCTCCGTTCGTTTCGTGGAAAATAATTTCTGGGAAAACGTTTTCCGGTTTTTCCGGCGTTCATTTCTCAGAAAATGAATTTTTTGGGGAAAATGTTTTCCATCAAAGGAAAAAAGTCTTCTAAAGTGGGGGAAAATGTTTTCTACTTTTGAAAAATGGAAAACATTTTCCTCACTTGATCTCTTTTATCTCATACCTCTACAAATCATCATTTTCTCCTCCCCTTTCTTTTTCTTCTTTTCTTTTTTTATTCGAATTATGTTTTTAATTTTCTTTTTTCTTTTTTAATTCAAATTATTTTTAATTTCCTTTTTCTTCTCTTTTTCTTTTTTTTCTCTGTTTCCCATATTCTTTTTCTTGGTTAGTTGTCAGACCAAGTGAACCTCAAGCTCATCAATCTCAAAATTGCGCTTGTTAATCTAGCGAGCCTCGAGCTTGATGCTCGTGCTCACCAATCTGGGGAAAGAAAAATATTTTCCTTACCAAACACTGGAAAATATTTTCTGAAACATTTTCAAGTTTTAGCCGAATATCAAAAAATATTGTTATTTTCCTGGAAATGACTTCTGGAAAAATATTTTCCGGAAATGGTTCATTTTTCGCGAAATGAATGGACCACTAGTTTTCTCTTGTTTTCTGACTCTTACGTTGTGTCCTGTTGCATATTGTGTGTCAGTGCCCCTTAACTGGAACCTTCAAGACCAGACTACAAAGCACTTGACAGCAATAGCAAGTGGAATTAGCAATTTAATTATAACGGAACTTGATTCGATGAAGTCATAGCAAGTATTTCAAGGAAGTATCCACCGAGGAACAGAACCAAGGTAAAACCCATGAGGTCAACAGCGTCACAATGAATGTAAATTTGTTCTATAGACATTGTGGTAAAAGGAGGTCGTGCAGGCTAAATCTTTTGCGTCGCGTGCAATGTAGCACGCCTTCGTATGTGGACTTCGATAATTTATTTGACAATCAATTACGAAATGGCAATATTACCCGTTTCTTTAATTGGAGAAACTACAAATACGCTTTGGTGCCAATAGCACGTTTCTCATGCCATTGGAGAGTAGCCCAAAGACAGAACGGGTCATTCACGAAATCTTGTCCAATAATAATATGCACGACTTAGTGTTCAACAAGCGCAAATTCGAAAAGAGAAACAAAGAATTGCAATCGCGTTAGACAAAGAGCCGCTGAATTTTAACTGCAGCAATGACAAGATGGTTCGTACTCCAATTCAGCCCGCACAAAGCTTAAGCGCGCGAGTTTTCCCATCCAGGCATAATGAAACTCAAACTCTGCTTTGCTGCCTCTCACAAAAGCTTATTCTACCTCCTTGATGCAATTCCAACACTTCATGGCATGCCAAAGATTTGCCAAATTGTGATCCATCGATCCGACTGCAATGTACTTTGAATCCGGACCGAACTTAACACTCATCACTTTACCTACAATTGCAACCCAAATAAATGTCAATAGGGGGCCACATTTAGGACTTGTTTGGTAATCATTTTATTTTTCTTTTTATTTTATTCTTTTTTTAATAAAAGAGGAGAAAATAGAACCGGTACAATGCATTACCTTCTTTGAGGGAGTTCTATAGAAAAAGTTCACTCTTCAAAACAAATTCAAGCTAACAGGAAGGCATCTAATGCTCATTGCCATCCCAGATATGGCGAAATTGGTAGACACAAGGGGATATAGTTTCCCTTTTATAGTTTCCCTTCAAAAAATCCTAAAGTAAATGTGCATGATCTAAAATACCTTTACCCATCTTATCTTTAATTTTCAAAGTGTTAACTCTTTTTTCACTATGCTAGTAATTGATAGACATCTCGAGGCACTCGCATAACTTGTATTAGATTTAAAATTAGGTTATAGTTGAGAGGTTTCGGAATCGCATCAGTAAATTCGATAAATGAGTATGGGAGACACGACAAATTTCATGCAAGTTGTTTAGGTAATTTTTGCATCCATCCTGCTTTGTCCGTGCTGTGTGTAACTAATGCTTCGTGAGATTAAGAAATTCCTCATCAAGCACGTCGCTGCCCGTTAATAAGGGTGCGCATGACAAAATTTCTGAAATAGAAATTGATTTTTGGCCAGAAATTGATTTCTCAATTTCTATTTCAGAAACTGATAAGCTAAAAATTTTAGCTTCTGATTTCTTCTTTAAATCTATTTCTGGAATAGAAATTTGTTTCAGAAATAGAGAAATCAAATTGCGTTACCAAACGGATTTCTGTTCCAAACCTGTTCCAGGGAATAGAGAAATAGAGAAATCAAGAAACAGAAATTTTATCATGCGCAGCCTAAGAGTCTACGCGTACATAATGCTCCTCGAAACTCGAATATTTCTCTAGAATAATCTTTTTACGCTGGCGTTGCACATTTGGACAAGAACGAGATGACTATTCTATTATTGAAGAATTCAATTGATTCTGGTGAATATGCCGTCGCTTCCGCATAACATAAAGTTCAAGATGGAGATCTTTCCTCCAAATGTTGATTGTGTAACGGCAGCCGCCATTGAATAGCTACGCTCATTAGGATCGATGCATGGTTTCAAAGCAAAATCACCTACGCCCTACGTAGAAGATGATGGAAAAGTTCTTTTTTTTTTTTTAAATCAATACCTAGACATTTGTCTCCGCATTGTGCGACTTATCGATAAGAAGCAAAATTATTAAAATTGAGTACGGAACATTTTAGCTTATATACAACATTATTTTAGCGCATTCTTAGTGGTAAGAGGCATGCATAAAAGGAGCTATCGAAGTATAAAGTAATTACTTAGTATAAAAACAAAGATTCACGGACACAATATTTTGGGACAAAGTATAGCCCAAGTGCCAAAATTTGACACGGAATGACATTTAAAGTGCAAAAAGTTTGAAAAGTAACATTTAAGTGCCAAAGCAAAATGGATCATAAGTGCCGATCTGACCAAATTGTTGACGTGGTGATTTTCCGGCGAGATGAGTACAAAACAGCGTTGTTTTGCATGCTAACGTGGCTAAAAAATACAAAAATGACATCGTTTTGTCTCTGATATGGTAAATAATTAATATAAAAATTAATTATATTAAATTTAAAATATTTTAAAAAATTTAAAAACTTATAAATAAATAAATAAATAAATAAATAAATGGGGGGAGCCGAAGGAAGGTGGCTGAGGGCTGAGCCCCCACCGCTGCCGCCGCCGCTGGGAAGGGCCAGCGATGATGAGGGGAGTGTTGGCTGGGGTTACCGGGCCTAGGCCATGGGCTAGCGACACCAGCCAACTAGGGGCGAGGGCCCGCAAGCCCTCGCTGCCTCTGGGACAAGGGTTGGCAGCCCTCGCTCGGCCGGGCCAAGGGCCACCACCCGCTGGGTCCTTGCCCCAGATCTGGGCGAGGGCTCGCGCGCCCTCACTGCCGCTCCGCTTCTTCCCCTTAGTTTACTCTTTCTATGCTCAGAGTTCGGTCCGAGCAGGAGCAGGGCCTACCGTGTGACCACTCACACCTTACCTTTCCCTTCCCACCACTCCACCTCTCACGTGGCACGCCAGCACTCGATCTCGATCCACTGGGCCTCCAAGCACTCGATCCGGTCCACTGGGCCTCCTCCTCCTCCTCCTCCTATCGGCTTAAAAGGCCCCCAGCCCAATTCTCTCCCCCCGCTCACCTTCTTCGGCCGTTCCACCTCGATTTTCATCCTCGGACCACAAACACATGATTTCACGACCCTTGATAAAAATAAAATAAAGAAGAAGCTTCATTTCATTTGGATACGTCCAAAGAACATTTTCGAATGATCCGTCAATGTCCAAGGCGATGATATATTTCGATTCCTCAACATTTTCCCGAAATGATTCATACAGAAGTTTTCGGAGGTCTCTAAAGGGAAAGGGTGGTGTTTTTTACCCCTTCCATACAAGCAATAAAGGGTAGCAATGACAGAACGGTGGTGACTTCAATTAGAATGCTGAGAGGAACAAAGGATTTCCCAGTAGCAATAGCCTTACATCAATGCTTAGTTTCAAGTCCTTACATCTTAGCTTGGAAAAGAACAAGCTTACCTAGAATATTCAAAATAATATTCCCCAGCATAGGCTTCTGCCAGATGATTCTGTGCTAATGGATGAAACTCATGACGATGCACAAGTATGGTTGTGCAACATAGAGAGAGACTTCAGAATTTAAACTTGTTCAATGGCACAATTCATGGAAGGCAAATTTAGTAAAGGAAAAAGCTAAAATTGGAGACCAACAGTAATTAAGGAGCTGGTTGTTTTTGCGATCCTGTGACCATTTTTCAAAAAGAGGAGAAAGGGGAATGTCACCAATCATACTAGAGAATACAACAGTAATTAAGGAGCTGGTTGTTTTTGCGATCCTGTGACCATTTTTCAAAAAGAGGAGAAAGGGGAATGTCACCAATCATACTAGAGAATCCATGTAGTATCCCCTGCTTAGAGAGAAGTGACTCAATGGTCATTGATGATGAAGTAGAGATGTGAGTGAGTAGATTACATGCTACTATAGCCGCAGTGACTACATGCAAGATATCAGGAAGAAAGACAAATAACTCGTACAATTTTTCTTGTCTACAGTACACTAAACATCGGTAATCAAACTCCAACCAGAGGGGTAACCGGCTGAATTAATGTTGTACTGATACTGCAATTGGTTAGTTCCTCTTTTCCAACAAAAGAAACGCCAATGTCTTAGTCAGAGGTCATTATTAACCAGGAAAGGAGGCTCCATCTAAGTTTCTCACAACATATACAAACAAAGGAAGAGAAACTCGGCCTTCCTCCTTTCCAGAATGCTTAAAACAAGCTGTGCTACTCATGTAACTACACAAGACTTCTTCTTTTTTTAGTCAGAATAACTACACAAGATTACCATATCAGCAATCTGCCTAGTATGAATTAAACCATTCATAATCAAAAGCAATTCAGCATTATGACCTAATAAAAATTGCAGCAACAGTAAAACTACCTTAAAGCTTCAAGCAATGTTTTCATAATATCATATATACTCGGGTAACGAATTTTAAAAGTTAAGGGAAGTTGTTCTTAGACTATTCAAGCGAGAAACATCCTGACGTTACCAGAAGTCATCAGCCTTTTTTTGAACTATAATATGTGTTAATATGTATATATGAGTTGAAAAAGTGCTGTAAGTGCAAAGCAAATGCAGTTTTTGTAGGAGCCTGCCACTTTTTCTGCTCAATCATTATATGTAGTATATATATATATATATATATTTTTGGCCTGAACAACCATAACAAATAATACAACTAATATGTGTCTGGTGTCGACGCTCGTGCAAAATTGCATGCACTCGCGCCTTGTCAGAGAGAGAGAGAGAGAGTTCCGAAAACTAAGACATAAACCAGTTGAAAACTTATAAAAGCATGATGTGTTATTGAGATATGCTGTTGTGAAGTAGTTATTTATGGCATGAACTGTGATTGCTTGCACCTCGAAAGATGAATAATTGCATCATTCATTAACCACAAATAGGGTATATGCCATAATAATCCTCTCAACCATGAATTTTTCAAGCAAATTCTTTTAAGACATGGTTGGGCTAGGGTAAAAGAATTTCTTATTATATATGCAGCATTTTCTGGTTAATTACGATATCATCAGACACTAAATTAACATCCCACCAGCATCCACGGTCCAAACTTGCAGTAATTTGCAGTTGATCCCAACTAACTACGTGACGCCAGCAACATAATTAGATAGTTCCATCCGCTTCTACAATCAAGAATCACTTCTTTAATATTAGCTCTAGTGAGGCAACATTGAGATAAGCAAATTTGAAATGCATTCCATCATTACAATAAACCAATGATCATACAACACAGCAACAGACCTACAACCAACATGCAGATACACGAGGCACATGAAAATCTTAAAAGATAAGTATGATAATTGTGAAGAAGTCGGCAAAGTACCCATCAATGCAGGAATTTCCTGAATATGTAAAAATTTGTATGATGTGACATGTTGACATAGCATTGTACATATCAATATCAATGTATACTAATATTAAAACCAGTACCTATTAAGAAAATCCTTGCATCACATGACACTTGATGGCTAACCGCCAAGATAGGGAGAAACAAGAGTTTCCAAGTAGATAGCATATTCAAAATAGTCATCCATCCTTATGGGATAATCCTTGTAAGTATTATCCTCCGGATTGAACAGAATCACCTGTTCCGCATTTATCAGAAAAACAATTTGTGCGCTCCTTGTGTACGCAAGGGGGGCAGCATAGGTAGGTAGGCAATCACGATCAACACTAAACCATTTTGTCCATGATCCTCCTCTCCCATAGTCATCCGTTATCCATGCCTCGATGTGGTTATCACAGTGGCTGTTATATATGAACAGACTGGTCCCATGAATCCCAAGTCCGCTGAAAAATTCAACCCCATTGACTTCAGGGACTGAAAGCACCCGGTTGAATTTCTCTTCCGACAAATCAAGTGAGATAATCGCAGGCGTGAAGTCAAAGACATACCAGTGTAAGGCCCCTTTCCAATAAACTCCATTGCCATAAATCAAGAAACAACTTTTTTCCTCGATAGGGAAATCTATCCATTTCCAAGAACCGGACTTAACCGAAAATATTGCCGCCTCCCAAAACAATTCAACTTCGAGGATGCCCTTTACTATTTTGTTGTCAAATTCGTGGATGCCCTCTACTAATTTATAGTCATCAGATCGAGGGTCATATCCGATTCCATGGAATGAGTCATAATACTCCCTAAACTCCCGATCTTGAGCAAATTCGGGACAGCGCAACTCATTACACTCCCTCGTGGCCGGGTTATATATGAGAAAAGTTGTCGGGTAATCTCTGTAACAATCGCCTTCGAGATAAAGACACACCAGGCCATCACAGGACCCAACGACGTGGCAATCGCAGAGAGGTCTGATCGTTTTGATCCTATGTGGTACCACCACGCGACCCCCACTGCCGTCGAGCGCTGCGTAGTCTATGGTCTCGTGGGACCCGTAGAGTCTGCCAATGAAAATTCTCTGGCTAGGAATTAAATCCCCTGCCTTGAGCCTCTGCAGATGCGACTTGGCAAAGCCCGGGTGGGAGATTAGAGACCGCCACCGTTTGCAGACGAATTTGAATCGCGCCAACGACTCGGCCGGAACCCTCAAGAGTATGTCGATGAGTATGTCCTCGGGTAAACTTTCGGCCATTAGTTTCGGCAAATAGCCAGCAGCCTGTGTTCATCGGCAAGGTTTTGATTGAGCAAGGCTCCATATAAACAAGTGTGCGGTAAAAGCCACGCAACAACAACGATAATTCAAGAGTCAGAGAAGCGCTTACTCAGGGGATCTTGGATGAGGTCGATTGCGTCCGCAATGGCAGTAGGCAGCTTTGTCGAGAGCTCCCAAGGCCGTCGCCGGAGCCGGGCGGAGGAGAGGCGCTCACAGGGAAAAGGCGGACGAGGCAAGGCGGAGGGAAGAGACAGCGAAAGAGAGACGTAGCGTGAGGTTGAATTCTAGGAGCCCTGATATAGATATATATATATATATATATATATATATATATATATATGATTTTGCACTTATCAACAAATATAACCTCTTACGCACATATATATTTTGTTTCTTTCTTCGTTTTGTGCACTCTCCGGTGGATTTAAAGCTTAGTGATAGGAGAAGCTGTTGGAAACTCTAGACATTAGAAGACATGCAACTGTGAATGGACAAAAGGATCATTCAAAATTTGTTTTCTTTTCTTTTTCCCCGTTGGACCTTACGATATTGACTCAATTTCTTTAAAGGCAGACCAAATATTCGTATTTCTCTGACTTGTCCTCTCATAATTTTTACGAGTTTAGGGAATTCCTGGTTCCTTGGGGAATTTCTGGCATGCCCGGTTATTCATATAGCTGAATCCAGCGAGCGTCGCCAACTTCACGGTATCGCAGCGAGAAGTTCCCAGCCATCAACTCATCGTACGAGCACATCTTCAAAAGTTGTGGGATGTTTTGGTTTTTGGTCAAAGCGGTGGAATTTGTCTCTTATTGCATGGTGAATTCTGAAGACTTGATCGAGAGTTTTTGAGAAAGAAGCATTAAGTGAGATTGAAGACCAGAAAGGATCATGACTTTAGAGTTCTCGGTGGAGATTATTTGGTCCGACTAGAAGACCAAATATTGATACACTACGATCTCCTTTGGCGGGCCGCCACAATCGTTGTCCATTTATTCGGTCTTGCTAAGCCACGGCGACGAGTACCACCATCACTGTGCTAGTCCGCAAGTTGCCCATTGTCGTTTTCGTGCATACCTGCGAGCCATTAAGAATATCCTCAAATTAGGTAAGGTGCTTGTCTTTTGTATATTCCACATATTCTACTGCCTTATTTGAGCTATTTAGTATATTCTGATATATCTTGTTAGATATTAGAGATATTGTGTTGGATACTAGAATATTATGTTAGATATTTATTTAAATAATGTAATCCATAAGATACCCAGCTCAAGTTAGGAAACTTTCCTAACTTAACATTGTATCTAGACGGCCCTCCGTCTCTAACTAAACTATACATTATTGAAAAATATGCTTGATAATTTATCTTGGTGATGCATAGCTTGCAATTTTTCGAGTTCGATTAGGCCTTGAACCAAGCTGAAGAAATCAAGGGAACAATCATCAAGAGCATGATGGTGTGGGTTTGATAGATCTGTAAGCTCTAGGCCCTTAGGAAGTACCGTCATTTTCTGAAAGTTTTCATGTCGTATTGAATATTTGGACACATATTTGACAATCTCCAACACTTTTTGACAATCGGTCGATAGGTGTCGGATAATCGATTCTCTTGACAATATCCAACACGTGAATCCAAGATTTTGACATACAAGTTCGAAATTCTAATGCATATGGGATCAATAAAAAATTTTAATAAATGAGAGGTCAAAATGTAAAAATGTAAAAAAATAATAAAAATAATAAAAATAATAAATGGGGAAAGAGGAAAAAACCTAGTTTTCTCTTGTTTTTTTACTTTTATTTAGCCCCAAGTTTGTTTTTTTTCTTCTTTTCCAACACACTCTTGCACACGAGTCCATAATATGGATTATTTTTTTTTCCTCCAAATTTTATGAATATTTGGAATGGAGTTGAAACAATGAATAATATTAGCAAATGATGGGTTAATGTTTTTAATGTAAATTCATTGAGGCTTTTTTTTTTAATTATTTATTTGTTTGTGAATTTGAATCAAATTAATTTGATTAAAATAATTATAAAAATGATCATTTATCATGTATATATAAAATAATATATTTAACATACGATGTGTCCCAATGTATTGGAATTATCTATTTATTAAGAAACGACATGTTAATGTGTTATGTCATGTCCTATTGCATATCATGTGTCGGTGACACTTAGCTAGGACCTTCAAGACCATAGACTACAAAGCACTTGACAGCGATAGCAAGTGGAATTAGCAATTTAATTCTAAGGGAACTTCATTCGATAAAGTCATAGCAAGTATTTCAAGGAAGTATCCACCGAGGAACAGAACCAAGGTAAAACCCATGAGGTCAACAGCGTCACAATGAATGTAAATTTGATCTATAGACATTGTGGTAAAAGGAGGTCGTCCAGGCTAAATCTTTCGCATCGCGTGCAATGTAGCACGCCTTCGTATGTGGACTTCGATCATTTATTTGACAATCAATTACGAAATGGCAATATTACCCGTTTCTTTAATTGGATAAACTACAAATACGCTTCGGTGCCAATAGCACGTTTCTCATGCCACTGGAGAGTAGCCCAAAGACAGGATGGGCCATTCTCGAAATCTTGTCCAATAATAACTCGCACGACTTAGTGTTCAACAAGCGCAAATTCGAAAAGAAAAACAAAGAATTGCAATCGCGTTAGACAAAGAGCCTCTGAATGTTAACTGCAGCAATGACAAGATCGTTCGTACTCCAATTCAGCCGGCACAAAGCTTAAGCGCTCGAGTTTTCCAATCCAAGCATAATGAAACTCAAACTCTACTTTGCTGTCTCTCACAAAAGCTTATTTTACCTCCTTGATGCAATTCCAACACTTCATGGCATGCCAAAGATTTGCCAAATTGTGATCTATCAATTCGACTGCAATGTACTTTGAATTAAGACCGAACTTAACACTCATCACTTTACCTACAATTGCAACCTGAATAAATGTCAATAGGGGGTCACATTTTGGACGCGTTTGGTATTCATCATGTTTTTCTATTTTATTTTATTTTTTTATAAAAGAGGAGAAAATAGAATCAGTACAACGCATTACCTTCTTTGAGGGAATTCTATTAAAAAAGTTCACTCTTCAAAACAAATTCAAGCTAACAAGAAGGTATCTAATGCTCACTGCCATCCCAAATCTAGTTTCACTATAACAATTTGGAACCATCGATTTAAACTTCCATTTTAAGATTAAGACTTTTACTTTGTTAATATTTCTCATTCTTAGAATGTCTAAATATAAGTTATGATTAGTTAATTATTGCAATTAATGCGAGTCATCAAAGGTGATGATTTATTGTAATTGTTTGATTAATAATATAGGTGAAACTTGAGTAAAATCCGGATCGATCTAGAAACCTGTGATAGGATAGTTTTCAGGTTCTAAGACATACATAGTGGGTTCTAAATTCCAAAAGAAATAAAAAATCTGCTCTAGTCGATAGATTCCAAGTTGCAAGTAGAATCTATACATAACCTAAAATCAATTTGGAACCCCTCCCGCCTATTGTCCTTGACCATCTATGTTCGTTGGACGTTAATCCCCTTCACTACTACGACTCACCGAAATGGCACATCAACAATCGGAGCTAAGCCTGTTGAGATGCTTTGGTAGCCTGATTTCAACTTTGTTTCCGATGCAGGAGGTTTATTCCCAGATGGGCTTATTCGTCAAATATAAATGCTATGAACAAAGTCGGCATGAAGCTGATTCTCTTATTCCAGACAGCATTTTGTCAGAAGACAAAATTTCGTGAGGAAGAAGGTTCGTTCGCCTTATACGAAGTAATTGCTGAGCCGTTCAAATCTCGTGCTTTCTTTCTGAACCCAATAAGAAAAAAAGAAAAGAAAAAAAAAATCTCTTGCTTTTTCAGCTGTTTTATTTAGAAATGCATTTGAGGTTTAACGGAAAACGTCAAACGGCCTAGACGAGGATATGCTAAATTCCGAGCCGACACGAATACATCTGTCAAAATCTAAAAGAAATTATGCGTATCTACTCGTTGATAATTGAATACTATGAAAGTTTAGGAGTTTCGAATGTAAAAAGAAAAAAAATGCCATTGTACATGAGCCAAAAGAGTTTCGATTAGGAAAATTGTAACTGATGCTTTGTCGACTTGGTTGATGTAATTCATAAATGAGGAATTTAACTAGTATGATTTAATATCGACTCATTTATGTATTGTGTCGACTTAATAATTACTTCATTGAACCTATAGGCTTATTGGGTCTAAATTTATTTTAGAATTTTTTTTCATTTTTAACTAATTATTTGAGCATTGAATTGATAAATCACTGTGATTTGCCCCAATAATTACTTTTGCCACATGGAAAGGGGGAGGTAAAGGATTTGAATCCCCACCTTCTCAAGAGGTTGATGTGAAAACGATTTAGTTTGAAGCGTAGCTTTTGATTTTCATGCCTTACAATGAGGCATGACAAAAGTCCATCACCTTCCTTACTCCATCTAGCGAGGTGGTGAGGTGAGGTTGGTTCAAAATCAATAGAAAAAGGATAATATGAATGAACGTAGAATTTCAACGTAAATAAAAGGGAATATGGTGAAATTGGTAGACACTGGGCGTGTACTCAAGGGCCAAACTTTGTCTGGCGAGGTGAGATTGGTTCAAAATCAATAGGTAAAGGATAATGAATAAATGCAGGATTTCAGGATAATTCAAAGGAGGATAAGGCGAAGTTGGCAGCTTTCGTTTCTGACAAAATCAATCAATCCTAACCGGTCACGACACTAGGAATAGATTAGGATTGACAAAAAATAAATCAAATTAATATTGCCATTATTGTATTAAAGACTAGTTATTCGATTGGACTTTCTTAATTTGGGCGGTGTGGTGAACGCGCTGGGAATGAAATGGAAGGTGGGGATTCCTTGAATTTATGCTAAGCGCCGAGATTGGCGCCAATCGTCCAACGGAATCCAGAAGTATTCTGCGAGACTGCCACGTATGAGCCCAAACTTCGTGCTCTGGTCCACGCTCTGAGTGCGCCCCATCACCGTCTTCTTAGCAAATGCACTGGTCTTAATTTTGAAAAGCTTTTTGCTTGTTTTAATCACTCCTTGACCGGCCTTTCCCCCTCGGTCCGGCAAATAATCATAATTTTTCCTTTCTTTTTTATTTTGACATGGCACGTGCCACGTACCTGTAGCGACTCGGTCAACATTTGGACGGAGGAGACGCCAAGTTCTTAGGTGGGATGCTTAATATATAGTCGGTTAGAGAATTTTTAATTTTCAAAGTATTAACTCTTGGTACGGAAAAATGTCAAAAGATGTACCAATCGAAGCACAAGTAACAAAGGATTAAAGGAAAATCAAAATCACATGAAACGTGATATTTACACGAAAGATTCAAAATAAAAAAAAAAAAAACTAAAAATCATGGGAAGAGAGGGGTTTCACTATTTTTAACAAAGAATACAAGAGTACAATACAAAAGCTCAAAAACCAATTGATGAGCCATAAGATCCAAAAATCTAGCTGGAAGATAAGAAAAAAAAAAAGGGGAAATACTATGGAGGTTACAATTAGAGATATGTTATTAAACACATTTCTTTTATAATTTCCCTTAAAAAAAAAAAACCCTAAAGCAAATGTGCATGGTCTAAAATACCTTTACCCATCTTATCTTTAATTTTCAAAGTATTAGCTCTTTTCTCACTATGCTAGTAATCGATAAACATCTCGAGACACTCGCATAACTTGTATTAGATTTAAAATTAGGTTATAGTTGAGAGTTTTCAGGAATCGCATCAGTAAATTCGATAAATGAGTATGGGAGACGCGACAAATTTCATGCAAGTTGTTTAGGCAATTTTTCCATACATCCTGCTTTGTCCGTGCCGTGTGTAACTAATGCTTCGTGACATTAAGAAATTCCTCATCAAGCACGTCGCCGCTCGTTAATAAGAGTCTACGCGTACATAATGCTCCTCGAAACTCGAATTTTTTTCTAGAATAATCTTTTTACGCTGGCGTTGCACATTTGGACAAGAACGAGATGATTATTCCATTATTGAAGAATTCAATTGATTATGGTGCATATGCCGTTCCTTCCACATAGCATAAAGTTCAAGATGGAGATCTTTTCTCCAAATGTTGATTGTGTAACAGTAGCCGCCATTGAATAGCTTCGCTCATTAGGATCGATGCATGGTTTCAAAGCAAAATCACCTACGCCCTACGTAGAAGATGATGGAAAAGTTCTTTTTTTTTTTAATCAATACCTAGACATTTGTCTCCGCATTGTGCGACTTATCGATACGAAGCAAAATTATTAAAATTGAGTTCGGAACATTTTAGCTTATATACAACATTATTTTAGCGTATTCTTAGTGGTAAGAGGCATGCATAAAAGGAACTATCGAAGTATAAAGTAATTACTTAGTATAAAAACAAAGATTCACAAACACAATATTTTGGGACAAAGTATAGCCCAAGTGCCAAAACTTAGCACGAAATGACATTTAAAGTGCCAAAAAGTTTGAAAAGTAACATTTAAGTGCCAAAGCAAAGTTTCCCCCTCCATACAAGCAATAAAGGGTATCAATGATAGAACGGTGGTGACTTCAATCAGAACACTGAGAGGAACAAAGGATTTCCCAGTAGCAATAGCCTTACATCAATGCTTAGCTTCAAGTCCTTACATCTTAGCTTGGAAAAAAACAAGCTTACCTAGAATATTCAAAAAAATATTCCCCACCATAGGCTTGTACTAGATGATTCTGTGCTAATGGATGAAACTCATGACGATGCACAAGCATGATCGTGCAACATAGAGAGAAACTTCAAAATTTAAACTAGTTCAGTGGCACAATTCATGGAAGGCAGATTTAGTAAAGGAAAAAGCTAAAATTGGAGACCAACAGTACTTAAGGAGCTGATTGTTTTTGCGATCCTCATTTCTCAAAAAGAGGAGAAGGGGGAATGTCACCAATCATACTAGAGAATACATGCAGCAGACAAGCCAACATATGGCATCTTTTACAGTAACAAAATATCACTGAAGATAAAATAAACAATATCTTCCAGCAGCAGCAACGTCTTTTCACTGGGTAGAACAAAAAGAAGTTTTATATTCATACGGGAACAATAGTTGAAAATAAGTTTGGCAGAAATGAAAATGCTCTTGTTGATGAGCGGATACTCAGGTGAAGTAATAATTAGAATTTAGTGAATTCCTAGAGAGGAGTTGGGGTGACTTCATTTGAGGATGCGATGAGAGAATACAATGGGGGTGAAAAAAATTTTGGCACAGTTTGGACCTGTGTAGACGCGTCGGTGAGAAGATGTGATGAAGACATGAGATAAAAGGCACGAGATGTGGTGAATATATGAAGAAAGATATTTAGTATTAAATATAGGAGATACAGTTCAGGTCAAACAAAATGGAGTGACTAGATCCATGTAGGAGACCTGCTTAGAGAGAAGTGACTCAATGGTCATTGATGATGAAGTAGAGAGGTAAGCGAGTAGAATACATGCTACTATAGCCGCAGTGACTACATGCAAGATATCAGGAAGAAAGACAAATAACTCGAACAATTTTTCTTGTCTACAGTAGACTAAACATTGGTAATCAAACTCCAACCAGAGGGGTAACCTGCTGAATTAATGTTGTACTGATACTGCAATTGGTTAGTTCCTCTTTTCCAACAAAAGAAACGCCAATGTCTTAGTCAAAGGTTATTATTAAGCAGTTGCACTAATATCCACCAGGAATGGAGACTCCATCTAAGTTTCTCACAACATATACAAACAAAGGAAGAGAAACTCGGCCTTCCTCCTTTCCAGAATGCTTAAAACAAGCTGTGCTACCCATGTAACTACCCAAGATTTTTTTTTTTTTTTTTTTAGTCAGAATAACTACACAAGATTACCGTATCAGCAATCTGCCTAGTCTGAATTAATCCATTCATAATCAAAATCAATTCAGCATTATGACCTAATAAAAATTGCAGCAACAGTAAAACTATCTTAAAGCTTCAAGCAATGTTCTCATAATATCATATATACTCGGGTAATGAATTTTAAAAGTTAAGGGAAGCTGTTCTTAGACTATTCAAGCGAGAAACATCTTGATGTAACCAGAAGTCATCAGCCTTTATTTGAATTATAGTATGTGTTAATATGTATATATGAGTTGAAAAAGCCCGTAAGTGCAAAGCAAATGCAATTTTTGTAGGAGCCTGCCGCTTTTTCTGCTCAATCATTATATGTAGTATATATATATATATATTTTTTTTTTTGGCCTGAACAACCATAACAAATAATACAACTAATATATGTCTAGTGTCGACGCACGTGCAAAATTGCATGCACTCGCGCCTTGTCAGAGAGAGAGAGAGTTCTGAAACCTGAGTAAGACATAAACCAGTTGAAAACTCATAAAAGCACCATGTGTTATTGAGATATGCTGTTGTGAAGTAGTTATTTGTGGCATGAACTGTGATTGCTTGCACCTCGAAAGATGAATAATTGCATCATTCATTAACCACAAATAGGGTTTACGCCATAATAATCCTCTCAACCATGAATTTTTCAAGCAAATTCTTTTAAGACATGGTTGGGCTAGGGTAAAAGAATTTCTTATTATATATGCAGCATTTTCTGGTTAATTACGACATCATCAGACACTAAATTAACATCCCACCAGCATCCACGGTCCAAACTTGCAGTAATTTGAAGTTGATCCCTACTAACTACGCGACGCCAGCAACATAATTAGATAGTTCCATCCGCTTCTACAATCAAGAATCACTTCTTTAATATGAGCTCTAGTGAGGCAACATTGAGATAAGCAAATTTGAAATGCATTCCATCATTACAATAAACCAATGATCATACAACACAGCAACAAACCTACAACCAACATGCAGATACACGAGGCACATGAAAATCTAAAAAGATAAGTATGATAATTGTGAAGAAGTCGGTAAAGTACCCATCAATGCAAGAATTTCCTGAATATGTAAAAATGTGTATGATGTGACATGTTGACATAGCATTGTACATATCAATATCAATGTATACTAATATTAAAACCAGTACCTATTAAGAAAATCCTTGCATCACATGACACTTGATGGCTAACCGCCAAGATAGGGAGAAACAAGAGTTTCCAAGTAGATAGCACATTCAAAATAGTCATCCATCCTTATGGGATAATCCTTGTAAGTATTATCCTCCGGATTGAACAGAATCACCCGTTCCGCATTTATCAGAAAAACAATTTGTCCACTCCTTGTGTACGCAAGGGGGGCAGCATAGGTAGGTAGGCAATCACGATCAACACTGAACCCTTTTGTCCATGATCCTCCTCTCCCATACTCATCCGTTATCCATGCCTCGATGTGGTTATCACAGTGGCTGTTATATATGAACAGACTGGTCCCATGAATCCCAAGTCCGCTGAAAAATTCAACCCCATTGACTTCAGGGACTGAAAGCACCCGGTTGAATTTCTCTTCCGACAAATCAAGTGAGATAATCGCAGGCGCGAAGCCAAAGACATACCAGTGTAAGGCCCCTTTCCAATAAACTCCATTGCCATAAATCAAGAAACAACTTTTTTCCTCGATAGGGAAATCTATCCATTTCCAAGAACCGGACTTAACCGAAAATATTGCCGCCTCCCAAAACAATTCAACTTCGAGGATGCCCTTTACTATTTTGTTGTCAAATTCGTAGATGCCCTCTACTAATTTATAGTCATCAGATCGAGGGTCATATCCGATTCCATGGAATGAGTCATCATACTCCCTAAACTCCCGATCTTGAGCAAATTCGGGACAGCGCAACTCATTACACTCCCTCGTGGCCGGGTTATATATGAGAAAAGTTGTCGGGTAATCTCTGTAACAATCGCCTCCGAGATAAAGACACACCAGGCCATCACAGGACCCGACGACGTGGCAATCGCAGAGAGGTCTGATCGTTTTGATTTTATGTGGTACCACCACGCGACCCCCAATGCCGTCGAGCGCTGCGTAGTCTATGGTCTCGTGGGACCCGTAGAGTCTGCCAATGAAAATTCTCTGGCTAGGAATTAAATCCCCTGCCTTGAGCCTCTGCAGATGCGACTTGGCAAAGCCCGGGTGGGAGATTAGAGACCGCCACCGTTTGCAGACGAATTTGAATCGCGCCAACGACTCGGCCGGAACCCTCAAGAGTATGTCGATGAGTATATCCTCGGGTAAACTTTCGGCCATTAGTTTCAGCAAATAGCCAGCAGCCTGTGTTCATCGGCAAGGTTTTGAGTGAGCAAGGCTCCATATAAACAAGTGTTCGGTAAAAGCCACGCAACAACAACGATAATTCAAGAGTCAAAGAAGCGCTTACTCAGGGGATCTTCGATTAGGTCGATTGGCTCCGCAATGGCAGTAGGCGGCTTTGGCGAGAGCTCCCAAGGCCGTCGCCGGAGCCGGGCGGAGGAGAGGCGCTCACAGGGAAAAGGCGGACGAGGCAAGGCGGAGTGAAGAGACAGCGAAAGAGAGACGTAGTGTGAGGTTGAATTCTAGGAGCCCTGATATACATATATATATATATATATATATATATATATATATATATATGATTTTGCACTTATCAACAAATATAACCTCTTATACACACATATATTTTGTTTCTTTCTTCGTTTTGTGCACTCTGCAGTGGATTTAAAGCTTAGTGGTAGGAGAAGCTGTTGGAAACTCTAGACATTAGAAGACATGGAACTGTGAATGGACAAAAGGATCATTCAAAATTTGTTTTTTTCCCCCGTTGGACCTTACGATATTGACTCAATTTCTTTAAAGGCAGACCAAATATTCGTATTTTTCTGACTTGTCCTCTCATAATTTTTACGAGTTTTGGGAATTCCTGGTTCCTCGGGGAATTTCTGGCATGCCTGGTTATTCATGTAGCTGAATCCAGCGAGTGTCGCCAACTTCACGGTATCGCGGCGAGAAGTTCCCAGCCATCGACTCATCGTACGAGCACATCTTCAAAAGTTGTGGGATGTTTTGGTTTTTGGTCAAAGCGGTAGAATTTGTCTCTTATTGCATGGTGAATTCTGAAGACTTGATCGTGAGTTTTTGAGAAAGAAGCATTAAGTGAGATTGAAGACAAAAAAGGATCGTGACTTCAGAGTTCTCGGTGGAGATTATTTGGTCCGACTAAAAGACCAAATATTGATACACTACGATCTCCTTTGGCGTGCCGCCACAATCGTTGTCCATTTATTCGGTCTTGCTAAGCCACGGCGACGAGTACCACCATCACTATGCTAGTCCGCGAGTTGCCCACTGTCGTTCCCGTGCAAACCTGCAGGCCATTAAGAATATCCTCAAATTAGATAAGGTACATATCTTTTAAAAATTTCACATATTTTTACTACCTTATTTGAGCTATTTGGTATATTCTGATATATTCTGTTAGATATTAGAGATATTGTGTTAGATACTAGAATATTCTGTTAGAAATTTATTTAAATAATGTAATCCATAAGATACCTGGCTCAAGTTAGAAAACTTTCCTAATCTATACATTATTGAAAAATACGCTTGATGATTTGTCGTGGTGATGCGTAGCTTGCAATTTTTCAAGTTCGATTATGCCTTGAACCAAGCTGAAGAAATCAAGGGAACAATCATTAAGAGCATGATGGTGTGGGTTTGATAGATCTGTAAGCTCTAGGCCCTTAGAAAGCACCAATATTCTCCGAAATTTTTCATGTCGTGTTGAATACTTGGACACATGTTTGACAATCTCCAACACTTTTTGACACTCGGTCGATAGGTGTCAGATAATCGATTCTCTTGACAATATCCAACACATGAATTCGAGATTTTGACATACAAGTTCGAAATTTTAACACATATGGGATCAATTTTAAAAATTTTCAATAAATGAGAGGTCAAAATGTAAATATGTAAAAAAATAATAAATGAGAAAAGAAGAAAAAGATAGTTTTCATTTGTTTTCTGACTCTTACTTAGCCCCTAGTTTGTTTTTTTCTATTCTTTTCCAACCTACTCTTAAATGCGAGTCCAGAATATAGATTGCTTATTTTTTTTCTTTCAAGTTTTATGGATAATTGGAATGGAGTTGAAACAATAAATAATATTAACAAATGATGGATTAATATTTTTAGTGTAAATTCATTCTAGGCTTTTTTATTATTATTTGTTTGTTTGTAAATTTAAATCAAATTAATTTGATTAAAATAATCATAAAAATGATAATTTATCATGTATATATAAAATAATATATTTAATATGCGATGTGTCCTTATGTATTGGAATTCTCTACTCATTAAGAAACGACATGTTAATGTGTTATGTTGTGTCCTGTTGCATATTGTGTGCCGGTGCCACTTAGCTGGGACTTCAAGACCATAGACTACAAAGCACTTGACAGCGATAGCAAGTGGAATTAGCAATTTAATTATAAGGGATCTTCACTCGATATGTGATAGCAAAGTATTTCAAGGAAGTATCACAACGAGGAACAGAACCAAGGTAAAACCCACGAGGTCAACAACGTCACAATGAATGTATATTTGTTCTATAGAAATTGTGGCAAAAGGAGATCATCCAAGCTAAATCTTTTGCATCTTGTGCAATGTAGCACGCCTTCGGATGTGGACTTTGATAATTTATTTGACAATCAATTACAAAATGGCAATATCACCCGTTTCTTTAATTGGAGAAACTACAAATCCGCTTTGGTGTCAATAGCACGTTTCTCATGTCATGCGAGAGTAGCCCAAAGACAGGATGGGTCATTCCCGACATATTGTCCAATAATAATACGCACGAGTTAGTGTTCAGCAAGCGCAAATTCGAAAAGAAAAACAAAGAATTGCAATCGCGTTAGACAAAGAGCCGCTGAATGTTAACTGCAGCAATGACAAGATCGTTCGTACTCCAATTCAGCCGGCGCAAAGCTTAAGCGCACGAGTTTTCCAATCCAAGCATAATGAAACTCAAACTCTGCTTTGCTGTCTCTCACAAAAGCTCATTCTACCTCCTTGATGCAATTCCAACACTTCACGGCATGCCAAAGATTTGCCAAATTGTGATCCATCGATCCGATTGCAATGCACTTTAAATCTGGACTGATCTTAACACTCATCACTTTACCTACAATCGCAACCCGAATAAATGTTAATAGGGGGTCACATTTTGGACGTGTTTGGTAATCATCATGTTTTTCTATATTATTTTATTTTTTTTATAGAAGAGGAGAAAATAGAATCAGTACAATGCATTACCTTCTTTGAGGGAATTCCGTAGAAAAAGTTCACTCTTCAAAACAAATTCAAGCTAACAGGAAGGTATCTAATGCTCAATACCATCCCAGATCTAGTTTCACTATAACAATTTGGAACCATCGATTTAAACTTCCATTTTAAGATTGAGACTTTTACTTTATTAATATTTCTCATTCTTAGTATGTCTAAATATAAGTTATGATTAGTTAATTATTGCAATTAATGTGAGTCATCAAAGGTGATGATTTATTGTAATTGTTTGATTAATAATATAGGCGGAACCTGAATAAAATCTAGATTGATCTTGGAACTTGTGATAGTGTAGTTTACAGTTCCAAGATATACAGAGTGGGTTCTAAATTCCAAAAAAAAATAAAGAACTTACTCTAATCGATAGATTACAAGTTGCAAGCGGAACCTGTACGGAACATAAAATCAATTTGTAATCTCTCCCGCCTATTGTCCTTGACCATCCATGTTCGTTGGACGTTAATCCCCTTCACTACTACGACTCACCGAAATGGCACATCAACAATCGGAGCGAAGCCTGTTGAGATGCTTTGGTAGCCTGATCTCAACTTTGTTTCCGGTGCAGGAGGTTTATTCCCAGATAGGCTTATTCGTCAAATATAAATGCTATGAACAAAGTAGGCATGAAGCTGATTCTCTTATTCCAGACAGCATTTCGTCATAAGACAAAATTTGGTAACGAAGAAGGTTCGTTCGCCTTATACGAAGTAATTGCTAAGCCGTTCAAATCTCATGCTTTCTTTCTGAACCCAGAAAGAAAGAAAGAAAAGAAAAGAAAAGAAAAATATCTTCCTTTTTCAGCTGTTTTATTTAGAAAGGCATTTAAGGTTTAATGGAAAACGTCAAACGGCCTAGACGAGGATATGCTAAATTCCAATCCGACACGAATACATCTGTCAAAATCTAAAAGTTATTCAAATTCATGACACCATAAAAGAAATTATGTGTATCTGCTCGTTGATATTTGAATACTATAAAAGTTTAGGAGTTTTGAATGTAAAAAGAAAAAAAAAATGCCATTGTACATGAGCCAAAAGAGTTTCGATTAGGAAAATTGTAACTGATGCTTTGTCTAGTTGGTCGATGTAATTCATAAATGAGGAATTTAACTAGTATGATTTAATATCGACTCATTTTATGTATTGTTTCAACTTAATAATTACTCGATTGAACCTATAGGCTTATTGGATCCAAATTTATTTTAGATTTTTCTCCTTTTTACTAATTATTTGAGCATCGAATTAATAAATAACTAGGATTTGCCCCCAAGGAATACTCTTTTCACATGGGAATGGCGAAATGGGAAGTTTGAATCCCCACATTCTCGAGAGGTTAAGATGAAAACGATTTAGCTTGAAATATAAGTTTCGACTCCCACGTTCTATAATGAAGTATGATAAAAGTCTACCTTTGTACTCGAGAGCCAAACTCCCTCACCTTTCTTACTCCAAATGAATGCAGAATTTCAGCATAACATGAGGCATGACAAAATTCTGCCTTTGTACTCAAGGGCCAAACTCCATCACCTTCTCATTTGGTGAGGTGGTGGCAAGGTGGTGAGTTGAGGATGGTTCAAAATCAATAAGAAAAGGATAATGAATGATGCATAATTTCAGCATAAATAAAAGAGGATATGGCAAAATTGGTAGACACCGGGGGTGTACTCAAGAGCCAAACTTTGTCCAACAAGGTGAGGTTGGTTCAAAATCAATAGGAAAAGGATAATGACTATGTGCAAGATTTCAGCATAATTCAAAGAGGGATAAGGCAAAATGACAGCTTTCGTTTCTGACAAAATCAACCAATTCTAACCGGTCACGTGATTAGGATTGACAAAAAATAAATCGAATTAATATTGCCAGTAGACTAGCAATTCGATTGGACTTTCATAATTTGGGCGGTGTGGTGAACGCGCTGGGAACGAAATGGAGGGTAAGGATTCCTTGAATTTATGTTAGGCGCCGAGATTGACGCCAATTGTCCAACGAAATCCGGAAGTACCCTGCGAGACTGCCACGTATGAGCCCCATCATTGTCTTCTTAGCAAATGCACTGGTCTTAATTTTGAAAAGCTTTTTGCTTGTTTTAATCACTCCTTGACCGGCCTTTCCCCCTCGGTCCGGCAAATAATCATAATTTTTCCTTTTCTTTTTATTTTGACATGGCACGTGCCACGAACTTGTAGCGACTCGGTCAACATCCGGACGGAGGAGACGCCAAGTTCTTATGTGGGATGCTTAATATATAGTCGATTAGGGAATTTTTAATTTTCAAAGTATTAACTCTTGGTACGGAAAAATACCAAAAGATGCACCAATCGGAGCATAAGTAACAAAAAATGAAAGGAAAATCGAAATCACATGAAATGAGAGATATTTACGTAAAAAAATCCAAAATGGAAAAAATTAGGAGGAGAGAAGGATTTCACTATTTTTAACAAATAGTACAAGAGTACAATACAAAAGCTCAAAAACCACTTGATGAGCCATAAAATCCAAAAATCTAGTGAGAAGATAAGAATAAAAAAAGGATATACTATGGAGGTTACGATTAGAGATATTTAATACATTCCTTTCCCTTTTATAGTTTCCCTTAAAAAAAAACCCTAAAGTAAATGTGCATGATCTAAAATAACTTTACCCATCTTATCTTTAATTTTCAAAGTGTTAACTCCTTTTTCACTATGCTAGTAATTGATAGACATCTCGAGGCACTCGCATAACTTGTATTAGATTTAAGATTAGGTTATAGTTGAGAGGTTTCGGAATCGCATCAGTAAATTCGATAAATGAGTATGGGAGACACGACAAATTTCATGCAAGTTGTTTAGGTAATTTTTGCATCCATCCTGCTTTGTGCGTGCTATGTGTAACTAATGCTTCGTGAGATTAAGAAACGTCGCCGCCCGTTAATAAGAGTCTACGCGTACATAATGCTCCTCGAAACTCGAATATTTCTCTAGAATAATCTTTTTACGCTGGCGTTGCACATTTGGACAAGAACGAGATGACTATTCCATTATTGAAGAATTCAATTGATTCTGGTGAATATGCCGTCGCTTCCGCATAACATAAAGTTCAAGATGGAGATCTTTCCTCCAAATGTTGATTGTGTAACGGTAGCCGCCATTGAATAGCTTCGCTCATTAGGATCGATGATGCATGGTTTCAAAGCAAAATCACCTACGCCCTACGTAGAAGATGATGGAAAAGTTCTTTTTTTTTTTAATCAATACCTAGACATTTGTCTCCGCATTGTGCGACTTATCGATAAGAAGCAAAATTATTAAAATTGAGTTCGGAACATTTTAGCTTATATACAACATTATTTTAGCGTATTCTTAGTGGTAAGAGGCATGCATAAAAGGAACTATCGAAGTATAAAGTAATTACTTAGTATAAAAACAAAGATTCACGAACACAATATTTTGGGACAAAGTATAGCCCAAGTGCCAAAATTTAGCACGAAATGACATTTAAAGTGCCAAAAGTTTGAAAAGTAACATTTAAGTGCCAAAGCAAAATGGATCATAAGTGCCAATCCGACCAAATTGTTGACGTGGTGATTTTCCGGCGAGGTGAGTGCCTGACGTGGCTAAAAAATACAAAAATGACATCGTTTTGTCTCTAATATGGTAAATAATTAATATAAAAATTAATTATATTAAATTTAAAATATTTTTAAAAATTTGAAAACTTAAAAATAAATAAATAAATGGGAGGGAGCCGAAGGAAGGTGGCTGAGGGTTGAGCCCCCGCCGCCGCCGCCGCCGGGAAGGGCCAATGATGACGAGGGGAGTGTCGGCTGGGGTTGCCGGGCCTAGGCCATGGGCCAGCGACCGGCCGACCAAGGGCGAGGGCCCGCAAGCCCTAGCTGCATCTGGACAAGGGTTGGCAGCCCTCGCTCGGTCGGGCCAAGGGCCACCGCTCACTGGGTCCTCGCCCCAGATCTGGGCGAGGGCTCGCGCGCCCTCACCGCAGCTGCAGAAATGGCAAGGACACCAGTGGTCTTCAGGTCTTCGCTTTTTGGCTCATCTCCGCTTCTTCCCCTTAGTTTACTCTTTCTACGCTGAGAGTCCGGTCCGAGCAGGAGCAGGGCCTACCGTGTGACCACTCACACCTTACCTTTCCCTTCCCACCACTCCACCTCTCAAGTGGCACGCCAGCACTCGATCTCAATCCACTGGGCCTCCAAGCACTCGATCCGGTCCACTGGGCCTCCTCCTGTCGGCTTAAAATGCCCCCAGCCCAATTCTCTTCCCCCGCCCACCTTCTTCGGCCGTTCCACCTCGATTTTCATCCTCGGACCACAAACACATGATTTCACGACCCTTGATAAAAATAAAATAAAGAAGAAGCTTCATTTCATTTGGATACGTCCAAAGAACATTTTCAAATGACCCGTCAATGTCCAAGGCGATGATATATTTCGATTCCTCAACATTTTCCCGAAATGGTTCATAAAGTATTTTTCGGAGGTCTCTAAAGGGAAAAGGTAGTGTTTTTTACCCCTTCCATACAAGCAATAAAGGGCAGCAATGATAGAACGGTGGTGACTTCAATTAGAATACTGAGAGGAACAAAGGATTTCCCAGTAGCAATAGCCTTACATCAATGCTTAGTTTCAAGTCCTTACATCTTAGCTTGGAAAAGAACAAGCTTACCTAGAATATTCAAAATAATATTCCCCAGCATAGGCTTCTGCTAGATGATTCTGTGCTAATGGATGAAACTCATGACGATGCACAAGTATGATTGTGCAACATAGAGAGAAACTTCAGAATTTAAACTTGTTCAATGGCACAATTCATGGAAGGCAGATTTAGTAAAGGAAAAAGCTAAAATTGGAGACCAACAGTAATTAAGGAGCTTATTGTTTTTGCGATCCTATGACCATTTTTCAGACCATTTTTCAAAAAGAGGAGAAAGGGGAATGTCACCAATCATACTAGAGAATACATGCAGCAGACAAGCCAATATATGGTATCTCTTACAATAACAAAATATCACTGAAGATAAAATAAGCAATACCTTCCAGCAGCAACGTCTTTTCATTGTGCAGAACAAAAAGAAGTTTTATATTCATATGGGAACAATAGTTGAAAATAAGTTTGGCAGAAATGAAAATGCTATTGTTGATGTGCGGGTACTCAGGTGAAGTAATATTTAGAATTTACTGAATTCCTAAAGAGGAGTTGGGGTGACTTCATTTGAGGATGCGATGAGAGAATACAATAGGGGTGAAATTTTTTTGACACGGTTTGGACCTGTGCAGAGGTGTCGATGAGAAGATGATGATGAAGACATGAGATAAAAGGCACGAGATGTGGCGAATTTATGAAGAAAAACATTTAGTATTAATTATTAAATATAGGAGATACAGTTCAGGTCAAAGGAAATGGAGTGACTAGATCCATGTAGTATCCCCTGCTTAGAGAGAAGTGACTCAATGGTCATTGATGATGAAGTAGAGATGTGAGTGAGTAGATTACATGCTACTATAGCCGCAGTGACTACATGCAAGATATCAGGAAGAAAGACAAATAACTCGTACAATTTTTCTTGTCTACAGTACACTAAACATCGGTAATCAAACTCCAACCAGAGGGGTAACCGGCTGAATTAATGTTGCACTGATACTGCAATTGGTTAGTTCCTCTTTTCCAACAAAAGAAACGCCAATGTCTTAGTCAGAGGTTATTATTAACCAGGAACGGAGGCTCCATCTAAGTTTCTCACAACATATACAAACAAAGGAAGAGAAACTCGGCCTTCCTCCTTTCCAGAATGCTTAAAACAAGCTGTGCTACTCATGTAACTACACAAGACTTCTTCTTTTTTTAGTCAGAATAACTACACAAGATTACCGTATCAGCAATCTGCCTAGTATGAATTAAACCATTCATAATCAAAAGCAATTCAGCATTATGACCTAATAAAAATTGCAGCAACAGTAAAACTATCTTAAAGCTTCAAGCAATGTTTTCATAATATCATATATACTCGGGTAACGAATTTTAAAAGTTAAGGGAAGTTGTTCTTAGACTATTCAAGCGAGAAACATCATGATGTAACCAGAAGTCATCAGCCTTTTTTTGAACTATAATATGTGTTAATATGTATATATGAGTTGAAAAAGTGCTGTAAGTGCAAAGCAAATGCAGTTTTTGCAGGAGCCTGCCACTTTTTCTGCTCAATCATTATATGTAGTATATATATATATATATATTTGCCTGAACAACCATAACAAATAATACAACTAATATGTGTCTGGTGTCGACGCTCGTGCAAAATTGCATGCACTCGCGCCTTGTCACAGAGAGAGAGAGAGAGAGAGAGAGAGAGAGAGAGAGTTCCGAAAACTAAGACATAAACCAGTTGAAAACTTATAAAAGCATGATGTGTTATTGAGATATGCTATTGTGAAGTAGTTATTTGTGGCATGAACTGTGATTGCTTGCACCTCGAAAGATGAATAATTGCATCATTCATTAACCACAAATAGGGTTTATGCCATAATAATCCTCTCAACCATGAATTTTTCAAGCAAATTCTTTTAAGACATGGTTGGGCTAGGGTAAAAGAATTTCTTATTATATATGCAGCATTTTCTGGTTAATTACGATATCATCAGACACTAAATTAACATCCCACCAGCATCCACGGTCCAAACTTGCAGTAATTTGAAGTTGATCCCTACTAACTACGTGACGCCAGCAACATAATTAGATAGTTCCATCCGCTTCTACAATCAAGAATCACTTCTTTAATATTAGCTCTAGTGAGGCAACATTGAGATAAGCAAATTTGAAATGCATTCCATCATTACAATAAACCAATGATCATACAACACAGCAACAGACCTACAACCAACATGCAGATACACGAGGCACATGAAAATCTTAAAAGATAAGTATGATAATTGTGAAGAAGTCGGTAAAGTACCCATCAATGCAAGAATTTCCTGAATATGTAAAAATTTGTATGATGTGACATGTTGACATAGCATTGTACATATCAATATCAATCTATACTAATATTAAAACCAGTACCTATTAAGAAAATCCTTGCATCACATGACACTTGATGGCTACCCGCCAAGATAGGGAGAAACAAGAGTTTCCAAGTAGATAGCATATTCAAAATAGTCATCCATCCTTATGGGATAATCCTTGTAAGTATTATCCTCCGGATTGAACAGAATCATCCGTTCCGCATTTATCAGAAAAACAATTTGTCCGCTCCTTGTGTACGCAAGGGGGGCAGCATAGGTAGGTAGGTGATCACGATCAACACTGAACCATTTTGTCCATGATCCTCCTCTCCCATACTCATCCGTTATCCATGCCTCGATGTGGTTATCACAGTGGCTGTTATATATGAACAGACTGGTCCCATGAATCCCAAGTCCGCTGAAAAATTCAACCCCATTGACTTCAGGGACTGAAAGCACCCGGTTGAATTTCTCTTCCGACAAATCAAGTGAGATAATCGCAGGCGCGAAGTCAAAGACAAACCAGTGTAAGGCCCCTTTCCAATAAACTCCATTGCCATAAATGAAGAAACAACTTTTTTCCTCGATAGGGAAATCTATCCATTTCCAAGAACCGGACTTAACCGAAAATATTGCCGCCTCCCAAAACAATTCAATTTCGAGGATGCCCTTTACTATTTTGTTGTCAAATTCGTGGATGCCCTCTACTAATTTATAGTCATCAGATCGAGGGTCATATCCGATTCCATGGAATGAGTCATAATACTCCCTAAACTCCCGATCTTGAGCAAATTCGGGACAGCGCAACTCATTACACTCCCTCGTGGCCGGGTTATATATGAGAAAAGTTGTCGGGTAATCTCTGTAACAATCGCCTTCGAGATAAAGACACACCAGGCCATCACAGGACCCAACGACGTGGCAATCGCAGAGAGGTCTGATCGTTTTGATCCTATGTGGTACCACCACGCGACCCCCACTGCCGTCGAGCGCTGCGTAGTCTATGGTCTCGTGGGACCCGTAGAGTCTGCCAATGAAAATTCTCTGGCTAGGAATTAAATCCCCTGCCTTGAGCCTCTGCAGATGCGACTTGGCAAAGCCCGGGTCGGAGATTAGAGACCACCACCGTTTGCAGACGAATTTGAATCGCGCCAACGACTCGGCCGGAACCCTCAAGAGTATGTCGATGAGTATGTCCTCGGGTAAACTTTCGGCCATTAGTTTCGGCAAATAGCCAGCAGCCTGTGTCCATCGGCAAGGTTTTGATTGAGCAAGGCTCCATATAAACAAGTGTTCGGTAAAAGCCACGCAACAACAACGATAATTCAAGAGTCAGAGAAGCGCTTACTCAGGGGATCTTGGATGAGGTCGATTGCGTCCGCAATGGCAGTAGGCAGCTTTGTCGAGAGCTCCCAAGGCCGTCGCCGGAGCCGGGCGGAGGAGAGGCGCTCACAGGGAAAAGGCGGACGAGGCAAGGCGGAGGGAAGAGACAGCGAAAGAGAGACGTAGCGTGAGGTTGAATTCTAGGAGCCCTGATATATATATATATATATATATATATATATATATATATATGATTTTGCACTTATCAACAAATATAACCTCTTACACACACATATATATTTTGTTTCTTTCTTCGTTTTGTGCACTCTGCGGTGGATTTAAAGCTTAGTGATAGGAGAAGCTGTTGGAAACTCTAGACATTAGAAGACATGAAACTGTGAATGGACAAAAGGATCATTCAAAATTTGTTTTTTTTTTCTTTTTCCCCGTTGGACCTTACGATATTGACTCAATTTCTTTAAAGGCAGACCAAATATTCGTATTTCTCTGACTTGTCCTCTCATAATTTTTACGAGTTTAGGGAATTCCTGGTTCCTTGGGGAATTTCTGGCATGCCCGGTTATTCATGTAGCTGAATCCAGCGAGCGTACGAGCACATCTTCAAAAGTTGTGGGATGTTTTGGTTTTTGGTCAAAGCGGTGGAATTTGTCTCTTATTGCATGGTGAATTCTGAAGACTTGATCGAGAGTTTTTGAGAAAGAAGCATTAAGTGAGATTGAAGACCAGAAAGGATCATGACTTTAGAGTTCTCGGTGGAGATTATTTGGTCCGACTAGAAGACCAAATATTGATACACTACGATCTCCTTTGGCGGGCCGCCACATTTATTCGGTCGTGCTAAGCCAGGATGACGTTGTCCATTTATTCCCGGTGACACTTGTGCTAAGAGTATGATGACGAGTACCACCATCAGAATAGAAGGCTTATATCACTTAGGAGCTCGAAGACGGGGTAGGCCTCCCGTGCACAAACCGGTCGGGAGCCGATGCCGCTCTCCCGACGAGGCCATGGCTAGTCTGCGAGTTGTCCCAAAGAGAACTGTCGCCTCCCATGGAAACCTGCGTGGTAGGGTCTCATTAAGAATATCCTCAAATTAGGTAAAGAAAGTGCTTATTTTTTATATATTCCACCATATTTTACACTAGTCTTTATTTGAGCTATATCCTCAAATTAGGTAAGGTGCTTATCTTTTATATATTCCACATATTTTACTGCCTTATTTGAGCTATTTAGTATATTCTGATATATCTTGTTAGATATTTGAGCTATTTAGTATATTCTCATATATCTTGTTAGATATTAGAGATATTGTGTTGGATACTAGAATATTATGTTAGATATCTATTTAAATAATGTAATCCATAAGATACCTTGCTCAAGCTAGGAAACTTTCCTAACTTAACAATGTATCTAGACGACCTTCCAATCTCTAACTAAACTATACATTATTGAAAAATACACTTTGATGATTTGTCGTGGTGATGCGTAGCTTGCAATTTTTTCAGTTCGATTAGGCCTTGAACCAAGCTGAAGAAATCAGGGGAACAATCATTAAGAGCATGATGGCGTGGGTTTGATTAGATCTGTAAGCTCTAGGCCTTAGAAAGCACCGACATTTTCCGAAAGTTTTTGTGTCGTGTTGAATACTTGGACACATGTTTGATAATCTCCAACACTTTTGGACACTCGGTCGATAGGTGTCGAATAATCGATTCTCTTGACAATATCCAACACATGAATCCGAGATTTTGACATGCGAGTATGAAATTCTAACACATATGAGATCAATTTTAAAAAATTTCAATAAATAAGAAGTCAAAATTTAAATATGTAAAAAAATAATAAAAATAATAAATGGGAAAAGAAGAAAAACCTAGTTTTCTTTTGTTTTCTGACTCTTACTTAGCCCCAAGTTTGTTTTTTTCACTTCTTTTCCAACATACTCTTACACGCGAGTCCCAGAATATATATTGCTTATTTTTTTCCTCCAAGTTTTGTGGATAATTGGAATGGAGTAATAAATAATATTAACAAATGATGGATTAATGTTTTTAGTGTAAATTCATTCTAGGATTTTTTTATTATTATTCGTTTGTTTGTAAATTTGAATCAAATTAATTTGATTAAAATAATCATAAAAATGATAATTTATCATGTATATATAAAATAATATATTTAATATACGATGTGTCCTCATGTATTGGAATTCTCTATTTATTAAGAAACAACAAGTTAATGTGTTATGTCGTGTCCTGTTGCATATTGTGTGTCGGTGCCACTTAGCCGGGACCTTCAAGACCATAGACTACAAAGAACTTGACAGCAATGGCAAGTGGAATTAGCAATTTAATTCTAAGGGAACTTCACTCGATAAAGTCATAGCAAGTATTTCAAGGAAGTATCCACCGAGGAACAGAACCAAGGTAAAACCCATGAGGTCAACAACGTCACAATGAATGTATATTTGTTCTATAGACATTGTGGTAAAAGGAGGTCATCCAGGCTAAATCTTTTGCGTCGCCTGCAATGTAGCACGCCTTCGTATGTGGACTTTGATAATTTATTTTACAATCAATTACGAAATGTCAATGTCACCCGTTTCTTTAGTTGGACAAACTACAAATATGCTTTGGTGCCAATAGCACGTTTCTTATGCCATGCGAGAGTAGCCCAAAGAGAGGATGGGTCATTCACGAAATCTTGTCCAATAATAATACGCACGACTTAGTGTTCAACAAGCGCAAATTCAAAAAGAAAAACAAGGAATTGCAATCGCGTTAGACAAAGAGCCGCTGAACAAGATGGTTCGTACTCCAATTCAGCCGGCACAAAGCTTAAGCGCACGAGTTTTCCAATCCAAGCATAATGAAACTCAAGCTCTACTTTGCTGTCTCTCACAAAAGCTTATTCTACCTCCTTGATGCAATTCCAACACTTCATGGCATGCCAAAGATTTGCCAAATTGTGACATCGATCCAACTGCAATGTACTTTGAATCCGGACCGAACTTAACACTCATCACTTTACCTACAATCATAACCGGAATAAATGTCAGTAAAGGGCCACATTTAGGACTTGTTTGGTAATCATCCTATTTTTTTTCTTTTTTTATATAAAGGAGGAGAAAATAGAACCAGTACAATGCATTACCTTCTTTGAGGGAGTTCTATAGAAAAAGTTCACTTTTCAGAACAAATTCAAGCTAATAGGAAGGCATCTAATGCTCACTACCATCCCAGATCTAGTTTCACTATAACAATTTGGAACCATCGATTTAAACTTCCATTTTAAGATTGTGACTTTTACTTTGTTAATATTTTTTATTCTTCATATGTCTAAATATAAGTTATGATCAGTTCATTATTGCAATTAATGCGAGTCATCAAAGGTGATGATTTATTGTAATTGTTTGATTAATAATACAGATGGAACCTGAGTAAAATATGAACCGATTTTGGAACGTGTGATAGGGTAATATTCAGGTTTTAAGATATATAAAGTGGGTTTTAAATTCCAAAAAAAAAATAAAGAACCTGCTCCAGCCGATAGATTCTAAGTTGCAAGTGGAACCTATATGGAACCTATAATCAATTTAGAACCTCTCCCGCCTATTGTCCTTGACCATGTTCGGTGGACGTTACTCCCCTTCACTACTGCGACTCACCGAAATGGCACATCATCAATCGGAGCTAAGCCTGTTGAGATGCTTTGGTAGCCATTCAACTGTGTTTCCGGTGCAGGAGGTTTATTCCCAGATAGGCTTATTCGTCAAATATAAATGCTATGAACAAAGTCGGCATGAAGCTGATTCTCTTATTCCAGACGGCATTTTGTCAGAAGACAAAATTTTGTGAGGAAGAAGGTTCGTTCGCCTTATACGAAGTAATTGCTGAGCCGTTCAAATCTCGTGCTTTCCTTCTGAACCCAAAAAGAAAAAAAGAAAGGAAAATAAATCTCTTGCTTTTTCAGCTGTTTTATTTAGAAAGGCATTTAAGGTTTAATGGAAAACGTCAAACGTCCTAGACGAGGATATGCTAAATTCCGATCCGACACGAATACATCTGTCAAACTCTAAAAGAGTTATTCGAATTCATAACATCATAGAAGAAATTATGCATATCTACTCGTTGATATTTGAATACTATGAAAGTTTAGGAGTTTCGAATGTAAATGAAAAAAAAAAAAAAATGCCATTGTACATGAGGCAAAAGAGTTTCGATTAGGAAAATTGTAACCGATGCTTTGTCTAGTTGGTTGATGTAATTCATAAATGAGGAATTTAACTAGTATGATTTAATATCGACTCATTTTATGTATTGTTTCGACTTAATAATTACTCGATTGAACCTATAGGCTTATTGGATCCAAATTTATTTTAAAATTTTCTCCATTTTTACTAATTATTTGAGCATAGAATTAATAAATAACTGGGATTTGCCCCCAATAAATACTCTTTTCACATAGGAAGGGCGAGATGAGGAGTTTGAATCATCACATTCTCGAGAGGTTGAGATGATAACGATTTAGCTTGAAGTGTAAATTTTGATTCACATTCTACCCTATAATGAAATATGACAAAAGTCCATCACCTTTGTACTTGAGGGTCCATCTCCAAATGAATGCAGAATTTCAGCAAACATGAGGATATGACAAATGAATGTCTGCCTTTCAACATAAATAAAAGGGCCAAACTCATCACCTTCTCATCTGGTGAGGTGGGGGCGAGGTGGTAAGGTGAGGATGGTTCAAAATCAATAGGAAAAGGATAATGAATAAATGCAGGATTTCAGCATAACTCAAAGGGGGAGAAGGCAAAATTGGCAGCTTTTGTTTCTGACAAAATCAACCAATTCTAACCAGTCACGACACCGGGAATAGATTAGGATTGACAAAAAATAAATCAAATTAATATTGCCATTATTGTATTATAGACTAGTTATTCGATTGGATTTTCATAATTTGGGCGGTGGGGTGAACGCGCTGGGAATGAAATGGAGGGTGGGGATTCCTTGAATTTGTGTTAGGTGCCGAGATTGGCGCCAATTTGTCCAACGGAATCCGGAAGTACCCTGCGAGACTGCCACGTATGAGCCCAAACTTCGTGCTCCGGTCCACGCTCCGCGTGCGCCCCATCGTTGTCTTCTTAGTAAGTGCACTGGTCTTAATTTTGAAAAGCTTTTTGCTTGTTTTAACCACTCCTTGACCCGCCTTTCCCCCTCGGTCCGGCAAATAATCATAATTTTTCCTTTTCTTTTTATTTTGACATGGCACGTGCCACGTACCTGTAGCGACTCAGTCCACATTTGGACGGAGGAGACGCCAAGTTCTTATGTGGATGCTTAATATATAGTCGATTAGAGAATTTTTAATTTTCAAAGTATTAACTCTTGATACAGGAAAATGCCAAAAGGTACACCAGTCGACGCACAAGTAGCAAATGATGAAAGGAAAATCGAAATCACATGAAATGAGATGATTATTCCATTATTGAAGAATTCAATTGATTCTGATGCATATGCGGTCTCTTCCACATAACATAAAGTTCAAGATGGAGATCTTTCCTCCAAATGTTGATTGTGTAACGGTAGTCACCATTGAATAGCTTCGCTCATTAGGATCGATGCATGGTTTCAAGGCAAAATCACCTACGCCCTACGTAGAAGATGAAGGAAAAATTGTCTTTTTTTCTTTTTATCAATACCCAGACATTTGTCTCCGCATTGTGCAACTTATCGATAAGAAGCAAAATTATTAAAATTGAGTACGGAACATTTTAGCTTATATACAACATTATTTTAGCGTATTCTTAGTGGTAAGAGGCATGCATAAAAAGAACTATCGAAGTATAAAGTGATCAATTAGTATAAAAACAAAGATTCACGAACACAATATTTTGTATAATATAGACTATAAGACTCTCTCTGAAATGTGTGTAACAATAAAAGTTTCTGTCTGCTAACTAAAATAGAATAACTTTGGATTACGTTATTATACTAAAATTGAAAGAATATTTCTTAAGTACTTATACGTTTCGCTCCAACTAAGATGTAAAATAACGAATAGAGAGAATGACAAGGATAAGATACTATAAATTAGTATTTTCTTTTTTAACGTCTTCCGCTACTCTTTGGAGTAAATAGAAAAAAACATAGTTCTTGCAACGGGGAGGCGCACATCTAAAGATGATATAAAATATTAATATGATTTTTCGAAACTTGTAAGGTTCCTCTTTTGTTTGTTTTTTTTTTTTCTCAAAACGCCCCCTAAGTTCTATGATTTTATCTTCTCTTATCATTGACACGTTAGCATTCAATTAATTGAGAAATTAAAGGGTATTATATATATATATATATATAATGAAAAATGTTATGTTAAATCTTAATAAATGTGCTTTAGTAAATTTAAGATTTACTATTTGAACCAAGTGGCTCTTATTAAAACAAGCAATTCTTCCGATTTCAAAGTTTTTGAAAAGTGTTATTTCAAAATTTTAATTAATTTAACTATCATCGCCTGGAATTATTGATAAGACCTTAACATTATTTAAATTCATTTTTATGGCAAAAAAAGGGGGGTTCTTTGGCTAAATTAAAAGGAAAAAAAAAAGCAAAACCCACAAAATGCTAAATTATGCTAACTACGATACATTTACCTTAAACTTTTTTTTTTTTTGTGACATAAAAAATCTCAAGTTTATATATGTGTGGCACATTTACCTTCCATCAAGTTATATCAATGAGAATTATTTTAAACTTAAATGCCCTCCAAATTTAACTTCCACCAAATACATTCATAATTATTTTAGACTCCATTTGTTTCATGGAAAACTAATGATTTGAAAAATATTTTCAAAAAAAGATAGATTGTATCACTTGAAATAATTTAACAAATGAAAAATATTTCATTACTGACAACAATATAAATCTAAATATTTTCATGAACAATAACAGTAATTTTTGCTATTTTCTTTTTGTAAGTGATATAATCAATATCTTTAAAAATATTTTTTAAATCATTCATTTTCTGCGAAAAAGAAAAAAAGAAAAAACGCATCCTTCATTGCTAAAAGAGGTAAAAACGGTACAATGACTAGAGGAAGCTACACTAAGAGCATGAAATCATTTAATTCCTTCTACATTTACACGAGTAATTGTCAAGTTAAGTCGAATTTGGAGTGCTATGATTTCTTTCCGCTGAAGACTTAAGACAAACCTTCTCTGGAGAACATAAGTAAACCTTATCCGAAACAATTAATTCGTGCGAAGCTTGTATAGAAGTTGAAGTACTCAAATGACTTCATAAAAAGTTTGAAATCATTTAAAGATGAAATTCCGCATTTACTTTGAATTACTTTGAATTCTAGCATTTGTATTCTTTGATAAGTTGAATGTGCTCGATTTTAAGTGATGGTAAAATCTCGAATAAAATAGAAGTCATTCCAAATATGCCTTATTAATTGTATGGGGGTTGTTCCATAATTGCTAATTTACTAAATCATTCAATATATCCTTGCACAACTTGTAGAGGACTGTGCATATCCATGTAGGGACATGCTCTCTTACCGTGATTACCAGTTGTGCAAAAAAAAAAACAGATTAGCTAGCGATCTACTACTAGTCAAATAGATTGACTAAACTACTTCAACGGTAAAATTTATTAAATATAAGTTTATATAGCAGGAAACGCCAAACGTTCAGAATTTTTTCCTTTTTTAATGACGTTTATCAATTTAAGAATGTTTAGGCATAATTACAGAAAAAATACCCATTATATAATGTCATCCCTGAACTTTTAAAGATAATTACTTAAATTTTAGCTAAATGTGTATTGTCGTCCCTGAATTTTTAATTTGTTTAATGTGGTCTTTAGACTTTTGGTGAATGTTCAATATAGTCCCTAAATGGTATGATAACATTGAGCAATTTTCTTATGGTCTCATAAGCCAAAGTGAACACGTGCCAAAGGTTTAGATATCACATTGAACAAATTAGTGTTTAAGGACGATATTATACATTGTCCAAAGTTCAAAGACCATTTGTGTCATTTCGCAAATATAAAAGTCATGCTGCATAAGATTTATGCATCAGAAAGAAGACATAAGTCGTTATCAGTTTATCCAATCTCCTAATTTGAGGGCATCTTTGTTAGTTTAAAGGGTATATAGTTTGACCCAAAAGAGGCATGACAGACCCTAAGAAATATTCATTTACCCCGACTGCCACCTCTTGGAATTGGTTATATTGTCCATCTCTGCAGTCTGTCCCATAGTTTCCTTTTTCGGACTAATAGAACGTACATTGAAGAGGTTGAGCTACGAACGATGCCCCATGTACTGAATTTAAAAAGTCAATTGTATCCTCAATCCACGCTAAAGTATTTTTCTCTAAGTGAACCAGTTCAATAATAAATGATAGTCTTGAAAGCCCCACATGTGCATGTTTATGTACTCATTTCATCTAAGAATAGCGTAGCACTTTAAATTTCGCAATTCAGAGTCGTCGACTAGTAACACTTCACTTCCTAAAATTTTTCCCAAATTCTAGATTATGATAATCTTAGGGTGTGAATGTTATCATGAACTTGAATAACCAAACTAGAGTTGTTACCTAGTGACTGATGTAGATTCAAATTTTAGTTGAGTATATGTGAGCATTTTGAGTGATTGGCCTGTCATACTAATTAAACAGTGTGACTTGTGCAAGTCTACAAGAGACACCACTTAGCATAGTAGCCTAGTGGTAAATGAAACAAATGACTTTCATGATGTACAATGAGCTATATAATGAGCAAAAATCTAGCCAACTTGTACCTTGAGTATTTGCTACCACATTTGGGGAGAGTTTATGATTTCTACAATTATACCAAGTAGATATGGTTCAATCCGAATATTTGAATGTGAATATTTCATAAAGAGTGTGAGACTTTTATGATAAAATCCAAAGGGTCAATGTTAGTTACGTCTCCTCAACCTCTCAAGCATACTAGATAAAGTCTACAAGACACCACATTTTCTTATGGTCCTAGAGAGCATTCAAACCTTAAATGGCTTTAGACAAGAGGAGCATGTACATGATTGAGACAGAAGAAGAGCAAACCAAACCCCGTTCAAGTCGCACACGTGCCACCCACTCACCCAGTCGCATTCAGGGAAAGGTCAAGCCTTGCTTGCTTCCCATGCCGAAAAAGAGGAAATTGGTGTGAAGAGAGGTCTATGAGTTTGGTGAAGTGCGGTCCACTCTGTCGACGCAGTGCAGCTTCCACTACCGTATTTTGCACAGGAAAGAGAGTCGGATTCAGATGCTCCTATAATTCACCCTTCTGAAGTGGACTTCACATAAACTATTGGAAACATGGAGGCCACTTCTCCCATCAAGCTTCTCTCATTCGCGTTCCTATTGGTCCTCTGTCTTCTCAGCACCGGCGGAATCACTCCTCACAAGGTCGATGCTCGTGACCCAGCGTGCAATGGCTCGATAGCTGAGTGCAGCGAGGAAGCGGAGTTCCAGATGGACTCTGAAATCAACCGGAGGCTACTCCAGCAGAAGAAGTATATATCTCCCGGTGCGCTCAAGAGAGACCAGCCAGTCTGCAATGGGGGAGGGAGCGGCAATGCCTACACCAACAGCGGATGTCTACCTCCTCAGTCAAATCCCCATACCCGAGGTTGCGCCAAGTACTACCAGTGCAGGTCTGGATCGTGATGGTCTCTGAGTTTCTTGCTAAGTAAATGATGGAAACACAAACGCTCTTGATTAGTTCTGGTAACATACTTCATGAACTGCTTCGAAATGATCTCCTCATACAAAGTTTATTAGGTTGATCTACAGTTTCTGATTAGATTCCGATTATGTTCTGATTCTCTAGAGTACAACAACATCCTCAGTTTGCAGCATAGAAGTCTGTTTCTCTCAAAAAGATTACTGTTTCAACCAGAAGTACTTGACAAGGAAGAAGCAATTTCTTGTAAAACAGTAGCTCATATTGTTGGCTCCGCTTATCACAAACATGTAAGGGGCTGAGAAAAAAAAATTATTTACATACAAATTTGTAAAGTTCAAAATACTGAAATCCCTAGTGGATTTCCACAAAAACAGGAAGACGTTCGAGCGAAAATTTCTGGAGAGATTATTTGAGAGACTCGTCAAATCAACTTGAAACGTAGAAAATAAGGTAACTATAGCAAAACTGGACGAGAAAGAATAGACATTTCACCAAAATCTGTGGCTGCCTTTTGACTCAGTTAATGCATGATTTCATTTGTTTGAATCTTTATCACACAATCATTTCTTTTGTTTGTTTTCAAATCATGCGTGCTTAGACGGGAAGCAGACAGGACAATCAAAATGTCTGGCTAGAAATGATGCATCTGCAGATCTTGAAATTAGAACAGTAGAAGAAATAATGCTGGGTGGGACAACCGTAATATTTGAAAAGATGATAGCTGGAGCACTTTTCTGAGCTGTGAAATTAAGTTACATAAACCTCCTTTGTGAGATAACACCGTCTAAATTTATACTGGGAGATGTAGGGAACATTTGGACCACATTTCGTCATAGAAGTCGAGAGTGGTGATTTGAGGCACCTCAATTTACCATGTTTTCTAGTAAGAACAGGCCAACCAATTTTTTTCAACGATAAAAAAGACTAGTGAGGACAAGTGATCAAATATTTAAATATTAAAAAATACCTTCATCAAAATGATTATTTGATTATGGCTGTTATATTTGATCCCTGGTTAAACAATGCATCCATAGAACAATGTAAACAATTGTGAACTAATCCCTTCTAAGAAAGTATAGCCTAAGTAGCAAATTCTGTAAATATTTAAGGCTGTGAACAGCAGAAAGGTAAAATTGCCCTTTTGAAGAAAACTATGCACTACGTCCTTGGCCTCGTAGAATTAGGTATGATGACGAAAGTCCGTCGACTTTTCGGGGAGAAAGAGGAATAAATACCTCTCAGGAGAAAGACCTCTTATGACGTTTCCTCGGCGGACTTTTCATCTGTCAATTGAAGGTTTAGAACTGGGCTAAAGTGGCCCCATTTCGCCTTACCAACCCCGGGAGATACGTATCGTTCTAGAGAAAAGGGAGTGTAATACACTTCGTGTTTCCCACTCTTCCTCCCTCGCTGGTCCCACGTTTTTTTTTTTTCTTTTGATCAGTTATGACGGTAGAGTACAAATTGGACAATAGTGTCAGTTTTTGGTTTTTATACGCTACTTGAAAGTTGATGGAAAATGCGTCTAAAGTGGTACCAATTTGGACATTTGTATGTACTTATTATGCCTTATATTTTACATTGAAAATTTCTCCAAACATGAAAAAATAATAATCTCATCTTAATTTAGCAAGAATTCTTGGAAAAGTTTATATGAAAATATTAAGGCTTCGTTTATTTCAAGAAAAATATTTTCCCCATTTTTTACATTTGATTCGCTTAAGAAAATGAGTCAATGGAATTGTTTTCGTAGTCAACGGAATTTCTATGTTTAAATTCAAAAAATGATTACCTCTTTAAGAATTATAAATAATTTTTCCAAAATATAACTAGAATTTGGCACTTGAACCCAGAACACCATATTTGGGCACGGAAACCTTAAAATTGATTCTTGGGGACCCCAAGACCACATCTAGGGCACCCGGGCACGAGTCCCTTGAGGCCAGACTCAAGACCCTAGTGCCTCGCTCGTGCTTGGGACCCTAGTGTTAGTGCAGATCCCCAATGCCCACGCTCGAGTTCATCGAGGTCGAACTTGAGACCCTAGTGCCCGTGCTGAGGTTCCTAGAACTTGCGTTTAGGACCATCGAGGCTAGGCTTAAACCCTCGGCACTCGGGCTTGGGCCACAATAGCCGACCGCGGGATCCTAGTATCCAAGCTCAAATCCCGAGCACCCTAGCCCATGCTCAACTCCTCAATGATCAAGACTTGGCCCCCCGTAGTTAGGCCCGGTTCCTCATTGCTCAAGTTGGGCTCAGGTCCCTAGTGCCCGAGCTAGGGTTTGTTGAGGCCAAAGCCAAGGACCCTAGTGCTCGTGCCTTGGTCCATTAAAGGCGAAGCCAAGACATTGGTGCCCATGCTTGGGGTCCATTGAGGCTGGCTTGGTACCTCAGTGCTTGTGCCATAGTCCATAAAGGCCAAAACTAGGAGCCAAAGTACCCATGCCCTGATCCCATGTGTTCAAGTCAGGGTCCATCAGAGGCCGGCCATAGGACTTTGGTACCCATATCCAATTCTTTGATTTCTCATTCATAAGTTAGAAGTATGCGAATAGCGTATGTTTATCTAAGAAAATTAAATAAAATTATCCATTTGAAACGATTGAAGATATTTTCTAGCTCATTTTTGGGTTTTAGCCAAACACAAAAAAATATTATCATTCTCCTGAAGAATGATTTCCCAGAAAATAATTTTAAAAAAATTTCATTTTTGCAAAATAGACGGAAGCTAATTATTTCAAGGACTTGTCTGCTCCATCATCTACGACCCCCCAGCAGAAGATACTGGATGATTATCTTCTCCTTTCTCCACCCATACAATTGGAGTTGTTGTTCCTCAAACAAGCACGTTACATTTGAATCTTGTGGTCCTCGAAACATTTCACCAGATTCACGCGGACGCTTCACGGCTAGGCAGAGAAAACTAAGCACCCGGAGGCAAGGAACGTGTCCATATGTAGAATCCGTGTGTAGGATTTGGCGGCCGAGTGAAATCTGGGGCCTTTGCTTCGTTGAGGTCCGCCCTCTCGCCACGGCCATTCTAATAAACACCTCCAATCCCTTCTTCATTTCGCATCATCCAATCAGTCTTTCGGTCGAGTACTTCGAATTTCCAGAACTTGAAATATCGGAAGCGCGCGTCTAAACCCAGAGCAGAAAAATGTCTCACCGAGGACATCAGCAGCAGCAGCAGCAGCATCACAACCTGTGCCATGGCGAGGGGCATCATGGCCATGGAGCGCATATTGGTCATGGCCATGGTCATCATGGGGGAGGACATCACGGTGGGTATGGTCTGGGAGGAGGACATCATGGGCATGGGCTTCTGGGACACGGCCATCATGAAGTCATGCAAGGGCATGGGCTTGGGCACGCCATACATGGGCTTGTAGGGAAATTGCGGCATCATCCATATCCCCATTCTCATGGGCATGGTCTTTTTGGACACATGAACCGAAGTCATGCTGTTCCGGTTCATGGATGGGGACATCATCCACATGGCCTTGGAGGAGGACATCACCACCTCCACCACCACCACCACCACCACCCCCACCGCCACCACCATCACCATGGTTGATGTCACTGACTTTGTGAATTAGTGCTTCAACAAGTCGATATCGCGCCGTTTTATGGCTGATTGCCTCCGCATTGAATCTCAGGGCTTTTGTTCTTGTTTCGTTCGTTCTTTTATTTATTTTTAATCTTGAGAATATTACTATTGCTTTTACTGGATTTGTCTATTATTTGTTCTTTTATTCCATTGCAAAATAAATTGACAGAAAAAATTAACATAAATCAAAGCATGATGAAGTGCTCAAACGAGAATTGCTTATTTAATTCACACTACGAGTGATATTTGTGTCTGCCTCGCCAGGAAAAAAGGTGCCGAGTCTTCTGCGCTGACACACCTTTTAATCTCATAGCCCTTATATGACTTCGGTGATAATTATATATGACAAGACTTAATATAATAATATTTAATTATTAAGCAATAATTTCATTTAATGGTTTGAATTTTTAGAATAATTGATAACGGTCCCACTAAATCTCATATTTTATTAGAGCAAGAAGTCCTAATTTTGAATTTTTAAAGGCTCATATTAGCCTCCTAATGAAATATTTTAACATATAGTAGTTGACAATAAAGACTAGATTAAGCGTAACAACGAGTCATAAGAAATTTAAATATTAAATCACGCATTCATTGAATTAACTAATTGATTATGGCTGTCATATTTGTTTCCTGGTTAAACATTGCATCCATACTATGTAAACAAATGTAAGCTCATCCTTTTTGAGAAAAATATAGCCCTAGTGCAAATTCTGTAAATATTTAAGGTTGTGAACAGCAGAAAGGTAAAATTGCCCTTTTGAAGAAAACTATGCAATACGTCCTTGGCCTAGTGGAATCAGGTACGCAATTGCCGACTTACGGGAAAAAGGAGGAATAACCTCTTTAAGAGAAAGGCCTCTTATGACTTTTCCTTGGTGAGATTTTCATCCATCAATCGAAGTTTAGAATAGGGCTAGAGTGGCCCCATTTCGCCTTACCAACCGCAAGTGATATGTCTTGCTCTAGAAGAATGCCTAATACCCTAAAAAAATCTCCAATTTTAAGGCTTCATTTATTTTATGGAAAATAACTTCCGAGAAAATGTTTTCTAAATTTTTGAATATTCATTTTAGGGGAAAATGAATTGCTTGGGGAAAACATTTTCCATAAAGGGAAAAAAAATTCTTCTAAACTAGGGGAAAATGTTTTCCACTTTTCACACTTAATATCTCTTATCTCACACCCCTATAAGCCTTCACTTCCTCTTCCTCCTCCTCCTCCTCCTCCTTTTTTTTTTTTTTTTTTTTTTTTAACTCGAATTATTCTTATTTTCTTTGTTTTCCCTCTTTTTCTTTATTCTTTTTTTAAAAATTTAGTTTTTTTATTATTTTTCTTTTTCTTCTTGCTTGGCCGACCATAGGCCACAGTGGTGGCCAGCAACTGGCCATAGGCCAACTCTAGCTCGCCTAAGGCTAGATCTTGCTAACTGTGAGCTCGCTGGATATGGTGAACTACGAGCTCGCCAGCATTGGCGGAGCTTGAGCTCTCTTGGATCTAGTCGGCGAGCTCACAACTTGGCCGATCCAAGCAAGCCTAAGCTCTACCGAGGTTGGCGAGCTCAAGGCTGTCAATCCAAGCGAGTCGAGTCCATTGGCCAGCGAGCTCGCGGCTTGCTTGGATCAATTGAGCCTTGAGTTCGTTGGATCTGGCAATTGCATCTTAGTTGGCTGTCGAGTAGCCAACCACGTTGAGGCACATGGTGGAGGAAGAAGAAGGAAGGAGGGAGGGAGGAAAAAGAAAAAAAAGAAAAAGAAAAAATAAAAATAATAAAGATTCGATTTTTACAAATAAAAATAATTAAAAATTCAATCAAAAAATATAAAAAGTAAAATTAATTTTTTTGGTAAATTTTCCCAAAAAATCAAATTAGATAAAGAATAATGGAAAAATATTTTTCACTCAAATTTCAGATTTTAGCCGAACACCAAAAAATATAGTAATTTTCCATTTCTAAAAAATATTTTCCATAAATGTAATATTTCCCATGAAATGAACGGATCCTAAGTTTTGTCTCAATTTTACTCTTTGTTTAAAAAAAAAAAATCTTGAACTTTTAGGTCATGTCTCAATTTTATCATAAAACTTTTTGTCCAATAAAAACTCTCAACTTTAGGTCTTGTCCCAATTTATTTGAGTCATAAATTTGCCCCATTAACCCTGCATTCAAAATTTTTCATTGACAATCAAGAGATAGAATACACCCAAGCATGAGCTATTTGAGCATCCTAAGCATGAGCTCTTTGATTGTGAGAGATAGGACATTCCCAATCACGAAAGATTGACAAGCGTAGCATCCCTAGAGCTATTTTGACAAAAGGTTGATGGAGAGCAAATTTGAGACTTATGTAATGTGATTATTTATGAGACAAAAAATTGGAGTGAAATTGAAATTGACCTAAAGCTTGAATTATTTTTTAAACCAACAAATTTTAGGGTAGAATTGGTACTTGACCTAAAGTTAAGGGTTTTTAACGATACAAAAAAAAGTTTAGGGTAAATTTGAGATTGTACTTAAAGTTTGGGGTTTTTTATGGGGCAAAAAAATTTAGGAAAAAAAATTAACACATGACCTAAAATAAGAGTTTTTTATGAGATACAAAGTAGAATTTAGATGAGATAAAATTTAAGGTTTTTTAGGGTATTGAGCCTCTAGAAGTAATGGAGTATAGTATATTTTATCTAAAAATATTAAGGCTCAAATTATTTTGCGAAAAACATTTTTCGGACAAATATTTTTCTCATTTTTCGGTATTAGGTTCGCTTAAGAAAATAAGTCAACGAAAATCAATACTTAAAATCAGGAAAATGATTTTCTTATTTAAAAAATCAAAAATTATTTTTCGAAAATATGATTAAATATCGGCCCTTATACTTAAAACTCTATGTTTGGCCACAAAAACCCAAACACTAGTTCCTGGGTCCTCGACGTTCAGGACCAAATAAGTGTTGCTCGAGTATGGGTCTATCGAGGCCAGACTCATAACCTTGGTGCCCGTGCTCAGGACCCTGGTGCTAGTGCAAATCCTTGATGCTTGGCCCTGGGTCCATCAAGGCCAAGGTCGAAGGTCTCGACACCTTGGTCCACAAAAGCCGTGCTCAGGTCTCCAACACACGAGCTTTAATGCGCGGCACTCAGGCCTAGGTCCACAAAGGCCATGCTCGGGTCCTTAATGTTCGGGCTCGGGTCCCTAGTGCCTGAGCCAGGGTCTATTGAGGTTGAAGCCCAAGATTCTATTGCTTGTGCTTGAGTTCATCGTTTGACATTATTACACAATTTTCGCTTTTGCTACAATATGCTACAGTGATGCTATAATATTGTTATAGTAATGAACTGTTTTGTTCACGCCACAATTCATAAAGGCTGGGCCCAAGACCTAGGTGCCCATGCCTTGATTTAGGCACTCAGACCGAAGTCCATCAAGGCTGAACTTGAGACTCTGTGCTCATATTCAATTCTCTGCTTGTCCATGTACTAGTTACTAACACTTGAATAGTGTATGTCTATTTAAGAAAATCAAATCAAATTTTACATATCAAATAATGAAAAATATTTTCTAATTCATTTTTGAGTTTCAACTACGTACCAAAAAATACTGTCAGTATTTGCCAAACAAATGGATAAATACATCAAAGACTTGTCCACTCCATTATCTACGATCCCAGCTGAAGATATTGGATGATCATCTTCTCCTTTCTCCACCCAAGCAGCTGGAGTAGTTGTTTTTCAAACAATCACGTTACATTTGAATTTTGTGGTTTTCGAAGCATTTCCCCATTTTCACGCGGATGCTTAACGGCTAAGCATAGAAAACTAAGCACCTAGCGATAAGGAACGCGTCTCTATGTAGAATCCGTGTGTAGTATTTGGCGGCCGAGTGAAATTTGAGGCCTTCGCTTCGTTGAGGTCCCCCTTCTCACCGCGGTCATTCCTATAAATACCTCCGATCCCATCTTCATTTCGCATCATCTAGTCAGTCCTTCCAGTCGAATACTTCAAATTTCCAGAAATTGAAATATCGAAAGCGCGCGTCTAAATCCAGCGCAGAAAAATGTCTCACCCAGGACATCAGCAGCAGCAGCAGCAGCAGCATCACAACCCGTAACATGGCGAGGGGCATCATGGCCATGGAGCGCATATTGGTCACGGCCATGGCCATCATGGGGGAGGATATCACGGCGGGTATGGTCTGGGAGGAGGACATCATGGGCATGGTTTTCTGGGACATGGCCATCATGGGTTCATGCAGGGGCATGGGCTTGGGCACGCCATACATGGGCTCGTAGGGAAATTGCAGCATCATCAATATCCCCATTCTCCTGGGCATGGTCTTTTTGGACACATGAACGGAGGTCATGCTGTTCCGGTTCATGGATGGGGACATCATCCACATGGCCTTGGAGGAGGACATCACCACCATCATCTGTTAGATATATGCCCTAAAGCTGCTATGTAATATGTACATATTAGGGATTCCATTTGTACATATAAGGATTATGTTATTATTGTTATTTTTTTTAAGGAAATTGATTAATTATTAATTAATTAATTGATTAATTAATGTGGAAATGGTTAGCAAATTTTTGCTGACCAGTTCGCACGAATTCATGCATGATGGTCAGCGGTTGCTGACCATCATACACGCTTTTTGTTCGTGCATGGATGGTCAGCAACCGCTGACCATCGTGCACGAAATCGTGCATAAACGGTCAGTGGTTGCTAACCGTTCCATTCATGCACGATCGTGCTCGATCGTGCATGAGAACGAGGATCAGCAACTGTTGCTGATCCCACGATTGGCAACCGTTGCTGATTCATGTATAAATATAAAAAAGAAAGGCTGCAAAAGGGTTGCAACTAAGAGAGATTTTCTGTGGGTGTGCGTCTTGTTTTTGGCGACACTTCAAGGGGTTGAAATACAGAGAAAGGTGGGCGTGCGCTATTTGTTTTTAGAGAAAATGAGTTGCTGAAAACAAAGAGAAATGTGTGTGTTCTTGTATTCTTTGAGAGATACGAGAAAGTAGAGTGTTTTTCTCATTCGGGCCGTGACTATAATACATTGAGGATACGTTGGATCATTTCCACATGATTGCTAGCACAATCGAAGTGGTGAATATCCGAAAGTTCTCTCTTCCGTTCGACGTTCGTTGTTGGTGTGTCTGAACTAGAGGTCCGACGCTTGTGGGACTCGAACTGTAGAACATCCGAACCGACTTGTTTAAAGCACGCTTCGAGAGGTAATTCGTTTAACTCCCTTTTATATTTAGATTTTTTATTAAAACGCATGAACAACGCCTAAGGAGAATCATGTGTAAAATATATCTTTATTTCCGCTGCGTTTATTTCGTTAATTTTCTTATACATGATTCATGAAACCCCAACAGTGGTATCAGAGCCAACCTTAGGCGTTTTTCGTGCATTTAATTGATTTGTAGTTCAAATATATTTTTGTGTTCTAATGGCCAATTTATTTTGTTAAGAGAATCGGTTCTCTTACCTTTTATGTGGCCTATAGAAGTTGATTAATTTATGTGATAAATTTAATCAACTAAGCAAAAATTAGAACTAAATCAATTTTGAATCAAAAATCCATAACTTGTTATATTTTGTGTTTATATTCTACAAATGATATGCAGAATTTTATGCATGCCTTCTAGAGCTTTAAATTTTGAATTTATGGCTTATAAGGAAAGGTGGTGATCATGGAAAAATCCCTAAATGTTGTGATTGTTGTATGGATGAATGTATGATGATTACAGGTATTCTTTTTTGGGGATGTAATTATTAAATGGAGGCTGCGTCCTTCCTTTTATATTTATTTTTATGAAATGTAATTTTAGTATAGTTTAATGTTTCAATTGTTGATGTAAATACTACAAGAGAGGAGGAGCCATTGGAGGAGCCATTAAACCGGTGAGCTCTTTGGGCCCGGTCTTTGAAGAGTTCAAAGATTGAAGAAAAAGTGAAGAGCAGGTCCATATAATTAAAACATTAAAATGGCTAAATGGGTCTCTTTGGCTCAAGACCCATTGAACCATAATTCCATGATCACCACATAGGATATATATTATGTGATATCTATTTATTTATTGTGTTTATGATATTGTGCATGTTAAACCGGTTAATGTGCAAAGTGAGACCGTTAATAATGACCCAAATCTCCTTACAAAGAACATTAAGTCGAAACGGGTTTCGGACTCGTGGCCTTCCATCGTCGTGGTTTGATCCAATATTATAGTGGTTAACTAACCGGTTATGGATACATAGGGGTTAATTACCATTTATAATATTGGACCACTCCATTATGCATATGATGCTGTGGGGTTGGAGCCAAATGATTTCTAATAACTGTCAGGTGAGGGAATCATTTGTATTTTCAATACTTGCATGAGATGATGGGCTAGACTTAATTATGATCATGATGACAATAACTGTTAGGTGATGCTTTCATGGTCTAGAGGCCGAAGTTATGATTGGGACTCGCATATGATGCGTTAAACAAGTTGGTTCACTCACTAAGTTCATAGGACACCAATAATTGTTAGGTGAGGTGGACTTTGGACTGGTGGGACTCCAATCCCCACTAGTAATCTTTACCTAACAAAGATTACCACTTCCCATCTTAAGGAGTATGTGATTCGAATATAAATTTAGTGGGAGGATCTATTTCATTTAAATGCCAAAATGAAATAGTTACTTTGAAAGATACAACGGCTAACAATTTATTTTCTGCAACAGATATATTATTACTCTGAAAATGGTGACCACAAACCCACTCGCTTCTATACTTGACAAGAATTGTTTAACTGGACCCAATTTAACTGACTGGGTGAGGAATTTGAGAATTGTTCTCAATTCAGAAAAAATTGGGTATGTGCTTGATGAAAAGATGCCAACCTCCTTTCCTGAGGGTGGGACCCAAGAGGAGCGTGTCACTTATGATAAGTGGCGTGATGATGACTTAAAAGTTAGGTCATATATGCTTGCTTCTATGAATAATGAATTACAGAAGAAGTATGAATCTATGGAAGCTGCTGCGTCGATCATTTTGCACTTAAAGGAATACTTTGATGAGAATGGTCGAACCTCTAGATATGAGATATCTAAGGCATTGTACCATACGAGAATGGTTGAGGGATCATCTGTTAATGATCATGCTTTGAAAATGATCTGGCACATTGAAGAATTGGCTAGGCTGAATCTCGTTATGGACAATAAGTTAGCTGTGGATTTGATCCTCCAATCTTTACCCGATTCCTTCTCTGGTTTTGTCCAAAACTTCCACATGCATAAGATGGAGAAAACTCTTGCTGAGTTACATAGCATGCTGGTAGTTTATGAGAAGGAAATGCAAAACACGAGGCCGAATATAGTGGCTATGGCTAAGGCTTCTTCTTCAAAGGGTAAGACTGTTTTAAAGAAGAATAAATGGAAGAGGCCTGCCAAACCTGTTATGCAACCAAAACCCATGATTGATAAAGGGAAATGTTATTACTGTGGTGTCAAAGGGCACTGGAGGAGGAACTGTAAGAGGCACCTCGCGAGCTTGAAGGTCAAGCCCAAGAACCGACCTTATGAAGGTATGGTGTCTATGCTTATTGAAACTAATCTTATGGTTAGTGCTGAATCCAGCTCATGGGTTCTAGATTCTGCTGCAACTTCACATATTTTTATGTCTTTACAGAATCTGGAAATAAGCAGGATGCTAGGACGAAATGAGATTGTCCTAACGTTTGCCAATGGAGCAAGAGTTATTGCATTAGCTATAAGGACTTTTCGTTTATGTTTGCCTTCTGGACATGTATTGGTTTTAAAGAACTGTTTGCATTATAAGAATGCTATTAGGAACATCATCTCTATACCTCGTCTGGGTAAAGAGAATTATGAATTTTCTTTTGCTGATGATGTATGTTCTATTTATCATAATAGAATATGTGTTGGTTCTAGCTTATTAACCAACAATCTTTATACCATTACAATGTCCGGTAATACGATTACCAATGTCAATAAACAAAATAGAATTGATATAAATGCCATAACTAATAAACGCCCTAGAGACGGTCCAAATAAAAAGTATGTTTGGCATCTCCGATTAGGTCATATTGGAGAAGACAAAATTAACAAGTTGAGTAATGATGGATACATTGATCCTTCAAATTTTGAGTTATACTCGACTTGTGAGGCATGTCTTCTAGGAAAAATGACCAAAGCGCCTTTTGTGAGACAAAGTGCGCGAGCTTGGCCGATATTAGGATTAATACATACAGATGTATGTGGACCAATTAATGAAACTGCTAGAGGTGGTTATAATTACTTCATTACCTTCACCGATGATCAGTCACGTTATGGTTATTTATACCTCATGAAGTATAAATCTGAATCCTTTGAAAAGTTCAAGGAATTCAAGGCTGAAGTTGAGAAATAAACAGGAAAATGTATTAAGGCTCTTCGATCAGATCGAGGAGGTGAATACCTTAGTACTGAATTCCTGGACTTTCTTAAAGACAGTGGCATTTTATCACAATGGACACCTCCTAGAACTCCAGAACATAATGGTGTATCTGAATGAAGAAATCGTACTTTATTAGATATGGTACGATCTATGATGAGTTACACCGATTTGCCAATATCCCTTTGGGGATATGCCCTTGAGACAGTTGTATATATACTGAATAGAGTGCCATCCAAATCTGTTCCAACTACGCCCTATGAGATATGGCATAGTAGGAAACCTAGTCTTAATCATATTAAGATTTGGGGTTGTCCAGCTTTTGTGAAAAAGCTGAAAGTGGAAAAATTGGAGGCAAGATCTGAACAAGGTCGCTTCATTGGATATCCAAAGGAAACTCTTGGATATTATTTCTATTTTCATTCAGACCAAAGAATTTTGGTATGCAAGCACGCTTCTTTCTTGGAGAATCAGTTCATCCAAGAAAGTGGTGTTGGGCGGAAAATAGTCTTACAAGAAGAAAATAATGAAGTATCAAACAACCGAGTTCAGATACCAATCTCTGATTCAATGGGAGCTTCTGATACACAACCTCTTAGGAGAAGTGTGAGAATGTCTCGCCCACCTGCTCGTTATAGACACTCGGTTGATCATATTGAACCATTATTCATTGTGAATGATAGTGATCAACCCGGTGATCCTAAAACCTATGAGGAGGCGATGTTGGACATCGATTCTGGTAAATGGCTAGAAGCCATGAAATCCGAAATGGATTCAATGTATTCCAATGAGGTATGGACCTTGACTGACCTGCCTGATGGTATTGTACCAATTAGCTGTAAATGGATCTTCAAGAGGAAGATGAATGTTGAAGGTTAAATTAGAATTTACAAAGCACGGCTGGTGGTGAAAGGATATCGTTAAAAAGAAGGAATTGATTATGACGAAACTTTCTTACCTGTGGCCATGCTAAAATCCATTCGGATTATGTTGGCTATAGCTGCACACTTTGATTATGAGATATTCCAGATGGATGCCAAAACGGCTTTTCTAAATGGTTTTCTCGATGAGGACATCTATATGGAACAGCCACAGGGTTTTGAATCCAATAGTGAAAAACAGAAGGTGTGTAAGCTTAAGAGATCCATTTATGGACTCAAACAAGCCTCTAGAAGTTGGAACATCCGTTTTGATGAGGTAGTCAAATCGTTTGGCTTCATCAAAAATCCGGATGAACCTTGTGTATATAAGAAGATCAGTGGGAGTGCAATTGCATTTCTGGTTTTGTATGTCGATGATCTACTTTTGATTGGAAATGATGTACCAATGATATCATCGATAAAACTATTCTTGTCACAGAAATTCTCCATGAAAGATTTAGGAGAGGCAACCTACATTTTAGGTATTAAGATCTATAGAGATAGATCAAGATGATTGATTGGCCTCTCACAATCTACGTACATAGACAAAGTGTTAACACGGTTTAACATGCAATGTTCCAAGAGAGGATTATTGCCTTTTAGGCAAGGGATCCATCTTTCTAAGGAGATGTGTCCCAACACTCCTGAAGAAAGAGAGCGGATGGCAAAGATACCATATGCATCTGCTATTGAAAGCATAATGTAAGCTATGCTATGTACTAGACTTGATATCGCACATGCTGTAAGTATTACTAGCAGATATCAGTCTGATCCAGGAGAAGAGCACTGGATAGCAGTCAAGAATATTCTTAAGTACTTGCGAAGGACTAAAGATTTATTCTTGATATATGGAGAAGGAGAATTTGAAGTTGTAGCTTATGCTGATTCTGATTTTCAATCGGATCCTAATTATTATAAGTCTACGTCTGGGTTTGTCTTCACATTCAATGGTGGTGCAGTTAGTTGGAAAAGTTCCAAACAAAGTATAACTGCCGATTCCACCACTAAGGCAGAGTATGTAGCTGCTTCTGAAGCAGCAAAGGAAGCCGCTTGGATGAAGAAATTTATTTCTGAACTTGGAGTCGTTCCTTCAATTGAGCTACCGATCACATTGTTCTGTGACAACAATGGAGCGATAACTCAAGCTAAGGAACCGAGGTCTCACCAGAAGTCCAAGCATATTGAGAGACGCTTCCATCTCATCAGAGAAATTGTTGGGAGAGGTGATATCGCCTTGCAGAAAATTGCCTCAGCAGAAAACGTGGCAGATCCCTTCACTAAGGCCTTACCTCAGTCTTCTTTTGAAAGACATATTGACAAAATGGGTTTGAGGAACCAGACAAGTTGGCTTTAGTGCAACTGGGAAATTGTTGGATGTATGCCCTAAAGCTATTATGTAATGGTTACATATTAGGGATTTCAGTTGTACTTTCATTATTATTATTTAATTAATGGCAACGACGTATTCATTCATTTGTCCAATTATTTTATATTGATGAATGATTCCATAAGATTAGTTGCAACTAGACTTATTCTTGAGACGTAAGAATATATGTGACGGGTTCATAGTTAGACTGAATCTTTAAATTGTTCCCAGTCGATGGATTATTAAGTGGATATTAATAATCTTGTTGAGACCGGTGTGTTATTAACTTCGCCATTAAGTATTGGATACTTAAGGGAATGATGAGTCACATGTCATTGGGTATTATGATGCCTGAGTTAGAACACAGGTGTTTGTATTAGACAAATTCACTGAACGTGACGCATATGGAATGATTAGCGACATGGAAGCTTTTAGCGTGGTTAATGTCTAATTGTTCATGCTTTGGTCTTGTGTAAATAATCCTTAGACCTAAGGCACAATGTTAACTTGTGTATCGAACAACTATGGTTCACGGGTGCACATAATGCCGGGTCGTCAATCCGTCTTTATACTTGATGGTCATAGTTTGTTCATATACGAAGTTACACGTGTGCACAATATGGAATCTGTCTCCTTGTTATATGCAAGGTATGATAATGATGTCCTATGCGATCTAATTGTGACACAGCATTGAAATTCTCGGTCGGGGTTGTAACCGAGAATAAATTGTTTATGTCTCGAATAAAATGCATGTCAATTAGATTTGTGCATATGATCGAATTAATGACTTGACAAATATTCCATGGTCTTTGTTTGATCGGGACATAGTAAGACAGAGGGATTGAATTACACTATAGCCAAAGCTGACAGGTTCATTATGTTCTTAAAGCATTCACACTATCTGGGTAGCCATGACATATTGCTAGATGTCAATCGTGGCTTGTAGGACCTAAAAGATTAATCGGGACAATTAATTCTTTTGGAAGTACTAATGTGTTAGTACAAGTCTTACTACCAGCTTAGTGATGAACCTAGGGATGTCACACACCATAAACAACAAGGATAACGTGAAACAAGAGAGAAATATTATTGCAAATGTGTTTGCAATTACTACAATCGAATTGAGTCGATTTGAAATTAAATTAAATGAGATTTAATTTAATTTGTATCATAGTCACGAGCCTACTTGCATATGATGCACACGCATGCCAAAAGTGGATATATGTTAACATACCAAACAAGTTGGCTTTAGTGCAAGTGGGAGATTGTTAGATAAATGCCCTAAAGCTGCTATGTAATATGTACATATTAGGGATTCCATTTGTACATACAAGGATTATGTTATTATTGTTATTTTTAAGGAAATTGATTAATTATTAATTAATTGATTGATTAATTAATGTGGAAATGGTCAGCAAATTTTTGCTGACCACTTCGCACGAATTCATACATGATGGTCAGCGGTTGCTGACCATCATACATGCTTTTTGTTCGTGCATAAACGGTCAGTGGTTGCTGATTGTTCCATTCATGCACGATCGTGCTCAATCGTGCATGAGAACGAGGATCAGCAACGGTTGCTGATCCCACGATCGGCAACCGTTGCTGATTCATGTATAAATATTAAAAAGAAAGGCTGCAAAAAGGTTGCAACTAAGAGAGATTTTCTGTGGGTGTGCGTCTTGTTTTTGGCGACACTTCAAGGGGTTGAAACACAGAGAAAGGTGGGCGTGCGCTATTTGTTTTTAGAGAAAATGAGTTGCTGAAAACAAAGAGAAATGTGTGTGTTCTTGTATTCTTTGAGAGATACGAGAAAGTGGAGTGTTTTTCTCATTCGGGCCGTGACTATAATACATTGAGGATACGTTGGATCATTTCCACGTGATTGCTAGCACAATTGAAGTGGTGAATATCCGAAAGTTCTCTCTTCCGTTTGACGTTCGTTGTTGGTGTGTCTTAACTAGAGGTCCGACGCTTGTGGGACTCGAACTGTAGAACATCCGGACCGACTTGTTTAAAGCACGCTTCGAGAGGTAATTCGTTTAACTCCCTTTTATATTTAGATTTTTGATTAAAACGCGTGAACAACACCTAAGGACAATCATGTGTAAAATTTATCTTTGTTTCCGCTGCGTTTATTTTGTTAATTTTCTTATACATGATTCATGAAACCCCAACATCATCATCATCATCACCATGGTTGATATCACTGACTTTTCCAATTAGTGTTTGAACTTGTCGATATTACGCTGGTTTGTGGCCGATCGACCTGGATCGAATCTTAGGGCTTTTGTCCTTGTTTAGTTCATTCTTTTTTTTTTCCTTCCTGGGAATCTTAGTGTTGCTTGTACTGTATTTGTTCGTTCGTTCTTTTATTCTCTTTTCAAAATAAAGTGAAAAGACAAAATCAAGCCTTCTAGTTCCCGTAAGACTCAACTCTATGAGACGATGGACAAGGCTCCTCTTTTGTACGGGCAAGGTGGGAACCCAAAAACTTGAGCAAAGAGCTTGAGAGGAATTGTCAAGATTAGAATCTTTAACATGTGATTGGATACCATAAATTAAGTTAGAAATTATTTACGTAACCATTTCTTCTAAAAGTTAAAACTATTAAATCGTGGTACCGTATATATTTTATCTCCTATCACTTTTGCTCATGTGCATTCTAATTCGATGATGAAGACCTTAGGCGTGCAAATTCAATGTGTGTAGGAAAAAAAAAATGAAACCCATTGCCCTAATGAAAGGGAAGCACATATGGAATGGAATAGGGATGTAAAGAATCAATAAAAGCGTAGTGGGAATATAATCTGGTTCTAATACAAATATGAAACTCATTTTTGGTTCTAATACAAATTTGAAATTGAACGTGCAACTTCAAAAGCTTAATCTATAGAAATGTAGCGGGTAATATATTATATATCAAAAGTATAATGACTGCGGGCCTCCGCCTCACATGGCTTTTGTCTTGCACCTGATCCTTTCCATATTAATCTCAAAAAATTCAGTGCTCACTGCGGCAAGATCATACTCAGTTTGAGGAAAAGATCTTTGACATTTGCAGAGTTAACTCTTCATTGAATTTATTGTGTTAGCGCTGTACTATCGAAACTCAGCGAAGTTAAACGACTGGTTAATGTTCTGACATTATCATTTTTGCTTGGGCGTCTCTAACAAACGGATTAGGTCAATTCAATCTCGATATTTTGTGTGGAGGCTTGACACTGGACCGGTTGGTTTGGATTTTTTCCCTTTTTCTTCCATATTGTCAATCTCAGAATGGTAAGATTGATGGAAGAGGCAAAACATTCCTATAATGAATTAGTCAATCTCAGAATTTTCTTCCGCCTTTCCTTAAGCGGTGTTTCTTGTTCTTTTGTTTCAAATAAGATAAGTTTATAAATTCATTACCTTTTTTAGAAAAATCTTCGAAATTATTTTGATAAACTTAATGATTGTAGCTCTATTTTAAAAGGATAATACATAAAGTTATGTTGTCTAGAGCATTTATTTACAATTTGTGTTTAAAGTTTAATCTCCGATAACTCCCTTTCATAACCAACTTTCTGGTTCAGATTATTTTTTGAGTGGAATTCTTCGTCTAAAATTTTGAACTCTTTATCGTTATAACTTAGACTCGAGATTGTTAATTAACAAAATAACCAACAAGTTTCAAACTCATTGCAAAAAATCTCTCATAGAATTCAGCTTAAGCACATTGTTAAGTATAAGAGAGGAAATGCAATTTGTATAAGAACGAACAGAAAATAACAGAAGGTGGTGGAATTAATACGTCATTTGATGAATGTTGCAATTTTATATAAGCAAGTGACTATTCGAGATTATGAAATTAAGTGGGGTATTAAGGTGGATTAAGGAGCAAATGTGGGCTAATTTAGTTAAGGCCCAAGAAAGCCCAAAGGAGGCCCACAACCCCACCATTTGGCCAACCCAAAAAGCTGGCCCAAATTTGGCCCAAAGAAAGCCCATCAACTTACATGGAGAACGACAAGTGGCAAGAGGGACTCTACAAGTGTCCTTCCCACGAAGCCAGGTGTCCTTACAAAGACAAGTGTCCTTCCATGAAAAATTAACCAAAGGCAAGTAATTAAACAACCAAAAAGGAAAAGGGGAGGGGGCGGATTGAGCAAGGCATCGAGAGAGAGAGAGTTTTCGTGCAAGAGAAGGAGAGGAAGAGAGAAAGAGAGAAAGAGAGAAAGGAAGAAGGAGGCCCGTTGCTGCCGTGTGTGCTGCCTAGTCCCACTATCGAGCCGCCTTGCCCACCGTTCTTGTTTGCTGTGATTCTCTTTGGATTGGAGGCAAGTAGAGTCTATTGATCTACCCTTTGCTTGCTGTGTTTGTGTGGGACGAATGGTGAATTTCGGATGTGGTTGAAGTGAAAATTTTCGAAGTTATAGGAGTTGTGTTCTAGCCTAGTATTCTGTGTCTGGAAAAACAGTCTGACCTTTGGTGATTTCGTGAGTTTCATACGATGTTCTAGTTGGAATCTGACTTCGACTTCTTGATGAAAATTGTAGAGGACTTCTTGGAGAATAACATATAAATATTTGAGAGGAAACGAACAAGTATAGGTCTGTGAAACCATTTTTTTTTCAAAAGGATGAATCTGGATAGTGAACCGAGAGTTAGGGAGAATTGCAAAAATTATATCTTTTAATCCAGAAATAATTTACCTTCAATTTCTTCATGATAATTTTACCTCTAGATCTCAGCTATAACATATTAAAATATCATAATTTTTGGAGTTCATTTAATAGCTTAATCGAAATTATTTCCAAAACTGTGCAAAAGTGGTGCTGAAATTTCTTTTGTTGTGATGTGTGGATCTATGTGATTGATGTGAAACTTTCTTGACATGGTATTCTTCACGAAATATCTTCCTCTAGATCTTGTATACATCATGTTAAATTTTCAAAATTTATTGAGATTTTTTACTAATTTTCCAAGGATTTTTACTAAAGAGGTGCATTCTGTTTTACCTGAAAATTGGTTCTATTTTCAAAAACCAATGAACCGCTTTATGAAATGTGATATCGTGGGTGTTATGTGCACTGCATATATGGTGACATTTGGCATATTACATGACATAAAAAAAAGGCTAGTTTAGACCTTTGATATTGTTGCATCAAATGCCATGTTGGAAATGAGCATATATGTGATTATAAATGGTGATAATAATGATACCATCGCAGGTGTGAGCCGACGATGCCCCGGGAGTGTCGGGATGCCCGAAGGTTTGTGCTGGATGCCCGAAGGTTTGTACCGGAGGTCCTCGGGAGTTTTGAGATGCTCGGTGGTATACGGTACGTAATGTCCAGGGGGAATGCCTAGTGGTATGGCGGTACGTAATTCCAGAAGCCCTAGAGATTTGTGCCAGGGGGATTCCTCGTGATGCTAGTTGGGATGTGAGATGCCCGGAGGTTTTTGCCGGAGGCTCCTCGCAACGCCAAGTTGGGTGCGAGCGATAAATTGAGGGATGCAAACATTGGTCCCTGGATGAAAAATAATGAGATCCTCTTGAAAGATAAAACGGGAAATTGAATCATGTGCATGAGTGTGTGCATATGGCATGGCGCATGATTTGTTTATGAAAGTAAATTGATGCTACTTGACATTAAGAATGCGATCATGAATGCTTGAATGGATCTCATGAGGATGTATACATGGTTGTATGGATGACATGAATCATGCGTATGTATGTGCATATGGCATGGGGTGAACCTCATTGAAATACAAGCATGACTGCATGGTGGTATATGCACGATGGCATGGTGAGATATGCATGATTGCATAGTGATATATGCACGATCGCATGGTGATGTATGCTTGATAGCATAGATGATATGTGCTTTACTCGTGACATCTGGATTGTCTTACTTGTTGCATTGTGTAGTTTGATGGATCTTTACTACTGAGTGGTTGTTATCACCCTTTTAGGGACTAACATTTCGGACTAGATAAGATACCTCTACTGCCACTGCCACCGGTAGATGGATCGAGTGGTTGGATATGTCCGTGAGGAGGAGGATAGAAAAGGAAGGAACTTTTGGACACTGACACTGATCAATGAACTTTAAGTATATAACTGTTGGAGGAGATGTCGATGGTCTTTTGAAGTATAGCCGAGTATAGAAGACTACGGCATTTTGATGTATGGATGAATGATATCCATATGGTTTAAGTGAATAAAAGTGTTTAGCTTTTACCTATAAATGTTTAGTTGGTGTGCATCGTTTTCTGAATATAGGGGAGGGAGTTGATGGATGTGCTTCCACCATATAAATTGTGCAGGGACCGATCTAAAAGATGTAAACCCCCAGGATTTATAAATTTTAATGAAATTCCTTGGTATTAGAGTATTATATTATTAGGTCAAGTGAAAGGTATGTGGACTGTGGCAACCCTCACGATTCGGGGGCTGTCGAGGGGTGCCACATCTTATTGGTATCGGAGCTATGATCTATTTGGAGTGATAAGGTGCCTCAAATAGGAATTGAGAATAGAATGATGCACACCATAGGATACCAACCAAGAGTAGTTGACTAACTTTGAATAACGAGTGATTGATTTTCACTCGTAGATCTCTGGTGGTTATTGTGAGTTATCTTTATGTGACAGTAACTTTTTATGTTACTTATGTGACTTTAGTAGCGTATGAACATTACTTTTCTTTCTTAGCTAATTAGTGACATCGGGAACCCAGTAGAGAGAGTACCCATGAACGGTACCCATAAGGAGAGCAAATGGCCTTCTACCAATCTTGTTTTGCAGCTTCTTCATATGGATCTTTTTTTGGACTAACAAGAACTCAAGGTATTGGTGGAAAGAAATACTATTTAGTAATTGTGGATGATTATTCACGTTTCTCTTGGGTATTCTTTTTGGCAAGTAAGTCTAAAATTTTTTCTTATTTTTCAAAGTTTGCCAAGAAAGTTCAAAACGAGAAAGGTTATGTTACCTTAAGCATAAAAACAAATCATGGAGGTGAGTTTGAAAATCAAAACCTTGCAAACTTTTGTGATGAATCTAGTTTTCAACATGTTTTCTCCTCTCCATATACTCCAGAACATAATGGAATTGTGGAAAGGAAAAACATATCTTTACAGGAGATGGCCAGAACTCTATTGATTGAAAGCAAAATCCCTTCTCGATTTTGGGTAGAAGTAGTCTCTACTGCCTGTTATATAATCAACCGGGTATTTTTAAGGCCTATCCTAGAGAAGACTCCCTATGAAGTGTATAAAGGGAAGAAGCCTAACATCTCTTACTTTCATGTTTCTAGCTATAAATGCTTTATCTTGAAAAATGCAAATGATCGATTTGGAAAATTTGAAGAAAGATCGGATGAAGGAATATTTCTTGGCTATTCAAGGACAAGTAAAGCTTTCAAGGTTTTTAACAAGAAGACTCAAACTGTAGAAGAATCAATGAGCGTCAAATTTCAAGAAATTTTCAGAATCAACCAGATCAGGTTCAACTTGAAGAGTCTGAACCAGTTTTAAACTCATTAAAATCTAATTCCCTAAGAGAACTTCAATCTTCTAGAGAACAGCATCAAGCAGAACTAGAAGAGTCAAAGGAAATAGACGATCAGTTGATCTTAAAAAGAAAATGACAAATCAAATAGCAACTAGAAGAAAAAATCAAGTCATCCCAAAGAACTCACCATTGGCAATTTAGATGGAGGAATCCACACCAGATTTAAGGGAAAAGAAGATTCCAGTGCAATAGCACTTATTTTATAGATAGAACCAAAAGAAGTAGAAGAAGTATTGTCTGACAAAAGCTGGATAGAAGTTATGTAGGAAGAACTCGGACAATTCAGCGTTAATGATATATGGGAGTTGATTCTTAAACCTAAAGGTAAATCTGTGATTGGAACGAAGTGGGTTTCAGAAACAAGATGGATGAAAAGGGTAAAGTAACCAAAAACAAAGCAAAGCTTGTGGCAAAGGGTTACTCACAGGAAGAAGGAATAGATTACAATGAGACTTATGCATTAGTTGCAAAGTTAGAAGCAATTAGACTATTACTTTTATTTGTCTGTTTTCAAAATTTTAGGTTATTCTAAATGGACGTTAGAAGCGCTTTCCTTAATGGATTTATACAAGAAAAGTCTACGTGGAACAACCATAATGATTTGAAGATCTTAGAAAACCAAACTTTGTCTACAGATTATAGAAGGCGTTGTATGGTTTGAAGCAGGCACCTCGAGCTTGATATGAGAGGTTAAATAAGTTTTTAATAAATAATGGCTTTGAGAAAGGAAAAGTCAACACAACCTTGTTTATAAAAAGGGAAGAAAAAGATTTTCTACTTGTACAAATTTATGTAGATGATATAATTTTTGGATCTTCTAACGAAAATCTGTGTAAGAAATTTTCAAGATCTATGCAAAAAGAATTTGAAATGAGCGTGATAGGTGAATTGACCTTCTTTTTAGGTTTGCAAGTTAGACAATCAAATAAAAGAACATTCATTCACCAGGAGAAATATGTCAAAGATATTATCAAGAAGTTTGGAATGGAAAACTGCAAGAAAACAGAAACTCCCATGTCCAGCTCATTAGAGCCCAAAAAGGACGAAGGATGAAAGAAAGTTGATCAAAGTTATATAGAAGCATGATTGGTTCTCTTCTTTATCTCACTGCCTCTAAACTTGACATTCCATTTAGTGTGTGTATCTGTGCTAGATTTAAATCTAATCCCAAAGAACCACATCTTAGTGCTATTAAACGTATTGTCAAATATATTGCGACTTATCCAAAGTTAGGTCTATGGTATCCAAAAGGAGGAGACTTTACTTTACTTGGTTATTCTAATACTGACCTAGCTGGTTGTAGAGTCAACATAAAAAGTACGTTAGGTACATGTCAATTGTTGGTACAAATGCTAGTATCATGGTTCTCAAGAAAGCAAAGTACCGTGGCACTCTCTACAGTAGAAGCATAATATGTTGCTCTTGGAAGTTGCTGCTCAGAAATTCTGTGGATTAGGTGACAACAACTAAGAGACTTTGAAATAGAAGAATTCTGCACAAAAATTAGATGCAACAACACAAGTGCTGTACCAACGCCCACGGTGGCCTCGGTGGCCTAGGACTTAGTACCCCATCGTTGGGGGAGGAGTTCGAACCTCGGGGTTGCAAAACGCGCGACTCACCTGTGGCTGGGTCTGTGGTGGTGGCTCAGTTCACCCCAGGGTTTACTCCGCCGCGAAGCGGCGCACGGAGATTCCCTGGGTCACCAAAAAAAAAAAGAAAAGCAACACAAGTGCTGTCTGAAAGTGTTAGTATGAACACCTAGAGGGGGTGAATAGGTGTTTAAAAGAAATTTTGACAAATAAATGCAGAATAAAATAAGTTGCAAGCAAAGTCTGAATGAAGATCAAAGTTTGATAAATGGGCCACTAGATTTCTAGTTGAAGTTCAGAATCTGTCATGCGATAGAACAAACTTCTGAAATAACCTGTAAGTATGCAACGAACTTAAATATGAAGAGTAATGAAAGAGAATGTTATACATGAAATTTATAATGGTTCAGCTTAGATTAAGCCTACGTCCACTCTCCCATGCTAACAACCTTTTGGCTAGATTCTACTATATGATCAACAAGAGATTACAACTTTGAGTGCGAACACTTAGTGGTAGATCACATTATCACATTGAGTCACTCTTTTGCTATTTCTCTTATAATCACAAACGTTTAAGGTCATGAAAGACAAATGTATAATCGAAGTTCGCTCACACTTTGGAAATATAAATTCTACGCTTTGTCTCTTACTTGCTCATTGGTCCTTGATCTCCTCAAATACTCCTCCACTTCCAAACTAGCTATTAGATAGTATCTAGAGGATCGTCTTCCAATCTAATCATTGGATAGATCTGTATTTAGAAGATTTGGTAGTCGTTGAGTGATAGAAATAGAATCCCAAATTGATTTTGATCGTCTATACAAACAGAATCTTAGTTTCCATAAGTAGAGCTTCTTCATTTTAGAAAGTTATTGTTTTCATGATTCAATTGTCAATCAATTAGATTGAGTCAATCAAATTTATCTTGATGTAGAATCCAAACCAGATCACTAGCCGTTATACATTTGGGGTTTGTGTTACGTTCTGTTAAGTTGTTTCGTTCTGAACATGCTTCGTTCTAAATCTGCTACATTCTGAACTTATATCTCATTTTGGACCTTGTCACGTTTTTCATGTAAAGTCTGAGAGTGTTCTGTCTGAAGTAAAGTTTGAGTGTCTTCTGTCTGAAATAGACTTTACAATATGTACGTAAGTCTAACATATTCTGCTTATGAATATATTTAACTTTAAGGTCTGGACATAGTCCAAATAAGTTTAGCTTCAGCATAGAGTCTGTCTTCTGGTTTTTCCAAGTATAGACTTTGATAATATCTTTTACATGTTCTATCATCTACATAATCTATTACTCAACCATTAAACACGTTAGTAGTCTTTCATTTATTTTGTCATCTTCAAAAAATCATAAAGGATTTCCCTAACATTATCAACCTTACCAGAAATCCAATTCTTCACTCGAGAGCAAAGCACATTGAGATTCGTCATCATTTCATAAGAGATCATGTACAGAATGGCGAGATTAATGTTCAATTTATTGATTCGAAGAAGCAACTAGCAGATATTTGTACCAAACCATTGGAGAAGAGCTTATTTGACTCAATTCATAGTAAGCTAAATGTCATTCTTCCTTCAGACTAAAGTCTATGGTTGATCAGACTCAACAACACAACATATGGAAGTTACTTCAGTCTAGAAGTCTTCTTAATCCGAGTAGTTTATTTTTGGCACATAAGTACTGAACAGGTATGTTTATCTCTAAATCATTGCTTGCTTTTTTATTTTTGGAAATTACAATTTTCTTTCTGATCTTTCGAAATTTATTTCAAAATTATTGGCAATTACCTTTTTAAATTTTTTTCAAAAATGCATTTTTCCTTATGACGATTCGTTTGCCTTATTTCATTTTCTTTAAATTCTTCAGTTTATTTCTTACAAGCATAGTGTTTTTCAAACCCTAACTCTCAAACTCTCGTTTCTCTTGATTTCTCAAGCAAATTCTCTGCAAATTTCTTTCTTTCTTTTGCATGAGCATGTCATTGAAGTCCTCAAAATCTACCACAATGTCGTTCCAAAGGAAATCTTCTTGCATTGCTAATTGCGGCCCTCGAAATATGCCTTAAGGACCAACTCACTTTGATCTAACTGGAGAAGAATCTCCCTGGAGTTTTCCTCCTCACTCTGCAGATGAGGAAGTTACACAAGAGGCAACCCCCATTTTAGTAAAGAGGTCTGAGGTACTTTTCAAACACTATAAGTTTTTGCAAAAAGGTGGAAGTCCTATGGACTTCATCACTAACTTTTTGAAAGAGAATGGCTCTGGAAACGAAACTCTATTTTTAAGAATAATGGAAAGGTTAGGACTGGTAGTGAAAGGAACAGTAGAGAAGAATTTGATCCTTGTTTTTTGAATCTTCAAAAATTTCCAACCGAAGATGGTTGTGGCGGTTGAGATTACTAGAGAAAGAACGAAATTATTTCGTTCAAAAGAGCATAAAAAGGTTTATGCTCAAATGTTGAACAGAGGGGTCATAAACCCTCGAACTGTAGACTTTGACTTTCTAGATACTATCAAGGTTAACTTGAGGGAGAAGTTTGCCAAACTTCAATTGGCGAAATTTTGTGCAAAAACATCTTAAGCATATCCTGAATTAATGGCGTATTTTTACTCGAAATTGTCTATTCTGGATCTGACTCATATAAGTTTACTGTATGTGATAGAGTGTTTGATGTAGATGTGGATCTCTTGGCTGACATTGTAGGTGTAGAATGAAGTGGCTTTCTGCCCATAAATGTGTCTATTACACAAGCCACTAAATTTTTCGTGAAAGACAAATTTCTGAGTAGGAGTATCACTTACTCTCGAATGCCTGCTTCAAATATCCTGCTGCATAAGATAGTTATAAATTGCATCAGACCCAATGCTGCCTCTAAGACTGATGTTTTGAGATTTGAGGCAAAGATAATGTGGGCAATGTAAGGAACCAGGTCTCCACTATACATAAATTGTTCGCTTTGAACATTAAGTCATCATGGTTTTGTTCATCTCAAGGCAACCCATACTATCTCAAGAGAATGCATATGTACAGTTAGAGGGACCCAAGCCTTATAATCTAGCCCAGGACTCCCCCCTAAGTGATGTGGGATGGGAGACATGCCCTTAACCTCGCCCATGTACTACTGAGGCGATCTTAATCTGTCCTTTTATACTGCCCTGGGTTTTGGTTGTCACATTCTCCCCCCCTTTATGGCACAACGCTCTCGCTATGGCCCCACACGCTGTAAGAATCAGCTCTGATACCACCTATAAGGACCCGGGTCTCCACTGTACACATATTGTCCACTTCGGACATTAAGTCCTCACGGTTTTGTTCTTTTCAGGGCAACCCATACAACCGCAAGAAAATGCATATGTACAATTAGAGGGACCCAAGACTTATAAGTTAGCCCAAGCCTCCCCCCTAAGTGATGTGGGACGAGAGACATGCCCTTAGCTTCAGTCGCGTACTATCAAGGTGATCTTAGTTCGTGCCTCCGTACTGCCTTATGTTTAGGTCATCACAAGCAATATGCAATGGAGTCGTTTTTTCACTCCCACATACTATCTTTTTGCACATATACAGAACAGTGATGAAGGGAAAAGGGCAATTGCGCTACTATGCTTTGATAATGAGACTATTCAGGCACTTTTAGAATTAGCCACCTTCTCAAATTCGATCAAGGACTCTTGCTCCTATGGAAATTGGAATGAACATGATTTCCAAGGTATGGCTGAAAGATCTTTCTAAAGTGTTGGATCTTCTGAAGAAGGAATCATCTAGCAAAATCAAAGAAGGATCTATTGCTACAAAGAAGCGCAAAGGAAAGAGTGTTGTCCATAAGACATCAAAGAAGAAGAAATCTATCCTTCTATAGGATGAAGAGGAGGATGATGATGATTTGATAATCTCTACCATTGCTTTGCGTAATCTTCAAGGTTTTACTGATTCTGAGGATGAAGAAGAAGAAGAGGCTGAAAAGGAATTGGAAGAAGAAAGTGATGCTGAAGAGTGTGAAGAGAAGGAAGATGATGATGAAGACTCAGAAGGAGATGCTGGTGTGATCCCAGAACTAGAGGAGAATGAGGAAACTAGGGACATTGCTGCACATGATGTTGAGGAAACTAAACTAGAAAAGTGATCTCGTGCAAGAAAGGAGAAGGTGCAAGAAGGAGAAGTTTCATCTCAACCTAAAGGCACCAAAACAGGGGGAAAACATGAGAAAACTCCATTACTTGCACACACTACTAGTGATGGTATTAGTAGATCTCCTGCATATACTGAAAATGTAGTCACATCTCATTTCCCTGAAGTTCCAGCGGAGGGTCTTGAAGAGGAAACTCCAAGTCAGGGGAAGGAAAAAACTGCACATGTTTAAGTTGACGTTCCTTCACTTTTGATCTCCACAGATTCATTTTGCTAAAGTTAGTGTCCAAACCGAACCTGAAGCAAACTATTCAAGGATAATAGAACTCTTGCTAGAGATAAAGGCACAACAATATGTGATGGAGTTTGAGATTCAAAAGTTGCATGCTGCTTTAGGACCTACCTCAAAATTTCTTACAGGCAAGGTACAATCTCTTGACATTCAGGTTCAAACGTTGAATCAACAGGCTTCGTCGACTGTAGCAAAAGTGGAGAATGTATATCATCAGTGCCTACATAAGCTTAAGGAGATCGTGCAATCCTTTGAGGATTTCCGACTTATTTGTGTTCCAAAACAGCCCTGATCGTCTTCTCAATCACTCTTTTTATTCTTAATTGACTTTATCTTTTTGCTGATGACAAAAAGGGGGAGAGAGAGCAGATTTAAAGTTCTTGATATTTTTTGGTTTGAACTTTTATGGTGCTTGAAATTTTGTGGTGTTTGAACTTTTGAACTTAATTGGCATTGTTGTTACAGAACTATTAAGATTAATGTGTTTTGGGGTTGCAGATTCTATGTTATTCAGTTTTATAATAATCTATTCTTGTTATAGACTATCATGAACTACTAAAGTGTTGTTTTGTAGGATATAATGTTTAAATCTGCATGAAAGTTTTGTCACCATAAAAAAAGGGGGCAATTGTTGAGAAAACTCCTATTGAATTTTGAAGTTGATAAAACTTTCCTATTTCTTTGTCTATTTTTATTCTTATTCTAAGGAATACTAGACTTCCGTGGAATTCTGTTGAAGTCTATTTTACATAAGAAATTTGCTCCACTCTGACGAAGATCTAGACTAAATTCAGGTGAAGAACGAAGAAATAATTAGACTTAGGATTATATCTGGCTTTCTGCTTGAAAATCTCACTTACGTTTTAGAAATTTATTGATAAAATCAATCATGGGTTGGTAAAATCAATTTCGAAGACAAGTTTTTTTTTTTTTAAAAGAATCTACTTATGGAAACCAAAATTCTGATTGTATGGGTGACCAGGATCATCAGACTTTCATCTCAATCTTCAAATGGCTACGAGATCTCTTTGATTGATTTTATCAAACAGGTTGATTGGAAGAATTCCTCTAGATAGTACCAATGGTCATAAAGGCATGGAGGAGTATTTAAGGAGATTTTTCGGGTCATTTGAAAAAGGGCGTGAAAGCTATAATTCAAAGTTTGAAGCTTCTCAAATCACTTGTTTTTCATTGATAGTGCTCATACTTGTATTCGAAAGAGAGAGAAACACAAAGAAGTGACTTAGTGAGAGAAAAACAACTCTTCACTGAGCAATCGGATTTATACTATTGTAATTCTCTTTCGATTCATAGTGAAATCCAGCTAGCAGGCTGTCAGCGTGAGAGAGCAGACATAGACTTAAACTAAGCCGAACCACTATAAATATTGTGTTCAATTTTCTATTTCCTTAACTGTCACGCCTTGGCCCTCGAGCGCATGCACATCCCTTTGTGGTTGATACAAATGCAACATCCCCAGGATGCGTTGCCTATCCAATCATTTTTAATGTACATGTGGAAGCGAAACAATAACCCTTGACAACAAACAGTATGGGATAGGAAAGCAGGGCAACATTTCACAAATGCACACTTTTATAAACAATGGGGTTTAGATACAAAATGAGTTTGGTCAAAAGCCTACAAAAAGATCGACTCTCAAAAGAAGCTGTCCTACAACATACTAGTAGGACACATACGCCGATCCTTCAAACTCCACCTCCATAGACTCCGAGGCTTCGGTCCTTCACGATCACCATCTAAGGACCTGAAAATTTAAGCCGACGACAGGGTGAGACTATGTCTCAGCAAGTCCACCCCTTAAGCCGACGACAGGAAGGAAATACGCCCAAGGGTGGCCTAGCCACACAACCACACAATTAGAATAAAGGACTTACCTTGCCTCAGTTCCTTCTTATACATTAGCACAGTTCATATCACGAATGCATATAATTAATGCACACAACAATTGAAACACCTCACTTATCTCAGTCAATCACAGGGGTCTCGATTATAAGGCCAAATCGTTATGACACGTCACATACCATGCCACACAGTTTTGTCTCATAATGAAAGGCATCTAACTCAATCAACCATGCGTTCCAATTGTTAATTTTGCCCCTCAAAGGTACGACCTACTCATAAGTTCGGTGTCTTCTGGCGTAACCAGACATCATCTCACCACCATTGGGCACGGTGACATCTCCCAATAGACGGCTTTCCCGAAGGAGCGTAGGTCCAAAATCTACTCCAAAATCTCGGCCTAGGAGATCGTGCATTGCACTCAAATGCGTTCATTAAAATGGTGATCCTAGCATGTTTTCTTCATATTAAAAACACTTTGTGAAAATAATCACGTGTGGGTACACAGTCAAATTGAACCCGAAAAATTCATAACCTCCAATTTAAAATTCCACTATTTTATATAGTATATAAAATCATTTTCGATTTTAAAACCCAACATCCAGGATTTTCCAATTAAATATTGAAATTTCGCAAATTTTGGAATAAATTACCAAAAATCCAATCAGCACTCAATTTGCACAAATTAACATCCAATTGCATAAACTGAACACACCATTGCAATCAGCACGAAATTCCAGTCATCGGCTATCCCGGTCTAATTTCCGAAAAATAATAAATAATTAAATAATTACCAAAATTCATTAAATAATACAATTAAATGCTATAAATAGGAACTTAGGCTGGAAAAGCCTAATTAAATATCGAGACGGGCCCAAAAAATTTCCGAACTAGTCTAGATAATTAATACAACCTGTCTAGTCTCTAGTTAATCTAATCTAATAATCTAACATGCAAAATTGGAAAATTAAATCACTAATCTAATCTAACTAACCAGCTAATCCTTAATTAACTTAAACTAATCACCTCATGAGCATAATTAACCTCCTAAGCAAGGTTTAGTGAGTAAACTCACTGGATTTGCGAGCCGGTGAGTCCACGGCGATGGTGACCCAGAGACGAGCGACAAACTCCGAAGCGGCGACGCCAACGGGGGCTTGGACCGACCCGAAAACAGCCCTGCAAAGCCCACGGTTGCTGCTGGAAGTTCCGCGGCTGGGCAAAGGAGAAATCGATGGAGTGGGATGCTGCTGGAGTCAACGTAAGAGGGAATCGTGGGATTGTTGACTCGGCAACTGCTGGTGTGAAGAAATCGTGGGGCTGAGTGGGGTCGCGAACGCCGTGGCCTTCGCGGGAGATGCTGTAGCTTCTGTCAGTGAGCTGCTTCGGTGGGTGAAGGGCACGGGAGGAATCAACAAATGAAGTCTGCTGGGGAAGTTTGACTCGTGGGGGACAAACGATGGTGGAGATGGGGTGTGTTCGCTGGCAGAGGGGAAAATGAAGCAAAGACAAAAGATGGTGGAGGGTGTGAGCTGGTGGACGGAAGAGAAACGGTGGAGAGGGGCAGCACGTCTTGGTGGATGATGGGCTGGAATCGTGAGGGTGTGGGCTGCAGGCGGTAGCGAGAGAGAGAGAGAGAAGATGGGATCGATGGGGCTAGCTTCAGTGAAGTAGAAATGGAGCTGCAGAACCGACATGAACAGTTGGGCTTCGAAGGAAGGATGAGAGAATGCAGCGAAGGAAAGAGACAGCGACGGGAGGGGTAGCTGGCTTCGCTTGTTCAAGAAGATTAGAAAAAGGGGGTAAAGTCAACAAAATTATCCACTTAATTGAATGCTTGGTCCCCTAATTCTTTCTTGCTTGATAATTCCACAAATTATCCAATTTGACGCCAAAGTTGCAGCCCCCATGCTAGGCTCCGAATTTCCTCAATTTTGAACTTCAATTTCTTCATCAAATTCCTCAATTTGATGTCCAATTTTGCTAAGGAGGAAGCCCACACAATTTCTACAATTTCCTTTCACCAAGTAGCTTGGTTTGGAAGTCAAAAAGCCCTTCGATTTGGCCCATCCGAATTTCAGTTCTTTCCCGAATCGTCCGAATTGATTTTCCATAAAAATCCAAAGCTCTCTGAAAATTCTTCGAAGGATGAGTAGACGTTTCTAAAATGAATTGTGACATGATAGAACTTTCAATTTCTGAAATCGGGTTCAAATTCGCGGTTAATTTCAATTTGACGCGATTTTAGCACGTCCTAATCCATCGGGTAGCTTTTATGAATTTTAATGCATTTGACTCGTAGTCAATCATTTTCGATCCACAATGTGCATCTTTGACTAATAGGTGACTCTCGGTTGTCGTATAAATCTCGAGGTTTCAAATACGAATATAGGGTACAGAAACGACAAAAAAATCGGTCAGTGTCATTCAACGAGAATTTTAGGATTAGGTGGAATCACCCACGCACTAATCACATATCTCAGTTGAATCGACCAATTTCCGGTCTCTGGTCGATTTTGATAGTATCGTAATGACCCTTGCAGATTAGTACGGTCGAGCAGTCAGTTTCTAGCCGAATTCTCAAGTCAATTGCGTTTATATTCCTTAACGGCTTCACCTGATAAACTAGTTAACTCGTGACTAGGCAATTCAGAGAAAGGGGCCTTAGGCGTCGATGAAAAGCCCATTTCATCTGATCGAAAACAGACTTGAAAATCAGGATGTCACATTAACTCCTTTAATTTATTTGTTGTGATAATCTTATAAGTTTCGCTATTGTTTAAAACATTTTTTAAAATCAAAATCTATATCAGAAGTCTGGTGTCAGTCAAACTTAGTTTAAAGAAAACTCTTTTACTGCTTCTATTGATAAAATCTGTTTTTACACCTATTCAGCCCCTCTAGGTGATTATATTAGCTCTTTCAACTCTCACCTGCTATTGCCCGCTACCATGCTGATAGTCTCCAACCTCACGTTTCCATCCCTCACCTAAAGAAAGCGATGTTTGAAATCATTCCACGTCATTTATATATATATATTATATGCCACGTCACTGAAAAATAAAGAAATTATTTGGTATATTAAAAAGTGCGATAGGAATATTTTCACTTTTATGAAAGACAAAACATGTTCATCGGGAAAAAAATTTCTGGGCTTTGGTTGGTCGTACGTAAGACACTTTTTAAAAAAAGAATTAGTTTGTGGGGACGCCAGCAAATGCAAGCATGTGATGGGTATTACAAATATCCATCAGAGGATGAAGAAGCAGAATCAAAGACTAAAGTCTACCGGAAAAGACAAATGAGGATCGTTAGGAATAAACCAAGGAGGAGTTGCTAGGAAATACTGAGCCGGCAAAATCAACTAGCTAGAGGAAGAGGAAAAATGAATTAGGCAGGACACTTAAATGCAGGCAAAAATACACCACAAGTACCAAAACTTAGCATGAGTGGCCACTTCAGTGCCAAAACTTGACATATTCAACAAATTTCAATTGCAGTTGGCTTAATTGATGCAGGATTTTCACATACCAAATGAGGTTCAAATATGACATGCCATATATTGAAAGTTATAACACGTACTTCAAATGTTGAGAAGACATCGATACATGATTTGGCACTTAAGGGACCCAAACAGATGGATTTTAGTAGGCTCATAAACCTCTAATTTAATATAACCATCACAGAACATGCTTAATCTCAATGAACTAATGACATGTAAAAAGCTTAAGAAAAATCGTACATGTGGAATGCAACATGAAATTTTTTTTTCTTAAAGACATCTAGACTCAATTTGGATCATACAATTCTATATGAAAATGACAAAACAGAGTCATGTTATGAGATGCACTGATTGCAGCAGTACCTAAGCACATTCATACATGCAATTGACATATCAAAGGATGCTCAATTCATGCAAATCATACCCCTTTAAAACACTTACGACATGTATTACAACACTCATGAAGGATGTGAAGTCAAATGGACTCATCTACAACCTAAAATTCAAGCAAATGCTACTCGGACCTAGTGTAGGACAGACTGATCTAGGGTCGGTCTTTGGCAATTTTTCCTAACCAAAACATCTTCAAAAAATCTGGAAAAAAGATATGTTGTACACAAGACAATTTCATGTAAATCTCATGTTACAGTTTTTTCCAGAATCTAATAAAAAAATCAGTATAAAAATAACAAAACAGAAAGTCGGAACAAGACAGAAACCAGAAATCAACCTAAAACTATTGCAGAATCAACAGATTTTGAAGATGTTTTTCGATGACCAAACAACGTACATTCAGGGTGTACGACCTATCAAATTGAAGCTTGAAAATTCTATTTTGTATGTCTAGTTGGGCTCAAGGTCAGAAAACCTCATCAACTATCTTGTTCAAGCCAAAACAGAAAGTCAAATTATAGGGCTACGAAATTGCAGATCAATACAAAGCAAGTTCAGTCAACCTCAGGTTCATAATCAATGAACATCAATCCACGGCAAATCATCACAAAACATCATCAATTTCATATCAAAATCGGGGAAAAAAGGAGTACTTAGGTGTCAACAGCGAGAAATTTTAGCCAAATTGCCGATGTGGTTTTTTCCGATGATTTTTTTATTGGCATGGCAATTCTTTAAAAAAAAAATTGGCCACGTTGTGCTGACATAACTAGATAAACCCAAAATGACATTGTTTGGGGACAAGCATTGCTAAGTGGACATTTAGCGAGCCACATAAACTAGTTTTATTATTAAAATACTGCCACGTCGGATTTCCGATTACCTTTGTCGAAGCTGGCAATTAAGTGTTCAATTTTTTTTTTTAAAAAGTGGCATTTATTTTAAGTCATTTTGCAATGTCAATGACTTGTATGACTTATTTGCATTTTGAGTTAGGATTAAATATTTTATCCAAATCATTGTCGCATTCAACCTTACGTCGTGTGCAAGTTTCATGCTTTTCATGCATTATTTAAGTGATCTTATAGGTTATTGAACATGCATTATGTTCTGTTTTGTAAATGGCTGATTTGCATACCTTCACGAACATCCATTTTCGAACATCAATTTGACTTCGAATGGATTTGAACCCTCTTAGAGGGTCTTAGGACTCGTCTAGATCTTTCCGATACCGCTGATTTTGAGCAATTAGCTTATCATTTGACCCCTTTCCATTTTTATCAATTTAGGTTAGAAATCTTACTTAGGTAAAATTCGGAACCCCTGTTTTACCCCTGTTAAGTTTGACTTTTGTTATTTTCATATGATTTTTCTGTTAGAGATTTTTAAGTCGGACCCTTAATGAACTTTGTTCGTCACCCTTTTGTCTATGTTGTGGTGAAATTTAGCATTTTTTAGACCTTGTTTACTAGGTCTAATCTCTGTTGTTATGTCTTGATATCCTATTCTTCTGCGGAATTTCTGATGTGATGTTGAGTTTCATTGAATTTTTATAAATGCCTACTTGGCTTCTTTCAGAAAACTTTCTTAATGAAGTTTGTCCCCCGCGATGTTATGCACGTTTTATAATTTTCTTAGGACAAATTATCAATGGGTCCATTGTCAATTGCATCAATTTTTTTCACTATTCCGTGATGTGTAACGACACATCAATTTTTTTTACAATTTTCTGCTGTAATGTTCTTTTTTTTTAGCAAATGCTGCGATGCTCTTTTAAGATTTGCTTTTTAGGACAAGTTGCATGCTGAGTTAGGATTAATCACCTTCTATTCCAAATTCTTCAATCTTCATTGTTGAAAATTTTTTGAAAAATAAAAAGGCCTCTTAGTGACATTTTCTCCGAAATTGAGTTGCAACGTTGATTTTGCATATTAAAGTGACTTTGGTACGTGTGATTCTTCTACTATTAATTGTTTAATATCTTTTAAACGTTTGATTTGACATTGAACTTGTCTGGGTTTGGACCATACGTAAAATACTTGCGATATCCGTTAGTAGTGCATGATATGCGTCTCGAATGAGCCTTGGCAATTAAATGCATTCCATAACAAAAATGCACCAATGTCAAAATATTTCACTTCCTTCTCAATGCTTTTAAACACATCTCAATTTTTTGAAGCATCACATAAACTATGCATGCATAACATCATTTCATTATAGAAATGCATGTGATTGTGTTTGGCACATGTCAACTGAATAAGTGATCCATTGCTAGCTCACTAAAATTGCTTGATTGTTTGGAAAATAAGGCTCGAGCCTGCCTGCATGTTTATATCCTTGCTAATGCATATGGATTTTGGATGTATGCATAGGTGCAATGCCTGATTCTGTGGGACAACCTCGAGATTCATTTAGAACATGACTTAGGGGTTTATAAGCGCTGGTTGCCCTGCGATAACACAAGTGATGGCCAATAGCTGTAAGCCATAAAATGGATTAGGATAAATGTCTAGAAGGATTGACGCTTGAATTGCAAAGGCTGACCCTGAGGCGTTATTTGTTTAGTTGTGCATATGATTTCAAATGTTTGATTGTTATTGATTGTTTCTTGGGATTTTGACTATTTTGTTGTGAATAATTGTTTTTTTTCCTATCGTATATACCTAGTTCTAGTTTTAGATTAGGATTAGATTAAATTCTTGGACGTGGAGGTCCTTCAAGACTTAAAGATGATGGAAGGTTGATATCCTATCCGACCATATTGCTGTATTATTTGTTCCCGATATATGTTTCGAGTTGTCTCATGTAGTATAAACATCCGACAAGTTGCAAGTTGTTTTCTTTCATTTTGTTTCCCATGTCGTTTAGGATTAAATGTTAGATTTACTATTTTTCTTAAACTGTTCACTTGATTGTTTACTTTTCGATTTGTCTTTTAATTTTGATTGTGTGCTTTCATTTTTTTCTTAGAAATATAATTGCCTAAAATCAACCATCCACGCATGATCACTTAGTATTATCGACCCGAAAAAGTAAAAAGAAATGTATGGATACCTTAAGAAACATGATATGCCATTAGGTACCAAAATATTAGCGTAACCCAAGTCCCGAACCTAGAATTTCTAGTTGCTTAGAAATTGAGAGACCACTCCCGACTCTCGATTGTTTCTAACTGACCCCCAAAAACAAGGCTAGTGGCAACTCTCGTCCTTATCACGTTGCTTTAAATAACTAGATAATAAAATAAACCCATTGTGAGGAGTATGGGTCTCGACAAGACTCACCATAGTTTAGCATACCCACTGTGGAAAGTTCCTAATGGATAGAGTGACGCCATCCTTGGGGAGCGAGTACTATTGGGAGAGCTACGATGGTAAAGATACCCCTGAAATTCGATATGCACACCCAACCTCCTCCTTCGAGATGTTTCGTCTGTATGGGTATGGATCACGACACCTCCACTATTATGCAAGATACGAGCTTGGGAAAGCTCACAACTGTGTACGAGGAAACTCACGAAGATTCATCCCGATAGGTAAGGTGATGATATATTTTGGAACGAGAACCGTGAGGGAACTCTCATGGTCAAGTATCCCTAAACCCGATCTTTTCTCTTTCATGACGTGCGAAGTCGGGTTGCGACCATTCAGAACCTTCAAATCTTCTGCATAAAATATATGGAATCATTTGATCCAAAGCTTCAAACAACGGATACCATCGCACTAATTTTCAGTGTACCATTGCATAATATTGGCACACAAACAGTATAGAGAAACTTCCATTAAACTTCACAACACCACTCAACCTCCACAACACTTCAAACAGCTGAATCTAATCATCTAGCGAAACTACCCAAAAAAATAAAACTGGTATTGTTTACTAGCAGGAGCCAAAACACGAAATCCCCAAGACACATTTATTGCCGGCATTGCGTCTTTGCTGTCCAAGACCCGAACTCCAAGCATCCTCTCTGGTCAGCAGTCAGAGCGAGAGTACCGAGTTGCTCGGTTATCGGAGTTAGCGTTGCAGCCACAACTTCCTGTTCCAGTTCCTGCTCCTGTTTCTGTTCCGATTCTGGTTGTTCCATACAGGCATGACGCCTTCCGTACCAGCCATGCGCATGGCACCTACTGCCTTTGTGACCATGACCGTGACCACCATGATGACCATGTTTGAAAAGTCCATGCCCATGGACTAAAAGAACCCTCACATGATGCCCATGTCCATGTCCATGACCCCCATGCCCCCAAAACATCCCTAAGATGAAGCCTATGTATGTGTTGTTGACACTTGATATTTAGTCGACGTGTCATTAAAATGTAAAAATTGAGATTTGAGTTTCTGATCACGACAGAATCCCATTTCTTGGCCCAAAAAGTGTCATTTTTCATTTCTTTCTTTTGCATTGTCCTTTTTAAGCAATTTTTAGTTCACTTGCAAGAAGAAAAAAAAAACCTGAAAAGTCAAATAGTTGACTTTCAAGTTGACTTTTTGGTTAACCTTTTATCAAAATTCAACCCTGGGTCAAAACTTGGTTTTTCACTCAAAAAGATGACATTTAGCCTTAATTTAATTCTGTTGAATCAATTTCTCGAAAATTCAAATATTCGACCAAAAAATCAACTTTTTAGGAAAAGTCAACTAAATGATTGACTTTTAGTTAAACTTTTGACCAAAAAATGAAAAAAAAAATACACAAATTCATTTTTTTAATGCCAATTTGACTTTTGTGTTGAAAATTTCACAAAATTTGATTAAGAACCTTGATTTTTGAATTTTTCAGTTTTAGGTTCTAAATTGACCAAAAATAAAATTACTTTTATTCTAGTCATGATTAGAAATAGTTCATTGTTTGACATTTGGTTTAAGGACTATATGAAATCTGCTTGCATATTCAATTTCATAATTTACTGAGTCAAAATGTGAATTGCCATTTTGAGCCCTAATTAGGGGACCAAAATCGATCATTCATGACTTGCGAACAGACGATTGTTTCTCACTTATTTCCTTAAGATACGTCCAAATCCAAAATCAATTTTGAAAAATTCACTCGAGAACTTATCAATTTGAAGAATTTTATCCTCCCGAGTATAACAAAATCGAGTAATTAAGTTTTAATTATCAAAATTTGAATTGACCCATTCATAGCTATGGTTTAATTTCATAAATCTAGGTCAAATTTTAATATGAAGCGTAGATTCATTTTTGACCTAAGCTTAAGTGCTCAAATTCAAGGTCAATTTGAATGCAATGAGTGATCTTGCCCATGGATAGTTTATTAGATAAGGCAATTGTGACATTACTTGAACTCAATTTTGGTTAATTTGTAATTTTGCCTATTGAATTGCAAAGTTTACCATTTTAGCCCTTTAGGCCCAATTCAAGGTACCCATGTTTTTGACCCTTTTTTTTCATGATAATCATTCAATTAGGTCAATAAAAGACCCATAGATCACATTCATAAGGTTTGATTAGCTTAATTATATCTCAATTGGCCAATTTCTTCTTAAATAAGGTAAAATTCATTTTCAAACTGGTTCTTTAGGGACAAAATTGCATATATTTTGGACCCATAGAGGTCCCAAGTGGGTGAAATGACAAGAACCGGACCAAACCGATCAAGAATTGATCGAATCGAATCAAACCAATATGAACGGTCTGAATGGCCTTCGATAGGGATGGCCGGTTTAGCCCCATGCTGGCTAGTTCCTATCCACCCGTGACCACTTCTAGAATCCTCTCAATGCCAATTTCACTTCTACACCTTCAATTTTTTCGAAATTTTACATATTGATCCTCAAATTTCGTCAAATTGCAAATTAACCCCTAATTGGACATTTTGACATAATTCTCAGTTTTGGCTTGGGTTTTTGCATAGCAAACCAAATTGATCAATTATCCGACACCTCGAGATCATGATAGAGCTTTCAAAATCGATTTTGGATCATTGAATCGAAATTTCGACCGTCAGATTGAATCGACGGCCGAAATCGCTTAATTTGGGAAGTATATAAATGAAATTTTCCCTCCATTTTAAGGGGCCTCATTTTTACACGAAAATTTTCTCTCTCTTCTCTCTCTCTCTCTCTCTCTCTCTCTCGTGTTATTTCCTGCCCATTCCCTTTTTCTCTGCTCTCTATCTTCAACCGGTTCAAATTGGCCTTCTTTTCGGCTGTTGCTTGCCAGCCTTAAACTAGCAGCTCACCAGCCACCGCCAGCCCCCATGGTGAGCCTGATCCTTCCTTTCTTCCGGCAGAAGTTCCAGCAACAGACGGTTGTGGATTTACCCTCAGCGCAACGGCTCGATTCCCCTCATAAACTTCAAAACTGGTTCAGGAGGGACTAGTTCTATTTCTGACCAAACCAACGGCCACCGGTGTTCCCAGGTGCCTTTAACCGCTGGCGATCAATCACTTTGAAAGTCCCTGACCTTGTTATGGTCAAGGATCGACTGGCTATCCCTCGGCGTTCTTCGATTGGCTTGATTTCTCTCACTCGCGCACGAAGGCCAGTCCGATAGACTGGTTCTAGTTTGATCTTGAGCCAATAGTTCAACCACATCTCGGAGCTATTTCTTGCTGTCCAGATTTGGCCGTTCAAGGTTTGTGGAGATTTGATCGAAGTTCCGACAAAAACTTTGATTGATTTTGATCAAAATCTGCAAAAATACACATCAAAGGTAACGATCGCGGTCTTGAATCTCATGAAGTGAGACCAGATTAACCAATTGTGGCTAAGGTTCAAATTTAGGTTAATATGCTATGTTTAAAGGTTAGATCAATGGATTTGGATATTGATTTGCTGTGCTTGAATGTGTTCTTGAATGAACTTGAATGATTGACTTGATTTGGCCTAAAACCTACAATTTCGTATCCTTAGATTGATCTAATGTTTTGGCCAAAATGAGGTTTGAAACGATCTTATTTGAACTCGAGTCCTATTAGGCTTAGATAATATACATCACTAGCTTTGAAATGATAGGTCACACACCCCGATTGAGTGACGTTTGATCCTAAAAAAAAATCTTCAAAGATGAGCAATTTTGTACTAATTCAAGTGGATTTTCAGTTTTGTATTAGTTCTGAAATGAGAATTTACTATTTTTTTGTAGCCTTCTGTGATGATTTATGGACAATCTTGCCTTCATTAGTTTTGTTTCAAATCGTCTTGTGCATGTCATGTAATTTTTTATTATGATTTTTGGATGTGTTTAACAATATCAAATCTACTCAGATCTAAGCCTAGGTCAGTTTGCTCCGTATTGATCTCTGATTTTGTCATTTTTGTGTTGAGCTCTGGAAGAACTTTCTTCATGAAAGTTGCTCTAATTATGTGAAAAACTATTTTTATTGTTTCGTGATTTTTGGATGAGTTTAACTAGGTCAAAATTCCCTAAATCTGAACATAAGACAGTATGCCCTGCATTGGTCCAAATTCTGTTTTTGTAAAATTGAGTCCACCAATGAACTTGTTTGGTCTCAAATCCTTCATGAAAGTTGAAATAAATGATGTACATATTCAATTGATGCATGCTTTACAAGGTCTTTATGTTGGCAAAGTGAGTCAATTGCATGTATTAGAGTAAAAGACCCTACAGCAACATGACCCAAGCATATCGTTTGTTGGTTTTGCCATTTTTGCCACGACTCACATTATCTTAATTGAGTTTCTAATGAGAAATCTTCATCATCGCATGCTCTGTATGTGATACTTTTAATAGGATTTATGCAAATCTTGAGAATGGCTGAAATCATGCACATTATGTAAATTTAATGCTGAAATGAAACCTTGTCATATGTGCATATTTCCATGCTTGTTTGAGTCATCTAGAGACCAAATCTTACGATCATGCCTTCTTGATGATTGAAACGCATGTTGTAGCTTTGCATACATGTTTAGGTCATGCCCTCTGGGTATCATCTTGCACGTTAAATTTGTCTCACAAAAGTGTTCATCACACTTAGAATTCCCAAGCATACCATTAGAAATCTTGAATCATTTCATAATGTCATGTAAATTGTATGAAATTTTGCATGCCAACTTAGGATTAAATGATTATCCAAACTTTCCATCGCATCTAATCATAAGTCCCATGTGATATTTTCCACACTGTTTGTGCATTCTTTGAATGATTTTGAGGTTTTATAATGAATGCTTGTGTCCTGTTTCCTCAGTTACTAATGCAGACACTTTTAGAGATCTCGATCTTAGGGTTCCACATTGACGTAGTTTGGACTCCAGCCCTTCTAGGGAATCGAAAAACACACTTAAAGGTTTCTGATGCTGCTCATTTCATGCAGATCGCTTATCATTTGGACTACTTTTCCATTTTTTCAAAACTAAATCAGAATATGGACAATTGATCAAATTTGGATCCTTGTCCTAACTCCTGTTTGGACAAACCTTTGATATTTTTGTTCCATACTTTCCATTTGGAATCTGCACTTGGCCTCTGAATGAAACTTTCTTGTCTTCTTCTTGGATATGTTGTGTGTAAATTTGATAATTTTTAGACATGTTTTGATAGGATAAATCTTTGTGACATTAGCTGAATGTCTTGTTGTTTTGACAAATTTCTGATGTGTTGTTTTTTGTTGTTTGATTTTTGTAAAATCATGTGTAGGTCATTTAAGAAAACTTTCTTCATGAAAGTTGTTCATCATCATATCATGCATATTAGGGAATTTTTTCATTAGGTATTGCCCAATTTTGCTATCCTTGCATGTTTGCTCTGGAATTTCCTAACATAAACTCGATTGTGATTGTTTAGATAAGTGTCTTAGGTTAGTTTGTGCATGAACCTAGGTCAAACCATCTTCATGAAAGTGGTTTCAAATGCCTTGATATTCATTGTTAAATGATTTTTGACATGTATTCTTCCTCAATTAAATTTTAAAATGCTTTGGTTCGTGTGATGTTTCCTCAAAATTAAATTTTCAAAACTTGATTTGCCTTAAAGAAAAGTCGGGGTTTGGGTCATATTCAAAATGTCTACGATGCTTGTGAATGCCTTTTTGCAAGTTCCAAGCTAACCTTAGCAATTGAATGTGCTCCATAGCTTTGACGTTCTTTAATCCTAAATATTTCCAAATTTTTCTAAAATTTGATATAGACAATCGTGAAAGTCATGGTTTGGATTGTTTTCAAAATGCCTATGACTCTTGTGAATGCATTTTTGCCAGTTCTAAACTAGCCTTAGTAATTGAATGCCTTCCATAGCCAAGACGTTGCCTTTTCTTAAAATTTTCGTCGACAATTTCAAACCTTTTAGAAACGTCACACGTGCCTCCCAGGCATTAGAAAATGCCTATGTTCGTGGTTGGCACATGCCCTTAGTAATAAGTGATCCGCTGACGGTTCACTTTCTTGCTTGATTGGTTGAGAAACAAGATTCAAAAGACCCTTGCATGAAAGACAAAGGCCATCGCCGATGCGCCAAAATCTAATTTTCGCATTGAACTTTCTTTAACCGATTGATCTTGACATGATGTCATATTTTTGAGTGTTTTGATGTGTATGCTTATTACTTTCCATTGTATGTACTTAGTTATAGATTTCTAGATTAGGTTTAAATTATGACCCCGAAGATGGATAAAGTGCGAAGAAAGTGGAGGTCAATGTCCATTCTGACCGTTATCATGTACCATTCATTTCCTCGACATATGTCTTGGGTTCTTTTGTTGTATAATACCTAACAAGTTGCAGGTCCTCTCTTCATCTTATCTTTTTCAATTGTGTTTCTCTTTTATATTTTTTAGGATAGCATGATAGATTTACAGCTTTCCTTGATTATTTACTTACTGCTTTGCAATTTTCAATTCAATTATGTGTTTCTTTTTCATTTTCCTCAGAAATAGATTAGCATGAAAATGATCAACCACGCATGATCATTTAGTCGAGGACTAATGATCTCAAAAATGTAAAAAGAAAGAAATGCATGGACACATTAGGAAAACACAACATACTGTTTAGGTACCAAAAGGGTGCTAATAGAAATATTAGCGTAATCCAAGTTCTCGAATCTAGATATCTGGTTGCGTAGGAATCAAGGGAGCGCTCTTAACCCTCGATTGGGTTTCTAGCCGACCCCCAAAAGAGGCTAGTGATGACTCTTGTCTTGTTTCTAGGATGTTTCAAACAATTAGATCGTATAAATGAACCCGTCGCACGGGGTATGAATCTTAATAAGACTCACCATGGTTTAGCATACTCGCATGTGGAAAACTCCTAAAGGATAAAGTGACAACATCCTCAGGGAAGAGAGTACCAGAGGGAGGGCTACCATGGTAAAGATACCCTTTAATCTAATATTCACACCCGACATCCTTATTAAGGAAATCCCTTATGATGTTTAAAAGATGACAAAATAAATCAAAGGCTACTAACATGTTTAATGGTTGAGTAATAGACTATGCAGACGATAGAACATGTAAAGGATATTGTCAATGTATATACTTGGAAGAACCAGAAAACAAACTCTATACTGAAGCTAAACTTATTTAGACTATGTCCAGACCTTAAAGCTAAATACGTTCAAAAACAAAATATGTTTAGACTTACGTCCATATTGTAAAGTCTATTTCATACAGAAGACATTTAGACTCTACTTTAGACAGAACACTCTCAGACTTTACATCATGAACGAGACATAAGTCCATAATGTGACAAGGTTCAGCACCAGACACAAGTTCAAAATGTAATAAATTCAAAACAAAGCATAATCAGAACGAGACAACTTGACAAAACGTCAAACAAGCCCCAACATATAACGGATAGTGATCTAGTTTGGATTCTACATTAAGATAGATTTGATTGACTCAATCTAATTGATCGACAATTGGATCTTAAAGACAAGAACTTTCTAAACGAAGAAGCTCTACTTATGGAAACAAAGATTCTGTTTGTATGGGCGATCAGAATCAATTTGGGATTCTAATTTTGTCACTCAAGGGCTACCAAATCTTCTAGATATAGATAAATCTAATGGGTAGATTGGAACATTATCCTCTAGATATTGTCCAACGGTTAGTTTGGAAGTGGATGGGTATTTAAGAAGACCAAGGATCGAAGAGCAAGTAAGAGACGGGGCATATAATTTATAATTCCAAAGTATGAGCAAACTTTGATCATACACTTGTCTTTGGTGAGCTTAAACATTTGTGATCGTGAGAGATATACCAAAAAAGTGACTTATTGAGATAGTGTGATCTACCACTAAGTGTTTGCACTCAAAGTTGTAATATCTTGTTAATCACATAGTGAATCTAATAGAAGGCTGTTAGCGTGAGCGAGTGGTCGTAGACTTGATCGAAGCCGAACTACTATAAATTTCATGTGCTACATTCTCTTTCCTTAACTCTTCATGTTTAAGTCTGTTGCATACTTACAAGTTATTTCAGAAGTCTATTCCATCGCATAACAGATTATAAACATCTACCAGAAGTTTGGTGGCTCGCATATAAGACTTTGATCCTTATTCAGACTTTGCTCACAACTTATTTTATTCCGCATTTATTTGCCAAGATTTATTTTAAACACATATCCACCCCCCTCTAGGTGTTCGTACTAGCGCTTTCAATTGGTATCAAAGCCTGTGTGCTTACTTTATTGGAGTGTTTTTTTTTTTACTTTTGAGCTAAAGAACTTCTATGGCTAGTATCTTGGCACCAAGGCTGATTGAAGGACAAAGCAACACCAGTTCACCATATTTCGATGGAAAGGAATACAACATTTGGAAAAACAAAATTAAGGCATTCCTAAGATCCAAAGATCCCTTGCAATGGGATGTTGTGGAAAATGGAATCAATCTCACTGTTGTGTCTACATCAAATAAAAATAGCAAAGTGAAAGAAACCAAACCCCCTGCTCCTATGCCTTGGACAGAGATATCCAAAAGAGAAGCTCTTGATGCAAAAGCCATTTATTATTTATATTGCGCCCTGTCTCCCGTTGAATATAACATAATCTCTTCATGTGAAAGAACAAAAGAAGTTTGTGATAGACTTCATGTTACTTATGGAGGGACTAATTGTGTAAAAGAGACAAAAGTAAACTTCATGCTTGGCCAATATGAATCCCTCAAGATGAAGCTAGGAGAGTTGATTGGAGATATGTTAAGTCGTTTTACAAAAATTGTAAATGGTTTGGTATATCAACTTCGATTGGAGATATTTTCAGTCGTTTTACAGAAATTGTAAACGGTTTGGCGTATTAAGGTCATCCAATTGCTTCCCCAGTGAAGGTCAACAAACTTTGGCGAGGTCTCTCGAAAGATTGGAACCATGTTAAGACCTCAATCCAAGAGACTCAGAGGATTATGCCACTTTCTGTTGATGAATTTGTTGGCACTCTTCAATCCTATGAAGTGGAACAAATCATTGATGAAGATTTTGAAGGTAAGAAGTCCATTGCACTTAAATCTAACAATGATTCTAATGACACAGACTCAGAAAATGACATGGACGATGAAGAACTTGCTTTTATGATAACTAAATTCAAAAAGCTGAGTAGAAAAGGAAGGAAATTCAGTAGAAAAAGACAATACAAGCAGAATAGGCAAAAAAAAAAATGAAAGAAGATGACAAGTAAGGAAATATATACTTGATGGCACATTCAGACTAAAACTTAAATTTGGAATCAAAATCAGAGTCTGACTTAGACACAGACTTAGAATTCGACAAGGAAATCGAGGTAAGTTATTCAGAAATTCCTACTAAAGTTTTTAAGTATATAAATGAGCTTTTCTCAAATATCAAATCCCCTCTTAAAAGGACCTTCAAACTTAAAAAAGAGAATTCATGGCTTAGGCAACACAATCTTTTTCAAGAAGAAAATTTAAAATTTTGCACAAAGATTTTCTACAAACAAAAGAAAGTCGAGATTTACTTGTCAAAGAAAATGATTATTTAAAAAAGAAATTTTCAAATATTTTGACAAAATTTTCAAAGAGTTCAAAAAAATTAGAGCATATCCTGTCTATACAAGTACCTTACTATAACAGGTCAAGACTTGGTTTAAATAGGGAAAGTGATTCTCTAATAGATTTTCCTAAAGTCAAGGAGAGACTTAGACAAAGACCTGCTAGACTTGTGTATAAGAAGCATTTTCAAAGAATATTTAAAAAACCTGTTGGTTGAAATGCCCTCAAGTGTTCAAATTGTGGAGACTCAAAATATTTTGAAAAAGAATGTCATAAAATTTGGAGACCTATTAAGAAAGATTGAGTAAAAACAACATACTCTACTAACTCTCATGGACCCAAGAAAATATGGGTACTAAGGAAAAGATGAGCTGTTTTGTAGGAAATAAAGGAAAAGAAGAAAGAGAGTTTGGTAAGGAATGTATTTTTCTCAATTTGATTTGGGCACATAATTCTCATTATACTTGATATTCGATAGATCCTCTTTATGCCTCGGTTGATTTGGATTTTATTATGACCGTATTCTATGATTTGTTTTATTGAAGAAAGAATCATGTGATTATTTTTGATATTTTGCTAGAGACGATTGAGTTTATTTGGTTTGATTTTATGCTCTTAGATTTTGTCATATTTTGCAAGGTGAAAATCTGTTTTACGTGATATTAATTTATTATGTGAGATATTATTTCTTAGATACTCAAGGATTTTATTCTCTATGATTTTATTGTGCTTTGACTAAGTGAGAATTTCTTTTTCAAGATATTATTGTGCACAATGTTCTTTCCTTAAATAATATCTTATGATGAGTTAAGAAAGAATATTTATTTATCTATGGATATTTCATATTTTGCTCTAACGAAATAGAATGATCCAAATTGATGGATACCAAACTGGAAATGAGATGATTGCAGGAAATTCTATAAGGGAAGAATGATCGGAATCTACGCAGTTTTTGGTGCAATTAGAAAAGTATCTCATGCGAAGATTGGGAATAATCATCTTTAAATCAATGGTGGAGAACGTGAATCCAAAAGAAAGGAAAGGAATCGTGATCTCCTCAAAAAGGCAACAAATTAAGGGGGAGCATTGATCAATTATGAAAAAAATCCTTTTGAATCAATCATGATTTATTTATTATGGAAGGAAGAAAAAGGTAAATATGTTAGAACTTGTCAAGTTCTAAAAAAAATCTGGTTAGTGCATCTTTTATTATCTCTTGTCTTTAACAAATTTCTTACCGATATTATCTTTTTATTATGACAAAAATGGTAAGTGAATTTTAAAATGCATCCGTGATTTTTATTGGATATTTGTTGATATATATATAATCGAAGTGAGCTATATTGCATATCTTTAATATTCGACTTACTTTGTAAATGCTGATTTTTTTTTATGCTAGATATTTGTTATCATTTTATATTCTCGACGTGATACTTTTTTCCATTGTTATCGCTTTCTGATTATGACAAAAAGGGGGAGATAATATAAATATGCATATGTGTTGATATTAGTTATTGAGTTGTGATTATTTTTCCATATATTGTTATGCTCAATCTATTTGCTATCTTCTACTATCTTTGATTTGAATTACATTTTCTTTAAGATTGCCTTGATTTATTAATATTTTTAAAAGCGTGTTTACATATCTGTATATTCAGATATTGTTTTGTCATCATCAAAAAGAGGGAGACTGTTAAGGAAATCCCTTATGATGTTTAAAAGATGACAAAATAAATCAAAGGTTACTAACGTGTTTAATGGTTGATTAATAGACTATGCAGATAATAGAACATGTAAAGAATATTGTTGAAGTCTACACTTGGAAGAACTAGAAGACAAACTTTATGCTCAAGTTGAACTTATTTAGACTGTGTCTAGACCTTATGTGGCACCCCGAAGCGCCTAGGGTCACCACAGATACCAAAGAAGAACCTTAGTTCCTAAGCATTTTTTTTTTTAAACGGTCCCAGCGCATCTTATTTGCAGAAGCATAATCAAGTTCTACCAATTCTCCCACCAACAACCATGATACAATGCACACCACTAAACACCATAAGAAAAGATAAAGCCAAGACACTTTTATTTACATATTTTCATGATGGGTTTTCTCAGGTTAGTACAACAAAAGAAAGGCCAAAACTTTTAGCTACACTCGGCCATAACCCCAAAAAGAGAAAACGCGACCCACTATGTCGATCATGCAAAATCTTCCATCCACTAGTGTCAGCTATTCTCCAAAAAGTTGCAGCTCCTACTCCTCACTCACGGGCCGTCACACCCATCCTGGTGCGTCAGGCAGTGGCGGCGACAACATCATCCGCATCACTCCGTCTCGACGAACGTGAACATATATGAACTCCTGTATGACCGGGCCCCCAGCCAGGCCCACATCATACATCACTAATGCACGAACCCAAATGAACGTCAGACCAGGGGTGGTGGGACAATTGATCTCTAAACACTAGACCTCCACGTTCGAAGGAAGGCCGTAAAAGATACCCTGCGTGACAACAGGGAGCGGCATCTTTCTAATATGAAATGTTGGTCCCCGAAGGGGTGAGTACAACCACTCAGCAGGTAAAGAACCCAATAAACCACTCAATGCATCACACAATACAATCATAACAATCATAGCATAACATATGTCATTCATGCATCCATGCATAACTTACCTTGAAACCATGCATATGTCATCATACCGTATGTACATACATCCTCATGTAATCATCACCATCATGTCATACATGTACCATCATGCCATAGGTGCACATAAATCCATGCATTCACCATCATCATGTCACATATGTCATCATGCCATAGGTGCACATACATCCATGCAATCACCATCATCATGTCACATATACCATCATGTCATAGGTGCACATTCATCCATGCGCTCATCATCATCATGTCACATATACCATCATGCCATAGGTGCACATATATCCATGCATTCATGCATACATATTACCATATCATGCATAATTCAATTTCGATTTCCCAATTTTATTCTTTCATTTTGGGCCGCCACATTTCTCTTTCCTGGGACTAGTATTTGTATTCCACATTTATCGCGTACACCCAACCTGGCATCGCGAGGAACCTCCAGCACAAACCTTTGGGCATCCAGCACACACCTCTAGGCATCTCGTACCCCAACTGGCATCATGAGGTATCCCTTGGCTCACACCTCCGGGCTTCCGGCAACCCCACTCTCCGGGCATCTCGAAACTCCTGAGGACCCTCCAGCATTCAGCCATTTAAGGCCACCAGGCATCTGGCATTTACACTCCCTAGCCAGGCATCCCGACACTCCCGGGGTGTCGTCGGCTCACACCTCCGACAACCTTCTCATTTATCATAGTTCACATTTACAATTATAGCTCAATTTCAACATGGCATATGATATGATGGCAACAAGATCATTTTCAGCATTTGATTCTTATATGCATTTCCAATCATCATCATATATGCAATAAGATCCAATCACTTATCACAACACAATCCATGCGGTCCATACAACTTAAAATGATCCATACATCATGACTTTTTGAAATTTACCAAATTCCGGCTTGCACAATTTCGGAAAACATATAAATTAAATATCCATATGACCTTCAAAAATTATAAAATCAGAACATGTGATAGTCAAGACACAAAGGTAGCAACTCCATGAAGAACACATGCCCAAAAGAAATTCACACAAAAAGATATAGCTCACACATTACAGCTTGCAAAATTCGGACACATCAGATTGCGCGGTTCTTGAAATATTTAAATTTAAATACCCGAATGACCTTAAAAAATTATGAAATTTTACCAGGTTATATTTGAGACCCTAAGATATATTTTTCATGAAGACATCAAGGCCTGATTCATCCTAGATAATTAACTATGGACGGTCGAAGGCCCTGTTCCTAGTACCGAACAGTCCAGTTTAGCTGTCTCCGAAAAATCAAGGTTTCACCTACTTATCTTCCTTCATTTCCTCTGAAAGGTTCACTCCAACTTTCATTAAGGGATCTAAGTGAGATTCTTAAAGGATAGTCACTTTACAGTTCACGAAGTCGCTGGAGTCCAGTACAATACTTCCAGATCTATCGTCTTCAGAGGGATAATCGTTTCACTAGGTTACACTTGTTCATTTTACCTCAAATTTGAGTATGTTAGTCTTCAGGATGTTCTCTATAACTTCCGTGCAGAAGTCAAAGTGAAATTTTCGGTAAAAAGTGACATGCAACACACAAAACCACCAAGAGGTCAACAAAACAGTTCCAGATCTAGCGTTTTCGTAGAGGAAGGGTTTTACCCCTCAAAACTCGACCATTTTATCTCAAATTTTAGTATGTTGTACTTTGAGATGTTGTCTACAACTTTCGTGAAAAAGTAAAAGCCAAAATCTGACTCAAACCACACATGCAAGCCTCTACAACGTTCGGGGTGAGGCGGTATACTCGAAAACAAAATGCTATTTCAAAAACAACACACTCAAGCTTCGGTTTCTCATACCCTAAACGTCCGAGATTCATCACCATTCAAACACACATGCAAGATACAGCATGTAAGAGTAGAATATGGATCCCAACTTGCCTTTGTACCGAGCAAGCACAAGCAACACGGCGGACGACGGACGCATGGCGACGGGCGATGGACGAGCGGACGGACGGACGCATGGCTTCTTCCTCCTCTCTCTCGGTTCCTCACTCTCTCGGCAGCTCTCTCTCTCTCTCTCTCTCTCTCTCTCTCTCTCTCTCTCTCTCTCTCTCTCTCTCTCTCTCTCTCTCGGCTTGGACGATAGCCCCCTAAACTGGCCATTCTTCCTTTGATTTCCCCCTCAAAACCATCATTAGCCATCATTAGAAGCCACCCGCAATGGCCAATAGGTGAAGTCCCCTTATTGCCACTTGGCAAAACCCATGCATGATGGGCTTAGAGGTGGGCCGGCCTCTCCCGTCTCTCCTTGTGGTCGACGACAGCCTTTCATGGCTTCATGGGCCGACCTTTTGGCCCATCATAGGTCCACACTATTGGGCCTAAGACCCAAGCCTAATTAAATCAAATTTTAACCCCTTTTTACTACTAATTAAATCCTTATTGAACCAAAGTACTATAGTCTAAAATTTAAATAACTATACACTTGATATCACAAATCCATAAATTCTAATTCACAATACATATGGCCAAAGATAGATCATCCTTTTCCAAAATTTATCCACTAAAACTCGGCTATAGTCCTTAATACAAGACATTAATTTGAGCACCCCTAATGACTGGCAAGGAATTCTAAGATGCCACAATTCTCCCCTCCTTAGGGAATTTCATCCTCGAAATTAAACGTTACTCATGTCCTTTTTGAAACAAGTAAGGGTACTTTTCCTTCATATGATCTTCACTTTCCCATGTGGCTTCCTCCATATCATGATGTCGCCATAATACCTTAACTAGTGGAATTGTCTTGGTTCTAAGAATTTGTTCCTTTCGATCCAATATCTGCACAGGCTCTTCAATGTACCTCACTTTCTCATCCACTTCAATGGCTTCATGATCAAGTATGTGACCAGGATCCGGCTGGTACTTTCTCAACATCGATACATGAAACACATCATGCAAATTTCCTAACTTAGAAGGTAGCGCTAAATGATAAGCTACATCCCTTATCCTTTCAAGTATCTTAAAAGGTTCGACAAATCTAGGGCTTAACTTACCCTTCCTTCCAAATCGAGATATTTCTTTCATTGGAGATACCTTAAGGAATACATGGTCTCCTACACTAAACTCCAAAGGCTTCTACGCCTATCTGCGTAGTCTTTCTACCTACTTTGAGCTATTTTAAGCCTTTTCCTGATAATTTCAATAGCTTCAGTGGTAACTTGTACTAGTTCAACAAACTGTGAGTGAACTCTCATGATTAAGTACCCCTAAACCAACCTTTCCCCCATCCTTGGGCGGCGAGATCGGGTTGCGACACATGTCCATGACACCCATGTACTTCAAGACCATGCCTAAAGACAAGTCCTCCTTCATGGGGACTATGCCTGCCATGATGCCCACCTCTGCCTTCGTTAACCATCCCATGGTTACAATGTCGACCATGATGATGCCTTCCCTCATGACCCATTCTCATCTTCATCCTCTGTTTCATATATACCCCATGTTGGAGAAAACTCTTATTATGTTTTAAAGTTGACAAAACTTATCTAAGCTCTATTATGAAGAATGCGAGACTTCTGTGTAATTCTCTCAAAGTCTATCTTACATCAGAAGTCTGCCCACTTCGACGAAGATCCAGGCTGAATGCAAAAAGAAGAACAAAGACTTAATCAGACTCAAGATTATATTTCTTCATTCAAGGCTTAAGTATGTACAAGATATATCAGTCTTTCTAGTTGGAAATATCACCTACCATATTGGAAGCTGCAAATCATTTCAAAAGGCAAGCTTATTTGGAAATAATCTACTTATGGAAACCAAGATCATAATTGTATGGGCGACCAGGATTGAAAGACTTTTTCATCTCAATCTTCAAACGAGTTGAGATCTCCTTGATTAATTATGTCCAATGGGTTGATTGGAAGAATTCATTCGGAAAGTGCCAAAGGTCGAGAAGGCATGAAGGAGTAATCAATGAGGTTTTTCAAGTCATTCGAGAAAGAGCGTGAAAAGAGAATTCCAAAGTCTAAAGCTTACGAATTACTTGTTCTACATCATATAATGCACAAATTTGTATTTGAAAGAGAGAAACTCTAGAGAGTGACTTTGTGAGAGTAGTAGAATCTCCTCACTGAAAAGTCGAGATCACAAGGTTGTAACATTCTCTTTCGATTCATAGTGAAAACCAACCAGAAGGCTGTCAAAGTGGAGAATGGACGTAGGCTTGATCTAAGCCGAACCACTATAAACCTTATGCTCATTTTTCTCTTCCCTAAATTTATTTATTTTATTTGATGTGATATCTTTCCGTGTTTTTCAATAGTTGTTGTTGTCTCTTTTTTTCAATAGTTGTTAAAGTTTGAAGTTTCCTTCAAAGTCCGTTGTTCATTAAACTTAGTTTAAAAGTGAAAGTATTTTTACTATATTTCGCAAAAATTGTTATCACACCTATTTAACCCCCTCTAGGTCTTTATTGTGACATCCTGATTTTCCAGTTTCTTCAATTTAATCATTTCTTCAATTTAATCAGCTAAGCTTTTCATTGACGCGCCTATAGTCTTTTTCTCTGAGTTGATCACTCACGAGATAACTAGTCTATTTGGTGAAGCCATTAAGGGATTTTAATGCAATAAACTTGAGAATTCAACCAGAAATCGAATGCTCGGCCGTGATAATCTACAAGAGTCATTACGGCATCATCAAAATCGATTAGAGATTGAAGATAAGTTGATTTGATAGAGGTGTGTGATTAGTGTGTGGGCGGTTTCACTTGATTGCAAAATTTCTATTGAATGGCACTAGGCCAAATTTTCTGTCATTTCTATACTCTGTTCCTGTAGTTGAAATCTCGAGATTTTCATGACAACTGAGAATCGTCAATGTGTCAGAGATGTACAATGTGGCTCAAAAATAATCGACGATAGTTTAATTGCAATAAAAATTCCTAACAGCTAACCAGTAGGCTAGATCACGTTAAAGTCGTGCCTGGTTGAAATTAATTGTCAATTTAAATTCAATTTCAGAAATTGAAAGTTCTATCATGTCACGATTTATTTTAGGAATGTTGACTCGTCCTCTGAAGATTTTTCTGCAAACTCGAGTGTTGGAATTCAAGTCGGCAGAAGACGATTTACCTTTATCTGATGCGCAAACAACAATTAGCCCTGGAACGAACGTTGAATTGCCGATGAAACATGAACAATATTATCTCACGTTAGTTTGGATGCGATCACAAGGAAAACACCTGATTTCCACGGCGTAAATGCAAATTGTTCTTGTAAAAGTGAAATGGAATGCCTTATCCTTTTGATGGAAATGGAATGAACAAATGAGAGGATTTTCTGATCATATGCTCTGCCAACCAATCTAACAGTTGTCTTCAGGGAGCCTTTTATATAACTCCCTTCATACCCTTTCATTGTAGCGTATCAAGGTGAAATAGTGCATGCCAATCGCACCCCATCTTGGACGTATTAATTAATAAAATACAACATCTCACACTCGAACATGATGGGCTTAATAGCTCTCTTTCAAGAATATGAGGCATTCAACATTCATTCAATTTACAAAACAATTCATACTGGCAAGTAAGCCATGCAACCAGTGAGTACACTTGCACTTGAGAGCTCAAATTATGCACCTGTTGGGGATGACATAATGGCTACAACCCTGAAAAGAAATAAACAATCGATGTCTCATAATGCCTTAGACATATTTTGTTACATCAATCCAAGTATACATATCCCTTAAAGTCTATACTTGACTATCCTAAAAAACACATCATGTATTTACAATTATATCCGCAACCACATAAGGCGATATAATTGGTCAACTAATAAATACATGTGATAGATGTAAAACAATAATAGTCTTCCTTCGCACTCATGTCTCTCTCTATTTTAGAACAACTACTTTCCTAAACATGTCCCATAAGACCATATCTATTCATGACCGCAGATAACATGCTAAAGTAGCAACATTGATATTTCACTTCGAGAACATAGTTAGAAGTAACATATGGCATATAATGAGGTAAATTATAAATTACCTCAAGGGCTCACACGATGAGTAAATAGGGATAATTTTACTCATCTTCCCTTATTGGTTGTACAATGCACATGTAGTATGAATTACATGCTATAGTGGATTACTCTTTCTATAAGAGCGTATGTCATTTATCAAAAATATCCACTATACGGATCTTAGCCTAAACATAGTTATGTGTTTCTCAAGTACTTATGTTTAGCCCAAGTGTTATATCAGTTCGTTTTTTATAGCGCCCTATTAAGTACTCGCATCCGGCATCTTTCAGGCATACATGATTGTGGGATTATCATGTTCGGTCTTGTTATAAACAAATCACAGACTTCATCTTGACTCTAATCAAGGCGAAATATTTTATGTACCAGACTTGCTCTTTAGCATTTATTTGTACATGACATCTTATCTCAACGTGCTATCTAAAGCACTTGAGGTGATTGCTCGTGTGAATGAGCCAATCATTGCCTACTGACATACTTTTCAATAATATGTGTGCATAGTGCTAGTCTCATACTGTATTCGTACTTATTGATAAAACATCAAGTCACTAATAAACAAATAAGTACAATACATATGTTCACAAATACATAAACCAATGATCCTTTATAATAACATATATCACATTTTACGCAATCCTAGTGACATCCTATGGGTCAAGAATATGTCTTTAGGAATAGCCTTTGTAAATGGATCGATAATCATTCTATTGATTGAAACATATTGTAGGATCACTTTTTTCTGCGCTATTATATCTCTTATGAAGTTGCTCTTTATGTCAATGTGCTTTGTCCTTCCATGATACTTGGGATCCTTCACATAGGCAATGGCTGCTTGACTATTGCAATAAACTATCACCGATCTTGGAACTTCAGTGATAGTGGCTAAATTTTCTAAGAAACGTTTTTGCCATACTACTTCTTGCACTGTGACAGAACATGCAATAAATTCTGCCTCCATTAGAGATAAGGCCATGCATGTCTGTTTCTTGCTATACCAAGAAATCGCACCTCCATTGAGCAAGAACGCATATCCAAAAGTGGATTTATGCTCATCCAAGTCTCTACCCCAATCGGCATTTAAATAGCCTAATAGGCTTAAATCATTCCCTTAGTAACAAAGTCGATAGTCCATGATACCCTTCAAGTATCTTAGGATCCTTTTCACTGCTTTCCAGTGTGCTTGACCAGGATTTGATTGATATCGGCTCACCAATCCCACAGCATAACATATGTTGGGTCGAGTACACATCATAGCGTACATCAAACTTCCAACTACACCAGAGTAAAGAACAGTTTTCATTAATTTAATTTCTTCTAAAGTCTTAGGGTACATCTTAGTACTTAGGCCTTCACCTTACATGACAGGGGTATCAATGGGATTACAATGCTGCATATTCAAACGCTCAAGAATCTTCATTATATAAGACTCTTGAGATAAAGCAAGGAGTTTCATTAATCAATCTCTTTCGATCTTAACTCCTAATATATAAGCAACTTCTTCCATGTCCTTCATTTCAAAATTGGAAGACAGCCATTCTTTTATGATGATAAAACCAATAGAATATCGTCCACATAAAGTGATAAAATCACAAATTTATCTTCGAACTGCTTGACATATACATAGTGGTCTTCTTTGATCGTCGTGAAACCAAAAGTTGTTATTGCTCGATGAAAATGAAGATACCACTGTCTAGATGATTGCTTAAGGCCATATATTGAGCGATGAAGCTTGCAAATTTTATGCTCTTGATTTTTAGTTATGAAACCTATTGGTTGTTTCATATATATTTCCTCATATAGTTTTCCATTGAAAAATGCCATCGTTACATCCATTTGATGTAATTCAAGGTCTAAATGTGCAATGATGGCTATAATAAGGCGTATTGAAGCAAACCTTACAAGTAGTGAAAATGTTTCCTTATAGTCTATACCCTCTTGTTGAGTATAATCTTTCGCCACAAGGCGAGCCATATACTTTTCAATGGATCCATCCGCCCTTCGCTTAATCTGAAAGACCCATTTATTTCCAATGGTCTTACGGTTGGGTGGTAGATCAACCAAGTCTTAGACATGATTTGTCCTCATAGACTCCATCTCATCTTCCAAAGCTTTTCTTCATTCTTCCTTATCAAAGGATAAGAGAGCCTCTTGAACAGTCTTAGGCTCGGCATCATCATTCTGAGCATTCATAAATGCTTCCCCTTCAATCTCAAAACGACAACGGGGAATACTTTTACGATTACTTTTACGCAATTGAATTTCTCTTGATTTCAATTCATTAGGCGATACAACACTCCCACTAAGTCTTGCATGTTGAGGTAAATTTTCATTTCCTTTTACAACATCAGTGGGTGTGTTATTAGGATCTTCCATCTCATATAATTGGAAGTCCTTATCAATGTCACATCTACTAGGAAAATCGTTCTCTAAGAATGTGACATCTCGTGACTCCATTTCGGTCACACTTTCATCAGCTTATTCACCTATGAACACATATCATTTTGAGTGTTCAGAATATCTTATAAAGATACATTTCTTCCCTCTAGGTCCTAATTTGCCATATTTATGAGAAGAATCATGAACATAAGCTGCACTTCCCCATGGACATAGACTACTCAAGTCTGGTTTCCTACTAATCTATAATTCATAAGGGGTGGAAGTGACCGATTTCGAGGGCACTCGGTTAAGTACATAGGTAGCAGCTAATAACACATCTTCCCAATAGGATATAGGTAAATTTGCTTGCACCATCATAGACCTAACCATTTTCAATAGGGTTCTATTCCTTCTCTCAGATACCCCATTTTGTTGTGGAGTATCAGAAATAGCCAACTGATGTACAATTCCCTTTTCATCACAAAGAGCCTTGAATTGTTTCGATAGATACTCACGTTCGCGATTGGTTCTCAATGTCTTTATTATTTTGTTCAACTGATTCTCTACCATCACTATATATCGTATAAAGCAGTCTAATGCTTATGACTTATGGGAGATGAGAAAAACATAACTGAAATGCGTAAAGTCATCTATGAAAGTGATGAAATATGAGGCTCCATGCATTACCCTCACATTCAAAGGACTACAAATGTTAGAATGTATGAGTTGCAATGGAAATTCAGCTCTAGTCCCTTTACTAAATGGTTTTCTAATTGCTTTTCCCGTTAGACAATGTTCACATATGGGTAGATCAACATTAGTGAGTGACCCTAAAAGGCCTTCTCTAGCTAATATTTGCATTCTTTGCAATCCAATGTGACCTAATTTAGCATGCCAAGTACTTGCATCATTCTCAACGTTACTAGAAGATGCAATTAAAGAAAAACAACCATCGACATTAACATTGTACTGATCATAGTTAATGTTTAACACCATAAAACCATTCGATAGATGACCTAAGCCATAATAAATTGTTCCATACAAAATGTCAACATAATTACCATGGAAATTCAATACATAACCTAAGCTAAGAAGAACAACTACAGAGACCACCACGTAAGATTAATTTACATGTGCCGATACTCTTCACTTCAACTCTTGAGTTATTCCCAACATATATCCATCTTCTTCCAGGCTATATCCGACGATACTCCACTAATGCTTCTTGGTCTCTAGCTATATGGTTTTTGCTTCTGAATCTACAATCCACATTGGATGAGATTCAGCAAGCATTACAGTACTAGAAACAAAAGCATTACTCAAAGTAATGGAGTAATAGTGTACCTTTTTCGGCTCAGTGCATTCATGAGGAAAGTGACCCATCTTGCCACAATTGTAACACTCCATCTTGGCCTCATCCTTCTTCCCACCACGCTTCTTGCGTTAGAAGGTCTTAGCCCTCTTAGGTGCATGATCAGTCTTCTTCCCTTTGTTGTTGAATTGAGAATTTCTTTTGCATTTAAAGCCCGAAACCTTGCACGAACTCGATCCAGCAACATAAGCATGGGTAGAGGATCTCGCATCCTCTAGGCGCTCATCCTCTAATTCCAAATGACGTGTAATATCATCAAAAGTGACAATATTCTCATTATGCGTCATATTGATATTCATATGCTCTCAATTATCAGGAAGAGACCTTATAATAGCCTGAACTTGTTGTTTATCAGTAAGGGAGTGACCTGCCGACTTCAGCTCACGAATCATGTTTGACATCTCCTTAAGATGCTGCCTCATTGTTACATATGGGTGCTTTCGGAATGTGTCAAACTTGATGGTGAGTCTCCTCAACTTAGTGACAGAGTTACCCCCAAACTTATCTTTCAAGGCAACCCACATAACTTGAGCTTTATCATAACTTTCAAACTCATACATGAGATCATCTTGCATACAGCTCAGTAACGTGATGCAAGCAATGCTATTTTTTTTTTCAAGCTTGATAAGCTTCTAGATCTCTCCTGTGTTGAGTTGAAGTTACATGCTCAGGTTCATCCATGGTATGGTTGAGGGTTTTCAAAACCTCTTGCTCCTCAAGGATTACTAAACCTTTTGGCGCAAAATATCATAATTGTCACCGTTCAGTTTCTCACCCTTATTGAGGTCAACCACAATGGTCTTGGATGCCGAAGCCATAATCAATTGCTATAACACATTGACATAATAAACGCAAAATCAATACTAGCACACTTTACAAAGCAACACACATAGTTAATTTGCAGTAAAGACAAACTAAATTAATGATAATTCAACAAAAGACACAAAAGCAAAAGTTCACTATGTTCCTAATCAACTTCTATGTTCAATTACTCTATTATCATTAATTAGTTTAATTTGCACAAATTTTAAGTTTTAGGTGAGAACTCTTTCAAATTCTACCAACCTACGAACTCCCACTGGGAAAAATAATTACATGACCTTATGTAATTTCTACAATTTTCTATTAACACAAAAACATAGTATGATATGAACCAACGTACAAACAACAATCATGCTTCAACTATAATCAAAATTGCAATTCAACATGTAATGGATTTCCTACCATTGTTCGAATTTTCTAGTAACTAGAAAATTGCAAGTATATTAAACTATATACATGATATCATCAAATCAAGCTCTACACAACATATATGACATCATTTGCACACAAGCTAGCTACTATATTTCCTAAACCATAAGAAAAATACAAGCTACAAAAGAATAAACTATGCATTTGTACCTTAAAATATGTGTACATAGGGTTTCATACACAATTTTAGACATTTATAAAATTCAAATATCCAAAATAAATATACCACAGTGTAGAGGATACTCATACGAACCAAACGTCGCTGACCACGCTCCAATTGAACCACACACGTGCCAACATGCGCCGCCTAAGTGTGCAACGCATGTGGCGAACGCACCAGCGAGCCACATGGCTGCTGGCCGGTTCGACCCATCCGACCCTTGACCGGTCAACGGTCAAGTCAGGTTGGGTCAACCCGGGTCGAGTCGGGTCACGGGTCGAGTCGCCGGCTGGTGACTGGTTGGCCAACTGCCGCCGGCGGTGACGTCATCGATGACGTCATCCTAACAATTACCAACCGTTGGGTGACATCATGGTGATGTCATCACACGTTGATTCGCCGACTAACACGTGATGCACACTTGCCGGTTCGCTGACCAGCGTGTGTTGGTGCTCCCAGCACTTTTGGCGCATGGTGTCCACATGCAACGGCTTCTGGCTACGCGTGTGGGTGCGTCTGCCATCCTCTAGCGGTGTTTGACCCATCAATGAACTCATCTCGACGAGTACTTCCACTCTGTATATTTAAAAATTTATTTTGGTCAAAAAAATATTTCGAAAAATGGCCAAAATCACATGAATGCACGCGATCTCGAATCCGTTCTTCGCTTCGATTTGATTTTGAGTTTTCAGATTGCAATTCCAACCAATAAATATCAAAACAGTGTAGGATACAATCTCTTGATCTCGATATCAAATGGTATATAAGAAAACTCAATGAAAAAACAAGGCAGAAATCACGATCAGGCTCTGATACCAATGTTGGAATTCAAGTCGGCGGAAGACGACTTACCTTTATCCGATGCACAAACAACAATTAGCCTCGGAACGAACATTGAATTGCCGATGAAACATGAACAATATTACCTCACGTTGATCTTGATGCAATTACGAGGAAAACACCCGATTTTCACGGCGTAAATGCAAATTGTTCTTGTAAAAGTGAAATGGAACGCCTTATCCCTTTGATGGAAATGGAACGAACAAATGAGAGGATTTTCTGATCGTATGCTCTGCCAACTAGTCCAACGATTGTCTTCAGGGAGCCTTTTATACGACTCGCTTCATACCCTTTCATCGTAGCATATCAAGGCAAAATGGCGCGTGCCAATTGCACCCCATCATGGACGTATTAATTAATAAACTACAACACCGAGATTTCGGCGAAATATCAAAGTAAGGTTATTTTGGACTAAAAAATTCGAGGGATCGTTTTTGGCCACATTTTTTATCGTCAAGTTGGTTCAACTGATGAGGAAAAATGTTGAATTTGACGAGGACACATTGGCTGAATTTTTAGGACATCAATTGAGTCAATTTAGAAAGGAATTGAGTTAAATTTGGTTGAGGAAAGTCCAAAATTGGTAGGTCAAGGGGGTGGACAACATTTGGACCATTTGGGGAAGCTTCTAAGGGACATTTGGCACTGCAAATTGGCCATGGATGATAGCCAAGGTTGGTGGGGGCATGAACTTGAGTAGAAGAGATATTTGGCTTGACTGTTGAGTGTGTTTTGTGTTGGAGAAAACTTTCTTATCTATTTTGAAGTTGAGAAAACATTTCCTTCCATCAAAGTCTGAAGATCACTAGACTCAAGATTTAAAGTCTGCCCTCATTGACAGTTTCTAAACCGACAAAGAAGTCTTATTAAGATGCGAGTATATCCTTAAGGATTTGATTCATTTGGTTGAAGATTATCTCACGGTTGGAGATAGCATCTGAAGATCTATTATTCATATTACAAATAATTTGAGTAATATAGATCCCTTGATTGTCAAAGTATACTTGGAAGGTTCTACTTATAAAAACCTAGATTTTGATTGTATGGACGAGCATGATTAGTGGGCAATCTTCATTTTCCTTAAGTAACTCGAGATCTCCCTAATTGATTCTATCCAACATGTAGATTGGAAGAACTCATTTGGAAGGTGCCAACGGTTATAAAGGCATGGAGGAGTATATAAGGAAGACTCTCTAGTTATTCGAGTGAGTGCGAGATAGAAGAATTCCAAAGTTTGAAACTCCTTGTTCTTTGCTAGTTCATTCATAAGAGTGTCTAGATACTTATGAGAACTTGAGAAGTTATAGCAGAGTCTCTACTTTGTGGAATCAAGGACATGCGACTGTAACATCTCTTTTAATTCTTAGTGAAATACAACCGGTGGCCTGTTAATGCGGGAAAGTGGATGTAGGCTTGGTTTAAGCCGACGCTATAAAAATATCGTGTTCCAATTCTCTTTCATTTAACTCTTTACTTAATTCAAAATCTTATATATTATTGCAAATCTTCTATATCTGAAGTCTTCGATTTTCATATAAGTTGAATTAAGTTGCTAAGTTTTGTAAAATTTGTTTTTACACCTATTCACCCCCTCTAGGTGTTCGTACTAGTACTATCAATTGGTATCAAAGCCTATGTACCTATTTAATTGAAGTGTTTTTACTTCAAAGTTAAAGATCCATGGCTAATATGTTGGCTCCAAGTTTGGTTGAAGGGCAAAGCAACACTAGACCGCCTTATTTCGATAGAAAAGAATACATCATTTGGAAAAACAACATGAAAGCATTCCTAAGATCGAAAGATCCTCTAGAATGGGATGTGGTAGACAAATAAATCATTCCTAAAGCTATAATAGTCTCAGAAAGGGGGAAAGAAGTTGCAGAGACTAGTGACATAACTCAAGAAGAGATAACCAAGAGACAAGCTCTTGATGTAAAAGCAATTTACTCCTTATATTGGGCCTTATCTCCTATTAAATATAACAGAATATCTTCTTATGAAACAGCTAAAGAAGTCTGGGATAGACTACACATCACTTATGAAGGAACAGATCAAGTGAAAGAAACCATAATCAATATTATGCTCAAACAATATGAAGCCTTCAAGATGAAGCCATGAGAATCTATTACTGACATGTTTAGCTGTTTTATAGAAGTAGTGAATGGTCTTGAGTATTAGGATCAACCAATCTCAGGACTCATGAAGGTTAACAAATTACTGCGTGGACTTTCCAAAGAGTGGAATCACGTAAAGACTTCATAAGGGAAACACAAAGGATCATGCCACTCTCCGTTGACGAATTGGTTGGAACACTTCAGTCCTATGAAGTGGAGCAAATCAATGAAGAAGAAGATCCCAAAGGTAAGAAGTCTATTGCCTTAAAATCTAATGAAGATTCTGATGTTACAGACTTTGAAGACGATATGGATGATGAAGAACTTGCACTCATGATAAGAAGGTTTAGGAAACTGAATAAAAAGGGGAAGAAGATATAATTGGAAGAAACAAAATTCTCAAAGATTTCAAAACAAATCAGCTGAGGATGATGAATCCAATAAAGATGTGATTTGCTTTGAATGGAAGAAAAATGGAGACATCAGACCCAACTGTCCCTTGGTGAAGAAAAAGAAAAGAAAAGCTGAGAAATACAGAAAGGCACTTAAAGTAAAAATTTAGAGTGATACAGAATGTGAAGAGAGTGCTGATGATTATGCTAATATTTGTTTAATGGCAAAATTAGACTCAGACTCTGAAATTGATACAGACTCAGACTCAGATAGTGAAATAGAGATAAGTAATTTAAAAATTCCTATTAAAGTCTCAAAGTACATTGATGAACTATATCTCAGTCTCAAAACCTCTCTCAAGAGGACTTCCAAGCTAAAAAGGGTGAATTCTACACTGAAGCAATAGGAAATTTTATGGAAAGAAAAATTTGAAAATCTGGATAAAAGTTTTATTACTTTAAAAGAAAATACAAACTCTCTTCAAAAGTGAACACACTCTTGAAAAATGATATTTCAAGTATTTCAAAAAGATTTTCTATGGGATCTGAGAAATTGGAAAAGATTCTTTCAGTGCAAAGACCTTACTTTAACAAATCAGGCTTAGGAATGACTTCTGAAACCATTCCTTTAATTGATTTTCCAAAGGTAAAGGAAATAATTAAATAAAGACCTACAAAAGCCTTTTACAGAAATCATTTTTCAAAAAGTCTTTGTAAAACCTATTGGCATAAGTGCTCTTAGATGTTCTAAGTGTAACAGCTCTGAATATTTTGAGAAAGAATGTCCTATGGTTTGGAGGGCTGTTAAGAAGGATTGGTAAAGACCGTATATTGCACTAACTCTACTAAACCCAAGAAAGTGTTGGTACCAAAGAAAGCTTGAGTCTCCTTTTTAATTGCAGGTCACTATTAAGAAAAAATGTTAAATGGTACTTGGATAGTGGCTGTTCAAGGCATATGACTGGAGATTCAAATTGTTTTATTAAATTAAAACAAGGAACTGGTGGAAAAGTCTCATTTGGCAGAAACAGTAAGGGAAGAATTGTTGGATGTGGAACTGTAAAAATTGTAAGTCTCACAATCAATAACGTCTCCTTAGTGGAAGGACTCGACTACAACCTACTCAGCATCAACCAATTATGTGACACTGGTTTCAAGATCAATTTTTAGGAAGGAATATGTTTGGGAACTAGTAAAGATCTTTCAAAATCCTTTACTGGGCGAAGACATGGAAATATTTATCTTTTGGATATCAATCTAGAAAGCTCTCAATGTCAAATTTCAATACAAGATGAAGCAAATCTTTGTCATCGAAAGCTTGACCATATCAATATGAAGCAAATTGCCAAGATCTCTTCAAAGAAGCTTGTTCGTGGACTACCCAACCTGAAGTACCAAAAATCTAACTTATGCACACCATGTGTATTGGGCAAACGGGCTAGAAATTCTTTCAAACCAATAAATCAAGTTTCCATTAATTGTGTGCTGTAGCTCTTGCATATGGATCTTTTTGGACCAACTAAAACTCAAAGCATTGGTGGAAAAAGATATTGCCTAGTAATAGTGGATGATTATTCATGATTTACTTGGGTCTACTTTTTGGTAAGTAAGTCTAAGGCCTTCTCTTATTTTACTAAATTTGCCAAGAAAGTACAGAATGAGAAAGGGTATGTTATTTCAAGCATATAGACAGACCATAGAGGTGAGTTTGAAAATCAAGACTTTGCTAAATTTTGTGATGAATCTGGTTTTTAGCATATGTTCTCCTCTCCATACACTCTTGAGCAAAATGGAGTTGTGGAAAGGAATAATAGATCTTTACAAGAAATAGCTAGAACTCTTTTAATCGAAAACAATATTTCTTCTCGTTTTTGGGCTAAAATAGTTTCTACAGCATGTTATATAATTAACAGAGTTTTCTTAAGGCCTACTTTGGAGAAAACTTCTTATGATTTGTTCAAAGGAAAGAAGCCAATCATTTCTTATTTTCATGTATTTGGTTGCAAATGTTTTGTCTTGAAAAATGCAAATGATCGAATTGGTGAGTTTGAAGAAAAAGCAGATGAAGGAATCTTCTTTGAATATTCAACATCTAGCAAAGTTTATAGAGTATACAACAAGAAGACTCAGTCTGTGGAAGAATTGATGAATGTCTAATTTCGAGACTCTATGCAAAATCAATCGATCCAGACTCAACTTGAGGAATCTGAACTTGCTCCAAACTCTACAAAGTCTACTTCCCTTGAAGCAGCTCAGACTATAGAAGGACAACAACGAATGAATGTTGAAGAATCAACTGAAGAAGAAGTTCGGCATTCTATCAGACCAACTAGCAACTGGAAGCACAAGTCCAATCATCCCAAAAAACTTATCATTGGTAACATTGATGAAGGAATTCGTACAAGATCCAAAAGGCATGAAGAGTTTAGCGCTATGGCTTTTATTTTTGAAATAGAACCTAAAAGCATAGAAGAAGCTTTAACTGATGAAAGTTGGATTGAAGCTATGCAAGAAGAACTCAGGTAGTTCAATGTTAATGATGTTTGGGAACTAACTCCTAAACTAAAAAGTAAATCTGTTATTGGAGCTAAATGGGTTTTTAGGAACAAGATAGACGAAAAATGAAAGTTGTAAGGAACAAAGAAAGATTCATGCCCAAAGGATATACGCAAGAAGAAGGGATAGACTATGATGAGACTTACGCACCAGTAGCAAGATTAGAAGCAATTAGATTATTACTTACTTTTGCTTGTTATAAGAATTTCAAGTTATTTCAAATGGATTTCAAAAGTGCATTCTTGAATGGATTTATCCAAGAGGAAGTCTATGTTAAACAACCTCCTGGATTTGAAGACCCAAGGAAATCGGACTCTATATTCAGACTGAAAAATGCTCTATATGGTTTAAAGCAAGCACCTCGAGCTTGGTACGACGGGTTAAGAAAGTTTTTAATTCAAAGTGGTTTTGTCAAAGGTAAAGTAGACGCTACTCTATTTATTAAAAGGGAAGGTAAAATTTTTTTACTTATTCAAATTTATGTTGATATAATATTTGGATCATCTAACGAAAATCTATACAAGAAATTTTCTAAGTCTATAAATGATGAATTTGAGATAAGCATGATGGGTGAATTATCTCTGTTTCTTGGACTACAAGTAAAGCAATTGAAGGAAGGGGTTTTTATTTACCAAGAAAAATATGCAAAAGAGCTTGTTAAAAAGTTCGGATTAGATAATTGCAAAAAGACTTAAATACTAATGTCTAGTTCTTCAAAGCTGGATAAAGATGAAGAAGGAAAGAAAGTTGACCAAAAACTTTACAGGAGTATTATTGGTTCACTACTTTATCTTACTACTTCTAGACTTGACATTTTGTTTAGTGTTTGCATTTATGCCAGATTTCAATCAGATCCCAAAGAATCTCATTTAAGTGCTGCGAAACGCATCATCAAGTACGTTACAACAACCTCGAAGATAGGTCTATGGTATCCTAAAGAATGAGACTTTATTCTCCTTGGATATTCAGATGCAGATCTAGCAGGTTGCCGAGTTGAAAGAAAAAGCACTTTCGGTACTTGTCAATTACTTGGTAACAGGACAGTATCTTAGTTTTCAAGGAAGCAAAGTACAGTAGCTCTTTCAACAGTAGAAGCAGAATATGTGGCTCTTAGAAGTTGTTTTTCTCAAATCTTATGGATAAAACGACAACTGAGAGATTTTGGAATTGAAGACTCATGCACTGAGATCAAATGTGACAACACTAGTGCGATTAATCTCACAAAGAATCCAATTCTTCATTCAAGAGCAAAGTATATAGAGATACGACATCACTTTATTAGAGATCATGTTCAAAATGAAGATGTTATGATCCAATTTGTTGACTCAAAAAATCAACTGGCGAACATATTTACAAAGCCACTAGAGAAAAGTTTATTTAAGTCTATTTGCACCAGACTGAATATCATATCTCTTACCCAGTAAAGTCTGGAGATGCACGAGACTCAAAAGGTAAAGTCTGAATGCGTTCAGACTCAGAAAACCAATAGGTACGACGGTAAGTTGTTTCTATATTTTAAACTTGAAAAGGTATGGTTATATATTAATTGCTAATTTATTAAAATTATCTTTCCAAGTTTTCCTTATTTTTTCAAAAAAGCAATTATTGATTTTTGAAAAGACAGTTATTTTCAAAAGGGAAGTTTTTCTTTTTGAAAAGGAATTTTTATTTTCCTTTTACGACGTTTCATTTACTCAGCTTCGCTTGCTTTATATACTGCCAAGACTCGTCTTCTTCGTTTTTACACTGAAACCCTAGAATACAAAATTCCTATTTGCTTTCACTTTCACTCTCGATTTGTCCAAAAGTTATCTCCTTTTTTCGAGCAAGTGGTGAATTCTTCTCTTGAAGCGACAATGTCTTTGAGAAAGTCTTCAAGGATTGCAAGTAAGGGACCATGATTTATGCCTGAGGGTCCTACCCATTTTGACTTGACCGAGGAAGAAGATTCTTCTCCACCACCGCGTCCGAGTCAACAACAACCTTCTCACCAACGTCAATCTTTTCCACCGACTCAACCAAACGATGAGGTTATAGGGGAGGCTAAACCTGTAAGAACTCTAACTCCCAAGGTTGCTACTCTAATCTAAAGAAAAGAGAAACTGCGATGTCTTTAATCGATGAATTCTTAAAAGATAGAGGATTCAAAAATGAAACCTTGTTTTTGCGGGATTTGGAAAACTAGAAGTTGTAGAGAGAGGATCGGCTGAAAGAACGTTTGTGAACATACTGAGTGACCCATTCTATGGCACTGTAAATCAACCACAAACTCTAGACGACGATGAATGGATGTTTACTCATTTTCAGCCTAGGTCGGGTGTGGTTGCAAATATTACTGATGGCCCTAATCTGTTTAGATTGAAGGGTCACAAGAAGGTTTATTCGAAACTTCTAAAGAGAGGGTGATGAACCCTAAAACTGTTGACTTTGATTTTTTTGATTTGATAAAGGTCAATCTGCACGAGAAATTCGCTCTACTGCAACCGGAACGGTTCTGTTCCGAATCCTCTACTGCTATTTTAGAACTCACTGCGTACTTTTACTCGAACTTGTCTTTCTTGGATGCAAACAATTTTATTTTCACTATGAAGGACAAGGAATTTTTGGTGAATACTGACACATTGGCTGACATAATTGGGGTGGAAAGAATGAGTTTCCAACTAATTAGTATGTCTATTACTCATGCTATTTTGTAGTTGGTGAGAGACAGGGACGTGGAAGGGAAGATTTCTTACTTAAGGATGAGTGCCTCTAACATTTTGCTACACAAGATTGTGATAAACTGCATTCGTCTTAAATCGACATCCAAGATTGATGTCTCTCGATCGGAAGCTAAATTGATGTGTGCCATCAACACTGGAATTAAATTCTCTTCGCCTCACACTATGACATCTAGATTTTTGGGTCCATATTTTGATTGGTTAAATTGGGCATTTCATCGACGCGACTACAGTGTTTTTCTCTGAGTTGGCCACTCGCGAGATAACTATACTAGCTGGGTAGGCTATTAAGGACTTTAAGGCAGATAGACTGAGAATTCGACTATGAATCGATTTCTCGACCGTGCTCATCTTTAAACATCATTACGGCACAGTTAAAAATCGAATTAAGATCAGAGATAGGTCAGTTCGACTGAGATGAATGACCGATCGTGGGTGACTCCATCAAATTGGAAAATTTTCATCGACCAGTACTAACTTGATCTTACTATCGTTTTGGTACCTTGTGTCCGTATTTGAATCCTAGAAATTTTCACGAAAATCGAGAATCGCCAATGGGTCGAGTGGGTTCGTCGTGGATTGAAGAAAATCGACCACGGGTCATTTGTTCTAAAAAGTTCTGAAAACTACCCGGTAATTTAGGTCTCACTAAAAGCGCATCCAAGTGAAATTAATCGCCAGTCTAAGTTCGATTTCAGAAATTGGAAGTTTTTTCATGTCATAGGTCATTTAAGGAACGTCGAATCAGTCTTAGAAGATTTTTTTGACAATCGAGACTCTTTGGCAAAAAGTTAGTTTGGGGCCGTTTTCGTTCAGTTGAAGCCGGGGATTGTGAAATTGAGAAGCATGAGGGATTCTTGGATGAGGAAAATAATCAATTTGATAAGTAAGACATCAATTGATTTTTTAGAGTCATTTGAGAGAAATTCAAGAGGGAAATTGGATGCAATTGCAAGTGGGGATCAATAACTCTAAGTTGGAAAATCCTTTTGAGAATCTATGAGCTTATTTAAAAGAAATTGGGATTAGGATTTCCTATTTGAGGAAATCCTTTTATTTTTGTGATCTTCCCATTTCTTTTCCATTTTGAGCCAAACACTCTCTTTTTCCTTTTCTCTCTCTCTCTCTCTCTCTCTCTCTCTCTCTCTCTCTCTTTCTTTCTTCTTTTTCTCTTTCTCTCCCTCTCTTTTTCTTTTCCCTCGTGTGCAGCCCCCCTCCACCGAAATGTATGCTGGCTCCCACTTTGCTTTTCTTTTCTTCACTTTGACTTTTCAAAGTTTTTCACTCTTATCTCTTCTTCTCTCTCTTCTCTCTTCTCTCTCCTTCTCTCGCCTTCTCTCTCCCTCGACACTCTTTCTTTCCCCTCACCGTTTGAATGAAGACAGAAGCGGAAGCAGGATAGTAGCTCGCTTGAAGACTAAAGCTACCGTCGTTGTCGTGCCGGAGTATTGCCACCATCCGTCTCCCTCTGGCCCGCTTAAACGCCCTCCGCCCTTCTCTCTCCTCCTCTCCCTCTCAACCGTTCAAACCAGCAAGGGCAGAAACAGAGAGAGAGAGAGAGAGAGAGAGAGAGAGAGAGAGAGAGAGAGAGAGAGAGCAGCTTGCTGTCACAACTAGCAGCCGAAATCAGAGCCAAAGCCGTCGTCGCCGCCTCACGCCATGCGCCGTTGCAACTCCACCACCGCCTAGCTGTGCCGTCTGCCCTCGTCTAGTCGAGCTGCCGTTCACGACCCCGTCTGGCCAGCTGCTGTTCAGTGTTCGTGAGGGACAGTAGAGGCCCGTTGGAGCTCCCTCCGACCACCGTGCACCGCCACCTCGAACCGCCGGAGCTCCGCCCGGCCCTAGCCGCCCTTGCTCGCCTCAACCCGAGCCTTCCCCTCACCTTTCATGGCCTCAACTGTAGTGGACAGAGGGCTGAAAATATGGTTATGGCAGCACCTATTTGGCCCGTTTTGGTCGCCTTCCCGAGCACAGATGCTTGGCCCACTTTGAGGAAAGTCGATCCTCGCGTCGATGCCGTCGTTTTGAGTGAGTTTTACTCACTAATGCCTTCTTAGTTTACTAATTATACTTAAAGGTTGATTAGTGTTAGTTAAGTATAATTAGGTGGTTATATTAGAATTGATTAGCGATTATTAGTTAATTGCATTGCATATTATTTGTTTGGTTAGCGTACTTAGATAGAGAATTGCCTATAGTATTTATTGGATGCTTCGTGGGATTTTTCCTGACCCTTATTGGGTGTTAATTAGGCAATTCGGGCCTACGTAGAATTTTTAGTAATTAAATATTAATTTTCGAAATTTAATTATTTAATTATTTATTTTTCGAAAATTCAACTGGGATGGCCAATAACTGGGATTTTATGCTATTGATTGTGGCGTAGCCCGTTTATTTAATTGAGCTTTATATTGTGCTAAATCGAATTTATTGTATTTATTTAATTTTCGAAATTAATTATTTCATTATTTATTTTCCGAAAATTCAACTGGGATGGCCAGTGACCGAAATTTGGTGCTGATTGTTGTGGCGTAGTCCGTTTATTTAATTGAGTTCTATGTCATGCTGAATTAATTTAATTGTGGATTTTTAGGGATTATTCCTAAATTGAATTAATTTGAGTAATTGGCTGGTGAATAATTGAGTATTGGTTGCCAGTGACAAAGGTATTGTGGTAGAGTACCGATCATACTGGAAATTATGGAAATGAAAGTGAATGTGTAAGATGTATGCTGACCTGATGCCTAGACATGTCATCTAGGAATTCGGTCATGTGTATAGTGGATTCATGATAGGTTATATATCACCTTGGAGAAGGCACGTGGCTTGATGAGTTGGCCAATCACCTAGGAGAATGCACGTGGGCTCGGTGATTAAGTGTGGAATCTTGAAAGAGACACGTGGGCTTGGTAAGTTGATGCATTACCTCGGAGAATGCACGTGGTCTCAATGAGTACATTTGGCATCTTGAAGAGACATGTGGCTCAGTGACTTGATGCATCGCCTTGGAGAATGCACGTGGGCTCGCTGATTCAGAATGGCATTTTAAAGGGCACGTGGCTCGGTGACTTGATGCATCGCCTTGGAGAATGCACGTGAGCCCAGTGAGTTAAGCATGGTATCTTGGAAGAGACACGTGGCTCGGTAAATTAATGTATTACCTCGGAGAATGCACGTGGCTCGGTGATTGGTTTTATCAGTTGAGACGGTATAGCAATGACTAGAATGACCTAGAAATGGTCCGACTGACATGTAATCAACTAAGTCGACTGATCATTGTCTTGATTTGGTGCTGTGAATTGATTGATTGAATGGAAATGACCGTGAGTGGTCTTGTTGGCATGTAATCGACTAGGTCGATTTGATCAATGCTTTGATCAGTGATGTAATTGCTCGGATGCCTATTTGATCTGTACTAATATGCAGGTGGAATCTGAGGCCAAGGTAAGTCCTCTAACTCATGTTGTGCATAGGCAGCCTTAAGGTGTATTAGTTTACTAATCGGGTCTTAAGGGGTAGAACTTGTTGAGAAGTTGTTGATATAGCTAGTATGAGAACCTAGAGGGGGGTGAATAGGTAAAAAAAAATTCCCTTGAAGATTGTACAATATTTAAACAGTTAAAGGATTTGCAACAGTTAAAAATTCAATCGCAAGACTGAGTAAGAGAAAGAGAGAATTGAACACGCGGTTTATAGTGGTTCGGCTTGATTCAAGCCTACGTCCACTCTTCTGCACTGACAGCCAATTGGCTAGATTCCACTATGATCAAAGAGATGTTACAGTGTTGATCTTCCTTGATTTCTAGGTGTAGATGATCTACCACACTCGCTCATGGTGTCACCAAATATAAACACTCTCTGTGTATACAATTTCGCTCGAATTGTATCGACTAACAATCAAGGTTCTTCAGACTCTGGAATTTTTCTATCGATCACACACTTAAAACAACTAGAATGTCTTCCTTTTATACTCCTTTATGCTATCATAGCCGTTGGCACTTACCAAAGGAATTCCTCCAATCTACCCGTTGGACGGAATCAATCAAGAAGATCATCCGAGCTATTTAAGGAATCTGATGATAGCCCATCAATCCTGTTCGCCCATACAATCAGGATCTTTGTTTCCAAGAATAGAACATTCCAAGATTATTTCGTCGACCATCGGATCTTGAATCGATCTTAGATGAGAATCAAAGAATTCGAAATATTTATCCAACCAAAGAATCTTTTCCAGAGGATAGGATCGAATCCTTAACCATTTACCTCGGCTTTGGATTTCCTTCGTCACTTGGATTAGAAAGACTGTCGGTGAGAATAGACTTAAGTCTTGAGTCTTGAGTCTTAAGTCTTAAGTCTTGAGTCTTGAGTCTTGAGTTTTGAGTCTTGAGTCTTGAGACTTGAGACTGTCGGTCTCCGAACATCCAGACTTAGACTGATAGAAACGTTTTGTCAGCTTCAAAATATTCTGGAAAGATTTCTCCAACAATCTCCCCCTTTTTGATGGTGACAAAACTTTCTTGTAGATTTGAACAACTTTGACCTGCAAAAACATTTCTTAAGCAATATGGCTAACTCATAAAGATTAATAAAACAACCAGACTCTGCATCTACAGAAAATTGGTTAGTCTTTCATGAGTAACACCATATAACAACACTTGAAATAAATGCAACCAGTCAAGCATTACAATCCACAGCCAATTCAGTCAAATTCACACTCAAGTTCAAGTTCTCAAGTCATACTCAAACATAACCATAATCACAAAAGTTAAAGTTTTTTTTTTTTTTTTTTAAATGTTGGTTCAAATTGGTTCTCCCCCTTTTTGTCAGCATTAAAAAGGGTGAGAAAGGAGTCATGTCTGCGTGGGAATGCGCACGATCTGGAAATCCCCAATGGACTGGACTACTCCTTCGAGCTTCTTCAGGTCTTCCCTCAGTTGAGCTACCTCTTCTCCCTTAGCATTGGCTTGAAGTTGCAGAGCGAGGTCTTTGAATTTATCCTCCAGAGAGACTGAAGTTGCTTGTCCAGCATTCTTCAAGGTTTGGATTTCACAGTCCAGAGCATATATCTGGCCACGCATTTCCAGAAGAATATCCATGATACGACGAAAATCTGCAGAATCTTCCGTCTGTGTACTAGCATTGGCTTTCTCAGAAGTTGTGTATGCAGAAAATGGCGCTTCTGTTAAGTCTTGCAGATTTGGTTTTGACGAGACCTGAACTTCTTCTGGGTCTTCTGGAGATTGTCTTAGATCTTCACTGACAGCAGCATGAGGTGTAGACCTCTCTTGCTCGCCAACTCCCCCTGTCTCTAGGACATCGAAAGAGGAAGAATGATGATCATGCTCTTGATTTCCCTTCTCTCCAGATTCATCAGCAGACTTTTCTTTTTCTCCTTCTCCTTCTTCTTCAACTTCTTTCTCCTTCTCTCTCTGTTCTTCTTCTTCTCTGTTCTGCTCTTCTTCTTCTCTGCTCTGCTGAAATTCTATCGGTTAAGACACAGAACGTCTGGTTCTTGTCAGTGGATGGATAGTGGGATCTTCATCATCTTCATCTTCATCTTCATCCTCTAGGATGAGAGTTCTTTTCTTCTTTTTCGATGGAGCACCAATGGCCTCCTTTCCTTTTCTCTTTGAGACAGACTGAACTGGAGATTTCACTTTGAATTTCTCCATTGCCTTGGAGAGTTCTTGCAGACGCATCTTCATTAACATTTTCAACCCTACCACCATCTTATCACACGGTCGAACACAAAATGTTTGTGGCGGTTCAATGTTCATGTGTCGAAGATCTTGGTCACTGCACCAGGATAAGGCAATTGTCCTTTGTCTTTTGACATTGCTCTGTACATATGGAAGAGAATAGTGTGCGGGAGAGAAAACTTCCGTCCTGAGTTGATCGCGTACATCAACTTTGCTTCAGAAAGAGACACAGAAGTCTTTGATGTAGACTTAGGTCTGAGACAGTTGATCACAATCTTATGAAGCACGATGTTGATGGCCTTCATCCTTGAGTAGGTAATTTTCTTCTCTGCGTCCATATCTTTGACAAGATCCAGAGTAGTACGAGCAGGTGAGACTTTGATTGGTAAATAACGTCCTCTTTCAACTCCAACTATGTCCGCCAACATATTCACATCTACCACGTAGACTTGGTCTCGTACACTAAATGAAATTCTATTCGCATCCAAAAAGCTAAGATTTGAATAGAAATAAGCAGTCAGTTGAGCATACCCGTCCGTAGAGTCAGAGCAAAAATTCTCAAGTTGAAGCAAATTCAACTTCTCTCTTAAGTTCATGTTGATGGTGTCCAGGAAGTCAAAATCAACACTTCTAGGGTTTATCACCCCTCTTTTCAACAGCCTGAAATACACTTTTTCCTGATCCTTGGATTTAAACAAATCCATCCGATTTCCTTTCACCTTTCCTGCCACACCCATTCTAGGTTTAAATTCAAGGAACATTTTGTCATCATCGTTCCCTTCAATCAGATTTTGTCCTGGCAAACGAGGGTCACTAGGAATGTTCGCAAGAGCCTCCTCTGCCCTTCCTTTAGGAGCAATTCCCAATTCCTCCATTTTCCGCAAAAAAAGATACTCATTCTCATAATTTTTGTCCTTAAGGAAGTCATCTATATATTTTAATGAAGAACCGGAGCTTTTCAACGCGCGATAAAGCTTATAGATAAAGGAGGGTCTTTGAACTCTTACTGGGTCGGCTTCCTCGATTATCTCTTCTTCTAGCTGTTGACTTGCACTTTGTGGGGCAGGAGGTGTTGAATGACGTGGATGAGAGCGAATCGGACTTTGTCGCTGACTTGATAAGTCTTCCTCCTCGGTGAGATTGAAATGTGTCGGTCCCTTCTCCATTCTTTGTGGTCCCCTGCTTGCGATTCTTGATGATTTCCTCGAAGACAACATCTTTCTTTGTCTATTGGAAGATTCCTTCACTTGCTTTTCCCAAGAAAAATGACCACTTTCTCGACGACGAACAAGAAGTAGAAACAATATTGGGAGGAGAGTGCCTTTTAGGGTTTTGAAAATTGGGCGAAGAAAAACTGTATATATAACTCAGTTTTTGAAAAGGGAAGTTCAATCGGTACAAGGAAAGTGTACGAACACTTCTTTTTCAAAATCAATAACTGCCAAAATTAATTCTTTTAAAAAGACAAGTTTTCAAATTTTTACACAGATTATTACCAAACAAAAGATCGTACCTTTTCGAATTTAGATAAAATAACTAAACGAGAGTTCGTACCTTTTCGAATAGCAACTTACAGTCTCTAGCCATGAATGTTTGAGTCTCATGGTTTAAAGTCTGAGAGATCAGAGTCTTAGAGTTGGTGAGTCTCTAGACTTTAACTTCTTCAAGCTTCAAAATGTTGAGTCTTGAGCGGATAAAGTCGAATTGATTTTTCTCCAAAGGCTTTGTGAATATATCCGCTAGTTGACTTTTTGAATCAACAAATTGAATCGAGATTTCTCCATTTTGAATATGATCTCTAATGAAGTGATGTCGAATCTCAATATGCTTTGCTCTTGAATGAAGGATTGGATTTTTGGTGAGATTGATCGCGCTGGTGTTGTCACATCTGATTTCTGTGCATGAGTCTTCAATGCCAAAGTCTTGTAGCTGTTGTTTTATCCATAGAATTTGCGAACAGCAGCTTCCAAGAGCTACGTACTCTGCTTTTGTCGTTGAGAGAGCTACAGTGCTTTGCTTCCTTGAGAACCAAGACACTGTCCTGTTTCCAAGCAGTTGACAAGTTCCAGAAGTGCTCTTTCTATCGACTCTGCAACCGGCCAGATCTGCATCTGAGTATCCTAGAAGATTAAAGTCTCCCCTCTTTGGATACCAAAGACCGATGCTTGAAGATGAGGCAATGTATTTGATAATACGTTTCACGACAATAAGATGTGATTCTCTAGGATCTGATTGAAACCTAGCACAGATGCAAACACTCAACAAAATATCAGGTCTAGAAGCAGTAAGATAAAGAAGTGAACCGATCATGCTCCTGTACAGCTTTTGATCTACTTTCTTCCCTTCTTCATCCTTATCTATCTTCTGAGAACATGACATTGGTATGTCGGTCTTTTTGCACTTTCCCAATCCAAACCTTTTGACAAGATCATTCGCATATTTTTCTTGATGAATGAAAGTTCATTCCTTCTTTTGTTTCACTTGGAGTCCAAGAAAGAATGTTAACTCTCCCATCATACTCATTTCAAACTCATCCTGCATAGACTTAGAAAATTTCTTGCATAGACTTTCATTAGGTGATCCAAAAATAATATCGTCCACATATATTTGAACAAGTAAAAAGCTTTTGTTTTCCTTCTTGATAAACAAAGTAGTATCTACTTTACCTTTGACAAAACCATTCTGTAATAAAAACTTACTTAGTCTGTCGTACCAAGCTCGAGGTGCTTGCTTTAAACCATACAGGGCCTTTTTCAGTCTGAAGACTGAGTCTGGCTTCTTTGGGTCTTCAAACCCAGGTGGTTGTTCCACATAAACTTCCTCATGGATAAATCCATTTAGGAATGCACTTTTGACGTCCATTTGGAATAACCTGAAATTTTTATAACAAGCAAACGCAAGTAATAGACGAATAGCCTCTAACCTTGCTACTGGTGCGTAAGTCTCGTCATAGTCTATTCCTTCTTCTTGCGTGTATCCTTTGGCCACGAGTCTTGCTTTGTTTCGTACGACTTTTCCTTCTTCATTCATCTTGTTCCTGAATACCCATTTGGCTCCAATAACAGTTTTACTTTTTGGTTTAGATGTCAATTCCTAGACATCATTAATGTTGAACTGTCTAAGTTCTTCTTACATAGCTTCGATCCAACTTTCATCAGATAAAGCTTCTTCTATGCTTTTTGGTTCAATTTCAGAAATGAGAGCCACAGCACTAGATTCTTCACGCCTTTTTGATCTGGTGCGGATTCCTTCATTGATTTCGCCAATAATGAGATTTTTGGGATGACTGGATTTGTGCTTCCAGTTACTAGTTGATTTGCCTGGTTGATGATCTCTTTCTTTATTTGAATCTTCATGAGCATCTTGATGATGGACTTCCAGAGTCTGAGATGCTTCTTGAGTTGAAGACATTGGAAGGTCTAGAGCAAGTTCAGACTCTTCATACTGAGTCTGGCTGGATTCATCTTGCGTTGAATATTGGAATTTGACATTCATTGATTCTTCCACAGACTGGCTTTTCTTGTTATAGACTCTGTAGGCTTTGCTTGATGTAGAATATCCAAGGAAGATGCCTTCATCTGATCTTTCTTCAAACTTACCAACTCGATCATTTGCATTTTTCAAAATAAAGCATTTGCAACCAAACACATGAAAGTATGAAACAATAGGCTTCTTACCTTTGAACAATTCATAGGGGGTTTTCTCTAGAATAGGTCTTAGGAAGACTCTATTTATGACATAGCAAGCTGTTGACACAGCTTCGACCCAAAATCGTGAAGATATTTTACTTTCAATTAAAAGTGTTCTAGCCATTTCTTGAAGAGATCTATTTTTTTTTTTCCACAACTCCATTTTGCTCTGGAGTATATGGTGAGGAAAACATATGATTAAAACCAGATTTATCACAAAATTTCGTAAAATCTTGATTCTCAAATTCACTTCCATGATATGTTCTTATACTTGAGATTGCACATCCGTTTTCATTTTGAACTTTTTTAGCAAACTTCTCAAAGTACAAAAAGGTTTCTGACTTACTTGCAAGAAAATATACCCAGGTAAAACGAGAGTAATCGTCTACAATTACTAGACAATATTTCTTACCTCCAATACTCTGGGTTCTTGTTGGTCCGAAGAGATCCATATGAAGCAACTGCAATACATGATTAGTAGATACATGATTTATTTGCTTAAATGAATTTCTTACCTGCTTTCCCAGAATGCATGGAGTGCATAAGTCAGACTTTTGATATGGCAATTTAGGTAGACCTCGGATAAGTTTCTTTGATGAGATTTTGGCTAATTGCTTAATGTTGATGTGGCCAAGCTTTCTGTGCCATAAGACTGCTTCATCTTGAATTGAGATTAGGCATTGTGCTTTATTTGGTTTCACATCAAGGAGGTAGATGTTTCCATGCCTTCGACCCATGAAAGACTGAGTCAAATCTTTACTAATTCCAAAACATATGCCTTCTTGAAAGGAGATCTTGAAACCGGTATCACACAATTGGCTAATGCTGAGAAGATTGTAATTGAGTCATTCCACTAGATAGACATTGCTTATTGTGAGATTTCCAATTTTCACAGTTTTGAATCCCACAATACTTCCTTTGCTATTTCCTCCAAATGAAACTTTTCCACCATTTACTTGAATAAGCTTTATGAAACAATTTGAGTCTCCTGTCATGTGTCTTGAGCATCCGTTGTCAAGATACCACTTTACCTTCTTTTTGACAGAGACCTGCATTCAAAAAAGAGTCTCAAGCTTTCTTTGGTATCCAAATTTTCTTGGGTCCTTTGGTGTTAGTAGGATGAGCATTATTAGGCCATACTCTCTTAACAGGCTTCCAAACCATAGGACAGTCTTTTTCAAAATGATCTTGACTGTTACACTTTGAACATCTTAGAGCATTTCGACCTACAGACTTTACAAAGACTTTCTTGAAATGACTTTTGTAAGCCTCTTTTGACGGTCTTTTCTTAATTCTTTCTTTTACTTTTGGAAAATCAATCAAGGGGATTGTTTCCGCTGTCATACCTAGACCATACTTATTAAAGTAAGGTCTTTGGATTGAAAGAACTTTTTCAAGTTTTTCCGACCCTATTGAAAATTTCTTTGAAATATTTGATAAATCAGTTTTTAAGAAAACATTTTCTTTTGTAAGTTTTTCTTCATTCTCTTTAAGAGTAGAAACATTCAAGTTTAAACTTTTCACTTTTTCTTCTAAAATGTTTTCCTTTTGTTTTAAAACTGAGTTTTCCTTTTAAGTTCGGAAATCTTTTTGAGAGAAGTCTTAAGACTAAAACATAATTCATCAATGCATTTAGAGACTTTGACAGGATTTTATAATCACTTACCTCAAATTCACCGTCTCGAGTCGATCCAGTCCGAATCCGATTGCGCCATCGACACGGGTTGGCATATTCCTCATCACTTTCTTCACACTCGTATCGCTCCGTTTTCGGCTTTAAGAGCTTTTCGAGACTTCTCGAGCTTTCCTCTTTTCTTCTTCGAAGAGGACAGGTTGGGTCGATGTGTCCCTTTTTCTTACATTCGAAGCAAACTACATCTTTGTTTGGTTCCTCATCATCAACAGACTTGGTCTGCTGTCTCTGAAAACTTTGTTTCTTTGAGTTGAACCTTCTGCCTTTTCTATTCAGTTTTCTGAATCTTCTTATCATGAGGGCGAGCTCCTCATCATCCATATCATCTTCAAAATCTGCATCATCAGAGTCATCATTTGATTTTAGTGCAATAGATTTCTTACCTCTTGGATCTTCGTCTTCATTAATTCGTTCCACTTCGTAAGACTGAAGAGTTCTAATAAGCTCATCTACAGATAATGGCATGATTCTTTGCGTCTCTCTTATTGAAGTCTTGATATGATTCCAATCCTTGGAGAGTCCATGTAAAAGCTTGTTCACCTTCATGGGATCAGAAATTTTTTGTCCTTGGTTCTCAAGACCATTGACAATATCTGTAAAATGGCTAAACATGTCAGTTATAGAGTCTCCTGATTTCATTTTGAAGGCTTCATATTGACTAAGGAGAATGTTAATTCTGGTCTCCTTCACTCGGTCTGTCCCTTCATAAGTGATATGTAATCTATCCCAGACTTCTTTTGCTGTAACACAAGAAGATATTCTGTTATATTCAGTTGGTGACAAAGCACAATATAAAGAGTAAATTGCTTTTGCATCGAGTGCTTGACGATTGTTTATTTCTTCTTGAGACATTCCGCTGGCTTCAACAGTTTCTTTCCCTCTTTCAGATACTGATGCAGCAGTAGGAGTGATTCCTCTTTCCACCACATCCCATTCCAGAGGATCCTTTGACCGTAGAAAAGCCTTCATCTTGTTTTTCCAGATGTCGTAATCTTTTCCATCAAAGTAGGGTGGTCTGGTATTGCTTTGCCCTTCCACCAGCCCTGGTGCTAGCATACTAGCCATGGATCTTTTACTCTGAAGTAAAACACTTCAAATAAAGTAAGAACACGAGCTCTGATACCAATTGATATAGCTAGTATGAGAACCTAGAGGGGGGGTGAATAGGTAAAAAAATTTCCTTGAAGATTGTACAATATTTAAACAGTTAAAGGATTTGCAACAGTTAAAAATTCAATCGCAAGACTGAGTAAGAGAAAGAGAGAATTGAACACGCGGTTTATAGTGGTTCGGCTTGATTCAAGCCTACGTCCACTCTTTCGCACCGACAGCCAATTGGCTGGATTCCACTATGATCAAAGAGATGTTACAGTGTTGATCTTCCTTGATTTCTAGGTGTAGATGATCTACCACACTCGCTCAAGGTGTCACCAAATATAAACACTCTCTGTGTATACAATTTCGCTCAAACTGTATCGACGAACAATCAAGGTTCTTCAGACTCTGGAATTTTTCTATCGATCACACACTTAAAACAACTAGAATGTCTTCCTTTTATACTCCTTTATGCCATCATAGCCATTGGCACTTACCAAAGGAATTCCTCCAATCTACCCGTTGGACGGAATCAATCGAGAAGATCATCCGAGCTATTTAAGGAATCTGATGATAGCCCATCAATCCTGTTCGCCCATACAATCAGGATCTTGGTTTCCAAGTATAGAACATTCCAAGATTATTTCGTCGACCATCGGATCTTCAATCGATCTTAGATGAGAATCAAAGAATCCGAAATATTTATCCAACCAAAGAATCTTTTCCAGAGGATAGGATCGAATCCTTAACCATTTACCTCGGCTTTGGATTTCCTTCGTCACTTGGATTAGAAAGACTGTCAGTGAGAATAGACTTAAGTCTTGAGTCTTGAGTCTTAAGTCTTAAGTCTTGAGTCTTGAGTCTTGAGTCTTGAGTCTTGAGTCTTGAGACTTGAGACTGTCGGTCTCCGAACATCCAGACTTAGACTGATAGAAACGTTTTGTCAGCTTCAAAATATTCTGGAAAGATTTCTCCAACAGTTTTCTCAGTGGTTATTGAATAACCATTTCAAGACCCAGATGAGGAGCCTAAGGAGGAGGAATCTGACGAGGAGATCCCTGATGAGGAACCCGAAGAGGAGTACTAAGGAAGAGAACCCCGAGTACGACCCGGATGAAGACTGAGATCCTAACCTGTCTTGTCAGACCTTGTCTGCATGTGAATAGATGTTAGATCAGACTTAGATCAGACTTACGTATCTTAGAAGAGACACGTGGCTTGGTAAATTAATGTATTACCTCGGAGAATGCAGGTGGCTCAGTGATCGGTTCCATCACCTTGAAGCATGCACGTGACTCAGTGATAAGGAATATCGCCTGAGAGAATGCACGTGGCTCGGTGATTGGTTTTATCAGTTGAGACGGTATAGCAATAACTAGAATGACCAAGAAATGGTCCGACTGACATGTAATCGACTAAGTCGATTGATCATTGTCTTGACTTGGTGCTGTGAATTGATTGATTGAATGGAAATGACCGTGAGTGGTTTTGTTAGCATGTAATCGACTAGGTCGATTTGATCAATGCTTCGATGAGTGATGTGATTGCTTGGATGCCTATTTGATCTGTACTAATATGCAGGTGGAATCTGAGGCCAAGGTAAGTCCTCTGACTCATGTTGTGCATAGGCAGCCTTAAGGTGTATTAGTTTACTAATCGGGTCTTAGGGGGTAGAACTTGCTGAGACGTTGTCTCAGTAGTTATTGAATAACCATTTCAAGACCCAGATGAGGAACCTAAGGAGGAGGAATCTGATGAGGATATCCCTGATGAGGAACCCGAAGAGGAGTACTAAGGAGGAGAACCCCAAGTACGACCCGGATGAAGACTGAGATCTTGTCCTGTCTTGTCAGACCTTGTCTGCATGTGAATAGATATTAGATCAGACTTATGTATATATAATATTGTAGAATACTATGAGATGCGTGTAAAAATGTGTGGTTGTGAATTTTGAATATGAAAATATGGCCTGCTTTTCTATCCCGTTGTTTTATTGTCTAGGGATTTATAAATGCTTCCGCATGTGCATATAAAAAATGAAAGGGTCGGCAATACATAGTCTTGTGATATCGCATTTTAAAATCGACCAAAGGTAAAGGATGTGCGCGTGCTTGAGGATCGGGGCGTGACACACACCATATTGTTTCATATGTACTGCAATGTGGTGAAGGATAAGGGACAACTCCCTTATTCTGCTCTTATCTCGCAACTCTTTCGGCACTTTAAAATTCACATCTATGCACCATTATGCTTGTCAACCGTCTCTCCTATGGTGATTTGGTTCAAAATGGTCACAAAGATGATATTGAAAGAGTTGAATAAAGTGTTGGAGCGTATGAAGGAAAAGTCTCCCACAAAAGCTAAACAAGACTTTGCTGCTACAAAGAGAAAAGGGAAGGAGCCCATGGTTGCTCTTATGAAAAAGAAAAGAACTCTCATCTTGCACGATGAAGAAGATGAGGATGGAATGACTATATCAGCCTTGAGAAACTTAAAGAGTTTTGTCAGCTTTCATTAGACAAGAGAAGAGCCAGAAGAAGAGGAAAGAGGGAGAGAAGAGATAGAGAAATAAGAAGAATAGAGGAGGATAGAGGAAAGAAGAAGAGAAGAGGGAGAAAAAGAAGAGGAAGAAGAAGAAGAAGGAAGAGAACAAGAGGGAGAAGAAGAAGAGTAAGAAGAAGAAGAAGAAGAAAGAAGAGAAGAAGAAGAAAAGAAGGGGAATAAGATCAGGGCCAAAAAGACTATTTTGAGCCAAGCTTGGCTATCTCTTTGTCTAGTGCGTCTGACATAAGAGGATTTGGATCTATTAATACTCATCACTCTGAAGATGAAGAAACCTTTCCTACTCCACCTAAGGGCATCAAAATAGGGGGAGCTGTTGAAAAAGGTACTTCTTCACCTTTATTCACTAGTGATGTAAGTCATTCTGCAGCAGACCCAAAGGATGTGTATGCCTCGCACTATCCATAAGACAATCATGGTGGACAATCTACTGAAGCTCCATCGCTTCTCAAAATCCCTGAATTTGACTCGGTTGGTCTTGTAAATGCTCAAATAGCAGACTTTTCAAGACTGCTAGAAGTTCTATTGGATGTTCGAAAACAGCAATATGCCATGGGATTTGAGATGTGGGATCTCAAGAATACTTTTAAGGCCACTTTAGTGTCTTTGCATGAATAGTTGAACGCCCTAAAGAGTCAAGTACAGTCTAATGTGCAGGGTGAAGATTTTCAGTCACTGAAGCAAAGTTTCGACAGGCTTGAGAAGACAATGCATTCTATGGGAGAATTCGAGCTTGTTCGCTTGCCCAAACAACCTTGATTTTGACTCCATTTTTAATCCATCCCATTTTAGTCTATTCTCCACTTTTTGCTATTGACAAAAAGGGGGAGAGGTTTTATGTAGATTTGATGACTTATCCTTTTTGCTTGACTCTTTGACTTAGACTTTATTTTCTGCTTGGTGTGGTTTTAATTCGGACTGGTTTGGACCAATTATGCTTGCAACTTAAGCCATTATTGATTATGTTAAAGATAGTTGTATTTACAGGGCTAACATGTTTTCTATGGTTGTAGAATTGCTACTATCCTTATAGTAATCTCTAATCTTTATGTATAAGAAATCTTGGTTTGCTTAAGTGTTATCTTGCAGATCAAAGTGTCCAAATCTGCGGGAAAGTTTTGTCACAATCAAAAAAGGGGAAATTGTTGGAGAAAACTTCCTTATCTGTTTTGAAGTTGACAAAACATTTCCTTCCATCAAAGTCTGAAGATCGCCAGACTTAAGATTTAAAGTCTTCTCTCATTGATAGTTTCTAGACAGACGAAGAAGTCTTATTCAGATGCGAGTATATCCTTAAGGATTTGATTCGTTTGGTTGAAGATTATCTCACGGCTGGAGATAGCATCTTAAGATCTATTATTTGTATTACAAATAATTCGAGTAATATAGATTCGTTGATTGGCGAAGTATACTTGGAAGGTTCTACTTATAGAAAACCTAGATCCTCATTGTATGGACGAGTAGGATTGGTGGGCTATCTTCAACGGGTAGATTGGAAGAATTCCTTTCGAATATGCCAACAGTTATGAAGGCATGGAGGAGTATATAAGGAAGACTCTTCAGTTATTCGAGTGAGTGCGAGATAGAAGAATTCCAAAGTCTGAAGCCCCTTATTCTTTGCTAGTTCATTTGTTAAGCATAAACTTGCATTCAAAAGAGTGTCTAGATACTTGTGAGACCTTGAGGAAGTGTATCAGAGTCTCTACACTATGGAATCAAGCACGTGTGATTGTAACATCCCTTTTGATTCTTAGTGAAATCTAGCCGGTGGGCTGTAAGTGCGGGAGAGTGGACGTAGGCTTGGTCTAAGCCGCACCGCTATAAAAACATCATGTTCCAATTCTCTTTCCTTTAACTCTTTATTTAATTCACAATCTTATATGTTATTGCAAATCTTCTATATCTTAAGTCTTCGATTTTTATATAACTTGAATTAAGTTGCTAAGTTTTGTAAAATTTGTTTTTACACCTATTCACCATCTTCTAGGTGTTCATACTAGCACTATCATTTTGAAGCTTGAGAACTAAAGACAGCCAGCTCCCTCCCTTGAACTGTCGACCACTACCTGAAGCCACTGGAGCTGCCCGATCACGCCTGCAAGCCCGTCGCGCTGCCCACGAGCCCGCGCAATCGTCCCTCGTGTCCGCGCCTCCTACTCACTTTCTTGATGTCGTAGAGTCCTTCGTCCCGCCCTTCAAAGCATCGCCGTCATTGTTCGAGCTGCCATCCACCTCCGCCATCTCTCGCCTAGCCCTACTGCTACATCGCTGTGACGTCCCAGGGCATCACGTACTAAGCGCAAGCGGAATTATAATTATTATTATCATGTTGCCTAACTTGTAACCTCCTTTAGATAATCTATAATTATTATTATCATCTTGCCTAAATTATGACATGGATTATTTAAAATCTCAAGTTTATGTTATGAGGTTATCCTGCAATCACTGTACCTTCAATTTAAGTATTGGCCAATTCGTTCATGCACATAAACAAGATCACGAGAAGCTTCATTTCTTCTTATCATCATTAGGGCTTACAAAATTTATCAACCTAGACTCTTTCCATGTTCCTCGCCTATATATACAACATATACATAACAAAAGTAAGGCTAACAAGAGTCAGGGATAAAGGGTGAGGGTATCTACTCCACGAGTTCCCACACAAGCTCACATCTAACAAAAGAAAACAAAAGACAGTCAACTTCTACATGATCCAAGGCCTCTAGGTGCCATCCATCCCCGCTCCAGGTCCTCCTGCACCAAAGGGTAAAGGGCCAAATATCTCCCCTTCATGGTTGATAAACCATGCAACGAACGTCATCAATGTCAAGTCAGCTCTACTGTCATCCATCCATAAAGTAGCCTCATATTTGGAGAAAGTCATGTCAATGTCGGAATCATACACGTCATGAAGAGAAACATCAAGACGCACTACCGCCCCGTATCGAGCTACTGGCGGTACATCCATGTTATCAATCTGAAAATGTAAGGTATGAGCAAATAACCTTGCCTAGTAAAGAATGATAAAACTCTAACTTAAACAATCCACAGCCATCAAGATTACAAGAGAATCATCAAACGATTTAGAATATTAAAGGAAGTGTATCACAAGCATAAACAATTGGATATTGACATATTATGAATATAATCACCTTATGAGCATCCATTTATATGGTTACCTTTCTCAAGCACAATCTCATATCAAGATGCAATGCACAACAGTAAATGGACTCACTTGCCAAGTAGAATTATATTTAGTGAGCATATGATCCACCCTCGATCATTCACTAACCGGAACTCTACTGGTTTGATCAAGTCAATTTGGAAGTTACCTTACCCGAACTTCCATAATATTTCTATTATGGGCATCTCACTCCGAGGCATCCCGGTATCACACAACCGAGGTCCTCCCAAGACCACTCAGCAAGGGGCATCTCACTCTGAGGCATCTTAGTTGTGGCACCCCTCGACGTCGCCGATCCGATAGAGTAATTTCTTTATCTTTTACATAAAGGGTTTAAAGGAGGACCAAGGCATTTTTTTTTTTTAAAAAACGGTCCTAGCGCAACTTATTAGCGGAAGCATAATTGAGTCTCACCATCTCTCCCTCCAATAACCATAATGCAATGCACACCAACTACACCTTATATGAAAAGATCAAGCCGAGTCACTTTTATTTAACTACACTTGGCCACAACTCAAAAGATATCTCGACCCCTATATTGATCATGTGTCATCCTCCATCTACCAGTGTTGGCTACTCTAAAAAAGAAACGTCAGCTCTCTACTCCTCACGCGGCCATCACACCCATCCTGGCGCATCGGGCAGTGGCGGCGGCAACATTCCCCGAATCACTCCATCTTGGCGGACGTGGACCGACAAAAACTCCTGGATAATCGGGCCCCCAGCCAGGCCCACATCCATGACCAGCATGCAAACTCGTACAAACGTCAGACAAGGGATGGTAATGCAATTAATCTCCGAACACTCTACCTCCACGTCAGATGGGAGACCGTAAAAGGTACCCCGCGTGACCAGAGAGAGCAGCATCTTCCTAATCTGAAATGTTGGTCCTCGAAAGGGTGAGTACAGCCACTCAGCAGGTAAAAGATCCATTAACTACTCGATGCATCACACAATATAATCACAACATCATAGCAGGGTACATATCTTTCATGCATTCAAGCATAACTTACCTTGCAGCCATGCATATGTCATCATACCATATGTGCATACATCATCATGCACTCATCACCAAGCATTCATACATATACCATCCTGCCATAGGTGCATATACAACCATGCACTCATACACATCATATAATACAGCCATGCATACATGACACCATACCATGCATGATTCAATTTCCACTTTTTATCTTTCAATTTGATCACCACATCTTTCTTTTCTGGGATCAGTAATTGCATCCCACATTTTATCGCTTGCACCCCAACCCGGCATCGCGAGAAACCTCCGACACACACCATCGGGCATCTGGCACCCCCACATTCCGGGCATCTCGTATCCCAACTGGCATCACGAGGCATCCCTCGATCAAAAATCTCTGAGGCTTCTGGCACCCAACCATTCCGGGCATCTCGAAACTCCCGAGGACATCCGGGCATGTATTGTAATACAACCGGGCATCCGGCACCCAACCATTCTGGGCATCCCGACACTCCCAGGGCATTATCGGCTCACCTCCAACAGTTTCCTTATTCATCATAATTCACATTCACCAATTTATGTCTCACAATCAACATGGCACATGATGTAATGGCAACAAAGTCAAATTCAACATTTGATTCTATATGCAATGCCAAATATCATCACATGTGCAGCAAGATTTGATCACTTAAATCAATATAATTCATGGGGCTCATCCAAAACAGAATAGTCATGCATTCAGCCTTTGAAATTCGCACAATCCAGCTTGCACAGTTTTTGAAAACATTTTATTTAAATGCCCAAATGACTTTCAAACATTATGAAATTCAAGCATGTGATAGTCAAGACATAAAGGCAGATATTTCATGAAGAACACTGCACCAAAAAACCCTCATATCATGCGGTATAGACCGAACATCACAGCACCATTACCATAACCACTTAACTTGCACAGTTTTCGAAACATTTTCAGTAAAATAGGCAAATGAACTTCAAAAATTATGAAATTTGAATATGTTGCAGGGAATATATAAAGAGAGATACTTCATGAAGGTCACTTTGCTGCAAGAACTTCATAAAAAATGATATGGCCCACACATTGGAGCTGACTAAGTCCGAACGGGTCAGATTACACGGTTTTAGAAATATTTCCGATTAAATATCCTAATGACCTTAAATGTGACACCCCGAACCCTTCGCAGGTCGTCACCAGCGCCGATGTTACACTTTATTTCCTTTTCTATCTTGTACTCTGTTGAGAAATATTGTGAGTAATAAGGGTAAAATAATAACTTAGTTATGAGTAGGGTTAAGCACACACACACACACACACACACACACACACACACACACATATATATATATATATTTGTAACCCTTCTCTTTCTTTTATTAATCAGAATACAATTATCATTTACATGGTATCAGAGCCGCTCTTTTAAAAAAACAAAAGAAAAAAACCCTAGCAACCTACGACGTTGGAGACCACTGTTCCGTCACCGAAAAAGGCCGCGCCTCCGGCCGGCAACCTACAACGTTGATCAGCACCGGACACCGTCGAAGAGCAGCGCCACCACCAATCGGAGGCTCTCGGATCTCGTCGCCTCACGTGGCTCGTGCGAAGGGAATTGAGGCCCTATCTGTGCGCGTGAAGATCTATGGAGTATTGATCAGGTCGGGCTGAGTTTCGGAGGAAGCTGGGCGCTGCCCACATTAGTTTCCTTCACAAGGAGCGCGAATTCCTTCCTTTCTCACGGATTTGATTGAAGGGGGAGGTCATGTCAACAACAATTGGAGGTTACGTATAATGTTTTGTTCTGTCTAGACGTGTAATTGCAAACTTTTCTTTCGTTTTCATGCTCCAAGTTAGGTGCTACTGAGATTTCTTTAAAAAAAAAATAAAACATATATCTCCTTGAATGGGCTTGGAATCTGCACGAAACCAGCCGTGTTGTTGAGCTAGTTGATTCTAGATGATCAGAGTTCAATGAAGAAGAGGCAATACGCATGGTTGCAATAGCGCTCTTGTGCACTCAAACGTCGCCAGCACTAAGATCCCCAATGTCTCGTGTGGTGGCAATGTTCTCTAGAGATACTGAAGTGGCGACCGTATCCACGAGGCCAGGATTCTCAAGGATTGGCGCGCAAGAAAAGCTGTAGGAGCACCCGATCGATCCCCCCATGATCTTGAAGTCGTTCTTTCTTCTGGGGAAGTGATTCTGAAGCAATCTCGTTCTCTTGGATGATGCTGAAGTCGTCCTTTCTCCTGTGTGAAAGCTAGATATCCTAACTACTGGACATGATAGGATGCTTTCTCTTATATTAATTATTAATATTAAAAATTTTGTGCTGGCTGTGAGATGCTGGAAAGGCTTCTAGAAATGGCGAATGATGGGATATTTTCTGGTGGTGGACGGTAACCTACTTTATTGCAAAATTTTAGAAGTGACCATTGTGGAGAATAGAGTTGATGTTTGCACTTGACAGTGATTTGCATTGAATCAATAGAGATATTGAGAATAAGTATACTGGTGCTTTAGTGATTTGTATGGTGATTCGATTGAAGCCTTTCTCGTTGGAACTTTTTTGTATTTGATTAAATTATTGGAATTCGGTATTGGCAATTGTGAAGTTCATTTATTGGGCTCAATCATTCTTTATTCACTAATGGCGACCAATGGATCGACTTCCAGATCTCCTTTTGGTCACTTTCAATTAACATCTATCAAGTTAGATGGAACTAATTATCCATCTTGGTCTAAAGCGGTCGAAGTCTATCTTACTGCCACTAGACAACTGGACTATCTCATGTCTACAATACCGTCTGACATGAGTAAAGCTGCTGATTGGATTGCAGGAGATGCGATGATTCGAACCCTATTGTGGAATAGCATGGACCCTAAGGTCAGTCCTCACTTTATTCAATGCGACTCTGCTAAAGCAGTTTGGGATAAGTGTGCATTACTCTATTCGGGGCAAAATAATATGATGCGAGTATGTGACACATGGGAAAAGTTATTTGATATTCAACGTGGAGATCAATCATTGTCTGATCATTATGCTCGATTCACCATTCTCTGTCAACGATTGGATACTTATCTTCCTGCCTTGAACGATCCAGATGTTTTGGCTAAACGCCAAGAGGATTTGAGGGTAATATTATATCTCAAGTCATTGGGGCCTGAGTATTCATCTCTTCGTCAGCATATTACATCTCAGAGTTCTCTTCCCACAGTAGATGAAGTCTTCTCCCAAGCTCTCCGTTCTACAATTCCTGAGAAGAGTTCTTCCACACCAGCAGTGGAGATTAGTGCTATGCTTTCTCATGGTTCTAGTGGGCGTGGAGCTCAGGGACGTGGTTATCGAGATCGTGGACGCGGTGTTGTTCGCAATGGAAGTCGTGGAGGCCGTGAAGGGGGAGTTGGGACTCGTGGTACCATCAACTCTGGGAATAGTCGTGGTTCCCGCTATTGCCATCATTGTCAAAGAGCTGGACATACAGAAGCTTATTGCTATACACTTCACCCAGAGCTCAAACCACCTATTGCTGCATATGCAGAGGTTGAGGATTCTCATTGTCCTCCCTTAATGGCTCCACCAAGTTCAACTCAAGTTCTTAAGACAGGCGATTCAGTTACATTAACACGTGCTGAGTATGATACATTGGTTCGCTCCCAACAAGTGACAGGATCTTCAGCTCCTACTGCTACTCTGGCACAAACCTCTAAAGGTAGTTCATTATGTTTGTTGTCTGCATCGTCTGATTCTAGGGTTATAGACTCTGGAGCTACCAATCACATGACTGGTAACTCTAACCTATTGTCTTCTTTTCACTCTACATCTCCTTCATTATCAAATTCAGTTACATTAGCAAATGGTTCACAATCTCAAGTTATCGGTATGGGAGTTGCTCATTTGAGTCCCTCTCTTTCTTTGTCATCTGTCCTTCACCTATCAAAATCTCCTTATAATTTGATTTATGTTAGCTCATTGACCAAAGAACTAAATTGTTCTGTGACCTTTTACTCTTCCCGTTGTGTTTTTCAGGATTTGAGGACTGGACATATGATTGGTGGGGGATATGAATCAAATGGCCTGTACTACCTTGATAAGAAAGTGTTAGCTGCTGCTGCCGTGAAACAAACATCCACTGATGTATATCAGATGCATTGTTGTGTTGGTCATCCACCACCAAATCTACTTCGACGTCTATTTCCTGAGTCTAAGTTTGTGAGTTCCTTTCAATGTGAAGCTTGTCAGTTTGGTAAACATCATAGAGCTTCTTTTCCTTCTCGTATTCAGAGTCGTGTGTCTAGTCCACTTGAGTTGGTTCACTCAGATGTATGGGGTCCATGTCGTGTGCCTGATGTCTCTGGATTTAGATATTTTGTTACATTCATGGATGATTTTTCTCGAATGACTTGGTTATTCTTAATAAAAGATCGTACAGAGATTTTTCATTGTTTTCAATTATTCTATTTCGAAGTGTTGAATCAATATAATATCTCTGTCAAACATTTACGATCAGATAATGCTAAAGAATACCTTGCTACAACGTCTGGTTTCCAACCCTTTATGGAATCTCATGGTATTATTCATCAGACATCCTGCTCATACACTCCATAACAAAATGGCATAGCTGAACGTAAAAATTGCCATCTTCTTGATGTCGCCTGCTGCCTCATGTTTCATATGCATCTACCTAAACATTTTTGGGGCCATGCTGTTCTTATGGCATGTTATTTAATTAATAGGCTTCCAACTTCTGTTCTTCAAGGAAGTACACCATTCTCTATTTTACATCCAAATCGTTCTCTCTTTTCCTTACCTCTTCGAGTCTTTGGATGTGTTTGTTTTGTACATAATCTTACTCCGGGTCTTGATAAACTGGATCCTCGTGCTGAAAAATGTGTCTTTGTGGGATACTCTTGAACTCAGAAGGGATACAAATGTTACAGTCCTACTCGTCGTCGTATGTTCGTGTCTACAGATGTAACGTTCTTTGAAGAACAGTCATATTTTTCTTCTCAGAATGTTCCACAGTCACCGGGTGATAGTGATGATTGTGTACTACCAATGCTTCCACTGCCTTCCATCTCTCCAGTTATCTCCACAAAATTTAAGTTTGCTGACCGCACCTATCATCGACGAAGTACAGTTCCAACTATGACAGTACAGACTTCATCAGCACCTGATTCATCTGTTCCCCCATCAGTTACAGTGCTAGCCTCTAATCCTGAACCATCCATTGCTTCTCGAAAAGGTACACGTTCTTGTGTTGGTCGTCCTGTTGATCGTTATTCTGGTCTTTCTGATTGTGTTAGTACGCGTCATCTTATTTCAAATTTTTTATCCTATGATCGTTTATCTCCTACATTCTCTGCCTTTGTTTCGTCGTTGTCTTCTATTTCTGTGCCTAGTAGTGTTGCTGAAGCTCTTGCTCATCCGGGTTGGCGTCGTGCCATGGAAGATGAAATGCAGGCACTAATTCAGAACAAAACTTGGCAGCTTACTTCCTTACCTACTGATAAGCAAACGGTTGGTTGTCGTTGGGTGTTCACTGTTAAAGTTCACCCGGATGGTACTCTTGATCGATTGAAGGCACGATTAGTTGCAAAGGGGTATACTCAAACTTATGGTGTCGACTATAATGACACCTTCTTTCCCATGGCCAAAATTCCCTCTGTTTGTGTCTTCATTTCATTGGCTGTGCACTTTGGTTGGAACCTTCATCAATTGGACGTCAAAAATGCCTTTTTACATGGTGATCTGGCTGAGGAGGTCTACATGGAGCAACCACCTGGGTTTATTGCTCAGGGGGAGAATGTGGTATGTCATTTACACAAAGCTTTGTATGGACTTAAACAATCTCCTCGTGCTTGGTTTGGTAGATTTAGTGATGCAGTTATCAAATTTGGATTAAAATGGTGTCAGGTAGATCATTCAGTTTTCAGCTCTGTATCTTCGACTAGCTGCATCCTCCTAGTTGTGTATGTGGATGAAATCATCATTACTGGCAGTGATTCATGTGGTATTGAAAAACTTAAGCAATTCCTGCATAAAGAATTCAATACTAAAGATCTGGGACATCTTCGATACTTTCTTGGTATTGAAGTATCCTATTCACATGCTGGTATCAATTTATCGCAACGAAAGTAGGTACTAGATATCCTTGGTGAGGTTGGATTTCTTGGAGTAAAGCCAATCGATACCCCTATGGATCCCAATATGAAACTTGATGCAGAACATGGAGAATTACTACATGATCCAGCAAAGTATCGAAGATTAGTTGGTAAGTTAAACTATCTTACTATTACAAGACCCGATATATCCTTCGCGGTTAGTGTAGTAAGTCAATTCATGAGTTCTCCTCGTACCACTCATTGGGATGCCGTACTTCGGATCGTCAAATATTTGAAGGGAGCGCCAGGTAAAGGACTACAGTTCAAGAATTATGGCCATTTAAACACTCCAGGTTTTTCTGATGTCGACTGGGCTGGATGTCCCATGGGTAGAAGATCTACTTCAGGCTATTGTGTGTTTCTTGGGGGTAATTTAGTTGCATGGAAAAGCAAGAAACAACAAGTAGTTTCCCGATCAAGCGCTGAAGCTGAATATCGTGCTATGGCACATGTGACAAGTGAATTACTATGGTTGAGAATGTTACTATTAGAGATTGGAATGTCACCATCAAATCCATCGTTGTTGTATTGTGATAATCAATCCGCTATTCATATTGCTTCAAATCCAGTCTTCCACGAGCGAACTAAGCACATTGAGGTTGATTGTCATTTTGTGCGAGAAAAAGTTCAGAAAGGTGACGTTATTCTTCAACATACAAAGTCGGAGGATCAACTTGCAGACATTTTTACGAAATCTCTACGGGGGAATAGACTGAGCGTCTTATGTAACAAGTTGGGATTATTTGATATTTATATCCTAACTTGAGGGGGAGTGTTGAGAAATATTGTGAGTAATAAGGGTAAAATAGTAACTTAGTTATGAGTAGGGTTAAGCACACATATATATTTGTAACCCTTCTCTTTCTTTTATTAATCAGAATACAATTATCATTTACATACTCAAAACAAGCGTCATTAATCACAGGCATTTTTTTTTTAAAGCGGTCCCAGTGCGACTCATAGCGGAAGCAAATTAAACATCACCATCTATCCCCCTACCAATCCATGATACCAATACACACCAGCTAAACATCAGGATTTTATAAACAACTTCGACACTTTGCTTACATATATATATATATAGCAAGATGGGATTCCCTTTAGGTCGGTACAAAACAAGGAAAAGCTAGGACTCTGCCATGTCCAGCCTAAAACCTCAAAAAGAAACTCTCGACCCTCAACATCATACGAATACGAACCCCCATCGAAAGTGTCGACTATCTACATCAAAAAAAGATCCAGCTTCTACCCATCGTGCGCGGATCTCACACCCAACCCGGTGCATCAGGCGGTGGCGGCGGCAACATCCCTCTCATCGCTCCATCCCGACGAACGTGCACAGAAATGGACTCCTGAATGACAGGGCCCCCAGCCAGGCCTATGTCATACATCACTAGACAACGTACTCGAATAAAAGTCAATCTGGGAACAGAGGGACAGTCTATCTCAGCACACTCGACCTCTACATCGGATGGTAGACCATAAAACACCCCCCGCGAGACGGCAAGTAGCGGCATACTTGCTAATCTGAAATGTTATCTCCAAAAGGGGTGAGTACAATCACTCAGCAGATAGAGAAATCCAATAACAACTCAATGCATCATGCATATCATCATACGATGTAGGCATTGCCTACATTTGATGTCATGCGCATTCATGCATCATCATATCATACATATCATCATCATGGCATCTCATATATCATTATCATCATCATGCATTTCATCATGCATATCATACCATGGATGATCATCATATCACATCACATCATCATCATCATCACCGTGCATATCATCATGCATATCACATCATGGGTGATCATCATATCACATCAAATCATCATCATTATCATATCATCATGCATATCATATCACAGGTGATCATCATATCACATCACATCATCATCATCATCATCATCACATCATCATGCATATCATCATGCATATCATATCATGGGTGATCATCATATCACATCACATCATCATCATCATCACATCATCATGCATATCATCATGCATATCATATTATGGGTGATCATCATATCACATCACATCATCATCATCATCACATCATCATGCATATCATCATGCATATCATATTATGCATTAATTTCCATTTTTATCTTTAAATTTGATCACCACATCACCCATTCTCAATTATCATCCATTCGGGCAAAGACCTCCGACAGGGTTCCCAGCATTCAGCCTCCCAGGCCACCGGGTTTCCGGCCCCCCACATTTCGGGCATCTCGCATCTCAACTAGCATCACGAGGCATTCCCTTCGGGTAGAAACCTCCGACAGGGCTTGGCCTTTACCCTTCTAGCCAGGCATCCCGCACCCACATACTGGCATTGTCAGGCATTCCCTTCAGGCAGAAACCTCCGACAGGGCTTCCGGCCCCCCACATTCCGGGCATCCTGAATCTCCCAGGGAATTCCAGCAATGCATCTCTGTACATTCCGGCCTCATCCTCCACCACAACCTCTTACTCACATATCATTTTCCACATTCACCATCCTTTTAATCTCATTATTACATGGCATATGATTCACACATGCATCACAATTTATGATCATACATACACCAATGTCATATAACAATGCATAATAAATTCAATGGAATTCATGGCCAATAAAATAATCCCTTTTTATTTTATTATTATTTTATTATTATTTTATTATTTTATTATTTTTATTTATTTTCATAAATAAATATTAAATTATGATTTTCCCAAAATCATAATATTCAAACAATCATTAAACAAACCATTAGGATGACAATTTCATACAAAATTCATGGCCAAACTGAATTTCACATAATTTCACAATTTCCACAAAATAGCACATGATATTCGGATAATGACCAGAATTGCACAGTTTCCAATTAAATTCTATTAAAATACTCATATGGCCTCCAAAAATTACGAAATTTTACAGAGTGATAACCAAGACATTTTCGTGCATTTTTCATGCAGAACTCTAAGCCAAATTCTTTTTATATTAATTTATACAACCCCACGAAACCTCTGGAACCACTACCACGTCGTCCAGAATACACTCCTCCGAAATATTAAGATTTCACCCATCTATTCTCTTTTGTTTCCTCTGAAATTTGAGTATGTTATGTACCAAGGTGTCCTTTACAAGTTTCATGAAGATATCTAGGTCAAATAACCAAATTATGGTCACCATTTAAGTCCATGAAGTCTCGGGTGTCTCGGAATACATCACCAGAACCATCGTTTCCAAGATCTAGCCGATTCACCAAGCTATACTTGTTATTTTTACTTCCAATTTGAGTATGTTGTAGTTTAAGGTGTTACCTACAACTTTCATGAAGACATCGAAGTCAAATCTTCAACAAAAATCAACATGCAAACAAGAATCCAACAAGAAGTCAGTGAAAACTTCACAGATCTAGGGTCTCCGTATAATAGAACTTTAACCCCTCATATCTCCATAATGTTCCACAAAATTTCAGTATGTTATAGTAAAAGACGTTAGCTACAACTTTCATGAAGACAATGAAGCCAAAATGGGACTCCAAACACACATGCAAGCTCAAAGAAGCTACTGACTCCTACAACCGAGCAAGAGCAGTCACACGGTTTGAAAACAACCAACCCTTACCTCAGTTTTCCGCACTTGAAGCACCTAAAATCTAACATGCAACCAACAATACAAACAAGCAAGAGAAGTTAAAGGACTCCACTTGCCTCTAGGATGAACGGTCGATGGCGTACGGCGGCGTACACGGCGAACGGACGGCGGGACACGGCGGCTCCTCCTCGGCTCCGCCTCCTCTCCCTCTCGGTCTCTCCCTCTCTCTCACGATTCCTCTCTCTCTCTCACCCTCTCTCTTGGCCGAATGAAGCAAAAACTGGCCACCTTCTCTCTCTTCTCCCCTTTTATTTCCCCTAAAGCTCATGATTACCTTGCCTCTACCATGGCCAATGCATGGCCTTCTCCTTGTCACTTGTCTTGATCCATGCAAGATGGGCTTTGGAGTTGGGCTTTGGGCTTGGGCCATCCGGCCACTCCTCCTTGGGCTGGTCGACAGCCTCCTTTGGGCTCTAATGGGCCGACTAGCTTGGCCCACCAAGCTTTAGGCCAATGGGTCCAAGGGCCATTCAAATTTAATCACCTTTTTCTCCTTTTATTTTTTTTTTGAATTCCTTCTATAAATATTTTTGAATTCCAATTTTCATCTTGGCCAAAGTCTTGGGATATTTTTGTTCATTGAAATTTAAATCATATGGCCAAGCATAGATTATTAATTTATTAAATTTAAATTTCCACAATTACAAGCACAAATCATCAAATTTAAAAGACTAATGGCTAAACATAAGCCATGGAAATTCTACCACCTAATTAAAGACTTTAACACACCTTATGGCTTGGCTTTGAATTTCTGGGATGCCACATTAAAAATTAATGAAATTCAACTATGTTATAGTCACGATCCTAAGGTAGGTTTTTCATGAATAAATAAAAGTCAAATTCGTTCTAGGTGATTGAATATAGGCGGTTAAAACTTCTGTTTCAATACCGAAGTTTCCAGATCTGACTACTTCCAAAAAACCACAATTTCACCTATCTTTTCTTGTTATGTTTCTCTATATTTTTGGTATGTTAAACCTCAGGATGTCCTTTACATCTTATGCTAAGAAATAAAAGTGAAATTTCAACAAAAAGATAGCCTTACAGTCCATGCATTCATCAAAGGTAGTTACCGAAATCTCCAGATTCAGTCTCTCCGAAAAATAAAGATTTCACCCACTTATGCTTGTTCATTTTGTCCCAAATTTGAGTATGTTATATTTCAAGAAGTCCTTAACAACTTTCATTTAGAAGTCACGGCCAAAATCCAACTGAAACAACACATGCAAGCCAATAGAACATCCAAGGTCGAACTGTTTTCTCAAGAACAGTTTACTGGTCTCAAACATCCCTCTTAAAACTTCAACTTTTAACACCCTAAACATCATAAATCTATCACCATTCAAGCACACATACTAGGCACAACATGCAAGAGCAGATTAAGGATCCCAACTTGCCTCTAAACCGAGCAAACAGCAAGCACACGGCGACTGGACACGGCGGCGACAAACGACGGACGATCGGCTTCCTTCTTCTTCCACATGCTCACTCTCCCTTTCTCTCTCGATTTCTCTCTTCGGACGAACCCCTCTCTCTCCCTCTCTTTCCTGCTTAAACCGGCACCATCATCCCCTAATTTCTTCCCCTCAATCATTAGCTATCATTAGGTATGCATGGAGGACACTTGGCACACTTCAAAGGACAAGTGGGGGAGGGCATGCAACCGGTCTCTTCCCCTCCCCTTTGCACGGTCGACAGCCCCTCATGGGCTTATGGGCCGGCCAGCTTGGCCCATCTTAGGCCCATCCCTCTTGGGCCTAAGACCCAAGCTTAAATAACCTAAGATTAACCCTTCTAAAAACTAATTAAATCCCTATTAAATTAAAGTACTAAATTGCAAATTAAGATAACTATACACTTGAAATTATAAATCCATAAGTTCCCATTTATCATACATATGGCCAAAGATAAAACTTCCTTTCCCAAAATTCATCCATTAAAGGCTTGGCCATACATCTCATCGCAAATCATGGATTAGGAGGCTACAAAATACAATAATGGTACTTCCATCGCCTATCCATGGCTCATGTCATATTTAGGGATTTTTATGAAATTCTAGGATGCCACATTAGTACCACACAACTAAGGTATCCTTGATCACACACAAGGTCATCTCACTCCGAGGCATCTCAATATCTCTCTACCGAGGCATCCAAGACCACTCAACAAGGGCATCCCAAGCTTCCAGGGGCATCACTGGTATCTCTGTACCGATGGGTTCATTCACTCTCTTAAGCACACGTTTCACACCACCACACCTTTGATTAATGCATTTATCGTATGCAAAAGAAAAAACTCCAAAGTATCTAACTATATATCTAACTCTCATGAGTCTAGCACATGTGCATGTCCAAATTATAAGATAAAACCCATTACGTCATGTCCCATTCCATGCCGAACAGATATTTACCCCATAATCAAGCACTATGCACCGCACTCATTGCACATGCATGATACTATATGCACTTATATATCTCAATTAAGATGTGAGACTTACTCTTATATGACTAACATCTATTATGAGGTTTATTAGACTCTACGTGTGTCATACAAGTCTAATATAAAAGACACGACATCTAGTGTATGTTCTCGGGTCCAGACAGTTTACTAACTAAATGTACAGTTTCGGTTTCCGACACATAAGGTATACCAATTCTTGTCGAAATACTACCAAATTTTAGTATGTTATATTTAAGACATAAAATGACAATTCCTGTGAAGAAACTTAAGTCTGATTCTCACTGTATTAAGAGTAACAATTGCCATAATCTTTACTAGCACCCTGTATCGACGTCCAGATTCTTTATCTACAAAGAAAATTGTTTCACTAGCCAAATATTATCCATTTAATCTCAAATTTTGACACGTCATTACTTAACTTGTTTTCTACAATTTTCATTAAGGATTCAAAGTCAAATTCTAACTAGGTAAATACAGAAAATTCGTATAATCAGTAAAGGTCAAACCGTTTCTCACAAGAACAGTTTACTGGTTTTACTAAGTTCACTTCTATCTCTATGTTTTTATATTCATTTGGTTATAGCTAAGTATATAATTCAATCTAATGGATGTTCTATCATGTAGAATGGTTCATTTCTTATTTTCATTAACATACATAAAGAAAATAACACAAAACAGAAGACTCTCTAACTATATTCTCCAAGAACAAAATAGGTATACATGATTCCTTCACTCCTAGCCTGACCAAACCATTTATTTTTCCACAAGTCTCTTCTACAACATTTCATTACTTAATCACAGCAACTAAGAGTAACTTCAGCAAGTTTTCTCAACAAAGAATCCTTTTGCAGCTCGGCTCAAAGCATATATCCACACTTCAACAAACACATCACAACATTCACCTCATTTCTTCACCCAGCAAACATCTTTTCACTTTGCTCAATCAAAACAGCCAACTCTCATCAAGTTTTCGAAACATGCAAGACTCAAAAGCAACATGCTATGGCTTCTACCTTCAATCTAACACATACTAAGCTTAGATTAACCACAAAACAGCAACTACAAATCAAATCCTTCACTGTTTGGTTAGATCCGCAAGCTTTCTTGACAAAACAATGGATAACTTTTAATTTAGAGTTATATCTTTCCTTACCTTGCTTCAGCTACTAAACAACACAAAGATGCTTCAAGATCAACACCAAAATCTCGCATGCAAAAAGAAGAAATCACTGATTTGTTGCTGGTTCTTCACTGCTCGACAGAGAGAAAATGAAAAGAAGAAGATGAAGATGGGTTTCTCGGTTTTTAAATAGATCTACAAGGCTAATCCCTAGGGCTAGAGTAATGATGAGATTTTTATTAATGATTGTGTTTCTTGAAGTTGCTAGTTTCAGTTTCTAGGGAATAGAAAACCGTGGGTGTCGAGTATATGGAGAAACGAGAGAGAGAGAGAGAGAGAGAGAGATGTCATGGCCTCCAAGTTTGATCTCTCAAATTCAATTTGTCTCCAAGTTAGATGTCATTAGTCGGTTCATTAGTTTCTAATGTTTTTCAATTAATGTCCTTTTGTTTTCACTTGATTTCAGTCCTTTTATAATTATACAAAGTCATGACATAACATATTGACTAGTCAATGTTAGTCTATAAAGAATTCATCACTAAAAATGCTAATGTTAGAAATTGATATTAACATTACAATCACTAATCAAATTATCATAACTATAATCTATAAAATAAAATCACTCGGGCCTAAATATTCATTTCCAGCCCAATAGGCTTAATCTATAACAATCCAGCCCACTAAACTAAATCTACAAATTTGATAATTCCAAACCTTGGCCCGCTTCAAGCTAAGTCCAAGCCCATAATCTCTCATTAGACTTTTTAAGTCCAATTCGTGTGGCCCACTTATTTCTCAAGCCCACACATTTCTCACGATCCATCAGGTTCACTTTCTGGCCCAATCTAATTAATCTAAGTTCCTAATGATCTAATTACACTAATGAAGGTTGGTGAAATTTGGGATGTCACAATCGCCGTCCCTCCTTGCCGCTTTCAACTGCTCGAGTAGCCTCTCGGCCCAAGAAGCAAAGGCCAAATCTCAGCTATGGGCTGAGGGCTTGCAACTTGCTTTTAGGCCCATCTAGACCTCTATTGGTGCCACCGTAGGCTTGGTTGTCGCCCGCCTCCACGTCATTGATGTCGTCGACTCACTAGCCCGCTAAACCGGTGAGTTTACTTGCTAAACTCTGCTTAGGGAGTTAATGATGCTTAGTAGATAATTAGTTTAGGCTAATTAGGGATTAGGTGGTTAGTTAGTGTAGATTAGTGATTTAATTATTCAATTGTGCATATTATGTGATTAGAACATATTGATTAGGGGATAATGAGGTTGTGCTATTTATCTAGATAAGTTGGTATTTTTTATATTTAATTTGCATTGTTTAATTATTTTTTGAATTTATTTAATTATTTAATATTTTTCGAAAATTATACTAGGATAGCTGATGACTAAAATTTCGTGCTGATTATAATCGTGTGTTTAGTTTATGCAATTAAGTGTTAATTTGTGCAAATTAAGTTTTGATTGGAATTTTGGTTATTTATCCCAAAATTGTGAAATTTTAGTATTTAATTAGAAAATCTCAGGTGTCAGGTTTTAACACCAAAAATAGTTTTAAAGACTACATCAAATAGTGCGATTTTAAAAAGAAGGGTATCAATTTTTCTTGTTTAAATTGATTGTGTACCCACACGCGATTATTTTACCGTGTACTTTTAATATTAAAAAATAGGCCAAGTTCACTATTTTAATCTAGGCATTTGAGTGCAATGCAAGGTGTCCTTGGCCAAGATTGAATGGTCGTGTGTTAGTTAAGAGAACTCGTCTCTAAAATGAGTCAGGTGGACGTGCCCCTATGTGTGATGCCCTATCAATGGATGCCAGATCGTGGTAGAGGCTGGACCGAAGGTTCTTCGAGAATGCCGTCCTAAATATGAGTCGGGTGGACGTTGCCACACTCAAGGGATGAGGCAATGCCTGGTTACGCCAGTAGACAACCGAACGTTGAGTAGGCCGCACCTATGATTAAAAATTGGGACGCATGTTGAGTGAAATTGACACGCCTGATTATGGGACAAAATCATGTGACATGGTATGGGATGTGTCATAACGATTTAGCCTTATAATCCGGACCCTTGTGCTTATTGAGATGAAAGTGGTGGCATTCCAATTGTTTGCATTGATTTCTTAATCTAGTTGTGTATTTAAACTATACTGACCTGTAGGGAGGATTTGAGGCGAGGTAAGTCTTTGTGGTTGTGTGATTGTGTGCCTAGGCATATTTTCTTCCTAGTCGAAGTTTAGGGGGTAGACTTGCTGAGACATTGTCTCACCCTGTCGTGGGCTATTCTTTTCAGGTCCTGAGATGGCGGTTCCTCCGGAACGTTTTGGTCAGCCTCGAGCTATCACTGAGCAGAGCATGGCGTTCCTATCCCCGGTAGTCATTGGGTCTATGAGTTAGTGGTGACCACTCTTTGGATCAATGATGTAAGTGCTAGTATGAACACCTAGAGGGGGTGAATAGGTGTGAAAGTAATTTTTTTTTTTTGCAAAGAACAGTAATATTTTACTTTTGAAACTAAGTCTAAAGAACAACAAACTTTGAACGAGTTCAGACTTTAACATTTAAATAGAAATACGAACAAAATAAAAAAGTTCAGGGAAGAGAATATGAACACAGAATTTATAGTGATTCAGCTTAGATCAAGCCTACTTCCACTTTCCAACGCTGGCAGTGTTCTGGCTAGTTTCCACTATGAATCAAAAGAGAATTTACAATCTTGCAATCTCGACTTCACAGTGAAAAGTCTCTATTACTCTCTCACGAAGTCACATTATAAGTCTCTCTCTTTTGAATAAAACTTTGAGCTCAGTGTAAGAAGTAACAAGAAAGTGGGAAGCTTCAGACTTTGGAATTTCTCTTTCACACACACTTTCGAACAACTGGAGAGTCTTCCTTAAAGACTGCTTCATGCCTTCTCGATCGTTGGCACTTTCCAAAGGAATTCTTCAAGTCAACCCGTTGGATGGAATCAATCAAGGAGATCTCGAGCTATTTAAGGATTGTGATGAAAGCCTATCAATCATGTTCACCCATATAATCAGGATCTTGGTTTCCATAAGTAGATTTTTTCTAAATTTACTTGCCTTCCAAAAAGATTTGATTTATCTAACTGGATTTCAATAAAGATAATCAATCTCGTAGTTGCGATTTTCATAAATAATCCATATGAACCAAACCCTTGAAGAAAGAAAGATAATCCCTTATTTGGAAAAGTCATCATCCTTCACTTTCGTTCAGTCTGGAATTTGTCAAAGTGGGTAGACTTTGACACAAAGTCTAGGAGTCTTCAGACTTTGACACAAATGTCTGGAAATCTTCATAATAGACTTTGGAAAAGTTTTCTCAACTTCAAAACATCAAAGGAGTTTTCTCCAACAGATGAGGACCAACCTGAGAGGATACCATATCGATTCAAGGGCGTGGTACCGCCATGGACTCAATGGGTATAGGGTAGGTCCTTTTCAAGGATTTGATATCCCTGTAGTGGAGCCGAACGTTGCTCTGGGCAAGGTGCAACTAACCCTTCTGATGGTGCTGTGGTGGACCCGACACCCTCGGAGCCCATGGGTCTGAAGGGTCAGTGAATGTGTCTAACTAGGGGATCGTAGGACAGTTTCCTTTTTGAGGGTTGATCTTTTTGGTAGACAGACTAGTCTTGTATATAAACCTAGCTTGTGTATAAAGTGTGTTTTGGTCGTGATTTTGTTATCCTACCTTTCAATCGCATGTTGTTTGTTATCAAAGTATTTGCTAATACACTTCTGCATGTGAAATAATATAAAAGGGTTGGTGATGCGTCCTGAAACATCGCAATTTTATCGACCACCAAGGGATGCGCATGCGCTCGAGGCCTGAGGCATGACATCCCTGGCCGAAGTGGTATTAGAGTTGGTTAGTAGTTGTAGTGATAAGGTGTGAGGGTTCATGGGATAGCTAGTATGAATGACCTTTATTTTATGCTGATGCATGTAATTGATAGCTGTTTGGTAGATTGTTTGGTGGGATGACTTAGTTTCTTATTCTGTATGGAATTGGGAATAGGTTATGTAGAAAGTCTACAAAATGAGTGATTAGGAGCAGAGGTATCCTAGGAAGAGGACCATGGGACCAGTAACTCAGGGTAGGACGCCGACAAGGGTCGGTACCCGAGGTGGTCGTGGTCGAGTACCGACTAGGCCAGCACTAATGGAGTAGCATTGTCTCCAATCGATGCTAGGGGAGCAGCCCCTGGCAATCCCAGAATCGATGGGATTGTTCAGGCGCTTGAGACGTTGGGAGCATTGATGGGGCAGCATGCCCAGAATCAAGCCGCTTCCACTACCTTCGCCGCTATAGCTGCCGCTACTGTTGCCGTTGCTATTGCCATAGCCACACCTACCGAAGTTCCACCTGGGAACGTGGTTGCGAGAGAGAGAGAGAGAGAGAGAGAGAGAGAGAGAGAGAGAGAGAGAGGCCGATGCACAAATTGGTGGAACAGTTCTTGAAGTTGAACCCGCAAAGGTTCATCGGTGCAGGATATCCCGAGGCTGCAACCCTCTGGATACAAGACTTAGAGAAGGCCTTTGCACTCCTCATGTGCAACGAGGAGGAAAAAGTTGTCCTGGCAGTATACCAGCTGCAGGGTAACGTGAGTACCTGGTGGAGGGCTACCAGAGGCAGAGTAGTACTTGAAGGTGAGGTTCCGGTGTGGAACGCCTTCCTAAGAGCCTTTAATGGTAAATAGTTTTTTGATAGCACCCGAGAGCAGAAGATGGAGGAATTCCAGCACCTCTATCCGAGCATGCTGACAGTGGATTAGTATGAAGCGAAATTTGCGGAGCTATTGCATATGCTCCAAGACTGGTGAAGGATCCTGAAGATAGAGCTCGGAGGTTTAGAAATGCCCTCCGAACAGAGTTGAAGAATCCGCTAATGCCTTTCAACTTGGAGGATCAGAATGAACTATATGGTTGGGCCCAGTTGATAGAAAGGAATCTACACAAACAAGCCGCTACATTCGGGTCACGGTTTGGTTTGAATAGGGATGGGAATAGGTTTGGGAAGAAACCTATGATATGAGGAAGGTACCTTGTCCCACCTAATAGGAAAGGTGGGGTAGGTAAGTCAGTGCCAGGCCAGATGGGCGTGTGTCGCTTCTGCGGAAAGCAACATGGATCAGCCCCGTGCCATTCCAAGTCAGGTGCTTCTTATGAGTGTGGCTAGTAGGGTCACATCACCAGGAATTGTCCTAGAAGACCAATGGGACCACAACAGTTGCTACCATCGCAGTCGATGGGATATAATAGGGGGTTTTCGCCTCATATTGCACATCAAGATGGACAGAACAGACCTCCAGCACAAGGAAGAGTGTACGCCATCACTAGAGGACTGGCAAAGGACTCACCTAATGTGGTTACAGGTATTGTTTCCCTAAACGACCACATTGCTTATGCTTTATTTGAACCTGGTGCAACTCATTCATTTATAGTTGAGCAATTTGTTAAGTTGGTAGGGTTGAGTCCTAAAGGATAAGGTGTTGTCTACAATTGGTTGTCCTAATTTGAAGTTAGTGATTGGTGAGCGAGAAGGGAGGATAGATTTGATAGTCCTACCCATGTATGATTTCGACGTAATAATTGGCATGGAATGGCTCACCAAGAAACGAGCTAAAATGAATTACTATCATAAAGCGATTCAATTTAACCAGTTAGCAGGTGAAAGTTTCGAGTTTATTGGGAGTCGAGGAGGACCTCGATTACCTTAATCTCATCACTTGAGACAACCCGTTTATTAGACGGGGGTTGTCAAGGTTACTTAGCAACTATCATGGATACGATTGAGGAGCTAAAGATCGAAGACATTGCAGTGGTCCAAGAATTTCCAGATGTGTTTTCGAATGAATTGCCAAGTCTGCTGCTAGAAAGAGAAATTGAGTTTGTAATTGAGCTAGCCCCCAAGATAGAGCCAATCTCTAAGGGTCCTTATTGCATGGTGTTGTCTGAACTAAAAGAACTGAAAGTGTAGATGCAAGAACTGTTGGATAAGGGATTCATACGTCCCAGTGCATCACCTTGTGGAGCACTAGTTCTATTCGTGAAGAAGAAAGATGGTTCGTTGCGCCTGTGCATCAACTATCACTAACTCAATCATGTGACAATCAAGAACAAGTATCCACAGTCGAGGATCGACGACTTGTTTGACCAGTTGCAAGGAACATTGATATTTTCTAAGATCGACTTGAGGATAGGGTATCATCAGCTGAGGATTAGAAATGAGGACATACCGAAGTCAGCGTTTCGTACTTGATACGGCCATTATGAGTTTACTGTAGTGCCGTTTGGTTTGACGAATGCCACAATTGCTTTCATGGATCTAATGAACTGAGTTTTCAAAGAGTATCTAGCTGAGTTTGTAATCATGTTCATCGATGATATCCTGGTATACTCGAGAAGTCGTGAGGAGCACGAAAGGCATTTGAGAATGGTGCTTTAGACATTGCGGAATCATGAACTGTACTTCAAGTTCAGCAAGTGCGAGTTTTGGTTGACTCGTGCTACGTTTTTAGGTCACGTGATTTCAAGCAAAGGAATCTCCATTGACTCGACCAAGATCGAAGCAGTTATCAACTGGCCAAGATCGACGACAATGATAGAAATCATAAGCTTTTTGGGTTTGGCGGGTTATTCCATAAGGGTCGTGGAGAGGTTTTCAGCATTAGCTTTGCCGTTGACTCGACTGTTGAAGAAAGAAGATAAATTTGTTTGGACAAATAAGTGCGAGAATAGTTTCCAAGAGCTTAAGCAGAAGCTGATTACTGCACCAATGCTAACAATTCCATCTGGTCCTAGAGGGTACGAGATCTATAGTGATGCGTCATTCAGAGGACTAGGTTGTGTGTTGATGCAAAATGACAGGGTTGTTGCATACACGTCTCGTCAGTCGAGACCTGATGAGTTGAACTACCCGATGCATGACTTGGAACTCGTAGCAATTATTTTTGCTTGAAGATTTGGAAACATTATTTGTGTGGAGAAAGATTCCAGATCTTTACAGACCATCAAAGTCTCAAGTACCTATTCTCTTATAATGAGTTGAATATGAGATAGCATTGCTGGATGGAACTTCTAAAGGACTATGATTGTGATATCTTGTATCACCCTGGAAAGGTGAATAGGGTTGTAGATGCACTGAGTCGGAAGTCTTCAATTGTGCAAATGATGGTTAAGGAGTGGGTTTTACTCAAGAGAGCTCAAGATTCGGCTTTCAAATTTGAGGTATGTGTGGCATCCCAGAAATTCAAGGCCGAGCCTTAAGGTGTGTTAAAAATCTTTGATTAGGTGATAGAATTTCTTTTGGCTTATGCCTTAGCCAATTAGTCTTTTAATTTAATGAATTATGCTTGTGATTGTGGAAATTCAAATTTAATAGATTAATGCTTGGCCATGAGATTATAAATTTAAATCCTAGTAATTAAAAATATCCCAAGACTTTGGCCAAGATGAAATTTGAATTTAGAAATATTTATAGAAAGGAATTAAAAAAAAAAAAAGGGGGATTAAATTTTCGAAATGGGCCTTGGGCCCATTAGCCTAAAGCTTGGTGGGCCAAGCTAGTCGGCCCATTAGGGCCCAAGAAGGGAGCTCGACCAGCCCAAGGGGGAATGGCCGGATGGGCCTAAGCCCAAGCCCATTCAAATTCAAAAATAAAAATGACATGTGGCACAAAGGAGAGCATGCATTGGTTGGACATGAGGTGAGTTAATCATTACTAATCATGGGATTAAAGGGGGTATAAAAGGGGTTAGGAGAGAGAGTGGCCGGACTCCTTGCCGCATTTTTGTCCAAAGAGAGAGGTGTGCGAGAGAGAGAGCTCGGGCGGAAGAGAGAGACCGAGAGGGAGAGAGAGGAGGCGGAGCCGAGAGGGAGGTGCCGCCGTGTGCTCGCCGTTCGACCGCCTTGTCCGACCACCGTACGCTGTCATTCATCGCCGTTTGTTCATCTTTAAGGCAAGTGGAGTCCATAACTTCCTTTGCATGTTTGTTGTGGTGTTTGCATGTTAGATTATAGGTGTGATTTGTGCGAAAAACCGAGGTAAGAGTTGATATTTTGCAAACCGTGTGACTGTTCTCGTTCGGTTTATTGGAGTCAGTAAATTGTTCGAGTTTGCATGTGGGTTTGGAGTTCGAGTTTGGCTTCGGTGTCTTCATGAAAGTTGAAGCTAACGTCTTGTACTATGACATACTAAAAATTCGTAGAAAACGATGGGGATTTGAGGGGTCAAAAGTTCTATTATACGGAGACTTAGATCTACGAAATTTTCACTGACCTCTTGTCGATTTCTTGGTTGCATGTTGATTTCTGCTGGAGATCTCACTTTGCTGTCTTCTTGCAAGTTGTAGGAAACACCTTAAGATACAACATACTCGAATATGAGGCAAAAAGAACAAGAATAACTTGGTGAATCGGTTAGATCTTTGAAACGATGGTTCTGGCGAAATATACCGAGACACCCGAGACTTAACGGACTTAAATGGTGACCATAGCTTGGTCATTTGGCCTAGATCTCTTCATGAAACTTGTAAAGGACACCTTGGTACATAACATACTCAAATTTCAGAAGAAACGAAAGAGAATTGATGGGTGAAAACTAAGAAATTCGGAGGAGTGTGTTCTGGACGTCGCGGTCGTGATTCCAGAAGCTTCGTAGGGCTATAGAAATTAATCTAAAAAGAATTTGGTTTAAATTTATGCACAAAAAATGCACGAAAATGTGTTGTCTATCATCCTGTAAAATTTCGTAATTTTTGAAGGCCATATGAGTATTTTAATCGGATTTATTTGGAAACTGTGCAAGACTGGCCATTACCCGAATATATGGTGCTATTTCATGGAAATAGTGAAATTTATGAGAAATTCAATTTGGCCAAGAATTTTATATGAAATTGTAACACTATTAGTGATTGTCGAATATTATGATTTTGGGAAAATCATAGATATTAAATATTTATTTATGGAAAATAAAATATTAATAAAATATTAATAAAATAATAAAATAAAATAATAATGGATTATTTTACTGGCATAGAGTCCATTTAATAAATTCATGTTATTATGTGATGAAGTCTTGGTGTGTGTATGACATGGAATTGAAATGTATGTACGTATTCAATGTTGAGCATGATCTTGAATTGTCATCACATCATACGCCATGATAAATTGAATCATAATAATGTGAATTGAGAAGACCGTCGGAGGTGAGCCGACGATGCCTCGGGAGTATCGGGATGCCTGGCTAGAAGGGTACGGCCGGTTGCACGGTGGTCATGAGTGGCCGGATACCGGAGGGTCCTCGGGAGACCGAGTGGTGTCGAGATGCCCGGAGAGTGGGGGAGCCGGAAGCTCGGCATGGTAATTATGCCGAGGGATACCTCGCGACGCCGGATTGGGTGCGAGATGCCTGGCCTGAAGGGTGTGGCCGGTTGCCCGGTGGCCTTAAATGGCTGGATACTGGAGGGTCCTCGTGATGCCAGTTGGGGTACGAGATGCCCGGAGAGTGGGGGAGCCGGATGATCTGAAAGTGTATCTTGATGCATGGGGGATGCAAACATTGGTCCCGGGAATGAGAAATATGATGGTCCAAGATGAAATTGAAATTAAATCATGCATGATAATACATGATGATGATATATGCATGATGATAATGACATATGCATGATGATGTGTATGATGAGGATGATATATGCATGATGATGCATGATGATGATGATGATGATGTGATGTGACATGATATGATAGATGATATGCATGATGATATGCATGATGATGATGATGATGATGATGATGATGTGTGATGTGACATGATGATCATCCATGGTATGATATGCATAATGAAATGCATGATGATGATAATGATATATGATATGCCATGACGATGATGATATATATGATGTGATGATGCATGATACGCATGATTATAAGGTAAGTGATACTTGCAACGTGTGATGATATGCATGATGCATTGGGATGTTATTGGATTTCCCTATCTGCTGAGTGGTTGTACTCACCCCTTTTGGGGATAACATTTTAGATTAGAAAGATGCCGCTTCCTACCGTCACGCGAGGCACCTTGTATGGTATCCCGTCAGATGTAGAAGTAGAATGTACGGAGATCGACTGCGTCACTATCCCTGGACTGACATTTGTGCGAGTGCGTGTGCTGGTCATGTACGACGTGGGCCTGGCTGAGGGCCCAGTCATCCAGGAGTTTTTGTCTGTTCATGTCCGCCACCACCACCACCCGATGCACCTAGATGGGTGTGATGGTTGCGTGAAGGGTAGAGAGCTGGTGTCATCTTTTTGGGGAGTAGCCGCCACTGTTGGATGGGGGATGTCATGTGATTTTCTTTAGGGGTCATAGTATCTTTTTGGGATGAGGCCGAGTGTGGCTAAAAATCTTGGTCTCCTTTTGTTGTATCGACCCGTGAAAAACCCATCATGATAATATGTAAATAATAGTGACATGGCTTATCTTTTAAATCCTAATGATTAGTGGTGTGTATTTGTATCATGGATTGGTAGGGGGATAGATGGTGATGTCTAATTTGCTTCCGCTATGAGTCGCATTGGGACCGATTCGTTTAAAAAAAAAAATGCCTGTGATTAACGACACTTGTTTTAAGTACAAGATAGAAAGAGGAGAGAAAGTGTAACATCGGCGCTGGTGACGACCTGTGAAGGGTTCGGGGTGTCACAGTATGCCACCTTTCAAATCAAATGGCTACCCTCAGAATTGAACCGGAAGTACAGATAACGATTAAGACGCTTCAGTCGACAGACCCAGAGATTCAGAAGATCCTGTAGGAGGATACCAATAAGAGAGCGGCTGACTTTCAAATTTCTGAAGATGGAACACTAAGGTTCCGAGGACGATTGTGTGTACCTGATGATATAGAGCTTAAAGAAGAGATATTGTCAGAAACTCATCGTAGCAGTTACAGCATTCATCCAGGCAGTACAAAGATATATCAGAATCTGTGTCAACACTTTTGGTGGTCCGGTATGAAGGTGGATATTTCAAAGCATGTCGCCAAATGTTTGACGTGTCAACAAGTGAAGGCACAGCACTATAAGCCAGGAGGACTTCTGCAACATCTCCTGAGTGGAAATGGAAACACATCACAATGGATTTTGTGATGGGTTTACCAAGGAATTAAAGGGGTAATGATTCCATATGGGTTGTGGTTAACAGACTGATGAAGTTGGCTCACTTTATCGCCATATGAAAGGACCTTACTTTGGATAGGCATGCAGAGTTGTACGTGCGTTAGATTGTTTGTCTACATAGAGTGCCAGTGACGATTACATCTGATACAGACCCAAGATTTATAGCTGCCTTTTGGAAAAGTTTGCAGATCATCTTAAGAACGAAGCTGCAGTTCAGTACGGCTTACCATCCGCAGACAAATCGCCAGTTTGAGAGGACATTTCTGACTCTTGAGTACATGTTGAGGGCATGTGTGTTGGAATTCAAGGGAAGCTAGGAGGAATACCTTCACCTTGTCGAGTTTGCCTACAATAACAGCTACCGGCAGAGTATTCAGATGGCACCTTTCGAAGCATCGTATGGCAGAGTGTGCGGAACCCCAGTTTGTTGGGATAAGGTTGAAGAACGAAAGATCATAGGCCCAGAGTTGGTTCAACAGTCAGTGAATGCAGTTATAGTTATTATGGATATATTAAAGACTGCTCAAAGCCGCTAAAAAAGCTACATAGATAAGCGTTGAAGACCATTAGAATTCGAGTTAGTGAGCACGTCTTTCTGAATGTGTCACCAATGAGGGGTACTTCGCGTTTTGACAAGAAAGGAAAGTTGAGTCCAAGATACATAGATCCCTTTGAGATACTGGAAAGAGTAAGGACCTTAGCGTATTGTCTTGCATTGCCGCCGAGGTTGGCATTGAAAGGGCTAGTAATAACACCTAGAGGGGGTGAATAGGTGTGAATAAAAATTTTCGCAAAGTTCAGTAGAAATAATTTGCTTTTAGAAAATGACAGATTTTAACAAGTTTATACTTAAACAGTTAATTAAAGCTACGGATCAAAATAAAGGAGTTTGGGGAAGAGGATAAGAACACAAAGTTTAGAGTGGTTTGGCTTAGATTAAGTTTACGTCCACTCTCCTGCACCAATAGCCCACTAGCTATATTCCATTAAGAAACAAAAGAGTTTTTACAACTTGATGATCTCGACTTCTCAGTGAAGAGTCTCTACTGGTCTCTCACAAAGTCTCACTATGAGTTTCTCTATTTTGTATACGACTTTGAGCTTAGTAAATGAAATAGCAAGGAACTAGGAAGCTTCAAACTTTGAAATTTTCTTTTACACACACTGTCGAACAACTATAGAGTCCGCCTTAAATACTCTTTCATGCCTTTACGACCGTTGGCACTTTTCAAATGAATTCTTCCAATCTACCCATTGGACAGAATATCAGAGTTGATTCCAATAAGGATAGTCAATCATGTAGATGCTATATCCAACCAAAAGGTCATCCATAAGCCATACGAATCGAATCCTTGAGGATAATCTCGCATCTGGATAAGTCTTCATTCTTCAGTAGCATTCAGTCTAAAATCTGTCAATGTGGGCAGACTTTGAACCTAAAGTCTTGTGGTCTTCATACTTTGACATTAAAGTCTAGAAGTCACTAGTCTAGATTTTGGAAAGGTTTTGTCAACTCCAACAATCTTTCCCCTTTTTATGGTGACGAAATTTTCCTGTAGATTTAAGAACTTTTTACTTGCAAAACAACTTTTAGGCAATACATGATATCTTATAAATAAGTTTATTAGGATCTAGATAGCATCGATTCTACAACCACATAAAACATGTTAATCTTGAAAAGATAAGACAAACAACTATCCAACCATAATCATTATCAACAAAAGTAAGTTGCTGCAAGCATCAACGTCAAACAGAATAATAGTTCAACAACCAAAAGTTCATCAGTCAAACAACAAAAGTTCAACAGCACCAAAAGTTAAGTCAAACAGAAATTAAATCTACACATTCTCCCCCTTTTTGTCAAAGCAAAAAAGTGGAGAAATATAAAAAGTTTAAAGAAATTAGGAGTGTTTGGGAATGCGAACGAGCTGGAAATCCCTCAAAGATTGAATTGTCTCCTCCAGCTTTCTCACAGTCTCCTTCAGCTTCTCAATATCTTCGCCCTTGTGTGGCACCCCTCGACGGCCCCCGATCCGTTAGGGTCACCACAGTTCGCTGACCTTTTACTTTCCCTAATAACATGTCACTTTGATACTATTTCAATTGCAGCGGGTCCATACAACCATGTGGGTTTACATCTTTTATTATTGGTCCCTTGCGCATATTCATATGGCGGAAGCACATCCATCAACTTCCTTCCTTAGATTCAGAAAATGATGCACACCTACTAAACATTTATAGGTAAAAGCCGAACACTTTTATTTACTTAAACCATATGGGCATCATTTATAGGTACATCAAAATGCCGTAGTCTTCTATACTCGGCTATACTTGAAAAGATGATCAACATCTCCTTCAACAGTCGTATACTTAAAGTCCATCGATCAGTGTCGGTGTCCAAAAGTTCCTTCCTTTGCTATCCTCCTCCTCACAGTCATATGCAACCACTTGATCCATCTACTGGTGGTAGTGGCAGTAGAGGTATCTTCTAGTCTGAAATGTTATTCCCCAAAAAGGGTGAGTACAACCACTCAGCAGTAAAGATCCACCAAATTACTCATTGTATTACACAATATAATCAAAACATCATAGCATAGCACATATCATTCATGCATATATTACCATGCCATATGTGCATATACCACCATGCACTCATCATCAAGTATTAATGCATATATCACCATACCATATGTGCATATACCACCATGCAGTCATGCATATCTCACCATGCCATCGTGCATATACCACCATGATTCATATCATCCATGCTATCAAGCATACATTACCATGAGATCCATTCATGCCTTCATGATCTCACTTTCAATGTCAAATAGTATTAATTTACTTTCGTAAGCAGATCATGCATCATGCCATATGCATACACCCATGCACATTATTCATTTTCAATTCTTATCTTTCACAAGGATCTCATTAGTTTTTCTTTCCAGGGACCAATATTTGCATCCCACAATTTATCACTCGCACCTAACCTGGCATCGCGAGGAACCTCCAACACACACCTCCGGGCATCCGGCACACACACTTCGGGAATCTCGTATCCCAACTAGCATCACGAGGTATCCCCTCGGCACACAACTCCGACGCTTCTAGAATTACGTACCAACATACCACCAGGATTCCCCCCTCTAGAATTATGTACTGTATACCACCGGGCATCTCGAAACTCGCGAGGACCCTCCGAAATTACGCCACTAGGCCACCGGGCATCCGGCACCCCCACATTCCGGGCATCCCGACACTCCCAGGGCATCGTCGACTCACACCTCCGATGGCCTTCTCATCACCACAATGCATATTCCCATATATCTCATTTTCAATTTCACATTTGATGCAACAATGCCAATGATTTGACAGCAGCCCTTTTTGAAATCATATAATATGCCTTGGGAAAAGTATCATTTGATGCAATGGTTTTGAAAACATCAATGAGTTCATGAAAATCCATCAATCCTTTGATGTCATGTGAAATGTATGAATGTCCTCATGTCATTGCACGAATAATAATCCAGGATATCATGATTTACATAATAAATCCAATAAACAGTAAATAAAACAATTTCCAGCTTAAAAAGAATGCGTGCTATTCATGAAAAATTCTAGAAAATTAGCAAACGATGGAAATAAATTCTGAAATTTTACCACAATGTAGATAAGATCTAAGAAAACATATCTTGTGAAGGACACCATATCAAACAAGGCTTCACAGAATACATACAGATCCGTATATATCACTAAAAAGGGTTTTTAACATGACCCATGCACAGTTTCGAAAACAATTTCAATTGAACCCTTAATAAACTTAGAAAATTCTAAAATTTGGACACGCTGTATTTAAGACCTAGAGGTACAAGTTTCATGAAGAAATCGTAGTCCAATTCGTTCTGGATTAAAAGATAAAATCGATTTACTTTTCCTATTCTCGGTATCATTTTCCAGATCTACCCGTGTTGAAGGAAAATCGTTTCCTTGGCCATTACTGTCTATTTACTCTGAAATTTCAGTATGTTGTTCCCCAGAATATTACCTACAATTTTTCTCAAGGACACACAAATTTTGGAGTGCTTTGCTTCTTCCAGTTGAATCTTGTTCCCTTCATATTCAACTTTTTAAACTTCCTAATCATGAGCGCTAGCTCTTCATCGTCCATGTCAACTTTAGGATTTTCTTCCTCATTGATTTGCTCCACTTCATATGATTGAAGTGTGCCTACTAGTTCATCTACTAAAAGAGGCATGATCCTCTAAATTTCTCTAATTGACGTCTTCACATGATTCCAATCTTTGGAAAGTCCAGACAACAGTTTATTGACCTTCATTGGTCCTGAGATTGGTTGTTCTTTATATGCTAGGCCATTTACAATCTCTATGAAGCGACTGAACATATCAGTGATGGATTCTCCAGGCTTCATCTTGAAGGCTTCATACTGTCCAAGTAAAATATTGATTTTTGTTTCCTTTACTCGATCAGTTCCTTTGTAGGTAACGTGCAACTTGTCCCAAACTTCTTTCGCTATCTCTTGTTTAATTCTGCTTGTGTCAATTTGCCACAATCTACAACTTCCTTTCCTCTTTCTGAGGTTGATGTAGCTTTGAGATTGATCCTTTTTCTACCACATCCTATTCCAGGGGATCTTTCAATCTTAAGAATGCTTTCATCTTATTTTTCCACACATTGTACTCCTTCCCATCAAAGTAAGGAGGTCTAGTGTTGCTTTGGCCTTCAAGCAAACCTAGAGCCAAAATACTAGCCATAGATCTTCAGCTTTAGAAGTAAAAATACTTCAATATAACAAGCACACAAGCTCTGATACCAATTGAAATGGCTAGTAATAATACCTAGAGGGGGTGAATAGGTGTGAATAAACATTTTCGCAAGGTTCAATAGAAATAATTTGCTTTGAGAAAATGACAGACTTTAACAAGTTCAAACTTAAAAAGTTAATTAAAGCTACGAATCAAAATAAAGGACTTTAAGGAAGAGAATAAGAGCATAAGGTTTATACTGGTTCGGCTTAGATCAGGCCTACGTCCACTCTCCCGTGCTGACACCCCACTAGCTAGATTCCACTAAGAAACAAAAGAGTTTTTACAACTTGATGATCTCGACTTCTCAGTGAAGAGTCTATACTGGTCTCTCACAAAGTCTCACTATGAGTTTCTCTCTTTTGTATACAACTTTGAGCTCAATGAAAGAAATGGCAAGGAACTAAGAAGTTTCAAACTTTGAAAATTTTCTTTGACACACATTGTCGAACAACTAGAGAGTCCACCTTAAATACTCCTTCATGCCTTCACAATCATTGGCACTTTTCAAAGGAATTCTTCCAATCTACCCATTGGACAAAATCAATTAGGAAGATCTCAAGTTGTTTGAAGATTGTGATAAAAGCCCGTCAATCTTGTTCACCCATATAATCAGGATCTTGATTTCCATAAGTAGAACCTTCCAAGTTTACTCGCCTTTCAAAAGATTTGAATATCGAAATTGATTTTAATAAGGATAGTCAATCATGTAGATGTTATGTCCAACAAGAAGGTCATCCATAAGCCATACGAATCGAATCCTTGAGAATAATCTCGCATCTAGATAAGTCTTTATTCTTCAGTAGCATTTAGTCTGGAATCTATTAGTGTGGGTAGACTTTGAACCTAAAGTTTGGCGGTCTTTAGACTTTGACACTAAAGTCTGGAAGTCTTCAGTCTAGACTTTGGAAAGGTTTTGTCAACTTCAAAACAATACATGAGTTTTCTCCAACAAGCGCAAGTGCATGACATATTGCACGTGTCGATGTTGAGGAAGTATGAGTCTGACCCGACCCACGTGCTGAATTTTGAAGAATTAGACGTCGACAACAGGGTGTCATACATGGAAAGGAACATGTTCTATGCACCAAGACAATCCTGTTAGTTAAAGTAGTTTGGCAACACCACGGCACAGAAGGAGCAACTTGGGAAAGGGAAGATTCGATGAGACTACTGTACCCCCACCTTTTTGTTTAAGAATTCTAATAGGTTTAAATTTCGAGGATGAAATTTTTAAAAGAGGGGAAGAGTTGTTACATCTTGATTTTCCAGTTTTGTTTTCAATTAAATCAGTTGGGCTTTTCATCGACGCGCCTATAGTCTTTTTCTCTGAGCTAATCACTCACGAGATAACTAGTCTATCTGGTAAAGCTATAAGGGATTTTAACATAATAGACTTGAGAATTTGACCAAAAATCGACTACTCAGCCGTGATAATCTGCAACATTACGGTACCGTCAAAATCAATCAAAGACTTGAGATAGGTTGATTCAACAGAGGTGTGTGATTAGTGTGTGAGTGATTCCACCTAATTGCAAAATTTCTGTCGAACGTCACTAGACTGATAATCTGCAAAGGTCATTACCCTATGGTCGTAGTTGAAACCTTGAGATTTTCACGGCAATCGAGAGTCACCAATGTGTCGAAGATGTACAATGTGGCTTGAAAATAATCGACCACAGGTCAATTGCACTAAAAATTCCTAAAAGCTACCTGGTAGGCTAGGTCACGCTAAAATCACACCCGATTGAAATTAACCGCGAATTTAAACCCGATTTTAGTAATTGAAAGTTCTATCATGTCATGATTCATTTTAGGAATGTCAACTTGTCCTCCGAAGATTTTTCTGCAAACCCGAGATTTCGGTGAAAAATCAAAGTAAGGTTATTTTGGACTGGAAAGTTCAAGGGACCGTTTTTGGTCACATTTTTGGCTGTCAAGTTGGTTGAATTGATGAGGAAAATTGTTGAATTTGATGAGAACACCTTAGCTGAATCTTTGGGACATTAATTGAGTCAATTTAGAAAGGAATTGAGCTCAATTTCATTGGCGAAAGTCCAAAATTCGTTGGCCAAGGGGGTGGACAACATTTTGACCATTTGGGGAAGCTTCTAGGGGAAATTTGGTGCTACAAATTGGCCATGGATGATAGCCAAGGCTGGTGGGGGCATGAACTTGAGTAGAAGAGATATTTGGCTTGACTTTTGGGGCAATTGGGTCCCCCTCTCTCTAGCAGACTTCTTCTCGTTCATTGAGCTTACTTTCCTCATGGTTAAGTGTGTTTTAAAGCATAAGAGAACCTGAGATAGCCAGCTTCATCCCCTGGACCGTCGACCACCACCTGAAGCTAGCAAAGCTACCCACTCGCGCTCGTAAGCTCGTCACGCTGCCTACAAGCCCACGTGATCGTCCCCCGCATCCGCTCCTCTTGCTCATTGTCCCAACACCATAGAGCCCTCCGTCTAGCCCTTCGAAGCGTCACCGTCACCGTGCCATCCGCCTCCGCCGTCGCTCACTTGGCCTAGCTGCAGTGTCGCCGTCCCTCCTTGCCGCTTTCAGCCACTCAAGTAGCCTCTCGGCGAAGGAAGCAGAGGTTGAACCTTAGCTGTGGGCTAAGGGCTTGTGGCCCATTTTGAGGCCTGTTCGAACCTCTGTTAGTGTCACCATAGGCTTGGTTGTCGCTTGCCTCCGCACTGCCGACGTCATGGACTCACCGGCCCACTGAACTAGTGAGTTTACTTACTAACATCTACTTATGGAGTTAATGACGCTTAGTGGATAATTAGTTTAGGCTAATTAGGGATTAGGTGGTTAGTGTAGATTAATGATTTAATTATTCAATTGTCTATGTTAGGTGGTTAGAACGAATTGATTAGGGGCTAATGAGGTCGTGCTATTTATCTAGATAGGTTCGAAAATTTTCTAGGCCCGTTTAGGTGGTTAGATTAGCATTTTCGGTCTAAGTTGGTATTTTTGGTATTTAATTTGCATTATTTAATTATTTATTATTTTTCGAAAATTATACTAGGATAGCCGGTGATCGGAATTTTATGTTAATTGCAATGGTGTGCTTAGTTTATGCAATTGAGTGTTGATTGGAAGTTTGGTTATTTATTCCAAAGTTGTGAAATTTCAGTATTTAATTAAAAAAATCTGGGTGTCAGTTTTTAACATCGAAAATGATTTTAAAGACTATATCAAATAGTGGGATTTTAAAATGAAGGTTGTCGATTTTTTCTAGTTTAAATTGACCGTGTACCCACACTTGATTATTTTACAGTGTACTTTTAATATAAAGAAAATAGGCCAAGTTCACTATTTTAATCAAGGCATTTCAGTACAATGCACAATGTCCTTGGCTGAGATTGAATGGTCATGTGTTGGTTAAGAGAACCCATCCCCAAAATGAGTCGGGTGGACATGCCCATATATGGGATGCCCTATCAATGGATGTCGGATTGCGGTAGAGGCTGGACCAAAGCTCTTTCAGGAATGCCGTCCCCGATGTAAGTCGAGTGGATGTTGTGACGCTTAAAGGATGAGACGATGCCCACTTATGCCAGAAAACTGCCGAACCTCGAGTAGGCCATGCCTGTGTGTGGCCGTGATTGAAAATTGGGACGCATGTTGAGTGAAATTGATGCGCCTGATTATGGGACAAAATCATATGGCACGGTATGGGACGTGTCATAACGATTTGGCCTTATAATCGGGTCCCTTGTGCTTATTGAGATGAAAGTAGTGGCTTTCCAATTATTTGCGTTCATTTTTTCATCTGGTTGTGTATTTGAACTGTACTGACTTGCAGGGATGATCTTAGACAAGGTAAGTCTCTGTGGTTGTGTGGTTGTGTGACTAGGTGTATTTTCTTCCCAGTCGAAATTTATTGGGTAGACTTGTTGAGATGTTGTATCACCCTATCGTGGGCTCAATTCTTTTCGAGTCCTTAGATGACGGTTCCTCCTTAACGTTTTGGTCAGCCTCGGGTTTTTATTGAGCAAAGCATGGACATTCCTGTCCCCGATAGTCAATGGGTCTATGAGTTGGTGGTGACCACTGTCTAGGTCAATGAGGCATGACCTGAGAGGGTACCTCATCGATTTAGGGTGTGGTACTGCCATGGACTCAATGGGTATAGGGTAGGTCCCCTTTAGGGATTTGATATCCCTAACGTTGAGCTCAATGCCGCATTGGGCGAGGGTGTAGCTGACCCTCCTGATGGTGCTATGGTGGACCCGGTGCCCCTAGAGCTTATGGAGTCCGAAGGGTCTGTGAACGTGTCCAACTAAGGGGTCATAGGACAGTTTGAAAGCATATAAAAGCGTGTTTGGTTATGATTTTGTTATCCTGCTTTTGAGGGCTAATCTTTTCAGTAGATAGACTAGTCTTGTATATAAACCTAGTTTGTGTATAAAAGTGTGTTTGTTATGATTTTGTTATCCTGCTTTTCTATCCCATGTTGCTGTGAAGGGTTTTGTTTATATGGTTCCGCATGTGAAATAAAATGAAAGCGTCGGCGACACATCCTAAGACATCCCAATTTTATCAACCACTGAGGGATGTGTGCGCGCTTGAGGCTCGGAGTGTGACACTTACACTAGCCCTTTCATATTGTATCAGAGCCTGTGTGTTTATTTTATTGAAGTGTTTTTACTTCTAAGTTAAAGATCTTCTATGGCTAGTATTCTGGCTCCATGATTGGTTGAGGGACAAAGCAACACCATGCTGGAGAAAACTCCTTAACTGTTTTGAAGTTGGCAAAATCTTTCCAAATTCTTGTTTGAAGACTTCCAGACTTTAGTGTTAAAGTCTGAAGACTGCCAGACTTTAGGTTCAAAGTTTGCCCTCTCTGACAGTTTCCAAACTGAAGAATGAAAACTTATCCAGATCCGAGATTACCTTTATTTCTTCAAGGATTCGATTCATATGATTTATGGATGACTTTATGGTTAGATATTAGCACTTACATGATTGATTATCCTTATTGGAATCAATTCCGATAATCAAATCTTTTGGAAAACAAGCAAACTTGGAAAGTTCTACTTATAGAAACCAAGATCCTGATTGTATGGGCAAACAGGATTGATGGGCTTTCATCATAAATTTTCAAATGACTCGAGATCTCCTTGATTGATTTTGTCTAATGGGTAGATTAGAAGAATTCCTTTGGAAAGTGCCAACGGTCGAGAAGGCATGAAAGAATATTTAAGGTGGACTCTCTAGTTGTTCGAGAGAGTGTGTGAAAGAAAATTTTCAAAGTCTGAAGCTTCCTAGTTCCTTGTTATTTCATTCAATGAGCTCAAAGTTGTATACAAAAGAGAGAAACTCATAGTGAGACTTTGTGAGAGACTAGTAGTGACTCTTCACTGAGAAGTCGAGATCACCAAATTGTAAAATCTCTTTTGATTCTTAGTGGAATCCAGCCAGTGGGTTGTCAGCACGGGAGAGTGGACGTAGGCTTGATCTAAGCCGAACCACTATAAACCTTGTGTTTCTATTCTCCTCCCTAAACTCATTTATTTTGATTCACGGCTCTAATTAACTGTCTAAGTCTAAACCCCTTTATTTTCTTTGAAGGTTTATCTAATCGCTAAAGTCTGAGTTTGACTGTGAATTTTAAAGGAAAATTATTTCTACTAAATTTTGTAAAGATTTTTGTTCACACCTATTCACCCTCTCTAGGTGTTGATACTAGTCCTTTCACATCATACCTCATTATTTCGAAGGAAATGAGCACAATGTGTGGAAGAACAAGATGAAGGCATTTCTCAGAACTAGAGATCCACTAGAGTGGGATGTTATTGATAAAGGGATCAATCCAAAGGCAACAACAACTTCAGGCAAAGGAATGACTGAGAAAGATGCTGATGAATCCACATAAGCTGAAATTACCAACAGATAGGCTCTTGACGCAAAAGTAATTTATTCTTTATATTGTGCTTTGTCTCCCACAGAATATAACCAAATTTCTTCTTGTGAAACAACAAAAGAAGTTTGGGATAGCTTACATGTTACCTATGAGGGGACTGACCATGTGAAGGAAACAAAAAAAAAACATTCTGCTTTGACAATATGAAGCATTCAGAATAAAGCCTAGAGAATCTATCTCTATTATGTTCAGTTGCTTTACAGAAATTGTAATTGGCCTAGCTTATCAAGGTCAACCAATTTCTGGACCAATGAAAGTCAACAAACTACTACACGGACTTTCAAAGGATTGGAATTATGAGAAGACTTCAATCAGAGAAACTCAGAGGATCATGCCTCTATTAATTGACGAACTGATATGCACACTTCAGTCGTATGAAGTGGAGCAGATCAATGATGAGGAAAATCCAAAAGGTAAGAAATCAATTGCATTAAAGTCTAACATTAATTCTGATGATACATATTCGGAAGATGATATGGATGATGAAGAACTGGCCCTTATGATAAAGAAGTTCATAAGACTAAATAGAAAAGGTAGAAAGTTCAATTGGAAGAACCAAAGCATGCAGAATTCCCAGAAGAAACCAATAGAAGAAGAAACTAGTAGGGATGTAATATGCTTCAAGTGCAAGAAAAATGGGCATATCAGATCATACTGTCCCTTGTTGAAAAGGAAGAAAGGGAAATCTGAGAAATACGAAAACGTTCTTAAAGTAGAAACTTGGAGTGACACCGAATGTGAAGAAAGTGAAGAAAAATTTGCAAACATATGTCTAATGGCTCACTCAGAGTCAGACTTAGAATCAGAGACAAACACTAATTTAGACTTTGACAAAGAAATCGAGGTTAGTAACTCAAAAATTCCTGTTAAAGTCTCTGTATATAGATGAACTTTACCTCAATCTTAAATTCTCTCTTAAAATGATCTCCGAACTAAAAAAGAAGAATTCTAAGCTCAATAGGAAGTTTCTTATAAAGAAAATTTTGAAAGTCTGAAAAGAAGTTTTGACGATTTGAAAGAAAATTTTGATTCACTCTCAAAAGAAAATGTTGTTTTAAAAAGGGAGATCTCAAATATTTCAAAAAGGTTTTCAAAAGGATCAGAAAAATTAGAGAAAATTCTTACAGCTCAAATACCCTATTTTAACAAGTCTGGTCTGGGTATGATTAATGAGACTATTCCTTTAATCGATTGTCCTAAAGTAAAAGAGAGACTTAAACAAAAACTTGCAAAGTCTTTTTATAGAAATTATTTTCAAAAAGTGTTTGTAAAACCTTTTGGCCAAAGTGCTCTCAAATGTTCTAAGTGTAACAGTTCAAAACATTTCAAGAAGGATTGTCCCAAGGTTTGGAGACCAGTTAAGAAAGATTCAGCAAGAATTGTTTTCAATAATAACCCTCCTAGACCCAAGAAAATCTGGGTACCAAAGAAAGTTTGAGTTCTTCTTCTGGTTGCAAGTCACTATTAAAAAAAAAATCAAATAGTATTTGGATAGTGGTTGCTCTAGGCATATGACAGGAGACTCAAGCTATTTCGTAACGCTTGATAGACTAAAAGAGGGAAAAGTTTCTTTTGGTAGAAACAGCAAATAAAAGATTATAGGTTGCGGAACTGTGAAGATTAAAAGTTTGACTATCAACAATGTTTCCTTGGTGAAATGTCTAAATTATAATCTGCTAAGTATAAGTCAGCTTTGTGACACAGGTTTCAGAATAAACTTTTAAGAAGGCATTTGTTCTTAAATAAGTCAAAACTTCTCTCAATCCTTTACTGGGTGAAGGCATGGTAGTATATACCTTCCGAACGTAAATCCAGAAAATTCTTAGTGCCTTATTTCTATCCAAGATGAAGCAAGTCTTTGGTATCGGAAGCTCGGTCATGTAAATATGAGGACCTCCAAATTTGGCTTACCAAAAGACTAAATTATGCACTCCCTATGTGTTAGGAAAGCAAGTCAGAAGTTCTTTTAAACCAGTAAATCAGGTTTCAACTAGTCGAGTATTGCAGCTTCTTCATATGGATCGTTTCGGGCCAACAAGAACTCAAAGTCTTGGCTGAAGAAAAAAAAAATTTCTTGTAATCGTGGATGATTATTCACGCTTCACTTGGGTATTCTTTTTGGCAAACAAGTCGTAAACTTTTTCATACTTTTCAAGATTTGCTAAGAAAGTTTAGAATGAGAAAGGTTATGCAATTTCTAGCATAAGAATTGATCGTGGATGTGAGTTTGAGAATTAAGACTTTGCAAACTTCTATAATGAATCTGGCCCTCAGCATATTTTCTCCTCTCCCTATACTCCAGAACAAAACGGGGTTGTGGAAAGGAAAAATAGATATTTACAGGAGATGGCTAGAACTCTATTAATAGAAAGCAAAATATCCTCTTGATTTCGGGCAGGAGCAGTTTCTACTGCTTGTTATATTATCAACAAAGTATTTCTAAGGCTTATCCTAGAGAAAACTCCCTATGAAATATATAAAGGGAAGAAGCCAATTGTTTCTTACTTTCATGTCTTCGGCTGTAAGTGCTTTATTTTGAAGAATGCAAATGATCATTTTGGAAAGTTCGAGGAAAGATCAGATGAAAGAATTTTTCTTGGCTATTCTATGTCAAGTAAAACTTACAAAGTCTTTAACAAGAAGACACTTTTTGTAGAAGAATCTATGAACGTCAAATTTCAAGATTATGTGCAGAATCAACCACATCAAATTCAACTTGAAGAGTCTAAACTAGTTCCAAACTTACTAGAGTTTATTTCCCTCAGAGAGGTTCAAACTTCTGAAGTTCAGCAACGAGCAGAACGAGAAGATTCAAAAGGAATAGAAGATCAACAGATTCCCAAATCAAATAGCAACTGGAAGCACAAGTCAAGTCATCCCAAGAACTCATCATTGGAAAAATTGATGAAGGAATCTGTACCAGATCCAAAAGAAAGGAAGACTCCAATGCATTAGCACTTGTTTCTGATATAGAACCAAAAGGAGTAGAAGAAGCATTGTCTGATGAGAGCTGGATAAAAGCTATGCAGGAAGAATTCAAACAATTCAGTATCAATCATGTGTGGGAGTTGATTCCAAAACCCAAAGGCAAATTTGTTATTAGAATGAAATGGGTTTTCAGAAACAAGATGGATGAAAAAGGTACAGTGATAAAAAACAAAGTAAGGCTTGTGGCAAAAGGCTACACTCAGGATAAAAGGGATAGACTATGACGAGACCTATGCACTAGTAGCAAGGTTAGAAGCGATTAGATTATTACTTATTTTTGCTTATTTTCAAAATTTCAAGTTATTCCATATAGATGTCAAGAGTGCTTTCCTTAATGGATTCATTCAAGAATAAGTATATGTGAAACAACCACCAGGATTTGAAGATCCAAGAAAGCCAGACTCTGTCTACAAACTAAAAAAGGCATTGTATGGTCTGAAGCAAGCACCAGGAGCCTAGTATGATAGGTTGAGTGAGTTTCTAACTATGAATGGCTTTGAGAAAGGAAAAGTAGATACTACTCTGTTTATAAAAAGAGAATGAAAAGATTTTCTGCTTGTGCAGATTTATGTAGATGATATAATCTTTTTTTGTCCTAACGGAAGTCTTTGCAATAAATTTTCAAGTTCTATGCAGGATGAATTCGAGATGAGCATGATGAGTGAATTGACCTTCTTTCTGGGATTGCAAGTTAGACAATTAAAGAAAGGTATATTCATTCACCAAGAGAAATATGCCAAAAATCTTATCAAGAAATTTGGATTGGAAAATTGTAAGAGCAGTATGAAGGAGGAAAGAAAGTAGATTAGAAACTATATAGAAGCATGATCTACTACCTTTATACCTGATATTTTATTCAATGTGTGCATCTGTGCTAGATTTCAGTCTAATCCAAAAGAATCTCACTTAAGTGATGTTAAATGCATCATCAAATATGTTGTGATTTTTCCAAAGCTGGGTCTATGGTATCGAAAAAGAATGAGACTTTACTCTTCTTGGTTATTTTGATGTTGATTTAGCCGATTGTAAAGTCAATAGAAAGAGTACTTCTGGCACATATCAACTATTGGGTCAAATACTGGTATCTCGGTTCTCAAGGAAACAAAATACTGTGGCATTATCTACAGCAGAAGCATAATATGTTGCTCTTGGGAGTTGTTGTCCACAAATTCTCTAGATGAGACAACAACTAAGAGACTTTGGAATTGAAGAATCCTGCACCGAGATCAGATGCGATAACACAAGTGCTATCAATCTCACCAGAAACCCAATTCTTAATTCTAGAGCAAAGCACATCAAGATTTGTCATCATTTTATAAGAGTTCATGTCCAAAATGGCGAGATTATGGTTCAATTTATTGATTCAAAGAATTAACTAGCAGACATATTCACAAAACCATTGGAGAAAAGCTTATTTGAGTCTATTCACAGCAAGCTGAATATCATCTCTCCTCTAGAGTAAAGTCTGAAGATGATCAGACTTAGAACTTCAACTTAAGGAAGCCACTTCAATATGTACGCTTTTTAAATCCAGGTATTTTATTTTTAGAATGTAACTTCTGAACAAGTATGATTTTATCTAAATCGTCACTTGCTTATTTTATTTGTAAAAATTAATATTTTCTTGCTAAAATTTGATTTTAAATTTTTTGCAGTTACCTTTTTTTAAAATTTTGATCTGAAAAGGCGTTTCTTTTGTGTCAATTCATTTACCCTTTTTCGAATTCTTTAAATACCTCAAAACATTTCATTTCGAGTATAGCCTTTCAAAACCCTAATACCGAATTTTTTCTCCCTCATTTTTACTCTCAAAAGTTCTCTACAAGTTTCCATCTTTCCTTCTCCCGAACATGTCATCAAAATCCTCCAAGTCTACATCTATGGCATACCAGCGAAAATCCTCTCGCATTGCAAGTCAGGGTCCTCAGAACATGCTTGAAGATCAACACACTTCGATCTTACTGGTGAAGACTCTCCACAGAACTCTCCTCATCAACCTATGGACGAGGAAGTTGATCAAGAAGTGATTCCTCTTAAAGTTTTGACACCCCAGGTACTCTCCAAGCATTATTGTTGTCTGAAATAGGGTGGATCTCCAATGTCCTTTATCACTAGTTTTCTAAAAGACCATGGGCATGAAAATGAAACTCTGTTCTTAAATTCCATGAAAAGATTAGGAGTGGCACCGAAAGGTTCGATAGAAGAGGCTTTTCTGCATTTTCCTTATGATCCTCGATTCAATTCAGAGAGTCAGCCTAAGAATAATGATGATGATGAGCGGACTTTTACGAATTTCCAACCCTGCATGGGTGTGGCTGCTGACGTCCGTGGAGAAAGAATGAGATTGTTTCGTTCAAAAGAGCATAAGAGGGTTTATGCTCAAATGCCGAATAGAGGGGTGATAAACCCTCGCACAGTGGACTTTGACTACCTTGATTCCATGAAGGTTGACTTGAGGGAAAAATTAGCCAATTTGCAACTTGAAAATTTTTGTGTTGAGACGATTGTGGCTTATCCTGAATTGACAGCATATTTTTATTCTAATATGTCTTTCCTAGATCGAACTCACATTCAGTTCACTTTTTGTGGCAAAGTGTTTGTTGTGGATGTAAACATTCTGGCTTATATTCTTAGAGTAGAATGTAGTGGTTTTCTACCAATCAATGTCTCTATCAGTCAAACCACTCGATTTCTGGTGAAGGATAGACTGTCGAGTGGAACAATCACTTATTCTCTCACGCTAGCATCCAACATTTTGTTGCATGAGATTGTCATTAATTGCATTAGACCCAAAGCAGCCTCCAAGATTGATGCCTTGAGGTTTCAAGCAAAGATTATGTGGGCTATTTGCAATGGAGTTCCTTTTTCTCTGCCCCACACTATCTTCTTGCATATGTATAGGACTATGATGAAAGAGAAAGGACAATTGCCATACTCTGCTTTGATCATAAAATTGTTTCAACACTTTCAAATCCAGTTTCCCTCTCAATTCTGCTCAAGGACTATCAGTGCTATGGAGATAGGAATGAAGATGATCTCCAAAATGAGGTTGAAGGATCTGACTAAGGCCATTGAGCTTTTGAAGAAGAAATCCTCAAGAAAAATCAAGGAAGGATCTACTGCTATAAGGAAATGCAAAGGAAAGGATGTTGCCCAAACATCTTCCAAGAAAAAGAAGTCTACCCTCTTGATAGACAAAGAAGAGGAGGATGATTTGACAATATCTGCGCTGGCCTTGTGAAATCTTCAAGGTTCTGTTGATTCTGAGGAGACAGAAGAAGAGGACAGAGAACAAGAAGCAGAATAAGAGAGTGATGCAAAAAATAAGGATGAAGATGTTGATTTTGAAGCAACAGAAGAAGAGGAAAGAGATCAAGAAGAAGAAGAGAAAAAGAACAAGAAGAAGATGAAGCAAGTGATGCTAAAAAGTCAGCAAAAAGAAGAATGTAGATGAAGATTCTAATGGTGCCATACCACTATCTGATGAGACGGAAGAAAATAGGGAAAATTCTTCAGGCAAGAACACTAAAGAAAAAAGGAGATCTAGCTCTGAAAAAGAAAATGAACCAAAAGGATAAGTCTCATCTCAACCTAAAGCACCAAAACAGGGGGACATGTTTCGCATCTCATTTCCCTAAATTTGATGCAGAAACTCCAAGTCAGGGTGTTTCCTCATTTTTGGACACTCCACAGACTCACTTCGCTAAAGCTAGTGATCAAACAGAACCTGATGCAAACTATCCAAGGATAGTAGAGCTCCTTTTGGAGATAAAAGCTCAACAAGCAATGGAGGTTGAGATTCAGAAGCTACACATTGCCTTGAGATCTACTACAAATTTTCTAACTGGCAAGGAACAGTCTCTAGATACTCAAGTTCAGACTTTGAATCAACAAGCTTCACAGACTGTAGCCAAAGTTGGGAATGTCTACCATCGATGCCAGGAGAAACTTGAGGAGGCAGTGCAATTGCTGGGGAATTTCCAACTCGTTCGAGTTCCTAGACAACCCTGAAGGACTCCATTTCTTTTATTCATTTTATTCACACTTTATATTCTCACTTTCTCTTTCTTTTTGTTGTTGACAAAAAGGGGGAGAATGAGAATAGGTTTAAATGTGCCTATGTTTTTGTGTTTGCTTTTTGGTAGTATCAACTTTTGGATGATTGTGTTCTATGGTTCTACAGTTAACTCTTATGGTTGTGAATTTGGATTTGGATTGAAATTTTGTAGTTTTTGAATCCTTAGTTGTCATGACTAATATGTTTTTTGTGGATGTAGAATCAATACAAATCAGTTTTATAATAATATGTTGTTATTATAAGTTTTCATGTGCTGCTAAAGTGTGTCTTGCAAGACATAAGTGTTAAATTTGCAGGAAAGTTTTGTTACCATAAAAAGGGGGAGATTGTTGGAGAAAACTCTTATTATGTTTTGAAGCTGACAAAAGTTATCTAAGTTCTATTATGAAGAATGCGAGACTTCCGTGTAATTCTCTCAAAATCTATCTTATATCAGAAGTCTGGCCACTCTGACAAAGATCCATACTAAATGCAAAAAAAAAAAAAAAAAAAAAAATGAAGACTTAATCAGACTCAAGATTATTTTTCTTCATTCAAGGCTTCAATACGTACATGATATATAAGTCTTTCTAGTTGGAAATATCACCTACCATATTGGTTATCTTTATTGGAATCAATTTGGAAGTAGCAAATCATTTTGAAAGGCAAGCGTATTTGGAAAGAATCTACTTATGGAAACCAAGAGCCTGATTGTATAAGCGACCAAAATTGACGGACTTTCATCTCAATCTTCAAACGGCTCGAGGTCTCCATGATTGATTCTGTCCAACGGGATGATTGGAAGAATTCCTTCGGAAAGTGCTAACGGTCAAGAATGCATGAATGAGTATTTAATGAGGTTATTCAAGTCATTCGAGAGAGAGCGTGAAAAGAAAATTCCAAAGTTTGAAGCTTCCAAATTACTTGTTCTTCATTATATAGTGCACAAGTTTGTATTTGAAAGAGAGAAACGCTAGAGAGTGACTTTGTGAGAGCAGTAGAATCTCCTCGTTGAAAAGTTGAGATCACAAAGTTGTAACATTCTCTTTTGATTCATAGTGAAAACCAGCCAAAAAGGCTGTCAGCATAGAGAGTGGACGTAGGCTTGATCTAAGCTGAACCACTATAAACCTTGTGCTCATTTTTCTCTTTCCTGAACTCTTTTCTTTTATTTGTTGTGATATCTTTCTATGTTTTTCAATAGTTGTTAAAGTCTGAAGTTTTCTTCAAAGTCTGTTGTTCATCAAACCCGATTTAAATGTGGAACCCCTCGACGGCCCCCGATCTATTAGGGTCGCCACAGTTCACTCTACCTTTCACTTTCCCTATTAACATGTTACTCTGATACCATTTCAATTGCATCAGGTCCATACAACCATGGGGGTTTACACATTTTTTTTTGTTTAATCGGTCCCTTGCACAATTCATATAGCAGAAGCACATCCATTAACTCCCTCCTCTATATACAGAAACGATGCACACTTACTAAATATTTATAAGTAAAAGCCGTACACTTTTTATTTACTTAAATCAGATGGACATAATTCATCGGTACATCAAAATGCCGTAGTCTTCTATATTCGACTACACTCCAAAAGATGACCGACATTTCCTCTAACAGTCACACTTTAAGTCCATCGATCAGTGTCGGCGTCCAAAAGCTCCTTCCCTTGCTATCCTCCTCCTCACGGTCACATCCAGCCGTTCAAACCATCTACTAATCTGAAATGTTGGTCCCCAAAAGGAGTGAGTACAACCACTCAGCAGGTAAAGGAATCCAATAACCACTCAATGCATCATACAAGTCATACATGCATTGCAGGCATTACTTACCTTGAAGCCATGCATATACTATTATGCATCATCACCACAATCATAACACATACATGTGTATCATCATTTTGTACTCATATCATCGTCATCATGACATTATTATATCACACACATGTCATCATCATCATATACAGGACACCATCATACCATACACATGTCATCATTTTCGTGGCATCATCATATCACACATGTCACATGTACCATTATCATTACCAAGCATCCATGCATATAACATCATCACCATATCCTCATATCACATGTACCATCATCATTACCATGCATCCATGCATGTAACATCATATCATGCATATATCATCATGCATAATTAAATTTCAATTTCATTTTGAACCGCCACATTTCTTTTTTTCCCGGGACCAATGTTTGCATCCCACATTCATCACTCGCGCCCAATCCTAGCATTGCGAGAAACCTCCGGGCCTGTATCCAAGATACAACCGGACATCCGGCACACCCACATTCCGGGCATCTCGTATCCCAACTGGCATCATGAGGCATCCGTGCATGTATCCAAGATACAACCGGGCATCCAAAGGGCATCGACTCATTCGAACCTCTGGGCATCTCGCACCCCACCTGGCATCACGAGGAATCTCCGAGGCTCGCCATGAATGATGGTTACCCCTACCGTCCGAGCATGCATCATGATACAACCCCTCACCCTCCGGGTATGTATCATAATACAACCGGGCATCCCGACACTCCCGGGGAAAACCTCTGGGCATGTATTCATAATACAACTAGGCATCCAAAGGGCATCGACTCATTCGAACCTTTGGGCATCCCGACTCCCGGGGCATCGTCGGCTCACACCTCCGACGGTATCATCATCACCACGATGCATATTCTCATACATCTCATTTTTCATCTTCCACATTTACCAATATTTTGATATCAATTTAACATGGCACATGTCGTGACATCAAACAAGTCATACTTGGCATAGCATTCACACATGCATCGCAATTCAATGTCATACATACACCAATATCTCATCATACATGCTACAATGTATAATTATTTATTAATAAATTCAATGGAATTTATGGCCAATAAAATAATCCATTTTATTATTATTATTATTATTTTTAATAAATAAATATTAAATTCAATATCTATAAATTCCCAAAATTATAAAAATTCAAGCAACTACAAACCAATAGAATTACATGCAAAATTCATGGCCAAATCGAATTTCACAAAATTTCACAATTTCCACAAAACAGCCCATAATATTCGGATAAAACCAGAATGCACAGTTTCCGAAGAAATTCAATTAAAATATCCATACGGCCTCCAAAAATTACGAAATTTTACTGAGTTATAGCCAAGACATTTTAGTTCAACTTTCATGAAGAACTCCAAGCCAGATTATGTTTAGATTATTTTATACAGTCTCACGAAGCTTCTGGATCCATTACCGCATCGTCCAGTGCACACATCTTTGAAATACTGAGGTTTCACCTACCTATTCTCTTTCGTTTTCTCTGAAATTCTGGTATGTTATACATCAAGATATCCTTTACAAGTTTCATGAAGATATCTAGGTCAAATAACCAGAATATAGTCATCCTTTAGGTCCTTGAAGTCTCAGGTGTCTCGGAACACATCACCAGAATCATCGTCTTCAAGATCTAGTTGATTAGCCAAGCTATACTTGTTCTTTTCACTTCAAATTTGAGTATGTTGTATCTTAAGATGTTCCCTACAACTTTCATGGAGAAATCGAAGAAAGATTCTTAGCACAAATCAACATGCAACCACAAATCCAACAAGAGGTCAGTAAAAACTCTCCAGATCTAAGGTCTCCGTAGGATGAGACTTTAACCCCTCAAATCTCCATCATTTTCCACGAAATTTTAGTATGTTGTAGTAAAAGATGTTAGATACAACTCTCATGAACATATCACAGCCAAAATCGAACTCTAAACATGCATGCAAGCTCTCAAAACATTCTGACTCAAACAGTTCATACGAAAATATTCCAGATCTAGCATCTCCGTAGGATGACGGTTTGACCCCTCAAATCTCCATAATTTTCCACGAAATTTCAGTATGTTGTAGTTCAAGATGTTAGCTACAACTTTCATGAAGAAATAGAAGCCAAAATCGGACTCTACACACACATGCAAACTCAAACAAGTTTCTGACTCCAAACAGTTCATGCGAAAACATTGGTGCAAGAGTAGAAAGTGGATTCCCAACTTGCCTCTAGACCTCACGAACAGCACAAGCGGACGGCACACGCCGGCGAACGGGCTCCTTTCTCTCCCTCTCGGCTTCCTCTCTCTCTCGCACGATTCTCTCTCTCTCTCTCCCTCACTTGGCCGAATGGCTAACCAGCCATTCTCTCTCCTTTCCTTCCCTTTTATATTGCATGCATTATAGGTTTGCATGAGGGACAAGTGTAATTGTGGAGGAAGACAAGTGTCCACCATGCTTCACCTCCTCCATGCCACCTGTCCTATAGCATGCATCATGGGCCTTGGAGTTGGGCTGGTCGACCACTCCTCTTGGGCCTCTATTGGGCCGGCCAACTGGGCCCATTAAAAGCTTAGGCCAATGGGCCTAACGCCCATCCTAAAAATTGACCTTTTCCTTTCCTTTTTTTTTTAAATTTCTTTTATAAATATTTTAAACTTTAAATTTTCCACATGGCCAAAGTCTTTCGACATTTCATTTATTGAAATTTAATTTATAAAGTGCATGGCCAAGCATAGATTATTAATTTATCCTATAGTCCTAAATTCAAAATTCATAAACACAAGCATAATAACACCTAGCCTTAAGAAAACTAATGGCTAACACATAGACCATAGGTAATTTCATTACCTAATTATAGGCTTTAATTTCTCCAGAGGATGACTTGAATTTTGGGATGCCACATTAAAAGTAAAAGTATTTTTACTATATTTCGCAAAAACTATTATCACACCTATTCACCCTCTCTCTAGCTGTTTATACTAGCCCTTTCACCCTTGACTTTGTTTCAATCTTGACACAAGAATAGCTGTTTGGATGATGAAAAATGAGAGGGACAGAGAGGCCCTTATTTATAGAGGTTCACGAGGTGATGGTTCTATGAAATATGGCGATCTTTTACATGTCTCTTCTTTGCCAAGTTTCATAGCTTAGCTGTCAAGTACCTAAGCAATCCGTGCGAACCACGGCAAATACCATCAAGGCTTTGTCTTGGGGAGCAAGTTTGCCTGTGAATGAGTCAGTGGAGATCGGTGGTCCAACTTTGGGACATTGATTAGGGCTGCCGACCAGAGATGTGGATTTTGACGCGTTCTGACGTGTGGCTCCAAGTTCTAGTTTGGTGAGCACGTAGCGTGAGGAGACTTGCTCTGTGAATTCGATTTCCTTTTGTCCTTATTTTATTAACTACGTGTTTGATTTTATTAGGCATAACCTTCAATGCAGTTAAAATAACTATCAAATTCCCCGAAAATATTCTTGATGACACTTGCGGAAGAAACTATACTTTTAATCTTGGATAAGTGTAACAAAAGTTTTAACAACTTGTCACGAAAATGCGATTAAGTCTTAAAACTTACAAAAAGTATAATCAAGTACTAAAACTTGTCAAATTGATTCAATTGAGTCCTAAATTTAATACCATACAATTTATTCATGGAAATGTTGACATGGCACTTTTTAATCACTTCTCTCTTACATGGCAAATAGTTTAAGAAAAATATCCATGTCTGCAAAACGATATCATTTTGGGTGTTGCTCTTTCTTCTTGACTATTGTCTCTTTCCCTCCCCCCTCCCTCCCCCCCTAAGCGTCGTCTCCTTCCCTCTTCCTTCTCTGAACTGTAAGCCTCAAATTCTGCTGAGACACCTCTTCTTTGTTATTCCAAGTCCTTTAAACCCTATGCCCAAACTCATTGCCATCTCTCTCCCTCTGAATGAAATTGACACTTGGTCTCCCTTTGAACCCTAAACCCCAAATCAAAATCAACAATTTAGAGTTCCCTCACAATTTAGAGTTCCCTCACCTGGAGTTCCATTGTGATTTGGAGTTCATAGAGTTCGAGTTCTATGCCCATCGTGAGTTCGTGTTACCTTCTTTGATGATCGCAAATTTGTGTGAAAACCTATCCTATGAGATTGTCGACAGCGAAGTGAGCAGCATCGATGATGAAGATAAGGACAACGACGGTGACTTCTCCTTGCGTAGGAATCTCTCTATGCTATAAGAATCCGGGGGCCACCATTGTGTAATATTGTCAACTTTAGGCCTCTCGCCCTCACAACTTTAAAATGCATTACACGGAATAGAGAATCAAAGCCTTATCAACTAACCCAAGACTCTCCCTCTTGGTGATGTAGGACAGAAGACATGTGTTTAGCATCTCTAGCTTTTGGGTCATAGTTGCCTACCGGCGCAACCTCCTCTGCCATCCCAGCCACACTACCCACCCTCAGGGTCTAGGTCATCACATTCTCCATCCCTTGCGGCACAATGCACTCGTTATGGCCCCACACACTGTCGAGAGTCGGCTCCGATACCACCTATAAGAACCCGAGGGCTACCACTATGTAATATTTTTCGCTTTGGACCTCTAACCCTCATGGCTCTAAAAAGCAATGCACAAATTAGCCTTATCAACTAGCCCGGGACTTCCCTCCTTGGCGATGTGGGTTAGAAGACTTGCGTTTAGCTTTGCCCGCTTTTGGGTCACAATCGCCTATCGGTGCAACCTCCCTTACCATCCCAACCACGCTGCCCCCCTTTAGGGTCTAGGTCATCACATATGCATTATAGCATTTGGGTATATTATAGTTTAATTTGCAACCACCAGTTTTGCATGCTTTAATAATCTAAGATTTCCATGATAGTGCTATAATTTATTTTGTTTCTAGCATCTTTCGATATCATGGATGCCACTAGGAACATGAGAGATAAATAGACAAAGTATTTTAGCTTGTCGTCATTTGGGTATCGGATGGGCGCTTTTCATTCTTTCTAGGTTAATCTCTATGTCGTTATTAAGCACTTCACGCATCACTTGCCACGGTTGTTTTGCATTCTCCAGTACTAGTAACAAATTAAAACCTTTCTATAATGTAAAGTAACTGATGTTTATTGGTTCATCTAGTGCATATGAAAAGAGAGAGGTTTTCAGGAGATGAAAAATATCTCCTGGATCTCTCAAGTAAACACATTGCATTATGCAGAAGTTACTACCTGAGAGATCCAAGTGATGTTTCTCATCATGTCATGCAAAAGAAGCACAACCCTTAATAGAGAATAAATAACAACTCATATAAATAGAATATATGTGTACCTCTAGTGCTTGTATTTGTTCTCTATTTATATTTATTGCTTCACATAACAATATGTTTCATGTCACGCCCCAATGCTCCGAGCACGTGCCCATCCCTAAGCTGATATATCAAAGCCCGTAGGCTGATATAGTATACTGATAATGCTCACCAGAAATTGCTAAGGTATACTACTTGCGCTAAGCTGATATATCAAAGCCCGTAAGCTAATATAATATACCTATAATGCTCACCCTAAGCTGATAAACTATATTGTTTGCGCTAAGCTAATATATCAAAGCCCATAGGCTGATATAGTATACTGTCGTCACCAACTGAGAATGCCACCGTTTTTATCATTCTTGATAAAATAATTGTGTGCAGGTACACGGTCGGCCTTAGCCAAAATACAATATTTTCCTTTTCAAAAATCCCACAATTTAATATGATCCATCAGAATTTTTTTGGCGTTATAAACTGATGCCCAACGTTTCCCAATTAAATACTAAAAATACTCAATTTTGGGATAAACTCCAAAAATTATAAATTTTACTCAATTAGCACAAAATAGCAGTCAATTAAATAAGTCATCACACCATTGCAATCAGCACAAAATTCTTATCACTAGCTATCCCAGTCTAATTTCCAGAAAATAATAATTAATTAAATAATTACCAAAAATTAATTAAATAAATATCAATAAATAGCAAAAATGCACACTTAGGCTGGAAAAGCCTAATTAAATACCGAAATGGGCCCGAAAAATTTCCAACCATATCTAAATAAATAATACAGCTTATCTACTTGCTAATTACACTACTCTAACCACCTAACATGCATAAACGATTAACTAAATTGCTAAGCCGTTCTAACTAACCACTTAATCCAAGTTAACCTAAACTAATCAACCCTTAAGCATAATTAACTTCCTAGGTAGATTTTCGTGAGTAAACTCACAAGTTTTGAAATCCAATAAGTTCGCAATGACATGGATGTGAAGGCGAGCAACAAACTCCAAAGCAGGGGCACCAAGTGAGGCCTGAAAGGGGTCCAAAATGGGCCTCGAAGTCCACGGTTGGACTAGGCTGCTCGATTCTGACCAAGGCCGAGTGAGCTGGAACCAAGGTTGGAAACGATAAGGGATAGGCAAATTAGGTTGCAGCAATGGACGGCGGGTGACGACAATGGCTCCGACAGCTTAGATGGTGACAAACGGCAGTTGGCACAGTCGAACAGAGGCCTGGCTACGTCGGATGGAGGTGCGGGGACAAGTAAACACAAGCAGGGAGGCGGACGGCCAGGCGGGACTTACGACTGGTGTGCGGTGGCTCTGGTTGGTTTGGCGGGCGTCGACGGCAATGAGGGGGCTTGGCTCAGTTTCTATGGTTTCTTTAGAGCTTCAAACACACTAAAATGGGGAAAATAGGTCTGAAGAAGAAGATGAAGCTAGCTACCCAAGTGAAGGGTCCCTCCAAGTTTCACCCCTATCTCTTTGTCCCCCCTTGAGCTCATCCAATAGCCCCACCACTTTTGCCTTTAACTAGCAGCCCTTATCCACTCTAATCTTCCTCAATACACTTGCCAAGAGGTCTAAAATGTTGTGTACCAAGGGGACCTACGAATTTGGGCACAAATTCCCTAAATTGAACTAAATCTCCTTCGATCAAATTCAATTCAACTCCCATAAATTCCATTGAGGTGTCCTCGATTAAAAAACGGTTCCCTGAATTTTCCGGTCGAAAACGGCCCTAAATTGAATTTCCGCAAAAATTCTCGATTTGCAGAAAAATCTTTGGAGGATAAGTCGGCATTCCTAAAATGACTCGAACATGACAAAACTTTCAATTTCTAAAATTATGTTCAAATTTGTGATTAATTTCAAGTAGACATGATTTTAGTGTGACCTAGCCTACTGAGTAGCTTTTGGAAATTTTTGGTGCAATTGACCTGTGGTCAATTTTCTCCGAGACACAACATACCTCTTCGATATATTGGCGACTCTTGATGGTTGTGAAAATCTTAATGATTCAAATACGGACATAGGGTACCCAAAATAACAAAAAATCGGTCCAGTGCCAATCGATGTGAATTTTGCAATCAGGTGGAATGACCCACACTTTGATCACACATCTCAGTTGAATCGACCTATCTCCAATCTCTGATCGATTTTTAATTATGCTGTAATGACCCTTGTAGACCAACACGGTCAAGTAGTCGATTCCTGATCGAATTCTCAAGTTTATTGCGTTAAAATCCCTTAACAACTTCATTTAATAGGCTAGTTCTCTCGTGAGTGGCCATCTCAGAGAAGAGCACTATAGTCACGTGGATGAAAGGCCCTAACTCATCCAATCGAAATTAGAATTTGAAAATCAGGATGTCACATTTCACATGACAATTTGTTTAAATATACTAGTTACTTATATTAGAATCTTACGAAAGAATCATAATATAGATAATATTCTTCTATTAGGTTCCTACAATATACCGCTTGAAAGAGGAGGCTACTAACATCTAAATAAAGTGGCGTAACTCTTAATGAGGTCAAGTTGGAGCCAACATACTATTGTGGTCTTCAATTGCCAATTCTCACGGCAAAGACAAGGAAAAATGTAGGAAGAAGGTTACATGGATGTGCTAAGTTTGATGGTATAAGTTGTTGCAATTTCTTCATGTAAATTGATCCAAAGATACTAGATTGAGCAAGGGACATGATAGTACTCTTGGCATATTTCCAAAATTGTCTCATCAACTATTTTCCTTTGTATCTTTGACACCAATTGGAATATATTTGCCTTTAGCCACGGAAGGGATGAGACCCTGACAAATACCAAAAAAAAAAAAAAAAAATAAAGACAAAAGCAAAACATTAATATTGATAAGCATTCATACAGTGTTGCTGTCAATTTCCAAATGAGTCATAAAGAAGCATTGCATACCTTTTGTTAGTCACTTATCAATGCTCAACCGTTGCCATTACACATATCAAGGTTTGACTTCAACAACTTGATAAACCAAGTCCATGTGTCATTATTCTCAATTTTTACTGTTGTCTTTATCACCAGATACATTTGGTTGCCGACATCCCTCCTTATGGCACACAACAACTCACTTTTGATCAAAATCATCAAGAAACATCCATCTAATCCAATGATCTTCATACATCCAACAAAAAAACCATTCCTAAGAGCAGCAAAGTAGACGCAAGCCCTATCAAATAATGGTAAAGAATTTGGCAACAACCTTTCAACTTTAATTTAAAAATTGCTTGCGGGGCTTGTAGTGTAAAGATTTTCTAAGTAGTCATACATATGTGCATACTCCTTATAATTGTCATGTAGTTCATTCAACACTTTTAGCTTTGTTCTCCTACGATGACTCAAAGTGACATTTACTTTCAACTATTCCCTAACTATTTCTTCAACTTAGGTGCATTGATTTTAGGTATTGTAGAAATGAGAATTATGAAGTGCTAGCTAAGTAAGCAGTAGACACTCTTTCATTATTAAAAGTGATACTGCATATATACTCATCTATGTACTTTTTCAAATGAAATGACCCAGTCTTGCTAGTAAGAGCTCCAAAAATCATCCAATTACACTTTTTTCTAGGTACACATAGCTCTTATAGATCTTTTTATGTTCTTAATGTATTTGATTGCTCTTTGCTTAGCCACGGAGTACCTCAAAATTGCATCTTTGAACTCAATTACATCCTCGAATGTCATACCAACAATAAATACTGGATTTATCCCATTTGGCTCATATGATGGAAACATACTTCTCCCCCTTGAAATAACAACATCAAACTCTTCTCGCCCTCATTATTTAAACTTGATTGAAGACTGTCTTTCTCATTTGAACAATCATACTATATTTCATATCTAGAAACATCTACCAATTGAGCCACATCCACAACTAGTGGTTAAGGAGTACTAGTTGTCTTACTGTAAGTGCCAATTTTGAGCCTATGTCGTGATGGACATTCCTTTAATTTTCTCCTTGCATCAACTAGTTCAAAATCATCATTGTCACTCGATTGTTTGACATCTACCAAATTACATGTATCATCATCCTCATCCCCATCTAGATCCCTAATAGCAACTTCAAACCAATTCGCGTCATCATCAATATTCTCAATCAGATTTTCAAACACATTGTTAGCCACATTATCAACTTTTCTATTCAAATGATACATACCTCAAGTTTCCATCTCATGGCCCCCTATTTCAACCCTTGTCTCTTCATTATCAACATGCTCAACATAGAGGTCAATAGTTTCAAAGCACAAATGATGATGAAATAGATCTATCACATTAGAAGCATCTCATAAATACCTAAGAATTAACCCATTTTCAAGAGTCGTACTTCGAGAACTTCTGTTTCACAAACACTAAAAGCCTTAATAGCTTCGATTATATTAGACAATGAACCCTTAAACTTTGTCAACAACATCAACCCTTCCACTCACGTAGTTCAAGGGTGGTTCAATGAAATTTATCTCCAAAGAAAATAGTGACATAAGCGTTGTTCTTGGCCAATGGATCTAAAAGGAACAAAAACTGTCAAGCCTCGATCCTCAAGTGCATGCCCATCCCTCAATGGTTGATTAAATTGCGACGTCCCAAGATGCGTTGCTGACCCATTCATTTTAATGCGCATGTGGAAGCAAATAAATAAATCTCCAGACAACACAAAGATGGGATAAAAAAGCAGGATCACAATTTTGAAAACCACAACATGAAAGGACTAGTATAAACACCTAGAGGGGGGTGAATAGGTGTGAAGACAATTTTTCGCAAATTTGAGTAGAAGTAATTTACCTTTAGAAGATAACAAACTATGAATGAAATTAAAATTTAAATAGTTAAATAAAGCTACGAATTGAAATAAAGAGTTCAGGGAAGAGAATAAGAACATAAGGTTTATAGTAGTTCGGCTTAGATCAAGCCTACGTCCACTCTCCCGTGCTGACAGCTCATTGGCTAGATTTCACTATGAATCAAAAGAGATTTTATAGTAGTATAATCTCGACTTCATAGTAAAAAGTCTTTACTGGTTTCTTACAAAGTCTAACAAGAGTTTCTCTCTTTTGTTTACAACTTTGAGCTTGATGAATGAAATAGCAAGGAACTAGAAAACTTCAAACTTTGAAATTTTTCTTTCATGCACACACTCAAATAGCTGAAGAGTCTACCTTAAATGCTCCTTCATGCCATCACGATCGTTGGCACTTTCCAAAGGAATTTTTCTAATCAACCCGTTGGAAAGAATCAATTAAGGAGATCTCAAGCCATTTGATAATTGTGGTGAAAGCTCGTCAATCATGTTCTCCCATACAATCAGAATATTGGTTTCCATAAATAGAACTTTCTAAGTTTGCTTGCCTTCCAAAAGATTTGATTAACAAAATTGATTCCATCAAGGATAGTTAATCATGTAGGTGCTAAATCCAGTCATAAGGTCATCCATAAACCACACAGATCGAATCCTTGAAGAAATAAAGATAATCTCGCATATGAATAAGTCTTCATTCATCAGTAGTATTCAGTCTACAATCTGTCGGTGTGGGCAAACTTTGAACCTAAAGTCTGGTGGTCTTCAAACTTTGACACTTTAGTCTGTAAGTCTTCAGACTAAACTATGGAAATGTTTTGTCAACTTCAAAACAGTAAAGAGGTTTTCTCCAACAATTTCCCCCTCTGTTATGGTGACAAAACTTTTCTACATATTTAATATGGCACCCCTCGACACGGCCCTCGATCCGCTAGAGTCGCCACAGCTCACTTATCTATCACTTGTCCTAATAACATGTCAGTCTGATACCATTTGAATTGTAGTAGGTCCATAAATCCTAGGGGTTCGTACCATCTCAATCAGTCCCAGCACAGTTCAAATTAACGGAAGCATACTCATCATCTCCCTAACCTGTACACAAACTAAATAATACAATGCAATACACACCAACTACAACCTTTCATATATATATATATATATATATATATATATATATATATATATATATGCATTTTAGGGCCGAATCACTTATATTTACATAACTAAGATGGATTTCACAAGTCGGTACAACAAAAGGCCAAGACTTTAAGTAAGCTCGGCTAAACCCAAAAAGAACCCAACTATACATCAGACATGTACATCTATCCATCAGCTAGTGTTGGCCATCCCAAAAAGTGTCAACCTCCACCAGTCACACGCTCCTATCATACCCATCTCGGTGCATCGGCCGGTGGCAGCGCAAGCATCCCCATCATCCTCTCAACTCGACAAACATGGACAAATAGAAACTCTTGTACTACGGGGTCATTAGGCAAGCCCACATCATACATGACCAAAACACGGACGCGGATAAACACCAGACCATGAACACCAACGCATGGGTGCTCCAAGCACTCGACCTCAACATTAGACGGCAATCCATAAAATGTACCACGCGTGACGAGTGATAGAGGCATCTTTCAATCTGAAATATTAGTCCCCAAAGGGGTGAGTACAACCACTCAGCAGTAAAGATCCATCAAACTACACAATGCAACAAGCAAGACAATCAAGATATCACGAGTAAAGCACATATCATCCATACTATCGAGCATGCATCACCATATAGTCGTGCATATATCACTATACAATCATGCATATCTCACCATGCCATCGTGCATAAACCACCATGCAGTCATGCTTGTATTTCCATGAGGTTCATCCCATACCATATGCACATACATACGCATGATTCATATCATCCATACACTCAAGTATACATCCCCATGAGATCCATTCAAGCATTCATGATCGCATTCTCAATATCAAATAGCATTAATTTACTTTCATAAGCAGATAAGGCATCATGCCACATGCACACACCCATGCGCATGAATCAATTTCAATTCTTTATCTTTCAAAAGGATCTCATGATTTCTCATCCAGGGACCAATGTTTGCATCCCTCAATTTATCGCTCGCACCCAACCTGGCGTCACAAAGAACCTCCAGCACACACCTCCGGACATCCAGCACAAACCTCTAGGCATCTCACACCCCATCTAGCATCACGAGGAATCCCTTTGGCACAAACCTCCAGGGCTTCCGGGATTATGTACCGACATACTACCAAGTATCCCCCTTGAATTACGTACTGTATACCACCGGGCATCTTGAAACTCTCGAGGATCTTCCGACATAAACCTCTGAGCATCCGGCACACACACTTCGGGCATCCTGGCACTCCCGAGGCATCGTCGGCTCACACCTCTGACGGTATCATTATTATCACAATTCATAATCACATATACGTCTCATTTTCAAAATGACATTTGATGCAACAATATTAAAGGTTTAAACCAACTTTTTGATGTCATATGATATGCCAAATGTCACCATATATGTAGTACACATAACACTCATGATATCACATTTCATAAAAGAAATTCATTGGTTTTTGAAAATTGAACCAATTTTCAGGCAAAATAGAATACACCTCTTTAGTAAATATTCTTGGAAAATTAGTAAAAAGTCTCAATAAATTCTGAAAATTTAACATGATATAAAAAAGATCCAGAGGAAGATATTTCATAGAACACCATGTCAAGAAAGTTTCACATCAATCACATAGATACATACAGCACAACAAAAGAAATTCTAGCGTCACTTTTGCACAGTTTCGGAAATAATTTCGATTAAGCCCTTAAATGAAATCTGAAAATTCTAAGATTTTAATATGTTATAGATGAGATCTAAAGGTAAAAGTCTCATGAAGAAATAAAAGTCTAGTTCCTTCTGGATTAAAATATATGACTATTATAACTCACCCTAATCCTCGGCTAAATCTCCAGATTTAATCTCTTTCAAAGAAAATCATTTCCTCAACAATATTGGTCCATTTATTCTCAAATTTCAGTATGTTGCTCCTCAAAATGTTTTCTACAACTCTTATCAAGAACATGAGATCAAAATCGGACTGGATAATTTCACAAAATTCACAGAATCACAATAGACCAACATAACAGTTTCCAGAATCTAGTTTTTTCAAAGGAAAATTATTTCACCAACCAATACTTGTCTGTTTCATCTCAATTTTTAGTATGTTAATCTTCAAGAAGTCTTCTACAACTTTCATCAATAATTCAAAGTAAGATTTCAATTAGAAAATTGCATGCAACTCACGAAATCACCAAAAGTCGGACTGTTTCTACATGCAACAACTCACTTGGAACACTACCACCATTCATTCAAGTTTCCAGCATTCAACATCACAACCACAATAAAAAAAGGGTAGATCAATGGACTCTACTTACCTCTAATCCAAACAAAAATCACAGCAAGCACACAACGGGGCAAGATGGCGAACTTGATCGATGGCGAGACTAGGCGGCACGCACGGCAGCGATGGACCTCCTTCTTCCTTTCTCTCTTCCTCTCTTTCTGTCCTTCTCTCGCACGACAGCTCTCTTTCTCTCTCTCTCTCTCTCTGTCTCTATCTCTCTCTCTTGGTCGATAACCCTCTCTCTCAATTCGCCTATCCTCTCTTTAATTTTCTTTCCCTTCAATGATTTGCTTGTAATCATTACTTTGCATGCAAGATGACACTTGGTAAGTCCCCTAAGCCACTTGTTAATTTTGCCATGCAAGTTGATGGGCCTTCTTTAGGCCGGCCTCTCCATCTGTTCCTCTCTTCCCATGGTCGACAGCCCATTGGGATTCTTGGGCCAGTCGAAAGGTGGGGCTCTTGTGGGCTGGTCTTGGGCTTAAAATTTCGACCGACTCCTTTTTTTAATAATCTACTCTAAATCGCCACTTATATAAATACCTAATTAAAATTTATAAAGCCATAATAGAATTTTCAACTTATAAAACACATGGCCAAGAATAGAATTTTCTTTCCTATCAAATAATTATCCATTGAAAAGCTTGGCCTTAATCTTATTGCAAATCATGGATCAAATGGCTACAATATAATTTGATGGTGCTTCCATCACCTATTCATGGTTTGTAGCACACCTAGAGGTTGTCATGAAATTTCGGGATGCCACATTTAGGAACTTTTGACCTACAAAACAACTCTTAGTCAATATATGATATCTTATAAAAATAAGTTGATTAGGACTTGGATAGCATCGATTCTGCAACCACAGAAAACATGTTAATCTTGAAAAGATAAGATGAATAACTATCAAACCATAATTAGTATCACCAAAATAAGTCACTACAAGCGTCAAAAAGTTCAACAGTCAAACATAGTCAAACAATCAATCCAAAAGTCCAACAGTGCTGCCAAAAAATTCAACCAAAAGTCAAACACATTAAATCTGCACATTCTCCCCCTTTTTGTCAACAACAAAAAGTAGAGAAATATAAAAAGTTTTATGAATTCAGGGCTGTTTGGAGATGCAAACGAGCTGGAAATCCCTCATAGACTGAAATATTTCCTCTAGCTTCCTCACGGTCTTTTCTAGCTTCTCAATATCTTCACCCTTTGCAGTCTCTTGAACTTGAATCTTAAAGGTCTATACCTGCTCGTGTAGAGAATCTAAAGTAGACTTTAAGGCTTTGTGGAGATTCTTGATATCAAACTCCACTCCATATTGTTGACTTTTTAACTCCAAAAGAAGTTCTAGCAGTATTTGAAAGTCTGCTACAGTTTCTATTGATGCACTGGGTCCAGCCAAGTTAATTCCAAGAGTGTTGAGAAAAGGGAACATCAGTAGTTCGATCTCCAAGACTTGGAAAGGATGCCTCAAAATCAACTTCAAGAAATTGAGAGGCATAGACATCCTTGGGATCGGCAAGAGAACGACTAACATCATCACTAGTAAAAACAGGTGAAGAAGAAGTACCTAATTTCTTAGCAGCTCCCCTATCTCTATGGCTACAAGTGGAGAAGGAAAATCTTCTTCTTGTTCTTTCTCAGCTTCAGCTCCCAAATGATGTTCTTTTTCTCTTGGATCTCCTGCAGTTCCACTCCTAATCTTCTCAGAATCCTTAGGTTGGGATACTGCAAATGTTGGTTCAAAAAAGTCATCTTGACCCTCTTCCTCTTCTGCTTCTCTTCCTTTCTTCTCTTCGTTATCTTCTCTACTCTGTTTCTTTTCTTCCTTCTCTCCTTTCTTCTCTTCCTCTTTCATCTCTGTCCTCTGGCTACTCAAAACTTACAAAACTCTATAGATTTTTCAAGGCAAATGTAGAAATAGTGAGATAATCCTCATCCTCTTTGTCTTGTAGGATAAGAGCTCTTCTCTTCTTAGTAGGTGCACTCATGGGCTCCTTGCCTTTTCTTTTCTGTGCGGTAGAGTCTTGTTTTGCTTTGCTGGGGGACTTCACCTTGAAGCGCTTTAAAACTTTGTTCAGTTCCGTCAATATCATATTTGACACCATTTTCAAACCTATCACCATAAGAGCAATGGTTTTAACACAGAGAGATGCTGGAATCTGAATTTGAAAGTGTCAAAACAGTTGAGTGACCAACGCAGAATAAGGAAGTTGTCCCTTTTCCTTCATAACAGTCCTGTACATGTGCATCAGGATTATGTGTGATAGCGAGAACTTCATCCCATTGCTAATGGAAAACATCAGTTTTGCTTTAGAACGAGAGATATCTGTTTTGGAGGTTGACTTGAGTCGGATGCAGTTGATCACAACCTTGTGCAGCAAAATATTGGAGGCAATCATTTTGGAATAGGAAATCCTGCCTTCAGCAAGTCCGAACAAGAAACATTGTTGCATGACCAACAAACACATTTATTGGTTGGAAACTCTCTCTTTCCACACCAATAACATCAGCCAATGTGTCCACATCCACCACATACTCTTTAACCCTCACAGTAAAACAAAATCTATTCACGTCTAGAAAAGACAAATTTGAATAGAAATATGCAGTTAATTCAGGGTAAGTAATAAAAGTCTCAGAGCATAATCTTTCAAATTGAAGGAGAGCAAGCTTCTCCCTCAGGTTCATCTTCAAAGAATCCAAGAAATGAAAATCCACAGATCATGGGTTCATCACCCATCTTTTCAATAATTACAAGTAAGTCTTTTTATACTTGTTAGAATGAAACAAACTCGTTTCGTCAACATGCACATTAGTAGCAACTCCCATTCTAGGCTGAAAATTTGAGTACATTTTCTCATCATCATCCTTTACCTTTGGCTAATTAAAAGAACTAAACCAGGGATTAGCGAGAAAGTTAGCAAACGTTCTGTACGATATTCCTTCAGGCACTATGCCTAACCTTTCCATTGTTCGTAAGAACAAAGCCTCATTCCAATATCCTCATTCTCAAAGAACTCATCAATAAATATCATCGCAGAACCACCCTGCTTCAACTTATTGTAGAGTTTAAAAATAAACTGGGGTTTTGACGCTCTTATAGGTTCAACATCTTCCAAGATCTCCTCTTCCACTAGTTGGCATGAAGGATTTTGAGTGGCACGCTGTGAAGAATGCTACTGAGAATGTTGTTGTTGTTGCTCAGGAGAATCTTCTTCCTCGATCAAGTCAAAATGCATAGGACCCTCGCGCATATTTTGTGGTCTCCTATTAGCAATCCAAGACAACTTCCTTTAGAAAGACATCTTCAAAGTCGAGGAGGATTCCACAAACACGTTCAGATGAAAAAGATGAAAACTTGTAGAACAGGTTCAAGAGTAAAAAACTAGAGAGTAGAAAGAAAAGAGTAGAAAAACTGTACGCTAGGGCTTGGTGAAAATGCTCGAAAGGAATATAGAGGTATATAAGGAAAATGAACGGTCACGAATAAAAGGAAATAAACCATCACAAAGAAAATTACCTTTTTCAAAATAACTGAAAAAAATTGCCTTTTTTGAAAAATAAAAACTGTCGAAGATTCAAAAATTCAATAAGATAATGTCCAAAAACAAAATAGATAAACAACCATTCGAATAAACATACATTTTCATTCCAAAAATAAGATACCTAGAGTCGAGACTTTCTTTTACTGAAGTAGAGTCTAAAAAGTCTGAGTTTGACCAACTTCAGACTTTAACGGATATGAGGTAAAATATTCAGTCTGGTGCAAATAACCTATGGCACCCCTCGACGGCCTCCGATCCGATTAGGGTCGCCACAGTTCGCTTACCTTTCATTTTCCTTATTAACATATCACTCTGATACCATTTCAATTGCAGCGGGTCCATACAATTTGGGGGTTTACATTTTTTTTTTTATCGATCGGTCCCTTGCGCAATTTATATGCGGAAGCACATCCAACAACTCCCTTCCTTATATTCAGAAAACGATGCACACCTACTAAATATTTATAAGTAAAAGCCGTACACTTTTTATTTACTTAAACCAGATGGACATTGTTCATCAGTACATCAAAATGCCGTAGTCTTCTATATTCGGCTACACTCCAAAAGATGACAGACATTTCCTCCAACAGTCATACACTTAAAGTCCATCGATTAGTGTCGGCGTCCAAAAGCTCCTTCCCTTGCTATCCTCCTCCTCACGGTTATATCGAACCGTTCAAACCATCTACTAATCTGAAATGTTGGTCCCCAAAAGGGGTGAGTACAACCACTCAGCAGATAGGGAAATCCAATAACATTCCAATGCATCATGCATATCATCACGCGTTGCAAGCATCACTTACCTTGTAATCATGCATATCATGCATCATCACATCATATATATATCATCATCATCATGGCATATCATATGTCATTATCATCATCATGCATATCATACCATTGATGATCATCATGTCACATCACACATCATCATCATGCATCATCAGGCATGTATTATCATAGGTGATCATCGTATCACATCACATGCCATCGTCCTCATGCATCATCATGCATATATTATCATAGGTGATCATCATATCACATCACATGCCATCGTCCTCATGCATCATCATGCATATATTATCATAGGTGATCATCATATCACATCACATGCCATCATCATCATGCATCATCATGCATATATTATCATAGGTGATCATCATATCACATCACATGTCATCATCATCATGCATCATCATGCATATATTATCATAGGTGATCATCATATCACATCACATATCATCACCATCATCATGCATATCATCATGCATATCATACCATGGGTGATCCTCATATCACATCACATATCATCACCATCATCATGCATATCATCATGCATATCATCATGCATATCATGCCATGAGTTAATTTTCATCTTTATCTTTAAATTTGATCACCACATCACCGTTCCTCAATTCATCAATTTCATCTCATATTTTACACTCGCATCTCATGCGAGAAAAACCTCCGGGCATGTATCCAAGATACAACCGGGCATCCGGCCCCCCAAATTCCGGGCATCTCGCATCCCAACTAGCATCACGAGGAACCTCCGGGCATGTATCCAAGATACAACCAGACTTCTGGCCTTTACCCTTCTAGCCGAGCATCCCGCACCCCAATCCTGGTGTCGCGAGGCATCTCCGGGCATGTATCCAAGATACAACCAAACTTCCGGCCCCCCCACATTCCGAGCATCCTGAAACTCCCAGGGAATCTCTGGAATTACGCCACCAGGCCACCAGACAACATCCTCCACCACAACCACTTTCTCATCCACATTTATCCTTTTATCTCAATTTAACATGGCAATTGGCATGGCATCAAACATATCACACTTGCATCTCAATTCACAGGTCATGCACATGTCATAGCTTAGTCACATCAGCATTTCAATTCACGTGTCATGCACATGTCATAGCTTATTCACATAAGCATTTCAATTCACATGTCATGCACATGTCATAGTTTAATCACATAAGCATTTCAATTTAATGCATGCACAAAGACCTCATCACACAAGTGCCACACAAATGGAATTGAATCCATGACCAAATAAAATCTATTTTATTTTATTATTTCATTATTTTATTATTTTATTATATTTATTTATTTTCATAAATAAATATTTAATATTTATGATTTTCCCAAAATCATAATATTCAATAATCATTTATAAGATCACAATTTTATATAAAATTCGTGGCCAAATTGAATTTCTTATAATTCACAATTTCCTCCAAAAACATCCTAAAATTCTCGGATTTAAACCCAATGCACAGTTTCCGAATAAATTCAATTAAAATATTCATTCGGTCTCCAAAAATTACGAAACTTTACAGGGTGATAGCCAACACATTTTCGCACCTTTTTCATCAAGAACTTTAAGCCAAATTCCTTTTAGATTAATTTCCATAACCCTACGAAGCTTCTGGAATCACTACCGCGACGTCCAGAACACACTTCTCCGTATTTCTTAGATTTCACCCATCAAATCTCTTTCGTTCCTTCTGAAATTTAAGTATGTTATTTAAAAATGTGTCCTTTACAATTTTCATGAAGGGATCCAGGTCAAATAACCAGATTATGGTCACCATTTTAACCCATGAAGTCTCGGGTGTCTCGGTACACCTCACCAGAATCAACCATCTCCAAGATCTAACCGATTCACCAAGTTATACTTGTTATTTTTGCTTAAAATTTGAGTATGTTGTATCTTAAGGTGTTTCCTACAACTTTCAAGAAGACAAAAAAGTGAGATCTCCAACAGAAATCAACATGCAACCAAGAAATCAACAAAAGGTCAGTGAGGATTTCGCAGATCTGAGGTCTCCGTATAACAAAGCTTTTGACCCCACATATCACCATCGTTTTCCATGAAATTCGAGTATGTCATACTAAAAGATGTTAGCTTCAACTTTCATGAAGACACCGAAACCAAAATCGCACTCCAAGTACACATGCAAGCTCGACTAAGATACTGACTACCACAAACCCAACGAAAAACAGTCACATAGCTTGAACACATCCAACCCTTACCTCGGTTTTTCGCCCAAATCACACCTAAAACCGAACATGCAACCAACAAAACAGACATGCAAGAGAAGTTAAGGACCCCACTTGCCTCCAAGATGAACAAACAGCGATGAACGGCGGCGTAGGGACGGCGAACGAACGGCGGACGGGTGGCGGCAACTCTCGGCTCCACCTCCTCTCTCTCGGTTTCTCCCTTTCTCTCAAATTCTCTCTCTCTCTCTCTCGCACACCTCTCTTGGCCGAATGAGCAAAAGAACCGGCCATCTCTCTCTCCTCATCCCTCTTATACTCCCCTAAAGCTCATGATTACTTGCCTAATGACTCACCAATGCATGCTCTTCCCTTGGCCACTTGTCATTTCTATTTTTGAAATTTGATTTGGGTTAATGGGCTTGGGCTTAGGCCCAACCGGCCATTCCTCTTTGGGCTGGTCGAACTCCCCTCTTGGGCCCTAATGGGCCGACAAGCTTGGCCCACCAAGCTCTAGGCCAATGGGTCCAAGGCCCATTCCAAAAATAACCCTCTTTTTCTCTTCTCTTTCCTTTTTTTTTTGAATTCCTTCTATAAATATTTTTAAATTCCAATTTCATCTTGGCCAAAGTCTTGGGATATTTTTACTCATTGAAATTTAATTTATAAAGTACATGGCCAAGCATAAATTATTAATTTATCCTATAGTCCTAAATTCAAAATTCATAAACACAAGCACAATAACACCTAGCCTTAAGAAAACTAATGACTAACACATAGACCATAGGTAATTTCATTACCTAATTATAGGCTTTAATTTCTCTTGAGGATGATTTGAATTTTGGGATGCCACATAACCTCAAATAGACTTTTCTCCAGTGGCTTTGTAAATATGTCTGCCAACTGATTCTTCGAGTGAATGAACTAAATCAAAACTTCTCCATTTTGAACATGGTCTCTTATGAAATGGTGTCAAATCTCTATATTATTTACCCTTGAGTGAAGAAATGGGTTTTTCATGAGATTAATAGTACTGGTGTTGTTGCATTTGATTTTAGTACACAATTCTTCAATTCCAAAGTCTCATAGCTGTTGCCTTATCCACAAAATTTGAGAACAATAGCTCTCAAGAACGACATACTCTGCTTCTGCTGTTGAAAGAGTTACAATACTCTACTTCCTTAAGAACCAAGACACCAACTTGTTGCAAAGTAGTTGACAAGTACCAGAAGTACTCTTTCTATCAACTTTACAACCTGTTAAATCTACATCTGAATATCTAAGAAAAGTAAAGTCTCATTCTTTGGGATACTACAGACCAAGCTTTGGGGTAGTTACAACATATTTGATGATGCGTTTTGTAGCACTTAAATGAGATTCTTTGGAATGCTCCTATAAAGCTTCTTGTCTACATTATTTCCTCCATCTTTATCCAGCTTCGAAGAACTTGACATTGGTGTCTCTGTCTTTTTGTAGTTCTCCAATTTGAATTTCTTGATGAGATCTTTTACATACTTCTCTTGGTGAATAAGGATAGCTTTTTCTGATTGTCTAACTTGCAATCCTAGAAAGAAAGCTAATTCACCCATCATACTTATCTCGAATTCACCCTGCATACATCTAGAGAATTTCTTGCATAGATTTTCATTAGGGGATCTAAAGATAATATCATTAACATAAATTTGAACCAGTAAAAAGTCTTTACCTTCTCTTTTATGAACAAAGTAGTTTTTACCTTTCCCTTAATAAAACCATTTTGAGTTAGGAATTTACTTAACCTTTCATACCAGGCTCGAGGTACTTGCTTCAGTCCAAATAAGGACTCTTTCAGTCTATAGACTGAGTTTGGCTTTCTTGGATCTTCAAATCCACGTGGTTGTTCCACATAGACTTCTTCTTGGATAAATCCATTTAGGAATGTACTCTTCACATTCATCTGGAATAACCTTAAATTTTTATAACAAGTAAACGCAAGTAATAATTTAATTGCTTCTAACCTTGCTACTGGTGCATATTTCTCGTCATAGTCTATTCCTTCTTCCTGCATATATCCTTTGGCCACGAATCTTGCTTTGTTCCTGGTCACTTTTCCTTTCTCGTCCATCTCATTCCTGATAATAGACTTACCTTTAGGTTTAAGAGTTAGCTCCCAAACATTGTTGATGCTGAACTGTCTAAGCTCTTCTTGCATAGCTTCAATCCAGCTTTCATCAGACAATGTTTCTTCTATGCTTTAGGGTTCTATTTCAGAGACAAGTGCTAAAGCACTAGACTCTTCTCATTTGTTGGATTTGGTACAAACTCCTTCATCAATACTTCTAATGATGAGTTTTTTGGGATGACTTAATTTATACTTCCAGTTGCTGGTTGGTTTGAGAGTCTGCAGATACTCTACTTCAGTTGAATCTTCTTATTCTGCTTGAAGTTGATCTCCAGAAGTCTGAATTGCTTTAGGGGAAGTAGACTTTGTAAGATCTAGAACAGGTTTAGATTCTTCAAGTTGAGTTTGATTTAGTTGATTCTGCATAGAATCTTGAAACTTGACATTCATAGATTCTTCCATAGATTGAGTCTTCTTGTTGAATACCATATATGATTTGCTTGTAGTTGAGTAGCCAAGGAAAATTCCTTCGTCTGATTTTTCTTCAAATTTTGTAATTCGATCATTTGCATTCTTTAAGATAAAACATTTACATCCAAAAACATGAAAGTAAAAAAATATTTGGCTTCTTCCTTTTATACACTTCATATGGAGTTTTCTCTAGAATGTGCCTCAAGAACACTCTGTTGATGATGAGCAAGCTGTAGAAACTGCTCCAACCTAAAATTGAGAGGATATATTACTTTCAATTAAAATGGTTCTGGCCATCTCTTGCAAAGATCTATTCTTCCTTTCCACGACTCCATTTTGCTCTGGAGTGTATGGAGTAGAGAAAACATGCTGGAAACCAGATTCATCACAGAATTTTGCAAAGTCTTGATTTTCGAATTCACCTCCATAGTTTGTTCTTGTGCTGGAAATAGTATGACCTTTTTCATTTTGAACCTTCTTGGCAAACTTTGAGAAGTAAGAAAAGGCTTAAGACTAATTTTCCAGAAAGTAAACCCAAGTAAAGCAAGAGTAATCATCCACGATTACTAGGCAGTACTTCTTTCCACCAATACTTTGAGCTATGGTGGGTCCAAAGAGATTCATATGCAGAAACTGCAAAACTCAATTAGTAGAAACTTGATTTATAGATTTAAAGGAACTTCTAACTTGTTTTCCTAAAACGCATGGAGTGCATAATTCAAACTTTTGATATATCAGGTTAGGAATTCCATGAACAAGCTTCTTCGAATAAATCTTGGCAATTTGCTTCATGTTACCATGGCCAACCTTTCGATGCCAAAAATTTGCTTCATCTTGAATGGATATAAGACATTGAGAATTTTTTGGTTTTATACCCATAAGGTAAATATTCTCATGCCTGTGTCCAGTGAAAGATTGAGAGAAATCTTTACTTGTTCCCGAACAGATGCCTTCTTGGAAATTTATTTTGAATCCTGTATCGCAAAGTTGACATATGCTAAGTAGATTATAATTCAAACCTTCCATCGGGGAGATTTTGTTGATTGTGAGGCTTCCAATCTTCATAATTCCACAACCAACAATTCTTCCTTTGTTGTTCCTTTCAAAGGAAACTTTTCTACCATTCATTTGAACAAGTTTTATAAAGTAACTTGAATCTCCTATCATTAGTCTCGAATTACTACTATCCAAATATCATTTGATCTTCTTCTTGATAGTGACTTATAATTATAAAAAGAACTCAAACTTTCTTTGGTACCCATATTTTCTTGGGTCCAGGGGAGTTAGTATCAAAAACAGCCTTTGCCCAATCCTTCTTAATAGGTCTCCAAACCTTGGGACATTCCTTCTCGAAATGTTCTGAGCTGTTATATTTTGAACATTTGAGAGCACTTCGGCCAATAGATTTTATAAAAACCTTTTGAAAATGACTTTTGTAAAAATGCCCTTGTAGGTCTTTGTTTAATTCTTTCTTTGACTTTGGGAAATCAATTAAATGAATAGTTTTTGAAGTCATACCTAAACCAGATTTGTCAAAATAAGGTCTTTGTATATAAAGAATTTTCTCCAACTTCTCAGATCCTTTTGACTTTTTTTTTTTTGGTGATATTTGAAATATCTTCCTTCAAAAAGGCATTTTTCTTTAAAAGAGAATCTGAATTTTCTTTCAAATCAACAAAACTTTTATCTAGATTTTCAAACTTTTCTTTCCAAGAAGTTTCATGTTACCTCATTTTAGAATACTCCCTCTTTAGCTCGGAAATCCTTTTAAGAGATGTTTTGAGACTAAGACAAAGTTCATCTCTATACTTCGAGACTTTAATAGAGATCTTTAGATTACTAACCTCAACTTCTTTATCTGAGTTAAAATCTGTTTCAGAGTCTGAATCTGATTATGAATTTGCCATCAGAAATTTTTGGGTGTCTCTAGGCTCTGAACTAAAGGGCTGAGTGGTTTTCTTCTAAAAGGCTGTCCCTGAAGGGCTTGAACGGGAGTTGTTCGCCCACTGTGGGATGCATACCTGCAAGAAATTTACTCTCCTTCCCTGGTTCTAAGTCTAGGTCCATTCATGGTATCAGAGCCATGGTTTCATTTTTAAGGTTATCCATTCCATGCGCTTGATCGGTGAATCAAGTGCTGAGAAGATCTCTTCACATCATGTCTATAGAACCAGAAATCCTAGAAGCACCCGTTTCTCTTGCTCCTTCTTCTTCATCTTCAACCCCTCCAGAATTCCGTGTTTCCAATGCCTCTAAGATATATTATCTTTTTGAAGTCTCTCTTAGCGATGAAACCAAGATTTCTGAAACCCAACTTCCTCTCATGAACCCTTATTATGCTTTTGCCAAACCAAACTCATCATTCTCACCTATCCGCTCCATTCGCCAACTCATTCACTAAACCCCAAAGCAAGTAAAAGAGTACGTCCAGTCCTCCAAATTCGATCAGCATCCCATTCCTGCTACTAAAAATGAGTACTTTGTTACTCTTCAGATTCCCCTAGAGTTTCCCAAACAATGGGTTCAACAGGGATACACTCATGTCCATTATGGAGCTATTCGTCTTGCTCTTACCTTTCATGGTCATAAAGGTTTACCAGTTGTGGCAAGAATAACGTTACTAGATACTAGGTTTTTATAATACCAACATGCTTGCATTGGTACTGTTCAAACCACTTTGAACGCTGGAACAGTCTTTGTGACTTTGTATCCAAACTTCAACATCGCTCTGTCAGACCCCCAGCTACTCTCTTTACTAAAAGTTCAAGTTCAGCTCAATGGAGCCCCTCAAACTGCTGACTCTGTAGCTGCAACATTACATTACCAAATGGTTTACCGAGTGCAGAACCATGCTCTTGACCTCAACTTCAACAATGGTAATGAAGATGCTTTGTTCATCTCCATGCAGAATGACCAGGCATCCTGCATCCATGTTCCCAGACAAATCCCCAAGGATACATTGGCCAAGCTCCTTCCAGAGACTTGGATCACCAACTACAAAAAGCTACACCAACATAAAAAGCCTTTCCAGTCTACGGACTCAGAGTTCGTACGAAAAAAAGATTGAACTTGTTTCCATCAAATTTGGCAAGGAAAAGGAAGAAAGTCCTTCTATCTTCCAGACCCTCTTTATGATTGAACCATGTGTTCCTGAATCAATTTCTAAGCTATATCCAAAAAAGCTTGTTCGACACTTCAATAGTAATGGACATCTTGTTCATTACTATAAAGACAATTATGGTCATTATTTTTGGGATCCTTTTTGCCAATGTTCCTATTGTACAAATTCTCCTGATGAGGTAGACCCTTTTGCAAGACCTCCACTTCGACGGAAAAGACAAAGGATAAGGTGTATCAAAGGTATTTAAACGGAGATCCCTCTGTTGATACTCTCGGTGAGTGTGATAAATATTAGTTTATGGTTTCTTATGCACCACCTCCACCACCAGAATCAAGTACTAAATCCCAAGCTTCACTAGATCACCAAAATCACCCCCACCATCTCCCCCTCAGAAAAAGCAAGCTCTTCCTCCGTTTTATAAGCCAATTCTCAAATGGGCTAAGAAGCATTCTTACCCACTTGAAGCCCCAGAAGAAACACCATCCACTTCTTCCATTGCCATGGTCCAAGAAACTGATTTTCCCCCTCTTGTCAGAGAAAATTCCAAACTATCGTTCCCTGCTCCCAAGGAATTCATTGATCCACAAAACATGTATCGTCATGTTCCAAAGATACCAACTCCCACTGATGTGGATGAACATGGAAGACAAAGGAAAACTCTTGCTACAGAAGTAGTTTTAAATTGGCAATCAGAGACTCTGTTAGCACAAAACAATGCCTTCAAGGCAATTGATTCCAAGATTGGAAATGTGCAACAAGATCTCCGAAGATATGATGAAAGCACCAAAAAGATACTTTCTGAGTTCCAGAAAAGGCTTCATGCCTTGGAATCAGGACAACATCTTGGGTATCATTATTTTGAAAGTCCAAAACCGGAGATAGAAAAGCTCAAGAGGCAGATTCAACTACTTGAAGAAGGAAGGTTTAGACCTTTCGATTCACTGGCACCCCCTGTCAGAACCGGATACTTGCCTCCACAACCACAGACGTCCATCTTTGCTGCCATTCCAAAAGATTCCTTCAGAAAAGAACCAGACATGGCAAAAATACGAAATCGCCTTAAGGCCCTGCAGAAGGACAAAGGAAAAGAAAAAAGGCCACCTACAGAATCAAGTTTAATTGTCATAATAGAAAGGCCAGATCATATGATGTTATCAAATCCATTGGAATCCTTTCTAAAGGATTTGGGTACTTAGGAACTCAACCCTGCTATCCAACAGTCTAATCCTGCCATTCTAGAAAAACAGATTATGTTCCCGACTGAACAAACTTTTCCTAATACTGAACTAGATTCAATATCTCTTTCCTCCTCTTCATCCTTCTCAATTCCCACAATTGATTCTCTTCCTATTGCACCAGTAACTTCATCAATATTCATGGCTGATCCTCCAGATGATGAAATGGAATCAAACTATTCTGATCCAGAAAATGGTTAGACAAGCAATCCTGCTCGACATGTGTCCATAGCATCAAAACAATTCTTCACCATCGATGATATTCCTTATCAGAAATGGCCAGAAAGACTTGAAGAATTTCATACTTGGTTGAATACTTAGTCTATCACCAACCGTGATATGAATTATGTCCTTTACAACTTCATTACAAGATTCACAGGAAGTCTCAAACTTTGGTGGCAATCAATTTCAAAACAAGACCAGATTCATTTTCTAATGTCACCTAATTTCAGCCATGCCATCACTCTCTTATATCATGTCTTTGTGGGAAAAGCCACTGATCTCATAGAGATCAAAAGAAGAGAGTTTTTCAAAAGAAAATGCTGCTCCCTCCAGAAGAAGCACCTTGATAAGCATTATCGAATAATGCTTCAGCTTTTTTATCAAATTGGAGCAGATCCAAATCTGAAGCACGTTTTCCTTACTTCCATCCCTAAATAACTATCCCAAATGGTTGAAAGATCTTTCTTTGGAAAACAAAAGAGAATACAAGATATTCCCTTGGGAGAAATACAGTAAGAAGTCCATCTATGCTTAGAAGAATTATGCTTAAAGCGCTAGATGGTTCGTACCTACATCACAAATGACAAGCGCCTTGAATCAGCTTGTTCTCGACAAAAGTTGAAAATCAAATGCTCCAAGCAAGATTGTGATGGTACTTGTAGTAAGTACTCTCGGAAAAAGAAACATTACAAGAAGTTTTGGATAAACAAATCCCAACATGGCTCCAAACATTTCCAGAAAAAGAACAAATGGTGATACCTACGCAAAAGGAAGGATCGCACAGGCCGCAAAAAATCAAACTGTTGCTACATCTGCAACTAGAAAGGACATTTTGCTAAAAATTGTCCTCAAGCAAGAAAAGGTTAGAATCATCTAATTCACCATATTAAGAATGAAACAGGTATTTCTCTTGAAAAATATGATATTGAATCCTTATTCTCTGCTGACGAAGAACCATATGAACAAACTCTTTGTGTCATTCCCTCCTACCAAACTTCCAGTGAGACTGAATCAGACTCGGAGTCTGAAGATATTTTCCATATATCATCCCCAGAACCAAACCTTGACATATTTTTAAGTCAAACTCACTGTCCCCATTTCCCTATAAAAATCCTCACTTCAAAGTTTGTCAAACCTATCACTGTTATTGCTCTCATTGACACAGGAGCAAGTTGTTCAATACTATACACTAAAGTTCCTCTTGGAGAATTCTGGACTCCTTACATCCGATATTTCAATTCAACATCAGGAGATACTTTCTCCACAAATGTCAGAACCACTCCAGTAACTGTCCAGTTTTTTCCTCAGTGTTCCATAACCACAAAGATCTTTGGATCAAGTCTTCCCAATAAAGACTTGATAATTGGGTGGGATATCATGACTCAAATCTCTCAACTTCGTATTATTCCTGGAAAATGTCTTAGATACAAAGACCAATTCTCTGAGTTTATTAATATTCAGAGAATCTTTTCCATTTAGATGAGTCTATTAGATCCAATCATGCAAAAGTTATTAGAATCTTGTTTCGAATCCCATTCAGAATTTGCTCAGAAATGTTCCCATCCTTTATGGGAAAATCCAGAGTTCTTTGTTCGCCTTCCTTTAAAAAAGAATGAAGATATAAATCCAACTAAGGCGAGTCATATGGGAATGAAGCTAGAACATCTGGCTTTAGCTCAAAGGGAATGCTCAGAATTATTGCAGCAAGGCTTTATTGAAATCTCCAATTCTCAATGGGCTTGTGAAGCCTTTTATATCAATAAGCAAGTTGAGCAAAATAGGGAAAAAATGAGACTGGTAATCAATTATCAACCTCTCAACCTTTTTCTCCAAGATGACAAATTCCCTTTACCATCCAGAGATTCTCTCTTTACTAGTCTAACCAAGGCCCATATCTATTCCAAATTCGATATCAAAGTCGGATTTTGGCAGTTGGGCATCCATCCTGAAGACAGATCCAAGACAGGATTCTGTATCCCAAACCAACACTTCCAGTGGAAAGTTCTTTCTTTTGGTCTAAAGGTGTGGCACCCCTCGACGACCCCCGATCCGATTAGGGTCGCCACATTTCGCTTACCTTTCATTTTCCTTATTAACATGTCACTCTGATACCATTTCAATTGCAGCGGGTCCATACAATTTGGGGGTTTACATTTTTTTTTTTTTATCGATCGGTCCCTTGCGCAATTTATATGCGGAAGCACATCCAACAACTCCCTTCCCTATATTCAGAAAACGATGCACACCTACTAAATATTTATAAGTAAAAGCCGTACACTTTTTATTTACTTAAACCAGATGGACATTGTTCATCGGTACATCAAAATGCCGTAGTCTTCTATATTCGGCTACACTCCAAAAGATGATAGACATTTCCTCCAACAGTCATACACATAAAGTCCATCGATTAGTGTTGGCGTCCAAAAGCTCCTTCCCTTGCTATCCTCCTCCTCACGGTTATATCGAACCGTTCAAACCATCTACTAATCTGAAATGTTAGTCCCCAAAAGGGGTGAGTACAACCACTCAGCAGATAGGGAAATCCAATAACATTCCAATGCATCATGCATATCATCACACATTGCAAGCATCACTTACCTTGTAATCATGCATATCATGCATCATCACATCATATATATATCATCATCATCATCATGGCATATCATATATCATTATCATCATCATGCATATCATACCATTGATGATCATCATGTCACATCACACATCATCATCATGCATCATCAGGCATATATTATCATAGGTGATCATCGTATCACATCACATGCCATCGTCCTTATGCATCATCATGCATATATTATCATAGGTGATCATCGTATCACATCACATGCCATCATCATCATGCATCATCGTGCATCATCATGCATATATTATCATAGGTGATCATCATATCACATCACATGTCATCATCATCATGCATCATCATGCATATATTATCATAGGTGATCATCATATCACATCACATATCATCACCATCATCATGCATATCATCATGCATATCATACCATGGGTGATCATCATATCACATCACATATCATCACCATCATCATGCATATCATCATGCATATCATGCCATGAGTTAATTTTCATCTTTATCTTTAAATTTGATCACCACATCACCCTTCCTCAATTCATCAATTTTATCTCATATTTTACACTCGCATCTCATGCGAGAAAAACCTTCGGGCATGTATCCAAGATACAACCGGGCATCCGGCCCCCCACATTTCGGGCATCTCGCATCTCAACTAGCATCACGAGGAACCTCCGGGCATGTATCCAAGATACAACTACACTTCCGGCCTTTACCCTTCTAGCCGAGCATCCCGCACCCCAATCCTGGCGTCGCGAGGCATCTCCAGGCATGTATCCAAGATACAACCGGACTTCCGGCCCCTCACATTCCGGGCATCCTGAAACTCCCAGGGAATCTCTGGAATTACGCCACCAGGCCACCAGACAACATCCTCCACCACAACCCCTTTCTCATCCACATTTATCCTTTTATCTCAATTTAACATGGCATTTGGCATGGCATCAAACCTATCACACTTGCATCTCAATTCACATGTCATGCACATGTCATAGCTTAATCACATAAGCATTTCAATTCACGTGTCATGCACATGTCATAGCTTATTCACATAAGCATTTCAATTCACATGTCATGCACATGTCATAGTTTAATCACATAAGCATTTCAATTTAATGCATGAAAAAAGACCTCATCACACAAGTGCCACACAAATGGAATTGAATCCATGACCAAATAAAATCTATTTTATTTTATTCTTTCATTATTTTATTATTATTTTATTATTTTATTATATTTATTTATTTTCATAAATAAATATTTAATATTTATGATTTTCCCAAAATCATAATATTCAATAATCATTTATAAGATCACAATTTTATATAAAATTCGTGGCCAAATTGAATTTCTTATAATTTCACAATTTCCTCCAAAAACATCCTAAAATTCTCGGATTTAAACCCACTGCACAGTTTCCGAATAAATTCAATTAAAATATCCATTCGGTCTCCAAAAATTACGAAACTTTACAGGGTGATAGCCAACATATTTTCGCACCTTTTTCATTCAGAACTTTAAGCCAAATTCCTTTTATATTAATTTCCATAGCCCAACGAAGCTTCTGGAATCACTACCGCGACGTCCAGAACACACTTCTCCGTATTTCTTAGATTTCACCCATCAAATCTCTTTTTTTCCTTCTGAAATTTAAGTATGTTATGTAACAATGTGTCCTTTACAATTTTCATGAAGGGATCCAGGTCAAATAACCAGATTATGGTCACCATTTTAACCCATGAAGTCTCGGGTGTCTCGGTGCACCTCACCAGAATCAACCATCTCCAAGATCTAACCGATTCACCAAGTTATACTTGTTATTTTTGCTTCAAATTTGAGTATGTTGTATCTTAAGGTTTTTCCTACAACTTTCAAGAAGACAACAAAGTGAGATCTCCAACAGAAATCAACATGCAACCAAGAAATCAACAAAAGGTCAGTGAAGATTTCGCAGATCTGAGGTCTCCGTATAACAAAGCTTTTGACCCCACATATCACCATCGTTTTCCATGAAATTCGAGTATGTCATACTAAAAGATGTTAGCTTCAACTTTCATGAAGACACCGAAACCAAAATCGCACTCCAAGTACACATGCAAGCTCGACTAAGATACTGACTACCACCAACCGAACGAAAACAGTCACATAGCTTGAACACATCCAACCCTTACCTCGGTTTTTCGCCCAAATCACACCTAAAACCGAACATGCAACTAACAAAACAGACATGCAAGAGAAGTTAAGGACCCCACTTGCCTCCAAGATGAACAAATAGCGATGAACGGCGGCGTAGGGACGGCGAACGAACGGCGGACGGGTGGCGGCAACTCTCGGCTCCACCTCCTCTCTCTCGGTTTCTCCCTTTCTCTCAAATTCTCTCTCTCTCTCTCTTGCACACCTCTCTTGGCCGAATGAGCAAAAGAACCGGCCATCTCTCTCTCCTCATCCCTCTTATACTCCCCTAAAGCTCATGATTACTTGCCTAATGACTCACCAATGCATGCTCTTCCCTTGGCCACTTGTCATTTCTATTTTTGAAATTTGATTTGGGTTAATGGGCTTGGGCTTAGGCCCAACCGGCCATTCCTCTTGGGGCTGGTCGAACTCCCCTCTTGGGCCCTAATGGGCCGACAAGCTTGGCCCACCAAGCTCTAGGCCAATGGGTCCAAGGCCCATTCCAAAAAGAACCCTCTTTTTCTCTTCTCTTTCCTTTTTTTTTTTTTTTGAATTCCTTCTATAAATATTTTTAAATTCCAATTTCATCTTGGCCAAAGTCTCGGGATATTTTTATTCATTGAAATTTAATTTATAAAGTACATGGCCAAGCATAAATTATTAATTTATCCTATAGTCCTAAATTCAAAATTCATAAACACAAGCACAATAACACCTAGCCTTAAGAAAACTAATGACTAACACATAGACCATAGGTAATTTCATTACCTAATTATAGGCTTTAATTTCTCTTGAGGATGATTTGAATTTTGGGATGCCACAAAAGGTAGCACCATCCCTTTTCCAAAAGGCCATGTGTCGTATTTTCTAGCAAATCTTGTCAAGTGCAGCCGTATACATTGATGACATCCTTCTCTATAGCCCTGACGAGCAGTCACACTGTCAACTCCTTGAGCAATTTGCAAAAATTGTGAAGAAGTATGGCATCATGCTTTCCCAGAGAAAGATGAATATTGCTTAGACAGAAATTGAATTCCTTGGTATGCACCTCAACAAAGGTACATACTATCCAGGGCCACATATTGCTGAAGAATTATTGAAGTTTCCCGAAGATAACTTCACAACAAAACAAGTTCAGCAATTTCTTGGGATAATCAATTATCTCAAGGATTTTGTTCCGAATATTGCAAAGCTCTTGATTCCTTTGCAATCGATGCTAAAATATAATCCCCTTCCTTGGGGAAAAACTTAGACCAAAGCAGTCGCTTAGCTTAAAGAGATTATGCAGAATCTCCCACCATTGCAAATACCATCAACTGGAAAAATGATTCTTCAAACTGACGCTAGTGATGAATACTGGGCGGCCATCCTCTTTGAAGAAATTGATGGTAAGAGACATCTTTGTGCCCACAAAAGTGGAAAGTTGTCTCAAGCTGAAATGCATTACCATTCCACTTTCAAAGAAATCCTAGCAGTAAAAAATGGAATAAAAAAATTTGAGTTTCATCTCATCGGCCATCACTTCCTGGTAAAATTAGACATGGCATCTTTCCCTCAGATCACCAAGTCTAAACAGAAACAGATTCCAAACAACCAACTACTTCGATGGGCTGAATGGTTCTCAAAATACTCATTTGAAACCAAACACATTCCTGGAAAGAAAAATGTGCTTGCTGATTTTTTATCAAGACCAAAAGCACCAGCCGAAATCAACATGTACATCAGGAGGCTTGCTTTTCATATGCTCAATCATGGCGTGAAATACAGGATTGAGAAGATCAAAGATCTGTAAAGTTGGAAGTATCTCGAGGAGATTATTTAGCAAATCCAAAATGACAGCCTCACTGAAAACATGGACAATCTCATGTGGCAATGCCACACAGACCTATTCAAATTCAATGGAGGTTTGATTCTTTATCATTTTGGGCTAAATATGAATTATCCATTCATTCATCCTTTCATATGGAAGGAAGATGATTTCCCTGAACAGCTCAAAACGCTATTGTAGTAGTTAACCAATAAGTACTTGATAGCTATTGAAATTCCAACCATAAGGTTCATTGCCAACCTCACCAGGATATTCTTACTCGGAAGAAATGTTGAAAAATAAAGTGATAAGAATCTCTTAGACTTTCTTAACTAGTTCTATTCTCCTACCTACTAGAAACAACTTTTAGAAGGAGAACTAAGAACTATGACACCAAATCCTGAAGTCCATACTATCCTGTTTTTTAGACGTCCATGGCATTTTTGCAGAAACAATGGAAGCATCATTAATGCCCCTCAGGAAATAGGAACCACATCCTATAAACCTCACTTAGACAGTCGAGAAGCTTGGATTCACAAATCTTTTCCAAGATCTGTAAAATCTTGTGAACACAAATACAGAGAACTCCAGAGAATCCTATGCCAGGAAAACAAGATCATTCCTGAAGATGTTTGGAATAATGCATCCACTACGTGGGATCATTATGACCTAGCACCAAAAGCTAAGGAAGCACTCAGCCAATATAGACAAGCTGCATCGTCCCAAGAGCATGAAATGACAAGTGAAGATGACATTGTCCAGTCTACTCAATACCCCTATGCACGCTTTGGAGGTACTCTGTCCCAAAATCCCTACGAACAGGGACCTTCGTCCTCATTCCAGAACATGGACACATCTTTTTACGCATAGCCATCTAATTGGCCTCAGCCAAGCATTCCTGCTAACACCACAAGTGAAAACACAAAATGGGCAGAAGAAGAAGCATCCTGTTGGGCACATGAAGCATCCTCATCTCGAAGGCTGAACCAAATCCTTTCACCTCAATACCTTGAAGCCTTTCAGCAGAAATACGAGACACATCTCCTAGAAGACAGCTCAGATGATGACTCAGTCTGTAGCTACAATGCTCGTGACGGACGAGACCGCTGAGTCCATACATTTTCATTGTAGCAAGTCACTGTTCACTTTCACTGTAGCACTAGGATAGGGAAGGTATTGTTCACAATGTGCGAATAATTCACTCCCGGAAATTTCCGGTGCCTTTGTTTGTATCCAGACCCATGAGCCTGGTCATTGTTTGTTGGTTTGTAACCTTTAGTCGTCTATAAAAGGAGAGGAAGATGTATTGTGAAGAGGGGAGTCCCCTGAAGTAGTATTGTGAAGAGGTGAGTCCCCTGAAGTAAAGTGAGTGCTTATGAAAAATCTCTCTATGGCTTTCTAAATTCCTCTTCTTCTCTAGCCAGGTAGGATCCTCCAAGAAATGTAGCTTGGGTAGGTTAGAAACGTTTCCATCCAAAAATATTTTAGTGTCTCTAAGCTCTGAACTAAAAGGCCGTCCATGAAGGGCTTGAACGGGAGTTGTTCGCCCACTGTGGGATGCATACCTGCAGGAAATTTACTCTCCTTCCCTGGTTCTAAGTCTAGGTCCATTCATCTTTCCTCGCATTCGGTATTGCTCCATGTTTCTGCTTTGAAAGCCTTCTTGTATTTCTTAATTCTTCCTTTCTTTTTCTTCAACTGAGGATAGCATGAGTGCTAGCTCCTCATCATCCATATCATCTTCTAAGTCTATATTATCAGAATCGTCGTTAGATTTCAAAACAATTAACTTCTTACCTTTGGGACTTCTTCCTCATTAATTTGCCCCATTTCATATGATTAAAGTGTTTCTACTAATTCGTCTACTGAGAGAGGCATGATCCTCTAGGTTTCTCTAATCAATGTCTTCACGTGATTCCAATCTTTGGAAAGCCCACACAATAGTTTATTGACTTTCATTGGTCCTGAGATTGGCTATACTTGATATGCCAAGCCGTTTACAATTTCTGTCAAGCAACTAAACATATCAGTGATGGATTCTCCAGGTTTCATCTTGAAGGCTTCATATTGTCTGAGTAGAATATTGATTTTTGTTTCCTTTACTCGATTAGTTCCTTCATAGGTAATGTGCAACCTATCCCAAACTTCGTTCTCTATTTCACAAGAAGGAATTCGGTTATACTCAGTAAGAGATAAAGCACAATATAAAGAATAGATGACTTTAGCATCAAGAGCTTGTCTCTTGGTTAATTATGCTTGTGTTAGTTCACCAACATCTACAATTTCCTTTCCTCTTTCTAAAGTTGATGTAGCTTTGGGGTTGATCCCTTTTTTCTACCACATCCCATTCCAAGTGATCTTTCAATCTTAGGAATGCGTTCATCTTATTTTTCCAAACATTGTACTAATTCCCATTAAAGTAAGGAGGTCTGGTGTTGCTTTGGCCTTCTACCAAATCTGGAGCCAAAATACTAACCATAGATCTTTAGCTTAAGAAGTAAAACACTTCAATAAAATAAGCATACAGGCTCTAATACCAATTGAAAAGGCTAGTATGAACACCTAGAGATGGGTGAATGTGTGAAGACAATTTTTCGCAAATTTTAATAGAAGTAATTTGCCTTTAGAAGATAATAGACTGTGAATGAAATTAAAATTTAAACAGTTAAATAAAGCTATGAATTGAAATATAGAGTTTGGGGAAGAGAATAAGAACACAAGGTTTATAGTGGTTCAGCTTAGATCAAGCCTACGCCCACTCTCCCACGTTGATAGCCCACTGGCTGAATTTCACTAAGAATCAAAAGAGATTTTATAGCAGTATGATCTTAACTTCATAGTGAAGAGTCTCTCCTAGTTTCTCACAATGTCTCACAAGAGTTTCTCTCTTTTGTTTACAACTTTAAGCTCGATGAATGAAATAACAAGGAACTAGAAAACTTCAGATTTTGAAATTTTTCTTACACAACAGTTGGCACTTTCCAAAGGAATTCTTTCAATCAATCCGTTGGACAGAATCAATTAATGAGATCTTGAGCCATTTGATAATTGTGATGAAAGCCCGTTAATCCTTTTCGCCCATACAATCAGAATCTTAGTTTCCACATGTAGAACTTTTAAAGTTTGCTTGCCTTCCAAAATATTTGATTAACGAAATTGATTCCATCAAGGTAGTCATTCATGTAGGTGTTAAATCCAGCCATAAGGTCATCCATAAACCACACAGATCGAATCCTTAAATAAATAAAGATAATCTTGCATCTGGATAAGTCTTCATTTTTAAGTAGTATTCAGTTTGAAATCTGTCAGTGTAGGCAGACTTTAAACCTAAAGTCTGGCAGTCTTTAAACTTTGACACTTCAATCTGGAAGTCTTCATACTAGACTATGGAAAGGTTTTATCAACTTCAAAACAATAAATGAGCTTTCTCCAACACAACAAACCTTTATTCACAGCAGACTAGATCATTTACATTACTAGTCTATATTCACAAGCCTACAAAAGATTGATCCTCAACACAAACGTGTCCTATGACCAGCTAGTCGGATTCATTCGCCGATTCTTCAGTCTCCACCGGGTCCATATGGGACATTAGGTTCTCCACCACGCCATTGGGAGGGTTAGCTGGATCCTCGTCCAGAGCAACATCAATTACCACAGCGGGGATATGTCCTAAGGGGACCCACCCTAAAACCATTGGGTCTGTAGTGGAACCACGCTCCAAACTGATGAGGTATCCTATGAGGTGGATTCTCTTCGACCCAGATAGTGGCCACTACCAATTCATAGACCTAATGACTTTCGGGATCAAAGTAACTAAAAACTTGCTTGGTAACCCTCATGGGACAGCCAAAACGTTTAGGAGGATTCACCATCTAAGAACCTCAAAATGTTGAGCCCACGACGGGGTGAGACAATGTCTCAGCAAGTCCACCCCTTAAACTCCGATTAGGAAGAAAATGCTCCTAAAGGCCGCTTATGCACACACAAGATAGAGGACTGACCTCTGCCTCAGTTCCTTCCTACAAATCAGTACAGTTCATATTCTCAACCAATCAATTCAATTCAATTCACTGATCAACTCAGTCAATCCAACCAACGATCAATTGATACCTTTAGTACTATCTATCCATTCAATATGACGATATATTGTAGCTTATAAGTGGCCAATGCTCTCACAAGCTACAATATATGGTCATAGCTCTCACAAGCTGATATAGATAGATAGTAGCTTGCACAAGCTGATAATATAGATCATGCTCTCGCAAGCTGACATAACGATCTTAGCTCGCACAAGCTGATAAGGTATATCGTTCTCACAAACTGACGTATCGAAGCACTTAGGTTGATACAGTATACTGCTCTCACAAGCTGACATATAAAAGGGCCCAAAAGCTGATAAAATGTCTATTGCTCTCCCAAGTTGACTTATCAAGCACTTAGGCTCATATAGTATACTGCTCTCACAAGCTGACGTGTAAAGGGTCCTAAAAGCTGACAATAAATATGCTCACACAAGCTGACGTGTACATATGCTCTCATAAGCTGATAAGTTAACAAGTTAAAAGTACCCGATAAAAATAATCACGTGTGGGTACACGATTGGTCTAAGCCAAAAACATAAAATCTTTCTTTTAGAAAATCCCACTATATAATATAGTCCATAAACACTTTTTAGGTATTGTAAACCGACGCCCAGTATTTTGTAATTAAATAATGAAATTACCCAAGTTTGGAATAAATACCCAAAATTGTAATTCTCACTCAATTTGCACAAATCAACATTCAATTAAATAAACCGAGCATACCATTGCAATCAACATGAAATTCCAGTCGCCGGCTATCCCATTATAATTTAGGGAAATAATAAATAATTATATAAATACCAAAGTTAATTAAATAAATACATTTAAATGTCAAAAATGCGAACTTAGGCCGGAAAAGCCTAATTAAAAACCGAAACGGGCCCGGAAAATTTGTAAACCTATCTAGATAAATAATACAACCTATCTAGTTGCTAATTAAGCTGATCTAACCACCTAACATGCACAAATGAGTAATTAAATTGCTAATCCATTCTAACTAACCACCTAAAACATACTTAGCATAAACTAATCAACCCTTAAGCATAATTAACTCCCTAAGTAGAGTTTAGTGAGTAAAATCACCGATTTTGGAATCCGATGAGTTCACAACGACAGTAACGCGAAGACAGGCGACAAACTCTGAAGCGGCAGTACCCTACGAGGTCCGGAAGGGTTTGGAAACGGGCCACGAAGATCTCGGGCCCTAGCTAGTTTAGTTTATGCTTGCTAGGCCGAGGGAAAAAATCAAAGGCTAAAACGGCAAAGACAGGCTGGCGAAGCTACTACGGGCGATGGGGGCGATAGTGGCAGCTGGAACGGTGGCCAAGCGAGCTCGAGCGGTGGCCTGGGCTTCGACGGCAGCCTAAGGAGGCTCAAGACATTGGCTAGGCATGCGATATGGTGGAACGGCGCACGGGAAGGCGCAGCTCACGCAGAGGCGCAACGGTGACACGGCAAGGGCAGGGGGATCAGCAACTTGCGATAGCCAAGGGGGTGGCTAGCTCAATTTTTTTGCAACTCTAGGATCCCAAAATGGTCTCTAATGGAGAAAGCATTTGCTAAAGAAGAACAAGAAGATAGCTCAAGAGTGGAGGGACCCCTTAACCCCAAAAGTCTCCATTCCTATCTCCTTAGTCCCCTTGGCAAGGCCCCACCAATTCAGCTCAATCCTCAGTCAATTTTGGGTACACAAAACCCACTAGAACAAGTCCCAAATGGTCCAAAAGGTGAGGGGGACCATGGCCTACGAATTTGCACACAATCTCCCCCAAAATGAACCAATTCATCTCCAATTGAGCTTAAATCAGTCCCTATAAATTTCACCAAGGTGTCCTTGACCAAGTTAACATTTTTCCTCACCAAAAGAGCCAACTTGCATCCCAAAAACACGATAAAAAACGGTCCCCTAAATTTTCCGGACAAAAATGGCCTTATATTGAATTTTTGCCAAAAATCTCGGTTTGCAGAAAAATCTTCGGAGGGTGAGTCGACGGTCCTAAAATGAATCGTGACATGATAGAACTTTCAATTTTTGAAATCAGATTTGAATTCGCGGTTAATTTCACTCTGGTGCGATTTTAGCATGACCTAGCCAACCGAGGGTAGATTTTAGAAATTTTTGGTGCAATTGACCCGTGGCCATTTATTTTCGAGCCACAATGTACCTTTTCGATACATTGGCAACTCTCGATTGTCGTGAATAGCTTGAGATTTCAAATACGGGCATAGGGTACCAAAACGACAGAAAAATCGGTCTAGTGCCAATCGACGAAAATTTTGCAATTTGGTGAAATCACCCACACTCTGATCACCTATCTTAGTTGAATCGATCGATCTCCAGTCTCTAATCAATTTTGACAGTACCGTAATGACCCTTGCAGATTATTACAGTCGAGCAGTCGATTCCTAATCGAATTCTCAAGTCTATTGCGTTAAAATCCCTTAACGGGTTCATCTAATAGGCTAGTTATTTTGTGAATGGCCAACTTAGAGAAAAGAACTATAGGCGCATCGATGAAAAGTCCAACTTATCCAATCGAAAACAGAACCTTTCGGGATGTCACAAAAACAAAGAGCTCTTTCAATCATCAAATTATGTAGGCTTGTTCAAGTTCTAAATTGGAGATAATTTTTTTAGAAAAGACTGATAATCAATATAGGAAAATTAAATTAGCACAACGTGCTGCATAAACCATAATACAGCTACATGATCAATAGTGAGAGCAAGGGACCTATTGTCGCCTTTCGATAGGCTCCTCCTTTTCCCTTTCTGCAATGTGTTTTTCATTGAGGTGGCATTAGAATTTGGTATCATATCCATAAATCTGAACTCAGTCTTTTAGCATGAGGAAAGGAAGGAAGAAGAACATCCAATTGAGAGATCACAACTATTTATGAATTGGATTCGGGATATGTTTTTCATCTCTTAAAAACATTTCTCTTTTCATTGCGTGTATGTAGAAGATCTATGAGATGCCAAGTTTGTGGCACCCCTCGACGGCCCTCGATCCGTTAAGGTCGCCACAGTTCACTTACCTTTTACTTTCCCTAATAATATGTCACTCTGATACCATTTCAATTGCATGCGGGTCCATACAACTTGGAGGGTTTACATCTTTTAGATCGGTCCCTTGCGCAATTCATATAACGGAAGCATAACTAACAACTCCCTTCCATATATTTAGAAAACAGTGCACACCAACTAAACATCTTATATAAGTTAAAGCCGAACACTTTTATTTACATAAAGCAGATAGACATCTTTAGTCGGTACATCGAAATGCCATGGTTTTCTATACTTGGCTATACTTCAAAAGATGAGTGACATCTCCTCCAACAGTCGTATATTTAAAGTCCATCAATCAGTGTCGGCGTCCAAAAGTTCCTTCATTTGCTATCCTCCTCCTTGCGGTCATATCCAACCACTTGATCCATCTACTGGTGGCAGTGGTAGCAGAGGTATCTTATCTATTTTGAAATGTTAATCCCCAAAAGGGATGAGTACAACCACTCAGCAGTAAAGATCCCCTAAACTACTCATTGCGTCACACAGAACAATCATGGCGTCATAATAAAGCACGTATCATTCATGCATTCAAACATAACTTACCTTGCAGCCATGCATATGTCATCATACCATATGTGCATATATCATCATGCCATATGTGCACATACCACCATGCACTCATCATCAAGCATTCTTGCATATATCACTATGCCATATGTGTACATACCACAATGCACTCATCATCAAGCATTCATGCATATATCACCATGCCATGCCATATGTGCACATACCACCATGCACTCATCATCAAGCATTCATGCATATATCACCATGCCATATATGCATATACCACCATGCACTCATCATCAAGCATTTATGAATATACATGCCATATGTGCACATACCACCATGATTCATATCATCGATGCTATCAAGCATACATCACCATGAGATCCATTCATGCCTTCATGATCGCATTTTTAATATTAAATAGCATTAATTTATTTTCATAAGCAGATCATGCATCATGGCATATGCATATACCCATGCACATGATTTATTTTCAATTCTTATCTTTCACAAGGATCTCATCAGTTTTTTTCTTTCCAGGGACCAATGTTTGTATCCCACAATTTATCGCTCGCATCCAACCAAGCATCGCGAGGAACCTCTGGGCATGTATTCAAAATACAACCAAGCATTTGCACCCCCACATTCCGGGCATCTCGCATCCTAACTAGCATCACAAGGCATCCCCCCAAGCACACACCTCCAGGGCTTCCGGAATTATGTACCGACATACCACCAGGATTCCCCCCTCTAGAATTACGTACCATATACCACCGGGCATCTCGAAACTCCTGACGACCCTCCGAAATTACGCCACCAGGCCACCGGGCATCCGGTACCCCCACATTCCGGGCATCCCGACACTCCCAGGGCATTATTGGCTCACCTCCAACAGTCTCCTCATTTATCATAATTCATATTCACTAATTTATGTTTCACAATCAACATGGCACATGATGTAATGGCAACAAAGTCAAATTCAAAATTTGATTCTATATGCAATGCCAATTATCATCACATATGCAGCAAGATTTGATCACTTAAATCAATATAATTCATGGGACTCATTCAAAACAAAATAATCATAAATTACTGCATTTGAAATTTGCTCTATCCAACTTGCACAGTCTTAGAAAATAATTCCATTTAATACCCAAATGACCTATAAAAATTATGAAATTCGAACATGTGATAATCAAGACATAATGGCAAATATTTCATGAAGGACACTGCACCAAATGACCCTCATATCATGTGGTATAGACCAAAAATCACAGCACCATTATCATAACCACTTAACTTGCACAGTTTTCAAAACATTTTCAGTTAAATAGGTAAATGAACTTAAAAAATTATGAGATTTGAATATGTTGCAGGGAAGACATAAAGAAATATACTTCATGAATAACACTTTGCGAAAGAGCTTCATACAAAATGATATGACCTATGCATTAAAACTGATTAAATCCAAATATACCAGGTTACACGGTTTTAAAAGCATTTTCGATTAAATACCGAAATGGCCTTCAAACTTTATGAAATTCGACTATGTTGTAGTCAAGATCCTAAGGTAGGTTTTTCATGAAGAAATCAAAGTCGAATTTGCTCTAAGGGATTTAATATAGATGGTTACAGTTTCTGTTTCAATACCAAAATTTCTAGATTTGACTACCTCCGAAAAACCATGATTTCACCTATCTATTCTTGTTGGTTTTCTCTAAATTTTTTATATGTTAAATCAGGATGTCCTTTACAACTTTCTTTAAGAAATGGAAGTGAAATTTCAACAAGAAAGTTACTTTACAGACCACGAAACCACTGAAGGTCATCACGACGAATTCCAGATCTAGGCTCTCCAAAGGAATATCGTTTCACCAAGAAATACTTGTTTGTTTTATCTCAAATTTCAGTATGTTATTCTTCAAGATGCTCTCTACAACTTTCATGAAGAGGCAGAAGGGAAATTCCAAATAAAAAGTCACATGCAACACACGAAATCACCAAGAGGTCAACAAAACAGTTTCCAGATCTAATGTTTTCGTAGAAAAAGGGTTTCACCCATCAATACTTGCCCATTTTGTCTCAAATTTTAGTATGTTATACTTCAAGATGTTCTATAAAACTTTTGTGAAGAGTTAGAAACAAGATTCCAACTAGAAAGTCACATGCAACACACAAACTCGCGGACGGTCAGACTGGTCTTTCCGAAATCAGCATGCATGACCAACGAATCTCTCTTCAAAGCTTCGAAATCTCATCCCATCTACTACAACCAAGACTTATCATCTACTACACATACACACAGCAATGCAAAGAGTAGTAGGTTTTAGGACTTCACTTGCCTTAAACTCAAGCATAAACAGCGACAAAATGGCGGGCAAGGTGGCAAAGGAAAAGAGGCAAACGAGCCTCCTCCTTCCTTTCTCTCTTCCTCTCTCCCTCTCTTTCTCTCTTTCTCTTCAATTCCGAAACCCCCCTCCCCTTTTGCTCTTTGATTAACAATTAATCTCTATTTTTACATGTAAGGGACAAGTGGAAGATGCATGGACAAGTGGTGAATAGCCTTTTGCATGCTAGAGACACATGGAGAATCCCTCACGCCACTTGTCAATCTCCATGCAAAGGTGATGGACCTCAATGGGCCGGGCTTAGGCCTTCATGGGCCAGTCGAATGGGGGCTGCGTGGGCTGGTTGGATGGGCTTTTAGGCCTAAAGATCAGCCCACCCTCTCCTATTCCTATTCCATTTAATCCTTATTTAAATAAACTCCTAATTCCAACTTATAAGCCCACAAAACTCTATAATTTAAATCAATAAAATTCTACTTATAAAGTGCATCACCAAGAATAAGATTTCTATATCAATTTACACTTTAATAATCCTTGGGTCACTTGAAGACACATTTCCATCCAAACAATCATCCCTTACAATTATCGGCCTTAAATTAATTGAGATCCGTTAACTCAATGGCTAATACAAAAATCAAATGGCATTTCCATTACTTAATCAGGGTTCATGGCACTCCAAAAGGTTGCCATGAAATTTTGGGATGCCACAAAGTTATGGCAAAATACTAAGTTCATCTTGTTCTTCTTCTGCATATGCACTAGACGAATAGACAAGCATAAATTACTTTACATTACATAAATGTTTTAATTTATTGCTAGTACAAAAGAATGCAAAACAACCACTACAAGCCATGCGCGAAATGCCTAATGATCATGTAGAGATTAACCTAGAAAGAATTGAAAGCGTTTGTCCAATACCCAAATGACGAAAAGCATAAATACTTTGCCTATTTATCTCTTATATTCCTAGTGGCATCCACGATATCGAAAAAGCTAGAAACAAAAGAAATAATAGCATTAAAATGAAAATCTTGAATTATTAAAGCATGCAAAACTAGTGGTTGCAAATTACACCATAAGATATGTTGACACCCAAAAGTGTCTAATTTTTAGTTATTATCAATATGCGATGATCATTTGGAAGTGACAAAAGTGGACTCGATAACCTCATATACAACCACCGAAGTTAGCGAAGAAAAGGGAAAAGAGTGGATAATATGCTATCAAGGCATGTCTGGTCATCCACGAAAAAAAACCAATTGAGTGGATTGAAGATTGGTCAATATTTATGCAATTGATGGCTTGGATGAAAGTGTTAGCACATGTCAACAAGTGGAAAATGATGCAAATTATTTTACCAAAGTTGTCAATAGTGAGTTAACTAAGAAGCAAATGATCGATTCAAAGGATTGCATCTAAGGCTTTGGCAAGAGTAAATCAACTAAGGAGATCATGGAGAATAGTTAGGTGAAAATGGAGATTGAGGTTGCTATTTTGAAGGGAATTGACAACGTGGGAAATAAATAAACCCTTGGAGATAAGATTGCTATTTTGAAGGGACAACTCCTTAAAGATAAGGCTACTATTTTGAAGGGAATTGACGATGTGGGAAATGAATAACTCCTTAGAGACAAGGTTGCTATTTTGAAGGGAGTTGACAATGTGGGAATATGGGACCATTATTTTCTAAAGCGTCAAACTACAATTCAATCATGAAGAAACTGCTCCCAGACGGTTATGATAGAAGTTCTATAAATACCAAGTTCTATCAATTGGAAGAGTACCCCTCAACAATCAAAATGTAATCTTTTTATTATTTTTACTTTCCTACACTTTATTTTTCCTTAGTTATAGCTTTCCGATTTGTATCGTCAATTCAATTCCAACATACATCTCTATCATTGGTGTCATGTCGTCAATTCAATTCCAACGTTACATCTTTGCACATTCTCGAGCTTTGTCGTTGATTAATTCTGACACAGTTCATGCACGTGCATTGTTGTGGAAATGGTTGTATTTTCAAGCCTTGTTGTCAATTGAATTTTGGCTTGATTTGTATGTACAATTCGGTTCGAAATTCGAAACAAAGAGTTGTGGTTATTTTTTTTCCACCTAGATATTTCCTATCCGGAGTTGCCACAGAACCCATCTCCTCTTATCAAAAGTCAAAGAACAACTTTTGGAAAAGATGTCTTGTTGTCAATTAGATTCTGGCAAAACAAATGGCATGCCTAATGGAACCATTGTGACTGATTTGAGGAGATGCGATGGTGAGAACAAGAAATCAACTTGATCATGATAGTGCTGGTGGTGACAACTCTTCATCACAACCTGGATTAATAAGGTGGGAAAGTCATCGATTGCACTATCGATGGTGGAACAAGAACAAGGCAGAGATATTGGTATCTCAAGACAACTCACTGATGAGCAGAGAAGACAATTAGAGCCAAGCCCTATAATGTTGGCTACCATGCAACAGTTATTAGAGAAGCACAAGAATGAATTAATTAACTGCATGATAAAATATTTAATCGACATGATCAAGCCAATTATTATCAATACCTCCCATGAAGTGATGAATGGGCCTAGAACATTGAGTCATTCGATTCAAGTGCAGGCAAGTTCTAATAACCTTAAAGGTTGTGCTTGTCAGTAGAGGCATTTCGCTTAATCTCGTTCAACTTAACTTTGGTGGTATCAATTATGGCAATGACAAGGGAGCACGTGATGACTCTTGGGTTTCCTAATTTAAAAGAATCAAATGATTAACGACGAATCATTCAATTCTTTTAGAAGGGGGCATATATATATATATATATATGGTAAAGTAAGATATGTATTGACTTTTAACCAAGAGAGCTATACAGCAAGGTAATCTTGGCACCAACAAAACTTGCACTCATGGTGACAAACATGTCATTAAGAGTGGAAGGGTGTCGAGAGCAAAAGGAAACATATGACAAACGGCGTAGCCAACGGCATCAACCTACAAGATAGAAGTTACAGGGAAAGATCCGACACCACAGGAGAGAAAATGGATGAGTCAAGTCCCCAACTGCGTTGAATCCTCCTAATTCTTGATGTGTCTGCAACATTGCAGAATGTCAAGGCCTTGTCCTTGACAACTTTGACAAGATGGTCCTTCAAAGCCGGCACAACCAAAGCTTGGTTCCGAAATAAAATATTGTTCCTCATCTTCCAAAATCAAATGGCACAGGGCTCCAAAAGAGAACCGAGCAATGCATTGATAGAATTCATTGCCCGAGAGAAATTTAATAGCCCACTGTAGATTGTCTGACCATGACCTGTTTTGCCATGGAAGGTTGCATCTTGTAGCCCAAAACATAGCAAGGCTTGTCGAAATGTGACATCCAAAAAATAAATGATCAATAGAATATGGTCTTGTATTGCAAAAAACACATGACACACCCACAATCCTACCATAGGATAGTAAAAGAACTTAGGTAGGTAACCAGTTCTTAACAATGAGCCATAGGTTGAGTTGATGCCACGGTGTGAGCGAACTGCTCCAAATAAACGAGAACCAAGGGACCAAGCTTCTCTTCGGTCTAATAGCTTCCCACATAGATGCTATCGAAAAGGAATCTGAGGAGTTCTATAACCAAACGAACCGGTCCAAGTTCTGTGAGAGAATAGGTAGGGGATGCGCCCATCACTCCAATATGGCCTTGGTAGCTTGGCCCGATGTGGAGAATAGATTTGCAACCGTCACCTGCCTAGATAACTCCAAGCAATAAATGTGTGTGTCCGAGAAGAACAAATTTAGGGGGCTTTGAGGGTGCTAATGGTCAAACCAAAGAGACACAAATTTGGCTTGTTAGCTACCTAGAAATTTTTTCTTTTTAAGTAAGTAGAGTGAATCCACTTACACCATAAGGATTCCTTGTCGGAAAAAAAGGATCCAAATGTGTTTAAGCATAGTTGCCATATTACAGTCACACAGTCTATGTATGCCAAGTCCTCCCACTTTTTTTGGGAGGCACACATCTTCCCAAGATACTTTCACACCTCCACTTCCAAGGCCTGGGCCTTTATAGAGAAATTGTCTAAGAATTTGTTCAATGCGGTCCAGCACAACTCTAGGTAGCATAAAAACACTAGCTCAAAAGACTTGTATTGAGCGGAGGACTAACCTAATAAGTTGTAGGCGGCCGACGAAGGATAGGAAGCGTTATGCCCACAATTTCACCATTGTTGTTATAAGGTTGACAAGGGAGCTACAATCTGTTTTGCCAAGCCGCATGGTAATAATGGGGACTCCCAAGTATCGAACCGGCAGGTTTTCTTCCTAGAATCCAAGGGCATGAAGAATTTGGGTTCGAGATAAATCCGTTCCCCCTACAAGGAATACTTCACTCTTGTTCATATTGGGTCTCAGTCCACTCCAAGAAGAAAAGGTTTCTAGGCCTTCCTTAAAGAGAGATACTGAGGTCATATCTGCTTCACTGAAGAGGAAGACATCATCTACAAAGAATAAATGGGATAAACACGTTGATCTGCACCTCCAGAAGAACTTGCATTCCGGTTGCCTAGAGCGTAGGTGTAAGATCCCCAAAAATACCTCCAAAGCCAAAGTAAATAAGTAAGGAGACATGAGGTCCCCTTGGCATAGTCCACAGCCACTTGAGAAGAACCCGTGCAGCTCCCCATTTATAGAAATGAAAAATTTTGGTGTGCGGACACAAGTCATGATAAGCACGATCAATTGAACGAGAAACCCAAAGGCCAAGAGAGTTAGTTCCAAGAAGTCCTAATCAATGGTATCATAGGATTTCTGGAAATCTACTTTGACAGCACACTTTGGCGAGTATGAGTCATGGTGGAAGCCACTGAAAAGTTCTTTGGCCAGCAAGATGTTTGTCGCTAATCTGTTAGCCTTTGACGAAGGCATTTTGAGGTGGACTAACTATGGCTTGAAGAATGGCAGCCAATCAATTAGCAAGGATCTTGGTGATGCATTTGTAAATTGTATTGCAACAAGAAATGGGTTTATAGTCAAAAACTGTAGATGCATTCACGATTTTAGTGTGACATTTTGATTTTCCAATTTTGTTTTCAAATGAATGAGTCGGGCTTTTCATCGACGAGCCTATAGTTTTATTCTTTGATCTAATCACTCACGAGATAACTAGTCTATTTGGTGAGGTTGTTAAGGGATTGTAACACAGTAGATTTGAGAATTCAACTAGAAATCGACTGCTCGACCATGCTAGTCTACAAGGGTCATTATGGTGTAATTAAAAATTGATTAGAGACCGGAGATAGGTCGATTCGACTAAGCCATGTGATTTAGTAAGGGTGATTCCACCTAATTGCAAGATTCTCATCGATCAGCACTAGACCGATTTTCTGTCGTTTTGGTACCCATATGTCCGTATTTGAAACCTCAAGATTTTCACAACAATTGAGAGTCACCAATTTGTCGAAGATGTACACTATGGCTCGAGAATAATAGACCACTGGTCAATTGCACTAAAAATTCCTAAAAGCTACACGGTAGGCTAGGTCACGCTAAAATCATGCTAGATTGAAATTAACTGCGAATTTAAACCCGATTTCAAAAATTGGAAGTTCTCTCATATCACAATTCATTTTAGGAACGTCGACTCATCCTATGAAGATTTTTCTGCAAAACCAGGATTTTTTGTGAAAATTCAAAGTAGGGCCATTTTTTACCAGAAAAATCAGATGATCGTTTTTTATCACATTTTTGGCCATCAAGTTGGTTCAATGGATGAGGAAAAATGTTGAATTTGACGAGGACACCTTGTTGAATTTTTTAGGCTTCAATTGAATTCAATTGGAGGGGAATTGGTTCAATTTGGAAGGGAAAGTGCCCAAAATTAGTAAGCCAAGGGGTGTGCAACATTTGAGGCATCAAATGAAGCTTCTAGAGGAAGTCTTGTGTTGCAAATTGGCCATGGATGACAGCCCAGTGTGGTGGGGCTTTACAATGAGTAGAAAGGGATAGAGATGAAGACTTTGTGGCCCAAGGGGAAGCCTCCATCTTCAGCAGCTCCTTCTTTGAGCTTAGGACCACTTTATCCATTGTAGTGGCCTTAAGAAAGCTTGAGAGAACCAAAGAGAACCGATAGTCCCTCCCCTTTGCCGTCGACAGTCACCCGAAGAAGCCGAACCGCCACTCGCGTCACACATCCCCTGCGCACACCGTCCACTCATCCCGCTCATTTCATGCCCAGCTGCCATCCCCCCAAGATCCTGGTCGCCATAGGAGCTCAGCCGAAGCTCCATCGTTGCCATCTAGCCGCCATCTACCTCCGCCTAGCTTGCTGCAACCACCCGTCCACCCGCCTTGCTCGTTCCAACCCAAGCCGAGCCCAGCACTAGCTCTTTCGGCCCAAGAGCAGAAGTTGAAGCCAGCAAAGGCTTTAAACCTTTGTGGCCTATTTTGTGGCCTGTTTGGTCTCCGTTTGGTGTCGCCGCAAGGTTGTTTGCCGCCCATCTCCGTGTCGCCATCGTCGTGGACTCACCGGATCACTAAACCGGTCAGTTTACTTGCTAAACTCCACTTATGGAGTTAATGATGCTTAGGGATTGATTAGTTTAGGCTAATTAAGGTTTAGGTGGTTAGTCAACACGGATTAGCGATTTTATTATTCATTTATGCATGTTAGGTGGTTAGAACGGTTTAATTAAGGACTATATAAGTTGTGCGATTTATCTAGATAGATTCAGAAATTTTCTAGGCCCGTTTACGTGGTTAATTTAACATTTCCGGCCTAAGTTGGTTTTTTTATTTAATTGCATTTATTTAATTATTTTTGGTATTTATTTAGTTATTTAGTATTTTTTGAAAATTATATCGGGATAGTCAGTGACCGAAATTTCGAGCTGATTGCAATAGTGTGCTTAGTTTATGCAATTGATTGTTAAATTGTGCAAATTGAGTGGTAATTGTGATTTTGGACACATAATCCAAAATTATGGAATTTTGATATTTGATTAGAAAAACCCCGGTTGTCGAGTTTTGACATCGAAAATGGTCTTAAGAACTATGTTAAATCGTGGGATTTTAAAAGTGTGAATATCAATTTTCTGGTTCAAATTGATCTGTCAGCTTATGAGAACATTGATCTGTCAGCTTGTGTGAGCAGTCATCCCTTGCTATGCCAAAGGACCGATGTGTGTTAGTAGTTCATGCTTGTGCAAGTAATAATCGAATTGGAATTGACTGAATTGATTGGATGGATCAAATTGAATTGAAAGAGTATATGAATTATACTGACGTGCAGGAGGGAATTGAGGCAAGGTAAGTTCTCTATCTTGTGTGCATAAACTACCTTTAGGCGTATTTCCTTCCTAGTCAGAGTTTAAGGGGTGAACTTGCTGAGACATTGTCTCACCCCGTCGTGGGCTCAATCTTTTCAGGTCCTTAGATGGCGGTTCCTCTGGAACATTTTGGTCGGCCTATAAGGGTTACCGAGCAGAGTTTTGACTACCCCGTCCTAGGGTCTCACTAGGTCTATGAACTTATGGTGACCACCGTCTGGGTCAACGAGGGTCTACCTTAGAGGGTACCCCATCGATTCAGAGCATGGTTTTGCCATGGATTCAATAGATATAGGGTGGGTCCCCTCCAGGGTTTTAAGATTTCCGTGGAGGTAGTCAACACCGCTTTAGGTGAGAGTGCAGCTGACCCTCATGATGGTGTTGTGGAGGACCTGGTGCCCCCAGAGCCTGTGGAGACCGAAGGATCAGCGAATGTGTCCAACTAGTAGGTCTTAGGATAGCTTCTTTTAAGAGCCAGTCCTTTGTAGACTCTTGTCTAGAGGCTAGTGTTGTATATAAACCGGGCTGTTTATAAAAGTGTTTTGGTTGTGAATATGTTTCATACTTTTCTATCCCGTGTTGGTTGTTGTCGGGGGTATAATCATTCGCTTTTGCGTGTGCATTAAAATGAATGGGTCAGCGATGCATCCTAGGATGTTGCAATTTTTTTTATCGACCATTGAGGGAGGGCACGCGCTCGAGGTTCGGGGCGCACATCCTTGCTCGGAGTGGTGTCAGAGCTAGTTGATAGTTATAGTGATAAGGTGCGATGGATTCATGGGATAGTTAGTAGGAAATGTCTCTAATTTATGCTGATGCATGTTAGTGATAACTATTTGGTAGATTGTTTTGTGGTGATCGCTCAACTTCAAATTCTGTGTGGAAATGGAAAACATGTTTCTATAAAAATTCTGCCTAATGAGTGATTAGGAGCAGAGGACTCCTAGAAAGAGAACCATTAGACCTGTTGCTCGGGGTAGGACGCCGACAATGGTTAGTACTCGAGGGGGTCATGGTAGAGCGCCGGCTCAAGCTAGCGCTACTAGAGTAGCACCGCATCCAGTTGGTGCTAGGGTAGTAGCCCCTGGTGATCCTAGGATTGAAAGGATCATGTAGGCACTTGAGACGCTAGGAGCTTTGATGGGACAGCAGGCTCAGGATCAAGCTGCCGCCACTACCACCGCTACTAAAGCTGCCACTACTACTCCTGTTGGCACCACTGCTAATGCCGCAACCACTGCCGCACCTACCAAAGTTCCAGCTGGGAACGTGGTTATGTAGAGAGAGGCCTATTCATAAGCTCGTCAAGCAGCTCCTAAAGTTGAACCCGCCGAGGTTCATAAGCGTAGGAGATCCTAAAGCTACATCGCTCTAAATCCAAGACCTGGAAGAAGCCTTTGCATTGCTGATGTGCACTGAAGAGGAGAAGGTTGTCCTCGCAGTTTACCATCTATAGGGTAATGCTAGTATGTGGTGGAGAGCCACCGGAGCCATGATTTTTCTCGAAGACGTGGTCCCGATGTGGAATGCTTTTCTCAGAGCCTTTAATGGCAAATTCTTTTTCGGTAGCACCCGAGAGCAAAAGATGGAGGAATTCCAGTGCCTCTGACAAGGGATGCTGACTATGGATCAATATGAAGCTAAGTATGCTGAGCTATCTCAGTATGCTCCAAGACTAGTAAAGGATCCTGAAGAGAAAGCTCGGAGGTTCAGGAACGGCCTCCGACTAGAGCTAGGTAATCCACTGGTGCCATTCAACCTGAAGGATTACAGTGAGGTTTATGGTCGGGCCCAGCTGATAGAGAGGAACCTAAGTGACTAGACTACTGCTTCTAGTTCAAGGTTCAATTCAAACAGTGACGGTAACCGGTTTGGGAAGAAGCACATAACCAGAAGAAGGTACCATGTCCCACCCAGCAGGAATGGTGGAGTTGGGAAGTTAGTGCTGAGTCAATGGCGCGTGTTGCTTTTGTGGAAGGCGACATGGATCAGCCCCGTGCCATTTAAGGATGGGCTAATAAGGTCACCTAGCCAAAGATTGTCCCAAAAGGCCAAGGGGACTATAGTAGTTACCATTGTTGACACCGATGGGTCGGAATAGAGAGTTCGTGCCACAAATTACACCATAAGGTGGACTAAACAAACCTATAGCTTAAGGAAGGACGTATACTATCACGAGAGGACAGGCTGAGGACTCGCCTGATGTGATTGCAAGTACAGTTTCGCTAAATGACCACGCTACTTATGCTTTATTTAATCCTGGTGCGACTCATTCGTTTATAGCTAAGCAATTTGTTAAGCTAGTAAAATTGATTCCTAAGTTGTTGGACTCAGTGGTTAACATATCTACACCGTTAAAGGATAAAGTGTTAGCTACAGTGGGTTGTCCTAGTTGCAAGTTAGTGATTGGTGAGCGAGAATGGAGGATAGATTTGATAGTCCTAACCATGTATGATTTTGATGTGATAATTGGCATGGACTGGCTCACCAAGCAACAAGCTACGATTGATTGCTATCGTAAATCGATTCAATTTAACCCATTCACGGGTGAAAGTTTCGAGTTTACTAGGAGTCAAGGAGGATCCTCAATTTTCTTAATCTCGTCGCTTATGGCAACCCATTTGTTAGACAGGGGTTGTTAGGGTTACCTAGCAACTATTATGGATACGACAGTTGAGGAGCTGAAAATGGAAGATATCGCAATGGTATAGGAATTTCTAGATGTGTTTCCGAAAGAATTACCAAGCCTGTCACCAGAGAGAGAGATAGAGTTCGTGATCGAGTTAGCACCTGTGACAAAGCCAATCTCTAAGGCTCCTTACTGGATGACGTTGTCTAAGTTGAAAGAACTAAAGGTGCAGATGTAGGAATTATTGGATAAGGGATTCATACTTCCCAGTGCATCACCTTGGGGAGCGCCAGTTTTGTTCGTGAAGAAAAAAGATGGTTCATTGCGTCTGTGCATCGACTATTGTCAGCTCAATTAGGTGACAATCAAGAACAAGTATCCACTCTTGAGGATTGATGACTTGTTTGACCAGCTTCAATGAATGTCGATATTTTCAAAGATTAACTTAAGGACAGGGTATCATCAGCTAAGGATTAGGAAAGAGAACATACCGAAGTCAGCGTTTCGTACTCGATACGGCCATTATGAGTTCATTGTAATGCCATTTGGTTTGACGAACGCCCCAGCTGCTTTTATGGATCTGATGAACCGATGCCTCTCGTGTTCCTCTAAACTTCTTGAATACCCTAAGATATCATAAATGAAAACAATCACAAACTGATCCAGGTATTCTTTGAACACTCGGTTCATCAGAAACATAAAAGAAGCTGTACGCCAAGTTCAGTATTTGCGAGTTTAGGTTGACTCTTGTAGCGTTTCTAAGTCATGTGATTTTTGGTGAAGGAATCACCATGGATCCATCCAAGATCGAATCAGTTATCAATTGGCCAAGATTGACAATAGTGACAAAGATCAGAAGCTTTTTGGGTTTGGTAGGTTACTATAGAAGGTTCGTGGAAGGATTTTTAGCGTTAGCGTCGCCGTTGACTCGATTATTGAAGAAAGAAGAGAAGTTTGTGTGGACAAACAAGTGCGAGTGTACTTTCCAAGAGCTTAAGCAGAAGCTGACTACCGCACCTGTGTTGACCATACCATCTGGTCCTAGAGGATACGAGATCTATACTGATGCGTCGTTTAGAGGACTAGGTTGCGTGCTAATGCAACATGGTAGGGTTGTTGCACACGCATCCCATCAGTTGAGATCTCACGAACTGAATTATCCGACGCATGACTTAGAACTCGCAGTAATTATTTTCACTCTGAAGATATGTAGACATTATTTGTGTGGAGAAAGATTCAAGATCTTCACTGAGCATTAAAGTCTCAAGTATCTATTCTCTCATAATGAGTTGAATATGAGACAGCATCACTGGATGGAACTTCTGAAGGACTATGACTGTGACATTCTATATAATCCTGGAAAGGCGAACAAGGTCGCAGATGCGCTGGGTCAAAAGTCTTCAGTTACACAGATGATGATTAAGGAATGGATTTTACTCGAGAGAGCTCGAGTTTCGGTTTCTCAAGTTTAAGGTAGGTCACCTTTCGAACCTTATGGCCACCCTCAGAATTGAGCCAGAAGTATATTAGAATCAAGATGCTTTAGTTGACCGACCCAGAGATTCAAAAAATCCTGCAAGAGGATATCAAAAGGAGAAAAACTGACTTTCAAATTTCTGAAGACGAGACACTGAGGTTCTGAGGATGATTGTGTGTATCTTACGATGCAGCGCTTAAGGAAGAGATCTTATCGAAAACTCATCGTAGCAGTTACAGCATTCATTACGGTAGTACGAAGATGTATCAAAATTTGCATCAACACTACTAGTGGTCCGGTATGAAGGCGGACATCACCAAGCATGTCACCAAGTGTCTAACGTGTCGGCAAGTAAAGGCACAGCATTGTAAGCCGCGAGGATTTTTGCAACCTCTTGAGATTCCCAAGTTGAAATGGGAACACATCACAATGGATTTTGTTATAGGCTTATTAAGGAGTCAAAGGGGAAATGATTCCATTTGGGTAGTGGTCGACAGACTAACGAAGTCGGCTCACTTTATCGCCGTATGGAAGATCTTGATTTGCATGGGCATGCAGATTTGTATGTGCGTTAGATAGTTCGCCGGCATGGAGTGCCGGTGACGATTATTTCAAGCCGAGACCTGAGGTTCACAGCAGCCTTTTGAAAAAGTTTGCAAATCGCTTTAGGAACAAAGCTGTAGTACAGTACGGCCTATCATCCTCAGACGAATGGCCAGTCTGAGCGGACGATTCAAACCCTCGAACACATATTGCAAGCTTGCGTGTTGGATTTCAAGGGAATTCCATTTATCTTGTCAAGTTTGCCTACAACAACAACTACCCAGCAGATCATTCAGATGGCTCCCTTCGAAGCATTTTATGGCAGAGTGTGCAGAACCCTAGTGTGTTGGGATGAGGTTGGAGAATGAAAAATCATAGGCCTAGAGTTGGTTCAGTAGTCAGTGAATGTAGTTGCCGTCATCAAAGACATATTGAAGACCACTTAGAGCCGTGAAAAAAGTTACGCTGATAAGCGTCGAAGGCCTTTGGAATTCCAAGTTGGTGAGCATGACTTTCTGAAGGTGTCACCGATGAGAGGTACTCGCGCTTTGGCAAAAAGGGAAAACTAAGTCTGAGGTACGTAAGTCCCTTTGAGATTCTGAAAAGGATAGGGACTCTAGCGTATCGTCTTGCATTGGCGCTGAGGTTGGTGGAAGTGCATGATGTCTTTCACGTGTCAATGTTGAGGAAGTATGAACCTAACCCGACCCACGTGCTGAATTTTGAAGAATTAGACGTGGACAAAAGGGTGTCGTACGTGGAAAGACCAGTTCAGATCGTAGATCGGAAGGAGCAGGTTTTGTGCTTCAAGACGATCCCGTTGGTTAAAGTGGTCTGGCAACACCACGACATAGAAGGAGCAACTTAGGAGAGTGAAAATTTGATGAGACAACTGTGCCCCACCTTTTTGCTTAAAGATTCATAATGGTTTAAATTTCAAGGATGAAATTTTTCTAAGAGGGGAAGAGTTGTGACATCATGATTTTCCAATTCTATTTTCAATTGAAAGAGTTGGGACTCTCATCAACACGCATATAGTTCTATCTAGTGAAGCCGTTAAGGGATTTTAACGTAATAGATTTGAGATTTCAACCAGAAATCGACTACTCGACCGTGCTAGTCTGCAAGGGTCATTACGGTGCAGTTAAAAATTGATTAGAGACAGAAGATAGGTTGATTCATCTGAGCCATGTGATTTAGGGTGGGTGATTCCACTTAATTGCAAGATTTTCATCGATCAACACTAGACCGATTTTTTTGTCGTTTTAGTACCCTGTGTCCGTATTTGAAATCTCGAGATTTTCATGACAACCGAAAATCGCCACTGTGTCGAAGATGAACAATGTGGCTCGAAAATAATCGACCACGGGTCAATTGCACAAAAAATTCTTACAAGCTACCCAGTAGGCTATGTCACACTAAAATCGCACCAGATCGAAATTAATCGCAAATTTAAACCCGATTTCAGAAATTAAAAGTTCTGTCATATCACTATTCATTTTAGGAATGTCGACTCATCCTCTAAAGAATGTTTTGCAAACCGGGATTTTTGGCGAAAATTCAAAATAGGGCCATTTTTCATCGGAAAAATGAGAGGACCGTTTGACTGTCAAATTGGCTCAATGGATGAGGAAAAATGTTGAATTTGACGAGGACACCTTGTGCAACAGTTGAATTGAGACTGTTCGGCCGTCTTAGGCTTCAATTGAAATCAATTGGAGGGGAATTGGTTCAATTTGGAAGGGAAAGTGCCCAAAATTCGTAGGCCGAGGGGTGTGCAACATTTGAGGTATCAAATGAAGCTTCTAGGGGAAGTCTTATGCTGCTAGTTGGCCATGGATGACAGCCCAATGTGGTGGGGCTTTGCAATGAGTAGAGAGGGATAGAAATGAAGACTTTGTGGCCCAAGGGAGACCCTCCATCTTCAGCAGCTCCTTCTGCAAGCTTGGGGCCACTTTATCCATTGTAGAGGCCTTGAGAAAGCTTGCGAGAACTAGAGAGAACCAACAGCCCCTCCACCTTGCTGTTGACAGCCGCTCGAAGCTGCCAAACTGCCGCTCGCTAGCCGTTTGCGTGGCACGTCCCCTGTGCGCATCGTCTGCACGTCCCGCCCGTTTCGCGCCCAGCTATCGTCCCCTTAAGCCCTTGGTCGCCGTAAGAGCTTAGCTGGAGCTCCACCGTCGCCGTCTAGCCACCGTCTGCCTCCGCCTAGCTCACTGTAGCCACCCGTCCGCCCGCCTTGCTCGTTCCAGCCTAAGCCAAGCCCTGTGCCAGCTCTTTCGGCCCAAGAGCATAAGCCAAAGCCAACAAGGGCTTTGAGGCTTCGTGGCCCATTTTGTGGCCCGTCCGGTCTCCGTTTGGTGTCGCCACAAGGTTGTTTGCCGCCCATCTCAGCGTCGCCATTGTTGTGGACTCATTGGATCGCTAAACCAATGATTTTACTTGCTAAACTCCGCTTATGGAGTTAATGATGCTTAGGGATCGATTAATTTAGGCTAATTAAGGTTTAGGTGGTTAGTTAGCAAGGATTAGCGATTTTATTATTCATTTGTGCGTTAGGTGGTTAGAAAGGTTTAATTAAGGACTAGATAAGTTATGCTATTTATCTAGATAGATTTGAAAATTTTCTAGGCCCGTTTAGGTGGTTAATTTCAATTTCTGGCCTAAGTTGGTATTTTTGGTATTTTATTGCATTTATTTAATTATTTTTGGTATGTATTTAATTATTTAATATTTTTAAGAAATTATACCGGGATAGTCGGTGATCGGAATTTCGTGTTGATTGCAATGGTGTGCTTAGTTTATGCAATTTAATGTTAAATTGTGCAAATTGAGTGGTAATTGTGATTTTGGACATTTATTCCAAAATTGTGGAATTTTATGTGGCACCCCTCAATGGCCCTCAATCCGTTAGGGTCACCACATTGTTTCCTCTACCTGGATATCCCCTTTTTTCTTCAATGGACTTCCGAGAAGTCATATGGGGGTTCTTTCATATACTTGATTGGTCCCTGCGCAAAAGTATGGCGGAAGCATATCCAACAACTCCCTTCCTTATATTCAGAAACAATACACATCAACTAAACATTTTATAAGTTAAAGCCGAACATTTTTATTTACATAACTAGATGGACATCATGGATCAGCACATCAAAATGCCAAGTTTCCATACCCGGCTATTTTTTTCAAAAGATAACCGACTTCTTTTCCAACAATTATATTCATAAGTCCATCAAGCAGTGTCGACGTCCAAAAATCTTGCCTCTGCTAATCCTCTCTCGCGATCACATCCATCCGTCCGGTTCGTCTGCTAGTGGTGGTAGTGGTGGCCCCAGCGTGCGTCCATCTTGGCGTACCAAACGACCAGATATTCTTATAGTACAGGGCCAGTGGGAGGACCAATATCAAATACAACCAATAACCGCACTCGAACGAACATCAGCCCTCGTACCTCAGGATGGTGATGCTCCGACCATTCGCACTGCAGGTCGATAGGAATCCCATAGAACATGCCAAGAGATACATGTAGCAGAGACATCTCGACTAGTCTGAAATGTTAGTCCCCAAACGGGGTGAGTACAACCACCAAGTAGTTGAAGATTCACTAAACTATATCATGAGTAACCATCATAATCAAATTTCATGCAAGATAGACAAAACGTATATCCAAAGGAATGAGTATTCATCGAATCCATAAAACTATTTAATGCAATGACCCGTGCAGTTTCAAAAACCAAGATGCACCATTTTCAGTCACACGAGTCTCGATTATAGAACCAAACTGATATGATACGTCCCATTCTATGTCACACAATTTAATCCAATAACCAACCACACACACACACTTAGTAGGGCCATCAATTTTAATATTCAAAAGGTTTCATCTCCCAAAGGACCAATGTCTGTGTCCTTCTAGGCATTCTCACCCAATCCTGGCATTGCGAAGTCCTCCGGCATTACGCCACTAGGCCATCGGGCATCCAGAACGTGTTATGTCATACCTCCAAGCATCTCACACCCCACCTGGAATCACGAGGAATCGCCGAGGCGCGCCATGAAATGGTTACCCTTGCCTTTCGAAATTATGTACCAATATACCACCGGGCCTCCCCTAGAATTATGCACCGATATACCATTGGGCATCCCGACACTCCAGTGGAAACCTTTGGAGCTCGCCATGAAAATGGTTACCCCGACCCTCCGGAATTACGTACCGACATACCACCGGCCATCCGACAGAATTACGTACCGATATACCACCGAGCATCCCAACACCCCTGGGGCATCATTGACCAAAGGGTCCAACGGCAGCATTATCATCTCATTATTTCAATAGAAACACTTTCAATGCAATGACATCGGATGTCCCATGAGTTTTCATCAAATCTCAATGTTGGATAATATGCTGAATACCAATACCATCGTATCAAATGATAAATCAAGATGCATTCACCCTTGAGGAAAATTGAGCAAACTCGAAATAAAACAGCTCAAACATCAGAATGCACAGTTTTAGTAAAAATTTTGGAATAACCCCTAAATCAACTCAGAAAATTCTAATATTTTGATATGTTATAACTAAGTTAGATTCATTGTATATCACGAGCAGAAATTGCTATATTCTTTACCAACATTCTGTAATAGCTTCCAGATTTAACATGTACAAAGAAAATCGTTTTTCTAACCAAACCTTGTCCATTTATTCTCAAATTTTGATATGTTATTCCTAAAGATGTTTTCTACAACTTTCATTAAGGCTTCAAAATTCAATTCAAACTAGATAATTACAGAAAATTTACGGAATCATCAAAGGTCATGCTGTTTTCTACGAAACAGTTTACTAGCTCTAAGAGAACTACTTCAACTCATTCAAAATCCAGCATCCAACATCCACAACCCAAACATCTCCAAGTCTATTGCACTCCATCAGACCATAACAGCATTGCATTATATAGGTTAGTGAACTTTTACTTGTATCCAGTCCTACGGCTCAACAGCAAGCAAAAACAGAAAACTCTCGGGTCTCGGGTACGGCTCAATGGCGGCAAGGATGAGCAGTGTCGATGGCGGCAGCACACACGTCTGAAAGGTGGTCCTTTTCCTTCTCTTACTCTCGCTGTCCACTGCTCTCTCTCCTGTTCGCTCGCTCACCCGCTCCTTCTCTCTCTATTTCTCTCTCCCCAACTTGCTCAACCGCTTGCTTCTCTTTTTGTTAGTTGACTAATTCAGTCAATAATCCTGTAATTCGGTGGCCGCACGCGCAAGGGGCTGCTGTTGAAGACGTGGCCTCTTGCATGCGAATTCTTCTCTCTGTCGAGACAGCCGTACCCCCATGCGAGACGTGGCTTTTCTCTCGGTCAACTACTCCATTTAGTTGACCCTGACTTTGCAGCCGCACGCCACCTCGCATGCTGCGTGCGGACGTGGCCTTTACTGGCCGGTCGAAGCAACTCTCGGTTGCTTCCTTCGGTCAACAGTTCTCTCAATTGTTGACCGTCCAAGGCGTGTATGTGGCTCCCGTGCAGTGCTTCTCAGTCAACATTCTTCTCTTCTGTTGACTAACAAAAGAGACGTGGGCATGGGCTGCTTGGTGGCAAATCTCTTCTATTATTATATGACCAGAATTTTGTGGTCGTTGGTAGGATTAGTCGCATGACCATGCAAGGAGAATTCCTTTTTCTCCGAAAGCCAATGTCTCGGGACGTCAAGTGGTGATGAAACGAGGTTGAATGTATAAAGGTCTAAAAGGTTGAACGGCAAAAGTTAGCATAAAAATATTGACACATTACTCATAATAAGCCTCGGTGTCGCTTGAACGTAGGAAAGATCTCCGACAAGACTATAATTTACTCAACGATCGGACCATTACTAAACGTAACGCATTGGTCCAACGATGAAAATAAAATGGTGTCCGTAAATGATATCGATGACATAGTCCGACGATACTTCTGTCAACTAGTCACGGACCGTTGTATATTCGAGGGTCATCAAAATTTCCGGATGCCACATGTTGATATCTGATTGGACAAAACCTGGCTGTCGGGTTTTGACACCGAAAATGGTTTTAAGGACTATATCGAATCATGGGATTTTAAAAGTGTGAATATCAATTTTTCTGATTCAAATTGCTTTGTTAGCTTCTGAGAGCATTGATCTATCAGCTCGTGTGAGCAGTCATCCCTGGCTATGCTAGAGGACCAATGTGTGTTGGTAGTTCATGCTTGTACTAGCAATAATCAAATTGGAATTGATTGAATTGATTGAATGGATCGAATTGAATTGATTGAATATATGAATTGTAGTGACATGTAGGAAGGAACTGACGCAAGGTATGTCATCTGTCTTGTGTGCATAGACTGCCTTTAGGCGTATTTCCTTCCTAGTCGGAGTTTAGGGAGTGAACTTGCCAAGACATTGTCTCACCCTGTCGTGGGCTCAATCTTTTCAGGTCCTTAGATGGCGGTTCCTTCGGAACATTTTGGTCGGCCTATAACAGTTACCAAGTGGAGTTTTCACTACCCCGTCCCCGGGGATCATTGGGTCTATGAACTCGTGGTTACCACCGTTTAGGTCGACGAGGGCCTACCTCAAAGGGTACCCCATCAATTCAAAGCATGGTTTCGCCATGAATTCAATGTATATAGGCTAGGTCCCCTCCAAGGTTTTGAGATTTATGCGGTGGTAGTCGACACCGCTCTAGGTGAGAGTGCAGCTGACCCTCCTAATGGTGCTGTGGAGGACCTGGAGCCCCTAAAACTTGTGGAGACCAAAGGATCGGCGAATGTGTCTGACCAATAGGTCTTAGGATAGCTTCCTTTGAGAGCTGATCTTTTGTACTCTTGTCTAGAGGCTAGTGTTGTATATAAATCGAGGTGTTTATAAAAGTGCTTTGGTTGTGAATATGTTTCTTTTTTTTTTTCTATCCGGTGTTGGTTGTTGTCAACGGTATAATCATTCGCTTTCACACGTGCATTAAAATGAATGGGTCAGCAATGCATCCTGACGCATCGCAATTTTTTTTATCAACCACCGAGGGATGGGCACACACTTGAGATTCGGAGCGTGAAATTTAGGCACTAAGGCTATAATGGTGCTGTTTATCTCACGTAACAATCTCTTGGAGATAAATAAATCCTTGACCACTGCTAAACCGACGGTCCTACAATGTCACACCCCGCACCTCGAGTGCAGGCGCACATCCCTCGGTGGTCGACTAAGTTACAACATTCCCAAGATGCGTCGCCGACCCAAATGATTCATGCACATGTAGAAGCAAAATAACAATCTCCAGACAACAATCAACATGGGATAGAAAAGCAAGACAATGAATTTCACAAACACACTTTTATTAACACACCATGTTTATATACATAGCTAGTCTATAAACAAGGTTCTAACTCGAAAAGAAGAGCTAGTAAGCCATCTAGGCACTAGACTCCTCATCCATGGGCTCAGGGTCCACCATGACACCATCAAGAGTGTTGAGATCCATCGAGTGTGCTACTTCCCACTCCCCGGTCCCAACGGTAGGCCCGTCGAAACCTACAAGGGGACCCTCCTGACCCCCTTAAGGGAAGCTGATGTACCACACTATGAATCTATGAGGTACCAACTGAGGTAGGCCCTCATTGACCTTAACCATGGTCTCAACCAACTCTCAGCTCAGGGTAGTCCTAGGAATGAGGAAGTAGGTAAACTCGAACTCTATTATCTGCAGGACCCCGTATCGCACATGATGTGCCTGCATCTAAGGACTTGAAAAATTGTAACTCACGACGGGGTGAGACAATGTCTCAGCGAGTTCACACCCTAAACCCGATTATCAAGATAATACACATAGAGGCAGCCTAACCACCATCACAGAAGACTTTCCTTACCTTAACACCTCCCTACACATTAGTACAGTTCATAGAATACAGCCAATGTATTTGATAATTGAAACGCTTCACTTTACACATATCAATCAATCACAAGAGTCCCGATAATAAGGCCAAATCATTATGACACACCTCATTCCGTGCCACACAATTTTGTCCCATAATCAGGCACAGTCATCTCACTCATTCAAGTGTTCCAATTAATTGCAACCCCACAGGCACGGCCAACTCGACAGTTGGCGGTCTTCCGGCATAATCGGGCATTGTCTCACCCCATCAAGCACGGCAATGTCTACCACTAAACGGCAATCCTAAATGAGCTTCGGTCCAACCTCTACCGCGACTGGCATTCGTTGAGGTGGGGCATTCCATATAGGAGCATCATCCGGCATAAACGCTCATGACAGGTTCTCATAATGATCACGTGCACATCCAATCTTGGCCAATGACATCCTGCCTTGCACTCAAATGTCTCAATTTCAAATAATATACTTGGCCTATTCTCATTATATTAAAAACACCCGGTAAAATAATTGTGCATGGACACACAATCAAATCATACCATAAATGTGTCATACTCTCTTTTTAAAATTCAACTATTTTATATAATACTTAAAATATTTTTGGCATCAAAAATCGACATCCGTATTTTTCTAATTAAATACCAAAATTCCATACTTTTGAAATAATAATTCAAAATTCCATACTCAGCATCAAATTGCACAAATTAGCACTCAATTACACAAATTAACTACACCACGATGATCAACACGAAATTCTAGCAACCGGCTATCTCGGTATAATTTTCTCTATTTAATAAATATTAAATAAATTACAAAATAATTAAATGAATCACTAATTAATCTATCTAAGCTAATCTAACCACCTAATTAAACTAATTAAATTAATCTAACCAATCTAGCTACATCTAAACTAACCAAACTAACTAATTAAATTAACAAACCACCTAATTGGCCCATCTAATTAATCTAATTAACTAAATACTCTAAATAAATTACACTAACCTTACTTAGCCTAATCTAACCCTCACCTAAGCATAACTAACCCCCAATTAAGGCTTAGGAGGTTAACTCACCGGTTTAGCGAATTAATCGGACCACGGTGATCGCGGTGCGACGGCGACCACAACTCGAATTTACGGCAACACCAAGAGAGGCCAACCAGGGCTAAAAAATAGCCAATTCAGTCTCAGCCCTAAGCTAAGACGTGGTCCTTCTTGCTAGTTGAGATTGGTTGGACACCACGCAAGGACATCGGGGGCTGATTGGCAGCCTAGCGGGAGCTGCTAGCAATAGTGGGGACTGCTCGATTGTGGCGGTGCAGCCAAGTGGGGCCGCTGGCTGTCTGGACGGCTGGACTGAAGTCGCTGAGGTCCGCTAAAGGAGCAGCAATAGGGGCGAAGGGCTTAGTGGCAGCGAGGGGGATGGTGGATGTAAATGGACAGAGGGTTGTTAGCCATTGGCGGCAAGGAAACGATGAGGTGGCAGCGACAGCAACTAAGCGCAGAGATGCAGAACCACTGGAGGAAAAATGGAGCTAGCATGCTGGAGCTAGAGGGGCGACAGGATGTTGTTGGATGAGGACATGCGGCAGCAAGGTGAGAAGAGAGAGAAAACTAGAACATGAAGAGAGAAGGAGTGACGGTTGGTGGTTTAAACTATGAGGAACAACCAACACAAAACAGAACAAGGGTTCTGTTTTAGTGTGCTGGAATGGACGCTCAAACAGGGGCACGGTCGAAGAAGGAAAAAGAAAAATAGAGAGGAGGGGGCTGGTGGCAAGGAAAAAGGGAGGGAAATAGGGAGAAAATAGAGGTCAGCAAAGGGAAAGGGGCTACAAATGTGAGGAGAAGGAAAGTCCAAGGAAGAGGGTCCTACTTCATCAATGTTAAGCCCCAAAAGTCTTGTGCCTTGGAATTCTTTGGCCCACCCTTAAGTCAAGTGATCCACCCCTTAGGAAATGGCCTTAATTTCCACAAATAAGACCCAATTGAAGGTAGAAAAGCCTTATTTGTTCTGCCTTCCGAATTTTGCAACCCTTTCCACTCAATTTTACACTAAGAAATTTCAATTCAATGGCCACACTTGCCATGGTAGGAGCCTAAATAATTTCTTGCATTCCCTTCAACACTTGATCCATTTTGAAGGCCAAAAATCAACTTAAAAGTGGCACTCCGAATTTCCTCGATTTAATTTGCCTAATTTTGAATTTTCCGCCAAAAATCTGGGTTCGCCAAAAATTCTCAAATGATGCGACGATGTCCTAAAAATAAATTGTGACATGTTAGAACTTTAAATTTCCAAAACAGAGTTCAATTTCGTGGTTAATTTCAGTGAGACGCGATTTTAGCGCAACCTAAGCTAGCGAGTAGCTTTTGAAATTTTTAGCGCATTTGACCCGTGGTTGATTATTTTCAATCCACATTGTGCATCTTCGACTCATTGGCAACTCTCAGTTATCGTGAAAATCTCAAGATTTCAAATACGGGCAAAACGTACAGAAATGACAGAAAAATCAGTTTAGTGCCATTCGACGCGAATTTTGCAATTAGGTAGAATCATCCACACTTTAATTACGTGCCTCTATCGATACAACTATTTCCTTTCTTTAATCAATTTTAATGGTGCCATATTGACCGTTGTAGATTAGCACGGTCGAACAATCGATTTCTGATCGAATTCTCAAGTCTGTCGCATTTATATTCCTTAACGGCTTCACCTGATAGATTAGTTATCTCGTGAGTGATCAGCTCAAAGAAAAAGAAGGTGCATCGATGAAAAGCCCAATTCGTTTAATCGAAACAAGGTAAAAAAAAAAATTCGGATGTCACATACAACATCTTAATTGTGTTTGAAGAATTTAACATTAAGCCCATCCAGTTTGGGTGCCTTGCCGACTGCTTGAGAGAAGAGGGTATCACGAATCTCTAGTTCAGACACAGGATGAGAGAGAGATCGTACTTGTTCCGCATGTGACGGCCCGAGCGGCGGTGCGCGGGGAGGAGGGATGGCGGTGCATCCGCGCCTAGGTCCCCGGACGTGCGCAAGGATGGGGTCCCTGTCCCACATCGCCTAGGGAGAGAGTCTTGGGCTAATTTATAATGCCTTGGGTCCCTTAATATGTGTGACGCGTTTCAAAGCCGTGAGGACTTAGTGTCCAAAGCGGACAATATCACACAGTGGGCCCGGGTCGTTACACCGCATTTAGAGTATGCTGGATAACCACCTAAATCTCTTGCAAAGTTGGTCGAGACGGCAAAACCTGTGGCACCAGAAGGTCCTAGAAATGGGAAACAAAAAGCTGCTACACCCTACCCGGATCAGTAATAAATTACTAGAGGTATCTAGGACCGTTAGAATTCTATTCCTCAAATGTCTTTTGTTGACATAATGATGAAAGAATTTGGTGTTTTGGTCTCCTTCTTTAAGCCACCAAACCCTGGATTTATGTCTGTAGAAAGATTCCTCCTGCACCCAAAGATTCAAGAAGGTCCGAAGATGATTCCTCTCAAGCTTTGCAAGTAGTAAGCTGTTCAAGTCCTGCTTGAAGGCATCTTGGGTGACCGATAATGCATTCCTTGCATTAGCTGTTCTGGCATAAATATCATAGAAAGAATCCCTATTGAGTTGTTTAAGGTGGCCTTTAAGGGTCTTTAGCTTACAAACTAGCCTGTATATGGGTGTTCCCTCACCCAGCTTCTCCCACACCTGAACAACAGCTGTATGAAAAGCCGGGTGCTTCATCCAGAAGTTAAAGAACTTGAAGTGCTTTCTCTAATTTGAAGGGGTCAAGACTCTGACGACCATAAGGGTATGATCGTAGATGCCCGAAGCAAGGAAAGAGGCTTCCGAGAAAAAGAAGTCTTTGCACCATTTCATATTAACAAGCACCCTATCAATCTTCCTCAGCTTCCAATTGGCACCAGAAGATGACACCAAGTGAAATGATTGTAAGTGCTAATACGAACACCTAGAGGGGGTTGAATAGGTGTGAAAACAATTTTTCACAAAGAACAATAAAAATATTTTACTTTTAAAACTGAATCTAAAGAACAATAGACTTTGAGTTAGTTCAGACTTTAGTAGTTAAATAGAATTACGAACAAAATAAAGAAGTTCAAGGAAGAGAACATGAATATAGAATTTATAGTGATTAGGCTTAGATCAAGTCTATGTCCACTCTCCCACACTGACAGCCTTCTGGCTTATTTCCACTATGAATCAAAAGAGAATTTACAATCTTGCAATCTCGACTTCACAGTGAAGAGTCTCTACTGCTCTTTCACAAAGTCACACTATAAATCTCTCTCTTTTAAGTGCGATTTAGAGCACAGTATATGGAATAACAAAAAACTAGGAAGCTTCAAACTTGGAATTTCTCTTTCACGCACTCTTTCGAACAACTAGAGAGTTCACCTTAAATACTTCTTCATGCATTCTCGACCGTTGGCACTTTCCAAAGAAATTCTTCCAATCAACCGGTTAAACAGAAACAATCAAGGAGATCTAGAGTCATTTGAGGATTGTGATGAAACCCTGTCAATCCTGTTTGCCCATATAATCAGGATCTTGGTTTTCATAAGTAGATTATTTTCAAATTGAGTTGCCTTCCAAAAAGATTTGATGTATCTAAATTGATTTCAATAAAGATAATCAATCTTGTAGGTGTGATTTCCATCCAGAAGGCCATATAAAATCCATACGAACCAAACTCTTGAAGAAAGAAAGATAATCCCTTATCCGGAAAAGTCTTCATCCCTCACTTTCTTCAGTCTGGAATTTGTCAAAGTCAGCAGACTTTGACACAAAATTCTGAATTTCATCAAAATAGATTTTGGATAAGTTTTGTCAACTTCAAAACATCAAATGAGTTTCTCCAACAATTTCCCCATTTTTGATGGTGACAAAACTCCCTTACAAATTTAAAGATCTATATCCTGCAAAACAACTCTTAGCAATACATGATATCTTATAAAAACAGCTAGTTAAGGATCTGGATAGCATCGATTCTGCAACCACAGAAAACGTGATAATCTTGAAAAAAAAAAATTAAACACGTATCAAGATTTAAACATCCACATCCATAAACATCACTAGTGCAAGGATTGTTGCAGAATAAGTGTTCAAAACAAACTTAAATCAAATCTGCAAAAAGTTCAAAAATAAAAGTAAAATTCAAATTTACAAATTCTCCCCGTTTTTTGTCAACAGCAAAAAGTGGAGAAAGTCAAAATGGAGAAGAGATAGATAGAATCAAAGTTGTCTTAGAATTCAAATTAGCTAGAAATCCCCCATGGACTGCACTGCCTCTTCAACCTTCTGGCACTGAAGATGAACATTCTCAACTTGTGTCTAAATAGTCTTGAGAATTTGAAGAGTCTAATCATTCTTGGCTATAGTCTGAGATACTTATTGATTCAAAGTCTGTACCTGAGTATCTAAAGACTGTACCTTTTTAGTGTGAAAGTCAGAAAAGGATCTCAACGCAATGTGAAGTTTTTGTATCTCAATCTCTATAGCATATTGTTGAGCCTTTACCTCCAAAAGAAGCTTTATCATCCTTGGATAGACAACATTTGGTTCTGTCTGTGCACTAGCTTCAGTGAATTGAATTTGATGAGAATTGAGAGAGGAGGGAGTATCAACTTGCCTAGTTCCATGACTTGAACTAGATTTTTCAATGTCAGCTTTAGGAAATTGAGAAGCATAGACATCTTCTAGGTGTGTAGGAGATCGACTAATACCATCACTCACAAAAAGAGGAGAAGAAGTCCCTGTTTACTCAACAGCTCCCCTTGTTTCTGTGCATACAAGTGGAGAAAGGATTCATTCTTCTTGAGTATACTCATTTTCAGGACAAGAGTGATGTTCTTCCTCTATAAGTACTCCTAATTGACCACTCCGAGTTACTTTTGAATCTTCAGATAAAGATATGGCAATTGTCACCTCATAAGAGTCGTCCTCATGACTTTTTCCTTCTTCATTTTTTCTTTCTTCTTCTCTTGCTTCTTCTTCTCCTGCTACTTCTTCCTTCTCTGGTTCTTCTTCTTCTGGCTCTGTTTCTTCTCTGTCTCTTTCTTCTTTTTCAATTGGTTTCTCAGAACCAAAAAAACCTCGAAGATTCTTTAAAGCAATGGTAGAAATTGTAAGATCATCATCATCCTCTTCATCTTGCAGGATGAGAGATCTTATCTTCTTTACAGGTTCTTTCACAAATTCTTTGCCTTTCCTCTTCCTTCCAGCAGAGTCTTCCCTGGTTTTGCTTGAGGACACCTTCTTCACGCGCTCAATAGCCTTGTTCAGATCTTGCAACCTCATCTTCGAAATCATTTTCAGTCTTATAACCGTAGGATGTGCCATCCCAGAAATTCAAAACCGAGCCTTAAGGTGTGTTAAAGTCTTTAATTAGGTGATAGAATTTCCGTGGCTTATGTTTTAGCCATTAGTCTTTTAAATTTGATGATTTGTGCTTGTGATTGTGGAAATTTAAATTTAATAGATTAATAATCTATGCTTGGCCATATGATTTAAATTTCAATGAGCAAAAATATCCTAAGACTTTGGCCAAGATTGAAAATTGAAATTTAGAAATATTTATAGAAGGAATTCAAAAAAAAAAAAGAAGAGAAAAAGGAGGTTAATTTTTGAATGGGCCTTGGACCCATTGGCCTAAAGCTTGGTCGGCCAAGCTAGTCGGCCCATTAGAGCCCAAGAAGAGAATTCGACCAGCCCAAGGGGAGTGGCCGGATGGGCCTAAGCCCAAGCCCAAACCAAATTTAAAAGGAAAACCCAATAAGACAAATGGCAAATGGCAAGAGCATGCATTGGTGGGATTGTAGGCAATCTCATGATTGCTAATCATGGGCTTAGGGGAGTATAAAAGGGATGAGAAGAGAGAGAGTGGCCGGTTCTTTGATCATTCGGCCGAGAGAGGGTGAGAGAGAGAGAGAGAGAGAGAAAAGGAGAAACCGAGAGGGGAAGGAGGCGGAGCCGAGGGGTGCCGCCATTCGTTCGCCATCCGATCGCCGTGTCCCGCCGCCGTTCGTCGTCGTTTGCTCATCCTAGAGGCAAGTGGAGTCCTTAACTTCTCTTGCATGTTTGTTTCGTTGGTTGCATGTTAGATTTTAGGTGTTATTTGTGCGAAAAACCGAGGTAAGAGTTGGTTATTTTCAAACCGTGTGACTGTTCTTGTTCGGTTTGTGGGAGTCAGTAGCTTGTTTGAGCTTGCATGTGTGATTGGAGTCCGATTTTCGCTTCGATGTCTTCATGGAAGTTGTAGCTAACGTCTTGTACTATAACATAATGAAATTTCGTGGAAAATTATGGAGATATGTGGGGTTAAAGTTCCATTATACGGAGACCCTAGATCTGTGAAGTTTTCGCTGACCTCTTGCTAGATTCTTGTTTGCATGTTAATTTTTGTTGAATATTTGACTTTGACATCTTCATGAAAGTTTTAGGTAACACCTTAAACTACAACATACTCAAATTTGAAGCAAAAAGAACAAGTATAGCTTGGTGAATCGGCTAGATCTTGGAAACAATGGTTCTGGTGAAGTATTCCGAGACACCCGAGACTTCATGGACTTAAATGGTGACCATACTCTGGTTATTTGACCTAGATCTCTCATGAAACTTGTAAAGGACACCTTGGTACATAACATACTCAAATTTAAGATGAAACGAAAGAGAATAGATGGGTGAAATCTAAAAATTTCAGAGAAGTGTATTCTGGACGATGCGGTAGTGGTTCCAGAAGTTTCATGTGGTTGTATAAATTAATATAAAAAGAATTTGGCATAGATTTATTCATGCAAAGTGCACGAAAATGTGTTGGCTATCACCCTGTGAAATTTCGTAATTTTTTAAGGCCATATGAGTATTTTAATCGAATTTATTTGGAAACTGTGCAATTCTGGTCATTATCCGAATATCATGTGCTATTTTGTGGAAATTGTGAAATTATGAGAAATTCAATTTGGTCATGAATTTTGTATGAAATTGTGATCCAATTGATTTGTTTAATGATTTTTTGAATATTATGATTTTGGGAAAATCATAGATATTAAATTTAATATTTATTTATGAAAAAAATAAATATAATAATATAATAATATAATAAAAAATAATAATAAAACAATAAGGGATTATTTTATTGGCCATGAATTTCATTGAGTTTGTTATTCATTGTTATATGACATTGGTGTATGTATGATCATAAATTGTGATGCATGTGTGAATCATATGCCATGTAATAATGAGATTAAAAGGATGGTGAATGTGGAAAATGATATGTGAGTAAGAGGTTGTGGTGGATGATGATGTCTGGTGGCCTAGTGGCGTAATTCCGGAGATTCCACAGGAGATTCGGGATGCCCGAATGTGGGGGGCCGGAAGCCCTGTCGAAGGTTTCTGCCCGAAGGGAATGCCTCGCGATGCCAGGATGTGGGTGCAGGATGCCTGGCTAGAAGGGTAAAGGCCGGAAGCTCTGTCGGAGGTTTATGCCCGAAGGGAATGCCTCGTGATGCTAGTTGAGATGCGAGATGCCCGGAATGTGGGGGGCCGGAAGCTCAGTGGCCATGGGATGGCTAGAATGCTGGGAACCCTGTCGGAGGTCTTTGCCCGAAGGGATGATAATTGAGAATGGGTGATGTGGTGATCAAATTTAAAGATAAAAATGGAAATTAATGCATGATAATGTGATGATGATGATGATAATGTGATGCAATATGATGATCACCTATGATATGATATGCATGATGATATGCATGATGATGCGATAATGATGATGATATTGATATGCACGATGATATGCATGGTGATGTAATAATGATGATGATGTAATGTGATATGATGATCATCCATGGTATGATATGCACGATAAAATGCATGATGATGATAATGATATATGAGATGCCATGATGATGATATGCATGATGATGATGCATGAAAGTGTGTGCCTGGCTTCAAGGTAAGTAATGCCTGCAATGCATGTGAAATTGCATGATGCATTGAGTTGTTATTGGATTTCCCTATCTGCTGAGTGGTTATACTCACCCCTTTTGGAGATAACATTTCAGATTAGCCAATATGCCGCTTCCTGCCGTCACGCGGAGTACATTTTATGGGATACCATCCGATGTAGAGGTTGAGTGTGTTGAGATAGACTGTCCCTCTGTTCCCGGACTGACTTTTATCCGAGTACGTTGTCTAGTCATGTATGACGTGGGCCTGGCTAGGGGTCCTGTCATTCAGGAGTTCATTTTTGTGCACGTTCGTCGGGATGGAGCGATGCCAGGGATGTTGCCGCCGCCACCGCCTAATGCACCGGGTTGGGTGTGAGACCTGCTCGCGATGAGTAGGAGCTGGATCTTTTTGATGTAGATGGTCGACACTTTCGATGGGGGTTCGTACTCGTATGATGTTGAGGGTCGAGAGTTTCTTTTTGAGGTTTTAGGCTGGACGTGGCTGAGTCCTAGCTTTTCCTTGTTTTGTACCGACCCAAAGGGAATCCCATCTTGCTATATATATGTAAGCAAAGTATCTAAGTTGTTTATAAAATCCTGATGTTTAGCTGGTGTGTATTTGTATCATGGATTGGTAGGGGCATAGATGGTGATGTTTAATTTGCTTCCGCTATGAGTCGCACTGGGACCGCTTTTAAAAAAAAAAAAGAATGCCTGTGATTAGCGGCGCTTGTTTTAAGTACAAGATAGAAAAAGGTAATAAAGTGTAACATCGGCGCTGGTGACGACCTGCGAAGGGTTCGGGGTGTCACTGCTGCCCTTTTTGGTATTAGAGCGAATGGTTATAGGTGGAGTGATAGGGAGCCTCAATTGGAAATTGAGGAACATGATGACAATGCACACCATAGGATGTGGAACGAAATAATTGAATAACGGGTGATGGGTATTCACTCGTAGATCCCTAGTAGTTTGTTTTGAGATGCTTTTAGGTGCCAGTAACATGTATATGTTACTTATGTAGTGATAGAAATTGCTTTGAGTGGAGGCAGTGAGTCTCAGATTATTCCTGAGGCAATGCTTGGAAATTGCAGGAAAGCCATGGTGCGAGCTGGAAGTGCTCATCCATCGAGGGCTGAAGCCTCTGCTGCAAGGGCTGAATCTCGAATGGAAGATATCCTGCAGGCATTAGCCAATATTGGAAATCTGATGGAGAGGCAGGCGCAGCAACAGCCCGGAGCAAAACGCCGTACTCAAGGACTAGTGGAGCAGCTTTTGAAGCTGAAGCTAGTTAAGTTTAATGGAATGGGAAGTCCTGAGGAGGCAAAGAATGGATTGATGGAATGGAAAGAATTTTTCGGCTGTTGGACTGCACGGATGCTGAGAAAATAGTCTTAGCAGATGATCAATTGGAGGGAAATGCGAAGTTTTGGTGGAGAGCTTCGAAGGACATAATCTTTCCACCAGGTACCGATGTGAGCTGGGAAGAGTTTGTTAGAGCCTTCAATAGGAAGCATTTCTCTGATTGTGCTAAGGATAGAAAGATTACTGAATTTGTTCAGCTAGAACAAAAGGGGTTGACTGTAGATCAGTATGAGGCTAGATTTTCTGAATTGTCTAGATATGCTCCTAGATTGATTGAGGATCAGGAAGAGAAGGCTAAGAGATTCCTGAAAGGGCTGAGGACTGACATTAGAAAGCAACTGGTGCCTTTGAACATAAGGGATTATAATGAGATTTATGAAAGGGCGCAGTTAGTGGAGCAGGAGCTGTTGAGGGAACGGTCGGAGTTTAAGAAACCGTTGAATTTTAGTGATGTGAAAAAGGGGAAGAGACCTTATTCTAGTCAAGGTTAGACCTGGAATATGAAGAAGAAGGGTAATTTTGGAAATTTTGGAGGGGCAAAGAGTGGTTCGAATATAGGGAAAGCACCTTATCAGCCTGGTGTTTGTCAGAGGTGTAATGGGAGACATGGCCCAGGACCTTGTACTGGACAGCATAAATGTTTTGGCTATGGACAAGTAGGTCATCTTAGGAGGAATTGCCCACAAGAGAGGTCGCAAGTGAGTGTTGGCTCAATGCGACAGGGATATCAGAGTTCTGTTAGGTCGAATCCGCAAGGAAATCCTCAGAGACCACCTGCACAAGGAAGGCTGTATGCGATTACCCAGGAGGAAGTGGAAGCTTCCAAAAATGTTATCTCAGGTACAATTCTTATTAATGGTGAAAAGGCATATGCATTGTTTGACACGGGTGCAACGCATTCGTTTGTGTCTGAAAGATATAGATGTTTGAATAAGATAGAAGTTATACCTCTTGAGACGCCTCTTTGTGTTTCCACGCCTTTAAAGGATATGGTATTGTCTACGATGGTGTGTGAAAATTGTAAGATATCCATGGGAGGAAAGGACATGGAAATAGACTTGGTTGTGATGGCTATGTATGATTTTGATGTTATTATAGGAATGGACTGGCTTCGTAAGTATCGGGCTAGAATGGATTGCTATAGAAGAGTGGTTCAATTTGTTTTACCTGATCAGTCTAGTTGTGAATTTTTAGGAGGTTAGACCCATTTTCCTATAGCTCTTATTTCAGCAGTAGAAGCATGTAAGTTACTTGACGAAGGATGTCAAGGGTACCTAGCCATAGTTAGAGATTATGCTAGGAAGGAGCCTAATCTTGAGGAAGTTCGTGTAGTTAACGAATTTCAAGATGTATTTCCTGAGGAATTGCCTGGATTGCCGCCAGAGCGGGAGATTGAATTTGAAATTGAATTAATGCCTGGAACGGGACCAATATCAAAAGCCCCGTATAGAATGGCCTTAGTTGAATTGAAGGAGTTGAAAGTGCAACTGCAAGAATTGCTTGACAAAGGATTCATTAGACCAAGTGCTTCACCTTGGGGTGCACCGGTCTTGTTTGTGAAAAAGAAAGATGGATCGACGCGCTTGTGTATTGATTATAGGCAGTTGAATTAGGTGACAATTAAGAATACGTATCCTTTGCCTAGAATTGATGATTTATTTGACCAACTCCAGGGAAGTTCGGTCTTCTCTAAGATTGATTTGAGGTCGGGATACCATCATTTGAGAATTAAGAAGGAGGACATTCCTAAGACTGCGTTTAGAACTCGTTATGGACACTATGAGTTCCTTGTTATGCCATTTGGATTGACTAATGCCCCGGCTGCATTTATGAATTTGATGAATAGAATATTTCAGCCTTATTTAGACCGGTTTGTGATCGTGTTTATTGATGATATTCTGGTATATTCGAAATGGCCTAAAGAGCATGAGCAGCATTTGAGAATAGTTTTACGGACACTGAGAGAGCATAAGTTGTATGCTAAGTTTAGTAAGTGTGAATTCTAGTTGGATCGAATAATATTTCTAGGGCATGTGGTGTTAGGAAAAGGAATTGCAGTAGACCCGGCAAAAGTTGAAATGGTAGTAAATTGGCCGAGACCGACGACGCCTACTGAGATACGAAGTTTCTTAGGACTGGCTGGTTATTATAGAAGGTTCATTGAAGGATTTTCACAACTAGTAGGATCTTTAACTAAGTTAACCCGAAAGAATGTTAAATTTGAGTGGAATGGAGAATGTGAAAGGAGTTTTCAGGAGCTCAAAAGGAAATTGACTTCAGCTCCAATTCTGACTATACCTACTGGACCTAATGGTTTCACAGTGTATAGTGATGCATCTCACAAAGGACTAGGATGTGTGTTGATGCAGCATGGCAAGGTTGTAGCCTATGCATCTAGACAATTGAAACCTCATGAGCTAAATTACCCGACGCATGATTTAGAGCTAGCAGCTATAGTGTTTGCCTTAAAGATATGGAGACACTATTTGTATGGGGAAAAGTTTGAAATCTACACGGATCATAAGAGTTTGAAGTATCTGTTCTCATAAAAGGAGTTGAACATGAGACAAAGGAGGTGGATGGAGTTGTTGAAGGATTATGACTGTGAGATAAGATATCATCCAGGAAAAGCGAATAGAGTAGCAGATGCTCTTAGTCGAAAGTCGGCCATAGAAATAGCTAGTTTGAGGATGGTAGAATGGGAATTGTTGGAATCTGTGGCAAATTCCGAATTTAAATTGGAAGTAGATTGTCTTACTGGCATACTTAGTGCATTGAGGATTGAGCCAGAGATTATCCAGAAAATTCAAATCCTACAAGAATCTGACCGAGAGATTTTGAAAGTGAAGGATGCTGTATCTTTAGGGAAAAGATCAGAATTTCAGATCTCTGATGATGGAATAGTAAGATGTCAAGGACGACTTTGTGTTCTCGACAATGAGGAATTGAGGAAGGAAATTCTGTCGGAGGCACATAAGAGTAATTATAGTATCCACCCAGGTAGTACAAAGATGTACATAAATTTACGTCAGCAACTTTGGTGGAATGGTATGAAGGCAGATACGGCTAAGTACGTTTCTCAATGTTTAACGTGTCAGCAAGTAAAAGCGGAACATCGTAAACCCGCAGGACTCTTAAGACCATTGGACATTCCAGAATGGAAATGGGAACATATAACGATGGACTTTGTGCAAGGATTGCCAAGGACATCAAGTAGTCATGATTCAATTTGGGTTATAGTGGATCGTTTGACTAAGTTGGCACATTTCTTAGCAATTCGCATGGATTACCCAATGGATAAGTATGCAGACATGTATGTAAGTCAAGTGGTACGCTTACATGGTGTTCCAGTGACCATTACTTCAGATCGAGATTCGAGGTTCACTTCGAATTTTTGGAGGAGTCTTCAAATTGCGTTAGGATCTAAGCTTCAATTTAGTACTGCTTTTCATCCTCAGACAGATGGTCAATCGAAAAGAGTAATCCAGATATTAGAGGATATGTTAAGGGCTTGTGCAATCGATTTCAAAGGAAATTGGGATGAAAGATTGCATTTGGTAGAGTTTGCCTATAATAATAGTTTTCAGAAGAGTATAGGCATGGCACCTTATCAAGCATTATATGGAAGGAGATGTAGAACTCCTGTCTGTTGGAGTGAAGTAGGTGAAAGGAAGTTGACAGGACCTGAACTGGTACAAGTTACCGTTGAAGCTGTCAATATTATCAGAGAAAGACTTAGAACAGCTCAGAGTAGACAGAAAGACTACGCAGATAGACGTAGAAGGCCTTTGGAATTTAATGTAGGAGACCATGTATTCCTTAAGGTATCTCCTATGAAAGGAATATCTCGATTTGGGATGAAGGGCAAGCTAAGCCCTAGATTTGTTGGACCTTTTGAAATTCTGGAGAGGATAGGTGATGTAGCTTATCGTTTAGCGTTACCTCCTAAGCTAGGAAATCTGCACGATGTGTTTCATGTATCGATGTTGAGGAAGTACCAGCCGGATCCTGGTCATTGAAGAGCCTGTGCAGATATTAGATCGAAAGGAGCAAATTCTTAGGACCAAAAAGATCCCATTAGTTAAGGTGTTATGGCGACATCATGATGTGGAGGAAGCCACATGGGAAAGTCAGGATCAGATAAAGGAAAAGTATCCCTATTTATTTCAAGAAGACGCGAGTAATGCTTGAATTTTGAGGATGAAATTCTCTAAGGAGGGGAGAATTGTGGCATCTCAGAAATTCAAAGCCGAGCCTTAAGATGTGTTAACGTCTTTAATTAGGTGATAGAATTTCCGTGGCTTATGTTTTAGCCATTAGTCTTTTAAATTTGATGATTTGTGCTTGTGATTGTGGAAATTTAAATTTAATAGATTAATAATCTATGCTTGGCCATATGATTTAAATTTCAATGAGCAAAAATATCCTAAGACTTTGGCCAAGATTGAAAATTGAAATTTAGAAATATTTATAGAAGGAATTCAAAAAAAAAAAAAAAAAGAAGAGAAAAAGGAGGTTAATTTTCGAATGGGCCTTGGACCCATTGGCTTAAAGCTTGGTGGGCCAAGCTAGTTGGCCCATTAGAGCCCAAGAAGAGAATTCGACCAGCCCAAGGGGAGTGGCCGGATGGGCATACGCCCAAGCCCAAACCAAATTTAAAAAGAAAACCCAATAAGACAAATGGCAAATAGCAAGAGCATGCATTGGTGGGATTGTAGGCAATCTCATGATTGCTAATCATGGGATTAGGGGAGTATAAAAGGGATGAGAAGAGAGTGAGTGGCCGGTTCTTTGATCATTCGGCAGAGAGAGGGTGAGAGAGAGAGAGAGAGAGAGAGAGAGAGAAAGGGAGAAACCGAGAGGGGAAGGAGGCGGAGCCGAGGGGTGCCGCCGTTCGTTCGCCGTCCGATCGCCGTGTCCCGCCGCCGTTCGTCGTCGTTTGCTCATCCTAGAGGCAAGTGGAGCCCTTAACTTCTCTTGCATGTTTGTTTCGTTGGTTGCATGTTAGATTTTAGGCGTTATTTGTGCGAAAAACCGAGGTAAGAGTTGGTTATTTTCAAACCGTGTGACTGTTCTTGTTCGGTTTGTGGGAGTCAGTAGCTTGTTTGAGCTTGCATGTGTGATTGGAGTCCGATTTTGGCTTTGATGTCTTCATGGAAGTTGTAGCTAACGTCTTTTACTATAACATATTGAAATTTCGTGGAAAATTATGGAGATATGAGGGGTTAAAGTTCCATTATACGGAGACCCTAGATCTGTGAAGTTTTCGCTGACCTCTTGCTAGATTCTTGTTTGCATGTTAATTTCTGTTGAATATTTGACTTCAATGTCTTCATGAAAGTTGTAGGTAACACCTTAAGCTACAACATACTCAAATTTGAAGCAAAAAGAACAAGTATAGCTTGGTGAATCGGCCAGATCTTGGAAACAATGGTTCTGGTGAAGTATTCCGAGACACCCGAGACTTCATGGACTTAAATGGTGACCATACTCTGGTTATTTGACCTAGATTTCTTCATGAAACTTGTAAAGGACACCTTGGTACATAACATACTCAAATTTCAGAGGAAACGAAAGAGAATAGATGGGTGAAATCTAAAAATTTCGGAGAAGTGTATTCTTGGCTATCACCCTGTGAAATTTCGTAATTTTGGAAGGCCATATGAGTATTTTAATCGAATTTATTTGGAAACTGTGCAATTCTGGTCATTATCCGAATATCATGTGCTATTTTGTGGAAATTGTGAAATTATGAGAAATTCAATTTGGCCATGAATTTTGTATGAAATTGTGATCCTATTGATTTGTTTAATGATTGTTTGAATATTATGATTTTGGGAAAATCGTAGATATTAAATTTAATATTTATTTATGAAAATAAATAAATATAATAATATAGTAATAAAATAATAAAATAATAATAAAATAATAATAAAACAATAAGGGATTATTTTATTGGCCATGAATTTCATTGAGTTTGTTATGCATTGTTATATGACATTGGTGTATGTATGATCATAAATTGTGATGCATGTGTGAATCATATGCCATGTAATAATGAGATTAAAAGGACGGTGAATGTGAAAAATGATATGTGAGTAAGAGGTTGTGGTGGATGATGATGTCTGGTGGCCTAGTGGCGTAATTCCGTAGATTCCCTGGGAGATTCAGGATGCCCAGAATGTGGGGGGTCGGAAGCCCTGTCGAAGGTTTTTGCCCGAAGGGAATGCCTCATGATGCTAGTTGAGATGCGAGATGCCCGGATGTGGGGGGCCGGAAACCCGGTGGCCATGGGATGGCTGGAATGCTGGGAACCCTGTCGGAGGTCTTTGCCCGAAGGGATGATAATTGAGAATGGGTGATGTGGTGATCAAATTTAAAGATAAAAATGGAAATTAATGCATGATGATATGCATGGTGATGTAATGCATGATGATAATGTGATGTGATATGATGATCACCCATGATATGACATGCATGGTAAGATGCATGATAATGTGATGATGGTGATGATAATGTGATGTGATATGATGATCACCCATGATATGATATGCATGATAAGATGCATGATAATGTGATGATGATGATGATAATGTGATGCGATATGATGATCACCTTGATATGATATGCATGATAAGATGCATGATAATGTGATGATGATGATGATAATGTGATGCGATATGATGATCACCTATGATATGATATGCATGATGATGCGATAATGATGATGATATTGATATGCATGATGATATGCATGGTGATGTAATAATGATGATGATGTGATGTGATATGATGATCATCCATGGTATGATATGCACGATAAAATGCATGATGATGATAATGATATATGAGATGCCATGATGATGATATGCATGATGATGATGCATGAAAGTGTGTGCCTAGCTTCAAGGTAAGTAATGCCTGCAATGCATGTGAAATTGCATGATGCATTGAGTTGTTATTGGATTTCCCTATCTGCTGAGTGGTTGTACTCACCCCTTTTAGGGATAACATTTCAGATTAGCCAATATGCCGCTTCCTGCCTTCATGCGGGGTACATTTTACGGGATACCATCCGATGTAGAGGTCGAGTGTGTTGAGATAGACTGTCCCTATGTTCCCGGACTGACTTTTATCCGAGTATGTTGTCTAGTGATGTATGACGTGGGCTTGGCTAGTGGTCCTGTCATTCAGGAGTTCATTCTGTGCACGTTCGTCGGGATGGAGCGATGCCAGGGATGTTGCCGCCGCCACCGCTTGATGCACCGGGTTGGGTGTGAGACCTGCGCGCGATGAGTAGGAGCTGGATCTTTTTGATGTAGATGGTCGACACTTTCGATGGGGGTTCGTACTCGTATGATGTTGAGGGTCGAGAGTTTCTTTTTGAGGTTTTAGGCTGGACTTGGCTGAGTCCTAGCTTTTCCTTGTTTTGTACCGACCCAAAGGGAATCCCATCTTGCTATATATATGTAAGCAAAGTGTCGAAGTTGTTTATAAAATCCTGATGTTTAGCTGGTGTGTATTTGTATCATGGATTGGTAGGGGGATAGATGGTGATGTTTAATTTGCTTCCGCTATGAGTCGCGCTGGGACCGCTTTAAAAAAAAATGCCTGTGATTAACGGCGCTTGTTTTAAGTACAAGATAGAAAAATGTAATAAAGTGTAACATCGGCGCTGGTGACGACCTGCGAAGGGTTCGGGGTGTCACATAGGAGCACCAGTTCGAGAGCAAAGAGAGATGGGAAACTCAATCTAAAAGTGTCTGAATAACTTTGTAACCAGCGCTGAATAGGGCAACTATCCTTTATCCTTTATAACTATCCCGTGCATGTGCATTAGGATGGTCTGAGGGAGTGAAAATCTCATCCCATTGTAGATAGCAAACAAGAGCCTTGCTTGAAACCTGGAAACATCTGTTTTTTATGCAACCTTCGATCTAATGCAGTTAATGACAACTTTGTGCAACAAAACATTTGAGGCTAACAATCTAGAGTAAGTGATGCCTCCTTCTAGCATTCTATCTTTGATGAGAAACCTCATTGCTTGACCAAACGAGACACTTATTGGTTGAAAACCACTCCTTTCCACCCTAATAATTTCTGCTAGTATGTCAACATCCACCACATAGTCTTTACCATACACAGTAAATTGGATTCAATTCTGGTCAAGAAAAGACAAGTTCGAATAGAAAAATGTAGTCAACTCTAGATAAGCAATAGTCGTCTCAAAATAGAAATTCTCAAGTTGAAGGAAGGCTAACTTCTCCCTCAAGTTAACCTTAATCGAGTCTAGGAAGTCAAAATCAATAGTTCAAGGGTTCATCACCCCTCTCTTCAGCAACCATAAGTAAACCTTTTTGTGTTCCTTAGAACAAAACTGTGAGTGCTAGTATGAATACCTAGAGGGGAGTGAATAGGTGTGAAAATGTGGCACTCCTCGACATGGCCCCCGATCCGCTAGGGTTGCCACACTCACTTACCTATCACTTGTCCTAATAACATGTCACTCTGATACCATTTGAATTGTAGTGGGTCCATAAATCCTCGGGGTTCGTACCATCTCAATCGGTCCCAACGCAGTTCAAATTAACGGAAGCATACTCATCATCTCCCTAACCCATACACAAACTAAATAATACAATGCAATACACACCAACTACAACCTTTCATATATATATATATATATATATATATATATGTATGTATATATGCATTTTAGGGCTGAATCACTTTTATTTGCATAACTAAGATGGATCTCACAAGTTAGTACAACAAAAGGCCAAGTCTTTAAGTAAGCTCGGCTAAACCCAAAAAAAACCCGACTATACATTAGACATGAACATCTATCCATCAGCTAGTGTCGGACATCCCAAAGAGTGTCAACCTCCACCAGTCACACGCTCCTATCATACCCATCCCAGTGCATCGGCCGGTGGTGGCGGCAACATCCCCATCATCCTCCCATCTCGACGAACATGGACAGACAGAAACTCTTGTACTATGGGGCCATCAGGTAAGCCCACATCATACATGACCAAAAACAAGGACACGGATAAACATCAGACCATGAACACCAATGAAGGGGTGCTCTGAGCACTCGACCTCAACATCAAACGGTAATCCATAAAATGTACCACACGTGACGGGCGATAGAGCCATCTTTCAATCTGAAATGTTAGTCCTCAAAGGGGTGAATACAACCACTCAGCAGTAAAGATCCATCAAACTATACAATGCAACAAGCAAGACAATCAAGATATCACGAGTAAAGCACATATCATCCATACTATCAAGCATACATCACTATACAGTCGTGCATATATTGCCATACAGTTCATGTATATCTCACCATGCCATCGTGCATATACCACAATGCAATCATGCTTGTATTTCCATGAGGTTCATCCCATACCACATGCACATACATACACATGATTCATATCATCCATACACTCATGTATACATCCCCATGAGATCCATTCAAGCATTAATGATCGCATTCTCAATGTCAAATAGCATCAATTTACTTTCATAAGCAGATCAAGCATCATGCCACATGCACACACCCATGCGCATGAATCAATTTCAATTCTTTATCTTTCAAAAGGATCTCATCATTTCTCATCCAGGGACCAATGTTTGCATCCCTCAATTTATCGCTCGCACCCAAACTAACGTCGCGAGGAACTTCCAGCACACACCTCTGAGCATCCGGCACAAACCTTTGGGCATTTTGCACCCCATCTAGCATCACGAGGAATCCCCCCAGCACAAACCTCCAAGGCTTTCGAGATTACGTGCCGACATACCACCAGGTATCCCCTTGGAATTATGTACCGTATACCACCAGGCATCTCGAAACTCCCGAGGACCCTCCAGCACAAACCTTCGGGCATCCGACACACACACTACGGGCATCCCGACACTCCCGGGGCATCGTTGGCTCACACCTTTGACGATATCATTATTATCACAATTCATAATCACATATACATCTCATTTTCAACATGGCATTTGATGCAATAATATCAAAGGTTTAAACCAGCTTTCTTATGTCATATGATATGCCAAATTTCACCACATATATAGTACACATAACACTCATGATATTACATTTCATAAAAAAATTCATTGGTTTATGAAAATAGAACCAATTTTTGGATAAAACAGAATGCACCTCTTTAGTAAAAATTCTTGGAAAATTAGTAAAAAATCTCAATAAATACTGAAAATTTAACATGATGTAAAAAATATCCAGACAAAGATATTTCGTGAAGAACACCATGTCAAAAAAGTTTTACATCAATCACACAGATCCATACATCATAGCAAAAGAAATTCCAGTGCCACTTTTGCACAGTTTCGGATATAATTTTGATTAAACCCTTAAATGAACTTTTAAAATTATGAGATTTTAATATGTTATAAATGAGATCTAAAGGTAAAAGTGTCATGAATAAATTGAATTCTAATTGCTTCTGGATTAATAGATATGACTATTCCAACTCACCCTAACCCTCGGCTAAATCTCCAGATGTAATCTCTTTCAAAGAAAATCATTTCGCCGATCAATATTGGTCCTTTTATTCTCAAATTTCAGTATGTTGCTCCTCAAAATTTCTTCTACAACTCTTATCAAGAACACAAGATCAAATTCAGACTGAATAATTTGACAAAATTTACAGAATCACAATAGACCAACATAACAGTTTCCAGAATCTAGTTTCTTCAAAGGAAAATTATTTCACTATTCAATGCTTGTCCGTTTCATCTCAATTTTTGGTATGTTAATCTTCAAGAAGTCCTATACAAATTTCATCAAGAAGTTGAAGTGATATTTCAACTAGAAAATTGTATGCATCTCACGAAATCATTAAAAGTCGGATTGTTTCTACATGCAACAACTCACTTGGAACACTATCACCATTCATTCGAGTTTCCAGCATTCAACATCACAGCTCAAGCATTTCCAGCATTCAACATCATAACCACAACAAGCAAAGGGTAGATCAATAGACTCTACTTGTCTCTAATCCAAGCAAAAATCACAACAAGCACATGACGGGGCAAGGCAGCGAACTCGAACTTGACAAAGGATGTCAAGGGTACCTAGCCATGGTTAGAGATTATACTAAGGAAGAGCCTAAGCTTGATGAAATCTGGGTAGTCAATGAATTTCAAGATGTATTTCCTGAGGAATTGCTTGGATTACCACCAGAACGAGAAATTGAGTTTGAAATTGAATTAATGCGTGGAACAGGACCTATATCAAAAGCCTCATATAGGATGGCCTTAGTCGAGTTGAAGGAATTAGAAGTGCAACTACAAGAGTTGCTTGACAAGGGATTCATTAGGCCAAGTGCTTCACCTTGGGGTGCACCAGTTTTGTTTGTGAAAAAGAAAGATGGATCGATGCGCTTGTGCATTGACTATAGATAGCTGATTCAAGTAACCATTAAAAATAAATATCCTTTACCTAGAATTGATGATCTTTTTGACCAACTCTAGGGAAGTTCAGTCTTCTCTAAGATTGACTTAAGGTCGAGATACCATCAGCTAAGATTTAAGAAAGAAGACATCCCTAAGACTGCGTTTAGGACTTGTTATAGACACTACGAGTTCCTTGTTATGCCATTTGGACTAACCAATGCACTGGCTGCATTTATGGATCTAATGAATAGGGTATTTAAACCTTATTTAGACTAGTTTGTGATTATTTTTATTGATGACATCCTGATATATTCGAGAGGACCTAACGAGCATGAACAACACTTAAGGATAGTTTTGCAAACTCTAAGAGAGCATAAGATGTATGCAAAATTTAGTAAGTGTGAATTCTGGCTGGACCAGATAATATTTTTAGGGCATGTAGTATCAGGAGGAGGAATTGCAATAGACCCGGTGAAAGCTGAGATAGTAATCAATTGGCCGAGACCGACAACACCTACTGCAATACAGACTTTCTTAGGACTGGCTGGTTAATATAGGAGGTTCATTGAAGGATTTTCACGACTGGCAGGTCCTTTAACTAAATTGACTCGAAAGAACGTGAAGTTTGAATGGAATGGGGAATGTGAAAGGAGTTTCTAGGAGCTTAAAAGGAAATTGACCTCGGCTCCAATCTTGATTATACCAACTAGACCTGATGGTTTTACAGTGTATAATGATGCATCTCACAAAGGATTGGGATGTGTTTTGATGCAGCATGGCAAGGTCATAACCTATGCATCTAGACAATTGAAACCCCATGAACTGAACTACCCAACGCATGATTTAGAATTAACAGTTATAGTGTTTGCCTTGAAGATATGGAGGCACTATTTGTATGGGGAAAAGTTTGAGATTTATATGGACCATAAGAGTTTGAAATATATGTTCTCACAAAAGGAGTTGAACATAAGACAAAGGAGGTGGATGGAATTGTTAAAGAATTATGATTGTGAGATAAGATACCATCCAGGGAAGGCGAATAAGGTAGTAGATGCTCTTAATTGTAAGTTGGCTATGGTGATGGCTAGTTTAAAAATGGCAGAATGGAGCTTGTTAAAGTCCGTAACGGACTCAGAGTTTAAATTAAAAGTAGATTGTCTTACCGGTATGCTTAGTGCATTAGTATTGAACCTGAAATTATTCAGAAAGTTAAAATCTTACAAGAGTCTGACCCAGAGATTATGAAAGTGAAAGATGCAGTGTCTTTATAAAAAAGACCAGAATTTCAAGTCTCTGAAGATGGAGTAGTAAGATGCCAGGGACGACTTTGTGTTCCCGACAACAAAGAATTAAAGAAGGAAATTCTTTCAAAGGCATATAAGAGTAATTATAGTATTCATCCGGGTAGTACAAAGATGTACAGGAACTTACGTCAACAGTTTTGGTGGAATGGTATGAAAGCAGATACGACTAAGCACATTTCTCAATGTTTGACGTGCCAACAGGTATAAGCTAAACATTGTAAACATGCAGGACTCTTGAGACCATTAGACATACTAGAATGGAAATGGGAGCATATAACAATGGACTTTATACAAGGATTACCAAGGACGTCAAGTGGTCATGACTCTATCTGGGTTATAGTGGACCGTTTGACTAAATCTGCTCATTTCCTAGCGGTTCGCATGGACTACCCAATGGACAAATATGCGGATATATATGTAAGTCAAGTGGTACACTTACATGGTGTTCCAGTAACTATTACCTCAAATCGGGATTCAAGATTCACTTCGAACTTTTGGCGAAGTCTTCAAATTGCATTAGGAACTAAACTTCAGTTTAGTACTACTTTTCATCCCTAAACAAATGGACAAACAGAAAGAGTAATCTAGACATTAGATGATATGTTAAGGGCTTGTGTGATCGACTTTAAAGGAAATTGGGATAAAAGATTGCATTTGGTGGAGTTTGCTTATAACAATAGTTTTCAGAAAAGTATAGGCATGGCTCCCTATGAAGCATTATATGGAAAGAGATGTAGGACTCCTGTCTATTAGAATGAAGTAGGTGAAAGAAAATTGACAACCTAAACTGGTACAAGTCACCATTGAAGCTGTTGAAATTATCAGGAAAAGGCTTAAAACAGCTCAAAGTAGACAGAAAGACTACGTAGATAGGCGTAGAAGGCCTTTGGAGTTTAGTGTAGGAGACCATGTATTCCTTAGGATATCTCCAATGAAAGGAATATCTCGATTTGGAATGAAGGGTAAGTTAAGCCCTAGATTTGTCAGACCTTTTGAGATATTTGAAAGGATAAGGGATGTAGCTTATCGTTTAGCGCTACCTCCTAAGTTGGGAAATTTGCATGATGTGTTTCATGTATCGATGTTGAGAAAGTACTAGCCAGATCCTGGTCACATACTCGATCATGAAGCCATTGAAGTGGATGAGAAAGTAAGGTACATTGAAGAGCCTGTGCAAGTACTGGACCGAAAGGAACAAATTTTTAGGACTAAGACAATTCCACTGGTTAAGATATTATGGCGATATCATGATATGGAGGAAGCCACATGAGAAAGTGAAGATCATATGAAGGAAAAGTACCCCTACTTGTTTCAAAAGGGCACGAGTGGTGTCTAATTTCGAGAACGAAATTCTCTAAGGAGGGGAGAATTGTGACATCCCAAAATCCAAGACAACCTCTAGATGTATTAAAGTCGATGATTAGGTAATGAAATTACCTTTGGTTTATGCTTTAGTCATTGGTTTTCTTTTAAGACCAAGTGTTATGTATCTTGTGTTTATGAGTTATTAAAATTAGTATTATAAGATGAGTTGATAAGAAAAAATTGTTCTTGGCTATGCACATCATAGATTTGATCTCTATAGTTTAAATGTCACAAGATTTATGGCCATATGAAATTGAGAATTTGAAATCTATAAAAGAGGGAATTAAAAATGAATTATTAAAAGTGAAACTGGGATTTATTAGGATTGAACTTTGGCCCAAGGGTATTGGACCTAAAGTGGGCCAAATTGGCTTGGCCCATGAAGCCCATGAAGAGGGCTGCCGTCGACCACAAGGGGGAGGAGCCGGCCCAACCCCCAAGCCCATCATGCATGGGATTTGCCAAGTGGCAAAAAGGGGGCTTCACCTATTGGCCGTTTTGGGTGGCTCCTAATGATGGCTAATGATTGAATTGAAGGGAAATAAAAGGGAATAGAGAGAGAGAGAGAGAGAGAGAGAGTGACCGGTTTTGAGAGATGGAGAGAGAGAGGGCTGTCAAGAGAGTGAGGAACCGAGAGAGAGGAGGAAGAAGCCATGTGTCCATCCGTCCGCTCGTCCATTGCTCGTCGCCATGGGTCCGTTTGCCGCCGTCGTGCTCGCTGTAGCTCGGTACAAAGGCAAGTTGGGATCCATATTCTACTCTTCAATGTTGTATCTTGCATGTGTGTTGAATGGTGATGAATCTTGGACGTTTAGGGTGTGAGAAACCGAAGCTTTGAGTGTGTTGTTTTTGAGATAGCATTCTGTTTTCGAGTATACCGCCTTACCCAGAACGCTGTAGAGGCTTGCATGCGGGGTTTGAGTTGTATTTTGGTTTCTACTTCTTCATGAAAGTTGTATACAATATCTCAAAGTATAACATACTAAAATGTGAGATAAAATGGTTGAGTTTTGAGGGGTAAAACCCTTCCTCTACGAAAACGCCAGATCTCAAACTGTTTTGCTGACCTCTTGGTGGTTTTGTGGGTTGCATGTCACTTTTTACCGAGAATTTCACTTCTACTTATTCATGAAAGTTGTATAGAACATGCTAAATACCAACATACTCAAATTTGAGATAAAATTAACAAGTTTATCCTAGTGAAACGATTTTTCCTTTGAAGATGATAGATCTGGAAGTATTGTACTGGACTCCAGCGACTTCGTGGACTATAAAGTGACTATCCTTTGAGAATCTCACCTAGATACCTTAATGAAAGTTGTAGTGGACCTCTTGAGGCAAAACATATCAAAAATTAAGAGAAAATGAAGGAAGATAAGTAGGTGAAACCTTCATTATTCGGAGACAGCTAAATCTGGACTGTTCGGTACTAGGAACAAGGGCTTCGACCGTCCATAGTTAATTATCGAGGACGAATCTGGCCTTGATGTCTCCATAAAAATTCTACCTTAGGGTCTTGAATATCACCTCATAAAATTTCATAATTTTTGAAGGTCATTCGTGTATTTAAATTGAAATATTTCAAGAACCGTGCAATCTGATGTCTCCAAATTTTGCAAGCTGTAATGTGTGAGCTATATCTTTTTGTGTGAAGTTATTTTGGGCATGTGTTCTTCATGGAGTTGCTACCTTTATGTCTTGACTATCACATGTTCAGATTTTATAATTTTTGAAGATCACATGGATATTTAATTTATATGTTTTCTGAAATTGTGCAAGCTGGAATTTGGTAAATTTCAAAAAGTCATGATGTATGGATTGTTCTAAGTTGTATGGAGCCCATGGATTATGTTGTCATAAGTGATTGGACCTTACTGCATATATGATGATGATTGGAAATGCATATAAGAATCAAATGCTGAAAATGATCTTGTTGCCATCATATTATATGCCATGTTGAAATTGAGCTATAATTGTAAATGAGAACTATGATAAATGAGAAGGCCGTCGGAGGTGTGAGCCGACGATAACCCGGAAGTGTCGGGATGCCCGGCCAAGGAGTGTAAATGCCAGATGCCTAGTGGCCTCGTGGCGTAATTCCGGAGGGTCCTCAAGAGTTTCGAGATGCCCGGGATGTGGGGGTGCTGGAAGCCCGGAGGTATGAGCCGGGGGATACCTCGTGATGCCAGTTGGGGTACGAGAAGCCCAAAGTGTGTGTGCCAGATGCCCGGAGTTATGATTGTATTGTGTGATGCATTGAGTGGTTTATTGGATCTTTTACCTACTGAGTGGTTGTACTTACCCCTTCGGGGAGCAACATTTCAGATTAGAAGGATGCCGCTCCCTGCTATTACACGGGGCATCTTTTAAGACCTTCCATCGAACGTGGAGGTTGAGCGTGTGGAGATCGACTGTCCCACCATCCCCGGTCTGACGTTCATTCGGGTTCGTGCATTAGTGATGTATGACATGGGCCTGGCTGGGGGCCCGGTCATACAGGAGTTGATATTTATTCACGTTTGTCGAGACTGAGTGATGCGGGGGATGTTGTCGTCGTGACCGCCTGATGCACCGAGATGGGTGTGACGGCCCACGCGTGAGGAGTAGGAGCTGCTACTTTTTGGACAATAGCTGACACTAGTAGATGAAGGATTTTGCATAATCGATATAGAGGGTCAAGTTGTCTCTTTTTGGGGTTATGGCCGAGTGTAGCTAAAAGTCTTGGCCTTTCTTTTGTTGTATTGACCCGAGAAAATCCATCATGAAAATATGTAAATAAAAATGTCTTGGCTTTATCTTTTCTTATGGTGCTTAGTGGTGTGCATTGTATCATGGTAGTTGCAGGGAGAATTAGTAAGAATTGATTATGCTTCCGCAAATAAGATGCACTGGGACCGTTATATATATAAAAAAAAAAAAAACCTAGGAACTAAGGTTCTTCTTTGGCATCTGTGGTGACCTTAGGTGTTTCGAGGTGCCACACCAGGATCCCACAGAAAACAATTTTTTATTTTTTATTTTTTTGCAAAGAACAGTAAAAATATTTTACTTTTAAAGTTGAGTCTGAAGAATAACAGACTTTGAACTGGTTTAGACTTTAGCAGATAAATATAACTACGAACAAAATAAAGAAATTCAATTAAGAGAATGTGAACACATAATTTATAGTAGTTCGGCTTAGATCAAGCCTACGTTCACTCTTTCACGCTGACAACCTTCTGAGTGGATTCTTCTGTGAATCAAAAGAGAATTTACAATCTTGCAATCTTGACTTCACAGAAAAGAGTTACTACTGCTCTCTCATGAAGTCACACTATAGGTTCTCTCTTTTGAGTACAATTTAGAGCAATGTAAATGGAATAATAAGAAACTAGGAAGCTTCAGACTTTGGAATTTTTCTTTCACACACACTATCAACCAACTATAAAGTCCTCCTTAAATACTCCGTGCCTTCTCGACCGTTGGCACTTTCCAAAGGAATCATTCCAATCAACCCATTGGACGGAATTAATCAAAGAGATCTCGAGCCGTTTGAAGATTGCGATGAAAGTCCATCAATCATGTTTGCCCATACAATCAGGATCTTGGTTTCCATAAGTAGATTCTTTCCAAAATTACTTGCCTTCCGAAAAGATTTGATGTATCTAAATTGATTCCAATGAAGATATTCAATCACGTAGATGTGATTTCTAACCAGAAGACCATATATAATCCATACGAACCAATCCCTTAAAGAAAGAAAGATAATCCCTTATCTGGAAAAGTCTTTATCCTTCACTTTCGTTCAGTCTAGAATTTGTCAAAGTGAACAGACTTTCATACAAAATCCAGGAGTCTTCAAACTTTGACACAAAAGTTTGGACTTCTTCATAATTGTGGCATCCTAGAATTTCATAACAACCTCTAGATGTGCTATGAACCATGGATAGGTGATGGATGTACCATCAAATTTTGTTGTATGCCATTTGATCCATGATTTGCAATAGGTTTAAGGCCAAGCTTTTAATGGATAATTATTTGATGGAAAAAAATTACATTCTTGGCTATGTGTTTTATAGGTTGGAATTTATTAATTTATGTTGCAAGTTTTATAGCCAAGTGAATGATGGTGGGTTGGATATTAGGTATTTATATAAGTAGGAAATTAAGGTGGATTATTAGGAATGATGGTGGATTGGATATTTAAGGACCAAATCAGTCCATAACCCCACCATTCGACTGGCCCAAGAAGCCCAAAGGAGGAAGGGCTGCCGTCGACCAAGGGAAGAGAGGGATGGATGGAGAGGCCCAGCCAAAAAGGCCCATTAACATGCATGTAAATTCCCAAGTGGCAAGAGAAGCTTGCCAAGTGTTTTTCCCTTAGAAAAGCTAAGAATTCTTGTGAATTCTTAGCTTTTCAATACAAAGTAAATGATTGCTAATGATGAGGGGGAAAGAAAGAGAGGAGAGGCAGATTGGAAGAGGGGGTTACCGTCCGAGAGAGAGAGAGAAAGCTGTCGTGCGAGAGGAGAGAAAGAGAAAGAGAGGAAGAGAGGAAGGAAGAGGGAGGCTGTTCGCTACCATGCGTGCTGCCGAGTCGCCGTTGTCGAGCCGCCTTGCCTCGCCGTTTGCTTGCTTTGTTTTTGCTTGGATTAGAGGCATATAGAGTCCATTGATCTACCCTTTGCTTGCTGTGTTTTGTGTGTGATGAATGGTGAAGTTCGGATGTGGATGAAGTGTGAAATTTCGAAGTTATAGGAGTTGTGTTCTAGCCTAGTATTCTGTTTCTGCAAAAACAGTCCGACCTTTGATGATTTCATGAGTTGCATGCAATGTTCTAGTTGGAATCTGACTTCGACTTCTTGATAAAAGTTGTAAAGGAATTCTTGGAGAATAACATATCAAAATTTGAAAGGAAACGGACAAGTATGGGTTGATGAAACCATTTTTCTTTGATGAAGCTAGATCTGGAAACTGTTATGTTGATCTGTTGTGATTCCATGAATTTGTGAAATTATCCAGTCCGAATTTGATCTTGTGGTCTTGATAAGAATTGTAGACGACATCTTGAGGAGCAACATACTAAAATTTGAGGATAGAAGGACAAGTAATGATTGGGGAAAACGATTTTCTTTGAAAAAGATAAATCTGGACAGTAAACCGAGAGATAGGAAGAGTTATAAAAGTTATAGATTTTAGTCCAGAGGGAATTAAATTTCAATTTCTTCATGAGAATTTTTACCTATATGTCTCAATTATAACATATTAGAATCTCAGAATTTTTTGAGTTCATTTAAGGGTTCAATCGAAATTATTTCCAAAATTGTGCAAAAGTGGTACTAGAATTTCTTTTGCTGTGATGTATGTATTTATGTGATTGATGTAAAACTTTATTGACATAGTGTTCTTCATGAAATATCTTCATCTGGATCCTTTTTACACCGTGTTAAATTTTCAGAATTTATTAACATCATTTACTAATTTTTCCATAATTTTTATTTAATAAGTGCATTCTCCTTTATCCGAAATTTGATGTATTTTCAAGAATAAATGAACTACCCTACGAAATATGATGTCTTGAGTGATTATATATGCTGCATATATGGTGATGTTTGGCATAGCATGTGACATCAAAAGATGGTTTAGATCTGTCATATTGTTGCATCAAATGCCATGGTGAAAATGAGATATATATGGGATTATATATTGTGATAATAACGAGACCGTTGGAGGTGTGAGCCGATGATGCCTCGGGAGTTTCAAGATGTCCGAAGGTTTGTATGTGCATATGGCATGGAATGAACCTCATGGAAATACAAATATGATTGCATGGTGGTATATGCACGATGACATGGTAAGATATGCATGATTGCATGGTGATGTATGCTTGATAATATGGATGATATGTGATTTACTCGTGATGTCTTGATTGTCTTGCTTGATACATTATGTAGTTTAATGGATCTTTATTGTTGAGTGGTTGTACTCACCCCTTTGGGGACTAACATTTTAGATTGAGCTATGCCTCTAGCACCTATCACGCGTGGTACGTTTTATGTATTACCTTCTAATGTCGAGGTCGAGTGCACGGAGCACCCTTGCTTCGGTGTTCATGGTTTGGTATTTATTTGCCTCCGTGTTTTGGTCATGTACGACATGGGCTTGCCTGATGGCCCTATAGTATAAGAGTTTTTGTTTGTCCATGTTCGCCGAGATTGGAGGATGATGGGGATGCTGCTGCCACCGCCGGCCAATGCACCGGGATGGGTGTGATATGAGCGTGTGACTGGTGGAGGTTGCCACTTTTTGGGATGGCTAACACTAACTGATGGATAGATGTACATGTTTGATGTATAGTCGAGTTCTTTTTGAGTTTAGCTGAGCTTAGTTATAATCTTGGCCCTTTTGTCATACCGACTTGTGAAATCCATCTTAGTATGCAAATAAAAGTGATTTGGCCCTAAGATGCATATATATATGAAAGTTTGTAGTTGGTGTGTATTGCATTGTATTGTTTGGTTGTGTATGGGTTAAGGAGATGATAAGTATGCTCTCTTTATATGATCTGCGCTGGAATCGATTGAGATGGTACAAACCCCCAAGATTTATGGACTTGCTGCAATGGAAATGGTATCGGAGTGGAATGTTATTAGGACAAATGAAAAGGTAAGTGGGTGTAGTGGACTATGGCGACCTTAACAATTCGAAGGCCATTAGGGGGTGCCACAATAATAGACTTTAGATAAGTTTTGTCAACTTCAAAACATCAAAGGAGTTTTCTCCAACAATCTCCCCATTTTTAATGGTGACAAAGCTTTCCTGCAGATTTAAAGATTTATAACCTGCAAAACAACTCTTAGCAGTACATGGTGTTGGAGAAAACTTCCTTATTTTTTTTACAGCTGACAAAACATTTCCATCAATCTAGTTTGAAGACTTACAGACTCTATCGTCAAAGTTTGAAGACCTCCATACTTAAGATTTAAAGTCTACTCTCACTGATAGCTTTCAGACCGACGAAGAAAAGATTTATTTGATGAAGAATATATATATCCAGATATCAGTATACATTTAAGGATTTGGTTCGTACGGTTGAAGAAGATCTCACAGCTGGAGATAGCATCTCGTGATCAATTATTCTTATTGAAATCAATTCGGATAATTAGATCTGTTGATTGGTGAAGTATACTTGGAATGTTCTACTTATGGAAACCCAGATCCTAATTGTATGGGTGGGCAAGACTGGTGGGCTATCATCATATTCCTTAAATAACTCGAGATCTCCCAAATTGATTCTGTCTAATGGGTAGATTGGAAGAACTCATTTGGAAGGTGCCATTGGTTATAATGGTATGAAGGAGTATATAAGGAAAACGCTCAAGTTATTCAAGTGTGTGTGTGAAAGAAAAATTCCAAAGTCTGAAGTTCCTAGTTCTTTACTAATTCAATTACTGAGCATAAATTGTATTCAAAAGAGAGATTAAACACTTGTGAGACCTTGAGGAAGTATAGTTGAGTTTCTACACTGTGGAATCAAGTACGTTAGATTGTAAATTCTCTTTTGGTACTTAGTGGAATCTAGCCAGTGGGTTGTCAGCACGGAAGAGTGGACGTAGGCTTGGTCTAAGCCGAACTATTATAAACCTTGTGTTTCAATTCTCTTTCCCTAAACTCTTTACTTTATTCCGTAGTCTTATATAACTGTTTACAGTCTTTTACATCTTCAGTCTATTACTCTCAAAAGACGAATTAAGTTATTAAGTATTGCAAAAATTTCTTTAACACCTATTCACCCCCCTCTAGGTATTCTTACTAGCCCTATCAATTGGTATCAAAGCCTATGTACTCATTTAATTGAAGTGTTTTTACTTCTGAGTTAAAGATCTATGGCTAGTATGTTGGCTTCAGGTTTGGTTGAAGGCTAGAGCAACACCAGACCACCTTACTTCGATGGAAATGAATACAGCATATGGAAAAACAAGATGAAAGCATTCCTAAGATCGAAAAATCCTTTGGAATGATATGTGGTAGAAAGAGGAATCATTTCTAAAGCTGCATCAGTTTCAGAAAAAGTAAAAGAAGTTACAAATGCTAGCGAGATGACTCAAGAAGAAATAACCAAGAGACAAGCTCTTTATGGTAAAGCAATTTACTCTTTATATTGTGCGTTATCTCCTACTGAGTATAATAGAATATCTTCTTGTGAAACAGCCAAAGAAGTCTAGGATAGGCTACATATTACCTATGAAGGAACTAATCGAGTAAAAGAAATAAGGATTAATAGTCTACTTGGACATTATGAAGCTTTCAAGATAAAGTCAGGAGAATCTATCATTGATATGTTTAGTCGTTTTACTGAAATTGTAAATGGTCTAGAGTATCAGGGACAGCCAATTTCTGAACCAATGAAGGTCAACAAATTGCTGCGTGGACTCTCCAAAGACTGGAGTCACGTAAATACCTCAATAAGGAAACACAAAGGATCATGTCGCTTTCTTTAGACGAGCTAGTTGGCACACTTCAGTCCTATGAAGTGGAGCAAATCAACGAGGAGAAAGATCCTAAAGGTAAGAAGTCAATTGTCTTGAAATCTAACGATGATTCTGATGTCCCAGATTCTGAAGATGATATGGACAATGAAGAGTTAGCTCTTATGATGAAGAGATTCAGGAAACTGAACAAAAAGGGAAGAAGATTCAATTGGAAGAAACAAAGCACTCAAAAGTTTCAAAACAAATCAACTGAGGATGATAAAGCCAATAAAGATGTGATCTGTTTTGAGTGCAAGAAGAAGGGACACATCATTTCCAACTATCCTCTGTTGAAGAAAAAGAAATGAAAAACTGAGAAATACAATAAGGCTCTCAAAGCAGAGACATTGAGTGATACTGAATGCGAAGAAAGTGATAAGATTATGCCAACATTTGTCTAATGGTAAAATCAAAATCAGACTCAAACTCTGAGATAGATACAAACTCAGACAGATAGCAAAATCAAGGTAAGAAATCTAAAAATTCCTATTAAAGTCTCAAAATACATTGATGAGCTTTGTCTTAGTCTCAAAACCTCTCTTAAAATGATTTCTGAGCTAAAAATGGAGAATTCTACACTAAAGCAACACGAAAATTCTTAGAAAGAAAAGTTTGAAAATTTAGACAAAAGTTTTGCTGTTTTAAAAGAAAATGCAAACTCTCTTTCAATAGAAAATACATTTTTGAAAAATGACATTTCAAATATTTCAAAAAGATTTTCAAAAGGATCTTAAAAGCTGGAAAATATTCTTTTAGTACAACGACCTTATTTCAACAAGTCAGGATTGGGAATGACTTCGGAAACTATTCCTCTAACTGATTTTCCAAAAGTGAAGGAATGAATCAAACAAAGACCTAAAAAAACTTTTTATAGGAATCATTTTCAAAAAGTCTTTGTAAAACCTGTTGGTCGAAATGCTCTCAAATGTTCAAAGTGTAACAACTCAGAACACTTTGAGAAAGAATGTCCTATGGTTTGGAGACTTGTTAAGAAGGAATGGGCAAAGACTACATATTGCACTAACTCCTCTGGACCCAAGAAAATGTGGGTACCAAAAAAGGCTTGAGTTTCTTTTTTTAATTGCAGGTCACTATCAAGAAAAAGGTTAAATGGTATTTGGATAGTGGCTGTTCAAGACATATGACTGGAGATTCAAATTATTTTATAAAGCTATTCAAATGAATGGTGGAAAAGTTTCTTTTGATGGAAATAGCAAAGGAAGAGTTGTTGGGTGTGGAACTGTAAAGATTAGAAGTCTCACAATCAACAATGTCTCCTTGGTGGAAAGAATAAATTGCAATCTACTCAGCATTAGCCAAATGTGCAACACTGGATTCAAAATTAATTTCCAAGAAGGAATATGTTTGGGAACTAGTAAAGATTTTTCTCAATCTTTTATAGGACAAAGACATGGGAACATCTATCTTCTGGATATGAAACTAGAAAAATCTCAATGTCTAATCTCAATTTAAGATGAAACAAAACTTTGGCATCAAAAGCTTATCCATGTCAACATGAAGCAAATTGCCAAGATCTCTTCCAAGAACCTTGTTCATGGACTGCCCAACATAAAGTTTCAAAAATCTTATCTATGCACACCATGTGTGTTGGGAAAATAGGTTAGGAGTTCTTTTAAACCAATAAATAAGGTTTCTACTAATCGTGTTTTACAGCTTCTACATATGGATTTCTTTGGACTAACCAGAACTAAAAGCATTGGTGGAAAGATATATTGCCTAGTAATTGTGGATGATTATTCTCGATTTACTTGGGTTTACTTTTTGGCAAGTAAGTTTGAAACTTTCTCTTACTTTTCAAAGTTTGCCAAGAAAGTTCAGAATGAAAAAGGATATGCTATTTCAAGCATACGGACATATCATGGAGGTGAGTTTGAAAATCAAGACGTCGTAAAATTTTGTGATGAATTAGGCTTTCAGCATGTTTTCTCCTCTCCATACACTCCAAAACATAATGGAGTTATGGAAAGAAAGAATAGATCCCTACAATAAATGACAAGAACTCTTTGAATAGAAAATATTTCTTATCGTTTTTGGGCTAAAGCAGTTTCTACAGCTTGCTATATTATTAATAGAGTATTCTTAAGGCCTATTCTGGAGAAAACTCCCTATGAGTTATTGTTGACACCTAATTTAAACTCATCTTTTAGAAATAGAAGATAATCTTTAATTATAGAGGGAAATTTTGAAAAAAAAAAATTGAAATCAAAAGAATTCAACAATCATGTGATTTTGGAGCCACTTTTTTTGTTGAAGAAGTTGAATGAATATTGGGAAATCTTCAACAACTTCGAGTCTTTCCTCTATAAAAAAGAAGGCGAGGTTTCAGAACCAAGGGAGGGCTGAAGAAATTAGCAAAAAAGTGTTCGTGTGTTTTCATAGTGAGAGAATTTGGCAAACTATGGTGAGGTTTAATGGGGGACTTTTGGGATGAGTTTTCGAAGCATTCGCAAAAGGGCATAGAGTTCTTATGAGAGAAAAGTCAAAAAAGGTGAGAGTGGGGGAGGGTTCGATAGAGAGTGAAAGAGACAGGTGAGAGAGAGTATCAGGTGAGAGAAAAATTAAAAAGGGGAGGAAAGAAGAAAACTGTTCTTCTTCCTTGCTGATTCGTTCGCCGCTGCCCAGACCGAGCTCCTGCGCTACCGGTCTCTCGGCGCCAGCTCTGCTACAATCCTATGAGCCTGCCACCTGCTGCTCGCACCAACCCTCCTCATTGATCAAGCCGCCGGACTCCACATCGCCATGAAGACCCAAGTGACGCCGCTGCAACACCCAGACCTCCTGCACTACTTTGCCTCTGACGTGCCCTTCGCTAGCGACACCTATGGCCCAACACCGATCCAAGCGATTCCCCCTTTTGAGCACTGCAACCAAGCAACACTGCTCGACCGACTGCAGCAACACCAAAATTCGGCGCCTCTGCTTGTGCACCGACACCCTTGTCTCCACTCAACCGACGCCTGCAGCGTACCTCACCGCTCCACTCGCCGTCCGCTGACGCTCGCTGCGCCACCGCCTGCCTTCATCGAAGTCCCGACGCCGACTTGAAGCTCCGCTGAGTTGCAACCCACTCTGCTCACGCCATAGCCCTGCACCCGTCGTTACTGCTCCTCTGCTCACTGCTGCACGCTCGAACAGAGCCACCTACTGCCTCCCCTGTTTTTGTTGCAGGTCCGGTTATCACCCAAGCCTCACCGGAGTTCCAACGAACAGCCCCTGTTTCGAGCAGCGACTCATTACCGAACCACCATTGCAGCTCAGCCGCCACTATTTCTTCACCATTCCTCAAGTTAACCGTGAGGTAGACTAGGTGGATTTTTAGATTAACTTTATTTTAAGTATTTGGACCCATAGTTTTCTTTTTATTCTAACTTGATTTGTTCTTATTTATTATCATTACCCGATTTAGGAAATTTGTGATATTAAGTCATGATAATCAAAAATATTGAGCCGCGAGACGTCGGGTTAGACTTTTGATTATTTCAACTTTTTATGGCAAAATTCACGAATTGATTTACATCATTGATTCATATTAAAATAATATACCATTGATTTACATGGATGGATTTTTTTTTTTTTTTTTTTGCGTATCATGCATTATAGAACTTAGGTATTTAAGTCCATACATATCTCATGTTTAAAGCAACACATTTTAATTTTTAAGATTCATATAGAATTAGATTAATAAAACCAAAAAAAAAAGAAAAATGTTATTTAGGTTATATAGATTTCATAATGTGCATACTACATGTTGCGCTTTAGTTAGTGGGTCATAGGTTAATGTTTTAATATTCCCATCGTGCAGTTTGTTTTTAAAAAAAGAAAAGCCAAAGATTATTGTTGCATCATTATGTTGTTTTAATAAGAATTATTAGGTAATTAAAAAAAAGAAAAAAAGAAAACATAAAAGGTCATTTATTTGGTTAGTTAATAGGTTAGTTCATAATTAATCCCATTTTATGTCATCATTGTTTAATGTAGGTTGCATACATTAAAAAAAGAATCATAAAAAACAAATCATAAAAAGAACATGCATATAGAATTATTATGTCATTCATCCCATATCATGAAACGCATACATCTTTAGGATTATATAAATTAGATTGCATACATATAGTGATAGTTCAAGTTATGCCATATGAATCGCATTTCACATATCATTAAAGTAAAATCCATGCATTAGATTAAGATTGCATAATAATAAAAATTAGGTGTCATGTCGTTTAAAAGAGTCATGTTTAGGGCATGCATTTTTATTAATACTTTTGAGAAGTTTTTTTTTTTTGTAGGATATACCTTAATAAGGTTGTAGTTTATGATTTCTTTAATTTGTCATTTTGGTTTATTGATTGTTATTTCATTGATTGTGCACCCACATAAACACAATTTGCATGTAAGTATCTTAGGTTAAAATTGATCATACTGCCTGCAAAATATTTTTTGAAATTAAAATAAAAAAGTACTGAGAGGGCATTAGACTAATCTAGCGTAACCATGTCCCTGGACTTATTGAATCTCTGGTTCACGAAAATAAAGTATTCTTCCATACTTTATTTGGGTTTCTAATCAATCCTAATTGGTTAGTGGCGGCTCCAAATTGAGTATAATTGCATGTTAAAATGAATTAATTTCTTAGTATCAAGTCGTGATTGGTAGGACTTGGGAGGGTCCGTGCCAAGTCTTCGGACTTAGTAATCCATTAGCCTTTTTAAGTAATTCACCCTCGGGAAGATCGCGACAGTTATTCAAAGGAAAGAACCCAATTGTTTCTTACTTTCATATATTTGGTTGCAAATGTTTTGTTTTGAAAAAATGCAAATGGTCAAAATGATAAGTTTGAAGAAAAATCAGACGAATGAATTTTCCTTGGCTACTCAACCTCAAGCAAAGCTTGCAGAGTATTCAACAAGAAGACTCAGTCCGTAGAAGAATCTATGAATGTCAAATTTCAAGACTCTTTGCAAAATCAACTGATTCAAACTCAACTTGAAGAATCTGAACCGACTCCAGACTTTACAAAGTCTACCTCTCCTGAAGCAGCTCAGACCTCTGAAAATCAACAACGAATGGAATTTGAAAAATCAACTGAAGTTGAAGATCAACAAACTGTCAGACCGACCAGTAAATGGAAGCATAAGTCTAGTCATCCCAAAGAACTCACCATCGGTGACATTGATGAAGGGATTTGCACCAAATCCAAAAAGCAAGAAGAGTCTAGCACCGTGGCACTTATCTCTGAAATAGTTACCAAAAGCATGGAAGAAGCTTTAGCTGACAAAAGCTGGATTGAAGCAATGCAAGAAGAACTCAGACAGTTCAGCATTAATGATGTTTGGGAATTAACTCTTAAACCAAAAGGTAAATCCATTATTGTAGCTAAATGGGTTTCAGGAACAAAATGGATGAGAAAGGAAAAGTGGTCAAGAACAAAGCAAGACTCGTGGCCAAAGGATATATGCAAGAAAAAGGGATAGACTATGATGAAACCTACGTACTAGTAGCCAGGTTAGAAAAAATTAGATTATTACTTACTTTTGCCTGTTATAAAAATTTCAGGTTATTCCAAATGGACATCATAAGTGCATTCCTAAATGGATTTATCCAAGAAGAAGTCTATGTGGAACAACCTCCTGGATTTGAAGATCCAAAGAAACCAGACTCAGTTTTCAGACTGAAAAATGCTCTATATAGATTAAAGCAAGCACCTTGAGCATGGTATGACAGGTTAAGTAAATTTCTAATTCAAAACGGTTTTGTCAAAGGAAAAGTGGATACTACCTTGTTTATTAAAAGAGAACGTAAAAACTTTCTACCTGTTCAAGTTTATGTTTATGATATTATATTTGAATCCCCTAATGAAAACCTGTGCAAAAAGTTTTCTAAATCTATGCAGAATGAATTTGAGATGAGCATGATGGGTGAACTATCTTTCTTTCTCGGATTACAAGTGAAACAATTGAATGAAGGAATTTTCATTCACCAAAAAAATATGCAAAAGAACATGTTAAAAAGTTGGGATTGGATAATTGTAAAAAGACTGAGATACCTATGTCAAGTTCTTCAAAGCTAGACAAAGATGAAGGAGGAAAGAAAGTTGACCAAAAACTCTACAAGAGTATTATTGGCTCACTTCTTTATCTTACCGCTTTTAGACCTAACATTTTGTTTAGTGTTTGCATTTGTGCTAGATTTCAATCTGATCCCAAAGAATCTCATCTAAGTGCTCCAAAACGCATCATCAAATACATTGTAACTACCTCAAAGTTAGGTCTGTGGTATCCCAAGGAAGGAGACTTTACTCTCCATGGATATTTAGACACAGATCTAGCAGGTTGCAAAGTTGATAGAAAAAGTACTTCCAATACTTGTCAATTGCTGGGAAACATGACAGTATCATGGTTCTCAAGGAAGCAAAGTATTATAGCTCTTTCAACAGTAGAAGCAGAGTATCTGGCTCTTAGAAGTTGCTATTCTCAAATCCTATGGATAAAACAACAACTAAGAGACTTTGGAATCGAAGATTCTAGCACCAAGATCAAATTTGACAATACCAGCGCAATTAATCTCACAAAGAATCCAATTCTTCATTCAAGAGCAAAGCACATAGAGATTCGACATCACTTTATTAGAGATCAAGTTCAAAATGGAGAAGTTATGATTCATTTCATTGATTCAAAGAATCAATTAGCGGACATATTTATAAAGCCATTGGAAAAAAAGTCTTGAATTTATTCGCCATCACTTCTATTATCCATTTAAGTCTAAAGGTGCTCAAAAGTCAGAAGACCAAGAGTTACGACTGTAAGGTATTTCGGTACCAATAATTTAATTTTTGGTTAACGCCTTGAAAAGGTGCAGTTACTTATTAATCGCTAATTGATTGGAATTATCTTTCCAAGTTTTCAAAGAGACAATTGTTCATTTTCAAAAAGGCAGTTATTCAAAAAGGCAATTATTTATTTTCAAGGCAGTTATTTATTTTTGAAAAGATAGTTACTATTTGAAAAGGTATTTCTAATTTTTTCCTTTGTGATGTTTCGTTTACTTCGCTTCACTTGCTTTATATACTGTTGAAATACGTCATCTTCATTTTCACTCATAAACCCTAGAATACTAAATTCCCACTTGCTTTCAGTTTCATTGTTGTTTAATCCAAAAAGTTTTCACATTTTCAAGCAAGTCTGTGAATTTCTCCCTTGAAGTGATATCTTCAAGAAAGTCTTCAAGAATTGCAAGCAGAGGACCACAACACATGCCTAAGGGTCCTACGCATTTCGACTTGGCCAAGAAAGAAGATTCTTCTCCACCATAGAGACCAAGTCAGCAACAACTTTCTCAACAGCGTCAGTCTCCTCCACCGACTCAACTAGAAAAAGAAATTTTGGAAGGAGTTGAACCTGTAAGAACGTTAATTCCTAAGGTTGCTTTCAAGCTTTATTCTTGTTTGAAAAGAGGAGGAACTGCTATGTCTTTGATTGATGAATTCCTAAGAGAGAGAGAGAGAGAGGTTATAAAAATGAAACGGTATTTCTACTGGATATGGAGAAGATGGGTATTGCAGAAAAGGGATCAGTTGAAAAAGCCTTTGCTAATTTTTCTAGTGACCCGCATTTTGGCACTACTAATCAACCACAAGGACAGGATGACGATGACCATATTTCAGCCTAGAACCAGGGTTGCTGCAAATGTTGTTGGTGATGGATCAAGTCTATTTAGATCAAAGAATCACAAGAGGATTTATTTGAATCTATTGAAGAGAGGGGTTATGAACCTTAGGACTGTTAATTTTGACTTTCTTGACTTGTTGAAAGTGAATCTGCGACAGAAGTTTGCTCTTTTGCAAATAGAGCTTTTTTGTTCTAAATCTACTCCTGCTTATCCAAAACTAACAGCTTACTTTTATTCAAACTTATCCTTCTTAAATGCAAACATTTTCTCTTTCATAGTGAGGGATAAGGAGTTTTTGATGGATATAGATACTTTTTCGACCTAATTGGGGTGGAAATAACGTGTTTCCAACCAATTAGTGTATCTACTGCTCACACTACTCTGTCATTGGTGAAAGATAGGGATGCTGAAAGCAAGATATCCTATTCTATGGTGAATGCCTCTGCTGCACAAAATCGTGATCAACTGCATGCATCCAAAGTCGACATCAAAGACTGATGTATTTCGATTTGAAGCAAAATTGATGCATGCCATCAATATTGGCTACACATGTTCTCTGCCTCATACCATCATGTTTCACATGTACAGGATAGTTGTAAGAGATAAAGGACAACTTCCTTATTTTGCTATTATCACGTGCCTTTTTAGACATTTTAAAATTCATATCCCTACATCTTTATGTTTGACAAACATTTCCCCTATGGCGATTGGATTTAAAATTGTCACAAAGATGCGTTTGAAGGAGCTTAACAAGGTGTTAGAGTGCACGAAGGAGAAGTCTCCCATCACAGCAAAACAAAACTCTATTGCAGCCAAAAGGAAAGGTAAGGAGCCCATGGATGCTCCAGTAAAGAAGAAGAGAATTCTCATCCTGCAAGATGAAAAGGATGAGGATGAAATGACTCTTTCAGCTTTAAGAAACTTTAAGAGTTTTGTCAACTTTCAAGAGACAAGAGAAGAGACAGAGAAGGAAGATGAAGAACAGAGGAGGACAGAGGAAGAAAGAAAAAAAAAAGATAGAGAAGAAGAGAGAGACCAGGGTCAATAAGACTCTTTTGAGCCAACCTTGGCTGTCCCCTTGTTGAGTGAATCTGATATGGCAAGAATTGGAACTGCTGATCCACATCACTCTGAAGCTAAAGTTGAACAAGAAGAAATCTTTCCTACTCCACCTGAAAGCAACCAAACATGGGGAGCTGTTGAACATCAAGGTATTTCTTCACCTATCTTTACTAGTGATGTGAGTCGTTCTGCAGTAGATCTAGAGGATGTGTATGCCTCTCATTATCCAAAAGCATCCACTCATAGTCATGGTGGACAATCTGCTAAAGATCCCTCGATTCTCAAAACTCCTAGAATCGACTCAGCTGGTCCTAGTGCTATAACAGCATAAACAGTAGACTTTTCGAGACTTCTAGAAATACTATTGGAAGTCAGGAAATAACAATATGCTATGGGGTATGAGATGCAAGATCTCAAGAACGCTTTCATGGCCACTTCAATGTCTTTGCTAGATCAGTTGAACACCCTGAAGACTCAAGTGCAATCATGTGAAGGGTGAAGATTTCTAGCAACTGAAGGAGACCATTGGGAAGCTTGAGAAGACAGTAAATTCTTTGGGAGAATTCCAACTTGTTCGCCTTCCCAAACAGCTTTGATTCTATCTATTTTCAAACAACTTTTTATTTGCTCTCCACTTTTTGCTATTAACAAAAAAGGGGAGAAATTTGTTTGCAGATTTGACTTTGGTTTGGATTTTGATTTTTAGACTTATCTTTTGTTTGGTTGTGGTTTGGACTGTTTGATTTGAACTTTTGTTTGATCTGATCTTTTTAATGCTTGCAATAACTTAGGCCATGATAATGATTAGGATAGATGTTTTGAAGGATTAACATGTTTTTTTGTGGTTGCAAAATCATTGCTAATCTACTCATCTTTTATGAGAATATTTTGTTTGGCTTAAGTGTTGTTTTGCAGGACAAATGTGTTCAAATCTGCAGAAAAGTTTTGTCACCATAAAAAATGGAGAGATTGTTGGAGAAAACTTCCTTATTTGTTTTGAAGCTGACAAAACATTTTCATCAGTCTAGTTTGAAGACTTGCAAACTCTATCGTCAAAGTTTGAAGACCTCCATACTCAAGATTTAAAGTCTACTCTCACTGATAGCTTTCAGACTGACGAAGAAAAGATTTATTCGATGAAGTATATATATCCAGATACGAGTATATATTTAAGGATTTGGTTCGTACGATTGAAGAAGATCACAAAGCTAGAGATAGCATCTCGTGATCAATTATTCTTATTGAAATCAATTTGGATAATTAGATCTGTTGATTGGTGAAGTATACTTGGAATGTTCTACTTATGAAAACCCAGATCTTTATTGTATGGGCGAGTAAGATTGGTGGGCTATCATCATATTCCTTAAATAACTCAAGATCTCCTTAATTAATTATGTCCAACGGGTAAATTGGAATAACTCCTTTGGAATGTGCCAACGGTTATAATGGTGTGGAGGAGTATATAAGGAAGACGCTCAAGTTATTCAAGTGTATGTGTGAAAGAAAAATTCCAAAGTCTAAAGTTCCTAGTTCTTTGCTGATTCAATTATTGAGCATAAATTGTATTCAAAAGAGAGATTAAACACCCGTAAGACCTTGAGGAAGTGTAGTTGAGATTTTACACTGTAGAATCAAGGATGTGAGGCTGTAAATTCTATTTTGGTTCTTAGTGGAATCCAGCCAATGGGTTGTCAGTGTGGGAGAGTGGACGTAGGCTTGGTCTAAGCCGAACCACTATAAACTTTGTGTTTCAATTCTCTTTCCCTAAACTCTTTACTTTATTTTGTAGTCTTATATAACTATTTACAGTCTTTTACATCTTCAGTCTATTACTCTCAAAAGACGAATTAAGTTATTAAGTATTGCAAAAATTTCTTTAACACCTATTCACCCCCCTCTAGGTGTTCTTACTTGCCCTATCACAAGGTATCTTATTAAAACAGTTAGATAAGGATCTAAATAGCACCGATTCTATAATCACAGAAAACATGTTAATCTTGAAAAAAAAAAAAATAGACACATATCAAGATTCCACATCCACATCCATAATCATCACTATTGCAAGAATTGCTGCAGAATAAGTGTTCAAAACAAACTTAAAACACATCCGCAAAAAGTAAAGTAAGTTCAAAAGTGAAGTTCAAACAAAATCTGCAAATTCTCCCCCTTTTTGTCAACAGCAAAAAGTGGAGAAGGTCAAAATGGAGAGGAGATAAATATAATCAAGATTGTCTTGCAATTCGAGCGAGTTGGAAATCCCCCATTGATTGCACTACCTCTTCAACCTTCTGGCACTGGAGATGAACATTCTCTACTTGTGTCTGAGTAGTTTTGAGAATTTGAAGATTATGATCATTCTTAGCAATAGTTTGAGATACTTGCTGATTCAGAGTTTGTACCTGAGTATCTAAGTATTATACCTTTTTAGTGTGAAAGTCATAAGAGGATCTTAATGCAATATGAAGTTTCTGAATTTGAATCTCCATAGCATATTGCTAAGCCTTTACCTCTAAAAGAAGCTCAATCATCCTTGTATAATCAACATTTGGTTCAGTTTGCACAATGGCTTCAACGAATTAAGTTTATGGAGAGTTTAGAAACAAGGGAACATCAACTTGTCTAGTCCCATGACTTGGGGTGGATTCTTCAATGTCTGCTTCAGGAAATTGAGAAGCATGGACATCTTTTGGGTGTGCAGGAGATCGACTAATACCATCACTTGTAAAAAGAAGAGAACAAGTCCCTGTTTGATCAACAAATCCCCCTGTTTTTGTGCGTACAGGTGGAAAATGGATTTCTTCTTCTTGAGTCGTCTCGTTTTTAGGACAAAAGTGATGTTCTTCTTCTGTTTGAACTCCAATATGGCCACTCTGAGTTGCTTCAGAATCTTCAGATAAAGATATGGCAATGGTCACCTCATAAGATTCATCAGCATGACCCTTTTCTTCTTCACATCTTCTTTCTTCTTCTCTTACTTCTTCTTCTCGTGTTGCTTCTTCTTCTTCTTTTTATGGTTCTTCTGCTTCTTTTGGCTCTGCTTCTTCTCTATCTCTTCCTTCTCTTTCAATGGGATTCTCACAAACAACAAAACCTCGAAGATTCTTCAAGGCAATGGCATAAATTGTAAGATCATCATCATCATCTTTGTCCTACAGGATGAGAGATCTTCTTTTCTTCACAGGTTCTTGCACAACTTCTTTGCCTTTCCTTTTCCTTCCAGCGGAATCTTCCCCGGTTTGCTTGAGGACACCTTCTTCAAACGCTCAATAGTCTTGCTCGGATCTTGCAACCTCATCTTCGAAATCATTTTCAACCCTATAACCATAGGAGCAACAATTCTAGAGCAAAGAGAGATGAGAAATTGAATATGAAAATGTCTAAACAACTTTGTAACCAGCACTGAATAGGGCAACTATCCTTTGTCCTTCATAATTGTCCCATGCATGTACATCAGGATAGTATGAGGGAGTAAAAACCTCATCCCATTATAGATTGCAAACATGAGCTGTGCTTTGAACTTGGAAACATCTATCTTTGATGTAGCCTTCGGTCTAATGCAGTTAATGACTACTTTGTGCAACAGAACATTTGAGGCTGACAGTCTAGAGTAAGTAATGCCTCCTCCTAGCATTCTGTCCTTGACAAGATATCTCATTGCTTGACCAAAAGAATTGGTTTAAAACTATGCCTTTCCACCCCAATAATGTCTGCCGGTGTGTCAACATCCACCACATAGTCTTTATCACACACAGTAAATTTGATTGTATTCTAGTCAAGAAAAGACAAGTTCGAATAGAAAAACGCAATCAACTCTAGATAGGCAATTCTTGTTTCAAAACAATAATTCTCGAGTTGTAGAAAGGCTAACTTCTCCCTCAAGTTGTAGAAAGGCTAACTTCTCGAGTTGCTCATTTTTTATGGGAACCATGGCACCCTTACACTCGTTCTAGACTTTTGTCTTCTTGAGTGTCTGTTTTTGTTGGTGCTGGGCCTCCCTCTTGTATTCTTTCTTGCAAAATCAATATATTACTTACCTTTACCAAAAAAAAAACTTCTCCCTCAAGTTAACCTTGATCAAGTCCAGGAAGTCAAAATCAACAGTTCAAGGGTTCATCACCCCTCTCTTCAGCATTTGTGAGTAAAGCTTTTTGTGTTCATTAGAACGAAACAATCTCGTTATTTCTCCAGGAACATCAGCAGCTACACCCATTCTTGGTTGAAAGTTCAAATAAAATCTCTCATCATCATCCTTGTTCTTAGGATGATTAGAATCAAACCTAGGGTCTACAGGAAAATAAAGAAAGGCATTGTCTACCGATCCTTTCGACGCTATGCCTAACTGTTCCATCCTCCTTAGGAACAAAGTCTCGATCTTATAACATTTTTCTCTTAGAAACTCATCAATAAAGGTCATGGGAGTACCACCCTACTTTAAATGAGTGTAAAGCTTATAGTGAACCTGGGGTCTCGAGGCTTTGAGAGATTCTGCGTCTTCTAAAACTTCCTCTTCCAAGGGTTGACATGAAACAATCTGAGTAAAGTGCTGCGAAGAATGCTGTGGAGAGTTGCACAGAGACTCTTCCTCAATAAGATTAAAATGAGTCAACCCTTCTAGCATGCTTCTCGGGCCTTGATTAGCAATCCGAGAGGATTTCCTTTGGTAAGACATATTTGTAGGCTTGGAGGATTTCTCAAACAGGTTCAAGTGAAAGATGGAAACTTGCGGAACAATCTAAAGAGTATGTATTTTAGGGTTTGGAAAGAAGTGCTCCAAAGAAATACAAGTGGGTATATAAAGGAAATGAAAAGTCACAAAGAAAAAATAGTCGAATTGTCACAAGGAAAAAAAACTGCCTTTTTTGAAATAAACTGAAAATAAAAACTACCAAACATTCAAAAATTCGAAAAAGATAACTTCCAAAAATAAAATAGGCAAGCAACGATTCGATTAAATATACATTTTCATTCCAAAATTAAAATACCTGGATTCGAAACATTCTCTTACTAAAGTAGCATCTGGAAAGTCTGAGTTTGACCAACTTCAGACTTTAATCCAAAATGGAAATAATATTCAGCTTGATGCGAATAGACTCAAATAGATTTTTCTCTCGTGGATTTGTGAAGATGTCTGCTAGCTGATTCTTTGAATCAATGAACTGAATCATAATCTCCCCATTCTGGACATAATCTTTTATAAAGTAATGTCAAATCTCTATATTCTTCGCCCTTAAATAAAGAATTGGGTTCTTGGTGAGATTAATAGCACTGGTGTTTTCATATTTGATCTTGGTACACAATTCTTCAATCCCAAAGTCTCTCAGTTCTTGTCTTATCCATGGGATTTGAGAGCAACAACTCCCAGGAGCAACATACTTTGTTTCTGCAGTTGAAAGAGCCACGGTACTTTACTTCCTTGAGAACCAAGATACCAGCATATTTCCCAGTAGTTAAAAAGTGCCAAAAGTGCTCTTTCTATTGACTTTACAACCTGCTAAATCAACGTCTGAATATCCAAGAAGAATAAAGTCTCATTCTTTTGGATACCACAAACCCAGCTTTGGACAAGTCGCAACATATTTAATAATGCGTTTTACAGCACTTAGACGAGATTCTCTTGGGTCAGACTGAAATCTTGCACAAATATAAACACCGAATAAAATATCATGTCTAGAAACAGTAAGGTAGAGAAGTGAACCAATCATGCTTCTGTATAGCTTCTGATCTACTTTCTTCCATTCTTTATCCTTGTCAAGTTTCGAAGAACTTGACATTGAAGTCTATGTTTTCTTGCAATTTTCCAACCCAAATTTCTTGATGAGATCTTTGGCATTTTTTTCTTGGTAAATGAATATACCTTTCTTCGATTGTTTAATTTGTAATCCCAAAAAGAAAGTTAACTCACCCATCATGCTCTTCTCAAATTTATCCTGCATAGATCTTGAAAATTTATTGCAAAGACTTTTGTTAGAAGAACCAAAAATAATATCATTTACATAAATTTATACCAGTAGAAAGTCTTTTCCTTCTTTATTTATAAACAGGGTTGTATCAACCTTTCCCTTTTCAAAACCATTATGAGTTAGAAACTTACTCAACCTCTCATACCAGACTCGAGGTGCTTGCTTCAATCCATACAAGGCCTTTTTTAGTCTATAGACTGAGTCTGCCTTTCTCGGATCTTCAAATCCCGGTGGTTATTCCATATAGACTTCTTCTTGTATGAACCCATTCGAGAATGCACTTTTGATATCCATTTGGAATAACCTGAAATTTTTATAGCAAGCAAAAGCAAGTAATAATCTAATTGCTTATAATCTTGTTACTGGTGCATAAGTCTTGTCATAGTCTATCCCTTCTTCTTGTGTATATCCTATTGCCATGAGTCTTGCTTTGTTTCTAACCACTTTACCATTTTCATTCATCTTGTTCCTGAAAACCCATTTCATTCCAATAATGGATTTGCCTTTGGGTTTTGGAATCAATTCCCATACATCGTTGATGGAGAAGAGAAAACATGTTGAAAACCAAATTCATCATAGAACTTAGCAAAATCCTGATTCTCAAACTTACCTCCATGGTCAATTCGTATGCTTGAAATAGCATAACATTTTTCATTCTGAACCTTCTTGGCAAACTTTGAGAAATAAAAGAAGACTTTAGACTTACTTGCCAAAAAGTAAACCTAAGTGAAGCAAGAGTGATCATCCACGATTACTAGACAATATTTCTTTCCACCAATACTTTGAGTTTTGGTTGAACTAAAAAGATCCATATGAAGAAGCTGCAAAGCTCGATTGGTAGAGACTTGATTCATAGGTTTAAAGGAGCTTCTGACTTGTTTTCCCATAACATAGGAGTGCACAACTCATTCTTCTGGTAAGCTAGATTAGGAAGTCCTCGAACAAGCTTTTTAGAAGAAATCTTGGCAATTTACTTCAAGTTAACATGACCAAGCTTGCGGTGCCAAAGACTTGCTTCATCTTGAATGGAAATGAGACATTGAGAATTTTATGGGTTTACATCCAAAAGGTAAATGTTGACATGCCTACGCCGAGTGAAAGATTGAGAAAAGTCTTGACTCGTTCCGGAACAAATGCCTTCTTGGAAGTTTATTTTGAAATAGTATCACAAAGCTGACTTATGCTCATCGGATTATAGTTCAATCCCTTCACCAAGGAGACATTGTTGATAATTAGGCTTCCAATCTTTATAGTTCCACAACTTACAATCTTCCCTTTGCTATTTCCTCCAAAAGATACTTTTTCTCCATTCAATCTAACAAAGCTTTATAAAATAGCTTGAATCTCCTATCATATACTTTAAACAGCCACTATCCAAATATCCTGTCGATCTTCCTTTTGATAATGACTTGTGATCAAAAGAGAAAATCAAACTTTCTTTAGTACTTAGATTTTCTTGGATCCAAGAGGGTTAGTATTAAAAACTATCTTAGCCCAGTCCTTCTTAACTGGTCTCCAAACCCTGGGACATTCTTTCTCGAAATGTTTTAAGTTATTACACTTTGAACATCTAAGTGCACTTTGGCCAACAGGTTTTACAAAAACTTTTTGAAAATGATTTTTGTAAAATGCCTTTGCGGGTTTTTGTTTGATTCTCTCCTTTACTTTAGGAAAATCAATTAATGGAATAGTTTATAAAGTCATACCCAAACCAAATTTGTTAAAGTAGGGTATTTGAGCTGAAATAATTTTCTCCAGTTTAAGACCCTTTTGAAAATCTTTTTGTTATGTTTGACATATCACTCTTCAAAAAAATATTTTCCTTTGAAAGATAATCTGAATTTTCTTACAAATTATTAAAACTTGTTTTCAGACTTTCAAAATTTTCTTTCCAAGAAATTTCCTGTTGCCTAAGCTTTAAATTCTCCCTTTTTAGTTCAAAAATCCTTTTAAGAGGTGATTTGAGACTGAGACAAAGTTCATCTATGTATTTAGAGACTTTGACAGGAATTTTCGAATCACTAACCTCAATTTCTTTGTTTAAATCTAAATTAGAGTCTGTTTCTAATTCTGAGTCTGAGTCTGAGTCAAAGTGAGCCATTAGACATATGTTGGCATATTTGAGTGCCTGTACTTCTCAGTTTTTCTTTTCTTCTTCATCAACGGATGATAGTTAGGTTTGATATGCTCCTTTTTCTTGCATTCGAAACATATCACACTCGGTGTCACTCCAAGTTTCAGCTTTGAGTGCCTTTTTGTACTTCTCAATTTTTCCTTTCTTCTTCTTCAATGGATGATAGTTAGGTCTAATATGCTCCTTTTTCTTGCATTTGGAACATATCACATCTTTGCGAGTTTCATTGTCCTTAGTTGGTCTTTTCTGGAAATTTTGCATGCTACTTTTCTTCCAGTTGAATCTTCTTCCCTTTCTATTCAGCTTTCTGAATTTCTTGATCATGAGTGCCAACTCTTCATCGTCCATATCATCATCTAAATCTGTATCATCAGAATCAACGTTAGACTTTAAAGCAATTGACTTCTTTACCTTTAGGATCTTCTTCATCATTTATTTGTTCCACTTCGTATGACTGAAACGTGCCTATCAGTTCGTCAACTAATAGAGGCATGATCCTCTAGGTTTCTCTAATTGAAGTCTTCACATGATTCCAGTCTTTCTAAAGTCCACACAACAGCTTATTAACTTTCATTGTTCTTGAGATTGGTTGACCTTGATAAGCCAGGCCATTTACAATCTCTGTAAATCAACTGAATATATCAATAATAGATTCTTCAGACTTCACTTTGAAGGCTTCATATTGTCCGAGCAAAATGTTTATTTTGGTTTCCTTCACACGGTCAGTTCCTTCATAGGTAACATGTAATCTGTCCCAAACTTCTTTTGTTATATCACAAGAAGAAACCCAGTTATACTCAATAAAAGATAAGGCATAGTATAAAGAGTAGATTGCTTTCACGTCAAGAGGTTGTCTCTTAGTAAATTAAGCTCATGTTACTTCATCAGCATCAATGACTTCTTTTCCTCGGTCTAAAGCTAATGTTGCTTTAGAGTTGATCCATTTTTCTACGACATCCTACTCTAGTGGATCTCTAGATCTGAGAAATGCCTTCATCTTATTCTTCCAGACATTGTATTTATTTCCATCAAAGTAAGGAGGTTCGATGTTGCTCTGACCTTCAACCAAACCTGGAGCCAAAATACTAGCCATAGAGGATTTTTAGCTTAGAAGTAAATCACTTCAAAAAATAAGCACACAAGCTCTGATACCAATTGTGAGTGCTAGTATGAACACTTAGAGAGGGGTGAAGAGGTGTGAAAATATTTTTTTTATGGCAAAGAATAGTAAAAATATTTTACTTTTAAAACTGAGTCTGAAGAACAATGGATTTTGAACTGGTTCAGACTTTAGCAGAAATATATAACTACGAACAAAATAAAGAAGTTCAGGGAAGAGAAAATTAATACAAATTTATAGTGGTTCGGCTTAGATTAAGTGTACGTCCACTCTCCTACGCTGATAGCCTTCTGGCTAGATTCCACTATAAATCAAAAGAGAATTTACAATCTTGCAACCTCGACTTCACAATGAAGAGTTACTATTGCTTTCTCACAAAGTCACAGTCTAGGTCTCTCTCTTTTGAGTATAATTTAAAGCACGGTATATAGAATAACAAGAAACTAGTAAGCTTCAGACTTTGGAATTTCTCTTTCACGCACATTATCGAACAACTGGAAAGTCCACTTTAAATACTCTTTCATGCCTTATCAACCGTTGGCACTTTCCAAAAGAATTCTTCCTATCAACCCATTGGACGGAATCAATCAAGGAGATCTCAAGCCATTTGAAGATTGTGATGAAAGTCCGTCAATCATGTTCGCCCATACAATTAGGATCTTGATTTCTATAAGTAAATTCTTTCCAAAATTACTTGCTTTCCAAAAAGATTTGATGTATCTAAATTGATTCCAATGAAGATATTCAATCTCGTAGATGTGATTTCCAACCAGAAGACCATATATAATCCATACGAACTAATCCCTTGAAGAAAGAAAGATAATCCCTTATCTAGAAAAGTCTTCATCATTCACTTTTGCTTAATCTAGAATTTGTCAGAGTGAGTAGACTTTCACACAAAGTCTGGGAGTCTTCCGACTTTGACACAAAAGTTTGGACTTCTTCAAAATAGACTTTGGATAAGTTTTGTCAACTTCAAAACATCAAAGGAGTTTTCTCCAATAGAAACAAACTCGTTCTCTCTCTAGGAACATCAGCAGCAACACCCATTCTTGGTTGAAAGTTTGAATAAATAAGGTCTGCAGGAAAATAAAGAAAGGCATTGTCTACCAATCCTTTCGGCGCTATACCTAACTGTTCCATCCTTCTTAAGAACAAAGTCTCATTCTTATAACCTTTCTCTCTTAAAAACTCATTGATGAAGGTCATAGGAGTACCACCCTACTTCAATTGAGTGTAAAGTTTATAGTTAACCTGGGGTCTCGAGGCTCTGAGAGGTTTCACGTCTTCTACAACTTCCTCTTCTAGAGGTTGGCGTGGAACATTCTGAGTAAAGTGCTGCAGAGAATACTGTGGAGAGTTGCGCGGAGAGTCTTCCTCAGTAAGATTGAAATGTGTCTACCCTTCTGGCATGCTTCTTGGACCTTGATTAGCAATCCGAGAGGATTTCCTTTTGTAAGACATATTTGCAGGCTTGGAGGATTTCACAAACAAGTTCAAGTGAAAAAGATGGAAACTAGCGAAACAAACTTGAGAGTAGAAACAAGAGAGTAGAGAGTCTGTATTTTATGGTTTGGAAAGAAGTGCTTGAAAGAAATACAAAAGGGTATATAAAGAAAATGAAAAATCATAAAGAAAAGAGATAATTGAACCATCACAGGGAAAAAAAAGCTGCCTTTTTGAAATAAACTGAAAATAAAAACTGCTAAAACGTCAAAAATTCGAAAAAGATAACTTCTAAAAATAAAATAGGCAAGCAACGATTCGATTAATCATACCATTTTATTCCAAAAATAAAATGCCTGGATTCGAGACATTCTCTTACTAAAGTAGCGTCTGGAAAGTCTGAGACTGCCCAACTTTAGACTTTACTCCAAAATATAAATAATATTAAGCTTAGAGTGAATAGACTCAAATAGATTTTTCTCCAAGGGCTTCGTGAAGATGCCTGCTAGCTGATTCTTCGAATCAATGAACTAAATCAAGATTTCCCCATTTGAATATGATCTTATAGAAATAGCACTAGTGTTGTCACATTTGATCTCGGTACACAATTCTTCAATCCTAAAGTCTCTCAGTTGTTGTCTTATAAATACGATTTGAGAACAACAACTCCCAAGAGCAACATACTCTACTTCTGCAGTTGAAAGAGCCATAGTATTTTGCTTCCTTGAGAATCAAGATACCAACATATTTCCCAGCAGTTGACAAGTGCCAGATGTGCTATTTCTATCAACTTTACAACCTGCTAAGTCAGCATCTGAATATCCAAAAAGAGTAAAGTCTCATTCTTTTGGATACCATAGACACAACTTTTGACATGTTGCAACATATTTAATAATGCGTTTTATAGCACTTAGATGAGATTCTCTTGTGTCAGACTGAAATCCTGCATAGATACAAACACTTAATAAAATATTAGATCTAAAAGCGGTAAAGTAGAGAAGTGAACCAATCATGGTTCTGTATAGCTTCTGATCTATTTTCTTCCATTCTTCATCCTTGTCCAGTTTCGAAGAACTTGACATTGGAGTCTCTATTTTCTTGCAATTCTCCAACCCAAATCTATTGATGAGATCTTTGGCATATTTTTCTTGATGAATGGATATACCTTTTTTCGATTGTCTAACTTGCAATCCCAAAAAGAAAGTTAACTCACCTATCATGCTCATCTCGAATTCATCCTGAATAGATTCAACCTCTTGTACCAGGCTCGAGATGCTTACTTCAGTGCATACAAGGCCTTTTTTCAGTCTGTAGACTAAGTATGGCTTTCTTGGATCTTCAAATCCTAGTGATTGTTTCACGTAGACTTCTTCTTGTCTTAACCCATTTAGGAATACATTTTTGACATTCATCTAGAATAACCTGAAATTTTTATAACATGTAAAAGCAAGTAATAATCTAATTGTTTCTAACCTTGCTATTGGTGCATAAGTCTCATCTTAGTCTATCCCTTCTTCCTGTGTATATCAATTTGCCATGAATCTTGTTTTGTTTCTAACCACTTTACCATTCTCATTCATTTTGTTCCTAAAAACCCATTTCGTTCCAATAATGGATTTGCCTTTGGGTTTTGGTGTCATCTCCCATACATCGTTGATTCTGAATTGTCTGATTTCTTCCTACATAGCTTCTATCTAGCTTTCATCAGACGATGCTTCATCTACTCCTTTTGGTTCTATTTCATAAACAAGTGCTAGAGCACTGGACTCTTCTTTTCCATTGGATCTGGTGCGAACTCCTTCATCAATGTTGCCAATGATGAGTTCTTTTTTGGATGACTTGACTTGTGCTTCCAGTTGCTGCTTGGTTTGAAAGTTGGTTGATCCTCTGCATTGGTTGAATCTTCTCGTTTTGCTTGTTGCTATTCTCCAGAAGTCTGAACCTCTTCGGATGAGATAGACTTTGTAAAGTCTAGAACAAGTTCAAACTCTTCAAGTTGAGTCTAGTCTGATAGATTCTCCTCATAATCTTGAAACTTGATGTTCATAGATTCTTCCACTGATTGAGTCTTCTTATTAAAGATTCTGTAAGCTTTGCTTAAAGTCGAATAGCTAAGGAAGATTCCTTCATCTAACTTTGCTTCAAACTTTCCAGATCAATCATTTGCATTCTTCAGAATAAAACATTTACAGCCAAAGACATGAAAGTATGAAACATTTTGCTTCTATCCTTTATGCACTTCATAAGGAGTTTTCTCTATAATAGGCCTCAAGAATACTCTATTGATAATATAGTAAGCAGTTAAAACTGCTTTTGCCCAAAATCGAGATGATATGCTCTCCATTAAGAGAGTTCTGGCCATCTCCTGTAAGAATATGTTCTTCCTTTTCACAACCCCATTTTGTTTTGGAGTGTATGGAGAAGATAAAATATGCTGAAAACTAGAGTCATCACAGAACTTAGCAAAGTCATGATTCTCAAACTCACCCCCATGGTCAATTCGTATGCTCGAAATAGCATAACCCTTTTCATTTTGAACCTTCTTGGTAAACTTCAAGAAATAAGAGAAGGCCTCGGACTTACTTCCCAAAAAGTAAACCCAAGTGAAATGAGAGTAATCATCCTCGATTACTAGACAGCATTTCTCTCCACCAATATTTTGAGTTATGATTGGACCAAAAAGATCCATATGAAGAAGCTGCAAAGCTTGATTGGTAAAGACTTGATTTACAGGTTTAAAGGAACTTTTGACTTGTTTTCCCAAAACATAGGGAGTGCACAACTCATTCTTTTGGTAAGCTAGATTAGGAAGTCCTCGAACAAGCTTCTTAGAAGAGATCTTTGCAATTTGCTTCAAGTTAACATGACCAAGCTTCCAGTGCTAGAGACTTGCTTCATCTTGAATGGAAATAAGACATTGAGAACTTTCTAGGTTTACATCTAGAAGGTAAATGTTGCCATGCTTTCACCTAGTGAAAGATTAAGAGAACTCTTGACTCGTTCCAGAACAAATGCCTTCTTGGAAGTTTATTCTAAAACCAGTATCGCAAAGCTGACTTATGCTCAGCAGATTATAGTTCAATACTTCCACCAACGAAACATTGTTGATAGTTAGGCTTCCAATCTTCACAATTCCACATCCTACAATCTTTCCTTTGTTGTTTCCTCCAAAAGATACATTTCCTCCATTAAGTCTAACAAGCTTTATAAAACAGCTGGAGATTCCTATCATATGCCTTAAACAGCCACTATCCTAATACCATTTGATCTTCCTTTTGATAGTGACCTGTGATCAAAAGATAAACTTAAATTTTCTTGGATCCAGGAGGGTTAGTATTAAAAACAGTCTTAGCTCAGTCCTTTTTAACTGGTCTCCAAACTCTGGGACATTCTTTCTTGAAATGTTCTAAGCTGTTATACTTTGAACATTCCAGTGCACTTTGGCCAACAGGTTTTACACAAACTTTTTGAAAATGATTTTTATAAAATGTCTTTGTATGTCTTTGTTTGATTCTCTCATTTACTTAAGGAAAATCGATTAATTGAATAGTTTCTGAAGTCATATCCAAACCAGATTTGTTAAAGTAAGGTATTTAAGCTGAAAGAATTTTCTCCAATTTTTCAGATCCTTTTGAAAATCTTTTTGTTATATTTCAAATATCACTTTTCAAAAAGTATTTTCTTTTGAAAGAGAATCATAATTTTCTTTCAAATTATCAAAATTTGTTTTTAGACTTTCAAATTTTTCTTTCCAAGAAACTTCCTATTGCCTGAGCTTAGAATTCTCCCTTTTTAGTTTAGAAATCCTTTTGAGAGAGGATTTGAGACTGAGACAAAGTTCATTTATGTATTTAGAAACTTTAAGATGAATTTTTTAATCACTAACCTAATTTTTTTTGTCTGAATCTGAATTAGAGTTTGTTTCTAACTATGAGTATGAGTCAGAATGAGCGATTAGACATATGTTGGCATATTCTTCTTCGCTTTCCTCACACTCAATGTCACTCCAAGTTTCAACTTTGAGTGCCTTTTCGTACTTCTCAGTTTTTCCTTTCTTCTTCTTCAACAGAGGACAGTTAGGTCTGATATGCCCATTTTTCTTGCATTCGAAACATATTACATCTTTGCTAGTTTCATTTTCGTCAATTGGTCTCTTCTTGAAGTTTTGCGTGCTTTGTTTCTTCTAGTTGAATCTTCTTCCCTTTCTATTCAGCTTTCTGAATTTCTTGATCATGAGCGCCAGCTCTTCGTCATCCATATCATCATCTGAATCTGTATCATTAAAATCAATGTGAGACTTTAAAGCAATTGACTTCTTTACCTTTAGGATCTTCTTCATTATTTATTTGTAAGAAAAAGGAATGTGATGATAGCATTTTCCAAATGAGTTTCTCTAATCTACCCGTTGGACAGAATCAATCAAGGAGATCTCGAGTTATTTAAGGAATGTGATGATAGCCCAATAATCCTGCTCACCCATACAATCAGGATCTTAGTTTCCATAAGTAAAACCTTCCGAGTATACTTCCCCTTTCAAAAGGTCGGATTATCCGAATTGATTCCAATAAGAATAATTGATCATAAAATGCTATCTCCAGCCATAAGATCTTCCACAAAATGTACAAAACAAATCCTTGAAAATAAACTTGTGTCTGGATAAGTCTCTTCTCGTCGGTCTGGAATTTGTTAGTGAGGAAAGACTTTGAACTTAACGTCTAACTATCTTCAAACTTTGACGGATGAGTCTTGAGTTCTTCAGACTATAATCCTTGAGTCTGCAACCCATCATATTAGACAATTTGGAAAGGTTTTGTCAGCTTCAAAAGAATAAGGAGTCTTCTCTAACAATCTCCCCCTTTTTGATGGTGACAAAATTTTTCTGCAGATTTGCAAAATTTTTAACCTACAACACTTAAACAAATAATCGTGATGTCTTATAAAAATTAATTAGGATCTTGATAGTATTAAATCTGCAACCACGGAAAACACATTAGTCCTGCATAATAACTATTCATCCATAATTAGAATCACAAACATAATTGCAAACCAAATAAAATCAATCACCAATCAGTCCAAAATCATCAAACCAAAGCAAACAGTCATCACAAAACACATTAAAAGATCAAAACAAATCTGCAAACAAACTTTCTCCCCATTTTTGTCAACATCAAAAATGGAGAAAATTAAAAAGAGTTTGAATAAAATTAAGGCTTTTTGGGGATAAGAACGATTTGGAAATCCCCCATAGACTGAACAATCTCTTCTAGCTTCTTCAAGTCCTCATTCAATTGCTGAATATCTTCACCCTTTGCATTAGCTTAAACTTGAGGCTTGAGGGCTTGTACCTGATCGTGCAAGGAAACTAAAGTGGCAAGATGAGTGAACTGCATGGTCTAAAATTCACACTCCAATCCATAAAGCTCAGCTTTAATCTCCAAAAGAAGCTCGAGTAGTCTCTTAATGTCTGTTGTATTATCAGTTTGAATACTTGCTTCAGCACATGTAGTTTGAGGACTGTTTACGGATGATGGAATCTCAACATGAATATCCAGACTTGGAGATGATGCATCATTACCACCTTCAGGAAAATGAGAGGCATACACATCCTCTAGATTGGCAGGAGAACGACTAACATCATCACTAGTAAAAGCAAGTGGAGAAGTACCTCTTTTATCAGCAGCTCCCTCTGTTTCTATGCCTTCAGTAGGAGAAAAGTACACTTCTTCCAGTTCTTGCTCTTCTTCGACATCAATGTGATGTTGTCCTTCTTCTTCTACATGAGAATCATCATGACCCTCTTATTCTTCTTGTTCTCTTCCTCTTTCTTCTTCTCTCTATTCTGTCTCTTCTTTTGCTTTGTCCTCTCGATCCTTTGTCTCTGAAAAACTCTGTAAATTCTTTAAGGCAAAAGCGAAGAGAGTGAGGTTGTCCTCATCTTCTTCATCCTGCAAGATGAGTGCTCTCCTCTTCTTAACTGGTTCAGACATGGGCTCTTTGCCTTTCCTTTTTCTTGCTGCAGAGTCTTGTCTTGCCTTAACAGTAGACTTCACCTTCATGTCTCCAAAACTTTGCTTAGTTCCTTTAGACGCATCTTGGAAACCATTTTCAGTCCCACTACCATTGGAGGAATTGTTCGAACACACAGAATCTTAGGAGGTTGAATGTTGAGATCACTGAATAATCGAGTAATAAGAGCAGAATATGGAAGTTGTCCCTTGTCCTTTACCATTGCCCTATACATGTCACGCCCTGATCCTCGGGCACGCACACATCCTTCACACTTAGTCGATTTTATAATGCAACATCCCAGGACTATGTATCGCCGACCCTTTCATTTATTAAGCACATGCCGAAGCAGTTAAAATCCCCAGATAATAAAACGATGGGATAGAAAAGCAGGGCCATATTTTTCATATTGAAATTTATAACCAAACTTTTATACAAAACACAAATCACTTCATAACTATTCACATCAAAAAGGATATCTCAAAATAAGATAAACTCTCAGCCATCCGGGCCATACTCAAGGCCCTTCTCGGGATTATCTTCTTCTCCCAAAAATCTTTCTTACTTTCAGTTTCACCTCCGAGTTCTCCTTCTCAAACTCCTCCTCCTCAGCTCCTCATCGGGGGTCCTGAAATGTTTTTCCCCAAACTGGGACGAGACTATGTCTCAACGAGTTCTACCCCACTAAGCTCGATTAATAAACCATTATACTATAGGCTGCCTAAACACACACAGGGCAAAGAACGTACCTTGACTTTAGATCCCACCTGTAAGTCAATACAATTCACAATAGGCACCCAAGTAATCATATCACAGATCGAAGTATCGATCAAATCGACCTAGTCGATTATATACCAACAAGACCACTCACGGTCATTTCTATTCAGTCAATCAATTCATAACATCAAATCAAAGCAATGATCAATCGACTTAGTCGATTACATGTCAGACGGACCATTCTAAGTCAATTCGATTATTCCATCTCAATCATCAATTACGAACTACGATCCTCAGATCACATCTTAAGCAAAGGTGGAAGACACAGTCCACCACTTGACAACATTCAATATTTAATGGTTTTACGGTCCCACTCGACCACTTTCGATACTCAATGGCTTTACGGTCCCACTCGACCACTTTCGATACTCAATGGCTTTACGGTCCCACTCGACCACTTTCGATATTCAATGGCTTTACGGTCCCACTCGACCACTTTCCATATTCAATGGCTTTACGGTCCCACTCGACCACTTTCGATATTCAATGGCTTTACGGTCCCACTCGACCACTTTCCATATTCAATGGCTTTACGGTCCCACTCGACCACTTTTGATATTGATAATCAATACCCAACGATTTTTCAATGAAATAATTAACAACAACCATTTAGGAATATATCCTAAAATTCCACATTCCATTCAATTTGACACAATTCAAAGCTCAAATAAATAAATGGACTACGCCACGACAAAGACGAGATTTCAAAGTCACCACCACAATCTTAATTTCTGAAAAATAAATAACTAATTAATTAATTTCGAAAATTAATTATTAAATATTAAAAATTCCTTTTAGCTCAAAATAAGGCCCAATTAAATAAACGGATTGCACCACGATCACCAGCATAAATTTCCGGTCATGGGCCATCCCAGCTTGAATTTTCGGAAAATAAATAATTAATTAATTTCGAAAATTAAATAATTAATATTAAAATTCAATTTAGCTAAAAATAAAGCATGATTAAATAAACGGACTTCACCAAAGTCATCAGCATAATATTCCGGTCATTGGCCATCCCAGTTGAATTTTCGGAAAATAAATAATTAATTAATTTAATTCTGAAAAATAATATTTAAATGCCAAAAATCCCACTTAGGCCCAAATCGCCAAATTGAAGCCCGATTAGGGGTCGGAAAATTCCCGAGACACTTCCAATAATTAGTAGACCACGTCTACTTGCTAGTTGCGCAATCAATTTATCTAAATCGCATCACATTTGACTAATAATTGCTAATTTATTCTAATCTAACAACCTAAACATAATTAATAACCAACCTTAAGCATAATTAGCCAACTAATCCGAGATTAGTGAGATTACTCACTAAATCGGATCAATCCGACGAGGGTGACGCAAGGAACAATTCTTGCCAAAGCACGGCTCGGGTTCGGGGCCCAGAAACGGCCCAAAAGCGGGCCCGAAGGTGCTGGAAATCCACTTCGTGGGTTGCTGCTCCTTGCTGGCCAGAGCTTGTTCGGCGGTTAGGGCGGCGAGGGGAGGCCGGCGGAGGGCAAGGGGAGCTCCGGCGGGTCCGAATGGTGGCTGGGCGAAGCTGGGTGGTGGCCGGAGGCGGCTGGTCGGGCTGGGTAGGGGCGGAGCAGGGCTTGATTCGCACGGGAGAGGAGCAGCAGCGGCGACGGACGCGGGGCGGAGAGCACGGCGTGTGCGGGCAAGCGTCGCTGGTTCGGGACGGGCGACGAGCGGCGGCTTCGGCGAGTTGCTGCTCCTGCTCTCCTTCGGCTCCTTGGTGCGCACGCGAAGCATGAAGAAGAAGTAGAAGAATTCGGTCAGGAGGGGGAGTGGGGAAGAAGAGAGAGGAGAGAGAGAGAGAGAAGGGATAAGGGTTTGAATGGTCAAAGAAAAAGAGAGAGGGAGGGCAAGCGGTGGGGGCTGTCCGCACGGAAGAAAAGAGGAGAGAAGAGAGAGAGAAAAGAGAGAAAAAAGAGAGGAAAAGAGAGAAAATAAGAGAGAGTGAGAGAGAAAAAAATAAAATAAAAATACTATAATTATTCTTATTTTATTTTCTTTTCTCTTTCCCTTTTTAATTCCTTTCGATCTTCAATTTTTCCAGCGATAATTTCTTTATTGAAATTTCGGACTCGTCAACAATTTGATGGACGATGAGACAAGATCCTAAAAATAAGAATTATGACGCGCTTAAAATTCGATTCCCGAAATCGAGTTCAATTTCGTGGTTAAAAATCGATCAGACGTGATTTTAGTCCAATCCAACAAATTGAGTAGCTTTTAGGATTTTACTGCAGATACATCCTTAACGGCTTCACTCAATAGGTTAGTTAACTCGTGAGTAATCAGCTCAGAGAAAAAGGGCCATAGGCACGTCGACGAAATGCCCATTTCACTTTATCGAAACGGGGTCGAATTTTAGGATGTCACAATACATGTGCATAAGAATGGTATGAGGCAGAGAGAACTTAAGTCCGATGTTGATCGCATACATCAGCTTTGCTTCAGAGTTTGAGACATCAATCTTTGATGTGGATTTGGGTCTGAGACAATTAATCACAATCTTGTGAAGCAGGATATTGGATGCATTCATTCTGGAGTACGAAATTCTGCCTTCAGCAATCCTATCCCAAACAAGTTCCAAAGTAGCATGACCTATAGACACACTAATTGGTTGGAAACTTCCTCTTTCCACCCTAATCACATTAACCAGAGTATCCACATCGACCACATAATCATTGTCTCTAACACTAAAAGAAAATCTATTTGCATCTAAAAATGATAGATTTGAATAGAAGTATGCTGTAAGTTCTAGATGTGCAACAATCGTCTCAGAACAAAAACGTTCAAGTTGAAAGAGTGCAAACTTCTCCCTCAATTATACCTTCAACGAATCAAGAAAATCAAAATCGACACTTCTTGGGTTCATTAACCCTCACTTCAGCAGTTTACAGTAAGCTCTCTTGTGATCCTTAGAAAGAAAAAGATCCGTTCTTTCACCACTAACATTCGCAGCTATGCCCATCCTTGGCTAAAAATGGAAGAACATCCTTTCATCGTCATCTTTCCCTTTAGTCTGATTAAAACCACCAACACATGAATCACTAGGAAAATTTGCAAAAGTCCACTCAACCAAACCTTCAAGTGCAATGCCTATTCTTTCCATGGCATTTAAGAAGAAAGTCTTATTCTTGTAGCCATGTGCTTTCAAGAATTTTTCAATCAAATTCATCGCAAAACAACCCCTTTTCAAGTTAGTGTACAACCTGAAAAGAAATTGGGGTTTTTGAGTCCTTACAGGTTCAGCGTCTTTGATGATTTATTCCTCTGCTTGTTGCTGCAGACGAACTTGAGTCCTAGGCTGAAAAGAGTGACGTGGTTGAGAATGTTGTCGTTGACTTTGCTGCTGCTGTTGTGGAGAGTCTTCTTCCTCGGTCAGGTCAAAGTGCGTAGGACCCTCATGCATATGCTGTAGTCCCCTGCTCGCAATTCCAGAGGACTTTCTTTGAGAAGACATTGTCACTTTCTTTGAGAGATTTCTCGAACTCGATCATGACAAAAAAGAAGTCTTTTTGGAATAAACTAGTGAGAAAGTGAGAGATAATGGAGTTCTATATTCTAAGGTTTGTGTGAAAATGAAGAAAATGAAATCTACAGTATATAAAGAAAACGAAACAGGGTATACAAATCATCATTATGGAAAAAGTAAAAACTGTCTTTTTGAAAATGAAAAACTGCCTTTTTTAGAATGAAAAACTGCCATAAATTCAAAATTAAAAAGACAATTGCTAAAAATAAAGTAAGTAACAATTCGAAGAGTAAACGTACCTTTTCAAATTTTCACCCAGAAATTAAATTACTAACACAGAATTAACTTATAGTCGCAATTTTTGGTTTTTCTAAGTCTGATCATCTTAAGACTTTAACTTATAAAAGATATAATGGTCAATCTAGTATGAATAGACTCAAATAGACTTTTTTCCAGTGGCTTTGTAAATATGTCTGCTAACTGATTCTTCGAGTCAATGAACTGTATCAAAACTTCTCTATTCTGAACATGATCTCTAATGAAATAATGTCGAATTTCTATGTGATTTGCTCTTGAATGAAGAATTGGATTCTTTGTGAGATTGATTGCACTAGTGTTGTCACATTTGATCTCGGTACATGAGCCTTCAATTCCAAAGTCTCTTTGCTGTTGCTTTATCCGTAAAATTTGAGAACAACTTCCAAGAGTCACATGTTCTGTTTCTGCTGTTGAAAGAGCTATAGTACTCTGTTTCCTTGAGAACCAAGATATTATTCGGTTGCCCAGCAATTGACAAGTATCAGAAGTACTCTTTCTATCAACTCTACAACCTGCTAAGTCTGCGTCTGAATATCCAAGGAGAGTAAAGTCTCCCTCTTTTGGATACCACAGACCTAACTTTAAAGTAGTTGCAACGTATTTGATGATACGTTTTGCGGCGCTTAGATGAGATTCTTTGGGATATGATTGAAATCTAGCACAAATACAAACACTAAACAAAATATCAAGGCTAGAAGCAGTAAGATAAAGAAGTGAACCAATAATACTCATATAGAGTTTCTAATCAACTTTCTTTCCTCCTTCGTCTTTGTCCAACTTCGAAGAATTTGACATTGGTATATCAGTCTTTTTGCAAGTCTCTAAACCGAACTTCTTGATTAGGTCTTTTGCATATTTTTTCTTGGTGAATGAAAATTCTTTTTTTCGATTGTTTTACTTGTAATCCAAGAAAGAAAGATAAATCACCCATCATACTCATTTCAAATTCATTCTGCATAGACTTTGAAAATTTCTTGCACAAATTTTCATTAGATGATTCAAAAATAATATTATCAACATAAATTTGAACGAGTAGAATGTCCTTACCAGCCCTTTTAATAAACAAAGCAGTATCCACTTTTCCTATAACAAAACCATTATGAATTAGAAATTTGCTTAACCTATCATACCAAGCTTGAGGTGCTTGCTTTAACCCATATATAGTCTTATTCAGTCTGAAAACTGAGTATGGTCTTTTTGGATCTTCAAATCCAGGAGGTTGTTCCATATTGATTTCTTCTTGGATAAATCTATTTAGAAATGCACTTTTGATGTCCATTTGGAATAACCTAAAAATTTTATAGCAAGCAAAAGCAAGTAATAATCTAATCGCTTCTAATCTCGCCACTGGTGCATATGTCTCATCATAATTTATCCCTTCTTCTTGCGTATATTCTTTGGTCATAAGTCTTGCTTTGTTTCTAATCACTTTCCCTTTCCCATCCATTTTGTTCCTGAAAAGCCATTTAGTTCCAATAATGGACTTACCTTTATGTTTAGGAATTAATTCCCAAACATCGTTAACGTTGAATTGTCTGAGCTCTTCTTGCATAACTTCAATCCAGCCTTCATCAGCTAAGGCTTCTTATATATTTTTAGATTCAATTTCAAAAATAAGTGCCAAAGCACTAGACTCTTCTCGCTGTTTGGATTTGGTATGAATTCATTCATTAATGTTGCCAATGATGAGTTCTTCGGGATGACTTGACTTATGCTTCCAGTTACTGTCAATTCTGAAAGTTTGCTGATTTTCTGCTTCAGTTGACTCTTTTGGTTCTTTTTGTTGTGGAATTTCATAAGTCTGAACCACATCAGGGGAGGTAGACTTTATGATGTTTAGAGCAGGTTCAGACTCTTCAAGTTGAGTCTGGTCCACTTGAGTTTGCGTAGAGTCTTGAAATTTGACGTTCATAGATTCTTCCACAGATTGAATCTTCTTGTTGAATATTTTATAGGCTTTGCTTAAAATTGAGTAGCCAAGGAAAATACCTTCGTCTGATTTCTCCACAAACTTACCAATTTGATCATTTGCATTTTTCAAAACAAAACACTTATAGCCAAACATATGAAAATAAGAAACATTTGGCTTCTTCCCTTTAAATACTTCATAAGGAGTTTTCTTTAGAATAAGCCTTAAGAATACTCTGTTAATGATATAGCAAGCTGTAGAAACTGCTTCAGCCCAAAACAAGAGGAAATGTTACTCTCAATTAAGAGGGTTATTGCCCTCTCCTGCAAAGATCTATACTTTCTTTCAACAACCCCATTTTACTCTGGAATGTATGGAGAAGAGAAAACATGTTGTAAACCAAATTCATCACAAAAATTTGTAAAGTCTTGATTTTCAAACTCACCTCCATGGTTTGTACGAATGCTTGAAATAACATAACATTTTTCATTCTGAACTTTCTTGGCAAATTCCGAAAAATAGATGAATGCTTCAAATGGGATAAGTACACTAATGGTGCCATAAGTTGCGTATGGTGCCAAAAGTTTCCGTCGGATCACTTAAGTGCCAAAAAAATTTGAAAAACACTCACTTTGGTGCCAACTCCGACGAAATTGGCTGGAAATCCGACGTGGCCATTTTTTTATTAATTTTTTACGCCAACGTGGCTCGTCGGAGAGTTGAGTCAGCATCCAAACACCAAAACGACACCGTTTGGCATCTTTCCTCCAACTTTGAAACCTTAATCCCCAAATTGAGAGAGAGGGAAGCTTGTCTTCGTGTCTTCTTCTTCCTCGAAGACCCACACCAGCAACGGCACCGGCACCGCGCCGGCAACAGCACCGGCAGCACACCAGCAACGACACCAGCAACACACCAGTAGTAGCAGTGCACTAGTAGCCCCTTCGACCCATCTTCTTCCTCCTCCTCCTCCGCCCTCGCCTTCGATTTTTCCTGTAACAATCTCATCCTCGCTCACCTGGTCGAGCAACTATAATGGTGGCTGAGCGACGGTGGCCGAGCAGCGACGGTGGCTGAGCAACGGCGGGCGAACAACGGTGGCCGAGCGGCGGAAACCCTAATTTTTCCCCATGTGAGCTAAACGGCATCGTTTCCATGAAGCCATCCACGTAGGACAGTAAAACAACGTCGTTTTCTTAAGGACGACCGAAAACGACGTCATTTAAAGGCTTATCGATTTTAAAAAAAAAAAAATCATTTTGGCCGGAATCTTTCGCCCGAGGCCGGAATCTTTCGCCCGAGGCCAAATCTTTCGCCAATGGCACCAAAGTGAGCGTTTTTCCTCCAATTTGGCACTTAAGTGATCCGACGGAAACTTTTGACACCAAAGTGAGCGCCGTACACAACTTATGGCACCATTAGTGTACTTATCCCGCTTCAGACTTACTTGCTAGGAAGAATACCCAAATGAAATGAGAGTAATTATCTATGATTACTAGACAGTATCTCTTTCCACCAATGCTTTGAGTTCTAGTTAGTCCAAAGAGATCCATATGCAAAAGCTGCAAAACACGATTAGTAAAAACTTGATTTATAGGTTTAAAAGAACTTATAACCTGTTTTCTCAAAACACATGGTATGCATAAATCAGACTTTTGATAAGTCAAGATGGGAAGACAATGAACAAGCTTTTTGGAGGAGATCTTAGCAATTCGCTTCATGTTAACATGGCCAAGCTTTCTATGCAAGAGATTTGCTTCATCTTGAATGGAGATTAGACATTGAGATTTCTCTAGTTTAATATCCAAAAGATAGATATTTCCATGTCTTCGTCCAGTAAAGGTTTGAGATAAATCTTTACTAGTTCCCAAGCAAACACCTCTTGAAAATTGATTTTGAATCCAATATCACACAGTTGACTTATGCTGAATAAATTGCAATTCAAACCTTCTACCAAGGAGATATTGTTGATTGTGAGACTTCCAATCTTCACAGTTCCACAACCAACAATCCTTCCTTTGCTATTTCCACAAAAAAGAGACTTTTCCTCCGTTTATATGAACAAGCTTTATAAAACAATTTGAATCTCCTGTCATGTATCTTAAGTAGCCACTATCCACATACTATTTGATCTTTTTCTTGATAGTGACCTGCAATCAAAAAAGGAATTCAAGCTTTCTTTGGTACCCACATTTTTTGGGGTCTAAGGGAGTTAGTACTAAAAACAGTTTTAGCCCAATCTCTCTTAACAAGTCTCCAAACCTTGGGACATTTTTTCTCGAAATATTCTGAGTTGTTACACTTTGAACATTTGAGAGCACTTCGAACAACAAGTTTTACAAATACTTTTTGAAAATGATTCTTGTAAAACGCTTTTGTAGGTCTTTGTTTGATTATTTCCTTTACTTTGGGAAAATCAATTAAATGAATAGTTTCGGGTGTCATACCCAAACCATATTTGTTAAAATAAAGTCTTTGTATTGAAAGAATCCTTTCCAACTTCTCAAAACCATTTGAGAAACTTTTTGTGATACTTGATATGTCTTCTTTCAAAAACGCATTTTCCTTCGAAAGAGAATTTGCATTTTCTTTCAAATTAACAAAAATTTTATCTAAATTTTCAAACTTCTCTTTCCAAAGAGTTTCCTGTTGCTTCAGTCTGGAATTTTCCCTCTTTAGCTTGAAAATCCTTTTAAGAGATGTTTTGAGACTAAAACATAGTTCATCTATATATTTCGAGACTTTAATAGGAATTTTTAAATTGCTAACCTCGACTTCCTCATCTAAGTCAGAGTCTGAATCTGTTTTAGAGTCTGATTATGAATTTGCCATTAGACATATGTTGGCATATTCATCTTCATTTTCTTCGCATTCAGTATTGTTCCATGTCTCTACTTTGAGAGCATTTTGAATTTCTCTGTATTTCCCTTCTTTTTCTTCAACATAGGGCAATTGAGTATGATATGCCCTTTTTTCTTGCATTCGAAGCAAATAACCTCTTTGTTTGTCTCAGTGTCTTCATTTGGTTTCTTCAAAAAAAATTGAGTGCGCTGCTTCTTCCAATTAAACCTTCTTCCTTTCTTGTTCAACTTCCTGAACTTCCTTCTCATAAATGCAAGTTCTTCATTGTCCAAGTCATCTTCTGAATCTGTATCATCAGAATCATCATTAGATTTTAAGGCTATCGACTTCTTACCTTTGAGATCTTCTTCTCCATTGATTTGCTCTACTTCATATGATTGAAGTGTGCCAACAAATTCGTCTATTGACAGAGGCATGATCCTCTATGTTTCTCTTATTGAGGTCTTGATATGATTCCAGTCTTTGGAGAGTCCTCACACCAATTTATTGACTTTCATTTGCTCTAAGATTGGTTGTCCATGATATGCTAGACCATTTACAATCTTTGTGAAATGACTGAACATGTCAATAATGGATTCTCCTGCCTTCATCTTGAAGGCTTTATATTGTCCAAGTATTACATTGATTTTTGTTTCTTTAACTCGATTAGTTCCTTCATAAGTAACGTGCAACTTGTCCCAGACTTCTTTTGCTGTTTCACAAGATAAAATTATGTTATACTGTGATAAAGCACAATATAAGGAGTAGATAGCTTTAGCATTGAGAGCTTGTCTCTTGGTTATTTCAGCTTGTGTCATCCCGCTAGCCTTTGTAACTTCATTTCATGTTTCTGAGGTTGATGTAGCTTTGGGAATGATTCATTTATCTACCACATCCCATTCCATGAGATCTTTCCATCTCAGAAATGCCTTCATCTTGTTTTTCCACATATTATATTCATTTCCATCAAAATAAGAAGGTCTGGTGTTAGTCTAGCCTTCAACCAATCCTAGAGCCAAAATACTAGCCATAGATCTTTAACTCAAAAGTAAGAACACTTCAATAAAATGAGCACACAGGCTCTGATACCAATTGAGAGAGCTAGTAATAACACCAAGAGGGGGGATGAATAGGTGTTTAAAGAAATTTTCGCAAGACTTAATGAATCAAATCATCTCTAAAGAGTAATAGACTGAAGATGCAAACAATTATAAGTAGTTATATATATAGCTATGAATTAAAGTAAGAAGATCAAGGAAAGGGAATAGAAACACAAGGTTTATAGTGGTTCGACTTAGATTAAGCCTACGTCCACTCTTCCGCACTAAAAACCCACTGGCTAGATTTCACTATGTATCAAAAGAGATTTTACAGTCTCATGTCTTCGACTTTCACAATATAGAGACTCTATTACACTCTTTCAAAGTCTCACAAATGTTCGTTCTCTCTTTTGAGTACAAGTTTGGCTCAACAATTGAAATAACAGAACTAAGAGCTTCAGACTTTGTAATTTTTCTTTCACGCACTCCCTCGAACAACTTGAGAATCTTTTTTATATACTCCTCCATGCCTCTACGACCATTGGCACTTTCCAAATGAGTTCCTCCAATCTACCCATTGAACGGAATCAATCAAGGAGATCTTGAGTTATTTAAGGAATGTGATGATAGCTCAATAATCCTGCTCGCCCATACAATCAAGATCTTGGTTTCCATAAGTAGAACCTTCCAAATATACTTCCCCTTTCAAAAGGTCTGATTATCCGAATTGATTCCAATAAGAATAATTGATCATAAAATGCTATCTCCAGCCGTAAGATCTTCCATAAACCATACGAAACATATCCTTGAAAATAAACTTGCGTCTGGATAAGTCTCTTCTCATCGGTCTTGAACCTATCAATGAGGACAGACTTTGAACTTAAAGTCTAACTGTCTTCAAACTTTGACGAATGAGTTATAAGTTTTTCAGACTACAATCCTTCAGTTTGCAACCCATCAGACTAGACTTTTTGGAAAGGTTTTGTTAGATTCAAAATAATAAAGAGTCTTCTCTAACAAAGAGTCTCTACTACTCTTTCACGAAGTCACACTATAAGTCTCTCTTTTGAGTACTATTTAAAGCACTGTATATGGAATAACAAGAAACTAGGAAGCTTTAAACTTGGAATTTCTCTTTCACGCACTCTTTCAAACAACTGGAGAGTCCTCCTTAAATACTTCTTCATGCCTTCTCAACCGTTGGCACTTTCCAAAGAAATTCTTCCAATCAACCCGTTGGACAGAATCAATCAAGGAGATATCGAGCCGTTTAAAGATTGTGATGAAAGCCCATCAATCTCGTTTGCTTATGCAATCAAGATCTTGGTTTCCATAAGTAGATTCTTTCCAAATTTACTTGCCTTCCGAAAAGATTTGATGTATCTAAATTGATTTCAATAAAGATAATCAATCTTGTGGGTGTGATTTCCATCCAGAAGGCCATATATAATCCACGAACCAAACCCTTGAAGAAAGAAAGATAATCCATTATCTAGAAAAGTCTTCATCCTTCACTTTCGTTCAGTCTAGAATTTGTCACAGTGAGCAGACTTTGACACAAAGTCTAGGAGTCTTCAGACTTTGACACAAAAGTCTGGACTTCTTCGTAATAGACTTTGGATAAGTTTTGTCAACTTCAAAACATCAAATGAGTTTTCTCCAACAACGATAACCTATGTATCTTAGATCTTCTAATTCTGTCTGGGCTAAGCATTGCCCAAACTCATCATAAAGAGGAAGCCAAGTAATCGAGCTACCGACCAAAAAAGGGCATATGTTGACACCCAAAAGAATTTGATTTTTAGTAATTATCGATATGCGATGATCATTCAAAAACAACAAAAGTGGACTCGATAACCTGATATGCGATGGTCAAAATTAGTGAAGAAAAGGGAAAAAGAGTGGAGAATATACTATTTGGGCATGTCTGATCATCCATGGAGAAAACCAATTGAATGGATTGAAGATTGGTCGATATTATATGCAGTTGATGACTTGGATGAAAGTGTTAGCAAATGTCAACTAGTGGCAAATGATGGCCAATTATTTTACCAAAGTTGACAATAGTGTGTTAACTAAGGAGCAGATGATTGATTCAAAGGATTGCATCTAAGGCTCAGGCAAGTGTAAATCCATTAAGGAAATCTTCAAGAATAGTTAGGTGAAAATGGAGATTGAGGTTGCTATTTTGAAGGGAATTAACAACATGAGAAATGAGCAACTCCTTGGAGATAAGGTTGTTATTTTAAAGGAACAACTCCTTAGAGATAAGGCTGCTATTTTGAAGGGAATTAACAACGTGGGAAATGAACAACTCTTTGGAGATAAGGCTGCTATTTTGAAGGGAGTGGACAATACGGGAATATGGGACCATTATTTTGGGAAGTGTCGAACATCAATTCAACCATGAAAAAATTGCTCCCAAACGGTTATGATAGAAGGTCTATAAATACCAAGTTCTATCAATTGGAAGAGGACCTCTCGACAATCAAAATGTAATCTTTTATTATCTTTACTTTTCTGCAATTTATTTTTCCTTAGTTATAGCTTTCCGATTTGCGCCGTCGATTAAATTCCAATATGTATCTTTATCCTGATGCTTCGTCATCAATTTAACTCTGGCGTGCACCTCTATCATGAATATCGCCCCATCGATTCAATTATGGTGTTCTGACATTCTTCAAACTCTGACCGTGAACATCTAACTCCTTCTAGTAACACCAGTTCTAATGTTCTTAGATTCTTGACCATGAATGTCTAACGCCTTCTAGTAATACTAGTTCTGAAGTTCTTCAGATGCAAAACATCTGATCTCTTCACAGGCTCTAACGTTCTTCAAATCCAACCCCACAAGTGTCAGGCCTCTAGCTCAGATAACTCACCAATTCTTACGTTGAACAGAAGAGAGAAATTGAGAGATCTCATAACTACAATTGTGCTAGCAATTGCTCTCGTGTGAGTATTTTTGTTGATTAGTATCAAGACTCTCAATTTATCGATTGTCGGTTGTCGATTGTCCATCATCCGGTGATCTGCTCTCTGTATTATCTTTTATAGACAATGCATATCACATTTAAATCGGCGCATTAACTTTAAACCATTTTAGAATTAATAAAACCATAACTCTTGACGGACGTAAGTTCTGATACCATCACAGACACTAATTTGGACATTAACTTTGTAATAGTTATAGAGCATTATTCTAGACATTTATTTGTAACTGTTACAAGTATTTATTTTGTGTATTAACTTTGTAACTATCACAAATACTTAATTTGACCGTTACTTCTAAAACTGTTTTAGAGCATTAATTGGTCATTAATCTAAAACCGTTTTAGATCATTAAATCGTCAATTTATTTTATAATCATTTCAGATCATTAATGTGACCGTTAAGTTCTAGAACCATTTCAGAACTTAATGTGACCGTTACATCTAAAAACATTTTGGATCTTTAATTTAGCCATTAAGTCTAAAACTGTTTCAGATCATTGATTTGGTTATTGATTCTAAATTCACTTCAGATCATTAATGATGCAATTAACTCTAAACTCACTTTTAATCATTAACGCGGCTATTAATTCTGAACTCACTTCAGATTATTAATTCGGTTACTGAATCTGAACATGCTTCGGAGCTTTGATTCAGCTGTAAAGTCTGAAACCTACTTCAAAGTTTGTAAATTCTGATGCCCCTTCATCAGAACTTTTATTTCTAACCCGACTCAATCCGATTGGCTCAATTGCAAATACATTTGCAATATTCTCTCCCTCGTTTAAACGTCATTCTAATTGGTTATGGTGTGTGACATCCCTAGGTTCATCACTAAGCTAACAGCAAGACTTATACTAATACATTAACACAACCAAGAGAACTAATTGTCCAAATCAATCTCCTGTTCCTGCAAATAGGGAGTGACATCTAGCAATATATCATGGCTACCCAAACAATGTGAAATGTCTCAGAACATAATGAACCTATTAGCTTTTAGCAACCGTGTAATTCGATCATTCTGTCTCACCATGTCCTGATCGAACAAAGGCCATGGAACTATTTGTCAAGCCACCAATTCGATCATGTGCCAAAATCTTATTAACATGTATTCTTCAAGATATGAACCATTCATTCTTGGTTATAACCCCGGCCAAGGATTTCAATACAATGTCAAGATTAGATTGCATAGGACATCAATCTTGTATAACAAGAACACAAATTCCTTATTGCGCATGCATGTGCCTTCGTATGTAAACAAACTATGACCATCAAGTACAGAGACAATTTGACGAAGCATCAGTATGTGCACTTGTGAACCATAGCCATCCAAATACAAGTCAGCATCATGCCTCAGGTTTAAGGATCTTTACACCTAACCAAAGCATGAACGATCAGATATTGACCCCACTAAAAAGCTTCCATGTCGCCAATCGTTCTATATATATCATGTTCAGTAAACTTGTCCACAAGTACCTATGTTCTAACTCGAATATCACAATACCCCATGACTTGTGACTCATCATCCCCTCAAGTATCCAATACTAAAGTGAAGCTTGAGAACACATCGGTCTTAACAAGATCATCAATATCCTCTCAATGATCCATCGGCCGAGAACTGTTTGAAGATTCAACATAACTGTAACCAGTCACACGTATTCTTAATACCTTAAGAATAGGTTCAGTCATAGCTAATCTTATGGACCTCATTCATATAAATTGGATGAATGAGAAAACTTATTTGCCATTAAATAATTTCTAACATGTAACTATTATATGATTGCTTTAGGGCATACAACTAACATATATTTCACCTGTGAATCTCATTCCTCTTTCTTATGGACTGACCAAATTGGTACATTAGCAAAAGATTTCATAATAGCAGGTTTATGGGCTTAAGCAGTAGCAGATGTTTGATTTCTTGATTGTCAATTTGGGTTGTTGGAGTTGCTTGAATGGCAAAGGTGGAAAGCATGTGCCATTGTCAGCGATGGGTGCTATAAAGCCCTTAATCTCTCAACTAAATCTGGTCAATTTGTTCATGCATGGCAATGGTGCTCTCAATGAGCTCAATTACATATCATTTCTAGTTCAGAACCTTCAAATCTTCTAAATAAAACATATTGAATCATTTGATCTGATGCCTCAAACAACGGATGCCATCACACAAATATTTAGTGAACCATTGCATAATATTGGTACACAAGAAATATAGAGAAACTTTCATCAACCTCCACAACACCCATCAACCTCCACAACACTTCAAATAGCTAAATCTGATCATCCAGCGAAACTACCCAAAAAGATAAAACTGATATTAGTTACTGGTAGGAGTCAAAACCAAAATCCCCAAGACATATTTATTGCCGACACGACATCGCTACTATTCAAGATCCAACTCTAAGCGTCCTCTCAAGTCAGCGGTCAGAGCGAAAGTACCAAGCTGCTCCCTTATCGGAGTCAGCGTCGCAACCACGACTTCTTGTTCCTGTTGCTGCTCTTGTTCATGTTCCAGTTCCAGTTCTAGTTGCTCCACACAGATATGACGCCTACCACAGCGGCCATGCACGTGGCGAGTCCCTTTGTGACCGTGACCATGACCATGACTTTTCCAATGACCATGATGACCATGCTTGAAAAGTCCATGCCCATGTCCACGTCCATGACACCCATGTCCTCCGAGACCATGCCCACAAAGAAGTCCTCCTTCGCGGGGACCATGCCCACCATGATGCCCATCTCCACCTCCGTTATTCATCCAATGATGACCATGTTGACCGTGATGATGCCTTCCCTCGTGACCCATTTGTTATGGCTAAACTATCACCTAGAGGGGAGTGAATGGGTGATTTTGCGGAAATGAAAGAATTTAAATAAATATTGCAACGAGACAACTTATGATGAAGTGGTCAGATCTTACCAATGTACAATTCTACCCCAATTTATAAATGGAGTAAGAGATGGAGAATTACAAACAAAATTTTATAGTGGTAAGCTTTTACAAGCCTACCACCACTCTCTCGCGTTACAGCTAATTAATTGGAATCCACTAATAAGAACCGATCAAAGGTTATAAGATTTGAGCTCTGACTACTCAAGCTCATGTGTATAACTCCTCACATACTCTCAACCTCTAAATGATTACACAATGATACTCACAGAGACGAATGTAAAAGATCACAAAGCACTTTTCAAACTTAGAATTAAAAGCTTCAATTCTCATGAATGCGGATTCTATTTCCTTTAGCTTTGAAACCTCCTCTTATACTCCTCTTAGTCCAAGCTGACCGTTGGATATATCTTCAGAAGGATCATCCGGTCAATCTACCCATTGGTCCTATATCTGGTTGAGAAGATTTGATGGCTTTAGAATCATCGAGATTCATGCTTCCCATAATTTCTACCGCCCATACAGCAGTTCGGGTTTCCATAAGTCGGGTGCTTTAACTTGGAAAAAATATTTCGCCTCAAGTATATCATTCCAGGAAATACAAATCTTCGAGAGATTCTTTTCTTTGGAACTCCTTATCCATAAGGCAGGAATTCCAACCAATTGCTACTAGCCGTTGCACAAGAATACTATCTTCTTCCTAGTCATTTGACAGAACACATAAGAAAGGAAATAATTAAGTCACAACTCTTGTTCTGATTGATAACGTCTGATCACATCCCATCAGACTTTCCACCATTGTCCTTGATTATCATAACATAACACAATCTTAATTATAAGCAACTGGAATGTCTTAATAAGTCTTTGAGTCTAGTTCTCTGAGTCTAATGAGTAACATCTTATGATATATATTAGAGTTTCCATCAGAACTTCTTGATCACCCAAATTGCTCCAAGAATATTATTTGGAAATTCTTTCATCAAAATCATTGAACGCTTATGAAAATATTTTGTCAATCTTCAATATCAATTTGGGAAATTTCCTCAACACCATTCTCATCCTCAACCTCTCTTTCGTATAAACCCCCAACTCTGTTTTAGTCTCGACACAGGAATAGCTACCTGGATGATAAGAGGAGAGGAAGAGAGGCCCTTATTTATAGAGTTCAGAGTCGGTGGTTCAGGTGTAGCGGTCTCTCAAATTTGACGATCCTTTCACACGTTTCTTCTTCTCTGCCAAATTTCTTAGCTTAGCTACTAAGTAATTAAGCAATCCGTGGGAACGCTATGGAAACTTGTCAAACTCTAGATGATGGAAATTGTCATCATATGTTGTCTTGGGAAGCAAGTTCAGGCGTGAATGTGTCATGTCAATGGAGGTCACTTTCTCTACGTAAGGATGTGGGACTAGAGATGGGGATGGGGGATGTCAACATGTTTTGATTTGCGACTCCAAGCGTCTCGCTTGGAGTGCTCGTTACGTATGGAGATAGTGTTGTTCCTTTGGGCCACGATAATTTATTTTTTGATTGTTATGAAATACATGAATGTTTGAAATACATGAATAAATATTCATTATATTCATCTTGTCTAATGTACTTATTATGGTACATTTGTACCATACATTCTAAGTTCATCTCCCTATACAATGAATGTTCATCTCCCTATCAAATACAAGTATTATTCGATACATTGATATTAATGATAAGTACATTCTTGTTTTCCTATAAATAGGAGCTTAATTTTTGTTGTAGAAAGAACAGTGATACACTGAAAATAAAATTATTTCCTCTGACTTTATCTACGATCTCTGGGGTTTGATTTTCTCTACTCAATCTCTCTATTCTCTTTATTATATATTTGCAACGCAATATTTTACAACGCATTATCAGCACAAAGATCTACCAACCAAGTAATTTTGCAAGGTGGGTATTCTTTTTATTAATCAACTTATACTTCATCTTCTTCTATCAATTATTCACTTTCATTTTTCTTGGCCCGAAGCCAAATTTCAAATCTAAAAGTATCTTTCTGCTCCTGAAATGGCAGTGGATATTTGGAAATCCTTTTAATTAATGTAAGGATTTAATTTTGCAAGGATTATATGCAAATTTTATGATACTTGATACCTAAAGTTGTCAACATAAATGAAAATGAAAAATACCGAGAAAAATGGAAATGTTTGTTTGCTTGACAGTGCAACAATACATACTATATTTTGTAGTAGACATTTTTCTCGAGTATGACATTGCGTAAGGCACAAGTCCATACAATAGCAGGTCCTGTTCCAACTATTGATGGTTTTGGGAATGCCACAATTATTTTGCCAAATGGCACCATCCTACATATTGAGGATGCATTTCTAAGCATTAGATCAAAAAGGAATATGCTCAGTTTTAAAGATGTATGCCATAATATGTACCATATTAAGACTATTTATAAGCAAGATAAGGAATATATTGGCATTTTCTCTAATAAGATGTACTTGAAAACCATCCATGAGAAGTTAGAAGCTTCTTACATGGGTTTGTATTGTATCATGATTAAGGCTGTTGAAACCTACGCCACCACATCCTGGAGATTTTGGATCGAAATGAAATCATCATTGATGATGCTTTTACACTCTCAGTTGCTCATAAAATTATGGATGTTGATTGTAAGCCGCAATCTATTATTGAATGTTGTCAAAGGCAAGATTGGCCTAAGTAGGAGGAAGCAATTAAGGCTGAATTAGCTTCCCTAGCTAAACGAGAGGTTTTTGGACCCGTAACTCATATCCTCAATAATGTAAAGCCTGTTGGATATAAATGGGTATTTATCCGGAAACGAAATGACAAAAATGAGGTTGTCAGGTATAAAAGCCTAACTCATTGCCCAAGAATTCTCCCAGAGATCTGTGATTGATTATAATGAGACATATTCACCTGTAATTGATATGATTATATTTTGTTTTCTCATTAGCCTAGTAATCTCTAAAAGATTGGAAATGCGTCTTATAGACGTTGTGATGGCATATTTATATGGCTCATTAGACTCTAATAATTATATGAAAATTCCTAAGGGATTCAAAATGCCTGAAGCATGTATTCCCTGTAATTTATTATCAATAAAATTGCAAAGATCCTTGTACGAGTTAAAGCAATTTAGTTGCATGTGGTATCAATGCCTAACCTAATTAAGAAAATGTACAAGAATGATACTATCTACCCATGCGTGTTTATTAAGAAATCAGAAATCAGATTTACTATTGTAGCAATTTATGTCGACAATATAAATTTAATTGAAATTCTAGACAAGTTAGCTAAAACTGCTGAGTATTTGAAAAGAGAGTTTGAAGTTAAAATTTTGGGTAAAACCAAACTTTGTCTTGGTCTGGAGCTTGAGCATAAAGCAAATGGAATAATCGTCCATCAATCAACATACATTGAAAGATTGCTTAAACGCTTCAACATGGACAAAGCTCGCCCATTGAGCACCCCTATGGTTGTAAGGTCTCTAGATCCCCAAAAGGACCCATTTCGTCTTAGAGAATCTGATGAAGAGATACTTGGTCCTGAAGTATCATATCTTAATGCTATTGGGGCTTTGATGTACTTGGCACAATGTACAAGACTGGATATCGCTTTTGCGGTAAATTTATTGGCACGATTAGTTCTGAGCCAACTCGGAGACACTTGAATGGAGTTAGACATAATTTTCGTTATCTTCGAGGAACCATAGATTTTGGATTATATTATTCCAAGGATTCCACTAACTTTGGTTTAGTTGGATATGTTGATGCTGGATATAGATCTGATCCACATTTGTAATAAATACAATGAATATTCAAGGGAGAATGTTATGAAATACATGAATGAATATTCATTATATTCATCTTGTCTAATGTACTTATTATGGTATAATTGTATCATACATTCTAAGTACATCTCCCTATACAATGAATGTTCATCTCCCTATCAATACATGTATTATCCGATACATTGATATTAATGATAAGTACATTCTTGTTTCACTATAAATAGAAGCTTAGTTTTTGTTGTAGAAAGAACAATGATACACTGGAAATAAAATTCTCTCCTCTGACTTTCTCTGCGATCTCTTATGTCTGATTTTCTCTACTCAATCTCTCTATCCTCTCTATTATATATTTGCAATGCAATATTTTACAACATTGATAACATTTTAAATAGAAATTATCCTTGAAGGATGCCTTTGTTTCGCTATTCCGAAAAGATATTCATTTGTGCCATTGATTAGAATGAATGAACAATGATAAATTATTATCAATGATAAAATATTTTTTATTAATTAATTATTTGAAATGATCATTTTAAGAAATTTAATTTTCAAAATATTATTTTTTCAAACAACCAAAACCTAAAAGTATAATTTTTTTGTCAGTTGATGTTATTATTAATTTAATTAAGAGGGTTTTAATCAATAAAAACTAATGATAATTTTTAATCGGAGGATGGTTGGCGCCATGTTTTCCTCCTATAATAAGAAATCAAAGATAAGACACATTTTTTTCCATGAAAAGCTAAAAATCGTTCTTCTTTTTTTTTTTTTTTTTTTTTCCAAAATAATGGAATATGTTGTGGTACCCCTCAACGGCCCCCCAATTCGTTAAGGTCACCACATTGTTTCCTCTACCTGGATGTGGCATCCCGGAAATTCAAAGCCAAGCCTTAAGGTGTGTTAAATGTCTTTAATTAGGTGATAGAATTTTATGGCTTATGCTTTAGCCAATTTGTCTTTTAATTTGATGAATTTTGCTTGTGTTGTGGAAATTTAAATTTAAAAGCTTGGCCATATGATTTAAATTTCAATAATTGAAATATCCCAAGACTTTGGCCAAGATGAAATTTGAATTTAGAAATTTTTATAAAAAGGAATTCAAAAAAAAAAAAAGAGAAGAGATTGATGATTTGAGAAATGGTACCATGTCGGAGGTTTCTGCCCGAAGGGTTGATGATGAGATTGATGATTTGAGAAATGGGTGATGTGGTGATCAAAATTGAAAGATAAAGATGATAATTAACTCATGACATGATGATGTGATGATGATGATATATGATATGCATGATGATGTGATGATAACGATAGATGATATGATATGATGATCACCTATGATAATATATGCATGATGATGCATGATGATGATGGCATGCGATGTGATATGATGATCACCTATGATAATATATGCATGATGATGCATGATGATGATGGCATGCGATGTGATATGATGATCACCTATGATAATATATGCATGATGATGCATGATGATGATGGCAAGTGATGTGATATGATGATCACCTATGATAGTATATGCATGATGACGCATGAGGGTGATGTGTGATGTGACATGATGATCATCCATGGTGTGATATGCATGATGAAATGCGTGATGATGATAATGATATATGATATGCCATGATGATGATGATGTATATGATGTGATGATGCTTGATACGCATGATTACAAGGTAAGTGATGCTTGCAACGTGTGATGATATGCATGATGCATTGGAATGTTATTGGATTTCCCTATCTGCTGAGTAGTTGTACTCACCCCTTTTGGGGATAACATTTCAGATTAGAAAGATGCCGCTTCCTACCGTCACGCGAGGCACCTTCTATGGTATTCCGTCAGATGTAGAAGTAGAATGTACGGAGATCGATTGCGTCACTATCCCTGGACTGACATTTATGCGAGTGCGTGTGCTGGTTATGTACGACGTGGGCCTGGCTGATGGCCTAGTCATCCAGGAGTTTTTGTCTGTTCATGTTCACCGAGACGGAGTGTTTAGGGGGATGTTACCGCCACCACCACCCGATGCACCTCGATGGGTGTGATGGTTGCGTGAAGGGTAGAGAGCTGGTGTCTCTTTTTGGGAATAGCCGCCACTGTTAGATGGGGGGATGTCATGTGATCTTCTTTAGGGGTCGTAGTATCTTTTTGGGATGAGGCCGAGTGTGGCTGAAAATCTTGGTCTCCTTTTTTGTTGTATCGACCCGTGAAAAACCCATCGATAATATGTAAATAAAAGTGGCATGGCTTATCTTTTATATTCTGATTATTAGTGGTGTGTATTGGTATCATGGTTAGTAAGGGGAGAGATGGTGATGTTTAATTTGCTTCCGCTATGAGTCGCATTGGGACCGATTCGTTTAAAAAAAAAATGCCTGTGATTAATGACTCTTGTATTAAGTACAAGATAGTGAAAGGAAATTAAGTGTAACACCGGCGCTGGTGACGACCTGCGAAGGGTTCGGGGTGTCACAGCCGCCCTTTTTGGTATCAGAGCGAATGGTTGTAGGTGGAGTGATAAGGAGCCTCATTTGGAAATTGAGGAACATGATGACAATGCACACCATAGGATGTAAAACGAAATAATTGAATAACGGGTGATGAGAATTCACTCGTAGATCCCTAGTAGTTTGTTTTGAGTTATTTTAAGTGCCAGTAACATGTATATATTACTTATGTAGCGATAGTAATTGCTTTGAGTGGAGGCAGTGAGTCTCAGATTATTCCTGAGGCAATGCTTGGAAATTGCAGGAGAGTCATGGTGCGAGCTGAAAGTGCTCATCCATCGAGGGCTGAAGCCTCTGCTGCAAGGGTTGAACCCCGAATGGAAGATATCCTGCAGGCATTAGCCAATATTGGAAATCTGATGGAGAGGCAGGCGCAACAACAGCCCGGAGCAGAACGCCGTTCTCAAGGACTAGTGGAGCAATTTTTGAAGCTGAAGCCACTTAAGTTTAATGGAATGGGAAGTCCTGAGGAGGCAGAGCAATGGATTGATGGAATGGAAAGAATTTTCCGGCTGTTGGACTGCACTGATGCTGAGAAAATAGTTTTAGCAGAGTACCAATTAGAGGGAAATGCGAAGTTTTGGTGGAGAGCTTCGAAGGATATAATCTTTCCACCAGGTGCTAATATTAGCTGGGAGGAGTTTGTTAGGGCCTTCAATAGGAAGAATTTCTCTGACTGTGCTAAGGATAGAAAGATTACTGAATTTGTTCAGCTAGAGCAAAAGGGGTTGACTGTAGATTAGTATGAGGCTAGATTTTCTGAATTGTCTAGATATGCTCCTAGATTGATTGAGGATCAGGAGGAGAAGGCTAAGAGATTCCTGAAAGGGCTGAGGACTGACATTAGAAAGCAGTTGGTGCCTTTGAACATAAGAGATTATAATGAAATTTATGAAAGGGCGCAGTTAGTGGAGCAGGAGCTGTTGAGGGAGCGGTCGGAATTTAAGAAACCGTTGAATTTTAGTGATGTGAAAAAGGGGAAGAGGCCTTATTCTGGTCAAGGTCAGACCTGGAATGTGAAGAAGAAGGGTAATTTTGGAAATTTTGGAGGGGCAAGGAGTGGTCTGAATATAGGGAAAGCACCCTATCAGGCTGGTATTTGTCAGAGGTGTAATGGAAGACATGGCCCAGGACCTTGTACTGGACAGCAGAAATGTTTTGGTTGTGGACAAGTGGGTCATCTTAGGAGGAATTGCCCGCAAGAGAGGTCGCAAGTGAGTGTTGGCTCAGCGCGACAGGGATATCAGAGTGCTGTTAGGTCAAACCCGCAAGGAAATCCTCAAAGACCACCTGCACAAGGAAGGGTGTATGCGATTACCCAGGAGGAAGCGGGAGCTTCCAAAAATGTTATCTCAGGTATGATTATTATTAATGGTGAAAAGGCATATGCATTTTTTGACACAGGTGCAACGCATTCGTTTGTATTTGAAAGATATAGATGTTTGAATAAAATAGAAGTTATGCCGCTTGAGACGCCTCTTTGTGTTTCCACGCCTTTAAAGGATATGATATTGTCTACATTGGTGTGTGGAAATTGTAAGATATCAATGGGAGGAAAGGACATGGAAATAGACTTGGTTGTAATGGCTATGTATGATTTTGATGTTATTATAGGAATGGATTGGCTTCGTAAGTATCGAGCTAGAATGGATTGTTATAGAAGAGTGGTGCAATTTGTTCTACCTAATCAGTCTAGTTATGAATTTCTAGGAGGTCAAACCCATTTTCCTGTAACTCTTATTTCGGCCGTAGAAGCATGTAAGTTACTTGACGAAGGATGTCGAGGGTATCTAGCCATAGTTAGAGATTATGCAAGGGAGGAACCTAATCTCGAGGAAGTTCGAGTAGTTAACGAATTTCAAGATGTATTTCCTGAGGAATTGCCTGGATTGCCGCCAGAGCGGGAGATTGAATTTGAAATTGAATTAATGCCTGGAATAGGACCAATATCAAAAGCCCCGTATAGAATGGCCTTAGTTGAATTGAAGGAATTGAAAGTGTAACTGCAAGAATTGCTTGATAAAGGATTCATTAGACCAAGTGATTCACCTTGGGGTGCATCGGTCTTGTTTGTGAAAAAGAAAGATGGATCAATGCGCTTGTGTATTGACTATAGGCAGTTGAATCAGATGACTATTAAGAATAAGTATCCTTTGCCTAGAATTGATGATTTATTTGATCAACTTCAGGTAAGTTCAGTCTTTTCTAAGATTGATTTGAGGTCAGGATATCATCAGTTGAGAATTAAGAAGGAGGACATTCCTAAGACTGCGTTTAGAACTCGTTATGGGCACTATGAGTTCCTTGTTATGCCATTTGGATTGACTAATGCCCTTGCTGCATTTATGGATTTGATGAATAGGATATTTCAGCCTTATTTAGACCAATTTGTAATTGTGTTTATTGATGATATTCTGGTATATTCAAAAGGGCATAAAGAGCATGAGCAGCATTTGAGAATAGTTTTGCAGACTCTGAGAGATCATAAGTTGTATGCTAAGTTCAGTAAGTGTGAATTCTGGTTGGATCGGATAGTATTTTTAGGACATGTGGTGTCAGGAAAAGGAATTGTAGTAAACCCGGCAAAAGTTGAAATGGTAGTGAATTGGTCGAGACCGACAACACCTACTGAGATACGAAGTTTCTTAGGATTGGCTAGTTATTATAGGAGATTCATTGAAGGATTTTCAAGGCTGGCAGGACCTTTAACTAAGTTGACCCGAAAGAATGTGAAATTTGAGTGGAATGGAAAATGTGAAAGGAGTTTCCAGGAGCTCAAAAGGAAATTGACTTCAGCTCCAATTCTGACTATACCTACTGGACCTGATGGTTTCACGGTGTATAGTGATGCATCTCACAAAGGACTAGGATGTGTGTTGATGCAACATGGCAAGGTTGTAGCCTATGCATCCAGACAATTGAAACCTCATGAGCTAAATTACCCGACGCATGATTTAGAGCTAGCAGTTATAGTGTTTGCCTTGAAGATATGGAGACACTATTTGTATGGGGAAAAGTTTGAGATCTACACGGATCATAAGAGTTTGAAGTATCTGTTCTCACAGAAGGAGTTGAACATGAGACAAAGGAGGTGGATGGAGTTATTGAAAGATTATGACTGTTTGATAAGATATCATCCAGGAAAAGCGAATAGAGTAGCAGATGCTCTTAGTCGAAAGTCGGCCGCAGAAATAGCTAGTTTGAGGATGGCAGAATGGAAATAGTTGGAATCTACGGCAAATTCCTAATTCAAATTGGAAATGGATTGTCTTACTGGTATGCTTAGTGCATTAAGGATTGAGTCAGAGATTATCCAGAAAATTAAAATTCTGCAAGAATCTGACCTAGAGATTTTGAAAGTGAAAGATGCTGTATCTTTAGGGAAAAGATCGGAATTTTAGATATCTGATGATGGAATAGTAAGATGTCAAGGACGACTTTGTGTTCCCGACAATGAGGAATTAAGGAAGGAAATTCTATCGGAGGCACATAAGAGTAATTATAGTATCCACCCAGGTAGTACCAAGATGTACAGAAATTTGCGTCAGCAATTTTGGTGGAATGGTATGAAGGCAGATACGGCTAAGTATGTTTCTCAATGTTTGACGTGTCAGCAAGTAAAAGCGGAGCATCGCAAACCCGCAGGACTTTTGAGACCATTAGACATTCCTGAATGGAAATGGGAACATATAACGATGGACTTTGTGCAAGGATTGCCAAGGACATCAAGTAGTCATGATTCAATTTGGGTTATAGTGGATCGATTGACGAAATCGGCGCATTTCTTAGCGATTCGCATGGACTACCCAATGGATAAGTATGCGGACATGTATGTAAGTCAAGTGGTACGCTTACATGGTGTTCCAGTGACCATTACTTCAGATCGAGATTCGAGGTTTACTTCAAATTTTTGGAAAAGTCTTCAAATAGCGTTAGGATCTAAGCTTCAGTTTAGTACAGCTTTTCATCCCCAGACAGATGGTCAATCAGAAAGAGTAATCCAGATATTAGAGGATATGTTAAGGGCTTGTGCAATCGATTTCAAAGGAAATTGGGATGAAAGATTGCATCTGGTAGAGTTTGCCTATAATAATAGTTTTCAGAAAAGTATAGGCATGTCACCTTATGAAGCATTATATGGAAGGAGATGTAGGACTCCTGTCTGTTGGAGTGAAGTAGGTGAAAGGAAATCGACAGGACCTGAAATGGTACAAGTTACCGCTGAAGCTGTCGATATTATCAGAGAAAGACTTAAAGCAGCTCAGAGTAGACAGAAAGGTTACGCAGATAGACGTAGGAGGCCATTGGAATTTAGTAAAGGAGATCATGTATTCCTTAAGGTATCTCCAATGAAAGGAATATCTTGATTTGGGAAGAAGGGTAAGTTAAGCCCTAGATTTGTTGGACCTTTTGAAATTCTGGAGAGGATAGGTGATGTGGCTTATCGTTTAGCGTTACCTCCTAAGTTAGGAAATCTGCACGATGTGTTTCATGTATCGATGTTGAGGAAGTACCAACCGGATCCTGGTCACATACTCGATCATGAAGCCATCAAAATGGATGAGAAAGTGAGGTATATTGAAGAGCCTATGCAGATATTAGATCGAAAGGAGCAAATTCTTAGAACCAAAAAGATCACATTAGTTAAGGTGTTATGGCGACATCATGATGTGGAGGAAGCCACATGGGAAAGTGAGGATCAGATGAGGGAAAAGTACCCTTATTTATTTCAAGAAGGCGCGAGTAGTGCTTGAATTTCGAGGACGAAATTCTCTAAGGAGGGGAGAATTGTGGCATCCCGGAAATTCAAAGCCAAGCCTTAAAGTGTGTTAAATGTCTTTAATTATGTGATAGAATTTTATGGCTTATGCTTTAGCCAATTTGTCTTTTAATTTGATGAATTTTGCTTGTGTTGTGGAAATTTAAATTTAAAAGCTTGGCCATATGATTTAAATTTCAATAATTGAAATATCCCAAGACTTTGGCCAAGATGAAATTTGAATTTAGAAATATTTATAAAAAGGAATTCAAAAGAAAAAAAAAGAGGAGAAAATAGGGTTATTTTCGAAATGGGCCTTGGACCCATTAGCCTAAGTCTAGTGGGCCGAATGGCCGGCCCAAATGGAAGCCAAGAAGGGAGCTCGACCAGCCCAAGGGGGAATGGCCGGATGGGCCTAAGCCCAAGCCCATTCAAAATTAAAAAAAAAATAAAGATTACAAGTGGCAAGAGGCAAAGGCATGCATTGGTGGGAGTATAGGCAAAGTAATGATTACTAATTATGGGATTAAGGGGATATAAAAAGGGGTTAGGAGAGAGAGTGGCCGGTTCTTCTTGCTCCATTTCCGTCCAAAGAGAGAGGTGTGCGAGAGAGAGAGAGAGCTCGAGTGGAAGAGAGGAACCGAGAGGGAAGAAGGCGGAGCCGGACGGAGTGCCGTTCGTTCGCCGTGTTCCGTCGCCGTTCGTCGTTGCTAGTTCATCTTTAAGGCAAGTGGAGTCCATAACTTCCTTTGCATGTTTGTTGTGGTGTTTGCATGTTAGATTATAGGTGTGATTTGTGCGAAAAACCGAGGTAAGAGTTGATATTGTGAAAAACGTGTGACTGTTTTCGTTCGGTTTGTTGGAGTCAGTGGCTTGTTCGAGTTTGCATGTGGGTTTGGAGTTCGATTTTGGATTCGGTGTCTTCATGAAAGTTGAAGCTGATGTCTTGTGCTATGACATACTAAAAATTCGTAGAAAACTATGGAGATTTGAGGGGTCAAAAGTTCTGTTATACGGAGACTTAGATCTACGAAATTTTCACTGACCTCTTGTCGATTTCTTGTTTGCATGTTGATTTCTGTTGGAGATCTCACTTTGTTGTCTTCTTGAAAGTTGTAGGAAACATCTTAAGCTACAACATAATAAAATTTGAAGCAAAAATAACAAGTATAACTTGGTGAATCGGTTAGATCTTGGAGATGGTTGATTCTGGTGAGGTGTACCGAGACACCTGAGACTTCATGGACTAAAATGGCGACCAAAATCTGGTTATTTGACCTATATCTCTTCATTAAACTTGTAAAGGACATATTGATACATAACATACTCAAATTTCAGAGGAAACGAAAGATATTTGATGGGTGAAATCTAAGAAATACGGAGAAGTGTGTTCTGGACGTCGCGGTAGTGATTCCAGAAGCTTCGTAGGGCTATAGAAATTAATCTAAAAATAATTTGGCTTAAAGTTCTTAATGAAAAAGGTACGAAAATGTGTTGGCTATCACCCTGTAAAATTTCTTAATTGTTGAAGGCCATATGAGTATTTTAATTGAATTTATTCGGAACTGTGCAGTGGGTTTAAATCCGAGAATTTTAGGATGTTTTTGGAGGAAATTGTGAAATTATAAGAAATTCAATTTGGCCACGAATTTTATATAAAATTGTGATCCTATAAATGATTATTGAATATTATGATTTTGGGAAAATCATGGGTATTAAATATTTATTTATGAAAATAAATAAATATAATAAAATAATAAAATAATAAAATAAAATAGATTTTTATTTGGCCATGGATTCAATTCCATTTGTGTGGCACTTGTGTGATGAGGTCTTTGTACATGCATTAAGTTGAAATGCTTATGTGATTAAGCTATGAGATGTGCATGACACGTGAATTGAAATGCTTATGTGATTAAGCTATGACATGTGCATGACATGTGAATTGAAATGCTTATGTGATTAAGCTATGACATGTGCATGACATGTGAATTGAGATGCAAGTGTGATATGTTTGATGCCATGCCAAATTGCCATGTTAAATTGAGAGAAAAGATAAATGTGGATGATAATGAGGTTGTGGTGGAGGATGTTGTCTGGTGGCCTGGTGGCGTAATTCCAGAGATTCCCTGGGAGTTTCAGGATGCTCGGAATGTGCGGGGCCGGAAGTCCGGTTGTATCTTGGATACATGCCCGGAGGTTCCTCGCGACACCAGGATTTGGGTGCGGGATGCCTGGCTAGATGGGTAAAGGCCGGAAGCCCTGTCGGAGGTTTCTACCCGAAGGGAATGCCTCGTGATGCTAGTTGAGATGTGAGATGCCCGGAATGTGGGGGGCCGGAAGCCCAGTGGCCATGGGATGGCTGAGTTGGCCGGGAACCCTGTCGGAGGTTTCTGCCCGAAGGGTGATGATGAAATTGATCATGGAATCCTGTCGGAGGTTTCTGCCCGAAGGATTGATAATGGTACCCTGTCAGAGGTTTCTGCCCGAAGGGTTGATGATGAGATTGATGATTTGAGAAATGGGTGATGTGGTGATCAAAATTGAAAGATAAAGATGATAATTAACTCATGACATGATGATGTGATGATGATGATATATGATATGCATGATGATATGCATGATGATGCATGATGATGATGGCATGCGATGTGATATGATGATCACCTATGATAATATATGCATGATGATGCATGATGATGATGGCATGCGATGTGATATGATGATCACCTATGATAATATATGCATGATGATGCATGATGATGATGGCAAGTGATGTGATATGATGATCACCTATGATAGTATATGCATGATGACGCATGAGGATGATGTGTGATGTGACATGATGATCATCCATGGTGTGATATGCATGATGAAATGCATGATGATGATAATGATATATGATATGCCATGATGATGATGATGTATATGATGTGATGATGCCTGATACGCATGATTACAAGGTAAGTGATGCTTGCAACGTGTGATGATATGCATGATGCATTGGAATGTTATTGGATTTCCCTATCTGCTGAGTAGCTGTACTCACCCCTTTTGGGGATAACATTTCAGATTAGAAAGATGCCGCTTCCTATCGTCACGCGAGGCACCTTCTATGGTATTCCGTCAGATGTAGAAGTAGAATGTACGGAGATCGATTGCGTCACTATCCCTGGACTGACATTTATGCGAGTGCGTGTGCTGGTTATGTACGACGTGGGCCTGGCTGATGGCCCAGTCATCCAGGAGTTTTTGTCTGTTCATGTTCACCGAGACGGAGTGTTTAGGGGGATGTTACCGCCACCACCACCTGATGCACCTCGATGGGTGTGATGGTTGCGTGAAGGGTAGAGAGCTGGTGTCTCTTTTTGGGAATAGCCGCCACTGTTAGATGGGGGGGGGGGGATGTCATGTGATCTTCTTTAGGGGTCGTAGTATCTTTTTGGGATGAGGCCGAGTGTGGCTGAAAATCTTGGTCTCCCTTTTTGTTGTATCGACCCGTGAAAAACCCATCGATAATATGTAAATAAAAGTGGCATGGCTTATCTTTTATATTCTGATTATTAGTGGTGTGTATTGGTATCATGGTTAGTAAGGGGAGAGATGGTGATGTTTAATTTGCTTCCGCTATGAGTCGCATTGGGACCGATTCGTTTAAAAAAAAAAAATGCCTGTGATTAATGACTCTTGTATTAAGTACAAGATAGTGAAAGGAAATTAAGTGTAACACCGGCGCTGGTGACGACCTGCGAAAGGTTCGGGGTGTCACACTGGATATCCCTTTTTCTTTATCAAATGACTTTCGAGAAGTCATATGGGGGTTCTTTCGTATGCTTGATTGGTACCTACGCAAAATTATGGTGGAAGCGTATCCAACAACTCTCTTCCCTATATTCAGAAACAATGCACACCAACTAAACATTTTATAAGTTAAAGTCGAAAATTTTTATTTACATAACTAGATGGACATCATGGGTCGGTACATCAAAATGCCAAGTTTCCATACCCGGCTATTGTTCAAAAGATAACCAACTTCTTTTCCAACAATTATATTCAGAAGTTCATCAAGCAGTGTCGGCGTCCAAAAAATCTTGCTTCTACTAATCCTCTCTCACGGTCATATCCAACCACTTGGTCCATCTGCTGGTGGCGGTGGCAGCAGAGGTATCTTGTCTAGTCTAAAATGTTAGTCCCCAAAAGGGGTGAGTACAACCACCTAGCAGTTGAAGATCTACTAAGCTATACTATGCAAGCAATCACTATCTAATTCCATGCAAGATAGATAAAACAGGAAATCAAAGAATGAGTGTGCATTAGATCGATAAGAATTTTTAAAAGCGATGTCAATGTAGTTTCAAAACCAGGATGTATCATTTCAGTCACACAAGTCCCGATTATAGGGCCAAACTGTTATGACACGTCCAATTCCATGCCATATAATTTAGTCTTATAACCAGACCATTTACACGCTTAGTAGAGCCATCAGTTTTAATATTCAAAAGGTTTCGCCCCCCCCCCCCCAGAGGACCAATGTTTGCGTCCTTCTGGGCATTCACACCCAATCCTGGCATCGCGAAGTCCTCCTGCATTACACCACTAGGCCACCGGTCATCCAGAGCATGTTACATCACACCTTTAGGCATCTCGCATCCCACATGGCATCACGAGAAATCTTTGGGGCTTGCCATGAAAATGGTTACCCTTGCCTTCCGGAATTACGTACCGACATACCACCCAGCCTCCCCCGGAATTACGTACCAATATACCACTGGGCATCCCGACACTCCCGGGGAAACCTCCGGGGCTCGCCATGAAAATGGTTACCCCGACCCTCCGGAATTACATACCGACAGACCACCGGGCATCCCGACTCCTTGGGCATCGTTGACCCGAGGGTCCAACGGCAGCAGTATCATCTCGTATTATTTCAGTAAAAACACTTTCAATGCAATGACATCAAATGTTTCATGAATCTTTATCAAAATTTTGATACTAAATGACTTATCGAATGCCAAACCATCTTGCTACATGATAACTAAGATGCATTCTATTTCGGAAGTATACTCAAGTAAATTGAAAACAAGAACCACCAAAATTTTAATGACAATAACGTAAAGCCTCTTAACCTCTTTGACTAAAATACAAACTTAATAAAGTACGTACAAATGCATGTCACGCTTTTGCTAAAAACATACTGCTCAAACCAATTCCCATAAATTCTATAAGAATTTTACTACACACTCAGAATTTTCTGGTTTTACCCGCAAACAGCAAACAGCACACACCAAAATCGATTTTGTATTCATTATACTAATACAGAAAACCTAGCGTGAATACATGTTACAATCTAGACAATTCCACATAACTCTCATGAAGAAATGAAAGCTAAATTCACGTTAAAACTTCTAAAAACAAGCATCGTAACTACTGACTACGTACGAATTACTCTGGACAGCATAGATTCAAGAAAATCTCATATCTATACCTTGTCTAATTTACTTCTAGAGTTCATAAAATCTATTTTTATGATTCTAGATCAGAAGACCCTAAAAGAACACATAGAAATGCCAAAGTATCCTCTCGGTTTCTTAGTTCCAAATTCACTTTCATCACCAACAATTCAGTATTCAACCTTCATCCCGACATTTCTCAAATCTATTGCACTACATCAGAACATAACAGCATTGCATTATATAGGTTAGTGAACTTTTACTTGCCTCAAGTCCTACGGTTTAACAGCTAGGGAGTTCGGTTTGACAATGCAGCCTGACGGCAGCGAAGATGAGCGGTGTCGACAGCGGCGGCATGCACGAGCACAGCAGAGGGCGGTCCTTTCCCTCTTCCTTCGCTGCCCTCACTCACGGATCACTCGTTCTGCTCGCTCGATTTCTCCCTCTCTCACTCGCCGCTGCTCACTCTCTCTCTATCTAATTTTCTGCTCGGTTGCTTCTCTCTCTTCCCTCAATTCCGAACTTCTTTTGTTCTTTGATTAATTAGTTAATAAATCTTTGCATGCAGATTGCAGTGGCGTCCAAGACCGAAGACTGGTGGAGAGAGCGTGGCTTCCGCTCGGTTGAGCCCCACGGCTTCTCTGGCTTCACTTGCTACATCACTTCTACGCGTCAATGGGGCTTCATTTGTTGACTCCTTTAGTCAACTAAGGAGGTGGCAGCAAGGGGCGTCGACTGATGGGGGAGGAATGGGTTTACACTTGTCTCCCTCCACGCACGGACGTGCTCCTTTTCTTCCTTTTGTTGACTGTCCAAATCAACTAAAAGGTCCGATGGGGAAAAACGTGAAGGCATGGCCGTGCATGGGCACTTCGGCGGTCTCGTAGTAAAATAGGTCAGATGTCTCGGGACGTTGGGTGGCGACGAAACGGGGTCGAACGTATAATGGTCTAAAAGGTTGAGCGGCCAAAGTTAGCATAAAAATATCAACACATTACTCGTAAAAAGCCTTGGTCTCGCTTGAACGTAGGAAAGATCTCCAACAAGACTATAATTTACTCGACGATCGGATCATTACTAAACGTAACGCATCAGTCCAATGATGAAAATAAAACGGTGTCCGTAAATGATACCGATGACATAGTCCGATGATACTTTTGTCGACTAGTCACGGACCATCGTATATTCGAGGGTCGTCAAAATTTTCAGATGCCACATATGTTAATTTTTATTTATGAAATAACTAACTATACAACTGAGGTGAATGTCACCATTTGATACATTAGCACCTCACGATTTTATTGGACTAAGTTTCACGATCTCATCACCTTGGAATGCTAAAACAACACAATAACTAGCAGTAGAGTGTACTGCTAATCCTTATAACATTTCAGTAGAAACTTATCTGTGAGTGAATTTTAATGGTTTGGCTTTTGTTTCAGTCTTCCGGGGGAGCCTTGATACTAAATCTTTTGATTATGTCAATGCATTTTAAACATAGATAGATTACTTGACAATGGCTTAGTATATAACTCTAAATATAGTTTTATCAAATGCGAAAAGCCACAATAATTGCTGCATTGATGACCATAATCTATGTATATACATAACGCAAGGTGAATAGAAAGCAAATTGCAATTGTGCCAACTAAGCAAAGGAAAAAGGTGCCATATTATGCTCTGTTGAGTTCTACGTTGTTTTACTTGAAATGCATTAATTAATTCCAAACTAATAATTTTTAAATAAGAGGGTTTGGTTAATGCCATTACAGAGAAACTGTTCTTCTCTATTGTATTCTTTTAGGAAATTATAACTCTAATGTTAAGAAGCATCCCTATCTCTGTAATTATTAGTTATTTGGGCTTAGGCCCCTGTTGTTCCAAAATAATAATAATAATAATACAAGCATCCCAATCTATGCAAAAATAAAGGGGAAAATTGAGTTGAGATTCGGCTGAATTTAAGTAAAGTCATACATCTTGTGACACCAGTCGTGCATACAATTTTATTATAAGTAAACATGACTTCGCTATAAACAATATATCATGTGATGGATGTATATAAAAACTTTTGGAAACCCGAATCTACTTCATAATACAGATATTAAAATTAATGCCTTTTGTATTACAAATATAACATGTAATAGAACGTAACGTTTTTTTCATAATAACTTGTTGGGTGATTTTAGGCTTCTCTCACTTTAAAAGCTAACTCAAAGGATGAAACTTTCCCTCGTACTTATAGACCAACCACTAATCCCTTCCACAATCGATATGAAATAAACTCAAATATGACTAAAGGAATGACGATTGCTTAAAGAATGACATGAAATGTAAAAGTAAGTCAATGGTGAATTCAGTATATTATTTGTACATATACTATAACAGGACATGTACTCCATCTAATGAGATAAAAATGAATTTATATGCAAGTGACCTAAATTTAGGTTGAATCTATTTCGACGATCATGCAATTGAAATCTCCATAAAGCCCTTCATACATTAGGCAAGTTTTTACCGTGGCCTCTACTCGTCTTCACATTCGTCTGCTCTTTAATAGATTAAGCATTTGAAGTAAACAATTGCTCATTCAATTTCAAATTAGTATTGGAACTAGAAATCTCGAACTTAATTCCTCACGTCCACATTTCACCATCTTCGGGTTCCCCTTTCATTATAGGCAATAAGTTTCGAAAATTCTTTTACTCAAAAGCATTGGATCAGCACCCTTCGATGGTACCGGGTTAAGACTCAGAATGTTTGCTTTTCAACAAACTCAACTGCAGTATGGGCTTTGCCCCTATGCGCGCTGAGTTTGTGAGATTAAGATGAAAAGGATCTAAGCTGAAACGAAAATGGAGGGAGTGAGAAGGAGGATGGGAGAATGTAAAAGAAAGCAGAGACCTAATGTTCTTTCCTTCAATGTGGAGGGGCAAATTACGCAAGTTCCATCATAATTCTGAACGAGGCTGTGTTCCATGTGATACTCTTTTTTAATGTTTTTTTGTCTCATGTATCAACTTTCATTATAATTGTCCCTACTATAGCTCTGAAACTACAAATTTAAAGAAGACTTTTTTTATAAATGTAAATTCTTAAAAAAGTTAAAAGACAAAAGCCCATTTAAAGCATGGACACGTACACTAGTTAATCATTATTATCAAAAGGAAAAAAAGTCACAAAAAAATCCAAACTTCATCAACTATGACACATTTATCCCAAACTTTTTTTGTGACATCAAAAACCCCAAACTTATAATTTTATGACATATTTACCCCAATTTTTTTTCTGTAATACCTAAAAACCCAAACTTATACTTGTGTGACATCAAAAACCCTAAAACTTTTGTTTTGTAACACTAAAAATTCAAAATTTATATTCACATGACACATTTACCCCAAAAATTTGATGTCATAAAAAAAAAGTTTGGGGTTTTTGATGTTGTAAAAGAAAATTTTGGGATTTTTGATGTCATAAAATAAAAGTTTTAGAGTAAATATGTCACACCGCACAATTTTGGGTAAATGTGTCACATAGGTAAAAGTTTGGGGTTTTTAGTGTCACAAAAAAAAATTGGAACAAATGTATCACAATAGGCATAATTTAGGATTTTTGATGGCTTTTGCCCCTTTTAAAATATACACTTTAATAGATTGAGCTTTTGGAGTAAATAGTTGAGAATTCAATTTTAGAAATCTCGAGTTTGGTTCCTCACGTTCCAGATCACCCATTTACGAGTTCCCCTTTTATAATGAGCAATGAGTTAAAAAAAAAAAAAAATCTGCTACATACATCGAATTTGCACTTCTAGAGTCTTCATCATTGAATCGGCATTCATGTGAGTGAGAGTGTTAAGAGATAAAATATATATCGTACCGTTCTTTAATAGCTTAAACTTTCGGAGTAAACAGTAAGGTAATCAACTTCTAACTTAAACCATCGTATCCAAGCACGCATTAAATATTCAAATCTTGACACTTCCTCTCAAGCTCTTAGCTCGTATTAGTGGTTTCCCACCCTGCCCGGACAAAAGAGGATCCTTGCCCATCCTCTCCTAGAGTTGAGTCCTTCGGAGAAATAAGCATCGACCATGCAATGCCGTCAAGCTTTTGTCTTGGGGAGCAAGTTCGCGCGTGAATGAATCAATGGAGGTCGGTGGACATTGACCAGAGATGTGGATGTCGACACGTTCTGATGTGCGGCTCCACGTTTCTTCTTGGGGTGCTCGCAGGATGAGGAGATAACTTTGCTTCTTTGGGCCACAGAAAGAAAACGATTGAATTGGAGACTTGCTCAGTGAATCCGATTTCCTTTTGTCCTAATTTATTAACTACATGTTTGATTTTATTAGGCATACCCTTCAATGCAGTTAAAATTACTAGCAACCTCTCCAACAGGATTGGGGCCATGTTTTCCTCCCATAATAAGTACTTAAACATAAACGCATGCTTTTATGAAAACCAAAAATAATTCGTTTGGAGCATGGACAACTAGAACATATCGTAGGGTACTAGTAAATGTATTTTATAGGATTGTAAGATTTGTGTAAACAAGCCATACCGTCGGGCAGGGTCTCCGATCCTTCCTTGGATGAACTTGTTTGAGGCTACTTTGATAGTTGTTAACATGACTCCTTATCACAATGAATAGACTTTGCTTTTCTAAGGATTGAAATTGACTGGACTAGCTCAAACAACTTGATAGCGGAGAACTCCTTTTTGTTTCCAATCTACTCACACAAATAGATGATTTGTGGGAATCTCAACCAACCCGTCCGGTACCTTGATTTGGTGTACCTATTGCCATTCCAATTAATTTAATCTCTCCACTAAAGGCATGGCACGCCGGATATGATTGAATGCAAGGACGAATATGGACAAGTAATCCGTGGAGGTATGGCCGCACGAGCAAAGGCATCTAATTAAACTAGGGTGGGGCTTTGACACATGATCAATAAACTTTTCCTTGCGCAATGGCCTTGGCCTTATTTTTGCTTCCTTAACCACCCATAACCCTCTATTTTTTTTTTTCTTCTAAGCATATAGTTAGTCGTATTGTTATACGGCTTCATAAGAAGATTGTTTTTACATGAGCTGCTTTTAATGACTTGCCTCAGACAAACTGCCTTTATGGGCATTGGGCTTCAACTTCAAGTGGTGTGATAATTCATCAAGCCGTAGTGAAGTTAGTTGGTGAATACTTTGTAGTTCTCCACTTCTTGAAATGGTTCTGATGATCTAATAAGAGGAAATAACCAAAGAAAGATTGACTTGGGGTGATGAGTATGTAGGCAAAATGTTTCTTAGTTTACATGTGATATCGATTACTCAAGAACTTTGATCTCTACCGAGACTCGACAAAAAATGTGAAATGAATAACCCCTCCTTACCCCTTGATGAGTAAGTTCCGTAATTCAAATATTGGTTTGTAGGTCTGCCCAGGTTTGATTGGTTGCTTAAAGGGCTACCTGATCTGATCAAATTAAAATGTGCCATTCATCGGTGTGGCCTTCTCCTGTGAAAACTGGTAAATGATGAACTTTGCCAATCTTCGCCTCCAACCCAATCAGGAGAGGTCAAGCCACACTTTACAATGTAATTACTACGAACGATTTAGCTTATACTTCACCTGTGAATCTTGTTCCGTTTTCTTACGGACTGGTCAAATTGGTACATTAGCAAAAGATTTCATAATAGTAAGTTTATGGCCTTAAGTAGTAGAAGAAGTTCGATTTCTTGATCGCCAAATTAGGTTGCCGGGGTTCCCAAATCTTTTGTCGTAGTTACTTGAATGACAAGATGGAAAGCATATGCCATTGTCCGCCATGTTTGCTGTTAAAACCCTTATCTCTCAATTAATTCGGGTCAATTTGTTCATGCATGCCAATGCTACTCTCGAAGAGCTCACCAACATATCATTTCTAATTCAGAACCTTCAAATCTTCTGCATAAAATATATGCAATCATTTGACCCGAAGCCTCAAACGACGGATACCATCACTTAGTGTACCATTGCATAATATTGATACACAAGCTGCATAGAGAAACTTCCATTAACCCCCACAACACTTCAAACGGTTGAATTTGATCATCCAACGAAACAACCCAAAAGGATAAAACTCGTATTGATTACTGGTAGGAGCCAAAACACGAAATCCCGAAAACATATTTATTGTTGACACGGGCGTCGCTGCTATTCAAGACCCAACTCCAAGCATCCTCCTCCCTAATCAGCAGTCAGAGCGAGAGTACCGAGTTGCTCGGTTATCGGAGTCGGTGTCGCAGCTGCGACTTCCTGTTCCTGTTGCTGCTCTTGTTCCTGTTCCGGTTCCAGTTCTGGTTGCTCCATACAGATATGACGCCTCCCGCAGCGGCCATGCGCATGGCGCCCTCTGTGACCGTGACCGTGACCGTGACCTTTGCAATGACCATGATGACCATGTTTGAAAAGTCTATGCCCATGGACTAAAAGAACCCTCACATGATGCCCATGTCCATGTCCATGACACCCATGTCCCCGGAGACCATGCCCAAAGACAAGTCCTCCTAAGTGGGGACAATGCCCGCCATGGTGCACATGTCCGCCCCCCTGACCCATCCGATGATGACGATGTCGTCCATGATGATGCTTTCTCTCGTAATCCATTGTCATCTTCATCCTCTGTTTCGTATATATCCCCGACTCTGTTTCAGTGTTGACACAGGAATAGCAGCCTGGATGATGAGAGGAGAGGAAGAGAGGCCCAAATTTAAAGAGGTTCACGAGGCGGAGGTTCAGGTGTAGAAGTCTCTCAAAATTGACGATCTTTTCACACGTTTCTTCTCCGCCAAATTTCGTAGCCTGGCTATCAAGGACCTAAGCGATCCGTGGGAACGCTATGGAAACTAGTCAAACTGCGAACGATGGAAAATGTCGTCATGTCATGGGGAGCAAGTTCAGCTCGCAAGGCAAGGAAGTTCAGATGTGTGAATGTGTCCATGGAGGTCGCTTTCTCTCTGCGTAGGGAAATGGGATCAGAGATGGGGAGGAGGGATGTCACACGTTCTGATTTGCGGCTCCACGCGTCTCGCTTGCACTACACGTTAGGTGAGGATATAACGTTGTTCCTTCGGGCCACAATAATTTATTTATTGTAACCGTTTAAATAGGAAATATAGTGTAAGGATGCCTTTGTTTTTCTGATTCTGAAAAGTATTTTTTTTTTAAATAGTCATTTGTATAACTGATAAGATTGAACGAATAACAAAATTCACTGTCTATAAAAATATTTAGACATAAAATTTTACCGATAATAAAGTATTTTTAATTGATTAATTATTTCAAAGAACTATTTTAGATTTATGTTTTGTAAAATAAATGGAGTTTAAAAGTGAAATTTTTTTGCCTCATGACGTTATTATTAATTTAATTAAGAGGGCTTTAATCAATAAAAAACTAATGACAAATATAATCGGAGGGTGGGCGCCCCGCCCCGTCTTTCTCTTCTCCTATAATAAGAGATCAAAGATAGACACGTTTTTTCATGGAAAAAAAAAATTCCTCCAGAATAATGGATTCTGTTAATTTTTCTTTTCTGAAAACTATTTGTATTGTCAGGCTAAATGTTACTATTCGATGCATTAATGCCTTACTAATTCATTGGATTAAGTTTCACAATCTCATCTCTGTCGAATGCTAAAATGACAATTACTAGTACGAGATTGTACTACTAATAATATTTCATAGGATCGTGACATTTGGGTATGAACTTCAGTTGTAAAAATCAAATTATTTGTTAGTGAATTTCAGTGATTTGGCTTTTGTTCTAGTCTTTTGAGGGAGCCTGGGTACTAAATTACTTTTCACTAGGTCAATGCATCTTACCCACAGACAGATTATTTAACAATGGCTTTGTATATAACTCTAAATATAGTTTTATCAAGTGTTTTTTTTTTTTTTGTTGGTATAGTTTTATCAAATGTAAAAAGGTACAATACTCACTACTTTGATGACCATAATCTATTTATAAACATAATGCAAGGTGATTAAAAAGCTAATTGCAATTGTCCCAACTAAGCAAAGGAAAATGTTCGTAAAATTCTAAACGCAAGTGCACGTATCGAACAAGTAATATAATGGTGAGATAAAGTATCGTCCCACGGAGATCGATGATTAATAAACTAATTAAATACTAAAATAGACTAATTCTAAAATTTATCTAACAAATCAAAATATAATTATGAATGAATTAAAAACGAAACTTGTAGACTAAATGCAGTAAAATCAATCAGATAAATATGTTAGGGCATCCGATTTCACCATAACCACTATATATGAATTTCAGATTGCTATGAATACAAGAGCGATATCAAACATGTGATAGCGGAATTTCCTAATCTATTTACTATCCTATCTCTAGGTATAGTAAACCTACTCAGCTTATTAATCCACTATATCTCTATGTGAATTAAAATAAACATGAGTGCATTAAAAACTATGAATATTCCCGGTTTACAATGAGTCTTTTGGATCACCTTATCACCGAAAGCTACACAAATAACGCGGTATATTTCTATCCACGTTTAATTCATGGTTATATATTATAATGAGTAATTGCATATTATCACTTCTCAGTCTCAACCATGCACATCATATCATTCAAGTGGTGGCCAATCACTCAAAAGCATTATGCGCAATAATATATAACTCACATGAATGAAATCAATTGCAAAACATAAAAATCATGAAATTCACATCATTATGGTTAGGCTACATCGTAGCCCTAACAAAAGAAAATTAGAACATAGTAGAATAAAAAATATAAATATAAATCAAACTCAGCATCTTGAATCAAAGAACAAGAATTCTGTCACCACTTTTGTCTTCTCTTCAAAATACTTGAAAAACTCTCAGAACAATGGAAAACAATCTAACTCCTCCTCTCTCTCTCTCCCTCTCTAAAAAAACCTAGCTGCTCTCTCTGTCTCTATTTATAGGATATATCAAAGATATCTATCTCCAAACGCTTGCAGATAACATCAGGGAACAAAATCAAGAATTTCCTGATTTGATATCCATCTTCCACTGCTGCTTTTATTTGAATTCATGATAATTGTCATTCTTTTCCTTATCTTCTCCATATCTCATTATTCTGCATAAACAAGGAAAATTTAAATAATCAGAAGGAAATCCAAATATTTTCTCATAGATAATGCATTAGTTGTTGCCTAAAATAGGTAAAATAACTCTATTTTTATAGAGTTATCAGAAAAAAAGTGCTACATTATGCTCTGTTGAGTTCTATTCAGTTTGGTTGAGATTAGGCTGAATTTCAGTGGAATGATACATCATGTAATCGAAATAGTATACGCAATTGTATCGCAAGTAAATATGACTTTACTATACACAATATATCATGCGAGGGATGTATATCTATCTATATATATATATATATATATATATATAAAACCTGGGTCTACCTCATAATACAGAGATAAAAATTAATGCCTTTTTTTGTACAATATAACATGTAGTAGAATGCAATATTGTTCTTTTTTTTTTATGATAAGTAAAGGAATGGCAAGAAAGCAATCCTGTCAAATCATAAGTAAAAATAAGTCAATGGCGAATTCAAAATAATATTTGTACATACACTATAATAGGACATATACTCCATCTAATGAGTTAAAAGTGAATTTAAATGCAAGCGACTTCAATTTAGGCTGACTCTATGTCAACAGTCATACAATCGAAATCTCCACAGGACCCTTCTTACATTAGGCAAGTTTTTACCGTGGCCTCTACTCGTCTTCACATTTTCAACATCCTGTCCTCCGTTTGCTCTCTAATAGATTAAGTCTTTGAAGTAAACAGTTGCACATTCAATTTCAAATTAGTATTGGAGCTAGAAATCTCAAGCTTATTTCCTCACTTCCCCATTTCACCCATCTATGGGTTCCCCTTTCATTATAAGTAATGAGTTTCGAAATTTTATTTGCTTGAATGCATTGGATCAGCACCCTTCGATAGTACCGCGTTAAGACTCAAAATGTTTGCTTTCAACAAACTCAACTGCAGTATGTACTTTACCCCTATGCGCGCTGAGTTTGTGAGATTAAGATGAAAAGGATCAACGCTGAAACGAAAATGGAGGGAGTGAGGAAGGAGGATGGGAAAATGTAAAAGAAAGCAGAGACCTAGTGTTCTTTCCTTTAATGTGGAGGGGCAAACTAGGCAAGTTTCATCATAAATTTGAGTGAGGCTGTGTTCCACGTGATACTCTTTTTTAATATTTTTTTGGTCTCATTTATCAACTTTCGTTATAATTGTCCCCACTATAGCTCCAAAAGGACAAATTTAAAGAAGAATTTTGGGCAAATACAAATTATTAAAAGAATTAAAAGACAAAAGACCATTTGAAGCGTGGGCACATACAATATTAAGGTTAATCATCATTTTCAAAATATAAGCACTCTAATATATTAAGGTTTTGGAGTAAAGGGTTGCACATTCAATTTTGAATTAGTATTAAAATCAGAAATCTTGACTTTGATTCCTCACGTTCCAGGTCACTCATTTACGTGTCCTTTTTTATAATGAGCAATGAGTTAAAAAAAATGTTCTGCTACATACATGGAATTTGCACATCCAGAGTGTTAAGAGATAAAGTATATATGATACCGCTCGTTAATAGCTTAAAATTTTGGAGTAAATAGTTATGCAATCAATTTCTAACTTAAATCGTCATATCCAAGCCCGCATTAAATAGTCAAATCTTGACACTTCCTCTCAAGCTCTTTGCTCGTATTATTGGGTTCTCACCTTGCCCGTACAAAAGCGGAGCCTTATCCATCATCTCCAAGAGTTGATTCCTGTAGAGAAATAAGTGTTGAATGCGAAAACACAATAACGATCTCCATTGCTAGAACAATAACATATATAATCGAGTAGAAAAGTTAATGCATATGTTTTGGAATCTATCGTTCTTGATGCGAAAAAGTGATTATCCAAGCCCAAGTGATTCTCCTATATTGCCCTTTACATCACTGGCTTAATGAGACGTGCCCCTCACCCTTTAGTATGAGGTAAACCCTCCTTTGTGAGGATGATTGTATGTGTTAAGGTTAGAGAAGAAACTTGAGTATTATTTAAAAAGTCTCTAACCAGGTCCTCTCATTATGGACCGGGCTCAATTCGGCTCATATTAGCCAGCCTTTATTACACTAATTAAGAAAAAAAAATTATTTTACCTTATATCAATCCCATAAGATGGTAAATTACGATATCAATTAATGTAACTCACATTAAAAAAAACTTTTACAATAAGCATCGACCATGCAATGCCGTCTAAGTTTCTGTCTTGGGGAGCAAGTTTGCGCTTGAATGAATTAATGGAGGTCGGTGGACATTGACCAGAGATGTGGATGTCGACACGTTCAGATGTGCGGCTCCACGTTTCTGGCCTGGGCTGCTCGTAGGATGAGGAGATAACTTTGCTTCTTTGGGCCACAGGAAGAAAACGATTAAATTGGAGACTTGCTCTGTGAATCCGATTTCCTTTTGTCCTAATTTTATTAACTACATGTTTGATTTTATTAGCCATACCCTTCAATGCAGTTAAAATTACTATCAACCTCTCCAGGAGGATTGGGGCCATGTTTTCCTCCTATATTAAGTACTTAAACTTCACTACGGCTTGATGAATTATTACACCACTTGAAATTGAAGCCCCATGCCCTATAAAGGTGGTTTGTCTGAGGCAAGTCATTAAAAGCAGCTCATGTAAAAGCAATCTTCTTATGAAGCCGTATACAAATATGACTAACTATATGCTTAGAAGGAAAAAAAAATAGAGGGTTATGGGTGGTTAAGGAAGCAAAAATAAGGCCAAGGCCAATGTGCAAGGAAAAGTTTGTTGAACATATGTCAAAGCACCATTAGAGTTTAATTAGATGTCTTTGCTCGTGCGGCCATAGCTCTACAGATTACCTATCCATATCTGTCCTTGCATTCAATCATATCTGGCGTGCCATGCCTTTAATAGAGAGATTTGATTAATTGAAATGGCAACAGGTTCACCAAATCAAGGTACCGGACTGGGTTGGTTGAGATTCCCACAAATCATGTTTTTGCCTGACTAGATTGGAAACAATAAGGAGTTCTCCGCCATTGAGTTGTTTGACCTAGTCCAATTGATTTCAATCCTTAGAAAAACAAAGTCTATGCATCGTGATAAGGAGTGTTAACAACCATCAAAGTAGCCTCAAACAAGTTCATCCAAGAAAGGATGAGAGACTATGGCTTGTCTACACAAATCTTACAATCCTATGAAATACATTTAGTAGTACCCTACGATATGTTCTAGTCGTCCATGCTCCAAACAAATTATTTTTGGTTTTCATAAAAACATGTGTTTTTTTTTTTTTTTTCCGAAAGTAGACATTGTATTATCATTTCGGAAACTTACAACCAGACGCAAAGGCATTGGCATATACAAGGTCTAGCAAAATGTAAGGCAGGAAGATGTTCCAATCTTGGGCCGAACTTGTTGAAAGGTGGGCCTTAGTAGCCCAGTTGGCTATAGTGTTGGCCTCACGCTTACAGAATCGAATTGTCAAGGTAGAGAACTGAAAAAGTAAAATAGTAGCCTCCACAAGCAGAGCACGGGTCTCCCATGGCGGCGACTTCACACTCGTGACAGCCTCAACGACAATGCTACAGTCTGATTCAAGTACGATCTGTGCATGATCAAGTCCTTGTCGCAGCAAATGGCGGAGCACAAAGGTGAGAGCCTGAAACTCCGCAATTAAAGGAGATGTAGCAGGAAATTGCATAGTATAAACATCTGTAAGTCTTCCATATTGATCTCTGCAAATAGAAGCCATCGATCCGTGTGCTTCCTGGCTGAAATGATGCATCAATATTGCATTTCAAAGTACCTGGATCTAGTGGTTTCCAAATCCAATGTGGGTTCTATTGTGATGTAGGTTTTGTCGAAAGGGTAGGGGTGCTTGCCTGATAAAGCCAAGTCTGTGTTAATGCGCTCTCCGCTGCTAAGGTTGAGTCCAAACAATGGCCACGGAAGATGAATCCATTTCTCATTCGCCAAATTTGCTAGAGAACGTTGGCAATGAGCTCTAGAGCAGGTGAGTGATTCGTCGAAATAACCTTTTCTACTAACCATACAGAATCTAGTAATCGTACGAGGCTAGATGTCGATGTTCATATGTGGATGAGCCCAGATATCTGTAGTCCACGAACAGAATAGGAATGAGTGCTCTAAAGTTTCTGGAATGCGCTGTTTAGAAATCTGACAAAATGGATCAATAATGATATGTTTCTGAAACAAGTTGTCTCTAGATGCAATTGCGTTTTGACATACCAGCCATAGAAACATGCTTAGTTTTGGAACTGTTCGCATGGCCCAGATGTTTTTCCACAAAAGCCTAGGATGCTGATATGATGTTGATGCTGTAAAGTTGTTGTTGTTTCTGTTGATATTAGACAAAGCATGATAGTTACTCTTCACAGTATGTCGGTCATCCTTTGTGGCTATCTAGACTAGTTTATCTTCAGCAAAAGTAGGTCTAACTGGAATGGTTAGAATCTCTGCTATAATGTGGTCATCAAAGAATCTTTGGAGCAGAGATGTGTTCCATCTGTTGTGGATTAGATCGATGAGATCATCCACCAGTTTTGGTTCCTCTCTAGTCGTAGGGCCACCAAGAATTCCTCTTGGTAACCATCGATTCTCGCAGATTCTGATATTCCTGCCATTACCCATTGACCATCTAATATTAGATAAAATAGCATCCCTGCCCACTAGAATACTCTGCCATCGCCAGGATGGTCGAGCTCCTCTTGCCGCCAATTGGAAATCAGTATAATGAAAATACAGACCCTTAAAAAGTTGACTCCATAAAGCTTGAGGCTGTTGAAGTAATCGCCACACTTGCTTTCCAAGCATGGCTCTGTTAAATTCGAGTAGATCGTGAAATCCTAGACCGCTATTGTCCTTACTCCTCTTTAGAATATCCCATTTCTTCCAATGTATCCCTGCTCTGTTCTAATCATTCTTCCACCAGAAACGAGCTATACTTTTTTCTATAGTTTTACAAAGAGACACAGGAAGTTTGAAGACCGACATGGCATAGTGAGGAAGTGACTGGATGACAAATTTAATGAGAATTTCCTTTCCTCCTTTAGAAATGAACTTTTTCTTCCATCCTTCCAACTTCACTTGTATTCTCCCCAAGAGCCAAGAAAACATTTTTTTTTAGAGCGGCCCCAGTCAGACGGGATTCCCAAATACTTTCCATACCTTGTTAGCACCAGTATTCTAAGCTCAGATGACAGATTTTCCTATAAGCCAAAAGGACAATGTTTGCTGAAAATGATTCTCGATTTGTTGCGGTTCAAAGTCTATCCCATGGCCATACAATACTGATTTAAGATATTAGCAATGAAGGTTAACATCAAGGAAAAATATGGCATCGTCCGCAAAAAATAAATGGGACAAGATAGGACGCCATCTGTTGAGCTTGATACCCTTAATATGACCCATGTCGACTGCTTGAGTAATCATAGTTGATAAAACATTCTCTATTAGAATAAAGATGTATGAAGAAAGAAGGTCACCTTGTCTGAGGCCACGAGTTGGAGAGAAAAAAGGAAGTAGCTCGCCATTAAATTTTACACTATAAGACGTTGTGGTGATACATTGTAGTATCAAATGTACCCACCTTGGATGGAAACCCATTTTGAGGAAATAGTCTCTAAAGAAATCCCATTTGACTCTGTCATATGCCTTTTGCATATCGGTCTTGAAGATTGCGTTGAATGTTCGCTTTTGCCTTCGAGTCTTAAACTGGTGCGGAACTTCTTGAACGATGAGTATTTTGTCCTGAATCTATCGTCCATTCACAAAAGCCAATTGTTCCATGGAAATCATATTAGGTAAGCAAGGTTTTAGTCAGTTAGCAAGTACCTTAGATATGACTTTATAAGCAAAGTTGCAAAGGCTAATCAATCTATATTGATCCAGTCTCTCTAGGTGAGGTGTCTTGGGAACTAAAGCGATAATGGTCCGATTCAGATTTGTAGGCAGCCTTCCTGACTGAAAGAAATTTTGTACAAGAAGGAGGAGATCTACCTTTATGACCTCCCAATGACTCTGGTAAAATAAGCCATTAAAACCATTAGGGCCAGGAGCCTTAGTTACACTCAACTGAAAAGTAGCTTGCCAAACCTCCTCTAATGTAATCATTTCCAGCAACTTGTCATTCATTTCTGTAGTTACAACTTGCGGGCATTAAGCTAGAATGGGTCCATAATCTCTATATCCCACCGTCGTCTATAATCTAGAAAAGAAATTAGATGCCATAGTCTTCAAGGTCTCGAGATCACGAATCCATCGCTAGTTGTCATCCTACAACATGATAATGCGATTTTTTTGCCTTATTTGAAGAGTAGCAACATGAAAAAATTTCGTTTTCTTATCACCCCACCTTAACTATTGAATCTTCGAGCGCATAGCCCATTATTGCTCTTCTTGTTGCCAAGTCCGATGTATTTCCTCTTTAATCTAATTTGCTTCAATTCCATTAAAGGAACGATACTACTGGTTAATAATATCTTGAAGTTGTTGCTACAATGCATGGACTTTACGATCACCCCTAGTAAATTTTGATCGACTCCGCTTGGTCAATGCTAGAGAGACTTTCTTCAGTTGTGAAAGTAAGTCAGAACCTTGCATCTGCACTGAATTCCATGCATCTGAAATTACTCGTCAGCATTCGTCATCCTCATTCCAATAAGATTCATAAACAAAATTCTTCCCACGTCTATGATAGGATGCTGAAGTATTAATGATCAAGGGGCTGTGGTTAGAACCTACAGCAGGCAATGCAAAGACCTCAACATCAGGAAATAATAGTTGCCAATCCATCGTGCACATTGCCCTATCCAAATGTTCCTTCACCAATTCATTGCCTTCTCTATTGTTCATCCAAGTGAACTGACATCCTTTGCTTTCTAATTCCATAAGGGCATAGTCATTTAGAACCTGTTGAAAGGACAGCATATAAAAATGTGGGGCTTGCCTTTTCCCTACCTTATTGCACAGATAGAGTACTTCGTTAAAATCACCCACACAAATCCAAGGTAGCACATTATCCAAGCTTATCTCTCTTAGTTCATCCCACAAAAGTTGTCTAAGTTGATAATCAGTTGGAGCATGAATACAAGTTAGACAAATAACGCGATCTACCTACACTTCCCTGTCGTCATATCAAGATAATCCTTCATTGAACGAATCACTTTGATGGAAACCTGATTGTTCCAAAAGACTGCCAAACCTCCTGCCAGACCAATAGGGTTGAAAACATGAGCATTGTTGAAACATAGACATCGCTGAATAGTGGTAAGCTTCACTTACTATTCTTTGTTTCCATTAGTAAAACTATATTGGGCTTTTCCTTGGCCGCATGACCTAAAGCTCTTGAATTGTCAGGGGATTGCCCAAACCCTGACAGTTCCAGCATATGAGTTTCATTTGTGAGGTGCTGGTTGTTGAGGGCTAGCCACCACAACCTAAGTTTCAGCTTCCCCCGCCTCAAGCACAGGTGTTTTCATTAAGTTTGCGTCATCCAAGTCATGCAGAATTAGACCCTTTGTGTCATATGGTGTGTAGCATTTCTGTTTTTTGGCCACACCCACCCTTGGTGGAAGTCAGGAACTCTTCGTTTTCTTATATTGTTGGAAATTCATAGTTGAGGACTGAATACCCTTCATTTTGGCTGTTGCAGGGATGAGCGTTGTATGAATAGGAGTCACTTCCATGATCACCTCTTGAAGATGCTGCTTGTCAAAGCCTTTAACTTGCTGAGCTGTAGGAGATACTGGTCTTGTCGTCGTTTCTACTTCCGTGGTTGTCGATGGGGGCAAGAGAGGAACAATCAGAAGTTGCGAAGGAGGCGTCTTAGGTATACTACCTTCTGACGGATCTGATATTTTTTTAGGGGTGTAAAAAGTTTGCCAATAAGGACTAGCTTCTTTAACTTTAGCTTTAAGCCATGGACCATAAGTCATAGTATCCTTTCCTTCAAATTTAGCCGCATCATAGAGGATCTCTTTGCAATACATAGCATAATGACCTAACTTTCTACAAGAGTAACAAAAATTTGAGAGACACTCATAGCGAAAATCGAGCCAGAGTAGTTTCCCCTCTATACAGATCAATTTTCCTGTCCTTAATGGTTCCTGCAGCTTTAGTTCGACCCTCACTCAACCAGCCCGTGAAGTCATTCCCTCTTTAGTGTCGACTTGGACTTCTATTACCTGACCATTATCTTGCACTACCTTTGTTATCATATTTTCAATAGTCCATTCCAACGGCAGTCCAAAGATTTGTACCCAGAAAGCACAACTTGAGAAATCATAACAATGCAGGAGAGTATTGGGCTGCCATGGCTTGAAAATAACTAGATGACCCGAAAAAAGCCAAGGACCTCCATCAAGTATGCGCTATTTGTCGGCGACAGAATGAAATTTTGCTACATAGAGGCCTACTTTGCGTTGTGAAATTTCTACTCGTTCAGTCCGCCAAGCTTTTTTTAATGTACTCTGGAAAGCTGGGAAATTTATGGATGGGTTAGATAGAATTCTTCCCACCAAGGTTAATCTACATTCTGCCAATTTTTCGGGTGGGGGTTCATCGTCCCAGACTTCAATTTCCTTCTCAGTAGTAAGCCTACCCAATCTGGAGCAAAGAAAAGCTAGTCGCACGGAGTCGCTGTGTTCTTCCAAGTCCATCACACAAATAGGAAAGTAGATAAAGAACTATTGGCAGTCTAACTTGAATCGCAATTAAAGGCGAGAAAAGGCCAACACTACAAGTCATCTAATGTAACAGAGATACCAATGCCCCACATACAGAGGTAAAAACAGTCAAACTACTCAGAATTATTGTAGAGAGCAGAGGGAATGAAGCATGTAGAGAACAAACCAGGTAGAATTGAAGATGGAAACACGAAGGTGAGTTACTGCTTGAAATCGGACCCACCATCAATTGTGAAGATGATTGCAACAGGCGGGAAAACTAAGTTGGGTGAGTACAGAAGAAAACAACCATAGAGATGGATTAGATGGAAATTAGATGGGCTGAAGAAGAATGGGGATGTAATTTGGGGCTAGGGTTTTGATAACCATGGCTACCTATGGGTAGAAAAGACTCTGCATCTCGAGAGGTAAGATTAGTTGAGAGCTTTCCAACAAAACTCAAATTATGTGAGCCTTGTAGTGAAGTTACTTGGTGAATACTTTATAGTTCTCCACTTCTTGAAATGGTTCTGATGATCTAATAAGAGGAAATAACCAAAGAAAGATTGACTTAGGGTGATGTGTATGTAGGCAAAATGTTTATTCGTTTACTCGTGATATCGATTACTCAAGACCTTTGATCTCTACCGAGACTCGACGAAAAATGTGAAATGAATAACCCCTCCTTACCCCTTGATGAGTAAGTTCCGTAATTCAACTCTTGGTTAGTAGGTCTGCCCAGGTTTGATTGGTTGCTTAAAGGGCTAACTGCTCTGATCAAATTAAAATCTGCCATTCATTGGCGTGGCCTTCTTTTCCATGAAAACTGGTAAATGATGAACTTTGCCAGCCTTCGCCTCTAAACCCGATTAGGAGAGAACTCAAGGTCAAGCCACACTTTACTATGTAATTACTACGAACAATTTAGCTTATACTTCATCTGTGAATCTTGTTCCTTTTTTCTTATGGACTGATCAAATTGATACATTAGCAAAAGATTTCATAACATTAAGTTTATGGGCTCAAGTAGTAGAAGAAATTCGATATCTTGATCGCCAATTTGGGTTGCCGGGGTTCCCAAATCTTTTGCCGGAGTTACTTGAATGACATGATGGAAAGCATATGCCATTGTCCACGATGTTTGCTCTTAAAACCTTTATCTCTCAATTAATTCTGGTCAATTTGCTCATGCATGCCAATGGTGCTCTGGAAGAGCTCAGCAACATATCATTTCCAATTCAGAACCTAATTCAGAACCTTCAAATCTTCTGCATAAAATATATGGAATCATTTGATCCGAAGCCTCAAACAAGCGATGCCATCACACTAATTTTTAGTGTACCATTGCATAATATCGGTACACAAGCTGTATAGAGAAACCTCCATAACCTCCACAACACTTCAAACAGCTAAATCTGATCATGCAGCGAACCTACCCTAAAAAATAAAATTGGCATCGGTTACTGGTAGGAGTTAAAACACGAAATTCCAAGACATTTGTTGCCGACACCGCGTCGCCACTATTCAAGACCCAACTCCAAGCGTCCTCTCTAATCAGCAGTCAGAGCAGGAGTACCGAGTTGCTCGGTTATCGGAGTCGGCGTCGCAGCTGCGACTTCCTGTTCCTGTTGCTGCTCTTGTTCTTGTTCCACTTCCAGTTCTGGTTGCTCCATACAGATATGACGCCTCCCGCAGCGGCCATGCGCATGGCGCCCTTTGTGACCATGACCGTGACCTTTGCAATGACCATGATGACCATGTTTGAAAAGTCCATGTCCATGGACTAACAGAACCCTCACATGATGCCCATGTCCATGTCCACAACCCCCATGCCCCAAAACACCGCTCAGATGAAGCCCCTGCCCATGTCCATGACACCTATGTGCTCCGAAACCATGCCCAAATAATAGTCCTCCGAGGGGACCATGCCCGTGTCCGCCCCACTTACCCATCCCATGATGACGATGTCGACCGTGATGATGCCTTCCCTCGTGAACCATTCTCATCTTCATCTCTGTTTAGTGTATCCCCTTGGCTCTGATTCAATCTTGATACAGGAATAGCCGTCTAAATGATGAGAGATGAGAGGAAGGGGGCCTTCTATTTATAGAGGTTCAGTAAGCGGTGGTTTGGCTGCAGCAGCCTATCAAATACAACGATCTCTTCACACACCTCTTCTCTGCCAAATTTTTTAGCTTAGCTATTAAGTACTTAAGCGATCGGTGGGAACGCTATGGAAACTTGTCAAACTGCGAACGATGGAAATTGTCGCCATCCGTTGCCTAGGGGAGCAAGTTCAAGCGTGTGAATGTGTCGTGTCAATGGAAGTCACTTTCTATCGGCGTAGGGAAATGGGACCAGAGATGGGGATGGGGGATGTCGGCACGTTCTGGTTCGCGCTTCCACGCGTCTCGCTTGGAGGGCACGTTCGGTGAGAAGATAATGTTGTTCCTTTGGGCCACAATAATTTATTTCGTGATAACTTTTTAAATAGAAATTATACTTTAAGGTTGCCTGTTTTCCTTTCGTTCTGAGAAATATTTTTTAAAAATTAATTATTTATATCACTTAATAGAATAAATGAATTTAAAAAATTATCATCTAAAAAAATTAGACATAAATCTTTATCGATAATAAAATATATTTAATTGATTAATTATTTCAAATGGCTATTTTAAAGAAAATATTTATAAAATATTCATTTTTTTAAAATAAATGAAATTTAAAAGTGAATTTTTTTTCCAGATGACATTATTGCTAATTTAATTAGGATAGTTTTAATCAATAAAGAGCTAATGACAGTTTTAATCGGAGGGTTGGCGCCATGTTTTCCTCCTATAATAAGAAATCAAAATAGACACGTTTTTTCAAGGAAAAAAAACAAATATTTTTTCCCTCCAAATTAATGAATTATGTCATTTTTTTCCCAAAAAAAACTAATTATATTATTGAGGTGAAATTTCACTATTCGATGCATCAACACCTTATTACTTCATTGGATTAAGTTTCACGATCTCATCTCCTTTGAATGCTAAAACTACATTTACAAGTCCAAGATTGTAGTACTAAGTGTATTTCATAGGATTTTAACATTTGGGTATAAACTTCATTGAAAATATCGAATTATTAGTCAGTGAATTATAGTGTTATGGCTTTTGTTCTAGTCTTTTGATGATAGTTTACTATCGACTAATATTGTCAATGCATCGTATCTACAAATAGATTACTTGACAGATTACTTGATGATGATTTAGTATCTTGTCTTCATACATTAGGCAAGTTTTGACTATTGTCTCTACTCGGTCTTCTTTTAATGAATAAATATCTTATCTCCAGTTACAATAATATATAAAACTTTTGAAGTAAACGTTCAATTTCTAATTAGCATTGGACTTGAAATCTCGAGATTAATTCCTCCTGTCCTCATCTCACCCATCTATGGATTCCCCTTTCATCTCCTTTTCAGGCAACGAGTTTTGAAAATTCCTTGTGTTCGAATGCATCGGATCGGTACCAAAGTGTCTGCTTTCAACAAACTCAACTACAGGACATGCTTTGCCCCAATGCGCAATGGGTTTTTGAGATTAAGAAAAAAAGGATAAAAGCTCAAAAGAATATGGAGGGAGTGAGGAAGAAGGATGGGAGGATGTAAAAGAAAGCACAGACCTAATGTTCTTTCTTTTAATGTGGTGGGACAATTTAGTTGAATTTCATCATAAAATTGAGCAAGAACAGTGTTCCGCTTGATACTCTTTTTTTGACATTTTTTTTTTATCTCGAGTATCAACTTTCATTATTATTGTCCCCACTATAGCCCCGTAACTACAAAATTAAAGAAGAATTTTGGGTAGATATGAATTCTTCAAAAAATTAAAAGACAAAAAGCCCATATGAAGCGTGGGCGCATACAGTAGTTGATCATTATATTCAAAAAAAAAAAAAAAATCTTCCACTCTTTACTCTAATAGATTAAGCTTTTGAAGTAAATGATAGCGCATTCAATTTTGAATGAGTATTAGAGTCTGAAAATCTCGAGTTTGATTCCTCACGATCTCCAGTTCACCAATTTTTGGGTTCCCTTTTTTAATGGGCAAAGTGTTTAAAAAAATTCTTCCGCTACATACATCGAATTTATACATCTAGGGCCTTCATCATCGAATTGGTATTCCTGTGGCAAGAGCGTTAAGAGATAAATTATATGTGGTACCGCACTTTTTTTTTTTGAACTAAGAAGCGGGTTTTCATTACTAGGATAAGTTCTTAGCAAGTACAACATAAGCATCAGTACATAATAAATCCAAAAGAGCATACAAGGAATTAGATACCCAGTTCCTAGGGAGACAACCCATACATTGGGCTTTGGCTAACCAATCAGCCACCTTGTTGATAGCACGACTACAGTGGACTAATGTAAGTCCCGAAATATTTTTCATTTTATTCTTGGCCTGGTCCACCAGAGGCTGCACTGCCTAACTTAGTGTAGCTAAAGAGAGAACACTCTCCACCAACGTACTACAATCAGAATGAACTTGTGTTTCTTTTTCTATTATGTTCGGGGCAAGCTTTGAGGAGATAAAATCTAGGGTTTCAACCAATACTGCCTCCGCTTGTTCAGCTGAACTCACCTCAATGTTTTTAGCAAACCCATCCATTATCATGCCAAAGGAGTCCCTACAGATGCATGCACCAAAGTTACCTCCGTCCTCCCCTCTGGTCATGGCGAGGCTCAGTGTCAGTTCGGGGCTGCATTCGACCTATCTTTCAGTGAGATCGGGGCTGGGAGGTGAGTCGAAGCCCTCATCTCTCTCGCTGCTACTCAGGTAAGTCCTGCCCCTATTCCTCGCATCCGATCTGCTATTCAGTGCAGGGTGGGCCATGTTGATGCTCCTCTGTTCTTGATGCTGTGATCGAGGGTTGAAATCTGCAATTTTGACGTTGTGGTCGGGATTCGTAGGTGTTGCAGATCCTTCGTCGTTGGTGCCGCTACTCAAGGGAAGCTTTTTGCAAGCACGTGCTTCCCATCTACTGTGCAACTCGGGTGGGGCTGTGCTAATGCACCTCTGGTTCGAAATGGGCGTTTCTGTGTTGGTCAAGCAAAGGTGTTCGCAATTGTGGCCAGATCTAGTTCGGGTCTTGGCTTGTATTCTCGATTCAGCTTTGGTTGTTCCAGGTTAGGGATTGCCATCCGCTGCTTCGCTGTTCAAATCTGGGCCAAGTGGATTTTCTCTACTCTCCTCTCTATTTAGAACAAGTATGCTACGGACCTGCCCTCTGTTCTACTCTGATCGAGCCCAAACTTTACCTCTCATTTCAGCTCGGGGCGTCGCTTCTCTGTTGATTTTGTCCTTCCGGGCCTTACTGTGTAACTTTGGGTTAGGCGGTGTGTCGGAGGCTCTCTCAGCCACTTCTGCATTCCACACTGGACAGGGCAGTGTGTCAGAGTTGCTATGGGCTGCTATCGAGGTTGATTCGGGGTTTGGGGAGTGTTCAAAACCTCGACAACTAGCTTCTTGGTTAGGATCAAACCGCATCAGAACCATTGGACTATAGTAAACCAATTCTATACCTAGAATGGAGGTTGGGGAGCACTATGCTTGGCCGATGCAGCGTTGCAAGTTGAGTTTAGACCCAGGTCAGAGTCAGAAAGTATTTCATAGCTATGCACCAAATTCTCTTGGCTTAAATCAGGTGATGTGTTGGCTGTACAAGCACTGTCAAATGATGCGCCAATGTTTATTTTGAGTAAGGGGTTGCCACTTGCTAGGTAAGTCATGACCTTGCTTCCCACTCTTTGACTTTTGATTCCATGTTGTGAAGCTTTCTTGTAACATTGTAGCTCTGAACAGGGTTTGATGTGGGTTGAGGGGGCTTTTTCTAAAGGTGAAATGGTTTCTATCTTTCCATATGCACCATAAGACTATCGCAATCAGTTCAAATCTGCGTGAGTTCCTTGGTCTTGTGTGAAATTTGCACAACTAATCATCAAATTGGGTCAGACCCACTCGATTTATTTAGACTTGCAAGGGTGGCTCGTTCCATAGTTGTGATGTCTAGGGGCAAAGCAGTAGTATGTGCTCGATCGTCTCCGGTTCGAGATTGCATATTGGGCACATTGGTGTAGGTATTATCTTCCTCCTATAAAGATTATCCAATGTAGGCAATGCATTTTGACAAGCACTCCATAGGAAAAACTTTATTTTAGGTGGTATGGCGGAGTTCCAGATATGCTTCCATAGGTCTAAATTAAACTGGTGGGATGTTGTTGGTGTTGGCTCTCGATGATTCATTGTGGGTTTTCTGTTCATAAAGTATCCACTCTTCACTGTATAAGTTCTTGATTTGTTGTTTGTCCAAACCGGTTTGTCTTCTATAGTTGGAAGGCCGATAGGGATAGCTCTAATTTCCGTCACTAGGGAATCATGACCGCAAGAGGTCTTCTTTCCATTCTGCAGCTTCAAAATCTATCAAGTCCGCCACTTTGCATGGTTCATTCCTTCTCGCAAATCCTCCAATTGGTCCATTCTTCAGTCATTTATCCTCTCTAATTGAAATTTTTTGTCCATTCCCCACTACCCACATAACTTGAGGAGCAATCGCGTCTCTCCCTGCTATTAAATTTTGCCAACCCCACGATGGACATGATCCTTTCCCTGCTTGCCAAAAGTCACAATTTGGGAAATATAGCGATGTTAAAGGCAAGTAGGTCTGGATGTTGAGAAATCCACCAGGCTTGTTTTCCTAGCATAGCGATGTTAAAGGCAAGTAGGTCCTTAAAGCCAAGACCTCCTTCCTTTTTTCGAAGCTTGAGGAGTTCCCATTTTCTCCAATGCAGACCCGTTGTTTTATTATTATTTTTCCACTAGAAGTTAGCAATTTTCTTCTCAATGGCTTTAATAATGGATACTAGGATTTTAAAAATTGACATCGCATATTGGGGTATTGCCTACACTACTAATTTGAGAAGTATTTCCTTACCAACTAGCAATAAAAAATTTTCTTTCCAACTTCATATTTACCCTAGCATGTATCCAGGCAAATAGTTCTTTTTTCGAGGCCCCTCAGTCTGAAGGGATTCCTAAATATTTTCCTATTTTCGCAATTTTGGGAACTCTCAACTCCAACACCATGTTTCTTCATAAGCTTTTTGGACATCCTTTGCTAAAAATATCCCCGATTTATTCATATTTATAGCCTAACTTGATGCGTAACAATATTGATGGAGGATAGTCGCCAAGTTTTGACATTCCAAAATTGTACCATCTAGGAAAAAGATAGAGTCGTATGCAAATAATAAGTGAGAGAGAGTTTGACATTTCTATTTAGTTTGATATCGAGAAGTGTACCTGCTACGAGTGCTTGCTTCATCATATGAGAGAGGACATTTGCCACTATAATGAATAAATAAGGGGATAGAGGATCTCCCTGGCGAATACCCCGAGATGGCTTGAAATAAGGCGAGGACTCCCCATTAAACTTGATGCTGTAGGAAACCGTAGTGACACACTACATGATCCACTACACCAATTTTTCACAAAAGCCCATCTTTCTTAGACACTCCTTAAGGAAGTCCCACTCTATTCGATCATAAGCCTTTTACATGTCGAGTTTAAGAATGGCTTGGAATTTTTTCCTCCTATCGCGAGTTCTTAATCGGTGGAGAACTTCCTATACAATCATAATATTGTCTTAAATTTGCCTACTTCCCACGAAGGCACTTTGCTCCGCTGCAATTATGTTTGGTAATAGAGGTTTCGGTCTATTCGTAAGAATTTTAGAAATGATCTTGTAAGAAAAATTGCAAAGGCTTATGGGCCGAAATTGTTCTAATTTTTTTGGGTTTTGGTTTTTGGGATTAATAGTGATTTGGGTTTTGTTTAGGGCTGGGTTTAGGGTTCCAATCTCGAAGAAAAGCTGCACCACCCTAAGAATGTCTCCTCTGATGTCTTGCCAATGTTGCTGGAAAAAAGAGGTCATTCAATCCATCCGGCCCAAGAGCTTTGATAGCTCCCAACTGGTGAGTTGCAACAAAAAATTCTTCCATAGTAACAGGTTCAGTGAGTTTAAGGTTCATAGTTGCATCAATCGAAGTTGGAATTTAGTTTAGAATGGGCTTGAAGTTCCTAAGACCCCCTGATGTATAGAGGTTTTTGAAGAAGTCCACCATCATGTCCTTAAGAGTTTCGTCATTCCTTACCCATTCTCCTTCCGCATTCATCAGCATGGAAATTCGATTTATGTTTCTTCATTGTATGGTAGTTTCATGAAAAAACTTTGTATTTTTATCTCCCCATTTCAGCCACTTAATTCTAGATCTTACACCCCATAACATCTCCTCCTAATGCCATAGTGATTCAATCTCTTTGTGGATGTGCTGAATTCTGTGATGATCATAATGTAATGTGGGGCTGTTCATCAAAGTCTGAAGTTCATTTTTCAGCCCGTCGATTTTCTTATATGCATTGGGGAATCCTTTTTTGCTCCACGCAGCTAATTGTGTTGCCACTATATGCAGTTTCTCAACCATATTCTTCCTTTGGGAATCCTCCCATGTTCGCTTGACAATTCGCCTACAATCCTCATCTTCTACCTAATAAGCTTCATTTTTGAACTCTCTCCGTTTGCGTACCGATTTGGGTAGAATTGACAGAATAAGAGCATTATGGTCGGATCCGATAGCTAGTAGGGTTGTAACTTTTGCATTTGGATAGGCTATTCTCCACTCCATGGTACAAAGAGCTCTATCCAACCTTTCTTTAACATTATTGTCTCTGTCCTTTCTATTTGTCCAAGCAAAAGCGCACCCCTTGCTTTCCAGATCCATTAATGAGCAAGCACGTAAGAAGTCTCTAAATATTGTAAGGCGAAAGTGTTCAGCCATCCTCTTTCCCACTTTTTCCCAATGGTACAAAATTTCATTAAAATCCCCGATACATAACCAAGGAAGATGATTTAAGGCACTTGCTCTTTGTATTTCGTCCCATAGTAAGACTCTATCATGAAAATCATTAGGAGGGTGTAGGAAAGTAATCCGCATAAGCTGTCTATTATCATGGAGTAGGCACTGCACGTTGATTAAGTATTCATAATGCGATTCCACTGAAATGGTGACCTGTTCATCCCAGAAAATACCCAAGCCCCCTGATATTCCTTATGGATTCGCCAAAAAACTGTTCGAAAACTTCAGCCGTCTTCTTAGTCTTTGCACCGTTTGCTCTTGGTTTTTTTTTTTGTTTCCATTAGAAATATAATATTAGACATTTCCTGAGTCACTAAGACTCTTAGAGCCTGAATTGTCAGGGGAGAGTCCAACTCTTGACAATTCTAACTTAGTAGCTTCATGGATGACCCAATGGCTTATTAGGGCTAGCCACCAAAGCTCATTGTGTTGATTTCTCCTCCTATGTAATAGGGATCTCCACTAGTTGTAGGTTGTCAGTGGATGTTGTTGTGAGGATTGTGCCCCATACGGGCAAAACCTCTTCCCTTTCTTCAATGTAGGGAGCTTGGTAGTTCTGGTTTTGCCCATAGCTTGGGCTTGTTCGGCCCCTGAATGATGCTGCCTCTCTTTTTCCACTTCTTTTAGCCGTTCATTATATAACGTCAACGTAGATTCCGCATCTAAGCAGCCACTGCCTCTCTTCTGTGGTCATTTTCCTTCGATAATGGATAAGGCTAGAGAAGAGTGGAGATGGTCAACCTTTTGTTTCGACTTCTTCTCCAAGAAATGCTAACTACAGATTGGCAAAAGAGGTTGCGCTATTGTGTTCTTTGCCTACAGAGCTTCAAGAGTTCCCACAACAAGAAGAGATTCCGATACCATTTCTTGGTATTCAAGTAGTTGGGCTTGTTTCTTAGTAAAAAAAAATTTCCATATGAGCTGAGTTCCCGGACTTTAGCTTGTAGCCAATTCCCGAAGTTGCCTAGTAAGGCCTCCTCCAGCCTTATAGTTTCATATGGTATCTCTTTGCATGTAGTGACATAATGACCAATTCTACCACAAGAGTAGCAATAATGCGGCAAGTGCTCATATTTGAATTCAATCCACAATTTTTTGCTTCCCAAGTTGATGATTACCCCTGTTTTTAGAGGGGTAGCCAGATTCATATTGATTCTAGCTTTACTGACCCTATAGTTGTTGTTTCCTTTTGCTTCCAGTTTCACATCTATGACTTTGCCAATCTTAGAGACTATCTCTTTTACAATGTCCGTCATTACTTGGCCAAATAGTAGGCCAAACAGATGCATCCAAAAGGGACAATGAGCGAAATCGTAACAAATTTCTGGAATGTTAGGATCACATTATTGGAAAACTAGGAGGTTGCTAGAGAAAGACCACGGCCCGGAATCTAACACTTTCTGCTTTTTGGCTTCTGATTTGAAGGAGAATGAGAAGAAGCTTGGTTTTAATAAGGTACAAAGATACATTCTCCGTCTTCCATGCCCTTTTCATAGTGTTGAGAAAGGCTTGAAAATTCACGTTTGGTCGAGAATAGAGTTTGTCAAACAATGTTAGCCGGCATTCTATTAATTTTTCTTCAGAAATTCCTTCCTTAACATCTATGACGTCATCCTCTGACCATTAATTACCCAAGCTCTTGCACAACGCCTCTAATTTGCCAACTTCAAAGTTCTTATCGGTCATGTTTTGTACTACTATAGAGCACAATGATATAACTAAAGGGTTACCACAACACTGAAGGTACATTGACAGACTCCATATATTTTGTAGAACAAAGAGTTTGGTGCGTCGCTTGAAGGCATTGATTAGAATCTTCTCTAATGATTGTAGAGGATAGGAATACCTGAATCTTTAAAACGGATTCGACACTAAATCAAACCCCTAAAACAAATGCGGAAGACAAGCCCAAGAATAACATGTATCACCGATCAAAGATACACCAAGGAATCGAGCGTATCTTATTGTCCACAAATTAAACACCAATGTTGAAGATCGATGAAGGATTCCGATCCTGTTCTACCGAGGAGCGTCCTGTTGCTTCAAGGGGGAGAAAACTTACGTTCTTTTTGGGAGAGAAAAAACGAAAAACACTTACGTGCGTTGAAAGGGTACGTTCCCTTCTCTTTTCTCTCTTACGTCTTCTCCAAAAGACACATCCCCTCAACATAACACATCTTCATATCTCAACCCTTCATCCATGGGCCCTTATCTTGTGGGCCAGGCTTTTAGGCCCAACATGGGCGGATGGGCCTTAAGCTCATCATCATAGACTAAACTCATCATCTCCCACTCGCACATGATGGGCTGAACAAGATCCTATTTATCTCTCTACAACATTCATACCGGTGAATAATCCGTGCGACCAGCATACTTTGAGAGCTCGTTGCCATACATCTATTAGGAATATATAGCAGCTCATAATTGGCATCACACCTTGAGTAGATTTAGTATGCAGTACCCTAGATCGATTAATCACATTTATATATCTCTCTTGATCTCTTTTTAAACAATGATATATTGTATTCACAATTATGATTATTCCAAAAACAGTCATAATTTGTCAACTAGTGAACACAAAACTAGAATGTGATTCTCCAAATTCGGTCTTCCTCTTTACTTAAAACTCTCAATTTTGGTTTAACTTGCTTTTCTAGAAATGTTCCATCAAATCGAATCAATTCATGATTATTAGCAACATCCTAAGATATCAAACACTAAATAGAAATCTTGAGAATAAGTAAAAGTCATGAGGGCACTAAAATTGAGGAACTCTTTTCCTCAAGAGTCTCACACGACATAAATATTAAGATCAAATTTTTGCCACTCTTATTGGTTGTCTCATGCATACGTAGTATGAAATACGTATTACGGTATTAACTCCTTTCCCATGGAGCGTATGCCTATACCTTCAATACCGTACAGATGTTAATTCAGACATACCTAATGTCTAACTTGAGTTCACATATCTACTCATTCACAGAATTCATCAGAACTCAAATCTGGCATCATAGATAAATAAAGTAAAATATGTGGGTTATTTTACTTTTGGACATAATCAATATCATGTCCTCATCTTAACACTCAGTTAAGATGACATATATATTTTAAGCTTGAACTCTCAATTATCACATAGATAATAAGCTTAAAAACCATATAATCTCTATTTATCCATAGTAAATAGAGGCGATTACCCATGTGAGTGGGCTAATCTTTTATCTGTCCGACATACATTCTCAACTTAATATAATGCACTGAGCATTAAGATGTATAAATGTCAAACAAAAATTCATAAACATTAATTATGAAAAAAACACAAATTCATTAAATGTGAACCCCTCAGGAAAATTATAATATTCAGTACATCAATCTCTACGCAATCCTAGAAATTTCACATGGCCACAAAACACATCTCTAGGTATTGGTTTTGTCATAGGATCTTCTACCATTCTATGTGAAGATATGTACTGTAAGTTCATATCCTTTTGTGCAACCATATCCTTGACAAAATTATATTTTGTATCTATATGTTTGGTCTTGCCATGATATTTTGGATCTTTGGTGTACGCTATAGCTGCTTGGCTATCACAATTAATCAATAATGGATTTGCAGCATACCCAATAACACCTAAATGATCCAAAAATCTATTAAACCAAACTCTTTCTTATACTACTGCTAATAATGCCATGAACTCAGCTTCCATCATGGACAAGGCTATACACGTTTGCTTATTATTGCTCTAATATATGGCGCCATTATTCAGTAAAAAAGCAAAACCAAAGGTAGATTTCCTTTCATCTAAATCTCCTCCCCAATCAGTATCCAAATAGCCTTCAAACCGCAAATAATTTCCTTGATAATTTAGCTTGTAATCAGCAGTTTCCTTCAGATATCTCAGTATTCTTTTAACGGTCTTCTAATGTGCTTGACCTGGATTGGATTGATATCTACTCACCATTCCAATTGCAAAACATATGTCAGGTATTGTACACATTATAGCGTACATTAAGCTCCCAATAGAACTAGCATAAGGAACTTGTTTCATTTGTTCCTTCTCTTGTGGAGTCCTTGGACATAGTCTATGGCTCAATCCTTCACCTTTTGTAATAGGATTATCTATGGGTTTACAATATTACATACGAAATCGTTCAAGAACCTTATTTATGTATCTTTCTTGCGAAAGAGATAATGATCTCTTCGAACAATCTCTTGAAATGTTAACTCTAATGATGTATGCAGCCTCACTCATATCTTTCATCTCAAAGTTGGAAGATAACCAACCTTCACAGTATTAACAAACTCCATATTGCTTCCAACAATTAGTATATCATCAACATATAATGATATGATTACAAATTGATTTTTGGATCTTTTGATATATACACAATGATCCTTATCTATCATTGTAAAATCATATGCTATTATGACAGTATGAAAATGTATATACCATTGTCTCGACGACTACTTAAGGCCATATATCGATTCCAAAAGTTGACATACCTTTCATTCTTGGCCTTCCATAATGAAACCAGCAGGTTTTCCATATATATTTTTTCCTCTAATTCTCCAATGAGGAAAGTAGTCTTTACATCCATTTGATGTAACTCAAGATCCATGCTAGCCACGATTGCTAGAATAATGTGAATCGAGGTAAATCTCACTATAGGAGAAAATGTTTCTTCATAATCAATTCTTTTCTATTGATTATATATACCAATTTGCCACAAGGCGAGCCTTATGCCTTTCTATCGAGCCATTAGCTTTACCCTTTATTTTGAGAACCCATTTGTTCACAATAGCTTTGCGTCCTTTTGGAAGGTCAATTGGTTCCCAAACTTGGTTTGACTTCATTGACTCCATCTCCTCTTTCATTGCATGCATCCATTTTTCCTTACTATGGCAATTTAGAACCTCATTAACATTTCTTGGCTCATCTTCATCTTGTGGAGCAACCATAAAAGTTTCTCCTTCAATGTTAAAACGTCGACGGAGAATACTTTTGCAACTTGTTCGCCGTATGGGAGATTGTGCACTTTGTACATTATTCCCCATCATGCTCCCATTCAGATTAGATAATGACGATATTATCTCATCATCTGGTTGTAATTGAGAGTGAGTCGAATTAAATTCATCACTTATCATGTTACTCACACTTAGACGAACTCCACTAAGTTCATTATCTTGATCCAAGATTTCAAATAAGAAGTAATTCCCCACCTATTTCGTCATTTTTAGGAAATTCATTCTCTAATAATGTGACATCTTGTTATTCGAATTCAGTTATACTTCCACTTTCCTGCTTACCTATGAACATATACCATTTTGAGTGTCTAGAGTATCTTATGAAAATACTATTCTTTCCTCTAGGACCCAATTTCCCAAACTTGTGAGAGGGCTTATAAGTATAGGCAGCACAACCTCATGGCTTAAGAAAACTTAAATCTGGTTTTCTACTTGTCCATAACTCATATGGAGTGGAAGTAACTGATTGAAAGACACACGGTTAAGTATATAGACAGCAGTTAAAAACGCATCACTTCAAAAGGTGATAGGTAAATTAGCATGCACCATCATGGACCTAACCATTTCCAGTAGAGTTATGTTCCTTCTCTCCGCAACACTATTTTGTTGAGGAGTATATGGAATAGACAATTGTTTTGCTATTCCTTTTTCATCACATAATTTTCTAAACTCATCAGATAAATATTTTCGACCTCGATCGGATCTCAATACTTTTATTTTCTTGTTTAATTGATTTTCTGCTAAGTTCATAAACTTTTTGAAACAACTCAATGCTTTAGATTTATGAGAAATCAAATAGACATATCCGAATCGAGTATAATCATCTATAAATGTGATGAAATAAACAGCCATGTGCCTTCCTCTCACATTCATCGAACCACAGACGTCAGTATGAATTAAATGCAAAGGAAATTCAGCTCTTTTACCTTTTCCAAATGGTTTCTTTGTTGTTTTCCCTACTAGGCAATGCTCACACATGGGCAAATTGACTTTTTCAATATTGCCCAACAAACCCTCTTTAGCTAGTCTATTCATACGTTGTTGGCTAATATGACCAAGTCTAACATGCCACATATTCACATCATTATCATATAAATTAAAAGACGTCAAAAGGAAATAATAAACATTGACATTATCATAGTCAATATTCAATACAATGAAACCATCTAGAAAATAACCACAACCATAGTAATTTGCATCCAAATACAAATCCACACCACTATTATGGAAGTTCATATTAAAACCAAGCTTAACCAACACTAAAACAGACACTAAATTCTGACAAATCTCTGGAGCATACAATACATCATGTATGAACAAAGTGCGTCCACCACACATGTTCAATTGGAAGGTGCCAATCCCTTTTACTTCTGCTCTAGAGTTGTTTCCCACATAGATTCACTTAGTTCCAGTTGGTACTCATCAAAATTCCACAAAAGATTCTCTATCCTTCGCTACATGGTTTGTCACTCCTGAATCTACAATCAACAAATGATTAGACTCAGTTAAGAATACAGAACTTGACACATAAGCAAAGTTCTCAAAAGTACAAGGGGTGTGTACCTTATTTAGCCCACGACAATCGCGGGTATGGTGACTCTTCTGGTCACAGTTATAACATTTCACCCTTGTCAGCTTCTTCATTCGAGAATGCTTTCCTCTTTCATGTTGGTCAACCTTTACTTTCCTCCCTAAAGAAGTTGTTCCATTGTCTTTCCTTTTATCGAACCAATTAGGACGTTTGCACTTGGAATTCGAAGCTCCATGTGAGCTAGAACCAGCATGATAAAATTCAGTTTCCAACTTAGCTGCCAAGAGGTGGTCCTCTTCCAGCTCAAGATGACGCATTGCATCCTCAAAGGTTTTGATATTTTCATTATGAATCAAGTGTACCTTCATATGCTCCCAACTCTAAGGCAATGAACGAATCACTGCTTGCACTTGCTGCTCGTCAATCAGAATATGGCCAACATCTTTTAGCTCATTAATCATGTTTGACGTCTTTCTAAGGTGTTGCTTCATGGTCTGATCATGAGGCTTCTTGTAAGAGTCAAACCTAATAGTGAGTTGTCTCAGTCTAGTCACCAAAGTATGATCAAATTTTGCCGCCAACACTTCCCACATTTCCTTGACATTCTCAAAACGCCTAAACTCTCGCATGACGTCATTTTCCATACTACTCAGCAACGTAATGCGAGCAAAAGAGTTCTTTCTTTTTCAGATAGCAAATGCATCCTTATCTCTCTTATGTTATGCAGTGTTTTCATTTTTAGGTACTTCCATGGTCAGGTTAAAAGTTTCTAGTGCCTCTTGCTCTTCCAACACATATTGGATTTTCATGTGCCATATTTCATAATTATCACCATTGAGCTTCTCACCTTTATTCACCTCAACGACTATGCTCTTTGTGGCTAAAGCCATCGATCTGAACATATCAGACATATATGCATAAATTATTAATGCCTATCATTTATGCATCCATTTTGCACAAAATCATCACATTAATGAATAATTTCAAGTAAGGTTTTAGAATCAAAAGGTCACTATGTTTCCAATCATCATTCAAAATCCTAACTTAGAATTTTTATTAATATAATATTCTATGCAAAATAAATTCTTTGAAATTACAAAAAATTTCTATGAACTTCCCACTACAGCTAACAATTAATAGAAGCAAATAATATTTGATATCAAACAATGATATAATAACTATGTTTTTACATAATACAACTAATATATCAGTTGCTACACCAACAACAACTAGGTAGTAAACATTTACATAATATGTCCATAAAGCATACTAAATAAAGACCAGTCAAAACATCTAACACCAAGGCAATCTATGAACTGGGAAATATCCTTTTTTGTTCAATTTCTTGATCTTTTCTCTTGTAACAATCCAGTAATAATCATCTATAAAAGCCATCACAATTCTCCTATACGAAGCAACTCTGTTGACTTCTCATAAACGATTCAACACTCCTTGCAATTCTTGTGGAAGAGTGTTCATGAAAAATTGCACCATTTCAGACTATGGCATGGGACGACCATTACATATGACCTTTTGTATTTTCCCGTTGGCTTCAAGAACATAATCAATTAAGTCGCCTCTCTCCCATCGATAATCAGTCAGTTCAGCTATCAACCTAAAAAGCATTTCCTTTTGTTCATTGATAATTGCACGCATAAGTATGCGTAACCTAAGGAGAGGTATTGTTCCTGCAACAAATGCAGAATAAATAAAAGATTACATATAATTCACATAGACTTAATTGGAAAAAGAAACACATTCTTTTTTTTTTGTCAACTGTCAAAGTCAACGATCAACGGTCAAAGTCAACGGTCAATGATCAAAGTCAACGGTCAGATGGGTTGAGGTCACGGGTCAGGTCGGATCGGGTTAGATTGGTCGAGCTGGTCAGGCCGGTCGGGCCGGGTCGGACGAACTGACCGACACGTGCCACGCACGTGCGGGGGTACTGCGAGCTGACGTCACGATGACATCAGCTTGCGCATGTCGCACACATGCACGCGCTAGCGGCCGTGCACGGGCGTTGCACGCACTTGGGAAACGAATCAACACGTGCGTCGCACGCACCGACAACACCAATTCCTTTCGGCCGCACTTGGCAACGCTTCCAGCGGCCTCCAACGGCAATTCGCTACTCATTTTTCTCATATCAACGAGACCTTCGACCCTAAGCTATCAAAAAAGAACTTTGATTTACATAAAATCAAAAAGACTAGGGGGAACAGTACGGTGTCGGGATTTTTAGTCCCCGATCGACCAGCATCGGTTTTTCTCGAATTTCGACCACAAAAAATAATTCAATAACATAAAAACAGGATCGAGAAACATGAACTAGTGCTCTGATATCAATGATTGGAATACCTGAATCCCTAAAAAAAAATTCGACACTAAATCGAACCTCTAAACGAATGCATAAGACGAGCTCAAGAATAACATGTATCACCGATCAAAGATATACCACGGAATCGAACGTATCTTATTATCCACAGATTAAACACCAATGTTGAAGATCGAGGAAGGATTCTAATCCTGTTCTATCGAGGAGCGTCATGTTGCTTCAATGGGGAGAAAACTTACGTTCTTTTTGGGAGAGAGAAAACAAAAAACACTTACGTGCGTTGAAAGGGTACGTTCCCTTTTCTTTTCTCTCTTACGTCTTCTCCAAAAGACACATCCCCTCAACGTAACACCTCTTCATATCTCAACCCTTCATCCATGAGCCCTTCTCTTGCGGGCCGGGCTTTTAGGCCCAACATGGGCAGACTGGCCTTAAGCCCATCATCATAGACTAAACCCACCAGTAGACAAAGGCTTGAGCTCTTACATACCTTTCTTCGTTTCTTAATTGATGTTGGTCTAACTGGCAATCTTGTCCAAGAAGATAGGGGCGAAACTTATCATTGAAGTGAGCGGTGATAATCAATTAGGGAAGGAGTTCGGGGAAGTGGCTGATGGGGTTGGGCTGTGGCTGGGAGAAAGCGAAATATTATATTCGTGTAGGGGTAGATGGTGGGTTTCGGCCTGTAGTGTTGAGCAGGTAATTGGGGCTCGATCCTTAGGGTTTTGGGTGAGGCGCTCCAGAGATACGAAATAGTAGGCGAAGAGGTGCGGATCTATTCCCAATAACTAATTTCGGGTTTTGATGGAGGTTTGGTGTGGGTATATTGGCGCGAGAAACTTGACAAAGTTTATGGTGTTTATGGGTTTGGGGGAAGCTTCCAGGGAAGGAGAAACATGGGGTCAAAGGGGGAAGCGTGATCTCATCATGAAGAATTGGGGTTGTTGAGGAGGTTTGAATTGGGTAATTCATTGCGGGAAAGCTTCAGCACGAGGGATTTTAGAGAGAACTACCAATCGGTAGAGGGGAACCCAGAGCACCTGGGAGCAAGCCGAGCGGTACCGCACTTTGATAACTTAAATTTTGAAGTAAATAATTATGCAATCAATTTATAACTTAAATCATCCTATCCACATTAAATATTCAAATCTCGACACTTCCTCTCATGCTCTTTGCTCTTGTTACTGTCCCCACCTCGCCCGTACAAAAGACTAAGACGAGCCTCATCCATCATCTCCCAAAGTTGAGTCCTCCGGAGAAATAAGGAAGCGTTATTTTTTTAAAATTTATTTTGACAAGAGAGTCAAAGAGTGAATTGTACACAAATCCAGTATAAGCAGCACTAATATTCCACACACACACACAAAAAGCCAACGTTACAATAACAAAGCCCCAAGATTTGATCCGAGTCGACCGGGCCACAGACCAGCGCGATATCGACAAGTCGAAACACCAATCAAACAAGTCAGCGACATCAACCATGGTGATGATGATGATGTCCTCCTCCAAGGCCATGTGGATTATGTCCCCATCCATGAACTGGAACAGCATGACCTCCGTTCATGTGTCCAAAAAGACCATGCCCATGATGATGGGCATGATGGTGATGAGGATGCAAATTCCCTAGAAGCCCATTTATGGCGTGCCCAAGCCCGTGCCCAAGCCTGTGCCCAAGCCCATGCCCTTGCCCGTGCCCATGGATGACCCCATGATGGCCATGTCCCAGGAACCCATGCCCATGATGTCCTCCCGGACCAAACCCGCCATAATATCCTCCCCCGTGATGGCCATGGCCGGGACCCATATGTACTTCATGGCCATGATGTCCCTCACCATGGTACATGTAGTGATACTGCTGCTGATGATGTCCATGATGAGACATTTTCCTGCTCTGGTAGACGCTCGCTTTGAATTTCAAGTTGCTGTAAATTTGAAGTAATGGATTAGAAGATCGATCGGATGATGCGAAATTAAGAAGGGATTGGACCTATTTATAGGGATGATAAGGTCAACAAAGCGAGGCCATAGTTTCGCTCGGCCGCCAGATCGTATACACGGCATTTCACGGACGAGACGCGTCCCTTGATCTCTGCGTGCTTAGTTTTCTCTGCTTAGTCATTAAGCATCCGCGTGGATCTGGTGAAATGTTTTGAAAATTACAAAAATTCGAAGTTGCGTGTTTGTTTAAGGAACAACTCCAGGTGTTCGGGTGGAGACAGGAGAAGATAATTTAAATTAACTTATTGAAAAGCCAAAGACAATTTATTGGAGATAAGCGAGAATCAATTCGTGATTGAACATTATCATGTGAATCGATCTAGAATTAGAATTGATTCTATATAGTCCTCTTTATTATTTCCTTTATTAACCATACGTTGTATTATAAATAGAGACTTGTACATGTAAATTAAAACAAGTTGAATCAATACAATATACAGAATTCCCGCAACTTCTCTTCTTTTTTCACTTCGTGTCACAATTCTTAATGAGAAGTGGATTGGTGCCATATTTTCCTCCCATAAGAAGAAATGAAAGATAAACAATTTTAAAATAAAAATCTTTTTTTTTATTGAAAACAAGGGATTATCTTAATTTTTGTTTCTGAAATAACTATTTATAACTCTTGTGCTAAATGTCATTGTCAAAGGCATTAACACCTTACGGTGTCATTTAGATTAAGTTTCCCAACCTCATCTCCTTCAAATGATACAACTACAATTACTAGTATGAGATTGTATTGCTAATTGCATTTCATAGTATTGTGATATCTATGATAACTATTTTCTGACGGTTTATGATTGATGACTAATATTCATAACGGTTTATGATGGATGACTGGCGATATTCATAATGGCTTATGATAACTGCCTTATGACGATTCCTAGCGGTTATAATTCCTTAAGTAACTTATGTTGATTACCTCCATGTTTCTACACTTCATCAAGTCTCACATCCATATTTTCAAATCATTACCCTTGCTGTTGCGTAAACCATTCCATGATGTGATTTCTTGTAACAATGGGTGTCCAACAATCTTGCTTTCAGGTGGTAAATGGTCCCTCAAAAATGTGTGCCTTTGGTCTCAATTGCTTCATCGATTTAAACTTCAAAGCAACTTGTTAATATCCCTTCAATAAATATTCGTCACGATGTTTATATTAGCAATACAACAATCTGACATTATATTTCTACAACCAAACACGTGGCATTAATGAATACCAATATCAATCAACATAAGTTGATTCCTATACGTGTCAATGAGTTGACACACTTATAGTGATATCCATGCGCTATGTGCGTAAACATTCATATCCATGTGCTATTCACATGTTTGTTCTCATTCACATGCCAAGTAGACTATTTTTGGTGCCAACGGTTGTATCCAACTTATAGAGTATACAGTCAATAACAGAAAATTCTTTTTGTCAATTTATCCTTTAGTACAATCCTCGATCACGCTTAGTTATAGGATACATTTCCAAATCAAAACAACAGTCCATTCAATTTTTGGTCTTGTTTAATTGAAATCCATTAGTCTAATGGCCATAATAAAACCCGATGGTGCTTCCATCACCTATTCATGGTTCATGGTATATCCAGGGGTTGTCCTGAAATTTTAGGATGCCACACAAGATGCCCAAAGTGTGTGTGCCGAATGCCTGGAGGTTTGTGCCAGAGGGTCCTTGGGAGTTTTGAAATGCCCGGTGGTATATGGTACGTAATTCCAGGAGGATACCTGGTGGTATGTTGGTACGTAATCCTGGAAGCCTTAGAGGTTCGTGCCGAGGGGATTCCTCATGATGCTAGATGGAGTGCGAGATGCCCAGAGGTGTTTGCCGGAGGTTCCTCGCGACGCCAGGTTGGGTGCGAGCGATAAATTGAGGGATGCAAACATTGGTCCCTACATGAGAAATGATGAGATCCTTTTGAAAGATAAAAAATTAAAATTGATTCATGCGCATGGGTGTGTGCATGTGGCATGGTGCCTGATCTCCTTATGAAAGTAAATTGATGCTATTTAACATTGAGAATACGATCATGAATGCTTGAATGGATCTCATGGGGATGTATACATGAGTGTATGAATTATATGAATCATGCATATGTATGTGCATATGGTATGGGATGAACCTCATGGAAATACGAGCATGACTGCATGGTGGTATATGCACGATGGCATGGTGAGATATGCATAACTATATGGCGATATATGCACGACTGTATGGTGATGTATGCTCGATAGTATGGATGATATGTGCTTTACTCGTGATATCTTGACTGTCTTGCTTGTTGCATTGTGTAGTTTGATGGATCTTTACTGCTGAGTGGTTGTACTCACCCATTTGGGGACTAACATTTCAAATTGAAAGATGCCTCTATCACCCATCACGCGTGGTACATTTTATGGATTATCGTCTAATGTTGAGATCGAGTGCTCGGAGCACCCCTTCGTTGGTGTTCATGGTCTAGTGTTTATCCGTGTTCGTGTTTTGGTCATGTATGATGTGGGCTTGCTTGATGGCCCCGTAGTACAAGAGTTTCTATTTATCCATGTTCGTTGAGATGGGAGGATGATGGGCATGCTGCCACCACCACCAGCTGATGCACCGAGATGGGTATGATAGGAGCGTGTGACTGGTGGAGGTTGACACTTTTTGGGATGGCCGACACTAGCTGATGGATAGATGTACATGTCTAATGTATAGTCAGGTTCTTTTTGGGTTTAGCAAAGCTTACTTAAAGTCTTTGCCTTTTGTTGTACCGATTTGTGAAATCCATCTTAGTTATGTAAATAAAAGTGATTCGGCCCTAAAATGCATATATATATGAAAGGTTGTAGTTGGTGTGTGTTGCATTGTATTATTTAGTTTGTGTACGGGTTAGGGAGATGATGAGTATGCTTCCGTTAATTTGAACTGCACTGGGACCGATTGAGATGGTACAAACCCCCATGATTTATGGACTCACTGCAATTCAAATGGTATCAGAGTGACATGTTATTAGGACAAGTGATAGGTAAGTGAGCTGTGGCGACCCTAGCGGATCGGGGGCTGTGTCGAGGGGTGCCACAGCTTTGTCTAATCGGTTTATTGGAAACCAAAATTCCGGATTTTCTATTTGACTCCATATCTACCAGACTGTTGTCAGGTTGGAATTGGGTGGCCAATTATGAGTTCTCTCATAGGGGTAGGATATGGGTTGGCTGGAATCCTTATTTAGTGGATTTTGAAGTGATTTCATCCAATAACTAGTCAATTCATGGTAGTTTGAAGTTTATCATGTCTGGTATCTCTTGCTGTGTCTCGATGGTTTATGCTGAACATATTTTTGTAGCTAGAAGGCCATTATGGGCAGATCTTATTCAGAGGAGTGTTTTATGTCGAGATGTTGCTTGGCTAGTGGCCAGTGATTTCAATGCTATCAAGAATGATCAGATTGGTAGCTCTGACACTTGGCCTCCTTACTTTGATGATTTCAATCTTTGTTTGGTTCAAGCTGAATTAGAGGACTTGAGGCATGTTGGCTTTCAGTTTACTTGGTCCACTCCCTCAGGGGTTAATCGCAATGCTAGGAAAATTGATCGAGTACTTGTGAATGCTAAATGGAGTCTTGACTTCTCTTATTCGGTAGCTTCTTTCCTTGCACTTGGCATCTCTGACCACTCTCTTATGGTGGTTAGGATGATGCAACTGTTGGTCTCAAGGAAACCTTTCAAATTCTTCGATTTCTAGATTAAACACTCGTCCTTCCACAACATTGTCTCTCAAGTTTGAGAGAGTCCAAGTGAAGGGGTTCCTATGTACAAGATTGGTAAGTAAGCCGAAGGCCCTCAAATGCTGTTTTTGAAAGGGCTAGTATCAACACCTAGAGGGGGTGAATAGGTGCGAACAAAAATCTTTACAAAGTTTAGTAGAAATAATTTGCCTTTAAAATTCACAATCGAATTCAAACTTTAGCGTTTAAATAAATCTTCAAACAAAATAACGGGGTTTAAACTTAAACAGTTAGTTAAAGCTATGAATCAAAATAAAGGAGTTTAAAGAGGAGAATAAGAACACAAGGTTTATAATGGTTCGGCTTAGATCAAGCCTACGCCCACTTTCTCGTGCTGATAGCCTACTAGCTGGAATCCATTAAGAATCAAAAGAGATTTTACGACTTGGTGATCTTGACTTCTTAGTGAAGAGTCACTACTAGTCTCTCACAAAGTCTCACTATGAGTTTCTTTCTTTTATATACAACTTTGAGCTCAGTGAATGAAATAACAAGGAACTAGGAAGCTTCAGACTTTGAAAAAATTCTTTTATGCACTCTCTCGAACTACTAGAGAGTCCACCTTAAATATTCCTTCATGCCTTATCAACCGATGACACTTTCCAAATGAATTCTTCCAATCTACCTGTTGGACATAATCAATCAAGGAGATCTTGAGTCGTTTGAAGATTTGTGATGAAAGCCCATCAATCCTGTCGTCCATACAATCAGGATCTTAGTTTCCATAAGTAGAACTTTTCAAGTTTGCTTGCTTTCCAAAAGATTTGATTATCAAAATTGATTCCAAAAGGATAATCAATCATGTAGGTGCTAATATCCAACCATAAAATCATCCATAAATCATACGAATCGAATCCTTGAAGAAATAAAGGTAATCTCACATTTGGATAAGTCTTCATTCTTTAGTCTGGAAACTGTCGATCAGGGCAGAATTTAAACCTAAAGTCTGGCGGTTTTTAGACTTTGACACTAAAGTTTGGAAGTATTCAGACTAGACTTTGGAAAGTTTTTGTCAGTTTCAAAATAGTTAAGGAATTTTCTCCAACAATCTCTCCCTTTTTTATTGTGACAAAACTTTCATGCAGATTTGTGAACTTTTTGACCTGCAAAACAACTCTTAAGTAATACATGATACTTTTTAAAAAATAAGTTGATTAGGATTTGGATAGCATCGATTCTGCAACCATAAAAAAATATGTTAATCTTGACAAGATAAGACAAATAACTATCCAATTATAATTAGTATCATCAACAGTTGCTGCAAGCGTTAAAGGAAAGTTCAACAAAAAGGTTCAACAGTCAATCAATCAAAAGTTAACAAACGTCCAACAGCACCAAAATGTAAGTCAAACAAAAGTTAAATCTGCACACATTCTCCCCCTTTTGTCAACAACATAATGTGGAGAAGAATAAAAAGTTCGTTAAAATCAGGGCTTTTTAGGGATGTGAAGCTGAAAATCTCCCATCGACGGAACTGTGTCCTCCAGCTTTCGCAGTGACTCATACACCTTCTCAACATTTTCAGACTTGGCAGTCTCTTGAATTTGAAGTTTAAGGTCTTGTACCTAATCGTGAAGAGAGACTAAAGTAGCTTTCAATGTAGATTGGAGGTTCTTAATTTCACACTCCATCCCATATTGTTGAGCTTTTATCTCCATAAGGAGCTCTAGCAGCCTTTGAAAGTCTACAGGAGTGTCTGTTCATGTACTAACTTTAGCACGTTCAGTTTGAGGAGTGTTGATAGATGAGGGAACTTCAGCTCGAACATCAAGACTTAGAGAGGATGCCTCAATATCAGCTTCAGGAAAATGAGAGGCATAGACATCCTCTGGAGTTGCAGGAGATTTGCTAACATCATCACTAGTAAAAACAAGAGAAGAAGTACTTATTTCTCAATAGCTCCCCCCGTTTTCGTGCCTACAGATGGAGAAGGAAAATCTTCTTCTTGTTCTTTCTCTATATCAACACCCAAGTGATGTTCTTTTTCTCTTCCATCTCTTGCAATTCCACTCCTAGTCTTCTCAGAATCTTCTGACAATGATACTGCAAAGGTTGGTTCAATAGAGTCATCCTGACCCTCTTCCTCTTCTACTTCTTCTCTTGCTTCCTCTTCTGTTTCTTCTCTTTTTCTTTCATCTGCTCTTCTTTCTTCTCTTTCTTCTTTTCTCTCTCTTCTTCCTTCACTTCTCTGCTCTTTTTCTTCTCATCCTTTTTCCTTTCTGTCTTGCGATTGCTCAAAACTAACAAAATCCTGAAGATTTTTCAAGGCAAATGCAGAGAGAGTGAGATCATCCTCTTCCTCTTTGTCTTGTAGGATGAGGGCTATTCTCTTCTTGACCGGTGCACTCATAGGCTCATTGCCTTTTCTTTTCTTCGCAGCAGAGGCTTGTTTTGTTTTGCTAAGGGACTTCTCCTTCAAACACTCCAAAGCTTTGTTCAGTTCCTTCAATCTCATCTTTGATACCATCTTCAGTCCTATAACCATAGGAGTAATGGCTCAAATATAGAGAGATTCTAGAAACTGAATTTGAAAGTGTCTAAAAAATTTGGTGACCAGCGCCGAGTAAGGGAGTTGTCTCTTATCCTTCACAATAGTCCTGTACATGTGCATCAAGATTGTGTGTCGCAGTGAGAACTTCATCCCATTATTGATGGCAAACATCAGTTTTGCTTCAGAATGAGAAACATCTGTCTTGGAGGTTGACTTGGGTCGGATGTAGTTGATCACAATCTTGTGTAGCAAAATATTGGAGGCAATTGTTCTGGAATAGATAATGCCGCCCTCAGAAAGTCTGTCCTTCACAAGAAAACTTGTTGCATGACCAACATTTATTGGTTGGAAACTTCCTCTTTCCACACCAATAACATCCGTCAATGTGTCTACATCCACCACGAACTCTTTTTCCCTCACAGTAAAACGAAATTTATTCACATCAATAAATGACAAGTTTGAATAGAAATATGCAGTCAATTCAGGGTAAGCGATAGAGGTTTTTCAAGTTGAAGGAAAGTCATCTTCTCCCTCAGGTTCACCTTCAAAGAATCCAAGAAATCAAAATCCACAGATCAAGGGTTCTTCACCCCTCTTTTCAGTAATTTTGAATAAGTCCTTTTGTGGTATTTAGAACGAAACAAATTCGTCCCCTCACCACGCACGTCAGCAGCAATGCCCATTCTAGGCTGAAAATTTGCGTACATTTACTCATCATCATCCTTCACCTTTGGCTGATTAAAGGAACTAAAATGTGGATTAGCTGGAAAGTTAGAAAACGTCCTGTCTGCCGTTCCTTCAGGCGTTATGCCTAACCTTTCCATTTGTCGTAGAAATAGAGTCTCATTTTTTGCAATCTCTTTCTCGTAGAAATTCATTAATAAAGGTCATAGCACTACCACCTTGCTTCAACTGATTGTAGAGTTTAAAAAGAAACTGGGGTTTTAACATTCTTACAAGTTTCACATCTTCCACAATCTCTTCTTCCATTTGTTGTCACGGAGGATTACGCTGTGGAGAATGACGCTGTTGAGAATGTTGTTGTTGTTGAGGAGAATCTTCTTCCTCAATCAAGTCAAAATGAATAGGACCCTCTGGCATATTCTGTGGTCCCTTGTTTGCAATCCGAGACGATTTCCTCTGGAAAGACATCTTCACAGTCAAGGAGGATTTCTCGAACTTGCTCATTTGAAAAAGGTGAAAACTTGTAGAGCAATCTTGAGAGTAAAAGTGAGAAAGTATGAATTTTATATTCTAGGGTTTGAGAAATAGTAAATGGGGTATATAAAGCAAGTGAAACGGGGTATACGAATAGTCACAAAGGAAAAAATAAACTGCCTTTTTCAAAAATAAAAGCTACCAAAAATTCAAAAATTCGAACAAGATAATTTCAAAAAATGAAATAAGCAAGTAATAAAATTAACGTACCTGTTCGCAATTTTCATACTAAAATTATATTACCTTTAATGAGAAGATGTTAACTTACAAATGTAATTTCTAGATATTCTAAGTCTGACCAATTTCAGACTTTAACTGGTAAGAGATATAATATTCAGTCTGGTGCAAATAGACTTAAATAAACTTTTCTTCAGTGGCTTTGTAAATATGTTTGCTAACTGATTCTTCGAGTCAATGAACGGAATCATAATTTCTCCATTTTGAACGTTATCTCTTATGAAATGGTGTCAAATGTCTACATGCTTTACTCTTGAATGAAGAATTGGGTTCTTCGTGAGATTAATGGCACTTGTGTTGTCGCATTTGATCTCGGTGCACGATTCTTCAATTCCAAAGTCTCTTAGCTATTGCCTTATCCACAAAATTTGAGAACAACAACTCCAAGAGCCACATACTCTGCTTTTGCTGTTGATAGAGCTACAGTACTCTGATTCCTTGAGAACCAAGACACTAGTTTGTTGCCCAGCAGTTGACAAGTACCAAAAGTACTATTTCTATCAACTTTACAACATACTAAATCTGCATCTAAATATCCAAGGAGAGTAAAGTCTCCTTATTTGGAATACCACAGACATAGCTTTGGAGTAGTTGCAACGTATTTAATAATGCGTTTTACCGCACTTAAATGAGATTCTTTGGGATCTGATCGAAATCTAGCACAGATGCAAACACTAAAAAAAATGTCAGGTCTAGATGCAGTAAGGTAGAGAAGCGAACTAATAATGCTCCTGTAAAGCTTCTGGTCTACTTTCTTTTCTCCTTCATCTTTGTTCAGCTTTGAAGAACTTAACTGTGACACCCCGAACCCTTCACAGGTCGTCACCATCGCCGATGTTACACTTTCTCTCCTCTTTCTATCTTGTACTTAAAACAAGTGTCTTTAATCACATGCATTTTTTTTAAACGAATCGGTCCCAATGCGACTCATAGCGGAAGCAAATTAGACATCACCATCTATCCCCCTACCAATCCATGATACAAATACACACCACTAATCATTAGGATTTAAAAGATAAGCCATGCCACTATTATTTACATATTATCATGATGGGTTTTTCACGGGTCGATACAACAAAAGGAGACCAAGATTTTTAGCCACACTCGGCCTCATCCCAAAAAGATACTATGACCCCTAAAGAAAATCACATGACATCCCCCATCCAACAGTGGCGGCTACTCCCCAAAAAGATGACACCAGCTCTCTACCCTTCACGCAACCATCACACCCATCCAGGTGCATCGGGTGGTGGTGGATTCCCCTAAATACTCCATCTCGGCGGACATGAACAGACAAAAACTCCTGGATGACTGGGCCCTCAGCCAGGCCCACGTCGTACATGACCAGCACATGCACTCGCACAAATGTCAGTCCAGGGATAGTAACGCAATCGATCTCCGTACATTCTACTTCTATATCTGACGGGATACCATAGAAGGTGCCTCGCGTGACGGTAGGAAGCGGCATCTTTCTAATCTGAAATGTTATCCCCAAAAGGGGTGAGTACAACCACTCAGTAGATAGGGAAATCCAATAACATCCCAATGCATCATGCATATCATCACACATTGCAAGCATCACCTACCTTATAATCATGCGTATCATGGATCATCACATCATATATATCATCATCGTCATGGCATATCATATATCATTATCATCATCATGCATTTCACTATGCATATCATACCATGGATGATCATCATGTCACATCACACATCATCATCATCATCATCATCATCATCATCATCATCATCATCATCATCATCATCATCATGCATATCATCATGCATATCATCTATCATCTATCATATCATGTCACATCATCATAATCATCATCATCATCATCATCATCATCATCATCATCATCATCATGCATATCATCATGCATATCATCTATCATCTATCATATCATGTCACATCACATCATCATCATCATCATGCATCATCATGCATATATCATCCTCATCATACACATCATCATGCATATGTCATTATCATCATGCATATATCATCATCATGTATTATCATGCATGATTTAATTTCAATTTCATTTTGGACCATCATATTTCTCATTCCCGGGACCAATGTTTGTGTCCCCCATGCATCAAGATACAATTTCAGATCATCCGGCTCCCCCACTCTCCGGGCATCTCATACCCCAACTGGCATCACGAGGACCCTCCGGTATCCAGCCATTTAAGGCCACCGGGCAACCGGCCGCACCCTTCAAGCCAGGCATCTCGCACCCAATCCGGCGTCGCGAGGTATCCCTCGGCATAATTACCATGCCGAGCTTCCGGCTCCCCCACTCTCCGGGCATCTCATACCCCAACTGGCATCACGAGGACCCTCCGGTATCCAGCCATTTAAGGCCACCGGGCAACCGGCCGCACCCTTCAAGCCAGGCATCTCGCACCCAATCCGGCGTCGCGAGGTATCCCTCGGCATAATTACCATGCCGAGCTTCCGGCTCCCCCACTCTCCGGGCATCTCGACACCACTCGGTCTCCCGAGGACCCTCCGGTATCCGGCCACTCATGACCACTGGGCAACCGGCCGTACCCTTCTAGCCAAGCATCCCGATACTCCCGGGGCATCGTCAGCTCACCTCCGACGGTCTTCTCAATTCACATTATTATGATTCAATTTATCATGGCGTATGATTTGATGACAATTCAAGATCATGCTCAACATTGAATATGTACATACATTTCGATTCCATGTCGTACACACACACCAAGACTTCATCACATATTCATCTCAATTCAATGTCACACCCATACCAAGACTTTATCACATAATAACATGAATTAATTAAATGGAATCTATGGCCAATAAAATAATCCATTATTATTTTATGATTTATTTATTTATTTATTCATTATTTTATTATTATTTTATTTATTTATTTTCATAAATAAATATTTAATATCTATGATTTTCCCAAAATCATAATATTCAAACAATCACTAATAGGGTTACAATTTCATATAAAATTCATGGCCAAATTGAATTTCTCATAATTTCACAATTTCCATGAAATAGCACCTTATATTCGGGTAATGGCCAGTCTTGCACAGTTTCCAAATAAATCCGATTAAAATACTCATATGGCCTTCAAAAATTACGAAATTTTACAGGGTGATAGCCAACACATTTTCGTGCATTTTTCGTGCAGAAATTTAAGCCAAATTATTTTTAGATTAATTTCTATAGCCCTACGAAACTTCTGGAATCACGACCGCGACGTCCAGAACACACTCCTCCGAATTTCTTAGTTTTCACCCATCAATTCTCTTTCGTTTCTTCTGAAATTTGAGTATGTTATGTACCAAGGTGTCCTTTAAAATTTTCATGAAGAGATCTAGGCCAAATGACCAAGCTATGGTCACCATTTAAGTCCGTTAAGTCTCGGGTGTCTCGGTATATTTCGCCAGAACCATCGTTTCAAAGATCTAACCGATTCACCAAGTTATACTTGTTTTTTTTTGCCTCATATTCGATTATGTTGTAGCTTAAGGTTTTTCCTACAACTTTCAAGAAGACAGCAAAGTGAGATCTCCAGCAGAAATCAACATGCAACCAAGAAATCGACAAGAGGTCAGTGAAAATTTCGTAGATCTAAGTCTCCGTATAATAGAACTTTTGACCCCTCAAATACCCATCGTTTTCTACGAATTTTTAGTATGTCATAGTACAAGACGTTAGCTTCAACTTTCATGAAGACACCGAAGCCAAAATCGAACTCCAAACCCACATGCAAACTCGAACAAGTTACTGACTCCAACAAACCGAACGAGAACAGTCACACGGTTTGCAAAATATCAACTCTTACCTCGGTTTTTCGCACAAATCACACCTATAATCTAACATGCAAACACCACAACAAACATGCAAAGGAAGTTATGGACTCCACTTGCGTTAAAGATGAACAAGCAACAACGAACGGCGGCGATCGGACGGCGAACGGACGGCACACCCCTCCGGCTCCGCCTCCTTCCCTCTCGACTCCTCTTCCTTTCTCTCAAACTCTCTCTCTCGCACACCTCTCTCTTTGGACGAAAATGAAGCAAGAAATCCGGCCACTCCTCTTCTCTCTCTCTTTTTATATCCCCTAAAGCCCATGATTAGTAATGATTAACTAACCTCATGTCCAACCAATGCATGCTCTCCTTTGTGCCACATGTCATTTTTATTTTTGAATTTGAATGGGCTTGGGCTTAGGCCCATCTGGCCATTCCCCCTTGGGCTGGTCGAGCTCCCTTCTTGGGCCCTAATGGGCCGACTAGCTTGGCCCACCAAGCTTTAGGCTAATGGGCCCAAGGCCCATTTCGAAAATTTAATCCCCCTTTTTTTTTTTGAATTCCTTTCTATAAATATTTCTAAATTCTAATTTCATCTTGGTTAAAGTCTTGGGATATTTTTAATTATTAGGATTTAAATTTATAATCTCATGGCCAAGCATTAATCTATTAAATTTGAATTTCCACAATCACAAGCATAATTCAATAAATTAAAAGACTAATTGGCTAAGGCATAAGCCAAAAGAAATTCTATCACCTAATCAAAGATTTTTAACACACCTTAAGGCTCGGCCTTGAATTTCTGGGATGCCACAATTCCCCTCCTTAAAGAATTTCGTCCTCGAAATTCAAGCACTACTCGCGCCTTCTTGAAATAAATAGGGATACTTTTCCCTCATCTGATCCTCACCTTCCCATGTGGCTTCCTCCACGTCATGATGTCGCCATAACACCTGAACCAATGGGATCTTTTTGGTCCTAAGAATTTGCTCATTTCGATCTAATATCTGCACAGGCTCCTCAATGTACCTTACTTTCTCATCCATTTTGATGGCTTCATGATCGAGTATATGACCAAGATCCGGCTGGTACTTCCTCAGCATCGATACATGAAACACATCGTGCAAATTTCCTAACTTAGGAGGTAACGCTAAACGATAAGCCACGTCTCCTATTTTCTGAAGTATCTCAAAAGGTCCGACAAATCTAGGGCTTAACTTACCCTTCTTCCCAAATCTAGATATCCCTTTCATTGGAGATACCTTAAGGAATACATGGTCTCCTGCACTAAATTCTAAAGGCCTTCTACGTCTATCTGCGTAGTCTTTCTATCTACTCTGAGCTGTTCTAAGCCTTTCTCTGATAATATCAACAGCTTCAGCGGTAACTTGTACCAATTCAGGTCCTGTCAACTTCCTTTCACCTACTTCACTCAAACAGATAGGAGTCCTACATCTCCTTCCATATAATGCTTCATAAGGAGCCATGCCTATACTCTACTGAAAACTATTACTATAGGCGAACTCCACCAAATGCAATCTTTCATCCCAATTTCCTTTGAAATCGATTGCACAAGCCCTTAACATATCCTCTAATATCTAGATTACTCTTTCTGATTGACCATCTGTCTGAGGATGAAAAGCAGTACTAAACTAAAGCTTAGATCCTAACGCAATTTGAAGACTTTTCCAAAAATTCGAAGTGAACCTCGAATCCCGATCTGAAGTAATGGTCACCGGAACACCATGTAAGCGTACCACTTGACTTACATACATATCCGCATACTTATCCATTGGGTAGTCCATGCGAATCGCTAGGAAATGTGCCGATTTAGTCAAATGATCCACTATAACCCAAATAGAGTCATGACCACTTGACGTCCTTGGCAATCCTTGCACAAAGTCCATCGTCATATGTTCCCATTTCCATTCAGGAATATCTAATGGTCTCAAGAGTCCTGCGGGTTTATGATGCTCCGCTTTTACTTGCTGACACGTCAAACATTGAGAAACGTACTTAGCCGTATCTGCCTTCATACCATTCCACCAAAATTGTTGACGCAAATTTCTGTACATCTTTGTACTACCTGGGTGGATACTATAATTACTCTTATGTGCCTCCGACAAAATTTCCTTCCTTAATTCCTCATTGTCGGGAACACAAAGTCGTCATTGACATCTTACTATTCCATCATCAGAGATCTGAAATTCTGATCTTTTTCCTAAAGATACAGCATCTTTCACTTTCAAAATCTCTGGGTCAGATTCTTGCAGAATTTTAATTTTCTGGATAATCTCTGGCTCAATCCTCAATGCACTAAGCATACCAGTAAGACAATCCACTTCCAATTTAAATTCGGAATTTGCCACAGATTCCAACAATTTCCATTCCGCCATCCTCAAACTAGCTATTTCTACGGCTGACTTTCGACTAAGAGCATCTACTACTCTATTTGCTTTTCCTGGATGATATCTTATCTCACAATCATAATCCTTCAATAACTCCATCCACCTCCTTTGTCTCATGTTCAACTCTTTTTGTGAGAACAGATACTTCAAACTCTTATGATCCGTGTAGATCTCAAACTTTTCCCCATACAAATAATGTCTCCATATCTTCAAGGCAAACACTATAGCTGCTAGCTCTAGATCATGCGTCGGGTAATTCAGCTCATGAGGTTTCAATTGTCTGGATGCATAGGCAACAACCTTGCCATGCTGCATCAAAACACATCCTAATCCTTTGTGAGATGCATCACTATACACCGTAAAACCATCGAGTCCAAAGAGGGTATAGTCGAATTGGAGCTGAAGTCAATTTCCTTTTAAGCTCCTGGAAACTCCTTTCACATTCTCCATTCCACTCAAATTTCACATTCTTTCGGGTCAACTTAGTTAAAGGCCCTGCCAGTCGTGAAAATCCTTCGATGAATCTCTTATAATAACCAGCCAATCCTAAGAAACTTTGTATTTCGGTAGGTGTTGTCGGTCTCGGCCAATTTACTACCATTTCAACTTTTGCCGGGTCTACCGCAATTCCTTTTCCTGACACCACATGTCCTAGAAATACTATCCGATCCAACCAGAATTCACACTTGCTGAACTTAGCATACAACTTATGCTCTCTCAGAGTCTGCAAAACTATTCTCAAATGTTGTTCATGCTCTTTAGGTCCTTTCGAATATACCAAAATATCATCAATAAACACAATTACAAACTGGTCTAAATAAGGCTGAAATATTCTGTTCATCAAATCCATAAATGCAGCAGGGGCGTTAGTCAATCCAAATGGCATAACAAGGAACTCATAGTGCCCATAACGAGTCCTGAACGCAGTCTTAGGAATGTCCTCTTTCTTAATTCTTAACTGATGATATCCTAACCTCAAATCAATTTTAGAGAAAACTGAACTTCCCTGGAGTTGGTCAAATAAATCATCAATTCTAGACAAAGGATACTTATTCTTAATGGTCACCTGATTCAACTGCCTATAGTCAATACACAAGCGCATCGATCCATCTTTCTTTTTCACAAACAAGACCGGTGCACCCCATGGTGAAGCACTTGGTCTAATGAATCCTTTATCAAGCAATTCTTGTAGTTGCACTTTCAATTCCTTTAATTCAACTAGGGCCATCCTATACGGGGCTTTTGATATTGGTCCTGTCCCAGGCATTAATTCAATTTCAAACTCAATCTCTCGCTCTGGCGGTAATCCAGGCAATTCCTCAGGGAATACATCTTGAAATTCATTAACTACCTGAATTTCATCAATCTCAGGCTCTTCCCTAGTATAATCTTTAACCATGGCCAAATATCCTTGACATCCTTTGTCAAGTAACGCATAGGCTTCTATTGCCGAAATAAGTGCTACAAGTAAATGGGTCTGACCTCCAAGAAATTCACAACTAGAATGATCAGGTAAGGTAAATTTGATTACTTTCCTATAACAATCCATCTGAGCCCGAAATTATGAAGCCAATCCATTCCTATGATAACATCAAAATCATACATGGCCATTACAACTAAGTCTATTTCCATATCTTTTCCTCCCATTGTTATCTTACAATTTCCACACACCAATGTAGACAATACCATATCCTTTAAAGGCATAGAAACACAAAGAGGCGTCTCAAGAGGCATAACTTCTATCTTATTCAAACATCTATATCTTTCAGACACAAACGAATGCGTAGCACCCGTATCAAACAATGCATATGCCTTTTTATCATTAATAAGAATCGTACCTGAGATAACATTTTTGGAAGCTTCTGCTTCCTCTTGGGTAATCGAATACACTCTTCCCTATGCTGGTGGCCTCCGGGGATTCCTTGGTAAGTTTGGCTTAACAGCATTCTGCAATGGTTGCTGCACCGAGCCCATACTCTCGTGCGATCTCTCCTAATGGCAGTTTCTCTTAATATGGCCTATTTGTCCACAACCATAGCACTTTTGTTGTCCAATGCAAGGTCCTGGGCCATGTCGCCCATTACACATTCGACACTCCGCATTCTAATAAGGTGCCCTTCCCAAACTCAGGCTACCCTTGCCTCTTCCATAATTCCCAAAATTACTCTTCTTTTTAGATCCCCAGGTCTGACCTTGACCTGTATAGGGTCTCTTACCCCTTCTCACATCACTAAAAGACAAAGGTTTCTTATCCTCTGAATATTCCCTCATTAACTCCTGTTCCACCAACTGTGCCCTTTCATATATCTCATTATAATCTCTTATGTTCAAAGGCACTAGTTGTCTCCTGATATCAGTCCTCAGCCCTTTCAGAAATCTCTTAGCTTTCTCTTCCTGGTCCTCAACTAGCCTAGGAGCATATCTAGACAATTCAGAAAATCTAGCCTCATACTGATCTACCGTCAGCTCCTTTTGTTCTAACTGAACAAACTCAGTAATTTTCCTATCCTTAGCACAGTCAGAAAAATGCTTCCTATTAAAAGCTCTCATAAACTCTTCCCAGTTAACCTCAGTACCTGGTGGGAAGATCGTATCCCTCGATGCTCTCCACCAAAACTTCGCATTTCCCTCCAATTGATACTCTGCTAAGACTATTTTCTCAGCATCAGTGCAGTCCAACAGCCGGAAAATTCGTTCCATCCCGTCAATCCATTGCTCTGCCTCCTCAGGACTTCCCATTCCATTAAACTTAAGTGGCTTCAGCTTCAAAAATTGCTCCACTAGTCCTTGAGTACGGCGTTCTGCTCCGGGCTGTTGCTGCGCCTGCCTCTCCATCAGATTTCAAATATTGGCTAATGCCTGCAGGATATCTTCCATTCGGGGTTCAGCCCTTGCAGCAGAGGCTTTAGCCCTCGATGGATGAGCACTTCCAGCTCGCACCATGACTTTCCTGCAATTTCCAAGCATTTACTCAGGAATAATCTGAGACTCACTGCCTCCACTCAAAGCAATTACTATCACTACATAAGTAACATATACATGTTACTGGCACCTAAAAGCAATCCTAAATAAACTACTAAGGATCTACGAGTGAATTCTCATCACCCGTTATTCAATTATTTCGTTTTATATCCTATGGTGTGCATTGTCATCATGTTCCTCAATTTCCAAATGAGGCTCCTTATCACTCCACCTTTAACCATTCGCTCTGATACCAAAAAGCGCGGCTGTGACACCCCGAACCCTTCACAGGTCTTCACCAGCGCCGATGTTACACTTTCTCTCCTCTTTCTATATTGTACTTAAAACAAGTGTCGTTAATCACAGGCATTTTTTTTTTAAAACGAATCGGTCCCAATGCGACTCATAGCGGAAGGAAATTAGACATCACCATCTATCCCCCTACCAATCCATGATACAAATACACACCACTAATCATTATGATTTAAAAGATAAGCCATGCCACTATTATTTACATATTATCATGATGGGTTTTTCACGGGTCGATACAACAAAAGGAGACCAAGATTTTTAGCCACACTCGGCCTCATCCCAAAAAGATACTACGACCCCTAAAGAAAATCACATGACATCCCCCATCCAACAGTGGCGGCTACTCCCCAAAAAGATGACACCAGCTCTCTACCCTTCACACAACCATCACACCCATCCAGGTGACTCGGGTGGTGGTGGCGGCAACATTCCCCTAAATACTCCATCTCGCCGGACATGAACAGACAAAAACTCCTGGATGACTGGGCCCTCAGCCAGGCCCACGACGTACATGACCAGCACACGCACTTGCACAAATGTCAGTCCAGGGATAGTGACGCAGTCGATCTCCGTACATTCTACTTCTACATCTGACGGGATACCATAGAAGGTGCCTCGCGTGACGGTAGGAAGCGGCATCTTTCTAATCTGAAATGTTATCCCCAAAAGGGGTGAGTACAACCACTCAACAGATAGGGAAATCAAATAACATCCCAATGCATCATGCATATCATCACACGTTGCAAGCATCACTTACCTTATAATCATGCGTATCATGCATCATCACATCATATATATCATCATCGTCATGGTATATCATATATCATTATCATCATCATGCATTTCATTATGCATATCATACCATGGATGATCATCATGTCACATCACACATCATCATCATCATCATCATCATCATCATCATCATGCATATCATCTATCATATCATGTCACATCACATCATCATCATCATCATGCATCATCATGCATATATCATCATCATCATACACATCATCATGCATATGTCATTATCAACATGCATATATCATCATCATGTATTATCATGCATGATTTAATTTCAATTTCATCTTGGACCATCATATTTCTCATTCCCGGGACCAATGTTTGCGTCCCCCATGCATCAAGATACAATTTCAGATCATCCGGCTCCCCCACTCTCCGGGCATCTCGTACCCCAACTCACATCACGAGGACCCTCCGGTATCCAGTTATTTAAGGCCACCGGGCAACCGGCCGCACCCTTCAAGCCAGGCATCTCGCACCCAATCCGGCGTCGCGAGGTATCCCTCGGCATAATTACCATGCCGAGCTTCCGGCTCCCCCACTCTCCGAGCATCTCGACACCACTCGGTTTCCCGAGGTCCCTCCGGTATCCGGCCACTCATGACCACCGGGCAACCGGCCGTACCCTTCTAGCCAGGCATCCCGATACTCCCGGGGCATTATCGGCTCACCTCTGACGGTCTTCTCAATTCACATTATTATGATTCAATTTATCATGCCGTATGATGTGATGACAATTCAAGATCATGCTCAACATTGAATACGTACATACATTTCAATTCCATGTCGTACACACACACCAAGACTTCATCACATATTCATCTCAATTCAATGTCACACCCATACCAAGACTTTATCACATAATAACATGAATTAATTAAATGGAATCTATGGCCAATAAAATAATCCATTATTATTTTATGATTTATTTATTTATTTATTCATTATTTTATTATTATTTTATTTATTTATTTTCATAAATAAATATTTAATATCTATGATTTTCCCAAAATCATAATATTCAAACAATCACTAATAGGGTTACAATTTCATATAAAATTCATGGCCAAATTGAATTTCTCATAATTTCACAATTTCCATGAAATAGCACCTTATATTCGGGTAATGGCCAGTCTTGCACAGTTTCCAAATAAATCCGATTAAAATACTCATATGGCCTTCAAAAATTACGAAATTTTACAGGGTGATAGCCAACACATTTTCGTGCATTTTTCGTGCAGAACTTTAAGCCAAATTATTTTTAGATTAATTTCTATAGCCCTACGAAGCTTCTGGAATCACGACCGCGACGTCCAGAACACACTCCTCCGAATTTCTTAGTTTTCACCCATCAATTCTCTTTCGTTTCTTCTGAAATTTGAGTATGTTATGTACCAAGGTGTCCTTTAAAATTTTCATGAAGAGATCTAGGCCAAATGACCAAGCTATGGTCACCATTTAAGTCCGTTAAGTCTCGGGTGTCTCGGTATATTTCGCCAGAACCATCGTTTCAAAGATCTAACCGATTCACCAAGTTATATTTGTTCTTTTTGCCTCATATTCGATTATGGTGTAGCTTAAGGTGTTTCCTACAACTTTCAAGAAGACAGCAAAGTGAGATCTCCAGCAGAAATCAACATGCAACCAAGAAATCGACAAGAGGTCAGTGAAAATTTTGTAGATCTAAGTCTCCGTATAATAGAACTTTTGACCCCTCAAATCCCCATAGTTTTCTACGAATTTTTATTATGTCATAGTACAAGACGTTAGCTTCAACTTTCATGAAGACACCGAAGCCAAAATCGAACTCCAAACCCACATGCAAACTCGAACAAGTTACTGACTCCAATAAACCGAACGAGAACAGTCACACGGTTTGCAAAATATCAACTCTTACCTCGGTTTTTCGCACAAATCACACCTATAATCTAACATGCAAACACCACAACAAACATGCAAAGGAAGTTATGGACTCCACTTGCCTTAAAGATGAACAAGCAACAACGAACGGCGACGATCGGACGGCGAACGGACGGCACACCCCTCCGGCTCCGCCTCCTTCCCTCTCGACTCCTCTTCCTTTCTCTCAAACTCTCTCTCTCGCACACCTCTCTCTTTGGACGAAAATGAAGCAAGAAATCTGACCACTCCTCTTCTCTCTCTCTTTTTATATCCCCTAAAGCCCATGATTAGTAATGATTAACTCACCTCATGTCCAACCAATGCATGCTCTCCTTTGTGCCACATGTCATTTTTATTTTTGAATTTGAATGGGCTTGGGCTTAGGCCCATCCGGCCATTCCCCCTTGGGCTGGTCGAGCTCCCTTCTTGGGCCCTAATGGGCCGACTAGCTTGGCCCACCAAGCTTTAGGCTAATGGGCCCAAGGCCCATTTCGAAAATTTAATCCCCCTTTTTTTTTTTGAATTCCTTTCTATAAATATTTCTAAATTCAAATTTCATCTTGGCCAAAGTCTTGGGATATTTTTAATTATTAGGATTTAAATTTATAACCTCATGGCCAAGCATTAATCTATTAAATTTGAATTTCCACAATCACAAGCATAATTCATTAAATTAAAAGACTAATTGGCTAAGGCATAAGCCAAAAGAAATTCTATCACCTAATCAAAGATTTTTAACACACCTTAAGGCTCGATTTTGAATTTCTGGGATGCCACATTAACATTGGTGTCTTTGTCTTTTTGCAATTCTCCAATCCAAATTTCTTGATGAGATCTTTCGCATACTTCTCTTGATGAACAAAGATATCTATCTTTGATTGTTTAACTTGCAATCCTAGAAAGAAGGTTGACTCACCCATCATACTCATCTTGAATTCATCCTGCATACATCTAGAGAATTTTTTGCATAGATTTTCATTAGAAGATCCAAAAATAATATCATCAATATAAATTTGAATCAGTAGAAAATCATTACCCTCTCTTTTTATGAACAAAGTAGTTCTACCTTTCCTTTAGCAAAATCATTTTGGGTAAGGAGTTTATTTAACCTTTCATACCAAGCTTGAGATGCTTGCTTTAATCCATACAAGGCCTTTTTCAGTTTGTAGACTGAGTCTGGCTTTCTTGAATCTTCAAATCCTGGTGATTGTTCCACATAGACTTCTTCTTGAATGAATCCATTTAGGAATGCATTCTTTACATCCATCCCGAATAACCTGAAATTTTTATAGCAATCAAAAGCAAGAAATAATCTTATTGCTCCTAACCTCGCTATTGGTGCATAGGTCTTGTCATAGTCTATCCCCTCTTCTTGCGTGTATCATTTGGCCACAAGTCTTGCTTTGTTCTTGACCACTTTACATTTATCGTCCATCTTGTTCCTAAAAACCATTTACTCCCAATAATAGACTTACCTTTTGGTTTAGAAATTAACTCCCAAACATTGTTGATGCTGAACTGTCTTAGCTATTCTTGCATCGCTTCGATCCAGCTTTCATCAAATAGGGCTTCTTCTACACTTTTGGGTTCAATCTTAGAAACAAGTGCTAAGGAACTAGACTCTTCTCGCCTTTTGGATCTAATGCGAATTCCCTCATCAATGTTGCCAATGATGAGTTCCTTGGGATGACTTGACTTATGCTTCTAGTTGCTAGTTGGTTTGAGAGTTTGCTGATCCTCTACTTCAGTTGATTCTTCTAGTTTTGCTTGTTGCTGATCTCAAGAAGTCTGAACCACTTCAGGGAAGGTAGACTTTGTAGAGTCCGGAGCAGGTTCAGATTCTTTAAGTTGAGTCTGGTTCAGTTGATTTTGTGGCACCCTGAAACACCTAAGGTCGCCACAGGTATTTATCGCTCCACTAGTTACATCTCTTAGAAGAAGCATTGCAGTTCATAGGCATATTTTTTTTTTTGAAAACGGTCTCAGCGCAACTTATTAGCGGAAGCATAATTGAGTATCATCATCTCTTCCTCCAACAATCATGATACAATGCACACCACTAAGCACCATAAGAAAAGATAAAGCCAAGACACTTTTATTTACATATTTTCATGATGGATTTTCTTGGGTCGGTACAACAAAAAGAAAGGCCAAGACTTTCAACGACACTCGACCATAACCTAAAAAGGATATCTCGACCCCTATAACGATCACGTGTCATCTTCCATCTATCAGTGTCGGCTACTCTAAAAAAACATCGGCTCTCCACTCCTCACGCGACCATCACACCCATCCTGGCGCGTCAGGTGGTGATGGTGGCAACGTCCCCCTAATCACTCTATCTCGGCGGACGTGAACCGACAAAAACTCCTGAATGACTGGGCCCCTAGATAGGCCCACATTGTAAATGACCAGCACTCGAACTCGCACAAATGTCAGACTAGGGATGGTAACGCAGTCAATCTCTGAACACTCTAGCTCCACGTCATATGGGAGGCCATAGAAGGTACCTCACGTGATAGTAGGGAGCGGCATCTTTCTAATCTGAAATGTTGGTCTCCGAAGGGGTGAGTACAGTCACTCAGCAAGTAAAAGATCCAATAAACCACTCAATGCATCACACAATACAAAGATAACAATCATAACATAGTACATGTCATTCATGCATTCAAGCATAACTTACCTTGCAGCCATGCATATGTCATCATATCATATGTACATACATCCTCATGTACTCATCACCATCATGTCATACATATACCATCATGCCATAGGTGCACATATAGTCATGTACTCACCATCATCATATCAGACATGTACCATCATGCCATAGATGCACATACATCCATGCACTCATCATCAAGCATTCATGCATATATGTTATCATACCATGCATAATTCAATTTCAATTTCCCAATTTTTATTCTTTCATTTTAGGCCGCCACATTTCTCTTTCCCGAGACCAGTATTTGCATCCCACATTTATCGCTTGCACCCAACCTAGCATCGCGAGGAACCTCCGGCACACACCTCTAGGCATCCGGCACACACACTCCAGGCATCTCGTACCCCAACTGGCATCACGAGGTATCCCCCGGCTCACACCTCCGGGCTTCCGGCACCACCACATCCCGGGCATCTCGAAACTCTCGAGGACATCTGTCACACACCCTCCGGGCATCTGGCATTACACTCCTTGGCCGGGCATCCCGACACTCCCGGGGCATCGTCAGCTCACACCTCCGATGGCTTTCTCATTTATCATAGTTCACATTCACATTTATGGCTCAATCAAAATGTGGCATATGATATGATGGCAACAAGATCATTTTCATCATTTTGATTCTTATATGTAGTTCCCAAATATCATTACATATGCAGCAAGATCCAATCACTTATGACAACATAATTCATGGGGTCCATACAACTTAGAATAATCCATACATCATGACTTTTTGGAATCTACCAAAATCCAGCTTGCACAATTTTAGAAAACATATTAATTAAATACCTACATGATCTTCAAAATTATGAAATCTAAAGATGTGTTAGTCAAGATGTAAAGGCAGCAACTCTATGAAGAACACATGCCAAAAAGAACTTCACACAAAAAGATATAGCTCACACATTACAGCTCACAAAATTTGGACACATCAGATTGCGTGGTTCTTGAAATATTTTAACTTAAATACCCGAATGGCCCCAAAAATTATGAAATTTTACCAGGTAATAGTCAAGACCCTAAGGTAGATTTTTCATGCAGACATCAAGGCCAGATTCGTCCTAGATAATTAACTATAGACGGTCTAAGCCCCTGTTCCTAGTACCGAACATTCCAGGTTTAGCCGTCTCCGAAAAATCGAGATTTCACCTACTTATCTTCCTTCATTTCCTCTAAATTTTTGATATGTTTTTCCTCAAGGTGTCCAATACAACTTTCATTAAGGGATCCAGGTGAGATTCTCAAAGGAAATTCACTTTATAGTCCACGAAGTCACTGGGGTTCAGTACAACATTTCCAGATCTAACATCTTCAAAAGAAAAATCGTTTCAATAGGCTATACTTGTTCTTTTTACCTCAAATTTGATTATGTTAGTCTTCAGGATGTTCTCTAGAACTTTTGTGAAGTAGTCGAAGTGAAATTCTCAGTAACAAGTGACATGCAACACATATAACCACCAAGAGGTCAACAAAACAGCTTCAGATCTAACCTCTCCGTAGAGGGAGGGTTTTGCCCCTCAAAACTCAACCAGTTTGTCTCAAATTTTAGTATGTTATACTTTGAGATGTTATCTACAATTTTGGTGAAGACGTCGAAGCCAAAATCCAACTCAAACATTGCATGCAAGCCACTACAACATTCTGGTTCAGGCGGTTTACTCGAAAACAGCTTATCACTTCAAAGCAACACACTCAAAGCTTCAGTTTTTCACACCCTAAACATCCAAGATTCATCACCATACAAACACATATGCTAGATACAACATGCAAGAGCAGAATAGGGATCCCAACTTGCCTCCAAACCGAGCAAGCATGAGCACACGGCGGACGACGGACGCACGGGCAGCAACAAGCGACGGACGAGCGGGCGGACGGTCAACGCACACACGGCTTCTTCCTCCTCTCTCTCGGTTCCTCACTCTCTCGACAGCCCTCTCTCTCTCCCCTCTCAAAACCAGTCACTCTCTCTCTCTCTCTCTCTCTCTCTCTCTCTCTCTCTCTCTCTCTCTCTCTCTCTATTTCCTTTTATTCCATCATTTGCAATCATTAGGAGCCACCCAAAGTGACCAATGGGTGAAGCTCTCTTTTTGTCACTTGGCAAATCCCATGCATGATGGGCTTTAAGGTGGGCCGGCTCCTCCACCCTTGTGGTCGATGGCAACCCCCTTCATGGGATTCATGGGCCAAGCCAATTTGGCCCACTTTAGGTCCAATACCCTTGGGCCTAAAGTTCAATCTTAGTAAATTCCAATTTTACTTTTTTTTTAATAATTCATCTTAATTCCCTCTTTTATAAATTTCAAATTCTCAATTTCATATGGCCATAAAACTTGTAACATTTAAACTATAGGGATCAAATCTATGAGGTGCATAGCCAAGAACAAATTCTTCTTATCAACTTATCCTATAATACTAATTTTAATAACTCATGAACACAAGATACATAACACTCGGTCTTAAAGGAAAATCAATGGCTAAAGCATAAACCAAAGGCAATTTCATTACCTAATCATAGACTTTAATACATCTAGAGGTTGCCTGAATCTTTGGGATGCCACAATTCTCCCCTCCTTAGAGAATTTCGTCCTCGAAATTAGACGCCACTCATGCCCTTTCGAAACAAGTAGGGGTACTTTTCCTTCATCTGATCTTCACTTTCCCATGTGGCTTCCTTCATATCCTGATGTCGCCATAATACCTTAACCAGTGGAATTGTCTTGGTCCTAAGAATTTGTTCCTTCCAATCCAGTACTTGCACAGGCTCTTCAATGTACCTCACTTTCTCATCCACTTCAATGGCTTCATGATCGAGTATGTGACCATGATCCGGCTGGTACTTTCTCAGCATCGATACATGAAACACATCATGCAAATTTCCCAACTTAGAAGGCAGCGCCAAACGATAAACTACATCCCCTATTCTTTCAAATATCTCAAAAGGTCCGACAATTCTAGGGCTTAACTTACCCTTCATTCCAAATCGAGATATTCCTTTCATTAGAGATACCTTAAGGAATACATGGTCTCCTATACTAAACTCCAAAGGTCTTCTACGCCTATCTACGTAGCCTTTCTGCCTACTCTGAGCTGTTTTAAGCCTTTTCTTGATAATTTTAACAGCTTCAGTGGTAACTTGTACCAGTTCAGGTCCTGTCAATTTCCTTTCACCTACTTCATTCCAACAGACAGGAGTCCTACATCTCCTTCCATATAATGCTTCATAGGGAGCCATGCTTATACTTTTCTGAAAACTATTATTATAAGCAAACTCCACCAAATGCAATCTTTCATCCCAATTTCCTTTGAAATCAATTACACAAGCCTTCAACATATCCTCTAATGACTGGATTACTCTTTCTGTCTGTCCATCTGTCTGAGGGTGAAAAGCAGTACTAAACTAGAGTTTAGTTCCTAAGGCAATTTAAAGACTCCGCCAAAAGTTCGAAGTGAATCTCGAATCCCGATCTAAGGTAATAGTTACTCGAACACCATGTAAGCGTATGACTTGACTTACATATATATCTGCATATTTGTCCACTGGGTAGTCCATGCGAACCGCTAGGAAATGAGCAGACTTAGTGAAACGGTCCACTATAACCCAGATAGAGTCATGACCACTTGACGTCCTTGGTAATCCTTGTATAAAATCCATTGTTATATGCTCCCATTTCCATTCTGGTATGTCTAATGGTCTCAAGAGTCCTGCAGGTTTATGATGTTCTGCTTTTATCTGTTGGTATGTCAAACATTGAGAAACGTGCTTGGCCGTATCTACTTTCATACCATTCCACCAAAATTGCTGACGTAAGTTCTTGTACATCTTTGTACTACCAGGATGAATACAATAATTACTCTTATGTGCCTCTGACAGAATTTCCTTATTTAATTCTTCGTTGTCGAGAACACAAAGTCGTCCCTGGCATCTTACTACTCCATCTTCAGAGACTTGAAATTCCGGTCTCTTCCCTAAAGACACTGCATCTTTCACTTTCATGTTCTCCGGGTTAGACTCTTATAAGATTTTAACTTTCTGAATGACTTTAGGTTCAATCCTTAATGCACTAAGCATACCGGTAAGACAATCTATTTTTAATTTAAACTCTGAGTTCGTGACGGACTTTAACAAGCTCCATTCTACCATTCTTAAACTGGCCATCTCCATAACCGACTTACGACTAAGAGCATCCGCTACCTTATTCGCCTTCCCTGGATGGTATCTTATCTCACAATCATAATCCTTTAACAATTCCATCCACCTCCTTTGTCTCATGTTCAACTCCTTTTGTGAGAACAGATATTTCAAACACTTATGGTCCGTATAATCAAACTTTTCCCCATACAAATAGTGCCTCCAGATCTTCAAGGCGAACACTATAGCTGTTAATTCTAAATCATGCATTGGGTAGTTCAGTTCATGGGGTTTCAATTGTCTAGATGCATAGGCTATGACCTTGTGACACCCTGAACCCTTCGCAAGTCGTCACCAGCGCCGATGTTACACTTTCTTTCCTCTTTCTATCTTGTACTTAAAGCAAGCGTCGTTAATCACAGACATTTTTTTTTTAAAGCGGTCCCAGCGCGACTCATAGCGGAAGCAAATTAAACATCACCATCTATCCTCCTACCATTCCATGATACAAATACACACCAGCTAAACATCAGGATTTTATAAACAACTTCGACACTTTGCTTACATACATATAGCAAGATGGGATTCCCTTTGGGTCGGTACAAAACAAGGAAAAGCTAGGACTCAGCCACGTCCAGCCTAAAACCTCAAAAAGAAACTTTCGACCCTCAACATCATACGAGTACGAACCCCCATCGAAAGTGTCGATTATCTACATCAAAAGAGATCCAGCTCCTACTCATCGCACGCAGATCTCACACCCAATCCGGTGCATCAGGCGGTGGCGGCGGCAACATCCCTCGCATCGCTCCATCCCGACGAATGCGCACGGAAATGAACTCCTGAATGACAGGACCCCCAGTCAGGCCCACGTCATACATCACTAGACAACGTACTCGGATAAAAGTTAGTCCGGGAACAGAGGGACAGTCTATCTCAACACACTCGACCTTTACATCGGATGGTATCCCGTAAAATGTACCACGCGTGACGGCAGGTAGCGGCATACTTGCTAATCTGAAATGTTATCCCCAAAAGGAGTGAGTACAGCCACTCAGTAGATAGGGAAATCCAATAACAACTCAATGCATCATGCAAATTTCACATGCATCGCAGGCATTACTAACCTTGAAGCCAGGCACATTCATGCATCATCATATCATACATATCATCATCATGGCATCTCATATATCATTATCATCATCATGCATTTTTATCGTGCATATCATACCATGGATGATCATCACATCACATCACATCATCATCATTATTACATCACCATGCATATCATCATGCATATCAATATCATCATCATTATCGCATCATCATGCATATCATCATGCATATCATATCATAGGTGATCATCATATCGCATCAATATCATCATCATCATCACATCATCATGCATATCATCATGCATATCATATCATAGGTGATCATCATATCACATCTCATCATCATCATCACATTATCATGCATCTTATCATGCATATCATATCATGGGTGATCATCATATCACATCACATTATCATCATGCATTACATCACCATGCATATCATCATGCATTAATTTCCATTTTTATCTTTAAATTTGATCACCACATCACCCATTCTCAATTATCATCAATTTCATCATCCCTTCGGGCAAAGACCTCCGACAGGGTTCCTAGCATTCCAGCCATCCCATGGCCACCGGGCTTCCGGCCCCCCACATTCTGAGCATCTCGCATCTCAACTAGCATCACGAGGCATTCCCTTAGGGCAGAAACCTCCGACAGGGCTTCCGGCCTTTACCCTTCTAGTCAGGCATCCCGCACCCACATCCTGGCATCGCGAGGCATTCCGTTCGGGCAAAGACCTCCGACAAGGTTTCCGGCCCCCCACATTCCGAGCATCCTGAATCTCCCAGGGAACCTCTGGAATTACGCCACTAGGCCACCAGACATCATCATCCACCACAACCTCTTACTCACATATCATTTTCCACATCCACCATCATTTTAATCTTATTATTACATGGCATATGATTCACACATGCATCACAATTTATGATCATACATACACCATTGTCATATAACAATGCATAACAAATTCAATGAAATTCATGGCCAATAAAATAATCCCTTATTATTTTATTATTATTTTATTATTTTATTATTATATTATTGTATTATTTTATTTATTTATTTTCACAAATAAATATTAAATTTAATATCTATGATTTTCCCAAAATCATAATATTTAAACAATCATTAAACAAATCAATAGGATCACAATTTCATACAAAATTCATGGCCAAATTGAATTTCTCATAATTTCACAATTTCCACAAAATAGCACATGATATTCGGATAATAACCAGAATTGCACAGTTTCCAAATAAATTCGATTAAAATACTCATATGGCCTTCAAAAATTATGAAATTTTACAGGGTGATAGCCAACACATTTTCGTGCACTTTTCATGAAAACTCTAAGCCAAATTCTTTTTAGATTAATTTATACAACCCCACGAAACTTCTGGAACCACTACCACGTCGTCCAGAACACACACCTCCGAAATTTTTAGATTTCACCCATCTATTCTCTTTCGTTTCCTCTGAAATTTGACAAAACGTTTCCATCAGTCTAGTCTGAAGATTTGTAGACTCTACTATTTAAAGTCTGAAGACTTTCGGACTGCCAAACTCAAGACTCAAAGTCTATTCTCATTGACAGTTTCTAATCCGTTGCAGAAGGTCTATCCAGAATTGGATGTTTCATTAAGGATGTGACCTTATCGACTAGAGAAGATCTTTTGGCTAGATATGATATAATGAAATCCTTTATTTGATCATGATTGATTCAAAGATTAAGGATCCGATGATTGGCAAAGTATACTTGGAAGGTTCTACTTATAGAAACCGAGATCCTGATTGTATGGGCGAACAAGATTGATGGGTTATCGACATGTTCCTTTAATAGCTCGAATGATCTTCCTAATTGATTTCGTCCAATGGATAGATTGGAGGAATTCCTTTGGTAAGTGCCAACGGGTATGATGGCATAAAGGAGTATATAAGGAAGACGTTCTAGTTGTTCGAGTGTGTGCGCGATAGAAGAATTCCAAAGTCTGAAGCTCTTTGTTCTTAGTCAATTCATTTGTTGAGCGAAATCTTGTACGCAAAAGAGAGTCTATATTCGTGAGAAACCTTGAGAAAGTGTGGTAAAATATCTACAGTGTGAAATCAAGGGAGAACTTTGTTGTAACATCTCTTTTGTTCATAGTGAAATCCCGCCGGTGGGCTGTCAGTGCGGAAGAGTGGATGTAGGCTTGGAATAAGCCGAACCACTATAAACCTTGTGTTCAATCTTCTCTTCCCTACTCTTTATTTTACTTTGATCGTAATTCGTTTTGTTAACCAAAGGAGAACTTCCTTTCTATTGGCTGCTTAATATTGCTCGCATATCACGAAAAATTATTATACACCTATTCACCCCCTCTAGGTGCTTATACTAGCTATCTCAATTGATATCAGAGCCTGTGTACTCACTTTGTTTGAAGTGTTTTACTTCAGAGTTAAAGATCCATGGCTAGTATGTTAGCTCCAGGGCTGGTAGAAGGGCAAAGCAATATCAGACCACCTTACTTTGATGGAAAGGAGTACAACATATGGAAAAACAAGATGAAGGCGTTCCTAAGATCAAAGGATCCGCTGGAATGGGACGTTGTAGGAGAATGAATCATTCCTAAAGTTGCATCTGTCTCAGAGAGAGGAAAAGAAGCTGTTGAGTCTAGCGAAATGACTCATGAAGAGATAACCAAGAGATAAGCTCTTGATGCAAAAGTAATTTATTCTTTATATTGTGCTTTGTCACCTACTGAATATAACAGAATATCTTCTTGTGTTACAGCGAAAGAAGTCTGGGATAGATTACATATTACCTATGAAGGAACCGATCGAGTGAAAGAGACAAGAATCAACATTCTCCTCGGTCAATACGAAGCCTTCAAAATGAAATTAGGAGAATCTATAACTGACATGTTTAGTCGTTTTACAGAAATCGTGAATGGTCTTGAAAATCAAGGTCAACCAATTTCTGATCTCATGAAGGTAAACAAGCTACTGTGTGGACTCTCTAAGGATTGGAATCACATAAAGACCTCAATTAGAGAGACCCAAAGAATTATGCCACTATCAGTCGATGAGCTGGTTGGGACTCTTCAGTCTTATGAAGTGGAACGAATTAATGAAGACGAAGACCCTAAAGGTAAGAAATCCATTGCATTAAAATCCAATGATGATTCTGATATTACAGATTCTGAAAACAATATGGATGATGATGAGCTTGCTCTCATGATAAGAAGATTCTGAAAGCTGAACAAAAAAGGGAGAAGATTCAATCCAAAGAAACAGAGTTTTCAAAAGCAACAGACTAAGTCTGTTGAGGATGATGAATCAAACAAAGATGTAGTCTGCTTTGAATGTAAGAAAAAGGGACACATCAGACCCAACCGTCCTCTTCTGAGGAAGAAGAAAGGAAAAGCTGAAAAGTATTGAAAGGTTCTTAAAGCAGAAATTTGGAGTGATACAGAGTGTGAAGAACGTGATGATGATTATGCCAATATATGTCTGATGGCACAATCGAATTCAGATTCAAACTCCGAGACAGACTCAGATTTAGACAGTGAATTTGAGGTGAGTAACTTCAAAATCCCTATTAAAGTTTCTAAATATATTGATGATTTGTGTTTTAGTCTTAAGACTTCTCTTAAAAGGATTTCCGAACTCAAAAAGGAAAATTTTGCTTTAAAACAACAGGAAAATGTTTTGAAAGAAAAGGTGAAATGTTTAGACAAGAATGTTTCTTCTCTTAAAGAAAGTGAAGATAATCTTTTAAAAGAAAATGCATTCTTTTCTAAAAGATTTTCTATAGGATCTGAGAAACTTGAGAAAATACTTTCTGTTCAAAGACCTTATTTCAATAAATCTGGTTTGGGAATGACTGCTGAAACCATTCCTTTAATTGATTTCCTAAAGTGAAGGAAAGAATTAAGCAAAGACCCACAAGAGATGCTTACAAAAATCATTGTAAAAAGATCTTTGTAAAACCAGTAGGTCGCAATGCTCTCAGATGTTCAAAGTGCAATAGTGCAGAACATTTTAAAAAAGAATGTCCTATGGTTTGGAAACCTATTAAGAAAGTATGGGCAAAAACCGCATATCATACTAACACCAATGGACCTAAGAAAATATGGGTACCAAAGAAAGTTTGAGTCTCTTTTTTAAATGCAGGTCACTATTAAGAAAAATGTAAAATGGTATCTGGATAGTGGATGCTCAAGACATATGATAGGAAATTCAAATTGCTTCATAAAACTCGTTCGAGTAAATGGTGGAAAAGTCTCATTTGGAGGAAACAGCAAAGGAAAAATTGTGGAATTTGGAACTGTAAAGATTGGAAATCTCATAATAAGTAATGTTTCTTTAATGGAAAGACTCAACTACAATCTACTCAGTATCTGTCAGCTGTGTGATACTGGTTTCAAAATCAACTTTCAAGAGGCAATATGTTCAGGAATTAGTAAAGATTCTACTCAGTCATTCATGGGTTGAAGACATGGAAATATCTACCTTTTGGATGTGAAACCAAATGAATCACAATGTCTAATTTCAATTCCAGACGAAGTGAACTTATGGCACAGAAAGCTTGGGCACATCAATATAAAACAGATAGCCAAAATTTTAGCAAAGAAGCTGGTTTGTGGTCTACCTAATCTGTCATACCAAAAGTCTAATCCATGTACACCATGCATATTGGGAAAACAGGTAAGAAATTCCTTTAAACCAATAAATCAAGTTTCCACTAACCGTGTACTGCAGCTTCTGCATATGGATCTCTTTGAACCAACCAGAACATAGAGCATTGAAGGTAGGAAATATTGTATAGTAATTGTAAATAACTACTCACGATTTACTTGGGTGTATTTCCTGGCAAGTAAGTCTGAAACTTTCTCTTACTTTGAAAAGTTTGCTAAAAATGTTCAAAATGAAAAAGGGTATGTATTTCAAGTATAAGAACAGATCATGGAGGTGAATTTGAAAATCAAGATTTTACAAAATTTTGTGATGAATCTGGTTTTCAGCACTTGTTCTCCTCTCCATATACTCCAGAGCAAAACGAAGTTGTGGAAAGAAAGAATAGGTTGCTTCAAGAAATGGCTAAAACTCTTTTAATTGAAAGTAACATCTCTTTACGTTTTTGGGCTGAAGCAGTTTCTACAGCATGTTATATTATTAATAGAGTTTTTCTAAGGCATATTCTAGAAAAAAAAAAACCCTTATGAGTTATTCAAAGAAAAGAAGCCTATTGTTTCATATTTTCATGTGTTTGGATGCAAATGCTTTATATTGAAAAATGCAAATGATCGAGTTGACAAGTTTGAAGAAAAGTCATATGAAGGCATCTTCCTTGGATATTCAACCTCAAGCAAAGCGTATAGAGTCTACAACAAGAAGACTCAATCTGTGGAGGAATCAATGCATGTCAGATTCCAAGATTCTATGCAAAATGAATCTATTCATACTTATCTTGAAGATTCTGAATCTGCTCCAGACTCTACAAAGTCGCAATTTCAAGAAGCAACTCAGACCTCTAAAGACTAGCAACAAATGATTGTTGAAGATTCAAATGAAGGAAGTGATCATCAACCTGACAAATTAACCAGTAACTAGAAGCATAAGTCCAGTTATCCCAAGGATCTTATAATTGGCGACATTAATGAAGGAATTCACACAATATCCAAAAGCCGCGAAGAGTGTAGTGCTATAGCTCTTATTTCTGAAATAGAACCCAAAAGCATAAAAGAAGCTTTATCTGATGAAAGCTGGATTGAAGCTATGCAAGAAGAACTCAGGTAATTCAGGATTAATGATGTCTGGGAATTAACTCCTAAACCGAAAGGTAAATCTATTATTGGAGCTAAATGGGTTTTCAAAAACAAGATGGACGAGAAAGGAAAGGTCATAAGAAACAAAGCAAGACCCATGGCCAAGGGATATACGCAAGAAGAAGGGATAGACTATAACGAGACTTACGCACTAGTAGCAAGGTTAGAAGCAATTCGATTATTACTTGCTTTTGCTTGTTATAAGAATTTCAGGTTATTCCAAATGGACGTCAAAAGTGCTTTCCTGAATGGATTTATCCATGAGGAAGTCTATGTGGAACAACCACCTGGGTTTGAAGACCCAAGGAAACCAGACTCAGTGTTCAGACTCAAGAAGGCTTTATATGGTCTAAAACAAGCACCTCGAGCTTAGTACGACAGGCTGAGTAAGTTTTTAATTCAAAGCGGCTTTGTTAAAAGTAAAGTAGATACTACTCTATTTCTCAAAAGAAAAAGTAAAAGTTTTCTGCTTGTTCAAATATATGTAGATGATATTATTTTTGGATCCCCTAACGAAATTCTATGCAAGAAATTCTCTAAGACTATGCAGGATGGATTTGAAATGAGCATGATGGGTGAGTTAACCTTCTTTCTCAAGCTTCAAGTAAAATAACTGAAGGAAGGAACTTTTATTCATCAAGAAAAATATGCTAATAATCTTGTCAAAAAGTTTGGACTGGATAATTACAAAAAGGCTGATATACCAATGGCAAGTTCCTTGAAGATAGACAAAGATGAAGGAGGAAAGAAAGTCGATCAGAAGCTATACAGGAGTATCATTGGCTCACTTCTTTATCTTACTGCTTCTAAACCTGACATTTTGTTTAGTGTTTGCATTTGTGCCAGATTTCAAGCAGACCCTAAAGAATCTCATCTAAGTGCTGCAAAGCATATTATCAATTATATTGCATCAACTTCAAGCTTTGGTCTTTGGTATCCTAAAAATGGAGACTTTACTCTTCTTGGATATTCAGATGCAAACCTAGCTGGATGCAGAGTTGATAGAAAGAGCACCTGGGGTACCTGTCAACTACTTGGAGGTAGGACAATGTCTTGGTTTTCAAGGAAGCAAAGTACAGTAGCTCTCTCTACAGCAGAAGCACAGTATGTAGCTCTTAGAAGTTGTTGTTCACAAATTCTGTGGATAAAATAACAGATAAGAGACTTTGGAATTGAAGATTCATGCACAGAGATTAAATGTGACAACACCAGCGCAATCAATCTCACCAAAAATCCAATTGTTCACTCAAGAGCAAAGCATATAGAGATTTGACATCGCTTCATTAGAGATCATGTTCAAAATGGAGAAGTTTCGATTCAGTTTGTTGACTCAAAGAACCAACTGGCGGATATATTCACAAAGCCTTTTGAGAAAAATCAATTTCAAGCTATTCGTTCCAGACTCAAAATCTTAAAGTCTGAGGAAATTCAGACTCAGGATTGAAAGTCTAAAGACACCCAGTCTCAGACGATCAAGTTTTTCTTTAGTAAGTTATTTTATCTTATCTTGAAAATGTACAATCATCAACCGTGTTTGATTATCGCTATCTTTAATTGACGTGATTATTGCAATGTTTCCTTTTCGAAAAAATAGTTATTTTTTGAAATGACTATTATCTAATTTCTCGAAAAAGGTAGTCATTTTTTTTAAAAGGCACCTTTTTACTTTCCTATATGACGTTCCGTTTACCTCTCTTCAACTGTCCTATATACTGTTGTTTCTTCTTCGCTTTACTCTCAAAAACCCTAAGAGAGCACCGATCTTCCATTTTTGTTCTCTTCACTTGTTTAATCTTCGAAAAAGTTGTCATCTTTCTTGGGAAAGTCAAGTTTGGAATTTTTCAAAGACTGTGAAAGATGTCGTCTCAAAGGAAATCTTCGAGGATTGCAAGCAGGGGACCGCAAATGCGTGAGGGGCCTACGCACTTTGATCTCACCGAGGAAGAAGAGCCTCCCAGTCAGCAGTAGAGCCCACAACATTCTCAGCAACGTCATTCTCCTCCATCTAGTCCACAGGATGTTGCTCATCAAGAAAATGAAGAAATCATTGAAGGCACAGATCCTGTAAGAATTCAAAAGCCCTTTTTTATTTACAAGCTTTATCGTACTTTGAAAAGAGGTGGAACTCCATTGAACTACATCGATGAGTTTCTTAAGGACAAAGGGTATGGAAATGAGTTCATCTTTTTACGAAATATGGAGCATTTGGGAATTGCCCCTGCGGGGTTGGCAGAAGAAACCCTTGCTAATATCCCAAGTGATCCACGTGTTGGAGGGCTGAATCAGCCAGATGGGAATGATGATGATAAGTTGTACAATCAGTTTCAACCGAGAATGGGTGTTGCGGCAAAAATTCGAGGAAAAAGGACTGACTTGTTTCGTTCGGAGGAACAAAAGCATCTCTACTCTAAGTTGTTGAAGCGTGGGGTGATAAACCCTAGAAGCGTGGATTTTGATTTCCTTGATGCTGTAAACGTAAATTTGAGGGTAAAATTCAGTCTTCTTCAACTTGAACAGTTTTATTCTGACTCTACAGAAGCCTATGCTGAACTCACCGCATATTTCTATTCGAATCTCAGTTTCTTGGGTGCGAATAGATTCTCTTTTAGTGTCCGAGATCAGGGCTATGTGGTGGATGTAGATATGTTGAATGATGTCATTGGGGTTGAGAGAGGGAGATATCAACCTATCAATGTCTCAATTGCTCGTGCTACGTTGGAACTTGTTAATGATAGAAGGATAGAGGAAAAGATTTCCTACTTAAGGATGAACACATTTAACATTCTGCTTCACAAGATTGTCATCAATTCCCTCAGACCAAAATCTATTTCAAAGACTGATGTTTCAAACTCAGAGGCAAAGCTGATGTATGCCATCATTGCTGGGAAAAAGTTTTCTCTTCCTCACACTATTATGTTTCATATGTATAGAGTAGTGGTGAAGGACAAAGGTCAACTTCCTTATCCAGGTCTTGTGACAAAGTTATTCAGACATTTGAATGTTTAGCCTTCACGAATTCTCTGTAAACGATCTTGTGATCATATGGTGGTAGGAATGAAAATGGTGACTAAAATGCGTCTGAAGGAACTCAGTAAGGCGTTGGAGAAATTCAAGGAGAAAACCCCTGTCAAAACTCATCAAATCTCTTCGGCAGCAAAAAGAAAAGGGAAGGAGCCCATGGTTGCTCCATCCAAGAAAAGAAGAGCTCTCATCGTTAAGGATGAAGATGATGAGGAAGACATCACCATTTCTGCTATGGCATTGAAGAACCTGAGTTGTTCTGCTCCAGAATCAACGGAACGACAAGAGAAAGACGCATAACAGAGGACTGGAGAAAGAGAAAAGAAAGATGCAAAGGAAAAAGAAACAGAGGAGAGAGAAGCTGAAGAAAAAGAAGCAGAGGAGGAAAGATGTGAAGAAGAAGAAGAAGAGGAAAGAGAAAATCAAGAGGAAGGAGAGCATGAGGAACATTCTTCTCCACCCGAAGGCATGGAAACAGCGGGAGATCGTGAAAAAAGAAGAATGTCCTCATATCCTGCAACCAATGAAGGAGTCAGTCACTCTCCAGCAGATCCAGAGGACATCTATGCCTCTCAATTTCCTGAGGAGGGACATGATGTTTCATTGCCCAATCTGCGTGACTATGCTAATTTGCGATCATCCGCTTTTACTCCATTAGATCGTGCCGAAGCCAGTATGCAGACCGATAATTCAGCAGATTTTCGCAGAATTCTGGATGTTCTCTTGGAAATGCGAGGTCAGATATATGCTCTGGGATGCGAAGTTCAAAATTTGCAGAATGCAGGTCAAGCTTCTTTAGACTCCTTGAATGATCAAATCCAAGCCCTTTCTCTTCAGATTCAGGCTAATGCTAAGGGTGAGGATGTTGCACAACTGAAGGAGGAATTGAAAAAGCTGGAAGGCATTGTCCAGTCAATGGGAGATTTCCAGCTTGTTTGTGTTCCCAAGCAATTTTGACTCTATTCCATTTCCATCTTAACCTTTTTTATGCTAACAAAAAGGGGGGGGGGGAGATGGGAGATTTGAAAACTTTGAACCTTGAACTTTTTGAAATTTCTTAACTTTTGGATTGTTTTGGATTGTTTTGATGTTTGACTTGACTTTTGTGTCTGGATGTGGACTGAATTTGGGATTTGGATTTGAGTGCTTATATTAAGTACTATTGATATCTTATGAATGGCTTTACTCACAAACAAAACTAACCTATTTTCTGTGGTTGCAGATTCTAGTGTTATCATTAAGCCATTTATTTTTATAAGATATCCATATTTGTTTGAGTAATATTTTGCAAGTCAAAGTTATCCAAATCTGCAGGAAAGTTTTGTCACCATAAAAAAGGGAGAGATTGTTGGAGAAATCTTCATAAAGTATTTTGAAGCTGACAAAATGTTTCCATCAGTCTAGTCTGAAGATTTGTAGACTCTACTATTTAAAGTCTGAAGACCTCCGAACTGCCAGACTCAAGACTCAAAGTCTATTCTCATTGACAGTTTCTAATCCGTTGAAAAAGGTCTATCTAGAACTAGATGCTTCATTAAAGATGTGACCTTATCGACTGGAGAAGATCTCTTGGCTGGATATGACACAATGGAATCCTTTATTTGATCATGATTGATTCGAAGATTAATGATCCGATGATTGACGAAGTATACTTGGAAGGTTCTACTTATGGAAACCGAGATCCTGATTGTATGGGCAACCGGGATTGATGGGCTATCGACATGTTCCTTTAATAGCTCGAATGATCTTCCTAATTGATTTCGTCCAACGGATAGATTGGAGGAATTCCTTTGGTAAGTGCCAACGGGTATGATGGCATAAAGGAGTATATAAGGAAGACGTTCTAGTTGTTCGAGCGTGTGCATGATAGAAGAATTCCAAAGTCTGAAGCTCATTGTTCTTAGTCAATTCATTTGTTGAGCAAAATCTTGTACGCAAAAGAGAGTCTATATTCGTGAGAAACCTTGAGGAAGTGTGGTAAAATATCTACACTATGGAATCAAGGGAGAGCTTTGCTGTAACATCTCTTTTGTTCATAGTGAAATCCAGCCGGTGGGCTGTCAGTGCGGAAGAGTGGACGTAGGCTTAGAATAAGTCGAACCACTATAAACCTTGTGTTCAATCTTCTCTTCCCTACTATTTGTTTTACTTTGACCATAATTCGTTTTGTTAACCAAAGGAGAACTTCCTTTCTATTGTCTGCTTAATATTGCTCGCATATCACAAAAAATTATTATACACCTATTCACCCCCCCTTTAGGTGCTTATACTAGCTATCTCAAAAATTTGTTCCATTCCATCAATCCAATGTTCCGCCTCCTCGGGACATCCCATTCCATTGAACTTAGGTGGCTTCAGCTTCAAAAACTGCTCCACTGGTCCTTGAGTACGGCGTTCTGCTCTAGGTTGTTGTTGCGCCTGTCTTTCCATCGGATTTCCAATATTGGCCAATGCTTGCAATATGTCTTCCATTCGGGGTTCATCCCTTACAGCAGAGGCTTCAACCCTCAATGGATGAGCACTTCCAGCTCACACCATGAATTTCCTGCAATTTCCAAGCATCGCCTTAGGAATAATTTGAGACCACTGTCTCCATTCAAAGCAACTACTACTACTACATCAGTAACATATACATGTTATTAGTACCTAAAGACAACTCAAAATAAACTATTAGGGATCTACGAGTGAATACTCATCACCCGTTATTCAAAGTTAACCAATTATTCCGTTTAATACCCTATGGTGTGCATTGCCATCATGTTCCTCAATTTCCAAATAAGGCTCCTTATCACTCCACTTATAACCATTGCTCTGATGCCAACGCCAGCTGTGGCACCCCGAAACACCTAAGGTCGCCACAGGTATCTATCGCTCCACTAGTTACATCTCTTAGAAGAAGCATCGCAATTCATAGGGCTTTTTTTTTTTTTTTTTTGAAAATGGTCCCAGCGCAACTTATTAACGAAAGCATAATTGAGTATCATCATCTCTCCCTCCAACAATCATGATACATTGCACACCACTAAGCACCATAAGAAAAGATAAAGCCAAGACACTTTTATATACATATTTTCACAATGGATTTTCTTGGGTCGGTACAACAAAAAGAAAGGCCAAGACTTTCAACTACACGCGGCCATAACCCAAAAAGGATATCTCGACCCCTATAACGATCACGTGTCATCCTCCATCTATCGGTGTCGGCTACTCTCAAAAAAGTCGGCTCTCTACTCTCACACGGCCATCACACCCATCTTGGCGCGTCGGGCGGTGGTGGCGGCAATATCTCCCTAATCACTCCATCTCGGCAGACGAGAACCGACAAAAACTCCTGAATAACTGGGCCCCCAGCCAGGTTCACATCGTACATGACCAACACTCAAACTCGTACAAACGTTAGACCAGGGATGGTAACGAAGTCGATCTCTGAACACTCTACCTCCACGTCAGATGGGAGGCCATAAAAGGTACCCTGTGTGACAGTAGGGAGCGGCATCTTTCTAATCTGAAATGTTGGTCCCCGAAGGGGTGAGTACAGCCACTCAGTAGGTAAAAGATCCAATAAACCACTCAATGCATCACACAATACAAACATAACAATCATAACATAGTACATGTCATTCATGCATCCAAGCATAACTTACCTTGCAGCCATGCATATGTCATCATATCATATGTACATACATCCTCATGTACTCATCACCATCATGTCGTACATATACCATCATGTCATAGGTGCACATAGAGTCATGCACTCACCATCATCATATCATACATGTACCATCATGCCATTGTGACACCCCGAACCCTTCGTAGGTCGTCACCAGCGCCGGTGTTACATCTTGGCTAAATTAAGCCTTGCCAGATTACAAGCATTTTTTTTTTTAAAGCGGTCCCATGCGCGACTCATAGCGGAAGCAAAATTCACATCGTCATCTATCTCCCTTCTAACCCATGATACAAATACACACCAGCTACACATCAGTATTTTATATACGAACATCGACACTTTATTTACATATTCTTTTAAGATGGGACTCCTCCTTTCTCGGGTCGATACAAAACAAGAAAAGCGAGGACTCTGACATGTCCTGCCTAAAATCTCAAAAAGAAACTATCAACCCTCTACATCAAGCGCTCAAGCTCCCATCAAAGGTGTCGATTATCTACATCAAAAAGCTCGGCTCCTACTCATCGCGCGTGAGTTTCACACCCAACTCGGTGTGTCAGGTGGTGGTGGCGGCAGCATCCCTCGCATAGCACCATCTCGACGGATGTGAACAGAAATGAACTCTTGTATGACAGGGCCCCCAGCCAGGCCGATATCATACATAACTAAGCATCGCACTCGGATAAACGTCAATCCGGGCATAGAGGGACAATCTATCTCCGTACACTCTACCTCAACATCAGACGGTAGACCGTAAAATACCCCACGCGAAACAGCAGGTAGCGGCATAGTGCTAATCTGAAATGTTATCCCCAAAAGGGGTGAGTACAACCACTCAGCAGATAGGGAAATCCAATAACAACTCAGTGCACCATGCATACCATCATACAATGCAGGCATTGCTTACCTTTTTGATGTCAAGCGTATTCATGCATCATCATAGCATATATATCATCATCACGGCGTCTCATATATCATTATCATCACATCATCATTAACCATGCATCACCATGCATATCACATCATATCATCATTAGCCATGCATCACCATGCATATCACATCATATCATCATTAGCCATGCATCACCATGCATATCACATCATATCATCATTAACCATGCATCACCATGCATATCACATCATCATTAGCCATGCATCAGCATGCATATCACATCATATCATCATTAGCCATGCATCACCATGCATATCACATCATCATTAGCCATGCATCACCATGCATATCACATCATATCATCATTAGCCATGCATCACCATGCATATCACATCATATCATCATTAGCCATGCATCACCATGCATATCACATCATCATTAGCCATGCATCACCATGCATATCACATCATATCATCATTAGCCATGCATCACCATGCATATCACATCATCATTAGCCATGCATCACCATGCATATCACATCATATCATCATTAGCCATGCATCACAATGCATATCATATCATCATTAGCCATGCATCACCATGCATATCTCATCATATCATCATTAGCCATGCATCACCATGCATATCACATCATCATTAGCCATGCATCACCATGCATATCACATCATCATTAGCCATGCATCACCATGCATATCACATCATATCATCATTAGCCATGCATCACCATGCATATCACATCATCATTAGCCATGCATCACCATGCATATCACATCATATCATCATTAGCCATGCATCACCATGCATATCACATCATAGATCAATTTTCACTTTTATTTATCAATTGATCCCCACATTATCTTTTCTCAAATCATCAAATTCACCATCATCACCATCCCTTCGGGCAGAAACCTCTGACAGGGATCCCAGCATTCCAGCCATCTCATGGCCACTGGGCTTCCGGCCCCCCACATTCCGGACATCTCGCATCTTAACTAGCATCACGAGGCATTCCCTTCCGGCAGAAACCTCCGACAGGGCTTCCGGCCTTTACCCTTCTAACCGGGGATCTCGCACCCTAATCCTGGCATCGCGAGTCACTCCCTTCGAGCAGAAACCTCCGACAGGGCTTCCGGCCCCCCACATTCCGGGCATCCTGAAACTCCCAGGGAATCTCTGGAATTATGCCACTCGGCCACCAGATATCATCCTCCGCCACAACCTCTTACTCACATACCATTTTCCACTTTTTATCATCCTTTTCATCTTTTTATTTCATGGCATATGATTTACATACATGCATCACAATTCATGATCATTCATACATCAATGCCATATAACAATACATCATAATTCATGATCATACATGCATCAATGTCATATAGCAATGCATCATAATTCCATAGGACTCATGGCCAATAAAATAATCCACCTTTTATTTTATTATTATTTAATTATTTAATTATTATATTATTATATTTATTTATTTTCATAAATAAATATTATATTTAATATTTATGATTTTCCAAAAATCATAATCTTCAATCAATCATTAAACAAACAATTAGAATCAAATTTCACATAAAATCCATGGGTAATTTGCATTTTACATAATTTCCCAAATTTCCACAAAATACACACAACATTCGGATCATGGCCAGATTGCACAGTTTTCGAATTAATTCAATTAAAATACACATATGACCTCCGACAATTCCCAAATTTTACAGGATGATAGCCAACACATTTTCGTGCATTTTTCATGAAGAACTATAAGCCAAATTCTTTATAGATTAATTTATATAACTCCACGAAGCTTCTGGAACCTCTACCGTTTCGTCCAGAACGTACATCACCGAAAAACTTAAGTTTGACCCATCAAATCTCTTTCGTTTCTCCTGAAATTCGAGTATGTTATATATCAATGTGTCCTTTACAAGTTTCATGAAGAGATCTAGGTTAAATAACCAAACTATGATCCTCTTTTAAGTACTTGAAGTCTCGGGTGTCTCGGTTCACTTCAACAGAACCATCCGTCTCAAAGATCTAGCTGATTAACTAGGCTATACTCATTTATTTCTCCTCAAATTTGAGTATGTTATATTTTAGGATGTTATCTACAACATTCACGAAGACAACAAAGTGATATCTCCAACAGAAATCAACATGCAACCAAGAAATCAACAAAAGGTCAGTAGGAAATTCGCAGATCTAAAGCCTCCGTGAAATAGAACTTTTGACCCCTCATATCACCATCGTTTTCCATGAAATTCGAGTATGTCATACCTCGATATGTTAGCTTCAACTTTCATGAAGACACCAAATCCAAAATCACACTCCAAATACACATGCAAGCTCGAATAAGATACTGTCTACCACCAACCGAACGGAAACAGCCACATAACATGAACACATTCAACCCTTACTTCGGTATTTCGCCCAAATCACCCCTAAAACCGAACATGCAACCAACCAAAACAGACATGCAAGAGAAGTAAAGGACCCCACTTGCCTCCAAAATAAATGAACAGCAAGCACAAGGCGGCGTAGGACGGTCGGACAAGGCGGCGACGGCGAGACACGGCGGCGGCAACTCTTGGCTCCACCTCCTCTCTCTCGGTCTCTCCCCTTTCTCAAACACTCTCTCTCTCTCTCTCACCTTTCTCGGCCAAAATGAGCTAGAGGAACCGGCCACTCTCTCTCCTAATCCCCTTTTATATCCCATCATTTGTAATGATTAACTCACCTCAACCATGGCCAATGCATGAGGACTTGTCTTGCCACTTGTAATTCTTGTTTTTAAATTTGAACTTCAATGGGCTTGGGCTTAGGCCCAACCGGCCACTCCTTCTTGGGCTGGTCGAACTCCCCTCTTGGGCCCAATGGGCCGACTAGCTTGGCCCACCAAGCTTTAGGCTAATGGGTCCAAGGCCCATTTCGAAAATAACCCTATTTTCTCTTCTTTTTTTTGAATTCCTTTTTATAAATATTTCTAAATTCAAATTTCATCTTGGCCAAAGTCTTGGGATATTTTTAATTATTGAAATTTAAATCATATGGCCAAGCTTTTAATCTATTAAATTTGAATTTCCACAATCACAAGCATAATTCATTTAAATTAAAAGACTAATTGGCTAAAGCATAAGCCATAAAATTCTATTACCTAATTAAAGACATTTAACACACCTTAAGGCTCGGCTTTGAATTTCCGGGATGCCACAGCCATAGATGCACATATATCCATGCACTCATCATCAAGCATTCATGCATATATGTTACCATACCATACATAGTTCAATTTCAATTTCCCAATTTTTATTCTTTCATTTTGGGCCACCACATTTCTCTTTCCCGGGACCTGTATTTGCATCCCACATTTATCGCTCATACCCAACCTGGCATCGCGAGGAACCTCTGACACACAACTCCGGGCATCCGGCACACACACTTCAGACATCTCGTACCCCAACTGGTATCACGAGGTATCCTCCGGCTCACACCTCCGGGCTTTTGGCACCCCCACATCCCGGGCATCTCGAAACTCCCGATGACATCTGGCACACACCCTCCAGGCATCTGGCATTTACACTCCTTGGCCGAGCATCCCGACACTCCCGGGGCATCGTCGGCTCACGCCTCCGACGGCTTTCTCATTTATCATAGTTCACATTCACATTTATGGCTCAATCAAAACATGGTATATGATATGACGGCAACAAGATCATTTTCATCATTTTGATTCTTATATGTAGTTCCCAAATATCATCACATATGCAGCAAGATCCAATCACTTATGACAACACAATTCATAGGGTCCATACAACTTAGAATAATCAATACATCATGACTTTTTGGAATCTACCAAAATCCAGCTTGCACAATTTCAGAAAACATATTAATTAAATACCTACATGATCTTCAAAATTATGAAATCTGAACATGTGTTAATCAAGACATAAAGGCAGCAACTCCATGAAGAACACATGCCCAAAAGAACTTCACACAAAAAGATATAGCTCACACATTACAGCTTACAAAATTCGGACACATCAGATTGCGCAGTTCTTGAAATATTTTAACTTAAATAATTAACTATGGACGGTCAAAGCCCCTGTTCCTAGTACCGAACATTCCAGGTTTAGCCGTCTTCGAAAAATCGAGATTTCACCTACTTATCTTCCTTCATTTCCTCTAAATTTTTGATATGTTTTGCCTCAAGGGATCCACTACAACTTTCATTAAGTGATCCAGGTGAGATTTGCAAAGGATATTCACTTTATAGTCCACGAAGTCACTGGGGTTCAGTACAACATTTCCAGATATAATGTCTTCAAAAGAAAAATCGTTTCACTAGGCTATACTTGTTAATTTTACCTCACATTTGAGTATGCTAGTCTTCAGGATGTTCTATACAACTTTCATGAAGAAGTCAAAGTGAAATTCTCAGTAAAAGGTGACATGCAACACACAAAACCACCAAGAGGTCAACAAAACAGCTTCAGATCTAACTTCTCTGTAGAGAGAGGGTTTCACCCCTCAAAAATCAACCATTGTGTCTCAAATTTTAGTATGTTATACTTAGAGATGTTATCTACAATTTTCATGCATAAGTCAAAGCCCAAATCCAACTTAAACATTGCATGCAAGCCACTACAACATTCTGGTTCAGACGGTTTACTAGAAAACAGCTTATCACTTCAAAGCAACACACTCAAAGCTTCGGTTTTTCACACCCTAAATGTCAGATTCATCACCATTCAAACACATATGCTAGATACAACATGCAAGAGCAGAATAAGGATCCCAACTTGCCTCCAAACTGAGCAAGCACGAGCACACGGTGGACGACGGACGCACGGGCAGCGACAAGCGACGGACGAGCGGGCGGACGGTCGACGGACACACAGCTTCTTCCTCCTCTCTCTCGGTTCCTCACTCTCTCGACAGCCCTCTCTCTCTCCCCCTCTCAAAACCGGTCACTCTCTCTCTCTCTCTCTATTTCCTTTTATTCCATCATTTGCAATCATTAGGAGCCACCCAAAGTGACCAATGGGTGAAGCTCTCTTTTTGCCACTTGGCAAATCCCATGCATGATGGGCTTGAAGGTGGGCCGGCTCCTCTCCCCTTGTGGTCGATGGCAGCCCCCTTCATGGGATTCATGGGCCAAGCCAATTTGGCCCACTTTAGGTCCAATACCCTTGGACCTAAAGTTCAATCTTAGTAAACTCCAATTTTACTTTTTTTTTTTTTTTATAATTCATCTTAATTCTCTCTTTTATAAATTTCAAATTCTCAATTTCATATGGCCATAAAAACTTGTAACATTTAAACTATAGGGATCAAATCTATGAGGTGCATAGCAAAGAACAAATTCTTCTTATCAACTTATCCTATAATACTAATTTTAATAACTCATGAGCACAAGATACATAACACTCAGTCTTAAAAGAAAATCATTGGCTAAAGCATAAACCAAAGGCAATTTCATTACCTAATCATAGACTTTAATACATCTAAAGGTTGCCTTGAATTTTTGGGATGCCACAGATTCTGCATATAATCTTAAAACTTAACGTTCATAGATTCTTCCATAGATTGTGGCACCCCTCGACGGCCCCCGATCCTTTAGGGATGCCACAGTTCGCTTACCTTTCACTTTCCCTAATAACAAGTCACTCTGATACCATTTCAATTGCAGCGGGTCCATACAACCATGAGGGTTTACATCTTTTAGATCGGTCCCTTGCAGTAGAAATATGGCAGAAGCGTATCCAACAACTCCCTTCCCTATATTCAGAAAACGATGCACACTTACTAAACATTTATAGGTAAAAGCCGAACACTTTTATTCACTTAAACCATATGGACATCATTCATCGGTACATCAAAATGCCGTAGTCTCCTATATTCGGCTATACTTCAAAAGATGACCGACATCTCCTCCAACAATCATATATTTAAAGTCCATCGATCAGTGTCGGTGTCCAAAAGTTCCTTCCTTTGCTATCCTCCTCCTCGCGATCATATCCAACCACTTGATCCATCTACCGTTGGCAGTGGTAGCAGAGGTATCTTATCTAGTCTGAAATGTTAATCCCCAAAAGGCGTGAGTACAAGCACTCAGTAGTAAAGATCCACCAAACTACTCAATGCGTCAAACAGAACAATCAAGATATCATGAACAAAGCACATATCATTCATGCATTCAAGCATACCTTACCTTGCAACCATGCACATATCACCATACCATATGGGCATATACCACCATGCATTTATCATCAAGCATTCATACATATATCACCATGAGATCCATTCATACCTTCATGAACGCATTTTCAATATCAAATAGCATCAATTTACTTTCATAAGCAGATCATGCATCATGCCATATGCATACACCCATGCACATGATTCACTTTCAATTCTTATCTTTCACAAGGATCTCATTAATTTTTCTTCCCAGGGACCAATGTTTGCATCCCACAATTTATCACTCGCACTCAACCTGGCGTCGCGAGGAACCTTTGGCACACACCTCCGGGCATCCGGTAACCCCACATTCCGGGCATCTCGTATCCCAACTAGCATCACGAGGAATCCCCCCTGGCACACATCTCCAGGGCTTCCGGAATTACGTACAGCCATACCACCAGGCATTCCCCCTGGAATTACGTACTGTATACCATCGGACATCTCGAAACTCTTGAGGACATCCGGGCATGTATCGTAATACAATCGGGCATTCGGCACCCCCACAACCTGGGCATCGTCGGCTCACACCTCTGACGGTATCCTCATTTTCATACTTTATATTCACATTTGTGGCTCATTTTCAACATGGCATATGATGTGATGGAAACAAGGTCAATTTCAGCTTTTGATTTTTATATGTAATGTAAAATATCATCACATGTACGGCAAGATTAAATCACTTAGAAACAATATAAATTCATGGGGCAAACTCATCGATTATTGCTATTATTTTAGAAACAAAATGCATTCTTTTAATTTACACTTCTTAAAATTTAGTGATTGGCCCTAATAATTTCTAAGAATTTAATACATCATAGACAAGCTCTAGAGGCATTTATCTCATGAAGAACACAACACCACCAGAATTTCATATAGAACAGAATAGTCCATGCATTATAGCCTTTGAAGTTCGCACAATCCAGCTTGCATAGTTTTAGAAAACATTTTAAATTGAATACCCAAATGACCTTCAAAAATTATGAAATTCCAAAATGTGATAGTCAAGACATAAAGGCAGATATTTCATGAAGAACACTACACCAAAAGACCCCCATATAATTCGGTATAGACCATGCATTGCAGCACTACTATTCTAGCAGATTAACTTGCACAGTTTTTGAAACATTTTTGGTTAAATAGGCAAATGACCTTAAAAAATTACGAAATTTGAATATGTTGTAGGGAAGACATGAAGAGAGATATTTTATGCAGAACATGTTTCCAAAAGAACCTCATACAAAACGATATAGTCCACACATTGCAACTTACAAAGTCCAAACACATCAGATTGCGCAGTTTTAAAAAATCTCCGATTAAATACCTAAATGACCTTCAAAAATTATGAAATTCAATTATGTGATATCCTAGACCATAAGGTAGATACTTCATGAAGACATCAAAGTCAGATTCGTCCTAGGTAATTAAATATGGATGGTTAAAACACCTGTTCCTAGTACCAAAATTTCCAGATCCAGTCTTTCCAAAGAGTAACGATTTCACCCACTTATACTTGTTTGTTTTCTCTAAATTTTTGATATGTTAAACCTCAGGATGTCGTTTACAACTTTCATTCGAGATAAAAGTGAGATTTTTAAAAGAAGGTTACTTTACAGACCACGAAACTACTGAAGGTCATCACGACGAATTCCAGATCTAGTGTCTCCAAAGAAAAATAATTTCACTAACCATTTCTTGTTCGTTTTGCCTCAAATTTTAGTATGTTGTTCTTCAAGGTGTTGTCTACAAATTTTATGAAGAAATTGAAACAAGATTCCAACTAAAAAGTCACATGCAACACACAATCTCATGGACGGTTGGACTGGTCTTTCGAGAAACAGCATGCATGACCAACGAATCTCTCTCCATAGCTCCGAAATTTCATCCCATCTACCACAACCAAGACTTACCATCTACTACACATACACACAGCAATGCAAAGGGTAGGTTTTATGACTTCACTTGCCTCAAATTCAAAGGAAACACAGCAAGACAAGGCGGGGCGAGGCGGCAAACGACGGTGTCTCCTCTTCCTCTCTTCCTCTCTTTCTCTCTGGTTTGGTTTCCTCTAAAACTCTCTCTCTCTCGGTCTCCCCTGCCTTTGTATGAAACCCCCTCCCCCTTTTCTTTGTTTTTTTTATTAATCAATAAGTTTAAAATGGACAAATGGCAAAAGAGAAAGGACAGGTGGGATTATGGTGGAAGACAAGTGTTTGCTTTGCATGCTCCTCATTTTGCATGGGGGACACTTGTTCCCAAGAAGGAGACAAGTGTCTCCCTTGCCGAAGACACTTGGAGGAGGCCATTTGGCTCCTCCCCCTCCCCTCCATGCGTCGACAACCCCATGGGCTCTATGGGCTGGGCCTCTTGGCCCACTTTAGGCCCAACACACTTGGGCCTAAAGTCCAAGCCTAAATGGCCCATATTTATTTTTGATAATCCATCTTAATCCCACTTATTCAAGGTACCAAATTACAAATTTAAATGGCCATAATACTTTGTAATATAGTTTAATAAAATCCAACTTATAAAATTCATGGCCAAAAACATAATTTCCTCATTGGTCTCACATGGACATAGGACGCGTTTCCAACAAAATAATTATCTATTTATATAAATACCATATCATTCTTATTCACTTGGCCATAAATCTTGAAATCATAAACCAATAAACTCCTACTTATAAAACACATGGCCATGAGTTATTTTTGGGATGCCCAAATTGAATCTTTTTGTTGAAAACTCTAAATGTTTTGCTTGAGGTTGAGTAGCCAAGGAACATTCCTTCATCTAATCTTTCTTCAAACTTCCCATTTTGATCATTTGCATTTTTCAAAATACAACACTTACAGCCAAACACATGGAAGTAAGAAACGTTTGGCTTCTTCCCTTTAAACACTTCGTAAAGAGTTTTCTCTAGAATATGCCTTAAGAACACTCTGTTGATAATGTAGCAAGTTGTAGAAACTGCTTTAGCCCAAAATCAAGAGGAAATTTTGCTCTCAATTAAGAGGGTTCTTGTCATGTCCTGCAAGGATCTATTCTACCTTTTCACATCCCCATTTTGTTCTAAAGTGTGTGGAGAAGAGAAAACATGCTGGAAACCAGATTCATCACAGAACTTCACAAAGGTGTGATTTTCGAACTCACCTCCATGGTCTGTTCGTATGCTCGAAATAGCATATCTTTTTTCATTTTGAACCTTCTTGGAAAACTTTGAGAAGTGAGAGAAGGCTTTAGACTTATTTGCCAGAAGGTAAACCCAAGAAAAGCGAGAGTAATCATCCACAATTACTAGGTAGTATCTCTTCCCACCAATGCTTTTAGTTCTGGTTGGTCCAAAGAGGTCCATATGCAGAAGTTGCAAAGCTCGATTAGTAGAAACTTGATTTATAGGTTTAAAGGAACTTTTAACCTATTTTTCCAAAACACAAGGAGTGCATAAATCAGACTTTTGATAAGTCGGGTTGGGAAGACCACGAACAAGCTTCTTAGAAGAGATCTTGGCTTCAATGCCAAAGATTTACTTCATCTTGAATGGATATAAGACACTGAGGGTTTTCTGGTTTTATATCTAGAAGATAAATATTCCCATGCCTTTGTACAGTGAAAGATTAAGATAGATCTTTACTCGATCCCGAACAGATGCCTTCTTGGAAATTTATTTTGAATCCATTATCACAAAGTTGACTTATGCTGAGAAGATTGTAATTCAGACCTTCCACCAAGGAGACGTTGTGGATAATCAAGCTTCCAATCTTCACAGTTCCACATCCTATAATTCTTCTTTTGTTGTTCCCACCAAAAGAAACTTTTCCACCATCATTTGAACAAACTTTATAAAGCAACTCGAATCTCTAGTCATGTGCCTCGAATAGCCACTATCCAAATACCATTTGATCTTCTTCTTGATAGTGACCTATGATCATAAAAAGAACTCAAGCTTTCTTTGGTACCCATATTTTCTTGGGTCTAGGAGAGTTAGTGTTGAGTCTTTGCTCAATCCTTCTTAACAGGTCTCCAAACTTTGGGACATTCCTTCTCAAAATGTTCTTAGCTGTTACACTTTGAACATGTGAGAGCCCTTCGGCCAATAGATTTTACAAAAAAATTTTGAAAATGATTTTTGTAAAATGCCTTTGTAGGTCTTTGTTTGATTCTTTCTTTAACTTTGGGAAAATCAATTAAATGAATAGTTTCTGGTGTCATACCCAAACTAGATTTGTTAAAATAAGGTCTTTGTACATAAAGAATTTTCTCCAACTTCTCAGATCCTTTTGAAAATCTTTTTGTGATATTTGAAATATCTTCTTTCAAAAAGGCATTTTCCTTCGAAAGAGAATCGAAATTTTCTTTTAAATCAAGAAAACTTTTATCCAAATTTTCAAACTTTTCTTTCCAAGAAATTTCCTATTGCCTCAGCTTAGAATTCTCACTTTAAGTTTGGAAATCCTTTTAAAAGAGGCTTTGAGACTAAGACAGAGTTCATCTATATACTTCAAGACTTTAACTGGAATTTTTGAATTACTAACCAACTTCTCAACTTCTTTGTTTGAGTCTGAATTATAATCTATTTCAAAGTCTGAGTCTGATTCCGGATTTGCCATCAAACATATGTTGGCATATTCTTCATCACTTTCCTTGCACTCAGTATCACTCTCTACTTTGAGAGCCTTTTTGCATCTCTCTATTTTTCCTTTCTTTTTCTTCAATAGAGGACAGTTGAGTCTGATGTGCCCCTTTTTCTTGCATTCGAAGCATATCACATCTTTGTTGGTTTCATTGTCCTTAATTGGATTCTTCTAGAATTTTTTTAGTACTCTGCTTCTTCCAGTTAAATATTCTTCCTTTCCTATTCAACTTTCTGAACTTCTTAATCATAAGTGCTAGCTCCTCATCGCCCATTTTATCTTCTGAATTTGTATCATCAGAACCATCATTAGATTTTAAAGCAATTGATTCCTTACCTTTAGGATCTTCTTCCTCATTAATCTACTCTACTTCATATGATTGGAGTGTGCCAATTAGTTCATCTACTAAGAGAGGCATGATCCTCTGGGTTTCTCTAATCAATGTCTTCACGTGATTCCAATCTTTGTAGAGCCCATGCATCAATTTATTGAACTTCATTGGTCTGGAGATTGGCTGTCCTTGATATACCAAACCGTTTACAATCTCTGTAAAGTGACTACACATGTCAATGATGGATTCTCTAGGCTTCATATTGAATGCTTCATACTGTCCGAGTTGGATATTGATTTTGGTTTCTTTTACTCGATCAGTCCCCTCATAGGTAACGTGTAGTCTGTCCCAAACTTCTTTTGATGTTTCACAAGAAGAAATTCAGTTATACTTAGTAGGAGATAGGGCACAGTATAAATAGTAGATAGCTTTAGCATCAAGAGCTTGTCTCTTGGTTATTTCTTCTTGTGTCATTTCGCTAGCATTCGCAACATCCTTTCCTCATCTGAGGTTGATGTAGCTTTGGGATTGATCCATTTTTCTACCATATCCTATTCTAGGGGATCTTTAGATATCAGGAATGCCTTCATCTTGTTTTTCCATACACTGTACTCCTTCCCATCAAAGTAAGGAGGTCTGGTGTTGCTTTGGCTTTCAACCATACTTGGAGCCAAAATACTAGGCATAGATATTTAGCTCAGAAGTAAAAACACTTCAATAAAATGAGCACACAGGCTCTGATGCCAATTGAAAGGACGAGTATCAATACCTAGAGGAGGGTGAATAGGGGTGAACAAAAATCTTTGCAAAGTTTAGTGGAAATAATTTGCCTTTAAAATTCATAGTCGAATTCAGATTTTAGCGTTTAGATAAACCTTCAAACAAAATAAAGGCGTTTAGACTTAATAGTTAATTAGAGCTGTGAATCAAAATAAAGGAGTTTAGAGAGGAGAATAAGAACACAAGGTTTATGGTGGTGTGGCTTAAATCAAGCCTACATCCATTCTCCCACGCTGATAGCCCACTGGCTAGATTCCACTAAGAATCAAAAGATATTTTACGACTTGGTGATCTCGACTTCTCAGAGAAGAGTCACTACTGGTCTCTCACAAAGTCTCACTATGAGTTTCTCTCTTTTGTATTCAACTTTGAGTTCAGTAAATGAAATAACAATGAACTAGGAAACTTCAAATTTTGAAAATTTTCTTTCACACACTCTCTTGAACTACTAGAGAGTCCACCTTAAATACTCCTTCATGCCTTTACGATCGTTTGAAGATTTGTGATGAAAGCTCGTCAATACTGTTCACCCATACAATCGGGATCTTGGTTTCCATAAATAGAACTTTCCAAGTTTGCTTACTTTCCAAAAGATTTGATTATCGGAATTGATTCCAATAAGGATAATCAATCATGTAGATGCTAATATCTAGCCATAAAGTAATCCATAAATCATACGAATCGAATTCTTGAAGAAATAAAGGTAATCTCGCATCTAGATAAGTCTTCATTCTTCAGTCTAGAAATTATTAGTGAGAACAAACTTTGAACCTAAAGTTTGGCGGTCTTCAGACTTTGACACTAAAGTATGGAAGTCTTCAAACTAGACTTTGGAAAGGTTTTGTCAACTACAAAACAATTAAGGATTTTTCTCCAACAGTTTGAAGCAACTCGATTTCTCTAAGAGGGTTAATGTAGCGAGGGATGCTCTTTTATTAGCCCAAGCTGACTTGCAGCGGGATCCTACTAGTGAGCTTCTTGCAAGCTTGGAGAAGACTCATCGTAGGACGCTTCTAGAGTTGAGGAATCAGGAGGAGTCCTTCAAACAGAAATCCAGGATCAAGTGGCTCGAAGAAGGTGACCGGAATACCAAATTCTTTCACCATTCCATTATTAGAAGACAACTGGGGAACAAGATTCTCTCTGTTATGAATTCTTTTGAATCTATTATCTCGAACCCGAGTTTGGTCCATCATACCTTCTTTTCTCATTTTCAGGAGCTTTTGGCACCACACCCCCTGTCTTCCAGCCCCTCCTTGCCCTCTCAATGAGGAATAGGTTAGTTCTTTCTCTCGTCCTTTCTCTGATTCGGAGATTGAGGATACTATGTTCTCCATTGCTCGGGGTAAGGCTCCAAGACCATATGGTTTTGGTGTCAAGTTCTTCAAGCATAATTGGGAGATGGTTGGACATTGATCATGGAAGCGGTGAAGGATTTCCTTAAATGGGGAGACTTCTCAATGAGATCAACAATACCATCCTAGTGTTGATCCCGGAAGTTCCTAATGTTACGTCTGTTAATGACTACAAGCCTATTGCTTATTGTATTACTATTTACAAATGCATTACGAAGGTTTTGGCTAACCGAGTTGCTGCAGTCCTTAATGATATTATTAGCCCTTTTCAAAATGCTTTCGTCAAAGGCAGGAGAATTAGAGACAATATTTTTATTACCCAGGAGCTATTTGCTGGCTTCCATCTTGATCCTTTTGTGCCCAAGTGTGCGGTCAAGGTGGACTTTCAGAAAGCTTACGACACGGTGGACTGGGATTTCTAGAGCTAGTTCTTCATGCCTTCGGTTTCCCAGATCATTTTGTTCGGATCATTATGGTATGTGTTCACACTCCTAACTTTTCTGTTTCATTGAATGGAGAACTTCATGGGTTCTTCCCTAGTGGTCGAGGCCTTTGCAGGGGGATCCGATCTCTCCTTACCCATTTACCTTAGTCATGGAGGTCTTTTCCGAGATCCTTAGTGTTCACACTAGGCAACCAGGATTCAAGTTCTTGAGCAGATCTTGAGACAATTTCTCTAGAAGGGCCCACGCCTAGGGAGGGGTGGTGCCAAGGTGTCCTATGATGATGTTTGTCTCCCAAAAGAGGAAGGAGAGATAGGCATTCGCATTCTCAAGGATTGTAACAAGGCAGCTATGTTGAAATACATTTGGATCCTATTTACGGACAAGGAGTCCTTGTGGTATAGGTGGATCCACTTGACCTTCCTTAAAAGGAAGAGTTTCTGGGTGGTTGAGCAACCCACCTTTTGTTCTTGGGCGTGGAAGTGAATCCTCCACCTTAGGACTGATTTTCGGCTTTCTTTTCTCTAGAAGTTAGGAGATGGCCGCTTTGTTTCCTTTTGGTTCAACCATTAGCACCTGAGAGGCCCCCTCAACCTGAATTTTTCTAACTCTTTCATCTACAGATCTAGCCTTCCCAAGCATGCTATGGTGGTTGATCTTTTTTCGTCTGCTGGTCAGTCCATGCGAGAAGTTTTTGAGTCTTGGGAACATCCCTTTGCCTTTCTATTGCAAGCTCCAAATCATTTTACTTGGCAAAGAAGCGTGTCCGGTTTATTTTCGGTTGCTTCAGCATGGCACCTCATCAGAAAAAAGAAGCCTCAAGTCAATTGGGCTACAATGATCTGGAACAATGCTATAGCTCCAAGATATCAGTTCAATCTTTGGCTTATAACCAGGAACTATCTTCCTACTCAGGCCTTACTCTTATCTCATGGCAGGATTAGGGATGTGGTGTACACCTTTTGCAAAGTAACGCCGGATTCTATTAACCATCTATTTTTTTTTTTTATTATAGCATTACGGCTAGTTTTGCATTCCTTTGGGCTACCAGATGCAACCTCCCTTAGCAGAATGGGACTTGGGTTGGTAACCTTTGATGGGCTATAAAGTTCCTGTCCAATAAGGACTTCTATCACTCCATCGCCCAGTTCTCTTTTGGGGCTCTTTGCCACCTTATTTGGAAATACAGGAATGAGGTTCTCTTTAGAAAATATACCTTTACGCTTCCGGCCGTGAAGAACTACCTTATTAAAGTGGTTAAGGACAAGGCTTTGACTTTCTTGAATGTTGAAGACAACCTAAGAAATAGGAGACTTCAACGTAGTTGAGGGATTGACCCCTGCATCTTCACTTCTACTCTGGTGCATCCATAGTATTTCCTATTTGGAATGGAGGTGCAGGTTGGTCCGCTGTTGTGCTTCGCCTAGTTGATGTGCTTCAGTGCTGGCCTTGATTCCTGTCGGTTGTCTTGTCCTTTACGGTTTGGCGGTGACGTTTTGTTTGGGTTTTGGGCTTGGGTTGCCATTGTTTGGTCCATCTTCTGGATGTGGCCGTAGTTGTGCGATCTTCGCTGTGTTTTTATGCCTTGTTGGCTTCCCTTTTCTTCTTTCGGCACCCTTCCACTCATTATGCCTTTGTTCATTATAAGTGTATGTTTCAGTGCTGCTTTGTTGTAAATATTGGTTAAAGCTCAATATAATTACCTTTCACCAAAAAAAAAAAAAAAAAAAAAAAAAAAAAGATTGGTAGAAACCGGATCTATTGGTTTAAAGGAACTTCTTACCTATTTTCCTAAGATATAGGGAGTACATGATTTAGACTTTTGATAAGCAATATTATGAAGCCCTCGAACCAACTTCTTAAAAGAAAGTTTGGCAATCTTTTTCATATTAACATGACCATGCTTTCGATGCCAAAGATTTGCTTCATCTTGTATTGAACTAAGACACTGAGAATTTTTTGGATTTACGTCCAGAAGATATATGTTGCCATGCCTTCACCAAGTAAAGGATTGAGATAAATCTTAACTTACTCTAGAACAAATACCTTCTTGAAAGTTTATTCTGAAACCTATATCACAAAGCTGACTTATACTCAAAAAATTTTGTTAGGCTTCCAATCTTCACCATTCCAAATCCTATAATCTTTCATTTACCGTTTCCACCAAAAAAAACATTTCCACTCTTTTGTCTTTCAAGCTTTACAAAATTGCTTGAGTCTCCTGTCATATACCTAGAACAACCATTATCCAAGTACAATTTGATTTTTCTTTTAATAGTGACTTGCGATCAGAAGAATAACTCAAACTTTCGTTGTACCCAGATTTTCTTGGGTCGAGGAGAATTAGTGTTAAAAACAGTCTTTGTCCAATCATTCTTAACTGGTCTTCAAACTTTGGGATGTTCATTCTCAACATGTTATGATTTTGGAGGTCTTTGCCTAAGTCTCTCTTTTACTTTAGGAAAATCAATTAAATGATTTGTTTCATTATTCATACCTAAACCAGATATGTTAAAATAGAGTATTTGAGCTGTAGGAATTTTCTCTAATTTTTCTGATAATTTGGAAAACTTTTTGGAAATATTTAAAATCTCCCTTTTTTAAACAGAAATTTTCCCTTGAAAGAGAATTAGAATTTTCTTTCAAATCATCAAAGCCTCTTTTCAAATTTTCAAACTTTTCTTTCCAAGAGACTTCTTGTTGCCTGAATTTAGAATTTTCCTTTTTCGGTTCAGAAATCCTTTTAAAAGAGGATTTAAGATTGAGGCAAAGTTCATCTATATATATAGAGAGACTTTAATAGGAATTTATGAGTGACTAACCTTGATTTCCATGTCATAATTTGAATTTGTGTATGATTTTATTCTGAGTGAGCCATCAGACATATGTTTGCAAATTCCTCTTCATTTTCCTTGCATTCGGTGTCACTCTAGGTTTCTGCTTGAAGAACTTTCTTGTATTTCTCAAACTTCCTCTGCTTCTTTCTTAGTAAGGGATAGTTTGGTTTGATGTGCCCCTTTTTCTTACACTCGAAATATATTACGTCTTTGCTCGTTTCAATGTTTTCCATTGGTCTCTTCTGGAATTTTGCATGCTTTGCTTTTTCCAGTTTAACCTTCTTCCTTTTTTATTCAGTTTTCTGAATTTCTTTATCATAAGGGACAGCTCCTCATCGTCCATGTCATCATCCGTATATGTATCATCAGAATCAACATTAAAATTTAATGCAATTGATTTCTTACCTTTTAGGTCTTCCTCATCATTGATCTGCTCCACTTTGTATGATTGAAGCATGCCTATTAGTTCATCAACAGATAAAGGCGCGATCCTTTGAGTTTCTCTGATTGAAGTCTTCACATGATTTCAGTCCTTTGAAAGTCCACGTAGTAGTTTGTTGACTTTCATTGGTCCATAAATTAGTTGACCTTGATAAGTTCGGCCATTTACAATTTTTGTAAAGCGACTGAACATATCACAAATAGATTCTCTAGGTTTCATTCTAAAAGACTCATATTGTCTAAGTAAAATATTTATCTTTGTCTCTTTCACACAGTCAGTCCCCTCATAAGTGACGAGAAGTCTATCCCAGACTTCTTTTGTTGTTTCACAGGAGGAGATTTTGTTGTATTTAGTGGGAGACAAGGCATAGTATAAGGAATAAATGACTTTTGCATCAAGAGCATGTCTTTTGATAATTTTAGCTTGTGTGGATTCATCAGCATCTTTTTCTATCACTTATTTCCCTTTGTCTAAAGCTAATGTTGCCTTTGGATTGACTCCTTTTTCAACAACATCCCATTACAGGGGATCTCTAAATCTAAGGAATACCTTTATTTTGTTCTTCCATGCATCGTACTCTTTGCCATTGAACTAAGGTGGTTTGGTGTTGCTCTGTCCTTCAACCAATCCTGGAGCCAAAATACTAGCCATAGAAGATCTTTAGCTTAGAAGTAAAAACACATAAATAAAGTAAGCATCGAAACTCTAATACCAATTGAAGCTAGTATAATCACCTAGAATTGGGTGAATATGTGTAAAAATAGAATTTATCAACAGAAGTGGCAGAAGAGTTTTCTTCAAACAAAGTCTAATTGACGCCAAACTTCTAATATAGATTCTGATTTAAAAATAAAATGTTTTAAACAATAGCGAAACTTAAAAGATTATCACAACAAATAAATTAAAGGAGTTAAGGGAAGAGAAAATTCAACACAAGATTTATAGTGGTTCGGCTTAGTTCAACCCTACATCCACTCTCCCATGCTGATAACCTTCCGATTGAATTTCACTATGAATCGAAAGAAAATTACAACAGTATGAAATTGGTTGCTTAGTGAAGAGTTGTTTTTTTCTCTCACTAAGTCACTTATTTTTGTTTCTCTCTCTCTCAAATACAAGTATTAGCACTATCAATGAAGAACAAGTGATTTGAGAAGCTTTGGAATTATAGTTTTCATGCCCTTTCTGAAATAACCCAAAAAACCTCCTTAAATACTCCTCCATGAATTTATGACCGTTGGCACTATCTAGATGAATTCTTCCAATCAACCTGTTGGACATAATCAATCAAAGAGATCTTATAGTCATTTGAAGATTGAGATGAAAGTCCAATGATCTTGGTCACCCATACAATCAGATTATTGGTTTCCATAAGTAGATTCTTTCAAAAAAAAAAAGCTTGTCTTCGAAATTGATTTCACCAATCCGTGATTGATTTTATGAATATTTTTCTAAAAAGTAAGCGAGTTTTTCAACTAGAAAGTCAGATATATCTTGTTTGTACTAAATCCTTGTTGAAAGATCAATAATCCTGAGGGTGATTATTTCTTCATTCTTCACTTGAATTCAGTCTGGATCTTTGCCAAAGTGGAACAGACTTTTAATGTAAAGTAGACTTTGATAGAATTCCACAGAAGTCTAGTATTCCTCAGAATAAGAATAAAAATAGACAAAGAAATAGGAAAGTTTTGTCAACTTCAAAATCTAATAGGAGTGGCCACCACTTGTCTCATCCCTTCACCACTTCTTCATTTTTGACATAAGCCTACCCAAAGCAAACTACAAAGAGTCTTGTTATTTGTTAGACAGACATGATAAAGAAACGTTTCAATTTTCATTATATTAATTATACCTAATATAGGAGAATTAAAGCATTGAAAACTATAGATCTTTCTTATATGTGGTTGTTTAATAAATGTATGGAGACACTCATTAACAAGATGTGACTTAAAAATATCTTTCAAATTAGGTCAATTGAGTGCATTGTATTATGCTAGAATTGTCAAAGGTTGGTTATGTTGGAGAAATCTTCTTGAAGTGTTTTGAAGCTGACAAAACATTTTCATCAGTCTAGTTTGAAGGTTTGCAGACTCTGCTATTTAAAGTCTGAAGACCTCCGAACAGCCAGACTCAAGACTCAAAGTCTATCCTCATTGACAGTCTCTAATCCGTTGAAGAAAGGTTATCCAGAACTAGATGTTTTATTAAGGATATGACATTATCGACTAGAGAAGATCTCTTGGCTGGAAAAGACATAACGGAATCCTTTGATTGATCGAGATTGACTCGATGATTGAGGATCCGATGATTGCCTAAATATTCTTGGAAGGTTCTACTTATGGAAACCGAGGTCCTAATTGTATGGGCGAACATGATTGATGGGCTATCGACACGTTCCTTTAATAGCTCGAATAATCTTCTTAATTGATTTTGTCCAACGGGTAGATTGGAGGAATTCATTTGGTAAGTGCCAACGGGTATGATGGCATGAAGGATTATATAAGGAAGACGTTCTAAGTTGTTCGAGGGGTGCGCGATAGAAGAATTCCAAAATCTGAAGCTTCCTGTTGTTTAGAAAATTCTTTTGAGCGAAACCTTGTATACAAAAGAGAGTCTATATTTGTGAGAAACCTTGAGGAGGTGTGGTAGAACATCTACACTGTGGAATCAAGGAAAAGCTGTGGTGTCACTTCTCTTCGTTTATAGTGAAATCCAGCCGGTGGGCTGTCAATGCGGAAGAGTGGACGTAGGCTTGGAATAAGCTGAACCACTATAAACCTTGTGTTCAATTTTCTCTTCCTTACTCTCTTTACCTTGATCGTACTTCGTTTTGTTAAACAAGAGAGAATTTCCTTTCTATTATTTGCTTAGAATCGCTTCCGTATCTCGATAAATTGTTTGTGCACCTATTCACCCCCCTCTAAGTGCTTATACTAGCTATCTCATTTGGTATCAGAGCTCGTGTACTCACTTTGTTTGAAGTGTTTTACTTCAGAGTTAAAGATCCATGGCTAGTATGTTGGCTCCAGGGTTGGTAGAAGGGCAAAGCAATCCCGGACTACCTTACTTTGATGGAAAGGACTACAACATATGGAAAAACAAGATGAAGGCATTCATAAGATCAAAGGATCCTCTGGAATGGGACGTTGTAGAAAAAGGAATCATTCCTAAATCTGCATCTGTTTCAGAAAAAGGAAAAGACACTGTTGAGTCTAGTGAAATGACTCAGGAAGAGATAATCAAGAGACAAGCTCTTGATGCAAAAGCAATTTATTCTTTATATTGTGCTTTATCACCTACTAAATATAACAAAATATCTTCTCGTGATATAGCCAAAGAAGTCTAGGATAGATTACACATTACTTATGAAGGAACCGATCGAGTGAAAGAGACTAGAATCAACATTCTTCTCGGTCAATACGAAACCTTCAGAATGAAATCAGGAGAATCTATAACTGACATGTTTAGTCGTTTTACAGAAATCATGAATGGTCTTGAAAATCAAGGTCAACCAATTTCTGATCCGATGAAAGTAAACAAGCTACTGTGTGGACTCTCCAAGGATTGAAATCACATAAAGACCTCAATCAGAGAGACCGAAAGAATCATGCCACTGTCTGTTGATGAGTTGGTTGGGACCCTTTAGTCTTATGAAGTGGAACGAATTAATGAAGACGAAGATCCTAAAGGTAAGAAATCCATTGCATTAAAATCTAATGATGATTCTGATGTAACAGATACTGAAGATGACATGGATGATGAAGAACTTGCTCTCATGATAAGAAGATTCAGAAAGCTGAACAGAAAAGGAAGAATATTCAATTCAAAGAAACAAAGTTTTGAAAAGCAACAGACCAAGTCTGCTGAAGATGATGAATCAAACAAAGATGTAGTCTGCTTTGGATGTAAGAGAAAAGGGACACATCAGACCCAACTGTCCTCTTCTAAGGAAGAAGAAAGGAAAAACTAAAAAGTATCGAAAGGCTCTTAAAGCAGAAACCTGGAGTGATACGGAGTGTGAAGATAGTGATGATTATTGTGCCAACATATGTCTAATGGCACAATCGGATTCATAATCAAATTCTGAGACAGATTCAGATTCAGAAAGTGAATTCGAGGTAAGTAACTTCAAAATTCCTATTAAAGTTTCAAAATACATTGATAAACTGTGTTTTAGTCTTAAGACTTCTCTTAAAAGAATTTCCGAACTAAAAAAGGAAAATTCTGCTCTAAAACAACAAAAAAAATGTTTTGGAAGAAAAAGTGAAATGCTTAGACCAGAATGTTTCTTCTCTTAAAGAAAGTAAAGATAATCTTTTAAAAGAAAATGCATTCTTGAAAAATGATATCTCAAATATTTCCAAAGATTTTCTATAGGATCTGAGAAACTAGAAAAAATACTTTATGTTCAAAGACATTATTTCAATAAATTTGGTTTGGGAATGAATGCTGAAACCATTCCTTTAATCGATTTTCCTAAAGTGAAAGAAGGAATCAAACAAAGACCCACAAGAAATGCTTACAAAAATCATTTTGAAAGGACTTTTGTAAAACCAGTAGGTCTTAATGCTCTCAGATGTTCAAAATGCAATAGTGCAGAGCATTTTGAGAAAGAATGTCCTATGGTTTGGAGACATGTCAATAAAGTTTGGGCAAAAACTGCATATCAGACTAACTCAAAAGGATCCAAGAAAATATGGGTACCAAAGAAAGCTTGAGTCTCTTTTTAAATGCAGGTCACTATCAAGAAAAATGTGAAATGGTACCTGGATAGTGGATGCTCGAGACACATGACAGGAGATTCAAATTGCTTCATAAAGCTTGTTCAAGTGAATGGTGGAAAAGTCTCATTTGGAGGAAACAGCAAAGGAAAAAAGGTGGGATTTGGAACTGTAAAGATTGGGAACCTCACAATAAGCAATGTTTCTTTAGTTGAAGGGCTCAACTACAATCTGCTCAGTGTGAGTCAGCTGTGTGATGCCAGTTTTAGAATCAACTTTCAAGAGGGTATTTGTTCAGGAACCAGTAAAGACTTTATTCAATCATTCATGGGTCGAAGACATGGAAATATCTACCTTTTGGACGTGAAACCAAATGAATCGCAATGTCTAATCTCAATCCAAGACGAAGCGAGCTTATAGCACAAAAAGCTTGGGCATATTAACATGAAGCAAATAGCCAAAATCTTAGCAAAGAAGCTTGTTCGTGGTATACCCAATTTATCATACCAAAAGTCTGACCCATGTACACCATGTATATTGGGAAAACAGGTAAGAAATTCCTTTAAACCAATAAATCAAGTTTCCATTAACCATGTACTGCAGCTCTTGCATATGGATCTCTTTGGACCAACAAGAACGCAGAGCATTTGAGGTAAGAAATATTGCCTAGTAATTGTGGATGATTACTCATGATTTACTTGGGTATATTTGTTGGCAAGTAAGTCTGAAACCTTCTCTTACTTTGAAAAATTTGCTAAGAAGGTTCAAAATGAAAAGGGGTATGTTATTTCAAGTATGAAAATCAAGATTTTACAAAATTCTATGATGAATCTGGTTTTCAGAATTTGTTCTCCTCTCCATATACTCCAGAGCAAAACGGAGTTGTGGAAAGGAAGAATAGATCTCTTCAAGAAATTGCTAGAACTCTTTTAATTGAAAGCAATATCTCTTTATGATTTTGGGCTGAAGCAGTTTCAACATCATGTTATATTATCAATAGAGCTTTTCTAAGACCTATTCTAGAAAAAAAACCCTATGAATTATTCAAAGAAAAGAAGCCCATTGTTTCATATTTTCATGTATTCGGATGCAAATGTTTCATACTGAAAAATGCAAATGATCGAGTTGGTAAGTTTGAAGAAAAGTCAGATGAAGGCATCTTCCTTGGATATTCTACCACAAGCAAAGCGTACGAGTCTACAACAAGAAGACTCAAACAGTGGAAGAATCAATGAATGTCAAATTCCAAGATTCTATACAAAATGAATCTATTCAGACTCATCTTGAAGAGACTGAACCTACTCCAGACTCTACAAAGTCTAAATCACAAGAAGCAGCTCAGACTTTGAAGGACCAGCAACAAGTGACTGTTGAAGATTTAAGTGAAGGAAGTGACCATCAATCTGATAAATTAACCAGTAACTGGAAACATAAGTTCAGTCATCCCAAAGATCTTATTATTGGCAACATCAATGAAGGAATTCGCACAAGATCCAAAAGGCAAGAAGAGTCTAGTGTTGTGGCTCTTATTTCTGAAATAGAACCCAAAAGCATAGAAGAAGCTTTATCCGATGAGAGCTGGATTGAAGCTATGCAAGAAGAACTCAAACAATTCAGAATTAATAATGTCTGGGAGCTGACTCCTAAACCAAAAGGTAAATCAATTGTTGGAGCTAAATGGGTTTTCAGAAACAAGATGGACGAAAAAAGAAAAGTCATAAGAAACAAGGCTAGACTCGTGGCCAAGGGATATACACAAGAAGAAGGGATCGACTATGACGAGACTTACGCACCAGTAGCAAGGTTAGAAGCAATTCGTTTATTACTTGCATTTGCTTGTCATAAAAATTTTAGGTTATTCCAAATGGATGTCAAAAGTGCTTTCATAAACGGATTCATCCATGAGGAAGTTTATGTGGAACAATTACCTGGGTTTGAAGACCCAAGGAAACCAGACTCAGTATTCAGATTCAAAAAGGCCTTATATGGCTTAAAGCAAGCACCTCGAGTTTAGTACGATAGACTAAGTAAGTTTTTAATTCGAAATGGTTTTGTTAAAGGTAAAGTAGACACTACTCTTTTTATTAAAAGAGAAAGCAAAAGTTTTTTGCTTGTCCAATATATGTCGATGATATTATCTTTGGATCCTCTAATGAAAGTCTGTGCAAGAAATTCTCTAAGACTATGCAGGACGAATTTGAAATGAACATGATGGGTGAGTTAACCTTCTTTCTTGGACTACAAATAAAACAACTAAAGGAAGGAACTTTCATTCATCAAGAAAAGTATGCAAATGATCTTGTCAAAAAGTTTGGACTGGGCAATTGCGAAAAGGCTGATATACCAATGTCAAGTTCCTTGGAGATAGAAAAAGATGAAGGAGGAAAGAAAGTCGACCAAAAGCTGTACAGGAGTATCATCGGATCACTTATTTATCTTACTGCTTCCAGACCTGATATTTTGTTTAGTGTTTGCATTTGTGCCAGATTTCAATCCGACCCAAAAGAATCTCATTTAAATGTTGCAAAGCGTATTATCAAATATATTTCATCAACTTCAAGCTTTGGTCTCTGGTATCCAAAAAAGGGAGACTTTACTCTTCTTGGATATTCAGACGCAGACCTTGCTGGATGTAGAGTTGATAGAAAGAGCACCTCGAGTACCTGTCAACTACTTGGAGGCAGGACAGTGTCTTGGTTTTCAAGAAAGCAAAGTACAGTCGCTCTCTCTACAGCAAAAGCAGAATATATAGCTCTCGGAAGTTGTTGTTCACAAATTTTGTGGATAAAACAACAGCTAAGAGACTTTGGAATTAAAGACTCATGCACGGAGATTAATTGCGACAACACCAGCGCTATCAATCTCACCAAAAATCCAATTCTTCACTCAAGAGCAAAGCATATATAGATTCGACATCACTTCATTAGAGATCATGTTCAATATGGAGAAGTTTCAATTAAATATGTTGATTCAAAGAACCAACTAGCGGATATATTCACAAAGTCTTTGGAGAAAAATCAATTTGAAACCATTCGTTCTAGACTCAACATTTTAAGGTATGAGAAAATCAAAGTCTAAAGACTCTCAGACTCAGACATACAAGACCTTGACTGTAAGTTAGTCTCTCTCTCGAATCTTATCTTGAAAAGGTACGATTATCAACCGTGTTTTATTGCTATCTTTAATCCGCGTAATTATTGCATCGTTTCCTTTTCGAAAAAGAAGTTATGTTTTGAAATGACTATTTTCGCGGAAAAAGGACAATTATTTTGAAAAGACATCTTTTTATTTTCCTTTGTGACGATTCGTGTACCTCTCTTTTTAACCGATCGTGCACTGTTAATTCTTCTTCACTTTACTTTCAAAAACCCTAGAAAGCATCGATCTTCCATTCCTGTTTTCTTCCCTTGTTTAATCTTCGAAAAAGTTGTCATCTTTCTTGGGAAAGTCAAGCAAGGAATCTTCCAAAAACTGAGAAAGATGTCGTCTTCAAGAAAGTCTTCAAGAATTGCAAGCAGGGGACCATGACGAATGAGTGAGGGGCCTACGCACTTCGATCTCACCAAATAAGAAGTGTCTCTATATCAGCAGCAGAGCCCACAACATTCTCAGCAGCGTCATTCTCCTCCATCTAGTCCTCAAGGCGTTGATCATCAACAAGAGGAAGAAATCATTAAGGATGCAGATCATGTAAGAGTTCAAAAGCCCGCTTTTATTTATAAGCTGTATCGTGCTTTAAAAGGAACTCGTACTCCTTTGAACTATGTCGATGATTTTCTTAAAGACAAAGGATATGGGAACGAATATATCTTTTTGCGAAAAATGGAAAGTTTGGGAATTGCTCGTAAAAGGGTGGCAGAAGAAACCCTTGCAAATATCCCAAGTGATCCTCGTGATTGGGGAGTTAATCCTGTAGATGGAAATGATGATGACAAAATGTATAGTCAATTTCAACTGAGAATAGGTGTTGCGGTTGAAAATCGAGGAAAAATGGGAGACTTGTTCAGATCGAAGGAACAAAAGGATCTGTACTCAAAATTGCTAAAGCATGGGGTGATAAATCCTAGGAGTGTGGATTTTGATTTTCTGGATGTTGTGAATGTGAACTTAAGGAAAAGTTCGATTATCTTCAACTTGAAAAGTTCTGCTCCGACACTACAGAGGCCTATGCTGAACTAACCTCATATTTCTATTCAAATCTTAGCTTCTTGGATGCGAATAGATTCTCTTTTAGTGTCAAAAATCAAGATTTTGTTGTGGATATGAATATGCTGGCAGATGTGTTAGGAGTTGAGAGAGGAAGATATCAACCGATCAAAGTTTCTATTGCTCATGCTACACTGGAACTTGTGAAGGACAGGAGAACAGAGGAAAAGATCACCTACTTAAGGATGAGTGCATTCAACATCTTGCTTCACAAGATTGTGATCAATTGCCTCCGATCGAAATCAACTTCCAAGACTGATGTTTCAAGTTTAGAGGCAAAGTTGATGTATGCCATCCTCACTGGGAAAAGGTTTTCTCTTCCTCACACTGTTATGTTCCACATGTATAAAGCCATGATGAAGGACAGAGATCAACTTCCTTACCCAAGCCTTGTTACGAAGTTATTCAAACATCTAAATATTCAGCCTCCGCAAATCTTTTGTCTTCGATCATGCGATCATATGGTGATAGGACTGAAAATGGTGACCAAAATGCGTCTGAAGGAACTGAACAAGGAGTTAGAGAAATTCAAGGAGAAGACTCTAGTCAAAGCTCATCAAACCTCTTCTTCAAAAAGGAAAGGAAAGGAGCCCTTGGTTGCTCCACCAAAGAAAAGAAGAGCTCTCATCGTGGAAGATGAAGAGGATGACGACCTTACCATTTCGGCTATAGCTTTGAAGAAGCTAAGTCGTACTGTTCCAGAGTCAATGGAACAACATGAGACAGAAGGAAAGGAAAGAGAAGGCCAAGATGAAGGAGAATGTCAAGAAGAAGAGAGAAAAGAAGAAGAAGAAAGAGCAATTGGCGAAAAAGAAACAGAGGAGGAAAGACCTGACGAAGAAGAAGAGAGAATGAATCAAGAGGAAAGAGAGCTTGAAAAACACTCTTCTCCACCTGAAGGCACAGAAATAGGGGGAGATAATGAGGGATTCAACCGCTCTCCAACCGACCCAGAAGACATTCGTGCCTCTCATTTTCCTGAAGAAGAACATGATGCTTCATCGCCAAATCTGCGTGATTATTCTGATATGCCATCATCTGCAGAGCGTGCTGAAGCCAGTACATAGACCGACAGCTCAGCCAATTTTCACAGAATTATGGATATTCTCTTGGAGATGCGTGGTCAAATCTATGCTCTGGGATTCGAGGTTTAAAGCTTGCAGAATGCAGGTCAAGTCACTTCAGGTTCCTTGAAAGATCAGATCCAAGCCCTTTCTGTTCAGATTCAGGCCAATGCTAAGGGTGAGGAGGTTGCACAACTGAAAGAAGATTTAAAAAGGCTGGAAGGGATCGTTCAGTCCATGGGAGATTTCCAGCTTGTCCGCGTTCCCAAGGAATTTTGACTTCATACCATTTTCATCTTAACATTTTTAATGCTGACAAAAACGAGGAGAGATGCAAGATTTGAACACTTTGATTTTTAATTGTGTGGTTTGTTGGACTGTGTGGATTGTTGGATTGTTTGATTTGGATTGATGTTTGACTTTAATTTTGTGTCTGGATTTGAATTTGGATTTGACTGCTATTGACTACTTTTGATATCTTATGGATGGCTTTATCATATTCAAGACTAACCTATTTTCTGTGGTTGCAGATTCTAGTGTTATTCATTTAGTCATTTATCTCTATAAGATATGCATATGTGTTTGAGAAATGTTTTGCGGGTCAAAGTTGTCCAAATCAGAAAAGTTTTGTCACCATCAAAAAGGGAGATTGTTGGAGAAATCTTCTTGAAGTGTTTTGAAGCGACAAAATGTTTCCATCGATCTAGTCTAAAGGTTTGCGGAGACTCGCTATTTAAAGTCTCGACGACCTCCGGACAACCGCACTCAAGACTCAAAGTCTATCCTCATTGACGATGTCTCTAATCCGTTGAAGAAAGGTTATCCAGAACTGGATGTTTCATTAAGGATATGACCTTATCGACTGGAGAAGATCTCTTGGCTGGAAAAGACATAACGGAATCCTTTGATTGATCGAGATTGACTCGATGATTGAGGATCCGATGATTGCCTAAATATTCTTGGAAGGTTCTACTTATGGAAACCGAGATCCTGATTGTATGGGCGAACATGATTGATGGGCTATCAACACGTTCCTTTAATAGCTCAAATAATCTTCTTAATTGATTTCGTCCAACGGGTAGATTAAAGGAATTCCTTTGGTAAGTGCCAACGGGTATGATGGCATGAAGGATTATATAAGGAAGACGTTCTAAGTTGTTCGAGGGGTGCGCGATAGAAGAATTCCAAAGTCTAAAGCTTCCTGTTGTTTAGAAAATTCCTTTGAGCGAAACCTTGTATACAAAAGAGAGTCTATATTTGTGAGAAACCTTGAGAATGTGTGGTAGAACATCTACACTGTGAAATCAAGGAAAAGCTGTGCTGTAACTTCTCTTTTGTTCATAGTGAAATCCAGTCGGTGGGCTGTCAGTGCGGAAGAGTGGACGTAGGCTTGGAATAAGCCGAACCACTATAAACCTTGTGTTCAATTTTCTCTTCCTTACTCTCTTTACCTTGATCGTACTTCGTTTTGTTAAACAAGAGAGAATTTCCTTTCTATCATTTGCCTAGAATCGCTTACGTATCTTGATAAATTGTTTGTGCACCTATTCACCCCCCTCTAGGTGCTTATACTAGCTATCTCAGGTTATACTTCTGATAATTCAAGCTTTCCAGAGCTTTCATTGTGACATCCCAAATTTTCGATCCTATTTTCTACTGAATAAATCGAGCATTTCATTGATGCCTCTATAGGGATGTTCTCAGAGCTGATCACTCTCGAAATAACTACACTATCTGGGAAACCATTCAGGAATTTTAAGGCAATAGACTCGAGAATTCGACCAGGAATCGGCTTTTTGACCGTGTCCATCTTTAGATATTATTACGGTACATATATAAATCGATTTGAGATCAAAGATAGGTCGATTCAATTGAGATGTGTGGCTAATCATGGGTGACACCACTAAATTGGAAAATTCTTGTCGACCGACACTAGACTGATTTTCTTATTGTTTTGGTACCCTGCGTTCGTATTTGAATTCTCGAGATTTTCACGAAAACCGAGAGTTGCCAATGAGTTGAATGGGTTCATTGTGGTTCGAAGAAAATCGACCATGGGTCATTAGCCTTGAAAAATTTCTGAAAGTTACACGGTAGCCTAGGTCACGCTAAATTGTGTCAAGTTGAAATAAACCATGAATTTGAGTATGATTTAAGAAATTGAAGATTTTGTTATGTCACAATAAATTGTAAGAGCGTTGACTCAGTCTTAGAAGATTTTTCTGAAACCCGAGATTTTTTGGGAAAAAGTTGTCCGAAGACATTTTTATGCAGAAAAAGCCAGGGACTGTTTTTGATCGTGCAAGTGGGATGTAAGATGGATCAATTGGTGAGAAAAAAATATCAATTTGATAATTGAGGTGTCGATTGAATTTATGAGAGTCAATTAGGATTTAATTGTGCAAGATCAAGTGTCCAATTAAGAGGAAAGATTGGAAATTCGTATGCCCCCCTTTCCCTAGCCATTTTGGACCATTTCAAGTGTCTATGGATGTGCCTTGGTGGCCTAAGGAGAGCCAAGGAAGACTTGCTTGGCTGTGGATGAAGAGTGGGAGACAAGAGAGAAGAAAAACAAGGCATGTGGCCCCCTCTTTCCTCTCTCCTTCCTCTCTCTATCCCCCCTTGCTGTGTGACCTCCATCCCCTTCCTTGGTGTGCCTTAGAGACTTATAATTGCAAAGCTTAGCTAGCAAGCCGCTGGAAGCAGCCACGCCACTACCACCGTACGCCATTGCCGTCCGCGCGCCCCACCGCCCACGCGCAGTCCCGCACTTTGCCGCACAACCCCAACATCCAGCCATCCTCCTTGCACCCTCTCGCCATCCTAGCAACTCCATCAGCCCATGCCAGAGTTGTTTGGCCGGCCTCTGACCTCCATGTGTCCCCGACAAGGCCCGGTTTGGCTCTTTCACCCTTTCCCGATCAATTCCCATTTTAAATTGGCTTTGTTCTCTTTTGTTTGAACAGCAATAGAACAAAAATTGTGTGGGTATTCCGGCACCTTCAAGGTTCATTATGGAGTGTTCTGAGCCTCGATTGCCACCCCGCCTTGGAGAAAGTCGAGCCCCACGATGTCCTTGTCGTCTTGCACTAAACCGCTCGTTAACCGCTCATTAAACAAGTGAATTTAACTCATTAATCCTTACTTAGGAGACTAATGATGCTTAGGAAATGATTATATTTAATTATGTGCAATTATGTTGATAGATTAAATTTGAATAATTAAATTAGGGATTTGCCTATGCATGTTAGGCAGACGGTTAGTGTAATTAACGAGTAGATAGGTTCTAGTATTAATTGAACGAACCTTGAAAATTTTTCGGGTCTATTTTGGCTTCCAATTAGGCATTACGGGCCTAAGTTGGATTTATTGCTATTTAATAATTAATTTTCATATTTATTTATTTATTTATTTTCGGGAAATTAGACCGAAATAGCTGGTGACTGGAATTTATGTTGATTATCGTGGTGCAGTCTATTTATTTATTTGAATGCTAATTTGTGCTGAATTGAATTAATGGTGATTTTAGGATTTATTTCCTAAATTAATTAATTTTGGAAATTAATTAAAAAATAACCATTGGTGTCAGTTGACAATGCCAAAAATATTTTGGTAGAACTACAGAAAATGGTGGGATTTGTGGAAAAGAAATTATAGTATTTTGGCTATGGCCGACAGTGTACCACATACGATAATTTTATCAGAATTGGTTGTATGTTTGGAAGTGGTATATTATATCAACCTACAGGCGATATGTTAGCTTAGCAAAGAGCAGTATACTAGTATACTATATCAACCTATGGGCTTTGATATGGCAGCTTAACAGAGACAAGTATACCTTATCAGCTTAGATTGAGAATTTTTGGTATACTATATTAGCATACGGGCAATATGGCAGCTTAACAGAGAGTAGTATACCCGATATACTCGATCATCTCAAATGTGAGCTATACTATCTATTTATCAGTTTAGCATAGATCAGTTCAGATATGAAAGGACTTAATAGATAGTATGAGATGAGCCGACTAAGAAAGGGTTGTGATGACATATAATCAACTAGGTCGATTGATCAATAATTTGATCTGATGTGGTAAATTATTTGATTTGGTGCCTATTTGAACTGTATTGAATTGTAGGTGGAGTCTGAGACCAAGGTAAATCCTCTAACCTGTGTTGTGCTTAAGCAACCCTTATGGCATATTGGCCTTCTAATCAAGTCATAGGGGGTAGAACTCATTGAGACGTTGTCTCACCCCATTGTGGGATACATTTCAGGCCCTTAGATGGCAGCACCTCCACCTCCTCATCGTCCTATGCATTTTGGCATCCCTAAAGAGGTCACTGAGATAGGGTACCACTTTCCGATACACCCATACCCTGAGAGACTAGAGTACGTGCTGGTTAAGTCCGCGGTCTGGGTCGACGTGGGTAAGGACGATTTGAGGCCCTACGAGTATTGATTGTGGTATCGCCATTACCATGATGAGCGTAGAGAGGGTCCCATACTGGAGGGTGATGTGCTTATGTTTGTGTTGGAGGCAGCCTTCAAGAAGGGAACATCAGATCCTAAGGATGGGTCGGTAGTAGATGCGAAGGATAATAAACTCAAGGATGATTCTCACACTCCTATATACTCAGCCGAGGACACTAACTAGAGCGAAGAAGAAGGGGAGATCGTTGAGCAGGAGGAGGGACAGTAGGATGAACCTGAATACGAGCCGGAGGATGAGCTCGAGGAAGAGCTAGAAGATAAGGAGCCTGAAGAAATGTCTTCGCCAAGGCTCAATGGTTGTAGACCAATATGAGGCGAAGTTCACTGAACTTTCACAATATGCTCATGAACTAATTGAGAATTCGGCGAACCAACTGAGAAGGTTCAGGGACAAATTTAGGATGGACTTGAGGAGTGTATTGATTTCGTTGAATCTGAGGAATTACAATGATCTATACCAGAGAGCCCAAACGATTGAGAGAGATCAGAACGAGAGAGCCGCCACATCTAGGTCAAGATTTGTTGCAAACCGAGACGCAATCCGATAGGGAAAGAGACCCATGCTTTGAGGTAGATACCAAATCCCGTCCAATAGGAAAGGTGGTGTGGGAAACTCTAGGCCAAGTAGGATCGAGTTGTGTCGCCTTTGTGGAAGGCATCATATCGTGAATCAATGCCCTCGAAGGACGAACACTTACTTTGAATGTGGCCAGTAGGGTCACTGTGTGGCATCCCAAAATTCAAATCATCCTCAAGAGAAATTAAAGCCTATAATTAGGTAATGAAATTACCTATGGTCTATGTGTTAGTCATTAGTTTTCTTAAGGCTAGGTGTTATTGTGCTTGTGTTTATGAATTTTGAATTTAGGACTATAGGATAAATTAATAATTTATGCTTGGCCATGTACTTTATAAATTAAATTTCAATGAATAAAAATATCCCAAGACTTTGGCCAAGATGAAATTGGAATTTAAAAATATTTATAGAAGGAATTCAAAAAAAAAAAAGGAAAGAGAAGAGAAAAAGAGGGTTATTTTTGGAATGGGCCTTGGACCCATTGGCCTAGAGCTTGGTGGGCCAAGCTTGTCGGCCCATTAGGGCCCAAGAGGGGAGTTCGACCAGCCCAAAGAGGAATGGCCGGTTGGGCCTAAGCCCAAGCCCATTAACCCAAATCAAATTTCAAAATAGAAATGACAAGTGGCCAAGGGAAGAGCATGCATTGGTGAGTCATTAGGCAAGTAATCATGAGCTTTAGGGGAGTATAAGAGGGATGAGGAGAGAGAGATGGCCGGTTCTTTTGCTCATTCGGCCAAGAGAGGTGTGCGAGAGAGAGAGAGAGAATTTGAGAGAAAGGGAGAAACCGAGAGAGAGGAGGTGGAGCCGAGAGTTGCCGCCGCCCGTCCGCCATTCGTTCGCCGTCCCTACGCCGCCGTTCATCGCTGTTTGTTCATCTTGGAGGCAAGTGGGGTCCTTAACTTCTCTTGCATGTCTGTTTTGTTGGTTGCATGTTCGGTTTTAGGTGTGATTTGGGCGAAAAACCGAGGTAAGGGTTGGATGTGTTCAAGCTATGTGACTGTTTTTCGTTTGGTTTGTGGTAGTCAGTATCTTAGTCGAGCTTGCATGTGTACTTGGAGTGCGATTTTGGTTTCGGTGTCTTCATGAAAGTTGAAGCTAACATCTTGTAGTATGACATACTCGAATTTCATGGAAAACTATGGTGACATGTGGGGTCAAAAGCTTTGTTATACGGAGACCTCAGATCTGCGAAATCTTCACTGACCTTTTGTTGATTTCTTGGTTGCATGTTGATTTCTGTTGGAGATCTCACTTTGTTGTCTTCTTGAAAGTTGTAGGAAACACCTTAAGCTACAACATACTCAAATTTGAAGCAAAAATAACAAGTATAACTTGATGAATCGGTTAGATCTTGGAGATGGTTGATTCTGGTGAGGTGTACCGAGACACCCGAGACTTCATGGGTTAAAATGGTGACCATAATCTGGTTATTTGACCTGGATCCCTTCATGAAAATTGTAAAGGACACATTTTTGCATAACATACTTAAATTTCAGAAGGAACGAAAGAGATTTGATGGGTGAAATCTAAGAAATACGGAGAAGTGTGTTCTGGACGTCGCGGTAGTGATTCCAGAAGCTTCGTAGGGCTATGGAAATTAATCTAAAAGGAATTTGGCTTAAAGTTCTTAATGAAAAATGTGCGAAAATGTGTTGGCTATGACCCTGTAAAGTTTCCTAATTTTTGGAGACAGAATGGATATTTTAATTGAATTTATTCGGAAACTGTGCAGTGGGTTTAAATCCGAGAATTTTAGGATGTTTTTGGAGGAAATTGTGAAATTATAAGAAATTCAATTTGGCCACGAATTTTATATAAAATTGTGATCTTATAACTGATTATTGAATATTATGATTTTGGGTAAATCATAAATATTAAATATTTATTTATGAAAATAAATAAATAAAATAAAATAATAATAAAATAAAATAATAATAAAATAATGAAATAATAAAATAAAATAGATTTTATTTGGTCATGCATTCAATTCCATTTGTGTGGCACTTGTGTGATGAGGTCTTTGTACATGCATTAAATTGAAATGCTTATGTGATTAAACTATGACATGTGCATGACATGTGAATTGAAATGCTTATGTGAATAAGCTATGACATGTGCATGACATGTGAATTGAAATGCTTATGTGACTAAGCTATGACATGTGCATGACCTGTGAATTGTGATGCAAGTGTGATATGTTTGATGCCATGCCAATTGCCATGTTAAATTGAGATAAAAGGATAAATGTGGATGAGAAAGGGGTTGTGGTGGAGGATGTTGTCTGGTGGCCTGGTGGCGTAATTCCAGAGATTCCCTGAGAGTTTCAGGATGCCCGGAATGTGGGGGGGCCGGAAGTTCGGTTGTATCTTGGATACATGCCCGGAGATGCCTCGCGACACCAGGATTGGGGTGCGGGATGCCCGGCTAGAAGGGTAAAGGCCGGAAGTCTGGTTGTATCTTGGATACATGCCCGGAGGTTCCTCGTGATGCTAGTTGGGATGCGAGATGCCCGGAATGTGGGGGGCCGGATGCCCGGTTGTATCTTGGATACATGCCCGGAGGTTTTTCTCGCATGAGATGCGAGTGTAAAATATGAGATGAAATTGATGAATTGAGGAAGGGTGATGTGGTGATCAAATTTAAAGATAAAGATGAAAATTAACTCATGGCATGATATGCATGATGATATGCATGATGATGGTGATGATATGTGATGTGATATGATGATCACCCATGGTATGATATTTATGATGATATGCATGATGATGGTGATGATATGTGATGTGATATGATGATCACCTATGATAATATATGCATGATGATGCATGATGATGATGACATGTGATGTGATATGATGATCACCTATGATAATATATGCATGATGATGCATGAGGACGATGGCATGTGATGTGATACGATGATCACCTATGATAATATATGCCTGATGATGCATGATGATGATGTGTGATGTGACATGATGATCATCAATGGTATGATATGCATGATGATGATAATGATATATGATATGCCATGATGATGATGATGATATATATGATGTGATGATGCATGATATGCATGATTACAAGGTAAGTGATGCTTGCAACGTGTGATGATATGCATGATGCATTGGAATGTTATTGGATTTCCCTATCTGCTGAGTGGTTGTACTCACCCCTTTTGGGGACCAACATTTCAGATTAGTAGATGGTTTGAACGGTTGGATATAACCGTGAGGAGGAGGATAGCAAGGGAAGGAGCTTTTGGACGCCGACACTAATCGATGGACTTTAAGTGTATGACTGTTGGAGGAAATGTCTGTCATCTTTTGGAGTGTAGCCGAATATAGAAGACTACGGCATTTTGATGTACCGATGAACAATGTCCGTCTGGTTTAAGTAAATAAAAAGTGTACGGCTTTTACTTATAAATATTTAGTAGGTGTGCATCGTTTTCTGAATATAGGGAAGGGAGTTGTTGGATGTGCTTCTGCATATAAATTGCGCAAGGGACCGATCGATAAAAAAAAAAAATGTAAACCCCCAAATTGTATGGACCCGCTGCAATTGAAATGGTATCAGAGTGACATGTTAATAAGGAAAATGAAAGGTAAGCGAACTGTGGCGAGCCTAATCGGATCGGGGGCCGTCGAGGGGTGCCACACACAGGGCTAAAGATTGTCCCAACAGGCCAAGAGGACAACTGCAATTACCGCCACCACCACAGATGGGACGGATAAAACGGTATACCCCTCAGAATGTGCTGCAGGGAGGACAGCTGAGACCTCCAGTCCAAGGCACACAGGGTTAAGCAGAAGCTGCACCTAATGTGATCACATGTATGGTTTCATTGCACAACAATCTTGCTTATGCTTTATTCGATCAAGGAGCGACCCATTCCTTCATTGCTAAGAAATATGTTAAGTTGATAAGAGTTAGTCCTATAGTATTGGAATCGGCAATTTGCATATATACACCCTTGAAAGATAAAGTCATTACTGCTTTAGGTTGTTCTTGGTGCTAGTTAGTGATTGGTGAGCGAGTGAGAAAAATTGATCATTTAGTCCTAGCCATATATGATTTCGATTTAATAATTGACATGGACTAGCTCACCAAGCAACGAGCTAAAATGGACTGCTATCACAAGGCGGTTCAGTTCGACCCGACAGAGGGTGAGAGCCTTGAGTTTGTAGGAAGTCGAGGAGGACCCTCGATTGTCTTGATCTCGTCGCCAGAGGCAGCTCGTTTGTTAAACAAGGGTTTCCAAGGGTACCTAGCAACTATCGTGGATACGACAGTTATGGAGCTGAAAATGGAAGACATTTCAATTGTACAAGAATTTCCAGATGTCTTTCCAAAAGAATTGCCAGGACTACCGCTAGAGAGAGAAATTGAATTTGTGATAAAGCTAGCACTCGGGACAGAGCCAATCTCTAAGGCTCCGTACTGGATGACGTTATCTGAGTTGAAGGAACTGATAGTGCAGATGCAAGAGCTATTGGATAAAGGATTTATTCATCCCGGTGCATCACCTTAGGGAGCATCAGTTCTGTTTGTAAAGAAGAAAGATGGTTCGTTGCACCTGTGCATTGACTATCGACAACTCAATCGAGTAACGATAGAAAATAAGGGCGCGCATGACAACCATTCTGTTCCAGAAATAGTTTCTTGAATAGAAATACAATGACGGACGACAGGCAGCTGGCAACTGACGGACGGTGGTCGGCAGCAATGGATGAAGGACCGGTTAACGAACGATGAAAAAAAAATTTATTTCTTATTTCTGTTCCAGAAATAGAGAAGTAGAAAATTTCTACTTATGATTTCTATTCCAAACCTATTTCTGGAATAAAAATCTATTCCAAAAATAAAAAAAAATGGAATAAGTTTATCAAACGGATTTATATTCCAGAAACAGGTCTGGAATAGAAAATTTGTTTCTAGAATAGAATTAGGTAGTTGTCATGCACCCCATAAGTATTCCCTCCCGAGGATTGATGATCTGTTCGATTAGTTGCAAGGAGCATCAATGTTCTCGAAGATTGACTTAAGAACACGATATCATTAGTTGAGAATTAGGAAATAGGACAATCCTTAGTTAGCATTTCATACTTGGTATGATCATTACAAGTTCATAGTGATGCCATTCGGGTTGACGAATGCTCCAGTTGTCTTCATGGATTTGATGAATTGAGTATTCAAAGAATATCTGGATTAGTTCGTGATCGTGTTCATCGATGATATCTTGGTATATTTGAGAAGTGACGAAGAGCAAAGAATCATATGAGATTAGTGCTGCAAAAGCTAATAGTCTATCAGTTGTACGCTAAGTTTAGTAAGTGCGAGTTTTGGTTAACTCGTGTTGCTTTCTTAGGACATGTGATTTAAGGCAAAGGAATTTTAGTGGACCCAAGTAAGATAAAAGCTGTGATCAATTGGCCAAGACCGACTACAATGACAGAAATCATAAGTTTTCTGGGTTTGGTAGGTTATTATAGACAGTTCGTGGAAGGGTTCTCATCTTTAACATCACCTCTGACAAGACTCCTGAAGAAGGAAGAAACATTTTTGTGGACGGACAAGTGCGAGTGCAGTTTCCAAGAGCTAAAGGAAAAGCCGACTACCACACATGTGTTGACCATTCTATCTGGTCCTAGAGGATTCGAGATTTACAATGATGCGTCATTCAGAGGGTTGGGTTGCGTGCTGATGCAATATGGCAAAGTGGTTGCATACGCTTCCTGTCAGTTGAGGTCTCATGAATAGAATTACCCGATGCATGACTTAGAACTCATGGCAATTATTTTTGCCTTTAAGATTTGGAGACATTATCTATGTGGGGAAAGATTCCAGATCTTCACTAACCATCAAAGCATCAAGTACATGTTCTCTCAAAAGAAGTTGAATATGAGACAACACAGATGGATGGAATTGTTGAAAGACTACGAGTGTGATATCCTATATCACCTAGGAAAGGCGAACAAGGTCGCCAATGTTTTGAGTCGAAAGTCTTCAATAGCTCACATACTAATTAAAGAGTGGAACTTAATTGAGAGAGCTCATGATTCGGTATTCAAATTTAAGGTAGGCCACCTTTCAAGTCTTATGGCCACCCTCAGAATTGAACCGGATGTCCACATTAGAATCAAGCTACTCCAACCGACAGATCCAGATGTATAGAAAATTCTTCAGGAGGACAGTAAGAAAAGAAAATGCTGACTTTTTCAGATCTCTGATGATGGAATGCTAAGGTTCCGAAGACGTTTAGTTGTACCTAACGATGTGAAGCTTAGATAATATATTTTATTTGAAGCGCATTATAGCAGTTACAACATTCATTCTAGAAGCACTAAGATGTATCAAAATCTGCATCAACATTATTGGTAGTCAAGTATGAAGGCGGATATTGCCAAGCATGTCGCCAAGTGTTTGACATGTCAGCAGGTAAAAGCTCAGCATTGCAAGCTAAGAGAACTTATGCAACCTCTCGAGATCCCAGAATGGAAATAGGAGCATATCACGATGGATTTCGTGACCGGACTACCAAGGAGTCAAAGAGGAAATGATATGATTTGGGTGGTAGTCGACAGACTGAAAAAGTCGGCTCATTTCATTGCAGTTCGAAAAGACCTTAGTCTGGATAGGCACGTAGACCTTTGCGTGCGACAAGTAGTTCGAATGCATGGAATGCCGGTGACGATAACCTCAGAACGAGACCCAAGATTTACTGCCGCTTTTTGGAAGAGCTTGCAAAGTGCTTTAGCTACCAAATTGTAGTATAGTACGGCATATCATACTTAGACAGATGGCTAGTCTGAGAGGACAATTCAGACCCTCGAGGACATGCTGAGAGCTTGTGTACTAGACTTTAAAGGAAGTTGGGAAGATCAACTTCACCTGGTGAAATTTGCCTACAACAACAGTTATCAACAGAGCATCCAGATGGTTCCATTTGAAGTATTGTATGGTAGAGTGTGTAGAACACCAGTGTGTTGGGATGAAGTTGGGGAAAGGAAGATCACAAGCCCAGAGTTGGTCCAGCAATTAGTGGATGTTGTGGCGTTAATCAAAGGCAGATTAAAGACAGCACAGAGCAGACTGAAAATTACGCAAACAAGCGCTAGAGATTATTGGAATTCCAAGTTGGTGATCACATTTTTCTGAAAGTGTCACCAATGAGGGGAACCTCGCACTTTGGAAAGAAAGGAAAATTGAGTCCGAGATACGTAGGTCCATTTGAAATTCTCGAGAGAATTGGGAACCTAGCATATAGTCTTGCGTTGCCGCTGAGATTGACACAAGTGCATGACATCTTTCACGTGTCGATGTTAAGGAAGTACGAGCCTGACCTGACCCACGTGCTTAATTTTGAAGAATTAGATATGGATGACCGAGTGTCATACTGTGGCATCCTAAAATTTCATAGCAATCTCTAGATGCGCTACGACTTGTGAAAGGGTGATGGAAGTGCCATCGGACTATATTATAGCCATTAGACCAATGGATTACAATTAATCAAGGCCCAACATTTAATGGACAATTGTTTTGCTAGAAAATCTATCATATGTCCATGTGTAATCAAGGATTGTGCTAAAGGATAAATTGATAAGAAAGTTTGTTCTTGGCCATGAAATTTATAAGTTGGATTTTTATTGATCTATGTTACAAAGTTTTATGGCCATATGAATTTGTAATTAGGTATTTATATAAGTGGGGATTAAGGTGGATTATTAAAAGAAGGAGTGGGCTGATTTCTTAAGGCCCAAAACCCCAAAACCAGCCCATCGTTTTCCCCCATTCGGTCGACCAAGGCTGGCCCAAGCCTAGCCAAATGAGGCCCATCAACTTTCATGAAGAATGAAAAGTGGCAAAAGGGATTATACAAGTAGCTCTTGCATGCAAGCTAATGATTACTAGCTAATCATGAAAGGGAAAGAAAAGAGGAGGGGCCAAGTGAGTGAGGGGGGTTGTCGGGCGAGAGGAGAGAGAGAAAGCCAAGAGAAAGAGAGAAAGCAGAGAGAGAGAGAGAGAGAGAGAGAGAGAGAGAGAGAGAGAGAGAGAGAGAGAGAGAGAGTTGTTCGTGAGGGTGCTTCAGCGAGGGAAGAAGAATACCATCCCTGCCGTGCGTGCGCCTAGCTTCATCGTCGATCGTGCTGTGTTCAAAGACCTCTAACTGCCGTGTGCTTTGGTTGCTGTCTCCATTTAAGGCAAATAAAGTCCGTCAGCCTACATTTTGCTTGCTGTGGTTGTGTGTGAAGTGTAATGAGTGTTGGAGATGCTTGAGTCATGATGTTGGATGCTAAAATTCGAGTGAATTGTAGTAGTCTTTCTAAAACAAGCAAGCTGTTGCATGTAAGGACAGTCTAACCCTTTGTGATTCTGTGAATTTTATAAAATTATCCAGTTGAAATTTGTTCTCATGTCCTTGATGAAAGTTGTAAATGACATCTTAAGAAGTAACATACTAAAATTTGAGAAGAAATGGACAATTATAGGTAAGTGAAACGATTTTTCTCTGAAATGGTTAGATCTGGAAATCGTTGCCGAGGGTTAGGGACGGTTATGGTGATTATAGCTTTTGATCTATCACGAATCTGACTTAGAGTTTTGAAAAAACTTTTACCTCTATGTTTTTTCTATAACATATCAAAATTTTAGAATTTTCAGAGCTGATTTAGGGTTTATACAGAATTTGTGAATGAAACTGTGCAATGGTGATGTTCTGAAATTTTAAGGCTGTGATGTATGGATGGTAGCGATTCATATGAAGCTCTTTTGACATGGTGTTCTTCATGAAATCTTCTTCTCTAGATCTCATTTATAACATGTAAATTTTCAGAATTGATTAAGATCGTTTACTAATTTTTCCAGAATTTTAATTAAAGGAGTGCATTCTGTTTTATCCTAAAATTGTTTTATTTTCAAGAATAAATGAATTGCTCTATGAGATGTGATATATTGGGTTGTTATTTATACAGCATATGTGGTGACATTTAGCATATCATGTGACATAAAAAAAAGTTGATTTAAACCTTTGACATTATTGCATCAAATGCTATTTTGAAAGTGAGATATATATGTGAATATACATTGTGATGATAATGATACTGTCGGAGGTGTGAGCCAACGATGCCCTGGGACTGTCGAGATGCTCGGAGTGTGTGTGCCGGATGTCCTCGGGAGTTTCGAGATGCCCTGAGGTGTGTGCCGAAGGTTCCTCGTGATGCCAGGTTGAGTGTGAGCGATATAAGAGGGATGCAAACACTGTTCCCTAGAAGAAAATGAGATCCTTTTGAGAATTAAAATTGGGAATTGAATTATGTGCATGTGTGTGCATATGGCATGATGCACGAACTGCCTATGAAATTGAATTGATACTATTTGGCATTGAGAATGCGATCATGAAGGCATTGAATGGATCTCATGAGGATATATACATGATTGTGTGGATGACATGAATCATGCGTATGGGTGTGTGCATATGGCATGAGATATAATTGTCCATGAACTTGAATTGGTATTGCTTGGCATGGGAAATGTGATTATAACGGTTATGAATGGATCTCATGGAGACATATGTATGATCACATGGATGATATGTGCATTTCACATGAAATTGTGGTTGTCTTGCCTGTTGCATTGTGTAGTTTGATGGATCTTTACTGCTGAGTGGTTGTACTCACCCCTTTTGGGGACTAACGTTTCAATTTGAGAGATGCCTCTATCATCTGTCACACGTGGTACATTTTATGGCTTACCGTTCGATGTTGAGGTCAAGTGCTCAGAGCACCCCTGTGTTGGTGTTCGTGGTCCGGTGTTTATCCGAGTTCGTGTTTTGGTTATGTATGATGTGGGTCTACCTGATGGCCCTGTAGTCCGAGAGTTTCTGTCTGTGCATGTTCGATGCGACGGGATGATGATGGGGATGCTGCCACCGCCATTGGCTGATGCACCGGGCTGGGTGTGATTAGAGTGTGTGACTAATATAGGATGACACTTTTTGGATAGCCGACACTGGATGATGGATTGATGTACATGTCTGATGTGGGGGTTGGGTACTTTTAGGTTATAGCCGAGCTTAGTTAAAGCCTTGGCCTTTTGTTGTACCGACTTGTGATGTCCATCATAGTTATGTAAATAAAAGTAGTTCGGCTCTAATGTGTGTGTGTGTGTGTGTATGTGTGTGTGTGTGTATATATATATATATATATATGAAAGGTGTAGTTGGTGTGTATTGCATTGTATTATTTAGCTTGAGTATGGGTTAGGGAGATTGGAATATGCTTCCATTATATGAATTGCGCTGGGACCGATTAAAATAATATAAACCCCTAGAACATATGGACCAACTACAATTCAAATGGTATCAGAGTGACATGTTTTTAGGACAAGTGAAGGGTAAGCGAACTATGGCGACCCTGGCGGATCGAGGGCCGTGTCAAGGGGTGCTAGACATATGTAGAAAGCCCGATTCAGATAGTGGACAGAAAGGAACAAGTTCTATGTACAAAGACCATCCTGTTGGTTAAAGTGGTCTGACAACACCACGATACTGAAGGAGCAACAAGGGAGACTAAAGTGGTCTGACAACCCCCACCATTTTGCTTAAGTTATGTAATGGTTTAAATTTCGAAGACGAAATTTTTATAAGAGGGGAAGAGTTGTGACATCCCAGATTTTCGATCATGTTTTCTACTAAATAAATCGGGCATTTCATTGACGCGCCTAGAGGGCTGTTCTCAAAGCTGATAACTCTCAAGATAACTAGACTATCTAGGGAAACCATTAAGGAAGTTTAAGGCAATAAACTTGAGAATTCAATCAGGAATTGGCTTCTCGACCATGTCCATCTTTATAGATAATTACGATACAGATATAAATCGATTTGAGATCAGAGATAGGTTGATTCAATTGAGATGTGTGGCTAATCGCAGGTGACACCACCAAATTGGAAAATTCATGTCGACCGGCACTAGACCGATTTTCTTATTATTTTGGTACCCTATGTCTGTATTTGAATCCTTTAGATTTTCACAATAACGGAGAGTCGCCAATGAGTCAAGTGGGTTCATTGTGGCTCGAAGAAAATCGACCATGGTTCATTAGCCATGAAAAATTTCTAAAAGTTACCCAGTAGCCTAGGTCATGCTAAAATCACGCCAAGATAAAATTAACCATGAATTTGAGTTTGATTTTAAAAATTGAAGATTCTATTATGTCACAATAAATACAAGGAGCGTCAACTAAGTCTCAAAAGATTTTTTGAAACCCAAGACTTTTTGGGAAAAAGTCGTCCTAGGACCGTTTTTATGTAGAAAAAGCCAAGGATTGTTTTTTTATCGCGCAAGTGGGATGCAAGATGAATCAATTGGTGAGGAAAAATATCAATTTGATAATTGAGGTGTCGATTGAATTTATGAGAGTCAATTGGGATTGAATTGTGCAAGATCAAGTGTCCAATTAATAGGAAAGATTGGAAATTGCGTATGTCCCCCTTCCCCTAGCCATTTTGGACTATTTCAAGTGTCTATGGATGTGCCTTGGTGGCTTAAGGAGAGCCAAGGAAGACTTGCTTGGCTGTGGATGAAAAGTGGGTGACAAGGGAGAAGAAAAACAAGGCATGTGGCCCCTCTTCCCTCTCTCTCCTTCCTCTCTCTTTCCCCCCTTGCCGTGCAACCTCCATCCCCTTCCTTGGTGTGCCTTGGAGACTTCTAACTACAGAGAACAGCCAGCAAGCCATCGAAAGCAGCCACGCTAACACCACCGCACGCCGTCGCTGTCCGCGCGCCACGTCGCCCGAGCACGCTGTCCTACGCTTCGCCATATGATCCGAGAATCCAGCCATCCTCCTTGCGCCCTCTCGCAATCCCAGCAACTCCCTCAGCCCGTGCTGGAGTTGTTTGGCCCACCTCCGACCTCCGTGAGTCCCCAAAAATGCCCTATTTTGCCCTTTCATCCTTTCCCAATCAATTCCCGTTCTAAATCGACTTTGTTCTCTTCTATTTCAGCAAGACCATAACAGAAATTTTGTGGGTATTCCAACACCTTCAAGGCTCGTTTTGGAAGTGTTCCGAGCCTCGGTTGCTAGGCCCACCTTGGAGAAAGTCGAGCCTCGCGACATCCTCGTCGTTTTGCACCGAACCACTCGTTAAACAAGTGAGTTTAACTCACTAATCATCGCTTAGTAGACCAATGATGCTTAGGGGTTAATTAGATTTAATTAAGTTTAATTAGGTAGATAGATTAGATTAGAATATTTAAATTAAGGATTTACCAATGCATGTTAGGCAAATGGTTAGTGTAATTAGCAAGTAGATATGCTCTAGTATTTATTGAACGAAGCCCGGAAATTTTCCGGGTCCGTTTCCACTTCCAATTAGGCATTACAAGCCTAAGTTGGATTTATTGCTATTTAATAATTAATTTTCGTAATTATTTAATTATTTATTTATTTTCCGAAAATTATACGGGAATAATCAGTGACTGTAATTTTATGCTGATTATCGTGGTACAATCTATTTATTTATTTGAGTGTTAGTTTGTGCTAAATTGAATTAATGGTGATTTTAGGATTTATTTCCTAAATTAATTAATTTTGGAAATTAATTGAAAAATAACTGGGCATTAGTTGATAGCGCCAAAATTATTTTGATGAACTACAAAAAATGGTGGGATTTGTGGAAAAGAAATTATAGTAATTTGGCTATAGCTAACCATATACCCACATATGGCCATTTTATCAGAATCGATTGTCTGTTTGGAAGGGGTATACTATATCAGCCTACGGGCGATATGTCAGCTTAGTAAAGAGTAGTATACCGGTATACTATATCAACCTATGGGCTTTGATATGACAGTTTAGCATAGAGCAGTATACCTTATCAGCTTAAATTGAGAATCTTCGGTATACTATATCAGCCTACAGGCGATATGGCAGCTTAGCAGAGAGCAGTATACCCAATCATCTCAGATGCAAGCTATACTATCTATTTATCAGCTTAGCAAAGAGTAGTCAAGATATGAAAGGACTTAATAGATAGTATAAGATAAGCCGACCAAGAAAGGGTCATGATGAAATGTAATCAACTAGGTCGATTTATCAATGATTTGATCTGTTGTGGTAAATTGTTTGATTGGGTGCCTATCTGAATTGTATTGAATTGCAGGTGGAGTCTGAGGCCAAGGTAAGTCCTCTAACCCTTATTGTGCTTAAGCAGCCTTTATGGCATATTGGCCTTTTAATCAAGTCATAGGGGTAGAACTCGTTGAGACGTCGTCTCACCCCATTGTGGGATAACATTTCAAGCCCCTAGATCGCAACACCTCCACCTCCTCGTCCTCCTATGCATTTTGGCATCCTCGAAGAGGTCACTAAGATAGGGTACCACTTTCCACTACACCCACACCCTGAGGGACTAGAGTACATGCTGGTTAAGTCCACGGTCTGGGTTGACGTGGGTAAGGATGATTTGAGGCCCTACGAGTATCAATCGTGGTATCTTCACTGCCATGATGAGCGTAGAAAGGGTCCCATACCGGAGGTTGATGTGCCTATGTTCGTGTTGGAGGCAACCTTCGGGAAGGGTATACAAGATCCTAAGGATGGGTTGGTAGTAGATGCCAAAGATCCTAAACTCAAGGATGATTCTCATACTCCCATATACTCAGCCAAGGACGCTAACTGAAGCGAAGAAAAAGGGGAGATTGTTGAGCAGGAGGAGGGACAGGAGGATGAACCTGAAGACGAGCCAGAGGATGAGCCCGAGGAGGAGCTGGAAGATGAGGAGCCTGAAGAAGAAGAAGAAGAAGAAGAAGAAGAAGAAGAAGAAGAGGAGGAGGAGGAGGATCTAGAGGAGGATCCAGAGTATGACCCGGATGAGGACTGAGACCCCATTCTGTTTTGCAAACTCTAAGTTGAGATTCATATGTGTGGTAGATCTGACTTGTGAATAGTATTGTAATAGATATTGTGATGTTGTCTGTATAAAAGTGTGGTTATGATTTTTCAAGTTTGAAAAATATGGCCATACTTTTCTATCCCATTGTTTTATTATATGGGGATTTTATTATATGCTTCCGCTTGCGCAATAAAATGAAAAAGTCGGCGATGCGTCCTGGGACATCGCTGTTAATCGACCAGGTGAGGGATGGACGCGCATTCGAGGATCGGGGCATGACATTAATGGCTCAAGAAACACAGAAAAACCTAGCATTAATTTTCTAATGAAAACAAAAAATAAAGAACCGATGATTCTGCGTTTGAAAAATTGCCTCAACTTTCAATTTTTCTTTGTTGTGATTGTGGTTTGATTTGGTGAATTTAACCGTAGAGTCTGCATCGAATGAGTTTGTAAACTTAAAATGCTGGGATAATAGCAACAAATTTTTGAATATTACTTTTGTCCATGCTCCGCATATGTTTTCTCAAATTATGGAAAGAGTTGAAAAGAGTTAGTTCTTGCAACATGTTGCCTATAATCTATATGAGTGATTTTAATGAGATTCCTATCATTGGGATAAGATTGAAAAATGAGCATTATAGATTCTTTGCGTTTCAAGAATTTCTAAATGCTTGTGAATTAATGGATATGGAGTGTGTTGGTTTTTTGTTTACATGCAAGTATGAGGAAAAGGATTGAGCAAAGAAACAACAAAGATGAATGCATGAGAAGTTATTGTCGGCAATGGAGCACAAAGGAAAAAGGAAGACTTTTACAATTTGGGGGAGGATACTAGAAGTACTAATAGGTTATATATGTTGCTCACTTTAATACAAAGAGTTTTTTTTTTTTGATCACTTAGGGCGCATTTGGTAACAATTATGTTCAAAAATTGTTCCAGGAAAAAACTATTTCTGTTCCAGGGAACAATTTTTTAACTGAAGAACGTGTTTGATAATTGCATAAAATTTATGTTTCAGGAATAGAAAAAGAACAGAAACACGCTTAGTAAACTTGTATAAATTTTTTGTTTCTTTTAATTTTTTAATATTTTATTTTATTTTTCCTTTTTACTTTTTTCTTTTTTTCTTCCTTTTGGCTGGTCACCGGCCTCGGCCATGGCCGACAAGGGCCGGCGGCCTCACCCAGCCATGGCGAGGCGCCGGCCCCTGAGAAGGCTGAGTCTCACCGAGGGACGACGATGCTCCAACGAGGTCACCGGTCCTCAACGGCCAGTCGTCGGCCAAAGAAAAAAGAAGAAGAAAAGAAAGAGAAGGAAAAAATAGGAGAGAGAACAATTGTTTATTGGAAATGTTCTCGGGAAAAAGAAACAAGTTTTTCTTGTTTCTTGTTTCTATTCCAAATTTGTTCCCGAGAACAAAAGTGTAAACAAACACGTTTCTATTCTTTTTCTGTTCCCTGGAACAAAAGAACAAAAAATTTTGTTCCGAGGAATAGAAACAAAAATAAACGAATGCGCCCTTAGGTGCCATTTTTTTTTTAAATGATCACTTAAGTACCAACTTTGATATGAGTTGCCAGAAATTCGATATTGTTATATGTTGTTAATTTCTCAATCCCACGTGGCTCGTTAGCATGTGCAATCATCATATAACCCCTAAACAACATTATGTAGTTGGTTAAGTGATCACTTTAGTGCTAGTCGTTATTTGAAAGTGATCACTTTAGTACTAAAAGGCCATGTTAGATAAAATTTGTAATTACAAAAGCCATGTAATTTCACTGATCAGAATTTCTTGTTAGAGGCATCTAAGCGATTGTTTCTTTTCTCCGATTTGGCACTTAAGTAAGCTAGTGAAAATTTTTGGCACTAAACTGAGCGTCATATATAACTTTTGATACTTTTAGTATCTTTCTTCCTATTATTTGGTGAGTAGTACTAGGGAAAGGGAAGGAGCTAAGCTTGAGCCTTCGCTAGAAGTTGCTCCTCTGGAAGTTTCTATTGTTTGTCCATTTGGCTCATTGTTATGGGGAGGCAAACAAAGTTGTTCATTGGTTTGTTAAGGCCCAAAAATGTAATGTCCTACCTTGTAAATGGGGGCCTCTACACCTCCTCAAGCCCTCTGGCGTCTTGTTTGCTCGGATTCTCCTTTAAGCTGTAATTGGGCTTGTGGCTAATGTAATGGAAAGTTTTATACTTGACCAAAAAAAATAAAAGGTAGGGCCGGTCCCAGACCTGGATCGTGTCATCATACCCTTTTCCATTGTCCATGCCGTTTGACTTGGCTTCAACGAGCTAGTCCCTAATAATCTTATTCCGATGCCACTTCCACTTGTTGGCTGTGAAATCGTGACGGTGTTAATACGATAAAATTGTAACTGGTAGCTTGAGACACACTTATACTAAAATGCAATACAAATATAACACTCAAATAAGAAAAATTGTTTTGCAAAGCTATTACAGACACTATATATGAATAGCTAAAAGCCACAACTCACTATTTTATTTAATTTTCTCACACCACACACAAACACAGAGTAAACTAGATTATAGAAGGAGATACTTTCTAATTCTTTTAGTTCTCTCCCCCACATACGAGCAAACTCTCTCTTTTCTCTCTTTGCTGAAGTTGAGCTCACACTTTGGCTTTGTGACTTCCATTTGGTGATTTGGTGATTTTATTGTATCCTAAAAGCAATTTTGCTTATCTTATGAGCAGTATAATGGGGCCAAATATCCCTTTAAGAAAAGTAATCACACACCTCAAATCATCAGTTCCTAGGGGGACGGATGTCTAAGGGTGGAGGGAATTTAAGACAATTTAGAGTGTGGAGCGTCTAACGAGTTGGACGGAGTGGGGAGAGTCGACTGGGTGGAGTGGAGAGAGAGTTTGGAGTGGGTTGATTGTTGGTGTTTCATGAATCATGTATATGTAAAATTAACAAAAAAGAACGCAGCGCAAACAAGATGATATATTTTTACATGATTCTCCGAAGGCGTTGTTCGTGCATTTTAATAAAAAAAAATCTGAATATAAAAAGGGAGTTAAATGAATCACCTCTTGAAGCACGCTTTATACGAATTGGTTCGGATGTTCTACAGTTCGGGCCCCATGAACGTCTGATTTCTCGTTCAGACACACCAACAATGGATGTCAAACGGAAGAAAGAACTTTCAAATAATTACCACTATGCTCGTGCTAGCAATCTCGTTGAGACAATTCACCGTATCCTTGATGAATTATAGTCACGGACCGAATGAGAGAACACTCTTCTTTGTCACGTCTCTCGAAGAACACAAGAACACGCACCTTTTCTCTATTTTCAGCAACTTCTTCTTTATGTCCCAAAAGAATTATATATATATATATATATATAATCTTAAATTAGCAATGGTTGTTGATCGAGGGACGATTAGTAACTGTTGCTTATTGTCCCCGCTCATGCATGACATCGTGCATGATGGTCAGAAACCATGGATTGTTCATGCACAATTTCGTGGATGATGGTCAGCAGTTGCTGACCATCCAAGTTTCATACATGTGCTTCGTGCACATGCATAAAGCTTTATATATTATTTTTTATTATTAGTTATTAAAAGGCATTAATTAATTAATTAAACAAATAATTAATTAATTAATCGATCCCTTTTAAAAATAAAAAGAACATAATCTTTATATGTACATTTGGGAATACATTAACATATATTTACATTGGGCATCTATGTGCATCATATGCAAATGGGCTCGTGACTATAATATAAATTAAATTAAATCTCATTTTTATTTAATTTCAAATCGACACAATTTAATTGTAGTAATTGCAAACACATTTGCAACAATATTTCTCTCTTTTTCCACGTTATCCTAATTGATTATGGCGTGTGACATCCCTAGGTTCATCACTAAACCGGTAGTAAGACTTGTACTAATATATTAGTGTTAAAGAAAACTCCTTCATTTTTTTGAAGTTGATAAAACATTTCCAAATTTATATCGAAAGATCTCAAGACTTTATTGTCAAAGTTTAAGGACCGACAGACTACCAGATTTTAGTCTCAATGTCTATCCTCACTGACAGTTCCAGACTGAAGTATGAAGACTTATCCAAATGTAGGATTATTATCCAAATGCAAGATTATCCTCAAGGTTTCAATTGGTATGGTTATTGGAAGACCTTATAGCTGGATTTCACATGTATTTGATTGATTATTCTTATTAGAAACTACTCTGATATAAAGATCTTTGAAAGGCGAACAGACTTGGAAGGTTCTACTTATGGAAACTCAGGATCTTGATTTGTATGGGTAAACATGATTGACGAGCTTTTATCACAAATCATCTAACGAATCAAGATCGCCTTAATTGATTATGTCCAACGGGTAAATTGGAAGAATTCTTTTAGAAAGTGCCAATGGTCGAGAAGGCATGAAGGAGTATTTAACGATTGACTCTTTAGTTGTTCGATATAGTGCTTGAAAGAGAATTTCAAAGTCTAAAACTTTCTAGCCTCTCGCTTTTTCATTCATCAAGTTAAATATTGTATACAAAAGCGAGAAACTCTTAGTGAGACAGTGTGAAAGTTCGATAGAGACTTGTCACTGTGACAGCCGAGATCACAAGCTGTAACATCTCTTTTGATTCTTAGTGGAATCTAGCCAACAAGCTGTTAGAGAGGAGAGTGGACATAGGCTTGATCTAGGCCGAACCACTATAAACCATGTGTTCATATTCTATTTTCCTTGAACTCCTTACTTTTATATATTGAGTGTTTATTTGCTCAAAGTTGAAATACGTTTAATGTTTATCATCTTCTAAAAGGGAAAATTACTTCTACCAAGTCCTTCGAAAAATTTTATACACACCTACTCACCCCCCTCTAGGTGTATTCACTAGCCCTTTCAATTGGTATCAAAGCTTGTGTGCTTAGTCTGTTGAAGTGTTTTTACTTCTTAAGCTAAAGATCTATGGCTAGTATTTTGGCTCAAAGACTGGTTGAAGACCAAAGCAACACCAGACCTCCTTACTTTGATGGGAAGGATTACAACGTATGGAAAAATAAGATGAAAGCATTTCTAAGATCGAAAGATCCCCTGGAATGGGTTGTGGTAGAAAAATGGATTATTCCTAAAGTCACATCGACTTCAGAAAGAGAAAATGAAATTGAGGATGCTAGTGAAATGACACAAGCTCTTGATGCTAAGGCCATTTATTCCTTATATTGTGCTTTATCTCCTACTGAATATAATAGAATTTCATCTTGTGAAACAGCAAAAGAAGTCTGGGACAGGTTGCACGTTACTTATGAAGGAACTAATCGAGTTAAAGAAACAAAGATCAATATTCTACTCAGACAATATGAAGCCTTCAAAATGAAGTCAGGAGAATCCATCACTAATATGTTCAGTCGTTTCACAGAGATTGCAAACGGTCTTGCATCTCATGGATAGCCAATTTTTGGATAAATGAAATTTAACAAATTGCTGCGAGAACTCTCCAAAGGATGGAATCGCATAAAGACTTCAATAAGAGAAACCAAAAGGATCATGCCACTCTCAATGGACGAACTGGTGAGCACAGTTCAATCTTATGAAATGGAACAAATCAATAAGGAAGAAGATCCCAAAGGTAAGAAGTCAATTGCTTTAAAATCTAATGATGATTCTGATGATACAGATTCAGAAGATAACCTTGACGATGAAGAGCTAGCACTCATGATTAAGAAGTTCATAAAGTTAAACAGAAAAGGAAGAAAGTTCAACTGGAGGAAGCAAAGTACTCAAAGATTTCAGAATAAATCAACTGAAGACAATGAGACCAACAAATATGTGATTTGCTTCGAATGCAAGAAAAAAGGACACATCAGAACCAACCGTCCTCTACTAAAGGCAAAAGAAGGGAAATATAGAGAAATTCAAAAAGGCTCTCAAAGTAGAGACATGGAGCGACCCTGAATGTGAAGAGAGTGATGAAGAATACGCCAACATCTATATAATAGCAAATTCAGAATCAGACCCAGATTCTGAAACTGATTCATACTTAGATTCAGACAAGGAAATCAAGGTTAGTAATTTTAAAATTCCTGCTAAAGTCTCAAAATATATTGATGAACTCAGTCTCAGTCTCAAGATATCTCTTAAAAGAATTTCCAACTAAAGAAGGAAAATTCCAAAACTAAAGCAACAGGAAATTTCTTGGAAAGAAAAATTAGAAAATCTAGACAAAAATTTTTGTTGTTTTGAAAGAAAATGTAGATTCTCTTTCTAAGGAAAACATCTTTTTGAAAGAAGATATTTCAGATATCTCAAAAAGATTTTTAAAAGGATTTGAGAAGCTAGATAAAATTATTTCAATACAAATGCCTTATTTCAACAAATCAGGTTTAGGAATGACACTAGAAACTATTCATTTAATTGATTTTTTAAAAGTAAAAGAAAGAATCAAACAAATACCTGCAAAAACCTCTTACAAAAATCATTTTCAAAATTTTTTTGAAAAATCTGTTGGCCAAAGTGCCCTCAAATGTTCAAAGTGTAACGGCTCAGAACATTTCGAGAAGGATTGTCCTAAAGTTTGGAGACCTGTTAAGAGAGATTGGGTAAAGACTATTTTCAGTACTAACTCTCATGGACCTAAGAAAATGTGGGTACCAAATAGAACTTGAAATCTTCTTATAACCGCAGGTCACTATCAAGAAAAAGATCAAATGGCATTTGGATAGTGGCTGTTCGAGACATATGATAAGAGATTCAAGTTGTTTTATAAAGCTTATTCAAATAAATGATGGAAAAGTCTCTTTTGGTGGAAATAGTAAAGGAAGAATCGTTGGATGTGGAACTGTGAAGATTGGAAGTCTCACAACCAATAACGTCTCCTTGGTGGAAGGCTTGAACTATAATCTGCTCAGCATAAGTCAACTATGCGATACTGGATTCAAAATCAACTTCCAAGAAAGCATTTGCTCAGGAACTAATAAGGATTTGTCTCAATCTTTTACTAGACAAAAACATGGAAACATCTACCTACTGGATATAAAACTAGAAAGCTCTCAGTGTCTAATTTCTATTCAAGATGAAGAAAATCTTTAGCATCGAAAACTTGGTCATGTCAGTATGAAACAGATAGCTAAAATTTCCTCCCAGAAACTTGTTCATGGACTGCCCAATTTGAATTATCAAAAGTCTGAATTATGCACACCATGTGTTTTAGGAAAACAGGTTAGAAGTTCTTTTAAACCTATAAAGCAAGTTTATACTAATCGAGTTTTGCAACTTTTGCATATGTACATTTTTGGATCAACCAGAACTCAAAGTATTTGTGGAAAGAAATACTGCTTAGTAATCATGAATGATTACTCTCGCTTTACATGGGTATTCTTATTAGCAAGTATGTCTAAAGCATTTTCTTACTTTTCAAAATTCGCTTAGAAAATTTAAAATGAGAAAGGATATGCTATTACAAGCATACAAACAGACCATGGAGGTGAGTTTGAAAATCAAGATTTTACAAATTTTTGTGATGAATTTGGTTTACAGCATGTTTTTTCGTCACCGTATACTCCCGAGCAAAAAGGGGTTGTGGAAAGAAAGAAATGGCATGAACACTCTTAATTGAGAGTAGTGTATCCTCTCGATTTTGGGCAAAGTAGTTTCTACAGCTTGTTATATTATTAATAGAGTATTTTTTAGGCCTATTCTAGAGAAAACTCCTTATGAAGTGCTTAAAGGAAAGAAGCCAATTGTTTCTTATTTTCATGTGTTTGGCTGTAAATGTTTTGTTTTAAAAAATGCAAATGATCGAACTAGTAAGTTTGAAGAAAAATCAGATGAAGGAATTTTTCTCGGCTACTCAACATCAAGCAAAGCCTACAGAGTATTCAACAAAAAGACCCAGTCTGTGGAAGAATCTATGAATGTCAAGTTTCAAGACTCTACACGGAATCAAATGGTAGAGATTCAGCTTGAAGAGACTGAACCTGCTCGAGACGTTATAAAGTCTACTTCTCCCGTAGAAGTTCAGACTTCTGAAATTCAATAATAGGAAGAACCAGAAGATTCAACTGAAGCAGAGGATGAGTAGACTCACAAACCAACTAGCAATTGGAAGCATAAGTCTAGTCACCCCAATGAACTCATCATTGGCAACATTGATGAAGGAATTCGTACCAGATCTAAAAGGCGAGAAGAGCTTAGTGCTTTGGCACTTATTTCTGAAGTTGAACCCAAAAGTATAGAAGAAACCTTCACTAATGAAAGCTGGATTGAAGCTATGCAAGAAGAACTCAGACAGTTCAGCATCAATGATGTTTGGGAACTAATCTCCAAACCAAAAGATAAGTCTATTATAGGAACTAAATGGGTTTTCAGGAATAAAGTGGACGAGAAAAGAAAAGTGATCAGGAACAAAGCAAGACTCGTGGCCAAAAGATAGACACAAGGAGAAGGGATAGACTATGACAAGACATATGCACTAGTAGCAAGGTTAGAAGTAATTAGATTACTACTTGCTTTTGCTTGTTATAAAAGTTTTAGGTTATTCCAAATTGATGGAAAAAGTGCATTCCTAAATGGATTTATCCAAGAAGAAGTTTATGTGGAACAACCACTTGGTTTTGAAGATCCAAAAAAGCCAAATTTAGTCTACAAACTGAAAAAGGCCCTATATGGACTGAAGCAAGCACCTCGAGCTTATTTTCTAGATGCATGCAGTATGAATTTGAAATGAGTATTTTTTGATAAAATTTTGAAAATGTACATTATCCCTTTAATTGCTTTTTGCCTATTTTGTTTTTAGAAATTACCCTTATTGACGATTTTTCATTTTCAAAAAGGTAGTTATCATTTTTTGAGAAAGGTAGTTTATCGTTTTTTTTAAAAAGCAGTTTTTACTTTTTCCTTATGACTTTTCGTACCCTGCTTTATATACTGCCGAAACTCTTCTTCTCCATTTACGTCTTTCTTGAAACCTTAAAATACTATGATCTTACTCTCTCTCTCTCTCTCTCTCTCATGTTTGCTTGAGTTTGATCCAAAAAGTTCTCACATTTTCAACAAATAAGTTCGAGAAATTGCCCTCGACTGCTACAATGTCTTACCAAAGAAAGTCTTCAAGAATTGCAAGTCGAGGACCACAGCATATGTGTGAGGGACCTACGCATTTTGATTTGACCAAGGAAGAAGATTCTCCTCAACGACAACAACAGCAACAACAAAGACAACATTCTCAACAACGTCAACAAGCAACGCAAAATCCTCCTCCATAGCAAGAACAAGAAGAGGTTATTGAAGAAGTTGAATCTGTAAGGACTCAAAAACCCCCAATTTATCTATAGACTATATTCCAACTTGAAAAGCGGTGGTTCTACTATGAATCTGATCGATGAGTTCTTAAAAGCACATGGTTACAAAAATGAGACTTTTTTCTTGAACACTATGGAAAGAATAGGAGTCGCGCCTCAGGGTTTGGCATAATGGACGTTTGAAAATTTTCCTAGCGATCCGAGATTCAGTCAGCCTGAAGAGAAAGATGACGATGAAAGGATGTTCGCTCATTTTCAGCCCAGGATGGGCATTGCTGCAAAAGTTCGTGGTGAAGGGACGAATTTATTTCGATCCAAGGACCACAAGAAGACTTACTCGAGTTTGTTGAAAAAAGGGGTAATGAACCCCAGGAGAATGGATTTCGACTTTCTTGACTATTTAAAGGTTAATTTGAGGGAGAAGCTTAGTTTGCTTCAACTTGAACACTTTTGCACCGAGACGACCGTCGCATACCCCGAACTTACTGCCTACTTTTATTCAAATCTATCATTTATAGATGCGAATAAATTCAGTTTTACTGTGAGGGACAAAGAGTTCATAGTTGATGTAGACACTTTGGCTGACATAATTGGTGTGGAAATAGGAAGATTCCCCCCATTTGGTGTGTCTTATACCCATGCTACCTTGTCCATTGTTAATGACAGAATGGTCGAAGGTGAGATTTGTTATTTAAGAATGAATGCCTCCAATATTCTTCTTCACAAGGTGGTGATTAATTGCATCAGGTCAAAGTCTACCTCAAAGACAGATGTTTCTCGTTCCGAAGCCAAGCTAATGTACGTGATCAACACTGGTCATATGTTTTCTTTGCCTTAAACAATTCTTATGCACATGTATAGGATTGTGATGAAAGACAAGGGACAACTCCCTTACTCTACACTTATCTCTCAACTCTTAGAGCATTTCAAGATCAAACTTCCTGCTCCTCTTTGCGTTAGAACCATTGCTCCAATGGTTATTGGTCTCAAAATGGTTTCTAAGATGAGGCTGAAGGAATTGAGCAAGGAGCTGGAGTGCTTCAAGGAGAAGTCCCCTATGAAGGCAAAGCAAGACTGTGCTGCAAAGAAAAGGAAAGGCAATGAGCCTATGACAAAACCAGCGAAGAAAAGGAGATCTCTTATCTTCGAAGATGAAGAAGAAGATGATGATGATCTAACTATCTCAGCTCTTGCCTTGCGAAATCTACAGAGTTTTGTGAGCTATAGGGAAATAGAGAACATAAAACAAAAAGGAACAGAGAGAAGAGATGAAGAAAGAGAAGAAAGGAGAATGGAGGAAGAAGAAGGAGGAGAAATAGAAGGAAAAGAAAGAAGAAGAAGCGAAGAAGAAAAGAGTCGTGATGACTCTTTTGAACCAACACTAGCTGCATCATTGTCCGATGATTCGGAGAAGATAAGGAGTGGAAAGATTGGAGAACAACATCGCTACAGTGCTGAAGCAGAGCATGAAGAGGAACATATTTCTCCACCTGAAGGCACGAAGACAGGGGGAGATGGTGAGAAATGAGGTGCTTCTTCACCCATCTTTGCTAGTGATGTTAGTAGATCTCCACCAGAACCAGAAGAAGTCTATGCCTCTCAATTCCAAGATGCAGATTTTGAGGCATACACTCCTAGTCATGGTGATAGAACAACTGATGTTCCCCCTCATTTTCAAACTCCTGTAACTAATTCGGCTGGACCCAACACTACTAAAGATCACTCAACAAATTTTCAGAGAGTGATGAAACTTCTTTTGGAGTTAAAGGGACAGCAATATGCTTTCGAGTTTGAGATGAAGAACATAATGATAGTTTTCAAGACAACAACATACTCTATCCAAGAACAGATTCAAGTCCTGAAGCTTCAAATGCAAGAAATTGCAAAGGGTGAGGACTTACTTCAACTCAGGGAGTCTCTGAAAAAGCTTGAAGACACTGTCAAGTCCATGGGGGATTTCCAGCTCGTTCGTATCCCCAAGCAGCACTGATCTTATCCAACTCTTTTCAACCGTTTTTCTCCACTTTTTGCTGATGACAAAAAGGGGGAGAGTTTGAGTGTAGATTTACAAATTGGTTTTGGTTTTATTGGTTTTGATTTGACTTTACTTTCTGTGGACTTTTTGCATTTGACTTTACTTTCTTTGGACTTTTTGCTTTTGACATTTGACTTCGAATACTATTTGACTTTGAACCTTTTGATGCTTGCTTGCAGTGACTAAGGTTTGCAATATTGATTTTGATTGGACTATTATTTATCCTTATGGACTAACATGTGTTCTATGGTTGCAGAATTAATTTCCAGGTCCTAATCAACTTACTTTTATAAGATATTATGTATTGCATAAGTATTGTTTTGCTGGTCAAAAGTTTTCCAAATTTGTAGGAAAGTTTTGTCTTCATAAAAAAAGGGGGAGATTGTTAGAGAAAACTCTTTTATTGTTTTGAAGTTAACAAAACATTTCCAAATTTATACCGGAAGATCTCATGACTTTATTGTCAAAGTCTGAAGACTGACAGACCACCGGATTTTAGTCTCAAAGTCTATCCTCACTGATAATTCCAGACTGAAGTATGAAGACTTATCCAAATGCAAGATTATTATCTAGATGTAAGATTATCTTCAAGGTTTCGATTCGCATGGTTATTGGGAGACCTTATAGCTGGATTTCACATGTACTTGATTGATTATTCTTATTGGAAACTACACTGATATGAAGATCTTTGAAAGGCTAACAAACTTGAAAGGTTCTACTTATGAAAACTCAAGTTTCTGAGTTGTATGGGCGAACAGGATTGACAGGCTTTTATCACAAATCATCTGACGACTCGAGATCACCTTAATTGATTATGTCCAATGGGTAGATTGGAAGAATTCCTTTGGAAAATGCCAACGGTCGAGAAGGCATAAAGGAGTATTTAAGGATTGACTTTTTAGGTGTTCAATATAGTGCTTGAAAGAGAATTTCAAAGTCTGAAGCTTTCTAGTCTCTCGTTTTTTCATTCATCAAGCTAAACATTATATACAAAAGAGAGAAACTCTTAGTGAGACAGTGTGAAAGTTCGACAGAGACTTGTCATTGTAACAGTCGAGATCACAAGCTATAACATCTCTTTTGATTCTTAGTGGAATCCAGCCAACAGGTTGTCAATGAGGAGAGTGGACGTAGGCTTGACTAAGCTGAACCACTATAAACCCTGTGTTCATATTCTCTTTTCCCCGAACTCCTTACTTTTATTTATTGAGTGTTTATTTGCTTAAAGTTGAAATACGTTTAATGTCTATCATCTTCTAAAAGGGAAAATTACTTCTACCAAGTCCTGCAAAAAAATTTATACACACCTATTCACCTCCCTCTAGGTGTATTCACTAGCCCTTTCAATTAGTACTCCCAAAAGAATTAATTATCCTGATTAATCTTTTAGGTCCTACAAGCCATGATTGACATCTAGCAATATGTCATGACTACCCAGATAGTGTAAATATTTTAAGAACATAATGAACATGTTAGATTTGGCTACAATGTAATTCAATCCCTTTGTCCTACTATGTCCCGATCAAACAAAGACCATGGAATATTTGTGAAGTCATCAATTCGATCATATGCACAAATCTAATTGACATGCATTTTATTCCAGACATAAACAATTTATTCTCGGTTACAACCCCAGCCGAGGATTTCAATGTATTGTCATAATCAGATTACATAAGACATCATTATTATACTTTGCATAAGACAAGAAAATAGATTTCATATTGCGGACATGTGCAACTTCGTGTATGAACAAACTATGATCATCAGGTATAAAGACGGATCAACAACTCGGTATTATGTGCACCCGTGAACCATAATTGTTCGATACACAAGTTAACAATGTGCCTTAGGTCTAAGGATTATTTACATAAGACCAAAGCATGAACAATTGACCACGCTAAAAGCATCCATGTCGCTAATCGTTCCATATGCGTCACACTCAGTGAACTTGTCTAATACAAACACTTGTATTCTTAACTCAGGCATCACAATACCCAATGACTTATGACTCATCATTCCCTTAAGTATCCAATACTTAATGGTGAAATTAAGAACACACTGATCTCAACAGGATTATTAATATCCACTCAATAATCTATTGATGGAGAACGATTTAAAGATTCGATCTAACTATGAACCTGTCACATATATTCTTGACGTCTCAAGAATAGGTTTAGTTGCAACTGATCTTATGGAATCTTTCATAAATATAAAATAATTGGACATATGAATGAATACATCATTGCCATTAATTAAATAATAATAATAATAGTACAACTAAAATCCCTAATATGTAACTATTACATAGTAGCTTTAGCGCATATATCCAACAATCTCCCACTTACACTAAAGCCAACTTGTCTCGTACCTCAAACTTATTTTGTCAATATGTCTTTCAAAAGAAGATTGAGGTAAGGCCTTAGTGAAGGGATCTGCCACGTTTTCTACTGAGGCAATTTTCTACAAGGCGATATCACCTCTCCCAACAATTTCTCTGATGAGATGGAAGTGTATCTCAATGTGCTTGGACTTTTGGTGAGAACTTGGTTCCTTAGCTTGAACTATTGCTCCATTGGTGTCACAAAACAATGTAATCGGTTGCTCAATTGAAGGAACGACTCCAAGTTCATAAATAAACTTCTTCATCCAAGAGGCTTCCTTTGCTGCTTCAGAAGCATCTACATACTTTGCCTCAGTGGTGGAATCAGCAGTTATGCTTTGCTTGGAACTTTTCCAACTAATTGCACCACCATTGACTATAAAGACAAACCCAGACGTGGACTTATAGTCATTAGGATCCGATTGAAAATCGGAATCTATATAAATTATAACTTTAAATTCTCTTTCTCCATATATCAAGAATAAATCTTTAGTCTTTTGCAAGTACTTAAGAATATTCTTGACTGCTATCCAGTACTCTTCTTTTGGATCAGACTGATATCTGCTAGTAATACTTACAGCATGCGCAATATCAAGTTTAGTACATAGCATAGCATACATTATGCTTCCAATAGCGGATGCATATGGTATCTTTGCCATCTGCTCTCTTTCTTCAGGAGTGTTGGGACACATCTCCTTAGAAAGACGAATCCCTTGCCTAAAAGGCAATAATCCTCTCTTGGAACATTGCATGTTAAAACATGTTAACACTTTGTCTATGTACGTAAACTGTGAGAGGCTAATCAATCGTCTTGATCTATCTCTATAGATCTTGATACATAAAATGTAGGTTGCCTCTCTTAAATCGTTCATGGAGAATTTCTGTAACAAGAATAGTTATATCGATGATATCATTGCTACATCATTTCCAATCAAAAGTGTATCATCGACATACAAAACTAGAAATGCAATTGCACTCCCACCGATCTTCTTGTATACAAAATGTTTATCTGGATTTTTTATGAAGCCAAATGATTTGACTACCTCATCAAAATGGATATTCCAACTTCTAGAGGCTTGTTTAAGTCCATAAATGGATCTCTTAAGCTTACACACCTTATGTTTTTCACTATTGGATTTAAAACCCCGTGGCTGTTCCATATAGATGTCCTCATCGAGAAAACCATTTAGAAAAGCCGTTATGACATCCATCTGAAATATCTCATAATCAAGATATGTAGGCATAGCCAACATAATCCAAATGGATTTTAGCATGGCCACAGGTGAGAAATTTTCGTCATAATCAATTCCTTCTTTCCGATGATATCCTTTCGCCACCAGGTGTGCTTTATAAGTTCCAATTTGACCTTCAGCATTCATCTTCCTCTTGAAGATCCATTTAAAGCCAATTGGTATAATACCATTAGGCAGGTCAATTAAGGTCCAAACTTCATTGGAATACATGAATCCATTTCAGATTCCATGGCTTCTAGCCATTTACCAGAATCGATGTCTGACATTGCCGCCTTATAGGCTTTAGGATCACTAGGTTTATCACTATCATTCACAATGAATAATGATTCAATATGATCAACCAAGTATCTATAATGAGTAGGTGGGCGAGACGTTCTCGTACTTCTCCTAAGAGGTTGTGTATCATAAGCTCCCACTGAATCAGAGATTGGTATCTGAACTTGGTTGTTTGGTACTTCATTATTTTCTTCTTGTAAGACTGTTTTCCGCCCAGCACCACCTTCTTGGACAAACTGATTCTCTAGAAAAGAAGCGTGCATGCTCACCAAAATTCTTTGGTCTGAATGAAAATAGAAATAATATACAAGAGTTTCCTTTGGATATCCAATGAAGCGACCTTGTTCAGATCTTACCTCTAATTTTTCCATTTTCAGCTTTTTCACAAAAGCTGGACAACCCTAAATCTTAATATGATTAAAACTAGGTTTCCTACTATGTCATATCCCATAGGGCGTAGTTGGAACAGATTTGGACAGTACTCTGTTCAGTATATATATAATTGTCTCAAGGGCATATCCCCAAAGGGATATTGGCAAATCAATGTAACTCATCATAGATCGCACCATATCTAAAAAGTACGATTTATTCGTTTAGATACACCAATATGTTCTAGAGTTCTAGGAGGTGTCCATTGTGATAAAATGCCATTCTCTTTAAGATAGTCCAGGAATTCAATACTAAAGTATTCACCTCCTCAATCCGATCGAAGAGCCTTAATACATTTTCCTGTTTGTTTCTCAACTTTAGCCTTGAATTCCTTGAACTTCTCAAAGGATTCAGATTTATACTCCATGAGGTATAAATAACCATACCATGACTGATCACCGGTGAAGGTAATGAAGTAATTATAACCACCTCTAACAGTTTCATTAATTGGTCCACATACATCTGTATGTATTAATCCTAATATGTCAGCAGCTCGCGCACTATGTCTCACAAATGGCGCTTTGGTCATTTTTCCTAGAAAACATGTCTCACAAGTCGTGTATGACTCAAAATTTTATGGATCAATATACCCATCATTACTCAACTTGCTAATTATGTCTTCTCCAATATGACCTAATCGGAGATGCCAAATATACCTTTTATTTGGACCGTCTCTAGGGCGTTTATTAGTTATGGCATTTATATCAAATCTATTTTGCTTATTGACATCGGTAATGGCACTACCGAACATTGTAATGGTATAAAGATTGTTAGTTAATAAGCTAGAACCAACACATCTTCTATTATGATAAATAGAAAATGCATCATCAGCAAAAGAAAATTCATAATTTTCTTTACCCAAACGAGGTACAAAGATGATGTTCCTAACAGCATTCTTATAATGTAAACAATTTTTTAGTCCATAAGGCAAACATAAACGAAAAGTCCCTATAGCTAATGCAGCAACTCTTGCTCCATTGGCAAACGTTTCCATTAGTCTAATTTGAAGACTTGCAAACTCTATCGTCAAAGTCTGAAGACCTCCAGACTCAAGATTTAAAGTCTGCCATCATTAACAGTTTCCAAACCGACGACAAAAAGTATTATCCGTTGAAGAAAACTTATCCAGATGCGAGTGTATCATTAAGGATTTGATTCGTATGGTTGAAGAAGATCTCACGGTTGGAGATGGCACCTCAAGATCAATTATTTGTATTGAGATTAATTAGAATAATTAGATTGATTGATTGGCGAATTTTACATGGAATGTTCTACTTATGAAAACCTAGATCCTGATTGTATGGGTGAGTAGGATTGGTGGGCTATCATCACATTCCTTAAATAACTAGAGATCTCCCTAATTGATTATGTCCAACGGGTTGATTGGAAGAACTCCTTTGGAAGGTGCCAACGGTTATGAAGGCATGGAGGAGTATATCAGGAAGATGCTCAAGTTATTCGAGTGTTTGTGTGAAAGAAAAATTCCAAAGTCTAAAGCTCCCAGTTCTTCGTTATTTCAATTGTTGAGCTTAAATTGTACTCAAAAGAGAGATTAGATGCTTGTGAAACCTTGAGAAAATGTAGCAGAGTCTCTACACTATGGAATCAAGGATGTGAGAATGTAAAATCTCTTTTGGTTCATATTGAAATCCAGTCGGTGGGCTATCAGTGCGAGAGAGTGGACGTAGGCTTGGTCTAAGCCGAACCACAATAAATCTTGTGTTTTGATTCTCTATCCTTATACTTCAATTTGTAGCTCTATATAATTGTTTATAGTCTTCTATATTTTCAGTCTATCATTCTTAAAAGACAAATTAATTTGTTAAGTTTTGCGTAAACGTCTTTGATCACCTATTCACCCCCTCTAGGTGCTCTTACTAGCCATATCAATTGGTATTAGAGCCTATGTACTCATTTAATTGAAGTGTTTTTACTTCTGAGTTAAAGATCCTTGACTAGTATGTTGGCTCTAAGTTTGGTTGAAGGCCAAAGCAACACCAAACCACCTTATTTTGATGGAAAGGGTTACAGTATATGGAAAAACAAGATGAAAGCATTCCTAAGATCGAAAGATCCTCTGGAATGGGATGTGGTAGAAAAATGAATCATTCCTAAAGCTATATCAGTCTCAAAGAGGGGAAAAGAAGTTGCAGAGGCTAGCGAGATGACTCAAGAAAAGATAATCAAGAGATAAGCTCTTGATGCAAAGGCAATTTACTCCTTAGATTGTGCATTATCTCAAACTAATTATAACATAATATCTTCTTGTGAAACAACTAAAAAAGTCTGGGATAGGCTGCACATTACCTATGAAGGAACTGATCGAGTGAAAGAAACCAAGATCAATATTCTACTCGGACAGTATGAAGCCTTCAAGATGAAGTTAGGAGAATCGATTACTGACGTGTTTAGCCATTTTACAAAAATTGTAAATGGTCTAGAGTATTAGGGACAACCAATCTCGAGACCCATGAAGGTCAACAAATTGTTACATGGACTCTCCAAAGACTAGAATCACGTAAAGACTTCAATAAGGGAAACACAAAGAATCATGTCGCTCTCCATAGACGAATTGGCTAGCACACTTCAGTCCTATGAAAAGGAGCAAATCAATGAAGAAGAAGATCCCAAAGGTAAGAAATCTATTGCCTTAAAATCTAACGATGACTCTGATGTTACAAACTCTGAAGATGATATGGACGATGAAGAGGTTGCACTCATGATAAGAAGGTTCAGGAAACCGAACAAAAGGGAAAAAGATTCAATTGGAAGAAACAAAGTACTCAAAAATTTCAAAACAAATCAACTGAGAATGATGAATCCAATAAAGATGTGATTTGCCTTGAATGCAAGAAAAATGGGCACATCAGATCCAACTGTCTTTTGTTGAATAAAAAGAAATGAAAAGCTGAGAAATACAAAAAAGCTCTCAAAGCATAAATATGGAGTGATACTGAATGCGAAGAAAGTGATAATGATTATGCCAATATTTGTTTAATGGCAAAATTAGAATCAGACTCTGACTCTGAGATAGATATAGACTTAGATTCAGGCAGTAAAATTGAGGTAAGTAATTTAAAAATTCATACTAAAGTCTCGAAATATATTGATGAACTTTGTCTTAGCCTCAAAACTTCTCTTAAGAGGATTTCCGAGCTAAAAATAGAGAATACGACACTAAAGCAACAGGAAAACTCTTGGAAATAAAAGTTTGAAAATTTAAACAAAAATTTTGCTGTTTTAAAAGAAAATGCAAACTCTCTTTCAAAAGAAAATACATGTTTGAAAAATGACATTTCAAATATTTCAAAAAAGTTTTCTATAGGATCTGAGAAATTGAAAAAGATTATTTCAATACAAAGACCTTACTTTAACAAATCAGTAATGAGAATGACTACCATTCCTCTAATTGATTTTCCAAAAGAAAATGAAAGAATCAAACAAAGACCTGCAAAAGCCTTTTATAGAAATCATTTTCAAAAAAATTTTATAAAACATGTTGGCTGAAGTGCTCTTAAATGTTCTAAATGTAACAACTCAGAACACTTTGAGAAATAATGTCCTATGGTTTGGAGGCCTATTCAGAAGGATTAGGCAAAGATTGTATATTGCATTAACTACACTAGACCCAAGAAAATGTGGGTACCAAAAAAACCTTGAGTTTCTTTTTTAGTTGCAGGTCACTATCTAAAAAAAGGTTAAATGGTACTTGGATAGTGGATATTTAAGACATATAACAGGAGATTCAAGTTGTTTTATAAAATTTGTTCCATCAAATGGAAGAAAAGTCTCTTTTGGTGGAAATAGCAAAGGAAGAATTGTTGGATGCGGAACAGTAAAAATTGAAAATCTCACAATCAATAATGTTTTCTTGGTGAAAGGACTAAATTACAATCTACTCAACATAAGCCAATTGTGTGACACTAGATTCAAAATCAATTTTCAAGAAGGAATATGTTTAGGAACTAGTAAAGACCTTTCTCAATCTTTCACTGGACGAAGACATGGGAATATTTATTTTCTGGATATAAAACCCAGAAAGATCTCAATGCTTAATATCAATACAAGATTAAGCGAATCTCTAGCATTGAAAGCTTGGCCATATCAACATGAAGTAAATTGCCAAAATCTCTTCCAAGAAACTTGTCCGTTGACTACCCAACCTAAAATATCAAAAATCCGACTTATGCACACCATGCGTGTTGGGAAAACATATTAGAAGTTCTTTTAAACCAATAAATCAAGTTTTCATTAATCGTGTGCTGCAGCTCCTGTATATGGATCTCTTTAGACCAACTAGAACTCAAAGCATTGGTGGAAAGAGATATTACCTAGTAATAGTGGATGATTATTCACGATTTACTTGGGTTTAATTTCTGGCAAGTAAGTCTGAAACTTTCTCTCACTTTTCAAAGTTTGCCAAGAAAGTACAGAATGATATAGGATATGTTATCTCAAGCATACGGACAGACCATGGAGGTGAGCTTCAAAATCAAGACTTTACTAAATTTTGTGATGAATCGGGTTTTCAACATGTGTTCTCCTCTCCATACACTCCTAAACAGAATGGAGTTATGGAAAGGAAGAATAGATCTTTGCAAGAAATGACAAGAACTCTCTTAATTGAAAGTAGTATTTCTTCTCGTTTTTGGGCTAAAGTAGTTTCTACAGTTTGCTATATAATTAACAGAATATTCTTAAGGCCTCTTCTAGAGAAAACTTCCTATGAGTTGTTCAAAGGAAAGAAGCCAATTGTTTCTTATTTTCATGTATTTGATTGCAAATGTTTTGTCTTGAAAAATGCAAATGATCGAACTGGTAAGTTTGAAGAAAAATCAAATGAAGGAATCTTCCTTGGATATTCAGCCTCCAACAAAGCCTATAAAGTATTCAACAAGAAGACTCAGTCTATGGAAGAATCTATGAATGTCAAATTTCAAGACTTTTTGCAAATTCAATCGATTCAGACTCAATCTGAAGAATCTGAACCTGCTCCAAACTCTACAAAGTCTACTTCCTTTGAAGCAGCTCAAACTTCAGAAGAACAACAACAAATTGATGTTGAAGAATCAATTGAAGCAGAAGATCAGCAATCTGTCAAGCCAATCAGCAACTGGAAGTACAAGTCTAGTCATCCCAAAGAACTCATCATTGGTGACATTGATGAAGGGATTTGTACTAAATCCAAAAGGCATGAAAAGTCTAGCGTCGTGGCACTTATTTCTGAAATTGAACCTAAAAGCATAGAAGAAGCTTTAACTGACGAAGGTTGGATTGAAATAATGCAAGAAGAACTCAGGCAGTTCAGTGTTAATGATGTTTGGGAATTAACTCCTAAACTAAAAGGTAAATCTATTATTGGAGCTAAATGGGTTTCAAGAACAAGATGGACGAAAAAGGGAAAGTGGTAAGGAATAAAGCAAGACTCGTGGCCAAAGGATATACGCAAGAAGAATGGATAGACTATGGTGAGACTTACGCTCCAATAGCAAGGTTAGAAGCAATTAGATTATTACTTGCTTTTGCTTGTTATAAGAATTTCAAGTTATTCCAAATGGACATCAAAAGTGCATTCTTAAGTGGATTTATCCAAGAAGAAGTCTATGTAGAATAACCTCCCGGTTTTGAAGACCCAAGGAAAACAGACTCATTATTCAAACTGAAAAATGCTCTATATGATTAAAGCAAGCACCTCGAGCTTGGTACGATAGATTAAGTAAGTTTTTAATTTAAAATGGTTTTATTAAAGGAAAAGTAGATACTAATTTGTTTATTAAAAAGGAAGGTAAAAACCTTTTACTTGTTCAAATCTATGTTAATGATATTATATTTGGATCACCTAACGTAAACCTGTGCAAGAAGTTTTCTAAGTCTATGCAGAATAAATTTGAGATGAGTATAATGGGTGAACTATCCTTCTTTCTCGGACTACAAATGAAACAATTGAAGGAATGAATTTTCATTCACCAAGAAAAATATGCAAAAGAACTTGTTAAAAAGTTCGGATTGGAGAATTGGAAAAAAACTGAGATACCAATGTCAAGTTCTTCGAAACTGGACAAAGATGAAGGAGGAAAGAAAGTTGACCAGAAGCTCTACAGGAATATTATTGGTTCACTTCCTTATCTTACTGCTTCTAGACCTGACATTTTGTTTAGTGTTTGCATTTGTGCCAGATCTTAATCAGATCCTAAAGAATCTCATCTAAGTGCTGCAAAATGCATCATCAAATATGTTGCAACAACCTCAAAGTTAGGTCTGTGGTATCCCAAAGAAAGAGACTTTACTCTCCTTGGATATTCAGACACAGATCTAGCGGGTTGCAGATTTGATAGAAATAGTACTTCCGGTACTTGTCAATTGCTTGGTAACAGGACAATATAATAATTTTCAAGGAAGCAAAGTACTGTGGCTCTTTCAACAATAGAAGCAGAGTATGTGGCCCTTGGAAGTTGTTGTTCTCAAATCTTACGGATAAAGCAACAATTAAGAGACTTTGGAGACGAAGACTCATGCACCGAGATCAAATGTGGCAACATTAACGCTATTAATCTCACAAAGGATCCAATTCTTCATTCAAGAGCAAAGCACATAGAAATTCGACACCACTTTATTAGAGATCATGTTCAAAATGGAGAAGTTATAATCCAATTCATTGACTCAAAGAATGAACTGGAGAACATATTTACAAAGCCACTGGAGAAAAGCCTATTTAAGTCTATTCGCACCAGACTTAACATCTTGTCTCTAAAGTCTGAAGGAGCTCAAACTCAGGGATAAAGTCTGAAGATGTTCAAACTAATAAGACCAAGAGCTAAGACTATAAGTTATTTTGATTTAATTTTTGGTTAATACCTTGAAAAGGTACGGTTACTCATTAATCACTGATTGATTGAAATCATTTTTCCAAAGTTTCCTTTATGACATTTATTCATTTTCGAAAAGGCAGTTATCTATTTTAAAAAAAAAGGCAGTTATTCTTTTTCGAAAATGCATTTTTACTTTTTCCTTTTATGTTACTTCGTTTACCTCGCTTCACTTGCTTTATATACTATTGAAATCCATCTTATTCGTTTTCACTCTCAAACCCTAAAAGCTCTAAAACTCCCATTTGCTCTCAATCTCCCTATTGTTTAATCCAAAAAGTTTTCACCTTTCGAGTAAGACTATGAATTTCTCCCTTGAAAGAGACAATGTCTTCGAGAAAGTCATCAAGAATTACAAGCAGGTGACCACGGCACATGCCCGAGGGTCCTACCCACTTCAACTTGACCAAAGAAGAAGTTTCTACTCCTCAACAGTGACAAAGACAGCAACAACTGACTCAGTAGCTTCAAACTCCAGCATCGACTAATCCAGAAAAAGAAGTGTTGGAAGAAGTGGAACCCGTAAGAACATAACTCCTCAAGTTGCTTTCAAGCTTTACTCTAATTTGAAAAGGGGACGAACTCCTATGTCCTTGATTGATGAACACCTGAGAGAGAGAGGTTATAAGAATGAGACTCTATTTCTACGTGACATGGAAAAGATGGGTATTGCCGAGAAAGGATTGGCTGAAAAAATGTTTGCTCACTTTTCTAGTGACCCACGCTTTGAGACTGCTAATCAACCACAAAGACAGGACGACGAAGAACAAATGTTTACTCATTTTCAGCCTAGATCAGGAGTGGCTGTAAATGTTGATTGTGATGGTTCAAGTCTTTTCAAATCGAAAAGCCACGAAAAGGTTTACTTGAATTTGATGAAGAAAGGGGTCATGAACCCTAGAAGTGTTGAATTTCATTTCCTTGACTCGGTAAAAGTAAGTTTGCGAGAGAAGTTCGCCCTACTGCAATTGGAGTGATTTTGTTCTGAATCTGCTACTGCCTATCCTGAACTGACAACATACTTTTACTCGAACTTATCTTTCCTGGATGCAAACAGTTTCTCTTTCACAATGAGAGATAATGAGTTTTTGGTGAATATGGACACTCTGGCTGCTAGATTTGGTTTGGAAAGATTGCAACCAATTAGTGTATCTGCTGCCCATGCTACTCTGTTGTTAGTGAAAGATCGAGATGTCGAAGGTAAGATTTCCTATTCTAGGATGAATGCGTCTAATATCTTGTGGCACCAAATTGTCATCAACTGCATTCGTCCAAAGTCGACATCCAAGACTGATGTCGTTCGGTCTGAAGCGAAATTGATGTATGTTATCAACTCTGGCTACAAATTCCCTCTACCCCACACAATCTTGTTTCATATGTACCGATCAATGGTGAAGGATAAGGAACAACTCCCTTATTCATCTCTTATCTCACATCTTTTTACACATTTTAAAATTCACATCCATGTGCCATTATGTTTGACAACTATTTCTTCAATGGTGATTGGATTTAAAATGATCACAAAGATGCATTTGAAAGAGCTGAACAATGTGTTGGAGCATTTGAAGGAGAAGTCTCCCATAAAAGCAAAACAAGACTTTGTTGTATCAAAGACGAAAGGCAAGGAGCCCATGGCTACTCTAGTAAAGAGGAAAAGAATTCTCATCTTGCAAGATAAAGAGGATGAGGATGAAATGACTCTTTTAGCCTTGCAAAATTTGAAGAGTTTTGTTAGTTTTAAAGAGACTAGAGAAGCGCCAAAGAGAGAAAAAACGAAAGGAGAAATAGAGAAGGAAGATGACGAACAAAGGAGGAAAGAGGAAGAGAAAAGAGAAGGCAGAGAAGAGAGAAGATAAGGCAGAGAAGAAGAAGAAGAAGAAGAAGAAGAAGAAGGAAGAGAAGGAAGAGAAGAGGAAGAAGAGGAAGAAGAGGAGACAAGATGAGATGGAGAAGAAAAAGAGAAGAGGAAAGAGGACAAGAAGGAGAAGAAGAAAGAAACAAGGGTTTAGATGACTCTTTTGAGCCAACTTTGGCTGTCTCCTTGTCCAGTGATTCCGTGATGGGAGGAACTGAAATTGGTGACGCGCATCACTCAGAAGCTGAAGCTGATCAAGAAGAAACCTTACCTACTCCACCTGAAGGCAACCAAATAAGAGGAGCTATTAGACAAAAAGGTTCTTCCTTACCTATCTTTACTAGTGGTGTGAGTCGTCCTACAGTGGATCCAGAGGATGTGTATGCCTCTCATTATCCAAAAGTCTCCACTCAAAGTCATGAAGGACAATCTGCTGAAGTTCCCTCCATTCTCAAAACCCTTGGACTTGACTCGGCTAGTCCCAGTACTACAACAGAGCAAACATCAGACTTTTTAAGGCTGCTCGAGATCTTATTGGATGTGAGGAAGCAGCAATATGCTATGGGGTATGAGACGCATGATCTTAAGAACACATTCATGGCCACTTCAGTGTCTTTACATGATCAAATACAAGCCCTGAAGATTCAAGTGTAGTCATTTGTGCAGGGTGAAGATTTTCAGTCACTGAACCAGAGTTTTGAAAGGCTTGAGAAGATAGTCAATTCAATGGGAAAATTCGAGTTTGTTCGCCTTCCAAAATAGCCATGATTCTGACTCCATTTTTACACATCTCTTTTATTTGTTCTCCACTTTTTGCTGTCAACAAAAAGGGGGAGAAGTTGGTGCAGATTTCACTCTGATTTTGATTGGTTTTTGGACTTATCCTTGTTTGGACTTATCTTTGTTTGGTTGTGACTTGGATTGGTTTGGACTGTTTTGATCTTTTTAATGCTTGTAGTATCTTAAGCCATGTTGTTGATTATGGTAAAGATAGTTGTTTTTACAGGACTAACTCGTTTTCTGTGGATGCAGAATCGCTACTATCCTTATCCTAATCTACTTATCTTTTATGAGATATACTAGTGTCACGACCTACCCTCGGGAGGAGGGAACAAGTTTAGGGGTAATGCCTAAAGGACGGGCCTAAGGCCCATGATTAGGCGCGTGCTCTCCCAAGCCCATACCTCGCGTGACGTTGGGATATTTTTAAGGAATTTTGCACAAAAGGAGTCGCCATTAGCCTATTGGGGTCGGCTAGAAACCAAGTGAGGCATGGGAGTGTACCTCACTTCCTACGCAACCTACGCAACCAGAGAATCTAAGGTCAAGGACTTGATTACACTAATTGATCAATTAGTGCCATTTCGATACCTAATCTTATTCATTTTAAAAGAAAATATTTTTATCAAGCAGTTTGGATTGATTTTACATACATTCGTTAACATGTGAGGTGATCATGCAGGTGCGCAGTCATTAAAGTAACAACCATAGTTACCAAGATCCTAATTACAGATAAAATTAAACATGTGTAATTAAACATTATCAAATATGCAAATTAAACATACTATATAATCAATATATGAGCAAATAAAGGCCTAATTACACTAAAAATGCAAGACATAACAATTCCTAACAAAACCCCACATTTTATGATTTTCGAAATTTTTAAATATTTTTAATAAAAATAATAATTTTTATTTTAATTTATTTTAATTTTTTAATAATATTTAAAAAATGGACCGAATCGGAGTCGGGCTCGATTTGACCGAACCAGGATCTAACCCGGTCGGGTCGGGTCGGGTCGGTCAGACCCACCTTAGCTTGGCTCAAATAGGGGTTGGGCGGCCCAACCGAAGGACAAAGCCCGACCAATCAAGCCTTTCCTTGGTTCGAATTGGGCCCCAACTAGCGGGCCCAATCTGCTCTAATCTTTTTATTTTAAAAATGAAGCCCACAACAAGCCCATAAATCCATAAGTCCCTAAAAGACCAAAAGCCCAAAAAAGACCCAAATAGCTCAAAAACCCTATCCGATTCACGACCTATGTCCAACCAAGTTTTTGGCCGAAACCCTAGGGTTTATTGGCGATGATGGCGTGGCGAGGCACTGCAACGCGGTGCTGAACGTCGGTCACAACAAGGCGGCGGGGCGGCTGAGGTGCGGTGGCCGGCGCGGGTTGCTGGCATCGAGTAGACATGGTGGCAGCGGCGGCGGCGTCGCTTAGGGGTGAGCAGCGGTCTAGGGTCGACCCTGGACCGGCCCAGGACCGGCCCAACCCTGCCGGTCCTGGTCCGGTTCCTAAGGGGATTGGGTCGGTTCTTGGTCCTGAAATTCCAGGACCAACACTGTGCGGGTTGGTCCTCGGTCCTAAGAATTTTGGGTCGGTCCAACCCTAGACCAACCCTGTATATTATATTATATTATTTATAATTATTTTATACATTCAAACCTAAATAAAATGTCTGTTATATTATATTATATTGAGACGTTCTATCAATAGCACTAATAGTAATTTCAATTTAAAACTTTTGTTGAGTATTAATTATGTGTTGTTTGTTTTGTTTTCAAGTGTTTAAAAGTTCAAGTGAATTAACAAGATGTGAAGTTATATATTCATGGTTTATATTAAGTATTTTGAACTTTTTATGGTTTAATTGTATTTTATTAATAAATTTCAGCTGCACTTTGCTTTTCAATTTGTGTCAAATGGTAGAAGTTTTTGAAAAGTAGAGTAGTATTGCAGTTGCTACGGTGATTTGCTAGTTAAGTGGTGTGAAGCTCATTTTTTGATTGAGTGGACTATATATGATCAAATGCAAGAAAACGCTTTTGAATATGGTGTTATGAATATTAAAGATAGACGATTATAAGAACTTTCCATATTGTCTCATATCTCGATGAGCGGTTAGCAGGTATGAAATTTTTATTATTGTGTCATCTTAAATTTGCTAAATATGTATTGGTATTTATAGTTTAGTTGAACAATGCCGCATTGTCGATGGATGTGTAATTTGAATTTGTAGATTTGCTTTTTTAGGGAATATAAAAAATAAGACAAAAAAAATTATTGATAGGTCCCGGGTGACCCTGGAACAGGACCGAACTCATTAGGTCGGTCCGGTCCTTGGTCCTAGGCTCAATAGGGTTGATCCTTGGTCCTAAAAATTGAGGACCGACACTGTACAGGTTGGTGCTAGGGTTAGGGGGTGGCCTGGACCAACCCGGACCATGCTCACCCCTAGCGTCGCTATAGGAACAGGCGGAGGTGCGGTGCTGGCGTCGGGCGGCAGAAGGTTGCGAGGACACGGGATGCGAATCGGAGGCGCTGGAGCAGCAAAGGCAGAAGCCAAGTAGGGCAGCAGCGGGTCGAGGGCGTTACAGGCGTCGGATCTAGCCACGGAAGCGGCAGAGACAGGGCGGAGCTTTAGACGGCTGCAAGGCAGCAGCGACGTCACAACCAGCACAGATCTGCTGGCGTCGAGGACAATATGAGCTTGCAAGCAAGGGAAATCCCGGTGGTGTCACGGCACAAGCAGCAGAGGAGGCATTAGCTAGTGCGGGGCTCACTCGGCGGTGGAGCAACGACCGGCTCAGATCTGCCGTCTTTGGGGGGCTCGAGCGGGAAGATCAGGACAGTAGTGCTGTCACGGCACGAGCAACGAAGGAGGCGAGGACTAGCAAAGCAGAAGCAGCAGCGTCGACACTCGTGAACGATGGAGGGTGCAGCGCGGATGCAGTGGAACGGTGGTGGCAATTGAGCGCCGCCTCTTCTCTTCGAGCTCTCCTTTCTCTCCTCGAGCTCTCTCTGCTTCTCTCTCTGATTTTTCCTTCTTTTTTTTCATCTTTTTCCCTTCGATTCTCTAGGGTTTCACATGAAGATGGAGGAGGGAAAAGGGGACAAGGGCCGAGCCGAGGCGAGATTCCGCTCGGCCCCTTCCACGTTTTTCTTTTATCTTTTTTTTTGGCTTTTGTTTTTGTTTTCTTCTTCTTCTTTTTTTGTTTTGTTATTTCTTTTCTTTTCTTTTCTTTTCTTTTCTTTTCTTTTCTTTTTTATATATTTGAAAACGCAAATTAGGTGTCAACAGTTGCCTCTCTTTGAATGTAGCCTCAAAGAGGTTGCGTACAAAGACAGAAGACACCCAAATTATTTCGACGATAAAAAGACCATGAGTGCATAGGCACGCATCAAGTCGACAGAAAATGACTCATAACTATGGAAGCGCTTCTTGTCAATAAGAGGAAGAAAGACTCTGGGCTACAGAAGCATGCAGTGTCATAGGAAAAAGGACTCCGGTCTACAAAGCTCTTTGGGCTACAAAGCACACCGTGTCATAAGGACTTCGGGCTACAAAAGCTCTCTAAACTACAAAGCACACTGTGTCATAGGAAGGACTCTAGGCTACAAAGCTCTCTGGGCTACAAAAGCTCTCCAACCTACAAAGCACACCATGTCATAGGAAGGACTCCATGCTACAAAAGCTCTCCGGGCTACAAAGCACACCGTGTCATAGGAAGGACTCCAGGCTACAAAGCTCTCCCGGCTACGAAAGCTCTCTGGGCTACAAAGCACACCGTGTCATAGGAAAGACTCCGGGCTATAAAGCTCTCCAGGCTACAAAAGCTCTGCGGGTTACAAAGCTCACCGTGTCATAGGAAGAAGGACTCTGGGGTACAAAGCTCTCTGGGCTACAAAGCTCACCGTGTCATAGGAAAAAGGACTCTAGGCTACAAAGCACACCATGTCATAGGAAGAAGGACTTTGGGCTACAAAGCTCTCCGGGCTACAAAAGCTCTTTGGGCTACAAAGCTCTCCGAGCTACAAAGCATACCGTGTCATAGGAAGAAGGGAATGAGGTCTCACTGTGTAACAACGGATTTTGACCAGGTATGAAAATACATGGTTTGAAGAAAACTCATGAACCTTTGTAGATAACGTGGTTTAAGGTTGACCATGAACCTTTTGAAAATCGCAGTTTAAAGATAGACTCGTAAACATTTTAAAAGCATGGTTTAAGGATTGACCCACGAACCGTGTGGTTTAAGGATTGACCCACGAATCGTGTGGTTTAAGGATAGACCCACAAACCTTGTGGTTTAAGGATAGACCCACAAACCGTGTGGTTTATGGATAGACCCACAAACCGTGTGGTTTAAGGATTGACCCATGAACCTTGTGGTTTAAGGATAGACCCACGAACCATGTGGTTTAAGGAAAGACCCACGAACCTTGTTGTCTTTAGGGAAACATCCACTAATCCCTTGAAAGCTACATGGCTTCACTGGGGAATCCTGTCAAACTCAGTTAAAGCAAATGTCATTAGGGACGTTATCCAAAGATGTATTGACAATATTGCTGCAATAACTGAACAAGCTAGTCAAGCTAAGTCCAGCTGCTTTAGAAAATATTTGATGTCAATCAACATCACGTGGCGCAAAACTATCATCTTGCTCGGGGATATATCATTAATCATTAAATTCTCTTGGAGTCAAGTTCTTATCAGAACGGCTACAACACGTGAAAATGACTCATTAATCATGCCAAACTAGAGCTTCTTAGTTAGAAAGGGCTTCTCACACACTCGATAAAATGGCTGTTCGATCCCATCTATTCGCGTGGGAAATAATTGATTTCTATGGGTATCTCACATAACCCATGTCAAAGACTTTCAGAAACATTTGTGGTGAGCAAAATTTGATCGATCAAAAAGATCTTTTGAAAAGACCGCAATATAGGCTTGATTAGGGCTTACACAAAGGGATTATTCCTTTGAGGCCAATAAATAAACATTTGTCGCTATCTTCATCGAGTTTACAAGTAGAGAACTTGGAAGATAAGACAAGATAGAATTACCTCCACTCCTTCAAGCAGTAGCTTCCTTGTGGCATTCTCATTTTCGCTCAAATCATCCCAATTAGAAGAGACTTTAGAAGAAGGTTGTAATGTTGGCTTGGGGGAGGCTCGAAAGGCTTAAAATTTTCAAGAGAGTTTTTAAGAGTCAATGATCATCGTGGCATCGTGATCTAGTCACTCGACCTTTCGAAAGTATTTGGCTTTTGAAACGCAGCACATCTCGAAAGTCCCTTAACTAATCATTTCTGCACGAGAGCTTTGCCACTTTTTTTCCAATTTTCTTTGCAATTGCAAATTATTATTTTTTTCGCAGGCACTTAGACCGTGATAATTTTTCACATAAGGTGCAGCCTTTTGGCTCTTTTTCTTGACAGGCATTGGCCTTGCTTTTACCAGGCACACTGCTTTTTCATGCCCCCTAGTTTGTCGAACTTTTTGCTTTTTGAACTTTTATACCTCTTATGACTTTCAAGATGCTTTTCACATTTTCTTATGACTGTCAATTGTATTTGGTCAATTCTTATGTCTTGCCCCAGTGAAGGGAGATGATCACCGCTCGGGTTTTAGAAATGAATAATCAGGCCCAAATTGGTTAAAATAATGGGTATCAGTGTATGGGTAGAGAAGGAAATGCTCTTATTCACATTAGGATGAGTCAAGATCTATTGAGAATTCCTCTGAAACTATCACCAGAAAATTTATGCAAGTGAAAGTAATAGAATCTTTCTCAATCTTTCGCTATCTCGACTATAACCTCCTATGTTGCCCCAATGTAGGGTTCTTCTCGACAAGGGTACTTTGAATGATCATCTTTATTCAGCCCAAAAGGTTAGCAAGAGATCAATGCAATGCCTGGGATTGATGAATGAAACGCCTTTGTCATTTCGATCTTTATGCTCAATGTGAATGAATCATTCGTCCTAAGAGAAGGTCGCATTCACTCAACTCTCAAAAGTGTTTGAAGGATATGTTTGGAAATGGCTCGCCTTTCCTCATCCTAAGTATCCTCTGCTTGGCATGATTAAAGTCTCCATTTCACTCTATTGAGATCATCTGAGTAGATTAATCTCCATAAGGGAATTTGATTCAAAATGAATAATCCACAAAACGAAAAAACAATTTCGAGATAAAAAGGATGCTCAAAAAGTTTGTATAAATTTTTTCTTTTCTCAATTATTCATTTTTTTATTTGTCTCTAGGAAAGTGCTAGAGGTTCTCTTTTGTAATTGAAATTCTCTTTTCTTTTTTTTTTTTACTTTAAAAAAAATTGAGAAGAAGGGTACTTACCTGCAGCATGGCGACCCAGTAACCCTGTAAAGAATGTAAAAGAATATGTTAGTGCAAAATCTTTAGGGATTGAAATGTTGGAAATGATACATAATTACCGTTCATTCGCTTTCATCATTTGGGCATTAACATCTTTTGGATTCACCTTCGTGGATATTTGGTAACTCAACAACACCATTCCCTTGCATTCGCCTTTAAGTGTTTGGCGTTTTCCTGATTCCTTGGTAGAAGGCGCCACTTCTACGATCAATGTGCAACCCCCTTTTTTTTTGTTTTCATTTATCACCCTGTAAGAAAGAGAGATGAGACGAGTTATCTCCATTCTTAGTTAGGTTCAACAAAGGAACAATACATCCTTCTTGATGAATTTGACAATGTTGTTCTAGCACGGTTCTTTGGTGGGGAGATGATAGTTTTTTTTTTTTTCTAAATCAAACGTTGCTCTCCCACTCTTTATTTAATAAATCTTTGTTCTGTTTGAATCCATTCTGTATCAAAGAAAAGGACATGTGATTTTTTATACTGAAGAGAATCAAGTTTAGGAATGAGATACATCCTTTTCAAAGTTAGGCGATCAACATCCCAAGGTATCTCTCAAAGAGGAAGGGATAATATTGTCCTTCTATTTCATCATTTGAATCTTGCTTTGTTTAAGATGAACATGACTCAATAATGCTCAATTGCGTTTGTTGGAACGTTACAAAACTTGGTACTCTTCATGTCTCCTTAACAATGAAAAGAAAATCATGTCAAAAACAGTATCAGAAATGGATAATTGGAATCAATACAGTTTACTCTTCCTTTGAATTCGCCATTTTGGATACTTAGCAACTCCCTTCATTTGTCTCATCATGCAAAGTGAATGAGGTCGATGGGCTATTTTGGCAACTAAGGCATCTCCAAATAAAGAAACTTCCCAAAACAGAATTCCATTTTGTCCCGCCTCTATTGGAAGATTGGTGCCAACGAAGCATCGACGCATCCTTGCTCCTCGAGTTCCATGAGCCCAAGAAAATGACTACATGAAGAGAGGACATTAAGCAAAGTTTTCTTGAAATTCATTTTGGAAGGTAAACATATAGGTTCACTTAAAACACTTCTGAATTTGCTCTTTTTTTGTTTTTTTTTGGTTAATGATTTTCATGAAACTGAATTCCATCATTAAAAATTTGAGTTGCACGATATGATTCGCAATCAAAACTCAAAATGGAAAACATGATTCTTAACAAGAATAAAAACAATGGTAAAATATAAGAAACTATTGTATAGATAAGAGTAAAAATCAAATTTTGTCCTAATGTTAAGGAGCACCACACATAACCTACAAAGAGACGACAATGTTAGTATGTGAATAAGAGAAAATGATATCTCAATGAGGTCGTTCCTCATAATAAAATCGAGGCAATGGTACATGCCCCCACAGTTTTTATTACGGGGTTTAGTATTTCGCCAAGATTTTATCATAAGAGAATGCATCATTAAAATAATCAATCCACAGGCATCAATCGAATGTCGACTTTTATTCCAAAAGTTTCATATGCAAAAGTGGCATTGATTTTTTTTTTTTAAGAGATTGATTTTATGATTTACTCTTGCAAAAATGAAGTGACTTCTATTTTGAGAAATCTATACAAAATGCGATTTGCATTTTAGTCCCAACATTTGAGAAGGAAAGAGTTTGATAAAAAAATACAATATCAATTTTTCTGTCCCAATATATAATCGCAACTTGCAAGCCCTTTTTTCTTCAAAAATGTGATTTTGAGCCCATAACTAGGAATTTAAATAAAATCATGTGTTCATTAGGGTCAAATCAAAATGTTTAGAACTTGCATTCAAATGTTCACTTATCAAAAGTGATTGCCAATTTTTCAATCATAAGCCTACATCACCAAGGGCATACGATTGATTTCCGCGAATTTCAAGATGAAAATTCGATAAAAAAAATGAGTAAATAAAAAGGAAAATGACACTTACAATAGGTGCCGAACTTTGTCTCTCCTTTTTTACATAGACATGCACATGAGATGTGGTTCGATTTCTACTCTATACGGCTCAAAATGAAGCCATGGGATCACAAGACTGAACCAACAAGCTCGCGGCTAGGTCGTGTTACCCATGACTCCAGCTTCGTCAAAGAACCAACCCGTGTTGCATGCTCGCAGACCAGGGTGGGGATCATTGACATCAAGAAAGAAATTTCGGGATTGAGATGGGTGACTCTTACTACATGTTTGTAGGCGGAGTGGTATCCACCTTAACACCATCCTAAGTGATCCTATGCGGCCCAGGTCTGGCGGCAGGTTGTGTGTGCTATGGTGTAATGCCATGCAGGGGACGCAAGCAAGACAATTTATAAGCAATCAGCACTTCATATATAAAAAGTAAACCATGCATTCCTACATCTCTCTACAAGACAAAGGTGAGCAAACACTTCTTCTTATGCCTTCTATTCTGCAAAAACATTTAACACCTTTAATGTTAGGGACGTACCTGGAATCCTCGCTGCCAAACAAAAATATTTTTGAACAAGATTAATATTGGCCTAAGTCCTCTAAGGTCTAAAACTAAGTCCCCAGCGGAGTTGCCAAGCTGTCGCGACCTACCCTCGGGGGGATGGAACACGTTTAGGGGTAATGCCTAAAGGACGAGCCTAAGGCCCATGATTAGGTGCGGGCTCTCTCAAGCCCATACCCCGCGTGGCGTTGAGATATTCTTAAGGAATTTTACACAAAAAGAGTCGCCACTAGCCTATTGGGGTTAGCTAGAAACCAAGTGAGGCATGGGAGTGTACCTCACTTCCTATGCAATCTACGCAACCAAAGAATCTAAGGTCGGGGACTTGATTACACTAATTAATCAATTAGTGCCCTTTCGGTACCTAATATTTTTTCATTTTAAAAGAAAATATTTTTATCAGGAAGTTTAGATTGGTTTTACACACATCCGCTAACATGTAAGGTGATCATGCAAGTGCACAGTCATTAAAGTAACAACCATAGTTACCAATATCCTAATTGCAGTAAAATTAAACACATGCAATTAAACATTATCAAATATGCAAATTAAACCTACTATATAATCAATATATGAGCAAATAAGAGCCTAATTACACTAAAAAGGAAAGACATGACAATTTTTAATGAAACCCCACATTTTATGATTTTCAAAATTTTTTAATTTTTATAAAAATAATATTTTTAATTTTTATTAATTTTTTTAATAATATTAACTAGACCGGACCAGGTCGGGCTCGGTTTGACCAGACCCGGGTCTAACTCGATCAGGTCGGGTCAATCACACCTGTCCTGGCTTGGCTTAGATAGGGGCCGGGCTGAATTGGCCCAACCGAAGGACAAGGCCCGACCAATGGTCGGGCCTTTCCTTGGTTTGAATTGTGCCCCAACCAGCGGGCCTAATCTACTCTAATCTTTTTATTTTAAAAATGAAGCCCACAACAAGCCCACAAGCTCATAAGTCCCTAAAAGCCCAAAAGCCCAAAACGGCCCAAATACCTCAAAAACCTTACTCGATTCGCGACCCGCATCCAACCTAGTTTTTGGCCAAAACCCTAGGGTTTATCGACCGCGGTGGCACGGCAAGGCACGGCGATGCGTGCCAGAGGTCAGTCACGGCAAGGCGGCGAGGCGACTGAGGCACTGTGGCCAGCGCAAGTTGTTGTTGTCTAGTAGAGACGGTGGCGGCGGCGGCGGTGTTGCTGCGGGGATAGGCGGAGGTGTGGTGCTGGCGTCGAGCGGCAGTAGGTCGTGAGGACAAGGGACGTGGGTCGGAGGCGCTGGAGTAGCAAAGACAGAGGTTGAGTAAGGCAGCAGAGGGTCGGGGGCGCAGCAGGCGTCAGATCTTGCTGTAGGAGCAGCGGAGACAAGGCGGAGCTTCGGACGGCTGCAGGGCGGCGGCAGCATCACAACCGGCTCAAATCTGTTGGTGTCGGGGACGGTATGAGCTTGTGGGCGAGGGGAATCTCTGTGATGTCGCGGCACGAGTAGCAGAGGAGGCGCGAGCCAGTGTGGCGCTTGCTCAATGGTGGAGTGACAACTGGCTCAAATCTGCCGTCGTCGAGGCGCTCGAGCGGGAAGATCATGACAGCGATGTTGTCGCGGCATGAGCAATCGAGGAGGTGAGGACTAGTAGAGCAGAAGCAACAGCGTTGATACTCACAGACAATGGAGGTGCAACGCAGATGCTGCGGAACGGCGGTGCCGATTGAGCACCGCCACTTCTCTTTGAATTCTCCTCTCTCTCCTCGAGCTCTCTCTGCTTCTTTCGCCGGTTTTTCCTCTCTTTTTTTCAACTCTCTTTTCCTCCGTTTTTCCTATCCGAACCCTCTTGCTTCTGGGTTCTACCTCCTTTTCTTTTTTTTCTTCTTTTTCCCTTCGGTTCTCTAGGGTTTCACACAAAGGTGGAGGAGGGAAAAGGGGACATGGGCCGGGCTGAGGCGACATCCAGCCCACCCCCTTCCACATTTTTCTTTTATCTTTTTTTTTATCTTTTATTTTGTTTTGTTTTTTCTTTTTTTTCTGTTCTTTTTTTTTTATATATTTGAAAATGCAAATTAGGTGTCAACAATTGGTTTGCTTAAGTGTTGTCATGTAGGTCAAAAGTATCCAAATCTACAGGAAAGTTTTGTCACCATCAAAAAGGGGGAGATTGTTGAAGAAAACTTCCCTATTTGTTTTGAAGTTGACAAAACGTTTCCATTAGTCTAATTTGAAGACTTGCAGACTCTATCGTCAAAGTCTGAAGACCTCCAGACTCAAGATTTAAAGTATGCCATCATTGACAGTTTTCAAACTGACGAAGTAAAGTATTATCCGTTGAAGAAGACTTATCCAGATGCGAGTATATCTTTAAGGATTTGATTCATATGGTTGAAGAAGATCTCATGGCTAGAGATGGCACCTCAAGATCAAATACTCATATTGAAATTAATTCGAATAATTAGATTGATTGATTAACGAATTTTACTTTGAATGTTCTACTTATGGAAACCTAGATCCTGATTGTATGGGCGAGCAAGATTTGTGGGTTATCATCACATTCCTTAAATAACTCGAGATCTCCCTAATTGATTCTGTCCAACGGGTTGATTGGAATAACTTCTTTGGAAGGTGCCAATGGTTATGAAAGCATGGAGGAGTACAAAAGGAAGACGCTCAAGTTATTCGAGTGTGTGCGTGAAAGAAAAATTTCAAAGTCTGAAGCTCCTAGTTCTTTATTATTTCAATTGTTGAGCTTAAATTGTACTCAAAAGAAAGATTAGATACTTGTGAAACCTTGAGAAAGTGTAGCAGAGTCTCTACACTGTGGAATCAAGGATATGAGATTGTAAAATCTCTTTTGGTTCATAGTGGAATCCAGCCAGTGGCCTGTTAGTGTGGGAGAGTGGACGTAGACTTGGTCTAAGCCGAACCACTATTACTCTTGTGTTTTGTTTCTCTATCCCTAAACTCTTTACTTCAATTCACAGTTCTATATAACTGTTTATAGTCTTCTATATTTTCAATCTATCATTCTTAAAAGACAAAGTAATTTGTTAAGTTTTGTGTAAATGTCTTTGATCACCTATTCGCCCCCTCTAGATGCTCTCACTAGCCATATCAAATTCCCCTTAGCATCTTGCTTGTTTTCAAATTCTGTAAAGACATACAAATATGTGAAGTTGCAGCAGAATCTAGAACCCATGAGCTGGATTCAACACTAACCATAAGATTAGTTTCAATGAGCATAGACACCATACTTTCATGAGGTTGGTCCTTGGGCTTGACCTTCAAGCTTGCGAGGTACTTCCTACAGTTCCTCCTCTAGTGCCCCTAGCAATGACATTTCCCTTTATCAATCTTGGGTTTTGGTTACACAACAGGTTTGACAAGCCTGTTCCATTTCTTTTTCTTTAAAACAGTCTTGCCTCTTGAAGAAGAAACCTTAGCCATAGCCACTACATTTGGTCTAGTGTTGTGCATTTCCTTCTCATAAACTACTAGCATGATATGTAACTCAGCAAGAGATTTCTCCATTATGCATGTGAAAGTTTTGGACAAAACCATAGAAGGAATCGGGTAAAGATTGGATGATCAAATCTATAGCTAACTCGTTGTCCATAACGAGATTCAGCCTAGCCAATTCTTCAATGTGTCAGATCATTTTCAAAGCATGATCAATAATTGATGATCCTTTAGTCATCCTCATATGGTACAATGCCTTAGATATCTCATATCTAGTGGTTCGACCGTTCTCATCAAAGTATTCCTTTAAGAGCAAAATGATCAACCTACCATCTTCCATAGATTTATACTTCTTCTGTAATTCATTATTCATCGAAGTAAACATATATGACCTAACTTTTAAGTCATCATCACACCACTTATCATAAGTGACACGCTCCTCTTGGGTCCCACCCTCAGGAAAGGGGGTTGGTACATTTTCATCAAGCACATACCCAATTTTTTCTGAATTGAGAACAATTCTTAAATTCCTCACCCAGCCAGTGAAATTAGGTCCAGTCAAACAATTTTTGTCAAGTATAGAAGCGAGAGGGTTTGTGGTCACCATTTTCAAAGTAATAATATATCTATTACAAAAAATAAATTATTAGCCGTTGTATCTTTCAAAATAACTATTTCATTTTGTCCTTTAAATGAAATAGATCCTCCCACTAAATTTATATTCGAATCTCATACTCCTTAACATGGGAAGCAGTAATCTTTATTGGGTAAGATTACTAGTGGGGATTGGAGTCCCACTAGCCCAAAGCCCACCTCACCTCGCAGTTATCGGTGTTCTATGAACTTGGTGAGTGAGCCAACTTGTTTAACACATCATATGCAGGTCACAATTATAACTTCGGCCTCTAAACCATGAAAGCCTCACCTAACAGTTATTGGCATCATGATCATAATTAAGTCTCACCCGTCATCTCATGTAAGTATCGAAAGCACAAACAATTCCCTCACCTAACAGTTATTAGATTTCATTTGGCTCACAGCATCATATGCATAATGGAGTAGTCCAATATTATGAATGGTAATTAACCTTTATGTATCCATAGCTAGTCAATTAAGCACTATAATATTGGATCAAACCACGACGATGGAATGCCATGAGTCCGAAATCTGTTTCGACTTAATATTATTAATAAGGAGATTTGGGTCGTTATTAACGGTCTCATTTTGCACATTAACCGGTTTAACACGCATGATACCATAAACACAATAAATAAATAGATATCACATAAACATCTATCCTACGTGGTGATCATGGAATTATGGTTCAATGTGTCTCGAGCCAAAGAGACCCAGTTAGCCATTTTAATGTTTTGATAATAAGGGCCTATTTTTCACTTCTTCTTCAATCTTTGAACTCTTTAAAGACCGGGCCCATAGAGCTCTCCAGCTTAATGACTCCTCCAGTGGCTCCTCCTCTCTTGTAGCATTTACATTAACAATTGAAATATTAAACTATGCTAAAATTACATTTCATGAAAAATTAAAATAAAATAAAAGGAAGGACACAGCCTTCATTTAATAATTACATCCCCAAAAAGAATACCCGTAATCATCATACATTCATCCATACAACAATTATAATGATTAGGGATTTTCCCATGATCACAACCCTTCCTTGTGAGCCATAAATTCAAAATTTAAAGCTCCGAAAGGCATAGATAAAATTCTACATTTAATCAAATTTAAAGTCGAACAACTCAAACCACGTCAAGAAATCAAAATCGATGAAACAAATTTCACGAGCGTGATTTCGAATGGAAGTTGCATTGTCAACTTCAAATTCACAATCACGAATCATTCGCAAAATATTAACACAAAGTATAACATGTTATGGATTTTTTATTGAAAATTGATTTAGTTCTAATTTTTGCTTAGTTGATTAAATTTATCGCATAAATTAATCAACTTCTATAGGCCACATAAGAGTAAGAGAACCAATTCTCTTAACAAAAATAAATTGGCCATTAGAACACAAAAATAGATTTGAATATAAATCAATTAAACGCACGAAAAATGCCTAAGGTTGGCTCTGATACCACTGTTGGGGTTTCATGAGTCATGTATATGTAAAATTAACAAAAAAGAATGCAGTGAAAACAAGATGATATATTTTTACATAATTCTCCGAAGGCATTGTTCGTGCGTTTTAACAAAAAATTTGAATATAAAAAGGGAGTTAAACGAATTATCTCTTGCAATATGCTTTATACGAATTAGTTCGGATGTTATACAGTTCAAGCCCCACAAAAGTCGAACCTCTAGTTCAAACACACCAACAATGGACGTCAAATGGAAGAGAGAACTTTCGGATAATCACCACTATTATCGTGCTAACAATCTCATGGTGGCAATCTACCATATCCTTGATGTATTATAGTCACAGCCCAAATGAGAACACTCTTCTTTCTCGTGTCTCTCGAAGAACACAAGAACACGCACCTTTTCTCTATTATCAGCAACTTCTTTGTTATGTCCCAAAAGCATTTAAAATATATATATGTACTTAAATCAGCAACCGTTGCTAATCGTCCCCGCTCATGCACGAATCGTGCATGAGCAATGCACGATTTCGTGGATGATGATCATCCAAGTTTCATGAGCTTTATATATTGTTTTTTTATTATTAGTTATTAAAAGGCATTACTTAATTAATTAATTAAACAAATAATTAATTAATCAATCAATCCCTTTTAAAAATAAAAAGAACATAATCTTTATATGTACATTTGAGAATACATTAACATACATTTACATTGGGCATGTATGTGCATCATATGCAAATAGGCTCGTGACTATAATATAAATTAAATCAAATCTCATTTAATTTAATTTCAAATCGACACAATTTGATTGCAATAATTGCAAACACATTTGCAACAATATTTCTCTCTTATTCCACGTTATCCTAATTTTTTATGGTGTGACATCCCTAGGTTCATCACTAAGCTAGTAGTAAAACTTGTACTAACACATTAGTACTCCCAAAAGAATTAACTGTCCCGATTAATCTTTTAGGCCCTACAAACCATGATTAACATTTAGCAATATGTCATGGCTACTTAGATAGTGTGAATATTTTAATAACATAATGAATCTATTAGTTTTGGCTATAGTGTAATTCAATTCCTCTATCCTATTATGTCCCGATCAAACAAAGACCATGGAATATTTGTCAAATCACCAATTCGATTATATGCACAAATCTAATTGACATGCATTTTATTCCAGATATAAACAATCTATTCTCAGTTACAACCCTAGCCGAGGATTTCAATGCATTGTCATAATCATATTGCATAGGACATCATTATTATACCAAGGAGATAGATTCCATATTGCGCACACATGCAACTTCGTATATGAACAAACTATGACCATCAGGTATAAAGACGTATCAACGACCCGACATTATGTGCACCTGTGAACCATAATTGTTCGACACACAAGTTAACATTGTGCCTCAAATCTAAGGATTATTTACATAAGACCAAAGCATGAACAATTAAACATTGACCATGCTAAAAGCTTCCATGTCGCTAATCATTCCACATGCGTTACGTTCAATGAACTTGTCTAATACAAACACTTATGTTCTTAACTCAGGCATCACAATACCTAATGACTTGTGACTTATCATTCCCTTAAGTATCAAATACTTAATGGCGAAGTTAAGAACACACCTGTCTCAACAGGATCATTAATATCCACTCAATAATCCATCAACTGGGAACGATTTAAAGATTCAGTCTAATTATGAACCCGTCACATATATTCTTGATGTCTCAAGAATAGGTCTAGTTGCAACTGATCTTATGGAATTATTCATAAATATAAAATAATTTGACATATGAATGAATACGTCATTGCCATTAATTAAATAATAATAATGATAGTACAACTGAAATTCCTAATATGTAACTATTCGGGACTACTAATGAGCATAAGTCGTGCGGAAGCAGTAGAATGAAGAGTAGATATAGAAGCTTTGGATGTCACATCAAGTGATTCAGAAGCTTTGGATGTCACATCAAGTGATTCTTCTCCCTCATAAGCTTCTTCAGTATTCGGGACTACTACTAAGATTGGGCATCCATCGTGCAGAAAAGGTAGAATGAAGAGTAGATATAGAAGCTTTGGATGTTGCCTCAAGAGATTCTTCTCCCTTAGAAGCTTCTTCACTCCCCTCAAAAGCTTCTTCTCCCTCATAAGCTTCTTCTCCCTCATAAGCTTCTTCACTCCCCTCAGAAGCTTCTTCTCCCTCATAAGCTTCTTCACACCCCTTAAGAGATTCTTCCTCAAAAGCTTCTTCCCTCCCCTTAAGAGATTCTTCTACCTCAGAAGCTTCTTCTCCCTTAGAAGCTTCTTCATTCCCATTAGAGCTTTCCATAGGTAAATTGAGACTCGGTTCAAAAGCTTCTTTGGTTATATCATCGCTCCTTGAAACTTCTTCTCCCTTAGAAGCTTCTTCATTCTCCTTAGAGCTTTCCATAAGTAAAATGAGCTTCCGTTCAAAAGCTTCTTGGGTCATATCATCGCTCGTTGAAACTTCTTCTCCCTTAGAAGCTTCTTTATTCCCCTTAGACCTTTCCATAAGTAAATCGAGACTCCATTCAAAAGCTTCTTCGGTCATATCATCGCTCCTTGAAATTAATATAGCAGCTCTAATGATGTAGTCGGTGAAGGGCCGTACAAGACGATAGTTGTACCCAATCGGAGCTAACAAGGCAATGTAAAGAATCAATATAATGAAGAGGGCAATGATTCCGGTGATCAAGTTGACAATGGCTATCCAAGTGCGTTTGCTTATGATCACATGGACCCCCGACATGAAGGCCAAAGACATCGTGACAAGAGCTATGAGCAGCGGTAGCCTTGTCATTCTAAGGACATGATAGACCACTTGTGAATCGTTGATCTGCGTCCAAAGAAGGATCACAACTGCAATTATCGAGCTGTACATGGCAATGGAGTTGCAGATCACGAAGATGTCATACATGGACTTGTTCAACAGTGTAGTGATTCCAGCATCTGGTTGAGAGTTATTATTTCCTCCGGGAACATTTAAGCCAGCAGCAAATGTCACACCGGCGATGAGCGTTGCCACGAGTATAAGGACTTCGGCACGACTCTTTACCGCTGTTTTGTCCACGGCATGACTCTTTAGCGTTGTTTTGTCCACGGCACGTCTCTTTAGCTTTTCTTCGTCCACAGGTCTGCTCCACCAGCCAAAACGTATTGGCTGGGAAATTGTTCTGGAAATTGTTCTGACTTTGCTTTTGCTTCTGGGTGCCCCGACAGATACTAAGATTGTCCTTGTTAAGCTCTGGGTAAGAGAAATAGAATAAAAGAAAAAAAGGAAAAAAGAAGACCGTTATTATCCATGAAGATGGACCAACAATCAAAGATTAGGGATTCAAAAATATGAAACCTTCTCAGGCGATACACAAACTTGCAAATGCATTCTTTCTAAGCTTATTGTAGGAAGTTAATTCCACTTGGCAATTTCGTCTCTATGAAAAAGGAAGTAACCGAAACAACAGTGAAAGACAAAAGTACATAATTTTTTTTGGGTCCATATCATTACCTTCTGAACTGTAATATCATATTTTCCCATATGCTTAGCTACAATTTCAAGAGCCGTGCAGTTTTTGCGGTTTTCAAGCTCAAGATTGACTCTGTTGTCTCGGGTGAGATAGAGCAGAACCTTAGGCTGCCAACGGTATGTGGCTATATGTAGAGGTGTATTTCCGAACATGTCTTTCGCATTTATAAGCTTCTTAAGCTTGGGATCGCCAAGTATGTACTTCACTACAGAAGCCCTTCCGTACTTTGCCGCAACATGAAGTATATTTTGCCATTCCTTTGAAGTAAGCATCTCTTCTAGTTCTAACCAATCTCGCCAATGTTGACGCAGCACCTCAATTGTTTCGAGATGACCCATCTTACACGCAATGTGAATTGGAAAATAGCCCATTGCATTGTACTTGAAGGCACTTGAAGAGAACTCTCTGACCAAGAAATCGACTCCATCGACATAGTTCAGCTGTGCTGCTACATGGAGGGGCGTATTCTCTCCAGCGGTTTTTAAATCAAACAGCTCTTTCTTCTTCTTTGACATCTCTTCCAGCATATCTGCACCATCAAAGAGTAGGAAATGAAGTCATTCTCGTGACAAAGGGTTTGGTAATTTTTCCCTCTATCCATTGTATTTTTCTTAAGATTACGTGGAATACATAATTGAATTCTAAACTTTTGGGGGATAATTTCAGTATAGACATAGAGATTGCTTCAAAGCATAGAGACATTCATGTCCAAGTAGTAATTTACCATATGGGAATAATCAAGGGCATCCATGACATGAGTCCCTCTTTTACAAAATGTCCTTGGACAATGATATAAGCAGTGTATTATCTACAATGGCTTACACTAGGACTATCAACTGCTGAAGTATTAAAGTGATGACAATCTTCACGGGGTAAGTCTTGCCGGGTTCCAAGTCCAGAATATATGGGAAATCTTCTATAAGCGATGCAGGCTCTAGAAAAAGGTTGAACATTTAAGGAGAAGAATAAAAAATGTGAGGTTGCTTGCTTTATGAATAAGATTAATAGGTTCGACGATCTCATATGGATCCAAACTAGACATACTTAAATGGTCTGGCTAACAAATTTACCCAAGTGCGAACCGTAAGTACAATCACTGACCTCTCCTTCGATACATCACGGCTCCGTGAACCGGCGACCTGCCTTTAATCCCAGACGAAAGGACTTCATTCCCATCCATCGCTTGCAGCAAACGCGAGAAAATCACCTCGTTCCCCATCTCAACTGCCAAGTACAGTGGGCACTTTTTCTCCTCGTTCTCCTCATTCACCGATATTGAGCATTGTCGTAGGAGAAGATCGGTCAATTCGCATTCACTGTTCTTCACAGCGTCATGCAAAGCGCTGTTGTTTGCTTTGTTCTTTCGGTTTACAATTCCGCCGAACTTGTTGAGGAGGAGCGTGGCCATGTCGATCCTGCTAGCTCTTGTCGCGACATGGAGGGCTGTGTCCCCCATGTTGTTTGCCTGGGCGACGAGCTGCTCATCATCAACGACCTCGAGGAGGGCTTGGAGGATGTTGGCATTCTCGATACCCGCCGTGACATGAAACAGTGAATTCCCGCAAGGGCCCTTTATGCCGATAATGTCGTATAAAGAGGCTGCCTCTTCAGTGGAATACTTTTCGAGTTCTTCGATGAACATGTCCAAGTCGCCTGCTTTTGCGGCTGTGTATACAGATGCAAGACAAGTGAATTCAATCTCCCTATTTTGTGCTCGGTGTTGTGATCCGTTTACCGACTTTAGTGCTCTCAATCTCCCTATTTTCTGCTCCCATTCATGAGGAGGAATATTTATGCTCACGGTATCGTTAGTCATCTGTAGACTTTGAAATTTGAATATGGTCTCCTCCAAAGTTAAAACTTTTGCAGGGTCTCTTATCCAATATAAATTGCACAACCACAACTTGGAGATTTTTTCTTCTCTAGCTGTCAGTGCACACCCTGAGTAATTCTTCGAAACGAACATCCACCGCACAATTAGGAAGATTTCAAAATTGAAATATCGTGTATATCAAATTGAAAGATCTTATTGCATTTTCTTCATTTATGTTGCGTGCTGTAATATGTGACGACATGCACATACTCTTGTTACTGACTACTTTTATCATAAAAAGCTGGTATATTTCAATTTTGAGATTAATAAAACAAAAGTCGAATACATCAGATCGATTTTTATTCACAAGTACTTATTGAAATTTAGATTTTCCAGTATTCTCTTTTATTTGCAAGATAAACCGCAAAAGTCTAAAGAAAAATATTGGGAATGTAATGACAATAATTAGATTAGATGTTCAATCATGGAACATTAGTTGTTTAGTGATCAAACATGAATGAATTGTTCATACAAGACATTACCTTTGTGTCTGCACTTTGGCAATAAAATAAACAAAAAATTAGCATAACCTTCGATGTACAGAAGTGCAGGTAGACAAAGGATTCTTGATCATGGTCTTTGCTAATCTAGGGCATGATATGGGGATGTAACTTGAAAGCAAAGAAAAAAGATGGACGTTAATATCCGATCAACAGAAGGTATCTTTATTCTTTTTATGCCTCTGTTATGAATTTATTCTTAGCATTGTTTTGAAATCCTCCATCAGAGTGATGTCTATCCTGTTTTGCCGCCCCTTTCTATCTCTTTGTTCCTTGATGAAGTTGAAGTCCCTTGTTCTTGTAAATGCTTTATGACATATTTAGTACACTTTCATATTAGATACATGTTTTGCAGGGATTAGTTCTAATTATTTTAGAACTCTCACCATTTGCAGAACATAGGATGTGCACTAGACATATTTATGCGAATTGGAGGAGAATCACAAAGGCAAGGCTTGACAAAAACACTTTTGGAGGTGATCTAAAGCAACACTACATCTATGCTTGAGGACATAAGAGTCCAGGGGCTGAGAAGAATTCAAGAAAAGAAGTAAGTTGGTGCAAGATGGAATGGTGAGTATTGCCCCCGAGTCACTGATTGAAATTAGAGGAAAACAAGGCTTCATAGAGTTTATTGCCATGTGAAGTGAAACACAAAAAATAAAGTTTGTAGTCAGCATGGAAAAACAAACTTGATCTTGTGGATCATGGGACATACCTGGTATACGATGTCCTCATGCAATTTGCACCATATATTACTGGCGAGAGGAGCTTGATAAACTATTTATGTAATTGGCACAAGAAGGAGAAACATAGACAAACATATTTGTTCACCATGGAGCCAACAAATGGCAAGGTTTGTATATATCTAATGGAACAGAGCGGATTATGATTGCCCGAGACAGTAATGCTATTAAACACCAATACGGCCACCATGCACCATGCCTTTCAATAGGGACTGTCTTTCAGTCTCAGACATCATACATCTATTTCATAGTGCTTTCAGGTTTCAAAAGTGTTTTCTGATCCACAAGATCCAGTGTGACAAGTGGACAGCATACTCACACCCGTAAGACTTTTTGATCTAGGGGAAAGGGAGAAGGAACTTAGAGAGCCATGAGAGGAAATGACCCTATTTTATAGCTGAATGCATGTTTGCCTCTAAACGTTACAGCTGCTGCCTTCTATGGGCATGAGGAAACTAAAGACAAAGCAAAAGACAACAAGTCATATGTAAAAATACGTTTTAAACCAAGATATGGGAGACTTATTGAAATGATTAATTCCAGGATCATCCATGTTTTGTGACAATAAGACCAAAGAAATAATTTAGTGGATGATATCAAATGTTAATTCTAAATGTTTCAATCAATCATATTAGTAAAAATGGATAATTACTAAATTACATTTGTCTTTTACACATGGGAATTCATGATCATGTAGACATATTCTCACGCAATTTGTTGTTGCATCTATAGGGAACTAAAGAAGCCAGCTATGGTTTCTGTCCATTAGAAATTGATGGAGCAAATTGAATTTCTCGAATGCTTTTTAATGCAATTTTTTAATTCTTGAGTGAATAAAATGAAAGTTTGAGAACTTGAATATGTAAATAGCACAAGGACTCCTAATGTTACTATCTTGTTAATTGTAGGTTTCAAGCTACAAAACCACATAACTTGATTAGATGTAAATGAGTCGAAGTATTGGAGATTTGATCGTAACTACTTATTAGCCCGATCCTTGTATTTCAAAATGGACGACATAGACGTGGGTTACCATCCCTTCATTTAGGAAAAAAAGTCTTAAGTACTCACTCTTTCAAAAAAATAAAAAGATTAAAAGATTAAAAAAAATGAGAGTCATCCTTAAAATATGTTTCGAGTTTAAGTCCGATAAACAAAACTCGACTCAAAATTATTTGTTATGTGTGGAGGTCCAAATATTCCATGTTGGATAAGGATTCCAGATTTATCTTGATATCAAATCTGATGTGAAAATATATTGGCCAACCAAATATGGAAGTGAAGTAAATCGGTTCAAGAAATAATAATAAAGAAGGAAAGTTCAACTTGGACATGGACTTGGACCGAGCGTACATGGTTCTGAACATGGATTTCCTATTCCATGTTGTAGTCGGCCTCTGCAGGTTTTATATGTATATATGTACTGGTTGAGGGAGCTTTCTTGTGCCATTGTTGATGCTGTTGTTGATGCAAGCAATCTTGAAGCACTGTTTTTCAGTGAGTGCCCTGGGCGCAATTTGTGCGTGACGTGAGTACTTGGCAGCAGACTCTGTGGCAAAACTTATTCGTAGAGTATATTTAAGAAGTATTAGTGTTCAACTAATTAAGTCTTGTGAGTTTAAGATTTGTTTAATTCTTTCGCGAGAAATTGTGGGAGAAGAATACCGTATGAGTTATTTGAGTAAAATTGGGTCATACGAAACATTAAGAGTATTTAAGTGACTCGGTGTGGTTATAATCTCCACATTTGATTTATAATAAAATTTGTTACTACTCTTTCTATAGGTGTGAATCACGATATTCAATTAATTTTTTTATCATGTCTATTTTACTATACCATCGTTTTTTTTTCCGCAACAAAGACTGTTCCAAATAAATTCTTCAATGTCGTGTCTGCTGTGCCCTACTCTACTATAGAAAGTCAGATGTCCTCAGCTTCTCTGGCTTCTTCTGTCATGTGCATTGATAGGCTTCTGCTGTGGACGTTGATTGAAGTGAACTCCCAACCACTTTGGGACTGCCGTCGAGGTCTTTCATTCCACTCCCACTAGCCATAATCCTCCCATGAACATAGCAAAAAATGAGGCTTAAGGTTTCGACTTTAGTGCATCCGGAATCACTGAGGACCGTACTCTAGGTTTTTCATGTAATTTTGATTATGATTTCCTCCGCTAATTTGACTAATGTTTCCTTCTTCATTTTTTTTCTTAAACATGTAACGTTGACGTAGCATCACACAACCACCATATTAGAAAACATGGAAACATAGCATGCCTCTATGTCAGGAATTGTTTTGTGTCTTTAAGATGCCGTTTTTAAAAAAGGCACATATTTTGAGAAAATGCAATGTCTACCTCTTAAAGCACATTTGGTAACGATTCTGTTTGCGGAAACAAATTTTGATGAGAAATAATTATTTTTTATTAATTCGAACTGATTACGAGTAAAAGAACGTATTTGAATCGTATTGCAAAATTTCGATTAAAATAGAATTGCGTTTGGTACCGTGTTCTATTCCAAATCAATTTATTTTAATTTTTAAATAATTTTTATAATATTTTCATTTTTTATAATATTTTATTTTTATTTTATTTTATTATTTTTTATTTTTTTCCTTTTTTTCCTTTTTCATTTCATTTCTTTTTTTCCTTTTTTTTTCCTTTTTTTCCTTTTTTCTTTTTTTTCTTTTTTCTCCTATTCTAATTCTTCTTCAAGCCGGTCGCTGACCCTCGGCGAGGCCGGCCCTCATTGGCTCAGCCTCGCCGGACCTTGCCCTAGCCTGGCAAGCCTCTAGTGAGCTCGCCAGACCGGTCACCAGCAACCAGCGGCGTCGGACAGCGATGGGCGATGGCGGACGACGGCGAACGGCAGTGGCGGTGAACGGTGGCGAGTGGCGGTCGCAGGATGGCAGTTTATGAAGAAGAAGAAAATAGAAGAAGAAGAGTTTTGATTCTTAATTTTGTTCCCAAAACAATAATCAACTTCTTTTTTTATTCTTGATTCTCGTCCCAAACCAATTCTAGGAACAAATTTGTTACCAGGAATAAAAATTTTACCAAACGCGATTCTCGTCTCAAATTTATTATAGGAACAAAAAATCAGAATTTGACACTATTGGGATAGTTACCGAACAGGCCCTTACCCTATAATCATTCACCGAGAAAAAGACAAAGCCATCGATATGTTTTGCATTCTTTTATCAAGAAACCAACAGAGCTTCTCACACAAACATCTCTCAACTCTCCGTCAGGCAGGAAAGGATACCAGTCATATCCAACTCAATACAGAGTCTTTGACAAAATTCAAGCATGTATCTGCATAAAATTTTAAAAAAATAATAACAATTAATATCAACAATTCAAGCATCTATTTGCTCCTTTCAAAGAATAATTAATTTCACTCATTTCATTCATGGAAAAAATAACTAACCCTTTTATTTTTAGAGTAAATCTCAATCTATTATCTAATCCTTTTTATATATGCATTTAATTTCGTGAGCACGTAAGGAGACAAAAAAAAAAAAGAAGAAGAAGTAAGATTACGGGATTCTGGCAAAAGAAAAAACTGGAAAAGAGAAAATAAGATTACAGCAATGGTGGCTTTTGAATGGCCAATAAAATCAGCGGTAGAAGGAATGCAACCCGAATCCTCTCAAGCAGCAACTTGTGTCTAAATAAACTTTCGTAAACATTTGATTCTCCGGTTGCACCTAGAGGTGAGCAAAAGAACCGGATGGGATTGGAAAACACCTGAATTAGTCCGGTTTACAGTTATAAGTGTAGAGCTACCCATCCATACTGGATTCGTATATATATTTTTCGTTTTGAGGGGGCTGTAATTTAGTGACTTGGCTGTGGAGACTTGGGCTCGAATCCCAGCAACCAAATTTTTTTTCTATTTTGAATATTTTATCCAAAGAATAACAGAAATAAGAGAATACTAAGATTTAACAATTTGAACATTCTCAATAAGATTCTCTAAAACAATTAATATTCCACCTATCTTAGTCTTTTTCCTTTTAATTTTTCAAAATATCTAGCACTCTCTACAAATATCAATTCATACAAATGCCTTTTCGAAGTAAATTCTAAACTGTTTTATATACATATGTCAAGATATTTGAGATCCTTATTTTGATCAACAAGAAAATAACTCTATAATCGCCTTCATATGTAAGAATGTGTGTAGAATTTAGAGTTGGGAGACTTCTCGAAATAGCTATTTCGGGATCATCCGTGTTTGATGACAATAAAACCAATAAGATAATTTAATGATGATATCACACGTTAATTCTAAATGTTTCCATAACTCATATTAGTCCAAAAAGATAATTATCAAATTACGTTTCTCTTTAACGCATGGGAATTCATGGTCATGTAAACGTACATACTCACACAGTCTGTTGGCATGTCTGAAGGGAATGAAATAAGCTGGATATTGTTTCTGTCCATTAGAAATTGATGGGGCAAACCAAATCTCTCACCTGCTTTTTAAAGCAATTTTCAATTCTTAGACGAATGAAATAAAAGTTTGATAACTCAAATACATGAGTAGCACAAGAACTCCGATTATCACAATCTTGCTAATTGTAAGTTTCAAGCTACAAAATCAAGTAACGTGATTAGATTAACTGCACAAATTATATAATTGACACGAAAATATTCGTTAAAGTGTTGGAGATTTGATCGTAAGCTACTTACGACTTACTAGTCCAATCCTTATATTTCAAAATGGACGACGCAAACGCGAGTTGCTCCCCTTCATTTAGGAAAAAAAAAAATTCAAATGCCTATGCCGTGTCCAATACTTACTCTCTAAAAAGAAAAGCAAAAGATAAAAACAAAAGGAGAAATAGGGGTGACTGTTCTCATTTATTTTCTTCAAAATCATGTCTGCTGTACCCTACGCTATTATAGATAGTTAGATGTCTTATGCTTCTTCGTCTTCTTCCGTCATGTGCATTAATAGCCTTCTGCTGCGGAGGCTGATTGAAGTGGACTCCTACCACTTTGTACCCGAGGTGAGCAAAAGAACCGGATGGGATTGGAATTGCCTCAATTCGTCAAGGTTGTGATTACAAGTGTGAACCACCCATCAATACTGAATTGATTGATTGGGTGACTATTCTCATTTATTTTCTTCAAAAGCATATCTGTTGTACCCTACGCTATTATAGATAGTCAGATGTCCTCTGCTTTTCCTTCTTCTTCTGTCATGTGCATTATTAGCCTTCTGCTACGGATATTAAGTATTATGTCACCTGTTGATGGCAGCGCAGATGGTGTGAGTGCTCTCCTCGTTATCGAGGTTGAGAATTCGAACTCTCCCATTGCATTCCATGACTTAAGTGAGGGTTTTAGAGGTGGATTACTAGTCTAGCTCCCAAAAGTTTAAAGTCTAAATAGTGACTTGGAACGATGTTCGAGAGTAGCACCGGGCATCAGAGGGTAGTGTGACCCTAATTAGAGTAAGCGAAAGGGAGTCTCTAGCGGTTCCTCGGTTAACAAAAAGAAAAGAGTATTATTTCATTTATTAATATATAATATTATTTTAGATATTAATATATATTAATACCACCGGCCAAGAGCTTTATTGATCTTTCCCCAAAGGTGAGCAGTTCGAAACCCAGTGAAAGCATTTGGTGTTTTAAGTGTGGCGCCGAGATGGTGAGTTCTCCGCTAGCGTCATCTCAGGATTTGCTCGTGTGCCTACCGACTGTACACGGGGTTCCCTAGGTCAACAATATATATATATTCATTATAAAACTTTATTTTGGACATTGACTTCGTAACTGTTACAAAAACTTTAATATAACTGTTAAGTTTGAAACCCTTTAAGAACATTAATTTGTTTATTGAGTCTGAACTCACTTTAAATCATTAATACAACAATTGATTTTTGTTTAGAAATGAAACCCGCCATAGCTTTCTTGTGTAAAAGTGAAAATTCTTCTCCAAAGAAAAAAGAAATAAGAGAATACTAAGATTTAACAATTTGAATATTCTCAATAAGATTCTCTAAAAAAATTGATATTCCACCTATCTTAGTCTTTTTTCTTTTAATTTTCAAAATATCTAGCACTCTCTACAAATATCAATTCATACAAATGCCTTTTCGTAGTAAATTCTAATCTGTCAAGATATTAGAGGTCCTTATTTTGATCAACGAGAAAATAACACTATAATCGCCTTCATATGTAAGAATGTGTGTAAAATTTAGAGTTGGGGGACTTCTCGAAATAGCTATTTCGGGATCATCCGTGTTTGATGATAATGAAACCAAAAAGATAATTTAATGATGATATCACACGTTAATTCTAAATGTTTCCATAACTCATATTAGTCGAAAACGATAATTATTAAATTACGTTTCTCTTTTAGGCATGGGAATTCATGATCATGTAAACGTACATACTCACACGATCTGTTGGCATGTCTGAAGGGAATGAAATAAGCTGGATATTGTTTCTGTCCATTAGAAATTGATGGGGCAAACCAAATCTCTCACCTGCTTTTTAAAGCAATTTTCAATTCTTAGACGAATGAAATAAAAGTTTGATAACTGAAATACATGAGGAGCACAAGAACTCCGATTATCACAATCTTGCTAATTGTAAGTTTCAAGCTACAAAATCAAGTAACGTGATTAGATTAACTGCACAAATTATATAATTGACACGAAAATATTCGTTAAAGTGTTGGAGATTTGATCGTAAGCTACTTACGACTTACTAGTCCAATCCTTATATTTCAAAATGGACGACGCAAACGCGAGTTGCTCCCCTTCATTTAGGAATAAAAAAATTCAAATGCCTATGCCGTGTCCAATACTTACTCTCTAAAAAGAAAAGCAAAAGATAAAAACAAAAGGAGAAATAGGGGTGACTGTTCTCATTTATTTTCTTCAAAATCATGTCTGCTGTACCCTACGCTATTATAGATAGTTAGATGTCTTATGCTTCTTCGTCTTCTTCCGTCATGTGCATTAATAGCCTTCTGCTGCGGAGGCTGATTGAAGTGGACTCCTACCACTTTGTACCCGAGGTGAGCAAAAGAACCGGATGGGATTGGAATTGCCTCAATTCGTCAAGGTTGTGATTACAAGTGTGAACCACCCATCAATACTGAATTGATTGATTGGGTGACTATTCTCATTTATTTTCTTCAAAAGCATGTCTGTTGTACCCTACGCTATTATAGATAGTCAGATGTCCTCTGCTTTTCCTTCTTCTTCTGTCATGTGCATTATTAGCCTTCTGCTACGGATATTAAGTATTATGTCACCTGTTGATGGCAGCGCAGATGGTGTGAGTGCTCTCCCTCGTTATCGAGGTTGAGAATTCGAACTCTCCCATTGCATTCCATGACTTAAGTGAGGGTTTTAGAGGTGGATTACTAGTCTAGCTCCCAAAAGTTTAAAGTCTAAATAGTGACTTGGAACGATGTTCGAGAGTAGCACCGGGCATCAGAGGGTAGTGTGACCCTAATTAGAGTAAGCGAAAGGGAGTCTCTAGCGGTTCCTCGGTTAACAAAAAGAAAAGAGTATTATTTCATTTATTAATATATAATATTATTTTAGATATTAATATATATTAATACCACCGGCCAAGAGCTTTATTGATCTTTCCCCAAAGGTGAGCAGTTCGAAACCCAGTGAAAGCATTTGGTGTTTTAAGTGTGGCGCCGAGATGGTGAGTTCTCCGCTAGCGTCATCCCAGGATTTGCTCGTGTGCCTACCGACTGTACACGGGGTTCCCTAGGTCAACAATATATATATTCATTATAAAACTTTATTTTGGACATTGACTTCGTAACTGTTACAAAAACTTTAATATAACTGTTAAGTTTGAAACCCTTTAAGAACATTAATTTGTTTATTGAGTCTGAACTCACTTTAAATCATTAATACAACAATTGATTTTTGTTTAGAAATGAAACCCGCCATAGCTTTCTTGTGTAAAAGTGAAAATTCTTCTCCAAAGAAAAAAAGAAATAAGAGAATACTAAGATTTAACAATTTGAATATTCTCCATAAGATTCTCTAAAAAAATTGATATTCCACCTATCTTAGTCTTTTTTCTTTTAATTTTCAAAATATCTAGCACTCTCTACAAATATCAATTCATACAAATGCCTTTTCGTAGTAAATTCTAATCTGTCAAGATATTAGAGGTCCTTATTTTGATCAACGAGAAAATAACACTATAATCGCCTTCATATGTAAGAATGTGTGTAAAATTTAGAGTTGGGGGACTTCTCGAAATAGCTATTTCGGGATCATCCGTGTTTGATGATAATGAAACCAAAAAGATAATTTAATGATGATATCACACGTTAATTCTAAATGTTTCCATAACTCATATTAGTCGAAAACGATAATTATTAAATTACGTTTCTCTTTTAGGCATGGGAATTCATGATCATGTAAACGTACATACTCACACGATCTGTTGGCATGTCTGAAGGGAATGAAATAAGCTGGATATTGTTTCTGTCCATTAGAAATTGATGGGGCAAACCAAATCTCTCACCTGCTTTTTAAAGCAATTTTCAATTCTTAGACGAATGAAATAAAAGTTTGATAACTCAAATACATGAGCAGCACAAGAACTCCGATTATCACAATCTTGCTAATTGTAAGTTTCAAGCTACAAAATCAAGTAACGTGATTAGATTAACTGCACAAATTATATAATTGACACGAAAATATTCGTTAAAGTGTTGGAGATTTGATCGTAAGCTACTTACGACTTACTAGTCCAATCCTTATATTTCAAAATGGACGACGCAAACGCGAGTTGCTCCCCCTTCATTTAGGAAAAAAAAAAATTCAAATGCCTATGCCGTGTCCAATACTTACTCTCTAAAAAGAAAAGCAAAAGATAAAAACAAAAGGAGAAATAGGGGTGACTGTTCTCATTTATTTTCTTCAAAATCATGTCTGCTGTACCCTACGCTATTATAGATAGTTAGATGTCTTATGCTTCTTCGTCTTCTTCCGTCATGTGCATTAATAGCCTTCTGCTGCGGAGGCTGATTGAAGTGGACTCCTACCACTTTGTACCCGAGGTGAGCAAAAGAACCGGATGGGATTGGAATTGCCTCAATTCGTCAAGGTTGTGATTACAAGTGTGAACCACCCATCAATACTGAATTGATTGATTGGGTGACTATTCTCATTTATTTTCTTCAAAAGCATGTCTGTTGTACCCTACGCTATTATAGATAGTCAGATGTCCTCTGCTTTTCCTTCTTCTTCTGTCATGTGCATTATTAGCCTTCTGCTACGGATATTAAGTATTATGTCACCTGTTGATGGCAGCGCAGATGGTGTGAGTGCTCTCCCTCGTTATCGAGGTTGAGAATTCGAACTCTCCCATTGCATTCCATGACTTAAGTGAGGGTTTTAGAGGTGGATTACTAGTCTAGCTCCCAAAAGTTTAAAGTCTAAATAGTGACTTGGAACGATGTTCGACAGTAGCACCGGGCATCAGAGGGTAGTGTGACCTAATTAGAGTAAGCGAAAGGAGTCTCTAGCGGTTCCTCGGTTAACAAAAAGAAAAGAGTATTATTTCATTTATTAATATATAATATTATTTTAGATATTAATATATATTAATACCACCGGCCAAGAGCTTTATTGATCTTTCCCCAAAGGTGAGCAGTTCGAAACCCAGTGAAAGCATTTGGTGTTTTAAGTGTGGCGCCGAGATGGTGAGTTCTCCGCTAGCGTCATCCCAGGATTTGCTCGTGTGCCTACCGACTGTACACGGGGTTCCCTAGGTCAACAATATATATATTCATTATAAAACTTTATTTTGGACATTGACTTCGTAACTGTTACAAAAACTTTAATATAACTGTTAAGTTTGAAACCCTTTAAGAACATTAATTTGTTTATTGAGTCTGAACTCACTTTAAATCATTAATACAACAATTGATTTTTGTTTAGAAATGAAACCCGCCATAGCTTTCTTGTGTAAAAGTGAAAATTCTTCTCCAAAGAAAAAAAGAAATAAGAGAATACTAAGATTTAACAATTTGAATATTCTCAATAAGATTCTCTAAAAAAATTGATATTCCACCTATCTTAGTCTTTTTTTCTTTTAATTTTCAAAATATCTAGCACTCTCTACAAATATCAATTCATACAAATGCCTTTTCGTAGTAAATTCTAATCTGTCAAGATATTAGAGGTCCTTATTTTGATCAACGAGAAAATAACACTATAATCGCCTTCATATGTAAGAATGTGTGTAAAATTTAGAGTTGGGGGACTTCTCGAAATAGCTATTTCGGGATCATCCGTGTTTGATGATAATGAAACCAAAAAGATAATTTAATGATGATATCACACGTTAATTCTAAATGTTTCCATAACTCATATTAGTCGAAAACGATAATTATTAAATTACGTTTCTCTTTTAGGCATGGGAATTCATGATCATGTAAACGTACATACTCACACGATCTGTTGGCATGTCTGAAGGGAATGAAATAAGCTGGATATTGTTTCTGTCCATTAGAAATTGATGGGGCAAACCAAATCTCTCACCTGCTTTTTAAAGCAATTTTCAATTCTTAGACGAATGAAATAAAAGTTTGATAACTCAAATACATGAGCAGCACAAGAACTCCGATTATCACAATCTTGCTAATTGTAAGTTTCAAGCTACAAAATCAAGTAACGTGATTAGATTAACTGCACAAATTATATAATTGACACGAAAATATTCGTTAAAGTGTTGGAGATTTGATCGTAAGCTACTTACGACTTACTAGTCCAATCCTTATATTTCAAAATGGACGACGCAAACGCGAGTTGCTCCCCTTCATTTAGGAATAAAAAAATTCAAATGCCTATGCCGTGTCCAATACTTACTCTCTAAAAAGAAAAGCAAAAGATAAAAACAAAAGGAGAAATAGGGGTGACTGTTCTCATTTATTTTCTTCAAAATCATGTCTGCTGTACCCTACGCTATTATAGATAGTTAGATGTCTTATGCTTCTTCGTCTTCTTCCGTCATGTGCATTAATAGCCTTCTGCTGCGGAGGCTGATTGAAGTGGACTCCTACCACTTTGTACCCGAGGTGAGCAAAAGAACCGGATGGGATTGGAATTGCCTCAATTCGTCAAGGTTGTGATTACAAGTGTGAACCACCCATCAATACTGAATTGATTGATTGGGTGACTATTCTCATTTATTTTCTTCAAAAGCATGTCTGTTGTACCCTACGCTATTATAGATAGTCAGATGTCCTCTGCTTTTCCTTCTTCTTCTGTCATGTGCATTATTAGCCTTCTGCTACGGATATTAAGTATTATGTCACCTGTTGATGGCAGCGCAGATGGTGTGAGTGCTCTCCCTCGTTATCGAGGTTGAGAATTCGAACTCTCCCATTGCATTCCATGACTTAAGTGAGGGTTTTAGAGGTGGATTACTAGTCTAGCTCCCAAAAGTTTAAAGTCTAAATAGTGACTTGGAACGATGTTCGACAGTAGCACCGGGCATCAGAGGGTAGTGTGACCCTAATTAGAGTAAGCGAAAGGGAGTCTCTAGCGGTTCCTCGGTTAACAAAAAGAAAAGAGTATTATTTCATTTATTAATATATAATATTATTTTAGATATTAATATATATTAATACCACCGGCCAAGAGCTTTATTGATCTTTCCCCAAAGGTGAGCAGTTCGAAACCCAGTGAAAGCATTTGGTGTTTTAAGTGTGGCGCCGAGATGGTGAGTTCTCCGCTAGCGTCATCCCAGGATTTGCTCGTGTGCCTACCGACTGTACACGGGGTTCCCTAGGTCAACAATATATATATTCATTATAAAACTTTATTTTGGACATTGACTTCGTAACTGTTACAAAAACTTTAATATAACTGTTAAGTTTGAAACCCTTTAAGAACATTAATTTGTTTATTGAGTCTGAACTCACTTTAAATCATTAATACAACAATTGATTTTTGTTTAGAAATGAAACCCGCCATAGCTTTCTTGTGTAAAAGTGAAAATTCTTCTCCAAAGAAAAAAAGAAATAAGAGAATACTAAGATTTAACAATTTGAATATTCTCAATAAGATTCTCTAAAAAAATTGATATTCCACCTATCTTAGTCTTTTTCTTTTAATTTTCAAAATATCTAGCACTCTCTACAAATATCAATTCATACAAATGCCTTTTCGTAGTAAATTCTAATCTGTCAAGATATTAGAGGTCCTTATTTTGATCAACGAGAAAATAACACTATAATCGCCTTCATATGTAAGAATGTGTGTAAAATTTAGAGTTGGGGGACTTCTCGAAATAGCTATTTCGGGATCATCCGTGTTTGATGATAATGAAACCAAAAAGATAATTTAATGATGATATCACACGTTAATTCTAAATGTTTCCATAACTCATATTAGTCGAAAACGATAATTATTAAATTACGTTTCTCTTTTAGGCATGGGAATTCATGATCATGTAAACGTACATACTCACACGATCTGTTGGCATGTCTGAAGGGAATGAAATAAGCTGGATATTGTTTCTGTCCATTAGAAATTGATGGGGCAAACCAAATCTCTCACCTGCTTTTTAAAGCAATTTTCAATTCTTAGACGAATGAAATAAAAGTTTGATAACTCAAATACATGAGCAGCACAAGAACTCCGATTATCACAATCTTGCTAATTGTAAGTTTCAAGCTACAAAATCAAGTAACGTGATTAGATTAACTGCACAAATTATATAATTGACACGAAAATATTCGTTAAAGTGTTGGAGATTTGATCGTAAGCTACTTACGACTTACTAGTCCAATCCTTATATTTCAAAATGGACGACGCAAACGCGAGTTGCTCCCCCTTCATTTAGGAATAAAAAAATTCAAATGCCTATGCCGTGTCCAATACTTACTCTCTAAAAAGAAAAGCAAAAGATAAAAACAAAAGGAGAAATAGGGGTGACTGTTCTCATTTATTTTCTTCAAAATCATGTCTGCTGTACCCTACGCTATTATAGATAGTTAGATGTCTTATGCTTCTTCGTCTTCTTCCGTCATGTGCATTAATAGCCTTCTGCTGCGGAGGCTGATTGAAGTGGACTCCTACCACTTTGTACCCGAGGTGAGCAAAAGAACCGGATGGGATTGGAATTGCCTCAATTCGTCAAGGTTGTGATTACAAGTGTGAACCACCCATCAATACTGAATTGATTGATTGGGTGACTATTCTCATTTATTTTCTTCAAAAGCATGTCTGTTGTACCCTACGCTATTATAGATAGTCAGATGTCCTCTGCTTTTCCTTCTTCTTCTGTCATGTGCATTATTAGCCTTCTGCTACGGATATTAAGTATTATGTCACCTGTTGATGGCAGCGCAGATGGTGTGAGTGCTCTCCCTCGTTATCGAGGTTGAGAATTCGAACTCTCCCATTGCATTCCATGACTTAAGTGAGGGTTTTAGAGGTGGATTACTAGTCTAGCTCCCAAAAGTTTAAAGTCTAAATAGTGACTTGGAACGATGTTCGAGAGTAGCACCGGGCATCAGAGGGTAGTGTGACCCTAATTAGAGTAAGCGAAAGGGAGTCTCTAGCGGTTCCTCGGTTAACAAAAAGAAAAGAGTATTATTTCATTTATTAATATATAATATTATTTTAGATATTAATATATATTAATACCACCGGCCAAGAGCTTTATTGATCTTTCCCCAAAGGTGAGCAGTTCGAAACCCAGTGAAAGCATTTGGTGTTTTAAGTGTGGCGCCGAGATGGTGAGTTCTCCGCTAGCGTCATCCCAGGATTTGCTCGTGTGCCTACCGACTGTACACGGGGTTCCCTAGGTCAACAATATATATATTCATTATAAAACTTTATTTTGGACATTGACTTCGTAACTGTTACAAAAACTTTAATATAACTGTTAAGTTTGAAACCCTTTAAGAACATTAATTTGTTTATTGAGTCTGAACTCACTTTAAATCATTAATACAACAATTGATTTTTGTTTAGAAATGAAACCCGCCATAGCTTTCTTGTGTAAAAGTGAAAATTCTTCTCCAAAGAAAAAAAGAAATAAGAGAATACTAAGATTTAACAATTTGAATATTCTCAATAAGATTCTCTAAAAAAATTGATATTCCACCTATCTTAGTCTTTTTTCTTTTAATTTTCAAAATATCTAGCACTCTCTACAAATATCAATTCATACAAATGCCTTTTCGTAGTAAATTCTAATCTGTCAAGATATTAGAGGTCCTTATTTTGATCAACGAGAAAATAACACTATAATCGCCTTCATATGTAAGAATGTGTGTAAAATTTAGAGTTGGGGGACTTCTCGAAATAGCTATTTCGGGATCATCCGTGTTTGATGATAATGAAACCAAAAAGATAATTTAATGATGATATCACACGTTAATTCTAAATGTTTCCATAACTCATATTAGTCGAAAACGATAATTATTAAATTACGTTTCTCTTTTAGGCATGGGAATTCATGATCATGTAAACGTACATACTCACACGATCTGTTGGCATGTCTGAAGGGAATGAAATAAGCTGGATATTGTTTCTGTCCATTAGAAATTGATGGGGCAAACCAAATCTCTCACCTGCTTTTTAAAGCAATTTTCAATTCTTAGACGAATGAAATAAAAGTTTGATAACTCAAATACATGAGTAGCACAAGAACTCCGATTATCACAATCTTGCTAATTGTAAGTTTCAAGCTACAAAATCAAGTAACGTGATTAGATTAACTGCACAAATTATATAATTGACACGAAAATATTCGTTAAAGTGTTGGAGATTTGATCGTAAGCTACTTACGACTTACTAGTCCAATCCTTATATTTCAAAATGGACGACGCAAACGCGAGTTGCTCCCCCTTCATTTAGGAAAGAAAAAAAATTCAAATGCCTATGCCGTGTCCAATACTTACTCTCTAAAAAGAAAAGCAAAAGATAAAAACAAAAGGAGAAATAGGGGTGACTGTTCTCATTTATTTTCTTCAAAATCATGTCTGCTGTACCCTACGCTATTATAGATAGTTAGATGTCTTATGCTTCTTCGTCTTCTTCCGTCATGTGCATTAATAGCCTTCTGCTGCGGAGGCTGATTGAAGTGGACTCCTACCACTTTGTACCCGAGGTGAGCAAAAGAACCGGATGGGATTGGAATTGCCTCAATTCGTCAAGGTTGTGATTACAAGTGTGAACCACCCATCAATACTGAATTGATTGATTGGGTGACTATTCTCATTTATTTTCTTCAAAAGCATGTCTGTTGTACCCTACGCTATTATAGATAGTCAGATGTCCTCTGCTTTTCCTTCTTCTTCTGTCATGTGCATTATTAGCCTTCTGCTACGGATATTAAGTATTATGTCACCTGTTGATGGCAGCGCAGATGGTGTGAGTGCTCTCCCTCGTTATCGAGGTTGAGAATTCGAACTCTCCCATTGCATTCCATGACTTAAGTGAGGGTTTTAGAGGTGGATTACTAGTCTAGCTCCCAAAAGTTTAAAGTCTAAATAGTGACTTGGAACGATGTTCGACAGTAGCACCGGGCATCAGAGGGTAGTGTGACCCTAATTAGAGTAAGCGAAAGGGAGTCTCTAGCGGTTCCTCGGTTAACAAAAAGAAAAGAGTATTATTTCATTTATTAATATATAATATTATTTTAGATATTAATATATATTAATACCACCGGCCAAGAGCTTTATTGATCTTTCCCCAAAGGTGAGCAGTTCGAAACCCAGTGAAAGCATTTGGTGTTTTAAGTGTGGCGCCGAGATGGTGAGTTCTCCGCTAGCGTCATCCCAGGATTTGCTCGTGTGCCTACCGACTGTACACGGGGTTCCCTAGGTCAACAATATATATATTCATTATAAAACTTTATTTTGGACATTGACTTCGTAACTGTTACAAAAACTTTAATATAACTGTTAAGTTTGAAACCCTTTAAGAACATTAATTTGTTTATTGAGTCTGAACTCACTTTAAATCATTAATACAACAATTGATTTTTGTTTAGAAATGAAACCCGCCATAGCTTTCTTGTGTAAAAGTGAAAATTCTTCTCCAAAGAAAAAAAGAAATAAGAGAATACTAAGATTTAACAATTTGAATATTCTCAATAAGATTCTCTAAAAAATTGATATTCCACCTATCTTAGTCTTTTTTTCTTTTAATTTTCAAAATATCTAGCACTCTCTACAAATATCAATTCATACAAATGCCTTTTCGTAGTAAATTCTAATCTGTCAAGATATTAGAGGTCCTTATTTTGATCAACGAGAAAATAACACTATAATCGCCTTCATATGTAAGAATGTGTGTAAAATTTAGAGTTGGGGGACTTCTCGAAATAGCTATTTCGGGATCATCCGTGTTTGATGATAATGAAACCAAAAAGATAATTTAATGATGATATCACACGTTAATTCTAAATGTTTCCATAACTCATATTAGTCGAAAACGATAATTATTAAATTACGTTTCTCTTTTAGGCATGGGAATTCATGATCATGTAAACGTACATACTCACACGATCTGTTGGCATGTCTGAAGGGAATGAAATAAGCTGGATATTGTTTCTGTCCATTAGAAATTGATGGGGCAAACCAAATCTCTCACCTGCTTTTTAAAGCAATTTTCAATTCTTAGACGAATGAAATAAAAGTTTGATAACTCAAATACATGAGCAGCACAAGAACTCCGATTATCACAATCTTGCTAATTGTAAGTTTCAAGCTACAAAATCAAGTAACGTGATTAGATTAACTGCACAAATTATATAATTGACACGAAAATATTCGTTAAAGTGTTGGAGATTTGATCGTAAGCTACTTACGACTTACTAGTCCAATCCTTATATTTCAAAATGGACGACGCAAACGCGAGTTGCTCCCCTTCATTTAGGAATAAAAAAAATTCAAATGCCTATGCCGTGTCCAATACTTACTCTCTAAAAAGAAAAGCAAAAGATAAAAACAAAAGGAGAAATAGGGGTGACTGTTCTCATTTATTTTCTTCAAAATCATGTCTGCTGTACCCTACGCTATTATAGATAGTTAGATGTCTTATGCTTCTTCGTCTTCTTCCGTCATGTGCATTAATAGCCTTCTGCTGCGGAGGCTGATTGAAGTGGACTCCTACCACTTTGTACCCGAGGTGAGCAAAAGAACCGGATGGGATTGGAATTGCCTCAATTCGTCAAGGTTGTGATTACAAGTGTGAACCACCCATCAATACTGAATTGATTGATTGGGTGACTATTCTCATTTATTTTCTTCAAAAGCATGTCTGTTGTACCCTACGCTATTATAGATAGTCAGATGTCCTCTGCTTTTCCTTCTTCTTCTGTCATGTGCATTATTAGCCTTCTGCTACGGATATTAAGTATTATGTCACCTGTTGATGGCAGCGCAGATGGTGTGAGTGCTCTCCCTCGTTATCGAGGTTGAGAATTCGAACTCTCCCATTGCATTCCATGACTTAAGTGAGGGTTTTAGAGGTGGATTACTAGTCTAGCTCCCAAAAGTTTAAAGTCTAAATAGTGACTTGGAACGATGTTCGACAGTAGCACCGGGCATCAGAGGGTAGTGTGACCCTAATTAGAGTAAGCGAAAGGGAGTCTCTAGCGGTTCCTCGGTTAACAAAAAGAAAAGAGTATTATTTCATTTATTAATATATAATATTATTTTAGATATTAATATATATTAATACCACCGGCCAAGAGCTTTATTGATCTTTCCCCAAAGGTGAGCAGTTCGAAACCCAGTGAAAGCATTTGGTGTTTTAAGTGTGGCGCCGAGATGGTGAGTTCTCCGCTAGCGTCATCCCAGGATTTGCTCGTGTGCCTACCGACTGTACACGGGGTTCCCTAGGTCAACAATATATATATTCATTATAAAACTTTATTTTGGACATTGACTTCGTAACTGTTACAAAAACTTTAATATAACTGTTAAGTTTGAAACCCTTTAAGAACATTAATTTGTTTATTGAGTCTGAACTCACTTTAAATCATTAATACAACAATTGATTTTTGTTTAGAAATGAAACCCGCCATAGCTTTCTTGTGTAAAAGTGAAAATTCTTCTCCAAAGAAAAAAGAAATAAGAGAATACTAAGATTTAACAATTTGAATATTCTCAATAAGATTCTCTAAAAAAATTGATATTCCACCTATCTTAGTCTTTTTTCTTTTAATTTTCAAAATATCTAGCACTCTCTACAAATATCAATTCATACAAATGCCTTTTCGTAGTAAATTCTAATCTGTCAAGATATTAGAGGTCCTTATTTTGATCAACGAGAAAATAACACTATAATCGCCTTCATATGTAAGAATGTGTGTAAAATTTAGAGTTGGGGGACTTCTCGAAATAGCTATTTCGGGATCATCCGTGTTTGATGATAATGAAACCAAAAAGATAATTTAATGATGATATCACACGTTAATTCTAAATGTTTCCATAACTCATATTAGTCGAAAACGATAATTATTAAATTACGTTTCTCTTTTAGGCATGGGAATTCATGATCATGTAAACGTACATACTCACACGATCTGTTGGCATGTCTGAAGGGAATGAAATAAGCTGGATATTGTTTCTGTCCATTAGAAATTGATGGGGCAAACCAAATCTCTCACCTGCTTTTTAAAGCAATTTTCAATTCTTAGACGAATGAAATAAAAGTTTGATAACTCAAATACATGAGCAGCACAAGAACTCCGATTATCACAATCTTGCTAATTGTAAGTTTCAAGCTACAAAATCAAGTAACGTGATTAGATTAACTGCACAAATTATATAATTGACACGAAAATATTCGTTAAAGTGTTGGAGATTTGATCGTAAGCTACTTACGACTTACTAGTCCAATCCTTATATTTCAAAATGGACGACGCAAACGCGAGTTGCTCCCCCTTCATTTAGGAATAAAAAAATTCAAATGCCTATGCCGTGTCCAATACTTACTCTCTAAAAAGAAAAGCAAAAAAGATAAAAACAAAAGGAGAAATAGGGGTGACTGTTCTCATTTATTTTCTTCAAAATCATGTCTGCTGTACCCTACGCTATTATAGATAGTTAGATGTCTTATGCTTCTTCGTCTTCTTCCGTCATGTGCATTAATAGCCTTCTGCTGCGGAGGCTGATTGAAGTGGACTCCTACCACTTTGTACCCGAGGTGAGCAAAAGAACCGGATGGGATTGGAATTGCCTCAATTCGTCAAGGTTGTGATTACAAGTGTGAACCACCCATCAATACTGAATTGATTGATTGGGTGACTATTCTCATTTATTTTCTTCAAAAGCATGTCTGTTGTACCCTACGCTATTATAGATAGTCAGATGTCCTCTGCTTTTCCTTCTTCTTCTGTCATGTGCATTATTAGCCTTCTGCTACGGATATTAAGTATTATGTCACCTGTTGATGGCAGCGCAGATGGTGTGAGTGCTCTCCCTCGTTATCGAGGTTGAGAATTCGAACTCTCCCATTGCATTCCATGACTTAAGTGAGGGTTTTAGAGGTGGATTACTAGTCTAGCTCCCAAAAGTTTAAAGTCTAAATAGTGACTTGGAACGATGTTCGAGAGTAGCACCGGGCATCAGAGGGTAGTGTGACCCTAATTAGAGTAAGCGAAAGGGAGTCTCTAGCGGTTCCTCGGTTAACAAAAAGAAAAGAGTATTATTTCATTTATTAATATATAATATTATTTTAGATATTAATATATATTAATACCACCGGCCAAGAGCTTTATTGATCTTTCCCCAAAGGTGAGCAGTTCGAAACCCAGTGAAAGCATTTGGTGTTTTAAGTGTGGCGCCGAGATGGTGAGTTCTCCGCTAGCGTCATCCCAGGATTTGCTCGTGTGCCTACCGACTGTACACGGGGTTCCCTAGGTCAACAATATATATATTCATTATAAAACTTTATTTTGGACATTGACTTCGTAACTGTTACAAAAACTTTAATATAACTGTTAAGTTTGAAACCCTTTAAGAACATTAATTTGTTTATTGAGTCTGAACTCACTTTAAATCATTAATACAACAATTGATTTTTGTTTAGAAATGAAACCCGCCATAGCTTTCTTGTGTAAAAGTGAAAATTCTTCTCCAAAGAAAAAAAGAAATAAGAGAATACTAAGATTTAACAATTTGAATATTCTCCATAAGATTCTCTAAAAAAATTGATATTCCACCTATCTTAGTCTTTTTCTTTTAATTTTCAAAATATCTAGCACTCTCTACAAATATCAATTCATACAAATGCCTTTTCGTAGTAAATTCTAATCTGTCAAGATATTAGAGGTCCTTATTTTGATCAACGAGAAAATAACACTATAATCGCCTTCATATGTAAGAATGTGTGTAAAATTTAGAGTTGGGGACTTCTCGAAATAGCTATTTCGGGATCATCCGTGTTTGATGATAATGAAACCAAAAAGATAATTTAATGATGATATCACACGTTAATTCTAAATGTTTCCATAACTCATATTAGTCGAAAACGATAATTATTAAATTACGTTTCTCTTTTAGGCATGGGAATTCATGATCATGTAAACGTACATACTCACACGATCTGTTGGCATGTCTGAAGGGAATGAAATAAGCTGGATATTGTTTCTGTCCATTAGAAATTGATGGGGCAAACCAAATCTCTCACCTGCTTTTTAAAGCAATTTTCAATTCTTAGACGAATGAAATAAAAGTTTGATAACTCAAATACATGAGCAGCACAAGAACTCCGATTATCACAATCTTGCTAATTGTAAGTTTCAAGCTACAAAATCAAGTAACGTGATTAGATTAACTGCACAAATTATATAATTGACACGAAAATATTCGTTAAAGTGTTGGAGATTTGATCGTAAGCTACTTACGACTTACTAGTCCAATCCTTATATTTCAAAATGGACGACGCAAACGCGAGTTGCTCCCCCTTCATTTAGGAATAAAAAAAATTCAAATGCCTATGCCGTGTCCAATACTTACTCTCTAAAAAGAAAAGCAAAAGATAAAAACAAAAGGAGAAATAGGGGTGACTGTTCTCATTTATTTTCTTCAAAATCATGTCTGCTGTACCCTACGCTATTATAGATAGTTAGATGTCTTATGCTTCTTCGTCTTCTTCCGTCATGTGCATTAATAGCCTTCTGCTGCGGAGGCTGATTGAAGTGGACTCCTACCACTTTGTACCCGAGGTGAGCAAAAGAACCGGATGGGATTGGAATTGCCTCAATTCGTCAAGGTTGTGATTACAAGTGTGAACCACCCATCAATACTGAATTGATTGATTGGGTGACTATTCTCATTTATTTTCTTCAAAAGCATGTCTGTTGTACCCTACGCTATTATAGATAGTCAGATGTCCTCTGCTTTTCCTTCTTCTTCTGTCATGTGCATTATTAGCCTTCTGCTACGGATATTAAGTATTATGTCACCTGTTGATGGCAGCGCAGATGGTGTGAGTGCTCTCCCTCGTTATCGAGGTTGAGAATTCGAACTCTCCCATTGCATTCCATGACTTAAGTGAGGGTTTTAGAGGTGGATTACTAGTCTAGCTCCCAAAAGTTTAAAGTCTAAATAGTGACTTGGAACGATGTTCGAGAGTAGCACCGGGCATCAGAGGGTAGTGTGACCCTAATTAGAGTAAGCGAAAGGGAGTCTCTAGCGGTTCCTCGGTTAACAAAAAGAAAAGAGTATTATTTCATTTATTAATATATAATATTATTTTAGATATTAATATATATTAATACCACCGGCCAAGAGCTTTATTGATCTTTCCCCAAAGGTGAGCAGTTCGAAACCCAGTGAAAGCATTTGGTGTTTTAAGTGTGGCGCCGAGATGGTGAGTTCTCCGCTAGCGTCATCCCAGGATTTGCTCGTGTGCCTACCGACTGTACACGGGGTTCCCTAGGTCAACAATATATATATTCATTATAAAACTTTATTTTGGACATTGACTTCGTAACTGTTACAAAAACTTTAATATAACTGTTAAGTTTGAAACCCTTTAAGAACATTAATTTGTTTATTGAGTCTGAACTCACTTTAAATCATTAATACAACAATTGATTTTTGTTTAGAAATGAAACCCGCCATAGCTTTCTTGTGTAAAAGTGAAAATTCTTCTCCAAAGAAAAAAAGAAATAAGAGAATACTAAGATTTAACAATTTGAATATTCTCCATAAGATTCTCTAAAAAAATTGATATTCCACCTATCTTAGTCTTTTTTCTTTTAATTTTCAAAATATCTAGCACTCTCTACAAATATCAATTCATACAAATGCCTTTTCGTAGTAAATTCTAATCTGTCAAGATATTAGAGGTCCTTATTTTGATCAACGAGAAAATAACACTATAATCGCCTTCATATGTAAGAATGTGTGTAAAATTTAGAGTTGGGGGACTTCTCGAAATAGCTATTTCGGGATCATCCGTGTTTGATGATAATGAAACCAAAAAGATAATTTAATGATGATATCACACGTTAATTCTAAATGTTTCCATAACTCATATTAGTCGAAAACGATAATTATTAAATTACGTTTCTCTTTTAGGCATGGGAATTCATGATCATGTAAACGTACATACTCACACGATCTGTTGGCATGTCTGAAGGGAATGAAATAAGCTGGATATTGTTTCTGTCCATTAGAAATTGATGGGGCAAACCAAATCTCTCACCTGCTTTTTAAAGCAATTTTCAATTCTTAGACGAATGAAATAAAAGTTTGATAACTCAAATACATGAGCAGCACAAGAACTCCGATTATCACAATCTTGCTAATTGTAAGTTTCAAGCTACAAAATCAAGTAACGTGATTAGATTAACTGCACAAATTATATAATTGACACGAAAATATTCGTTAAAGTGTTGGAGATTTGATCGTAAGCTACTTACGACTTACTAGTCCAATCCTTATATTTCAAAATGGACGACGCAAACGCGAGTTGCTCCCCCTTCATTTAGGAAAAAAAAAATTCAAATGCCTATGCCGTGTCCAATACTTACTCTCTAAAAAGAAAAGCAAAAGATAAAAACAAAAGGAGAAATAGGGGTGACTGTTCTCATTTATTTTCTTCAAAATCATGTCTGCTGTACCCTACGCTATTATAGATAGTTAGATGTCTTATGCTTCTTCGTCTTCTTCCGTCATGTGCATTAATAGCCTTCTGCTGCGGAGGCTGATTGAAGTGGACTCCTACCACTTTGTACCCGAGGTGAGCAAAAGAACCGGATGGGATTGGAATTGCCTCAATTCGTCAAGGTTGTGATTACAAGTGTGAACCACCCATCAATACTGAATTGATTGATTGGGTGACTATTCTCATTTATTTTCTTCAAAAGCATGTCTGTTGTACCCTACGCTATTATAGATAGTCAGATGTCCTCTGCTTTTCCTTCTTCTTCTGTCATGTGCATTATTAGCCTTCTGCTACGGATATTAAGTATTATGTCACCTGTTGATGGCAGCGCAGATGGTGTGAGTGCTCTCCCTCGTTATCGAGGTTGAGAATTCGAACTCTCCCATTGCATTCCATGACTTAAGTGAGGGTTTTAGAGGTGGATTACTAGTCTAGCTCCCAAAAGTTTAAAGTCTAAATAGTGACTTGGAACGATGTTCGAGAGTAGCACCGGGCATCAGAGGGTAGTGTGACCCTAATTAGAGTAAGCGAAAGGGAGTCTCTAGCGGTTCCTCGGTTAACAAAAAGAAAAGAGTATTATTTCATTTATTAATATATAATATTATTTTAGATATTAATATATATTAATACCACCGGCCAAGAGCTTTATTGATCTTTCCCCAAAGGTGAGCAGTTCGAAACCCAGTGAAAGCATTTGGTGTTTTAAGTGTGGCGCCGAGATGGTGAGTTCTCCGCTAGCGTCATCCCAGGATTTGCTCGTGTGCCTACCGACTGTACACGGGGTTCCTAGGTCAACAATATATATATTCATTATAAAACTTTATTTTGGACATTGACTTCGTAACTGTTACAAAAACTTTAATATAACTGTTAAGTTTGAAACCCTTTAAGAACATTAATTTGTTTATTGAGTCTGAACTCACTTTAAATCATTAATACAACAATTGATTTTTGTTTAGAAATGAAACCCGCCATAGCTTTCTTGTGTAAAAGTGAAAATTCTTCTCCAAAGAAAAAGAAATAAGAGAATACTAAGATTTAACAATTTGAATATTCTCAATAAGATTCTCTAAAAAAATTGATATTCCACCTATCTTAGTCTTTTTTTCTTTTAATTTTCAAAATATCTAGCACTCTCTACAAATATCAATTCATACAAATGCCTTTTCGTAGTAAATTCTAATCTGTCAAGATATTAGAGGTCCTTATTTTGATCAACGAGAAAATAACACTATAATCGCCTTCATATGTAAGAATGTGTAAAATTTAGAGTTGGGGGACTTCTCGAAATAGCTATTTCGGATCATCCGTGTTTGATGATAATGAAACCAAAAAGATAATTTAATGATGATATCACACGTTAATTCTAAATGTTTCCATAACTCATATTAGTCGAAAAACGATAATTATTAAATTACGTTTCTCTTTTAGGCATGGGAATTCATGATCATGTAAACGTACATACTCACACGATCTGTTGGCATGTCTGAAGGGAATGAAATAAGCTGGATATTGTTTCTGTCCATTAGAAATTGATGGGGCAAACCAAATCTCTCACCTGCTTTTTAAAGCAATTTTCAATTCTTAGACGAATGAAATAAAAGTTTGATAACTCAAATACATGAGCAGCACAAGAACTCCGATTATCACAATCTTGCTAATTGTAAGTTTCAAGCTACAAAATCAAGTAACGTGATTAGATTAACTGCACAAATTATATAATTGACACGAAAATATTCGTTAAAGTGTTGGAGATTTGATCGTAAGCTACTTACGACTTACTAGTCCAATCCTTATATTTCAAAATGGACGACGCAAACGCGAGTTGCTCCCCCTTCATTTAGGAATAAAAAATTCAAATGCCTATGCCGTGTCCAATACTTACTCTCTAAAAAGAAAAGCAAAAGATAAAAACAAAAGGAGAAATAGGGGTGACTGTTCTCATTTATTTTCTTCAAAATCATGTCTGCTGTACCCTACGCTATTATAGATAGTTAGATGTCTTATGCTTCTTCGTCTTCTTCCGTCATGTGCATTAATAGCCTTCTGCTGCGGAGGCTGATTGAAGTGGACTCCTACCACTTTGTACCCGAGGTGAGCAAAAGAACCGGATGGGATTGGAATTGCCTCAATTCGTCAAGGTTGTGATTACAAGTGTGAACCACCCATCAATACTGAATTGATTGATTGGGTGACTATTCTCATTTATTTTCTTCAAAAGCATGTCTGTTGTACCCTACGCTATTATAGATAGTCAGATGTCCTCTGCTTTTCCTTCTTCTTCTGTCATGTGCATTATTAGCCTTCTGCTACGGATATTAAGTATTATGTCACCTGTTGATGGCAGCGCAGATGGTGTGAGTGCTCTCCCTCGTTATCGAGGTTGAGAATTCGAACTCTCCCATTGCATTCCATGACTTAAGTGAGGGTTTTAGAGGTGGATTACTAGTCTAGCTCCCAAAAGTTTAAAGTCTAAATAGTGACTTGGAACGATGTTCGAGAGTAGCACCGGGCATCGAGGGTAGTGTGACCCCTAATTAGAGTAAGCGAAAGGGAGTCTCTAGCGGTTCCTCGGTTAACAAAAAGAAAAGAGTATTATTTCATTTATTAATATATAATATTATTTTAGATATTAATATATATTAATACCACCGGCCAAGAGCTTTATTGATCTTTCCCCAAAGGTGAGCAGTTCGAAACCCAGTGAAAGCATTTGGTGTTTTAAGTGTGGCGCGAGATGGTGAGTTCTCCGCTAGCGTCATCCCAGGATTTGCTCGTGTGCCTACCGACTGTACACGGGGTTCCCTAGGTCAACAATATATATATTCATTATAAAACTTTATTTTGGACATTGACTTCGTAACTGTTACAAAAACTTTAATATAACTGTTAAGTTTGAAACCCTTTAAGAACATTAATTTGTTTATTGAGTCTGAACTCACTTTAAATCATTAATACAACAATTGATTTTTGTTTAGAAATGAAACCCGCCATAGCTTTCTTGTGTAAAAGTGAAAATTCTTCTCCAAAGAAAAAAAGAAATAAGAGAATACTAAGATTTAACAATTTGAATATTCTCAATAAGATTCTCTAAAAAAAATTGATATTCCACCTATCTTAGTCTTTTTTCTTTTAATTTTCAAAATATCTAGCACTCTCTACAAATATCAATTCATACAAATGCCTTTTCGTAGTAAATTCTAATCTGTCAAGATATTAGAGGTCCTTATTTTGATCAACGAGAAAATAACACTATAATCGCCTTCATATGTAAGAATGTGTGTAAAATTTAGAGTTGGGGGACTTCTCGAAATAGCTATTTCGGGATCATCCGTGTTTGATGATAATGAAACCAAAAAGATAATTTAATGATGATATCACACGTTAATTCTAAATGTTTCCATAACTCATATTAGTCGAAAACGATAATTATTAAATTACGTTTCTCTTTTAGGCATGGGAATTCATGATCATGTAAACGTACATACTCACACGATCTGTTGGCATGTCTGAAGGGAATGAAATAAGCTGGATATTGTTTCTGTCCATTAGAAATTGATGGGGCAAACCAAATCTCTCACCTGCTTTTTAAAGCAATTTTCAATTCTTAGACGAATGAAATAAAAGTTTGATAACTCAAATACATGAGCAGCACAAGAACTCCGATTATCACAATCTTGCTAATTGTAAGTTTCAAGCTACAAAATCAAGTAACGTGATTAGATTAACTGCACAAATTATATAATTGACACGAAAATATTCGTTAAAGTGTTGGAGATTTGATCGTAAGCTACTTACGACTTACTAGTCCAATCCTTATATTTCAAAATGGACGACGCAAACGCGAGTTGCTCCCCCTTCATTTAGGAAAAAAAAAAAATTCAAATGCCTATGCCGTGTCCAATACTTACTCTCTAAAAAGAAAAGCAAAAGATAAAAACAAAAGGAGAAATAGGGGTGACTGTTCTCATTTATTTTCTTCAAAATCATGTCTGCTGTACCCTACGCTATTATAGATAGTTAGATGTCTTATGCTTCTTCGTCTTCTTCCGTCATGTGCATTAATAGCCTTCTGCTGCGGAGGCTGATTGAAGTGGACTCCTACCACTTTGTACCCGAGGTGAGCAAAAGAACCGGATGGGATTGGAATTGCCTCAATTCGTCAAGGTTGTGATTACAAGTGTGAACCACCCATCAATACTGAATTGATTGATTGGGTGACTATTCTCATTTATTTTCTTCAAAAGCATGTCTGTTGTACCCTACGCTATTATAGATAGTCAGATGTCCTCTGCTTTTCCTTCTTCTTCTGTCATGTGCATTATTAGCCTTCTGCTACGGATATTAAGTATTATGTCACCTGTTGATGGCAGCGCAGATGGTGTGAGTGCTCTCCCTCGTTATCGAGGTTGAGAATTCGAACTCTCCCATTGCATTCCATGACTTAAGTGAGGGTTTTAGAGGTGGATTACTAGTCTAGCTCCCAAAAGTTTAAAGTCTAAATAGTGACTTGGAACGATGTTCGACAGTAGCACCGGGCATCAGAGGGTAGTGTGACCCTAATTAGAGTAAGCGAAAGGGAGTCTCTAGCGGTTCCTCGGTTAACAAAAAGAAAAGAGTATTATTTCATTTATTAATATATAATATTATTTTAGATATTAATATATATTAATACCACCGGCCAAGAGCTTTATTGATCTTTCCCCAAAGGTGAGCAGTTCGAAACCCAGTGAAAGCATTTGGTGTTTTAAGTGTGGCGCCGAGATGGTGAGTTCTCCGCTAGCGTCATCCCAGGATTTGCTCGTGTGCCTACCGACTGTACACGGGGTTCCCTAGGTCAACAATATATATATTCATTATAAAACTTTATTTTGGACATTGACTTCGTAACTGTTACAAAAACTTTAATATAACTGTTAAGTTTGAAACCCTTTAAGAACATTAATTTGTTTATTGAGTCTGAACTCACTTTAAATCATTAATACAACAATTGATTTTTGTTTAGAAATGAAACCCGCCATAGCTTTCTTGTGTAAAAGTGAAAATTCTTCTCCAAAGAAAAAAGAAATAAGAGAATACTAAGATTTAACAATTTGAATATTCTCAATAAGATTCTCTAAAAAAATTGATATTCCACCTATCTTAGTCTTTTTCTTTTAATTTTCAAAATATCTAGCACTCTCTACAAATATCAATTCATACAAATGCCTTTTCGTAGTAAATTCTAATCTGTCAAGATATTAGAGGTCCTTATTTTGATCAACGAGAAAATAACACTATAATCGCCTTCATATGTAAGAATGTGTGTAAAATTTAGAGTTGGGGGACTTCTCGAAATAGCTATTTCGGGATCATCCGTGTTTGATGATAATGAAACCAAAAATAATTTAATGATGATATCACACGTTAATTCTAAATGTTTCCATAACTCATATTAGTCGAAAACGATAATTATTAAATTACGTTTCTCTTTTAGGCATGGGAATTCATGATCATGTAAACGTACATACTCACACGATCTGTTGGCATGTCTGAAGGGAATGAAATAAGCTGGATATTGTTTCTGTCCATTAGAAATTGATGGGGCAAACCAAATCTCTCACCTGCTTTTTAAAGCAATTTTCAATTCTTAGACGAATGAAATAAAAGTTTGATAACTCAAATACATGAGTAGCACAAGAACTCCGATTATCACAATCTTGCTAATTGTAAGTTTCAAGCTACAAAATCAAGTAACGTGATTAGATTAACTGCACAAATTATATAATTGACACGAAAATATTCGTTAAAGTGTTGGAGATTTGATCGTAAGCTACTTACGACTTACTAGTCCAATCCTTATATTTCAAAATGGACGACGCAAACGCGAGTTGCTCCCCCTTCATTTAGGAAAGAAAAAATTCAAATGCCTATGCCGTGTCCAATACTTACTCTCTAAAAAGAAAAGCAAAAGATAAAAACAAAAGGAGAAATAGGGGTGACTGTTCTCATTTATTTTCTTCAAAATCATGTCTGCTGTACCCTACGCTATTATAGATAGTTAGATGTCTTATGCTTCTTCGTCTTCTTCCGTCATGTGCATTAATAGCCTTCTGCTGCGGAGGCTGATTGAAGTGGACTCCTACCACTTTGTACCCGAGGTGAGCAAAAGAACCGGATGGGATTGGAATTGCCTCAATTCGTCAAGGTTGTGATTACAAGTGTGAACCACCCATCAATACTGAATTGATTGATTGGGTGACTATTCTCATTTATTTTCTTCAAAAGCATGTCTGTTGTACCCTACGCTATTATAGATAGTCAGATGTCCTCTGCTTTTCCTTCTTCTTCTGTCATGTGCATTATTAGCCTTCTGCTACGGATATTAAGTATTATGTCACCTGTTGATGGCAGCGCAGATGGTGTGAGTGCTCTCCCTCGTTATCGAGGTTGAGAATTCGAACTCTCCCATTGCATTCCATGACTTAAGTGAGGGTTTTAGAGGTGGATTACTAGTCTAGCTCCCAAAAGTTTAAAGTCTAAATAGTGACTTGGAACGATGTTCGAGAGTAGCACCGGGCATCAGAGGGTAGTGTGACCCTAATTAGAGTAAGCGAAAGGGAGTCTCTAGCGGTTCCTCGGTTAACAAAAAGAAAAGAGTATTATTTCATTTATTAATATATAATATTATTTTAGATATTAATATATATTAATACCACCGGCCAAGAGCTTTATTGATCTTTCCCCAAAGGTGAGCAGTTCGAAACCCAGTGAAAGCATTTGGTGTTTTAAGTGTGGCGCCGAGATGGTGAGTTCTCCGCTAGCGTCATCCCAGGATTTGCTCGTGTGCCTACCGACTGTACACGGGGTTCCCTAGGTCAACAATATATATATTCATTATAAAACTTTATTTTGGACATTGACTTCGTAACTGTTACAAAAACTTTAATATAACTGTTAAGTTTGAAACCCTTTAAGAACATTAATTTGTTTATTGAGTTTGAACTCACTTTAAATCATTAATACAACAATTGATTTTTGTTTAGAAATGAAACCCGCCATAGCTTTCTTGTGTAAAAGTGAAAATTCTTCTCCAAAGAAAAAAAGAAATAAGAGAATACTAAGATTTAACAATTTGAATATTCTCAATAAGATTCTCTAAAAAATTGATATTCCACCTATCTTAGTCTTTTTTCTTTTAATTTTCAAAATATCTAGCACTCTCTACAAATATCAATTCATACAAATGCCTTTTCGTAGTAAATTCTAATCTGTCAAGATATTAGAGGTCCTTATTTTGATCAACGAGAAAATAACACTATAATCGCCTTCATATGTAAGAATGTGTGTAAAATTTAGAGTTGGGGGACTTCTCGAAATAGCTATTTCGGGATCATCCGTGTTTGATGATAATGAAACCAAAAAGATAATTTAATGATGATATCACACGTTAATTCTAAATGTTTCCATAACTCATATTAGTCGAAAACGATAATTATTAAATTACGTTTCTCTTTTAGGCATGGGAATTCATGATCATGTAAACGTACATACTCACACGATCTGTTGGCATGTCTGAAGGGAATGAAATAAGCTGGATATTGTTTCTGTCCATTAGAAATTGATGGGGCAAACCAAATCTCTCACCTGCTTTTTAAAGCAATTTTCAATTCTTAGACGAATGAAATAAAAGTTTGATAACTCAAATACATGAGCAGCACAAGAACTCCGATTATCACAATCTTGCTAATTGTAAGTTTCAAGCTACAAAATCAAGTAACGTGATTAGATTAACTGCACAAATTATATAATTGACACGAAAATATTCGTTAAAGTGTTGGAGATTTGATCGTAAGCTACTTACGACTTACTAGTCCAATCCTTATATTTCAAAATGGACGACGCAAACGCGAGTTGCTCCCCCTTCATTTAGGAATAAAAAAAATTCAAATGCCTATGCCGTGTCCAATACTTACTCTCTAAAAAGAAAAGCAAAAGATAAAAACAAAAGGAGAAATAGGGGTGACTGTTCTCATTTATTTTCTTCAAAATCATGTCTGCTGTACCCTACGCTATTATAGATAGTTAGATGTCTTATGCTTCTTCGTCTTCTTCCGTCATGTGCATTAATAGCCTTCTGCTGCGGAGGCTGATTGAAGTGGACTCCTACCACTTTGTACCCGAGGTGAGCAAAAGAACCGGATGGGATTGGAATTGCCTCAATTCGTCAAGGTTGTGATTACAAGTGTGAACCACCCATCAATACTGAATTGATTGATTGGGTGACTATTCTCATTTATTTTCTTCAAAAGCATGTCTGTTGTACCCTACGCTATTATAGATAGTCAGATGTCCTCTGCTTTTCCTTCTTCTTCTGTCATGTGCATTATTAGCCTTCTGCTACGGATATTAAGTATTATGTCACCTGTTGATGGCAGCGCAGATGGTGTGAGTGCTCTCCCTCGTTATCGAGGTTGAGAATTCGAACTCTCCCATTGCATTCCATGACTTAAGTGAGGGTTTTAGAGGTGGATTACTAGTCTAGCTCCCAAAAGTTTAAAGTCTAAATAGTGACTTGGAACGATGTTCGACAGTAGCACCGGGCATCAGAGGGTAGTGTGACCCTAATTAGAGTAAGCGAAAGGGAGTCTCTAGCGGTTCCTCGGTTAACAAAAAGAAAAGAGTATTATTTCATTTATTAATATATAATATTATTTTAGATATTAATATATATTAATACCACCGGCCAAGAGCTTTATTGATCTTTCCCCAAAGGTGAGCAGTTCGAAACCCAGTGAAAGCATTTGGTGTTTTAAGTGTGGCGCCGAGATGGTGAGTTCTCCGCTAGCGTCATCCCAGGATTTGCTCGTGTGCCTACCGACTGTACACGGGGTTCCCTAGGTCAACAATATATATATTCATTATAAAACTTTATTTTGGACATTGACTTCGTAACTGTTACAAAAACTTTAATATAACTGTTAAGTTTGAAACCCTTTAAGAACATTAATTTGTTTATTGAGTCTGAACTCACTTTAAATCATTAATACAACAATTGATTTTTGTTTAGAAATGAAACCCGCCATAGCTTTCTTGTGTAAAAGTGAAAATTCTTCTCCAAAGAAAAAAGAAATAAGAGAATACTAAGATTTAACAATTTGAATATTCTCAATAAGATTCTCTAAAAAAATTGATATTCCACCTATCTTAGTCTTTTTTCTTTTAATTTTCAAAATATCTAGCACTCTCTACAAATATCAATTCATACAAATGCCTTTTCGTAGTAAATTCTAATCTGTCAAGATATTAGAGGTCCTTATTTTGATCAACGAGAAAATAACACTATAATCGCCTTCATATGTAAGAATGTGTGTAAAATTTAGAGTTGGGGGACTTCTCGAAATAGCTATTTCGGGATCATCCGTGTTTGATGATAATGAAACCAAAAAGATAATTTAATGATGATATCACACGTTAATTCTAAATGTTTCCATAACTCATATTAGTCGAAAACGATAATTATTAAATTACGTTTCTCTTTTAGGCATGGGAATTCATGATCATGTAAACGTACATACTCACACGATCTGTTGGCATGTCTGAAGGGAATGAAATAAGCTGGATATTGTTTCTGTCCATTAGAAATTGATGGGGCAAACCAAATCTCTCACCTGCTTTTCAAAGCAATTTTCAATTCTTAGACGAATGAAATAAAAGTTTGATAACTCAAATACATGAGCAGCACAAGAACTCCGATTATCACAATCTTGCTAATTGTAAGTTTCAAGCTACAAAATCAAGTAACGTGATTAGATTAACTGCACAAATTATATAATTGACACGAAAATATTCGTTAAAGTGTTGGAGATTTGATCGTAAGCTACTTACGACTTACTAGTCCAATCCTTATATTTCAAAATGGACGACGCAAACGCGAGTTGCTCCCCCTTCATTTAGGAAAAAAAATTCAAATGCCTATGCCGTGTCCAATACTTACTCTCTAAAAGAAAAGCAAAAGATAAAAACAAAAGGAGAAATAGGGGTGACTGTTCTCATTTATTTTCTTCAAAATCATGTCTGCTGTACCCTACGCTATTATAGATAGTTAGATGTCTTATGCTTCTTCGTCTTCTTCCGTCATGTGCATTAATAGCCTTCTGCTGCGGAGGCTGATTGAAGTGGACTCCTACCACTTTGTACCCGAGGTGAGCAAAAGAACCGGATGGGATTGGAATTGCCTCAATTCGTCAAGGTTGTGATTACAAGTGTGAACCACCCATCAATACTGAATTGATTGATTGGGTGACTATTCTCATTTATTTTCTTCAAAAGCATGTCTGTTGTACCCTACGCTATTATAGATAGTCAGATGTCCTCTGCTTTTCCTTCTTCTTCTGTCATGTGCATTATTAGCCTTCTGCTACGGATATTAAGTATTATGTCACCTGTTGATGGCAGCGCAGATGGTGTGAGTGCTCTCCCTCGTTATCGAGGTTGAGAATTCGAACTCTCCCATTGCATTCCATGACTTAAGTGAGGGTTTTAGAGGTGGATTACTAGTCTAGCTCCCAAAAGTTTAAAGTCTAAATAGTGACTTGGAACGATGTTCGACAGTAGCACCGGGCATCAGAGGGTAGTGTGACCCTAATTAGAGTAAGCGAAAGGGAGTCTCTAGCGGTTCCTCGGTTAACAAAAAGAAAAGAGTATTATTTCATTTATTAATATATAATATTATTTTAGATATTAATATATATTAATACCACCGGCCAAGAGCTTTATTGATCTTTCCCCAAAGGTGAGCAGTTCGAAACCCAGTGAAAGCATTTGGTGTTTTAAGTGTGGCGCCGAGATGGTGAGTTCTCCGCTAGCGTCATCCCAGGATTTGCTCGTGTGCCTACCGACTGTACACGGGGTTCCCTAGGTCAACAATATATATATTCATTATAAAACTTTATTTTGGACATTGACTTCGTAACTGTTACAAAAACTTTAATATAACTGTTAAGTTTGAAACCCTTTAAGAACATTAATTTGTTTATTGAGTCTGAACTCACTTTAAATCATTAATACAACAATTGATTTTTGTTTAGAAATGAAACCCGCCATAGCTTTCTTGTGTAAAAGTGAAAATTCTTCTCCAAAGAAAAAAAGAAATAAGAGAATACTAAGATTTAACAATTTGAATATTCTCAATAAGATTCTCTAAAAAAATTGATATTCCACCTATCTTAGTCTTTTTTTCTTTTAATTTTCAAAATATCTAGCACTCTCTACAAATATCAATTCATACAAATGCCTTTTCGTAGTAAATTCTAATCTGTCAAGATATTAGAGGTCCTTATTTTGATCAACGAGAAAATAACACTATAATCGCCTTCATATGTAAGAATGTGTGTAAAATTTAGAGTTGGGGACTTCTCGAAATAGCTACTTCGGGATCATCCGTGTTTGATGATAATGAAACCAAAAAGATAATTTAATGATGATATCACACGTTAATTCTAAATGTTTCCATAACTCATATTAGTCGAAAACGATAATTATTAAATTACGTTTCTCTTTTAGGCATGGGAATTCATGATCATGTAAACGTACATACTCACACGATCTGTTGGCATGTCTGAAGGGAATGAAATAAGCTGGATATTGTTTCTGTCCATTAGAAATTGATGGGGCAAACCAAATCTCTCACCTGCTTTTTAAAGCAATTTTCAATTCTTAGACGAATGAAATAAAAGTTTGATAACTCAAATACATGAGCAGCACAAGAACTCCGATTATCACAATCTTGCTAATTGTAAGTTTCAAGCTACAAAATCAAGTAACGTGATTAGATTAACTGCACAAATTATATAATTGACACGAAAATATTCGTTAAAGTGTTGGAGATTTGATCGTAAGCTACTTACGACTTACTAGTCCAATCCTTATATTTCAAAATGGACGACGCAAACGCGAGTTGCTCCCCTTCATTTAGGAAAAAAAAAATTCAAATGCCTATGCCGTGTCCAATACTTACTCTCTAAAAAGAAAAGCAAAAGATAAAAACAAAAGGAGAAATAGGGGTGACTGTTCTCATTTATTTTCTTCAAAATCATGTCTGCTGTACCCTACGCTATTATAGATAGTTAGATGTCTTATGCTTCTTCGTCTTCTTCCGTCATGTGCATTAATAGCCTTCTGCTGCGGAGGCTGACTGAAGTGGACTCCTACCACTTTGTACCCGAGGTGAGCAAAAGAACCGGATGGGATTGGAATTGCCTCAATTCGTCAAGGTTGTGATTACAAGTGTGAACCACCCATCAATACTGAATTGATTGATTGGGTGACTATTCTCATTTATTTTCTTCAAAAGCATGTCTGTTGTACCCTACGCTATTATAGATAGTCAGATGTCCTCTGCTTTTCCTTCTTCTTCTGTCATGTGCATTATTAGCCTTCTGCTACGGATATTAAGTATTATGTCACCTGTTGATGGCAGCGCAGATGGTGTGAGTGCTCTCCCTCGTTATCGAGGTTGAGAATTCGAACTCTCCCATTGCATTCCATGACTTAAGTGAGGGTTTTAGAGGTGGATTACTAGTCTAGCTCCCAAAAGTTTAAAGTCTAAATAGTGACTTGGAACGATGTTCGACAGTAGCACCGGGCATCAGAGGGTAGTGTGACCCTAATTAGAGTAAGCGAAAGGGAGTCTCTAGCGGTTCCTCGGTTAACAAAAAGAAAAGAGTATTATTTCATTTATTAATATATAATATTATTTTAGATATTAATATATATTAATACCACCGGCCAAGAGCTTTATTGATCTTTCCCCAAAGGTGAGCAGTTCGAAACCCAGTGAAAGCATTTGGTGTTTTAAGTGTGGCGCCGAGATGGTGAGTTCTCCGCTAGCGTCATCCCAGGATTTGCTCGTGTGCCTACCGACTGTACACGGGTTCCTAGGTCAACAATATATATATTCATTATAAAACTTTATTTTGGACATTGACTTCGTAACTGTTACAAAAACTTTAATATAACTGTTAAGTTTGAAACCCTTTAAGAACATTAATTTGTTTATTGAGTCTGAACTCACTTTAAATCATTAATACAACAATTGATTTTTGTTTAGAAATGAAACCCGCCATAGCTTTCTTGTGTAAAAGTGAAAATTCTTCTCCAAAGAAAAAAAGAAATAAGAGAATACTAAGATTTAACAATTTGAATATTCTCAATAAGATTCTCTAAAAAAATTGATATTCCACCTATCTTAGTCTTTTTTCTTTTAATTTTCAAAATATCTAGCACTCTCTACAAATATCAATTCATACAAATGCCTTTTCGTAGTAAATTCTAATCTGTCAAGATATTAGAGGTCCTTATTTTGATCAACGAGAAAATAACACTATAATCGCCTTCATATGTAAGAATGTGTGTAAAATTTAGAGTTGGGGACTTCTCGAAATAGCTATTTCGGGATCATCCGTGTTTGATGATAATGAAACCAAAAAGATAATTTAATGATGATATCACACGTTAATTCTAAATGTTTCCATAACTCATATTAGTCGAAAACGATAATTATTAAATTACGTTTCTCTTTTAGGCATGGGAATTCATGATCATGTAAACGTACATACTCACACGATCTGTTGGCATGTCTGAAGGGAATGAAATAAGCTGGATATTGTTTCTGTCCATTAGAAATTGATGGGGCAAACCAAATCTCTCACCTGCTTTTTAAAGCAATTTTCAATTCTTAGACGAATGAAATAAAAGTTTGATAACTCAAATACATGAGTAGCACAAGAACTCCGATTATCACAATCTTGCTAATTGTAAGTTTCAAGCTACAAAATCAAGTAACGTGATTAGATTAACTGCACAAATTATATAATTGACACGAAAATATTCGTTAAAGTGTTGGAGATTTGATCGTAAGCTACTTACGACTTACTAGTCCAATCCTTATATTTCAAAATGGACGACGCAAACGCGAGTTGCTCCCCTTCATTTAGGAAAGAAAAAAATTCAAATGCCTATGCCGTGTCCAATACTTACTCTCTAAAAAGAAAAGCAAAAGATAAAAACAAAAGGAGAAATAGGGGTGACTGTTCTCATTTATTTTCTTCAAAATCATGTCTGCTGTACCCTACGCTATTATAGATAGTTAGATGTCTTATGCTTCTTCGTCTTCTTCCGTCATGTGCATTAATAGCCTTCTGCTGCGGAGGCTGATTGAAGTGGACTCCTACCACTTTGTACCCGAGGTGAGCAAAAGAACCGGATGGGATTGGAATTGCCTCAATTCGTCAAGGTTGTGATTACAAGTGTGAACCACCCATCAATACTGAATTGATTGATTGGGTGACTATTCTCATTTATTTTCTTCAAAAGCATGTCTGTTGTACCCTACGCTATTATAGATAGTCAGATGTCCTCTGCTTTTCCTTCTTCTTCTGTCATGTGCATTATTAGCCTTCTGCTACGGATATTAAGTATTATGTCACCTGTTGATTGCAGCGCAGATGGTGTGAGTGCTCTCCCTCGTTATCGAGGTTGAGAATTCGAACTCTCCCATTGCATTCCATGACTTAAGTGAGGGTTTTAGAGGTGGATTACTAGTCTAGCTCCCAAAAGTTTAAAGTCTAAATAGTGACTTGGAACGATGTTCGACAGTAGCACCGGGCATCAGAGGGTAGTGTGACCCTAATTAGAGTAAGCGAAAGGGAGTCTCTAGCGGTTCCTCGGTTAACAAAAAGAAAAGAGTATTATTTCATTTATTAATATATAATATTATTTTAGATATTAATATATATTAATACCACCGGCCAAGAGCTTTATTGATCTTTCCCCAAAGGTGAGCAGTTCGAAACCCAGTGAAAGCATTTGGTGTTTTAAGTGTGGCGCCGAGATGGTGAGTTCTCCGCTAGCGTCATCCCAGGATTTGCTCGTGTGCCTACCGACTGTACACGGGGTTCCCTAGGTCAACAATATATATATTCATTATAAAACTTTATTTTGGACATTGACTTCGTAACTGTTACAAAAACTTTAATATAACTGTTAAGTTTGAAACCCTTTAAGAACATTAATTTGTTTATTGAGTCTGAACTCACTTTAAATCATTAATACAACAATTGATTTTTGTTTAGAAATGAAACCCGCCATAGCTTTCTTGTGTAAAAGTGAAAATTCTTCTCCAAAGAAAAAAGAAATAAGAGAATACTAAGATTTAACAATTTGAATATTCTCAATAAGATTCTCTAAAAAAATTGATATTCCACCTATCTTAGTCTTTTTTTTTTTAATTTTCAAAATATCTAGCACTCTCTACAAATATCAATTCATACAAATGCCTTTTCGTAGTAAATTCTAATCTGTCAAGATATTAGAGGTCCTTATTTTGATCAACGAGAAAATAACACTATAATCGCCTTCATATGTAAGAATGTGTGTAAAATTTAGAGTTGGGGGACTTCTCGAAATAGCTATTTCGGGATCATCCGTGTTTGATGATAATGAAACCAAAAAGATAATTTAATGATGATATCACACGTTAATTCTAAATGTTTCCATAACTCATATTAGTCGAAAACGATAATTATTAAATTACGTTTCTCTTTTAGGCATGGGAATTCATGATCATGTAAACGTACATACTCACACGATCTGTTGGCATGTCTGAAGGGAATGAAATAAGCTGGATATTGTTTCTGCCCATTAGAAATTGATGGGGCAAACCAAATCTCTCACCTGCTTTTTAAAGCAATTTTCAATTCTTAGACGAATGAAATAAAAGTTTGATAACTCAAATACATGAGTAGCACAAGAACTCCGATTATCACAATCTTGCTAATTGTAAGTTTCAAGCTACAAAATCAAGTAACGTGATTAGATTAACTGCACAAATTATATAATTGACACGAAAATATTCGTTAAAGTGTTGGAGATTTGATCGTAAGCTACTTACGACTTACTAGTCCAATCCTTATATTTCAAAATGGACGACGCAAACGCGAGTTGCTCCCCCTTCATTTAGGAAAAAAAAAAAATTCAAATGCCTATGCCGTGTCCAATACTTACTCTCTAAAAAGAAAAGCAAAAGATAAAAACAAAAGGAGAAATAGGGGTGACTGTTCTCATTTATTTTCTTCAAAATCATGTCTGCTGTACCCTACGCTATTATAGATAGTTAGATGTCTTATGCTTCTTCGTCTTCTTCCGTCATGTGCATTAATAGCCTTCTGCTGCGGAGGCTGATTGAAGTGGACTCCTACCACTTTGTACCCGAGGTGAGCAAAAGAGCCGGATGGGATTGGAATTGCCTCAATTCGTCAAGGTTGTGATTACAAGTGTGAACCACCCATCAATACTGAATTGATTGATTGGGTGACTATTCTCATTTATTTTCTTCAAAAGCATGTCTGTTGTACCCTACGCTATTATAGATAGTCAGATGTCCTCTGCTTTTCCTTCTTCTTCTGTCATGTGCATTATTAGCCTTCTGCTACGGATATTAAGTATTATGTCACCTGTTGATGGCAGCGCAGATGGTGTGAGTGCTCTCCCTCGTTATCGAGGTTGAGAATTCGAACTCTCCCATTGCATTCCATGACTTAAGTGAGGGTTTTAGAGGTGGATTACTAGTCTAGCTCCCAAAAGTTTAAAGTCTAAATAGTGACTTGGAACGATGTTCGACAGTAGCACCGGGCATCAGAGGGTAGTGTGACCCTAATTAGAGTAAGCGAAAGGGAGTCTCTAGCGGTTCCTCGGTTAACAAAAAGAAAAGAGTATTATTTCATTTATTAATATATAATATTATTTTAGATATTAATATATATTAATACCACCGGCCAAGAGCTTTATTGATCTTTCCCCAAAGGTGAGCAGTTCGAAACCCAGTGAAAGCATTTGGTGTTTTAAGTGTGGCGCCGAGATGGTGAGTTCTCCGCTAGCGTCATCCCAGGATTTGCTCGTGTGCCTACCGACTGTACACGGGGTTCCCTAGGTCAACAATATATATATTCATTATAAAACTTTATTTTGGACATTGACTTCGTAACTGTTACAAAAACTTTAATATAACTGTTAAGTTTGAAACCCTTTAAGAACATTAATTTGTTTATTGAGTCTGAACTCACTTTAAATCATTAATACAACAATTGATTTTTGTTTAGAAATGAAACCCGCCATAGCTTTCTTGTGTAAAAGTGAAAATTCTTCTCCAAAGAAAAAAAGAAATAAGAGAATACTAAGATTTAACAATTTGAATATTCTCAATAAGATTCTCTAAAAAAATTGATATTCCACCTATCTTAGTCTTTTTTCTTTTAATTTTCAAAATATCTAGCACTCTCTACAAATATCAATTCATACAAATGCCTTTTCGTAGTAAATTCTAATCTGTCAAGATATTAGAGGTCCTTATTTTGATCAACGAGAAAATAACACTATAATCGCCTTCATATGTAAGAATGTGTGTAAAATTTAGAGTTGGGGGACTTCTCGAAATAGCTATTTCGGGATCATCCGTGTTTGATGATAATGAAACCAAAAAGATAATTTAATGATGATATCACACGTTAATTCTAAATGTTTCCATAACTCATATTAGTCGAAAACGATAATTATTAAATTACGTTTCTCTTTTAGGCATGGGAATTCATGATCATGTAAACGTACATACTCACACGATCTGTTGGCATGTCTGAAGGGAATGAAATAAGCTGGATATTGTTTCTGCCCATTAGAAATTGATGGGGCAAACCAAATCTCTCACCTGCTTTTTAAAGCAATTTTCAATTCTTAGACGAATGAAATAAAAGTTTGATAACTCAAATACATGAGTAGCACAAGAACTCCGATTATCACAATCTTGCTAATTGTAAGTTTCAAGCTACAAAATCAAGTAACGTGATTAGATTAACTGCACAAATTATATAATTGACACGAAAATATTCGTTAAAGTGTTGGAGATTTGATCGTAAGCTACTTACGACTTACTAGTCCAATCCTTATATTTCAAAATGGACGACGCAAACGCGAGTTGCTCCCCCTTCATTTAGGAAAAAAAAAATTCAAATGCCTATGCCGTGTCCAATACTTACTCTCTAAAAAGAAAAGCAAAAGATAAAAACAAAAGGAGAAATAGGGGTGACTGTTCTCATTTATTTTCTTCAAAATCATGTCTGCTGTACCCTACGCTATTATAGATAGTTAGATGTCTTATGCTTCTTCGTCTTCTTCCGTCATGTGCATTAATAGCCTTCTGCTGCGGAGGCTGATTGAAGTGGACTCCTACCACTTTGTACCCGAGGTGAGCAAAAGAGCCGGATGGGATTGGAATTGCCTCAATTCGTCAAGGTTGTGATTACAAGTGTGAACCACCCATCAATACTGAATTGATTGATTGGGTGACTATTCTCATTTATTTTCTTCAAAAGCATGTCTGTTGTACCCTACGCTATTATAGATAGTCAGATGTCCTCTGCTTTTCCTTCTTCTTCTGTCATGTGCATTATTAGCCTTCTGCTACGGATATTAAGTATTATGTCACCTGTTGATGGCAGCGCAGATGGTGTGAGTGCTCTCCCTCGTTATCGAGGTTGAGAATTCGAACTCTCCCATTGCATTCCATGACTTAAGTGAGGGTTTTAGAGGTGGATTACTAGTCTAGCTCCCAAAAGTTTAAAGTCTAAATAGTGACTTGGAACGATGTTCGACAGTAGCACCGGGCATCAGAGGGTAGTGTGACCCTAATTAGAGTAAGCGAAAGGGAGTCTCTAGCGGTTCCTCGGTTAACAAAAAGAAAAGAGTATTATTTCATTTATTAATATATAATATTATTTTAGATATTAATATATATTAATACCACCGGCCAAGAGCTTTATTGATCTTTCCCCAAAGGTGAGCAGTTCGAAACCCAGTGAAAGCATTTGGTGTTTTAAGTGTGGCGCCGAGATGGTGAGTTCTCCGCTAGCGTCATCCCAGGATTTGCTCGTGTGCCTACCGACTGTACACGGGGTTCCCTAGGTCAACAATATATATATTCATTATAAAACTTTATTTTGGACATTGACTTCGTAACTGTTACAAAAACTTTAATATAACTGTTAAGTTTGAAACCCTTTAAGAACATTAATTTGTTTATTGAGTCTGAACTCACTTTAAATCATTAATACAACAATTGATTTTTGTTTAGAAATGAAACCCGCCATAGCTTTCTTGTGTAAAAGTGAAAATTCTTCTCCAAAGAAAAAAAAAAAGAAATAAGAGAATACTAAGATTTAACAATTTGAATATTCTCAATAAGATTCTCTAAAAAAATTGATATTCCACCTATCTTAGTCTTTTTTCTTTTAATTTTCAAAATATCTAGCACTCTCTACAAATATCAATTCATACAAATGCCTTTTCGTAGTAAATTCTAATCTGTCAAGATATTAGAGGTCCTTATTTTGATCAACGAGAAAATAACACTATAATCGCCTTCATATGTAAGAATGTGTGTAAAATTTAGAGTTGGGGGACTTCTCGAAATAGCTATTTCGGGATCATCCGTGTTTGATGATAATGAAACCAAAAAGATAATTTAATGATGATATCACACGTTAATTCTAAATGTTTCCATAACTCATATTAGTCGAAAACGATAATTATTAAATTACGTTTCTCTTTTAGGCATGGGAATTCATGATCATGTAAACGTACATACTCACACGATCTGTTGGCATGTCTGAAGGGAATGAAATAAGCTGGATATTGTTTCTGTCCATTAGAAATTGATGGGGCAAACCAAATCTCTCACCTGCTTTTTAAAGCAATTTTCAATTCTTAGACGAATGAAATAAAAGTTTGATAACTCAAATACATGAGTAGCACAAGAACTCCGATTATCACAATCTTGCTAATTGTAAGTTTCAAGCTACAAAATCAAGTAACGTGATTAGATTAACTGCACAAATTATATAATTGACACGAAAATATTCGTTAAAGTGTTGGAGATTTGATCGTAAGCTACTTACGACTTACTAGTCCAATCCTTATATTTCAAAATGGACGACGCAAACGCGAGTTGCTCCCCCTTCATTTAGGAAAAAAAAAAATTCAAATGCCTATGCCGTGTCCAATACTTACTCTCTAAAAAGAAAAGCAAAAGATAAAAACAAAAGGAGAAATAGGGGTGACTGTTCTCATTTATTTTCTTCAAAATCATGTCTGCTGTACCCTACGCTATTATAGATAGTTAGATGTCTTATGCTTCTTCGTCTTCTTCCGTCATGTGCATTAATAGCCTTCTGCTACGGAGGCTGATTGAAGTGGACTCCTAACCACTTTGTACCCGAGGTGAGCAAAAGAACCGGATGGGATTGGAATTGCCTCAATTCGTCAAGGTTGTGATTACAAGTGTGAACCACCCATCAATACTGAATTGATTGATTGGGTGACTATTCTCATTTATTTTCTTCAAAAGCATGTCTGTTGTACCCTACGCTATTATAGATAGTCAGATGTCCTCTGCTTTTCCTTCTTCTTCTGTCATGTGCATTATTAGCCTTCTGCTACGGATATTAAGTATTATGTCACCCGCCCATGACAGCGCAGATGATGTGAGTGCTCTCCCTCATCATCGAGGTTGAGAATTCGAACTCTCTCGTTGCATTTCATGACTTAAGTGGGGGTTATAGAAATGGATTACTAGTCCAGCCCCCAAAAGTTTTATATCTAAATAGTAACTTGCGACGACGTTCCACGGTATCATCGGGCATCGGAAGGCAATGTGACCCCAATTAGCGTAAGCGAAAGGGAGTCTCCAGCAGTTTCTCGGTTAACAAAAATAAAAGAGTATTATTTCAACTATTAATATATAATATTTTTTCAGGTATTAATATATAATCATACCATTGGCCGTGGTGGCTCCGCTAGATAAGAGTTTCATTGATCTGTCCCTCAATGCGAACGGTTCGAAACCGAATGGAGACATTTGGTGTCTTAAGTGTGGCGCTGGGATGGTGAGTCATCCGCTAGCGTCATCCCAGGATTTGCTCGCGCACCTACTGGCTCTACGGGGTTCCCTAGGTCAACTATATATATATAATCATTATAAAACTTTATTTTGGATATTGACTTCGTAGCTATTACAAAACTTTAAGGGTTAATACCCTAAAAAACCCAAAACTGGTACACTTGTGACAAATTTACCACAAACTATTTTTTTGACCATGAAAAACCCTAAACTTGTAAATTTATGACAAATTTACCCCGGCTGACTATAAAAAACCCTAAACTGGTACATTTATGACAAATTTGCCCCAAACTAATTTATTCGACTGCAAAAAACCCTAAACTGATAAATTTGTGACAAATATACCCTATGCTAAATTGGATTAATACCACAAAAAATCATAAAAATTGTAAACTGTGACAAACGAAGCGTAAAATCCTAAATTGGTATACTGGTTAACTGTCACGGGTCATTTAACTTAATAATTTGAGAATAAAATTTAACAAAAACTAACATAGGGTAAATTTGTCACAAGTGTACCAGTTTTTGGTAAATTTGTCAAAGGTATACTAGTTTGGAGTTTTTGGTGGTCAAAAAAATAGTTTGGGGTAAATTTGTCACAAGCGTACAAGTTTTGGGTTTTTCAAGGTATTAATCCAAACTTTAATATAACTGTTAAGTTTGAAACCGTTTAAGAACAATAATTTGTTTATTGATTCTGAACTCACTTTAAATCATTAATACAACAATTAATTTTTGTTTAGAAATGAAACCCGCCATAGCTTTCTTGTGTATAAATGAAAATTCTTATCCAAAGAATAAAAGAAATAAGAGAATACTAAGATTTAACAATTTGAATATTCTCAATGAGATTCTCTAAAAAAATTGATATTCCACCTATCTTAGTCTTTTTTCTTTTAATTTTCAAAATATCTAGCACTCTCTACAAATATCAATTCATACAAATGCCTTTACGAAGTAAATTCTAAACTGTTTTATATACATATGTCAAGATATTTGAGATCCTTATTTTGATCAATGAGAAAATAACTCTATAATTGCTTTCATATGTAAGAATGTGTGTAAAATTTAGAGTTAGGAGACTTCTCGAAATAGCTATTTCGGGATCATCCGTGTTTGATGACAATAAAACCAATAAGATAATTTAATGATGATATCACACGTTAATTCTAAATGTTTCCATAACTCATATTAGTAGAAAACGATAATTATTAAATTACGTTTCTCTTTTACGCATGGGAATTCATGATCATGTAAACGTACATACTCACACAATCTATTGGCATGTCTAAACGGAATGAAATAAGCTGGATATTGTTTCCGTCCATTAGAAGTTGATGGGGCAAACTGAATCTCTCACGTGCTTTTTAAAGCAATTTTCAATTCTTAGACGAATGAAATAAAAGTTCGAGAACTCAAATACATGAGTAGCACAAGAACTCCTATTATCACTATCTTGCTAATTGTAAGTTTCAAGCTACAAATTCAAATAACGTGATTAGATTAACTGCACAAATTATATAATTGACACGAAAATATCCGTTAAAGTGTTGGAGATTTGATCGTAAGCTACTTACTACTTACTAGTCCAATCCTTATATTTCAAAATGGACGACGCAAACGCGAGTTGCTCCCCCTTCATTTAGGATAAAAAACTCAAATGCCTATGCCGTGTCAAGTACTAACTCTTTCGAAAGAAAAACAAAAGATAAAAACAAAAGGAGAAATAGCGGTGACTGTTCTCATTTATTTTCTTCAAAATCATGTCTGCTGTACCCTACGCTATATTAGATAGTTAGATGACCTCTGCTTCTTCGTCTTCTTCCGTCATGTGCATTAATAGCCTTCTACTGCGGAGGCTGATTGAAGTGGACTCCTAACCACTTTGCACCCGAGGTGAGCAAAAGAGCCGAATGGGATTGGAACCACCTGAATTGGTTTAGTTTGTGATTTCAAGTGTGAACCACCCATCTATATATATATATATATATATTGTCTTCAATCCCAGCAGCCAAATTTCTTTTTCTATTTTAAATATTTTTCCTTCATGGTGTATATAAAATTATGAAGCGGTACAACTATTTAAAATTAAACTCATTCAATATAGATAATGGCAATCCGTTTTAAGCTACAAACGGCATTTATATTGTTAATTCAATACTTTTCTCGTGTCCGTTATATTCTTGCATTGTACTCGCACGATGGGAACAATTTTTTTTTTTTTTTGGTAAAGTAGGAACAAAATTTGTTAGGTAATGATTCAACATTTACACAGAGGTAACGTTCTCAAGTCTCAGCTGTGAGGCCTGAATCTTACAAAACAAGTTGTGCAAGTTCACAATTTTGGTTAGTAGGACTACTCCCCTGCACGAGTTCTTTCATGGCCTTGTCAATTTCTCTCACTTCTCTTATGTGGCATCCCAAAATTCAAGACATCCTCTAGAGAAATTAAAGCCTATAATTAGGTAATGAAATTACCTATGGTCTATGTGCTAGCCATTGGTTTTTTTTTAAGGCTAGGTGTTATTGTGCTTGTGTTTATAAATTTTGAATTTAGGATTATAGGATAAATTAATAATCTATGCTTGGCCATAAGATTTATAAATTAAATTTCAATGAACAAAAATGCCCAAAGACTTTGGCCAAGATGAAAATTGGAATTTAAAAATATTTATAGAAGGAATTCAAAAAAAAAAAAAAGGAAAGAGAAGAGAAAAAGAGGGTTATTTTTGGAATGGGCCTTGGACCCATTGGCCTAGAGCTTGGTGGGCCAAGCTTGTCGGCCCATTAGGGCCCGAGAAGGGAGCTCGACCAGCCCAAGGGGGAGTGGCCGGATGGGCCTAAGCCCAAGCCCAATCAATTCAAAAATAAAAATGCCAAGTGGCAAGGGACAAAAGCATGCATTGGCCTAGACTAGGATGCCATGCATTGGTCCATTTAGGAGGCAAGCAATGATGAGAAGATGGGGATATAAAAGGAGTTAGGAGAGAGAAATGGCCGGCTACTTGCTCCATTTCGTCCAAAGAGAGGGTGAGAAAGAGAGAGAGAGTTTGAGAGAAAGGGAGAGAAGCCGAGAGGGAAGGAGGCGGAGCCGGAGGGGTGTGCCGTTCATTCACCGTCCGATCGTCGCCGTTCTTCGCCGTTTGTTCACCTTTAAGGCAAGTGGGGTCCTTAACTTCTCTTGCATGTCTGTTTTGTTGGTTGCATGTTCGGTTTTAGGTGTGATTTGGGCGAAAAACCGAGGTAAGGGTTGGATGTGTTCAAGCTATGTGACTGTTTTCGTTTGGTTTGTGGTAGTCAGTATCTTAGCCGAGCTTGCATGTGTACTTGGAGTACGATTTTGGCTTTGGTTCTTCATGAAAGTTGAAGCTAACATCTTGTAGTATGACATACTCGAATTTCATGGAAAGCGATGGTGATATGTGGGGTCAAAAGCTCTGTTATACGGAGACCTCAGATCTGCGAAATCTTCACTGACCTTTTGTTGATTTCTTGGTTGCATGTTGATTTCTGTTGGAGATCTCACTTTGTTGTCTTCTTGAAAGTTGTAGGAAACACCTTAAGCTACAACATACTCAAATTTGAAGCAAAAATAACAAGTATAACTTGGTGAATCTGTTAGATCTTGGAGATGGTTGATTCTGGTGAGGTGTACCGAGACACCCGAGACTTCATGGGTTAAAATGGTGACCATAATCTGGTTATTTGACCTAGATCCCTTCATTAACTCATGGCATGATGATGGAGATGATGATATGTGATGTGATATGATGATCACCCATGGTATGATATGGCATGATATGCATGATGATATGCATGATGATGGAGGTGATGATGCGATATGATATGATGATCACCCATGGTATGATATGCATGATGATATGCATGATGATGGAGATGATAATATGTGATGTGATATGATGATCACCCATGGTATGATATGCATGATGATATGCACGATGATGATGATGATGATGATATGTGATGTGATATGATGATCACCCATGGTATGATATGCATGATGATATGCATGATGATGATGATGATATGTGATGTGATATGATAATCATCTATGATAATATATGCATGATGATGCGTGATGATGATGTGTGATGTGACGTGATGATCATCCATGGTATGATATGCATGATGAAATGCATGATGATGACAATGATATATGATATGCCATGATGAGGATGATATATGATGTGATGATGCATGATACGCATGATTACAAGGTAAGTGATGCTTGCAACGTGTGATGATATGCATGATGCATTGAGTTGTTATTGGATTTTCCTATCTGCTGAGTGGTTGTACTCACCCCTTTTGGAGACCAACATTTCAGATTAGTAGATGGTTTGAACAGTTGGATATAACCGTGAGGAGGAGGATAGCAAGGGAATGAGCTTTTGGACGCTGACACTGATCGATGGACTTTAAATGTATGACTGTTGGAGGAAATGTCGGTCATCTTTTGGAGTGTAGCCGAATATAGATGACTACGGCATTTTGATGTACCGATGAACAATGTCCATCTGGTTTAAGTAAATAAAAAGTGTACGGCTTTTACTTATAAATATTTAGTAGGTGTGCATCGTTTTCTGAATATAGGGAAGGGAGTTATTGGATGTGCTTCCGCATAAAAATTGCGCAAGGGACCGATCGAAAAAAAAAAAATGTAAACTCCCAAGTTGTATGGACCCGCTGCAACTAAAAATGGTATTAGAGTGACTTGTTAATAAGGAAAATGAAAGGTAAGCGAACTGTGGTGACTCTAGCGGATCGGGGGCCGTCGAGGGGTGCTACATCTTACCACGCTGCTTATGCAGTATCCTAGACCACGCAAATGGAAAACCACTTTGCTTTTAGTCGCGGTCTCGGCTTTGACGCTGTCACCGCCACCGCTCATTTTAGGGAAAACCTCTTGCGAATGCTGAAAATGAAAGCCCATCATCTTCTCAACATGACTTTCATCAAAACACAACTGGTTCCGAGTTCGTGGAACCGGTCCATCATGGGTGCTTCGCAGTTCCAATGTGGGAACCGGCCCACCCTGTAATCAATCGCCGCTAGTTGTAGCTGCTTGGAGCAGTTATTTGAGAGAGGAAGATAGAAGCGAGCATTTTGTATAAAAATCCGGTTCTTCTGTTGTAGTCATTTTTAATTTAATCGGAATAGGTTGGCTTTCGCTAGGAACCTCCATCATTAAAAAAAAAGTTGACGTGCCAATTATCGAACAATAGAAAATAGTCTAATTTCATGTAATATAATATGAGCTAAATTATCATTGTCTCATTTGAATGCTTGACGTTAAGTGTCTCTACCTATGGAGTTGCTGATTCTTTTTGAGCTGCGACTAGAGGAGTGGAATTGACAAGTCTAAAGATAAAGCACGTAGCGGTCGATGCGACCACAGTAAATATGCCCGTGTCCACGATACCATAAGAATCCCGTAAGGTTTGATTCTTCAAAGGCGACATTGATTTGTTCTACCAAGATATTTTCCAAGTCTCGCTTCATATATAATTGAAATACGAAACTATGGAGAGAGCTACTAAACAAAAACTCCTGCTATCTTTATGAGATTTGCTTCTGCAATCTGTTGGAGTTTCATGAATCATGTATAAGAAAAATCAACAAAAATAAACGTAGCAGAAACAAAGATAAATATTATACATGATTTTCCTTATGCGTTGTTCGTGCATTTTAATCAAAAATCTAAACATAAAATGGAGTTAAATGAAATATCTCTCGAATCGTGTTTTGAAACAAGTCGGTTTGGATGTTCTACAGTTCGAGTCCCACAAGTGTCGGACCTCTAATTCAGACACACCAACAACGAACGTCGAACAGAAAAGAGAATTTTCGGATATCCACCACTTCGATCGTGCTAGCAATCACGTGGAAAGAATCCGTCGTATTCTTGATGTATAATAGTCACGGCCCGAACGAGATAACGCTCTTCTTTCTTGCGTCTAAAAGACACAAGAACACACACACTTTTCTCTCTATTTTTCAGCAAAGCATCACTGATTCCTCGCTTGTGTTTCTCTCGACCAAAACCAAAACACAATGACACTTTTCTCTGTCTTTCAACAGCCCCTTTAACTCTCGTCCCTCAATTGTTTTTATAATAAAATCGACCAGCAACGGTTGCTAATCGGTTGCTAATCGATGGACGATCAGCAACCATTGCTGATCATCCACAGCAGACGATCGTGCATGAGCGGTTGCTCATGCACGATCTTGGCATGATGGTCAGCGGTTGCTGACCATCCATGCTTCGTGCATAATGGTCAGCATACGCTTCGTGCATGTGCACGAATTCGTGCACATGCACGAAGCTTTAATTTTTAATTAGTTAATTAACTAATTAATTAAATGATTAATTAATTAATTAATCAATTCTCTTTTTTAAAAAATAAAAAGAACATAATTTTATATGTACAATTGGAATACGTTAACATATATCCATTTCAGACATGCGTGTGCATCATATGCAAGTAGGCTCGTGACTATAATACAAATTAAATCAAATCTCATTTAATTTAATTTCAAATCGATTCAATTTGATTGTAGTAATTGCAAACACATTTGCAATTATATTTCTCGATTGTTCTACATTATCTTAATTGTTTATGGTGTGTGACATCCCTAGGTTCATCACTAAGTTGGCAGTAAGACTTGTACTAACACATTAGTACTCCCACAAGAATTAATTATCCCGATTAATCTTTGGGTTTTACAAGCTATGATTGACATCTAGCAATATATCATGGCTACCCAGATAGTGTGAATATTTTAAGAACATAATGAACCTGTCAGCTTTGGCTACAGTGTAATTCAATCCCTCTGTCTTACTATTTCCTGATCAAATAAAGACCATGGCATATTAGTCAAGTCATTAATTTGATCATATGCACAAATCTATTGACATGCATTTTATTTGAAACATAAACAATTTATTCTCAATTACAACCCCGGCCGAGGATTTCAATGCAATGTCACAATTAGATCGCATAGGACATCATTATCATACCTTGCATATAACAAGGAGACAGATTCCCTATTGTGCACACGTGTAACTTCATTTATGAACAAACTATGACCATTAGGTATAAAAACGGATCAATGTCCCGGCATTATGTGCGCCCGTGAACCATAGTTGTTCAATACACAAGTTAACACTGTGCCTAAGGTCTAAGGATTATTTACACAAGACCAAAGCATGAACAATTAGACATTGACCACACTAAAAACTTTCATGTTGCTAATCGTTCCATATGCGTCACGTTCGGTGAATTTGTCTAATACAAACACCTATGTTCTAACTTAGGCATCATAATATCCAATGACATGTGACTCATCATTTTCTTAAGTATCCAATACTTAATGGCGAAGTTAAGAACACACTGGTCTTGATAGGATTATTAATATCCACTTAATAATCTATCGACCAGGAACGAGTTAAAGATTCAGTCTAACTATGAACCAGTCACATATATTCTTGACGTCTCAAAAATAGGCCTAGTTGCAACTGATCTTATGGAATCATTCATCAATATAAAATAATTGGACAAATGAATGGATACGTCATTGCCATTAATTAAATAATAATAATGAAAGTACAACCGAAATCCCTAATATGTAACAATTACATAGTAACTTTAGGGTATACATCCAACAATCTCCCACGTGCACTAAAGCCAACTTGTCCGGTACCTCAAACCCATTTTATCAATATGTCTTTCAAAAGAAGACTGAGGTAAGGCCTTAGTGAAGGGATCTGCCACGTTTTCTGCTGAGGCAATTTTCTGCAAGGCGATATCACCTCTCCCAACAATTTCTCTGGTGAGATGGAAGCGTCTCTTAATATGCTTGGACTTCTGGTGAGACCTTGGTTCCTTAGCTTGAGCTATTGCCCCCATTGTTGTCACAGAACAATGTGGTCGGTTGCTCAATTGAAGGAACAACTCCAAGTTCAGAAATAAACTTCTTCATCCTGTTGGAGAAATCTTTCCAGAATATTTTGAAACTGACAAAACATTTTTATTAGTCTAGTCTAGATAATTGCAGACCTTCTGTTTAAAGTCTGAAGTCTTTCTGATCACCAGACTCAGCACTCAAGACTCAAGACTCAAGACTATTCTCATTGACAGTTTTTCTAATTTAGTGACGAAGGCAATCCAGAGCCGAAGTATTTGGTTGAGGATTTAGTCCTATCCTCTGGAGAAGATCTCTTGGCTGGATAAATATAACGGATTCTTTTATTCGTAATCTAGATCGTTTGAAGATCCGATGGTCGACGAAATATTCTTGGAAGATTCTATTCTTGGAAACCAAGATCCTGATTGTATGGGTGAACATGATTGATGGGCTATCGTTAGGTTCCTTCAATAGCTCGAATGATCTTCTTAATTAATTCCGTCCAACGGGTAGATTGGAGGAATTCCTTTGGTAAGTGACAACGGGTATGATGGCATAAAGGAGTATAAAAGGAAGACGTTCTAGTTGCTTTAGTGCATGATCGATAGAGAAATTCTAGAGTCTGAAGCACCTTGATTATTAGTCGATACATTTTGAGCGAAATTGTATACACAAAGAGTGTCTATACTTAGTGATACCTTGAGCGAGTGTGGTAGATCATCTACACCGATAAATCAAGGAAGAACAACACTGTAACATCTCTTTGTTCATAGTGGAATCTAGCCAATAGGCTGTCAGTACAGAAGAGTGGACGTAGGCTTGAATTAAGCCGAACCACTATAAATCGCGTGTTCAATTCTCTCTTTCCTTCTCTTAGTCTTACTTTGATTATTGTTTGTCGCAAATCTATCAACTGTCTAGTAATGTGCAATTATCAAGAAAAATCTTTTATATACCTATTCACCCCCCTCTAGGTACTCATACTAGCTATATCAATTGGTATCAGAGCTCGTGTACTTACTTTATTTGAAGTGTTTTACTTCAGAGTAAAAGATCCATGGCTAGTATGCTAGCACCAGGACTGGTGGAAGGGAAAAACAATACCAGACCACCCTACTTTGATGGAAAGGATTACAACATCTGGAAGAACAAGATGAAAGCTTTCCTACGATCAAAGGATCCTCTAGAATGGGACGTTGTAGAAAGAGGAATTACTCCTACAACTACATCAGTCTTTGAAATAGGGAAAGAAATTGTTGAGACCAGCGGAATGACTCAGGAAGAGATAATCAAGAGACAAGCACTCGATGCAAAAGCAATTTATTCTTTATATTGTGCTTTGTCACCAATTGAATATAACAGAATATCTTTTTGTGTTACAGCAAAAGAAGTTTGGGACAAATTACATATCACCTATGAAGGAACAGATTGAGTGAAGGAGACCAGAATTAACATTCTCCTCGGTCAATATGAAGCCTTCAAAATGAAACCAGGAGAATCTATAACTGACATATTTAGCCGTTTTACAGATATTATCAATGGTCTTGAGAATCAAGGACAAAAAATTTCTGATCCCATGAAGGTAAACAAGCTACTACGTGGACTCTCCAAGGATTGGAATCATATAAAGACTTCAATAAGAGAGACGCAAAGAATTATGCCACTATCTGTCGACGAGCTGATTGGAACTCTTCAGTCTTATGAAATGGAACGAATTAATGAAGACGAAGATCCAAAAGGTAAGAAATCCATTGCATTAAAATCAAATAATGATTCTGATTATACAGATTCTGAAGATGATCTGGACGATGAGGAGCTCGCTCTGATGATAAGAAGATTCAGAAAGCTGAATAGAAAAGGAAGAAGGTTCAACTCAAAGAAACAAAGTTTCCAAAGACAGCAGACCAAGTATGTTGATGATGAGGAACCAAACAAAGATGTAGTTTGCTTTGAATGTAAGAAAAAGGGACACATCAGACCCAACTATCCTCTTCTAAAGAAGAAGAGAGGAAAAGCTGAAAAGTTTCGTAAAGCTCTCAAAGCCGAAACATGGAGTGATACAGAGTGTGAAGAAAGTGACGAAGAATATGCCAACCTGTGTCTGATGGCACAATCAGACTCAGACTCAGATTCTGGATCAGACTCAGACAGTGAATTTGAGGCAAGTAATTTTAAAATTCCTGTCAAAGTTTCTAAATACATTGATGAACTGTGTTTTAGTCTTAAGACTTCTCTCAAAAGAATTTCCGAACTTAAAAAGGAAAACTCAGCTCTAACGTTTTAGAAGAAAGAATTAAAAGTTTAGACTTGAATGTTTCTACTCTTAAAGAAAATGAATATAGTCTTTTGAAAGAAAATACCCTTTTAAAAACTGACTTATCAAATATTTCAAAGAAATTTTCAATAGGGTCCGAAAAACTTGAAAAATTCTTTCAGCTCAAAGACCTTATTTCAATAAGTCCGGTCTAGGTATGACAGCAGAAACAATTCCCTTGATTGATTTTCCTAAAGTAAAAGAAAGAATTAAGAAAAGACCTTCGAGAGAGGCTTACAAAAATCATTTCAAGAAAGTTTTTGTAAAGTTTGTAGGTCGAAATGCCCTCAGGTGTTCAAAGTGCAACAGTCTAGATCACTTTGAAAAAGAGTGTCCTATGGTTTGAAAACCTGTTAAGAAAGTATGGGCTAATAATGTTTATCTTACTAACACCAAAGGACCCAAGAAAATTTGGGTACCAAAGAAAGCTTGAAACTCTCTTTTAAATGCAGGTCTCCGTCAAGAAAAAGGTAAAGTGGTATCTTGATAGTGGATGCTCAAGACACATGACAGGAGACTCAAATTGCTTCATAAAGCTTATTCAAGTAAATGGTGGAAAAGTTTCATTTGGAGGAAACAGCAAAGGAAGTATTGTGGGATTTGGAACTGTGAAAATTGGAAATCTCACAATAAGCAATGTTTCTCTAATGGAAGGACTCAATTATAATCTTCTCAGCATTAGCCAATTGTGTGATACTGGTTTCAAGATCTTCTTTCAAGAAGGAACATGTTCTAAAATCAGTAAAGACTCTACTCAGTCTTTCATGGGTCGAAGACATGGAAATGTCTACCTCTTAGACGTGAAACCAAATGAATCGCAATGCCTAATCTAAATTCAAGATGAAGCAAGCTTTTGGCACAGAAAGCTTGGTCATGTCAACATGAAGCAATTAGCCAAAATCTCATCAAAGCAGCTTGTTCGAGGTCTACATAAATTATCATACCAAAAGTCCGATCCATGCACTCCATATATTCTGGGAAAGCAGGTAAGAAATTCATTTAAGCCAATAAATCATGTCTCTACTAATCATGTACTATAGTTGCTGCATATGGATCTCTTTGGACCAACCAGAACCCAGAGCATTGGAGGTAAGAAATATTGCCTAGTAATTGTGGACGATTACTCACGCTTTACTTGGGTATATTTCCTTGCAAGTAAGTCCGAAACCTTCTCGTATTTTAAAAATTTTGCTAAAAATGTTCAAAATGAAAAATGATGTGTTATCTCAAGTATAAGAACAGATCATGGAGGTGAATTTGAAAATCAAGATTTTACAAAATTTTGCGATGAATTTGGCCTTAAGCATATGTTCTCTTCTCCATATACTCCAGAGCAAAATGGAGTTGTGGAAAGAAAGAATAGATCTCTTCAAGAAATGGCTAGAACTCTTTTAATTAAAAGTAAGATTTCTTCACGATTTTGGACTGAAGCCGTTTCAACAGCGTGCTATATCATTAATAGAGTCTTCTTAAGACCTATTCTAGAGAAAACCCCTTATGAGTTATTCAAAAGTAAGAAGCCTATTGTTTCATACTTTCATGTGTTCGGTTGCAAATGCTTTATTTTGAACAATGCAAAAGATCGAGTTGGTAAGTTTGAAGAAAGATCAGATGAAGGCATCTTCCTTGGATATTCTACATCAAGCAAAGCCTACAGAGTCTATAATAAGAAGAGCCGTCCGTGGAGGAGTCAATGAATGTCAAATTTCAAGACTCTACGCAAGATAAATCCAAATCGACTCATCATGAAGAGTCCGAACCGCTCTGCACCTCCAAAGCTTATAACTCAAGAAGCATCTCAGACTCTGGAAGACCAGCATCAAGCTGTTCGTGAAGATTCAAATAGAGAAAGAGATCATCAACAAGACAAATCAACCAGTAACTGGAAGCATAAGTCCAGTCATCCTAAAGATCTCATTATCGGCGAAATCAATGAAGGAATTCGCACCAGATCTAAAAGGCGTGAAGAGTCTAGTGCTGTAGCTCTCATTTATGAAATTGAGCCAAAGAGCATAGAAGAAGCTTTATCTGATGAAAGCTGGATTGAAGCTATGTAAGAAGAGCTCAGACAGTTCAACATTAATGATGTCTGGGAATTGACATCCAAACCAAGAGGTAAAACTGTTATTGGAGCTAAATGGGTGTTCAGGAACAAGATGAATGAGAAAGGAAAAGTTGTACGAAACAAAGCAAGACTCGTGGCTAAAGGATACACACAAGAAGAAGGAATAGACTATGATGAGACTTACGCACCAGTAGCAAGGTTAGAGGCTATTCGACTATTACTTGCGTTTGCTTGTTATAAAAATTTCAGACTATTCCAAATGGACGTCAAAAGTGCCTTCCTAAATGGATTTATCCATGAGGAAGTTTACGTGGAACAACCACCAAGGTTTGAAGACCCAAAGAAGCCGACTCGCCTTGGCCGAAAAGGCCTTGTATGGTTTAAAGCAAGCACCTCGAGCTTGGTATGACAGACTAAGTAAGTTCTTAATACAGAATGGTTTTGTCAAAGGTAAAGTAGATACTACTTTATTTATCAAAAAGGAAAACAAAAGCTTTTTACTTGTTCAAATATATGTTGATGATATTATTTTTGGATCCCCTAATGAAAGTCTATGCAAGATGAGTTTGAAATGAGTATGATGGGAGAGTTAACATTCTTTCTTAGGCTTCAAGTGAAACAACTGGAGGAAAGAACTTTCATTTATCAAGAAAAGTATGCAAATGATCTTGTCAAAAGGTTTGGACTGGAAAAGTGCAAAAAGACCGACATATCGATGTCATGTTCTTTGAAGATAGACAAAGATGAAGAAGGGAAGAAAGTTGATCAAAAGCTGTACAGGAGCATCATTGGTTCACTTCTTTATCTTACTGCTTCTAAACCTGACATTTTGTTGAGTGTTTGCATCTGTGCTAGGTTTCAATCAGATCCTAGAGAATCCCATCTCAGTGCTGTGAAGCATATTATTAAATACGTTGCTTCATCTTCAAGCATCGGTCTTTGGTATCCTAAGAAGGGATACTTTAATCTTCTGGGATATTCGAGACGCGTTGATCCGCGGTTGCGAGTCGATAGAAAGAGTATTTCGAACTTGCCGCTTGCTTGGAAGGGATGGTGTCTTGGTTTTCAAGGAAACAAAGCACTGTGGCTCTCTCAACAACAGAAGCAGAGTATATAGCTCTTGGAAGCTACTGTTCGCAAATTCTATGGATAAAACAACAGTTACAAGACTTTGGAATTGAAGACTCATGCACAGAGATCAGATGTGACAACACCGGCGCAATCAATCTCACTAAAAATCCAATCCTTCATTTAAGAGCAAAGCATATAGAGATTCGACATCACTTCATTAGAGATCATGTTTAAAATGGAGAAATCTCGATTCAATTCGTTGATTCAAAAAATCAACCGGCGGATATATTCACAAAACCTTTGGAGAAAAATCAATTCGATCATATCCGTTCCAGACTCAACATTTTGAAGCTTGAGGAAGTTAAAGTCTAAAGACTCTCCAACCCTCAGACTCAGACATTCATGGCTATAGACTGTAAGTTGTTATATTCAAACTCGAAAAGGTACGATCTTTAGTTCAGTTAATTTATAATTTCTGTGAAAAACGGAATCTTGTCTTTTCAAAAAGGATTAACCTCTAATTGGCAGTTATTAATTTTAAAAAAGAGGTGTCTGTTAACTTTCCTTTGTGCCGATTGATCTTTCCTTTTTTAAACTGAGTTATATATATACAGTTTTCTTTTTCGCTTAAACTTCAAAACCCTAAAAGGCATTCTCCTCCCAATCCTGTCTCTACTTCGTGTTCATCTTCGAGAAAGTTGTCATCTTTTCTTGGGAAAGTGAGTGAAGGAATCTTTCAATGACAAGGAAGGATGTCTTCTTTGAGGAAGTCTTCAAGAATCGCGAACAGGGGACCACAGAGAATGAGGGAGGGGCCTACCCATTTCGATCTCACCGAAGAAGAAGATTTATCGAGTCAGCAACAGAGCCCGATTCACTCTCCACCATGTCACTCAACACCATCTACCCCACAAGGTGCGGGTCATCAACCAGAGGAAGAAATAATCGAGGACGCAGACCCTGTAAGAGTCCAAAAACCCTATTTTATTTACAAGCTTTATTGTGCGATGAAGAGCATTGGGACTCCGCTGAACTACATAGATGATTTTCTTAAAGTTAAGAATTATGGGAATGAGTATATCTTTTTGCGACAAATGGAGGATTTAGGAATTGCTCCCAAAGGAAAGGTTGAGGAAGCACTTGCGAACATTCCAAGTGACCCTCATATATCGGGACCGAATCCAACTGACGGGAACGATGATGATAAAATGTTCAGTGATTTTCAACCTAGAATGGGTGTTGCTGCGAAGGTGAAGGGAAAAAGAATGGAGTTGTTTAAATCGAAAGAACAGGGGAATCTGTTCTTCAGACTGTTGAAACGAGGGGTGATAAACCCTAGGAGTGTTGATTTCGATTTCTTGGATGCCATTAATGTGAACTTAAGGGAGAAGTTCAATTGCTTCAACTTGAGCAATTTTGCTCCAATACCACAGACGGTTATGCGCAATTGACAGCATACTTCTATTCGAATCTTAGCTTTTTAGATGCGAATATAATATCATTAAGTGTTCGAGACCAAGACCACGTGGTAGATGTGGACATGTTGACTGACATAATTGGAGTTGAACGAGGACGCTATCAACTGATCAAAGTTTCAATTGCTCGTGCCTCATTGGAGCTTGTCAAAGATAGGGATACAGAGGGCAGAATTATCTATTCAAGGATGCATGCCATCAACACCTTGCTTCACAAAATTGTGATCAACTGTATTAGGCCCAAGTCTACATCCAAAACTGACGTGTCTAATTCCAAGGCGAAATTGATGTACGCGATTAACTCATGGATGAAGTTCTCTCTCCCTCACACCATTCTCTTTCACATGTACAGAGCAATGGCGAAGGACAAGGGCCAATTACCTTACCCAGGTCTTGTGACCAAGATCTTCAGACACTTGAATATTGAACCTCCACATACTCTTTGTGTTCGACCATGCGACAAAATGGTGGTAGGTTTGAAAATGCTGACAAAGATGCATCTGAAAGAGCTTTCTAAGGCAATGGAGAAGTTCAGAGTGAAGACTCCAGTACCTTCTGCTTCAAAGAGAAAAGGGAAGGAGCCCATCGGTGCCCCATCCAAAAAGAAACGAACTCTCATCTTGGAGGATGAAGATGAAGAGGGAGATCTCACTATCTCTGCATTGATAAGGACCAGACGTTTTGTACCTGAATCGACGGAACATCAGAAGAAAGGGAAATAAGCAGAGGAAAGAGAACAGAGAGAAGAAGAGGAGCAAGCAAAGAACAGAGAAGCAGAGGAGCAGCAAGAGAAAGAGAAAGAAGCTGAAGAAGAAGGAGAAGCAGAGAAAGAAAAGTCTGTAGATGAAGCCGGAGAGAAGGGGAATCAAGATGTTGAAGAGCCTGACCATCACTCTTCCCCACTTGAGGTCCTAGAGACAGGGGGAGATGGCGAGCAAGGAAGGACTACACCACATGCTGTCAACAGTGAAGGTGTAAAACGCTCACCAGCAGATCTAGAAGATTTTTAGGTTTCTCAAATGCCTGAGGAAGGACATGATACGTCAACACCAAATCTGCAAGATTACACAGAAGCTCCATCGTCTGCATTCACTCCATCCGAGAGAGCTCATGCGAGCACACAGACGGACAATACAGCAGATTTTCGTCGTATCCTTGATGTTCTTCTGGAAATGCGGGGTCAAATCTATGCTCTGGACTGTGAACTTCAAGTCATGAAGAATGCTGGACAAGCATCTTCTGGTACCCTGGCGGATCAAATGAAAGATCTCGCTCTACAAATTCAAGCCAATGCCAAAGGAGAAGAGGTAGCTCATCTAAGGGAAGACTTGAAGAAGCTGGAAGGCATCGTCCAGTCGATGGGAGATTTCCAGATCATGCGCATTCCCAAGCAGACTTGACTCTTTTCTCACCTTTTTAATGATGACAAAAAGGGGGAGAATTGCAACAATTTGAACTTTAAACTTTGACTTTAAATTTCTTTTGTGTGTTTGAATATGTTTGTTTTTGAGTATGACTTAAGTGAACTTGGGTGTGAACTTGAATTTGACTGACTTGGGTGTAGATTTTGATGCTTGTCTGTTTGCATTTATATTTGTTGTATGGTATTATTCATGAAAGACTAACAAATTTTCTATGGATGCAGAGTCTGGTTGTTTTATTAATCTTTATGAGATAGCCATATTGCTTGAGTAATATTTTTGCAGGTCAAAGTTGTTCAAATCTACAGGAAAGTTTTGTCATCATAAAAAAAGGGGAGATTGTTGGAGAAAACTTTCCAGAATATTTTGAAGCTCACAAAACGTTTCTATTAGTCTAGTCTGAATAATTGCAGACCTTCTGTTTAAAGTCTGAAGACTTTCTGATCACCAGACTTCGCACTCAAGACTCAAGACTCAAGACTATTCTCATTGACAGTTTTTCTAATCCAGTGACGAAGGCAATCCAGAGCCGAAGTATTTGGTTGATGATTTAGTCCTATCCTCTAGAGAAGATCTCTTGGCTGGATAAATATAACGGATTCTTTTATTCGTAATCTAGATCGTTTGAAGATCCGATGGTCGACGAAATATTCTTGGAAGGTTTTATTCTTGGAAACCAAGATCCTGATTGTATGGGCGAACATGATTGATGGGCTATCGTCAGGTTCATTTAATAGCTCGAATGATCTTCTTAATTAATTCCGTCCAACGGGTAGATTGGAGGAATTCCTTTGGTAAGTGCCAACGGGTATGATGGCATAAAGGAGTATAAAAGGAAGACGTTCTAGTTGCTTTAGTGCATGATCGATAGAGAAATTCTAGAGTCTGAAGCACCTTGATTATTAGTCAATACATTTTGAGCAAAATTGTATACACAAAGAGTGTCTATACTTAGTGATACCTTGAGCGAGTGTGGTAGATCATCTACACCGAGAAATCAAGGAAGAACAACACTGTAACATCTCTTTGTTCATAGTGGAATCCAGCCAATAGGCTGTCAGTGTAGAAGAGTGGATGTAGGCTTGAATTAAGCCGAACCACTATAAACCGCGTGTTCAATTCTTTCTTTCCTTCTCTCAGTCTTACTTTGATTATTGTTTGTCGCAAATCTATCAACTGTCTAGTATTGTGCAATTATCAAGAAAAATCTTTTATATACCTATTCACCCCACCTCTAGGTACTCATACTAGCTACATCACATCCAAGTGGCTTCCTTTGCTGCTTCAGAAGCAGCTACATACTCTGCCTCAATGGTGTAATCAGCAGTTATACTTTATTTGGAACTTTTCCAACTAACTGCATCACCATTGAATGTAAAGACAAACCTAGAAGTAAACTTATAATTATTGGGATTCGATTGAAAATCAGAATTAGTATAAGCTACAACTTCAAATTCTCCTTCTCAATATATCAAGAATAAATCTTTAGTCCTTCGCAAGTACTTAAGAATATTCTTGACTGCTATCCAATGTTCTTCTCCTGGATCAGATTGATATCTGCTAGTAATACTTACAGCATACGCAATATCAGGTCTAGTACATAGCATAGCATAGCATACATTATGCTTCCAATAGCATATGCATATGGTATCTTTACCATCCGCTCTCTTTCTTTAGGAGTGTTGGGAGACATCTCCTTAGAAAGACGGATCTCTTGCCTAAAAGGCAATAATTGATGCAAGCCTAGGGGAGGCTTTCTCAAACAATAGGATCGGGAGAGTGACTCGCGCACAAGAAACGGGACGAACAGTAATTTCAGCACTGCGCAAGCTCAGGAGAACAGTCGTATCTTTGTCGATACAGATCGGATCGACCTGATTTGTAAAGCCAAATGAACAAAGACTTCTGGATCTACAATTTATGTGTTTTGGGTTTTCTGAAATAAGCACTGTAGGATAGTCGAAATTGGGTTGGAAGTAACGAACAGAACAGAAAAAGATAGGAACTTCGTTGGTTGCTCTTCTAGGCCTCCAAGGAAGTTGAGGGGGGGCACCGATTCTTCTAGATCGATGACTGCAACTCTTCAAGGATGCAGATTTTGAAAGCTCCGACTCTTCAAGGACGGAGTGAAAACTCTTCTAGGTTTTCAAGGTATGAACTCTACAAGGTTCATGATACTTGCTTCAAGCAAAGCTTTTCATTTATCAAAAGTCGTCTGTCTTCTACAAGGGATTGGATGGCTTATATCATCAAAGAAATAAAAACAGAGCATAGAAACTTGAAAGCATTAAAGAGCCTAGGAACTAGAAAAATAATAAAGAGCCTAGGAACTAGAAACTAGTAAAAGAGCATGGAAACTATAAGCTAGTAAATGCGTCACGCGAGCTTCCAAGTGTCTTTCAAGCTTCCGGGATGGACTCGAGATGTCGTTATGGCTTCTCGGTTTCGTCGAGCTTTAATGCGGGCCGATTTTCTTGGTTGAGGGAGCCGGTCTTCAATGTGGGCTGCATCAATAATCCTCTCTTGGAACATTGCATGTTAAACCGTGTTAACACTTTGTCTATGTACGTAGACTGTAAGAGGCCAATCAATCGTCTTGATCTATCTCTATAGATCTTGATACCTAAAATGTTGGTTGCCTCTCCTAAATCTTTCATGGAGAATTTCTGTGACAAGAATAGTTTTATCAATGATATCATTGGTACATCATTTCCAATCAAAAGTATATCGTCAACATATAAAACTAGAAATGCAATTGCACTCCCACTGATCTTCTTGTATACACAAGGTTCATTCGGATTATTTATGAAGCCAAACAATTTGACTACCTCATCAAAACGGATGTTCCAACTTCTGGAGGCTTGTTTGAGTCCATAAATGGTTCTCTTAAGCTTACACACCTTCCATTTTTCACTATTAGATTCAAAACCCTGTGGCTGTTCCATATAGATGTCCTCATCGAGAAAACCATTTAGAAAAGCCGTTTTGACATCCATCTGGAATATCTCATAATCAAGGTGTGCAACTATAGCCAACATAATCTGAATGGATTTTAGCATGGCCACAGGTGAGAAAGTTTCGTTATAATCAATTCATTCTTTTTGAAGATATCCTTTCGCCACTAGCCGTGCTTTGTAAGTTCCAATTTGACCTTCAGCATTCATCTTCCTCTTGAAGATCCATTTATAGCCAATTGGTATAATACCATTAGGCAAGTTAGTCAAGGTCCAAACCTCATTGGAATACATTAAATTCATTTTGGATTTCATGGCTTCTAGCCATTTACCAGAATCAATGTCTAACATCGCCTCCTCATAGGTTTTAGGATCACCGGGTTGATCACTATCATTCACAATTAATAATGGTTCAATATGATCAACCGAGTGTTTATAACGAGCAGGTGGGCGAGACGTTCTCGCACTTCTCCTAAGAGGTTGTGTATCAGAAGCTCCCTCTAAATCAGAGATTGGTATCTGAACTTGGTTGTTTGGTACTTCATTATTTTCTTCTTGTAAGACTATTTTCTGCCCAGCACCACTTTCTTGGACAAACTAATTCTCAAAAAAAGAAGCGTGCTTGCATACCAAAATTCTTTGGTTTGAATGAAAATAGAAATAATATCCAAGAGTTTCTTTTGGATATCCAATGAAGTGACCTTGTTCAGATCTTGCCTCCAATTTTTCTATTTTTAGCTTTTTCACGAAAGCTGGACAACCCAAAATCTTAATATGACTAAGACTAGGTTTCCTATTATGCCATATCTCATAGGGCGTAGTTGGAACAGATTTGGATGGCACACTATTCAGTATATATACAGCTGTCTCTAGGGCATATCCCCAAAGGGATATTGGCAAATCGGTGTAACTCATCATAGATCATACCATATCTAATAAAGTACGATTTCTTCGTTCAGATACACCATTATGTTCTGGAGTTCCAGGAGGTGTCAATTGTGATAAAATATCATTCTCTTTAAGATAGTCCAGGAATTCAATACTAAGGTATTCACCTCCTCGATCCGATCGAAGAGCCTTAATACATTTTCCTGTTTGTTTCTCAACTTCAGCCTTGAATTCCTTGAATTCCTTGAACCTTTCAAAGGATTCAGATTTATACTTCATGAGGTATAAATAACCATATCGTGACTGATCATCGGTGAAGGTAATGAAGTAATTATAACCACCACTAGCAGTTTCATTAATTGGTCCACATACATCTGTATGTATTAATTCTAATATATCAGCAACTCGCGCACTTTGTCCCACAAAAGGCGCTTTGGTCATTTTTCCTAGAAGACATGCATCACAAGTCGAGTATGACTCAAAATTTGAAGGATCAATATATCCATCATTACTCAACTTGTTAATTTTGTCTTCTCCAATATGACCTAATTGGAGATGCCAAACATACTTTTTATTTGCACCGTCTCTAGGGCGTTTATTAGTTATGTCATTTATATTAATTCTATTTTGCTTGTTGACATTGCTAATCGCATTACCGGACATTGTACTGGTATAAAGATTGTTGGTTAATAAGTTAGAACCAACACATATTCTATTATGATAAATAGAACATACATTATCAGCAAAAGAAAATTCATAATTCTCTTCACCCAGACGAGATATAGAGATGATGTTCCTAACAGCATTCTTATAATGTAAATAGTTCTTTAAAACCAATACATGTCCAGAAGGCAAACATAAATGAAAAGTCCCTATCGCTAATGCAGCAACTCTTGCTCCATTGGCAAATGTCAGATAATCTCATTTCGCCCTAGCATCCTGCTTATTTCCAGATTCTGCAAAGACATACAAATATGTGAAGTTGTAGCAGAATCTAGAACCCATGAGCTGGATTTAGCACTAACCATAAGATTGGTTTCAATAAGCATAGACACCATACCTTCGTAAGGTTGGTTCTTGGGCTTGACCTTCAAGCTCGCGAGGTACCTCCTATAGTTCCTCCTCCAATGCCCTTTGACACCACAGTAATGACATTTCCCTTTATCAATCATGGGTTTTGGTTGCACAACAGGTTTGGTAGGCCTCTTCCATTTATTCTTCTTTAAAATAGTCTTTACCCCTTGAAGAAGAAGCCTTAGCCATAGCCACTACATTTGGCATCGTGTTATACATTTCCTTCTCATAAACTACCAGCATGCTATGTAACTTAGCAAGAGTTTTCTCCATCTTATGCATGTGGAAATTTTGGACAAAACTAGAGAAGGAATCGGGTAAAGATTGGAGGATCAAATTCACAGCTAACTCATTGTCCATAACGAGATTCAGCCTAGCCAATTTTTCATGCCAGATCATTTTCAAAGCATGATCATTAACTGATGATCCTTCAGCCATCCTCATACGGTACAATGCCTTAGATATCTCATATCTAGAGGTTCGACCATTCTCATCAAAGTATTCCTTTAAATACAAAATGATCAACCTAGTATCTTCTATAGATTCATACTTCTTTTGTAATTCATTGTTCATCGAAGCAAGCATATATGACCTAACTTTTAAGTCATCATCACGACACTTATCATAAGTGACACGTTCCTCTTGGGTCCCACCCTCAGGAAAGGAGGTTGGCATCTTTTCATCAAGCACATACCCAATTTTTTTCTTAATTGAGAACAATTTTCAAATTCCTCATCCAATCAGTGAAATTAGGTCAAATCAAACAATTCTTGTCAAGTATAGAAGCAAGTGGGTTTGTGGTCACAATTTTCTGAAATAATATATCTGTTGCAGAAAATAAATTGTTAGCCGTTGTACTTTTCATAATAACTATTTCATTTTTGTCTTTAAATGAAATAGATCCTCCCACTAAATTTATATTCGAATCCTATACTCCTTAAGATGTGAAGCGGTAATCTTCGTTGGGTAAAGATTACTAGTGGGGATTGGAGTCCCACTAGCCCAAAGTCCACCTCATCTAACAGTTATTGGTGTCCTATGAACTTAGTGAGTGAACCAGCTTGTTCAACGCATCATATGCGAGTCCCAATCATAACTTCGGCCTCTAGACCATAAAAGCCTCACCTAACAGTTATTGACATCATGATCATAGTTAAGTCTAGCCCATCGTCTCATGCAAGTATTAAAAACACAAATGATTCCCTCACCTGACAGTTATTAGAAATCATTTGGCTCCAACCCCACAGCATTATATGTATAATTGAGTGGTCCAATATTATAAATGGTAATCAACCCCTATGTATCTATAACCGGTTAATTAACCACTATAATATTGGATCAAACCACGATGATGGAAGGCCACGAGTCCGAAACCCGTTTCGACTTAATATTATTAATAAGGAGATTTTGGTTGTTATTAATAGTCTCACTTTGCACATTAACTAGTTAACATGCACGATAACAAAAACATAATAAATAAATAGATATCACATAACATCTATCCTATGTGGTGATCATGGAATTATGGTTCAATGGGTCTCGAGCCAAAAAGACCCATTTAGCCATTTTAATGTTTTAATAATATGGACTTGCTCTTCACTTTTTCTTCAATCTTTGAACTCTTCAAAGACCGGGCCCAGAGAGCTCACCGGTTTAATGGCTCCTCCAATGGCTCCTCTTCTCTTGTAGTATTTACATCAATAATTGAAATACTAAACTATACTAAAGTTACATTTCATAAAAATAAATATAAAAGGAAGGACGCAGCCTCCATTTAATAATTACATCCCAAAAAAAAAACCTGTAATCATCATACATTCATCCATACAACAATCACAACAATTAGGGATTTTTCCATGATCACCACCCTTTCTTACGAGCCATAAATTCAAAATTTAAAGCTCTGGAAGGTATGCATAAAATTCTACATATCATTGGTAGAATATAAACACAAAATATAACAAGTTATGGATTTTTGATTCAAAATTGACTTAGTTCTAATTTTTGCTTAGTTGATTAAATTTATCACATAAATTAATCAACTTCTATAGGCCATATAAAAGTAAGAGAACCAATTCTCTTAACAAAAATAAATTGGCCATAAGAACGCAAAAATATATTTGTACTACAAATCAATTAAACGCACGAAAAATGCCTAAGGTTGGCTCTGATACCACTATTGGGGTTTCATGAATCATGTATAAGAAAAATCAACAAAAATAAACGCAGCGGAAACAAAGATAAATATTATACATGATTTTCCTTAGGCATTGTTCGTGCATTTTAATCAAAAATCTAAACATAAAAGGGAGTTAAACAAAATACCTCTCGAAGCGCGTTTTGAAAAAAGTCGGTTCGGATGTTCTACAGTTCGAGTCCCACAAGTGTCGGACCTCTAGTTCAGACACACCAACAACGAATGTCGAACAGAAAAGAGAACTTTCGGATATCCACCACTTCGATCGTGCTAGCAATCACGTGGAAAGAATCCGTCGTATAGCCACGGCCCGAACGAGATAACGCTCTTCTTTCTTGCGTCTAAAAGACACAAGAACACACACACACTTTTCTCTCTATTTTTCAGCAAAGTATCACTGATTCCTCGCTTGTGTTTCTCTCGAACAAAACCAAAACACAATGACACTTTTCTCTATCTTTCAACAGCCCCTTTAACTCTCGTCCCTCAATTGTTTTTATAATAAAATTGACCAACAACGGTTGCTGATCGATGGTCGATCAGCAACCGTTGCTGATCATCCACAGCAGAGCATGAGCAACCGCTCATGCACGATCTTGGCATGATGGTCAGCGATTGCTGACCATTACGCTTCGTGCATGTGCACGAAGTCGTGCACATGCATGAAGCTTTAATTTTTAATTAATTAATTAATTAATTAATTAATTAATTAAATGAGTAATTAATTAATTAATCAATTCTCTTTTTTAAAAAAAATAAAAAGAACATAATTTTATATGTGCAATTGGAATACGTTAACATATATCCACTTCAGACATGCGTGTGCATCATATGCAAGTAGGCTCGTGATTATAATACAAATTAAATCAAATCTCATTTAATTTAATTTCAAATCGACTCAATTCGATTGTAGTAATTGCAAACACATTTGCAATTATATTTCTCTCTTATTCTACATTATCTTAATTGTTTATGGTGTGTGACATCCCAGGTTCATCACTAAGTTGGCAGTAAGACTTGTACTAACACATTAGTACTCCAACAAGAATTAATTATCCTAATTAATCTTTGGGTCTTACAAGCCATGATTGACATCTAGTAATATGTCATGGCTACCCAGATAGGGTGAATATTTTAAGAACATAATGAACCTGTCAGCTTTGGCTACAGTGTAATTCAATCCCTCTATCTTACTATGTCCCGATCAAATAAAGACCATGTAATATTAGTCAAGTCATTAATTTGATCATATGCACAAATCTAATTGACATGCATTTTATTTGAGACATAAACAATTTATTCTCAATTACAATACCGGTCGAGGATTTCAATGCAATGTCACACTTAGATTGCATAGGACATCATTATCATACCTTGCATATAACAAGGAGACAGATTCCATATTGCGCACACGTGTAACTTCATATATGAACAAACTATGACCATCCGGCATTATGTGCACCCGTGAACCATAGTTGTTCAATACACAAGTTAACATTGTGCCTTAGGTCTAAGGATTATTTACACAAGACCAAAGCATGAACAATTAGATATTGACCACGCTAAAAGCTTCCATGTCGCTAATCGTTCCATATGTGTCACGTTCAGTGAATTTGTCTAATACAAATACTTGTGTTCTAACTTAGGCATCATAATATCCAATGATATGTGACTCATCATTCCCTTAAGTATCCAATACTTAATGGCGAAGTTAAGAACACACCGGTCTCAACAGGATTATTAATATCCACTTAATAATCCAGCGACCGGGAACGATTTAAAGATTCAGTCTAACTATGAACCCGTCACATATATTCTTGACGTCTCAAGAATAGGCCTAGTTGCAACTGATCTTATGGAATCATTCATCAATATAAAATAATTGGACAAATGAATGAATACGTCATTGCCATTAATTAAATAATAATAATGAAAGTACAACCGAAATCCCTAATATGTGACCATTACATAGTAGCTTTAGGGCATACATCCAACACAATCAGCGTACAAATGCATAGTTGTCCATGAAAACTTTTGGAAGAATGCTATGAGAGAAAATTTCCCCTGTTAATTTCTATAATTGCTAGTACGGATAACCTTGCCCGTTGTTCTACTTTTAGTGATCCAGTTTAGGTGCCTCCCGTTTGGATTTTGTTTCGAAAACAAGAACACTTGCCAATTCATGCCGGATGTAAAAACACTCGTACAGCGATTTCTCCTTAATATTATTCGTGTATTTTAATAATAAGCAAATAGAAGTGAAAAGAACGCTAATCATATTATTCTTGTACCATGGTAAAAAAGTTCGATTATGACGTTCTTCGGATTTTGATTTAAAAAAAAAAGGCTTGATATCCTCGTAGCATTGATTTTAACGTTCTTCAAACTCCAACTACTAACGTTTGGTCTTCTCATAATGTTAGTTCTAACGTTCTTCTAATAAACGTCTGGTGTCTTTATAGCGCTAGTTTGGACATTTCTTCAAATCATGACTACAAATATCTAATTTCCTTGTGGCGCTAGTTCTAATGTACTATATCTCTGATGTTTTTCACTTCAAGCCCAGGGCCGCTAGTTCAAACACACCACTATTTTGCATCAAATAGTAGAGAGAAATTTGAGAGAGCTCATTACGATAATTGTGCTAGCAATTGCTTTTGTGTGTGACTATTTGATTGATCACTATCATCACAAAATCAACTTTTTAATCCTCTTAATTGCCTCTTTCGGCTCATTAACTCAAAATCCGTTTTAGAGCATTAATTCAGCCATAACGTCTGAGTTTGCTTTAAACTTTGAATTCGGACATAAATTTTGAAACGTTGTTTGAGAACATTGATTTGGGGGCAGTAATCGTTACAAAGTATTATTTCAGATATTAATTTATAACCATTACAAAACTTTATTTCAAGCATTAATTTTGTAACTGTTACAAAACTTTAATGTAATTGTTAAGTTTGAAATCGTTTCAGAATGTTAATTTGACTATTGATTATGATATCACTTTACATCATTAATGCAACAATTGATTCTTGTCTAGAAATGAAACCCGTGATAGCCTTCTTGTGTAGAACCGAAAATTCTTATCCAAAGAATAAAAGAAATAAGAGAATACTCAAATTTAACAATTTAGACATTCTCAATCTTCTTGTTTCTCTAAAAAAATTGATATTCCACCTATCTTAGTCTTTTTTCTTTTAATTTTTCAAAATATCTAGCACTCACTACACATATCAATTCATACAAATGCCTTTTCGAAGTAAATTTTAAAATCTGTTTTATATACCTATATCAAGATATTTGAGATCCTTATTTTAATCAATGAGAAAATAAATTCATAATCGCCTTCATATGTAAGAATATGTGAAAAATTTAGAGTTGGGAGACTTCTTGAAATAATAATTTCGGGATCATCCGTGTTTTATGACAATAAAACCAAAAAGATAATTTAATAATGATATCACATGTTAGTTATAAACGTTGCCATCACTCATATTAGTAGAAAAGGATAATTATTAAATCACGTTTCTCTTTTACACATGAGAATTCATGATCATGTAGACATACATTCTCACTCAATCTTTTAACATGTCTAAAGGGAATTATATAAGCTGGATGTGGTTTTTGTCCATTACAAATTGATAGAGCAAATCGAATCTCTCACATGCTTTTTAATGCAATTTTCAATTCTTAAACGAATGCAATAAAAGTTTGAGAGCTCAAATATATAAGTAGAACAAGAACTCCTATCATCACTATATTACTAATTGTAAGTTGCAAGCTACAAAATCACATAATGTAATTAGATTAATTGCACAAGCTATATAATTGACATGAAAATATTCTACGTGTAAATGAGTTTAGTATTGGAAATTTGATCGTAAGCTACTTACTACTTACTAGTTCGATCCTTATATTTCAAAACGGACGAGGCAAACGCGAGTTGCTCCCCCTTCATCTAGAAAAAATAAAAATCAAATGCCTATGGCATGTTAAGTACTTACTCTTTCAAAAGAAAAACAAAAGATTAAAAAGAAAGGAGAAATAGGGGTAATTGTTCTCATTTATTTTCTTCAAAATTGTGTCTGTTGTACCCTATATTATAGATGGTCAGATGTCCTATGCTTCGTCTTCTTCTGTCCTGTGCATTAATAGCCTTCTGCTGTGGAGGCTAATTGAAGTGACTTGTCCTGTGCATTTATAGCCTGCTGCTGCAGAGGCTGATTGAAGTGACCTCCTAACCACTTTGGGCTGCCGTCGAGGTTTTTCATTCCATTCCAATTAACCATAATTTGATTTTCTCCATAAACATAGCAACAAATGAGGCTTAAGGTTTCGACTTTCGTGCATTTGGCATCGCTGATGTTTCCCCCTTTTTTTTTTCATACATGTAACGTGGGTGTAGTACACGTGACCGCCACGTAAAAAATGCACACATGGCATGCCTCTATTCAAAGAAACTTTTCTGTGTTTTTTAAGATACCATTTCTAAAAAAGCACATACTTTGTAAAAATACAATACCTACTTTTGCTGCCATAATCATTTGCTGAGGAATAAAAGGTCATGAGTATATTTTGCATATTTAGATCCAGAAATTAACAGTGCTTCTCACACAAATAGTTCTCAATTCTCCGTCATGCAAGAAAGGATGCCGGTTATATTCAACTCACCAAATATACGGTCTTAGACGAAGTTCAAGCATCTATTTGCATAGAATTATAAAAAAAATTAACAATTGATATCAACAATTCAAGCATCTATTCACTCCTCTCAAAGAATAATTACCTTCACTCATTTCATTCATGGAAAAAATAACTAACCCTTTACTTTGAGAGACAATCTTAATCTATTATCTTTTTCTTTTTATACACGCATTTAATTTTGTGAGCTCGTAGTAAGACAAAAAAAAGCATGATTAGAGGATTCTGGCAAAAGAAGAAAAGTGAAAAATAGAAAATAAGGGTGTGTTTAATAACGATTATGTTCCTGGAAATAATTTTTCATCTGAATTTTTTTTAATTCTATTCCCAAGAATAATTTTTGAGCAAAATAACGAATTATCCAAAATTTATATTCCTTGGTTAGAAATGGATTTTATAGGATTCTTAAATTCTTTTATTATATTTTTCTCTTTTTTTTCTTTTTCTTTTCTTCCTCATCCCTCTTTGTAGCCAGTCACCGGCTATGGCGAGCTCGTCGGAGCCTCATTAGGCTAGGGCAACGACTGATGAACTTGCCAAAGGCTCGCTTAGCCAAGGCGAGCCTCGGCCTTGCCAGATCTAGGCGAGGTCAAGCCTCGTCGGTGGTTAGGCGACCTAGGCAGCACAAGGTTAGCCTCGCTGGTGGCTAGGCAAGCTTGGCCTCGCTAGATTTAGGTGAGGTCGACCTTGACCAACTTGATGAGGTCGAGCCTCGCCCTTGCACAGCCACAGTGAGGCTCGAGTCGACAAGCCTCAACGTAGCTTGGTGTCACCAAGGGTCGGTGATGCTCTGATGAGGTTGCTGGCCATAGCTGAGACTGGCGACCGACCAAAAGGAAGAAGAAGAAAGGGGAAGAGAAGTAGAGAAAAGAGAAGAAAAGAGGAAAAAAAATAATTGATTCTAAGAATTGGTCTCGGGAGTAAGAAGTTACTTTTTTTTTTTTCTATTTTTCAATTCTATTTCAAATCTATTCCCGGGAACTAAAAAATAGACTTTTGTTTCTGGAAACAAAAATTTTACCAAACGAATTTCTATTCTTTTTTCTTTTTGAGAAACAAAAGAATAGAAATAATTGTTCCTCAAAAGGTTGCCAAACAAAATTATAGCAATGATGGTTTTTGAATGATCGATAAAGTCAGCAATAGGAAAAATGGGACCCGAATCCTCTCAATCAACAACTTTTATCTAAGCAAACTTCTGTAAACATTTGGTTCACTAGTTGTACCTAGTAGGGAGCTAAAGAACTCAACCGAATTGGGAATTGCATGAACGAATCTGATTTGCGGTTTTAGATGTAAAATCACCTACTCGGACTGGAAAGATATATATATGTTTTGATGAATGAGGGCTGTAGTTTAGTGGTAAGAATGTGACATTATGGCCTCGGAGACTTGGGCTCGAAACCCAGTAGCCAAATATCTTTTTCTTTATATATTTATCCTTCATGGGCTATATATAATTATGAAGTGCTAGGTCTCTTCACAGGATTCACTTACTGGGCGCATGGAACGGATATGATTACAAACAAAACCATAGCTCTGATACCATCATGATAGATCAACCAAAAATACTAGAAGCACCTGTTTCTCTCATTGCAACTCCATCATCTTCAACAACTCCTCCAGATTTTCATATTTCAAATGCTTATGAGATAGACTATCTCTATGAAGTCTCTCTTAGTGATGAAACCAAGATCTCTAAGACCCAGCTTCCCCTGATGAACCCTTATTCTGCTTTTCCTAAACCCACTTTGTCATTTTCATCCATCCGCTCCATTCGTTAACTCATTCGGCAAACTCCAAAAGAAGTAAAAGAGTACGTTCAGTCCTCCAAATTCGACCAACATCCTATTCTTGCCACTAAAAAGAGTACTTTGTTACTCTTTAGAGATCTCTAGAGTTTCCCAAACAATGGATTCAGCAAGGTTATTCTCATGTGCATTATGGAGCTATTCGCCATGCTCTTACTTTTCATGGTCGTAAAGGCTTACCAGTTATGGAAAGAATTGCACTACTGGATACCAAGTTCTTAGAATACCAGCATGCTTGCATCAGTACTGTTCAAACCACTTTGAATGCTAGAATAGTCTTTGTGACTTTGTATCCAAATTTTAATATTGCCCTTTCAGACCCCCGGCAACTCTCTTTTCTCAAGGTCCAAGTTCAGCTCACTGGAGCTCCCCAAACTACTAATTCTATAGCAGCAACATTGCACTACCAGATGGTTTATCAATTGCAGAACCATGCTCTTGATTTGAATTTCCATAATGGAAATGAAGACGCTCTATTCATTTCCATGCAAAATGATCAAGCATCCTGTATTCATGTTCCTAAAAAATCCCAAAGGAAAAGTTGGCCAAACTCCTTCCAAAAACTTAGATTACCAATTATGAAAAGTTGTACCAAAACAACAAGCCTTTCCAGTCATCATACTCTAATTCATCAGAAAGAAAGATGGTCATTTGAGGGAAAGCACATTTTTCCTTCTGGCAATGTGTTTGGTTTCAAAAGAGTATTTTAAAAACCATTCAGCCCATCGAAGCAGTTGAGAATTTGGAACCTGCTTCTATTTGAATTTGGTCATCTGAGGAAAATATGCCATATCCAATTATACTAGGAAGTGATGGCCAATGAGATGGAATTCGAACTTTTTTATCTCATTTTTTACTGCCAAGATTTGTTTAAAAGTGGAATGATAATGCTTTTCAGCTTGGGAAATTTTATACTTTTGTAGGCACATAGATGCCTCTTATCATCAATTTCTTCGAATAGGATGGTAGCCCAGTATTCATTACTGGCGTCAGTCTAGAGAATTCTCTTCCTTGTTGATGGAATTTGTAATGGAGGAAGAGTCTGTATAATCTCCTTAAGTTCAGTAACTACTTTCGTCTGAGATTTTCCCCAAGGTGGGGGATGTTCCTTTAACATCGTTTGCAATGGAATCAGTAGCTTTGCAAGGTTTGGAACAAATTCTCTGAGATAATTAATTATCCCAAGAAATTGCTGAACTTGCTTTGTTGTGAAGTTTTCTTCAGGAAATTTTAACAGTTCCTAAGCAATGTGTGGCCCTAGATAGTATGTCTCTTCGTTAAGGTGTATGCCAAGAAATTCAATTTCTGTCTAGGCGATGTTTATCTTTCTTTGAGAAAGCATGATGCCATGCTTTTTCAATATTTCAGCAAACTGCTTAAAAAGTTGGCAGTGTGACTATTCATTAGGACTGTAGAGCAGGATGTCGTCGATGGATATTACTGCACTTGACAAGATTGGTTGGAAAATTCGACACATGGCTTTTTGGAATAGGGATGGTGCCATTTTTAGACCAAAATGAAGAACTTTCTATTGAAAATGTTGGTTCGAGATATAGAACCCTGTCTTGGGTTTGTCTTCAGGATGGATGCCCAATTGCCAAAATTTGGCTTTGAGATCGAATTTGGAGTAGATATGGGCCTTGGATTGTGGCACCTTGTAATGGCCCCTGATCCGTTAGGGTCACCACAGTTAGCTTACCTTTCGTTTGACCTTATGATATTTCACTTTGATACCATAGAATTGTGATGGGTTCATAAGTCTTGGGGGTTTATATCATTTAGACCGGTCCCAGCGCAGTTCATATAGCGAAAGCATATTCAATCTCCCTATCCCATACTCCAACAAAATAATGCAATGCACACCAACTACACATCTTATAAAAGTTAGAGCCGAACACTTTTATTTACATAATTTCGATGAACATCATGAGTTGGTACATCAAAAGGCCAAGGCTTTACTAAGCTCGGCTATAACAAAAAATACTCGACTTCACAGCAGTCATATACATTGGTCCATCATTCAGTGTCGGCCATCCAAAAAGAAGCTTCATCCTCCCTCCATCGCGCTTAGTCACACCCAACCTGGTCTGTCAGCCGGCGGCGGCGGCAGCATCCCTAGCATAACCTTGTCGCAGCAGACATGCACAAATAAGAACTCCTGAGAGACAAGGTCGGCGGGTGATCCAATGTCGTACAAAACCAAAACCCGCACACGAACAAATACTAGCCCCCAAATCTCGGAATGATGATGCTCCGTACACTCAACCTCTACGTCGGTCAGTATGCCATAGAAAGTACCAAGGGTGACTGCGACAAAGATATAACTCCTAGTTTGAAATGTTAGTCCCCAAAGGAGTGTTACAACCACTCATCAGTAAAAGAACCATCGAATTACAAAATGCAACAAGCAAGGCAACCAAGATCTCATGCACATATTATCTATACAACCATGCATATAAATCCATCAGGTTCATCCCATACCTTAATAACCACATTTTCAATGCCAAATAATACCAACTCCAATTCATAGACAATTCATGCACCATGCCTTATGCACACACATGCACATGATTCATTTCCCATGTTCATTTTCAAATGGATCTCATTTTCCAAGGGACCGGTGTTTGCGTCCCTCCTGACTCTCGCATCCAATCCTGGTATCGCGAGGCCTTCGGCACACACCTCCGAGCATCCGGCACACACCTCTGGGCATCCTATACCCCAATTGGTGTCACAAGGCTTCCGGCATACACCTCCGGGCATCTCGAAACTCCCGAGGCATCGTCGACTTAACCATCTGATGATATCATCAACATCACAATGTATACATATATGTCTCACTCTCAAAGGTTTTAATCAATATTTGATGTCATAGGATATGCTAAATGTCACCACATATGCTGTATAAATAACAACCTAAGATACCACATCTCATGGAGTAACTCATTTGTTCTTGAAAATACATCAATTTTCGGATAAAACATAATGCACTCCTTTAATTGAAATTCTGGAAAAATTAGTAAATGATCTTAATAAATTCTTAAAATTTATCATGTTATAAATGAGATCTAGAGAAAAATATTTTATGAAGAACACCATGTCAAGAAGACTTCATATGAATTGCTATGGTCCATGCACCACAGCCATAAAACTTCAAACATCACTATTGCACAGTTTTAATAAAAAATTCGGTAAAATCCATAAATGAACTCAGAAAATTATGATATTTTTATATGTTATAGATAAAACCTAGAGATAAAATTTTTGTGAAGAACTCGAAGTCAGATTCATGACAGATCAAGAGATATAATCACTATAACTCTCCCTAACCCTCAGTAATAGTTTCCAGATCTAACACTTCCAAAGAAAAATTGTTTCACCAACCAATACTTGTCTGTTTCTTCCCAAATTTTAGTATGTTACTCCTCAAAATATCATCTACAACTTTGATCAAGGGCACAAAGTCAGATTTCAGCTAGATCATTACAGAATATTCACGTAGTCGCCAAAGGTCAAGCTATTTTTCCATGAAATAGTTTGCTAGTGCTAAAGAACTACTTCTTGTTCTTTTGAATTCCAATATCCAGCATCAAGTTCAAGCATCTCCAAAATCTATTACACTTCACACATAACCACAGCAAGCATAGTGTAGATCAATGGATTTCGCTTGCCTTAATTCCAATGCAACCACAACAAGCAAAATAGCAACTTGAGGACTTCGGGCGCGGCTCGATCGACGGCGAAGCTAGGTGGCGTCGATGGCGGCAAATCGGACATGGCGGAAGACGGTCCTCCTCTTCCCCCTTCGCGGCCCACACTCGCACGCCCTCTCTCCCGCTCAAACTCTCCTCCTCTCTCTCTCGCTCGCTCGCCCGCTTGGTCTCTCTCTCTCTCTCTCCACGATTCTCTCGATCAATCTGCCTCCCCCTCTTTCTTTTAATTTCTTAATTAGCTAGTAATCATTAGATTTTGCATGCAAGAGACACTTGGCTCCAAGAGGAAGACAAGTGGCTTCATCAAGAGGACAAATGGAGGAGGTGGCGTGGCCTTCTCCATCGATTCTCTCCTCCCCTTCGGTTGACGGCCTTGTGGGCCTCTTGGGCCTACTTTGGGCCCAAAAATTTGTGGCCGAAAGTCCAAATTAAATGGCCCACAATCTCTGAAAAATAAACCCACAATTTCTGTACAATTATTAAGCACTTGGTTTCCACAAAAATCAATTTGATATCCCTATAGTCAATTTGCTTCATATACAAGGATATAACCAAAGTTCTTGCGTGCAGTCCAACTCCTCAAAATTTTACTCTTAATTTTCAGCAGGTGTGTCCCTCACGCGTGGCTGAATTTCATCCCTTTGGCACAAAATTAAATTGACCAATGTCCAAATTCCTCTCTTATTCCATGTCTACTTAATTGGTATGGTTGGGATTCTCAGATGCCACATAGATAATCTAGCAAAAAGGAAGTTTTTGGAGGATAAAGGGAATTTGTTATCTTGGAGGAAAATGTTAAGAGGCTGGTAATTAATTACCAATCTCATTTTTCCTCGGTTTTGCTCACCACGCTTGTTGACATAAAAGGCTTCACAAGCTCATTGAGAGTGTGAGACCTCAATAAAGCCTTGTTGCAGTAGTTTTGAGCATTCCCTTTGAGCCAAAACCAGGTGTTCTGGATTCATTCCCATATAACTCATATTGGTTGGATTGATGTCTTCATTCTTTTTGAAAGGAAGACGAATAAAAAACTCTAGATTTTTCCATGAAGGATGAGAACATTTTTTAGCGAACTCAGAATGAGATTCAGAATAGGATTCCAACAACTTTTGCATGATCGAGTCTAACAGGCTCATTTGAATGGAAAAAAGTCTTTGAATATTAACAAATTTAGAGAATTGGTCTTTATACTTAAGACATTTTCCAAGAATGATGCGCAGTTGAGAAATCCGAGTCATAATGTCCCAACCGATGATCAAATCTTTGTTGGGAAGACTAAAGCCAAAGATTTTTATGGTGATGGAACACTGTGGAAAAAACTAGACAGTTATCGGAGTGCTTATCACATTTGTAGAAAAAGTATCTCCCGAAGTAAAGTTAAACTATCGGACATAGGAAATTCAATATTTTTTAGGAAGAACTTTAGTGTCTAGGATTGAAGAAGCTGCTACAGTGTCTATGAGAGCAATGATAGTGATTGGCTTGGCCAACTTTGAAGTGAATATTTTCACCGGGAAGTGAGGACAATGGGTTTGGCTTGAAAATATGTCAATGCTTTCTTCTGAAAAGGTAAGAGATGTGCGAAAGATATCTTCAGGATCTAAATCCGAATCAATTTTACTAGGAGTTTGGTAACAATGGATGACACAAAGAGTTTGTTCACATGATTCTTCATCCACATAAAATAGAGATTCGATATCATCATTTTCAAGAGAAATATCAGTTTCATTCTCTATATGATGTATCAAGTGGTTCTGACCTTTTTTTCCCTGAGGACAATTTTTGGCAAAATGTCATTTTTGGTTGAAGATGAAGCATCGATTTGACTTTTTGTGGCCTGAGCGATCTTTCCTTTTGCATTGGTATCACCATTTCTTCTTTCTCTGAAAGTGTTTAGAGCCGTGTTTGGATTTGTTTATCCAGAGCCTTTTGAAGTGTTTCTTTTTTCTGGAGGATTTTCCACAAGAACCATCACAATCTTTCTTGGAGCATTTGATCTTTAGATTATGGCGAGAACATGCTCTATCAAGCTCTCTATTGTCATTGACATAAGTCTGGATCATTTGTCACTTTATACACAATTTGTCACGCCCTGAACCTCGAGCGCATGCACATCCCTCAGTGGATGATAGAATTTTGTGACGTTCCCAGGACTCGTCGCCAACCCTTCACTTTTATTGCACACGTGGAAGTGAATTACTAATCCCCTAACCTCAACAAACTTGGGATAGAAAAGCAGGACAACAATTTCAAATCAAATACACCTTTAAAAACACTTCAAGCTTATACATAAGGTCTATGTCATAAAGAACTACTTAGCCACCTATGCTTCTGACCCTTCCGCTTCAAGCTCCTGGCTCTTCACATTAGGGACCTGAAAATGGTTATTCAATAACAAGTGAAATATAACTCTCAGCGAGTTCCACTCCTAAGCCCCAGTTAGTACACCAACTCAACTCGGGGTATCTATCTAGAACTATCCCACCACAAGCAACAACCAACAGTCGATTCGCACACAACCTTACCTGGTATGCCATACCCTGCACGTTATAATTCAGCATGATACATGCAATGCACATGGCCATTAGATGATACATTTCATCAATCACATACGAGTCGCATCACAAGTGATCTCACCTGGCCATTGCCACACCCTGCATGTTATCGATTCATGCGTGCGTGCCATAAATAATGTGCTTAACTCATGCATAACTGAAATTGCAGATGTCATGATTCTCATGTGTTATTGCACATTATCACAATTTAGAAACACAATGCATATACTCAATGCATACAACAATTCAAATGCCTTATCCACTCAATTAATCACAGGGGTCTCAACCCAATCAATCACAAGGGTCCCAATTATAAGATCAAACCATCTCAACCCTTACGCATATTCTAGTTACTAATGACCTATCGGCCATAGCTAACTTTCCAATTGGTGCTCATCTACCTCAACACTCATGCGTGCTCCAGATAATAATGACCTCTTGGCCATGGCTAACTTCCCAGTCAGCACTCATCCGACTCCCGCCGAGCTACCGATAAAAAGATCGGGCTTCGTCCCATCCCGTCGGGGACAGCTACGTCTCAAACTCCCGTTCAGATGGTTTCCCAAAAAAAGGACATCGGTCTAGAGTCTACTGCGATTGGCTTTCGACTCTTGTCGGGTATCACCCCCAAACTCCCGTCCGGTGGTGTTCCAATTCGATCGTGCGAGCACACCACTATAACTCCCTTTTTCTCATAATAACGGTTCACTACCAAGGTCCCTCAGACAATCCATTATCCCCTCTTTATGGAAAACATACAATTCATGCAGATGTTTATGCAATAACACATCCAATCACTTCATAGAATCAACACACATAAATTTTAAACATTTTTCTCATTTTGGATGAATAGTACGTATGAATAGTGCGCGTGAATAGTACTCATGAATAGCGCATGTGAATAGTAATTTGTGAATAGTGTCTCGTGAACAGTAAATTTTCAGAATTAAATAAGTAATAAATTAAATTCATAAATTAACCAAAACATTAATTAAAGTAAACAATCAATCAATTAAAGCTAAACATACTTAATTAACCACATAAACCACATTAAGCAAATAAAACAAGATTAAGCTAAAATAATCTAATCCATCCATCTAACCACCTATCTTAGGGCTAATACAACTTAATTAAATCATCTAAACTATAATTAAATCTAACTTAACTAACCCTAAGCAAGTTTAGGCACTAATCGAAGGATTATGAGCTAAACTAACCCCAGTTAAGCGAGCTGGAGGCATCGACGTGGTGGCGACGACGGTGGCTATGCACAGGGACCTCAACAACAATCATTCAAGGCGGTCCCAAGCTCAACATAGCAACCACAGCTCGGACTCCCATTGAAAACACTGAAAAATAGCCTTGCCGGAGGAGAAACTGAGTTGAACGGCTTGGCCGGAGCTCCGGCGAAGGGGGTGGCCAGCAACCAGTGACACCAGGGGGTCTTGGGGTCTTGCTGGAGGTTGGGATGGGCAAAGGAAGAACCGGAACGGGAGAAAAATGGAGAAAAACACGAAACGGTGCAAGTTGCAGGTGGATTGACGGACTGGCGACCGGCGGCTTGCGACGGCCTTATAGGATGGCCGACGGCTCTGTTCAACGTGAAACCAGGCTCTTTAGAATGGTTTGTCTCTCCTCGTCATGGTGATGGGTGGATTGTTGGCTGATTCATCTAGGAAGACCACTTTTGACTTCATTCTTCACCGAAGGGTCAGCTGGAGCAGAAACTGGAGGAGAAGAAAATGAAGGAGAGAGAGCTCTGTTCGAGGGAGGCCGAATGGGGGGAGAGAGAGAGAGAGAGAGAGACATGAGGTCTGGTGTCACACCTCATTAAGCCCCTCACATGCTTGCTTCAAGTCCCCATGCATGACATCATCTTCTCTCTCTTCTCTAGCCTTTTCTCCCTACAACTAAGGGTAATTTGATCATTTCACCTTGCACAAATTACAAATCTGACCTTAGGCTGAAATTGGTGGATGGGCCTAAGGATTGAGCTTGGCCATGAATAGGAGTGGGCTTGGAAATTGATTAGGCTTGATTGGGCTTAAAGTTAGACCATGGGCTTTGAAAGATGAATAGTTGATTTGGCCCAATGGGCTCATTTAGTTGGCTTAGGCCCATTATAGTGGCTATCCCACTTTGGGCCTAGGGCCCACAGTGGCTTGGCCCACCCCATGTCCTTACGAGCTCACTTCCTCGATCCGAAAATCCCTTTTTTCAATTGCTCAGTTTAATTGGCTTTGTCAACTATTTGATGTAGCTTCATCCAAAGTCTATCCTGGATGTTCCTGATAATTCGAAGCCCAATCGTTAGTTCTCATGCCATGTCAATTTTGCCCAATGTCATTTCGGTTACAACTCAGACTGACAAGAGGCTCCGAGAATTCACGCGTAACCGACTTGTGTCAAACCACATTCAAGACATCTCGACGCTTGGACGTCTTTGACTACATGAAATTGGGGAGGATAGATTCTTATTTCAAAGTACACGATTACTGAGGATCGACATAGGGTCGTTCGTGAATTCGATAATGGTAAACAGAATCACCTGTCATTCCATTATGTTTTGTCTTCAAATCGACTCCTAATCGTCCTTGAAATCGGCCTACCTATCTATAAGATCGTCCTCACGCAAGTCTCATGGTCAAGTCGTTTTCCTAGGTCAAGTCCTTTAGTCGTATGAGTTCTGTCCTCATTAGCCTTTCCCCTCAAGGTCAATATCTCAAGAGTGATCAGTTCCGAGTGAAATCAACCAACAATGCATTGACGAAATTCACATTCATTCATCTTTCAAAGGATTCAAATTTCAGGATGTCACACAACTCTTGTAAGCACAAATGAATTTCTTGTTGGAGTTCTCCCAATGGAACATCCTGGATCCTCTTCTGTCTAGAGAGAAAGGTCCTCTCTACTATTTGAGATAATTCTTTGGGAATGAAGGTCAGGAAGACATGCTTCAAATTTGCATCAGTTCCAATTTGATAAAATAGCTTAAGCATTTCATGATAATGCTTATCAAGATGTTTTTTTTTCTAAAGAGAGCAGTATTTTCTTTAAAAAAATTCTCTTCTTTTGAGCTCTATGAGGTCCACAGGTTTCCCTACAAAGAAGTGGTATAGAAGAGTAATGGCATGCTGAAAGTTTGGCGAGAGTAAAAAGTGAAGTTGGTCTTGTTCTCCTACAAATTGCCATCAAAGTTTAAGGCTGCCTGTAAACCTTGTGACGAAATTGAAAAGAACATCATACTTGTCCGGGTTGGTAATGGCTTGAGTATTTAGCCAAGTATGAAATTCTTTAAGTCTTTCTGACCATTTGTGATGAGGAATGTCATCAATAGTGAAAAACTATTTTGATGAACTGGACACATTCTGAGAGGGATTGTTTGGCTGGACGACCTCTGGTTTAGAAGGGTTTGATTCCATGTCATGGTCTGGAGGATCGGCCATGAATATTGATGAAGTTGTTGGTGCTATGGGAAAGGAATCAATGGAAGGGAGTGAAAAAGATGATGAATATGAGAGGGATACCGAGTATGATTCAGTATCAAAGATGTTTGAAAAGGTTGATTCTGTTGGAAATAGAACCTGGTCTATCGGAATGACAGGATCAATTTGTGGTGGAGCTTGTGGAGTAACAGGATTAGGCTGTGGTTCCTGGTTACCCAAATCTTTGAGAAAAGATTTTAATGGGTTTGACAGCATCAATTGTTGTGGCCTTTCTCTTATGACAAGCGAGGATTCTTTGGACTTCTTCTCATTTCCTTTTTCTTTCCTTATTCGATCCAATTCCTTGAGACGATTTCGCATCTCAGCCACATTTGTCTTGTCTTGTCTAACAGGAATATCTATGATAGTAGCAAAGATAGACGTTTGAGGTGGCGGAGGAGGGAGAGGCTCTGTACGCAAAGTAGTTGGAAATAGATTGAGTCTTTCTTCCTCAAGGATCTGGATTTGCCTTTTAAGCTTTTCTATTTCCGCTCTAGGACTTTCAAGATAATGATATCCTAAATGTTGTCCATATTCCAAGGCATGAAGCCTTTTCTGGACATTATAAGCATCTTCTTGGTGGTTTCATTATATCTTCGCAAGTCTTATTGCAAGTTTCCAATCATGGAATCAATTGCTTTGAAGGCATTATTATGTGCTAAAAGAGTCTTCGATTGCCAATTTAGGACGGCTTCAGCAAGATGAGTTATTTTCTATCTTCCATGCTCATCTATATCAGTGGGGGCAGGTATCTTAAGGACATGTCTATATCTGCCTTGTGGATCAATAAACTCTTCTAGAATGAGAAACAAGAGTTTGGAACCTTCTCGAACAAGAGGAGGAAAGTCTGTTTCTTGGAACATAGTGATGGAAGAGCTGGGTGGTGTCTCTGTTGGAACTTCAAGTGGGTAGGAATGTTTCTTCGCCCATTTCATAATTGGCTTATAGAACGGGGAAATGACTGGTTCTTTATGAGGAGGAGATGGAGGAGGTGATGATGGTGGAGTTGGTGAGACTGAGGGGCAGGTATCTTAGGGACATGTCTATATCTGCCTTGTGGATCAATAAACTCTTCTAGAACAGGAAACAAGAGTTTGGAACTTTCTCGAACAAGAGGAGGAAAGTCTGTTTCTTAAAACATAGCGATGGAAGAGCTGGGTGGTGTCTCTGTTGGAACTTCAAGTGGGTAGGAATGTTTCTTCGCCCATTTCACAATTGGCTTATAGAACGAGGAAATGACTGGTTTTTTTTTTTTAGGAGGAGATGGAGGAGGTGATGACGGTGGAGTTGGTGAGACTGAGGGAGGAGTAGTGAACTCTGGTAGTGCAGTTGGTGCATATGAAACCATAAACTGAAATTTATCACACTCAACAAGAGCATCAACGGAGGAATCTCCGTTCAAGTACCTTTGGTACATAGAGTCCTTTGGCTTTTTTTGCCGAGGTGGAGGTTTTGCAAATAGATCTACCTCATCGGGAGAATCTGTACAGTAAGAATATTGACAGAAAGGATCCAAAGAACAATGACCATAGTGGTCCTTGTAGTAATGAACAGGACTTCCATCACTTTTAAAGTATTTAACAAGCTTTTTTGGATCTGGCTCGAAAATTGACTCAGGGACACATGGTTCAATCATAAAGAGAGTTTGGAAGATAGAATGACTTTCTTCCTTTTCCTTGCCGAATTTGATGGAAACAATTCCATCTTTCTTTTTGACGAACTCAGAGTCTGATGACCAGAAAGGCTTGTTGTTTTGGTGCAACTTTTCATAGTTGGTAATCCAAGTTTCTAGAAGGAGTTTGGCCAACTTTTCCTTTGGAATATGTCTAGGAACATGAATACAGGATGCGTGATCATTCTGCATGGAAATGAATAGAGCGTCTTCATTTCCACGTGGAAATTCAAATCAATAGTATGGTTCTACACTTAATAAACCATATAGTAGTGCAATGTTACTGCTATAGAATCAATAGTTTGGGGAGCTCCAGTGAGTTGAACTTGGACCTTGAGAAAAGATAGTAGCTAGGGATCTGAAAGGGCAATATTGAAATTTCGATACAAAGTCACAAAGACTGTTCCAGCATTCAAAGTGGTTTGAACAGTACTGATGCAAGCATGCTAATATTCTAAGAACCCGGTATCTAGTAGTACAATTCTTGCCACAACTGGTAAGTCTTTACGTCCATGAAAAGTAAGAGCAAGGCGAACAGCTCCATAATGCATATGAGAATATCCTTACTGAATCCATTGTTTGAGAAACTCTAGAGGGATCTGAAGAGTAACAAAGAACTCATTTTCAGTGGCAGGAATAGGATGTTGGTCGAACTTGGAGGACTGAACATACTCTTTTACTTCTTTCGGAGTTTGCTGAATGAGTTGACGAATGGAGTGGATGGGTGAAAATGACGAAGTGGGTTTAGCAAAAGTAGAATAAGGGTTCATCAAGGGAAGCTGGGTCTCAGAGATCTTGGTTTCATTACTAAGAGAGACTTCACAGAGATAGTCTATCTCAGAAGCATTTGAAATATGAAAATCTAAAGGGGTTGTTGAAGATGATGGAGTTGCAACGAGAGAAACAGGTGCTTTTAGTATTTCTGGTTGGTCTGTCATGATGTGAAGAGATCTTCTCAGCACTGGATTCACCTATTGGGTGCATGGAACGGATATGATTACAAACGAAACCATGGCTCTGATTTCATCAAATAAACCTAGACTTAAACCAGGGAGGACCATGGCAATCCATTTAAAGCTACAAATATCATTTATTTTATTAAGTGAAAACTTTTCGTGTGTTCCATATTTTCTTGTATTTGGACTGAACATAACCTTTTTAGGTAATGATTCAACATTTACACATGGGTAATTTTTTCAAGTCTAAGTTGTGCTAGGCTTGAATCTTACATAACAAGCCGTGCAAGTACAAAAATTTGGCTAGTACGATTATTCCACAGCACAAGTTCTTTCATGGTCTTCGCGATTTCTCTCACATCTCTTAGCGAGCTACTAATGCAGTATCCTAGAGCATGCAGAACGGAGAACCATTTTGCTTTTGATCGCGTTCTCAGCTTCGACACCATCACAGCCACCACTGATTTTGGGAAGCACCTCTCACGAATGCCAAAGATAAGAGCCCAACATCTTCTCAACATCACTTTCATGAAAACACGACCATTTCCCAATTCATCGGATTGGTCCATCTTGGGGGATTCCCGATTTTAACGTGGGAATCAGTCCTCTTTGGAACTAATCACCACCAGGTGCAGCCACTTTGAGCAGTTATTTGAGAGGGGGAGATAGATGCGAGCACCTTATGTAAACATTTGATTCTTCTGTCGAAGTCATTTTCAATGTAATCGGAATAGGTTGACTTTCGCTAGGAACCTCGGTTACTAAAATACGACTGACGTGCCATTCATCGAGCTATGCAAATTAGTCTAATTTGATGTAATACCATCTGAACTATATTATCATCGTCTGTGCCCTTTGCAGTTGTTGATTCTTTTTGAGCTTGCGATTGGAGAAATGGAATTGACAAGTTGGAAATGGCGGTGAGAAAGACCCCCGAGGTGCAAAAAAAAAAAAGAAACGAAGAAAGACCCAAAAGTTGCGGTTGCATCAACCCTAGTAGATATGCCCAGTGTCCACAAGATCTTGTACGGTTGATTCTTGGAAGGGCGCACCGATCTGTGCTACCGAATTGTTATCTGAAGGCTCGAGTGGTATATAATTGCAATACGGAATTATGGAGAGAGCGACTGGACATAAAATGCTGAAATCTTTTTGAGATTTGCTTCTGCAATCAAGGTATAGACACACAGCTGTTCATGAAAACTTTTGGAAGAAACGCTACAGAAAAAAATTTCCCCTACCATTATTGTAATTGCTCATCTAGATTACCTCGTCCGTTGTTTTGCTTTCAGCGATCGACTTTACGGTGACTCCATCCACGACGACGTGAGTTCTCCAGAGAGAGTTGTCTCATGGTCTATAGGTATTCTCTAGCTACTCACGGGTTTCTTTTTGGGCAAGAAAGGCCCAAAAAGTTGCGGTTGCATCTGTTGGGAAAACATTTCCTTAGTGATTTCAATGATTGACAAAACTTACGACTTTGGATTTTTTATTAAAAGTATTTTTCAGAAAGGAAAGTCTGATGATTGTAATTAGAATTAGAGTCGTGGATGATACATTCTTATTCGGACATTTAAACAATCAACTAGGAAGAAATAAATCTCTCATGCAACGGCCAATGAAAAATTGATTGGATTACTTGCTACATTTTTGGGGAAGCTGTAAAAGAAAAGTTTACAAAAAAATCTTGAAATTTCTAAACTTTCCTCAAACCTCGAAGGCGAGCTATTCTTTATAAACATGGACACTCGACTTTTGGAAACCTGACTTGCTGTATGGGCAGCAAATCTTAGGGGAAGTTTCAACCTCGATGATTCTCACACCATCATATCTTCTCAATTAGATCTAGGCCAATGCGTAGATTAGCTGGATAAGTCCTCCTAGAGATATGTGCTAACTAGAAGGAGTATAACAGAAGATCTTGAAGCTGAAGGAATCAGAATTAGCATTCACAATAATTGAAACTTTTAATTCCAAAGTCTGAAGAGTATCTTGATTATACATTCGTCTCTGTGAGCATCATTGTGTAACCATTTAGAGGTTGAGAGTGTTTGAGGAGTTACATACACGAGATTGAGTGTTTAGAGCTCAGATCTTGTAACTTCTGATTGGTTCTTATTAGTAGATTTCAGCCAATTGGCTATAGCGTGGGAGAGTGGAGATAAACTTACAAAAGTCGAACCACTACAATTTTGAGTGTGCAATTTTCTATCCCTTACTCTTTTAATTTTCTGTAATAAAATTGTGCACTGGTAAGATATAACCACTTCATCAGAAGTTGTCTCACTGCAATATTGATTTAAATTCTTTCATTTCCGCAAAATCACCTATTCACCCTCCTCAAAGTGATATTTTAGCCATAACAATTGGTATTAGAGCTCGGTTACTCTTGATTGAAGTGCTTTACTACTTCTGAGTTAACGATCTATATATGGCTAGCAACATTGCACTGGGTTTTATGGAAGGACAGAGTAATACAAGACCTCCTTACTTCGATGGAAAAGATTATAGTATTTGGAAGAGCAAGATGAAAGCGTTCATCAAATCTAAGGATCCTTTGGAGTGGGACGTTTGTCATGACCCCAACCCCATCTCTAGAGTCGCGAGTGATAAAGGTTAGTTTTGCGACGTCCCAGGCTCATCACTGTCCCAATTCTTTTTATCTTGTTATCATGCACATGCGGAAACATTAATAGACAACTCCCCGAACAAACAATAGCTAGAAGACTGAGACACACATCACACATAACACACTAATTAATATTATAATAAAACTTTACAACCCTTTTTCTACGGGTCCTCTTTTCTTTTTACATCACAGTATAAGTTGTCCACATAAGTCAAGGGAAATCATATCTCTTTTAGCGTGATTATAGCTCCTAAAACTAACATGAAACTTCCATGCCTACAAGACTGAAAGATGAGAGGTGAGTTTCGGGAAAATTAAGTAAGTAAAATTTCTAATTCTTTACTAGGAAAGCATCTCATCATTGAAACCTAGCAAGTACAGCACTTGTAAATAGTGTCGATGGTAGATCAATTGCAAGTCTATGGCCACCTCTCAACTATCTGTACGTGATCCACTTTCAACTTACCAAATAAGTCATTTCACCAAACAAGCTTATCAACAGCATATAGTATCATGTTTAATAAGTTCATTATCCGTATCAATGATCCTTCCCATACTTTCAAGGGCTTCTAGTTGCAGGTTGGGCATTTGGCCTTAGGCTAGGCATCCCATACTCTCAGGGGCTTCCCATACTTTTAGGGGCTTCCTAGCTTAACTAGGGCATTCGACCATTAAGCCAAGCATCCCAATTGTTAAGGGCTTCCAATACTTTCAGGGGCTTTTTGGCTCAACCAAGGCATTCGCCCATCAAACCAGGCTTCTTATACTTTTAGGAGCTTTCTGGCTCAACCAGGGCATTCGTTCAATGAACGAGGCATTGCCGCCAACGCTATGTGATGACGGATGCTTTTTCCTCTTTAAATGCACACACACACGTGCATTACACAAGTCGGTTCTTATATTTTCTCTTAGCCAACATATGGATGACCCAAAGGCATGCTCATTCGTTTGTGTGCTGTGAGTTCTTGCGTTACACTATTTATGCTGATTCAATACCTTATGATTTGGATGGCCTTGCCTTGTGATGAAATCAATCTAGGTGAACCTCGGCTTCATTTTCGAACGTACATGACACAAGCATGTAGCCGAGCACAATTGCAAGTAAAACCAAACAAAAGACATCACACAACACCCATAGCTTGACAAGTGAGGACTTAGCTAGCCTCAACAACAAAATCTACATTCCAAAGGGAGAAAAATGAACCTTACTTACCTCAGCAAAATTGAGAAACAACCTAGATAGCTTAGTGGGTTGAGGATGCAAGGCCGAGAGAAAGGGAAATGGCATGTAAGAAAAGAGGAGGAGTAAGAGTGAGTCAAAGGTTGGAGAGAAGGGAGGGGGTGGTTCCTTATTTATAGATGAAGCTTTATTTAATATTCCTAACAAGTGGTCCAATGAGCTTTCTTGGAGTGGCATGGCTAGCTTGACGATGAGGTGCCCTAAGGTTCTAGGGGAATGATTAAGGACAAATGGCATTCTTCTCATGGTCCATTTGTACTAATGAGTCATCTAGCATTTATGAATTGGCTAACTTGCCTTTCAAGACTCATATTAGGGTCATGATGACCTAAGTTTATAGGGACACCTAAGATATTGAGTCACCCTCTTTTATTAATGACTAGCCTCCAAGGAGCACAAGCTACTTATTCTCCAAGCTACTCCTAATTAGTCCACCTAAGCTTATGAGTCACCATTTCATCATTACTTGGCATGACTTAATCTCCAAGGAAAATCTTATGCAATGATGATCAAATCCTCAAATGGCCACCTAACTAGTAGGGGTGTGCAACCGGACCAGGTCAACTTGGTTCCCGGTTCGGCCCACCTGGAAAACAGGGTCGGGAACCGGTCCAGGAACCGGTTTCCAAAGTTCAGACCCTGTTTGAACCGGTTCGGGAACCGGTTCCGAGGGAATACCCACCCGAGAACCGGATCGACCGGATTGGTTCGGGAGCCGGTTTGAGAACCGGTTTTTGGGCCCCAAAATTCCAAAAGACCAAAACCCTAGTCATTTCTTTCTATCTTTAGTCTTTACTCTCACGCCGCTCGTCACTCTCAGCCTCTCACCTCCGCCGATCCATCCGAGCGTTGTGCTAACGACATTGCCTCCGCTCGCCCACCTGGTCCTAGCCATCCTCGCACCCCGGCGCCGTTGGCTTCGGACACAAATGTGACGGTGCTCCTCGTCTCGAGTGGTGTCATTAAGACGCACCAGTTGATGCTAGACAAGGGCTTGACGGTGTTCGCGCCCGACATGAGCTCGTGTCACTCCTGCTGTACCATGTGGTGGTGGACTACACCCTGATCGGGTTCCTAAAGACAAGCAACGCCCCGATCAGCACCCTCGCCACAAACAGCGCCGGGAAGTATGATTTCACCGTGAAGACCACCGGCGACTCCATCACGCTCGACACTTGGGTCGACTCCTCACTGGTAAGAGGCCATTTCTTCAACTTTTTTATTAGACTCGCCCTTCTGGCATTACTGTACTCTATAGACTCGTTGCTTTGACATGATAATGAGCTAATAGAATTGTTATCTGTTTCAACAGAGTTCGGGCTTGATGCTCTATCAGAATTAATCTCTCCCCCAATGTTGCGTAGCTCGTTTCGTAGACAGGAATTTACCCATCTCAAATAGGCTAATTCCTCGACTTCATTTAACCGACTCATTTGTAAACCTTCCACTTGTTTACACAGGTCTTCATTTGTATGTCTAAGTAAAGAAGACTCTTCTTTAATCTTTGCCACTATGTCACTCTAAATAAACCAACAAGAGCATGATGAGCACATCACAAGAGTGAAGTAAAAAGAAGAAAAGCTATGTACTTGTAACAGAAGATAAATAGGGCAAACACAAGCAGAAATTGCAATATAAAAAGATTCTTTTTTTAATTAGAAAAAATTGCAGTCTCCTGTATTTGTCCCAACATTCAACCGAGTTAGAATATATACAGAGGCTAGAGAAATGAAACATGTTAGGGAGTCGAATTCGCACAATATGTTGGGATCTTGTTTCCGTTTAGCCGTGTCTTAATCTTGCTTTTTTTAACATCGTGGTTTCTTCTTTTGGTAGGATTTGAAATGGTGTATTTATGAGAAATCTAGTTCTTTAACATTCTTAATTCAAAGTCCTCTGTGGTCGGCATAGAAAGTATGTTGGATGAATTTTTAACCATTATTTTTCTGGCCATGCAAAATTTATACCTTTGAAATCTTGTCACAGTTTGGCTGCAGGTTGAGATGTTAAGACAGAGATTCATGGTTTACTAGCAAGATGTGAAATGTGCACGTTCAGAAAAATTTTGCAAAGCAGGTTCCAATATAAACAGGGTTAACCCTGTTCTTGTTCTTGTTGCTATTTCTGTTGCTATTGACATCAAGTCAAGGAGGGCAAAGTGGGTTGTGGTTGGCTTTGTCAGCCTGATTTATCGTTAATTGTTTTGCTGAGATTGAGGTTATCAGAAGAGAAATCAGTGTTATGTTGCCTGACATTGGTGTTTTATATCCTAGAAAATTTGACTTCAAAGATTGTTCTTTGTTTGGATACTTCATTTTATCCGCATATCGGAGTGTTCATTGTCCTTTGGATTGGAGTTGTTCTAAGCATCCGATTCAATCTTGCCACTGAAATAGGACCCTGAAAAGAACTCTTTCAATCAGATGTTCTTCGGAGAAATAGATTAGCAAAGATTGTCGGTCAAAGAACACAGGTTATTAAGCTCTATGACTATGACTCAGAGTTTACTGGTTCGATAAGTTTGCCCTCAGAGGTTAGAATACATTAGGCACCATTTGTTTTACTTGATATGTCGTGATTTTGATAGATCTATCCTTCACTAGCGAGGATCCATATCATGTTGGAGCATTCATTGTCTATCTCTAGATCAGAGATTGTTCTAAGCTTACATTTGATTCTTGCAATCAAATTAGAATGCTGAAGAAACACCTTCATGGTTTACTAGCAAGATGTGAAATGTGCACGTTTAGAAAAAATTTTGCAAAACAGGTTGCAATATAAACAGGGTGAGCCAGGAACAGGGTTCAATGCAAACAGGGTAGGGAATAGGGTCCAAAAAAAGAGAACCGGTTATAACAGGGTTGGGAATAGGGTCCAGGTCTAGACCCTACCCACCCTGGACCCGATCACTCCTACTAACTAGCGATTCATCCCTTCATTCAATGCTTAAGATATGGCATCATAAGTTTTGGATTTTTGGCACATTTTTCTCAGTTTTTCTTGAATATTAAGCCAAGTATTCTAGAATCTTCCATGGTATGGTTTACTTAAACCAACTTTGTTGCAGCTCGATCTTGCAGCCCTTGAATGTCAAAGGGGGAAATGGTTGGGTTTAGGGATACTTGATCACGAGAGTTTCCTCTACGTGATCGCAAGCTCTCCCAAGCTCGTACCCTGGGCGACAACGGGTTTATTTATGCGATCTAGGTATTTAATAACTTGAGAATATACAAGAGTCGCCACTAGCCTTATTTTTGGGGGTCGGCTAGTTTACCCAATCGGGGGTCGAGAGTATTCCCTCGATTTCTACGCAACCAAATATCTAGGTTCGAGGACTTGAGTTACACTAATATTGCTATTAGCGCCTTTTCGTTACCTATACAGTATGTTGTGTTTTTCCTAACATGTTCACACATTTCTTTTTACATTTTCAGGATCATCAATTCTTTACTAAGTGATCATGTGTGGTGGATTACTTTCATTCTATTCTAATTCCTAAAAAAATGAAAGGAAAACAATCAATGAAATTGAAATTGCAAGACATGAAGTAAACAATCAAGGAAAAGCGGTAAATCTATCATGTCATCCTAAAAGTATAAAAGAGAAAACAATTGGGAAAGAAAGGAAACCCGCAACTCGTGGGGTTTTATACAATGCATGGAACCCGAAACATATGTCGGAAAAAAATGAATATTACATAATAAAGGTCAGAGTGGATATCGACCTCCACCATCTTCACGCCTTCTCCATTTTCCGAGCCCTAAACTAAACCTAATCTAAGAAACATGGATTCCTTGCCTCATCTTATATGACTAGGATAACGCATAGAAATTGTTATTATAATGAATGGACATAGAGATCAAACATGAACATGAATCTAGCAAATTCGAGTCACAAATAGTAATTATAACTTGGTGACAGCATATTATGAATATACACAACATTCATAAGCAAGAATATAGCATGCTCAGCAAGAACAACAATGAATCCAATAAACTTGAGCCATGTATGGTAAGAGTAGACATATTCATTGAGCTCACAATGCAGCAGGTGTACAAATTCACGAATAGCACATGCCGAGATGAAGACTATGCAAGCTAATTGTGACTATGTACTTGCACATAAAACCCAAGCAATATGCTATAGACTTGCTACATGTAGTTCAAGTGTCGAGAAGGCACTAACATGCATTTTGGCCTCTAAGAGACCCAACAAGTATGAAAAGATGGGCATATATCAGGGCTTCAATTCTGTAACAAGAGTTGAGAGCATGCATGATTTCACTCACTAAGAGATAGGCATGAATCTGACCAAAAATGTGTCATACGGCATAAAGGATGACAAACATTTCTCATTGAGAACTCAAAACCTAGTTGTGATCACATGGATGATGTGGAGGAAATTTTATTGAGGACTCAACTTCAAAATCATCATGCATAAGACCACACGAGAATGGTAAACAATCGGATTCATAGGGACAAAACAGCACTGCAGTTCAAGACAAATTCCAGATTTCAAAGCTTGATTTAAAAAAATGGAAAGGCAGGGCAAATGATGACCAAATCGCACATATATGTCTATGGAAAGCTTGAGAAGTCTATTATAAATCTTTAGAAGACATTATATCCTAATAACATCATCTACCAGCTCAATCCATCTAAAACAGAACATCAGTAAGTCAGAACAGCAAATCAATCTAAAACTGCTGCAGAATTGACAGATTTCATAAGTATTTTTCAGTGACCAAACAACATCCACTATGGGCGTGCGGCATATCAAATCGAAGCTCTAGAAGTGTATTTTTTTATGTCTAGAAGGGCTTGAGATCAACAAACCTCATATAGCACCTCGTTTCAGTCAAAACAGAGAGTGACATATCAGGTATACGAAATTGCAGATCAAGGCAAATCAAGTTCAATCAACCTCAAGTTCATGATCATTGATCATCAATCCACAAAAAATCATCCAATAACATTGTATAAAAGCAATCAATCAAAGGAAACACTCATAAGAGGAGCAAAGTCAGTAAACAGAACCTCCTCTCATTCTCTACTTGGTCTCTAGTACCTTAAATCAAGGTTTATACTGTACACCTGCACGAAAACGAGGTCAGGAAACTATGCGCGCGAAAGTCCCCACATCTGAATCGAAAACAAGTCTACTTTAACCATGATAAGAACAAAATCCAGCAAATCCCGTCCCATAGAATTTCAACACCAATTTCCATCCTTGTGCAAACAACAGTCGTTCATCTTAACTACACAACACGGAACACAGCTCAATCAAATATCTACTTAGCTCAATACCAAATCCAAACTAGAGCTTAAACGAATCCTCTAAATCCATCAATCAACAACGAAGACAACAACGACAGCACCTAAACAAACGACATTTATCAGGAAAATCTCGATAAACTTGTTCTTCCTCATCTGATCGAGCCAGAGATAGAGAGTTGCTGTCGCCGATCAGTTTTGAAGCTCTATCCTTGGAGCTGAGCCGAGACCTCCAAACTCGGCGCGATTCTGAATCCCGGCACCTCGAGCGATCTGGTGAGCTCAATCCATAAAGATTTGGGTCCAACAAGCCTCTGCACCAGAAGAACGAGCACTGAGTGGGCAGAGAGCTCGTCGTCGTTGTTATTGTCGTCATCGCCACAGTTGATGTCGCCGATGTCGCTGATATTCGCCCTAAACCAAGAGATTTGCCAAGAAAACCTTAGAAGCACTGGAATCGAGAGCTACTAAGGGAGAGGCTCCATCGCTGTGGAAGCCGGAGGTGATGAAATCAATGGCAGATCACCGCCACCGTCGCCACGGGCCAGAAGGGAATGCATCCACCAAAGAATGACACGAGCAGTCACCGATTCCCACCTCCCTCCTCCGATTCTTCTTCTTCTTCTTTTTTCTTTTCCGAAGTTGAGCAGAGAGCTGAGAAAGAGAAAATGGTTGTAGAGAGAGAGAGAGTCGATTTTCGAGAGAGAGAAAAAATCAGTGGAATGGCCCCCCCTTTTTTTTCTTTTTTTTCTTTATATATTTTTAGGCAAGATCAAATCTTAGCCCTTGGATTGAACTAAGGGCTAGGATTTGATCTTCCTAGTTAAGAGTTCCCCTAATTGAGCACATGCCTATTTCAACGGCCATGATGCATTATTGATGAACGGCGATGATTAATTGTGAACTAATTGGGGTTTTGTCTCTTTTTTATTTTTATTTTTAATGATGTATCGACTAAAAATTAGGTGTCAACAAACTTGCTATCCAAGTTTCTTCTTTTTAACACATTAATGTCCAAAAGTATATAAGGCATTCTTATCTTCAAGTCAAGAAGTCTCTAGATTAGCTTACTCCTCAAGTTGGGCGTACTGCCCCTTTTCCTTCCAAGTTGGGCGTGTGACTCTCTTATCCTGTGGTGAAAGATAATTTCGAGCAATTTTGGACATCAGCATCGTTACATCATCAAACAGGCTTGAAAAATTATAAAATCTTGATATGTTGTAGAGAAGACCTCAAGTCATGTCATCAACAGTATTTGGTTGAGCTAGGAATTTTACTTATGGTAACCAAGTTATTTTCTCAAATTTTTATAAAATCTTTCCTATATAATTTGGACATACTTCATTCACAAAAGTTTTAAATGACACATATATCTACAACATATTAAAATTTCAAATAGTTTTGTGAAGATTTGGATTTCGAAATGAGTCTTTCTCTCTGACCGTTGAATCTGCTTGACGGACGAATTTTTGGGTTGTGTTCAATGATTTGTTGCTCTTCCCACAGAAAAAATTTGGCTTGGATTCCTTCATGAAATTTTTTTCCTAAGGTCTTCTCTACAATATATTAAAATTTTATAATTTTTCGAGCCCGTTTGATAAGATAATGGTACTGATTTTGAAAGTTGCTCAAAACTGTTTTTGCCTTATAATGGAAGAACCACACGCTCAACTTGGAGGGGAAGGGAACTGCATGCCCAACTTGAAGAGCAAGCTAATCTAGATACTTCTTGACTTGAAAATAAAAATGTATTAAATGTTTTTGGACCTTAGTGTGTTAATTAGCATCCCTGGAATACAATTTATAAACAAGACAATCATTTGAAATTCCTATTTTGTATCTACCACGTAATTTCTCTACTAAGTTCCCAAAATGCACATAGAGATATGATCAGTTTTTCGTGGTAGTGTTGCTATCCTAGGCATCTAGTATATTGGAAACGTGCTCCAGTGTAGACAAAGCTAAGGATCTTAAATTGTTACGACTATATAATCCACTGAAGCCTATACTACTTCACCAAATCTTAGAAAAGGGAAGGAAAATTCTATCTTGCCAATTTTCTTTGCATACCGTCCATGATCTGACAGATTGGTTTTAAATTCCAAGTCTGTGATATATCAACAAGCAGAAGCAGATGACATAAGCAAAAAGAGAAAGGTAAAAGGTATGAGCCAAAGTGAAGACAACGCACGCAGAAGAATTATTATCCCACTAAATGGGAATAAAAGTTCTATACAGACCCGTTACGAAAGGGAACTTTGCTTGTCATACACATCAGTCCAAGCAAAGACCGAGTCTTTCCTTACATTCTGGGACTTATAACCACCAACGCATCTCATCTGTATAACAAGTATGTCAGTTTTTCTATCACCGTGAAAACACACTGACGAGGAAATGGGTTGCCTGACACAATCATGGACGAACTCCAACAACAACTATCACGATGCATTAGAAACTGAAGATTTCAAAACAATACACATAAAAGCAAGCAAGGGTAAATTCACGTCCTTACAAAGACATATAGACATCCACGCAATTTGGGTGCACTGATATTCTGAAAAAAGAAATGCAAGAGATTCACTGAAGCTCGACGACTCGAGCAGTCATCAGGACAGAGAGAGAGGTGAAAGCGAAGCGAGGTCAAAGAGCTTCTCGTCTGAGCGTCTCTCGCTCTGTCTGAAAGCGAAGGAAAACTGGCAACTGAGACAGAAGCTGATGCCAGAGCGAGGACGTTTCTGGGTTAATTGCTAACGAACGAGAACTAAACATGAGTAACGAAAGTTTGTTTGGTGCGGTCTTGCCCAACCCAGAGGCGGAGAGCCGAGGTCATGATCCGATTTAGTGATTTACCTCACGGGCTTCATCCGTTTCATTAAAAATAAATAATTTAAAAAATATATTTTCTAAAAAAATGATCACTTGTAATAATTAATCAACAAAAAAATACTTTGGTTATTCCCATCAATTCATAACTAAACATTTTCTAGATGACAAAAATGTTTTTTATTTATTAATATTTGTGAGCGATACAAACAAGTATTTTTTACAATATAATTTTTAAGTTATTCATTTTTGCGAAACAACCGCGCCGGTGATTTTTTTTCTTTTAACAAGTTCATAACACAAGAAACTGAAATCCTTTTTTAGACTACTAATCTTCATGGGTATATATACATCACATGCATCCACATGTACCAGTTAAGGTTCCATCCACTCACAAGGATGCTAGAAACAACTCAGGCAACGAATGTGATTTGGACACTGAATTAATCAGCAACGAAATTAGATATTTTATCATTAATTTCGGACGTGTTATGCATACTATACTATTAGTTTTTTTTAGTCTGATACTATACTAATAGTGGAACTCTTGTGCTTTCCGCGGGTTTATATATAGTTTTGTTTATAATTTAGTTGGAATTTTGAAAAAGTATACAAGTTTAACACAACTATACGTTTATGATATTGGCACAGACGAAAATAAAATGAAAATTTCTAAGAAATGCATCTCTACGTAACTTCAAATATGTTGGTGTACATATTCATTTGATTTGAGAGTTTGTTTTTTTTTAACTACATAAAATAGAAGTATTGGAACGTAGCAAATATTTTAATTTAATTTTGTGGTTGGTTTTTACGAACATTTTGTATTTGTTTTGATGTTGTAATACCTAATATAGGGCTGCTCATGAGAGTACGCTACTAAATTGGATTATTATTGTTTTTTTTTTTTACTCTTCTCAAGGGTAACTTATGTGTGGAAAAATAGGAAAGCATGTTATATTTGGATCTCCAGCTTTTGCATTGCTTATAATTTTAAATAGTCACTGTATTATTAGTTATTGATTCATGAGCTCTTTGATATTGCGTGAATCAATCACATTTCTGCATATAAGTGAAAAAATAACTCTGAAGTAAGGAATGAATGAAATAAATTTGGATATTCTCTGAAATTAATTTGTTGCTTATGGTTTTCAATAAATATATTGAAATAACTAATTAATCTTTTTTTATATGTCATCATGCTTCATTATGTTAAATACAATGATTCAATATTTAAGCAAACATTTATAAGCTTTTTTCATAGCCTAAACTTCAGTTAATCATGTTTGTTCATACAAAAATGAGAATGCATGGGATCTAAACATGTGATGAAATCGTTAAAATCCATTCTATCTAATTATCAGGCAAAAATTCCTATTGGAAAACGTTCTACATCATCCCTATTCTCCTTGGAGATTCCAGATTCCTTTAGTATGTGCTTTCAAGGACCTGGCGACAATTGACATAGTCGAGAAACAAGGAATTCTGAGTTTTGTTCGATATCTTCTTGGATCAACTTTCCCTTAAAAGTATGTTCTCGACAACCTTGATATCCCTCGCATTTAGCCTCTTTTCTAGATCAACAATGACAAATATCCACTATCACCGCTATATAAACCATGTGAAGCGAACTTCATTGAGACCTAACTCGCTCAAACACGGTAATCCCTTGTAATAGAAGACACAATGGTCACTTCCACAGACAACGAACATGACCACGCGCACGAATTGTGAGCGTTCGATGAGACGAAAGATGGAGTCAAAGGCTTTGTGGACACTTGGATCACCCAACCCTGCATATTCGTCTGGTTGGCCGACAATACTTTGCATCGCAACATCTCTGGCAGAGAAAGGCTGATGTAGTACACAAAGCGTGTGGCGAGACTGGGCTCTCGTCTGTTTGAGCTCTTATCAGAAGCCCCAGAACTGCACCCAAATCACTTGAAGGAGATGGAGTGTGGAAGGGGACACGCGATCATGTGCCCCTACCATCTGCCATGCCCACAGCCCGAGTTGACCCTGGGTGTGATAAAAGCGTCAGGCAATGACTTCCTCGCGATTCTCCTCCAAGATCAAATCCCAGGACTTCAACTGCTTCATGAGAACTAGTGGATCGACATTCCACAGCGGAGATCTTTTGCAGGTAAGTAGCTTTGACCAAATATCATTGTTTTTTTTTTTTTTTTGGTGAAAGTAAGAAGAATATAATGGGGTAAGTCAAACAGTACAACCAACCGGCTTCAAAAACTTGCACTCAAGATGAACATTCTCATTATGAGTGGAAGGAATCCGAGGAAAAAGCTAAGAGGCAACCGAGAACAACCAAAAGAGCGAACGATAGACTGACAACCAGAGACAACCTAGTAACCAACAAGATGCCTAACTAGTCGGCCCATGATTAGAGGACGAGAAGATAATGGGGTCCAAATCCCACGAGTGCTACAACCTCCTGTTTATGGCGGAGTCCTCGACATCTTTGAAGGTAGTAACCTTATCTTTAACGACCTTGAGGAGATGCCTCTTCATGGCCAGAACAGAAAACGGCTCCCCCCTGAAAAGCATATTGTTTCTATTTTTCCAAATGATGTGACAGAACGCACCAAAGGAAAAACGGGCATACTACAATCCTCTTCTCTGAAACCGTGTTTTGATTGGTCAACATACTACAATCCTCTTCTCCTCCTCATTACTGTACTTTCTCGTGCTAAGATGGTTAAAGAGCTCTCGAGAATTTACCATGGCATCTTCCCTGTAGCAATAGCATAATTTCTTCATAATCTGCACTTTTCTTTGGTAGGACGAATCTGCATTTATCATTCCCAAATGCCTTGTGCATCAACTATACGGACAGAGCTGTTTGACTAATCCAAAATTTTAACTTGGTTGTATTGTGCTAGCCCTCACAGTGACAGGTTCAAAATTGTCCAAACGAGATATGTATGTGGAGCACTTTCCACAGAGGCGGTCAATGTGGGTCCTAGAATCTGCACTATTCTGCATTCATCGACATGAAGACTGCAATCATAGCTATATCTAGAAACTGTCCATTCATTTCTCACCTGAGAACTAACAGACCGAGAATGGTGTTAGTAATATTATGCCCTAAATTAACTTGTTTATTTAAATTTAAAAAAAAAAATTAAAGCTTCATGCATGTGCACGAATTCGTGCACATGCACGAAGCGTAATGGTCAGCAGTTGCTGACCATTATGCACGTAGCATTGATGGTCAGCAATCGCTGACCATCATGCCACAATCGTGCATGAGCGGTTGCTCATGCACGATGGTCGTGCATCCGCTCATGCACGATCGTCCATTATGGACGATCAGCAACGGTTGCTGATCGTCCATTGATCAGCAACCGTTGCTGGTCATTTTTAATATAAAAATGAACGAGGGACGAGAGAAAATAGGTTGTTGAAAAACGGAGAAAAGACGTAAGAAAGAAGAACATTATCTCGTTCGGGCCGTGACTATTATGCATCAAGAATACAATGGATTCTTTCCACGTGATTGCTAGCACGATCGAAGTGGTGGATATCCGAAAGTTTTCTCTTCCGTTTGACGTTGTTGGTGTGTCTGAACTAGAGGTCCGACGCTTGTGGGACTCGTATTGCAGAACATCCGAACCGACTTGTTTCAAAGCGCGCTTCAAGAGGTATTTCGTTTAACTCCCTTTTATGTTTAGATTTTTGATTAAAACGCACGAACAACGCCTAAGGAGAATCATGTGTAAAATATATTTTTGTTTCCGCTGCGTTTATTTCGTTAATTTTTCTTATACATGATTCATGAAACCCCAACAGTGGTATCAGAGCCAACCTTAGGCGTTTTCGTGCGTTTAATTGATTTGTAGCTCAAATATATTTTTGCGTTCTAATGGCCAATTTATTTTGTTAAGAGAATTGGTTCTCTTACCTTTTATGTGGCCTATAGAAGTTGATTAATTTATGTGATAAATTTAATCAACTAAGCAAAAATTAGAACTAAATCAATTTTGAATCAAAAATTCGTAACTTGTTATACTTGATGTTTATATTTTGCAAATGATATGCAGAATTTTATGCATGCCTTCCAGAGCTTTAAATTTTGAATTTATGGCTCGTAAGGAAGGGTGGTGATCATGGAAAAATCCTAATTGTTGTGATTGTTGTATGGATGAATGTATGATGATTACAGGTATTCTTTTTGGGGATGTAATTATTAAATGGAGGCTGCGTCCTTCCTTTTATTTTACTTTAATTTTTTCTTGATATGTAATTTTTAGTATAGTTTAGTATTTCAATTGTTGATGTAAATACTACAAGAGAGGAGGAGCCATTGGAGGAGCCATTAAACCGGTGAGCTCTTTGGGCCCGGTCTTTGAAGAGTTTAAAGATTGAAGAAAAAATGAAGAGCAGGTCCATATAATTAAAACATTAAAATGGCTAAATGGGTCTCTTTGGCTCGAGACCCATTGAACCATAATTCCATGATCACCACATAGGATAGATGTTAATGTGATATCTATTTATTTATTGTGTTTATGATATCGTGCATGTTAAACCGGTTAATGTGCAAAGTGAGACCGTTAATAACGACCCAAATCTCCTTACAAAGAATATTACGTCGAAACGGGTTTCGAACTCGTGGCCTTCCATCGTCGTGGTTTGATCCAATATTATAGTGGTTAACTAACCGGTTATGGATACATAGGGGTTAATTACCATTTATAATATTGGACCACTCCATTATGCATATGATGCTGTGGGGTTGGAGCCAAATGATTTCTAATAACTGTCAGGTGAGGGATCATTTGTGTTTTCAATACTTGCATGAGACGATGGGCTAGACTTAACTATGATCATTATGCCAATAACTGTTAGGTGAGACTTTCATGGTCTAGAGGCCGAAGTTATGATTGGGACTCGCATATGATGCGTTGAACAAGCTGGTTCACTCACTAAGTTCATAGGACACCAATAACTGTTAGGTGAGGTGGACTTTGGACTGGTGGGACTCCAATCCCCACTAGTAATCTTTACCCAACAAAGATTACCGCTTCCCATCTTAAGGAGTATGGGATTCGAAGATAAATTTAGTGGGAGGATCTGTTTCATTTAAAGACCAAAATTGAATAGTTACTTTGAAAGATACAACGGCTAACAATTTATTTTCTGCAACAGATATATTATTACTCTGAAAATGGTGTCCACAAACCCACTCGCTTCTATACTTGACAAGAATTGTTTGACTGGACCCAATTTCACTGACTGGGTGAGGAATTTGAGAATTGTTCTCAATTCAGAAAAAATTGGGTATGTGCTTGATGAAAAGATGCCAACCTCCTTTCCTGAGGGTGGGACCCAAGAGGAGCGTGTCACTTATGATAAGTGGCGTGATGATGACTTAAAAGTTAGGTCATATATGCTTGCTTCTATGAATAATGAATTACAGAAGAAGTATGAATCTATGGAAGATGCTGCGTCGATCATTTTGCACTTAAAGGAATACTTTGATGAGAATGGTCGAACCTCTATATATGAGATATCTAAGGCATTGTACCGTATGAGGATGGCTGAAGGATCATCTGTTAATGATCATGCTTTGAAAATGATCTGGCACATTGAAGAATTGGCTAGGCTGAATCTCGTTATGGATAATGAGTTAGCTGTGGATTTGATCCTCCAATCTTTACCCGATTCCTTCTCTGGTTTTCTCCAAAACTTCCACATGCATAAGATGGATAAAACTCTTGCTGAGTTACATAGCATGCTGGTAGTTTATGAGAAGGAAATGCATAACACGAGGCCAAATATAGTAGCTATGGCTAAGGCTTCTTCTTCAAAGGGTAAGACTGTTTTAAAGAAGAATAAATGGAAGAGGCCTGCCAAACCTGTTGTGCAACCAAAGCCCATGATTGATAAAGGGAAATGTCATTACTGTGGTGTCAAAGGGCACTGGAGGAGGAACTGTAAGAGGTACCTCGCGAGCTTGAAGGTCAAGCCCAAGAACCGACCTTATGAAGGTATGGTGTCTATGCTTATTGAAACTAATCTTATGGTTAGTGCTGAATCCAGCTCATGGGTTCTAGATTCTGCTGCAACTTCATATATTTGTATGTCTTTGCAAAATCTGGAAATAAGCAGGATGCTAGGGCGAAATGAGATTGTCCTGACGTTTGCCAATGGAGCAAGAGTTGCTGCATTAGCTATAGGGACTTTTCGTTTATGTTTGCCTTCTGGACATGTATTGGTTTTAAAGAACTGTTTGCATTATAAGAATGCTGTTAGGAACATCATCTCTATACCTCGTCTGGGTAAAGAGAATTATGAATTTTCTTTTGCGATGATGTATGTTCTATTTATCATAATAGAATATGTGTTGGTTCTAGCTTATTAACCAACAATCTTTATACCATTACAATGTCCGGTAATGCGATTACCAATGTCAATAAGCAAAATAGAATTGATATAAATGCCATAACTAATAAACGCCCTAGAGACGGTCCAAATAAAAAGTATGTTTGGCATCTCCGATTAGGTCATATTGGAGAAGACAGAATTAACAAGTTGAGTAATGATGGATACATTGATCTTTCAAATTTTGAGTCATACTCGACTTGTGAGGCATGTCTTCTAGGAAAAATGACCAAAGCACCTTTTGTGGGACAAAGTGCGCGAGCTGCTGACATATTAGAATTAATACATACAGATGTATGTGGACTAATTAATGAATCTGCCAGAGGTGGTTATAATTACTTCATTACCTTCACTGATGATCAGTCACGGTATGGTTATTTATACCTCATGAAGTATAAATTTGAATCCTTTGAAAAGTTCAAGGAATTCAAGGCTGAAGTTGAGAAACAAACAGGATAATGTATTAAGGCTCTTCGATCAGATCGAGGAGGTGAATACCTTAGTACTGAACTCCTGGACTTTCTTAAAGAGAATGGCATTTTATCACAATGGACACCTCCTGGAACTCCAGAACATAATGGTGTATCTGAACGAAGAAATCGTACTTTATTAGATATGGTACGATCTATGATGAGTTACACCGATTTGCCAATATCCCTTTGGGGATATGCCCTTGAGACTGCTGCATATATACTGAATAGAGTGCCGTCCAAATCTGTTCCAACTACGCCCTATGAGATATGGCATAGTAGGAAACCTAGTCTTAATCATATTAAGATTTGGGGTTGTCCAGCTTTTGTGAAAAAGCTGAAAGTGGAAAAATTGGAGGCAAGATCTGAACAAGGTCGCTTCATTGGATATCCAAAGGAAACTCTTGGATATTATTTCTATTTTCATTCGGACCAAAGAATTTTGGTATGCAAGCACGCTTCTTTCTTGGAGAATCAGTTCATCCAAGAAAGTGGTCTTTGAGCAGAAAATAGTCTTACAAGAAGAAAATAATGAAGTATCAAACAACCGAGTTCAGATACCAATCTCTGATTCAGTGGGAGCTTCTGATACACAACCTCTTAGGAGAAGTGCGAGAATGTCTCGCCCACCTGCTCGTTATAGACACTCGGTTGATCATATTGAACCATTATTCATTGTGAATGATAGTGATCAACCTGGTGATCCTAAAACCTATGAGGAGGCGATGTTGGACATCGATTCTAGTAAATGTCTAGAAGCCATGAAATCCGAAATGGATTCAATGTATTCCAATGAGGTATGGACCTTGACTGACCTGCCTGATGGTATTGTACCAATTGGCTGTAAATGGATCTTCAAGAGGAAGATGAATTTTGAAGGTCAAATTGGAATTTACAAAGCACGGCTGGTGGCGAAAGGATATCGTCAAAAAGAAGGAATTGATTATGACGAAACTTTCTCACCTGTGGCAAAGCTAAAATCCATTCGGATTATGTTGGCTATAGCTGCACACCTTAATTATGAGATATTCCAGATGGATGTCAAAACGGCTTTTCTAAATGGTTTTCTCGATGAGGACATCTATATGGAACAGCCACAGGGTTTTGAATCCAATAGTGAAAAACATAAGGTGTGTAAGCTTAAGAGATCCATTTATGGACTCAAACAAGCCTCCGGAAGTTGGAACATCCGTTTTGATGAGGTAGTCAAATCGTTTGGCTTCATAAAAAATCCGGATGAACCTTGTGTATATAAGAAGATCAGTGGGAGTGCAATTGCATTTCTGGTTTTGTATGTCGATGATATACTTTTGATTGGAAATGATGTACCAATGATATCATCGATAAAACTATTCTTGTCACATAAGTTCTCCATGAAAGATTTAGGAGAGGCAACCTACATTTTAGGTATCAAGATCTATAGAGATAGATCAAGACGATTGATTGGCCTCTCACAATCTACGTACATAGACAAAGTGTTAACACGGTTTAACATGCAATGTTCCAAGAGAGGATTATTGCCTTTTAGGCAAGGGATCCGTCTTTCTAAGGAGATGTGTCCCAACACTCCTGAAGAAAGAGAGCGAATGGCAAAGATACCATATGCATCCGCTATTGGAAGCATAATGTATGCTATGCTATGTACTAGACCTGATATCGCGCATGCTGTAAGTATTACTAGCAGATATCAGTCTGATCCAGGAGAAGAGCACTGGATAGCAGTCAAGAATATTCTTAAGTACTTGCGAAGGACTAAAGATTTATTCTTGATATATGGAGAAGGAGAATTTGAAGTTGTAGCTTATACTTGATTCTGATTTTCAATCGGATCCTAATGATTATAAGTCTACGTCAGGGTTTGTCTTCACATTCAATGGTGGTGCAGTTAGTTGGAAAAGTTCCAAACAAAGTATAACTGCCGATTCCACCACTGAGGCAGAGTATGTAGCTGCTTCTGAAGCAGCAAAGGAAGCCGCTTGGATGAAGAAGTTCATTTCTGAACTTGGAGTCGTTCCTTCAATTGAGCAACCGATCACATTGTTTTGTGACAACAATGGGGCGATAGCTCAAGCTAAGGAACCAAGGTCTCACCAGAAGTCCAAGCATATTGAGAGACGCTTCCATCTCATCAGAGAAATTGTTGGGAGAGGTGATATCGCATTGCAGAAAATTGCCTCAGCAGAAAACGTGGCAGATCCCTTCACTAAGGCCTTACCTCAGTCTTCTTTTGAAAGACATATTGACAAAATGGGTTTGAGGTACCAGACAAGTTGACTTTAGTGTAACTGGGAAATTGTTGGATGTATGCCCTAAAGCTACTATGTAATAGTTACATATTAGGGATTTCAGTTGTACTTTCATTATTATTATTTAATTAATGGCAACGGCGTATTCATTCATTTGTCCAATTATTTTATATTGATGAATGATTCCATAAGATCAGTTGCAACTAGACCTATTCTTGAGACGTCAAGAATATATGTGACGGGTTCATAGTTAGACTGAATCTTTAAATTGTTCCCGGTCGATGGATTATTAAGTGGATATTAATAATCCTGTTGAGACCGGTGTGTTCTTAACTTCGCCATTAAGTATTGGATACTTAAGGGAATGATGAGTCACATGTCATTGGGTATTATGATGCCTGAGTTAGAACACAGGTGTTTGTATTAGACAAATTCACTGAACGTGACGCATATGGAACGATTAGCGACATGGAAGCTTTTAGCGTGGTCAATGTCTAATTGTTCATGTTTTGGTCTTGTGTAAATAATCCTTAGACCTGAGGCACAGTGTTAACTTGTGTATTGAACAACTATGGTTCACGGGTGCACATAATGCCGGGTCGTCGATCCGTCTTTATACCTGATGGTCATAGTTTGTTCATATACGAAGTTACACGTGTGCGCAATATGGAATCTGTCTCCTTGTTATATGCAAGGTATGATAATGATGTCCTATGCGATCTAATTGTGACACTGCATTGAAATCCTCGGCCGGGGTTGTAACCGAGAATAAATTGTTTATGTCTCGAATAAAATGCATGTCAATTAGATTTGTGCATATGATCGAATTAATGACTTGACAAATATTCCATGGTCTTTGTTTGATCGGGACATAGTAAGACAGAGGGATTGAATTACACTGTAGCCAAAGCTGACAGGTTCATTATGTTCTTAAAGCATTCACACTATCTGGGTAGCCATGACATATTGCTGGATGTCAATCGTGGCTTGTAGGACCTAAAAGATTAATCGGGACAATTAATTCTTTTGGAAGTACTAATGTGTTAGTACAAGTCTTACTACCAGCTTAGTGATGAACCTAGGGATGTCACACACCATAAACAACTAGGATGACGTGGAACAAGAGAAATATTTTGCAAATGTGTTTGCAATTACTACAATCGAATTGAGTCGATTTGAAATTAAATTAAATGAGATTTAATTTAATTTGTATCATAGTCACGAGCCTACTTGCATATGATGCACACGCATGCCCAAAGTCCATATATGTTAACATACCAAACAAGTTGGCTTTAGTGCAAGTGGGAGATTGTTAGTAATATTATGCCCTAAATTAACTTGTTTATTTAAATTTAAAAAAAAAATTAAAGCTTCATGCATGTGCACGAATTCGTGCACATGCACGAAGCGTAATGGTCAGCAGTTGCTGACCATTATGCACGTAGCATTGATGGTCAGCAATCGCTGACCATCATGCCACAATCGTGCATGAGCGGTTGCTCATGCACGATCGTCCATTATGGACGATCAGCAACGGTTGCTGATCGTCCATTGATCAGCAACCGTTGCTGGTCATTTTTAATATAAAAATGAACGAGGGACGAGAGAAAATAGGTTGTTGAAAAACGGAGAAAAGACGTAAGAAAGAAGAACATTATCTCGTTCGGGCCGTGACTATTATGCATCAAGAATACGACGGATTCTTTCCACGTGATTGCTAGCACGATCGAAGTAGTGGATATCCGAAAGTTTTCTCTTCCATTCGACGTTCGTTGTTGGTGTGTCTGAACTAGAGGTCCGACGCTTGTGGGACTCGTATTGCAGAACATCCGAACCGACTTGTTTCAAAGCGCGCTTCAAGAGGTATTTCGTTTAACTCCCTTTTATGTTTAGATTTTTGATTAAAACGCACGAACAACGCCTAAGGAGAATCATGTGTAAAATATATTTTTGTTTCCGCTGCGTTTATTTCGTTAATTTTTCTTATACATGATTCATGAAACCCCAACAAATGGTTCACTAATTGTTGCATACGCAGCTCATAACAAATGACCGGTTTAAGAGTATTGAGCACCGAGTCATGGCAAACAAGAGAAGCCCGAGAGTGTCGGTGGCATGCTTTTTCGGCCACACTCCTCAGCCATCTTTGAGGCTGCATGGACCCATCAACGAATTAACATCAGCAGACAACCCACCAATCTACAAGGAGACTACACTTCCAAACTACACTGCCAATTACATTTCCAACGGCGTATATGGAACTTCTGCCCTTCCAGATTTCAGGCTGTACACCCTGTGAATAGGAAGATGAGGAGATAACGGGCTAGGGATATTCATGGTATTAGGTGGGATATCTCTTCATTGGCTCAGTTAGTGGAGAGGCAATTTTTTTATGTGTTAGCATCTGAAATTAAAAGTCAGTCCGTATGTTTTTTTTTTTTTTTGGTAAGAAGTCACGTATGTTCACCTATGTAAGACTACCAAAGAACAGGATTGCCTTCACTGCTCGGTCCTTGATGCTTATATTGCTTCATTTGATAGCACCAACACAACTCTCAAAAAACACGATCCTTTTCAAACAAAATCAGAACCTAAATAAGAACACAAAATAGAGGGAGAGGAAATTTAACACATACCTCTCTTAAATGGAAAGAAAGATGCCATCTTTAGATTAAACTGTGCCGGATACTCGTATGACAGCTAAGGGCGCATATGATAACCATTATGTTCCAGAAACAGTTTCTGGAACAGAAATAGATTTTTCTATTTCTATTTCTATAAGAGTTTCTAAGTAAATCTATTCGTTTGATAACAACACAAAATTTATTCCTTTCGGACGGCGCGGCGGCGAAGCGACCTTTAATATAAAAAATAAAAATGATTTAGTAACAAAAAAATAAAGAATAAAATAAAATAAAATAAATCATAAAAAAATATCATTTTATTTTAAAATTAAAATATCCTTAAAAATAAATTTATTTTATATATTCAATTTTATTTTATTTTATGAATAAATTTATTTTAAAATGAATAAAAAATAAAAAATAAAAAAAAATTATTTGGTAAAACACTCGAGGCAAATAAAAATAATTTATTTTTATTTATCATAAATAAATTATTTTTTATAAATGTAATAAATTTATTTTTAATAAACTAAATAAAATGATAAATAAAAAAATTTATTTATTTTAATAAATTTATTTTTATTTTTAAATGAATAAAATGAATATTTTTATTTTTATTTTTAATAAAATGAGGAGAGGTGGAGGAGGAGGAGGAGGAGGCGAGACGCAGAGGAGATGAGGGAGGACTTACCGAAATTAGGGTTTAGTGGAAGAAATTATTTCCGATTTCTCTTCCAGAAATAGAAAAACTGAATAAGTTTATCAAACAGGTTTCTATTCCAGAAATAGGTCTGGAATAGAAAAATTATTTCTGGAATAGAAATTTTTGTTATCATGCACCCTAAAACACTAATCTACCACGAGAAAATTTGTGCTTTCAGGAACATCTCTATTTGGTTTAGCTTCGGATTTTGAACTTGTATATTGGCGGGCAAGGATAAAAAGCGGAATTCATCTATGTACACTTAATTGATCTAATAGAGTCAGCATCGCATTAAGATGACATAATGATTGATCCAACGGCTGAGACGACATCAAATCGTGCATTGCAATGTCTCAATATAATTCAGTTCATAATCCAAACTCGTCTCCTAGAAATATACATTCACAGTGAAAATCGAGTTGCAGCAGGGAGAAGAGAGAGAGAAGGGAAGAATGCCTACCATCTATTTGGCTTTCCGACTCAGGCGAGCAGAGAGCTACGACAGAGCGAGTGGCCACTCAAAAGCCGGCGTCAAAGGCCTCGTTGACGCCAAGATCACTGGAATCCCCAGAATTTCTTTGTCCGACCGTACGAGACATCGAGCTCGGTGTAATCGACCACGACCTGACCAAAGTCAGTGACGCTGGAGTTTTTCCGGCGGCAGTGATGGAGGAGAAGAAGGAGGGAGGGAGTGAGGAGGTTCTACGAGCAAGACGAGGAGGCAGAGGAGGTGTTCGTTCTGCACCTGACACATGACGACAGGAAGGTGGTGGCGAAATGGAGGGGAGGGACGCTTCCTTCTTTTCGTAGATATCTGCGCTGCCAATATAGGGAAGAGAAGAGAAATTAGTCAAATAATAAAGAAGGTGAAATAGTTGAAAAAGGAACACTTGATAGGGACATAAGTCTTTTCCCGTACCTTCTGTGCTAGTCGGAAGTGTGATTCCGTCAAGCAAGGGGTGCAGACCGAGGCGATAAGCTCTCAATTCCTTTTAAGCGTGTAAGGTTGCGCAATTCATATGACAAGCGGACAATCATGTAATAAAAGCTTTTCGAGTAAAGAGAAATTTCCAATTCATTCTATCAAATTCATCAAATTCATTGAGAAATCTCAAGAGATAGAAATTTCCAATCCATTCCAGCAAATTCATCAAATTCATTGAGAAATCTCAAGAGATTGTAGAGTTGTAGCATGTTGAATCCACTCGCATAATGCCGTTGAATCCCAAAGACTTGAAATTTTAAGAATACGAAGTTGCATAAGGAATTGCCATTGAGTGCCATTATCATCTTCTTGACATGATAATCGAGTCCTTCACAATCCCATATTTCTAGTTCCTGGATCGAGGAAAGGTGTTGCATGCCACCTGAGAGACTCCTTAAGTTGTAACAGTTGAGCCCTAATGACTCAAGATTACTGGCCAATCAAAGTAGAGTGTTGAGCATCGAGGGCTCCAAATCCATATAATCAAGATATGGATGCTTTAGTTTAGAGAAAGGGACGAATGTAGATTCCACTGTTCCTTGTGATGGGCAATTTGGATTGGTCATCAATTGTTGTTCCAACATTTTCGTTAAGTATTCCACCTGGAGGAATGGGGGCACGAAACTTAAGTGGGGACAACCTCGGATTTCCATGAAACGAAGTTTTGGGAAGTACGACCATGAATTGTCTAGCTAGTGCTTTCCTCCCCACCATCCTTTCAGGCTAATACAGTAGAAGAGGGATGGTCTTTCAATAGATGGGAAGAAGGGGTATGTAGTATTAGATTGCTTCGGGTCGCTTGTTTGTTGAAGGAATTCCAATGCATACAATGTGACATCCTGAAAAATCAGTTATGATTTAGATTGGATAAGTTGGGCCTTTAATCAACGCGACTATAGTGCTTTTCTCTTAAACGGCCACTCATGAGATAACTAGCCTATCAAGTGAAGCCGTTAAGGAATATAAACACAATAGACTTGAGAATTCAATCAGGAATTGACTGCTCGACAGTGCTAGCCTACAAGGGTCATTACAGCACAGTTAAAAATCGATTAGAGATCAGAGATAGGTTGGTTCGACTGAGATGTGTGGTGGTTAAACATAAGTGATTCCACTAATTTGCAAAACTCTTGTCGATCGGCACTAAACTGATTTTTCTGTCGTTTTGGCACCTTGTGTCCGTACTTGTAACTTTGAGATTTCACGATAACTGAGAGTTACCAATATGTCAAAGAAGTACGTGTGGCTTGAAAAAAATCGACCACAGGTCAATTGCACCAAAATTTCATAAAAGTTACTAGGTAGGTTAGGTCACACTAAAATTGCATCGGATTGAATTTAACTGCAAATTTGAATCCAATTTCAAAAATTGAAAGTTTTGTCATGTCACGAGTTATTTTAGGAACGTTGGCTCATCTTTCGAGGAATTTTTGGCGAGTTCGAGATTTTTACAGAAAATCGATTCGGACGATTCGAAAAACGAATGGAAATTTGGATTGGCCAATTTGAAGGGATTTTTAGCATATGGCATGAACTACTTGGTGAAAGGAAATTTCGTGGGCTTTGCGAGACTGATTTCGGCCCGATCCGTACCCCCATTGGTGCCACTGCTTTGGGATTTATAGGCTGTCGTCGCGTCCCTATTGTTTTGGTTCGAGCAGATCACAAATAAAGTGAAACTCACTAATCCTCGCTTAGTACGTTAGTGACATTTAATGGTTGATTAGTTTAGATTAAGCTAGGATTAGGTGGTTAGTTAGATTTAATTAGTGAATTGATTAATTACCGATGCATGTTAGGTAGTTAGTTTAGTGCAATTATGGCCTAAACAAGCTCTAGTATTTATCTAGACAGGTTAAGAAATTTTCCGGGCTCGTCTTGGCTTTTAATTAGGCTTTACGGTCCTAAGTTCTATTTATGGGCATTTAATAATTATTTTCTGTAATTATTTATTTATTTATTTATTTTCTGAAAATTAGACCAATATAGACAGTGACTAGAATTTTATGCTGATTTCAGTGGTGTGATCTATTTATTTTATTGACTATTATTTTGTGCAAATGGAGTGTTGTTTGCAATTTTGGGTATTTATCCCAAAATTTAATAATTTCAATAATTAATTAAATGTAAAAATGTGTTTATGGATCAATTAAATTAGTGGGATTTTCAAGGGGAAAAATATTGTATTTTGGCTAAGGCCGACCATGTACCCACACACGATTATTTTTATCGGGTATTTTTAACACGAAGAAAATAGGCCGGGACATTATTTTAATTGAGGAATTTAAGTACGAAACACAATGTCCTTGGCTGGGAGTGGATAATCATGTGCTGGTTAAAAGAATCAGTCTCTTATTGTGTGTCGGTGAACGATGCTTTTTTTTGTGGAATCTCGTCTTCAGGTAGACGTTGTCGTGCTCGATGAGGCGAAGCAACGCCTAGCTATGTGGTGGATAGATCCATTGTGTGACAGATTGATCCACTGTGTGTCAGTTAAATCCGCTATGTGACAGACAAATCCGCTGTGTGACGAATAAAACCGATATGTGACTGTTAGATCGTACATGTGTGACTGTAATAAGTTGAAATGCATGATAGGTCGTGCTTGTGTGACAGTGATCAATTGGAATATATGATCGACTAAGATGTGGTGATTGACGGAGATGTGATTTGAGACACTCCATTTGATTAAGTGTTATTACTGCACTTATGTGTTATATAAAATGTACTGACGTGTAGGAAGGAATTGAAGAAAGGTAAGTCTTCCGACTCGTACTTGTGTTTAGGCAGCCCTTAAGGCGTATTTTCTTTCTAGCCGGGTCTTAGGGGGTGAACTTGCTAAGACATCGTCTCACTGGTTATTGTATAACTATTTTCAAGTCCCTAGGGCGAAGAACCCGGAGTTTGAGGCAGAAGGGTCAAGAGTATGGATGGCTCATAAGTCCCTTTTAAGATAGACTTACTAGACCCTAGTGTTGACCTCTATTTGTAAACCAGATCATTTGTAAAAGTTGCGCTAATTGATTTAGAAATCGTGGCCCTATTTTTCTATCCTATCTTTGTGTTGTTTGGGGAATAGTAATTCGCTTTCGCATGTGCATATTAAAATGAAATGGGTCGGCGACGCATCTTGAGACGTTGCTATTTAATCGAGCATTAAGGGATGGGCACGCGCTCGGAGGATCGGGGCGTGACATACAAGTGCTTGAAAATCAACGTCCTTAGGGAAGGGAGTTCACTTAGAGGTGGTAGGTGGCCCAGAAATTTACATCGATTAATTAGGAGGTATCTAAGTTGACCAATTTCCTCAAATCTCTTGGAAATGTTTGAAGGTTCATACATTCGAGGAGTATAAGACTCTGTAAGTTCACCAAATCTGTGATTGAATCTGGCAAACTCTAGATAAATTGGTTTGCAGAAATATCAAGAAACCTTAGCTGCTTCAACTTTCCAAATGACGAAGGAGGGAGAGGAATATCTATATTACCCAAACCCAATGCTCGATAGTGTCTACACCCAAAGAAAACTTTGGGAGATTTGAGTACAAAGGATTTACCTTCCAAATAGAGAAACGTTCACAATTTAAATGTTTTAATCAAGGTGACCATTTTCTCTTCAGAGAAAATATCCGAAATAAACGATGCATGTCGAATTCCTCTATCATTATCTTCTCCTTTACAAATTAACAATCTTGCATTCACCTCCAACAATTTTTTGGGCAAGATCGTGCATGAGATCATGCATCTGGAAATATAGGACCTTGCAATCGTTGCCTTTTTTTGTAGCATCGAGGAATGACCTACATAGTTGTTCTGACAAGTAATTTTCGGCGACCTCTTCTAGGTTATCCTCTCTGTTGCGCGACTCAATAAAGCCTTGCGCCACCCAAAGGTGTATCATCACATCTTTCTTGTAGACATAATCTTTTAGAAATTATGAGCAATATGCAAAACAATGTTTCAAGCTTGACGAGAGATAATCATAACTAAACTTGAGGACTTGCAAAATTTGACCATCATCCTCATCAATTTCTGGTATTTCTAGAAGTTCACGTCCTTTGTAATGGAGCCATAAATCTTTCTCTTTGCCGTACAAAAGGCATCCTATAGTTCTAATGGCAAGGGGAACCCCGACGCATTTTTTAACTATATCTGATCCTATCTTCTCTGGTTCCAGGTCTAATGATTTTGTCCCATCTCCAAAAGCCATTTTCCTATATAAGTTCCATGACTTATCTTCAGATAAGCCATGTAGAACATGTATAACTGATTTTGCATTTTTGACATTCGCAACTTTGTGGCTATGAGTGGTTATAAGTATCTTGCTTCCCTGTTCACCACCCTCTAGCCAATCTCCAAGCTCCAACCATTTAAGCCGAACTTCATTCCACATGTCATCCAAAACAAGCAAGTATTTCTTCTTGTCTAGAGTCTCACGGAGAAGACTCTGCAATTGGTGTAAGGGCTTATTCCCGTGATCTTGACAAGTCTTTGATTTAAGAATTTCTTTGATAATCAAATTCACATCAAAGACATTAGATACACACCCACATCTTAAGATCGGAATGTTTTTCTACCTCCACATCGTTGTACACTAGTGAAGGCTTTATTGGTATTGGGCTTAAGGCCCATCCGCTCAAGTTGGGCCCAAAAAGGCCCGGTCCACGGGATTAGGGCCCGTGGATGGGAGAAGGTATAAAAGGGAGGAGAGAGAGAGAGAAGACAACCGTTGGAAAAACAAATGTACGCTTCCTCTCTCCCGCGCATTCTCTCTCAAAAACAAAAGAAGAAAAACGCTTAAGGTGTTCCGACTTCCCTTCAAGGCAAATTGGCATCATCGGATCAGAATTTCTTCCTCGATCTTCGGCATTGGTGTTTAATCTGTTGCTAACAAGGTACGCTCAAATCCGTGGTGTGCTTTACAATCGGTGATACGTGCTTTCCCGAGCTTCGTCTTTCGCATTGATTTAGGGGTTCGATTTAGTGTCGAATCCGATTTTCGGGGATCCGTTATTCCCAACATTGGTATTATAGCCCTAGTTCACGTTTTCCCGATCAATTTGATGTATTTTGATTGATTTTTCACAAAAAATTTTCTGCCATACGGATCGGGGCGAGAAATCTCGACACCCGAGCGTTGTTGGGCCATTTTTCTGAGTTTTCGTAAGTCTAAATAGTTTTCTGAACACATGGGGAGAAAGGAGACGTCGAGACAAGTCCGGAGACAAGTCGCACGCCGCCGTACGACGCCACACGTGCCCACAAGCGCGGCCAGAAGCCGCTGCGCGTGGGCGCGACACGCCTGGAAGCGCTGCCTTCGCCAGCGCGTGCGCCACACGCGCCGGTGGCGAACCGGCACGTGCGCGCCGACGGCCGGCGAACCGGCACGCGCCGGTCGGCGGACCGACGCATGCTGACGTCACGCGATGACGTCATCGTGACGTCATTCAACGGTCGGTAACCGCTCGGATGACATCACCGATGACGTCATCGCCGACGACGTTTCGCCGGGTGGTCACCGGCCGGCGACCCGACCCGACTCGCGAACGCAGGCACGCGACCGGCATGTGCCGGATGACGTTTGCGTGATGTCATCCCCCGCACGCACGAGGCACGTGCGGTCGATCCGCGCGAGCGGTCCGATCGGCCCGACCAGCCCGTTCGGTCCGACCGGCCTGACCGGGTCGACCGGCCTGACCGGGTCGACCGGCCCATTCGGTCCGACCAACCTGTTCGGTCCGACCGGGTTGACCGGCCCGACCGTCCCAACTGGTCCTCCGACCCGCGCGCCCGTTGACCCGACCCGTTGACCGTCCGACGACCGTTGACCGACCATTGACCGTTGACTTTGACCGTTGACCCGAAAAAAAAAAAAAAAAGGATTTTTTTTTTCTTTTTCAGTCATGCCTATGTGGGTTACAAGTAATCCATTTTTAATTCTGCATTTGTTGCATGAATTTTGGAAAATTATGTATTTTCCCTTATATTTATTATGGATTATAAGTGATCCATTTTTTTAGTTCTGCATTTGTTGTAGGAACTATGATGCGTTATGGAAGGATACCTGTAATCCCGAGAACGGACGAGGGAAATGCAAGACTTAAAAGGCTGATGTTAGAGTTAGCTGATTATCGGTGGCATGACGGTGATTTAGTATCACATGTGGTCAGGGTCAATCAGATGATACAGGAAATCATCTGGAATGGTTATCTTATGCCGGATTTTGAGAATGTGCCGGCTTTGATGAACATTCTTCCACCTAAATGGCAAGCAGTGTTGGATCGACTATGGGAGGTTAACGTGGTCCCGGGTTATAGGAGGCTGGTGGAAGCTTTTGTAAGAGAGCACTATAGGATTGAGTTGGCCAAAACTTCAACCCTTAGATTGAGCGCCACATGGCGTAGAGTGAATGCGCCTTGGTGGCGACATGAATGCTCTCCAAAAGTTTTTCCATGGTTGGCAAATGTGCCTTCAGTTTTCTCAGATGTTTTGACTGATAGATTAGAAGAGACATTCCCTATTTATTTCTATGATTAATTATGTAATGTTTACTACTTGATTGTTGTTGATGTAGCAACCGATATGTTAGTTGTATCATGTGAAAGCATTGTTATTTTATTAGATGTTAAGATTTTATTTGCTTTCTGCTATTGCTGGTTGATGTGGGTAATTAGTTGTGGGTAGTAATAGAAGTTTTTGTAACTTCATAGAATTGATTTTGCATATGACAATCATATTAATGATAGTTTCAAGTTAGGATTTTTGGAGGATGATTGGAAACATAGTGATCTTTTGATTCTAAAGCCTTACTTGAAATTATTAATTAATATGATGGGTCTATGCAAATAGGGATGCACAAATGATAGGCATTAATTATTCATGCATATATGTCTGATGTGTTCAGATCGATGGTTTCAGCAAAAAAGGACGTGATTGCTGATATGAACGGTAACAATTGTGAAATATTGAATAAGAAGATTCAATATGTGCTGGAAAAGCAAGAAGCACTAGAAGTTCTTGACCATGTTATGGAAGACCTTAAGGATGCCATGCGCCACCTTGAGCTAGTAGAGGACCGCCTAACGGTATTTGAGCCGAAAATAGACATTTGCTATGCTGGTTCTAGCTCAGAAATGACTTTGTGCTCTAAGTGCAAGCGTATTGATTCATTCAATATGTGGGAATGCAAAGGATCAAGTCCTTATGCAAGAAATCAAGAGTTAACCAACACAAGAGAGGAAAACGTCATCAAGTGAAGAAAATGTCAAGGGTGAGGTGTTACAATTGTGACAAGAAATGTCACTATGCTTGCAATTGTTGTGAGTTAAAAAAAGTCAACACCTCTTATACATTTGAGAACTTTGCTTATGTGTCAAGTTCAATATTATTAGCTGAGTCCAATCATTTGTGGACTGTAGATTCAGAAGCGACAGACCATAGAGGGAAGGATAGAGAATCCTTCGTGTAATTCCGACGAGTACCAACTGGAACTGAGTGGATCCATATGGGAAACAACTCTAGAGCTGATGTAAAGGAATTGGCACCGACCAATAGAACATGAGTGGTGGACACACCTTGATGTTCTATATGCTCCAGAGATTCGTTGAAATTTTGTGTCTATTTTTTATGTTGGTTAAGCTTGGTTTTGGTATGAACTTCCATAATAAAGGTGTAGATTTGTGTTTAGATACAAACTACTATGGTTGTGGTCACTTACTGAATGGTTTTATTGTACTAAATATTGACTGTGATGATGTCAATATGTTATTCCCCTGTTTCACGTCTTCTACCTTATATGATAATGATGTGAATATGGTGGCATGCTAGATTTGGTCATATGGGCCAACAACATATGAATAGACTAGCCAAAGAGGGCTTGTTAGGCAATATTGAAAAAGTTGATTTGTCCATATGTGAGCATTGCCTAGTAGGGAAATGACAAGGAAACCATTTGGAAAAGGTAAAAGAGCTGAATTTCCTCTGCATTTAATCCATTTGGGCGTATGTGGTTCAATGAATGTGAGAGGAAGGCAATGGGCTGTTTATTTCATCACTTTTTATAGATGATTATACTCGAGTCGGATATGTCTATTTGATTTCTCATGAATCCGAAGCATAAGTTGTTTCAGAAGGTTTATGAACCTAGCAAAAAATCAATTAGACAAGAAAATAAAGGTATTTAGGTCCGATCGAGGTTGAGAATATTTATCTGATAAGTTTAGAAAATTATGTGATGAAAAAGGAATAGAAAGATAGTTGTCTATTTCATATACTCCTCAACAAAATGGTGTTGCGGAGAAAAGAAACAGAACCCTACTAGAATGGTTAGGTCCATGATGGCGCATGCTAACTTACCTATCACTTTTTGGAGTGATGTGTTGTTAACTGCTGCCTATATACTTAACCGAGTGCCTTCCAAAATTAGTTATTTCCACTTCATATGAGTTATGGACAGTTAGAAAATCGGACTTAAGTTTTCTTAAGCCATGGGGTTGTGTTGCCTATACTCATGAGTCCTCTCACAAGTTTGGGAAATTGGGTCCCGAAGGAAAGAATAGTATTTTAATGAGATACTCCGAACACTCAAAAGGGTATGTGTTCATAGGTGAGCAGAAAAGTGGGAGTATAACTGAATTTGAATCACGGGATGTCACATCCTTAGTGGATGAATTTTCTAAGAGGGACGAAATAAGGGAAAATAACTCCCTATTTGAAACCTTGGATCAAGATAATGATGTCAGTGGAGTTCGTCCAAGTGGGAGTAATATGAGATGTAATGAATTGAATTCAACTCATTCTCAATTGCAACCACCTGATGTGACAACATCATTATTACCTAATCCAAGTGGGAGCATGATAGGGAATGATGTGCTAAGTGTTGAACAAGTCGCCAAAGTATTCCCCGTCGACGTTTTGACATTGAAGGGGAAACTTTTATGGTTGCTCCACAAGATGAGGATGAGCCAAGAAATATTAATGAGGCTCTGAAATGCCCTAGTAAGGAAAAATGGATTTATGCAATGAAAGAGGAGATGGAGTCAATGAAATCAAACCAAGTCTGGGAACTGGTTGATCTTTCAAAAGGACACAAAGCTATTGGGAACAAGTGGGTTCTCAAAATAAAGCGAAAGGCTGATGGCTCAATAAAAAGGCATAAGTCTCGCCTTATGGCGAAGGGGTATAATCAACAGGAAGGAATTGATAATGAAAATACATTTTTTTTCTGTAGTGAGATTTACCTTGATTCGCATGATTATGGCAATAGTGACTAGTATGGATCTTGAGTTACATCAAATGGATGTAAAAACTGCTTTCCTCAATGGAGAATTAGAGGAAGGAACATATATGGAACAACCTACTAGTTTCATAATGAAAGGCCAAGAAGAAAATGTATGTTGACTTTGGGGGTCGATATATGGCCTTAAGCAGTCATCGAGACAAGGTATATACATTTTCATAATGCCATAGTGGCATATGATTTTACAATGATTGACGAGGATCATTGTGTATATATCAATAGATCCAATGATCAATTTGTGATCATATCATTATATGTTGATGATATACTAATTGCCGGAAGCAATATGGAGTTGGTTAACACTGTCAAGAGATAGTTGTTTTCTAACTTTGAGATGAAGGATATGGGTGAGGCTGCATACATTCTTGGAGTTAAGACTTCAAGAGATCGTTTTGAAGAGATCGTTGTCTCTTTCGCAAGAAACCTATATAAATAAGGTTCTTGAACGATTTCGCATGCAAGACTGTAAACCCATAAACACTCCTATTGCAAAAAGGTGAAGGATTGAGCCATAGTCTGTGTCCAAGGACTCCACAAGAGAAGGAACAAATGAAACATGTTCCTTATGCTAGTGCTGTTGGGAGCTTGATGTATGCTATGATGTGTACAACACCCGACATATGCTTTGCAGTCGGAATGGTGAGCAGATACCAATCCAATCTAGGTCAAGCACATGGGAAAGCCGTTAAAAGAATACTAAGGTATCTAAAAGGGACTGCTGATCATACGTTGAGTTATTAAGAAAAGAATCTGCAACTCAAAGGCTATTGTGATATTGATTGGGGAGGAGATTTAGATGAAAGAAAATCTACCTCTGGGTTTGTTTTCTTACCGAATAATGGCACCATATGTTGGAGCAGTAAGAAACAAAAATGTATAGCCTTGTCCACGATGGAAACTGAGTTCGTGGCATTATCAGCGGCAGTATAAGAAGGTGTTTGGCTTAAGAGATTTTTTGGATCATTTAGGTGTTATTAGAAATGCTGCAGATTTATTGTTGGTTAACTGTGGTAGCCAAGCAGCAAAAAGCGTATACCAAAGATTCAAAATATCATGGCAAGACCGAATATATAGATACCAAGTATAATTTTGTAAAGGATATGGTTGCATGAAAAGATGTGAACTTAGAGTACATACTACGCAAAGAATGGTAGCAGATCCTATGATAAAGCCAATACCTAGAGATGTGTTTTTGTGGCCATATGAAATCTCTAGGATTGCGTAGAGACTGATGTACTGAATATTGTAATTTCCCGAAGTGTTCACATTTGATGAATTTGTGTTTTCATCATTAATGCCTATGAATCTTTGTTTGATCTTTATGCATCTTAATGCTTAGTGCATTACTTTAAGTTGAGAAGTATGTCGGACAGATACAAGATTAGCTCACTCACACGGGTAATCGCCTCTATTTACTATGTGATAAATAGAGATGAGACTGTTTTTTAAGCTTATTATCTAAGTGATAATCGAGAGCTCAAGCTTAAAACACCAATGTCGCCTTAACTGAGTGTTAAGATGAGGACATAATATCTGCTATGTTTGAAAGTAAAATACCCCACATGTTTTACTTTATCTGTCTAAGATGCCAGATGTGAGTTCTGCTGAATTTTGTGAATGAGTAGATACGTGAACTCAAGTTAGACATTGGGTATGTCTGAACTATCATCTGTACGGTATTGAAAAGAGTAGACATACGCTCCATGGGAAAGGAGTTAATACCGTAATACGTATTTCATACTACGTATGCATGAGACGACCAATAAGAGTGACAAAAGTTTGATCTCAACTTTTATGTCGTGTGAGACTCTTGAGGAAGAGAGTTCCTCAATTTCTTAATCCCCTCATGACTCTTACTTATTCTCAAGATTTCTATTTAGTGTTTGCTATCTTAGGATGTTGCCAATGGTCATGAGTGATTCGATCTGATGGGGCATTTCTAGAAAAGCAAGCTGGACTGAAATTGAGAGTTTGAAGGAAAGAGGAAGATCGATTTTGGAGAATCACATTGTAGTTTTGTATTCACCGGTTAACTAATTATGACTATCTTTGTGATAATCATAATTGTGAATACAATATATATATCATTGTTTAAAAGAGATCAAGAGAGATATAAAATGTGATCGATCGATCTAGGGTACTGCATACTAAATCTACTCGGAGTGTGACGCCCATTATGAGCTGCTATATATTCCTAACAGATGTATAGCAACGAGCTCTCAAAGTTTGCTGGTCGCACGGATTATTCACCGGTATGAATGTTGAAAAGAGGTAAAGAGAATACTGTTCGGCCCACCATGTGCGAGTGGGAGATGAAGGCTTTATTGTTATTGGGCTTAAGGCCCATCCGCTCAAGTTGGGCCCAAAAAGGCCCGGCCCACGGGAATAGGGCCCGTGGATGGGAGAAGGTATAAAAGGGAGGAGAGAGAGAGAAGACAACCGTTGGAAAAACAAACGTATGCTTCCTCTCTCCCGCGCATTCTCTCTCAAAAACAAAAGAAGAAAAACGCTTAAGGCGTCCCGTCTTCCCTTCAAGGCAAATTGGCATCATCGGATTAGAATTTCTTCCTGGATCTTCGGCATTGGTGTTTAATCTGTGGCTAACAAGGTACGCTCGAATCCGTGGTGTGCTTTACAATCGGTGATACGTGTTTTCCCAGGCTTCGTCTTCCGCATTGATTTAGGGGTTCGATTTAGTGTCGAATCCGGTTTTCGGGGATCCGTTATTCCCAACAACTAGTCATGCAAGTGCGGTTTTTCCAAGACCGCCTTTACCAACAATGGAAACAAATGACACACTAACGCTAGAGGAGGAATCAAACAAAAGTCGTCTGATCTTTCTTTGTCCTTTCCCCTACCAATCATTTGTTCGTCAGTTGCAGAAATTTCAGGTTTCTTTCCTCTTGCAATGGCCATTGTTTCCTCACTCAAATACTGCTCTAAATGGAACTTCTTATCATTTGCAATCCGATCAGTCTCTTCCTAAGTTCCTGAATTTCATTACCCACTTTGAGGTGATGTGCAAGCGGATTCAATTTAGAAAAGAAAATGCGTACCGTTTTCAACACCTTGTTGCTGGGAGTAATCTTCCGTCTCAGATCTTCGGTTGCGACATCATCGAGCAAGTCCCGTATGTCGTACAACACGTCCTTGAGCCTCCCGAGTCAGAGCTTGACGTGGTGGTTGTGCCATTGCTGCTTCTCAGCATCCAAAAGCACAGCTCGGATGGTCCCGACGGTGTCCTTAAGACTGTCGAGCTCATCCCTTGCACCTCGTATAAGTTGGATATATGAAAAGGTGTTGGAACCGGCGAGTTTCAGTATCTCAGCGGCGAGGTTGAAAAGCACCGCTTCTGCCATTTTCGATATAGCCTTTCCTTCTTTTTCTTGTTTGTGCGCTGAATGTCACGGGTTGGAATTAATATTATCATCTCGTTGTTAGGAAGTGGGAGTGGAATTGACCAATAAGAATACAAGCGTGTGTAATTGTTGGGTGGTGTGGGAGAGACGTGTGGGGTCCACAGAAAAGGGATTAGGGAAAGAAAGAGGAAATACCGACAGCCTATGGGTCAAAAAAGCCGGTTGCCGTGTATTGTTTGGAGAAAATTTTCTCGTTTTTCGTTTTCATTTTCATTTTCATTTTCACGTGAAAATAGTATTGACAAAGCCTTTGGTCACGTATTGAGAGCAGTTTCCAAACGGAAAACCCAGATGCATTCAAATAATGAAAACTTGTAATAGCTTTCTTGTGTAGAAATGACAATTCTTATACAGAGAATAAAAGAAAAAAAAACACTAAGATTTAACAATGAAAACATTCTCAATCCTTTTGTTTCTCTAAAAATTTGTTACTGCAACTCGCTTAGTTTTTTTTTTTCAAAATATGTATCACTCTCTCTATAGATATCAATTCATACAAATAACTTTTCCAAGTAAATTTTAAACATTTTTATATACGTATATCAAGATATTTGAGGATCCTTATTTTGATCAACAAGAAAATAACTCCATAATTGCCTTTTTATGGAAGAGTCCGTGTAAAATTTAGAGTTGGGAGACTTATCGAAATGATTAATTTGGGGCCATCCATGTTTTATGACAATAAAATCAAAGAGATAATTTTGTGAATGGTATCACATGTTAACTCTAAATATTTCAATGACCTGATTAGTAAAAAAAGATAATTAATAAACTAAGTTTCTCTTTTACACATGGGAATTCATGATCATGTAGACATATCCTCACGCAATATGTTATTATGTCTATAGGGAATTAAAGAAGCTTGCTATGGTTTCTGTCCATTAGAAATTGATGGAGCAAACCGGATATCTCATATAATTTTTAATGCAAGTTTTAATTCTTAAATGGATGAACTAAAAGTTTGAGAGCTTGAATACATAAATGTCGCACGGACTCTTATCGTCACTGTCTTAATAATTGTAAATTTTGACCTATAAAACCACGCAACGTGATTAACTTAACCACACAAGTTGTGTAATCGATAAGGAAATATTCCAAATGTAAATGAGTCAAAATACTGGAGATTTGGTCGTAGGCTACTTGTCATTTCGATCCTTGTATTCCAGAAAGGACAACACAGACAGGGGCTACTCCTCCATCTAGAGAAAAGAAAAGACAAGTCAATTACTTATGCCATATTAGGTATGTTGGATATATGCCCTAAAGCTACTATGTAATAGTTACATATTAGGGATTTTAGTTGTACTTTCATTATTGATATTAAATTAATGGCAATGACATATTCATTCATTTATCCAATTATTTTATATTTATGAATGATTCTATAAGATTAATTGCAACTAGACCTATTCTTGAGACGTTAAGAATATATGTGACGGGTTTATAGTTAGGCTGAATCTTTAAACCGTTCCCGGTCGATAGATTATTGAGTGGATATTAATAATGTTGTTGAGACCGGTGTGTTCATAACTTCACCATTAAGTATTGGATACTTAAGGGAATAATGAGTCACAAGTTATTGGGTATTGTGATGCCTAAGTTAAGAACACAAGTGTTTGTATTAGACAATTTCACTGAACGTGACGCATATGGAACGATTAGCGACATGGAAGCTTTTAGCGTGGTCAATGTCTAATTATTCATACTTTGGTCTTGTGTAAATAATCCTTAAACCTGAGGCACAGTGTTAACTTGTGTGTCGAACAACTATGGCTCATGGGTGCACATAATACTGGGTCATTGATCCGTCTTTATACCTGATGGTCATAATTTGTTCATAGACAAAGTTGCATGTATGCGCAATATGGAATCTGTCTCCTTGTTACATGCAATGTATAATAATGATGTCCTATGTGATCTAATTATGATATTGCATTGAAATCCTCGACCGGGATTGTAACCGAGAATAAAATTATTTATGTCTCGAATAAAATGTATATCAATTAGATTTGTGCATACGATCGAATTGGTGACTTAACAAATATTCCATAGTCTTTATTTGATCAGGACATAGTAAGATATAAAGATTGAATTACACTGTAACCAAAATTAACAGATTCATTATGTTCCTAAAGCATTCACACTATATGGGTAGCCATGACTTATTGCTAGATGTCAATTATGGCTTGTAGGACCCAAAGATTAATCGGGATAATTAATTCTTTTGGGAGTACTAATGTATTAGTACAAGTCTTACTACCAACTTAGTGATGAACCTAGGGATGTCACACACTATAAACAATTAGAATAACATGGAACAAGAGAGAAATATCGTTGCAAATGTGTTTGCAATTATTGCAATCGAATTGTGTCGATTTGAAATTAAATTAAATGAAATTTAATTTAATTTAATCTATATTATAGTCACGAGCCTATTTGCATATGATGAACATACATGCCTATTGTAAATATATGTTAATGTATTCCCAAATGTACATATAAAGATTATATTCTTTTTATTTTTAAAAGGGATTGATTAATTAATTAATGCCTTATAATAACTAATAATAAAAAATAATATATAAAGCTTCATGGATGTGCACGAAGCACAAGCATGAAACTTGGATGATCCGCAACCGCCGACCATCATCCACGAAATTGTGCATGAACGGTCAGCAGTTGCTGACCATCATGCATGAAGTCGTGCATGAGCGGGGACGATCAGCAACCGTTGCTGATCAATTTATATTTTTATTTAAAAAGTTTGTTTTTGGAATATAACAAAGTGTTGAAAAGCAGAGCAAGGGGGGCGTGTGTTTTGTGTTTTCAGAGACATAAGAGAGGGCTGCTGAAATAGAGAGAAACGGGTGTGTCCTTGTGTTTTTCAAGGCGCAAGAAAGAAAAGTGTTCTCTTGTTGGGGCCGTGACTATAATACATCAAGTATACGGCGGATTATCTCCACGAGATTGCTAGCACGATCATTGTGTTGAATATCCAAAAGTTCTTTCTTCCGTTTAATGTCCATTGTTGGTGTGTCTGAACTAGAGGTCCGACGCTTGTGGGATCTCGAACTGTAGGACATCCAAACCGACTTATTTAAAGTGTGCTTTGAGAGGTAATTCGTTTAACTCCATTTTATATTCAGATTTCTTATTAAAACGCATGAACAACGCATTCGGAGAATCATGTATAAAATATATCTTTGTTTCCGCTGCATTCTTTTTGTTAATTTTACCTATACATGATTCATGAAACCCCAACAAGGTACTCACTCTTTCAAAAGAAAAGAAGAAGAAGGAAGAGTAATAACCTAACATGTCAAGAACATAAATAGTTTTTCATCAATATAAGCACAAGGAACGAAACGTTGCCGCTTTAATTTCCACGGAATGCAACGAGAAGTTCAACGTAACATCGCCACTTAGCCCAAGCAGGAGTGAGTGTTCCCATTTATTTTCTTCAAAATCATCATTGTGCATGAATAGACTTTGCTGATGCGGAGGTTGATGGAAATGCGAACTCCCCACGCGTCTTTATTTCATATCACCAAACATTTTCACCTGCTTTATCTTCATTATTGGGTCAATTCCATTCCCTCTTGCCATAATTTGATTTCCTCTTATTAACATAACAACATATGAGGCTTAAGGTTTTGACTTTCGTGCATATGGAACCACTGTGAACCATTACTCAATGGTTTTTCATGTAATATTGATTGTGATTTCCTCCCTTATTTTGACTAATGTTCCTCATTTTTTTTAGACATGTAACATTGATGTAGCACCACGTGACCGCTGTATCATAAAACATGGAAAATAGTAATGCCTCTATTTGAAGAAGTTTTACTGTGTTTTTTAGAAGTGTTTTTTCTTTTCAAAAAGGCACATACCTTAGGAAAATGCAATGCCTGCGTTTTATCGCCATAATCATTCACTAAGAAAAAGAGATAATCATGAAAATGTTGTGCATAATTTGATCGAGAAACCAACAAACTTCTCACACAAATAGCTCTTGATTCTCCGTCAGGTAGGAAAGGATACCCATCTTATTCAACTCACCAAATATATAGTCTTAGATAAAATTCATCTTCTTACAAAAAAAAAAAAAGAAGAAAAAAGAAAAAAGAAAAAGTGAGAATGTTATGATACAATGCTTCTCTTCCTTTCCATGACACAAAAGTAGGGCATGTTCTTGAGTGCAAAACCCATTGAAGGCGCATAGAGTTCATATGCAGTGTCAAACGAAAAACTACAACTCATTTTACTCAATCCGGAAGTGCGCAAATTTTAGTCCTAATGGAAATCTCCATCTCACCTGCACCGTTCGTAAGTCATAGCTTAAAAAAACTGCACACCTCATTAACCTTTATGACAAACTCTTCAAAGCATGAGATGAAGGGTGACCAGCTCAACTCATGTGATACAAAAGAGACGCCAGAAAAACCCAAGGCTCAAATGACTCAACCTTTGAATATGACATGTCTTTAAGAAATTTGGCAAACTACAACATAGAAGCATAGATAGAATGAAGTCCTTTATGCCATCAGTAAAGAACATCCACAAAATCGACCCATTTAACATTTAAACATAGTGTTAAATTATGCTGCTTATCATGTGGTTGCCAATACAACGAGATTGACGCTGCATGAACAGCCCATCTCCCTACCTAGTCAACAACTAAATATTGTAAAGAAGACATGAAGCGACATGCCAACGAAAGAGATTTCTGACCTCGGCTGTATAAATTGCTTCATTTGAAGGAACTGAATGAAAAACTCTGTAAGAAGTCCATCTCATGACTTGATTATGAGGCAAAAGCAAAGCAGGTTGCCCTGTTTGTTTAGAGAAAATTTTCCCCCTTCTCTGTTTTCATTTTCGTGAAAATAGAGCGTGATAAAACATTTGGTTGCATATTCAGAAATTTTTCCAAAATTGTTTAAGTGATTATATAGTTGATGAGCAGAACGCTATTAGACATGTCCAATAAAATGCTCTCTTATACTAATATGATTAGTGGTCCTAAGCAAGACCTAAAACTGCTTAGTCAAATCTTGCAGGAGTACCCTGCCTGCAAGACGCAACTAAAAACCGGGCGAAATAGCCCAAAAGTGGGGAGACATAGGGGGAATTCCCAGGGTTACCCCCCGCGTCTATAAAACTGATCCTGGGTAGAGGCATCTCCCGTGCCTCGATAAATATAACGGCTGGGCCTAAAAGCCCGTAAGACAGGACCTGAACATGTCCTTAAAAGGTTCCCTCCTGAATAGGAAATCCCAGGGGGACTTCTCCTCACAAGCCATTTAAAGGCAAGTGAAGGGGGGTAGTATGGGATAACTTCCCCACTGGGAACCCCCGGCCAAAACCCTACGGGGACGGGGCCCACATCTAGATCCCCGTGAAGCCTTCCCTGGGTAACCAATCCTAGGCGTGGTTCAGGGAAATGAAAGGTGCCTCTCCTGGAAACAGGAGAGGGGGGGCCGTGTTTACCCGGGAGCCTTGATTTTCGGGAGTGCTAGCCCTAGAGCAGTTTAAGGACCTGCTCAAGTCCACACCTGGTTCTTATGTATACCTCTTGACCCAGGATTTTTAGTCAGGGGATTTTTTTACAAGGTTAAATCCTTGGATTTTATGGTTATCTCCCTGCCGGGGCTGTGCTCACTCGGGAGCCTCGATTTTCGGGAGTGCTAGCCCTAGAGCAGTTTAAGGACCTGCACAGGTCCTACACCCGGTTCTTATGTATACCTCCTGACCCAGGATTTTTAGTCAGGGGATTTTTTTACAAGGTTAAATCCTTGGATTTTACGGTTATCTCCCTGCCGGGGCTGTGCTCACCCGGGAGCCTCGATTTTCGGGAGTGCTAGCCCTAGAGCAGTTTAAGGACCTGCTCAGGTCCAACTTTTTTTACACTTGGTTCTTATGTATACCTCTTGACCCAGGATTTTTAGTCAGGGGATTTTTTTACAAGGTTAAATCCTTGGATTTTACGGTTATCTCCCTGCCGGGGCCGTGTTTTACCCGGGAGCCTCGATTTTCGGGAGTGCTAGCCCTAGAGCAGTTTAAGGACCTGCTCAGGTCCATACCTGGTTCTTATGTATACCTCCTGACCCAGGATTTTTAGTCAGGGGATTTTTTTACAAGGTTAAATCCTTGGATTTTACGGTTATCTCCCTGCCGGGGTCGTGTTTACCCGGGAGCCTCGATTTTCGGGAGTGTTAGCCCTAGAGCAGTTTAAGGACCTGCTCAGGTCCATTTTCTTTTACCCTTCTTGTGGCCCTCCGGGTCCCCAACATAGTGGGGCACAGACCTACCCTTCCGCCGAGGCCTTGTTATCGGGGTTGTCCCCCTCCCCCGGAGTGCTTTGCAGTTTAAGGTCATGCCGAGGACCATACCTGGTTCTTATGTAACCTCCTGACCCAGGATTTTTAGTCAGGGGATTTTTTAACAAGGTTAAATCCTTGGATTTTACGATTATCTCCCTGCCGGGGCCGTGTTTTACCCGGGAGCCTCGATTTTCGGGAGTGCTAGCCTTAGAGCAGTTTAAGGACCTGCTCAGGTCCATTACATGGTTCTTATGTATACCTCCTGACCCAGGATTTTTAGTCAAGGGATTTTTTTACAAGGTTAAATCCTTGGATTTTACGGTTATCTCCCTGCCGGGGCTGTGCTCACCCGGGAGCCTCGATTTTCGGGAGTGCTAGCCCTAGAGCAATTTAAGGACCTGCTCAGGTCCATTACCAGGATCTTAATGTCTTTACAGGGGCCTGGATTTCACCCCGACCGTATATTTTTCTTGCCTGGAAAGTGGCAACACCCTTCTTGTGGCCCTCCGGGTCCCCAACATAGGGGGGGCACGGACCTACCCGTCCGCCGGGGCCTTGTTATCAGGGTTGTCCCCCCCGGAGCGCTGCAGTTTAAGGTCATGCCGAGGACCACACCTGGTTCTTATGTATACCTCCTGACCTAGGATTTTTAGCCAGGGGATTTTTTTACAAGGTTAAATCCTTGGATTTTACGGTTATCTCCCTGCCGAGGCTGTGCTCACCCGGGAGCCTCGATTTTCGGGAGTGCTAGCCCTAGAGCAGTTTAAGGACCTGTTCAGGTCCACACCTGGTTCTTATGTATACCTCCTGACCCAGGATTTTTAGCCAGGGGATTTTTTTACAAGGTTAAATCCTTGGATTTTACGGTTATCTCCCTGCCGGGGCTGTGCTCACCCAGGAGCCTCGATTTTCAGGAGTGCTAGCCCTAGAGCAGTTTAAGGACCTGCTCAGGTCCAACACCTGGTTCTTATGTATACCTCCTGACCCAGGATTTTTAGTCAGGGGATTTTTTTACAAGGTTAAATCCTTGGATTTTACGGTTATCTCCCTGCCGGGGCTGTGCTCACCCGGGAGCCTCGATTTTCGGGAGTGCTAGCCCTAGAGCAGTTTAAGGACCTGCTCAGGTCCAACACCTGGTTCTTATGTATACCAGTGGGGAAGTTATCACATACTACTTCCCTTCACTTGCCTTTAAATGGCTTGTGAGGAGAAGTCCTCACGGGATTTCCTATTCAGGAGGGAACCTTTTAAGGACATGTTCAGGTCCAATACCTGGTTCTTATGTATATTTCCTGACCCAGGATTTTTAGTCAGGGGATTTTTTTACAAGGTTAAATCCTTAGATTTTACGGTTATCTCCCTGCCGGGGCCGTGTTTACCCGGGAGCCTCGATTTTCGGGAGTGCTAGCCCTAGAGCAGTTTAAGGACCTGCTCAGGTCCAACACCTGGTTCTTATGTATACCTCCTGACCCAGGATTTTTAGTCAGGGGATTTTTTTACAAGGTTAAATCCTTGGATTTTACGGTTATCTCCCTGCTGGGGCTGTGCTCACCCGGGAGCCTCGATTTTCGGGAGTGCTAGCCCTATTACCAGGATCTTAATGTCTTTACAGGGGCCTGGATTTCACCCCCGACCGTATATTTTTCTTGCCTGGAAAGTGGCAATACCCTTCTTGTGGCCCTCTGGGTCCCCAACATAGGGGGGGCACGGACCTACCCGTCCGCCGGGACCTAGTCAACAACTCAATATTGTAAAGAAGACATGAAGCGACATGCCAACGAAAGAGATTTCTGACCTCGGCTGTATAAATTGCTTCATTTGAAGGAACTGAATGAAAAACTCTGTAAGAAGTCCATCTCATGACTTGATTATGAGGCAAAAGCAAAGCAGGTTGCCCTGTTTGTTTAGAGAAAATTTTCCCCCTTCTCTGTTTTCATTTTCGTGAAAATAGAGCGTGATAAAACATTTGGTTGCATATTCAGAAATTTTTCCAAAATTGTTGAAGTGATTATATAGTTGATGAGCAGAACGCTATTAGACATGTCCAATAAAATGCTCTCTTATACTAATATGATTAGGAAATTTCTAGTGAATGTGCTTAGTTTGGCGAGGTACTTACACATAGATTTCTGTCTACTGCAATGGGACATCGACTTACCTAAAGAGTCTTGTCAAAAAATGATGCAGCAAAAGCAAAGCAAGTCGCCCTATTTGGTTAGAAATCAGGACACTTGTGTGGTGGCAGATTGATAGACGTGTGAGGAATGAAGATGTAATCATGATTTCATAATTTATCTTCGACCAATAATTTCATATAAGTAACGATAATTCATACTTTCATTTAAATTAAACTTGGCATATTTGGAATGATTTTGTTCAACTTACCAACACCGAATGCATTACGATCACGGGGAGTTATCTATGTTATTTTCATATATGCATTTACAGAAAATTAAATTCTAAGTGATGATAAAAATGTTAACTAAACTGCAAACGTCAAATATAAATTTGATTGGATTTATGGAGAATTATGATCTTACATGACAGAACTCACTTATGTGTTAACATTAATTAAACAAACAATAGAGATAAGAAAAAACAAAGTGATAAAAAATAAGAAAAAAAGATTAAACTGAAATCCATCGTAGAACAACTTAAGAATTTTCTCGAAAGGAATAAAAGCAAAACGACTGGGAGTAGGTAAAACAAACCAGAGCCCACTTGCAGTAACTCGACGCTCTCCCGGATCTCTCTCCTGTATCTCCAAAAATTGTCCCTTTCATCTTATTTTATAAATATTTAGTCAATTCACTCAATAGACTCACTTTTCTCCCTTCAAGATCAACCCTGCATAAAATTTAAAAATAAATAAATTAAGATCAACAATTCAAGCATCTATTTGACAGTCAAAGAATAATTACCTTCACTCATTTCATTCATGGGAAAAATATCTAACCCTTTTTTTGGAGACAATCCCGATCTATTATCTTTTCCTTTTCATATACACATTTAATTTTGTGAGCACGTAGTAATATAAAAGAAATAAGATTACAGGATTCTGGCAAAAGAAAAAAAATAGAAAACAAAAAATAAGATTACAGCAACGGTGGCTTTTGAATGACCGATAAAATCAGCAATAGGAAGAATGGAACCCCAATCCTCTCAACCAACCGCTTTTAGGGTTCCAGCTAAGCAAACTTCCATAAACATCAGGTTCACCGGTTATACTGAGGGGTGAGCAAAAGAATTGGATCAGAGCGCTTTCTGGTGTAGAACCACCTACCTCGATTGGACTAGCAGGTAGCTATTTATGCATGCATGTGTCACGGGTCGACAGTTCTTTGGTTGTGGAATAAACCCTACAGCGCCTGGTGAACAAATTTCACTAGGCCAGCCTTAGTTTACTTGTTGTTGCAAAGAACAATACGGCAAATAGCTTTCCTCATATGAGATCGTAACATGTCCAATTTAGCTAGTGCATCTAGTTCATCATGTAAGACAACAGATCCCCTTTAGGCCCAACAACTGGTTTCGGCCTATTATGACCTCATGAGGAGAGCCGCATTAGCTCTCGATCAGTTTGAACACAGGAGGCCAACCTCGCCTTCAGATTTCCTAAATAATATAATATTTTTATCCTAGAACTCCTAACACAAATTGCCCTAATGACATTCTCACGGACCAGTTGTGTTCATTCCCTTTGCATCCTCACTCTTTACTCGATAACTTCATAAGGGTTCATAGGTACGGGAGAATCACAAACCGTGACAAACTCCCCCACTTAATTCCACAACACCCTCATTGCGAGCTGTTCTATTGCTTCCCTGCGTTTCCCTAACCATCAATGTCATTCCTTGGGACTTACATAGATGGCAACGATCGCCCAATAGAATAGGCCACTCCACTCCATTGGTTGCTTCCCTCGATCAAAGCTGTTTGCAAATCTCCAATCACTTGTGCTCTCCTTAAGAAGTGTGGCACCCTTGGAGCAGCACCTTCGTTTGCTTACTAAGCTCCTCTTGATCTTGAAAGCCAATGGAGGGTGCTCTTGTTGGAAACGTGATTGTAGACCTCCTCTTAAGATTCACCAATTGATCTAGGAACTTTCTCCACATTTAGTAAGCGATTCAATTCCTTCTTGTGCCTCTATTGCCATCCTAGAAGTTAGATGAAAGCCGCACATTGTTTGAGCCTTCATAGGATCGAGAAGACTACATGCTTTTCCCCGAATCACCCACCTACTGGAGGGATTCTGGCTTTGATACCATTTGTCATGGGTTGACAGTTCCTTGGCCATAGAATAACCCCTACAGCTCCTGGCGAACATACTTAACTAGGCTAGCCTTAGTTTACTTGTTGTTTTAAAGAACAATACAGTGAATAGCTTTCCTCATAAGAGATCGTAACACATCCAGTTTAGCTCAGGCATTTAGTCCATCGAGCAAAATGGCAGATCCCCTTTAGGCTCAACAATTAGTTTTGGTCTACCATTGTTTCATTAGAAGAGTGGCATCAGCTTCCGGCTAGTTTGAGCACGGAAGGCTAACCTCGCCTTCAGAGTTCCTAAGTAATATAATCTTTCTATCCTAAAACTCCTACCACAAGTTGTCCTAATGCCACTCTCATAGATCAGTCGTGTTTATTCAATAACTCCAAGCTTCACTTCCCAAGGGTTTACGGGTATGGGAGAATCACGAACCGTGACACATGTGTCATGGGCCGATCAATTCGCTCTCAATCGCACATAGGCTGACCCGTGTGGCCTTAAGGTTTTACCCTTAAGCAGCCTTTCAACACTTGACTCACAAGACTCGTATGTAGAGATATAAACTCTTAGAGAGAGAAGATCTAGTTTTTGTATTGCTTGTGAATGAATTACAATGAGGGAGGAGACCCCTTTATATACAAGTATAAGGCAAACCGTATCCATAGATCTCCTTTAGATCTAACGGTGGAGATTGCACCTCCCCATCTACCAATTACCAGCATTTATAGCCATCTACCAGCTACTCGCATTTATAACGTATGCGTACAAATACAGTATCGCTCGCCCCTAGGAGAATACTCTACGTCTCGGGGACATAAGCCGAGGGTCATCAATGTGTCATGCCCGTGTCATGGAAACCTCTTGGACATGCTTTCTTTCGGGCCGTGACATTCTCCCCCACCTAATCAGGCGACACCCCCGTCGCCTCTTCGGCATGAAAGGCTTTGATCTCTTTCTTGAACTGCAAAAGACTCTCTTCGGGCTCCCAACTGGCTTCACTCTCCGGAAGGCCTTTCCATCGGATCAAATATTCACGCTTGGCCGCGCAATACCTCTTCCGTATGACTCGATCTACCAAGATGCTCTCGACTTCTCGATCATATGAGGTATTTGCCCCGAGCGGCGCTCGTTGTGACTCCCCTCGTTCCGGGTCTTCCTCATCAACTTGGAAGGGTTTAAGCATACTTACATGGAAAACTGGATGCACCTTTAGCTTTGGTGGTAGCTCCAGCTTGTATGCGACATTTCCAACCCGTTGTAGCACTCGAAATGGCCCCTTGTAGCAACGGATCAACCCCTTGTATTGAAGAACCATGTGCAGCTTGGCCAACACTTGGTCTCCAACTTGGAACTCCAAGTACCGTCGCTTCTTATCCACCTATTTCTTCATGCGCTTGGAGGCTTTGTGTAGACACGCCCGTGCCAAGTTTGCCTCTTCTTGCATATTCTTGGCGAACTTGTATGCGGGCGGACTACTCCCCCAGTAACCCGAAGCAATTGTGCTTGGGGTGTTTGGTTGCTACCCAGTTGCAACCTCGAATGGACTCTGGCTGGTCAACTCGCTCCGTTGCAAGTTGTAGGAGAACTGGGCTACGTCGATCAACTTCGCGCAATTCGCTTGCGTCGTGCTCACATAGTGTCGAAGGTAGATTTCCAAGAGTGCATTGACCCGCTCCGTTTGACCGACGGTTTAGGGATGCAAACTCGTTGACATGTTCAGCTCCGACCCCAATAGCTTGAACAACTCGGACTAGAAACGTCCTGTGAAGCGGCGATCCCGATTGCTCACAATCGTTTGTGGCACTCCCCAATACTTCACCACATGCTTCATGAACAGTTTGGTCGCCTCTTCAGTCGGGCAATCGTTTGTCGCAGGCACAAAGGTTGCATACTTTGAGAACTTATCAACCACAACCATTAGCATCCGGCACCCTTCAAACTTCGGCAGGTTGACGATGAAGTCCTTGGAAATGCTTTCCCATGGACGAGTTGGGACGGGAAGTGGCTCCAACAAACCCGGCGGTGACTATTGCTTCAGCTTGTCTTATTGGCACACCAAACAAGTCTTCACATACGCTTCAACATCGTCCCGCATTTCAGGCCAATAGAAATGATCTTCGACGAGGGCCAGAGTGAGGTGGATCCCTGGATGACTCGCCCACTTCGAGTCGTGGCACTCGCGCAAGATCTCCTTCCTCAGCTTCCCGTGGAAAGGCACGTATAGCGGCCTTCCCTTGGTGTAGAGGGGCTCGTCCTCACACCAAAATTGCTGAGTCTTACCTTCCTTGGCATACCCGATGAGGGCTTGAGCTCTTGGATCATCTGTCAACCCCTCATTGATGCAGTCGACCCAAGGATAGCTCGGTCAACTCACAGTGTGGCTCATCAGCTCCGTCTTCCGACTCAACGCGTCTGCTACGGAGTTGGCCTTCCTCGGCTTGTACTCCAATGCATAGTCTAATTTCGCTAGAAAATCCTACCATCGAGCTTGCTTCGGACTTAGCTTCTTTTGGGTCTGGAAGTAGCTCGTGGCCACGTTGTTCGTCCTCACAACGAACTTCGATCCCAGGATGTAGTGTCTCCACATCCGAAGGCAGTGCACCACCGCGGTCATCTCCTTCTCTTGGACGGTATATCAACGCTCGGTGTCGTTCAACTTTCGGGACTCGAACACCACCGAATGTCCATCTTGCATAAGAACGCCACCAATTGCATAATCTGATGCGTCTGTCTCTACCTCATAGGGTTTGGTGTGGTCGAGCAACACCAACACCGGCTCCTCGGTCGTAGCTTGCTTCAATCGGTCGAAGGCTCTTTGGCATTGCTCCGTCCACTCCCATGCCTTTTTCCTTCTTCAACAAGTCTGTGAGTGGCATGGTGATGCTTGAGTAGCTTCGGACGAACCATCGGTAGTAGTTGGTGAGGCCCAAGAATGACCTCAACACAGGCACCTTCGTCGGCAGCTCCCATTTGACAATCGATTGAATCTTCGCCTTGTCCATGCGCACTCATCCACCCCCGACGATGTGCCCCAAGAACGGAACTTCTTCTTGGGCGAAAGCACACTTCTCGCGCTTAACATACAGCTCGTTCTCGTGCAAGGTTTGGAAGACCTGCCTTATATGTTCGACATGCTTTTCCAACGTTCAACTATATATGACAATATCATCTAGGTAAACCACTACAAACCTATCTAGGAGACGGTGGAGTACCTTGTTCATCATCGTGCAAAAAGTAGCCGGAGCATTGGTCAAGCCGAATGGCATTACTAGGAACTCATAGGATCCGTACCGCGTCATGTAGGCTGTCTTCGACTCATCCCCTTCAGCGATCCGAACTTGATAGTAGCTTGATCGGAGATCTAGCTTGGTAAACCATTGAGCTCCACAAAGTTGATCGAAGAGATCCGCGATGACTGGGATCGGGTACTTGTTCTTCACAGTCAGCTTGTTCAGCGCCTGGTAGTCGATGCACATTCAGAGTGATCCATCGTGCTTCTTTTGAAATAAGACCGACGCACCGAAAGGGGCTTTTGACGGCCGTATGTAATCCACATCGAGCAACTCCTTGAGTTGCCTCCTCAACTCTTCCAATTCGGGCGGCGCCATATGGTAAGGCACCATGGCAGGCGGTCGAGCGTCAGGCACTAGCTCGATCCAGTGACCCACCTCTCTCTTGGGTGGCAATTTCTTCGGCAGCTCCGGAGGCATGACATCCTTGAACGAGTTGAGGACTTGGGTTGCTTCCGTTGGGACTTCCTTCCCTTCACCCTTGTCTTCCTCGATCTTTAAGGCTGCCAGGAAGGTCACTTCGCCCCTCCTGGTTCCTTTGGTGAGTCACATGGCCGAGATCATCTTTCGATCACGATCCGACTCACGAAGGACCGGAATCACGCATTGACTATTCTTGTCCAACACGCATATGCACTCGGCAAAGGGAACTATAATCGCATGGATTGTATTTAGGAATTTGATTCCAATGACAATATCGTAGTCATCAAGTGGAATTACCTTTAGAGTTTCTTTGCCTTTCCATGATCCGAGTTGTAGCTCCACGTCCCTGGCAACCCCGATCACAGGGACTTCTTTCGAATTCACCGTCTTGAGCCAACTGGCTCCCTTCTCAATCCGTAGGTTAAGTTTCTTCGCGGCTTCCTCCAAGATGAAGATGTCGGATGCTCTCGTGTACACGAGTGCACTCATCGTGGTCACTCCGATCTTCACGTCCGCGAACATCAAGCCTTTAGGCTCCTTCGCCTTCTTGGCCTTGATCGTGCTAAGGAGTCGTAGCAATTCCAACCGTGCTTCCTCCTTAGGCTCATCCTCTTTGCAAAGAGCGGCCAGCTTGGCCTTGTTCAGGCAATCCCGAACCATGTGCGGACCGTTGCAAAAGAAACAGCTATATGAGCGTACCTTCCTTTGCCCTCCACCACTTGGCCCTGCATGAGCCTTGTGTTAATTAGCCGGTGGTCTACCTCCGGTCGGGCGGTTATATCTCCCCCGATCTCCCCCACTAGTGGCTTTGTCCTTTGGACGAGTGTTTGGTTGGGATGTGGAAGGTGACGCCTTGTACTCCACGAGCGACTCGGCTACAATTAACGCCGTAGTAAGATCTCCCATGTTATACCGCTTCAACTCTTGCTTCATCCATGGCTTGAGACCACCCATGAACTGGTGAAATGCCTCAACTTCATTCATCGAGGGGATTTAGAGTAGTAACTCCGAAAACCGCTTGATGTAGTCACGCACACCACCCTTCTGCTCGAGACACTTCAGCTCGTCACGAGTTTCCTCCTCCGCGTAAGCAGGGAAGTAGTTCTGTCGGAACTCCTCAACAAAACTACCCCAGGTCGCGATAGGATTCCCACACCTATCGTCCGACCGACGACGCCACCACAACAATGCACTATTAGCTAAATACATCGATACAGTGTTTACTCGTGTTTGGTCGTCATTGATTCCCATGGCCTGGAAGTACCGCTCCATGTACCACAGAAAGTTGTCCACATCCTTGGCCACCCGCGAGCCCCGAAATTCCTTCGGCTTCGGTGTGTCCACTCGTGGACCTTGCACCGTGATCACCCCTTTCACGCGTGCAGCTTGTGCTTCAGTGAACTTACCCATAAGCTTCGCTATTCTGCGTGCATGGCCGCCATCTTGGCCTCCAAGGGTTCATACTATTGCGTGAGTTCCTCCTGTAAGGTCCCCAGCAACTCGTGGCAGAGTTCTCCCATGCCAGTCTTGAGCTCTTGCACATCCACAACCAATTCCTCCTTTCCGGCGTCAACTCCGTCCATGGTCTAGGTCAGGTCATCGACCGATCCTTGGACATCGGAGACGAACAACTCTAGCTTCGCCATCCATTGTGCAAGATCCCCCATTGGATCCCTCGAACCACCACGGGTCTTCTTCCCCTTGGCATCGCCCTTCTTGGCGTTCTGCCCACGATCAGCACTATCACCACCTATGGCGAGTGCCCCATCAGATCGTGGATCAGCCATTGCATTTGCGCTTGGATCACAAATCAGCTCTGATACTACTTGTCACGGGCTAATCAATTCGCTCTCGATCACATGTAGGCTAACCCATGCAACCTTAAGGTTTTGCCCCTAAGCAGCCTTTCAACACTCGACTCACAAGACTCATATGTAGAGAGAGAAACTCTTAGAGAGAGAAGCTCTAGTTTTTGTATTGCTTGTGAATGAATTACACTGAGGGAGGAGACCCCTTTATATACAAGTATAAGGCAAACCGTATTCGTAGATCTCCCTTAGATCTAACGGTGGAGATTGCACCTCCCCATCTACCAACTACCAACATTTATAGCCATCTACCAGCTACTCGCATTTATAACATATGCATACAAATACAATATCACCCGCCCCTAGGAGAATAGTCTACGTCTCGGGGACATAAGCTGAGGGTCATCAATGTGTCACGCCCGTGTCATGGAAACCTCTTGGACATGCTTTCTTTCGGGCCGTGACACATGCATGTATGTTTGTTGTATATTTTATTTTGATGAAGGAGGGCTGTAGCTTAGTGGTAAGAATTTGACATCATGGCCGTGGAGACCTGGGCTCGAACCCCCAGTAGTCACATTTCTTTTTGTTTATTTATATATATATATTTCCTATATATGAAGCATTAGAACGATTTAAAGTTAAACTCATTCAATATAGAAAATGGCAATCCGTTTTAAGCTAGAAATGTCATTTATTTTGCTGGCGAAAACTTCTCTCGTGTTCCATATATTCTTGCATTGTACTCCTGTGATGGGAAAAACAAAACTTTTTTAGGTAATGGCTCAATATGTACACACAGGTAACGTGCTCAATTCTCATCTGTGCAAGGCCTGAATTCATGGCCTTCTCAATTTCTCTCGCTTCTCTTAGTAAGCTACTCATGCAGTATCCTAGAGCACGCAAACGGAGCCCCTCTCGCGAATGCTGAAAATAAGAGCCCACCATCTTCTCAACGTCACTTTCATCAAAACAGAACTGGTTCCATGAATTATAATTGCGATACCGAATTATGGAGAGTGACATTGATTTGTGCTAGCAAGATTTTTGTGAAGTCCCGCGTGATATATAATACCGATACGGAACTATGGTGAGCGACTGGACATAAAATGCCGAAATTATCTAAGCCTTCGTGAGATTTGCTCTTGGAATCATCATAAAATGTCGAACGCACTCCCATCAACATACAGATGCGCAGCCGTCCATGAAAACTCTGTATGCGGCTGGCGCGGATGGAGTGCAAACACAAGTTGGCAAAGCTAATGTCGTGGATGAATTTCAGAATAGTCCGCAATGGACGAATTCCGAGCTTGACATGCCTGACATCGACACGGCTTCCCGTGGCTAGTAGTCCATCTCGTGGCTTGACTATGAGGCAAAAGAAAAGCAGGTTCCGCCCTGTTCGTCTAGTTAAAACTTCCCCCTTATTATGTTTTCATTTTCGTGAAAATAGTATGTGAAAAAGCGCCGGTTGCGTATTCAGAACGCTTTCCAAAGTCGTTTAAGCGATTTTGACCTTGCCTGTGGATCGCGCAGAAGAGGAAGCCACCTGCTGCAACTACTGTACAAGCGAAATGGATTTAAACTTCAATATCTGGTGCCGCCTGATAGACACACAAGTGTATTTAGACCCATCAAGATCAGCAATTGATGTCTTCAAATGTAGTTATCAACATCCAGTGGCGAAATTGTGGCACCCCTCGACGGCCCCCGATCCGATTAGGGTCGCCACAATTCGCTTACCATTTACTTTCATTATTAACATATCACTCTAATACCATTTCAAGTGCAGCGGGTCCATACAACTTGGGGGTTTACATTTTTTTTTTCTTTTTTCGATCGGTCCCTTGCGCAATTTATATGCGGAAGCGCATCCAACAACTCCCTTCCCTATATTCAGAAAACAATGCACACCTACTAAACATTTATAGGTAAAAGCCGTACACTTTTTATTTACTTAAATCAGATGGACATCTTTAGTCGGTACATCAAAATGCCGTAGTTTTCTATACTCGGCTACACTTCAAAAGATGACCGACATCTCCTCCCACAATCGTATGCTTAAGGTCCATCAACCAGTGTCGGCATCCAAAGATTCCCTCTTTTGCTATCATTCTCCTCGCGGTCATATCCAACCGCTCATACCATCTACTAATCTGAAATGTTGGTCCCCAAAAGGGGTGAGTACAACCACTCAGCAGGTAAAGGAATCCAATAACAACTCAATGCATCATGCAAATCATACATGCATTGCAGGCATTACTTACCTTGAAACCATGCGCATACTATCATGCATCATCATATCATACATGTCATCATCATCATGGCATCATTATATCATACATGTCATCATGCCATATTATATCTCATCATCATTATCATCATCATACATATCATCATCATGTCATGCCATGAGTGATCATCATTATTTCACATCACATATCATCATTATCATCATCATCATTATCATCATCATGCATATCATCATGCATGTCATGCCATGGGTGATCATCATTATTTCACATCACATATCATCATCATCATCATCATCATCATCATCATCATCATCATGCATATCATGTCATGGTTTAATTTCCACTTTTCATCTTGGACCGCCACATATCTCATACCCGGGACCAATGTTTGCATCCCACATTCATCACTCGCGCCCAATCCTGGCATTGCGAGAAACCTCCGGGCATGTATCCAAGATACAACCGGACATCCAACACCTCCACATTCCGGGCATCTCATATCCCAACTGGCATCACGAGGCATCCGGGCATGTATCCAAGATACAACCGGGCATCCAAAGGGCATCGACTCATTCGAACCTCTGGGCATCTCGCACCCCACTTGGCATCACGAGGAATCTCCGGGGCTCGCCATGAAAATGGTTACCCCTACCCTCCGAGCATGCATCATGATACAACCCCTCACCCTCCGAGTATGTATCATAATACAACCAGGCATCCCGACACTCCCGGGGAAAACCTCTGGGCATGTATTCATAATACAACCAGGCATCCAAAGGGTATCGACTTATTCAAACCTTTGGGCATCCCGACTCCCGGGGCATCGTCGGCTCACACCTCCGACGGTATCATCATCACCACGATGCATATTCTCATACATCTCATTTCTCATCTTCAATTATAATTTAATTTTAACATGGCATATGGTATGATATCAAACAAATCATACTTGGCATAGGATTCACACATGCATCTCAATTCAATGTCATACATACACCAAGACTTTATCACATATGCAACTCAATTCAATATCATACACATATCAAGGCTTTATCACACATGCAACATGAATTACTTAAATGGAATTTATGGCCAATAAAATAATTCCTTTGATTTATTTATTCATTTATTTATTATTTATTTTATTTATTATTTTTTTATAAAACTATAAATTCCCAAAATTATCAAAATTCTAGGAATTATTAAAAAAACTCATAGGATGATAATTACTTGCAAAATTCATGGCCAAATTAAATTTTTACAAAATGTCATAATTTTTCCAAAACATCCTATGCTTCTCGGATGAAACCAGAATGCACGGTTTCCGAATAAATTCAATTAAAATATCCATATGGCCTCCAAAAATTATAAAATTTTACTGGATTATAGCCAAGAAAGTTTCGTACAACTTTCATGCAGAACGCCAAGCCAGATTCTTTTTATATTATTTTATACAGTCTCATGAAGCTTCTGGATCCATTACCGCATCGTCCAGTGCACACATCTCCGAATTTTTGAGATTTCACCTACCTATTCCCTTTCTTTTTCTTTGAAATTCGGATATGTTATGTTTCAAGATTTCCTTTACAAGTTTCATGAAGAGATCTAGATCAAATAACGAGATTATAGTCATCATTTAGGTCCTTGAAGTCTTGGGCGTCTCGGAACACATCACCAGAATCATCGTCTTCAAGATCTAGTCGATTTACCAAGATATACTTGTTATTTTCACTTAAAATTTGAGTATGTTGTATTTTAAGATTTTCCCTACAACTTTCATGAAGAAACCGAAGTGAGATTCTCAACACAAACCAACATGCAACCACAAATCCAACCAAAGGTCAGTAAAATCTTTCCAGATCTGGGGTCTCCGTATAATGAGAGTTTAACCCCTCAAATCTCCATCATTTTCCACAAAATTTCAGCATGTTGTAGTTAAAGATGTTGTCTACAACTCTCATGAAAATATCACAGCCAAAATCGAACTCTAAACATGCAAGCAAGCTCTCACAACATTCTGACTCAAACAGTTCATACGAAAATATTCCAGATCTAGCATCTCCGTAGGATGAAGGTTTGACCCCTAAAATCTCCATCATTTTCCACAAAATTTCATTATGTTGTAGTTCAAGATGTTAGCTACAACTCTCGTGAAGATATCACAGCCAAAATCGAACTCTAAACATGCATGCAAGCTCTCACAACATTCTGACTCAAACAGTTCATACGAAAATGTTCCAGATCTAGCATCTCCGTAGGATGAAGGTTTGACCCCCAAAATCTCCATCATTTTCCACGAAATTTCAGTATGTCATATTTCAAGATGTTAGCTACAGCTTTGATGAAGAAATAGAAGCCAAAATCGGACTCTAAATACACATGCAAGCTCAAACAAGTTTCTGACTCCAAACAGTTCATGCGAAAACATTGGGGCAAGAGTAGAAAGTGGATTCCCAACTTGCCTCTAGACCTCATGAACAGCACGAGCGGACGGCACACGGCGGCGAACGGGCTCCTTTCTCTCCCTCTTGGCTTCCTCTCTCTCTCTCGCACGATTCTCTCTCTCTCTCTCCCTCACTTGGCCGAATGGCTAACCGGCCATTCTCTCTCCTCTTCTTCCCTTTTATATTGCATGCACTCTAGGTTTGCATGAGGGACAAGTGTAATTGTGGAGGAAGGCAAGTGTCCACCATGCTTCACCTCCTCCATGCCACTTGTCCTATTGCATGCATCATGGGCCTTGGAGTTTTGCTGGTCGACCACTCCTCTTGGGCCTCTATTGGGCCGGCCAACTTGGCCCATTAAAAGCTTAGGCCAATGGGCCTAACACCCATCCTAAAAATTGACCTTTTCCTCTCTTTTTTTTTTGAATTTCTTTTTTAAATATTTTAAACTTTAAATTTTCCACATGGCCAAAGTCTTTCGACATTTCATTTATTGAAATTTAATTTATAAAGTGCATGGCCAAGCATAAATTATTAATTTATCCTATAGTCCTAAATTCAAAATTCATAAACACAAGCACAATAACACCTAGCCTTAAGAAAACTAATGGCTAACACATAGACCATAGGTAATTTCATTACCTAATTATAGGCTTTAATTTCTCTAGAGGATAACTTGAATTTTGGGATGCCACGGAAATACTCATATAAACTCAGAATATCCTACAAGTCATAAAGAAAGCATGTCAGGTGACCAGTTTAATGGGAGTAGCCACGAGCCCCATATGTTATACCTTTCAAAATTTTATGTAACATTTTGCTTGTGCTTGGACATAGTAAGAGTCTTGCATTTTCTGCTGCTACCAACATGGATCCCATTTTGAAAGCATTCCATACGATACATGCAAGCATCTTAGCCAATATCAAGAATTCCTAATATCTGTCAAGAACAAAGCATGCCGCGGTACAAAAGGAATACTTAACCAATTAGAACACTCCTAGCAATATTCTTTCAAAAGCCAGGGTTATATCAGATGTTGACCTAACAATTTTCGTGGATTGCACTCCAAATTAATAGTGTGATGACCACTCAAGAAAGGCTGCAACTTCATGAAACAAGTAAGCCCGTCGATAAGAAGTTGCAAGTTTGAATAATGGACATCAATATTGGTGAAAAAATTTAAGTTCACCAGTGTTCAAATACATTGTGTAAGAGAACATGATAAAGTCTGACTCACCATTAATTGACGACTTTGCATTAATATGGAAACAAGGCATATCCCTATTTGAAGAAGCTTTTTTTTCCCGTCTTTATGATGCAATTTTTCAAAAAGGCACATACTTTTTGAAAAATGCAATGTCCGCCTTTCCCGCCACAATCATTTGCCAAGAAATAGAGAAAGTCGTGAATATGTTTTGCATATTTTGATCAAGAAACCAATTTCTTACCAGGAGTTGGGTTCGTTCTGTCTTTTTTGAGATTTCCGTCTTGGCAACCTCGTGTGGTGCTCTGTTCTGTTACTCGACACAGTCGCTGATTAACCCAGGAACAAGAAAGGAACCCGGTCCATGATATGGATGATCTGCGTCATGCAGTTATCGATACGTGGTTCTTATGTTGGTTTTGAACATGTGGTGAGGTCTTTCTAGGAAGAGCTTGGTTTTCGCTTGATGGCTGAAATTGGTTCTTTATGAGGAATCGATTAGCTGTCCTTAGATTGAAAGATGCCATTTTTGGGTGACCACGATGCTAATTTCGGCGTCTACTTTGCTCACCAAATATGTTGTATGTACTTATGTCTGATGTCTGGCTGGTGCTAGTGCTTGGTATCTCCAAAATTCGAAAAGGGATGTGAAATTTTCGTTCTTGGGTCAGGAACTGGAATAGAGAAGCCCGATTACCTCGCCACGGTGGACGTGGATCCGGACTCGCCCAGCTACTCGAAGGTCATCCACAGGCTCCCCGTGCCCTACCTAGGCGACAAGCTCCATCACTCTGGATGGAACGCGTGCAGCTCTTGCCATGGGGATCCGTCGGCCAACAGGCGTTTTCTGGTCCTGCATCTTTGATGTGAGAAGCCTGTTCTCATGGCCCTTCTATTTTTACAATTTCTTTTCCGAAGTCCGGGGAAAAAAAACGCATCTTGTTAAGGAGAGAACGGGGTACTATGATGAACTGACGCAGTTCCTTTGTTTTGAGAGCATCATGACCTGAGAATCACAACCTTTGCTGTTTATGCATTCCTCTGCCAGAATATCATTTGGTATATGAATGCCTGTGATTTTGAATATTGATTGGCTTACTAAGTGATGTGACAATCTTTTGGCAATGTTAATTTTTCTAAATGCTGGTGTGCTATCTACCAAATTAGCTACTAGTATGCCAATTTATTATACCAGTATTATACTCAGTACTTTGTCTTAATGTTTCTTTTCTTTTTCTTTTGTAATTCATCTGGACTCTTGCTTTTGGACTGCAGTACCCGTCTTCATCCTCGTCTTTCATCTTCATTAGCCATAGTCGCTGTATTCCTGCATCCTGCTGTGAGATCTCATTTGATCAATTTTCTTGCATTTCCTACCTGGAGTCGAATCAAAAGGAATGCATTTGGTACAATTTATAAATTTTTGTATTTATTTGTTTTTTCTTCTTGCTCACGGATCGCCAATCGCCGCCCGTAGCCGACCGCCGACCGTCGCCAACCGCCGCCGTGTGACCTCCACCCACAACCCACTGAGTGCTGTCCCCTCCCGTGGCCAGTGGTAGCAGGCGACTGCCATGCGACTATCGTGCGGTGGTCGTGCGGCTGTCGTGCAACGGTTGGGCGGCGGTCCTAGAACAAGAAACTACTTTTTTTGTTTCTTATTTCTATTCCAAATTTATTCCCCAACTACTTTCCTATTCACGTTACTAAACGGATTTCTGTTTTTTTTTTTCGAGGAATAAAAAAATAGAAATTGAGAGAAACAGAAACATTGCCATACAAGCCCTTAATCTCTCATTTTAAAAGACACTTGACCTCTGGTTCAGTTAACTTCCGTGAGAACATTCAGACACAATGTGCAAGAAGTTAGCATTCTGGACTTTATAAAATCTTGTCATGATCAATTACATATAAGTTTGTTTTGAGATCTCCTGCCGCTTCTATGCTCTACTCTTAAGGGTATTGATCCGTTACAGTTGCTCATGTTTGATGAAAGATGCCCCTCGAGAGTATTTGATGGATAAAATAGCAAATTCACTTGCTCTGGTTTGGCAATTACTTTTCTTTAGCTTCTCTTTCTTTTACCAAATCAGCAGCCAAAACTACTTTTTCCATATACATTGCTTACAAAGTATGTTGCATCTGTCAGATCCGGCTGGATATATGTGATCAATACAAAAACCAATCCTCTAGCTCCAGCTCTGCATAAGGTTGTTGATCCAAAAGACATTATTGAGAATATTGGACTTGCTTATCTGCACACGTCCTGTTAGAATTCAAGTTGGCAGAAGACGACTTACCTTTACTGATGCGCAAATAACAATTAACCCCGGAACGAATGTTGAATTGCAAATGAATCACGAACGAAATTACTTCACGTTGGTCTAGATGCGATCATGAGGAAAGCACTCAATTTCTACGGTGTAAATGCAAATTGTTCTCGTAAAGAAGAAATGGAACGCCTTCTCTTTGATGGAAAGGGGACAAGACTGTCACGCCCCGATCCTCAAGCACACGCACATCCCTTACCTTTGGTCAATTTTGAAATGTGATATTCCAGGACGTATCACCGACCATTTTCATTTTAATATGCACATGCGAAAGCAGTTATAAATCCCCAAACAATAAAACAATGAGATAAAAAAAAATAGGACCATATTTTTCATACTGAAATTCACAACTACTCTTTTATACAAGCACCTCATAGTATATAATGCAATATTATTCTCAGGGGTCTAATCTAACCCTTATCCACATATAATCAAGCTCTGACAAAACAGGATGGGATCTCAGTCCTCATCCAGGTCATACTCAAGATCCTCACCATGGTTATCTTCTTCTCCAAAATCTTCCTTCTCATCTGGTTCCACATTAGGGTTCTCCTTTTCAGATTCCTCCTCCTCATGCTCCTCATTAGGGTCCTGAAATGGTTATTCAATAAACATTGAGACCACGTCTCAGCAAGTTCTATCCCCTAAGACCCGATTAGTAAACTAATACACCTTAGGGCTGCCTATGCACAACATGAGTCAGAGGACTTACCTTGGCCTCAGATTCCACCTGCAAATTAGCACAGATCAAATAGGCATCCAATCAATCACATCACTAATCGAAGCATCGATCAAATCGACTGAGTTGATTACACGCCAACAAGACCACTCACGATCATTTCCATTCGATTAATCAATTCACAACATCGGATCAAAGTAATGATCAATCGACCTAGTTGATTACATGTCAACGATGACCACTCCCCGGCCAATTCAGTTCAACCAATCAATTCATGACAAATGGATTAAATTATATCGGTGATTCCATCTATACTCGATAATTAATCTCAATGTTCCAATTCAATATTCCCACTTAAAAATAGGCTTAAGGCGCTAGAGGTGACCCAACACGAAGTCTTGTCATCATGCGGTACTTAGTCCTTGACCACAAATAACAATAGTATAAGGCGCTAGAGGTAATTCACATGACATCTCGCTATAGTGTAGTACTTAGTCCTTCACTACAAAATGCAATAGGGTAAGGCGCTAGAGGTAACTCACACGAGATCTTGTCACCGTGTAGCACTTAGCCCTTCACTATGCATAACAATACTGCAAGGCACTAAAGGTAATTCCCATGCAACTCAGGTCACCATGTAACACTTAGCCCTTAACTACAATAAGCAATGGTATAAGGTGCTAGAGGTGACTCACATGAAGTCTTCTACTTGTGTAGTACTTAGTCATTTACCTGCTCATGACTCATTGGCTTCCCTCAACACAACACATATCACATCAACTTCCAATAATCATCTTGCTTCAACTATAAACCAACACATGATTAATCCCTCACGGCCCAATGACATTGTGCCTCGCATTTAAATTTCTCAATTCAAATAATATCTTGGCCTAATTTCTTCGTATTAAAAATAACCGATAAAATCTCGTGCGTGGGCACACGGCTGGCATTAGCTAGAATATAATATTTTCCTTTCCATAACTCCTAGTCCATTCAAATATTTTTGGCATTATCAACCGATGCTCGGTTATTTTTCAATTAATAACCAAAGATTATTCAATTAAAGAATAATTCTCAATTTCACAAATAATTCAATTCAGCACAAAATAAAGCTCAATTAAATAAATGGACTGTGCCACGACAATCAGCACCAAATTTCGGTCACTAGCCATCCCAATTGAATTTCCGGAAAATAATTAATTAAATAATTAATTTCAAAAATTAAATAAATAAATACAATAAATTCAATTTAGCACAATATAAAGCTCAATTAAATAAACGAATGGCACCATGATCATCAGCATAAAATCCCGGTCACTAGCCATCCAAGTTGAATTTCCGGAAAATAATAATTAAATAATAAATTTCAAAAATTAATATTTAATTCCTAAAAATTCCATTTAGGCCCGAATTGCCTAATTAACACCCGATAAGGGTCGGGGAAAATCCCAAGAAGCATCCAATAAATACTATAGGCAATTCTCTATCTAAGTACACTAACCAAACAATTAATATGCAATGCAATTAACTAATAATCACTAATCAATTCTAATCCAACCACCTAATTACACTTAACTAACACTAATAAACCTTTAAGTATAATTAGCAAACTAAGAAGACATTAGTGAGTAAAACTCACTCAATACGACGGGATCGATGCGAGGATCAACTTTCCTCAAAGCAGGCCGAGCATCTGGGCTCGAGAAGACAGCTAAAATAGGCCAAAACCCCACTGCGATACCCATTTTCTGCCCTCTCTGTGCATTGCTGGTTGAGGCAATTCTGGCATCGGTTGAGGTGGCCAAGGGTGGCGGAGGGCAAGGCGGAGCTCCGACTAGGCCGACGGTGGCGATGCACGGTGGCTGGAGGTGGCCGAACCGTGGCCTAAGCTGGCCAAACGAGGTGAGACAGACGCGAATGGAGGCTGAGGTCGCACGACAAGGCAGTGAGAGGTGTGGCCAAGCACGGCTGCACGCGTGCTCGTGCGGGGACGGGTGATAGGAGAAGACGGCAGCTCCGATCCGAGCGACATCGACTACTGCTTCTACTTCGGCATCCTTAAATCTACTGGGATTCGAAGCCTTCAAGGCACACCGAAGAAAAAAGAGAGATAGTCCAACACCAGGGGAAGAGAGAGAGGGGTGGAGCTACGCGCGGTGAGGCAAGGGGCTATGACGACAACGGCAGCTCCAGCGTGGCTGCAGCTCCTTCAAGCGACGCTGATCATTGCTTCTGCTTTTGTTGTCTTCAAACAAGCCGAGAGGGAGATGAAGAGAGAGGTCGGTTGCGAGAGAGAGAGAGAGAGAGAGAGAGTGAGATGAAGATAAGAGAGATTGTGGGTTTGAAAAGTCAAAAGCAAAAAGGTGGAGGAAGCAAAGTGGAAGACAGCAAGGTATTCGGTGGATGGGGGCATTTTGCACGAGGGAAAAGAGAAGAAAGATGGAGAGAGAAAAAGAAAAGGAAAGAAAGAAAGAAAGGAGAGAGAAGTTTGTGGCACAAAGGGGAAAATGGGAATAAATTCAAAACAAAAGAATTTTCTATCAAATAGAAAATTCTTATTTCATTTTCTTTTGAATAAGCTCATAGATTCCCAAAAGAAGTTTCAAATTAGAGTACTCAGTTCCCACTTGCATTTCTGCATCCAATTTCCCTCTTGAATTTCTCTCAAATGACTCTCATAAAATCAATTGATGTCTCACTTATCAAATTGATTATTTTCCTCATCCAAGAATCCCTCGTGTTTCTCAATTTCATAATCAAAATTAATCATCGGCTTCAACTGAACGAAAATAGCCATGAACTGACTTTTTCTCAAAAAGTCTCGGTTGTCAAAAAAATCTTTTGAGATTGAGTCAACGTTTATAAAATTTATTGTGACAAGACAAAATCTTCAATTTCTAAAATTGGACTCAGATTGACAGTTAATTTCACTCAGGCGCGTTCTTAGTATGACCTAGGCTACCAAGTGGTTTTCATAACTTTTTAGGACAAATGACCCGTGGTCGATTTTCTTCGAGCCACGATGAACCCACTCGACCCATTAGCAATTCTCGGTTGTTGTGAAAATTTCAAAGATGCAAATACAAACACAGGGTACCAAAACTATAGTAAAATCAAATTAGTGCCGGTCGATGAGAATTTTCCAATTTAGTAGAGTCACTCATGATCGATCATTCATCTCAATCGAACCGACTTATCTCTGATCTTAATTCGATTTTTAACTGTGCCGTAATGACATCTAAAGATGAGCACGGTCGAGAAATCGATTCCTGGTCGAATTCTCAAGTCTATCTGCCTTAAAGTCCTTAATAGCTTACCCAGCTAGTCTAGTTATCTCGTGAGTAGCCAACTCAGAGAAAAGCACTATAGTCACGTTAATGAAATACTCAATTTATCCCATCGAAGTCAACCTGAAAATCTAGATGTCACAAAGACAAGGAGAGAATTCTTTTCTGAACGTACACTTTTCCAACCAGTCCAACGGTTGTCTTTAGGGGTCTTTTATATGACCCCATCACACCCCTTCAAATGGTGTCTTTTCATCATAGCATATCAAGGCGAAATGGTGCGTTCCAATCACACCCCATCATGGACGTATTAATTAATAAAATACTACATCTCCCACTCGAACATGATGGCCATGATAGCTCTCTTTCAAGAATATAAGGCATTCAACATTCATCAACTTTACAAAACAATTCATACTGGCAAGTAAGCCGTGCGACCAGTGAGTACACCTGCACTTGGGAGCTCAAATTATGCACCTGTTAGGAATGACATAATGGCTACAACCCCGAAAAGAAATAAATAATCGATGTCTCACGGTGCCTCATACATATTTTGTTCCATCAATTCAAGTATACCTATCCCTTAAAGGCTATACTTGACTATTCTCAAAACACCATGTATTTACAATTATATCCGTAACCATATAAGGCAATAAAATTGGTCGACCAGTAAATACATGTGATAGATGTAAAACAACAATAGTTTTCTTTCACACTCATATCTCTCTCCATTTTAGAACAACTGCTTTTCTAGACATGTCCCATAAGGCCATATCTATTCATAACCGCCGATAACATGCTAAAATAGCAACATTGATCTTTCACTTCGAGAACATAGTCAGAAGTAACATAGGGCACAAAATAAGGTAAATTATAAGTTACCTCAAGGGCTCACACGATGAGTAAATAGGAATAATTTTACTCACCTTCCCTTGTTGGTCGTATAATGCATATGTAGTATGAATTACATGCTATAGTGGATTTCTCTTTCTATAAGAGCGTATGTCATTTATTAAAAATATCCACTATACGGATCTTAGCATAAACATAGTCACGTGCTTCTCATGTACTCATGTTTAGCTCGAGTGCTATATCAGCTCGCTTTCTATATCATCTAATTAAGTATTCGCATCCGGCATCTTTCAGACATACATGATTGTGGGACTACCATGTTCAGTCTTATTATAAACAAATCACAGACCTCATCTTGACTCCAATCAAGACGACATTTTATGTATGAAACTTGCTCTTTAGCATTCATTTGTACATAATATCTCATCTCAACATGCTTGCTATAGAACTTAAGGTGATTGCTTGTGTAAGTGAGCCAATCATTGCCTGCCGACATACCTTTCAATAATATATGTGTGTATGTGCTAGTCTCGTAATGTATTTGTACTTATTGATAAAACATCAAGTCACTAATAAACAAATAAGTACTGTACATATGTCAACATATATATAAACCAATGATTCTCTACAATAATACATATTACATTCTACGCAATCCTAGTGGCATCCTGTGGGTCAAGAATATGTCTCTAGGAATAGCATTCGTAAATAGATCGACAACCATTCTATAGGTTGAAATGTATTATAGGATCACTTCTTTATGTGATATAATATCTCTGATAAAGTTGTTCTTTATGTCAATATGCTTCGTCCTTCCATGATACTTGGGAGTCTTCATATAAGGAATGGCTACTTGACTATTGCAATAAACTATCACTGGTCTAGGAACCTCAGTGACAGTGGCTAAATTTTCCAAGAAACGTTTTAGCCATACTGCTTCTTGCACTGCAGTAGAGTATGCAATAAATTCTGCCTCCATTGTTGATAAGGATGTGCATGTTTGTTTCTTGCTATTCCAAGAAATTGCACCTCTATTGAGCAAGAATGCATATCCATAAGTCGATTTATGCCCATCTAGATCTCCACCCTAATCGGCATATGAATAGCCCAATAGGCATAAATCATTCCCTTGGTAACAAAGTCGATAATCCACGAGCCTTTCAAGTATCTCAGGATTCTCTTCACTACTTTCCAATGTGCTTAACCGCCATTTGATTGATATTGGCTCACCAATCCCACGGCATAACATATGTCGGGTTGAGTACACATCATAGCATACATCAAACTTCCGACCGCACTAACATAAAGAACAGTTTTTATCATTTTAATTTCTTCTGGAATCTTAGGACACATCTCAGTACTTAGGCCTTCACCTTGCATGACAGGGATATCAATAGGATTACAATGCTGCATATTGAAAAACTCAAGAATCTTCATTATATAAGACTCTTGTAATAAAGTAAGGAATTTCGTTGATCGATCTCTTTCGATCTTAACTCCTAATATATAAGCAACTTCTCTCATGTCGTTCATTTCAAAATTGGATGACAACCATTCTTTTATGGTGATAACCAAAACCTTGTCATTTCCAACTAATAAAATAGCGTCCACATAAAGTAATAAAATCACAAATTTATCTTCGGACCGCTTGACATATACACAGTGATCTTCCTCGTTCATTGTGAAACCAAAAGTGGTTATAGCTCAATGAAAACGAAGATACCACTGTCTAGATGATTGCTTAAGACCATATATTGAGCGATGAAGCTTGCAAACTTTATCCTCTTGACCTTTAGCTATGAAACCTAGTGGATGCTTCATATAGATTTCCTCATCTAGTTCTCCATTGAGAAATCCCGTCTTTACATTCATTTGATGTAATTCAAGGTCAAAATGTGCAACGATGGCTAAGATAAGGCGTATTGAGGCAAACCTTATAACTGGTGAAAAAGTTTCCTCATAGTTTATACCCTTTTGTTGAGTATAACCTTTCACCACAAGACGGACCTTATACTTTTTAATGGATCCATCCGCCCTTCGCTTAATCTTAAAGACCTATTTGTTTCCTATGACCTTGCAATTGGGTAATAGATCAACCAAGTCCTAGACATGATTTGCCCTCATTGACTCCATTTTATCTTACAAAGCTTTTCTCCATTCTTCCTTATCAGAGGATGAGAGAGGCTCTTGAACAGTCTTAGGCTCGGCATCATCTCTTTGAGCAATCATAAATGCATTCCCTTCAATCTCAAAATGACGACGGGAAATACTTTTACGATTACTTTTATGCAATTGAATTTCTCTTGAATTTAATTCACCAGGTGATAAAACATTCCCACTAGGTCTTGTGTGTTGAAGTAAATCTTCATTTCCCTATATAATATTAGTGTGTTTTTTATTAGGATTTTCCATCTCATATAATTGGAAGTCCTTGTCAATCTCATCTCTACTAGGAAAATCATTCTCCAAGAACATGACATCTCGTGACTCCATTTCAATCACACTTCCATCAGGAGTGTACTGAATATCTTATAAAGATACATTTCTTCCCTCTAAGACCTAATTTGCCATATTTATGGGAAGGATCATGAACATAAGCTGCACATCCCCATGGACGTAGAATACTTAAGCCTGGTTTCCTACCAGTCCACAATTCATAAGAGATGGAAGTGATTGATTTTGAGGGCACTCGGTTAAGTATATAGGTAGCAATCAATAACGCATCTCTCCAATAGGAGATAGGTAAATTTGTTTGTGACATCATAGACCTAACCATTTCTAATAGGGTTCTATTTCTTCTCTCAGCTACCTCATTTTGTTGTGGAGTACTAGGAATAATCAATTGTCGTACAATTTCCTTTTCATCGCAAAGAGCCTTAAATTGCTCAGATAAATACTTACGTCCGCGATCGGTTCTCAATGCCATTATTGGTTTGTTCAACTGATTTCTACCATCGTTATATATCGTCTAAAGCAATCTAATGCTTCTGACTTATGGGAGATTAGAAAAAACATAACCGAAACACATGAAGTCATCTATGAAAGTGATAAAATATGAGACTCCATGCCTCATCCTTATATTCAAAAGACCACAAATGTTAGAATGTATGAGTTGCAATGGAAATTCGGCTCTAGTCCCTTTACCGAGTGGTTTTCTAATTGTTTTTCCCGCTAGATAATGTTCACATATGGGTAGATCAACATTAGTGAGTGACCCTAAAAGGCATTATCTAGCTAATCTTTGCATTCTTTGCAACTCAATGTGACCTAATCTAACATGCCAAGTTCTTGCATCAATCTCAACATTACTAGAAGATGCAATTAAAGAAAAACAACCATCGACATTAATATTGTACTTATCATAATTAATGTCTAACAACATGAACCCATTCGATACATGACCTGAACCATAATAAATTGTTCTATTCAAAATGTCAACATAATCACCATGGAAATTCAATACATAACCTAATCTAAGAAGAACAACTACGGAGATCAAGTTTCGTCGGATATCTGGACCATAGAGGACATCATACAGAAATTGGTTTCAACCATAATGTAAAATTAATTTACATGTGCCGATACCCTTCACTTCAATTCTTGAGTTATTCCCAACATATTTCCATTTTTTTCCAGGCTGTATTCGATGATACTCACATATGCTTCTCGATTTCTAGCTACATGATCTGTTGCTCCTAAGTCTACGGTCCACACTGGATGAGATTTAGCAAGCATTACAGTGCTAGAAACAAAAGTATTACTTAAATTAATTGAGTAATAGGGTACCTCTTTCAGATCAATGCATTCACAAGCAAAGTGACCCATATTGCCATAATTATAGCACTTCATCTTAGCCTTGTCCTTCTTTCCACCAGGCTTCTTGCGTTGGAAGGTATTAGCCCTTTCAAGTGCCTGATCAGTTATCTTTCCTTTATTGTTGAATTGATGATTCATTTTGCGCTTTAAGCCCAAAGCCTTGCGCGAACTCAATTCAACAACATAAGCATGGGTAAAGGATCTTACAGCCTCTAGGCGTTCATCCTCTAATTCCAAATGATGCGCAACATCATCAAAAGTGACAATATTTTCATTATGTGTCATATTGATTTTCATATGTTTCCAATTGTTAGGAAGAGATCTTATAACAGCTTGAACTTGCTATTCATCAGTAAGGGAGTGACCTGCTGTCATGCCCCGATTCTCAAGCACGCACACATCCTTCTACCTAGTCGATTTTAAAATGCGATATCCCAAGACTACGTATCGCCGACCCTTCTTGCTTTTATTACGCATGCGAAAGCAGTTATAAATCCTCAGACAATAAAACAATGTGATAGAAAAGCAGGGCTATAATTTTAATATTGAAATTCACAACCATACTTTTATACAGAGCATAATTCAAAGAGCTTCACAAAACTATACACAACTTTCTAATTTTACTCTATTCACATCAGTACAGGATTCCCAAAAGAGGATGGGACCTCAGTCCTCATCCGATAGTACTCAGGATCCTTTTCTGGATCATCTTCTTCTTCAAAAATCTTCCTTCTCCTTAGGGTTCACTTCAGTATTCTCCTTCTCCTATTCCTCCTCCTCGAGTTCATCTACGGCCTGAAATGTTGTCTCACAACCGAGATGAAACTACGTCTCAGCAAGTTCTACCCCACTAAGGCCCGATTAGTAAACCATTATACTATAGGTTGCCTAAACACGCATAGATCAGAAGACATACCTTGGCATCAATCCCAACCTGCAATTCAATGTTATATATAGATGCCTCATATATCTCAATGAACAATCAGTCAAATCACAATTCAATCAACTTAGTCAATTACATGCCAGTTGGACCATTTCTAGGTCGATTTGATTATTCCATCTCAATCCCCAAATCACGATCCTCAGATCACAACTTAAGCATAGGTGGAAGACATAGTCCCACTCAATAACTTTCAATATTCAATGGCTTTATGGTCCCACTCGACCACTTTCGATATTCAATGGCTTTATGGTCCCACTCGACCACTTTCGATATTCAATAGCTTTACAGTCCCACTCGACCACTTTTGATATTCAATGGCTTTATAGTCTCACTCGACCACTTTCGATATTCAATAGCTTTACGGTCTCACTCGACCACTTTCGATATTCAATGACTTTACGTTCCCACTCGACCACTTTCGATATTCAATGGCTTTACGGTCCCACTCGACCACTTTACAATGCCATACTCTGTCACCAAACCATGTGCATTCTCCAGGAGGACATACCAAGTCTCCGAGCCACGTGCATTCTCTAAGGCGACCTCTTTGTCAAGATGACATATTCAACCACTGAATTCACGTGCATTCTCCAGGTGATATCCTAATTCACCGAGCCCACGTATCTTCTTTCAGGTGATTACCAACTTACTTTCGATACCGACAATCAATACCCAACAATTTCTTAATCGAATAATTAACAACAACCACTTAGGAATATATCCTAAAATTCCACATTTAATTCAATTTGGCACAATTCAAATCTCAAATAAATAAATGGATTGCGCCATGACAATCAGTATGAGATTTCGGTCGTCGGCCATCTCAACCTTAATTTTCGAAAAATAAATAATTAATTAATTAATTTTGAAAATTAAATAATTAATATTAAAAATTCAATTTAGCTCAAAATAAAGCTTGATTAAATAAACGGACTTCACCATGGTCATCAGCATAATATCCGGTCACTAGCCATCCTAGTTGAATTTTTTGGAAAATAATTAATTAATTAATTTAATTCCAAAAAATAATAATTAAATACCAAAAATTCCACTTAGGCCCGAATTGTCAAATTGAAGCCCGATAAAGGGTCGGAAAAATCCTGAGCTACCCTCAATAAATAGTAGACCATGTCTACTTGCTAAATACACATTCAATTTGTCTAATATGCATCACAATTAACTAATAAACACTAATCTAACCACTTAAACCTAATTAAATAAAACTAAACAACCATTAAGTATAATTAGCCCACTAAGCAAGGATTAGTGAGATTACTTATCGGAATCGCGCACAAATCGGATCAATCCGACGGGAGTGACGTGAGGAACAATAAACCTCAAAGCGGGCCTCAAGTTCGAGGCCCAGAAATGGCCCAAAAGCGGGCCCGAACCAGTTGGAAACCCACTCGTTGGGTAGCTGTTTTGGGCTGGCCGAGGCTGGTACGGCGGCTGAGAGGGCGAGGTAAGGCTAGAGGAGGGCAAGGGGAGCTCCGGCGGGTCCGAATGGTGGCTGGAGATGGTCGGGCAACCGCTGGTGGTGGCCGAACAGGGGCTGGGCAGGGGCGGAAGTTGCGCGGGGGACGCTTGCGTGCGAGTTAACGAAGGCTGGCAGAGCGCGCGGCGACGGTGGCTGGCTACTATCTTCGTGCGCCTGCAACTTCCGCTCGTGCTTATGTTTTCTGCCTTCTGTCTTCGTTCATTGGTTTGCACGAGCAGAAAGAGTATCGAGAGAGAGAGAGAGAGAGAGAGAGAGAGAGAGAGAGATGAGAGAGAGAAAGGGGTTTGAAATGTCGAAGAAGAAAAAGAAAGAGGAAGACAACCAAGCATTCGGTGGAGGGGGGAAATGCACGAGGGAAAAAGAGGGAAGGAGAGAGAAAAATAAAGGGAGAGAGAGAAAGAGAAAAAAGAAAAGAAAAGAAAATAATAAAAATAATAAGATATTTATTTATTCTTATTACTGTTATTATTTTCCATTTCTCTTTCACTTTTTAATTTCTTCTGGTCTTCAATTTTTCCTCCGATAATTTCTTTTTTGAAATTTCGGACTCGTCAATAATTTGACAGACGATGAGACGAGATCTTAAAAATGAATTGTGACACGCTCGAATATTCGATTCTCGAAACCAAATTAAATTTTATGGTTAGAATCAATCAAACGCGATTTTAGTCCAATCCAATCAATTAGGTAGCTTTTAGGGATTTTACTATGGATACATCCCTTAACGGCTTCACCCAATAGGTTAGTTAACTCGTAAGTGATTAGCTTAGAGAAAAAGGACCATAAGCACGTCAACGAAATGCCCATTTCACTTTATCGAAACGGGGTCGAATTTCAAGATGTCGCAACTCTTCCTCTCTTATAAAAATTTTTTCCTTGAAATTTAAACCATTACACACTTTGCTTAAAAAGGTGGGGGTACAATTCTCTGATCGACTCTTCAGTTTCCCATGTTGCTCCTTCAGTACTGTGGTGTTGCCAGACCACTTTGACCAACGGAATGGTCCTGGTACGCAGAACTTGCTCTTTGCGATCAACAATCTGAACAGGGCTTTCCACGTATGACACACGGTCATCCACGTCCAATTCCTTAAAATTGAGCACGTGGGTTGGATTAAGCTCGTACTTCCTTAACATCAACACATGAAAGACGTCGTGCACTTGCGCCAGTCTTGGCGATAATGCAAGACGATACGCTAGGTTTCCGATTCTTTCAAGAATCTCAAATGGACCTACGTACCTCGGACTCAACTTGCTTTTCTTACCAAAGCGTGAAGTTCCCCTCATTGGTGACACTTTCAGAAAAACGTGATCACCAACTTGAAATTCCAAAGACCTTCGATGCTTATTTGCATAACCTTTTTGCATGCTCTGCGTTGTCTTTAATCTGCCTCTGATCACTGCCATGGCATCTACTGATTGCTGAACCAACTCTAGGCCTGTGATTTTCCTTTCCCCGATTTCATCCCAACTTACTGTAATTCTGCACGCTCTGCCATACAACGCTTCGAATGGAGCCATCTTGATACTTTGCTGGTATTTGTTATTGTAGGAAAATTCTACCAGGTGAAGCTGATCTTCCCAACTTCCTTTGAAGTCTATTACACACGCTCTCAGCATGTCTTCAAGAGTCTGAATTGTCCTTTCGGACTGGCCATCCGTCTAAGGATGATAGGCCATACTATACTGAAGTTTTGTACCTAAAGCACTCTACAAGCTCTTCCAAAAGCATTTGTAAACCTTAGGTCTCTATCTAAAGTTATCGTAACCGGCACTCCATGCATTCGAACCACCTGACACACATGCAAGTCTGCGTGTCTATCCAGACTTAGGTCCTTTCGAACTGCAATGAAGTGAGCCGACTTTGTCAGCTTGTCGATCGCTACCCAAATTGAATCATTCCCTCTCTGACTCCTTGGTAGTCTAGTCACGAAGTTCATCCTGATATACTCCCATTTCCATTCTGGGATCGTAAGAGGTTGCAAAGTCCTCCCGACTTGCAATGTTGGACTTTTGCTTGCTGATAAGTCAAACACTTGGTGACATGCTTGGCAATGTCCGCCTTCATACCTGACCACCAATAGTGTTGATGCAGATTCTGATATATTTTAGTGCTTCTAGGATGAATGTTGTAATTGCTATGATGTGCCTCAGATAAAATTTCTTCTCTAAGCTTAACATTGTCAGGTACAACCAAACGTCCTTGGAACCTTAGCGTCCCCGTCATCAACGTGGGGGACGCTTGGGTGCGAGGGAACGGAGGCTGGCAAAGCACGCGGTGACGGTGGCTGGCTGTTGTCTTCGTGTGCCTGCAACTTCCGCTCGTGCTTCTGTTTTCTTCCTTCTGTCTTCGTTCGCTGGTTTACGCAGGCGAGAGAGAGAGAGAGAGAGAGAGAGAGAGAGATGAGAGAGAGAAAGGGGTTTGAAAAGTCAAAGAAGAAAAAGAAAGAGGAAGACAGCCAAGCATTCGGTGGAGGGGCGAAAACGCACAAAGGAAAAAGAGGGAAGGAGAGAGAGAAAAAGAAAGCGAGAGAGAGAAAGAGAAAAAAAAAAGAAAAGAAAATAATAAATATAATAAGATATTGATTTATTCTTATTATTTTACATTTTTCTTTCACTTTTTTATTTCTTTCGGTCTTCAATTTTTCCTCCAATAATTTCTTTCTTGAAATTTCGGACTCGTCAATAATTTGACGGACGATGAGATGAGGTCTTAAAAATGAATTGTGACACGCTCGAATATTCGATTCCCGAAACCAAATTAAATTTCATAGTTAGAATTAATCAAACGTGATTTTAGTCCAATCTAACCAATTAGGTAGCTTTTAGGGATTTTACCGCAAATACATCCCTTAACGGCTTCACCCAATAAGTTAGTTAACTCGTAAGTCATCAGCTCAGAGAAAAAGGACCATCAGCATATCGACAAAATGCCCATTTCACTTTATCGAAACGAGGTCGAATTTCAGAATGTCACACCTGCCGACTTTAGCTCACGACTCATGTTTGATATCTCCCGAAAATGCTGCCTCATCGTTACATTTGAGCGCTTTCGGTATGTGTCAAACTTGATGGTGAGTCTCCTCAACTTAGTGGCAGATGTACCCTAAAACTTATCTTTCAAGGCAACCCATATGGCTTAAGCTTTATCATAATTTTCAAACTCACACATGAGATCATCTTGCATACAGCTCATCAACGTAATGCGAGCAATGCTATTTTTTCTTTTTCCAAGCTTGAAAACTTCTAGATCTCTTCTGTGTTGAGCTAAAGTTCCATGCTTAGGTTCATCCATGGTGTGGTTGAGGGTTTCCAAAACCTCCTGCTCCTCAATGATGTACTGAACCTTTCGGTACCAAATATCATAATTGTCACCGTTCAGCTTCTCACCCTTATTGAGGTCAGCCACAATGGTCTTAAATGCCGAAGCTATAATCAATTTGCTTATAGCACATTGACATAATAGATGCAAAATCAATACTAGCACATTTTTCAGAGTAACACATATTTAATTTGCAGCAAAAACAAACTAAATTAATAATAATTCAACAAAAAACACAGAAACAAAAGTTCACTATGTTCTTAATCAGCTCCTATATACGATTGTTCTATTATCATTAATTAGTTTAATTTGCACAAATTTTAAAGTTCTAGGTGAGAACTCATTTAAATTCTACCAACCTATAAACTCCCACTAGGAAAAAATAATTACATGACCTCATGTAATTTCTACATTTTTCCATTAACACAAAAATATAGCATGATGTGAACAAATGTAAAAAAACAATCATGCTACAACTACAATCAAAACGGCAACTCAATATGTAACGAAAAAATAAGGATTTCCTACCATTGTTCGAATTTTCTTGAAACTAGAAAACCGCAAGTATATTAAACTATATACATTCTACCATCGAACCAAGCTCTACTCAGCATATATGACATCATTTTCATATGGGCTAGCTACTGTATTTCCTAAAACATAAGAAAATACAAGCTAAAAATGAATAAACTATGCATTTATACCCTAAAAATATGGGCACTTAGGGTTCCGTACACAATTTCATACATTTATAAAATTCAAACATACAAAAGAACTATACCACAGTGTAAAGAACATCCATACGAACCAAACACTGCCAACCATGCTCCAACTGAAGCTCTCACGCACCTACACGCGCTGCCTGAGTGCGCGAAGCGTGTGGTGCACGCGCCAGTAAGCCAAACGGCTCCTGGCCGGTCCAACTGATCCAACCAGTGATCGATCCGATGGGTTAACCGGTCAACAGTCGGGTTAGATCTGGGTCGGGTCGCAGGTCAGCCTCGAGTCTGGTCGGGTTGTGAGCCGGTGACCGGCCAGCCAAGGCTGCCGGCGGTGATGTCATCGATGACGTCATCCCAACAGTTACCGACCGTTGGATGACGTTATTCGTGACGTCAACACGTCTTGCTTCGTCGACGCGCACGTGATGCTCACGCGTCGGTTCGCCAACGCGCAGGTGACGCTCACGCATCGGTTCATCAACTGGCATGTGTTGTGCACATGCTGGCATTCCCAGCGTGTCAGGCGTGTGACACCCATGCATAGCGACTTCTGGCTGTGCATGTGGGCATGTCTGATGTCCTCCGGTGGTGCTCTACCCATCGTCGGACTCATCTTGACGAGCACTTTCACCTTTTATATTTAAAAAATGATTTTGGCCGAAAAAATGTTTCAAAAAATGGCCAGAACCGTATGGGTCTACACGACCCTGAACCGTTCTTCACTTCGGTTCGATATCGACTATTCGGATTAGCAATTCCGTGCAATAGACATCCAAACTGTGTAGAATTCATACTCTTGATCTCGATATCAAATGGTAAATGAGAAAATTCGATAAAAAACAAGGCATAAATCATGACCGTGCTCTGATACCAATGTTGGAATTCAAGTTGGTGGAAGACGACTTACCTTTACCGATGCGCAAACAACAATTAACCCCGGAACGAACATTGAATTGCGGATGAATCACGAATGAAATTACTTCACGTTGATCTGGATGCGATCACGAGGAAAGCATCCGATTTCCACGGCGTAAATGCAAATTGTTCTCGTAAAAAAGAAATGGAATGCCTTCTCTTTGATGGAAAGGGGACAAGACAATGAGAGAATTATTTTCTAAACGTACGCTCTTCCAACCAGTCCAACGGTTGTCTTCAGGAGTCTTTTATATGACCCCATCACACCTCTTCAAATGGTGTCTCTCCATCGTAGCATATCAAGGTGAAACAGTGCGTTCCAATCACACCCCATCATGGACGTATTAATTAATAAAATACTACACGTCCCATTGCCTTGCATCTGGTGAGATCATGGTCTCATGCCTCGGTGACAAAGATGGAAAAGCCGAGGGAAATGGCTTTCTGCTCCTCGATTCAGAATTCAACGTGAAAGGAAGGTTATAACTGTTGAATCACATGCCCAAATCTTTTCATCCGTTTTCATTTGGATACATGTTAAACAATTGGCGGTGCCAATTTATTCAACTAGTCGCATCTGGCATTGTTCAAGTTTTTTCTTTCTATTTGCTCCTTGGTATCATGTCAATATTTTTACCCTAAATGTCATCTATATGCGGCTCTGAGTTTCAATTGCTGCTGATTTTTCTACAAAGGTGGGACAAACCTGGGCACAGTCCCCTCTTCGGTTATGATTTCTGGTACCAACCCCGGCACAAGACGATGATCAGCTCATCGTGGGAGGCTCCTTCAGCTTTCACCAAAGGTTTTAACCCTCAGCACGTGTCGGACGGTCTATACGGGAGGCATCTCCATGTGTACAGCTGGCCTGATGGTGAACTCAAGCAAAAACTGGACCTGGGCGACACTGGCCTCATACCGCTCGAGGTAGATAAAAAAGCTTAGCAGCTTTAGGTTCAGTTCTGTTTAGGTTGGTTCACGTGTTGGTTCTTGTTAAGCCACTGCAAGCTCAAAATTCTCAGAACAATCCCTCGCTGACTTTTTGTAGATAAGATTCCTGCATGATCCTTCCAAGGACATGGGATTTGTTGGGTGTGCATTGAGCAGCAATATGGTGCGCTTCTTCAAGACCCAGGATGGCTCGTGGAGCCATGAGGTATTCAACTATAACTTCCTGATATTTCACTCTTGACAATTGCTGGAATCGAACCTTTAGTAGTGGTGTCAAGTGGCATGGCAAGTTCTTGAAATTTAGAGAATATATGTATTGGAACTCTTTCTGAGAGACTGCCAGAATGTCCAAAAAAATGAAGTCAAGGTTCAACTGATGTAAGCATCTACGCGCAGATCAGTGCTGTTTTTGATTCATTTAGAAATGTTACAACAGGACCATGACGAATGTATTTTTTCTTTGTGCAAAAATGAAATTATAAGGGATATATAACTCTTGTTTTATACTGACGAAAACCTATGAATTGATGCAATTTCGCCAACTTTGGGAAGCACACAAAATTTTTACCTGTACTCTTACTAAAATCAGAGATCTAGTTGAATATAATTTTTGTCTCGTCATCTCTCCCCTTTTCAATGCCTTTTTTTTTTTTTTGGATGTCTCCATACTTCCTTTTCTAATTGAATACAGGCTTTTATCACCCTGCAGATTGCCACTAATATGATATTATGCAACCCGGTAACGTCTTTTTCCCACTGGTTTATGCAGGTGGCTATCAGTTGAACCTCTGAAGGTCCAAAACTGGATCCTTCCCGCAATGCCTGGACTCATAACAGATTTCTTGATATCGCTCGATGATCGTTATTTGTACTTTGTGAACTGGCTTCATGGGGACGTGAGGCAGTATAACATTGAGGACCCTGAACATCCAGTGCTCGCGGGCCTAGTATGGACTGGGTAAGTGTTTCAGAAGGGAAGCGCAGTTGTGGTAGAGAGAGAAGATGGCACGACATGGCAAGTTGACCTTCCTGAGATAAAGGTACGTCTGTTTCAATTTATGTAAGAACAAACAATGGTAAAAGCTGATTACGGTACAGATTTCTAAATCTTGCTAGATAATTGCAAGAATATTACTTCTTTGACCTCTTCATGCATTGCTTCAGGGGAATAAACTCAGAGGAGGACCTCAAATGGTCCAGTTAAGCTTAGATGGCAAGCGACTATGTCACAAACTCACTCTTCAGCCCTCGGGATCGCCAATTCTATCCTCAACTGATGGAGACAGGATCGCACATGCTGCAGATTGATGTTGACACCGAGAAAGGTGGCCTCAAAATTAACCCGGACTTCTTCGTGGACTTCGGCTCCGAGCCTGAAGGCCCGTCCCTAGCTCATGAAATGAGGTATCCAGGAGGCGACTGCACTTCGGACATATGGATTTGAGCATGCTATGTGTGTTCGAAAAAGGATCAAGTGCTGCACTCTTATCATGTCTGTGCTAAGCCCGCCATTCGCCTTTACTGATTGTCGCTAGGACTCTGAAAGGGTTGGCATGGTCTCCCATGCCACTCTAAAGAACCATGTTTGTCACACTTTCAAGAAGGTTCAAATTTTGTATTCTCTGCTCATACTTGAATTTGCCCATCTCCCAGTTAAAACCTTTTCGGTCAATTATGAGTAATGCTTAGTTTTGAGTTCCTAGTGTGATCGTCGACACTGTTGTTAAATTTGTTGCCGAAACGAACTTACGGAAACCAATTCTCAGAGTGAGATAGCAAGATGACAAGGTTTCCTCCTGAATTGCAGAATCATAGGTAACCATGATCTATCTCTAGATTTCGGCCTATTGGAAGGCTACCTTATCTCTATTCAAACCACATGGGAGTCTATTGTATATATTGTAGCGGGGAAAATTGTGATCATCTTTTAGCAACTTCGCAATCCAAGCTCGGATATTTATTATTTGGGAGGGAACGACGGTGATAAGAGAATCATCCAAATTTAGGATTTTGTTCTATATTAATTATTTGTAGTTTTTCGGGTTCTTTGGATATTTCAGATGATGCCATTTCCTTTTAAATAATTATTTGACTGGGTTCACCATTCTTATAGTTTCGTAGATATAACTTACTTCTTCAGTATTTTTTTTAAAGAGTAAATTAGGTTCTCCAGTATTGATTCGTTTTGTTCTCAATTATAGAACAGTCTCATCTCTTGGAACATTGATGGAATCGAGTTTCTTTGCTGCGTGCCTTGCACAAGTTACAATCCATGTCTACCCATTTCCATTGCTTAGGACGTGATTTTAATAGCATGACTAATAGAAACCCGACACCTTGTGACCGGTCTCCTTCGTCTTCATTCCAAATCTTAAACGCTCACAAAATCGAGTCATATGTCTAGACATACATGAGTACATTCTAATTGAAACAACAAAGACCACGTTTAAATACTGGATTAGCCAGACAAAAGCCTATTTCTAGATCTTAGTTTGAATTTTCGAAGAGAATGGACTTTTTGGCTTTTATCATGCTCTAGTTTAACCCACACCTGTTCTCCCTTATCCTAACAACCGAAGGATTGGGGACACTCATACTTTAATGACCCTAATCTAAGGACAAGGCAATAAATGATCTTGAAAATAGTGAAAAACTAACGTGATGAGGATTTCTTCTTTTACCCCTTTCCATTAATCTACTAACATGAAGATCAAAATCCATTACTAACCCAAACCAATACTAACTTTATTCGCACCAGAATTGGCATGGAGAAATGGGCCAATCTTGGGCAGATTTCAGCATACGTAATCAAAGGCGATGTAAAATTGCTCCAGTCACTATTGGGTTTTCAGATTGTCTGTGATCATTATTTTTGTTGTGGCTCTCTACTTCTCTTGTTAACTTAATGGAATGAAAGGTTAGGCCACTATTAATTCCTTGTTTCTTTTTTAAAATCACGTTGCACTTACCGTTGACAATCCTGAGTTGTTCAATTGAATTATAGAAGTTTTATGTGATAAGGCATCTATAATATTTCTTATTCTACTGTGGCAGCATAAAGCTTCCCTTTCCATTAAAGGAACAGAACAGCGATGTCCTTGATGATTTCAACTCGTGCAAAGCACGTCACTGGATCGACCTGCTCATAATAGTTGGATGGCAAGGGATCAGAACAAGCATAGTTCCCACATTCTTATGAAACACAATCATGTTCAATTCGATTGGCCATGCCTGGGCAACATAACAGCTGCAACTGTTCTGGTGACCAGGAGCTCGGCAGATGCAACGATCTACATTGGAATATACTGCCCTCAATCAACTCATGCGGTTTGGAATCGTGGCCTTCTTGTTCTTCACCACTAATGCAAATTGACTGAAATTGGGGTAGTAGTTGACCTACTAGTGAACGAAATCTATGAGGAATAACTAACTAAGAGCTCAAAAAAAGTAGAGAATCTACGTGCGGTCGTCTTCTCATCTATTTGTGTATGTGTTGTGCATCCTTCAGAAGAGCATGGAGACCACTGGCACGAGAATCAGAACCTGTGAATCTAAATGACGATATTACCAAGACGATTCTCTCTTAACGATTTTTCTGCTATGTCAGAATAGTGGGCCAAATGAGAGATGTCAGCTCCAAATTTTTCTCCAGAACCGGTTAATGACTTGTCTAGTCCAGGGGCACGATTACCTGGAGCCAAGAGAAATATCAAATTTCCAACGTCATCTTGAGGGAACTCCTGGAACATGAAGTCTCCAAAATGCCAAAGAGGTCACCACAGAACCCATAAGAAAAGCGGACTACCAAATAATGGTAAGCAATTAAGTTACCCTCTGATGAAGAGCCTTCACTTTCAAAATGGAAGTACATGCAGATGAGTCAATGGATTTATAATTCAATTCATCAGAGTATGAGCCTATGAATGAATTGTAACTCACTGCTAAAGCAGGCGGCCTTTTTTCGGAGCTAAAATGCATTGTAACACAACCCAGCACCACCATCCACGGCTGCTTGGGGACATCACCGGCCTCCAGAAGCTGCTCAGGGAGAACCTGTCTGTCGTCAATGAAAGAGACCCGTGGTAAGATCTCCCCTCTCCTTGTTGAATCCTGCCTCTTGAAGAAACGCCGTTTCTTCCCTGGATTGGTCGATTGTTTTGGAATTTCGCACACGGAAAAAAAGTACAAACTTGAGTTGCCTTGCGAGTGGATGGATTGTGGTTATGCATTTTCTGCAATTGGGTCGTTTTGATTGTGCGAATTTATTGAAAGGTGAGATAGCTAGTATAAGCACCTAGAGGGGGGTGAATAGGTGCACAAATAATTTTTCGAGATACGGAAGCTATGCTAGGCAAACGATAGAAAGGAAGTTCTCTATTAATTAACAAAATGAAGTACGATCAAGGCAAAGTAAAGAGTAGGGAAGAGAAAATTGAACACGAGGTTTATAGTGGTTCAGCTTATTCCAAGTCTACGTCCACTCTTCTGCACTGACAGCCCACCGGCTGGATTTCACTATGAACAAAAGAGAAGTTACAGCACAGCTTTTCCTTGATTCCACAGTGTAGATGTTCTACCACACTTCATCAAGGTTTCTCACAAATATAGACTCTCTTTTGTGTACAAGATTTCGCTCAAAGTGATTTGCTAAAACAACAAGGAGCTTCAGACTTTGGAATTCTTCTATCGTGCACCCTTCAAACAACTTAGAACGTCTTCCTTATATATTCATTCATGCCATCATACCCGTTGGCACTTACCAAAGGAATTCCTCCAATCTACCCATTGGACGGAATCAATTAAAAAGATCATTCGAGCTATTAAAGGAACAGGTCGATAGCCCATCAATCATGTTCGTCCATACAATCAGGATCTTGGTTTCCATAAGTAGAACCTTCCAAGAATATTTTGCCAATCATCAGATCCTTAATCTTTGAAACAATCTCGATCAATCAAAAGATTCCGTTATGTCATATCCAGCCAAGAGATCTTCTCCAGTCGATAAGGTCATATCCTTAATGAAACATCCAGTTCTGGATAACCTTTCTTCAATGGATTAGAGACTGTCAATGAGGATAGACTTTAAGTCTTGAGTCTGGTTGTCCGGAGGTCTTCAGACTTTAAATAGCAGAGTCTACAAACCTTCAAACTAGACTGATGGAAACGTTTTGTCAGCTTCAAAACACTTCAAGAAGATTTCTCCAACAATCTCCCCCTTTTTGATGGTGACAAAACTTTCCTGTAGATTTGGACAACTTTGACCTACAAAACATTTCTCAAACATATATGCATATCTTATAGAGATAAATGGCTAAATGAATAACACTAGAATCTGCAACCATAGAAAATAGGTTAGTCTAGTATGCGATAAAGCCATCCATAAGATATCAATAGTAGTTAATAGAAGCAGTCAAGTCCAAGTCAAGTTCAGTTCTCATCCAGACACAAAAATAAAGTCAAATAGAGTTAAACATCAAAACAATCCAACAATCCACATAGTCTAACAAACCACACGATTAAAAGTCAAAGTTCAAATCTTGCATCTCTCCCCCTTTTTGTCAGCATTAAAAAGGTTGAGATGAAAATGGAATAAAGTCAAGATTACTTAGGAACGCGAACAAGCTGGAAATCCCCCACAGACTGAACGATGCCTTCCATCCTTTTCAAGTCTTCCTTCAGTTGTGCAATTTCCTCACCCTTGGCATTGGCCTGAATCTGAACAGAGAGGGCTTGGATTTGATCATTCAATGAACATGAAGAAGCTTGACCTGCATTTTGCAAGTTTTGAACCTCGCATCCCAAAGCATAGATTTGACCTCGCATCTCCAAGAGAATATCCATAATTCTGCGAAAATCTGCTGCATTATCAGTCTGAGTACTTGCTTCGACCCGATCTGATGGAGTAAATGCAGACGATGGTAGATCAGCATAATCACGCAGGTTTGGTGATGAAACTTCATGAACTTCCTCAGGAAATTGAGAGGCATAAATGTCCTCTAGATCTGCTGGAGAGCGACTGACTCCCTCACTTGTAGAAGGATATGAGGACTTTCCTCTTTTCTCATGATCTCCCCTTGTTTTCATGCCTTCAGGTGGAGAAGAGTGTCCCTCAGGTTCTTCTTCTTCTTGATCTCTTTTCTCTTCTTCTTCTTTCTCAACTCTTTCCTTCTCAGCATCTCTTTCTTCTTCGTCCTTCTCTTCTGCTTCTTTCGCTTCTGCTTCTTTCGTCCTTTGTTCCGATTCTTTCTCTGGAACAAAACGACTCAAATTCTTTAAAGCCATTGCAGAAATGGTGATGTTTTCATCATCATCATCTTCATCTTCAACAATGAGAGCTCTTCTTTTCGTCCTTGAAGTAACCAAGGGCTCCTTTCCTTTCCTTTTTGATGAAGAAGAGGTTTGATGAGTTTTGACTGGAGTCTTATCCTTGAATTTCTCCAATGCCTTGTTCAGTTCCTTCAGACGCATTTCGGTCACCATTTTTCAATCCTACCACCCTATGATCGCACGATCGAACACAAAAAATTTGCGGAGGCTGAATATTCAGATGTCTAAATAACTTCATCACAAGACTTAGGTAAGGAAGTTGACCTCTGTCCTTCATCATGGCTCTATACATGTGGAACATAACAGTGTGAGGAAGAGAAAACATTTTCCTAGTGAGGATGGCATACATCAGCTTTGCCTCTGAACTTGAAACATCAGTCTTGGAAGTTGATTTTGGTCGGAGGCAATTGATCACAATCTTGTGAAGCAAGATGTTGAACGCACTCATCCTTAAGTAGGAATTGTTTTCCTCTCTTCTCCTATCCTTAACAAGTTCCAATGTAGCACGAGCAATAGAAACTTTGATCGGTTGATATCTTCCTCTCTCAACCCCTAACACATCTGCTAGCATATCCATATCCACAACAAAGTCTTGATCTTTGATGCTGAAAGAGAATCTATTCGCATCCAAGAAACTAAGATTTGAATAGAAATATGCAGTTAATTCAGCATAGGCCTCTGTGGTGTTAGAGCAGAACTTTTCAAGTTGAAGATAACCGAACTTTTCCCTCAAGTTCACATTTACAGCATCCAGAAAATCAAAATCCATACTCCTAGGGTTTATCACCCCACGCTTCAGCAATTTTGAGTATAGATCCTTCTGTTCCTTCGATCTAAACAACTCTCCCCTTTTTCCTCGATTTTCAGCCGCAACACCCATTCTCGATTGAAATTGGCTGTATAATTTGTCATCATCATTTCCATCTACAGGATTAACTCTCCAATCACGAGGATCACTTGGGATATTCGTAAGGGTTTCTTCTGCCACCCCTTTATGAGCAATTCCCAAACTTTCCATTTTTCGCAAAAAGATATATTCATTTCCTTACCCTTTGTCCTTAAAAAAATCATCGACATAGTTCAAAGGAGTATGAGTCCCTTTTAAAGCACGATACAGCTTATAAATAAAAGCGGGCTTTTGAACTCTTACAGGATCTGCGTCTTCGATAATTTCTTCCTCTTGATGATGATCAACGCCTTAAGGACTAGATGGAGGAGAATGACGCTGCTGAGAATGTTGTGGGCTCTGCTACTGATTTGGAGACACTTCTTCTTCGGTGAGATCGAAGTGCGTAGGCCCCTCACTCATCCGCCATGGTCCCCTGCTTGCGATTCTCGAAGACTTTCTTGAAGACGACATCTTTCTTAGTTTTTGGAAGATTCCTTGCTTGACTTTCCCAAGAAATATGACAACTTTTTCGAGGATTAAACAAGGGAAGAAAACAAGAATGGAAGATCGATACTTTCTAGGGTTTTTGAGAGTAAAGCGAAGAGTGCACGATCGGTTAAAAAGGGAGGTATACGGATCGTCACAAAGGAAAATAAAAAAGATGCCCTTTCAAAATAACTGCCTTTTTCGCGAAAATAGTCATTTCAAAAAATAACTTCCTTTTCGAAAATGAAACACCGCAATAGTCATGTCAATTAAATATAGTAATAATCAAATACAGTTGACGATCGTACCTTTTCAAGTTGAGATTCAAGAGAGAAAGAATAACTTACAATCAAAGTCTTGTTTGTCTGAGTCTGAGAGTCTCTAGACTTTGATTTCCTCATACCTCAAAATGTTGAGTCTGGATTTCAAATTGATTTTTCTCCAAAGGCTTTATGAATATATCCACCAGTTGGTTCTTTGAATCAATAAATTGAATTGAAACTCCTCCATTTTGAACATGATCTCTAATGAAATGATGTCGAATCTCTATATGCTTTGCTCTTGAGTGAAGAATTGGATTTTTGGTAAGATTGATTGCACTGGTGTTGTCACAATTAATCTCTGTGCATGAGTCTTCAATTCTAAAGTCTCTTAACTGTTGTTTTATCCACAGAATTTGTGAACAACAACTTCCAAGAGCTATATACTCTGCTTCTACTGTAGAAAGAGCTACTGTACTCTGCTTCCTTGAAAACCAAGACATTGTCCTGCCTCCAAGTAGTTGACAGGTACCTGAGGTGCTCTTTCTATCAACTCTGCATCCGGCAAGGTCTGCGTCTGAGTATCCGAGAAGAGTAAAGTCTCCTCTTTTAGGATACCAAAGACCGATGCTTGAAGTTGAGGCAATATATTTGATAATACGCTTTACAGTATTTAAATGAGATTCTTTAGGGTCTAATTGAAATCTGGCACAAATGCAAATACTAAATAAAATGTCAGGTCTAGAAGTAGTAAGATAAAGAAGTGAACCGATGATACTCCTATATAACTTTTGGTCGACTTTCTTTCCTCCTTAATCTTTGTCTATCTTCAAAGAACTTGACATTGGTATATCGGCCTTTTTGCAATTGTGCAGTCCAAACTTTTTAACAAGATCATTTGCATACTTTTCTTGATGAATAAAAGTTCCATCCTTTAGTTATTTTACTTGAAGCCCGAGAAAGAAGGTTAACTCACCCATCATGCTCATTTCAAATTCATCCTACATAGTCTTAGAGAACTTCTTGCACAGACTTTCATTAGAGGATCCAAAAATAATATCATCGACATATATTTGAACAAGCAGAAAACTTTTGCTTTCTCTTTTAATAAAAAGAGTAGTGTCTACTTTACCTTTAACAAAACTATTTTGAATTAAAAACTTACTCAGTCTGTCGTACCAAGCTCGAGGTGCTTGTTTTAAGCCATATAAGGCCTTTTTGAGTCTAAATACTGAGTCTGGTTTCCTTGGGTCTTCAAACCCAAGTGGTTGTTCCACATAAACTTCCTCATGGATAAATCCATTTAGGAATGCACTTTTGACATCCATTTGGAATAACCTGAAATTCTTATGACAAGAAAATACAAGTAATAAATGAATTGCTTCTAACCTTGCTACCGGTGCGTAAGTCTCGTCATAGTCAATCCATTCTTCTTTTGCGTATCCTTTGGCCACGAGTCTTGCCTTGTTTCTTATGACTTTTCCTTTCTCGTCCATTTTGTTCTTGAAAACCCATTTAGCTCCCACAATTGATTTACCTTTTGGTTTTGGAGTCAACTCCCATACATCATTAATTCTGAATTGTCTGAGTTCTTCTTGCGTAGCTTCAATCCAGCTCTCATCGGATAAAGCTTCTTCTATGCTTTTGGGTTCTATTTCAGAAATAAGAGCCACAGCACTAGACTCTTCACGCCTTTTGGATCTTGTGCGAATTCCTTCATTGATGTTGCCAATAATAAGATCTTTGGGATGACTGGATTTATGTTTCCAGTTGCTGGTTAGTTTGTCAGGATGATGATCACTTCCTTCACTAGAATCTTCGACAGACACTTGTTGCTGGTCTTTCAAAGTCTGAGCTGCTTCTTGAGATTTAGACTTTATAGAGTCTGGAGCAGGTTCAATCTCTTCAAGATGAGTCTGAATAGATTCATTATGTATAGAGTCTTGGAATTTGACATTCATTGATTCTTCCATTGTTTAAGTCTTCTTGTTGTAGACTCTATACGCTTTGCTTGTGGTTGAATATCCAAGGAAGATGCCTTCATCTGACTTTTCTTCAAATTTACCAACTCGATCATTTGCATTTTTCAGTATGAAACATTTGCATCCGAATACATGAAAATATGAAACAATAGACTTCTTTTCTTTGAATAGTTCATAGGGGGTTTTTTCTAGAATAGGTCTTAGAAAAACTCTATTGATAGTATAACATGATGTTGAAACTACTTCATCCCAAAATCGTAAAGAGATATTGCTTTCAATTAAAAGAGTTCTAACCATTTCTTGAAGAAATCTATTCTTCCTTTCCACAACTCTGTTTTGCTCTAGAGTATATGGAGAAGAGAACAAATGTTGAAAACCAAATTCATCACAAAATTTTGTAAAATCTTGATTTTCAAATTCACCTCCATGGTCTGTTTTTATACTTGAAATAACATACCCATTTTCATTTTGAATCTTCTTAGCAAATTTTTCAAAGTAAGAGAAAGTTTCAGACTTACTTGCCAAGAAATATACCAAAGTAAATCGTGAATAATCATCCACAATTACTAGGCAATATTTCTTACCTCCAATGCTCTGCGTTCTTGTTGGTCCAAAGAGATCCATATGCAAGAGCAGCAGTACACGGTTAGTGGAAACTTGATTTATTGGTTTAAATGAATTTCTTACCTGTTTTCCCAATATACATGGTGTACATAGGTCAGACTTTTGGTATGATAAATTGGGTAAACCACGAACAAGCTTCTTTGCTGAGATTTTGGCTATCTGCTTCATGTTAATATGCCCAAGCTTTTTGTGCCATAAGCTTGCTTCGTCTTGGATTGAGATTAGACATTGTGTTTCATCTGGTTTCACGTCCAAGAGGTAGAGTCTTTACTGGTTCCTGAACAAATACCCTCTCGAAAGTAGCTTCTGAAACCGGCATCACATAGCTGACTGACACTGAGCAGATTGTAGTTGAGCCCTTCAACTAAAGAAACATTGCTTATTGTGAGGTTCCCAATCTTTACAGTTCCAAATCCCACAATTTTTCCTTTGCTGTTTCCTCCAAATTAGACTTTTCCACCATTTACTTGAACAAGCTTTATGAAGCAATTTGAATCTCCTGTCATATGTCTTGAGCATCCACTATCCATATACCATTTTACCTTTTTCTTGATAGTGACCTGCATTTAAAAAGAGACTCAAACTTTCTTTGGTACCCATATTTTCTTGGGTCCTTTTGAGTTAGTATGATATGCGGTTTTTGCCCAAACTTTATTGACAGGTTTCCAAACCATAGGACATTCTTTTTCAAAATGATCTGCATTATTGCATTTTGAACATCTGAGAGCATTGCGACCTACTGGTTTTACAAAGGTCCTTTCAAAATGATTTTTGTAAGCATTTCTTGTGGGTCTTTGTTTGATTCTTTCTTTCACTTTAGGAAAATCAATTAAAGGAATGGTTTCATCAGTCATTCCCAAACCAGATTTATTGAAATAAGGTCTTTGAACAGAAAGTATTTTTTCCAATTTTTCAGATCCTAAAGAAAATCTTTTGGAAATATTTGAGATATCATTTTTTAAGAATGCATTTTCTTTTAAAAGATTATATTTACTTTCTTTAAGAGAAGAAACATTCTTGTCTAAGCATTTTACTTTTTCTTCCAAAACATTTTCTTGTTGTTTTAGAGCAGAATTTTCCTTTTTAAGTTCGGAAATTCTTTTAAGAGAAGTCTTAAGACTAAAACACAGTTCATCAATGTATTTTGAAACTTTAATAGGAATTTTGAAGTTACTTACCTTGAATTCACTTTCTGAATCTGAATCTATCTCGGAGTTTGATTCCGAATCCAATTGTGCCATTAGACATATGTTGGCATAATCATCATCACTATCTTCGCACTCCATATCACTCCAGGTTTCTGCTTTGAGAGCCTTTCGATACTTTTCAGTTTTTCCTTTCTTCTTCCTCAGAAGAGGACAGTTGGGTCTGATGTGTCTCTTTTTCTTACATTCAAAACAAACTACATCTTTGTTTGATTCATCATCTTCAGCAGACTTGGTCTGTTGCTTTTGAAAACTTTGTTTCTTTGAATTGAATCTTCTTCCTTTTCTGTTCAGCTTTCTGAATCTTCTTATCATGAGAGCAAGCTCTTCATCATCCATGTCGTCTTCAAAATTTGTTATATCATAATCATCATTAGATTTTAATGCAATGGATTTCTTACCTTTAGGATCTTCGTCTTCATTGATTCGTTCCACTTCATAAGACTGAAGGGTCCTAACCAACTCATCGATAGATAGTGGCATGATTCTTTGGGTCTCTCTAATTGAGGTCTTTATGTGATTCCAATCCTTGGAGAGTCCACGCAGTAGCTTGTTTACTTTCATGAGATCAGAAATTGGTTGACCTTGATTTTCAAGACCATTCACGATTTCTATAAAACGACTAAACATGTCAGTTATAGATTCTCCTGATTTCATTCTGAAGGCTTCGTATTGATCGAGAAGAATGTTGATTATAGTCTCTTTCACTCGATCAGTTCCTTCATAAGTAATGTGTAATCTATCCCAGACTTCTTTAGCTATATCACAAGAAGATATTATGTTATATTTAGTAGGTGATAAAGCACAATATAAAGAATAAATTGCTTTTACATCAAGAGCTTGTCTCTTGATTATATCTTCCTGAGTCATTTCGCTAGACTCAACAGTGTCTTTTTCTCTTTCTGAGACAGATGCAGCTTTAGGAATGATTCCTTTTTCTACAACGTCCCATTCCAAAGGATCCTTTGATCTTAAGAACGCCTTCATCTTCTTTTTCCATATGTTGTAGTCCTTTCCATCAAAGTAAAGCGGTCTGGTATTGCTTTGCCCTTCTACCAGCCCTGGAGCCAACATACTAGCCATGGATCTTTAACTCTGAAGTAAAACACTTCAAACAAAGTGAGTACATGAGCTCTGATAGCAATTGAGATAGCTAGTATAAGCACCTAGAGGGGGTGAATAGGTGCACAAATGATTTTTCAAGATACGGAAGCGATTATAGGCAAACGATAGAAAGGAAGTTCTCTATTGATTAACAAAATGAAGTACGATCAAGGGAAAATAAAGAGTAGGGAAGAGAAAATTGAACACGAGGTTTATAGTGGTTCGGCTTATTCCAAGCCTACGTCCACTCTTCCGCACTGACAGCCCACCGGCTGGATTTCACTATGAACAAAAGAGAAGTTACAGCACAGCTTTTCCTTGATTCCACAGTGTAGATGTTCTACCACACTTCCTCAAGGTTTCTCATAAATATAGACTCTCTTTTGTGTACAAGATTTCGCTCAAAGTGATTTGCTAAAACAATAAGGAACTTCAGACTTTGGAATTCTTCTATCGCGCACCCCTCAAACAACTTAGAACGTCTTACTTATATATTTCTTAATGCCATCATACCCGTTGGCACTTACCAAAGGAATTCCTCCAATCTACCTGGACGGAATCAATTAAGAAGATCATTCGAGCTATTAAAGGAACATATCGATAACCCATCAATCCTGTTCGCCCATACAATCAGGATCTTGGTTTCCATAGGTAGAACCTTCCAAGAATATTTTGCCAATCATCAGATCCTTAATCTTTGAAACAATCTCGATCAATCAAAGGATTCTGTTATGTCATATCCAGCCAAGAGATCTTCTCCAGTCGATAAGGTCATATCCTTAATTAAACATCCAGTTCTGGATAACCTTTCTTCAACGGATTAGAGACTGTCAATGAGGATAGACTTTGAGTCTTGAGTCTGGCTGTCCGAAGGCCTTCAGACTTTAAATAACAGAGTCTGCAAACCTTCAGACTAGACTGATGGAAACATTTTGTCAGCTTCAAAACACTTCAAGAAGATTTCTCCAACAAAAGGTTTATGTGTTGTTGGGTTTTACAGAGAGATGTGTCGTTGGGATGTTAGATTTCAGAGTGTAGGAACGATATTGCCATTAAGAAGATTTATGGGCGCTGCGAAGTGAAAAAAAGAAAAAGAAAAAAGAAGAAGGTTGGATTTGGATCTATTGATCGTTTAAGCTAGGCACTAGGTTTCAAATTTCGCAACTCATTTTGTGCGGAGACTCTGTTTTGATTCTCATAGACGCTTTTGGTAGCTCTTTTTTTGTTTAGGAAGATAGGTTGAGCAAAAGATGTGGCCGGTTTTGTTTGAAAGAAAATGATCGAGGAAGACCGCCCAAGCTCGCCTAATGTTTTCCTTAGGATTTCTGGAATGTTCCTAGGGATGGCCGAGATGGTAATTCCACTGGGTTTTATCAATGGAAATCTGAGATCACTTGAGAGTAGCATAATGTACAAGTCTGCAAAAGGAGAAAACTGTAAAAGTCCTGAATTTCATGAATTCAGCCTTGTCCTACATAGTTTCCGCAAAGCACGAGTGGCAACCATTCACAAGGGATTAAATCTAACTAGTATTGAACCGAGTAGAATTGACTTAGTAGTTTGAGGAATGAACACATTTGTGGTGTAGGTGCATACATTCAATTCTTGACACGAATTTGCAACTAACCTCATTTGTCAGCATCACCCTGGCTGTTGCTAGTGTCATATATGGTTTATGAGGTTAATAGAGTATTTCATAACACAATCACGTATCTAAGATAGGTTAGATACATCTGACCAAAAAAAAAAGATGGTTAAATACTATATTCATATTAGACGGCTGCTTAGCCTAATACAATACAAGTTAGAGAGTGACTCAAGACAAACAATATTCCCAATTAAAAACCCCCTCTTTCTATTCATTTATTCTTTTTTCTTGATTAGTTGGATAGGTTCTTATACATAAAGCAAAGGTAACCGAAAATCTTACCACACGAAGTAGTTACAACAGCAGAGATGCTCAGAAGATTTAAATCTGTAGAATTTAATGACAGAAAAGATGCCAGACAAAGCATCACAAAAGCAGCTACAGCCCAACGCACCCACTCAAAAGGAGAGAAGAAGAAATACACCCATATTCTAAAGTTTGGTAAATTAATCCCAATGGTGCATGGGAAGAACAGCAATGTCCACGACAATACTTTTCATTTGCAATGAGCACCCTCCCCCCCCAAAAAAAGGGGGAAAAGCATGGTGATACTAGCAATGTCACCCATGAAATGTCAAAATTCCCCATAAAAAAGACCTTTAGGTCCATGTGGCCCAGGCACGACTCATGGGCCGCCAAGCCCATGATGAGATCTAGTCGAGTGGGACATAGAAATGGTTGAGAAGCGCATATCAGGGACTATGGAGGTGGTCGCAAAAGTAATGGTGGTGCTGGGGGCTCAAGGGCTGTCGTGTGATAAGGAAGTGACTTCCAAGAAATACTGATGATGTTAGTGGTAGCTTAAGTAGTACGGATACGTGACATGGGCACATAACACGACATAACATGACACAACACGTCGATACATCATTTCTCAAAAATAAAAAATTCCGACACGTTATGATATGTTATATATTAAATAAATATTTTTATTTTTAATTAATTTGATTCAAATTCACAAATAAATAAATAAATAATAAAAAATTACAATAAATTTACATTAATAATATCAATAAATCTATTCATAGAAAATTTAAAAGACATATTCATAATTAATGTGTACCCATATTTGAAAATATGCTTTTAATTTTAACAAAAAAATATGAATGGAATTAATGATTAACAAAAGAATAGAATCAACTTTATTTAAATAAATTTATGAATTTCTATAATGACTAAAATTTATCATTATTTAATATTCAATACTTTTATTTTTTGAAATCACTTTTTAACTCTTTTATTTATTTATTTTTTTAACAAAAATAACTTAAACCCCCTCCTCATTTCTCTCTCCCCCTCCCTTTCCCCCACACCACCACGTGCTCCCCTGCCCCCCATCAATCATCTCCATCCCTATTCTTCCATAGGTCTCTCTCTCTCCCTCCCCTTCCCTCACGCTAGCCCCTGCTCCCCACCCCCATCAATCACCCCCGCCCCTCGGTTTCTTCCTTGCTCTCTTCCTCTCCCCCTCCCTTTCCCCCATGCCACCACCAGCTCCCCCGCCCCCTCAGTTTCTTCCCCACGCCACCCCATCCACCCTCTCTCCGCCCCTGATTTCTTTTAACGACCGCCTCTTCTTCCTCCTCGTCACACGATCCTCTCAGCTCTCTCGGTCACCCCATCACAGTCGCTTGCCTCCGGCCCTTCCTCCTTCACAGCTGCCTCCTCACCGCAGGCCCTCCATCGTAGCATCGCCTCATGCTCTTCCTTTGCCCTCCCTCGCTGTCACGGCCTCACCTCCACTCCCTTGGCCTCACCTCTACCCTCCATTGTCTTCTTCAACAATCTCTCTCTTGGATACACGTGTCAAAAGTATGTCGAGAAAAGTTGACCACGTGTCCAACCGTGTCCAAGCATGTCGACGTCTCCGACATGCTCCAACACGTGTTGGACACGACATGGAAGCATTGGATCTCGAATGAGAGGTTGAGGTGGCAAAATCGTTAGTGCTCAAGCAGGTGGTCACGTTGGAGTTTGTGATCGGGAGGTGTGGCGATGGGATTGCAGCGGTTGTCATTTTGAAGTGGTCACGTCGAATTTTAGGTGGTGGCAGCGACAAGAGGAATGGACAAACAAATTACCGCAAACCTCGAGAATATTAAACAGTAACAGAGGGATATAAAGACCAATTCATGAAAATGAATTATAAAATAATATGTCAAACTGTGAGATGGTATCTGCACGAGTGAATTATATTCAAGCACCCAACAAAAATCTACCACATCACTTTATGACTTAATAATTTTGTAAATTGGTCTTTCTTTATTCAGCATTATTCCTTTTAGAGTCATGTGTTAATAATATCTACGGTCATTCAACCAAATTTATTGCTTAAATTTAAAATCGCTATTCACAGATTTCCACTTTCAATTATCCCTAATTACTTTTTCTTCATAAATAATAATAAAATTTTATAGAAGAGAAACGATTTATCACATTAGGTACACTTAGGATCAAATAGAACTAATAAAAACTAGGGATAAGTGCTAAAATTTCAAAAAAATTCAATTAATTTATAAGACTTATTACGAAAGTACAATTAAGGCTTAAAATTTTCAAAAAAATGTAATCAAATTCTAAAGTTTGTCAAGTTGGCTCAATTAAGACGGAATAAGTCCTAAAATTTGTCAAATCGATTCGATCAAGTGAAATAAGTCCTAAAACTTATTAAATTGGTTTAATTAAGTTTTTCCGTTGATTGTATTTTTTGAAAATTTTAGAACTCGATTACACTTTCATAAGAAACTTTAAGACTTCCAATGCACTTATCTCTAAAGACTACAAGGAACCTAATCCGAAGAAAGAGTAGAGCAATAACTCCATAAGTACTCTTAACGGAGCAATTGCGACTTGCGATTGAAAACCCTTAATGGGAGAAGCCTTCATCGATACGTTCAACTCTCAAATGTTTTCTGTGCCAACTGACCAAAGCTAAACGCCATAGAGCCACTCCATTCCTAGGCCTTACAAAAGAACATCGGCCACTTTCGGTATCTAAGGACAAGCTCTTGGCAGTTCCATTACCCCGCAAGCACGGGCGCACGGAGAAGTTTGCAAGAACCTCGAATTGGGCAAATAAAAGACCAAAAAAAAAAAAACGGATGACATAATCCCCAGGCACCGAAGTGAAGCTAACATCAACCAGACCGACTGAATGAAGTTCGAACGAGCGTGAAATCACAGGCGCATTGGGGACGCATACCTTTTTTCGGACGGTGGAGGAGATGGCGAGAGGGAGGAGCTTGGAAAGCAGGGCCTGGAGCCTGGAGTCGTCGCTGAGCGCCAAGCGAGTCAGCATACGGTCCAGCATCTCCTCCAACTCTGTGTCCGACCTTACCGATGACGGCAATGATTCCTCCATCTGCGAATCGATCGTGGCCTGCAGTCCCAAGGGTGAGCTAACGAAGGTTGTGTTAGACGTAAAAATACGTAAAAATTCATATGCGGAAGCCAGGAAGTAAAAATTCATATGCGGAAGCCAAGATCAATTGAAGACAAACCTCCAGCCATTGTTCTTGTTCGTGTTCATTAGAAAAAAAAAAACTTCAAATCAAAGAAAATTGGGGACACTCTACTACCCCAATCCACTCTCGTACTGATAGTGTATTTTGAATGAGAAAGTTTGAGTTAGACCTTGTCATCATCCGTCAGAAATGAACATACGTTCCTATTTATATCCCGTCTCCCATCAAAACGGTTACCAAATGGGGGGTTGTCACGAAAGGGTACGAAACATGAAAAAACTTTATGTCGAATAGTCGCAACTTTAAGAGAAAATGTAGGTCTAAAATGTGGGATCACAAAAATAAATAACATTCTCCCACTTGATCCCATCATTTTCATCATACGGATTATTCAACTAATTCCACAAAAACTTTATGCTTAAAGAAAAGAAACAAAACACATGGATCATGGCGACATGTCCTCTAAAAGTGAGTAATATCTTCCATGTATCACAATGCACCTTATTTCTTTAATGTCAGCCTATATGTGACAACAAATCTTAATGAATAAACCCCATGTTTATTCCAGAACCAAGGATAAATGTTATTCTCATAAACAACAAAATGTGTACACAAAAATTGAGAATCAACATTACAACTGAATAAGAGTTGCATACAACAAAAATCGTCCATATGACGACAAATTACATGATGGGACTTATTCCCATACTAGTTACATGATCCTTATACTTCATTGGTGGCATGCCTTTAGTTAAAAGATCGGCTATCATCAATTCAGTGCTAACGTGTTCAATGACCACTTTATTCTCCTTAACACGTTCCCTTATGGCTAAATACTTAATGTCAATATGTTTACTTTGACTGCCACTTTTGGCATTTTTAGCCATAAAAACTGCAGCTAAATTGTCACAATATATTCTTAATGGCCTAGAAATAGAATCAATAATTCTAAACCCATCAATGAAACTCTTCAACCATACACCATGCAAGGTAGCCTCAAAACAAAAAACGAACTCAGCCTCCATAGTGGAAGTAGTAGTCAAAGTCTGCTTGGCACTTCTCCATGACACGGCTCCACCAGCTAACATGAAGATGTATCTAGATGTTGATTTTCGTGAATCAACGCAACCCGCGAAGTCCACATCCGAATTACTGACCACTTCCAGGTTGTCAATCCGTCTATACATAAGCATATAGTCTTTGGTACCTTGAAGGTATCTCAACACTTTCTTTGCAGCTCTCCAGTGGTCTAAACCTGGATTACTCTAATATCTTCCCAACATTCCTACAGCAAAAGCGATGTCAGGTCGAGTGCAAACCTATGCATACATCAAGCTTCCAACAGCAGAAGCATATGGAATGTTGTACATTTGTTCCTTTTCTAGATCATTCTTTGGGCATTGGTTCAAATTGAACCTGTCACCCTTCACAATGGGTGCTATGCTTGGTGAACAATCTTTTATCCGAAATCTCTCTAGGACCTTATTGATATAGGTTTCTTGAGATAGTCCTAAAATTCCTTGAGGTCTATCTCTATGGATCTTAATGCCAATGACATAAGATGCCTCACCCATATCCTTCATGTCAAAACTCTTAGAGATGAATTGTTTCACCTTATGTAGCAACCCCTTATCATTGGTTGCAAGTAGTATATCATCCACATATAGCACAAGGGAACAAATTTTGCTCCCATTGACCTTCTGATATATACATTGATCCATGACATTCTCTATAAAACCAAATGAAGAGATGACATCATGAAACCTTAAGTACCATTAGTGGGATGCTTGTTTCAAGCCATATATAGATTTCTTAAGCTTGCACACCAAATGCTCACCTTTACTAGAGGAGAATCCTTCAGGTTGTTTTATGTAAACCTCCTCATCTAGTTCTCCATTGAGGAACGCCGTTTTCACATCCATCTGATGTAATTCCATATCAAAATGGGCAACCAAAGCCAAAACAATACCAAGAGAATCTTTCTTAGATATAGGAGAAAAAGTCTTTGTGTAATCGATTCCTTCATTTTGAGTGAATCCTTTGGCAACAAATCTAGCTTTATATCTTTCAATATTACCCAATGAAACCTTCTTAACTTTGAAGACCCATTTACAACCAATGGCCTTCGCACCATCAGGTAACTCAACCAAATCCCAGACTTTGTTAGATGACATAGAACTCATCACTTCATTCATAGCATTGTACCACAAATTAGATTTATCACTATCCATGGCTTGTGAAAACGTTTCGGGATCATTTTCAGCTCCAATATTGTAGTCAGACTCTTGTAAATACACAATATAATCACTAGGAATAACCGATTTCCTTATTCTAGCAGATCTTCTCAAAATTTGATCAACATTCTCTTTAGGAGCATGTTGCTTAACTGGTTATTCAACAGTTTCTAGTAATTGCTGAACAACTGGATCCACTAGATCAATATCAGCAGGTTGTGGAATTTCAACAATTGGTTGTTCAATAGCCGGTCGAACTGAAGGGGCATTATGAGCAACAACCAACCTTAAACTTGAGGTGAAAGATTAAGTGTCTGAATGATCTTCCTTATGAACAAGATCCCTCGGTCGATTGCTCCCACTAATCAAGTCATTTTCAAGAAATTTAGCATTTCTTGATTCCACAATCCTAGTGGTATGAGATGGACAATAAAACCTGTATCCCTTAGACCTTTTGGCATATCCAATGAAATATCCACTTATGGTCCTTGGGTCCAACTTCTTTTCTTGTGGATTATAAATTCTCACTTCAGACGGGCATCCCCAAACGCGCACATGATGTAAACTCGGTTTCCAACCCTTAAATAACTCAAAAGGTGTCTTTGGGACAGCCTTAGTCGGAACTCAGTTTAATATGTAAACTGACGTCTTAAGTGCTTCAGTCCATAAGAATTTAGGAAGTTTGGAGCTGCTAAGCATACTACGCACCATGTCTAATAAGGTCCGATTTCTTCTTTCCACTACGCCATTTTGGTCCGGAGAACCAGGCATAGTATATTGGGCAACTATCCCATGCTTTTGAAGAAATCTTGCAAATGGACCAAGTGCTTGTCCATCTTCTGTGTATCTACTATAGAATTCTCCACCTCTATCTGATCTCACGATCTTAATTTGCTTATTGTATTGTTTCTCTACTTCTGCCTTAAATACCTTAAAGGCATCTAATGCTTCATATTTATTATGAATCAAGTAGAGATACATATAACGTGAATAATCATCTATAAAAGAGATGAAGTATTTCTGACCACATGAGTCCATATCCAGACTACAAATATCTGTGTGTATGATTTCTAATATTTCTGTACTCCTCTTGGCATATTTCTTTGTTTTGTTAATCTGCTTTTCCTTTATGCAGTCCACACAAATATCACAATCAGTAAAATCTAAAGTACCGAGTACTCCATCATTTACTAATCGCTTAATTCTTTCTATGGAGATATGTCCCAATCTCCGGTGCCACAACATAGAGGAATGTTCTTTCACAACACATCATTTCATACCAGCTTTATCATGAACATGCATTGCATCATAATAGGCATTGTCTTGTAAATTAATTCGAAAAAGACCATTAGACAAAGTACTGCTCCCAATAATTTCAAATTTAAATGATAAACAGAAGTTTGAATCTAAAAAGTTAAAAGAGTATCCCAAAGGTACAAGTCTTGAAACTAAAATTAAGTTTTTAGAAAAACTAGGAACATAAGATGTCTTTTCCAAATTCAAAACAAAGCCACTATTGAGAACTAGTTTACATGTCCCAATAGCTTCCACATGCAAACGCATCTTGTTTCCTGAATAGATGCTTTGTTCACTTCCCACTAGCTTCCTGTGGTTTTAAAAACTCTACAAGGAATTCGAAATATGGATTGTAGATCCAGAATCAATCCACCAAGTGTTGTGACTTACATCATTCATATTAGATTCATAACAAACACAAAAAATTGGATTACCTTTCTTCTCGAGCCAGGCCTTAAATTTGACACAATCCTTTCTTATATGCCCCTTCTGTTTATAGAAGAAACACTTGGATTCTTTCTTAATGTCAGCTTGAGAAGGTATTTTACATTTTCCCTTATACTTGCCATAGCTCTTATTCTTTCCTTGTGTTGCCAAATGAGCACTTTCTCCCAATTCCATAATCAATCTTTCTTCCTCTTGAACACACATGGTCATGAGTTCATTAATTGACCATTTATTCTTATGTGTGTTATAAGAGATCTTGAAAGGTGCATACTGTTGTAGGAGAGTGTTCAAAATATAATACACAAGGAAAGATTTAGATATCTCAACCTCAAGGTTCTTAAGCTAAGCTGCAATGTTCCTCATTTGCATGATGTGCTCACGCACACCTCTAACACTAGTGAGCTTCAATGATGAGAACTTCATAATCAGGGTCATGGCATGCGCCTTCTCAGAACTTTCAAATTGCGCATCTATGGCCTCCAATAAAGCCTTAGCATTGCTATGCTGAGCAACTAAACCACGAATACTAGGAGATATCTTAGCTCTTATAAACATGGCACAAACACGGTTGGACCGCTCCCATTGGTTATAAAGAGCTATCTCAGATGGAGTGCTCGAATCAGTAGGAGCAGGTGGTTCGTCTTTCCTTATAGCATAGTCAATGTCCATCCACCCCAATTGAAAAAGAACTGACTCCTTTCAAACTTTATAGTTCTCACCATTCAGTATGGGAACATCAAACTTAAATTCAGAGAAATTCATAGGTTGCGAAACTGCATATCAAATAATCATGCTTATGTCACAAAATTTGAGGCAAATATAAATAAGTCATGTTTTACCAATGTAAACATGTCACAATATGAATCACATAACATAAAAACTACCTGTGGGCTAAGTTTTTAATTTAAATAGATTCATAATTACTTCATGAAGAAACTATCATATTATATGCCATTTCTTAATCCCTGTGGGTAAATTAAGAAAAATAATATGATATTTCATCCTACTTAATCATATTAATATAATGAAAATTCATGTGGGATAAAATTCATCATATTAATATAATTAACTACAATCAATGTCCATTTCTAAATATGATCCGGGGGCTTTTAATATATAATTTAATTAATTAAAGATGCTATGGCCACTCCCTAATTAATTAAATATATGGACCATTGGACATTTAATTTCATACACAAAATATTCATAAAATACATGAAATGACAAAATAGTAAATAAAAACATCGAATGGCAAAACGGTAAATAAATCGGCCAAGGGCATGATTGCAAAAATTTAAAATGAATGGGGCAAAAAGGTAAAAGCAGCCGCGGGTGGGAGACAACGGGCGTGTGACACCCCGAACCCTTCGCAGGTCGTCACTAGCGCCGGTGTTACATCTTTTACCATTTCTATCTCTTGGCTAAATTAAGCCTTGCCAGATTTCAAGCATTTTTTTTTTTTTTAAAAAACGGTCCCATGCGCGACTCATAGCGGAAGCAAATAAATATCACCATCTATCTCCCCTCTATCCCATGATACAAATACACACCGACTAAACACCACGATTTTATAAACAGTGTTGACGCTTTGCTTACATACATACATATAGCGAGATGGGGTTTTTCCTCGGGTCGGTACAAAAGAAACAGAAAAGGGTAAGGATTCTGCCATGTCCTTCCTAAAATCTCAAAAAGGAACTCCGACCTCTAACATCATATGAGCACAAAAACCCTCCCATCACGAGCGTCAACTATCTATACCAAAAAGCGGTCTAGCTCCTACTCCTCGCGTGCGATCTCACACCCATCCCTAAGTCGGGTGGTGGCGGCGGCAGCATCCCCCGCATCACTCCATCCCGTCGTATGTGCACGGACAAAAACTCTTGTATGACAGGGCCCCCAACCAGGCCGATATCATACATGACTAAGCATCGTACTCGGATAAAAGTCAATCCGGGTACCGAGGGACAGTCTATCTCAGTCATCTCCACCTCGACGTCAGACGGAATACCGTAAAACACGCCACGCGAAACAGCAGGCAGCGGCATAGTGCTAATCTGAAATGTTATCCCCAAAAGGGGTGAGTACAACCACTCAGCAGATAGGGAAATCCAATAACAACTCAGTGCACCATGCATACCATCATACAATTCAGGCATCACTTACCTTTTTGATGACAAGCGTATTCATGCATCATCATAGCATACATATCATCATTAACCATGCATCACCATGCATATCACATCATATCATTATTGGCCATGCATCACCATGCATATCACATCATCATTAACCATGCATCACCATGCATATCACATCATATCATCATTGGCCATGCATCACCATGCATATCACATCATCATTAACCATGCATCACCATGCATATCACATCATATCGTCATTGGCCATGCATCACCATGCATATCACATCATCATTAGCCATGCATCACAATGCATATCACATCATAGATCAATTTCCATTTTTATTTATCAATTGATCCCCACATTATCTTTTCTCAAATCATCACCATCCCTTCGGGCAGAAACCTCCGACAGGGTATCATTATCAATCCTTCGGGCAGAAACCTCCGACAGGATTCCATGATCAATTTGATCATCACCCTTCGGCAGAAACCTCCGACAGGGTTCCCAGCATTCCAGCCATCTCATGGCCACCGGGCTTCCGGCCCCCCACATTCCGGGCATCTCGCACCTCAACTAGCATCACGAGGAACCTCCCTTCGGGCGTAAAACCTCCGACAGGACTTCCGGTCTTTACCCTTCTAACCGGGATCTCGCACCCTAATCCTGGCATCGCGAGTCACTCCCTTAGGGCAGAAACCTCCGACAGGGCTTCCGGCCCCCCACATTCCGGGCATCCTGAAACTCCCAGGGAATCTCTGGAATTACGCCACCAGGCCACCAGACAACATCCTCCACCACAACCTCATTCTCACATACCATTTTCCACTTTTTATCATCCTTTTCATCTTGTTATTTCATGGCATATGATTTACATACATGCATCACAATTCATGATCATTCACACATCAATGCCATATAACAATACATCATAATTCATGATCATACATGCCTCAATGTCATATAGCAATGCATCATAATTCATGATCATTCATACGTCGCTGCCATATAACAATACATCATAATTAATGATTTCACATACATCAATGTCATATAGCAAGGCATCATAATTCAATAGGACTCATGGCCAATAAAATAATCCCCCTTTTTATTTTTTTATTATTTTATTATTTTATTATTTTATTATTTTATTATTATATTTATTTATTTTCCTAAATAAATATTATATTTAATATTTATGATTTTCCAAAAATCATAATCTTCAATCAATCCTTAAACGAACAATTAGAATCAGATTTCACATAAAATCCATGGCTAATTCGCATTTTACACAATTTCCCAAATTTCCACAAAATACACCCAATATTCGGATCACGGCCAGATTACACAGTTTTCGAATTAATTCAATTAAAATACTCATATGACCTCCGAAAATTCCCAAATTTTACAGGATGATAGCCAACACATTTTCGTGCATTTTTCATGAAGAACTCTTAGCCAAATTCTTTATAGATTAATTTATATAACTCCACGAAGCTTCTGGAACCTCTACCGTTTCGTCCAGAACGTACATCACCGAAAAACTTAGGTTTGGCCCATCAAATCTCTTTCTTTTCTCCTGAAATTCGAGTATGTTATATATCAATGTGTCCTTTCAAATTTTCATGAAGGGATCTAGGTAAAATACCCAGATTTTGGTCACCATTTTAACCCATGAATTCTCGGGTGTCTCGGTTCACTTCAACAGAACCATCCATCTCAAAGATCCAGCCGATTCACCACGTTATACTTGTTATTTTTGCCTCATTTTCGAGTATGTTGTAGCTTAGGGTGTTTCCTACAACTTTCAAGAAGACAACAAGGTGAGATCTCCAACAGAAATCGACATGCAACCAAGAAATCAACAAAAGGTCAGTGACAATTTCGTAGATCTAAGTCTCCGTATAACAGAGCTTTTGACCCCTCATATCACCTTCGTTTTCCATGAAATTCGAGTATGTCATACTACAAGATGTTAGCTTCAACTTTCATGAAGACACCGAAGCCAAAATCACACTCCAAATACACATGCAAGCTCGAATAAGAAACTGTCTACCACAAGCCGAACGGAAACAGCCACATAACTTGAACACATTCAACCCTTACCTCGGTTCTTCGCCCAAATCACCCTTAAAACCGAACATGCAACCATCAAAACAACGTGCAAGAGAAGTAAAGGACCCCCCACTTGCCTTAAAGAAGAACACACAGCAACACACGGCGGCGTAGGACGGTCGGACAAGGCGGCGACGGCGAGACACGGCGGCGGCAACTCTCGGCTCCACCTCCTCTCTCTCGGCCTCTCCTCCGCTCAAGCTCTCTCTCGCACACTCTCTCTTGGACGGAAATGAAGAAGCAACCGGCCACTCTCTCTCCAAATCCCCCTTTTTATACTCCCCTAGGCTCATCATAGGTAATGATTGATCCACCACACCTATGGCCAATGCATGCTCTTTACTTTATGCCACTTGTCACACTAATTTTTGAATTGATTTGGGCTTGGGCTTGGGCTTAGGCCCAACCGGCCACTCCTTCTTGGGCTGGTCGAAAATCCTCCTTGGGCCCAATGGGCCGACTAGCTTGGCCCACCAAGCTCTAGGCTAATGGGTCCAAGGCCCATTTCGAAAATAATCCTATTTTCTCCTTTTTTTTTTTTTTTTGAACTCCTTTTAATTAATATTTCTACATTCAAATTTCATCTTGGCCAAGTCTTGGGATATTTTAATTATTGAAATTCAAATCATATGGCCAAGCATTTAAATTTAAATTTCCACAACACAAGCAAAATTCATCAAATTAAAAGACAAATTGGCCAAAGCATAAGCCATAAAATTCTATCACCTAATTAAAGACATTTAACACACCTTAAGGCTCGGCCTTGAAATTCCGGGATGCCACAATTCTCCCCTCCTTAGAGAATTTCGTCCTCGAAATTCAAGCACTACTCACGCCTTCTTGAAATAAATAAGGGTACTTTTCCCTTATCTGATCCTCACTTTCCCATGTGGCTTCCTCCACATCATGATGTCGCCATAACACCTTAACCAATGGGATCTTTTTGGTCCTAAGAATTTGCTCCTTTCGATCTAGTATCTGCACAGGCTCTTCACTATACCTTACTTTCTCATCCATTTTGATGGCTTCATGATCGAGTATGTGACCAGGATCCGGCTGGTACTTCCTCAACATCGATACATGAAACACATCGTGCAGATTTCCTAACTTAGGAGGTAACGCTAAACGATAAGCCACGTCACCTATCCTCTCCAGAATTTCAAAAGGTCCTACAAATCTGGGGCTTAACTTACCCTTCATCCCGAATTGAGATATTCCTTTCATTGGAGATACCTTAAGGAATACATGGTCTCCTACACCAAATTCCAAAGGCCTCCTACGTCTATCAGCGTAATCTTTCTGTCTACTCTGAGCTGTTCTAAGCCTTTCTCTGATAATATCAACAGCCTCAGCGGTAACTTGTACTAATTCAGGTCCTGTCAACTTCCTTTCTCCTACTTCATTCCAACAAACAGGAGTCCTACATCTCCTTCCATATAATGCTTCATAAGGTGACATGCCTATACTTTTCTGAAAGCTATTGTTATAGGCGAATTCTACCAAATGCAATCTTTCATCCCAATTTCCTTTGAAATCAATCACACAAGCTCTTAACATATCCTCTAATATCTGGATTACTCTTTCTGATTGACCATCTGTCTGAGGATGAAAAGCTGTACTAAACTGAAGCTTAGACCCTAATGCAACTTGAAGACTTTTCCAAAAATTCGAAGTAAACCTCGAATCTCGATCTGAAGTAATGGTCACTGGAACACCATGTAAGCGTACCACTTGACTTACATACATGTCCGCATACTTATCCATTGGGTAATCCATGCGAATCGCTAAGAAATGTGCCGACTTAGTCAATCGATCCACTATAACCCAAATTGAATCGTGACTACTTGATGTCCTTGGCAATCCTTGCACAAAGTCCATCGTTATATGTTCCCATTTCCATTCAGGAATGTCTAATGGTCTCAAAAATCCTGCGGGTTTTCGATGCTCTGCTTTTACTTGCTGACATGTCAAACATTGAGATACGTATTTACCGTATCTGCCTTCATACCATTCCACCAAAATTGCTGACGCAAATTTCTGTACATCTTTGTACTACCTGGGTGGATACTATAATTACTCTTATGTGCCTCCGACAGAATTTCCTTCCTTAATTCCTCATTGTCGGGAACACATAGTCGTCCTTGACATCTTACTATTCCATCATCAGAGATCTGAAATTCCGATCTTTTCCCTAAAGATACAGCATCTTTCACTTTCAAAATCTCTGGGTCAGATTCTTGCAGAATTTTAATTTTATGGATAATCTCTGGCTCAATCCTTAATGCACTAAGCATACCAGTGAGACAATCCACTTCCAATTTAAATTCAGAATTTGCTACAGATTCTAATAATTTCCATTCTGCCATCCTCAAACTAGCTATCTCTACGGCCGACTTTCGACTAAGAGCATCTGCTACTCTATTCGCTTTTCCTGGATGATATCTTATCTCACAATCATAGTCCTTCAATAACTCCATCCACCTCCTTTGTCTCATGTTCAACTCCTTTTGTGAGAACAGATACTTCAAACTCTTATGATCCGTATAGATCTCAAACTTTTCCCCATACAAATAGTGTCTCCATATCTTCAAGGCAAACACTATAGCTGCTAGCTCTAAATCATGTGTCGGGTAATTTAGCTCATGAGGTTTCAATTGTCTGGATGCATAGGCTACAACTTTGCCATGCTGCATCAACACACATCCTAGTCCTTTGTGAGATGCATCACTATACACCGTGAAACCATCAGGTCCAGTAGGTATAGTCAGAATTGGAGCTGAAGTCAATTTCCTTTTGAGCTCTTGGAAACTCCTTTCACATTCTCCATTCCATTCAAACTTCACATTCTTTCGGGTCAACTTAGTTAAAGGTCCTGCTAGCCTTGAAAATCCTTCAATGAATCTCCTATAATAACCAGCCAATCCTAAGAAACTTCGTATCTCAGTAGGTGTCGTCGGTCTCGGCCAATTCACTACCATTTCAACTTTTGCCGGGTCTACTGCAATTCCTTTTCCTGACACCACATGTCCTAAAAATACTATCCGATCCAACCAGAATTCACACTTACTGAACTTAGCATACAACTTATGCTCTCTCAAAGTCTGCAAAACTACTCTCAAATGCTGCTCATGCTCTTTAGGCCCTTTTGAATACACCAGAATATCATCAATAAACACAATCACAAATTGGTCCAAGTAAGGCTGAAATATTCTATTCATCAAATCCATAAATGCAGCAGGGGCGTTAGTCAATCCAAATGGCATAACAAGGAACTCATAATGCCCATAACGAGTTCTAAACGCAGTCTTAGGAATGTCCTCCTTCTTAATTCTTAACTGATGGTATCCTGATCTCAAATCAATCTTAGAAAAGACCGAACTTCCCTGGAGTTGATCAAACAAGTCATCAATTCTAGGCAAAGGATACTTATTCTTAATGGTCACTTGATTCAACTGCCTATAGTCAATACACAAGCGCATTGACCCATCTTTCTTTTTCACAAACAAGACCGGTGCACCCCAAGGTGAAGCACTTGGTCTAATAAATCCTTTATCAAGCAATTCTTGCAGTTGCACTTTCAACTCCTTCAATTCAACTAAAGCCATCCTATATGGAGCTTTTGATATTGGTCCTATTCCAGGCATTAATTCAATTTCAAATTCAATCTCCCGCTCTGGCGGTAATCCAGGCAATTCCTCAGGAAATACATCTTGAAATTCATTAACCACATAAACTTCCTCAAGATTAGGCTCCTCCCTGGCATAATCTCTAACTATGGCTAGGTACCCTTGACATCCTTCGTCAAGTAACTCACAAGCTTCTACTGCCGAAATAAGAGCTACAGGAAAATGGGTTTGACTTCCTAGAAATTCACAGCTAGACTGATCAGGTAAAACAAATTGTACCACTCTCCTATAACAATCCATCTGAGCCCGATACTTACGAAGCCAATCCATTCCTATAATAACATCAAAATCATACATAGCCATTACAACTAAGTCTATTTCCATATCCTTTCCTCCCATTGAGATCTTACAATTTTCACACACCAGCATAGACAATACCATATCCTTTAAAGGCGTGGAAACACAAAGAGGCGTCTCAAGCGGCATAACTTCTATCTTATTCAAACATCTATATCTTTCAGACACAAACGAATGCGTTGCACCCGTGTCAAACAATGCATATGCCTTTTCGCCATTAATAAGAATCATACCTGAGATAACATTCTTGGAAGCTTCCGCTTCCTCCTGGGTGATCGCATACACCCTTCCTTGAACAGCTCAGAGCTGTTTTTCGCCGTTCCGCCGTGGTTTCGCTGGCCGTTTCTTCTCCGGCAGCCCATTTCAAACACAAATTAATAGTGGGTTTTGAAGAGCATGTCGGCATGACCACATGGGTCCAAGTTTTGGCAAAAATGACGAAGAAATAAGCCCAAATCATAAGAAAATTCCCAAAAACACAAATCCTCAACCACCGCAACTTCCGCCGCCCGATTAGCCTCCGGTGAACACCGAAATGCCGAAATAACTCATGACTAATATTCCTCATGGTGGTGCAACTGTACAGGTCCGAATTCTAGGGATGGGTCGCCGGATTTTGCCCGGAATCGGTGAATTTCTCTTGGCCTCAAAACTTCAAGTTACTGTTCATGTTCTAAAAGCCCGAATATACACCGAAAATACACAAAAATACAACAAAACAAGGCAGAGGCTCTTAACACACTCTGATACAAAATGTTAGATGTAAAAATTCATATGCGGAAGCCAAGATCAATTGAAGACAAACCTCCAGCCATTGTTCTTGTTCGCGTTCGTCAGAAAAAAAAAAAAAAACTTGAAATCAAAGAAAATTGGGGACACTCTACTACCCCAATTCACTCTCGCACTGATGGTGTATTCTGAATGAGAGAGTTTGAGTTAGACCTTGTCATCACCCGTCAGAAATGAACGTATGTTCCTATTTATATCCCGTCTCCCATCAAAACGGTTACCAAATGGGCGGTTGTCACGAAATGGTACGAAGCGTGGAAAAAACTTTATGTTGAACAGTCGCAATTTTAAGAGAAAATGTGGGTCTAAAATGTGGGATCACAAAAATAAATAACAGGTTGAGCAGTCGGTGTGTGAGGAAACCTTTGAGAGGATAGAAAACGATCGACGTGATTCTGGTTTTGGAGACTAGCTTCAGCTTGGCGGGCATTTATCTAGCCCATTAGACTGATGTGGCATGTATTTTTTTTTATCTATCTTATTCCAACTCTCAACTTTTTCCTTAGTCTCTTTGTATTTTTAGCTTGTCTCTTTACAAATCAGTTCTGCTTGGACTTGACAAAACTTTTTAAAATAAATAATAACCTGCACATAGCTTTCGAGGAAAATATTCAGAAGCCTGCTAAGGAATCTCGCTTTGCAACCGACCTTTTCACTCTTTGATCAAAAGAAAACCCATAGTTTGCTTTCGGTTCGGAACTTTACTTCCATTTTCGCTTAGAAAACTCATAATCCAAAGGTGCTTCGAGAGTTTGCGTTTTTATTTGTTCAAAGGAATCAGGGGAGGGTTCGCATTTTTGGTATTTTTGTTTTAAATTGTTTTCTGCTTTCATTTTCGTTTTTGTCGATCGTATTCCGCTTCCATTTTCGTTTTTGGTTTTGGTTTTATTTTTTATTTTTTGTTTTTGGCTTTATGCAAGTGATGTGAAGGTTTCCCATTGTTCCGGGAAAAAAATAGCATACTTTCGTCTCCTGTCGCAAAATTTGAAGCCACTGTTGGCTTACATGCCAAATGGACCCCTAACTCGAGGTCGGGGTGGTCCGACTTGAACTCACTGCCCAAATTATGATGTTTGTTTTGATAAACAAAAGAGTACGAGGGGATTATCATTCTAACAAAATATTCGATTTGAATCTTACTCAATTAGTCTATCATCATAACCTCACCGACATGTTAGAAATCTCAAAATCTTTTCACAAAAGGTAATAATAGCTAAGATATTAATCGGTCGAAGATTTGCTCATAACATAACTTGAACTTGTGAACTCATGAAAATCCCATTGATCCATTTATCATGGACTCACCACTCGTGGGGTGTTTGCGATCTTTTCATGTTCAATTTTTTTTTTTTTAAGTGAATGAGTAATGTTTGAGCTCAATAAAAAAAAAAAATTGAGGGATGTATAAATCTGTTTTGTTCTTATAAATTTGGCTTGAGGCAGATGAGGGATTGGTTCGTCTATATTGCCTATAAAAGAATAGATCTGGAGATGGGTTTTCGTGAAATTGATCATTTAACTCTTCAAAATAATTTCTCTAAATTTAATTTCCATAACTTTGTTTTGTGTACAATTCTTTAGAGACGGCAAACATGGGGCCCACCATGCACTGGAGTTCTTATTTAGGTGAGCTAAATCCAAAATAAAATAATATAGAAATTTCACTCATTGTGTTCATAAAAACGTAGTGTGACTTTTATTGTCTAAGATCACAAATTATCTTTACTTCGCATTAGCCGATGAAAGCTCAATGAATTTTTCTTGAAGTTTATGGACCTTTTCTTTTATTTCGTACTCTCTTACACGCATATTCAATGTCATTGATATTATTGCTCACATGTTCAATAAGAAAAATTATGGGAAGATAATGATGGAGTTGAGAAGTGTGATAGAGGAAAATAGTACTAAAACAGAGAAGCTTTTTAATGCTAATAGTATACATGTAACTTTACTGTTAAACTAATATTAGTAATAAAAGAGATTGTCTAGTATGATATTGTGTAGCGCAACATAATTATAAAGAGAGCATGCAAGAGTCGATATTTAATACTAAGTCACCTTCTTGATCTCTCTATCAACCAAAGAGAAGTGGTTCTCATAATTCACAATTAAGCTCAACTCATCAGTCATTCAAGTTTAGTTACATTATTTCACATTTGAATAACTTAAGTTATTAGATCGATTTGAGTTTGAATTCAAAAATAATTTACTCAAAAAGCTTGCGACCATAGTGGAGTAATTGCAATTTTATACTAAAAAATATAACTAAGAGATTTATTCTTGAACAACACCAAAAGAAGCACAAATCGAAGCGCAAATAGGAAGGATGAAAGAAAATTAAAACCACATGAGACACAAGATATACATAAAAATCAAAAATGGGAAAACATGGGGGTGGGGGAGAGAGAGAGAGAGGGGAGTTTCACTATCTTCGACAACATGTACAAGAATACAATTCAAAATGTCAAAAATAGGAATAACAAAAAAGGGAGAGAATTTAGAGCCTAGAGTTAGATATGTTATACAGCATATCCCTTTTATTGTATCTCTTAAGCCCTAAAATAAATGTGCAGGTCCAAAAAGCCTTTGTTGCCAATTTGAAATTCAAAACTCGAGAAATCTCCACCTTCATATCTTTAGAAGAGTGTTAGCCAAACGCTACAAGACCTCTTGCCCTCGCCACCAAGAATGACCATATAAGCCCACCCGCCAAAAGGTGGAACCAATGATAGACACTCTTAAGTATAGGAAATAAGGGATGAAAAATCTCCTACTCTGCCTAGGCAACTCAATAACACTAATCAATGCTTGGACTTACCACCGGCCGCGATGGCTCAACTGGATAAGACTCTGCTGATCCTCAACGAAGAGGTGAAGGGTTCAAAACCCAGGGGAGGCGCTAGGTGTATTAAGTGTGACTCAGGGGTGGTGGGTCCTCCTACTTAAGTGTCACTTGGGGGTTTACGGCGTGGCTATCGGCTGCAAGCCGGTTCCTCCAATACCAAAAAAAAAAAAAAAAATGCTTGGACTTGGCCAAAGGAATTGATTTGGGCAACATATCCATCGGATTATCTCACCATAGGTACTTTCTCCATTGTAACCGTACTCTTAGCAACCTTATCACATACGTCAGGTGTTGATATGTTTTGCTCTCTTGTGATACATCGCGTTCTTGGTCAAGGTTACCACAAGATGCTCCTTGCTCCGAATTTTGCAAGCAATTAGAATAAAAAAAAAGTGCTTGGAGTGAAGTCTATTGTATGAAACATTGAAAACGTGTTATTTTATAAATTTTCATTGAAAATCCACTCAAAATTTTTGAAATTGCGGTCTGAATCATTTATCAAATGGTGATGGCTAAAAAATAAAATTATCGAATGCGCCCAGAAGATACATAAAAAGCTAAGTGATAATGGCAAGAAATAAAGCATTAAAGCAAAGAAAAATCCACATATTGTTAGCAATTCTGATTGAAATGACATCTCTTATGTGAAATGGTGAACCCATGTTATTTTACAAATTCTCATGGTAATTAACTCATCGGGGGCCTCAACTGGTAATTTACGACGAAACTGGTCCCGCAGGATCCACGGAAAACCTTGTCAAAAAAGCAAAGTGATAATGAAAAGAAATAAAGCAATACATCAAAGAAAGAGAAGGTAGGTCATCCTAACGTGGAAAACAAGACCCGCCAAAGCTTAAGCGTTCCCCTTTGGTAGTCAAGTCTTCGTAGACTTGGGTCAATCATTGGTGCTATTCCTTCTTGAGCAAGCTGACTCATCATGGACTCTTGGGAGTCCAAGTCTTTGTAGACTTGGGTCAATGTGCTATTCCTTCTTGAGCAAGCTGGCTCATCATGGACTGTTGGTAGTCCAAGTCTTCTTAGACTGACTTGGGTTAATCATTGGTTTCAGTCTTCTTGCACCATGTTAAGACGAGGCATGGAGAGCTTAGGTTTTAGATTGTTAGCGTCCGCATCAAAATCACATCGATCAATCTCATGCAACTCTTAATGTAGTGTTTGTATTTCGACGCGACACAAGACTATATAAGCGACACATTCCATTTCCATTTAGTTAAATTAGATGGTATTGATTTTTTTTTTATTGATTAATGATGCGATTGGTTAGACTGTTTAAGAAAAAAGGTTTTTCTAGATAGATGATGTTTGTTTACAAGTATTTTTCTATTTCTAGATCGATTTCGTGGTAACTAAACATTTCATATTCCACCATAGAAAACAAAAAATCCCGCTAGATTTAGAGGTGTAAAAATGTTCCATTTCGGAATTCATAAGTTATTAAGTCTTTTCAGACATAAATCCTAGTGCGACAAATTCTTTTTTTTTTTTTAGATTGAAATTATTAAATCATGATGACTCAATGAGTTAAAAAAGATGGACTCTTAGGAAAAATCAAATTCTTTGAATTGAGACCGATGGAAGATCGAATTAGTTATCAATAGTTTTACCTTTAATTATACTCTGCTAAACTTTTGTTTTAGCAAACAACACTTCGAAAGTCTCGTTATAGATTTTTTTTTTTTTAAAAATCAAAGTTCTTTCATTCAAATTAAAACTGAGCTTCGTCCATTAGCTCAAAAGCTCAAGGAAGAAAAGAATAGAGATGCGATCAGCCACTGGCGAGCTCAATCCTTGCAAGAGGCCGGTGATAGAGATGCAATCAGCCATTGGCAAGCTCAATCTTTGCAAGAGGCCGGTGAGCTAGGAGAGACCGACAAGCTAGGTGAGGCTCAAGCCTTGTTAGCGAGCCTTTGGCGACCTCCAACGAGGCTTGAGGCCTACGTAGCTTGCCAGATCTGGTGAGGGCCAAGCTCGCTCAAGGATGTCAAGCCAGCTCAAGCCTCGCCAAATCTAGTGAGCTAGGCAAGGCTCGAGCCATGCCAAAGCCTCGCTGACTTTTGATGACCTTGGGTGCAGCTTGAGCCTAGCCCAACTCCAAATCCTAAGCTCACACGACAACCTTGAGTGAGCTCAAGCTAGGCGAGGTGGAGTCTCACTGGCCTATGGCGAGACTCGAGCTCACTTGTAGCCAATTGCCGACTAGCCAACGATTGAGCGAAGAAAAAAGAAAAAAAAAATGAAAATGAAAGAAAAGGAAAAAATAAAATAAAAAATTGAGAATAATTAAAATTTTGGATTTTTTTTTTTTAAAGAAAAGGTGTCCGGCGAAAAAAGTGCTTGGTTCATAAGTAAAAGAAAGAGCAGGGAAAATGTGGTACTTGAGCATGCTGCTTCATGATGGACTGTTCGAAATCCAAGTCTTCGTGGACCTTACCTTGGGTCAATCATTAATCATACCGACTAATCTCATGCAATTTTTACTCAAGTGATTGTATTTTGATGCATTGCAAAATTATATGTATATGGCACATTCCATTTCCATTTATTTAAATTAGATGGTATCAACCTTTTTATTGATACCCACCCCACTGTGGGTGCGTTGGTTTAGGCCTTTCCCCCTCTAATTGCGGAAGGGTAGAGGTTCAAGTCACCGCGTACGCATTAAGTGCGACTTAAGCGGAGCACTGTGGGAGGTAGGTCTCCACGCCAGTGCTCCTTGGGGGTTTACGCCGAGCGCTCACTGTGAGGCGGTTCCTCCGGTCTCAAAAAAAAAAAATCTTTTTATTGATTGATGACATGTTTTGCTAAACTATATAAGATAAAAATTTTACTGGACACATCAATTTTGTGATAACTAAACATTCCATGTAATCTCGCTAGATTCGGAGGTGTTGAAATATTCCATTTAGTCATAAATTTGAGCATGACAAAAAAAAAATAATTAAGATCGAAGTTATTAATCACGATGACTTGATGAATTAAAAAAGACTCTTGGAAAGTATCAAATTTGTTATTCATTTGATTATATTTCACTAAACTTTTTTAGATTAGACTCCTTCTATTCGAATCAAAAATAAGTTTTCTTGACTAACCCAAAAGCTTGGGTAAAAGGAGAAAATAGGTGGTGCCTAACTCCTACTCTTTTGAAAGGAAAAGAAAAGGCTTTTCGTATAGATGCAAGCCTTAACTATCAAGACTTTTGTTCCTTCACCACAAAGGAATTAAAAGGAAGATTTTTTTGAATGACTTTTCGGGAGGTCATTGAACTTAGAAGCCAAAGGATTGGGTGAATATGTAGAGAGTCATGGGCCAGTCTATAGGAAAAATTGTTAGTAAGGATGGTTCCTCGAAGCATCATTGCAGCCTATTAAAGTTGACAATTATTTACATTTCTTTACATGGAAAATCACTAGACTATGTGGTAAAGAATTTTGGGATGAGAATCTACTTTTGCCCCTAAATAATTCATTCAAAATAAAGTCAACAAAAACAGACATTAAACTTCCAACCAACTCCATTTCCCCCCATCCTAATTAAGGTGAACTTTGATCGGTCCAGTTTAATGGGCTGACCAGGTCAAGGGCCGAATTGACTTCAAAGCATAAAGCCCGGTGGAATTATTAGGCTTGATCTTTGTTGAAGCACTACCTTAGCGATCTATCAAATTAAGAAAAGATCACTTTCATTTCAAAGCGAACCATATTTCACACTTAACCCCTCGCTGGTGTCAATAAATTGCTTGTCACAAAGCATTGTGGTTGGACAAAAAATCCATGCTTTGTGCTGATTATTATACAATATACTATTAAAAGAGCACACAAAATCAATGTGTAAGCATAAACTAGTGTCAATGTAGATGGCAAAAATTATTCGCGAGTATTGTATTAAAACTTTGAGCCACTAACAAGTGTGTTGAAAAGGTCGTGAACTTGACATGACCTATTAGATCCCTTTGGAATCCAACTCAATTAGCATTTCCAAATCCACGATTGAACTCGGAAGCCTCTCTAATGACCGGCAAAAGTTGAGTGGAGCCTCCCCAATGACTATGATGATTAAAAAGAATATTAATTCTCTCCAATGTCGAGCATGAAAGTTCTCTATTTCAGATAATGTTTCCGAAGGTGCGGCTTGTCACTCTCTCAATTAATGCTTGTGGATTATGTGTTACAAAATAATAATAATAATAATAATAATAATAATAATAATAATAATAATAATAATAACAACAACAACAACAACAACAACAACAACAACAACAACAACGATAACAACAACAATAATAACAACAATAATAAAATGAGGTGAAAGGATAAGAACTTCGGACAGCGCTGGACTATTCCATGTTAAATTTTTAGAATTGGAAAACTTTTTGCCACACTTCTATTCATTTGAAATTCATCAATTTAGGTCATTATTTCATATTGACCTCAACATTAGATATTGTCAAACCAAGTCCATTTGTAACTGGAAACATTTTTTAAATTAATTAAGAATCGTTGCGTGTCCTCTTCAACTCCTGCGAGTACAACTTAAGACCCATGCTTTTCCTGAAAAAACGAATTGGACATGCGTTTACCTTTGTAAAGGATTTATCTTCTTTACGTTGCAATTTTTAGGAGGTTATTGCCGCAAAGGTGATGCCCTCAGTGCTAAGATATTTCACGCTTTCTACAAAAAAATATTTATCCTACACGGTGTGACGAAGTTAACGTTCTCCTGTGTGAAGCATGGGCATCGAACAACTTTAGATTCAGTAATGTGAAGTAACAATTATAAGGATTCCTCCAACAAGTCACCATATAGTAAGTTGACAAGATAATGCACTTAGAAGTTATACAAATTGACTCGACCTCACTAGGTAAGTTAATTAGCAATTCAAACCCACCGAAACATCTAAACCAAACCAAATTCAAACAAAGAAGATCTGAATAAGGGTATCTAGAATTACAAAACCATATAAGAAGTCAACATATGAAGTGCACTAGAAGGGAAGATTGGATAAACCTCTTGGTAATTCATACCTGTAACGGAAGAGGAGGCACTTCTTATCAGAAAAAAGTACTCAACAGAGCAGGTGTCCATTGCTTTCTCTCTTGCAGAAACTTGCCAAGTCCGATCAAACAACTTGATGATGTGCTGAATTTCCAAATCACCCATGGTGAAGTATGCCTATCCGTTTTAATTTCTTTAACGTCGATACATTAGGAAACTTCAGGACTGAGTTGCCAGTGGAGATCCACAAATTTTCCAACAAATCCAGTCAATTGGATTACCACAATGATGTAAATGAAAAGCCATTAGTTTCTTCAAGCCACTCAGATCATCCAATCTGCCTAGTTGGTTGAGTTTGTTCAGCTCCAAAGTTCTAAGACTTTCCAGACTCTCAGGGCCCGGAATTGCTATGACCGCAGAAATACTCAATTAAGGCAAGATTCCATGTTAAGCATAGAGAATTTGTAGACTCTTCAATCCTTGACATTCAAGCATATGCTTTGTTGAGGTCATGCAGCAATCCCTTTGTAGGCAGAAGTCCATGTCAGACTTTCCCTTCCATCTTGGTAGCTTGTAGATGTATCTTCCCTTTATGATAGGGACTGATGATGTTTGTCCGTTAAAACCAGCATGAGAATCAAACAAAGTCAACGTCTAGCAAGTTAGTCTACATAACTTCCCCCAAAAATCATGCACTCCTTGCCAATTAGTCAAGGGTTCACACCAGTTGCCCTTACAATAATTTCTGTTCATATGAAGTCCTCCGAGAAGAGGTACTAACCAAGTTATCCAGTGTTAGATTCATCTACTAGTAAGAACACTTTGAGGGACCTTGTTTAGCTTCCTCAACCTTGTTTCGTCATTCTAGTCAAAATCATTTCTCCATTCACGCTGATCCATGGTTTTATAGCAGTATCGTTATTTGGACTGCCCTTTCTAGTGATCTTACTTGCTGCTCTTAGTCCTCTCTGGAAGAAATCTTGGAATAGAACAGCAGAAACAACGACATTTCCAACTGTTACCGCACACAGGGGAACCTCAAGTGAGTCGATCGTTTTGCGCTAGTACGAGTGGTCAACCTCAGCAAAAACAACAACCGTTGAGCTGCACCAGGATTGGGGGTGGTCCAACTTAGCCTCCCCACCTGAGTCACAATGGGTTGTGATTTTCTTATTTCCCTGATAAATAAATAAAAAAATTGTCGGAAGAGATGATCGATATGATTTATCTATTTTTGTTGTTACATAAAGTGTTATATTCGTTATAGAATATCTTGTTTGAGCCATAACCGCTCGGCCCATCGATAAATGGACAAGTGTACTTAAACTACTGTATATGCAATTATCTATAAAAGAAAAAAAGAAAGTAAAAACTAGCTAATCCACTTCCATATAAGTTTCAATGGATATTCAAGAATTGATATGTCATGGCAAGTCGCATTTTCGAACTCTCTCTCAGCCCGAGAGGAGTGGGCTCCACAATCCACAATTAAGCTCAACTCACTGCTCAAACATATTTAATCACATTCTTTTCGAATTCAAAGAAAAGTTTTGAATAATTCGAGTTACGAGATTCATTCAAGCTTGGAATCAAAACCATTTAACTCAAGAAGCTTACGATCATAATAGAGTAATCGTATTTTTATATACCTCCACCAATATCCATGAATAGATGAGTAAGATTGACTTAATTGAACCAAGCCGAGTCAAAGTGCCCATTTGAAAGACATCAAAGGAAGCGCCAAAAGGGGAGAGATAGAGAGAACGCAAATTTGTCCAGAAGCACGTCTCATTTTAGCTAAACTTCCTTCATTGCCCTCACGAAAATGACAAAAGCATCGGGCATAACCTATGTAACACTGACACGGACACGCGACACGACACGACACGACACGCCGACACGTCATTTCTTAAAAATAGAGAATTTTGACACGTTCCGACACATTATATATTAAATATATTTTTATATATAAATACATAAATAAATAAGAATAAAAATAGCCTAGAATTAATTTACACGAAAAATATTAAATAATATCATTCATTATTTTAATTTGTTACAATAATACATAAAACTTAGAGGAAAAAAACATTGTTTAAAGAAAAATGCTGAAATAATATTTTTAAATTTATTTATTTATCATATATAGCATTTTTTTATTACTTCTTTCATGGTAAAAGACTTTTTAAAAAAAAACTAAAACAATTCTAAAAAAAACTGAAAAAAAAAAATTGACCCCGTGCGTGTCAGAATTCTGGACTCATGTGTCGGAGCGTGTCGGAGAGAGTTGACCACGTGTCAGATTTTTCGACACTCGTTGACCGTGTGTCGGAGCGTGTCAGATACATGTCGGAGTGTCGGACACGACACGAAGGCTTCCGGAGAGTGTCTGTGCCACATAGGGCGTAACACTGAATATGCCTGTTGATGAAGCAAGCACCAGAGGGCAAATCAGGAAAAGCAAATCCATCGCCCCCCTCCTTCCGTTTCCCACCAAGTCGCCGGAGTTTTCGATCGCCATCCGTCGCAAAAATCACTACAGAGTCCACGAACGCTGCGAAGACCAGGATTCAAGGTTTGAATTCGAGCAATACGGACGGAGACAGCAATCGACCTCTCCATCTCGCTCGGTGAATGCACCTTGTCGATCACGCATAATTGTTTTGCGCATATGGAAAGGATGCAGAGATTGGAATTTCTTTTGTTGCACAATATCATGTTTTTTCTTGACGGCACTGTTTAACATGTCCCTCATGCAAAATAATGTGGAGCGAAACAGGTCGTGATTGAGGGTAATGGTTGTCCTAACAATGCTTCATTGCAACTTGTGTTCATGTAATTAGTTACAGTTGTGATCCTCTAACTTGATTAGGATAGGAGTCTGGATCATGATGAGGTTCATATAGATAGGCTCTAGTATCAAGTACATCAGTTTTGAGCCTGGACAGTGAGGTTTGTGCAGTGAATTTGGCAAATTAGGCATTTCAGGGTTGGTGGAAATCCTTGACTATGTCGGGGAGTTGTAGTGCCCAATTGAGTGGGGCATACTATAGCTGAATGATCCCTCCTGTGTAGATTTGGATGTTTTCAAAGCATATGTCTGACAGTGTTGTGTTGTATATGGTTGGCTTGGTTAAGCTCTTGGATTACCTAGCTTGGATCAATGCTACCACTGGCACATGGCCAAATCGATTGAATTTCCTTATAATTGTTCGATACATATCTCATCCTACTATGTCACGCCCCGATCCTCCGAGCACGTACCCATCCTGGCTTGATCGATTAAATAGCAATGTCCCAAGATGCATCGCCAACCCATTCATTTTTAATACACACGCGGAAGCAAATATATAATCCCCAAACAACAATTTAATGGGATAGAAAAGTACACACTTATATATACATAACATACTCGGTCATGTCATATATATTACAATACAACCCGACATATAAATATATAAGGTCTGCAAAATAGAGGGGGTTTTCAAACAACTACGGGTCATCATCGTTCTCTCTATAATCATCCACACTCCAACTGGAGCCTACCTCCGAGTACATAAGGGTTCTTGGATCTTTAAGATTAGGGTCCATCAGGTCTACCACCGTACCCCCTGGAAGATCTATTGTGCCTTTCCCAAAGGCCACTTCCAGTACATAGAAAGGATTCTCGGAGTCCAGTATAGGACCTTCCCTCTCTCCATCTCGAGCCTAGCGATACCATACCCTGTACTGATGGGGCACCTTTTTGGTTAAACTCTCATCAACCCAAACTATGGACTTCACCAGCTCATAGGTCCATCCCCTATGCAATGAGATAAGATACTTCTGCTTTGTCACCTTCTTAGGTTAACCAAAACGCTCAGGAAGAGTTGCTATCCATGAACTTGAAATGTTATCCCACAACGGGGTGAGACGACGTCTCAGCAAGTTCAACCTTTTAAGACCCGACTAAGAAGAAAATACGCCTTGAGGACTGCCTAAGCACAAACACAAATCAAAGAACTTATCACCTTAGTTCCTTCCTGCAAGTCGATATAATTCAATTATTCAGATTAATTCAACAATTTAGTTCATCCACTTAGATCGAATAATCGATCAATCGACTTAGTCGATTTTTTGTTAATAAGACCATTCCTCGGTCATCTCAATCAATACTATCTATAAAGTCCGATTCATAGTTGAGACTGCTTACTCTAAGCTAATAATAGATAGTATAACTCGCACTAAACTAGTAAATAGTAAACTGCTCGCTCTAAGCTGACATATCGCCCACAGGTTGATATAGTATATTGACAATGCTCACTCTAAGCTAATCAATAACAAAGCTCGCTCTAAGCTAATAAATAGTATATTATTCGTTCTAAACTGACATATCACCTGCAGGCTGATATAGTATACCAGTATACTACTCGCTCTAAGCTGACATATCAACCCGTAGGTTGATATAGTATTCCATCCTGACTATCTAACATTTTCATTATCTTTATCATACCCGATAAAAATACTCATGTGTAGGTACACGGTCAGTCTTAGCCAAAATAGAATATTTTCTCACTTGAAAATTTCACTAATTTCAATAGTCCACAATTACATTTTTGGTGCTGTAACCCGACGCTCGATCATTTTCTAATTAATTACCGAAATTAATTAATTTTGGGATAAATACCTAAAATCACCAATCACATTCAATTTGCATAAAATAATAGTCAATTAAATAAATGGATCACACCATTACAATCAGCATAAAATTATGGTCACCGACTATCTTGGTCTAATTTCTGGAAATTAATTATTAAATGCCAAAAATAGCAACTTAGGCCCGTAAAGCCTAATTGAAAGCCGATTCGGGTTTGGAAAATTTCCGAACCACTCTAGATAAATACTAGAGCTTGTCTAGGCTCTAATTACATCACTCTAACCACCGAACACGCAACGACGATTAATTAAATCATTAATCTATTCTAACTATCCACCTAATTCATACTTAGTCTAAACTAATCAACCCTTAAACATCATTAACTTACTAAGCAAGGATTAGTGAGTTAAACTCACTTGTTTAATGATCTGCTCGAATCAAAACGACGAGGACGCAACAGGGCTTGATAAACTCCAAAGTGGGACCGTCTTACGGGGTCGGGAACGGCCTAGAAACGGCCCAAACAATGGCTGTGAGACCCACTGTTTTAGATTTTGTCCGATGACTAAAAAGGATGGCCGGTGGTTGCAGTTGGGGTGGAAACGGGCTAAAGGGTGGTTGTGGGTCCAGGCAGCTGCTGGACGGTGATGAGCTGGGCTTTAGCAACTTCCTCGACGGCCAAAGGACATAGAGGACGGCTGGACGAAGCAGCTGGAACACTGGCTTGCACAAAGGACTCGCGAGGTGCGATGGCATGCGAGCGAGCGAGTGATGCGCGAAGGGCAGTCCGGCGGGAGGTGAGCAGCGTCGATGAAGGAGGAAGGGAGGCCGGTCAGTTTCTTGGGCTTGTTGAGAGCTTCTTTAGTTTGCACAATGAGGAGGGATTGACGAATTGGGGAAAAAGAAGGAGGGGCACCGGTTGGATAGGGGGGACCACTTTGGTCTTTTTCTCTCATCCCTTCATCTCCCCCAACTTGGTCCTACATGCAAGCTGTCCTCCATAGCCAATTTCCAGCCCTCAACACATCTTCTAAAAGCCTTGAAGTAGTCCAAAGGTTGGCTCTATGGGGGGCATACGAATTTCACTTGATTTTGCTTCAATCCCCCTTCAATTCCTCTTTGAAACCACTCATTTTGGCTTCTAAAAATTCCATTATCGAGTCAATGATCAAATTAATATTTTTCCTCACTTATTGATCCCACTTGCATCCCAATTTTGCAATAAAAAACGATCATCTGCCTTTTCCGGTAAAAAACGGCCCTACATCGACTTTTTCCACCAAAAACTCGATTTGCAGGAAAAATCTTTGGAGACTGAGTTGACATTCCTAAAATGACTTGTGATATGATAGAACTTTCAATTTCTGAAATCGGATTCAAATTCGCGATTAATTTCATTCTTCTGTGATTTTAGCGTGATCTAAACTACTAGGTAGATTTTAGAAATTTTTAGTACAAATGACACATGGTCGATTTTCTTCAAGCCATAATAAACCTCTTCGACACATTGGCGACTCTCGATTGTCGTGAAAATTTCGAGGTTTCAAATACAGACACAAGGTACCAAAATAATAGAAAAATCAATCTAGTGCGAGTCGACGAGAATTTTGTAATTTAGTGGAATCACTCGCATTTAGCCACACATCTCATCAAACCGACCTATCTCTAATTTCTAATCGACTTATATATATGCCGTAATCATCTCTACAGATAAGCACGGTCAAGTAGCTGATTCCTAATCGAATTCTCAAGTCTAATATATTAAAATTCCTTAATGACTTCCCCCAATTAGTCTAATTATCTCATAAGTAATTAGCTCTGAGAATAGCACTATAAGCGTGTCGATAAAAGGCCCAATTAATTTAATTGAAAGTATGATTGAAAAATTGGGATGTCACATCTCTCCTGCAAGAATCTGAGACATAACAATTTCATATTCATAACCAAGGCCTCTTAAGAATCCTATTACAACCAATTGTTCTCTCTGACGTTGCATTTGTTGAACATTAGCTGAAATAAGGAGAACAACATTCAACTCCTCATACATTCTCTTAAAATCCGCAAAGTACTGTGTAATGGAACACCCCTTCCTTTCAGACCGATAAAACTCCTGCGATAACTCATAAATCCATGACAAGTTATTTTGGTCAGAATATAACACATTCAAATACTCCCACAGTTCTATAACTGTATCAATATGAGCTACCAAGTCAACTACATTACTCTCCATAGAATTTAGCATTTGACCAAGAATACGTGCATCAACAACATCCCAAGTTACATCATCTCTGGGCTTAAACTCAGTTAAATGTTTATATTGATTTTTGTCTATCAAAGTAAGCTTCACGATTTTCTTCCATTGGTGGAAGTTAGCACTACCTTCGAGCTTCTTATCAGTAACTCGCTTAGACGAAGAGGAAATCACCTCAGTCATCGCAACATTATTCTTTTCAGGATCTACTTCAATTGGACTCTTCGAGGGATCACCCATTTTCCAAATAATAATAAAAAAATTCTGACCTTAGCTTCCGTCAAACAACTCAACCTCAATAATTTAATAACCCAATATTACTCCGCACGAAAAATATCCACCACCCATATGAAGTAACAGAAGCTACCACAACTTGTAGATCATCAAATATTAAAAAAAAAATAAAAAAGATGGTCAAGAGTAACAAATAATTACACTGTACCCAAGCAGCAGCTATTTTGCTTCATCACAAGTCTCGAATCAAATAATCAGCCAAAACATTGAGGTCTCTTTCTCAGCAACTTAAAATTCTAACCCACAAAAGTATCTTCTCCCATGAAAACACCTTAGAACCCAAGCTCGGTGTGGTGTCAGTGCCTGCTCTTCATGTTGTCCCAGATGGTGTTGTCGATCCTCTACAAATTCAGTGAGTCAGTGACCAGAACATGTTCATTCTTGCTATTGATGGTTGGTGATGGTTTTAATTGGGGATGGGCTTAAGGTCCGTCCGCCCATGCTGGGCCAAAAGGCCCGGCCCACGGGAATAGGGCCCGTGGGAAGGGAGAGGTATAAAAGGGAGGAAAGAGAGACAAACGCATTGGTTGGAAATAGAAAACAACGTACGTCTTTTTCTTCTTACGCTCTCTCTCTCCCAAAAAAAATAAAAGACAGTAAGCATACGGCGCGCTTTTCTTCCCTTCAAGGCTTCATCGGATCGAACGGGGCCAAATTTTCTTCCTCTTGTCGGCGTCAGTGTTTAATCTGTGGCTAACAAGGTACGCTCGAATCCGTGGTGTGCTTTACGATCGGTGATGCGTGTTTTCTCAGGCTTCGTCTTCCGCATTGATTTAGGGGTTCGATTCGGTGTCGAATCCGGTTTTCGGGGATCCGTTATTCCCAACATTGGTATCAGAGCCCTAGTTCACGTTTTCCCAACTTGTTTGATGATTTTGATTGATTTTTCGCAAAAAGAACTTCGGCCGTACGGATCGGGGCAAAAATCCCGACACCCGAGCGCTTTTCGGCCATTTTTTCGTAAGTCGAAATCAAATTGTGATGGCATAGGAAGAAAGGCAACATCGAGACGAGTCCAGCGATACATCGACCGCCGCCAGGAGACGCCGTACGCGCCCACACGCACGGCCGGAAGGCGCCGCGCGTGGGCGCGACGCGCCCGAAGCGCTGGCATTAGCCAGCGCGTGCGGCGCACGCGCCGGTCGTGCACGCCGCCGGCGGGCGAACCGGCACGCGCCGGTCCGCGGACCGACGCGTGCTGACGTCACGCGATGACGTCATCGTGACGTCATCCAACGGTCGGTAACCATTCGGATGACATCATCGCCGACAACGTTTCGCCGGGCGGTCACCGGCCGGCGACCCGACCCGACCGAAGACCCGACCCGACTCGCTGACGCAGGCACGTGCCGGATGACGTCTGCGTGACGTCATCCCACGCACGCGCGCAGCACATGCGTCGGTCCACGCGAACAGTCCGACCGGCCCGACCAGTCCGTCCGGTCCGACCCGCATGCCAGTTGACCCGACCCATTGGCCGTTAACCGACGACCGTTGACTGTTGACTTTGACCGTTGACCGTTGACCCAAAAAAAAAAAAAGAAAAGAATGTGTTTCTTTTTCAATTAAGTCTATGTGGATTATAATGTGATCCCTTATTTGTTCTGCATTTGTTGCAGGAACTATGCCTCCCCTGAGGTTACGCACACCTATTCGCGCAGTTACCGATGAACAAAAGGATAGGCTGTCTGAGTTGATAGCTGAGCTGACTAATCATCGATGGGAGAGAGGTGACTTAATTGATCATGTCCTTGAAGTCAACGGGAAAATTCAACAGGTCATATGGAATGGTCGTCCTATGTCACAGTCAGAGATGGTGCGATTTTTCATAAACACTCTTCCACCTGAATGGCAAGATGTGTTAAATCGCATATGGGATGTCAACAGAGCTGCTTCCTATAAGAAAATAGTGATGGATTTTGTAAATGAATATTACTGTATTGTTTCAAGGGAAAAGATCAAGAAATTGAACAAAAGAGGATCTTTCCCAGTTCGTGTGCTGACTTGGTATTAGTTGTATTGACTGATATATGTTAAGTATGATTTGTGGACATATTATGTAATGATTACTACCTAATTGTGTTAATTGAAAGCATTACTGTTTTTAATTGTATGTCAATTATATTTTGCTTTCTATTATTGTCGGTTGCTGTGGGTAATTAGCTGTGGGTAGTTTTTAGAAGTTTTTGTAGCTTCATAGAATTGATTTTGCATATGACAATCATATTAATGATAGTTTTAAGTTAAGATTTTGGAGGATGATTGGAAACATAGTGACCTTTTTGATTCTGAAGCCTTACTTAAAAGTATTCATTAATATGATTGGTCTATGTAAATAGGGATGCATAAATGATAGGCATTAATAATTCGTGCATATTTGTCTGATTTGTTCAGATCAATGGCTTCAGCCACAAAGAGCATAGTTGCCGAGCTGAACAAAGGTGAAAAGCTCAATGGAGACAACTATGAAATTTGGCAAATGAAAATCCAGTATGTGCTGGAAAAGCAAGAACCACTTGAGGCTCTTGTCATGACCATGGTAGAACCTGAAGAGGGAACCACGCACAAAGACAAAAGAGACAAAGAAGCTTTTTCTGCATGGAAAAGAATGAACTCTCTAGCTCGCATCACGTTGTTTGAGGGATGGAAAATGACGTCATGCAAGAGTTTCGGCGTTTTGACAATGCCAAGGAAATGTGGAGGCATTGGCAGCTAGATTTGGTCATACTTCGGTGACTAGATCGAGGCGGCTCACTATCGGGTTTGACTCTTATAAGAAGCCTCATGGTCGTACCATGAAGCAACATCTTAGAAAGATGTCAAACATGATAACTGAGCTTAGAGATGCTGGCCATGTCCTCACAGATGAGCAGCAAGTGCAAGCAGTGATTCGTTCCTTGCCTCAGAGTTGGGAGCATATGAAGGTGCACCTGACTCATATTGAAAATATCAAAACCTTTGAGGATGCAATGCGTCATCTTGAGCTGGAAGAGAACCGCCTGTTGGCGGCTAAGCCGAATGCTGAACTCTATCATGCAAGTTCTAGCTCACATGGATCCAAACGCAAGCGCCCTAACTGGTTTGATAAGGGGAAAGGCAAGGAAGATGCAGGTCCTTCAGGGAAGAAACCCAAATTTAACCAACATGGAAGAGGGAAGCATCCTCGCATGAAAAAGCTTGCAAGGGTGAAATGCTACAACTGTGACAAGAAGGGTCAGTATGCTCGCGACTGTCGTGAGCCAAAGAAGGTATGCACCTCTTGTACTTTTCAGAACTTTGCTTATGTGTCGAGTTCTGTGTTCTTAACTGAATCTAATCCTTTGTGGACTGTGGATTTAGGAACAACAGACCATGTAGCGAAGGATAGAGGATCCTTCGTGAAATTCTGACGAGTACCAACTGGAACTAAGTGGATCTATGTGGGAAACAACTCCAGAGCTGAAGTGAAAGGAATTGGCACATGCCAACTGAATATGCGTGGTGGACGCACTTTATTTCTTCATGATGTGTTGTATGCTCCGGAGATTCGTCAGAATTTAGTGTCTGTATTAATGTTGGTTAAATTAGGTTTTAATATGAACTTCTATAGTAGAGGTGTGAATTTGTTTTTGGATACAAATTACTATGGTTGTGGTTATTTTCTGTATGGTTTTATTGTATTAGATATTGATTATGTTAATGCTAATGTTTGTTATTCCCTTTTCACGTCTCCTAATAAATATGAAAATGATGTGAATGTGTGGCATGCTAGACTTGGTCACATTGGCCAACAGCGTATGAATAGACTAGCCAAAGAGGGCTTGTTGGGCAATATTGAAAAAGTCGATTTGTCCATATGTAAGCATTGCCTAGAAGGGAAAACGACAAGGAAACCATTTGGAAAAGGAAAAAGAGCTGAATTTCCTCTGCATTTAATCCATTCTGATGTCTGTGGTCCAATGAATGTGAAAGGAAGGCATGGGGCTGTTTATTTCATCACTTTTATTGATGATTATACTCGATTCGGATATGTCTATTTGATTACTCATAAGTCTGAAGCAATAAGTTGTTTCAAAAGGTTTATGAACCTGGTAGAGAATCAATTAGATAAGAAAATAAAAGCATTGAGATCCGATTGAGGTCGAGAATATTTATCTGATGAGTCCAGAAAATTATGTGATGAAAAAGGAATAGAAAGACAGTTGTCTATTCCGTATACTCCTCAACAAAATGGTGTTGTGGAAAGAAGAAACAGAACCCTACTAGAAATGGTTAGGTCCATGATGGCGCATGCTAACTTGCCTATCACCTTTTGGAGTGATGCATTGTTAACTGCTGCGTATATACTTAACCGGGTGCCTTCTAAATCAGTTACTTCCACTCCATATGAGTTATGGACAGGTAGAAAACCGGACTTGAGTTTTCTTAAGCCATGGGGTTGTGCTGCCTATACACATGAGTCCTCTCACAAGTTTGGGAAATTGGGTCCTAGAGGAAAGAAGAGTATTTTCATAAGATACTCGGAACACTTGAAAGGGTATGTGTTCATTGGTGAGCAGGAAAGTGGGAGTATAACTGAATTTAAATCACGAGATGTCACATTCTTAGAGGATGAGTTTCCTAATAAGGGCGAAATAAGGGAAGATCACTCCTTATTTGAGACCTTGGATCAAGATAATGATATTAATGGAGTTCGTCCAAGTGGGAGTAATATGAGAAGTGATCAATTACAACCACATGATGAGATGACATCATCATTATCTAATCCAAGTGGGAGCATGATGGAGAATGATGTACAAAGTGTACAATCTCCCATACGACGAACAAGTCGCCAAAGTATTCACCGTCGACGTTTTGACATTGAAGGGGAAACTTTTATGGTTGCTCCACAAGATGAGGATGAGCCAAAAAATATCAATGAGGCTCTGAATTACCCTAATAAGGAAAAATGGATTCATGCAATGGAAGAGGAAATGGAGTCAATGAGATCAAACCAAGTCTGGGAACTGGTTGATCTTCCAAAAGGACGCAAAGCTATTGGGAACAAGTGGGTTCTCAAAATAAAGCGAAAGGCTGATGACTCGATAGAAAGGCATAAGGCTCGCCTTGTGGTGAAGGGGTATAATCAACAGGAAGGAATTGATTATGAAGATACGTTTTCTCTTATAGTAAGATTTACCTCGATTCGCATTATTTTGGCAATAGTGACTAGTCTGGATCTTGAGTTACATCAGATGGATGTAAAGACTGCTTTCCTCAATGGAGAATTAGAGGAAGAAATATATATGGAACAACTTGCTGGTTTCATGGTGAAAGGCTAAGAAGAAAAAGTATGTCGACTTTTGAGGTCGATATATGGTCTTAAGCAGTCATCAAGACAATGGTATATACATTTTCATAATGTCATAATGGCATATGATTTTACGATGATTGATGAGGATCATTGTGTATATATCAAAAGATCCAAGGATCAATTTGTGATCATATCATTGTATGTTGATGATATACTGATTGCCGGAAGCAATAAGGAGTTGGTTAATATTGTCAAGAGATGGTTGTCTTCTAACTTTGAGATGAAGGATATGGGTGAGGCTGCATACATTCTTGGAGTTAAGATTTCGAGAGATCGTTCGAAGAGATCGTTGTCTCTTTTGCAAGAAACCTATATAAATAAGGTTCTTGAACGTTTTCGTACGCAAGACTGTAAATCCACAGACACTCCTATTGCAAAAGGTGAAGGATTGAGCCACAGACTGTGTCCAGGGACTCCACAGGAGAAGGAACAAATGAAACATGTTCCTTATGCTAGTGCTGTTGGGAGCTTGATATATGCTATGATGTGTACAAGACTCGACATATGTTTTGCAGTTGGAATGGTGAGTAGATACCAATCCAATCTAGGTCAACACATTGGAAAGCCGTCAAGAGAATATTGAGATATCTGAAGGGAACTGCTGATTTCAAGTTGAATTACCAAGGAAAGGATCGGCGACTTGAAGACTATTCAGATGCTGATTGGGGAGGAGATTTAGATGAAATGAAATCTACGTCTGGATTTGCTTTCTTACTGAACAATGGCGCCATATCATGGAGTAGTAAGAAGCAAACGTGTATAGCCTAGTCCACGATGGAAGCTGAGTTCGTGGCATTATCAGCAGTGATACAAGAAGAAGTTTGGCTTAAGAGATTTTTGGATCATTTAGGTGTTAATGAGAAAGCTGCAAATCCATTGTTGGTTAACTGTGATAGCCAAGCAGCTATAGCGTACACCAAAGATCCAAAGTATCATGGCAAGACCAAACATATAGATACCAAGTATAACTTTGTAAAAGATATGATTGCACGAAAGGATGTGAACTTACAGTACATATCTACGCATAGAATGGTAGTAGATCCTATGACAAAGCCAATACCTAGAGATGTGTTTTGTGGTCATGTAAAATCTCTAGGATTGCGTAAAGTCTGATGTACTGGATTGTAATTTCCCTGAGTTGTTCACATTTATGAAATTTTGTTTTTCATTAATTAATGCCTATGAATCTTTGTATGATCTTTATGCATCTTAATGCTCAGTGCATTATTTTAAATTGAGAAGTATGTCGGACAGATAAAAGATTAGCCCACTCACACGGGTAATCGCCTCTGTTTACTGTGTGATAGATAGAGATGAGACTGATTTTAAGTTTATTATCTAGGTGATAATCGAGAGCTCAAGTTTAAAATATATATGTCGCCTTAACTAAGTATTAAGGTGATGACATAATACTAAAGATGTCCGAAAGTAAAATACCCCACATATTTTACTTTATCTGTCTATGATGCCAGATGTGAGTTCTGATGAATTTTGTGAATGAGTAGATACGTGAACTCAAGTTAAACATTGGGTATGTCTGAACTATCATCTGTACGATATTGAAAAGTGTAGACATACGCCCCATGGGAAATGAGTTAATACCGTAATACGTATTTCATACTACGTATGCATGAGACGACCAATAAGAGTGGCAAAAAGTTTGATCTCAACTTTTATGACGTGTGAGACTCTTGAGGAAAAGAGTTCCTCAATTTTTTAGTCCCCTCAGGACTCTTACGTATTCTCAAGATTTCTATTTAGTGTTTGCTATCTTAGGGTGTTACCAATGGTCATGAGATGATTCGATCTAATGGGACATTTCTAGAAAAGCAAGCTGGACTGAAATTGAGAGTTTGAAGGAAAGAGGAAGATCGATTTTGGAGAATCACATTGTGGTTTTGTATTCACTGGTCGACCAATTATGACTGTCTTTGTGATAATTATAATTGTGAATACAATGATATATATATATATATCATTGTTTAAAAGAGATCAAGAGAGATATAGATGTGATCGATCAATCTAGGGTACTGTATACTAAATCTACTCGGAGTGTGACGCCCATTATGAGCTGTTATATATTCCTAACAGATGTATAGCAATGAGCTCTCAAAGTATGTTGGTCGCACGGATTATTCACCAGTATGAATGTTGAAGAGAGGTAAAGAGAATCCTGTTTGGCCCACCATGTGCGAGTGGGAGATGATGGTTTTAATTGGGGATGGGCTTAAGGCCCGTCCGCCCATGCTGGGCCCAAAAGGCCCGGCCCACGGGAATAGGGCCCGTGGGAAGGGAGAGGTATAAAAGGGAGGAGAGAGAGAGAGAAACGCATTGGTTGGAAATAGAAAACAACATACGTCTTTTTCTTCTTACGCTCTCTCTCTCCCAAAAAAAGAAAAGACAGTAAGCATACGGCGCGCTTTTCTTCCCTTCAAGGCTTCATCGGATCGAACGGGGCCAGATTTTCTTCCTCTTGTCGGCGTCGGTGTTTAATCTGTGGCTAACAAGGTACGCTCGAATCTGTGGTGTGCTTTACGATCGGTGATGCGTGTTTTCTCGGGCTTCGTCTTTTGCATTGATTTAGGGGTTCGATTCGGTGTCGAATCCGGTTTTCGGGGATCCATTATTCCTAACAGTTGGCTTCTGCAGCTTGTTGATGCTAATATCTGCCGTGCATGATGGTGAAATTTAATTAACCGCTAGGAGCCCTACGACCATCTAAGATGCTCTGGTGTTGGCTCATGGCCGTGATTGTTATTTTTTCAGATTATACATGGTGAATCCGATGACTAGGTTTAAAGGTTCAGTTATGTGGAATTCCAGAAATTGAAAAATAATGCAGCACCACGGTGCTTCAGAATTGATATGGTGCAGCTGCTCATCAAGAATTTCAATTGTTGTCTTTTATTCTTTTGACTTCACAAAGTTGTGTGTCATTTTCGCATTATTTTGCTTCCAACTATCTCGTAAGGATTAGGACTTACGCATTCTCTTGCATGACCTAAATGTCCGAAACGTTTGCTCCATTGAATCCCAGGAACAATGCCTGAGAAAATAACAGCCGAGAATTTGTTCAACAAGTCTGAGGAATCAATCGCTGCAAATGTTCCTAAGCAGAAGTCTGTTTCATTCGTTGAGGGGGACAAGGCCGACGCAGTTACTTCTCAATTTAAAAGGCTCTTTGGACACCAGAAGCCAATTCACCGTCTATTTGGGGGTGGAAAATGTACGATATCCTTATTAGTTTTATCAATTTGGTGAAATTTGTGATGCTTTTTTTAACGTCTTCTTGACCAAATTGTGCAGCTGCTGATGTGTTACTGTGGAGGAACAAAAAGATCTCAGCAGGTGTCTTAGCCGGTGCAACTGCTATATGGGTGCTTCTTGAGTGGCTTGACTACCACTTTCTGACGCTTGTCTGTTTCACTCTCATCCTTGGCATGCTAGCTTTGTTTCTATGGTCAAATGTTTCTGGCTTACTGAGCAGGTTAACAAATTCCTATGTGTTCTTCCCTTTTTCTTAATTCAATTTTCAACACTGCTAGGTTCTAAATTAATTTTTTCTTTTCTAGCAGGTCAGCATCCAAACCCCCTCGTCTTGTGGTGCCTAATGATGTCTTTGTTGACATCGGGAAGTCTGTAGGAGCTGAGGTTAACCAAGGTTTGAAATTCCTTCAGGATGTTGCTCTGGGAGGAAACTTGAAGCAATCCCTCATGGTGAGTTCAGTGTTTCCTTCCTCTATTTGGTTGTTGTCATTGTATGTCTACAATATCATGTCCTTGATAGTAGTCCTTTACTTCTTTTATTGTTGCACGCAGCAGGGCAGTTGGTTGTCAAACATCTCATGTTTGTATGTATCATTTGTGTAGCTTGAAGCTGATGGCCAAAGGAACATGGCATTAACATCATTATTATTTCTGTGGCTGTGATATTTGATTGGCTTTGTTGAAGATATTAAAATGGACTACACTATATCAACATTCTAAATTCGGTGTACTCATATACAAGTGTTTTATGTATCATTCTTGGTAGAGAATCTCTTGATGGTGGGTCATGTCTCTGCTGGATAATTTCAGTATATGGACAGTATCTTGTGTGTTTGGGATCAAGGGTGTTTCTCGTCATATATATCAAATCACCACTAATTGCACAATGACTATTTGGAAATTCTTAGTTCACTGACTGTGGATGATTAGACTATCATATGCCATCAGTGCAAAAATCAAATTTTGGTATGAGAGAGCTTTCTCTAATCTGCATATGATATGATATTGCAATAACAGAACCAGCATAGCTTAACCTCCCACAGCAGGCTTTGCCACATTTAAAACCTCCCTTTTTTAGATGTGAATTTTTTATCTCCTTATTTGTTGTGTGATGTCTTACAAGCCTAATTTGGTCGTCGGCATGTTGTTGCTGCCATTCCAAATGTTTTGTGAGATTTTAATTCTTTTCGTAGCACACTGATAGTTTTTACTTCAACAATTTGTCCATAGTTAAGCAGTACAAGATATTTCGTGCTCAGCTTCTAATGCTTTTCTGATGTAAGAAACTCATTATATTTGTAAGTTGCAACAAGCTTAGAAGTCAGCTTGTCTTGGCAATGTTTGCTCTGACAATGAGATGCTTTGCAGGTTGTGGGGAGCCTTTGGGCAGCAGCTATAATAGGGGGCTTGTGCAATTTTATGACAGTGTTATACATTGGTGAGAAGATATTTACATGAGTCTAGTACTCTGCAGTCCAATAGCATGGTGCCTGTGTCTATCTTGATGGCTGCCTTAATTTCATGTGAAATCAGCATCACCTACCCTGACAATGAGCTAAATCTTGGAATACACACAATGTGTTTCATGTTAAGGATTAGTGAAAGAGAGCTGTTTTCTTCTTCCACGGCAATAGACCAAGTTTTCAGTGTATAAGCTAATTCATTGCAGTACAATACTTCTACAGGATCATTTCACTTGTATCTTCGCATGGTTCATACTTCTATTCAGTGACATATGGCTAAAAAGTTTTTTCTTGCTGAAGGTTTTGTTGCTGCTCACACATTACCTGTTGTGTACAAGCGATATGAAGATCAAGTTGACAGCTTCGGTGACCAGGTCCTGGACCAGCTTCAGCATCACTATCATAAATTGGTACTGTTCTTCCAAATGAAATGCATTTGATTTATCACTTGGTTATACTTAATTATATCTAATAGTTGTGTCCCTTTTTATTAAGATTGGATCTTTTAGTATGCCATTTGATACACATGCGTGTCTATCTGCAATACTTGGGCATATAGCTGTTTCTTTGACCTGGTATTTATTATGGTGAAATTGGAGGGATACTACTGCAGCAAAATTAAATGACCTTTATACCAGGAACTGTGGTAAATCTTATAATGGGTTGGATGGTATAAAATTGCAGCCAGACTTTTATCCAGTCCCCCAAATATCTTCTCTGATAAACCATTAACTTTTCATGCTCAGATGTTTCCCATCTTAATCCCCGTGTATCACTTTTTTCAGGCTCCTCTAGAGCTAAAATCTGCCTTTAAAGGTAACCATGAGAAACAAGGGGGAGCTCCAAGGAAACTCACAGTGAACGCTCCTGATGTTTATGCGCCTCCGACACAACTATTAGATATAATTACTGGAGAGACAAAGCAGAAAAAGCTTCCCAAGAAAGAAAAGATAGGTGGAAAGGAAGGCCAGAAGGGCAAAGAAACCACACGAGGAGGTGGTCGAGGTAGAGACTCCTCACGAGGGGGTGGCGGCAGCAAGAATAAGAAAAAGAAACAGAATCATAGAACCGGGAAATCTGGTAAGTCATAGTTTTGTGGATGATGATGGATCAGATAACTATTCGTACTGATGATGTCAAATTTTTCATGTTGCTGCTCACACATTACCTGTTCTGTACGAGCGATATGAAGATCAAGTCGACAGCTTCGGTGACCAGGTCCTGGACCAGTTTCAGCATCACTCTCGTAAATTAGTACTGTTCTTCCAAATGAAATGCATTTGATTTATCACTTGGTTATACTTAATTATATTTAATAGTTGTGTCCCTTTTTATTAAGATTGGATCTTTTAGTATGCCATTTGACACACATGCGTGTCTATCTGCAATACTTGGGCATATAGCTGTTTCTTTGACCTGGTATTTATTATGGTGAAATTGGAGGGATACTACTGCAGCAAAATTAAATGACCTTTATACCAGGAACTGTGGTAAATCTTATAATGGGTTGGATGGTATAAAATTGCAGCCAGACTTTCATCCAGTCCCCCAAATATCTTCTCTGATAAAACATTAATTTTTCATGCTCAGATGTTTCTCATCTTAGTCCCCGTGTATCACTCTTTTCAGGCTCCTCTAGAGCCAAATTCTGCCTTAAAAGGTAACCGTGAGAAACAAGGGGGAGCTCCAAGGAAAGTGACGTGGGGTCCTAATGTTTATTATGATCCGCCTCTGACACAGGCTTCTGATGTTTGTGATCCGCCTCCGACACAACTATTAGATGTGGAAAGCAGAGGGACAAAGCAGAAAAAGCTTCCCAAGAAAGAAAAGAAAGGTGGAAAGGAAGGCCAGAAGGGCAAAGAAACCACACAAGGAGGTGGTGGAGGTAGAGACTCCTCACGAGGGGCTGGCGGCAGCAAGGAAAAGAAAAAGAATCAGAATCATAGAACCGGGAAATCCGGTAAGTCATATAGTTTTGTGGATGACGATGGATCAGATAACTATTCGTACTGATGTAAAATTTTTCATGAAGCTGAGATGAGAGTATGGTTAGGTTAATTAATTGAGTTTAGTTTTAATTAATCGTAATTAGCCTAAGTAATTGTGATTAATGTAATTAATGACGGATTAGCCATTGATGAGAATTTTATGCCCGTTTTTCTGAATGAGATTGTGCTTAATTTCAATTGTTTGAGCATGATGCTATGTTATATTGCCCAATTATAAATTTTATTTAATATATTAAACAAAAGGGTTTATGAGCAAGAAAATAAAGAATTTTGAGGTATCGGGTTTGGACACTGAATTTTATGTGCTAAATAAAACAATAGGGTTTTAAAAAAAAAGTGTGCAAAGTTTGACAGGTTGATTTCAAACACGTGACTATATACGAATATTTTACCGAAATTTTTAAATGTGAAAAATTGCCAAAGTTAATTATTTAAAAATGAACTCTTTTATTCTAGGCTAATTAATGAAAATAAGAATTGGTTTGATTGTTGGTAGGGCTGATCGGTTTCCGGTTCGGTCCAGTTCCAAAGTGGAACCGGGAACTGGACTGGGAAAACCGGTTCCCAATTTTGGGAACCGTGGACTAGACCATCGGTTCCAGTCCAGTCTAGTTTGATCCAATAGGATCGGCACTTTCTCTTTTCACTAAATAACGACCATTCATTAAAGAACGACTATGTTCCGGACCGATCAATCCAATTCGGTTCCTGGGCGATCTAATAAAACTACTCACACATGTTTTCACGTGCAAAATATTCAAACTTTACTTGCGTGAATATTAATCATAATTTATGTGTTTCACTCTTAATTTTAAGCATAAAAGCCATGAACAATTTGAGTAAAATCTGTGATTGGCTTAGGTTTTATAAACAATCTCTCTTCTATGCTTTGAATGTTTAGTCGATATTGGACTCTTTGAGGCTTGAAGTGCCTTGTCGTTTGCAAGTGAGGGGAGCAAGAGAGAGAGAGTGAGCATGAGGAACTCCTAGAGCCTTATCCCACATCGAGTAGAAGATAAAACTAACAAATAAGTTTTATAAGAGCTTTGGTGGTCTCTTGGTCCTAGAGCCTTATCCCACATCGAGTAGAAGATAAAACTAACAAATAAGTTTTATAAGAGCTTTGGTGGTCTCTTGGCCACATAAGAGGTTGTTACCTCAATTGCAATTCCGAATGCAACAAATTTCATATATAATATTCATATATTATGTGTTTATATATTATATGTATATAAATTATATATAAAAAAATTTGGTCTGGTCCGGTTGATTTAATTGGTCCGGTTCCCACCTTAGAATCAGGAACCGGACCACCGACCGTGGGAACTGCCCAAAATCGGCCGGTCCGGTCCTGTCCGGTCCGATCACGGTTTGGGCGGTTTCTGTTGCACACTCTTAATTGTTGGTTTGCTTGAATGGTCATTTAATCGAACCTGTTACCCAAGGGAGTTTGGGGGCAATGCCAAATTTTGATTGGATGCTTGTCGGAGGTTCAAATGCTGAGTCGCGGCTGAAACCAGACTAATGCTTCTTATGGAATACCATCTAGAAAGGGGTTCTAGATGATGCCATGCTACCCAGTCATGCAGGAAGACCATCGACTCTTATGTTGGCCGTGACCCGATGAGTCATAATAATTGGAACACGTGTGTTGAAAATGTACTTAGAATATTTCAAATGCGTTTTAATTATTATTTATGTATGTTGCACTAATATTATCATGTGAGATGTACTAATATGCAAGGGTATGCCAAAGCGAGGTAAGATTGTATGCCATTACATGTTTAGGCTGTCTCTGAGACAAATTACCTTCTTAATTAAGGTTTAGGAAGTTGACTCATTTAAATTTATATCTTACCCCATTGTTAATTATTTTTAGGGCTGTAATATAGATAATTGTACCTGTACAGTTGTGGTGGGTGTAAGATGCAGCACTTTTTGGGTGACTTTGCCATTAGTAAAGTTTAGGTCAACTCTAATCCCAAGAGATTTTTGAGTTGGTTCATAAAAAGTCGCCCTTTTGAATAGGCTTGAAGTTATTAAATTTCCTGGGGTTAACAAGTACTAAATAAAGGTTGTGCTTTTGAAAATATTTGATGTGTTTTACTATCCCTACTATGATGATTGACTGGGTGTTATTTATTTAAGTCACTTTCATATGCATTTAATCGAAAGCTAAAAAGAATGGATCAGTGATGCATCCTAAGACGTCGCAATTTAATCAACCGTTAAGAGATGTTTGCATGCTTGGGATTCGGGGTGTAATAGAAATGGATTGAGGTGCAACTAGAAAGAGGAAAAAATAGGATGGACATAGGAGTGTATATTGGATATTTCACTTTTCTTATTTCGTTATGATATTTGAGTGACATGAGAATTCGTGAGTCATGTGAGAACGTGTTTCCCATTCAATGTCCATTCCTATTTAAATGTAGGAATGTTTTGCAGTTGTATAGTCTGATTGTGCCTGTTGATCTTAGCCGAAATTGGCCTAAATCATCAGATGTTCACGCTTCCCTTCATCCTAGTGGACTGGTCAGACATTAGAGTCCACAACTTGGAGTAAAGGCACCGCTGTCACCGTCGAAGAGAGGGCCCTTCTACCAGTTGTCAAAAAACAATGCATCTTTTCAAATTGGCTGTACCTGTTAAACATTAGCTCAAGTTGGCCTAAATACTTCATTCGATCTTTCTATTTTGTGAACCGAGAACTACTTTCTTTGTACTTTTTTAGCTGGTTACAATTTTTCTGAAGGAGTGGACCCTGCTATACTGTGCCAATGATTATTTACCTATTGATAAATGCTGTGTTGGCATTGCCTGTCATTATTGTCCTTGTGCTCCAATTAAATTTATTATTGAAAAGGCGTAGGCCTTAAGTAACGGGGCCCTCAGTTATAATGATGATAATAAGCTTCTGGTTTAGCTTAGTCATTAAGAAAAAACATTCATGAGGCGTGACAAACGTCACACATATGTCGTCCTCTTTACTTTTTCTCATCTTTTCTAAACAGGGGGTTGCATACTTTTACAGATCAATTTACCTGTTGTATATTCTAATTTCTAACTATCGACTCGAGGTTTGTATATTCAGTTTACTTTTTCTCTCTCTTCGTACTTTTCTTATGTCATTCTGACTGGCAGATTTGATGGACTCAGATCAAAGGAGTGTGAGCAGGACGTTGAACTATATCAAACGCTTTCCTGCTGAGTGCAATGATGATAAAGCTGAATGTCAAGATGTATCTTCAGGAAGGTTTCGTAGAATTTACTCTGCACAAAAGCAAACCAACAGCTGATAGCCATGATAATTAAAAAAAAAAAAAAAAGTGTGCTTCAGTCTGTGAGAATGTGAAATCACAAAGTACAAATGAAGAAGATGAAGGAAAGTACCAGTGGTTCTGACTTGTTTGAAGTGCCAACTGACAAGCATAGCTCAGACAAGCGTCTTCAAAATCTCATGGACGATTCTGATTATGTCTGCCCTGATATTTTTGAATTTTTGAACTCATCCCTACCAAATCTTGTGAAAGGTTGCCAATGGGTCTTGCTATACAGGTCAGTCTTTTAGGGGATATGAGACAAACCAAAATTTCTATTTCAATATATATATATATTTTGACTTGTTTCTAAAATAAAAATTAGTTTGATAAAATTAATTTATTTTTCTATCTACAATAGATTTTTATTTTAGATATAAATTTGGAACAGAGATCATAATTAATTTTTTTTACTTTTTTATTTTTTTAAATAAAAATAAGAAATAAAAATTATTCTCATCGTTCATCGTTATTATGAATCGGTCGTCCATTTGTCGCTATCGACCACTATCCGTTGTTCGTCGTCGGTCGGCATCGGCCACCGTTGCCAACCGCCATCACTACCGGTCACCGTTGTTGCCCCTGCCACCCCTACCAGTTGTTGCCGTCGGCCACCATTCGCCATTTGCTGCCACCATCGGCCATCACCACTAGTCGCCATCATCGCCATTCAAAAAGGATAAATTTTGTATCGTTATTAAACAAATTTTTATTGTGAAAGTAAAAATTTTGTGTCGTTATCAAATGAGTATTTTTGCTTAGAATTTTTTTTTTTGGTAAAAATTTGCTTAGAAATTCATCCAATAATAGAAATAGAAAAATCTATTTCCTTTTTAAAAATTAATTTCTAGTTTGAATAATTATCATTCGCATTCTTAGCTATCTAGCTATAGAGAGCCTCGACACATTGTGTCAAGTGGTTCTTCCACATCTCTTTAGCAAGCTAAAGGTTTCATATAAACTTTTGACACAAATGTCTATGTTTTGAGAATTTTTAATTTGATAGTTATCGTTTTCAGTGAGGGGCAGTACGCTGAGTTGGCCCCTATTTGCTGGTATGCCACTTTCAATGTTCCACTATACTCGCCCTTGGGAAATCTCTACTATTGATGTTTAGAAAGAAAAGTCTCAAGAGATTTCCTAAACAGGAGTTTGAAGGAAGAGGATGTCGGAAAAGGACAGGAAAAAATCATACATATTATTGCAGAAAAGAGTAAAACATAGTTTGCAGTTAAACTCATGTTTAAATTAATAAAAGACATGCATAAAACAAAGTTGTTCAAAATGCATCATTATTTGATTTTGTTATTATAGTCTTCACAAGATTTATCATCCAAAGAACATATATGACATTGACAAGGAGAATCATTATTTAGTAAAAATTTTGCAGTCCAATTATGAGTCCTACAACAAACTTCTAATTCAGAAGGTATGGCACATTTTTGCTCAGTCCCAAATATTTGCAGTTCTCAAGAGCATAATTGATTCCAAGCTAAGAAGATACCGTCCCGATCCAAAGAAGTATCAATGCCATTGAAAGGATAATGGGAAGTACATTATCTATTGAGTGGTGTTTACTTGTCCTATGTAGGATGTGAGCATTATCAATTGCTTGAAGGCGACTTTTCATTAGCAGCCAATGAGGTGCCTGGTATCCCAAAGCAAGAGGGCCGACTTATAATAATATATCTCCTCTTGGGTTTGGTTTAATGGTTTAGGGGAGAAAGGTTCAGTTGTGTGCGTAAGGACTACGTTCCTTGGCTTTGCAATGATTAGTGAAGAAACCAACCTGGACTTATCCCGTCAAAGCTCAAAGTTTCGAACTAAAAAACATAAGACCTTAACTTGAACCACTGGAAATCCTGGTTCAGAATAGTTTTTCGAATTTTAAGAATTTTAAATTGTCTCTTGAGTTTAAACAATCAGGCAAAACACTTAAAAGAAATACAAACCTGACATATGGATAGACGCATCGTATCCTACGGCATCGTAAAGTACTAATAAAGAAATAATTCCTTCCATTCATTTCTTCTTTTACCCCTTTCCATTAACCGAGCGTGAAGATCGAAGATCCATTACTAACCCGAACTAGTACCTAATGTCGACTATAGACACCTCGAAATTCTCATCACTTTGGTTTTTCACTATTTTCAAGATCATTTTATTGCCCTTGTCCCTAGAATAGGATCATGAAAACATGAGCATCCCTCGTCCTTCAGTTGTTAGAATGAGGAAGAACTGTCGGCTAGACTAGATCATAATAGTAGCTAAAACACCAGAAATTTTTCTTTTGAAGCCCTTCACAGGCCCTCCAAGAGTCTTCCATCGAGCATAACATACTGCGAGTAATTTTCCCGGGATAAAGCTCCAAGGACAGACTTATTTTGAAACATACTTCGAGGTTATTTTTTATAAGCAAACAGTCAGCAGGAGATACGCAGTTCAGGTGGTGAGCATGTTGAAGCCTCCACAGAATCCCTACTTCATACACTTCGAGAAACCGCAAGGCTCTCAAGCATTGTAGCACTTGGCAGTGATGTCTGCCGATGACCTCATTATGGCAGAAATTAAATGTATACAGTTTGATCAATTCAAATGGTAAGACCTAGTACGTTTCACTTGGTAAATGAGAAAAGCAATTCCATGCAATACATTGTTAATCCACCTCATGGAAATAAGCTCATGTTCTTATTAATTGATTTTCTTTCTTAAAAGCCTTTTACCAATCTTCCTTCTAAGCTTTCAAACTGCTGAACTGTCAAGCACTTTTCTTGGAAACTACACACACACAATTATATATTATCGTAACATTATTATTCATATGAATGTAGTATACTGGAAACCAATACCAAACTTGCAAATGGACAGAAAACAGCTTCATTATGCCCCAAAAATTGTGGCAATAAAACCATTCAAAGAGTCTCAAAAACTCCCATTATTATGCCATGCCTTTTTTTATGTCTTCTTATTCAAATGCACAACCGCATCAGGAACAAAATCATTATACCACTTGAAAATAACAGTCTTAATTAGGCTTAGAACAATGCAAAATAAAATTTCCCTCCAGAACTCCAGAGTTTGCGGCACGTCCACAAGCACTAAAATTCACTTAGAAGATAAAGAAATTCATAGTCTGCACTTTATTTTAATAATCTAATTTCTGGAAAAAAAAATGACAAACCCGTCCGAGAAACACATTATAAAAAGTAAGATGTGTCAGTGGCTTCATCACCAATAAAGGTACAAGAATAAGATCGTCCCCATTCCCATTAAGCCGTCAGCCTAGACTAAGTTCTACCAGATACCTCCATCTCTATAGCACTATAATGTAAAGCGCAAAACTGAAATTTTCTTAGGTAATCATTCATTATCTGCTAAGCTGTGGCACCCCTCAACGGCCCCAATCCGTTAGGGTCACCACATTGTTTGCTTGAGCTGGATATCCATTTTCTTTATCAATGGACTTTTGAGAACTCGAGCTGGATATCCATTTTCTTTATCAATGGACTTCTGAGAAGTCATATGGGGGTTCTTTCATACACTTGATTGGTCCCTGTGCAAAACATGGTAGGAGCGTATCTAACAACTCCCTTCCTTTACACATAGAAATAATGCACACACTAAACACTTATAAATAATAGCCAGGCACCGTTATTTACATATATTACTAGATGGACATTGTTCGTCAATATATCCAAAAAGTGCTGTGGTTTCCTACACTTGACTATACTTCAAAAGTGGTCTGATGCCCTCAGCAGCCACATACCAAGAGTCCATCTTTCAGTGTCAGTATTCCAAAAATTCCTTCCTCTACTACCCTCCTCCTCGCGATCATATCCAACCATTTGGTCGATCTGTTGGTGGCAGTGACAATAGAGGCATCTTATCTAGTCTGAAATGTTAGTTCCAAAAAAGGGGTGAGTACAATCACTCAGTTGTAAAAGATCCACTAAACTATATCGTGTGTAGCCATCACAATCAATTTCATGCAAGATAGACAAAATATGTATAATCAAAGGAAATGAGTGATGTGCATCCTTTTCATAAAACCTCTCAATGCAATGACAAGTGTAATTTCAAAGCTAAGATGCACCATTTCAGTCACACGGGTTCTGATTATAGAACCAAACTATTATGATACGTCTCATTCCATGTCACACAATTTAATCTTATAACTAGACCATATACATACTTAGTAGAGTCATCGATTTTAATATTCAAAAGGTTTCACCCCCCGAGGACCAGTGTTTGCGCCCTTCTGGGCATTTGCACCCAATCCTGGCATTGTGAAGTCCTCCGGCATTATGCCACTGGGCCACCGGGCATCCATAGTGTGTTTATGTCACACCTCTAGGCATCTCGCACCCTACCTGGCATCACGAGAAACCTTCGGGGTTTGCCATAAAAATGGTTACCCCTGCCATTCGGAATTACATATCGACATACCACTGGGCATCCCAACACTCCTGGGGAACCTCTGAGACTCTGCGGACCTCAAACATCCAAAGGGCATCGATTCGTTCGAACCTTTGGGCATCTCGACTCTCGAGGCATTGTTGACCCGAGGGTCGAACGGCAGCATTAAGATCTTAATTTATTTCAACACCAAAAATATTTTTGATGTAATGCCATCAGAAGTCCCATGAGTTTTCATCAAAATTTCGGTATTGAACAGCATGTCAAATGCCACAAAAACAATCATGTTGGATAACAACTCAAGATGCATTCACTTTTGAGATAAATTGTACAAATTCGGATTAAAACAGCTCAAAAATCAGAATGCACAGTTTTGATAAAATTTTTGGAAAAACCCCCAAACGAACTCATAAAATTCTAAAATTTTGATATGTTGTAAACAAGACCTAAAGGAAGGAATTTCATGAAGAGTACTAAGTCAAATTAGTCATGTATAGATAGTAATAAATCACATAACTCAGTCCCAATTTCTCCGTAAAATTCGACAAGGTTGCTGGGTTAGACTCGACCTATTTTGGGTAGTGCGGTTTCAATAGAATCCTACACCTAGACCATGGCTATTTTCACTTCCAAGAATTCACCACAAATTGATCCTTTCGACTATAGCTCAACAGCACCGAAAATGCATAGAGAAAATCAAAACATTTCCTCAATTTCATGATTCCATTCTATCTCAATCATCCAAAATTCCGCTTTCAACATTCAAAGTCCAAATACTTCCAAGTTTATTACACTACATCAGACAAAAATAACATCGCATTACATAGGTTAGTAGACTTTCACTTGCCTCTAGTCCTATAGCTCGATCGGCAAGCAAAACAGAAAGCTCGGGGTTTTGGGCACGGCTCAATGGCGGCAAAGGCGAGCAGTGTCGACGGCGGCGGCGCACGAGCACGTTCTCCTTCCTTCCCCCTCACTCTTGCTCGCTGCACGCTCACAATTTCTCTCGCTCACCCGCTGCACTCACTCTCTCGCTCGCTGTGCTCACTCGCTTTCTCTGTCTAATTTTTTCTGTTCGGTTCCTTCTCTCTCCTGCTCACAATTACGAGCATTTTGTTCCTTTGATTCATTGACTTTAAGAGTCAATAAACGTGAAGCTCGGTGGCCGTACGCACAAGGGGCAGCTGTTGAAGACGTGGCCTCTTGCATGCGGATTCTTCTCCTTGCCGAGCCAGCAAAGCCACACTCTCCCATTTGCTGTCCACCGAAGGAAGTGCTACGTGGCTTGGTCAAATGGGCTTCAATGGTCATTGATGATGAAGTAGAGACGTAAGCGAGTAGATTACATGCGACTATAGCCGTGGTGACTACATGCTAGATATCAGGAAGAAAGACAAATAACTCATAGAATTCTTCTTGTCTACAGTGCACTAAACATCAGTAATCAAACTCCAACCAGAGGGGTAACCGGCTGAATTAATGTTGTACTGATACTGCAATTGGTTAGTTCCTCTTTTCCAACAAAAGAAACGCCAATGTCTTAGTCAGAGGTTATTATTAAGCAGTTGCACTAATACCCACCAGGAACGGAGGCTCTATCTAAGTTTCTCACAACATATACAAACAAAGGAAGAGAAACTCCGCCTTCCTCCTTTCCAGAATGCTTAAAACAAGCTGTGCTACTCATCTAACTACACAAGACTTTTTTTTTTTTTTCAGTCAGAATAACTACACAAGATTACCATATCAGCAATCTGCCTAGTCTGAATTAAACCATTCATAATCAAAAGCAATTCAGCATTATGACCTAATAAAAATTGCAGCAACAGTAAAACTATCTTAAAGCTTCAAGCAATGTTCTCATAATATCATATATACTCGGGTAATGAATTTTAAAAGTTAAGGGAAGCTGTTCTTAGACTATTTAAGTGAGAAACATCCTGATGCAACCAAAAGTCATCAGCCTTTTTTCGAACTATAATATATGTGTTAATATGTATATATGAGTTGAAAAAGTACAGTAAGTGCAAAGCAAATGCAATTTTTGTAGGAGGCTGGCACTTTTTCTGCTCAATCATTATATGTAATTTATTTTTTTTCCTGAACAACCATAACAAATAATACAACTAATATATGTCTGATGTCAATGTACGTGTAAAATTGCATGCACTCGCTTCTTGTCAGAGAGAGAGTTCTGAAACCTGAGTAAGACATATAAACCAGTTGAAAACTCATAAAAAGCACCATGTGTTATTGGGATATGCTGTTATGAAGTAGTTATTTATGGCATGAACTGTGATTGCCTGCACCTCGAAAGATGAATAATTGCATCACACATTAACCACAAATAGGGGTTATGCCATAAAAATCTTCTCAACTAGGAACTTTTCGAGCAAATTCTTTTATGACATAGTTAGGCAATAATCTAGGGTATGAGAATTTCTTATTCCAGACAGTTTCTTCTGATACTTGCTAATGATATATGCAGCATTTTCTGGTTAATTACGACTATCATCAGACACTAAATTAACATCCTACCAGCATCCACAGTCAAAACTTGCAGTAATTTGAAGATGATCCCTACTAACTACATGACGCAAGCAACATCACTAGATAGTTCCATCCACTTCTACTGTCAAGAATCACTTCTTTAAAAATAGCAATAGTTCCATCCGCTTCTACAATCAAGAATCACTTCTTTAATATTAGCTCTAATGAAGCAACATTGGAGATAAGCAAATTTGAAATGCATTCCATCATTACGGTAAACCAATGATCATACAACACAGCAACAGACCTCCAACCAACATGCAGATACACGAGGCACATGAAGATCTTAAAGATAAGTATGATAATTGTGAAGAAGTCGGTAAAGTACCAATCAATGCAAGAATTTCCTGAATATGTAAAAATTTGTATGATGTGACATGTTGACATAGCATTGTATATATCAATATCGATGTATACTTATATGAAAACCTGTACCTATTAAGAAAATCCTCGTATCACATGACGCCAAAGGCTCTAGGTTCTTGATGGCTAACCGCCAAGATAGGGAGAAACAAGAGTTTCCAAGTAGATAGCATATTCGAAATAGTCATCCATCCTTATGGGATAATCCTTGTAAGTATTATCCTCTGGATTGAATAGAATCGCCCGTTTCGCATTTATTAGAAAAACAATTTGTCTGCTCCTTGTGTACGCAAGGGGGCCAACATCCCTAAAGGTAGGTAGGCAATCAACACTGAACCATTTTGTCCATGATCCTCCTTTCCCATACTCATCCGTTGTCCATGCCTCGATGTGGTTATCACAGCGGCTGTTATACATGAACAGACTGGTCCCATGAATCCCGAGTCCGCTGAAAAATCCAACCCCATTGACTTTAGGGACCGAAAGAACCCGGTTGAATTTCTCTTCCGACAAATCAAGTGAGATAATCGCAGGCTTGAAATAGTGATAGACATACCAGTGTAAGGCCCCTTTCCAATAAACTCCATTGCCGGAAACCAAGAAACCGCTTTCTTCCTCGATAGGGAAATTTATCGATCTCCAAGAACCGGACTTAAGCAAAAATATTGCCGCCTCCCAAAAAAATTCAACTTCGTGGATGCCCTCTACTATTTTGTAGTCAAACCCGCGGATGCCCTCTACTATTTTGTAGTCATCAGATCGAGGATCATATCCGATTCCATGGAATGACTCATTTTCACGATACTCCCTAAACTCCGAATCTTGAGCAAATTCGGGACAGCGCAACTCATTACACTCCCTGGTGGCCGGGTTATATATGAGAATAGTTGTCGGGTAATCTCTGTAAAGATTGCCTTCGAGATAAAGACACACCAGGCCATCACAGGAACCAACGACGTGGCAATCGCAGAGAGGTCTGATCGTTTTGATCCTATGTGGTACCACCACGCCACCCTCACTGCCGTCGAGCGCTGCGTAGTCTATGAGAATATTTTCTCGTAGTCTATGGTCTCGTGGGACCCGTAGAGTCTGCCAATGAAAATTCGCTGGCTAGGAATTAAATCCCCTGCCTTGAGCCTCTGCAGGTGCGACTTGGCAAAGCCCGGGTCGGAGATTAGAGACCGCCACCGTTTGCAGACGAATTTGAATCGCGCCAACGACTCGGCCGGAACCCTCAAGAGTATGTCGATGAGTATGTCCTCGGGTAAACTTTCGGCCATTAGTTTCGGCAAATAGTCAGCAGCCTGTCTTCATCGGCAAGGTTTTGAGTGAGCAAGGCTCCATATAGACAAAGTGTTCGGTAAAAGCCACGCAACAACAACGATAATTCGAGAGTCAAAGAAGCGCTTACTCAGGGGATCTTGGATGAGGTCGATTGGGTCCCCGATGGCAGTAGGCGGCTTTGTCGAGAGCTCCCAAGGCCGTCGCCGGAGCCGGGCGGAGGAGAGGCGCTCACAGGGAAAAGGCGGACGAGGCAAGGCGGAGGGAAGAGACAGAGAAAGGGAGACGTAGTGTGAGGTTGAATTCTAGGAGCCCTGATATACATATATATATATATATATATATATATAGATATAGATATGATTTTGCACTTATCAACAAATATAACCTCTTATACACACATATATATTTTGTTTCTTTCTTCGTTTTGTGCACTCTGCAGTGGATTTAAAGCTTAGTGGTAGGAGAAGCTGTTGGAAACTCTAGACATTAGAAGACATGGAACTGTGAATGGACAAAAGGATCATTCAAAATTTGTTTTTTTTTCCCCGTTGGACCTTACGATATTGACTCAATTTCTTTAAAGGCAGACCAAATATTCGTATTTCTCTGACTTGTCCTCTCATAATTTTTACGAGTTTAGGGAATTCCTGGTTCCTTGGGGAATTTCTGGCATGCCCGGTTATTCATGTAGCTGAATCCAGCGAGTGTCGCCAACTTCACGGTATCGCAGAGAGAAGTTCCCAGCCATCGACTCATCGTACGAGCACATCTTCAAAAGTTGTGGGATGTTTTGGTTTTTGGTCAAAGCGGTGGAATTTGTCTCTTATTGCATGGTGAATTCTGAAGACTTGATCGTGAGTTTTTGAGAAAGAAGCATTAAGTGAGATTGAAGACAAAAAAGGATCGTGACTTTAGAGTTCTTGGTGGAGATTATTTGGTCCGACTAAAAGACCAAATATTGATACGCTACGATCTCCTTTGGCGGGCCGCCACAATCGTTGTCTATTTAATTGGTCGTCCTAAGCCACGGCGGACAAGTACCACCATCAATGTGCTAGTCCGCGAGTTGCCCACTGTCGTTCCCGTGAAAACGAGTGAGCGATTAAGAATATCCTCAAATTAGGTAAGGTGCTTAGTTTTTGTATATTCCACGTATTTTATTGCCTTATTTGAGCTATTTAGTATATTCTAATATATTCCATTAGATATTAGAGATATTGTATTAGATACTAGAATATTCTGTTAGATATTTATTTAAATAATGTAATCCATAAGATACCCAGCTCAAGTTAGGAAACTTTCCTAAACTATACATTATTGAAAAATACTCTTGATGATTTGTCGTGGTGATGCGTAGCTTGCAATTTTTCAAGTTCGATTACGCCTTGAACCAAGCTGAAGAAATCAAGGGAACAATCATTAAGAGCATGATGGTGTGGGTTTGATAGATCTGTAAGCTCTAGGCCTTTAGAAAGCACAAACATTCTCCAAAAGTTTTCATGTCATGTTGAATACTTGGACATATGTTTGATGATTTCCAACACTTTTTGACACTCGGTCGATAGGCGATTCTCTTGACAATATCCAACAGATGAATCCGAGATTTTGACATGCGAGTTCGAAATTCTAACACATAGGGGATCAATTTTAAAAATTTTCAATAAATGAGAGGTCAAAATGTAATTATGTAAAAATAATAAATGAAAAAAGAAGAAAAACCTAGTTTTCTCTTGTTTTCTTACTCTTACTTAGCCCCAAGTTTGTTTTTTCTCTTTTTTTCCAACAAACTCTTACACATGAGTCCAGAATATAGATTACTTTTTTTTTTCCTTCAAATTTTATGGATAATTGGAATGGAGTTGAAACAATAAATAATATTAACAAATGATGGATTAATGTTTTTAGTGTAAATTCATTCTAGACTTTTTTATTATTATTTGTTTGTTTGTGAATTTGAATCAAATTAATTTGATTAAAATAATCATAAAAATGATAATTTATCATGTATATATAAAATAACATATTTAATATACGATGTGTCATTATGTATTAGAATTCTCTATTTATTAAGAAACGACATGTTAATGTGTTATATCGTGTCCTGTTGCATATTGTGTGTCGGTGCCACTTAGTTGGGACCTTCAAGACCATAGACTACAAAGAACTTGACAGTGATAGCAAGTGGAATTAGCAATTTAATTCTAAGGGAACTTCACTCGATAAAGTCATAGCAAGTATTTCAAGGAAGTATCCACCGAGGAACAGAACCAAGGTAAAACCCATGAGGTCAACAACGTCACAATGAATGTATATTTGTTCTATAGAAATTGTGGTAAAAGGAGATCATCCAAGCTAAATCTTTTGCATCTTGTGCAATGTAGCACGCCTTCGTATGTGGACTTTGATAATTTATTTGACAATCAATTACGAAATGGCAATATCACCCGTTTCTTTAGTTGGACAAACTACAAATATGCTTTGGTGCCTATAGCACGTTTCTCATGCCATGCGAGAGTAGCCCAAAGAGAGGATGGGTCATTCACGAAATCTTGTCCAATAATAATACGCACGACTTGGTGTTCAACAAGCGCAAATTCGAAAAGAAAAACAAAGAATTGCAATCGCGTTAGACAAAGAGCTGCTGAATGTCAACTGCAGCAATGACAAGATGGTTCGTACTCCAATTCAGCCGGCACAAAGCTTAAGCGCGCGAGTATTCCAATTCAAGCTTAATGAAACTCAAGCTCTTGCTGTCTCTCGCAAAAGCTTATTCTACCTCCTTGATGCAATTCCAACACTTCATGGCATGCCAAAGATTTGCCAAATTGTGATCTATCGATTCGACTGCAATGTACTTTGAATATAGACCGAACTTAACACTCATCACTTTACCTACAATCGCAACCCGAATAAATGTCAATAGGGGATCACATTTTGGACGTGTTTGGTAATCATCATATTTTTCTATTTTGTTTTATTTTTTTTATAAAAGAGGAGAAAATAGAATCAGTACAATGCATTACCTTCTTTGAGGGAATTCTATAGAAAAAGTTCACTCTTCAAAACAAATTCAAGCTAACAAGAAGGTATCTAATGCTCATTGCTCACTGCCATCCTAGATCTAGTTTCATTATAACAATTTGGAACCATTGATTTAAACTTTCATTTTAAGATTAAGACTTTTACTTTGTTAATATTTCTCATTCTTAGTATGTCTAAATAAAAGTTATGATCAGTTAATTATTGCAATTAATACGAGTCATCAAAGGTGATGATTTATTGTAATTGTTTGATTAATAATACAGGTGAAACCTGAGTAAAATCTAGATCGATCTGGAAACCTGTGATAGGATAGTTTTTAGGTTCTAAGATATATATAGTGGGTTCTAAAGTCCAAAAAAATAAAAAATCTGCTCTAGTCGATATATTCCAAGTTGCAAGTAGAATCTGTACAAAACCTAGAATCAATTTGGAACCTCTCCCGCCTATTGTCCTTGACCATCTATGTTCGTTGGACGTTAATCCCCTTCACTACTATGACTCACCGAAATGGCACATCAACAATCGGAGCTAAGCCTGCTGAGATGCTTTGGTAGCCTGAGTTCAACTTTGTTTCCGGTGCAGGAGGTTTATTCCCAGATGGGCTTATACGTCAAATATAGATGCTATGAACAAAGTCGGCATGAAGCTGATTCTCTTATTCCAGACAGCATTTTGTCATAAGACAAAATTTCGTGAGGAAGAAGGTTCGTTCGCCTTATACGAAGTAAATGCTGAGCCGTTCAAATCTCGTGCTTTCTTTCTAAACCCAGAAAGAAAAAAAGAAAAAAAAAATCTCTTGCTGTTTCAGCTGTTTTATTTAGAAAGGCATTTAAGGTTTAATGGAAAACGTCAAACGTCCTAGACGAGGATATGCTAAATTCCGATCCGACACGAATATATCTGTCAAAATCTAAAAGAGTTATTCGAATTCATAACATCATAAAAGAAATTATGCGTATCTACTCGTTGATATTTGAATACTATGAAAGTTTAGGAGTTTCGGATGTAAAATGAAAAAAAAAAAAAAATGCCATTATACATGAGGCAAAAGAGTTTCAATTAGGAAAATTGTAATTGATGCTTTGTCGACTTGGTTGATGTAATTCATAAATGAGGAATTTAACTAGTATGATTTAATATTGACTCATTTATGTATCGTGTCGACTTAATAATTACTTGATTGAACCTATAGGCTAAATCTAAATTTATTTTAGATTTTTCTCCATTTTTAACTAATTATTAGAGCATTGAATTAATAAATCACTGGGATTTGTCTTAATGGTCACTTTTTCCACATGAGAGGAGGAGATAAGGAGTTCGAATTCCCACATTTTCAAGATATTGAGATGAAAACGATTTAGCTTAAAGTGTAGATTTTGATTCACATACCCTATCATGAGACATGATAAAAGTCCATCACCTTCCTTACTCCATCTAGCGAGGTGGTGAGGTGAGGTTGGTTCAAAATCAATAGAAAAAGGATAATATGAATGAATGTAGAATTTCAACATAAATAAAAGGGGATATGGTGAAATTGGTAGACACCGGGGGTGTACTCAAGGGCCAAACTTTGTCTGGCGAGGTGAGGTTGGTTCAAAATCAATAAAAAAAGGATAATGAATAAATGTAGGATTTCAAGATAATTCAAAGAAGAGTAAGGCGAAGTTGGCAGCTTTCGTTTTTGACAAAATCAACCAATTCTAACTGGTCACGACACCGGGAATAGATTAGGATTGACAAAAAGAAATCGAATTAATATCGCCATTATTGTATTATAAACCAGTTTATTCGATTGGAATTTCATAATTTGGGCGGCGGAATGAAATGGAGGGTCGGGATTCCTTGAATTTATGTTAGGCGCTGAGTTTGGCGCCAATCCAACGGAATCCGGAAGTACCCTGCGAGACTGCCACGTATGAGCCCAAACTTCATACTCTGAGCGTGGGCCCCATCATTGTCTTCTTAGCAAATGCACTGGTCTTAATTTTGAAAAGCTTTTTGCTTATTTTAATCACTCCTTGACCGGCCTTTCCCCCTTGGTCCGGCAAATAATCATAATTTTTCCTTTTCTTTTTATTTTGACATGGCACGTGCCACGTACTTGTAGCGACTCAGTCAACATTTGGACGGAGGAGACGCCGAGTTCATATGTGGGATGCTCAATATATAGTCGATTAGAGATTTTTTAATTTTCAAAGTATTAACTCTTGCTACGGAAAAATGCCAAAAGATGCACCAATCGAAGCGCAAGTAACAAGGATGAAAGGAAAATCAAAATCACGTGAAACATGAGATTTACATGAAAAATCCAAAATAGAAAAAGTTCACAGGGAGAAAGGGGTTTCATTATTTTTAACAAAGAGTACAAGAGTACAATACAAAAGCTCAAAAACCACTTGATGAGCCATAAGATCCAAAAATCTAGCCAGAAGATAAGAAAAAAAATAAAACAGGAAATATCATGGAGGTTATGATTAGAGATATGATATTAAACAGATTTCTTTTATAGTTTCCATTCAAAAACCCTATGCATGATCTAAAATACCCTTACGCATCTTATGTTTAATTTTCAAAGTATTAACTCTTTTTTCACTATGCTAGTAATTGATAGACATCTCGAGGCACTCGAATAACTTGTATTAGATTTAAAATTAGGTTATAGTTGGGAGTTTTTGGAATCGCATCAGTAAATTCGATAAATGAGTATGGAAGACACGACAAATTTCATGCAAGTTGTTTAGGCAATTTTTGCATACATCCTACTTTGTTTGTGCTGTGTTTAACTAATGCTTCGTGAGATTAAGAAATTCCTCATCAAGCACGTCACCGCCTGTTAATAAGAGTCTACGCGTACATAATGCTCCTCAAAACTCGAATGTTTTTCTAGAATAATCTTTTTACGCTGGCGTTGCACATTTGGACAAGAACGAGATTATTATTCCATTATTGAAGAATTCAATTGATTCTGGTGCATATGCCGTCGCTTCCACATAGCATAAAGTTCAAGATGCAGATCTTTTCTCCAAATGTTGATTGTGTAACAGTAGCCGCCATCGAATAGCTTCGCTTATTAGGATTGATGCATGGTTTCAAAGCAAAATCACCTACGCCCTACGTAGAAGATGATGGAAAAGTTTTTTTTTTTTTTAAACAATACCTAGACATTTGCCTCCGCATTGTGTGACTTATCGATAAGAAGCAAAATTATTAAAATTGAGTACGGAACATTTTAGCTTACAACATTATTTTAGCGTATTCTTAGTGGTAAGAGGCATGCATAAAAGGAACTATCGAAGTATAAAGTAATTACTTAGTATAAAAACAAAGATTCACGAACATAATATTTTGGAACAAAGTACAACCCAAGTGTCAAAACTTGGCAGAAATAACACTTAAAGTGCCAAAAGTTTGGAAAGTAACATTTAACTGCTAAAATCAGAGCAAAATGGATCATAAATGTTAATCCAATCAAATTACTAACGTAGAGATTTTCCGGCGAGGTGAGTGCAAAATAGTGTCGTTTTGCACGCTAACGTGGCTTAAAAACGCAAAAATGACATCGTTTTGTTTTTGATATGGTAAATAATTAATATAAAAATTAATTACATTAAATTTCAAATATTTAAAAAAATTAAAAATAAATAAATAAATAAATGGGGGAGTCGAAGGGAGGCGGCTGAGGGCTGAGCCCCCACCACTGCTGCCGAGAAGGGCCGGCAACAATGTGGGGAGTGTAAGCTAGGGGCCAGCGACATCGGTCGACCAGGGGTGAGGGCTTGCGAGCCTCGCTACATCTAGGGCGAGGCCCAGCGGTTGGTGGCCCTCGCTCGGCTGGGCCAAGGGCCACCGCCCGCTAAGCCCTCACCCCAGATCTAGGCAAAGGCTCACGTGCCCTCACTGCCGCAACAGAAATGGCAAGGACACCACGGTGGTCTTCGACTCTTCGCTTTTTGGCTCATCTCCGCTTCTTCCCCTTAGTTTACTCTTTCTACGCTCGGAGTCCGGTCCGAGCAAGAGCAGGGCCTACCGTGTGACCACTCACACCTTACCTTTCCCTTCCCACCACTCCACCCCTCACGCGGCACGCCAGCACTCGATCTCGATCCACTGGGCCTCCAAGCACTCGATCCGGTCCACTGGGCCTCCTCCTCCTCCTCCTGTCGGCTTAAAAGGCCCCCAGCCCAATTCTCTCCCCCCGCCCACCTTCTTCGGCCGTTCCACCTCGATTTTCATCCTCGGACCACAAACACATGATTTCACGACCCTTGATAAAAATAAAATAAAATAAAGAAGAAGCTTCATTTCATTTGGATACGTCCAAAGAACATTTTCGAATGATCCGTCAATGTCCAACGCGATGATATATTTCGATTCCTCAACATTTTCCCGAAATGGTTCATACAGAAGTTTTCGGAGGTGTCTAAAGGGAAAGGGTGGTGTTTTTTACCCCTTCCATACAAGCAATAAAGGGTAGCAATGATAGAATGGTGGTGACTTCAATTAGAACACTGAGAGGAACAAAGGATTTCCCAGTAGCAATAGCCTTACATCAATGCTTAGTTTCAAGTCCTTACATCATAGCTTGGAAAAGAACAAGCTTCCCTAGAATATTCAAAATAATATTCCCCAGCATAGGCTTCTGCTAGATGATTCTGTGCTAAAGGATGAAACTCATGACGATGCGCATGTATGATTGTGCAACATAGAGAGAAACTTCAGAATTTAAACTTGTTCAATGGCACAATTCATGGAAGGCAGATTTAGTAAAGGAAAAAGCTAAAATTGGAGACCAACAGTAATTAAGGAGCTGATTGTTTTTGCGATCCTGTGACCATTTTTCAAAAAGAGGAGAAAGGGGAATGTCGCCAATCATACTAGAGAATACATGCAGCAGACAAGCCAATATATGGTATCTCTTACAATAACAAAATATCACTGAAGATAAAATAAGCAATATCTTCCAGCAGCACGTCTTTTCACTGTGCAGAACAGAAAGAAGTTTTATATTCATATGGGAACAATAGTTGAAAATAAGTTTGGCAGAAATGAAAATGCTCTTGTTGATGTGCGGGTACTCAGGTGAAGTAATATTTAGAATTTACTGAATTCCTAAAGAGGAGTTGGGGTGACTTCATTTGAGGATGCGATGAGAGAATACAATAGGGATGAAATTTTTTTGACACGGTTTGGACCTGTGCAAAGGTGTCGGTGAGAAGATGTGATGAAGACATGAGATAAAAGGCACGAGATTTGGCGAATTTATGAAGAAAAACATTTAGTATTAATTATTAAGTATAGGAGATACAGTTCAGGTCAAACGAAATGGAGTGACTAGATCCATGTAGTATCCCCTGCTTAGAGAGAAGTGATTCAGTGGTCATTGATGATGAAGTAGAGATGTAAGCGAGTAGACTATAGCCGCAGTGACTACATGCAAGATATCAGGAAGAAAGACAAATAACTCGGTACAATTTTTCTTGTCTACAGTACACTAAACATCGGTAATCAAACTCTAACCAGAGGGGTAACCGGCTGAATTAATGTTGTACTGATACTGCAATTGGTTAGTTCCTCTTTTCCAACAAAAGAAACGCCAATGTCTTAGTCAGAGTTTATTATTAAGCCGTTGCACTAATATCCACCAGGAACGGAGGCTCCATCTAAGTTTCTCACAACATATACAAACAAAGGAAGAGAAACTCAGCCTTCCTCCTTTCCAGAATGCTTAAAACAAGCTGTGCTACTCATGTAACTACACAAGATTTTTATTTTTAATTTTTTTTTCAGTCAGAATAACTACACAAGATTACCGTATCAGCAATCTGCCTAGTCTGAATTAAACCATTCATAATCAAAAGCAATTCAGCATTATGACCTAATAAAAATTGCAGCAGCAGTAAACTATCTTAAAGCTTCAAGCAATGTTCTCATAATATCATATATACTCGGGTAACGAATTTTAAAAGTTAAGGGAAGTTGTTCTTAGACTATTTAAGCGAGAAACATCCTGATGTAACCAAAAGTCGTCAGCCTTTTTTTGAACTATAATATGTGTTAATATGTATATATGAGTTGAAAAAGTGCTGTAAGTGCAAAGCAAATGCAGTTTTTGCAGGAGCTTGCCACTTTTTTTGCTCAATCATTATATGTAATATATATATATATATATATATATATATATATATATGGCCTGAACAACCATAACAAATAATACAACTAATATGTGTCTGGTGTCGACGCTCGTGCAAAATTGCATGCACTCGCGCCTTGTCAGAGAGAGAGAGTTCCGAAAACTAAGACATAAACCAGTTGAAAACTTATAAAAGCATGATGTGTTATTGAGATATGCTGTTGTGAAGTAGTTATTTGTGGCATGAACTGTGATTGCTTGCACCTCAAAAGATGAATAATTGCATCATTCATTAACCACAAATAGAGTTTACGCCATAATAATCCTCTCAACCATGAATTTTTCAAGCAAATTCTTTTAAGACATGGTTGGGCTAGGGTAAAAGAATTTCTTATTCCAAACAGTTTCTTTTGATAATTGCTAATGATATATGCAACATTTTCTGGTTAATTACGATATCATCAGACACTAAGGGGGTGCATGACAACCCAAAATTTCTGTTCCAAAATAGTTTTTTTACATTCCGCACTGTTTCCGGAAGAGAAATCCGTTTGATAAACATATTCAGTTTTTCTATTTCTGGAATAGATTTCTATTCCAGAAATACGTTTGGAAGAGAAATCAGAAGCTAAAATTTTCTACTTCTGATTTTTGAAAGAGAAATCATAAATAATTTCTCTCATTAAACCCTAATTTCGGTAAGTCCTCCATCATCTCCTTTACGTCTCTGCCTCTTCCTCCTCCTCCTCCTCCTCCTCCTCTCCTCATTTTATTAAGAATAAAAATAAATATATTCATTTTATTCATTTAAAAATAAAAATAAATTTATTAAAATAAATAAATTATTTTTATTTCTCATTTTATTTTTAGTTTATTAAAAATAAATTTATTTTATTTGCCTTGAGTTTTTGCCAAATAAATTTTTTTATTCATTTTAAAATAAATTTATTTGTAAAATAAAATAAAATAGAATAAATAAAATAAATTTATTTTTAAGGATACTTTTATTTTAAAATAAAATAATATTATTATTTTAGAATAAAATTATAATTTTATTTTAGAATAAAATTATAATTTTATTTTAGAATAAAATAATATTTTTATTTCAAAATAAAACTATATATTTATTTTATTTTTTATGATTTATCTTATTTTATTTTATTCATTATTTTTTTGTTACTAAATCATTTTTATTTTTATTTTTTTATATTAAAGGTCGTCGGTTGTCGCTGCCGCCGTCCGAAAAAGAAGAACTTTTGTGTCGTTATCAAACAAATTTCTATTTTTAGAGTAGAAATTTTGTATCGTTATCAAACGGTTATTTTTGCTTAGAAACTCTTCTAGAAATAGAAATAAAAAAATCTATTTCTGTTCCAGAAACTATTTCTGGAACAGAAAAGTCGTCATGCGCGCTCTAAGGGGGGTACATGATAACCCAAATTTCTATTCTAGAAATAGTTTTTATGTTCCAGACCAGTTTATGGAAAAGAAATCTGTTTGATAAACCTATTTTGTTTTTCTATTTCTGGAATAGATTTCTATTCCATAAATAGGTTTGGAAGAGAAACCAGAACTAGAAAAAATCTACTTCTCTATTTTTGAAATAGAAATCAGAAATAATTTCTCCCACAAACCCTAATTTCGGTAACTCTCATCTCCTCTACGATGTCTTGCCTCCTCCTCCTCCTCCTCCGCTAGTCGCCACCCGCCACCACCCGCCATCGGCCGCTGGCCGTTGACCCCCGTTGCCACCGTCGACCGCCACCCCCACCCACACCCCCCCCCCCCCCCGCCCACTAGCCGCCACCCCCCACCGCTACCTGCCGGCCACCGCCGGTCGCCGGTCGCCGCTGCTAGTCACCGGTCACCGGTTGCCGGTCATCGGTCACCGCCGCCAGTCGCCGGTCACCGCTGCCACCACCTCTGCCGGTCACCGATCGCCGCCACTAGTCACCGATCGCTGCCGCCGGTTGCCGATCGCCGCCGCCGGTTGCTCGCCGTCGATCACCATTGCCGCTGCCAGTCACTAACGCCGTCGCTGGCTACCGGTCGCTACCACTGCCGCCGCCATTGCTGGTCACCGGTCGCCGCCGCCGCCGGCTGCCAGTCACCAGTCACTGCCGCCGCCGGCCGTCAGTCACCGATCACCGGTCTCCGCTGGCTGGCGACCTGAAAAGGAAGGAATTTTGTGTTGTTATCAAAGGAATTTCTATTTTTAGTGTAGAAATTTTGTGTCGTTATCAAACGATTATTTTTCTTAGAAACTCTTCTAGAAATAGAAATAGAAAAATCTATTTTTGTTCTAGAAATAGTTTATGGAACAGAATGGTTGTCATGCGCGCCCTAAATTAACATCCCACCAGCATCCACAGTCCAAACTTGCAGTAATTTGAAGTTGATCCCTACTAACTACGTGACGCTAGCAACATAATTAGATAGTTCCATCCGCTTCTACAATCAAGAATCACTTCTTTAATATTAGCTCTAGTGAGGCAACATTGAGATAAGCAAATTTGAAATGCATTCCATCATTACAATAAACCAATGATCATACAACACAGCAACAGACCTACAACCAACATGCAGATACACGAGGCACATGAAAATCTTAAAGATAACTATGATAATTGTGAAGAAGTCGGTAAAGTGCCCATCAATGCAAGAATTTCCTAAATATGTAAAAAATTGTATGATGTGACATGTTGACATTGCATTGTACATATCAATATCGGTGTATACTAATATTAAAACCCGTACCTATTAAGAAAATCCTCACATCACATGAGGTCAAAGGCTCTAGGTTCTTGATGGCTATAGGGAGAAACAAGAGTTTCCAAGTAGATAGCATATTCGATAGAGAACCAGTCATTCATCCTTATGGGATAATCCTCATAAGTATTATCCTCTGGATTAAACAGAATCACCTGTTTCGCATTTATCAGAAAAACAATTTGCCCGCTCCTTGTGTACGCAAGGGGGGCAGCATCCCTAAAGGTAGGTAGGCGAAAGGTAGGGAGGCGATCAAGATTGAACCATTTTGTCCATGATCCTCCTCTCCCATACTCATCCGTTATCCATGCCTCAATGTGGTTATCACAGCGGCTGCTATATATGGACAGACTGGTCCCATGAATCTCGAGTCCGCTGAAAAATCTAACCCCATTGACTTTAGGGACCGAAAGCACCCGGTTGAATTTCTCTTCCGACAAGTCAAGTGAGAAAATTGCATGCGTGTGCAACTCACAGACATACCAGCGTAAGGCTCCATTCCAATAAACTCCATTGCCGTAAACCAAGAAATCTTCCTCGATAGAGAAATCTGTCCATCTCCAAGAACCAGACTTAAGCGAAAATATTGCCGCCTCCCAAAACAATTCAAATCCGTAGTAGTGGATGCGCTCTACTATTTTGTAGTAGTGGATGCCCTCTACTATTTTGTAGTCATCAGACCGAGGGTTATATCCGAGTCCATGGAAATGGAATGGCTTATTTTGACGATACTCCTTAAACACCCAATCTTAAACAAATTCGGGACAGCGCAACTGATTACACTCCCTGGTGGCCGGGTTATATATGAGAAAAGTTGTCGGGTAATTGCTGTCGAGAAGAAGACACACCAGACCATCACAGGACCCAATGACGTGGCAATCGCAGAGAGGTCTGATCGTTTTGATCCTATGTGGTGCCACCACGCGACCCTCACTGCCGTCGAGCGCTGCGTAGTCTATGGTCTCGTGGGTCCCGTAGAGTCTGCCAATGAAAATTCTCTGGCTAGGAATTAAATCCCCTGCCTTGAGCCTCTGCAGATGCGACTTGGCAAAGCCCGGGTCGGGGATTAGAGACCGCCACCGTTTGCAGACGAATTTGAATCGCGCCAACGACTCGGCTGGAACCCTCAAGAGTATGTCGATGAGTATGTCCTCGGGTAAACTTTGGGCCATTAGTTTCGGCAAATAGCCAGCAGCCTGTGTTCATCGGCAAGGTTTTGAGTGAGCAAGGCTCCATATAAACAAGTGTTCTGTAAAAGCCACGCAACAACAACGATAATTCAAGAGTCAAAGAAGCGCTTACTCAGGGGATCTTCGATTAGGTCGATTGGCTCCGCAATGGCAGTAGGCGGCTTTGTCGAGAGCTCCCAAGGCCGTCGCCGGAGCCGGGCGGAGGAGAGGCGCTCACAGGGAAAAGGCGGACGAGGCAAGGCGGAGGGAAGAGACAGCGAAAGAGAGACGTAGTGTGAGGTTGAATTCTAGGAGCCCTGATATACATATACATATACATACATATATATATATATATATATATATATATATATATATATATATATATATATATATATATGATTTTGCACTTATCAACAAATATAACCTCTTATACGCACATATATATTTTGTTTCTTTCTTCGTTTTGTGCACTCTGCAGTGGATTTAAAGCTTAGTGGTAGGAGAAGCTGTTGGAAACTCTAGACATTAGAAGACATGGAACTGTGAATGGACAAAAGGATCATTCAAATTTGTTTTTTTCCCCCGTTGGACCTTACGATATTGACTCAATTTCTTTAAAGGCAGACCAAATATTCGTATTTTTCTGACTTGTCCTCTCATAATTTTTACGAGTTTTGGGAATTCCTGGTTCCTCGGGGAATTTCTGGCATGCCCGGTTATTCATGTAGCTGAATCCAGCGAGCGTCGCCAACTTCACGGTATCGCAGCGAGAAGTTCCCAGCCATCGACTCATCGTACGAGCACATCTTCAAAAGTTGTGGGATGTTTTGGTTTTTGGTCAAAGCGGTGGAATTTGTCTCTTATTGCATGGTGAGTTCTGAAGACTTGATCGTGAGTTTTTGAGAAAGAAGCATTAAGTGAGATTGAAGACAAAAAAGGATCGTGACTTCAGAGTTCTCGGTGGAGATTATTTGGTCCGACTAAAAGACCAAATATTGATACACTACGATCTCCTTTGGCGGGCCGCCACAATCGTTGTCCATTTATTCGGTCTTGCTAAGCCACGGCGACGAGTACCACCATCACTGTGCTAGTCCGCAAGTTGCCTAGTGTCGTTTTCGTGCAAACCTGCGAGCCATTAGGAATATCCTCAAATTAGGTAAGGTGCTTTGTTTTTGTATATTCCACATGTTTTATTGCCTTATTTGAGCTATTTAGTATATTCTAACATATTCCGTTAGATATTAGAGATATTGTATTAGATACTAGAATATTATGTTAGATATTTATTTAAATAATGTAATCCATAAGATACCCAGCTCAAGTTAGGAAACTTTCCTAAACTATACATTATTGAAAAATACGCTTGATGATTTGTCGTGGTGATGCGTAGCTTGCAATTTCTCAAGTTCGATTATGCCTTGAACCAAGCTGAAGAAATCAAGGGAACAATCATTAAGAGCATGATGGTGTGGGTTTGATAGATCTGTAAGCTCTAGGCCCTTGAAGCACCAATATTCTCCGAAAGTTTTCATGTCGTGTTGAATACTTGGACACATGTTTGACAATCTCCAACACTTTTTGACACTCCGTCGATAGGTGTCAGATAATCGATTCTCTTGACAATATCCAACACGTGAATTCAAGATTTTGGCATGCGAGTTCGAAATTCTAACACATATGGGATCAATTTTAAAAATTTTCAATAAATGAGAGGTCAAAATGTAAATATGTAAAAAAATAACAAATGAGAAAAGAAAAAAAAAAAAAAAAAAGCTAGTTTTCTCTTGTTTTCTAACTCTTACTTAGCCCCTAGTTTGTTTTTTCTATTCTTTTCCAACATACTCTTACACGCGAGTCCAGAATATAGATTGCTTATTTTTTTCCTCCAAGTTTTATGGATAATTGGAATGGAGTTGAAACAATAAATAATATTAACAAATGATGGATTAATATTTTTAGTGTAAATTCATTCTAGGCTTTTCTATTATTATTTGTTTGTTCGTAAATTTGAATCAAATTAATTTGATTAAAATAATCATAAAAATGATAATTTATCATGTATATATAAAATTATATATTTAATATGCGATGTGTCCTTATGTATTGGAATTTTCTATTCATTAAAAAAACAACATGATAATGTGTTATGTCGTGTCCTGTTGCATATTGTGTGTTGGTGCCACTTAGCTGTGACTTCAAGACCATAGACTACAAAGCACTTGACAGCAATAGCAAGTGGAATTAGCAATTTAATTCTAAGGGATCTTCACTCGATAAAGTCATAGCAGAGTATTTCAAGGAAGTATCACACCGAGGAACAGAACCAAGGTAAAACCCACGAGGTCAACAACGTCACAATGAATGTAAATTTGTTTTATAGACATTGTGGTAAAAAGAGGTCATCCAGGCTAAATCTTTTGCATCGCGTGCAATGTAACACGCCTTCGTATGTGGACTTTGATAATTTATTTTACAATCAATTACGAAATGGCAATGTCACCCGTTTCTTTAGTTGGACAAACTACAAATATTCTTTGGTGCCAATAGCACGTTTCTTATGCCATGCGAGAGTAGCCCAAAGAGAGGATGGGTCATTCACGAAATCTTGTCCAATAATAATACGCACGACTTAGTGTTCAACAAGCGCAAATTCGAAAAGAAAAACAAAGAATTGCAATCGCGTTAGACAAAGAGCCGCTGAATGTTAACTGCAGCAGTGACAAGATCGTTCGTACTCCAATTCAGCCGGCGCAAAGCTTAAGCGCACGAGTTTTCCAATCCAAGCATAATGAAACTCAAACTCTACTTTGCTGTCTCTCACAAAAGCTTATTCTACCTCCTTGATGCAATTCCAACACTTCATGGCATGCCAAAGATTTGCCAAATTGTGATCCATCGATTCGACTGCAATGTACTTTGAATCTGGACTGAACTTAATACTCATCACTTTACCTACAATCGCAACCCGAATAAATGTCAATACGGGGCCACATTTAGGACTTGTTTAGTAATCATCCTATTTTTCTATTTTTCTATTTTATAAAAGAGGAGAAAATAGAACCGGTACAATGCATTACCTTCTTTGAGGGAGTTCTATAGAAAAAGTTCAATCTTCAAAACAAATTCAAGCTAACAGGAAGGCAGCTAATGCTCACTACCATCCTAGATCTAGTTTCACTATAACGATTTGGAACCATCGATTTAAACTTCCATTTTAAAATTGAGACTTTTAATTTATTAATATTTAATATTTTTCGTATATCTAAATATAAGTTATGATTAATTAATTATTGCAGTTAATGTGAGTCATCAAAGGTGATGATTTATTATAATTGTTTGATTAATAATACGGGTGGAACCTGAATAAAATCTAGATTGATCTTGAAACCTGTGATAGAGTAGTTTCTAGTTTCAAGATATATAGAGTGGGTTCTAAATTCCAAAAAAATAAAGAATTTACTTTAGTTGATAGATTACAAGTTGCAAGTGGAACCTGTACGAAACGTAGAATCAATTTGAAACCTCTCCCGCCTATTGTCCATGACCATCCATGTTCGTTGGACGTTAATCCCCTTCACTACTACGACTCACCGAAATGGCACATCAACAATCGGAGCGAAGCCTGTTGAGATGCTTTGGTAGCATGATCTCAACTTTGTTTCCGGTGCAGGAGGTTTATTCCCAGATAGGCTTATTCGTCAAAATAAATGCCATGAACAAAGTAGGCATGAAGCTTATTCTCTTATTCCAGACAGCATTTCTTCATAAGACAAAATTTCGTGAGGAAGAAGGTTCGTTCGCCTTATACGAAGTAATTGCTAAGCCGTTCAAATCTCATGCTTTCTTTCTGAACCCAGAAAGAAAGAAAAGAAAAGAAAAGAAAATCTCTTGCTTTTTCAGCTGTTTTATTTAGAAAGGCATTTAAGGTTTAATGGAAAACGTCAAACGGCCTAGACGAGGATATGCTAAATTCCAGTCCGACACGAATACATCTGTCAAAATCTAAAAGGGTTATTCAAATTCATGAAACCATAAAAGAAATTATGTGTATCTGCTCGTTGATATTTGAATACTATAAAAGTTTAGGAGTTTTGAATGTAAAAAGAAAAAATTGCCATTGTAAATGAGCCAAAAGAGTTTCGATTAGGAAAATTGTAACTGATGCTTTGTCTAGTTGGTCGATGTAATTCATAAATGAGGAATTTAACTAGTATAATTTAATATCGATTCATTTTATGTATTGTTTCGACTTAATAATTACTCAATTGAACCTATAGGCTTATTGGATCCAAATTTATTTTAAATTTTTCTCCATTTTTACTAATTATTTGAGCATAGAATTTATAAATAACTGGGATTTGCCCCAATAAATACTCTTTTCACATGAAAAGGGTGAAATGGGGAGTTTGAATCCCCACCTTCTCGAGAGGTTGAGATGATAACGATTTAGCTTGAAGCATAAGTTTTAACTTTCACATTCTACAATGAAATATGACAAAAGTCTACCTTTGTACTTGAGGGCCAAACTCCCTCACCTTTCTTACTCCAAATGAATGCAAAATTTCAGCATGTTATGAGTCATGAAAAAAGTCTACCTTTGTACTCAAGGGCCAAAATCCATCACCTTCTCATCTGGTGAGGTGGGGGCGAATAAGAAAAGGATAATGAATAAATGCAGGATTCCAGCATAACTCAAAGGGGGAGAAAGCGAAATTGGCAGCTTTTGTTTCTGACAAAATCAACCAGTTCTAACTGGTCACGACACCGGGAATAGATTAGGATTGACAAAAAATAAATCAAATTAATATTGCCATTATTGTATTATAGACTAGTTATTCGATTGGACTTCCATAATTTGGGCGGTGCGGTGAACGCGCGGGGAATGAAATGGAGGGTGGGGATTCCTTGAATTTATGTTAGGTGCCGAGATTGGCGCCAATTGTCCAACGGAATCCGGAAGTACCCTGCGAGACTGCCACGTATGAGCCCAAACTTCGTGCTCTGGTCCGCGCTCCGCGTGCGCCCCATCATTGTCTTCTTAGCAAGTGCACTGGTCTTAATTTTGAAAAGCTTTTTGCTTGTTTTAACCACTCCTTGACCAGCCTTTCCCCCTCGGTCCGGCAAATAATCATAATTTTTCCTTTTCTTTTTATTTTGACATGGCACGTGCCACGTGCCACGTACCTGTAGCGACTCAGTCCACATTTGGACGGAGGAGACGCCAAGTTCTTATGTGGGATGCTTGATATATAGTCGATTAGAGAATTTTTAATTTTCAAAGTATTAACTCTCGGTACGGGAAAGTGCCAAAAGATACACCAATTGAAGCACAAGTAGCAAAGGATGAAAGGAAAATGAAAATCACTTGAAATGAGAAATTTACGTGAAAAATCCAAAATGAAAAAAAAAAAAATTAGGAGGAGAGGGGTTTCACCATCTTTAACAAAAAGTACAAAAATACAATACAAAAGCTCAAAAACCACTTGATGAGCCATAAAATCCAAAAATCTAGTGAGAAGATAAGGAAAAAAAAGGATATACTATGGAGGCTACGACTAGAAATATTTAATACATTCATTTTCCTTTTATAGTTTCCCTTCAAAAAACCCTAAAGTAAATGTGCATGATCTAAAATACCTTTACCCATCTTATCTTTAATTTTGAAAGGGTTAACTCTTTTCTTACTATGCTAGTAATTGATAAACATCTCAAGGCACTATAAGACTATAAGACTCTCTGAAATGTGTGTAACAATAAAAATTTCTGTCTGCTAACTAAAATAGGAATAACTTTGGATTACGTTATTATACTAAAATTGAAAGAATATTTCTTAAGTACTTATAAGTTTCGCTCCAACTAAGTAGTAAAATAACGAATAGAGACAATGACAAGGATAAGATACTATAAATTAGTTTTCTTTTTCTTTTTTTTTTTTAACGTTTTCCGCTACTCTATGGAGTAAATTCAAAAAAACCTAGTTCTTGCAGCGGGGAGGCGCACATCTAAAGATGATATAAAATATTAGTATAAACTTTAATAATATAATCTGGTTGTCGTTTTTCGAAAGCTTGTAAGGTCCTCTTTTGTTTGTTTGTTTTTTTTTTTTTCTCAAAACGCCCCCTAAGTTCTATGATTTTATCTTCTCTTATCATTGACACGTTAGCATTCAATTAATTGAGAGATTAAAGGGTATTATGTAAAGTTTCACACCGGAACTATAGGACACAGAGTAGTTTATATATCCTAATGGATTCATATGTAACTTATTTTCAGATTTTAAAATGAACGTAGAAACAAATATCAGATTACTGATTTGATTTGGAATTTTCTCTTTGATCATCTCCTCTACATAAAGATGTCCTGATTGGGGTTCATCTCGGTGACAGTTATAGATAAAAGACAGGAGCGAGAACCACCAGCCCTCCCCCACCGCCCCCCCCCCCAAAAAAAAAAAAAAAAAAAAAAAAAAAAAAAAAAACAATGATGTCCGCTTCTACTGCTCCACCTCGACGGTGCTATATGTGATATTTTGTTGAATTTTTACAAGGTTGTTTTTTCGATGGTATTATTTTTTTCTTTTTTATATATAACCAATATGTTAAAAACAAAAATAATTATTTGAACGGTTCTGGTTAATTGATAGATTTAAGTAAAATGGTACAAATGATCTTTGAATTTCAGCTCAATGTGTAATGTGGCCCTTGAACTTTTAATTTGCTTAATATAATCTCTAAACTGTAGCCAAATATGCAATATGGTCCATAAAATTTTAATTTTCTTAATATATTTGTTGGACTTTTAATACATATTCAAGTTAATCCCTAAATTAAATTAAAATATTTAATGAGATCCTTAAATTTGAATTAATGGAAGGAAAATATTGATTATTTTCATATAATTTAGGGAATGAGTTGAACAAGTATCAAAAGCTCAGAGACCACATTGTATATTTAGTTACAGTTTAATGATTATATATATTATTTAGTTACTGATTCGATGATTATATATATATATATTAGTAGGTATTACAGAGTATGAGAATCGAAACCTACTCCTGAAACTAAATCGTCCTCATCCAACCCCTTGAAAAGATAGGAATTCGAACCCCCACCTCCCCTTCCAAGTTGAAAGGGGCCACTGGGGCAAACTCCAGCGGTTCAATGATTATATTGAATGAATTAAAAGTTAATGAATTATATTACATATTTACTTGAAGTCTAAGGATTATTTACGTTACATTTCCCTATATTTTGATTTGAGAGCGGGTCCCACCCTATAATTCATCATTTTTGAAGTCTTTGGTGCCGCCTCCAGCAGCAGTCGACTCGTCGACGAGTGCGAAGGTCTCAGAGAATGATGCTCATCTCCGTATATTGGGCCATGCTTTTTTGAGTTGTGTTGGCCCATAAACACTAAGACAATTTTATATATTTAAATTATCAAATGATATCTAATCTAATGTATTACTGGAAATCTTATTTTAATCTCGCTTCTTATCCCTTCTAAAAGTACCCTCTATGAAATAACAAGGAAGAGTTAACTATCCACTCACCGCCCAGACACCCACTTCCGCCACCAAAACAATAATTAAATTCATTCGTTTCTCCATTGGAAAGATTACTATTATTTTCCTTTTTTCGAAATAACTCTTGATCTACTTTACATATTCAATCAATTTCACACACACTTAAAACTTGCCGTTTTACTTGCTAATAATTCAATAACCTTCTACTGCATCACCTAATAAACTCAGATATATATATATATATATATATATATATATATTAGCATTATGAAAAATGTTAAAGGGTGTCTCTTAAGCAATTGTTAAATCTTAATAAATGTGCTTTATTAAATTTAAGATTTACTATTTGAACCAAGTGACTTTTATTAAAACATGCAATTCTTCTGATTTCAAAGTGTTTTGAAAAGTGTTATTTCAAAATTTTAATTAATTTAACTATCATTGCCAGGTATTTATTGATAAGATCTTAACATTATTTAAATTCATTTTTATGGCAAAAAAGAGGGCTACTTTGGCTAAATTAAAAGGAAAAGGGCAAAACCCACCAAAATTCTAAATTATGCTAACTATGATACATTTACCTCAATCTTCTTTTTTTTGTGGCATAAAAAATCTCGAGTTTATATATGTGCGACACATTTACCTTCCATCAAGTTCTGTCAATGGGAATTATTTTAAACTTAAATGCCCTCCAAATTTAACTTCCACCAAATACATTCATAATTATTTTAGACTCCGTTTGTTTCATGGAAAACGAATGATTTGAAAAATATTTTCAAAAAAGGATAGATTGTATCACTTGAAATAATTTAACAAATGAAAAATATTTCATTACGACAACAATATAAATCTAAATATTTTCGTGAACAATAACAGTAATTTTTGCTATTTTTTTTGTAATTGATATAATCAATATCTTTAAAAATATTTTTTAAATCATTCATTTTCTGTGAAAAAAGAAAAAAACGCATCCTTCATTGCTAAAAGAGGTAAAAATGGTACAATGACTAGAGGAAGCTACACTAAGAGCATGAAATCATTTAATTCCTTGTACATTTACACGAGCAATTGTCAAGTTAAATCGAATTTGGAATGCTATGATGTCTTTCCGTTGAAGACTTAAGACAGACCTTCTCTGGAGAACTTAAAGTAAACCTTATCCGAAACAATTAATTCGTGCGAAGCTTGTATAGAAGTTGAAGTACTCAAATGACTTCATAAAAAGTTTGAAATCATTATGAAGTCATTTAGAGATGAAATTCCGCATTAACTTTGAATTACTTTGAATTCTAGCATTTGTATTCTTTGGTAAGTTGAATGTGCTCGACTTTAAGTGATGGTAAAATCTCGAATAAAATAGAAGCCATTCCAAATATGCCTTATTAATTGTATGGGCATTGTTTCATAATTGCCAATTTACTAAATCATTCAATATATTCTTGCACAACTTGTAGAGGACTGTGCATATCCATGTAGGGACATGCTCTCTTACCGTGATTACCAGTTGTGAAAACAAACAGATTAGCTAGCGATCTACTACTAGTCAAATAGATTGACTAAACTACTTCAACGGTAAAATTTATTAAATATAAGTTTATATAGCAGGAAACGCCAAACGTTCAGAATTTTTTCCTTTTTTAATGACGTTTATCAATTTAAGAATGTTTAGGCATAATTACAGAAAAAAAACACCCATTATGTAATGTCATCCCTTGAACTTTTAAAGATAATTACTTAAATTTTGGCCAAATGTGCATTGTCGTCCCTGAATTTTTAATTTGTTTAATGTGGTCCTTAGACTTTTGGTGAATGTTCAATATAGTCCCTAAATGGTATGATAACATTGAGCAATTTTCTTATGGTCTCATAAGCCAAAGTGAACACGTGCCGAAGGTTTAGATATTGCATTGAACAAATTAGCGTTTAAGGATGATATTATACATTGTCCAAAGTTCAAAGACCATTTGTGTCATTTCGCAAATATAAAAGTCATGCTGCATAAGATTTATGCATCAGAAAGAAGACATAAGTCGTTATCAGTTTATCCAATCTCCTAATTTGAGGGCATCTTTGTTAAGTTTAAAGGGTATATAGTTCGACCCAAAAGAGGCACGACAGACCCTAAGAAATATTCATTTACCCCGACTGCCACCTCTTGGAATTGGTTATATTGTCCATCTCTGCAGTCTGTCCCATAGTTTCCTTTTTTGGACTAATAGAAAGTACATGAAGAGGTCGAGCTACGAACGATGCCCCATGTACTGAATTTAAAAAGTCAATTGTATCCTCAATCCACGCTAAAGTATTTTTCTCTAAGTGAACCAGTTCAATAATAAACAATAGAATCTTGAAAGCCCCACATGTGCATGTTTATGTACTCATTTCATCTAAGAATAGCGTAGCACTTTAAATTTCGCAATTGAGAGTTGCTGACTAGTAACAACTCACTTCCTAAATTTTTCCCAAATTTTAGATTATGATAATCCCAGGGTGTGAATGTTATCATGAACTTGAATAACCAAACTAGAGTTGCTACCTAGTGACAAATGTAGATTCAAATTTTAGATGAGTATATGTGAGCATTTTGAGAGTGATTGGCCCGTCACACTAATTAAACAGTGCGACTTGTGCAAGTCTACAAGAGACACCACTTAGCATAGTAGCCTAGTGGTAAACGAAACATATGACTTTCATGATGTTACAACGAGCTATATAATGAGCAAAAATCTAGCCAACTTGTACCTTGAGTATTTGCTACCACATTTGGGGAGAGTTTATGATTTCTACAATTATACCAAGTAGATATGGTTCAATCTGAATATTTGAATGTGAATATTTCATAACGAGTGTGAGACTTTTATGATAAAATCCAAAGGGTCAATGTTAGTTCCGTCTCCTCAACCTCTCAAGCATACTAGATAAAGTCTACAAGACACCACATTTTCTTATGGTCCTAGAGAGTATTCAAACCTTAAATGGCTTTAGACAAGAGGAGCATGTACATGATCGAGACAGAAGAAGAGCAAACCAAACCCCGTTCAAGTCGCACACGTGCCACCCACTCATCCAGTCGCATTCGGGGAAAGGTCAAGCCTTTCCTGCTTCCCATGCCGAAAAAGAGGAAATTGGTGTGAAGAGAGGTCTATGAGTTTGGTGAAGTGCGGTCCACTCTGTCGACGCAGTGCAGCTTCCACTACCGTCTTTTGCACAGGAAAGAGAGTCGGATTCAGATGCTCCTATAATTCACCCTTCTGAAGTGGACTTCACATAAACTATTGGAAACATGGAGGCCACTTCTCCCATCAAGCTTCTCTCATTCGCGTTCCTATTGGTCCTCTGTCTTCTCAGCACCGGTGGAATCACTCCTCACACGGTCGATGCTCGTGATCCAGCGTGCAATGGCTCGATAGCTGAGTGCAGCGAGGAAGCGGAGTTCCAGATGGACTCTGAAATCAACCGGAGGCTACTCCAGCAGAAGTATATATCCCCCGGTGCGCTCAAGAGAGACCAGCCAGTCTGCAATGGGGGAGGGAGCGGCAATGCGTACACCAACAGCGGATGTCTACCTCCTCAGTCAAATCCCCATACCCGAGGTTGCGCCAAGTACTACCAGTGCAGGTCTGGATCGTGATGGTCTCTGAGTTTCTTGCTAAGTAAATGATGGAAACACAAACGCTCTTGATTAGTTCTGGTAACATACTTCATGAACTGCTTCGAAATGATCTCCTCATACAAAGTTTATTAGGTTGATCTACAGTTTCTGATTAGATTCCGATTATGTTCTGATTCTCTAGAGTACAACAACATCCTCAGTTTGCAGCATAGAAGTCTGTTTCTCTCGAATAGATTACTGTTTCAACCAGAAGTACTTGACAAGGAAGAAGCAATTTCTTGCAAAATAGTAGCTCATATTGTTGGCTCCGCTTATCACAAACATGTAAGGGGCTGAGAAAAAAAAAATTATTTGCAAACAAATTTAGAAAGTTCAAAATACTGAAATCCCTAGTGGATTTCCACAAAAACAGGAAGACGTTCGAGCGAAAATTTCTGGAGAGATTATTTGAGAGACTCGTCAAATCAACTTGAAACGTAGAAAATAAGGTAACTATAGCAAAACTGGACGAGAAAGAATAGACAATTCACCAAAATCTGTGGCTGCCTTTTGACTCAGTGAATGCATGATTTCATTTGTTTGAATCTTTATCACACAATAATTTCTTTTGTTTGTTTTCAAATCATGCGTGCTTAGACGGAAGCAGAAAGGACAATCAAAATGTCTGGCTAGAAATGATGCATCTGCAGATCTTGAAATTAGAACAGTAGAAGAAATAATGCTGGGTGGGACAACCGTAATATTTGGAAAGATGATAGCTGTAGCACTTTTCTGAGCTGTGAAATTAAGTTACATAAACCTCCTTTGTGAGATAACACCGTCTAAACTTATACTGGGAGATATAGGGAACATTTGGACCACATTTTGTCAGAGAAGTCGAGAGTGGTGATTTGAGGCACCTCAATTTACCATGTTTTCTAGTAAGAACAGGCCAGCCAATTTTTTTCACCCATAAAAAAGACTAGTGAGGACAAGTGATCGAATATTTAAATATTAAAAAATACCTTCATCAAAATGATTATTTGATTATGGCTGTTATATTTGATCCCTGGTTAAACAATGCATCCATAGAACTATGTAAACGATTGTGAACTCATCCCTTCTAAGAAAATATAGCCTAAGTGCAAATTCTGTAAATATTTAAGGCTGTGGACAGCAGAAAGGTAAAATTGCCCTTTTGAAGAAAACTATGCACTACGTCCTTGGCCTCGTAGAATTATGTATGATGACGAAAGTCCGTCGACTTTTCGGGGAGAAAGAGGAATAAATACCTCTCAGGAGAAAGACCTCTTATGACTTTTCCTCGGCGGACATTTCATCTGTCAATTGAAGGTTTAGAACTGGGCTAAAGTGGCCCCATTTCGCCTTACCAACCCCGGGAGATACGTATCGTTCTAGAGAAAAGGGAGTGTAATACACTTCGTGTTTCCCACTCTTCCTCCCTCGCTGGTCCCACGTTTTTTTGTTTTCTTTTGATCAGTTATGACGGCAGGGTACAAATTGGACCATAGTGCTCGTGCCTTGGTCCATCAAAGGCAAAGCCAAGACTTCGGTGCCTATGCTTGGGGTCCATTGAGGCTGGCTTGGTACCCGGTGCTTGTGCCATAATCCATAAAGGCCGAGCCTAGGAGCCAAGTACCCATGCCTTGATCCCATGTGTTCAAGTCAGGGTCCATCAGAGGCCGGCCATAGGACTTTGGTACCCATATCCAATTATTTGATTTCTCATTCATAAGTTAAAGTATCCGAATAGCATATCTTTATCTAGGAAAATTAAATAAAATTATCCATTTGAAACGATTGAAAATATTTTCTAGCTCATTTTCGGGTTTTAGCCAAATGCAAAATATATATATATATTGTCATTCTCCTGAAGAATGATTTCCCGGAAAATATGTTTACAAATTTTCATTTTTGTGAAATAGACGGAGGCTAATTATTTCATGGACTTGTCTGCTCCATCATCTACGACCCCCCAGCAGAAGATACTGGATGGTTATCTTCTCCTTTCTCCACCCATACAATTGGAGTTGTTCCTCAAACAAGCACGTTACATTTGAATCTTGTGGTCCTCGAAACATTTCACCAGATTCACGCGGACGCTTCACGGCTAGGCAGAGAAAACTAAGCACCCAGAGGCAAGGAACGTGTCCATATGTAGAATCCGCGTGTAGGATTCGGCGGCCGAGTGAAATCTGAGGCCTTTGCTTCGTTGAGGTCCGCCCTCTCGCCACGGCCATTCTAATAAATACCTCCAATCCCATCTTCATTTCGCATCATCCAATCAGTCTTTCAGTCGAGTATTCGAATTTCCAGAACTTGAAATATCGGAAGCGCGCGTCTAAACCCAGAGCAGAAAAATGTCTCACCGAGGACATCAGCAGCAGCAGCAGCAGCAGCAGCAGCATCACAACCTGTACCATGGCGAGGGGCATCATGGCCATGGAGCGCATATTGGTCACGGCCATGGTCATCATGGGGGAGGACATCACGGCGGGTATGGTCTGGGAGGAGGACATCATGGGCATGGGCTTCTGGGACACGGCCATCATGAAGTCATGCAAGGGCATGGGCTTGGGCACGCCATACATGGGCTTGTAGGGAAATTGCAGCATCATCAATATCCCCATTCTCATGGGCATGGTCTTTTTGGACACATGAACCGAAGTCATGCTGTTCCGGTTCACGGATGGGGACATCATCCACATGGCCTTGGAGGAGGACATCATCACCACCGCCACCACCACCATCATCACCATGGTTGATGTCGCTGACTTTGTGAATTAGTGCTTCAACAAGTTGATATCGCGCCGTTTTATGGCTGATCGCCTCCGCATTGAATCTCAGGGCTTTTGTTCTTGTTTCGTTCGTTCTTTTTTTTTTCTTTTAATCTTGAGAATATTACTATTGCTTTTACTGGATTTGTCTATTATTTGTTCTTTTATTCCCTTGCAAATTAAATTGACGAAAAAAATTAACACAAATCAAAGCATGATGAAGTGCTCAAACGAGAATCGCTTATTTAATTGACTACAAGTGATATTTGTGTCTGCCTCGCCAGGAAAAAAGGTGCCGAGTCTTCCGCGCTGACACACCTTTTAATCTCATAGCACTTATATGACTTCGGTGATAATCATAAATCACAAGACTTAATATAATAATATTTAATTATTAAGCAATAATTTTATCTAACGGTTTGTATTTTGAGAATAATCAATAATAGTCCCACTAAATCTCAAATTGTATTAGAGCAAGAAGTCCTAATTTTGAATTTTTAAAGGCTCATATTAGCCTCCCAATGAAATATTTTAACATATAGTACTTGACAATAAAGACTAGATTAAGCTTAACAGCGAGTCATAAGATATTTAAATATTAAATCATGCATTTATTGAATTAATTAATTGATTATGGATGTCATATTTGTTTCCTGGTTAAACATTGCATCCATACTATGTAAACAAACGTAAGCTCATCCTTTTTGAGAAAAATATAGCCTTGTGCAAATTCTGTAAATATTTAAGGTTGTGAACAGCGGAAAGGTAAAATTGCCCCTTTAAAGAAAACTATGCAATACGTCCTTGGCCTAATGGAATCAGGTATGCAATTGCCGACTTACGGGAAAAAGGAGGAATAACCTATTTAAGAGAAAGGCCTCTTATGACTTTTCCTTGGTGAGATTTTTCATCCATCAATCGAAGTTTAGAATTGGGCTAGAGTGGCCCCATTTCGCCTAACCAACCGCAAGTGATATGTCTTGCTCTAGAAGAATGCCTAATACCCTAAAAAAATCTCCAATTTTAAGGCTCCATTCGTTTTATGGAAAATACCTTCTGAGAAAATGTTTTCCAAATTTTCCGATATTCGTTTCTCGGAAAAATGAATTGCTTGGGGAAAATATTTTTCATAAAGGGAAAAAAATTCTTCTAAACTAGGGGAAAATGGTTTCTACTTTTGAAAAGTGGAAAATATTTTGCTCACTTGATCTCTTTTATTTCATACCCTATAAGCCCTCACTTCCTCTTCCTCCTCCTCCTCCTTTTTATTTTTTTATTTTTTAAATCGAATTATTTTTTTATTTTCTTTGTTTTCCCCTCTTCTTCTTTATTTTTATGTTTAATTTTTCTTTTTCTTTTTTTAATTGAGTTCTTTTTCTTTTTCTTTTTCTTTTTCCTTGGCCGGCCATAGGCCACAGCGGTGATCGGCAATAGGCCATAGGCCAACTCCAACCTCGCCCAAGGTTAGATCTTGCTAGCCACGAGCTTGCCGGCCTCAGTGGAGCTTGAGCTCGCTGGATATGGTGAGCTACGAGCTCACCAGCCTCGGCGAAGCCTGGGCTTGCTTGGATCTGGTCGACAAGCTCACGACTCGACCAATCCAAGCTAGCTTGAGCTCTACCAAGGTTGGCGAGCTCGAGGCTTGGTCAATCCAAGCGAGTCGTGTCCATTGGCCAATGAGCTCTCAGCTTGCTTAGATCAGTTGAGTCTCGAGTTCGTTGGATTTGGCGATTGCATCTTAGTCGGTCATCGAGTAGCCAGCCACGTTGAGGCACATGACAGTGGAGGAAGGAGAAGGAAGGAGGGAGGAAAAATAAAAAGTTAAAAAGAAAAATTAAAAATATAAAGATTCGATTTTCAAAAATAAAAATACTTAAAAATTCAATTTTTTTAAATATAAAAAGTAAAATTAATTTTTTTGGTTAATTAAAAAATTTAGATTTAATTTTTTTGGTAAATTTTCCCAAAAAATCAAATTAGATAAAGAATAATGGGAAAAAAATTTCACTCAAATTTTAGGTTTTAGATGAACACAAAAAAAAATATAGTCATTTTCTTGGAAAATGACTTTCTAAAAAATATTTTTCATAAACATGATATTTTCCACAAAACGAACGGACCCTAAGTTTTGTCTCAATTTTACTCTTTGTTTCATAAAAAATCTTGAACTTTAGGTCATGTCTCAATTTTATCATAAATCTTTTTGTCCAATAAAAACTCTCAACTTTGGATCTTGTCCCAATTCTATCCTAATTTTTTTTGTTCTATGAAAAATCCTCAACTTTAGGCACTATCCTAATTTTACTGTTCAATCCCAACTCTATCCTAAAAATTTTATAGTCTCATAAAAAATCATAAATAACTTTTGTTTGAGTCATAAATTTGCCCCCATTAACCTTGTATTCAAATTTTTTCATTGACAATCGAGAGATAGAATACACCCAAGCACGAGCTATTGAGCGTCCTAAGCATGAGCTCTTTGATTGTGAGAGATAGGACATTCCCAATCACGAAAGATTGACAAGCGTAGCATCCCTAGAGCTATTTTGACAAAAGGTTAATGGAGAGTAAATTTGAGACTTATGTAAAAGCTGGTGATTTTTTATGAGACAAAAAATTGGAGTGAAATTGAAATCGACCTAAAGCTTGGATTTTTTTAAAAACCAAAAAAATTGAGGGTGGAATTGGTACTTGACCTAAAGTTAAGGGTTTTTAATGATACAAAAAAAAAAGTTTAAGGTAAATTTGAGATTGTACCTAAATTTTGGGTTTTTTATGGGGCAAAAAAATTTAGGATAACCACCGCCCTTAGCAGCGCAACTGGCTTTGACTCTCTTCCCCTCACGAAGGAGAGGAGTTCGAATCCCAGATGCGTTGTTAGGGATTCTTACCTGGAGTACTGCGGTCGACTGTCGGCTGACGGGGTTCTTGGGTTACAAAAAAAAAAATTAGGATAAAATTAACACATGACCTAAACTTAGAGTTTTTTTTTTTTATGAGATAAAAGGAAGAATTAAGATGAGATAAAATTTAAGGTTTTTCAGGGTATTGGGCCTCTAGAAGTAATGGAGTATAGTATATATTGTGTTTCCTACTCTTCCTCCCCCTGTCTAGTTGGTCCTGCATTTTTTTTTTTTTTTGCTATCAATTATGACGGTAGGGTACAAATTGGAAAATAGTGTCAGATCGTGGTTTTTATTCCCTACTCGAAAGTTGTGAGAAAATGCGTCCAAGTGGTACCAACTTAGATGTTTATGTGTACTTAGAACTAATATATTCCATCGAAAAGCAAACATGAAATCTCATCTTAATTTAGCAAGAATTCTTGGAAAAGCTTACCTGAAAATATTAAGGCGCAATTTATATTGTGAAAAAAAATTCAAAAAAAAAAATTTCCTCATTTTTCGCATTAGGTTCGCTTAAGAAAATAAGTCAATAGAAAACCAATACTTAAAATCACGAAAATGATTTTCTTATTTAAAAAATCAAAAATTATTTTTGAAAATATGACTAAATATCAGCCCTTATACTTAAAACTCTATGTTTGGCCACAAAAACCTAAATGCTAGTTCCTGGGTCCTCAACATTCAGGATCAGATCTGTGTCGCCCAAGTACGGGTCTATCAAGGCCAGACTCATAACCCCGGTGCTCGTGCTTAGGACCCTGGTGCTAGTGCAAATCCTCGATGCCCGGCCTTGGGTCCATCGAGGCCGGGGTTGAAGGCCTCGACACCTTGGTCCACAAAAACCGTGCTCAAGTCGTCAACACATGAACTCTAATACGCCGCACTCAAGCCTGGGTCCACAAATGCCATGCTCAGCTCCTTAATGCTTAGGCTTGGGTCCCTAGTGCCCGAGCCAGGGTCTATTGAGGTCAAGGCCCAAGACTCTATTACCCATGCTCGGGTTTATCGTTCGACATTATCCCACAATTTTCGCTTATGCTACAATGCACTATGGTGATGCTAAAATATTGTTATAGTAATGAACTATTTTGCTCACGCCACAGTCCATAAAGGTTGGGCCCGAGACCGAGGTGCCCATGCCTCGATCTAGCCACTCGAATCGAGGTCCATCAAGGCTAAACCTGAGACTCTGTCCCCATATTTGATTCTCCATTTGTCCATGTATTGGTTGCTAATACTTGAATAGTATATGTCTATTTAAGAAAATCAAATCAAATTTTACATATCAAATAATGAAAAATATTTTCTAATTCATTTTTGAGTTTCAGGTAAGTACCAAAAAATACTGTCAGTATTTGCCGAACAAATGGATAAGTACATCAAAGACTTGTCCATTCCATTATCTACGACCCCAGCTGAGGATACTGGATGATCATCTTCTCCTTTCTCCACCCAAGAGTAGTTGTTTTTCAAACAAGCACGTTAAATTTGACTTTTGTGGTTTTCGAAGCATTGCCCCATATTCACGCGGATGCTTAACGGCTAAGCAGAGAAAATAAGCACCTAGAGATAAGGAACGCGTCTCTCTGTAGAATCCGTGTGTAGGATTTGGCGGCCGAGTGAAATTTGGGGCCTTTGCTTCGTTGAGGTCCCCCTTCTCACCGCGGTCATTCCTATAAATACCTCCGATCCCATCTTCATTTCGCATCATCTAATCAGTCTTCCAGTCGAATACTTCAAATTTCCAGAACTTGAAATATCGAAAGCGCGCGTCTAAATCCAGCGCAGAAAAATGTCTCACCCAGGACATCAGCAGCAGCAGCATCACCACCTGTACCATGGCGAGGGACATCATGGCCATGACCATGAAGCGCATATCGGTCATGGCCATGGCCATCATGGGGGAGGATATCATGGCGGGTATGGTCTGGGAGGAGGACATCATGGGAATGGGCTTCTGGGACACGGCCATCATGGGGTCATGCAAGGGCATGGGCTTGGGCACGCCATACATGGGCTCATAGGGAAATTGCAGCATCATCAATATCCCCATTCTCATGGGCATGGTCTTTTTGGACACATGAACGGAGGTCATGCTGTTCCGGTTCATGGATGGGGACATCATCCACATGGCCTTGGAGGAGGACATCACCATCATCATCATCATCATCATCATCATCACCATGGTTGATACCGCTGACTTTTCCAATTAGTGTCTGAACTTGTCGATATTGCGCCGGCTTGTGGCCGATCGACCTGGATCGAATCTTAGGGCTTTGGTCCTTGTTTAGTTCGTTCTTTTTCTTTTTTTTTTTCCTGGGAATATTAGTGTTGCTTGTACTGTATTTGTTCATTCGTTCTTTTATTCTCTTTTCAAAATAAAGTGAAAAAAACAGAATCAAGCCTTCCTATTTCCTATAAGACTCAACTCTATGAGACGATGGACAAGGCTCCTCTTTTGTACGGGCAAGGTGGGAACCCAAAAACTTGAGCAAAGAGCTTGAGAGGAATTGTCAAGATTTGAATCTTTAACATGTGATTGGATACCATGGATTAAGTTAGAAATTATTTACTTAACCATTTCTTCTAAAAGTTAAAACTATTATATCATGGTACTATATATATTTTATCTCCTATCACTTTTGCTCATGTGCATTTTAATTCAATGAGGAAGGCCTTAGGCGTGCAAATTCAATGTATGTAGGAAAAAAAAATGAAACCAATTGCCCTAATGAAAGGGAACCATATATGGGATGGATTAGGGATGTGAAGAATCAATAAAAGCGTAGTGGTAATATAATCTGGTTCTAATACAAATATAAAACTCATTTTTGGTTCTAATACAAATTTGAAATTGAACGTGCAACTTCAAAAGCTTAATCTATAGAAATGTAGCGGGGAATATATTCTATATCAAAAGAATAGTGATTGCGGGCCTCCGCCTCACATGGCTTTTGTCTTTTAGCGCCTGATCCATTTCATATTAATCTAAAAAAATTCAGTGCTCACTGCGGCAAGATCATACTCAGTTTGAGGAAAAGATCTTTGACATTTGCAGAGTTAACTCTTCATTGAATTTATTGTCTTAGCGCTGTATTATCGAAACTCAGCGAAGTTAAACGACTGGTTAATGTTCTGACATTATCATTTTTGCTTAGGCGTCTCTAACAAACGGATTAGGTCAATTCAATTTCGATATTTTGTGTGGAGGCTTGACACTGGACCGGTTGGTTAGGATTTTTTTTTTTTTTTGCCCTTTTCATTCCATATTGTCAATAATCTCAGATTGGTAAGATTGATGGAAGAGGCAAAACATTCTTATAATGAAATTAGTCAATCTCATACTTTTCTTCCGCCTTTCCTTAAGCGTTGTTTCTTGTTCTTTTGGTGTAAAATAAGATAAGTTTACAAATTCATTACCTTTTTTACAAAAATCTTCGAAATTATTTTGATAAACTCAATAATTGTAGCTCTATTTTAAAGGGATAATACATAAAGTTATGTTGTCTAGAACATTTATTTACAATTTGTGTTTAAAGTTTAATCTCCGATAACTCCCTATTATAACCAACTTTCTAGTTCAGATTCTTTTTTGAGTGGAATTCTTTGGCTAAAATTTTGAACTGTTTATCGTTATAACTTAGACTTGAGATATGTTAATTAACAAAATAACCAATAAGTTTCAAACTCATTGCAAAAAATCTCTCATAGAATTCAGCTTAAGCACATTGTTAAGTATAAGAGAGGAAATGAAGTTTGTATAAGAGCGAACAGAAAATAACAGAAGGTGGTGGAATTAATACAACCGTTGGCACCAAAAATAGTCTACTTGGCATGCGAATGGGAACAAACACGTCAATAGCACATGAATATCAACGATCACGCACATCATGGGTATCGCTATAATTGTGTCAACTCATTGACACGAACAGGAATCAACTTATGTTGATTGATATTGGTATTCATTAATGCCACGTGTTTGGTTGTAGAAATATAATGTTGGATTGTTGGTAGCTGCTAATGTAAACATTAGTGACGAATATTTATTGAAGAGATATTAACGAGTTGCTTTGAAGTTTAAATCGATGAAACAATTGAGACCAAATGCACACATTTTTTGAGGGACCATTTACCACCTGAAAGCAAGATTGTTGGACACCCATTGTTACAAGAAACCACATCATGGAATGGTTTACGCAACAGCAAGGGTAATGATTTGAAAATATGGATGTGAGACTTGATGAAGCGTAGAAACGTGGAGGTAATCAATAGAAGTTACTTAAGGAATTGTAACCACTAGGAATCGTCAGAAGGCAGTTATCATAAGCCATTATGAATATCGCCAATCATCCATCATAAACTATTATGGCGATAAGCATCACCCTGGACCAACCTTGGACTGGCCCAACTCTGCCGATCCTGGTCTAGTTCCCAGGGAGACTGAGTCGATCCTTGATCCTAGAATTCTTAGACCAAAGACCTTTGTGCGGGTCGGTCCACGTCTTGATAGTTCCGAGTCGATCCAATTCGAACCAACTAGAAATATATATAATATATTATTTATAATTTTTTTTATATAGAGAAGACCTTAAAATAAACAACGTCAAAAACATTAAACAGCTTTTTAGTGAGTAGTTCAAGTAATTTTACATTTTTATTTAATAACTTATATTTTTAATATCTTTTATCTTTGTCACTAGTCATAATTGGAAAATGTTTTGGAAGGAGTCATCATGGCGTCCAAAAAGGTATAAACAACTCCTTATTACATCCTCCTCTAATATTTGTTCTCTTTTGTTTGATTTGTCATCTTAGTCTTCAATTTGCCAAAATTGAAAGAAACAACTTCTCTGCTCGCCACTCGACACTCGCCTTGCTCGCTTTGGGTCACTTGTGTCGCTCGCTGCTCGATGCTCGCTTGGCTTATTACTCCTTGCTCGACATTCAATGCTCATTATGTTCGATACTCATCCCACTTAACCCTCACCGCTTGCCTTTTTTAGCTAGCCTCGCTCATCATCAAACCCATTGAGTCGGTATGGTCATTGGTTGCCATTTCAAGGAGTACAAAAAATGAAATAAAAAATTATTGGTTAGTCCTAGGTTGACCTTGAAACCAGACCAAACCCATTGGGTTAGTTTGGTTCTCAATTGTTTTTTTAAGGAATACAAAAAAAGAAATAAAAAATTATCGGTTGGTCTCAGGTTGACCCTGAAACCGGACTAAGCCCATTGGGTCGGTTTGGTCCTCGGTCCCAAGTTCAATAAGGTTGGTCTTTGGTCCTAAAAATTGAGAACTAGCACTGTGCGGGTTGGTCCTAGGGTTAGAGGGTGGATTGGCCCAACCCGGACCATGCTCATCCCTATCAGTCATCCATCATAAATTGTTAGAAAATAGTTATCATAGATGTCACAATACTATGAAATGCAATTAGCAATACAATCTCATACTAGTAATTGTAGTTGTATCATTTGAACGAGATGAGGTTGGGAAACTTAATCTAAATGACACCGTAAGGTGTTAATGCCTTTGACAATGACATTTAGCTCAAGAGTTATAAATGGTTATTTCAGAAACAAAAATTAAGATAATCCCTTGTTTTCAATAAAAAAAGAATTATTTTTTAAAAAAAGGAATTGTTTATCTTTCATTTCTTCTTATGGGAGGAAAATATGGCACCAATCCGCTTCTCATTAATAATTGTGACACGAAGTGAAAAAGAAGAGAAGTTGCGGGAATTCTGTATATTGTATTGATTCAACTTGTTTTAATTTACATGCACAAGTCTCTATTTATAATACAACGTAGGGTTAATAAAGGAAATAATAAAGAGGACTATATAGAATCAATTCTAATTCTAGATCGATTCACGCCATCATTTTCAATCACAAATTGATTTTATCTTATCTCCAACAAATTGTCTTTAGCTTTTCAATAAGTAAATTTAAATTATTTTCTCCTGTCTCCACTCGAACACCTGGAGTTGCCGTTCCTTAAACAAACACGCAACTTCGAATTTTTGTAATTTTTAAAACATTTCACCAGATCCACGCGGATGCTTAATGACTAAGCAGAGATAACTAAGCGCGCAGAGATCAAGGGACGCGTCTTGTCCGTGAAATGCCGTGTGTAGAATCTGGCGGCCGAGCGAAACTATGGCCTCGCTTTGTTGACCTTATCATCCCTATAAATAGGTCCAATCCCTTCTTAATTTCGCATCATCCGATCGATCTTCCAATCCATTACTTCAAACTTACAGCAACTTGAAATTCAAAGCGAGCGTCTACCAGAGCAGAAAGATGTCTCATCATGGACATCATCAGCAGCAGTATCACTACATGTACCCTGGTGAGGGACATCATGGCCATGGAGTACAGATGGGTCCCGGCCATGGCCATCACGGGGGAGGATATTATGGCGGGTTTGGTCCTGGAGGACATCATGGGCATGGGTTCCTGGGACATGGCCATCACGGGGGAGGATATTATGGCGGGTTTGGCCCGGGAGTCATCTATGGGCACGGGCACGGGCACGGGCACGCCATAAATGGGCTTCTGGGGAATTTGCATCCTCATCACCATCATGCCTATCATCATGGGCATGGTCTTTTTGGACACATGAACGGAGGTCATGCTGTTCCAGTTCATGGATGGGGACATAATCCACATGGCCTTGGAGGAGGACATCACCATCATCACCATGGTTGATGTCGATGACTTGTTTGATTAGTGTTTCGACATGTCGATATCACGTCGGTTTGTGGCCTGGTCGACTCGGGTCGAATCTTGGGGCTTTGTTACTGTAACGTTGGCTTTTTTTTTTTTTTTTTTTTTTTTTTCCTTAGTGTTGCTTATACAGGATTCGTGTACAATTCGTTGTTCGATTCTCTTGTCAAAATAAATTTTTTAAAAAAATTACGCCTCCTTATTTCTCCGAATGACTCATCTCTGGGAGATGATTGATCAAGCTCCTCTTAGTCTTTTGCACGGGCAAGGTGGGAACAGTAACATGAGCAAAGAGCATGAGATGAAGTGTCGAGATTTGAATATTTAATGTGGATAGGATGGTTTAAGTTATAAATTGATTGCATAATTATTTACTCCAAAATTTAAGTTATCAAACCTAGCTGCTGACTGGGCTGCAAAGGCCCATCTCCATACTTCGGCCCAAAACTGGAATCCTTTTCCCCCGTATGTTTTGCTTGATATAGTATATGCCGATGCTTTATCTTCAGGTTGTAATATCACGCTTTAATGAATACCATCTGTTTCTTCGACCAAAAAAAAAAGTGCGGTACCGCATATAATTTATCTCTTAACGCTCTTGCCACAGGAATACCAATTCAATGATAAAGGCCCTAGACGTGTAAATTCGATGTATGTAGCGGAAGAATTTTTTTAAACCCTTTGCCTGTTATAAAGCCAAAACTCTTTTGCTTTTTTCCAAAACTTTTTCCAGAAGCCTTCCCAAACGTATCCTTTAACAAAGTCAAACCATTAAAATTCACTACAAATAATTTGATTTTCACAACCGCAGTACACACACAAATGTCACAATCCTATGAAATAGAATTACCAGTACTATCTCGTGCTAGTAATTCTAGTTTTACTATTCAATGGAGATGAGGTTTGTAAACTTTATCCAAATGACAGTTTTACTATTCAACGAAGATGAGGTTTGTAAACTTTATCTAAATGACATCGTAACTTGTTAGTGCCTTTGACAGTGAGAGTTAGCTGAAGAGGTATGAATAGTTATTTCAGAAACAAAAATTAAGACAATCCCTTGTTTTCAATTAAAAAAATTATTCTTTTTAAAAGAATGTGTTTATCTTTCATTTCTTCTTATAGGAGGAAAATATGGCACCAATCCTCTTCTTATTAAGAATTGTGACACTAAGGCTGCGTTTGTTTTCGTTTCTTTTTTCTGTTTTTAAATAACTTTTTTGTTTTTTGGTTCTTGGGAACAAAAAAGGAACAGAAACGCGTTTGTTTGCGTTTTTGTTCCAAAACTATTTTTTTGTTCCCAGAAACACATTTGGAACAGAAACAAGAAACAAAAAAAAGTTATTTCTTGTTTCTGGAACAAAATTTAGAAATACTTCTCTCTCTGGAACAAAATTTAAAAACACTTCTCTATTTTTTCTTTTTCTTTTCTTTTTCTTTTTTCTTTCTTTTTTCTTTGGCCGGTCGCCGGCCTCGGCTATGGCCGGCGACCGGCCGTCGAGAGTCGGCGACGCCGTCAAGAGCCGACGACCTCACCGGAGCGTCGCCGGCCCCTGGCAAGGCTCGGCCTCACCTTGGCTGGGCGAGCACGTGCCTGGTAGTGGCCCGGCGAGGCCAAGCCTCGTTGGCCGTTGGGTGAGGTCGGCCTCGCCAGATCTGGGCGAGCTCGAGCTCGAGCTCGAGCTCGACCTCGCCGTGGCTGGGCGAGGCCGCCGGTCCTCGTCGGCCGGTCGCCGGCCATGGTCGAGGCCGGCGACCAGCCAAAAGAAGAAAAAAGAAAAATAAGAAAAATAAATAAGAAAAATAAGAAAGAAAAAAGAAAAAAAAAAATAAAAATATTTAAAAAATTAAAAAAAGTATACAAATTATACAAATTTACCAAACGTGTTTCTGTTCATTTTTTTTATTCCCGGAACAAGTTTACCATACGCATTTTTTTGTTCAAAAATTGTTTCCAGAAACAGAAACATTTTTTTCTATTTCTGTTTCCTCGAACAATTTTTAAACAGAAATGTTACCAAACGCGCTCTCGTGAAAAAGAAGAGAAATTGTGATAATTTTGTATATTGTGTCAATTCAACTTGTTTTACTTTACGTTTATAAGTCTCTATTTATAATACCATGTATGGCTAATAAAGGAAATAATAAGGAGGACTATATAGAATCGAAGCTAATTCTAGATCGATTCACACAATCATTTTCAATCACAAATTGATTCTCTTTTATCTCCAACAAATTGTCTTTAGCTAAATTTAAATTAGAGATATGTTTAGTAGAAGTCCTAAAATTTGTCAAGAAAGTGCAATTGAGTCCTAAAACTTATAAAAAGTGCAATCAAGTCTTAAAACTTATCAAATTGGTTCAATTGAGCTCTAAAGTTAACACCGTCAATTCTAACGAAAATGCGACGTGGCGTTGACATCATATTTTAAATGAATTTTTTATTTTACACATGAATTTTTAAAATTATTTTTTATTCAAAATATTTAAAAATTAGATTAAAAACTAAAAAGGAAAAGCTAAATTTATTTTAAAAAAAACAAAACTATTCAAAAAAAAAAAAAAAAAAAAAACAAAGGTATCGATGGAGCTTCCACCGCCACCCATTGTTGGAGGGGCCGGCGACGGTTGTCGGAGGGGCGGATGACGGTCGCCAACCTTGGGTGGGGTGGCTGGCCCTCGCCCGAGCAAGGCCTCGTCGGCCCCAGGTGAGGGTCGGCTACGCTCGCCAGGTCGGGCAAGGACACTCAGATCTAGGCACATTGGCCCTCACGGGGGGCTAGCGACCATCGCTCGCCCTGGGTGAGACTTCGCCAGCCCTCGCTTGGGGTCAGCGATGCTCGCCCAAATCTAGGTGAGCAGGTTTCATCCAACAAGGCCTTGTTAGATGGGTCTAAGGGGGAGGAGCAACCACAGCTCGACGAGCTGGTCAACGAGGAGGACAAGGAGGAGCTTGTCTTCGTTGCCCGCTCCACCAGCTCTGCCGACGAGGACAACGCCGCCCCCGCCGTTGACAACGACATCGACGAGAATGGTGAGGTCGAGGAGGAGGAGGACCATGAGGTTCGCCTAGATCTAGGCAGGCATTGCTAACCCTAGGTGAGGGCTGGCGAGGTCTCGCTCAAGGCAAGCGATGGTCACCAATCCCCTGTGAGGTCCGGCGTACCCAAATCTAGGCATCCTCGCCCGACCTAGTGGGGGTGGCTGGCACTCACTAGTGGCCGGCGAGGCCTTACCCGCGCGAGGGTTGGCCACCTCGCCCAGGGCCGGTGATCGTCGCCGGCCCCTCTGGTGATGGGCAGCGGCGGAAGCTCCACTCGGTGCCTTTTTTTCTTTTGTGAACATTTTTGTTTTTTTAAATAAATTTAGCTTTTCCTTTTTAGTTTTTAATCTAATTTTAAAATATTTTGAATAAAAATAATTTTAAAAAGCCATATGTAAAATAAAAAATTTATTTAAAATATGACGTCGGCATCACGTCGCAATTTTTCATTGGCAAATGATTGATGTTAATTTTAGGATTCAATTGAACAAATTTGACAAGTTTTAAGATTGATTGCAATTTTTGTAAGTTTTAGGACTCAATTATACTTTTCTTATAGGTTTTAGGATTTTGCTGAACGTATCCCTTTAAATTATTTTCTCCTGTCTCCACCCGAACACCCGGAGTTGCCCTTAAACACGCAACTTCAAATTTTTGTAATTTTCAAAACATTTCACCAGATCCACGCGGATGCTTAATGACTAAGCAGAGAAAACTAAGCACGCAGGATCAAGGGATGCGTCTTGTCCGTGAAATGCCGTGTGTAGGATCTGGCGGCCGAGCGAAACTATGCCCTCGCTTGGTTGACCTTATCATCCCTATAAATAGGTCCAATCCCTTCTTAATTTCGCATCATCCGATCGATCTTCCAATCCATTACTTCAAACTTACAGCAACTTGAAATTCAAAGCGAGCGTCTACCAGAGCAGAAAGATGTCTCATCATGGACATCAGCAGCAGCAGTATCACTACATGTACCATGGTGAGGGACATCATGGCCATGGAGTACAGATGGGTCCCGGCCATGGCCATCACGGGGGAGGATATTATGGCGGGTTTGGTCCTGGAGGACATCATGGGCATGGGTTCCTGGGACATGGCCATCACGGGGGAGGATATTTTGGCGGGTTTGGTCCGGGGGTCATCCATGGGCACGGGCACGGGCACGGGCACGGGCTTGGGCACGCCATAAATGGGCTTCTAGGGAATTTGCTTCCTCATCACCATCATGGCCATCATCATGGGCATGGTCATTTTGGACACATGAACGGAGGTCTTTCTGTTCCAGTTCATGGATGGGGACATAATCTACATGGCCTTGGAGGAGGACATCACCATCATCACCATGGTTGATGTCGATGACTTGTTTGATTAGTGTTTCGACATGTCGATATCACGCCGGTTTGTGGCGGCCCGGTCGACTCGGATCGAATCTTGGGGCTTTGTTATTGTAACATTGGCTTTTTTTGTTTTTTGTTTTTTTTTAGTGTTGCTTATACTGGATTCGTGTGCAATTCGTTCTTCGATTCTTTTGTCAAAATAAATTTTTTAAAAAAATTACGACTCCTTATTTCTCCGGAGGACTCAACTCTGGGAGATGATGGATCAGGCTCCTCTTAGTCTTTTGTACGGGCAAGGTGGGAACAGTAACATGAGCAAAGAGCATGAGAGGAAGTGTCGAGATTTGAATATTTAATGTGGATAGGATGGTTTAAGTTATAATTTGATTGCATAATTATTTACTTCAAAATTTAAGTTATCAAAGTGCGGTACCGCATATAATTTATCTCTTAACGCTCTTGCCACAGGAATACCAATTCAATGATAAAGACCCTAGACGTGTAAATTCGATGTATGTAGCGGAAGAATTTTTTTAAACCCTTTGCCTGTTATAAAAGGGAACCCATAAATTGGTGAACCGGAGACGTGAGGAATCAAACTCGAGATTTTCAGACTCTAATACTCATTCAAAATTGAATGTGCTATCATTTACTTCAAAAGCTTAATCTATTAGAGTAAAGAGCGGAAGATTTTTTTTTTTTTTTTTTTTTTTTTTTTGAATATAATGATCAACTACTGTATGCGCCCATCTTACCAAAAAAAAAAAAAAAAAAAAAAAAAAAAAAAAAAAAAAACTACTGTATGCGCCCACGCTTCATATGGGCTTTTTGTCTTTTAATTTTTTAAGAATTCATATCTACCCAAAATTCTTCTTTAATTTTGTGGTTGTGGAGCCATAGTGGGGACAATAATGATGAAAGTTGATACTCGAGATAAAAAAAAAAATGTTAAAAAAAGAGTATCAAGCGGAACACTGTTCTTGCTCATTTATGATGAAATTCGACTAAATTGCCCCTCCACATTAAAAGAAAGACACATTAGGTCTGTGCTTTCTTTTACATCCTCCCATCCTTCTTCCTCACTTCCTCCATATTCTTTTGAGCTTTTATCCTTTTTTTTCTTAATCTCAAAAACCCATTGCGCATTGGGGCAAAGCATGTCCTGTAGTTGAGTTTGTTGAAAGCAGACACTAGTCTTAGCCCCTGTACCATCTGACGGGTACCGATCCGATGCATTCGAACACAAGGAATTTTCAAAACTCGTTATAATGAAAGGGGAATCCATAGATGGGTGAGATGAGGACAGGAGGAATTAACCTTGAGATTTCAAGCTCCAATACCAATTAGAAATTGAATGTGCAATTGTTTACTTCAAAAGTTTTATATATTATTGTAAACTGGAGATAAGATAGTGGAGATGTGAAGACGAGTAGAGACCATAGTCAAAACCTGCCTAATGTATGGAGACAAGATACTAAACCATCGTCAAGTAATCTGTCAAGTAATCTATTTGTAGATACGATGCATTGACATAATTAGTAGATACTAAATTATCATCAAAAGACTAGAACAAAAAGCCATAACACTAAAATTCATTGACTAATAATTCACTATTCTCAACGAAGTTTATACCCAAATTTAAAATCCTATGAAATACACTTAGTAATACAATCTTGGATTCGTAAATGTAGTTTTAGCATTCAAAGGAAATGAGATTGTGAAACTTAGTCCAATGAAGTCATAAGGTGCTGATGCATCGAATTGTGAAATTCACCTCAATAGTATAATTAGGTTTTTTTTTTGGAAAACAAAAATTAAAATAATCCATTATTTTGGAGGAAAAAAATATTTTTTGTTTTGCCTTGAAAAAACGTGTCTTTTGATTTCTTATTATCGGAGGAAAACATGGCGCCGACCCTCCTCCGATTAAAACTGTCATTAGTTTTTTATTGATTAAAACTATCTTAATTAAATTAGCAATAATGTTACCAAAATTTTTTTAAACTCTATTTATTTCGCAAAAAATGAATATTTCACAAATAGTTTTTTTAAATAATCATTTGAGATAATTAATCAATTAAAAATATTTTATTATCAATAAAAATTTATGTCTAATTATTTTTTTAGATGATAATTTTCTAAATTTATTTATTCTATTAAGTGATATAAATAATTATTTAAAAACATATATTTTTTAGAACGAAAGGAAAACAGGCAACCTTATAGTATAATTTCTATTTAAAATGTTATCACGAAATAAATTATTGTGGCCCAAAGGAACAACATTATCTTCTCACCGAACGTGGACTCCAAGCGAGACGCGTGGAAGCGCAAATCAGAACGTGCCGACGTCCCCCATCCCCATCTCTGGTCCCATTTCCCTACGCAGATAGAAAGTGACTTCCATTGACACGACGCATTCACACGCTTGAACTTGCTCCCCAAGGCTACGCATGGCGACAATTTCCATCGTTCGCAGTTTGACAAGTTTCCGTAGCGTTCCCACTGATCGCTTGAGTACTTAATAGCTAAGGAAAGAAATTTGGCAGAGGAGAGGCGTGTGAAGAGATCGTTGTATTTGATAGGCTGCTGTAGCCAAACTACCGCTTACTGAACCTCTATAAATAGAAGGCCCCTCTTCCTCTCATCTCTCATAATTTAGACGGCAATTCCTGTATCAAGATTGAATCAGAGCCAAGGTGATATACTAAACAGAGGATGAAGATGAGAGTGGTTCACGAGGGAAGGCATCATCAGGGTCGACATCGTCGTCATGGGATGGGTAACGGGGGCGGACACGGGCATCATGGGGGGCATGGTCCCCACGGAGGGGGACTGCTCTTTGGGCATGGTTTCGGAGGACATGGGTGTCGTGGACATGGACAGGGGCTTCACCTGAGCGGTGTTTTGGGGCATGGGGGTTGTGGACATGGACATGGGCATCATGTGAGGGGTCTTTTATTCCACGGACATGGACTTTTCAAACATGGTCATCATGGTCATTGCAAAGGTCACGGTCATGGTCACAAAGGGCGCCATGCGCATGGGCGCTGCGGGGGGCGTCATATCTGTATGGAGCAACCGGAACAGGAACAAGAAGAGCAACAGGAACAGGAACAGGAAGTCGCAGCTGCGACGCCGACTCCGATAACCGAGCAACTCGGTACTCTCGCTCTGACTGCTGATTAGGGAGGAGGCCACTTGGAGCTGGGTCTTAAATATCAGCGACGCCCGTGTTAGCGATAAATATGTTTTGGAGATTTCGTGTCTTGGCTCCTACCTATAACTACCAGTTTTATCTTTTCGGGTTGTTTCGTTGGATGATCAGATTCAACGGTTTGAAGTGTTGTGGAGGTTGATGGGTGTTGTGGAGGTCAACGGAAGTTTCTCTAGACAGCTTGTGTACCATATTATGCAATGGTACACTAAAAATTAGTGTGATGGTATCGGTCATTTGAGGTTTCGGATCAAATGATTCCATATATTTTATGCAGAAGATTTGAAGGTTCTGAATTATGTTCTGAATTAGAAATGATACGGCTGAGCTCTTCGAGAGCGTCATTGGCATGCACGAGCAGATTGACCAGAATTAATTGATAGGTAAGGGTTTTAACAGCGAACAGCGCGAACAATGGCATATGCTTTCCATCTTGTCATTCAAGTAACCCCGGCAAAAGATATGGGAACCCGGCAACCCAAATTGGCGATCAAGATATCGAACTTCTTCCACTACTTAAAGCCCATAAACGTATTATTATGAAATCTTTTGCTAATGTACCGATTTGATCAGTCCGTAAGAAAAAGGAACAAGATTCACAGAGGAAGTATAAGCTGAATTGTTCGTAGTAATTACATAGTAAAGTGTGGCTTGACCTTGAATCCTCTCCTGATCGGGCTGGAGGCGAGGACCGGCAAAGTTCATCTTTTACCAGTTTTCACAGAAAAGGAGGCCAAACCAATGAATGGCAGATTTTAATTTGATCACATTAGGTAGCCCTTTAAGCAACCAGTCAAACCTGGGCAGACCTACTAACGAAGAGTAGAATTACGAAACTTACTCATAAAGAGGTAAGGAGGGGTTATTCATTTCACATTTTTGGAAATGTGAGCCTAGAAAAGCTCAAGCAGCTTCTCGACATGCTGAGCTGAATAGGGTTAATAAAAAAAATTTCTTCCAAAGTTATCCTCGCTAATTATTCATTTTTTTAGTTTTAACGTCGATGACTATTCATCTTCTTTTTCTCTGTTGAATAGGATCGGCATGGCTATGAGCGGTTGCTTCTTAAAGGTAGGCAGTTGAGGGACCCTCTGGTGAGAGAAGTGGGGAGCCAAATCATGCGACCCTTTGGCGAGGGTCATGCAATCTGGGTCACTGCAACCCTTGCCGAAGGGTCACGCAACCCGCGGTGCCATGACCTCCGCGTGTAGGTTACCGGGGCTATGCGATCTAGATGGCACAATCCTCGTCGAACCACCTACCCTTGCCAGACCGATTGCATCAGACTACTTGCCCGTTGCTGAACCTCTTGCTCCTCACTAGCAATTGCCTCTCCTTGGTCGGCCAACTCTTTTTTTTAATAACAAAAGTCTTTTGCAAATATAATTTCTCCCAATACTATTTTTCTGAAAGTTACTTCGTCATGGACTATTACAATATAATTTACCAAACATAATTTGTATTTTGGAAAACTCTCTTAACTCAATGCCCTTTGCATTTTTCCAAAACTTTTTCCAAAAGCCTTCCAAACGTATCCTATAACAAGACCAAACCATTAAAATTCACTACAAATAATTTGATTTTCACAACCGAAGTACACACACAAATGTCACAATCCTATGAAATAGAATTACCAGTACTATCTCGTACTAGTAATTCTAGTTTTACTATTCAACAGAGATGAGGTTTGTAAACTTTATCCAAATGTCAGTTTTACTATTCAACGAAGATGAGGTCTGTAAACTTTATGAGGTTTGTAAACTTTATCCAAATGACATCGTAAGTTGTTAGTGCCTTTGATAGTGAGAGTTAGCTGAAGAGGTATGAATAGTTATTTCAGAAACAAAAATTAAGACAATCCCTGTTTTCAATTAAAAAATTATTTTTTTAAAAGGATGTGTTTATCTTTCATTTCTTCTTATAGGAGGAAAATATGGCACCAATCCTCTTCTTATTAAGAATTGTGACACTGAGTGCAAAGAAGAGAAATTGTGGTAATTTTGTATATTGTGTTGATTCAACTTGTTTTACGTTACGTGTATAACTCTCTATTTATAATACCATGTATGGCTAATAAAGGAAATAATAAGGAGGACTATATAGAATCGAAGCTAATTCTAGATCGATTCACACAATCATTTTCAATCACAAATTGATTCTCTCTTATCTCCAACAAATTGTCTTTAGCTAAATTTAAATTAGAGATATGTTCAGCAAAAGTCTTAAAACTTGTCAATAAAGTGCAATTGAGTCCTAAAACTTACAAAAAGTGCAATCAAATCCTAAAATTTATCAAGTTGGTTCAATTAAGCCCTAAAGTTAACACCGTTAGATTTATTAACGTGGTGCTGATGTCATATTTTAAATGAATTTTTATTTTACACATGACCTTTTCAAATTATTTTTTATTCAAAATCTTTAAAAATTAGATTAAAAACTAAAAAGGAAAAGCTAAATTTATTTTAAAAAACTGTTCAAAAAAAAAAAAAAAGGCATCGGTGGAGCTTCCATTGCCGCCCATCGCTAGAGGGGCCAGCGACGGTCGTTGGGGGGGCCGATGACGGTCGCCAACCTTGGGTGGGATGGTTGGCCCTCGCCTGGACAAGGCCTCAACGGCCCTAGGTGAGGGCCGGGCACCCTTGCCAGGTCGGGTGAGGACACCTAGATTTGGGCATGCCGGCCCTCGCGGGGGACTGGCGACCATCACTTGCCCTGGGTGTGGCTTCGCTGGCCCTCACCTGGGGTCAGCAATGCTCGCCCAAATCTAGGCGAGCAGGTGTTGTTCGACAAGGCCTTGTCGGATGGGTCTGGGGGGGAGGAGCAGCCGCAGCTCGACAAGCTGGTCAACGAGGAGGATGAGGAGGAGCTTGGGGCCGTTGCCCGCTTTGCCAGCTTTGTCGATGAGGACGATGCCCCCTCACCATCAATGACGACATCGACGAGAATGGCGAGGTCGAGGAGGAGGAGGACCATGAGGTTTGCCCAGATCTGGGTGAGCATCTTCAACCCTAGGTGAGGGTCGGCGAGGCCTCGCTCAAGGTGAGCGATGGTCGCCGGCCCCCCGCGAGGGTCGACGTGCCCAAATCTAGGCATCCTCACCCGACCTGGCGGGGTGGCCGGCCCTCACTAGGGGCTGGCAAGGCCTTACTCGGGTGAGGGCCGGCCACCCCGCCTAGGGTCGGTGATCATCGCCGGCCCCTTTGGCAATGGGCGGCGGCGGAAGATCCATCAGTGCCTTTTTTTCTTTGAACAGTTTTTTTTAAAAAAAAATAAATTTAGCTTTTCCTTTTTAGTTTTTAATCTAATTTTTAAGGATTTTGAATAAAAAATAATTTAAGAAAGCCATATGTAAAATAAAAAATTCATTTAAAATATAACGTCATCGTCACGTTAGCAATTTCTGTTGGTAAATCTGACGGTGTTAATTTTAGGATTCAATTGAACCAACTCAACAAGTTTTAGGATTAATTGCAATTTTTGTAAGTTTTATAATTCAATTGTACTTTCTTTATAGGTTTTAGGATTTCTGCTCCCTTTAAATTATTTTCTCCTGTCTCCACCCGAACACCCGGAATTGCCCTTAAGAAAACACGCAACTTCGAATTTTTGTAATTTTCAAAACATTTCACCAGATACACGCGGATGCTTAATGACTAAGGAGAGAAAACTAAGCACGCAGAGATCAAGGGACGCGTCTTGTCCGTGAAATGCCGTGTGTCGGATCTGGCGGTCGAGCGAAACTATGGCCTCGCTTCGTTGATCTTAACATCCCTATAAATAGGTCCAATCCCTTCTTAATTTCCCATCATCCGATCGATCTTCCAATCCATTACTTTAAACTTACAGCAACTTGAAATTCGAAGCGAGCGTCTACCAGAGCAGAAAGATGTCTCACCATGGACATCATCAGCAGCAGTATCACTACATGTACCCTGGCGAGGGACATCATGGCCATGGAGTACAGATGGGTCCCGGCCATGGCCATCACGGGGGAGGATATTATGGCGGGTTTGGTCCTGGAGGACATCATGGGCATGGGTTCCTGGGACATGGCCATCACGGAGGAGGACATTATGGCCCGTTTGGCGCGGGAGTCATCTATGGGCACGGGCAGGGGCACGGGCACGGGCTTGGGCACGCCATAAATGGGCTTCTAGGGAATTTGCATCCTCATCACCATCATGCCTATCATCATGGGCATGGTCTTTTTGGACACATGAACGGAGGTCATGCTGTTCCAGTTCATGGATGGGGACATAGGGTGCGTTTGGGAACTCACTTCCCAAAGCCCCTTGAGAGTCTAAAGCTCCTTGGGCCAAGTAAAAGGTGTTTGGCAAAAAAATTTAAACCCCCATTCTCCAAATGCCGGCCTTGTGAAGGTTGAAAGCCCAAGGCAGGTCTACCCCTGCCTTGGGCTTTCGGCTTTTTCAGCATGCCCACGCGGGCACTGTTCATATTTTTTTATTTCCAAAATTACCCTTACGAACTTTTTGTTTTACCGTCTTTTGCCCTTGTGAGGACACTGTTCATCTTCACCATCTGTTCTTCGTGACTGCGAGGGGCCGGTGACGGCCAGAGGGACGCCGGCGTGATCGCGACAACCTACACGATCATCATCGGAGAGTCGGGTGACCTCCACGAGTCGCGGTGACTCAACGACGATGGCGAGGGGCCGCCCCGGCGAGTCGCAGAGGCCCAGATCTGGGTCCTCACAGCTCAGATCTGAGTCGGTGACGGCCGATCGGGGTCGCGCGGCCCTCGCCGAGGTCGCGCGACCCAGGCGCGGCCCTCGCCGAGGTCCCCCGACCTCAGGCGCGGCCCTCGCCGAGGTCCCCCGACCTCAGGCGAGGGTTGCCTAGCCTCGGCGACGGCCGATCGGGGTCGCGCTACTGCCGGAGGTCGAGGCGGCGCCGTAGCCGAGGCTGTGGTGGAGGTGGACGATGACGGAGTCGACGGCGCCGGCGGGGAAGGAGAGGAGGAGCTCGAGGAAGGCGAAGAAGGGAGGGTCGTCGAGGGTCCAGGGGCTGGTCTCGTCGAGTACCGGGGCGACGGGGAGGGAGTGGGTCGGGCGAGCCGGTGGCGGTGGACCTCGAAGTCGGTGCTCCGGTAGGAGGGGACCGGGAGGAGCTTGACGCAGCGGCGGCGACCGCCGCGTGCCACAGAGCTCGGAGGCCGGCGGCGGCGGGCGGCGGCGGCATGGGAGCGGTGAGGTTGGGGATCGCGGCGAGGGTCTAGGTTGAAGAAGGAGCGGCGCGAAGGAGGAGCTGCGCATCGTGCGGCACCTGGGAAAATAATCAAAAGAAAGACTTTGATTTTTACTGAAATTTCATTAAAAAAGAGTCTAAACTTGGATTTTATTTTAAGTTATAAACTATTTTGATGTGAATTTAACTAAAATCTTAAGTACATAATGTCTGTATTTATGACTCACACTAGTCAAATTTTTTTATTTTTCTTTTGGTAATTTTTTTTTATCATAAAAGTCCTTTGTCCCCCAAACACCATTTTGCTCAAAGGTACTTCACAAAGGGCTTTCAAAGTACAATTTACCAAACACAGTTTGCATTTTGGAAAACACTTTAACTCAAAGGTCTTTGCATTTCCTTAAAGACTTTCCCCAAAAGTCTTCCCAAACGCACCCATAATCCACATGGCCTTGGAGGAGGACATCACCATCATCACCATGGTTGATGTCGATGACTTGTTTGATTAGTGTTTCGACATGTCGATATCACGCTGGTTTGTGGCCTGGTCGTCTCGGATTGAATCTTGGGGCTTTATTATTGTAACGTTGGTTTTTTTTTATTATTATATTATTATTGTTGCTTATACTGGATTCGTGTACAATACGTTCTTCGATTCTCTTGTCAAAATAAATTTTTAAAAAAGTTACGCCTCCTTAGGGTGCGTTTGGATGGGCATTTAGAAAGCCCATCCAGCCCCCAAAGCCCCTTCAGCCAAAGAGAAGGTGTTTGGCAACCTCCTCAAGGAGCTTTCAAGTGAAAATAGGGTCCTTGGAAATGCTGAAAACATTTTTTTTTGCCTAAATTACCCTCATTGATTTTTTATATTTTCGTTATTACCCTTTTATTTATTTATTTTTTAAATGTAAAAGGAGCAGCCGGCTAGCCAGGTCCGGCGAAGGGCGACGGCCGCGACCCCGGCCCGAGGGCCGCCAGAGGTCGCCCGACCTTGGGCGACTAGGGTCGCTCGACCCAAGGGTCGCGCGACCCGGGCGACCGCCGCTGGTCTCGCGGCCGCAGCGGCCCTCGCCCGGGTCTCGCGAGGGTCGCGCGACGGCGAGGCCGCCCGCGGCCGCGAGACCCGGCGGCGGTCGCCCGGGTCGCCGAGGTCGGCGACCTCCGGCGGCCCTCGGCTGGTCGCGCGACCCTCGCCGAGGGTCGCTCGAGGTCGGGCGACCTTCGGCGGCCCTCGGTTGGGTCGTGCGACCCTCGCCGGAGGTCGCCCGACCTCGGGCGACCTCAGCCGACGGCCGCCGGCGCCAGATCTAGCTCGCCGGCGGCCGCAGCCCTTCGCCGGACCGGCGAAGGGTTTAGCTGAATTTCCAAAAAAAAAAAAAGAAAAGAAAAAATAATACCCGTCAAAGCCCCTTGCAAAAGTTATTTTTTACCAAACACACATCCAACTCAAAGTCCATTTGCAAAATTTTTTTACCAAACACAACTGCATTTTCCCAAAATAGCTTTAGGCTTTCAGCATTTGCATTGGACTCAAAGCCCATTGCAAATGCTGAACCAAACGCAGCCTTATTTCTCCGGAGGACTCAACTCTGGGAGATGATGGATCAGGCTCCTCTTAGTCTTTTGTACGGGCAAGGTGGGAACAGTAACATGAGCAAAGAGCATGTGAGGAAGTGTCGAGATTTGAATATTTAATGTGGATAGGATGGTTTAAGTTATAAATTGATTGCATAATTATTTACTCCAAAATTTAAGTTATCAAAAGTGCGGTACCGTATATAATTTATCTCTCAACGCTCTTGCCACAGGAATACCAATTCATTGATGAAGGCCCTAGATGTGTAAATTCGATGTATATAGCGGAATTTTTTTTTTAAACCCTTTGCCCATTATAAAAGGATCCCATAAATTGGTGAACTGGAGACTTGAGGAATCAAACTCGATTATCAGACTCTAATACTCATTCAAAATTGAATGTGCTATCATTTAATTCAAAAGCTTAATCTATTAGAGTAAAGAGCGGAAGATTTCTTTTTTTTTTTTAATATAATGATAAACTACTGTATGCGCCCACGCTTCATATAAGCTTTTTTCTTTTAATTTTTTTAAAGAATTCATATCTACCCAAAATTGTTCTTTAATTTTGTAGTTGTGGAGCTACAGTGGGGACAATAATGATGAAAGTTGATACTTAAGATAAAAAAAAAAATGTTAAAAAAAGAGTATCAAGCGGAGCACTGTTCTTGCTCAATTTTATGATGAAATTCGACTAAATTGCCTCCTCATTAAAAGAAAGAACATTAGGTCTGTGCTTTCTTTTACATACTCCCATCCTTCTTCCTCACTCCGTCCATTTTCTTGAGCTTTTATCCTTTTTTTCTTAATCTCAAAAACCCATTGCGCATTGGGGGCAAAGCATGTCCTGTACTTGAGTTTGTGAAAGCTGACACTAGTCTTAACCCCTGTCCCATCTGACGGTTACCCATCCGATGCATTCGAACACAAGGAATTTTCAAAACTCGTTGCCTATAAAGGCTATAATGAAAGGGGAATCCATAGATGGGTGAGATGAGGACACGAGGAACCTTGAGATTTCAAGCTCTAATACCAATTAAAAATTGAATGTGCAACCGTTTATTTCAAAAGTTTTATATATTATTGTAAACTGGAGAATAGATATTGGAGATGTGAAGACAAGTAGAGACCATAGTCAAAACCTGCCTAATGTATGGAGACAAGATACTAAACCATCGTCAAGTTATTTATTTGTAGATACGATGCATTGTCATAATTAGTAGATACTAAATTATCATCAAAAAACTAGAACAAAAGTCATAACACTAAAATTCACTATTCTCAACGAAATTTATACCCAAATGTTAAAATCCTAAGAAATACACTTAGTAATACAATCTTGGACTAGTAAATGGATTTTTAGCATTCAAAGGAGATTAGATTGTGAAACTTAGTCCAATGAAGTCATGAAGTGCTAATGCATCGAAGAATAGTAAAGTTCACCTCAATAGTATAATTAGTTTTTTTTTTTCGGAAACCAAAAATTAACACAATCCATTATTTTGGAGGGAATTTTTTTTTCCCTTGAAAAAACGTGTCCATTTTGATTTCTTATTATAGGAGGAAAACATGGCGCCAACCCTCCGATTAAAACTATCATTAGTTCTTTATTGATTAAAACTATCTTAATTAAATTAGCAATAATGTCATTTGGCAAAAAAATTCACTTTTAAACTCAATTTATTTCGCAAAAATGAATATTTTATAAATATTTTTTATAATAGCCATTTGAAATAATTAATTAATTAATTATATTTTATTATCGATAAAAATTTATGTCTAATTATTTTTTTAGAAATTATTCTATTAAGTGATATAAATAATTATTTAAAAAAATATTTTTCAGAACGAAAGGAAAACAGGCAACCTTAAAGTATAATTTCTATTTAAAATGTTATCACGAAATAAATTATTGTGGCCCAAAGGAACAACATTATCTTCTCACCGAACATGCACTCCAAGCGAGACGCGTGGAAGCGCAAATCAGAACGTGCCGACGTCCCCCATCCCCATCTCTGGTCCCATTTCCCTACGCAGATAGAATGTGACTTCCATTGACACGACGCATTCACAGGCTTGAACTTGCTCCCCAAGGCTACGCATGGCGACAATTTCCATCGTTCGCAGTTTGACAAGTTTCCATAGCGTTCCCACTGATCGCTTAAGTACTTAATAGCTAAGCTAAGAAATTTGGCAGAGAAGAGGCGTGTGAAGAGATCGTTGTATTTGATAGGCTGCTGTAGCCAAACTACCGCTTACTGAACCTCTATAAATAGAAGGCCCCTCTTCTCCTCATCTCTCATAATTTAGACGGCTATTCCTGTATCAAGATTGAATCAGAGCCAAGGTGATATACTAAACAGAGGATGAAGATGAGAATGGTTCACGAGGGAAGGCATCATCACGGTCGACGTCGTCATCATGGGATGGGTAAGATGGGCGGACACGGGCATCATGGGGGGCATGGTCCCCACGGAGGGGGACTGCTCTTTGGGCATGGTTTCGGAGGACATGGGTGTCGTGGACATGGACAGGGGCTTCACCTGAGCGGTGTTTTGGGGCTTGGGGGTTGTGGACATGGACATGGGCATCATGTGAGGGGTCTTCTATTCCACGGACATGGACTTTTCAAACATGGTCATCATGGTCATTGCAAAGGTCACGGTCATGGTCACAAAGGGCGCCATGCGCATGGCCGCTGCGGGGGCCATCATATCTGTATGGAGCAACCGGAACAGGAACAAGAAGAGCAACAGGAACAGGAAGTCGCAGCTGCGACGCCGACTCCGATAACCGAGCAACTCGGTACTCTCGCTCTGACTGCTGATTAGGGAGGAGGCCACTTGGAGCTGGGTCTTAAATATCAGCGACGGGTCTTAAATATCAGCGACGCCCGTGTTAGCGATAAATATGTTTTGGAGATTTCGTGTCATGGCTCCTGCCAATAATCAGTACCAGTTTTATCTTTTTGGGTTCTTTCGTTGGATGATCAGATTCAACGGTTTGAAGTGTTGTGGAGGTTGATGGGTGTTGTGGAGGTCAATGGAAGTTTCTCTATACAGCTTGTGTACCAATATTATGCGATGGTACACTAAAAATTATCGTGATGGTATCGGTCATTTGAGGTTTCGGATCAAATGGTTCCCTATATTTTATGCAGAAGATATGAAGGTTCTGAATTATGTTCTGAATTAGAAATGATGTGTTGCTGAGCTCTTCGAGAGCATCGTTGGCATGCATGAGCAAATTGACCAGAATTAATTGATAGGTAATGGTTTTAACAGCAAACAGCGCGGACAATGGCATATGCTTTCCTTCTTGTCATTCAAGTAACTCCGGCAAAAGATTTGGGAACCCGGCAACCCAAATTGGCGATCAAGAATCGAACTTCTTCTACTACTTGAAGCCCATAAATTTATTATTATGAAATCTTTTGCTAATGTACCAATTTGATCAGTCCGTAAGAAAAAGGAACAAGATTCACAGATGAAGTATAAGCTGAATTGTTCGTAGTAATTACATAGTAAAGTGTGGCTTGACCTTGAATCCTCTCCTGATTGGGCTGGAGGCGAAGACCGGCAAAGTTCATCTTTTACCAGTTTTCACAGAAAAGGAGGCCAAACCAATGATTGGCAGATTTTAATTTGATCAGATCAGGTAAACCTTTAAGCAACCAGTCAAACCTGGGCAGACACTACTAACCAAGAGTTGAATTACGAAACTTACTCATCAAGGGGTAAGGAGGGGTTTATTCATTTCACATTTTTCATTGGGTCTCAATAGAGATCAAAGGTCTTGAGTAATCGTTATCACTAGTAAACTAAGAAACATTTTGCCTACATATTCATCGCCGTAAGTCGATCTTTCTTTGGTTATTTCCTCTTATTAGATCATCAGAATCATATCAAGAAGTGGAGAACTATTAAGGATTCACCAACTAACTTGACTACGGCTTGATGAATTATCGCTCCACTTGGAATGGAAGCCCAATGCCCTATAAAGGCAGTTTGTCTGAGGCAATTTATTAAGAGCAACTCATGTAAAAGCAATCTTCTTATGAAGCCGAATAGTAATATGACTAACTATATGCTTAGAAGAAAAAAACAGAGGGTTATTGTGGTTAAGGAAGCAAAAATAAGGCCAAGGCCAACGTGCGAGGAGAAGTGAGCTGATCATGTGTCAAAGCTTTGGCCGAGTTTAATTAGATGCCTTTGCTCGTGCGGCCATAGCTCCGTGAATCACCTGTCCGTATCTCTCCAAGCATTCAATCATATCTGGCGTGCCATGCCTTTAATGGAGAGATTTAATTAATTGAAATGGCAATAGGGACACCCAGATCAAGGTACCAGACCAGGTTGGTTGAGATTCCCATAAATCACGTATTTTCATCATTGGATCGGAAACGATAAGTAGTTCACCGCTTAAATTTTATGAGCTAGTTCAATCGATTTCAATTATTAGAAAAACAAAGTCTACTCATCGTGATAAGGAGTCACGTTAACAACTGTCAAAGTAGCCTCCAACAAGTTCATCCAAGAAAGGATGAGAGACCCTACCCGACGGCTTGTCATATTTACACACAAATCTTACAATCCTTTGAAAAACAATTAGTAGTACCCTACGATATGTTCTAGTCATCCATGCTCCAAACGATTTTTTTTTTGGTTTTCATAAAAACGCATGTTTATCTTTAAATACATATTACAGGAGGAAAACATGGCCCCAATCCTCTAGTGATTAAAATTGTCATTAGTCTTTTAATAATCAAAATTAGATTAATCAAATCAATTACAATATCATCGTGTTGTTTTGGCAATAAAGTTAAAAGTATAATTTCTTCCTCAAATGTCATCAAGAAACGAAGGCGTCGCCTTTTCTTGGGGAGGTTGATAGTTATCTTAACCGCATTGAAGGGTATGCCTAATAAAATCAAACATGTAGTTAATACAATAAGGACAAAAGGAAATTGGATAAACAGAGCAGGTCTCTCCAACTCAATCTGTGGCCTAAAGAAGCAAAGTTATCTCCCCATCCTACGTGCACACCAAGCCAGAAACGTGGAGCCGCACATCAGAACGTGTCGACATCCACATCTCTGGTCAATGTCCACCGACCTCCATTAATTCATTCACGCGCAAACTCTGCGAAGGACTCATCTAGGAGAGGAAGGATAAGGCTCCTCTTTTGTACGGGCAAGGAGGGAACCCAATAATATGAGCAGAGAGCTTGGGAGGAAGCGTCAAGATTTGAATCCTTAATTCGTGCTTGGATACGATGGTTTGAATTAGAAGTTCATTGCCCAACTGTTTTCTTCGAAAGTTTATGCCATAAAGAGCAGTATCATATATACTTGATCTCTTAGCACTCTCACTCACGTTTCAATGAGGAAGGCTCTAGACATGCAAATTTGATGCATGTAGCGATTTTTTTTTTTTTTTAACTCATTGCTCATTATAAAAGGGGAAACCAAAAATGGGTGAAGTGGAACGTGAGGAATCAAACTCGAGATTTTTTTATTATAATACTAATTCAAATCGAATACCCAACAGTTTATTCCAAAAGTTTAATCTATTAGAGTGCTTATATTTTGAGAATAATGATTGACTAGTGCATGTGCCCACGCTTCAAATGGGCTTTTTGTCTTCTAATTTTTTTTTTGAGAATTTGTATCTACCCAAAATTCTTCTTTAAATTTGTAGTTTTGGAGCTATAGTGGGTACAATTATAATGAAAGTCGATACACGAGACAAAAAAAAAAAAAAAAAAAAAAAAAAATTAAAGAGTGAGCATCACGGGGAACACAGCCTCACTCAAATTTGTGATGAACTTGCCTAATTTGCCCCTCCACATTAAAGGAAAGAACATTAGGTGTGCGTTTGGTAATATTTTTTTCCGATTTTTTTTCTATTTCTATTTCCTAGAATAATTTTTAAGTAAAAGATGTGTTTAGTAACTACACAAAATTCTTATTCTTAGAATAGAAAAATAATAAGAATGTGTTTGGTGTGACCCATAATTTCTTTTATAACGTAGAATTTTTTTTTAAATTTTTTTAAATTTTTTTAGATTTTTCTTTTTTTCTCTTTCTTCTGCTTCTTCTTCTTGCTCATCCTTTAATGGGCATTGGCAGGGGTGGTAGGTGGCGGACGGCAGCCAGCGAGTAGTGAAGCAATCGGTGATGGCCAATTGAGGCAGGTGGCTATGAGCGGCAAGGGGCGACAAACGGCGGGAGAGGAAGAAGAAAATAAAATGACTTATTTCTAGAAATTATTCCTAAGAAGAACAAGTTTTTTTTTTTTACTTCTTATTTCTATTCCAAATTTATTCCTTGGCTACTTTTCTATTTCTGGGAGTAAAAAATTAGTTGACATTGCCAAACAGATTTTTGTTCTTTTTCTATTATGGAGAATAAAAGAACAAAAAAACCAAGAAGTAGAAATGTTACTGTTCACCCCTTAGGTCTCTGTTTTCTTTTCCCTTATTCCATCCTTCCTCACTCTCTCCATTTTCGTTTCAGTTTTGATCCTTTTCATCTTAATCTCACAAACTTAGAGCGCATAGGGGCAAAGCACATACTGCAGTTGATTTTGTTGAAAAGCGAACATTTTTAGTCTTAAGCTACATTCATTTTCATTTCACGAAAAATGAACTAGTTAAGGCAAATATTTGCTACTATTAAAAAGACTTTCAAAAGCGGGGAAAATGTTTTCTATTTTTGAAAAGTGGAAAATATTTTCCATAACTTCTTTCAACTTACTTTCTTTCAATAAACACATTTTCATTTTTTTTTTTATGTTTTATGTTTTATTTTCTTAAAAAAAGAGTTTTTATTTTTTTCTTCTTCTTCTTCCTTGGCTGGTGGTCGACCATGGCGACAGCTAGCAACCTGTCATTGGCAAGTTCCGGCCTTACCACAGGCTGGCAAGTTTCTGCCTTGCTTGATCTGGTGAAGCTAACAAGTTTAAGCCTCACCATAGGCTGGAGCTCGCCAATGGTCAGTTGTCGACCGTCACTGTAGCCAGCGATTGGTCAAGGCCAAGGAAGAAGAAGAATTGAAAAAAAAAAAGCAAAAAAAAACAAAACAAAAAAGGCCAAGGAAGAAGAAGAAAAATGAAAGGAAAAAAAAAAAAAAAATCGATTTAAAATAATAAAAAAATTATGAAAGTAAGTGTATGTAGGAAAAGATTTTCCTTAGCGAACAATAGAAAATATTTTCTGTTTCATTTTCAGATTTAAGTCAAATACTAGAAAAAATAGTTATTTTCCTAAAAAATGGCTCATTAAAAAATAATTTCCAGAAATGGAACATTTTCCATGAAATGAACAAAGTCTTAACTTGATACTATCGAGGGATGCCGATCCGATGCATTCGAGCAAAAGAATTTTCGGAACGCCTAAAAATGAAAGGGGAACCGTTAGATGGGTGAAATGGGGATGCGAGGAATTAAGCTCGAGATCTCTAACTCAACACCGATTTGAAATTGAAGTTTACTTCAATAGTTTAATCTATTAGAGTACAAACGGAAGACAAGATGTTGGAGATGTGAAGACAAGTAGAGGCCACGGTCCAAACTTCCCTAATGGATGGGGGGCTTTATGGAGATCTCAATTGTACAGCTGTGGAAATAGAGTCAGCCTACATTGAAGTCGCTTGCTTATAAATTCACTTTTTACTCATTAGATCGAGTTTATGTTCCTATTATATTATATGTATAAATATGACATTGAATTTGCCGTTGACTTATTTTTACATATAATTCAACTTGATTGCTTTATTGCCATTCTTTAAGCAATTGTCATTCATTTACTCACATTCAAATTTATCCCACATCGATTATGAAAGAGGTTAGTGGTTGATTTACAAGTGTGAAGGAAAGTTTCACCTTTTGAATTAGCTTGTGGGGTGAGAGAAGTGCAAGACTATCCAACAAGTTATCATTTTAAAAAAAAAAAAATTATATTCTATTACATGTTATATTGTAAAACTAAAAGACACTAATTTTAAAATCGGTATTATGAAGTAGATTGGGTTTCTAAAGGTAAAGATATACTACATCCATCACATGAGATATTGTTTATAGTGAAGTCATATTTACTTATAATACAATTGTATGTACGACTGGTGTCGCAAGATTCCGCCTAATCTCAACTCAATTTTCACATTTATTTTTGCATAGATTGGGATGCTTGTATTATTATTATTATTTTTTCTTTTGGAACAACAGGGGCCTAAGCCCAAATAACTAATTATTACAAAGATAGGGATGCTTCTTAATATTAGTCATAATTTCCTAAAAGAATACAATATAGAAGGAAAGTTTCTCTTTAATGGCATTAAGCAAACCCTCTTATTTAAGAATTATTACTTTGGAATTAATTAATGTATTTCAAGTAAAACAAACTAAGTAGAACTGAAGAGAGCATAATGTGGCACTTTTTTTCCTTTGCTTAGTTGGCATAATTGCAATTAGCTTTCTAACCACCTTGCGTTATGTATATACATAGATTACGGTCATCAATGTAGCGATTACTGTGGCTTTTCACATTTGATAAAACTATATTTAGAGTTATATACTAAGCCATGGTCAAAAGTAATTTAGTATTAAGGCATCCTCATAAGACTGAAACAAAAGCCAAACCATTGAATGAAATTTACTGACAAATTATTTGATTTTCACAACCAGTTCATACTGAAATGTACAATCCTATGAAATAGGACTAGTAGTACAATCTAGTGCTGGTAATTGTGTTGTTTTAGCATTCCAAGGAGATGAGATCGTGGAACTTAGTCCAATGAAATCGTAATGTGCTAATGTATCCAATAGTGATATTCACCTTAGTAGTATAATTATTTAATTTATAAACAAAAAATTAACATAATCCATTATTTTGGAAATAATTTTTTTATGGAAAGAAATGTGTCTTATCTTTGATTTCCTATTATAGGAGGAAAACAGGCGCCAACTTTCCCCCGATAAGAAATTATCATTAGTTTTTTATTGATTAAAACCCTCTTAGTTAAATTAACAATAACGTCATCAGGCAAAAAATTACGCTTTTAAGTTCTATTTATTTTGCAAAAGATGAATGTTTTGGAAAATACATTCCTAAGAGTCATAGTTTGGAATAATTAGTCAATAAAAAAACATTTCATTAGATAATAATTTATCATGATTTTTTTTTGTTTGCCTAATCAATAATATAAATTATTATTTAAAAAAATATTTTTTAGAACCAGCGCAACAAAGGCATCCTTCAAGTATAAGTTCTATTTAAAACGTAATCAAGAAATAAATTATTGTGGTCCAAAGGCAGCACCATCTCCTCACCTAACGTGCACTCCAAGCGAGACGCGTGGAGCCGCAAATCAGAACGTGCCGACATCGACCTCCATTGACACGTTCACGCCTGAACTTTCTCCCCAAGACAACACATGACGACATTTTCCAATCGCTCGCAGTTTTAGTAGGTTTCCACAGCGTTCACACGGTTTGCTTAACTACTTAGTAGTTAAGCCAAGCAGTTTGGCAGAGAAGAGGCGTGTGAAAAGATCGCCGTATTTGATAGGCTGCTACAGCCGAACCACCGCCTACTGAACCTCTATAAGTAAAGGCCTCGCTTCCTGTCATCTCTCATCATTTAGACCGCTATTCCTGTATCAAGACTGAATCAGAGCCGGGGGGGATACACTAAACAGAGGATGAAGATGAGAATGGCTCACGATGGAGGGCATCATCACGGTCGACATCGTCATCATGGGATGGATAAGGGAGGCAGACACGGGCATCATGGCGGGCATGGTCCCCACTTAGGAGGACTTGTCTTTGGGCATGGTCTCGGAGGACATGGGCCTCTTGGACATGGGCTTCATCTGAGGGGTGTTTTGGGGTATGGGAGTCATGCACATGGGCGCGGACTTTTCAAACATGGTCATCATGGTCATTGCAAAGGTCACGGTCATGGTCACAAAGAAAGGCGCCATGCGCATGGCCGCTGCCGGAAGCATCACGTGTATGGAGCAACCAGAACTGGAATCGGAACAGGAACAAGAGCAGCAACAGGAACAGGAAATCACGGCTGTGACGCCGACTCCGATAGCCGAGCAAATCGGTATTCTTGCTCTGACTGCTGACTAGAGAGGATGCTTGGAGTTGGGTCTTGAATAGTAGCGACGACATGTCGGCAATAAATGTCTTGGGAATTCCGTGTTGTGGCTCCTACCAATAATTAATATCAGTTTTTGTCTTTTTGGGTGGATTCGCTGGATGATCAGATTCGGCTGTTTGAAGTGTTGTAAAGGTCGATGGGTGATGTGGAGGTTCATGGAAGTTTCTCTGTACTGCTTGTGTACCAATAATATGCAATGGTACACTAAAAATTAGTGTGATGGTATCTGTCGTTTGAGGCTTCGGATCGAATGATTCCACATATTTTATGCAGAAGATTTGAAGGTTCTGAATTAGAAATATTATGCTGCTAAGCTTTTTGAGAGCACCATTGTCATGCATGAACAAATTGACCAGAATTATTTAAGAGATAAGTGCTTTAACACCAAACATGGCGGACAATGGCATGTGCTTTCCATCTCTGTCAATTAAGTAACTCCGGCAAAAGATTTGGGAACTCCCGGAAGCCAAATTGGCGATCAAGAAATCGAACATCTTCTACTACTTAAGCCCATAAACTTATTATTATGAAATTTTATGCTAATGTACCAATCTGATCAGTCTGTAAGAAAAAGGAACAAGATTCACAGATGAAGTATCAGCTAAATTGTTTGTAGTAGTGACACAATAAAGTGTGGCTTCACCGTGAGTCTTTTCCTGATCGAAAATGGAGGCAAAGACCGGCAAAGTTCATCATTCACCGGTTTTCACTAAAAAGAAGGCCTCACCAATGAATGGCAGATTTTAACTTGATGGGATCAGATAGCCCTTCAAACAGCCAATCAAACCTGCGCAGACCACTAACGGAGAGCTGAACTACAAAGCTTACTCATCAAGGGGCGTGGAGGGGTCATTCATTTCGCATTTTTCATCGGGTCTCGATAGAGAATAAAGGTCTTGAGCAATAGATATTAAAAGTAAACTAAGAAACATTTTCCCTACATGCTCACCACTCGAAGTCGAACTTTCTTTGCTTATTTCTTCTTATTAGATCATCAAAACCATTTCAAGAAGTGGGGAACTGTAGAGTAATCGCAAACTAACTTCACAACAACGTGAAGAATTATGGCACCACTAGGAATAGAAGCCCGAAGCCGTATAAAGGCAGTTCGTCTAAGGCAAGTCCTTTAAAGCAGCTCGTGTAAAAGCAGTCTGCGTATGAAGCCGTATAGCGCTATGACTAACTACATGCTTAGAAGAGAACAGAGGGTTGTAGGTGGTAAAGGAAGCAAAAAGAAGGCCAAGGCCCGTAAACAAGAAAAAAGCGACTTGATCATGTGTCAAAGCTCCAACTGAATTTAATTAGATGCCTTGCGGCCATACCTCCGCAGATCACCTGTTCATATTTGTCCTTGCATTCAATCATATCTGGCATGCCTTGCCTTTAATAGAGAGATTTAATTAATTGAAATGGCACGAGAGACCAAATCAAGGTACGGACTGGGTTGGTTGAGATTCCCACAAATCACATTTTTGCGTGACTAGATTGGAAACGATAAGGAGTTCTCCGCTTTCAAATTGTATGAGTTAGTTCAATTGAATTCAATCCTTGAAAAGCAAAGTCTATGCATTGTGATAAGGAGCTATGTTAACAACTATTTCATCCAAGAAAGGATGAGAGACCCTGCACGACATTATGGCATGTTTACACACAAATCTTACAATCCTCTGAAATACAATTAGTGGTATGCTACGACATGTTCTAGTCATCCATGCTCAAAACGAATTTATTTTGGTTTTCATAAAAGCATTTGTTTTTCTTTAACTACTTACTATAGGACGAAAACATGGTCCAATCCTCTTGTGATTAAAATTGTCGCTAGTTTTTTAATTATCAAAATTACCTTAATCAAAATCAAGTATAATTTCACCATGTTGTTTTGGTGAAAGTTAAAGGGGTAAGGGCAAATTGAAATCATAAATTTGTCAAGAAAGTGCAATTGAGTTCTAAAACTTGCAAAATGTACAATGAAGTCCTAAAACTTGTCAAATTTATTAACGGAAAATGTTGACATGGCACTAACGTGGTGTCTTTTAATCAATTTCTTCTCCTACATGGTAAATAGTTTAAGGAAAAATATCCACGTCCACAAACAACATCATTTTGGGCGTCCCTCTTTCTTCTTGATTGTTGCCTCTTCCCTCCTTACCCCCGCCCCCCAAGTGTCGTTGCTTCTTCCTTCTTTGAACCGTAAGCCCCAAATTTTGCTAAAATATGTCTTTTTCTTCTTCACAAATCGATGTCCTTTGAACCCTAAGCCCAAACTTATCGTCCCCTCTCTCTCTCTCTCTCTCTCTCTCTCTCTCTCTCTCTCTGAATGAAATTCAAACTCAATCTCCCTCTGTACCCTAAGCCCCAAATCATGTTTGACAATTTGGAGTTCCCTCGCGATTTGGGTCCCCTCTGTTGGTGGCTAACAATAATAGGTTGATTTCAAACTTTGGTGATCTTTTGTGGAAATTAGTTAATCGCTAAATAAAGATCAGCTCAACTTAATGTTTGAGAAAACGTTAACTAGATGTATGCCAATATATGTAAATGTAATGAAAACAGTGGGGCACAAAAAAGTTATAGTGGTTCGGCTTTATCTACAAGCTTACGTCCACTCTTCAGACTAATAGCCTTAAGATGGGCTGGAGTCTACTAACAATTTGCTTGGAAAGTTACAAACGGCTAGCGCTAATCCTTTGCATGATAAATACTACTCTTTGGACTCAACTGCTACTCTTACACTTGTACAGTTAATCTATTGCTTGTTAAACATCATGAATATTAAAACAGTATGACAAAGAGCTTATAGCTAAGAACAACAGGAGGTAAGCTTCTCGATTTTTTATGTCGCACACTCTCTTTAGTTTTTTGTGATCTTCTTTTTTATATTCTTCCTCAATCTATTCATTAAAGATGAATTAGAGAAGCAGATAACTGTTGGAGAGTTTCCATAAAACTGTTGTCTAGGGAAGGTACTGCCCATATAGTTTCTTTCCTTGAACCTCTACAGATTAACCAAAAATAACAACTATTGCTGTCTTCTCATTATAGTCTCCGACTGATCAATCAGACGTCCTAATTGCCCTGTTACATGCTTTATCTAGATTCAACTGCTATGTGAATCCAAGTCTTTCAATGGCTACTTAGCTAACCCAATGACATCATTGGATATACTTGGTTGTTACATCACCATCAACTTGATCTTTATAGCTTCGACATAAAAATTATCAACTACTGATCTTTTAGGATGACTAGTGTTGTTTGTCATAACAAAACATTGTGAACTTCTTTCCAATGAATCACACCTTGGATATTGTGTAGTCATTTGGTCTAAACATGTGCGTAGTCTTTTAAAGGAAGTTTTTGGTCTAAACATCTGCGTAGTCTTTTAAAGGAAGTTTCTTTGTGCTGATTGAGTACCAACATTATATGATGGCACACTAAATATTAACATGATGATATTGGTCATTTGCAGCATTAGATCAAATGTTTCCATATGTTTTGTGCATAAGATTTGAAGGTTCTAAATTAGAAATGATATGTTGCTGAGCTCATTGAGATCACCATCGGTATGTGTTCATGAACAAATTGATGATATTAAATTGAGAGATTAAGGGCTCTAAGAGCACTCGTCATGGACAATCGCATATGCTTCCCATCTTTGTCCTTCAAGTAACTACAGCTATCCAACAGGAAGTTCCTACTGTACAATCTCTCTTGTTTTGCAGAGCAGTCTCTACCGCCATGGTAGTTTAACCCCTAAACCCTAATCTTTGTCCTTCATCTTCACTCCTATTCTCTCGTTTCCCTTTACATGTTAATTGGCTTGTTCGCATTTGAAGCTTTAACCCATCTTCAAAGCTATAGCTCCTGAATTTCAACCCAATCACATCCCTCATCTCACCACACACCCCATCCCTAATTGAAATTGACCTCCGTACTTTACCCACAATCCTCCTTCCTTCTCCTCACAAGTGCCCTCCCTCCTTTGCCATTGTCTGTCCTAGTGCGACAGAGATGCTTGGCCTCTAGGTACCCCTCGTCTCCCACTCTTCTATTATGCATGCATCAATTACTCTGTCTCCAACATCCCATATATCCATCTTGACCAATTGATGCCTCCCTCCATGGTATGATTGTTGAGTAGAGGATTCCATCGCAACCCTTTTATCTTGCACCTGTGGCCTTTCTATCCAACCCAATTTATCCCAGCTGAAGCTGCCTTGTTCTGTTGGATTACCAATGGAGCACACCAACTTGGATGAAGACGCTCGACTAGCAGCTCTATGCTAGAGATTGGGTCACCTCTGGCCCGAACAACAAGTTGAAGTCTGTGACGAGGCTGCCTCAACATAAAAGTTGGAAGAATGCAAACTTATATTGGTAGGTAAAATCTTATCTAACCCTTCGATCAATTTCTAGGCTTTCCGAAATACCATGAAATGAGCTTAGCGTACTGAAAATGTCGACATTTCCCAACTTGAAGTAGGGTTATATGTGGCTAGTTATACAAAGGAAGTCGACAAGCAGAGAGTATTAGAAAACTGACCTTGGCTATTCTCACACCATTTAGTAATCCTCAAGCCTTGGTTACTAAACACACCCCTTCATTGTTACGATTTCACAACATGTGCTTTCTGGGTTCAGATATTTGGGCTTCCTCTAAAAAGGTGCACTGAGGATATGATCAATAGAGCAGTGAGACATGTGGGACAGGTGCTAGAAGTTAAATTAGAAAACAGAGATGGTACATTTAGAGCTGGGCGAGCTCAAGTGGAAATCAACCTTCAAGACCCTCTAAAACCTGGCCAGTTGATTAGATTAGAATGAAAGAATATATGGCTGGATTTCCGTTATGAAAAACTATCCCATTTATGCTATTCATGTGGAATCCTTGGTCATTATGCTATGCACTACAAAAGATTTCCTTTCGACGAAGAAAAAATGGATAGGAAAGACAATCTATGTTATGGCCAATGGCTTCGCGCTAAAGTTAAGGAACACAACCCCTTTTGGGTAGCTTTTTATGAGCTGAACAACAACGAAGAGGATACAAAAGATATCATACTGGAAACTCCATCCAACCAACTAATACCCGTCAATCAGCAAAGCAAGGGACAAGGTAAAGCACCTGTTGAACCCCCACCGGGTCAACCTATTCTCACCTTCGCCAAACCTCCTCAATGGCGACATCAATCTGGCCCTTCAGAAGGCATATTACCACTACCTGCACAAACCCCTATATCAACACACATTGAAGATCAATCACTTGCAACAGCTGGTGTTTCCAAACAAAAGAAAATAAATGGCAATCAGTTAATCCCCAAAGCTAGCCCTACAAAGAAAGTTAATCGGTACAATCCTTATGAGCTGAAACCTTATGAACCAGAGGAATTTGATGACTCGCATTTGATGGATACTCCAATATTTGCTGTAGAAAAACCAAGCAAATGGGCTATGGTGGCTAGCCCGAATAAGCCACCCCATAATAAATGAAGATTCTCAGCTGGAACTATTAGGGTTTGGGCAATCCTCTGACAGTTCGAGCCCTAAGGGCCCTAGTGGCCCATGAAAAGCCCCATGTAGTGTTTTTGATGGAGATGAAGAATCAAAAACCAGTGCTGATAAAAATCCAGAAGAGATTGAAATTTGGAAACTGTCTACTTGAAGATCCTATGGGAATAACAGGAGGATTGGCGTTGTTTTGGAATGAGAGAGTTTCTATATCTATTGACAATCAATCTACGCACTATCTGGATATGATCTGCACGGATAATGAAACTAGATTACCCATGCGCCTCACTTGTGTTCACGCCCCTTCGGTGTACAATCAAAGACAATGTATATGGAATGAGCTGTGCCAAATCAGAAACTGCATCACTTTACCTTGGGTGTGTGTCGGAGACTTCAATGAAATTCTTTACCATTGGGAGAAAACAGGTAAGCGCCTAGCGGATCACTATCGTTCACTTATGGAAGTTGAAGGCAAGGGCTACGCATACACTTGGGTTAACAATAGAGAGGGAGAGGAGTTAGTTAAAGAAAAACTGGATCGTGCTCTTTGTACAATGGATTGGCGTCTGACTTTTCCAAAAGCTGAGGTTTTTGCTTTACTTGCCTTGGGCTCAGATCACAGCCCACTTTTATTAACAATTGAAGCTAATCATATCAAAAGGAGGAGAAGATTTACCTTTGAGGCTTTCTGGCTACAAGATCAAGAGTGCCGCCAGATTATAGCTGAATCCTGGCTTTCCAATCCAAGGTCAGACCCTACAATGTCAGAGAAACTCAAGGTTGTTTCAGTTGCCCTTGCTACATGGAGTAAAAGAAAATTTGCTGATGGTCTTCATCAAATCAACTGTTTGAAACAACTCCAACAAATCATAAACCAACCCCACAACAATCACGATAATGAAGAAGTAACTCGCCTGCAAATGGAAATTTAGCACCTTTGGCAACATGAAGAATAATATTAGGCATTGTATCTCAAATTAGCTGGTTGAGATGAGGCGATAAGAACACCAAATTCTTCCATGCCTCCACTATTCAACGTAGACAGAAAAATCGGATAAGTATGCTACAGGATGTAGATCAGACATGGGTTTACAATCAACAAAAACTAAAGGACATGACCATGAATTATTTCACAACACTGTACACCTCCATGGGGCGTCGTGATTACGTGCCTATATTGATGCAATGCCCATGAATGGTAACGGAGGAGATAAACAATAATCTCACACAAGCAGTTACTCAAGAGGAAATTCGATAGGCATGGGAGCCACAAAAGCACCAAATGGACTAAATGGGCTTTTCTACCAACATCATTGGGATATTCTACAGGATGACCTATTCAGCTTGGTACAAGAATTTTTTTCGCTTTGGCGTTATGCAACCTAGACTCAATCAGACAAATATAACCTTAATACCCAAAGTACCCAACCCGGAACAACTCGACCAATACCATCCAATCAACCATTGCAACTATGTGTACAAAATCATCTCAAAGATATTAGCAAACCGTCTTAAACCTTGGTTAAGCTGATTTCCATAGAACAACATGCTTTTGTTAGTGGTTGCCAGATTCAAGATAACATATTAGTTGTGCAAGAGGTCCTCCATCAGATTAGAATCAGAAATAGAAAGAAACACTTTCAGGCAGTCCTAAAGTTAGATATGTAGAAGGCCTATGATTGGGTTGAATGAGATTTTCTACAGGATTACATGCTCAAATTAGATTTCCACTTAGTATGGGTCCAATGGGTCATGCAATGTATTAAAACTGCTTCACTTAGTATCAGATTTAATGGAGACAACCTCCCTTACTTTCACCCTTCTAGAGGACTTAGATAGGGTGACCCTTTATCTCCATACCTCTTCATCCTAATGGTGAATGTCTTATCCATACTTATCCATCCTTATCCATCAAGCTATGCAAATGGGAAATCTCAAAGGCATTCAATTAAATAGGTGGTTTCCAACCCTTTCTCACTTATTTTTCGCTGATGATACTATCTTCTTCCTAAATGGCAAACTTCAGGAATGTCAGAACCTAGCTAATCTCATAAATCAATATTGCATGGCAACTGGTCAGGCTATGAATCGGAACAAATTTGGCATTCTCTTTAGCAAGGTGTGTCCTACTCGTCTACAAGAAAATTTGGCCCAAGAACTTCGAGTTCCTGTGATTACCAAGACTGGTAAATACCTAGGCATACCATCATACTAGGGAAGATTGAAAAAGGAGATGGTCACCTGGATATTAGGTCGAGTGAATTCGAAACTAGAAGGCTGGAAAGAGCAATTCATTTCAAAAGGTGGTAAGGAAATTTTAATTAAAACCGTTGTCCAAACAATCCCTCAATATGTGATGTCTATATTTAAGATTCCTGTATCTCTGTGCAAGTCTATTGAGCAGAAGATTGCCAAATTCTGATGGCAAAATAAAAACAGCAAGGCAGGTATCCATTGGAAGCAATGGGATTCCCTTACAACTAAAAAGGACATCGGTGGAATGGGCTTTCGTGACCTCATTACCTTACTTGGAAAACAAGCATGGCGTTTAATTCATAACCCTACTTCCCTATGGAGTAAACTATTTAAAGGTCTTTACTATCATTCAAAGGAATTTTGGTATGCCGATAAAGGCGCAAGACCATCCTAGGGCTAATAGAGTCTACTGATTGGCAGAGACTCGATATTGAACTATATACAATGGTCTATTAGAGATGGGCAACAAATCTCAATCCGCGAAGATAGATGGCTTTCAAGAGGAACCATTGGCGGCCCTGCGCCACTAGGAGAACCAAAGAAGGTTGTAGCCTTCATCTTACAAGGTCAGAATAGATGGAATGAACCTATGCTACGCAACTCTTTTGATGACCAAACAGTTGAGGAAATCCTAGCTATTCAGCTTCGTGCGCAATGCACGGCCGATCAGATCATTTGGAAAGGAACTCAAAACGGAGTTTACACAGTTAAAAATTCTTACAACTCCCTCAGAGCTACAGCAAATAGAACTGAACTAAGCAACGCATCATCCTCCTACCAAGCTCCACAACACCTTTGGCGCAAGATCTGGAAGATGAAGACATCCCCAAAGCTTCATATATTTATGTGGTCTTTATGCCACAATGCTATCTCTACACGTGAGAACCTCCATCATAGACATATAATTCCATACTCAATGTGTCATCTTTGTCAAGCACACAAACTAGAATCAACAAAGCACATATTCTTACTATGTCCATGGACGCGGAAAGTATGGTCTCACCCACAGGTTCAAATCACACCGGAGGCATATAACATACAACGCATTGATGCGTGGTTAATAGATCTATTGGAAAATAGAGCTCTCTTACCTGATCTGGTGACCCTCATGCATCTTTTGTGGCAGATCTAGAAAGCAAGGAAAAACTTTATCTTTCGCATAGGTAGTTCAAGTGGCTCTAACAAATGCCCCGGTAGATCGTCGCTTATGTGGAGTTAGCCCAAGATCTCGACCTCGCCCCTTAGACTCAGATCAGGCATGGTGTCCACCGGATCCTGGATCTCTAAAGATCAACATTGATGGAGCCTTCACCCCTGCGTCTTTCGAAGGCTTGGTGGCTTCCATTACCCGAGATCATTCTGGTCGAATCGTCGATGGATTTACCAGTCGAGTCAATGCCTCTTCGACTCTGCAAATGGAGACTCAAGCCCTTAATCTCACCCTCCGAAACTTGTTGCAGAAAGGGCAAGCAAATCAACCACTTACCTTGGAATCGGACTGCTAGATCCTTGTAGACGCTATGAACAACCCTTGCTTAATGCCATGGGAGATCCGAGCGTTGATTGTCGAGGCTATAGTGCTGCCCCCCGAGGCTGTAGTGTTGCTCCCCGGTTTCCCTAATCCACGTATTGCGCATTGCAAGAGAGAAGCAAATGAGGCCGCCAATTGGACTGCCAAAGCCCATGACTCCCGAAGCCTTCCTTCGAACTGACCCACTTTTGTTCCCCCCCCCCTTTGGATATTTTATGTATTGACTTTATGGCCAATAGTCATCTTTGTTAAGTTATGAATCTGCACTTTTTCAACCAAAAAAAAAAAAAAAAAACTACAGCTATCCAAATTGGCGATCTAGTTATTAAACATCTTTCACCATAAAGCTTTTGCCGATTTTGTAAGAATATACGGTGTAAGCCCCGAACTTATTATTACAAAATCTTTTGCAAATGTATAATTTTGATCAGTCCAATAGGAAAAAGGAACAAGATTCACAGATGAAGTAAAAACTATAGTCACTCAGTAAAGGGTGGCTTGACCCTGAGTCCTCTCTTGGTTGAGTCGGAGGTGAAGGCCGGTGAAGTTCCTCATCTACCGGTGGTGTCTTCTGAGAAAAGAAGACCTTGCCAATGAATGGTGATCAAATTAGATTACTTTCAGGAAATCAACCATATCTTGGCAGACCGACCAACGAAGAGCTACGAAGCTTACTCATCAAAGGGCAGTGGGAGTTAATGCGTTTCATAATATTAGTGTCTCAATAGAAATTAAAGGTCTTGAGCGATGGTAATCATGGAACTATTTTTTTTTTTTTAAAGTGAGGCAATAGCAATAATAAAATAGAAATAGATAAATGATTAACAGTCTTTAATTTACAGTGATAATAACAGTTTATTTTGTACCACAAAAAATCAAATCACAAATAATTATTAATTGTTGTGGGACTCACTTTTTCAAGAATTTATGGTTCATAATAGACTGTTATTCTCACAGTACCTCAAGGAATATTGTGCTAGTAAAGCTCAATAAAATAAACTTGTTTCATCTAAGGTGAAATACAATTGCAGGGGCCTAATTCAAATCCCTCAAGTAAAGTAAGAAATTTTCGCCTACCAAGTTTGCCACCCAAAGTCGACTTTCTTTGATTAGGTCTTCATAATCATTTCAACAAGTGGAACTACGGAGCATTTACAAACTGACTTCACTAAGACGTGATGAATTATTGCACCAGTATGAATGGAAGCCATGACTAACTATGTTGCTTAGAAGAAGGGTTGTGGGTGGTCAAGGAAGCAAAAATAAGGTCAAGGCTAGCCGGCAAGGAAAGGCAAGTTGATCGCCATGTTAAAGCTCCACTCAGGTATACTTGAATGCCTTTGCTCATGAGGCTACCTCTCTCTCCGCCGTGGATCACCTGTTCATGCCGGCCCTTTCATTCTATCATATCTAGCAAGCCATGCCCTTAATGGAGAGAATTAATTGACTGAAATGCCAAGAGGGACAACCAAAGCAGGAAGCGGGAAGGTTGGTTGAGATTCCTACATAGCACATATTACAAGGATCGAATTGGAAAGGATAAGGAGTTCTTTGATTTTAAATTGCAATAGCTAGTTCGATCAATTCCAATCCTTACAAAATTAACGATTCTGCATTGCCATCAGGAGTCATGTAAACAAGTATCAAAGTAGCCCAAAACGAGTTCATCCAAGGAAGGATTTTAGAATGGACGAGAGACTCTGCTTGACAATATGGCATGGTTACACTTCATACCGTCTTCGAGAGCTAGAGGCACTCATTTGAAGGCATTGAATTGATAAGGCTAACACAGCAATAAAAAAGAAGTAAATTGCTCGTTGTAGGAAAAACTTTTTTGCCAAAGATTTGCAAATATTCTTTTGTAGAATGAAAAATAGTTGTCGATACAAATGTTTCTTTAAAGCAGCAAATAACAGTCTAAGAGAGAAATTTTGCAAACAAATGTATAGTGATTCACCCTTTTATTAGGCCTACGTCCATTCTCCTATAATAACAGCCACTAATAATTTCTGTAGATGAAAATCCTTCGCCACTATAATCTGTCTATGAATCATAGAGGCAAGGATTTCAAGCACTTTAGCTTTTGAAAAGCCACTGTTTCTATGGAAAAACTTAATGGATTACACTACAACAAGTATCTTCCTTTGTAAAGATTACAAGAACCACAACCCTTACCAAGAATACCAACTTGAAAATAAGCAGTTTTTCACAAGTATAAGTACGAGAGTATTCAAAAACAGAGAAAAAGAAATTCTGATTTCTGCCCAAGTCCTCAGCAATCCTTGATCCCCTTAAGAGCCTTCCAATCTTTAAATTAGTCGTGTGAAACCATCTTTAGGTGAAAGAAGCCATTAGCTGACCTACAAACTGTTGGAGAAATCTTTCCAGAATATTTTGAAGCTGACAAAACGTTTCTTTCAGTCTAAGTCTGGATGTTCGGAGACCGTCTGTTTAAAGTCTGAAGACTTTGTTCTCTCGAGACTTAAGACTCAAGACCCAAGACTCAAGACTCAAGACTTAAGACTCAAGACTAAAGACTTAAGTCTGTTCTCACTGACAGTCTTTCTAATCCAAAGGACGAAGGAAATCCAAAGCCGAAGGTTATGGTTGAGGATTCGATCCTATCCTCTCGGAATAGATTCTTTGGTTGGATAATCATTTCGGATTCTTTAATTCTTATCTAAGATCGATTGAAGATCCGTTGGTCGACGAACTAATCTTGGAATGTTCTATTCATGGAAACCGAGATCCCGATTGTATGGGCGAACAGGATTGATGGGCTATCATCGATTCCTTAAATAGCTCGGATGATCTTCTTGATTGATTCCGTCCAACGGGTAGATTGGAGGAATTCCTTTGGTAAGTGCCAACGGCTATGATGGCATGAAGGAGTATAAAAAGAAGTCGTTCTAGTTGTTTTAAGGGTGTGATTGATAGAAAAATTCCGAGTCCGAAGACCCTTGATTGTTAGTCGAGACTGTTCGAGCGAAATTGTATACGAGAGAGTGTTTGTACTTGGTGACACCTTGAGAGAGTGTGGTAGATCATCTACACCTAGAAATCAAGGAAGATCAACACTGTAACATCTCTTTGATCATAGTGGAATCCAGCTAATCGGCTGTCAGTGCAGAAGAGTGGACGTAGGCTTGAATCAAGCCGAACCACTATAAACCGAGTGTTCAATTCTCTCTTTCCCTTACTCAGTCTCTCGATTGATATTTAATTCTTGCAATTGAATCATTAACTGTTTAAATATCGTGCAAGCTTCGAGAAATTTTTTATATACCTATTCACCCCCCCTCTAGGTACTCATACTAGTTATATCAATTGGTATCAGAGCCCGTGTTCTTACTTTGTTTGAAGTGTTTTACTTCAGAGTAAAAGATCCATGGCTAGTATGCTAGCACCAGGACTGATGGAGGGGTAAAGCAATACCAGACCTCCCTACTTCGATGGAAAGGATTACAACATCTGGAAGAACAAGATGAAAGCTTTCCTACGATCAAAGGATCCTCTGGAATGGGACGTTGTGGAAAGAGGAATCACTCCCGCTGCTGCATCAATCTCGAAAGAGGGAAAGACACTATTGAAACCAGCGGAATGTCTCAAGAAGAGATAAACAAGAGACAAGCACTCGATGCAAAAGCAATTTACTCTTTATATTGTGCTTTATCTCCAACTGAATATAATAGAATATCTTCTTGTGTTACAGCAAAAGAAGTATGGGATAGATTACACATCACCTATGAAGGGACAGAACTAGTGAAGGAAACCAGAATTAACATTCTCCTTGGTCAATATGAAGCCTTCAAAATGAAACCAGGAGAATCTATAACCGACATGTTTAGTCGTTTTACGATATTGTCAATGGTCTTGAAAACCAAGGACAAAAAATTTCTGATCCCATGAAGGTGAACAAGCTTCGCGTGGACTCTCTAAGGATTGGAACCATATAAAGACTTCAATAAGAGAGACGCAAAGAATCATGCCATTATCTCGTAGACGAGCTGATTGGAACTCTTCAGCCTTACGAAGTGGAACGAATTAATGAAGACGAAGATCCAAGAGGTAAGAAATCTATTGCACTAAAATCAAATGACGATTCGATGATGCAGATTCTCGAAGATGATATGGATGATGAGGAGCTCGCTCTCATGATAAGAAGATTCAGAAAACTGAATAGAAAAGGCAGAAGGTTCATCCCAAGGAAACAAAGTTTTCGAGACAGCGAGACCAAGTCTGTTGATGATGAGGAACCAAACAAAGATGTAGTTTGCTTCGAATGTAAAAAGAAGGGACACATCGGACCCAACCGTCCTCTTCTCGAAAAGAAAAGAGGAAAAGCTGAGAAGTTTCGAAAGGCTCTCAAAGCTGAAACCAGGAGTGATACGAGAATGTGAAGAGAGTGATAATGAATACGCCAACATATGTTTGATGGCACATTCGGACTCGCTCGGTTCGGATCGACTCGATAGTGAATTTGAGGTAAGTGATTTTAAAATTCCTGTCAAAGTCTCTAAATATATTGATGAACTGTGTTTCTGTCTCAAGACTTCTCTCAAAAGAATTTCCGAACTTAAAAAGGAAAACTCAATTCTGAAACAAAAGGAAATTATTTTAGAAGAAAGAGTTAAAAGTCTAGACCTAAATGTTTCTGCTCTTAAAGAAAAAGAAGATGATCTTTTGAAAGAAAATGTTTTCTTAAAAACAGACTTATCAAATATTTCAAAGAAGTTTTCGATAGGATCCGAAAAGCTTGAAAAAGTGCTTTCAGTCCAAAGACCTTACTTTAATAAGTCTGGTCTAGGTATGACAGCGGAAACAATCCCCTTGATTGATTTTCCGAAAGTAAAAGAAAGAATTAAGAAAAGACCGTCGAGGGAGGCTTATAAAAATCATTTCAAAAGAGTTTTTGTAAAGTCTGTAGGTCGAAATGCTTTAAGGTGTTCTAAGTGTAACAAAGATCATTTTGAAAAAGAGTGTCCTATGGTTTGGAAGCCTGTTAAGAGAGTATGGCCTAATAATGCTCATCCTACTAACACCAAAGGACCCAAGAAAGTTTGGGTACCAAAGAAAGCTTGAGACTCTCTTTTGAATGCGAGTCTCGTCAAAAAGAAGATAAAGTGGTATCTTGACAGCGGATGCTCAAGACACATGACAGAGACTCAAATTGTTTCATTAAGCTTATTCAAGTAAATGGTGGAAAAGTTTCTTTCGGAGGAAATAGCAAAGGAAGTATTGTGGGATTCGGGACTGTAAAAATTGGAAATCTCACAATAAGCAATGTCTCTCTAGTGGAAGGACTCAACTACAATCTACTCAGCATTAGTCACTGTGTGATACTGTTACAAGATCTCCTTTCAAGAAGGCATATGTTCTGGAATTAGCAAAGATTCGACTCGAGTCTTTCATGGGTCAAAGGCATGGAAACATCTACCTCCTTGATGTAAAGCCAAATGAAGAACAATGATTAATCTCAATTCAAGATGAAGCAGTTCTATGGCACAGAAAACTTGGCCACATCAACAAGAAGCAATTAGCGAAAATCTCTTCTAAGCAGCTTGTTCGAGGTCTACCTAAATTGCCATACCAAAAGTCTGACTTATGCACTCCATGCATTCTGGGAAAGCAGGTAAGAAATTCATTTAAGCAAATAAATCATGTCTCTACTAATCATGTACTGCAGTTGCTTCATATGGATCTCTTCGGACCAACAAGAACCCAGAGCATTGGAGAAAGATCAGATGAAGGCATCTTCCTTGGATATTCTACATCAAGCAAAGCCTACAGAGTCTATAACAAGAAAAGCCAGTCTGTGGAAGAATCAATGAATGTCAAATTCCAAGACTCAGTGCAAGATGAATCCAGCCAGACTAAATATGAAGAATCTGAACTCACTCTAGACCTTCCAAAGTCTTCAACTCAAGAAGCATCTCGGACTGAAGTCCAACATCAAGAAGCCTCGAAGATTCAAATAAAGAAAGAGATCATCATCCAAGCAAATCAACCAAGAATCGGAAACACAAATCCAGTCATCCCAAAGATCTCATTATTGGCGAAATCAATGAAGGAATCCGCACCCGATCAAAAAGGCGTGAAGAGTCTAGTGCTGTTGCTCTCATCTCTGAAATTGAACCAAAAAGCATAGAAGAAGCTTTATCGATGAAAGCTGGATCGAAGCTATGCAAGAGGAGCTCGAACAGTTCAATATTAATGATGTCTGGGAATTGACATCTAAACCGAAAGGTAAAACTTTATTGGAGCCAAATGGGTATTCGAACAAGATGAATGAAGAAGGAAAAGTCGTACGCAATAAAGCAAGACTCGTGGCCAAGGGATACACGCAAGAAGAAGGAATAGACTATGACGAGACTTACGCACCGGTTGCAAGGTTAGAAGCTATTCGTCTATTACTTGTGTTTGCTTGTTACAAAAATTTCAGGTTATTCCAAATGGATGTCAAAAGTGCTTTCCTGAATGGATTTATCCAAGAGGAAGTTTATGTGGAACAACCGCCTGGATTTGAAGACCCAAAGAAGCCGAGACTCGGTCTTCGTACTAAAAAGGCTCGTATGGTCTAAAGCAAGCACCTCGAGCTTGGTACGACAGACTAAGTAAGTTCTTATTACGTAACGGATTTGTCAAAGGTAAAGTAGATACTACTCGTTCATCAAAAAGGAAAACAAAAGTTTCTTACTCGTTCAAATATATGTTGATGACATTATTTTTGGATCCTCTAATGAAAGTCTTTGCAAGAAATTTTCTAAGTCTATGCAGGACGAATTTGAAATGAGTATGATGGGAGAATTAACATTCTTTCTTGGTCTTCAAATAAAGCAATTGAAGGAAGGAACTTTTATCTTCCAAGAAAAATATGCTAATGATCTTGTCAAAAGATTTGGATTGGAAAAGTGCAAAAAGACCGACATACCAATGTCATGTTCTCAGAAGATAGACAATGATGAAGAAGGGAAGAAAGTAGATCAAAAGCTGTACAGAGCATGATCGGTTCACTTCTTTATCTTACCGCTTCTAGACCGATATTTTGTTTAGTGTTTGTATCTCGTGCTAGGTTTCAATCGATCTTAGAGAATCACATCTCATTGCCGTGAAACGTATTATCAAATACGTTGGTTCATCTCGTTAGCATCGGTCTTTGGTATCCAAAGAGGGGAGACTTTAATCTTCTAGGATACTCGGATGCGAGATCTGGCCGGTTGCGAGTCGATAGAAAAAGCACTTCTGGAACTTGTCAACTGCTTGGAAACAGGATAGTGTCTTGGTTCTCAAGGAAGCAAAGCACCGTAGCTCTCTCAACGACGAAGCGAGTATGTAGCTCTTGGAAGCTGCGTTCGCAAATTCTATGGATAAAACAACAGCTACAAGACTTTGGCATTGAAGACTCATGCACGAAATCGATGTGACAACACCAGCGATCAATCTCACCAAAAATCCAATTCTTCATTCAAGAGCAAAGCATATTGAGATTCGTCATCACTTTATTAGAGATCATATTCAAAATGGAGAAATCTCGATTCAATTTGTTGATTCAAAGAGTCAACTAGCAGATATATTTACAAAGCCTTTGGAGAAAAATCAGTTCGATTTTATCCGCTCAAGACTCAACATTTTGAAGCTTGAAGAAGTTAAAGTCTAGAGACTCACCAACTCTAAGACTCTGATCTCATAGACTTTAAATCCTGAGACTCAATCATTCATGGCTAAAAGACTGTAAGTTGCTATTCTATCTAAAAGGTACGAACTCTTGTTTATCTTATCTCGAAAAGGTACGTTCTTTTATTCGATATAATTCGTGTGAAATTTGAAAACTTGTCTTTTTAAAGGAAGTTAATTTTAGCAGTTATTGATTTTGAAAAGAAGTGTTCGTACACTTTCCTTGTGCCGTTTAAACTTCTCTTTTCAAATCGGAGGAATATATATATATATATATATATATATATACAGTTATTCTACCCCCAAATTTTCAAAACCCTAAAAGGCACTCTCCTCTCGATACTGTTTCTACTCTTTGTTCGTTGTCGAGAAAGTGGTCATTTTTCTTGGGAAAAGCAAGTGAAGGAATCCTCCAATAGACAAAGGAAGATGTCGTCTTCGAGGAAATCATCAAGAATCGCAAACAGGGGACCACAGAGAATGGAGAAGGGACCAACTCACTTCGATCTTACTGAGGAAGAAGACTTACCAAGTCAGCGACAAAGTCCGATTCGCTCTCCTCCACGTCATTCAGCATCTCCTGCCCCACAAGGTGCAAATCTGGAAGAAGAGATAATCGATGATGCTGACCCAGTAAGAGTCCAAAAACCCTCTGTTATCTATAAGCTTTATCGTGCGTTGAAAATCACCGGCACTTCATTAAAGTATATAGATGACTTCCTTAAGGACAAAAATTATGGGAATGAGTATCTTTTTCTGCGGAAAATGGAGGAATTGGGAATTGCTCCTAAAGGAAGGGCAATGGAGGCTCTTGAGAACATTCCCAAGGATCCTCGTATGCCAGGACAAAATCTGATTGACGGGAACGATGATGACAAAATGTTCCTTGAATTTAAACCTAGAATGGGTGTGGCAGCAATGGTGAAAGGAAATCGGATGGATTTGTTTAAATCCAAGGATCGGAAAAAGCATATTTCAGGCTGTTGAAAAGAGGGGTGATAAACCCTAGAAGTGTTGATTTTGACTTCCGGACACCATCAACGTGAAGTTAAGAGAAAAGTTGAATTTGCTTCAACTTGAGACTTTTTGCTCGACTCTACGGACGGGTATGATCAACGACCGCTTATTTCTATTCAAATCTTAGCTTTTTGGATGCGAATAGAATTTCATTCAAACTGTTCGAGATCAAGTCTACGTGGTAGATGTGAATATGTTGGCAGACATTGTTGGAGTTGAAAGGGGGCGCTATCTTCCAATCAAAGTCTCACCTGCTCGTACTACTCGGATCTTGTCAAAGATAGGGACGTAGAGAAGAAAATTACCTATTCCAGGATGAAAGCCATCAACATTGTGCTTCATAAGATTGTGATCAATCAGTCTCGCACCGAAGTCTACATCAAAGACTTCGTGTCTCTTTCGAAGCAAAGTTGATGTATGCGATCAACTCAGACGGAAGTTTTCTCTCCCGCACACTATTCTCTTCCATATGTACAGAGAAGCGGTGTCAAAGGACAAAGGACAATTGCCTTATCCTGGTCTCGGTGACCAAGATCTTCGAACATCTGAACATTGAACTACCACATACTCTTTGTGTTCGACCGTGTGATAAGATGGTGGTAGGGTTGAAAATGTTAATGAAGATGCGTCGCAAGAACTCTCCAAGGCAATGGAGAAATTCAAAGTGAAATCTCCAAATCTGCTTCAAAAGGAAAGGAAAGGAGGCCATTGGTGCTCCATCGAAGAAGAAGAAAAGAACTCTCATCCTTGAGGATGAAGATGAAGATGAAGATGATGAAGATCCCACTATCCAAGCGCTGACAAGAACAAGACGTTCTGTGTCTCATCAAACAGATCTTCAGCAGAACAGAGAAGAAGGAGAACAGAACAGAGAAGAGGAAAGACAGAGAGAAAAGGAGAAAGAAGTTGAAGAAGAAGAAGAAGGAGAAAAAGAAAAGTCTGCTGACAATTCTGGAGAGAAGGGAAATGAAGAGCATGATCATCACTCTTCCCCTTTCGATGTCCTAGAGACAGGGGGAGTTAGCGAGCAAGAGAGGTCTACACCTCATGCTGCTGTCAGTGAAGATCTAAGACAATCTCCAGAAGACCCAGAAGAAGTTCAGGTCTCTCAATTGCCTGAAGAAGGTGATACGACGATTCCAAATCTGCCAGACTATACTGAAGCGCCATCGTCTGCATCAGAGAAAGTTCATGCCAGTACACAGACGGATGATTCTGCAGATTTTCGAAGTATTATGAATATTCTTCTGGAAATGCGTAGCCAGATATATGTTCTGGACTGTGAAATCCAAGGTTTGAAGAATGCTGGAAAAGCATCTTTAGTCTCTCTGGAAGATAAATTCAAAGACCTCGCTCTGCAACTTCAAGCCAATGCCAAGGGAGAAGAGGTAGCTCATCTGAGAGAAGACCTGAAGAAGCTCGAAGGAATAGTCCAGTCTATTGGGGATTTCCAGATCGTGCGCATTCCCAAGCAGACATGACTCCTTTCTCACCCTTTTCAATGCTTTGACAAAAAGGGGAGAACCAATTTGAACCAAACATCTTTTGAACTTTGACTTTTGTGGTTATGTTTAGTTTATTTTTGAGAATGACTTGAGAACTTGAACTTGGGTGTGAATTTGACTGAATTGATCGTGGATTGTGATGCTTGACTGGTTGCATTTTTATCAAGTGTTAATATATGGTATTACTCATGAAAGACTAACCAATTTTCTGTGGTTGCAGAGTCTTGCTGTTTTATTAATCTTTATGAGTTAGCCATATTGCTTGAGAAATGTTTTGCAGGTCAAAGTTGTTCAAATCCTCAAGAAAGTTTTGTCACCATCAAAAAGGGGAGATTGTTGGAGAAATCTTTCCGAATATTTTGAAGCCGACAAAACGTTTCTTTCATCTAAGTCTGGATGTTCGGAGACCGTCGGTTTAAAGTCTCGAAGACTTTGTTCTCTCGAGACTCAAGACTCAAGACCCAAGACTCAAGACTCAAGACTTAAGACTCAAGACTAAAGACTTAAGTCTCGTTCTCACCGACAATCTTTCTAATCCAAAGTGACGAAGGAAATCCAAAGCCGAAGGTTATGGTTGAGGATTCGATCCTATCCTCTCGGAATAGATTCTTTGGTTGGATAATCATTTCGGATTCTTTAATTCTTATCTAAGATCGATTGAAGATCCGTTGGTCGACGAACTAATCTTGGAATGTTCTATTCATGGAAACCGAGATCCCGATTGTATGGGCGAACGATTGATGGGCTATCATCGATTCCTTAAATAGCTCGGATGATCTTCTTGATTGATTCCGTCCAACGGGTAGATTGGAGGAATTCCTTTGGTAAGTGCCAACGGCTATGATGGCATGAAGGAGTATAAAAAGAAGTCGTTCTAGTTGTTTTAAGGGTGTGATTGATAGAAACTTCCAGAGTCTGAAGACCCTTGATTGTTAGTCGAGACTGTTCGAGCGAAATTGTATACAGAGAGTGTTTGTACTTGGTGACACCTTGAGAGAGTGTGGTAGATCATCTACACCTAGAAATCAAGGAAGATCAACACTGTAACATCTCTTTGATCATAGTGGAATCCAGCTAATCGGCTGTCAGTGCAGAAGAGTGGACGTAGGCTTGAATCAAGCCGAACCACTATAAACCGAGTGTTCAATTCTCTCTTTCCCTTACTCAGTCTCTCGATTGATATTTAATTCTTGCAATTGAATCATTAACTGTTTAAATATCGTGCAAGCTTCGAGAAATTTTTTATATACCTATTCACCCCCCCTCTAGGTACTCATACTAGCTATATCACAAACTACATGTCAAGTTAGTTTTTCCCAACCAAAGGGGAAGATTTTCACAAACGAAGGCCTTTGCTCGAATCTTCGACTTTTTGCGTGAAAGAGGAAACATTGCTCCGATTTTTTTCAGGTTGTTTCTGTGGGATCTAGACCTTGAAAGTAGCTACTAGGCCTCAATTTGATTTGAATCAAATTGGAAAACGTCCGTCCGGATCCACTACGCGCGACACTCTCTCTCTCTTTCTCTCCCCTTTCCCTGTTTTTCTTCTTCGTGGTCGAGCTTCTCTATCTCTTTTTTTTTTCCCCTGTTTTGTCCGCTGCCCTCAATGCTTTACGCGCATCATATGGGAAGGGAAATGAAGATGGGCTAAGCTTTTTTATTAAAGACATGGGCCTGGTCTTGATGGGCCCATCTAGTACAACTTCACCTTCTCCACAGTTTTGTATATAAATAAATTGTGCAAAAAAGTAAATTAAAATAAGTTATGGACTGCTTCAAACTGCGCAATCTTATATTTAGTTGTCCTCCCCCTTCTCCGCCCTAAGTCAAGCGAGCAAGGTCGTGGTGATTATCGTGGCCTTTTCCATTTCATAAAAGTCGATTTACAGTTAGATACTAAGCAATCATCATGTAATCTATCTATGGGCAAGGTGCATTTGACATAGTCAAAAGTAACTTGGTAAGGCTCCCCCAAAGATTAGAACAAAAGCCAAACCGTTGATATATACTGACAAGTAATTTTATTCTCACAACCGAAGTTTAAACCCAAATCTTACAATCCTATGAGATACAATTAGTAATACAATCTTGTACTAATAATTGTAGTATTAGCATTCGAAGGAGATGAGATTGTAAAGCTTACTCCAATGAAATCATAAGGTGTTAATGCATTGAATAGAGAGACATTTAGCTCAACAATAGGAAGTTACAACACTTCGTAGCTCTAACTTCTAATCAGTTAATAATCATTTTAATTGCATTGAAGGGTACGCCTAATAAAATCAAATAAAGGGTCAATAAAATAAGCACAAAAAGAAATCAGATCCAGAGGAGCAAGTCTCCACCACTTCAATCACTTCTCTTTTTGTGGCCCAAAGAGCAAGCCAGAACCGTCCAGCCGCAAAATGAGGAGGTGCCGACATCCCCCGTCCCCATCTTTGGTCCTATATCTCCACGCAGAGAGAGCGACCTCCATTAATTCATTCACGCGTGAACTTGCTCCCCAAGGCAACACATGACGGAATTTTCCGTCGTTCATGGTTGAAAAGTATTCATCCACCGCGTTCACACGGATTGTTAGCGAAGCCAAGAAATTTGGCAGAGCAGAGGCGTGTGAAAAGATTGCCGAAATCATTAGTGCTACGGTTAAGACCACCGCCTCTAAACCTCTATATAAGTAAGCCCTCTCTTCCTTTCATCTCCATCAACCAGAGAACTATTCCTCTGTCAAGATTGAAACGGAGTTGGGGGATAGACTAAACAGAGGATGAAAATGGGAATGGCTCACGAGGGAAGGCATCATCACGGTCGACAACAACATCATGGGATGGGTAACAGAGGCCGACACGGGCATCATGGCGGCCATGGTCGCCAAGTAGGAGGACTTCTCTGCGGGAATGGTCTTGGAGGAGAAAGGGGTCATGGACATGGGCCTCATCTGAGGGGTGTGTTAGGACATGGGGGTCATGGTCATGGTCACGGTCATGGACACGGTCATGGACACGGACATGGGCATCATCTGAGGGGTCTTTTAGTCCATGGGGGACATGGACATAGACACGGACGCGGGCATCATCTGAGGGGTCTTTTAGGACATGGGCATGGACCTGCCATACATGGTCACCATGGTCATCGCCATGCTCACGGTCATGGTCACAAAGGGAGGCACCATGCGCATGGTGGATGCGGGAGGCGTCATCCTAGTATGGCGCAACCAGAACAGGAGCAGGAAGTCGCGGCTGCGTCCCCCACTCCGATAACCGAGCAACTCGGCACTCTTGCTGTGACTGCAGACTAGAGAGGACGCTTGAAATTGGGGCTTGAACAATAACGACGCCGTGTCAGCAATAATGTGTCTTGGGGATTTCTATTTATTGGATCCTACCAGTTTTATCTTTTTGGTTAATTTCCTTGGATGATCAGCAGTGGCTGATGTGTCGCAGGGGTTAAAAGAAAGTTTCTTTGTACTGTTTGTGTACGCTGAGGCGTCAAACCAGACAGATGATTTCCATATGTGTTATTCAGATCTGAAGGTTTTAAACCAAAAATGATATATATTACTGAGCTCATCAAGGGCACCATCGGCATGCGTGAACAATTTGACCTGATCCAATTTAGAGATAAAGTGTAATATTATGCAATAATGTAATATTATGTTAGTGGGCCCCAAAAGAAGAAACTGAAAAAAAAAAAGAAACCGAAAAGTTAGTAAAACAAAAAGGAGAGGGGAGAAGGCTCGGCTAAATAGAAGCTGAGGGGTCCTCTACCAAAAAAGAAAAGAAAGAAAAGAAGAAGAAGAAGAAGAAGAGAAAGGTGGAAGAAAGGAAAAGAATCTTGGCACGTGCACGTCTCGGATGCCTCGCTAAGCTGACTCGACTCCATAACACAGCACCCGGTAAGAGATCAAGCCCTCGTTTGTCCGATTGAAGTAATTTTTGGATTTAGGATTTAAATTCGAATTTTTTGAAAAATTGAGCGGCGAAGTCTAATTTTGGAGTCGTTGAGCCGCGTATTTTTGCAAGAATGGTAATTTAGGGTGTTGTGGAGCCGTGGGATTTTACGGATCGTGATTTGAGCTTATGGTTTGTCCGAAACAAAATTTCAAAGTTTCCCGCGCGCAGTGAACAGTACGCGTCCAGCAGCCTTGGGCCCGTATTTTGTCATTTTTCAGCTTGATTTTGGGATGGCCAAGTTGGGATTCTTGTGATATGTTTCAAGGGCTCTCTATTGAATATAAGTACGTTCGGATCGGAGTTCGGAAGAAAAAGTTAAGGCGCAATCAAGTTTTGCACTTAAATTGCGTGTTACGAATGGCTTGAACAATCGCTTTGGTTATGCGATTTGTTAGCGCGTAGAAGTCCTTTTGTTAAAGTTAAGGCGTAATTTAGTTGTTTCGAAGTAGAGACAGAGTTTTATTAGATTTTAACATTTTTCTCGGTTATTTGTTAGGACCTTGAATTCGACGATACGAGTATCGTTCGTCGTTTGGTCGTCGACGACGAGGTGAGTGGTACTATATCTTCTTTGGTTTTATAAAATCATGTCTTGAAGTATGTATGTATATATATTGAATCAAGAAGAGCATTTTTATTGCATAAAAGTCAGATCGAGCAATTGCTACTCTTTGGTTGATTTTAAATGTTTGAAAAACATGTTATACAAGGTTTGTGGAGAAACATATATGAAATTGCTTTGCGACTGATTTATGGAAAGATTTATGATGATTTAAGAAACGAATATGAAATGGATGATGAGCTATGTTGCAAAATGTTATTTGTTTGGTTTAAGATATTAATTTTTGGATTGGATTTCTGGTATTGGAGAATGGTTATTTATGCTCAATATGACTGTGAACCCAGTGAGGGATTTTTGGGGTATGCATACCAGGTTTAGGATATCTTTCTGGGCCTAGCCACCGGCTTTGTAGGTGGAGACCTTGCCAAGAGGAGAATCTTGGTCGCCTTGTCACAAGGCGTTGTGTCGTGACCATGGTTAGTTATTGAGCAAAAGATTGATCAATGGATAGATCATTGATATGTATTTTTGATTGAGATTATTCAATGGATTCGACCATTGATACTTAACTTTTGATGGTGATTTAAATGAGTCTTCCATATTAGTATAAAGCTTTGATGATGAGAAATAACTTTTATATGATTTGATATGTATTTTATATATTGAATTGGCGCTATGAAATTTGGTATTGATTTGTATACATGCATAGGGGTTGTTCGATCTGCTTAGAAGATATGTACTACTCACTGAGCTGTGGTTACTCATCCCATTCCTCCTTTAATCTTTTCAGGTTCCTCAGCTAGCGGCGAATAGAGCGAGTGCGTAGTCGGTGGGAACTTTTGGGGAGTTCTATTTTGTCTTTGGTATGGTTCAAGGAAGTGGTGCAAATAATACTTACTAGTAGTTGGATCATCTGAGTTTTAAACATATATCTCTTTTTCTTTTGGTGGATTATAGAAACTCTGATGTTGAAACCAATTTGTTGGTTTATCTGATATATATATATATATATATGGTTTGAGATATATATAAGTTAATATCAGTTTGTTGGTTGTGTTTGAGGCTGCATTCTTTGTAAAGAAGGACGGCCATGTCATTCCCATTCTTTGTGGTTTTGGGGTGTGACATTTTTGGTATCAGAGCCTAAGTTTTGATCTTTTTGGGTGTAGTTATGTGACGTTGTGAGGTTGTGTGATATATTTTATTTTTGCGTTAGTCTTCTACATTCTAAGGTGTAGTTTCATTCTTGGATTCAGGTGATCATGAGTACTGACTCTGAGACACTTGCCTCACTTCGTAGAAGTCGCAGAGGCAAATGAGTTGCTACCCCTGAGGCTAGAGACTTGCCTCAAGCTTCTCGAGGTGGGTCTTTGAGAAGGAGACTTGAGGACCACTATGATAGGAGTCCTGACTTACACGAAGTCAGAGAAGAGGATCAAGAGCCAACCCGTTCAACTGAATTTGAACAAGCAATGATCCATTGGTATCGCCAAGCAAAAGAATTAACTGGAGATGGAGCGACTGGTTCAGGCACTTTTGCCCATTTTAGAAAGGCGAAACCACCCACTTTTGATGGGAAAGCTGATCCTCTTGCGGCTGAGCGTTGGATTAAAAAGATTGATGGGATCTTTGAAGCTGAAGAGGTTCCCGAGGATCGGAAAGTTAAATTTGCCACCCAATACCTAGAAGGTGAAGCAGAGTTTTGGTGGGATGGAATGAAGCCAAGTTTTGGAGGTAGGGATGTTATTATATCTTGGGAGGACTTTAAAAAGGCGTTCAATGCTCAATTCTTCCCAAAGTCATTCCAGGCAAAGATGAAGGGTGACTTTGTACATGTATCTCAGGGTGACTCCACAGTTTTGGAGTATTCAGTCCGCTTTAATCAATTGAGTAGATTTGCGGAGCACTTAGTAGCAAATGAGGAAGATAAGGCTGACCATTTCCTAGGAGGGCTCCGACCTGAGATTAATTCCGCACTTGCACCTTTCGTATTAACAACTTATAAGGATGTGCTAGAACGAGCAATCAAGGTGGAACAAAGTATTCTGAAGCACGTCACACAAGGAGCACCTCAGCCCAAAAGGTTTAAGCCCACAAATGTGCAAGGTAGCCATACTGATGGTAGTGGAGGGCAAAGAGGCTTCAACCGGCCAGGACAGTTCAAAAATCCAAGTAACCAAGGCCCTTGTAATACATGTGGAAATTATCATCACGGTGAGTGTTATCGGAAAATGGGAGTATGCTTCTCATGTGGGAAAGCGGGACACATGCTGCGAGATTGTCCTATACGAAGGAATCCTCCTATTGGCAATAGATCATGTAATCTATGTGGGCGACAAGGGCACCTAGCACACTAGTGTTTCAGGCGGAGGAATACCCCTTTTGTTGGTAGGCCCCAAGAGAACCAACAAAGACAAAGTACAAGCGGGAAAGTTTTTGCAATGACGAAGGAGGATGGGGCAGCATCTAACGTAGTGGTTGTAGGTAATATTTCTATTGCCTCGCATTGTGCTTATGCATTATTTGATCCTGGTGCTACGCACTCCTTCATTTCAACTAAATTTGCAAAGAAGCTTGATGTGTTGCCTGACCCTCTTGAATGTGAATTGTGTGTTGATACTCCTACTGGCGATTTCTTAGTTGGTCATCATGTGTTCAAGAGATGTGTGATTCGGATTAACAATGTTGAAATGCCTATGGATCTAGTGGAGTTAAATATTCGAGATTTTGATGTTATTATAGGGATGGATTGGTTATCTACCTATCGTGCTATTGTTGACTGTTTTTCAAAGAAAGTTATATTTAGACTTTTGAATCAACCCGAATTCTCTTTTTCGGGAAGTTGTGAAAACACGTCTCCAAGGTTGATCTTGGCTTTGCAAGTGAGGAAACTTTTGAGACAATGTTGTTGTGGTTATTTAGCTTGTGTAAAAGACACAAGTAAGGTTGTAGTAAATTTGGAAGATGTTCCTGTCGTTAGAGAGTTTCCAAGTGTTTTTCCTGAGGATTTACCAGGCTTACCTCTTGATAGAGAAATTGAGTTTTGTATTGAATTGATGCTCGGTACAACACCAATCTCTAAGGCACCATATCGAATGGCACCCACTGAATTGAAAGAATTGAAAACGCAGCTACAAGAGCTTTTGGATAAGGGTTTCATTAGACCCAGTGTTTCACCTTGGGGAGCTCCTATTTAATTTGTGAAAAAGAAGGATGGTAGTATGCGGCTTTGCATAGATTACTGAGAGCTTAACAAGGTAACGATCAAAAACAAATATCCTTTACCTCGGATTGAGGATTTATTTGATCAACTTCAGGGAGCTCAGGTATTTTCCAAGATCGACCTTCGTTCTGGGTATCATCAGTTGAAGATAAAGATAGATGATGTGCCAAAAACTGCTTTCAGAACAAGGTATGGCCATTATGAATTTCTCGTCATGCCTTTTGGATTAACAAATGCGCCTGCTGCCTTCATGGACTTGATGAACAGGGTGTTCAGGGAATATCTAGACAAATTTATTGTGGTGTTCATTGATGACATCTTAGTATATTCGAAGAGTTTAGAGGAACACGAACAACACTTGAGATTTGTCTTGCAGACTTTGCATGAAAAGAAGTTGTATGCCAAATTTAGTAAGTGTGACTTCTGGCTTAATCATATAGAATTCTTGGGTCATGTGATCTCGAAAGATGGCATATCAGTGGACCCAAAGAAGGTCGAAGCAGTTGTTAAGTGGAATCGTCCAACAAATGTTACAGAAGTGAGAAGTTTTCTTGGGCTAGCCGGCTACTATAGGCGATTTGTAGAGGGGTTCTCAAAGATTGCTTGTCCACTTACCTGTCTAACTCAGAAAAAAGTTAAATTTGAATGGTCAGACCAATGTGAACGCAGTTTTCAAGAGTTGAAGAGACGGCTGGTGTCGACTCCTATTCTAACTCTACCTTTTGGAAGTGGTGGCTTCGTAATCTACTGTGACGCATCCAAAGAAGGTTTGGGTTGTGTTCTTATGCAAGTTGGCAAAGTTGTTGCCTACGCTTCGAGACAATTGAAATTACATGAGAAGAACTACCCCACTCATGATTTGGAATTAGCGGCGGTTGTGTTTGCCTTAAAGATATGGCGGCACTACTTGTATGGTGAAAAATGTGAAGTCTTTACTGATCACAAGAGTCTGAAGTATATCTTTACTCAGAAAGAACTAAACATGAGGCAAAGAAGATGGCTAGAACTTTTGAAGGATTATGACTTGTCCATTAATTACCATCCGGGTAAAGCTAATGTGGTAGCGAATGCTTTGAGTCGTAAATCATTTGGAAATATGGCAGCTTTGCTCACTTCTCAGAAATATATTCTTGAAGATATGAGGAAGTCAGACTTGGAGGTGTTGGTGTAGCAGCTTGGTGCTCAATTAGCTAATCTTCAAGTACAACCTATGTTGATTGACAGAATTAAGGTTAAACAGAATGAAGATCCACAATTACAAAAAATTAGAGAAGGTGTGGAAGCTGGAAGACAAGCGGATTTTGGTTTACACGTAGATGGATCCTTAAGGTTTCGTGGTCGATTATGTGTTCCTAAGGACTCAAATTTGAAAAAGGAGATCCTGCAAGAAGCTCACAGTACTAGATTTTCAATTCATCCAGAAAGCACTAAAATGTATAAAGACTTGAGAGAAAACTTTTGGTGGATCAACATGAAAAAGGATATTATAAAATTTATCGATCAATGTTTAGTTTGCCAACAAGTGAAAATTGAGCATCAGAAACCAGGTGGACAGTTGCAACCCCTAGAGATACCTAAATGGAAGTGGGAGCATATTGCCATGGACTTTGTAGCCGGTCTACCGAGGACGCCAAGTGGTAAGAATGCTATATGGGTGATTGTTGATCGATTGACTAAGTTTGCTCACTTTTTGTCATATCGATTTGGCCTTTCGATGGAAGATATGGCAAAGCGATATGTTAATGAGATAGTGAAGCTTCATGGAGTTCCAGTAAGCATTGTTTCTGATAGGAGCATTGGGCACTAAACTCAACTTGAGTACAGCTTTCCATCCACAAATAGATGGACAGTCAGAGAGAACGATCCAAACATTAAAGGATATGTTGAAATCATGCATCATTGACTTCAGCGGTTCTTGGGATGAACATCTACATTTGGCAGAATTTTCTTATAACAACAGTTATCACTCCAGCATTAAGATGGCACCCTTTGAAGCTTTATATGGCCGAAAATGCAGAAGTCCTATTTGTTGGGACGACGTTGGTGAGAAAAGACTAACTGGCCCTGAGTTCATTCAACAGTCAGAAGAGAAAGTTAGGTTGGTTCGGGAACGTCTCAGAACGGCTCAAAATCGTCAGAAAAGTTATGCGGATCTGAAAAGACGCAAGTTAGAATTTAATGTGGGGGATCACGTATTCTTAAAAGTTTCTCCTACGAAGGGTGTAATGAGATTTGACACATGTGGGAAGTTAAGTCCAAGGTACGTGGGACCATTATTGATCTTAGAGAAAATTGGTGAACTCGCTTATAAATTGGCTTTGCCACCGGCATTATCAGGTGTCCATAATGTGTTCCATGTCTCTTTGTTGCGGAAATATGTTCCAAATCCTGAACATGTGCTAGACTTTACACCACTGAGATTACGTTCGCATTGTCGATAGAAAGGATCAGGTATTGCAGCGACGAACCATTCCTTATGTAAAAATACAATGGCAAAACCATACCGAGAGGGAGGCTACTTGGGAACTCGAGGAGGAGGCAAGACACAAATACCCTCACTTGTTTCATGATTAAAGTACATGTAAATTTCGAGGACGAAATTTTTTTTTTAAGGATGGTAGAATGTAATATTATGCAATAATGTAATATTATGTTAGTAGGCCCCAAAAGAAGAAACTGAAAAAAAAAAAAACCGAAAAGTTAGTAAAACAAAAAGGAGAGGGGAGAGGGCTCGGCTAAATAGAAGCTGAGGGGTCCTCTACCAAAAAAGAAAAGAAAGAAAAGAAGAAGAAGAAGAAGAAGAGAAAGGTGGAAGAAAGGAAAAAAATCTTGGCACGTGCACGTCTTGGATGCCTCGCTAAGCCGACTCGACTCCATAACACAGCACCCGGTAAGAGATCAAGCCCTCGTTTGTCCGATTGAAGTAATTTTTGGATTTAGGATTTAAATTCGAATTTTTTGGAAAATTGAGCGGCGAAGTCTAATTTTGGAGTCGTTGAGCCGCGTATTTTTGCAAGAATGGTAATTTAGGGTGTTGTGGAGCCGTGGAATTTTACGGATCGTGATTTGAGCTTATGGTTTGTCCAAAACAAAATTTCAAAGTTTCCCGCGCGCAGTGAACAGTACGCGTCCAGCAGCCTTGGGCCCGTATTTTGTCATTTTTCGGCTTGATTTTGGGATGGCCAAGTTTGGATTCTTGTGATATGTTTCAAGGGCTCTCTATTGAATATAAGTACGTTCGGATCGGAGTTCGGAAGAAAAAGTTAAGGCGCAATCAAGTTTTGCACTTAAATTTCTTGTTGCGAATGACTTGAACAATCGCTTTGGTTATGCGATTTGTTAGCGCGTAGAAGTCCTTTTGTTAAAGTTAAGGCGTAATTTAGTTGTTTCGAAGTAGAGACAGAGTTTTATTAGATTTTAACATTTTTCTCGGTTATTTGTTAGGACTTTGAATTCGACGATATGAGTATCGTTCGTCGTTTGGTCGTCGACGATGAGGTGAGTGGTACCATATCTTCTTTGGTTTTATAAAATCATGTCTTGAAGTATGTATGTATATATATTGAATCAAGAAGAGCATTTTTATTGCATAAAAGTCAGATCGAGCAATTGCTACTCTTTGGTTGATTTTAAATGTTTGAAAAACATGTTATACAAGGTTTGTGGAAAAACATATATGAAATTGCTTTGCGACTGATTTATGGAAAGATTTATGATGATTTGAGAAATGGATATGAAATGGATGATGAGCTATGTTGCAAAATGTTATTTGTTTGGTTTAAGATATTGATTTTTGGATTGGATTTCTGGTATTGGAGAATGGTTATTTATGTTCAATATGACTGTGAACCCAGTGAGGGATTTTTGGGGTATGCATACCAGGTTTAGGATATCCTTCTGGGCCTAGCCACCGGCTTTGTAGGTGGAGACCTTGCCAAGGGGAGAATCTTGGTCGCCTTGTCACAAGGCGTTGTGTCGTGACCATGGTTAGTTATTGAGCAAAAGATTGATCAATGGATAGACCATTGATATGTGTTTTTGATTGAGATTATTCAATGGATTCGACCATTGATACTTAACTTTTGATGGTGATTTAAATGAGTCTTCCATATTAGTATAAAGCTTTGATGATGAGAAATAACTTTTATATGATTTGATATGTATTTTATATATTGAATTGGCATTATGAAATTTGGTATTGATTTGTATACATGCATAGGGGTTGTTCGATCTGCTTAGAAGATATGTACTACTCACTGAGCTGTGGTTACTCATCCCATTCCTCCTTTAATCTTTTCAGATTCCTCAGCTAGCGGCGAATAGAGCGAGTGCGTAGTCGGTGGGAACTTTTGGGGAGTTCTATTTTGTCTTTGGTATGGTTCAAGGAAGTGGTGCAAATAATACTTACTAGTAGTTGGATCGTCTGAGTTTTAAACATATATCTCTTTTTCTTTTGGTGGATTATAGAAACTCTGATGTTGAAACCAATTTTTTGGTTTATCTGATATATATATATATATATATATATATATGGTTTGAGATATATATAAGTTAATATCAGTTTGTTGGTTGTGTTTAAGGCTACGTTCTTTGTAAAGAAGAACGGCCATGTCATTCCCATTCTTTGTGGTTTTGGGGTGTGACATAAAGGGCTTTGACAACACCCATCGCCGACAATGGCATATGCTTTCTTTCTCATTCAAGTAACTGCAGCCACCCAAATTGGCGATCAAGAAAACAAAACATCTACCAACGATTAAGCTTTTTTTCGATTACGATAGAATTTACGGCTTAAGCCAAAAAGGAAGGCGGCATCGCCCAACCAACGATAGATTTGGATGAATACTCACTCATATATAGGAAAAGAGCATGCGCACTAGCACGCTATCTATGGCTTATGAAGTTGATCAGATCAAATAGCCATTTAACTAATCAAACCAAACTAGGATCAAACTTTTTTTTTTCCTAATGACCTGGACTCTTGCTCTGGCCGCACTATAAGGGTCCAACTAGTCAGGCACCAACCGGAGGAGAACTAGCCTGGCACTATAGACTAGCCTAGATGTAAGTCAAGGATATTGTAAGATGGAGGGCAGAGGGACTCGAACTTAGGATCAATCACCCACGGCCCAAGCCCTTACCACTCCACCAACCCATTTTGGAGGCAAACTAGGGGCAAACTTACCAACGAAGTGCTGGCCTATGGAACTCATCAAGGAGCAGTAGGGGTTCATGCATCCACGTCACTTAGTATTTCTTTCGGCTTGAAGGGATTGCTACTATGAGTGATCATCACACAGGATAGAGAATGATGGATTTGTGGACCGATTGAGTGATCGAGACATGGTACTCATTAACCGATCATGTCAAAATCTCCAAGAGCCCTTACTATACAAGGGTAAGAGAAATCTCTTGTCAACAATAAAACAAGAACCATTTTACATCAGGATTCCTTGATTTGGGCCAAAGAAGCAATGCTACTCAATCATTATCATACTGATTGATTGTGCAAAAATAAAATTAAATAAAAAGTATGTTATTGGTTGCTTCGAACTATCCTACACTCTTATATTTTAGTTCTCCTCTCCTTCCCCGGCCTAAGCTAAGCAAGTAAGGTTATAAAAATCTGGTGATTTTTGCATTTTATAAAAGTTTATTTACGGTTAGATACTAAGCCGTCATCAAGTAATCTGTACATGGGTCAGTTGCCTTGCCATAGTTAAAGTAATTTAGTACCAAGGCTCTCTCAAAAGACCAAAACAAAAGCCAAACCATTGAAGCTTACCAACAAATAATTTGATTTTCACAACCGAAGTTCCTACACAAATGTTACCATCCTATGGGGATAAAATTTGCAAAACTTAATCCAATGAATTAGTAAGTGTTTGCACCAAAAAAATGGATAGGTTGACGATATGAGTAGACATGTGATTGAAGTGTTATTATCAAACACTTGATTCATCATCGATGATCAAGATTGGTGTTGATATTGGCAACCATTGATGATTGTTATCAATCAGTTGTTGATATATGACAACTTATAGTTAACAATGATCGACAATGGATAGCAAGATCAATAAAATTGTCATGGTACCAGAAAAAAGCTAAACACAGAAAGGGTCGCAAGGCACTGTTAGAAGTTTGAAATCAATAAGAACAAAGTAATGAAGGTCATGGAGCAACTTGCACGTGTTTTGTAGGAACAACTGCCTAAAGGCAAGATTGTGGTATCACAATAGTTCAAGCACAAAGTTTTTGCAAGTAAAGGAATGTGGCACATGTGCATGAGAATTGCTCAGAGATGGTTATGACACAACCACTATAAATAGCATCATTAGTCTGCTGAAGAGCTCTCACATAAATCAAACAGATTTACTGTCTTTTAGGGTCCGTTCGTATTGAGGAAAATGAGCCATTTTCGGAAGGGCATGCCTAATAGAATCAAACGTCTAGTTAATAAAATAAGGACAAAAGGAAATCGGATTCACAGGGCAAATCTCCAATTCAAACGGTTTCTTTTTTGTAGCCCAAAGGAGCAATGTTATTTCCTCATGCTCCGTGCACACCAAGCCATAAACGCGGAGCCGCACAATAGAACGCGTCGACATCCATGTCTCTGGTCAATGTCCCAAAGCAGGGCCACCGACCTCCATTGATTCATTCACGCGCGAACTTGCTCCCCAAGACAATCACTCGACGGCGTTTGCCGTGGTTCACACGGATTGCTTAAGTACTTAATAGCTAAGCTATGAAATTTGGCAGAGAAGAGGCGTGTGAAAAGATCGCCATGTTTGATAGACTGCTGCAGTTAAACCACCGCCTCGGGAAACTCTATAAATAAGGGCCTCTCTTCCTCTCATTTCTCATCATCCAGACAGCTATTCTCGTGTCAAGACTGAAACAGAGTCGGGGTGATATACGAAACAGAGGATGAAGATGAGAATGGGTCACGAGGGAAGGCATAATCACGGTCGACATCGTCATCATGGGATGGGTAACGGAGGCGGAGATGGGCATCATGGTGGGCATGGTCCCCATGTAGGACTTCTCTTTGGGCATGGTCTCAAAGGACATAGGGGTCATGGGTTCCATGGACATGGACATGGGCATGATGTGAGGGTTCCATTAGTCCATGGGCATGGACTTTTTAAACATGGTCATCATGGTCATCCCAAAGGTCACGACCACGGTCACAAAGGGAGGGAGGGCCATGCGCATGACTGGTGCGGAAGGCGTCACACCTGTATGGAGCAACCGAACCGGAGCAGGAACAGGAGCAGCAACAGGAACAAGAAGTTGTGGCTGCGACGCCAACTCCAATAACCGAGGAACTCGATACTCTTGGACATGGGAATCATGTGAGGGTTCTTCTAGTCCATGGGCATGGACTTTTCAAACATGGTCATCATGGTCATTGCAAAGGTCAAGGTCATGTTCACAATGGGAGGAGGTGCCATGCGCAAGGCCGGTTTGGGAGGCATCATACCTGTACGGAAAAATCAGAACTGGAACAGGAGCAAGAGCAGCAACAGGAGCAGGAAGTCGTTGCTGCGACGCCAACTCTGATAACCAAGGAACTCGGTACTCTTGGACATGGGCATCATGTGAGGGTTCTTTTAGTCCACGGGCATGGACTTCTCAAACATAGTCATCATGGTCATTGCAAAGGTCATCATGGTCATCATGGTCATGGGCACAAAGGGAGGAGGTGCCATGCGCATGGTCGGTTCGGGAGGCGTTATACCAGTCCAGAGCAACCGGAACCAGAATGGGAACAGGAGCAGCAACAAGAACAGGAAGTCGTGGCTGCAACACCAACTCCAATAACTGAGCAACTCGATACTCTCGCTCTGACTGCCGACTAGAGAGGACGCTTGGAGTTGGTCTTGGACAGTAATGACGCCGTGTCAGCAATAAATATGTCTTGGGGATTTCATGTTTTAGCTGCTACCAGTAGCTAATACCTGTTTTATCTTTTTGAGTAGTTTCGCTGGATGATCAGATTCAGCTGTTTGAAGTGTTGTGGAGGTTGATGGAAGTTTCTCTGTACTGTTTGTGTACCAATATTATTCAATGGTACACTGAAAATTAGTGTGATGGGATCCGTCGTTTGAGGTTTCGGATCAAATGATTCCATATATTATATGCAGAAGATTTTAAGGTTCTGAACTAGAACTGATATGTTACTGAGCTCCTCGAGAGCGCCATTGGCTTGCCTAAACAAATTGACCAGAATTAATTGAGAGATAGGGGCTTTAACAGCAAACATCACGGATAATGGCATATGCTCTCCATCTTTGTCATTCGAGTAACTCTGGCAACCCAAATTGGCGATCAAGAAATCGAACATCTTCTACTAGTTAAGCCCAGAAACTTATTATTATGAAATATTTTGCTAATTTACCAATTTGATCAGTCCGAAAGGAAAAGGAACAAAATTCACAGATGGAAGTCTGTTTTTATTAAGTAGGGTGATGGTTATAATAAGTTAAGACTTGTTTCATCTTGGGTGAAATATGATTGCGGGGGCCTAAGTCAAATCCCCCAGGTAAAGTAAGAAAGTTTCGCCTAACATACTCGCCACTCAAAGTTGGACTTTCTTTGATTATTTCCTTTGATTAGATTTAGATCTTCATAACCATTTCGAGAAGTGGAGATTTAATTTACAAAACAACAATGGAGAAAAAGGGGGACGCCTTGCCAGGAGAGCACCACTGCCGCTGCCCATTGCTGGAGGGGCTGACAAAGTAGCAACCTTAAGGGGAGGGCAGCCGACACTCTCAGGACTTGAGTGAGGTTCACCCAGATCTAGGTAATTTTGGCCCTCGCCTGAGACCAATAAGGCCTTACCGAAGACCGGCAAGGGCCAACATCGCCCAAATCTAGGCAAGTTGCGCAAGCCCAAGGTGAGGGCCAACAAAGGTCACCAGCCCTCACTTGGGGCCAACATTGCCCTGATTTGGGCACCCTCAACTCATATCTTGGCTAGCCCTATCGGCCCCTCCAATGTTGGGTGGTGGCGGCATTAATAAGTTTTACATTTGATTGCATTTTTAAAAAATTATACAATTCAATTGCACTTTTGCAATAAGTTTTAAGATTTTTAGTGTATTTATCTCTAAAATAAGCTATCGATTGCTTCAAAATGTGCACTGCTGTATTTAGTTGTCCTCCCCTTCTCTACCTTACGTCAAGCGAGCAAGGTCATCAATGGGTGGTTATTGTGTGGCCTTTCACATTTCATAAAAGTCGATTTACAGTTAGGTACTAATTGATTGTCAAGTAATCTTCTTATGGGCAAGATGCATTGACATAGTTAAGAAACTTAGTACCAAGGCTCTCTCAAAAGACTAGAACAAAAGCCAAACCATTGAAAGTCACTTACTATTAAATTTATTTTCAAAACCAAAGTTCGTATACAAATCTTATAGTCCTATGAGATACAATTATAGTTGTGGCATAGTTATACCCCTCATCTTATAGTGCAAGATTGCACTGCTAATCATAGTTGTGGCATTCAAAGGTGATGAGATTGTGAAGCTTACTCTAATGAAATCATAAGGTGTTAATGCATTGAATAGAGAGACATCTAGGTCAACAATATAAAGTCATAACACTTTGTAGCTCTACTAATCAGTTGATGATCGTTTTAACTGCATTGAAGGGTATGCTCAGTAAAATCAAAAGAATGGTTAATTAAATAAGCACAAAACGAAATCAGATCCATGAGAGCAAGTCTGCACCCCTTTTTTTTTGGTCGGTAGTCTCCAACCCCTCAATCGCTGTTCTTTTTGCGGCCCAAAGGAGCAAAATTTATCTGCTCATCTAACCAAGCCAGAACCGTCCAGCCGCAAATGAGAAGGTGTCGACATCCGCGTCCCCATCTCTAGTCCCATATCGCAACGTAGAGAGAGCGACCGCCATTATTTCATTCCCGCGTGAACTTGCTCCCCAAGGCAACACATGACTACATTTTCCTTTGTCCGTAGTTTTTTATTTTTATTTTTTTGGTAAAGGTAATTATATAAATAGGAAAAGCCAAAACACAGAATTCGGCACCAAGAACTTTCACTCATAATGCGAACATGCAGGATGAGTGGAAGGGAGCCGAAAAAAAAGAAAGATAACACACGAACAAAAAACACAGCTGAACAAACAGCAAAACAAGCCTAGGCAAACTGCCATAAGGCTGAGAAACAACACAGCAAACCACCTAACTAGGTAAGATGAGTGTTGGTTTCATCAAAAACAGAAGGGTCAAAACCCCACCCACGCTGAAGCCGCCTGTTTCTATGGTTGTTCGGTACCTTGCTGAAGGTAAGAACTTTATCCTTAACAACTTTGATAAGGTGCTCCTTCAAAGTAGTGACCTCTAGCATTTCGCCATGAAAGATGATACTATTCCTTTTCTTCCAGATTAAGCAACACAAGGCTCCAAAAGAAAACCAGGTAATGGAGTGGAAAAAATCCTTACCAGAGATGAATCTCAGGGCCCAACGGATGGTCTCCACCCAAGGCCTATTACGCCAAGGAAGATTACACCGCGCAGCTCAGAAAAGTATTTATCCTCAGCATTCACACGGATTGCTAAAATACTTAATAGCTAAGTCGAGAAATTTGGCAGACAAGAGTTGTGTGAAAAGACTGCCAAAATCATGGGGTGTTACAGTTAAACCACCGCCTCTAAATCCCCTATAAAAGTGATGCCCTTTCTTCCTTTCATCTCTCATCATCCAGAGAAGTACTCCTCTGTCAAGACTAAAACGGAGTTAGGGAATTGACTAAACAGAGGATGAAAATGAGCATGGCTCATGAGGGAAGGTGTTGGAGAAAACTTCATTGAGTGTTTTGAAGTTGACAAAACATTTCTATCAGTCTAGTCTGAAGACTTGCAAACTCTACTATCAAAATCTGAAGACTGCCAAATTCAAGACTCAAAGTCTATTCTCATTGATAGTTTCTAAGATCGTCGAAGAAGGCTTATCCGAAACGAAGTATTTCGTTAAGGATTTGATTTTGTCGACTAAAGAAGAACTCTTGGCTAGATATAGCATGTCGGAATCCATTATTCAAATCAAGATTGATTCAGAGATTTTGGATCTGTTGATTGGCGAAGTATACTTGGAAGTATGGAAACCTAGATCCTGATTGTATGGGCGAGCATGATTGATGGCCTATCGTCATGTTCCTTAAATAGCTGATCTTCCTAATTGATTCTGTCCAATGGGTAGATTGGAAGAATTCATTTAGTAAGTGCCAACGGGTGTAATGACATAAAGGAGTATATAAGGAAGACGTTCAATTTGTTCGAGTGTGTGCGCGATAGAAGAATTCCAAACTCTGAAACTCCTTGTTCTTTGTCAATTAAATTGTTGAGCAAAATCTAGTGCGCAAAAGAGAGTTTATACCTTTGAGAGACCTTGAGGAAATGTAGCAGAGTCTCTCCACTATGGAATCAAAGAAGAGCTTTTCTGTAACAACTCTTTTGTTCATAGTGAAATCTAGCCGGTGGGCTGTCAATGCGGAATAGTGAATGTAGGCTTGAATTAAGCCGAACCACTATAATCTCTGTGTTTATATTCTCTTCTCTACGCTCTTTTACTTTGATCATAACTCGTTTTGTTTACAAGAAACGAATTTCCTTTTCATAATCTATTGTTGAATAGTGCTACACACTTATCTCGTAAAATTGCTTTTACACCTATCCACCCCCTCTAGGTGCTTATACTAGCTTTCACAAATAGTATTAGAGCATGTATACTCACTTAAGTTGAAGTGTTTTACTTCAGAGTTAAAGATCCATGGCTAGTATGTTGGCTCCAGGATTGGTTGAAGGGCAAAGCAATACTAGACCGACTTATTTTGATTGAGAGGAATACAACATATGAAAAAACAAGATGAAGGCATTTCTAATATCAAAGGATCCTCTGGAATGGGATGTGGTAAACAAATGAATCATTCCTAAAATTGCACCTATCTTAGAAAGAGGAAAATAAGCTGTTAAATCTATCGAAATGACTCAAGAAGAGATAACTAGGAGATAAGCTCTTGATGCAAAAGCAATTTATTCTTTATATCGTGCATTATCACCTACTAAATATAATAGAATATCTTCTTGTGTTACAGCTAAAGAAGTCTGGGATATATTACACATCACCTATGAAGGAACTGATCAAGTGAAAGAAATCGAAATCAACATTCTGTTCGGTCAATACGAAGCATTCAAAATGAAATCAAGAGAATCTATCATTGACATGTTTAGTCGTTTTACAAAAATTGTGAATGGTCTTGAAGATCAAGGTCAACCAATTTCTGATCCTATGAAAGTAAACAAGCTACTGCGTGGACTCTCTAAGAATTGTAATCATATAAAGATCTTAATAAGAGAGACAAAGAATTATGCCACTTTCTGTCGATGAATTAGTTGTGACTCTTCAGTCTTATGAAGTAGAGCGAATCAATGAAGATATGGATGATGAGGAGCTTGCTTTCATGATAAGAAGATTCATAAAGCTAAATAAAAAAGGGAGAAGATTCAATCTAAAGAAACAAAGTTTTCAAAAGCACCAGACTAAGTTTGTTGAGGATGATGAATCCAATAGAGATATAGTCTGTTTTAAATGTAAGAAAAAAAAAAAGGACACATCAGACCCAACTATCCCCTTTTGAGGAAAAAGAAAGGAAAATATGAGAAATATCGAAAGGCACTCAAAGTAGAAACTTGGAGTGATACAGAATGTGAAGAAAGTGATGATGATTATGCCAATATTTGTCTCATGGCATAATCAGACTCATATTCAAACTCTGAGACAGACTCAGATTCAGACAGTGAATTCGAGGTAAGTAATTTGAATATTCCTTTTAGAGTCTCTAGATACATTGATGAATTGTGTTTTAATCTCAAAACTTCTCTCAAAAGAATTTCCAAACTTAAAAGAGAAAATTCTGCACTAAAGTAATAGGAAAATATTTAGAAAGAAAATATCAAAAGTCTAGACAAAAGTGTTACTACTTTGAAAGAAAATGCAGACAATCTTTCAAAAGAACATGTATTCTTGAAAAATGACATCTCAAATATTTCTAAAAGATTTTCTATTAGATCTGAGAAACTTGAAAAAATTCTTTCAATACAAAAACCTTACTTCAACAAATCAGGTTTATGAATGACTGCTGAAACCATTCCTCTAATTGATTTTCCCAAAGTAAAGGAAAGAATTAAGGAAAGACCTACAAGAGATGCTTACAAAAATCATTTCCAAAATGTTTTTGTAAAACCAATAGGTCGCAGTGCTCTTAGATGTTCTAAATGCAATAGCTCAGACTATTTTGAGAAATAATGTCCTATGGTTTGGAAACCTATTAAGAAGGTATGGACAAAAATCATGTATTACACTAATACCAATGGACCCAAGAAAATATGGGTACCGAGAAAAGCTTGAGTCTTTTTTCTAATTGAGGTCACTATCAAGAAAAAGATTAAATGGTACATTAATAGTGGACGCTCAAGGCATATGACAGGAGATTCAAATTGTTTTATAAAACTTATTTAAGTTAATGGTGGAAATGTAAAGATTGAAAGCCTCACGATCAGTAATGTTTCCTTAGTGAAATGACTCAACTACAATTTGCTAAGTATCAGTCAGCTGTGCGACACCGATTTCAAAATCAACTTTTAAGAAGAAATATGTTCAGGAACTAGTAAGGACTCCTCTTAGTCTTTTACGGGTCGAAGACATGGAAATATCTACCTCTTGGATGTCAAACCAGATGAAACCCAATGTCTAATCTCAATTCAAGAAGAAGCAAACTTATGGCACAGAAAACTTAGGCACATCAACATGAAGCAAATAGCCAAAATTTCAGTAAAAAAGCTTGTTTGTGACTACCCAATCTGTCATATCAAAAGTTTGATCTATGCACACCATGCATGTTGGGAAAATAGGTAATAAACTCATTCAAACCAATAAATCAAGTTTCCACTAATCGTGTGCAGCAGCTCTTGCATATGGATCTTTTTGGACCGACTAGAACTCAGAGCATTGGAAGTAAGAAATACTGTTTAGTGATTGTGGATGATTATTCACGATTTACTTGGGTATATTTCTTGACAAGTAAGTTTGAAACATTTTCTTATTTTACAAAGTTTGCTAAAAAGGTCCAAAATGAGAAAGGATATGTTATTTCAAGTATACGGATAGACCATGGAGGTGAATTTGAACATCAAAACTTTACAAAATTCTGTGATGAATCTGGTTTTCAGCATGTGTTCTTTTCTCCATATACTCCAGAGCAAAATTGAGTCATGGAAAGAAACAATAGGTTATTTCAAGAAATGGCTAGAACTCTTTTAATTGAAAGTAATATCTCTTCACATTTTTTGGCTGAAGCAGTTTCTACAGCATGTTATATTATTAATAGAGTCTTTTTAAGGCCTATTCTGAAGAAAACTTCCTACGAGTTATTCAAAGGAAAAAAAACCAATTGTTTCATATTTTCATGCGTTTAGATGTAAATGCTTTATATTGAAAATCTGAAATAGAACTTAAGAGCATAGAACAAGTTTTAACTGATGAAAGCTGGATTGAAGCTATGTAAGAAGAACTCAGGCAATTCAGCATCAATGATGTCTAGGAATTGACTCCTAAAACAAAAGGTAAATCCATCATTGGAGCTAAATGGGTTTTCAGGAACAAGATGAACAAGAAATGAAAGGTCGTAAGAAACAAAGTAAGACTCATGGCCAAGGGATATACGCAAGAAGGGATAGACTATAATGAGACTTACACACTAGTAGCAAGGTTATAAGCAATTAGATTATTACTTGATTTTGATTGTCATAAGAATTTCAGGTTATTCCAAATAGACGTCAAAAGTGTCTTCCTAAATAGATTTATCCAAGAGGAAGTCTACGTGAAACAACCACCCGATTTTGAAGACCCAAGGAAACCAAACTCTGTATTTAGACTGAAAAATACTTTATATGATTTAAAACAAGTACCTCGAGCTTGGTAAGACAGACTAAGTAAGTTTTTAATTCAAAATGATTTTGTTAAAGGTAAAGTAGATACTACATTGTTTACCAAAAGAGAAAGCAAAAGTTTTCAACTTGTTCAAATTTATGTTGATTATATTATTTTTAGATCTTCTAATGAAAATCTGTGCAAGAAATTTTCTAAGTCTATGCAGGATGAGTTTGAAATGAGCATGATGGATGAGCTAACATTCTTTCTCAGGCTTCAAGTGAAACAATTGAAGGAAGAAATCTTTATTCATCAAGAAAAATATGCTAAAAAACTTGTCAAAAAGTTTGAACTAGAAAATTGCAAAAAGACTAACATACCAATGTTAAGTTATTTGAGGTTGGACAAGGATGAAGAATGAAAGAAAGTAGACCAGAAATTATATAGAAGTATCATTGGTTCACTTCTTTATCTAACTGCTTCTAACCTGACATTTTATTTAGTGTTTGTATTTGTGCCATATTTCAATCAGATCCTAAAGAATTTAAGTGCTACAAAGCGTATTATCAAATACATTGCCTCAACTTTAAACTTGGGTCTCCAGTATCTTAAAGAATGAGACTTCACCCTTTTTGGATACTCAGACGTAGACCTAGCTGGTTGCAGAGTTGATAGAAAGAGCACCTTGGTCACATATCAACTACTTGGAAGCGGGACAATATCTTGGTTTTCAAGGAAGCAAAGTACAGTAGCTCTTTCTACGGCAAAAGTAGAGTATGTAGCTCTTGGAAGTTGTTGTTCACAAATTCTGTGGATAAAACAACAACTAAGAAACTTTGGAATTGAAGATTCATGTACTGAGATCAAATGTGACAACACCAGTGCAATTAATCTCACCAAGAATCCGATTCTTCATTCAAGAGCAAAACATATAGAGATTCGACATCATTTCATTAGAGATCATGTTCAAAATGGAGAAGTTTTGATTCAATTTATTGATTCAAAGAATCAATTAGCAGATATATTTACAAAGCCTTTAGAGAAAAATCAATTTGAAGTTATTCGTTCCAGATTCAATATCTTAAAGTCTGAGGAAGTTCAAACACAAGACTAAAAGTCTAAAGGCTCTCAGACTCAATCAATCAAGATTTACGACTGTAAGTTATTTCTATCTATCTCTCAAATCAAATCTTGAAAATGTACGATCATCCAAAATTGATTGGTGTTATTTCCTAGTTTTCGTGATTATCGTAAACCTTCCTTTTCAAAAAAGAAGTTATTTTTAGTTATCTAATTTTTGAAAAGGCATTTTTATATTTCCTTTTTACGATGTTCCGTATGCCTCGCTTCGACTGCCTTACATACTGTCAGTTTTTCTTCGTTTTACTCACAAAAACCCTAAGAGAGCAACGATCTACCAATTCTATCTTCTTCTCTTGTTTAATCCTCGAAAAAATTTTCATCTTTCTTGGGAAACAAGCTTGGAATCTCTCAAAAACTGTGAAAAATGTTATCTCAAAGGAAGTCTTCGAGGATCGTGAACAGGGGACCACAGCAAATGCGTGAGGGGCCTACACACTTTGATCTCACCAAAGAAGAAAATCCTCCTAGACAGCAGTAGAGCCCACAACATTCTCAGCAGGGTCCATCTCCTCCATCTAGACCTCAAGATGTTGCACATCAAGAAGAGGAAGAAATCATCGAAGACGCAGAGCCCGTAAGTATTCATAAGCCCACTTTTACCTATAAGCTTTACCGTGCTTTGAAGAGGAGTGGTACTCCGTTGAACTACATTGATGAATTTCTTAAGGACAAAGGGTATAGAAATGAAACTTTCTTCTTACGCACAATGGAACGATAGGGAATTGCCCCTGCGGGGTCGGCGGAAGAAGCTTTGGCGAATATCCCAAGTGATCCACGTGTTCGAGGGTTGAATCAACCAGATGAGAATGATAATGATATGTTGTACAGTTAGTTTAAACCTAGAATGGGTGTTGCAGCAAAAATCCGAAGCAAAAAGATAGATTTATTTCGATCGGAGGAACACAAGCAACTGTACTCTAAGTTGCTGAAGTGTGGGGTGATAAACCCTAGAAGTGTGGACTTTGACTTTCCTGACTCTGTGAATGTCAATCTGCGGGAAAAATTCAGTCTTCTTCAACTCAAACAGTTTTGTTCTGAAACTACAGAAGCTTATGTTGAACTTACTACTTATTTCTATTCGAATGTCAGTTTCTTGGATGCGAATAGATTCTCTTTTAGTATTCAAGATTAGGACTATGTGGTTGACATGAATACGTTGGCTGATGTGATTAGGGATGAAAGAGGAAGATATCAACCTATCAGTGTGTCTATTGCTCGTGCAACGTTGGAGCTTGTTCAGGATAGAAGGGCAGAAGTAAAGATTTCCTATTTGAGAATGAATGCGTCCAACATCTTGTTTCACAAGATAGTGATTAACTGTTTTAGACCAAAATCAACTTCAAAGACCGACATTTCAAACTCTGAAGCAAAGTTGGTATACGCCATCAATGCTGGTAAAAAGTTATCTCTTTCTCACATTATTATGTTCCACATGTACAGAGCAGTGGTAAAGGACAATGGTCAACTTCCTTACCCAGCTCTTATGACAAAATTATTCAGACATTTGAACATTCAGCCTCCCTAGATTCTTTGTGTTCGAACGTGTGATCAAATGGTGATGGAACTGAGAATGGTCTCAAAAATGCGTCTGAAAGAACTTACCAAGGCTTTGGAGTAGTTCGAGGAGAAAACCTCTGTCAAGACTCATTCAGTCTCTTCGGCAGCAAAGCGAAAAGGGAAGGAACCCATGGTTGCTCCATCCAAGAAAAGAAGAGCACTTATCATTGAGGATGAAGAGGATGATGATGATATCACCATTTCTGCGATGGCGTTGAAGAACTTGAGTCGTTCTATTTCAGAATCAATGGAGAGACATGAAAAAGACAAGGATGAGACAAAACAGAGGACTAGAGAGAGAGAGAAGATTTGGAGAAAGAAGCAGAGAAGAGAGATACAAAAGAGGAAAGAATTGGGGAAGAAGAAGAAGAAGCAGAGCATGAGGAACACTTTTCTCCACCTAAAGGCATGGAAACAGGGAGAGGTCCTGAGAAAAGAGGAACGTCTTCCTTCCCTGCTGCTAGTGAAGGAGTAAGTCATTCTCCAGCAGATCCATAGGACATCTATGCCACTCAATTTCCTGAGGAAGGACATGAGATTTCATCGCCCAATCTGAGTGATCATGATGAAATGCCATCATTTGCCAATACTCCGCCTGATCGTGCAGAGGCAAGTACTCAGACAGACAATTCGGTAGACTTTTGCAGAATACTTGATGTTCTTTTGGAGATGCAATGCCAAATTTATGCTCTAGGATGCGAAGTACAGAACTTGCAAAATGCAGATCAAACCTCTTCAGTTTCTTTGCATGATCAAATCAATGCCCTTACTATTCAAGTTCAAGCAAATGCTAAGGGTGAAGATGCGGTGCAACTGAAGGAGGATTTGAAGAAGTTGGAAGGGATTGTTCAATCAATGGAAGATTTCTAGCTTGTTCGTGTCCCCAAGCAATCTTAAAGACATTCTCTTTTCATCTCTACCTTTTTAATGTTGACAAAAATGGGGAGAGATGTGGTGCGGATTTGAACTTTGAACTCACTTTTTGAACTTTTGTGTCGATAATATTTAATTGACTTGACTTTTGTGTTTGGTTGTTTGGATTTGGATTGGATTTGGATTTAACTATTTGAACATTTGTTTATCTTAAGCACTATTGATATCTCATGGCTTTGCTCATTTACAGAACTAACTTATTTTCTGTGGATGTAGATTCTAATGATATCTTTATTAAGCCATTTATTTTTTTTGTGAAATATCCTTATTTGCTTGAGTAATGTTTTGCAGGTTAAAGTTATCCAAATCTACAAGAAAATTTTGTCACCATAAAAAATGGGGAGATTGTTGGAGAAAACTTCCTTGAGTGTTTTGAAGTTGACAAAACGTTTCCATCAGTCTAGTCTGAAGACTTGCAGACTCTACTATCAAAGTTTGAAGTCCTCTGGATTGCCAGACTTAAGACTCAAAGTCTATCTTCATTGACAGTTTTTAAGACCGTCGAAGAAGGCTTATCTGAAACGAAGTATTTTGTTAAGGACTTGATTTTGTCGACTAAAGAAGATCTCTTGGCTGGATATAGCATGTCGGAATCCATTATTCAAATCAAGATTGATTCAGAGATTTTGGATTCGTTGATTGGCGAAGTATACTTGGAAGTATGGAAACCTAGATCTTGATTGTATGGGCGAGCAAGATTGATGGGCTATCGTCATGTTCCTTAGATAGCTCGAAGATCTTCCTAATTGATTCTGTCCAACGGGTAGATTGGAAGAATTCCTTTAGTAAGTGCCAATGGGTGTGATAGCAAAAAAGAGTATATAAAGAAGACGTTCCAGTTGTTCAAGTGTGTGCGCGATAGAAGAATTCCAAAGTCTGAAACTCTTTATTCTTTATCAATTAAACTGTTGAGCGAAATCTAGTACGCAAAAGAGAGTTTATATCTTTGAAAGACCTTGAGGAAGTGTAGCAAAGTCTCTACACTATAGAATCAGGGAAGAGCTTCTCTGTAACAACTATTTTGTTTATAGTGAAATCTAGCCGGTATGCTGTCAGTACGGAAGAGTGGATGTAGGCTTGGACTAAGCCGAACCACTATAATCTCTATGTTCATATTCTCTTCTCTACGCTCTTTTACTTTGATTATAACTCATTTTGTTTACAAAAAACGAATTTCCTTTTCATAATCTATTGTTGATTAGTGCTACACACTTATCTCATAAAATTGCTTTTACACCTATTCACCCTTCTCTAGGTGCTCATACTAGCTTTCGCAGAAGGCATCATCACAATCAACATCATCATCATGGGATGGGTAATGGAGGCCGACATGGGCATCGTGGTGGGCATGGTTGCCTAGTAGGAGAACTTCTCAGCAACAATGGCCTCAGAGGAGATGGAGATTGTTAAAATATGTCTCGAGTTTGAGTCCAACATGAAATTTCGAATGTTTTGAATTGGATATATTGCATATGTTCAAAATTGAGTAAGGAAGATCCGAAGATCAACTTCCCAAAGTTTGAATCTGCGTTGGAGAATTTGGCCACTAAAATAGGAAAGTCCAATTTTGTTTAAAATATACAAATATATGTTTTGGACATGAAACAAAATCCTATGAGAAGTTGGCAAAGGAATGAGGGTTTCACTTATATATATATATATATATATATATATATATATATATATATATATATATATATATATATATATATATACTTGTGGCCATGGATGGAAGAAGGTTGATCATGAAGAAGTGTTCTTGAAGCGCCGTCTAGTTGTCGAGTGCTTGGGAGGGATTTTCTTTATCATTCGTGAATTACATCCAAGAATTTTAGTGTTGAAGCTAATTAAATCTTGTGGTAAAATTTGCGTGTAATTCCTTCGTGAGATTGAGAAATTATTTCTTGAGAAATTTTGGGGCTAAACACTGTATGCGTTATTTGGTGTAATTTGGGGTAGAGAAAACACCGAGAGAGTGTTTGAGTGACTTGAGTGTATAATCTCCTTGTATCGCTTGATCTATAGTGAAATTCGCCGGTGCTCTCCCCGTGGATGTAAGTCTTTACGATTGAACCACGTAAATCTGGTATCCGATTTATTTTCTTCTTTTGTCTATATTATTGTTTGATCGCTTGCTTAATCGCAATAGAGATCATGAACATAGGCATCATCTAAGGGGTGTGTTTGGACATGGGGGTCGTGGTCATGGAGTACGCGGACACAGAAGTGGACATCATTTGAGGGGCCCTTCAGGACATGGGCATGGACCTTCCATACATGGTTGTCACGGTCATCGTCCTGGTCACGGTCATGGTTACAAAGGGAGGCGCCATGCGCATGGCAGATGCGGGAGGCGTCATCCCTGTATGGCCAACCAGAACAGGAGTAGGAAGTCATGGCAGCGTTCCCGACTCTGATAACCGAGCAACTCGACACTCTCGCTCTGACTGCAGACTGGAGAGGACGCTTGAAGTTGGGGAGACAATAACGACGCAACGTCGGCAATATTGTGCCTTGGGGATTTCTATATATTGGTCCCTACCAGTTTTTATCTTTTTGGGTAACCTCCTTGGATGCTCAGCAGCGGTTGAAGTGTTGCGGAGGTTAAAGAAAGTTTCTTTGTACTGCCTCTGTACCAGTATACTATGGTAAACTATGTGATGATATCGCTGAGGCGTCGGCTCAGACAGATGATTTCCATATGTGTTATTGAGATCTGAAGGTTTTGAACGCAAAATGATTTGTAGTACTAAGCTCATTGAGAGCACCATTGGCATGCCTGAACAATTTGAACTGATCCAATTTAGAGATTAAGGGCTTCAACAGCACCCATCACCTAAAATGGCGTGTGCTTTCTTTCTCATTCAAGTAACTGCGGCAATCCAAATTGGTGAATTTCCCGCCGATTAAGCTTTTTTTTTTTTATTATTATTTTATATTATGATAGATTTGTGGCTTAAGCCATAAAAGAAGGCAGCCTTGTGCGACCAACGACAAGTCTGGATCATGGATAGGGAAAGAGCATGCGTGCTAGCACGCTATCTATGGTTTATGAAGTTGGTCGGATCAGATAGTCATTTAAGGAACCAAACCAAACTAGGGGCAAACTTACCAACGAAGTGCTGGCCTATGACACTCATCCAGGACCAATAGGTGTTTATGCATCCGCGTCACTTAGGAATTCTTTCGGCTAGAAGGGATTGCGACTATGAGCGATCATCACGCATGATAGATAATGATGGATTGGTGGACCAATTGAGTGACTGAGACATGGTACTCATTACCTGATCATGTCAAAGTCTCCAAGAGCCCTTGCTACACAAGCGTAAGAGAAATCTCTTATCAACAATAAGACAAGAACCATTTTACATCGTATCTAAGGGATTTCTTTATTTGGGCCAAAGAAGCAAAATTACTGGATCATTATCATACTGATTGCTTATGCAAAAATAAGACAAAATAAAGTGATTTATTGGTTTCTTCGAACTGTCTTGCAATCTTATATTTTAGTTCTCCTCTCCTTCCCCGGCCTACGTCAAGCGAGTAAGGTTAGATACTAAGCCATCATCAAGTAATCTATCTATGGGTTAGGTGCGTTGACATGGTTAAAGTAATTTAGTGCCAAGGCTCTCTCAAAAGACCAAAACTAAATTTCAACATGATTTGTTTACATTTGATTTCGTTATGGAGTTAGTATTTTCCAGGGCTTGCAATCAAATAAATTCCGGCATAATTTATGTTCATATAGTTTTGTTTGAAGTAAAGCTGTTGATTTCCTTGTTTCATGTGGTATTTCCCGTTCGAAATCGGCATAGAACTTGTCCCTTTCAAATAAATATCAAAGAATGACTTTTGGTGAAAGGTATATGATGACCAGATAAATTCCGGTGAAATAGCAAGGTGTCGATACATTGAATAGTGACATTTAGCTTGACAATATGAATAGTTATTTCAAAAATAGAAATTAACATTATTCATAATTTTGAAAAAAAAAATCATATAGAAAAATGAGTTCATCTTTAATTTATTATTATAGGTGGCGAATTTTTTTCCGTCAAAAAACTTCGTAATTAGTTTTATAATAATTAAAATCTTCTCATTAAAACCAATAATTGTGTCATAGCGTTGTTTTGCAAAAAACAGTTACATTGTAAAAATAAGCATAGCTTCTCATTAAAATGTTTTCAAGAAACAACTATATTGCTTCTTGTTGTTGTTGTTGTTGGTGGTGGTGGTGGTGGTGGTGGTGGTGGTGGTGTCGGCGGCTCTAAGTTCTAACCAGTTGATAATTATTTTAACTACATTAAACTTTGGCAAATGTTTGGGAACTCCGGCAACCCAAGTTGGCAATCAAGTTAAAGACTTCGACTAGGTAAGCCTAGAAACTTATTATTATGAAATCTTTCGCTAATGTACCACTTTGATCAATCCTAAAGAAAAAGGCACAAGATTTATAGATGAAGTATCAGCTCATAGTAATTACACTGAAAAGTGTGGCTATAGAATGTGCTTGTAAATTGTGGCCAATACCAAGTATATAAGCAATGATTTCAAATCCAATGGTTAATCATACTCTGGCAACTTTATGTAAGGCAAAATTTGGTTTTTTGGGGGTGATAGTGGAAAAGTTGACATATAAGTCATCCTTATTGCCACTCTACGAAATTGTACGTGAGATTTTCACCTCATACGGCTCCTCGTTCAATTGTTTCGAAGTCATTAGGTCCTTTTCCTCGTTTGAGAATCTCCTCCCTTCTTCCACGCCATCCCAAAGAGTAACTAAGATCAATTCAATTACGTTTTCATAATCCAATTGAACACTTGCCATTTTCGATTATTCTCAAAAGAGAAGAGCCAAACACTTGTGGATCCGATCACAATCTTATAACAAGAACAAGAGATCTTTCTCAATCAACCTCCTTGCCTCTCATTCTTCGACAATCAGAAAGATCATTTTCAAGTTAGAATTTGTTCATTTGAAATTTGAGTTCTTCTACTTCATTTTTATTTACTTATTTTTTTACTCTATTCTTGAGTTCTCTTCTAAATGGGTTGAAGGCAAAGACCGGCAGTGTTCATCATTTACTTGTTTTCACAAAATAAAAATTAAAAAAAAAACAAAAAACAAAAAAAAGGCCTCAACAATGAATAGCAGTTTTTAATTTGATCGGATCAGATAGCTCTTTAAGCAACCAATCAAACTTAGGTAGACCTACTAATGAAGAGCCGATTACAAAGCTTACTCATCAAGGAGCACGAAAGGGTTATTCATTTCATATTTTTCATTGATTCTCGATAGAGATCAAAGGTCTTGAGCAATCGATATCATGAAAAAAACTAAAAAACATTTTGCCTACATAATCAATACCCAAAGTCCAACTTTCTTTGGTTATTTACTCTTATTAGATCATCGTAACCGTTGCAAGAAGTGGAGAACTACACAGTATCTGCAAACTAACTTCACTACCACGGGATGAATTATTGCCCACTTGGAATGGAAGCCCAAAGCCCTATAAAGGCAATTTGTCTAACCCAAATCATTTAAACCGGTTTGTGTAAAAGCATTCTTCTTATGAAGCCGTATAGTGCTATTATTAACTTATCTTTAGAAAGGAGAAAAATCGAGGGTTATGGATAGTTAAGGAAGCAAAAATAAGGCCAAAGCCCGTGCGCAAGGAAAAGCGAGTTGATCATGTGTCAAAGCTCCACCCAAGTTTAATTAGATGGATGCCTTTGCTCGTGCGACCATGCCTCCACGGATGACCTATTCATATTTTTCTTGCCATTCAATCACGTATGGCATGCCATGCCTTTAATAAAAATATTTAATTAATTGAAATGGCAAGAAGGACGCCAAATCAAGTTATCGGCCCTGGTTGAATGAGATCCCCACAAATCACGTATTCGGAGGACTGGATTGGAAATGATGGGGAGTTCTCCGCTTTCAAATTTTATGAGCTAGTTCAATCAATTTCAATCCTTAGAAAAGCAGAGTCCACATCGTGACAAGGAGTCATGTTAACAACTATCTAAGTAGCCTAAAACAAGTTCATCCAAGAAAGGACCCAAGAAAGGATGAGAGACCCCACCCAACAGTATGCATGTTTATACACAAATCTCGCTTCTAGTCGTCCATTCGCCAAACAAAATCTTTTCGCTTCTCATAAAAAGAAGTGTTATCTTTTGGTTCTTATTGTAGGAGGAAAACATGGCCTCAATCCTCTTCTGATTAAATTTGTCATTGGTCTTTAATAATCAAAATTAGATTAATCAAATCAATTATAATATCACTGTGTTGTTTCGGCAAAAAGTTACAAGTATAGTTCCTTCCTCAAATGTCATCAGGAAACAAATGCGTTGCCTTTTCTTGGGGAGGTTGATAGTTAATTTAACTGCATTGAAGGGTATGCCTAATAGAATCAAACGTCTAGTTAATAAAATAAGAACGAAAGGAAATCGGATTCACAGAGCAAATCTCCAATTCAATCGGTTTCTTTTGTGTAAGCCCAAAGGAGCAATGTTATGTCCTCATGCTACGTGCACACCAAGCCATAAACGTGGAGCCGCACTTCAGAACGCGTCGACATCCACGTCTCTGGTCAATGTCCCAAAGCAGGGCCCCCGACCTCCATTGATTCATTCACGCGAGAACTTGCTCCCCAAGACAATCACTCGACGGCATTTACCGTGGTTCACACGGATTGCTTAAATACTTAATAGCTAAGCTATGAAATTTGGCAAAGAAGAAGCGTGTGAAAAGATCGCCATGTTTGATAGACTGCTGCAGTTGAACCACCGCCTCGGGAAACTCTATAAATAAGGGCCCCTCTTCCTCTCATCTTTGATCATCCAGACAGCTATTCTTGTGTCAAGACTGAAACAGAGTCGGGGTTATATACGAAACAGAGGATCAAGATGAGAATGGGTCACGAGGGAAGGCATAATCACGGTCGACATCGTCATCATGGGATGGGTAACGGAGGCGAAGATGGGCAATATGGTGGGCATGGTCCTCATGTAGGACTTCTCTTTGGGCATGGTCTCAAAGGACATAGGGGTCATGGGTTCCATGGACATGGACATGGGCATGGACTTTTCAAACATGGTCATCATGGTCATCTCAAAGGTCACGACCATGGTCACGAAGGGAGGGAGGGCCATGCGCATGACTGGTGCGGAAGGCGTCACACCTGGATGGAGCAACCGGAACTGGAGCAGGAACAGGAGCAGCAACAGGAACAAGAAGTTGTGGCTGCGACGCCTACTCCAATAACCGAGGAACTCGATACTCTTGGACATGAGAATCATGTGAGGGTTCTTCTAGTCCATGGGCATGGACTTTTCAAACATGGTCATCAGGGTCATTGCTGTTAGAAATTTTGTGCTCTTGTAGGCTCTGGCTCTAGCTTTCACTTTATGATATGGAGTATATTCTCATGCTCCTCTCACTCAATTACATGGGTTATGGCCTTTTTATAGTCAAGGGACTCGTCCTCGTAGATGTCCCACCATTTCTTGACCAGCATCTTGATGTCCTCTCTCTGCATGTTCTCCTCCTTCCCAGTGTACCTCCACGGCTTCGAATCTGCTGCGCAGTAGTGGACGACTTTCACCTTCTCGAGCTCCACGTTCTCCGGGTGGTGCCACAGCATCTCCAGGACGAGGTTGTACGCGAGCGGGATGGACTTGTATACGTTCCTGAAGTACATGTTCAAGAAGTCCTGCTCTGCGAACGAGGTGGGCGGGGTGACCTTGACGGCACTCAGGAGGTCGTGGTAGGTGGCGAGGCTGGGCTCGTACACGAACATGTAGAGGGCCGGGGGCGGGCCCATCTCGTTGTGCCACCGCACCTTGTCAGGGCACTGCTGGCAGTACCCGATGGTGTACTGCAGGGTGTGGCTCCATGTCTTCTCGCAGAAGCAGTCCATCACGGCGTAGAAGTAGCCGTCCTCCAGGTCGAAAAGGTGGTCGATGTTGTCGAACACCTGAATGTCGCCGTCCAGGTATATCATCTTGCTGTACTCCACGAACTCCCAGATACGGAGTTTGGAGTAGTTGATGACGTAGTACCCCTTGGCGAACTGGGTCTGGTTCTCGGGCGTGTACACGGGCTCAATCTCCCGGACCATGCACCCCTGCTCCTACAAGATCCAGCGGTGCTCCGCGGGGACATCCGGCAGGACAGCCACCACCAACGGGTATGCCGACCGCGCCCGCCGCAGGCCCTTGGCCAGCCCGACCACGCCCTTCACGTACTCCCCGCTCCCGGCCAGGAACGTCACGTAGGCCTGGGACAGCGCCACAGGCTTGGCGGCGGGCTTCACTGAGGCGAGCACGAGTTCTGGCGTACCCGCTGGTGGTGGCTGTCCTGCCAGACATCCCTGCTGAGCACTGCCGGATCCTGGAGGAGCAGGGGTGCGTGGTCCGGGAGATTGAGCCCGTGTACATGCCTGAGAACCAGACCCAGTTCACCAAGGGGTACTACGTCATCAACTACTCCAAGCTCCGTATCTGGGAGTTCGTGGAGTACAGCAAGATGATATACCTGGACGGCGACATTCAGGTGTTCAACAACATCGACTACCTTTTCGACCTGGAGGACGGCTACTTCTATGCCGTGATGGCCTGCTTCTGCGAGAAGACATGGAGCCACACCCTGCAGTACGCCATCAGGTACTGCTAGCAGTGCCCCGACAAGGTGTGGTGGTGCAACGAGATTGGCCCGCCCCCGGCCCTCTACTTCAACGCCAGCATGTTTGTGTACGAGCCCAGCCTCGCCACCTACCACAACCTCCTGAGCGCCGTCAAGGTCACCCCACCCACCTCGTTCGCGAAGCAGGACTTCTTGAACATGTACTTCAGGAACGTGTACAAGCCCATCCCGCTCACGTACAACCTCGTCCTGGCAATGCTGTGGGTTATGTTGGAGAAATCTTCCAGAATATTTTGAAGCTGACAAAACGTTTCTATCAGTCTAAGTCTGGATGTTCGGAGACCGACAGTTTAAAGTCTGAAGACTTTGTATTCTCGAGACTCAAGACTCAAGACTCGAGACTCAAGACTCAAGACTCAAGACTCAAGACTTAAGACTCAAGACTCAAGACTTAAGTCTATTCTCACTGACAGTCTTTCTAATCCGAGTGACGAAGGAAATCCAAAGCCGAGGTAAATGGTTAAGGATTCGATCCTATCCTCTGGAAAAGATTCTTTGGTTGGATTAATATTTCGGATTCTTTGATTCTTATCTAAGATCGATTGAAGATTCGATGGTCGACGAAATAATCTTGGAATGTTCTATTCTTGGAAACCAAGATCCTGATTGTATGGGCGAACAGGATTGATGGGCTATCATCAGATTCCTTAAATGGCTCGGATGATCTCCTTGATTGATTCCGTCCAACGGGTAGATTGGAGGAATTCCTTTGGTAAGTGCCAACGGCTATGATGGCATAAAGGAGTATAAAAGGAAGACGTTCTAGTTGTCTTAAGTGTGTGATCGATAGAAAAATTCCAGAGTCTGAAGAACCTTGATTGTTAGTCGATACAGTTCGAGCTAAATTGTATACACAGAGAGTGTTCATACTTGGTGACACCTTGAGCGAGTGTGGTAGATCATCTACACATAGAAATCAAGGAAGATCGACATTGTAACAGCTCTTTGATCATAGTGGAATCCAGCCAATTGGCTGTCAGTGCATAAGAGTGGACGTAGGCTTGAATCAAGCCGAACCACTATAAACCGCGTGTTCAATTCTCTCTTTCCCTTACTCAGTCTTGCGATTGAATTTTTAACTGTTGCAAATCCTTTAACTGTTTAAATATTGTGCAATCTTCAAAAGAAATTTTTTATATACCTATTCACCCCCCTCTAGGTTCTCGTACTAGCTATATCAATTGGTATCAGAGCTCGTGTTCTTACTCTATTTGAAGTGTCTTACTTCAGAGTAAAAGATCCATGGCTAGTATGCTAGCACCAGGGCTGGTGGAAGGGCAAAGCAATACTAGACCACCCTACTTTGATGGAAAAGATTACAACATCTGGAAAAACAAGACGAAAGCTTTTCTACGGTCAAAGGATCCTCTGGAATGGGATGTGGTGGAAAGAGGAATCACTCCTACTGCTGCATCAGTATCTGAAAGAGGGAAAGAAACTGTTGAAGCCAGCGGAATGTCTCAAGAAGAGATAAACAAGAGACAAGCACTCGATGCTAAAGCAATTTACTCTTTATAGTGTGCTTTGTCACCAACTGAATATAACAGAATATCTTCTTGTGTTACAGCAAAAGAAGTCTGGGATAGATTACATATCACTTATGAAGGGACAGACCGAGTGAAGGAGACCAGAATTAACATTCTCCTTGGTCAATATGAAGCCTTCAAAATGAAACCAGGAGAATCTATAACTGACATGTTTAGCCGTTTTACAGATATTGTCAATGGTCTTGAGAACCAAGGACAAAAAATTTCTGATCCCATGAAGGTGAACAAGCTTCTGCGTGGACTCTCCAAGGATTGGAATCATATCAAGACTTCAATAAGAGAGACGCAAAGAATCATGCCATTATCTGTAGATGAGCTGATTGGAACTCTTCAGTCTTACGAAGTGGAACGAATTAATGAAGACGAAGATCCAAGAGGTAAGAAATCTATTGCACTAAAATCAAATGATGATTCTGATGATGCAGATTCTGAAGATGATATGGATGATGAGGAGCTCGCCCTCATGATAAGAAGATTCAGAAAACTGAATAGAAAAGGCAGAAGGTTCAACTCAAAGAAACAAAGTTTTCAGAGACAGCAGACCAAGTCTGTTGATGATGAGGAACCAAACAAAGATGTAGTTTGCTTCGAATGTAAGAAAAAGGGAAACATCAGACCCAACTGTCCTCTTCTGAAGAAGAAAAGAGGAAAGCCTGAGAAGTCTCGAAAAGCTCTTAAAGCCGAAACCTGGAGCGATACAGAGTGTGAAGAAAGTGATGAGGAATATGCCAACCTGTGTCTAATGGCGCAATCAGACTCAGACTTTGGATCAGACTCAGACAGTGAATTTGAGGTAAGTGATTATAAAATCCCTGTCAAAGTCTCTAAATACATTGATGAATTATGTTTTAGTCTTAAGACTTCTCTCAAAAAGATTTCCGAACTTAAAAAGGAAAACTCAGTTTTAAAACAAAAGGAAAACATTTTAAAAGAAAAAGTGAAAAGTTTAAACTTGAATGTTTCTACTCTTAAAGAGAATGAAGAAAAATTTTCAAAAGAAAATGCTTTCTTAAAGACTGATTTATCAAATATTTCAAAGAAATTTTCAATAGGGTCGGAAAAACTTGAAAAAGTTCTTTCAGTCCAAAGACCTTACTTTAATAAGTCTGGTCTAGGTATGACAAATGGAAACAATCCCCTTGATTGATTTTCCAAAAGTAAAAGAAAGAATTAAGAAAAGATCGTCAAAAGAGGCTTACAAAAATCATTTCAAGAAAGTCTTTGTAAAGTCTGTAGGTCGAAATGCTCTAAGATGTTCAAAGTGTAACAGTCAAGATCATTCTGAAAAAGACTGTCCTATGGTTTGGAAGCCTGTTAAGAAAGTATGGCCTAATAATGCTTATCCTACTAACACCAAAGGACCCAAGAAAATTTGGGTACCAAAGAAAGCTTGAGACTCTTTTTTGAATGCAGGTCTCTGTCAAAAAGAAGCTAAAGTGGTATCTTGACAGCGGATGCTCAAGACACATGACAGGAGACTCAAAATGTTTCATAAAGCTTATTCAAGTAAATGGTGGAGAAGTTTCATTTGGAGGAAATAGCAAAGGAAGTATTGTGGGATTCGGAACTGTGAAAATTGGAAATCTCACAATAAGCAATGTCTCTCTAGTGGAAGGACGCAATTACAATCTTCTCAGCATTAGCCAATTGTGTGATACCGGTTTCAAGATCTCTTTTCAAGAAGGCACATGTTCTGGAATTAGTAAAGATTCGACTCAATCTTTCATGGGTCGAAGGCATGGAAATATCTACCTCCTTGATGTAAAACCAAATGAAGCACAATGCCTAATCTCAATTCAAGATGAAGCAGTCTTATGGCACAGAAAACTTGGCCACATCAACATGAAGCAATTAGCCAAAATCTCATCAAAGAAGCTTGTTCGAGGACTACCTAAAGTGCCATACCAAAAGTCTGACTTATGCACTCCATGTATTCTGGGAAAGCAGGTAAGAAATTCATTTAAGCCAATAAATCATGTCTCTACTAATCATGTACTACAGTTGCTTCATATGGATCTCTTCGGACCAACAAGAACCCAGAGCATTGGAGGTAAGAAGTATTGTCTAGTAATTGTAGATGATTATTCTCACTTTACCTGGGTATATTTTCTTGCAAGTAAGTCAGAAACTTTTTCGTACTTTGAGAAGTTTGCAAAAAAGGTTCAAAATGAAAAAGGATGTGCTATTTAAAGTATAAGAACAGATCATGGAAGTGAATTTGAAAATCAAGATTTTACGAAATTTTGTGATAAATCTGGTTTTAACCATATGTTTTCTTCACCATATACTCCAGAGCAAAATGGAGTTGTGGAAAGAAAGAATAGATCTCTTCAAGAAATGGCTAGAACACTTTTAATTGAAAGTAAAATCTCTTCACGATTTTGGGCTGAAGCTGTTTCAACAGCTTGCTATATCATAAATAGAGTCTTCCTAAGACCTATTCTAGAGAAAACCCCCTATGAATTGTTCAAAGGTAAGAAGCCTATTGTTTCATACTTTCATGTGTTTGGTTGCAAATGCTTTATTTTGAAAAATGCAAATGATCAAGTTGGTAAGTTTGAAGAAAGATCAGATGAAGGCATCTTCCTTGGATATTCTACTTCAAGCAAAGCCTACAGAATCTACAACAAGAAAAGCCAGTTTGTGGAGGAATCAATGAATGTCAAATTCCAAGACTCAACGCAAGACGAATCCAGCCAGACTCAATATGAAGAGTCTGAACTCGCTCTAGACTTTCCAATGTCTTCAACTCAAGAAGCATCTAAGACTCAGGAAGTCCAACATCAAGATTCTCATGAAGATTCAAATAAAGAAAGAGATCATCAACCAGGCAAATCAACTAGTAACTGGAAGCACAAATCCAGTCATCCCAAAGATCTCATTATTGGCGAAATCAATGAAGGAATCCGCACCAGATCAAAAAGGCGTGAAGAATCTAGTATTGTGGCTCTCATTTCTGAAATTGAACCAAAAAGCATAGAAGAAGCTTTATCTGATGAAAGTTGGATCGAAGCTATGCAAGAAGAACTCAGACAGTTCAACATTAATGATGTCTGGGAATTGACATCTAAACCAAAAGGTAAAACTGTTATTGGAGCCAAATGGGTATTCAGGAACAAGATGAATGAAGAAGGAAAAGTCGTACGAAACAAAGCAAGACTCGTGGCCAAAGGCTATACGCAAGAAGAAGGAATAGACTATGACGAGACTTACGCACCAGTAGCAAGGTTAGAGGCTATTCGTCTATTACTTGCGTTTGCTTGTTATAAAAATTTCAGGTTATTCCAAATGGACGTCAAAAGTGCATTCCTAAATGGATTTATCCATGAGGAAGTTTATGTGGAACAACCACCTGGGTTTGAGGACCCAAAGAAGCCAGACTCAGTCTTCAGACTGAAAAAGGATCTATATGGTTTAAAGCAAGCACCTCGAGCTTGGTACGACAGACTAAGTAAGTTTTTATTACAGAATGGTTTTGTCAAATGTAAAGTAGATACTACTTTGTTTATCAAGAAGGAAAACAAAAGCTTTTTACTTGTTCAAATATATGTGGACGATATTATTTTTGGATCACCTAATGAAAGTCTATGCAAGAAATTTTCTAAGTCTATGCAGGATGAGTTTGAAATGAGTATGATGGGAGAGTTAACATTCTTTCTTGGACTCCAAGTGAGACAAATGAAGGAAGGAACTTTCATTCATCAAGAAAAATATGCGAATGATCTTGTCAAAAGGTTTGGATTGGGAAAGTGCAAAAAGACCGACATACCAATGTCATGTTCTCAGAAGATAGACAAGGATGAAGAAGGGAAGAAAGTAGATCAAAAGCTGTACAGGAGCATGATCGGTTCACTTCTTTATCTTACTGCTTCTAGACCTGATATTTTGTTGAGTGTTTGCATCTGTGCTAGGTTTCAATCAGATCCTAGAGAATCACATCTCATTCCCGTGAAACGTATTATCAAATACATCGCCTCATCTTCAAGCATCGGTCTTTGGTATCCAAAGAGGGGAGACTTTAATCTTCTAGGATACTCAGATGCAGATCTGGCCGGTTGTAGAGTCGATAGAAAGAGCACTTCTGGAACTTGTCAACTGCTTGAAAACAAGACGTTGTCTTGGTTTTCAAGGAAGCAAAGCACCGTAGCTCTCTCAACGACGTAAGCGAGTATGTAGCTCTTGGAAGCTGCTGTTCGCAAATTCTATGGATAAAACAACAGCTACAAGACTTTGGCATTGAAGACTCATGCACGAAATCGATGTGACAACACCAGCGCGATCAATCTCACCAAAAATCCAATCCTTCATTCAAGAGCAAAGCATATTGAGATTCGACATCACTTCATTAGAGATCATATTCAAAATGGAGAAATCTCGATTCAATTTGTTGATTTAAAGAGTCAACTAGCGGATATATTCACAAAGCCTTTGGAGAAAAATCAATTCGACTTTATCCGTGCAAGACTCAACATTTTGAAGCTTGAAGAAGTTAAAGTCTAGAGACTCACCAACTCAGAGACTCACCAACTCTGAGACTCTGATCTCTCAGACTTTAAATCATGAGACTCAAACATTCATGGCTAAAGACTGTAAGTTGCTATTCGAAAAGGTACGAACTCTTGTTTAGTTATTTTATCTAAATTCGAAAAGGTACGATCTTTTGTTTGGTAATAATCTGTGTAAAAAAATTCGAAAACTTGTCTTTTTAAAAGAATTAATTTTTGCAGTTATTGATTTTGAAAAGAAGTGTTCGTACACTTTCCTTGTACCGATTAAACTTCTCTTTTCAAATCCGAGATATACAGTTTTTCTTCGCCCAATCTTCAAAACCCTAAAAGGCACTCTCCTCCCGATACTGTTTCTACTTCTTGTTCGTCGTCGAGAAAGTGGTCATTTTTCTTGGGAAAAGCAAGTGAAGGAATCTTCCAATAGACAAAGAAAGATGTCGTCTTCGAGGAAATCATCAAGAATCGCAAGCAGGGGACCACAAAGAATGGAGAAGGGATCGACTCACTTCGATCTTACTGAGGAGGAAGACTTATCAAGTCAACGACAAAGTCCGATTCGCTCTCCTCCACGTCATTCAACACCTCCTGCCCCACAAAGTGCAAGTCAACATCTGGAAGATGAGATAATCGAGGAAGTCGACCCAGTAAGAGTTCAAAGACCCTCCTTTATCTATAAGCTTTATCGTGCGTTGAAAAGCTCTGGTTCTTCATTAAAATATATAGATGACTTCCTTAAGGACAAAAATTATGGGAATGAGTTTCTTTTTCTGCGGAAAATGGAGGAATTGGGAATTGCTCCGAAAGGAAGGGCAGAGGAGGCTCTTGCGAACATTCCTAGTGATCCTCGCTTGCCAGGATAAAATCTGATTGAAGGGAACGATGATGACAAAATGTTCCTTGAATTTAAACCTAGAATGGGTGTGGCAGCAAAGGTGAAAGGAAATCGGATGGATTTGTTTAAATCCAAGGATCAAGAAAAAGTGTATTTCAGGCTGTTGAAAAGAGGGGTGATAAACCCTAGAAGTGTTGATTTTGACTTCCTGGACACCATCAACATGAACTTAAGAGAGAAGTTGAATTTGCTTCAACTTGAGACTTTTTGCTCTGACTCTACGGACGGGTATGCTCAACTGACCGCTTATTTCTATTCAAATCTTAGCTTTTTGGATGCGAATAGAATTTCATTCAGTGTTCGAGACTAAGTTTACGTGGTAGATGTGAATATGTTGGCGGACATAGTTGGAGTTGAACGGGGACGCTATCTCCCCATCAAAGTCTCACCTGCTCGTACTACTCTGGATCTTGTCAAAGATATGGACACAGAGAAGAAAATTACCTACTCAAGGATGAAGGCCATCAACATCGTGCTTCATAAGATTGTGATCAACTGTCTCAAACCGAAGTCTACGTCAAAGACTTCTGTGTCTCTTTCTGAAGCAAAGTTGATGTACGCGATCAACTCAGGACGGAAGTTTTCTCTTCCGCACACTATTCTCTTCCATATGTACAGAGCAATGTCAAAAGACAAAGGACAATTGCCTTATCCTGGTCTGGTGACCCAAGATCTTCAGACACATGAACATTGAACCGCCACATTCATTTTGTGTTCGACCGTGTGATAAGATGGTGGTAGGGTTGAAAATGTTAATGAAGATGCGTCTGCAAGAACTCTCCAAGGCAATGGAGAAATTCAAAGTGAAATCTCCAGTTCAGTCTGCCTCAAAGAGAAAAGGAAAGGAGGCCATTGGTGCTCCATCGAAAAAGAAGAAAAGAACTCTCATCCTGGAGGATGAAGATGAAGATGAAGATGATGAAGATCCCACTATCCATCCACTGACAAGAACCAAACGTATTGTGTCTCAACCGACAGAACTTCAGCAGAGCAGAGAAGAAGAAGAGCATAACAGAGAAGAAGAAGAACAGAGAAAAAAGGAGAAAGAAGTTGAAAAAGAAGGAGAAGGAGAAAAAGAAAAGTCTGCTGATGAATCTGGAGAGAAGGGTAATCAAGAGCATGATCATCATTCTTCCTCTTTCGATGTCCTAGAGACAGGGGGAGTTGGCGAGCAAGAGAGGCCTACACCTCATGCTGCTGTCAGTGAAGATCTAAGACAATCTCCAGAAGACCCAAAAGAAGTTCAGGTCTCTCAATTGCCTGAGGAAGGTCACGATACGTTAGATCCAAATCTACAAGACTTAATAGAAGCTCCATCGTCTGCATACACACCTTCTGAGAAAGCCAATGCTAGTACACAGACGGAAGATTCTGCAGATTTTCGTTGTATCATGGATATTCTTCTGGAAATGCGTGGACAGATATATGCTCTAGACTGTGAAATCCAAGCCTTGAAGAATGCTGGACAAGCATCTTCAGTCTCTCTGGAGGATAAATTCAAAGACCTCGCTCTGCAACTTCAAGCCAATGCTAAGGGAGAAGAGGTAACTCAACTGAGGGAAGACCTGAAGAAGCTCGAAGGAGTAGTCCAGTCCATTGGGGATTTCCAGATCGTGCGCATTCCCAAGCAGACATGACTCCTTTCTCACCCTTTTTAATGCTGACAAAAAGGGGGAGAATCAATTTGAACCAACAACATTTACATTTTTATTTTTAAACTTTAACTTTTGTGATTATGGTTATGTTTGAGTATGACTTGAGAACTTGAACTTGAGTGTGAATTTGACTGAATTGGTTGTGGATTGTGATGCTTGACTGGTTGCATTTATTTCAAGTGTTGTTATATGGTGTTACTCATGAAAGACTAACCAATTTTCTGTGGATGCAGAATCTGGTTGTTTTATTAATCTTTATGAGTTAGCCATATTGCTTGAGAAATGTTTTTGCAGGTCAAAGTTGTTCAAATCTACAAGAAAGTTTTGTCACCATCAAAAAGGGGGAGATTGTTGGAGAAATCTTTCCAGAATATTTTGAAGTTGACAAAACGTTTCTATCAGTCTAAGTCTGGATGTTCGGAGACCGACAGTTTAAAGTCTGAAGACTTTGTATTCTCGATACTCAAGACTCAAGACTCGAGACTCAAGACTCAAGACTCAAGACTCAAGACTTAAGACTCAAGACTCAAGACTTAAGTCTATTCTCACCGACGTTTTCTAATCCGAGTGACGAAGGAAATCCAAAGCCGAGGTAAATGGTTAAGGATTCGATCCTATCCTCTGGAAAAGATTCTTTGGTTGGATTAATATTTCGGATTCTTTGATTCTTATCTAAGATCGATTGAAGATCCGATGGTCGACGAAATAATCTTGGAATGTTCTATTCTTGGAAACCAAGATCCTGATTGTATGGGCAAACAGGATTGATGGGCTATCATCAGATTCCTTAAATAGCTCGGATGATCTCCTTGATTGATTCCGTCCAACGGGTAGATTGGAGGAATTCCTTTGGTAAGTGCCAACGGCTATGATGGCATAAAGGAGTATAAAAGGAAGACGTTCTAGTTGTCTTAAGTGTGTGATCGATAGAAAAATTCCAGAGTCTGAAGAACCTTGATTGTTAGTCGATACAGTTCGAGCTAAATTGTATACACAGAGAGTGTTCATACTTAGTGACACCTTGAGTGAGTGTGGTAGATCATCTACACCTAGAAATCAAGGAAGATCGACATTGTAACAGCTCTTTGATCATAGTGGAATCCAGCCAATTGGCTGTCAGTGCAGAAGAGTGGACGTAGGCTTGAATCAAGCCGAACCACTATAAACCGCGTGTTCAATTCTCTCTTTCCCTTACTCAGTCTTGCGATTGAATTTTTAACTGTTGCAAATCCTTTAACTGTTTAAATATTGTGCAATCTTCAAAAGAAATTTTTTATATACCTATTCACCCCCCCTCTAGGTTCTCGTACTAGCTATATCAGGTTATATACGAACATGCCGGCGTTGAAGTAGAGGGCCAGGGGCGGGCCCATCTCGTCATGCCACTGCACCTTGTCGGGGCACTGCTGGCAGTACCTGATGGCGTACTGCAGGGTGTGGCTCCACGTCTTCTCGCAGAAGCAGTCCATCACGGCATAGAAGTAGCCGTCCTCCAGGTCGAAAAGGTGGTCGATGTTGTCGAACACCTGAATGTCGCCGTCCAAGTATATCATCTTGCTGTACTCCACGAACTCCCAGATACAGAGCTTGGAGTAGTTGATGACGTAGTACGTCACGGCGAACTGGGTCTGGTTCTCGGGCGGGTACACGGGCTCAATCTGGAGGACAGCTACTTCTACACCGTCCTCTAAGGAATTCTAGATTCTAGTTTAACAACTTTAAGAAATTCTAGAAAATGGATCGCGTAAGGCCGGTTTGGGAGGCATCATACCTGTACGGAGCAATCAGAACCGGAACAGGAGCAAGAGCAGCAATCGTGGCTGGGATGCCAACTCTGATAACCAAGCAACTCGGTACTCTCGGACATGGCCATCATGTGAGGGTTCTTTTAGTCCACGGGCATGGACTTCTCAAACATGGTCATCATGGTCATCGCAAAGGTCACAATCATGGTCAGAAATGGAGGAGGTGCCATGCGCATGGTCGGTTTGGGAGGCGTTACACCTGTGCAGAGCGACCGGAACCAGAACAGGAACAGGAGCAGCAACAAGAACAGGAAGTCGTGGCTGCAACACCAACTCCAATAACCGAGCAACTCGATACTCTCGCTCTGACTGCCGACTAGAGAGGACGCTTGGAGTTGGGTCTTGGACAGTAATGACGCCGTGTCAGCAATAAATGTGTATTGGGGATTTCATGTTTTGGCTCTTACCAGTAACCAATACCAGTTTTATCTTTTTGAGAAGTTTCGCTGGATGATCAGATTCAGCTGTTTGAAGTGTTGTGGAGGTTGATGGAATTTTCTCTATACTGTTTGTGTACCAATATTATTCAATGGTACACTGAAAATCAGTGTGATGGGATCCGTCGTTTGAGGTTTCGGATCAAATGATTCCATAAATTATATGCAGAAGATTTGAAGGTTATGAACTAGAACTGATATGTTACTGAGCTCCTCGAGAACGCCATTGGCATGCCTATACAAATTGACCAGAATTAATTGAGAGATAGGGGCTTTAACTGTAATATATGGGCTCTTTAATTAAAAAAAAAAAAAGAAGGAAAGAAAGAAAGAAAGAAAGAAAAAGAAAAAGAAAGAGTTTGAAATGTCAAAAAAGAGGGTGAACAGAGTTGTGGAACCTTCGGCTAGGTTATAAAAAGAGAGAAAGAGGGAGAGAAAGAGAAGAATACCGCAGAAGTAGGGGAAAACACGAAACAGGGGAGAAAAGAGAAAGAAGAGAAAGGAAAAAGGGAAAAAGGAAAAAAAGTTGGCGCGCTCATGATCCAGATGCCTCATCAAGCCAACTCAAGTGTGTTTTGCAAGGCCAGTAAGAAATTGAAGCCTTTAATCACTTACTTGAAGCAATCGCCATAATTAGGGCTCGAAATTTGGATTTCTTGAGTATTTGTGTAGCGAAGCCCGATTTTTGAGTTGTTAAGCTGTATTTTTTTAGAAATTGTACTTTGGATGTTGTGAAGTTATAGCATTTTACGGATCGTGATTTGAGCTTGCGGTTTGTTCGAAATGGAATTTTGAAGTTGGGGGCGCAATCTGGTACTGTAGCAATCAGTGGCTTCGAGTCTCTTTTTTTGTTGTTTTCGGTACTGTTTTGGGGCGGCTGAGTTGGGGTTGTTGTTGTATGTTAAGAGAGCTTTCTAAAGACTATAAGACGGCTTGAAAGGGAATTTTGTGGAGAGAGTTATGGCGTGACGAAGTTGGCACATGGGCCGTACCTAGCTGAAAATGATGGGTTTATGCTAAATTGTGAGCTTTTGGGGGCACATAGGTGTCATTTTATCGACTAATAGGCCTAGTATAGGCGAGTCGTTATAAGAATATCCTTTTTACTCGGCCTTTTAATATTATTTTTCCGTTAATTGTTAGGAATCCGAATGCGTTTGTTCGTATGAGCGTCGTAATTGATTTTTGGCTTTTCCCGGGTGAGCGACATTATTTCTTCTTTGTATTTTAAACTCATGTTTTGAGAAACATGGTGGATTAAATACTCTATGAGTTGATAAAAAACATATTTTGTTGCATTAAATAGGATCGAGCTATTACTGACATTTTTGTTATTCGAAGGGAGTTATATTCCGACTTCGATTTAAATGGTTGTTTGAAAAAGGATTTGTGAATTGTGAAAGAATCTTGAAATGTTTTGGAGAATATTTTGATATTTATATATCAAATTTCGAGTTGTGATATGATTCTCTTTCTAACGTTGGATTACTGGATATTGTGATTGGTGGTTAGTGCTCAATGTCTCTGTGGACCCTGAGGGGTGTGTGGGTATGTGCATACTATTCTAGGATATCTTTGTGGGCTGAGCCACCGGCTAATAATAGGTGAAGACCTTGCCAAGGGGGGAATCTTGGTCGTCTTGTCACGGGCGTTATGCGTGACCATAGTTAAACATTTGAGCATGAACTGGTCAATAGAGTAGACCATTGACGTGTGATTTGAGTTTGGTTGATGGAGTGGACCATTGATATGATTTGATGAGATTAATCAATTGTCATGTTTTATGAGATTGACTAATGGACTGGACTACTACTATTTCGGTATTTGAGTTATAATTATGTTTTTGAGTTATGTTTTAAATGTGCATAGTGATTTCTCGATCCGCTTAGAAGAAATGTGTTACTCACTGAGCCATGGTAGCTCACTCCTCTCATCTACTTGTTTTTCAGGTTCTTCAGCAAGTCACGAATAGGCATGAGCGTTTGTTCGGGGAGGACTTTTGTGGTGGAAATTTCTGGGTAGGGCTTATACATAGTTAATAGGTTTATAAGTTAGTCATTGTAGAAAGTTTATGTTTTGATTTTTGTGGATTATAGATATACTATGATATTGTAACCAATTGCCCCTTTTTGTCAAATATATATATGTGTGTGTGTGTGTGTGTGTGTGTCCCTTTTTGTCAAATATGTGTGTGTGTGTGTGTGTGTGTCCCTTTTTGTCAAATATATGTAACCAATTGCCCATTTTTGTCAAATATATGTGTGTGTGTGTGTCCCTTTTTGTCAAATATATGTGTGTGTGTGTGTGTGTCTGTGTCTGTGTGTGTGTCTGTGTGTGCGCGCGCGCATCACGGACAATGGTATATGCTCTCCATCTTTGTCATTCAAGTAACTCTAGCAACCCAAATTGGCGATCAAGAACCAAGAAATCGAACATCTTCTACTAGTTAAGCCCAGAAACTTATTATTATGAAATCTTTTGCTAATTTACCAATTTGATCAGTCCGAAAGGAAAAGGAACAAGATTCACAGATGGAAGTCTATTTTTATTAAGTAGGGCGATAGCTATAATAAGTTAGACTTGTTTCATTTTGGGCGAAATACGATTGCGGGGGCCTAATTCAAATGCCTTAGGTAAAGTAAGAAAGTTTCACCTAACATACTTGCCACCCAAAGTTGGACATTCTTTGATTATTTCCTTTGATTAGATTTAGATCTTCATAACCATTTCGAGAAGTGGAGATTTAATTTACAAAACAACAATGGAAAAAAAAAAAAAAGGGGGGGGGGGCCTTGCCAGGAGGGCACCATCGCCGCTACCCATTGCCGAAGGGGTTGACAAAGTTGCAACCTTAGGGGAAGGGCAGCCAGCGCTCTCGGGACTTGAGTGAGGCTCACCCAGATCTGGGTAATTTTGGCCCTCGCCTGAGACTGATAAGGCCTCACCCAAGGCTGGCAAGGGCCAATGTCGCCCAAATCTGGGCGAGTTGCACTAGCCCAAGGTGAAGGCCAGCAAGGGTCACCAGCCCTTGCTTCGGGCCAACATTGCCCAGATTTGGGCACCCTCAACTCAAATCTAGGCTAGCCCTATCGGCCCCTCCAATGTTGGGTGGCAACGGCATTAATAAGTTTTACATTTGATTGCATTTTTTGAAAATTACACAATTCAATTGCACTTTTACAATAAGTTTTAAGACTTTTAGTGTATTTATCTCTAAAATAAGCTATCGATTGCTTCAAAATGCACAATGTTGTATTTAGTTGTCCTCCCATTCTCTACCCTATGTCAAGTGAGCAAGGGCATCAATGGGTGGTTATTGTGGCCTTTCACATTTCGTAAAAGTCGATTTACAGTTAGGTACTAATTGATTGTCAAGTAGTCTTCTTATGGGAAGGATGCATTGACATAGTCAAGAAACTTAGTACCAAGGCTCCTTCAAAAGACTAGAACAAAAGCCAAACCATTGAAAGTCACTTACAAGTAAATTTATTTTTAAAACCAAAGTTCGTATACAAATCTTACAGTCCTATGGGATACAATTAGCAGTACAATCTTGCACGACTAATTGTAGTTTTGGCATTCGAATGTGATAAGATTGTGAAGCTTACTCTAATGAAATCATAAGGTGTTAATGCATTGAATAGAGAGACATCTGGCTCAACAGTATAAAGTTATAACACTTTGTTGCTCTAACTACTAATCAGTTGATAATCATTTTAACTGCATTGAATGGTATGCTCAATAAAATCAAACCAGTGGTTTTTAAATAAGCACAAAACGAAATCAGATCCACAAGAGCAAGTCTGCACCCCTTTTTTTTTATTGGTAGTATCCACCCCGTCAATCGCTGTTCTTTTTGCGGCCCAAAGGAGCAAAACTCATCTGCTCATCTGACCAAGCCAGAACCGTCCAGCCGCAAATGAGAAGGTGTCGACATCCGCGTCCCCATGTCTGGTCCCATATCTCAAACGCAGAGAGAGCGACCACCATTATTTCATTCCCGCGTGAACTTGCTCCCCAAGGCAACACATGACCACATTTTCCTTCGTCCTGAGTTGAAAAGTATTCATCCACAGCGTTCACACGGATTGCTCAAAAACTTAGTAGCTAAGCCGAGAAATTTGGCAGACAAGAGTCGGGTGAAAAGACCGCCAAAATCATGGGGTGCTACAGTTAATCCACCGCCTCTAAACCCCCTATAAAAGTGAGGCCCTCTCTTCCTTTCATCTCTCGTCATCCAGAGAATTATTCCTATGTCAAGACTGAAACGGAGTTGGGGGTTGACTAAACAGAGGATGAAAATGAGCATGGCTCACGAGGGAAGGCATCATCACATTCAACGTCATCGTCATGGGATGGGTAAAGGAGGCCGACGTGCGCATCGTCGCGGGCACAGTTGCCTAGTAGGAGAACTTCTCAGCAGGAATGGTCTCGGAGGAGATGGAGATCATGGACATGGGCATCATCTGAGGGTTGTGGTAGGACATGGGGGTCATGGTCATGGACATCATCTGAGCGGTCTTTTAGTCTGCGGGGGTCATGGTCATGTTCATGGAGTACGCGGACACGGACGTGGGCATCATCTGAGGGGTTCTTCAGGACATGGGCATGGACCTTCCATACATGGTCGTCATGGTAATCGTCCTGGTCACGGTCATAGTTACAAAGGAAGGCGCCATGCGCATGGCAGATGCGGGAGGCGTCATCCCTGTATGGGGCAACCAGAACAGGAGCAGGAAGTCGCGGCAGCGTCCCCGACTCCAATAACCGAGCAACTCGCCACTCTCGCTCTGACTGCAGACTGGAGAGGACGCTTGAAGTTGGGGAGACAATAACGACGCAACGTCGGCAATATTGTGCCTTGGGGATTTCTATATATTGGTTCCTACCAGTTTTTATCTTTTTGGGTAACCTCGTTGGATGCTCAGCAGTGGTTGAAGTGTTGCGGAGGTTAAAGAAAGTTTCTTCCTACTGCCTCTGTACCAGTATACTATGGTAAACAATGTGATGATATCGCTGAGGCGTCGGCTCAGACAGATGATTTCCATATGTGTTATTCAGATCTGAAGGTTTTGAACGAGAAATAATATGTAGTACTGAGCTCATTGAGAGCACCATTGGCATGCATGAACAATTTGAACTGATCCAATTTAGAGATTAAGGGCTTCAACAGCACCCATCGCCCACAATGGCGTATGCTTTCTTTCTCATTCAAGTAACTGCGGCAATCCAAATTGGTGAATCTCCCGCCGATTAAGCCTTTTTTTTTTTTTTTTAAATGATAGATTTGTAGCTTAAGCCAGAAAAGAAGGCAGCCTTGCGCGACCAACGACAAGTCTGGATCATGGATAGGGAAAGAGCATGCGTGCTAGCACGCTATCTATGGTTTATGAAGTTGGTCGGATCAGATAGTCATCTAAGGAACCAAACCAAAATAGGGGCAAACTTACCAACGAAGTGCTAGCCTATGGAACTCATCCAAAAGCAATAGGTGTTTATGCATCTGCGTCACTTAGGAATTCTTTCGGCTAGAAGGGATTGCTACTATGAGCGATCATCACGCATGATAGATAATGATGGATTGGTGGACCAATTGAGTGACTGAGACATGGTACTCATTACCTGATCATGTCAAAGTCTCCAAGAGCCCTTGCTACACAAGCGTAAGAGAAATCTCTTATCAACAATAAGAGAAGAACCATTTTACATCGTATCTAAGGGATTTCTTTATTTGGACCAAAGAAGCAAAATTACTAGATCATTATCATACTGATTGCTTATGCAAAAATAAGACAAAATAAAGTGATTTATTGGTTGCTTCGAACTGTCTTGCAATCTTATATTTTAGTTCTCCTCTCCTTCCCCGGCCTACGTCAAGCGAGTAAGGTTATAAAAATCTCGTGATTTTCACATTTCATAAAAGTTTATTTACGGTTAGATACTAAGCCATCATCAAGTAATCTATCTATGGGTTAGGTGCGTTGACATGGTTAAAGTAATTTAGTGCCAAGGCTCTCTCAAAAGACCAGAACTAAATTTTGACATAATTTGTTTACATTCGATTTCGTTATGGAGTCAGTATTTTCCAGGGCTTGCAATCAAATAATTTCCGGCATAATTTATGTTCATATAGTTTTGTTTGAAGTAAAGTTGTTGATTTCCTTGTTTCATGTGATATTTCCCATTTGGAGTCAGCACAGAACTTGTCCTTTTAAAATAAACATCAAAGAACGACTTTTGGTGAAAGGAATATGATGACGGGATAAATTCCAGAGAAATAGTAAGGTGCCGATGCATTGAATAGTGACATTTAGCTTGACAATATGAATAGTTATTTCAAAAATAGAAATTATTATTCATAATTTTGAAAAAAAAATCATATAGAAATATGAGTTCATCTTTAATTTATTATTATAGGTGAAAAATATGACGCCAATTTTTTTCCATCAAAAAAATTCGTAATTAGTTTTATAATAATTAAAATCTTCTCATTAAAACCAATAATTGTGTCATAATGTTGTTTTGGCAAAAAACAGTTACATTGTAAAAATAAGCATAGCTTCTCATTAAAATGTTTTCAAGAAACAACTATATTGCTTATTATTATTATTGTCGTTGTTGTTGTTGTTGTTGTTGTTGTTGTTGGTGGTGGTGGTGGCTCTATGTTCTAACTAGTTGATAATTATTTTAACTACATTAAACTTTGGCAAATGTTTGGGAACTCTGGCAACCCAAGTTGGCGATCAAGTTAAAGACTTCTACTAGTTAAGCCCAGAAACTTATTATTATGAAATCTTTCACTAATGTACCACTTTGATCAATCCTAAATGTCACAAAGCTGATTAGAGAACCCATAGCAAATAGTAAGAGAGAAAGAAGAAGGGAGAAGGAATAGAGAAGAGAAGAAGGAGAATGTGAAAGAAAGAAACAGAGAGGGCGCTGTAGATTTCTGTATTAACAGAAATCCTACTCCCATTATATTTATATTGAATATAAATTGTATAATACCCTTATGTAAGTAAAAAAGAAAATAAAACTCTGATAATAAAGGAAACTTAATTAAAGTAACTTACCACTCCCTCTCAAGCTGGAGCATATAGGTCACCCATGCCCAGCTTGGAACAACTAGCAACAAAAGTAGGATGAAATAATGATTTGGTAAACATATCAGCAAACTGATTTCTAAAGGCAATGTAAGGAGTAGCAACCAACTTTTGTTTCACAACATCCCAAACAAAGTGACAGTCAACTTCTATATGCTTAGTTCGTTCTTGAAACAAAGGATTCCCAGCAATATAAATAGCCATTTGATTATCACACATCATATCAACAGGTTGATTAATCGAAAATCCAAGCTCTTGGAGAAGAGATTTCAACCACAACAATTCAGCCATAATATGTGCCATAGCACGATATTTAGCCTCTGCACTAGACCTGGCAATGGTAGCTTGTTTTTGGCTTCTCCAAGTAACCAAATTACTAAGGCTCCTACAGATAGTAAAGCCCAATCAGCAGTCGTAGTGGTAGTCATAGTAGTAGTAGCAGAAATAGTAACAGCAGTAATAGCAGTCAGTAATAGTAGCAATAGCAGGAGCAGCAACAGTAGTAGTAGCAATAGCAGGAATAGCAGCAGTAGTAGTAGGAGCAACGGTAGTAGTAATAGTAGGAGGAGCAGTAGAAACGGTAGTAGGAATCGTAGTAGTATCACGCATGACTATAATCTCAATATAAATATATCTACAAATAATCAAGAAGGCTAAAACTTTAGTGCAAGAAACAAAACAGCAACATTGATGTATAATCAAATGTAATTGACTCCATCAATTAACCAAATGGATGCTGAAAACTCATAAATATAGATTGTTGTATAGAAGAAGATATCTAACCAGAAATCTCGATTCAAATAATTATATGCTTGACGGAAACCCAACAAGACCAGTCAACCATAATCAATAAAGTACTCTGATTCTTGAATCCGCTAATCAATAAGTGTTGTAATCCATGTTCACAAACCAAACCTGATGAACCTAATATCTTCCAATCTCATATGTATCAAGGCTTGAAGAGAAAACAAATAACAACTACAGCTTTAGGTGGCTGTGTACCAGAGAAGAAGTAGAGTTACTAGGGGACTCTCAAACCAGCAATAGAACCAAGTAATTAGGTAGTTAGATCTGCTCTGATACCATGTCACAAAGATGATTAGAGAACCCGTAGCAAATAGTAAGAGAGAAAGAAGAAGGGAGAAGGAATAGAGAAGAGAAGATGGAGAGTGTGAAAGAAAGAAACAAAGAGGGGGTTGTAGATTTCTATATTAATAGAAACCCTACACCCATTGTATTTATATTGAATATAAATTGTATATGACAATAATACCCTTATGTAAGTAAAAAAGGAAATAAAAATCTGATAATAAAATAAGGAAATAAGACTGATAATAAAGGAAACTTAACTAAAGTAACTTAACACTAAAGAAAAAGGAACAAGATTTATAGATGAAGTATCAACTCATAGTAATTACACTGAAAAGTGCGGCTATAGAATGTGCTTGTAAATTGTGGCCAATACCAAGTATATAAGCAATGATTTCAAATCCAATGGTTAATCATATTCTGGCAACTTTATGTAAGGCAAAATTTGGTTTTTTGGGGGGTGATAATGGAAAAGTTGACATATAAGTAATCCTTATTGCCACTCTACGGAATTGTACATGAGATTTTCACCTCATACGGCTCCTCGCTCAATTGTTTCGAAGTCATTAGGTCCTTTTCCTCGTTCGAGAATCTCCTCCCTTCTTCCACGCCATCCCAAAGAGTAACTAAGATCAATTCAATTACGTTTTCATAATCCAATTAAACACTTTCCATTTTCGATTATTCTCAAAAGAGAAGATTCTTCTTTTTACCAAACACTTGTGGATCCGATTACAATCTTATAACAAGAACAAGAGATCTTTCTCAATCAACCTCCTTGCCTCTTATTCTTCGACAATAAGAAAGATCATTTTCAAGTTTGAATTTGTTCATTTGAAATTTGAGTTCTTCTACTTCATTTTTATTTACTTATTTTTTTACTCTATTCTTGAGTTCTCTTCTAAATGGGTTGAAGGCAAAGACCGGCAGTGTTCATCATTTACTTGTTTTAAAAAAAAAAACAAAAAAAAAAAGGCCTCAACAATGAATAGCAGTTTTTAATTTGATCGGATCAGATAGCTCTTTAAGCAACCAATCAAACTTAGGTAGACCTACTAATGAAGAGCCGATTACGAAGCTTACTCATCAAGGAGCACGAAAGGGTTATTCATTTCATATTTTTCATTGATTCTCGATAGAGATCAAAGGTCTTGAGCAATCGATATCATGAAAAAACTTAAAATCATTTTGCCTACATAATCAATACCCAAAGTCCAACTTTCTTTGGTTATTTCCTCTTATTAGATCATCGTAACCATTGCAAGAAGTGGAGAACTACACAGTATCTGCAAACTAACTTCACTACCACGGGATGAATTATTGCCCACTTGGAATGGAAGCCCAAAGCCCTATAAAGGCAATTTGTCTAACCCAAATCGTTTAAACCGGTTTGTGTAAAAGCATTCTTCTTATGAAGCCGTATAGTGCTATTGTTAACTTATGTTTAGAAAGGAAAAAAATCGAGGGTTATGGATAGTTAAGGAAGCAAAAATAAGGCCAAGGCCCGTGCACAAGGAAAAGCGAGTTGATCATGTGTCAAAGCTCCACCCAAGTTTAATTAGATGGATGCCTTTGCTTGTGCGACCATGCCTCCATGGATCACCTATTCATATTTTTCTTGCCATTCAATCACATATGGCATACATGCCTTTAATAAAAAGATTTAATTAATTGAAATGCCAAGAAGGACACCAAATCAAGTTATCGGCCCAGGTTGAATGAGATCCCCACAAATCACGTATTCGGAGGACTGGATTGGAAATGATGGGGAGTTCTCCGCTTTCAAATTTTATGAGCTAGTTTAATCAATTTCAATCCTCAGAAAGGCAAAGCCCACATCGTGACAAGGAGTCGTGTTAACAACCATCAAAGTAGCCTAAAACAAGTTCATCCAAGAAAGGACCCAAGAAAGGATGAGAGACCCCACCCAACAGTATGGCATGTTTATACACAAATCTTACTTGTAGTCGTCCATTCGCCAAACAAAATCTTTTCGCTTCTCATAAAGAGAAGTGTTATCTTTATGTTCATATTGTAGGAGGAAAACATGGCCCCAATCCTCTTCTGATTAAATTTGTCATTGGTTTTTAATAATCAAAATTAGAATAATCAAATCAATTATAATATCACTGTGTTGTTTCGGCAAAAAGTTACAAGTATAGTTCCTTCTTCAAATGTCATCAAGAAACAAATGCGTTGCCTTTTCTTGGGGAGGTTGATAAGTAATTTAACTGCATTGAAGGGTATGCCTAATAGAATCAAACGTCTGGTTAATAAGATAAGGACAAAAGGAAATCGGATTCACAGAGCAAATCTCCAACTCAATCGGTTTTTTTTTTTTTTTTTTTTTGTAGCCCAAAGGAGCAATGTTCTTCCCTGATGTTACGTGCACACCAAGCCATAAACGCGGAGCCGCACATTAGAACGCGTCGACATCCACATCTCTGGTCAATGTCCCAAAGCAGGGCCACCGACCTCCATTGATTAATTCAGGCGCGAACTTGCTCCCCAAGACAAACACTCGACGGCGTTTGCCGCGGTTCACACGGATTGCTTAAGTACTTGATAGCTAAGCTATGAAATTTGGCAGAGAAGAGGCGTGTGAAAAGATCGCCATTTTTGACAGACTGCTGCAGTTGAACCACTGCCTCGGGAAACTCTATAAATAAGGACCTCTCTTCCTCTAATCTCTCATCATCCAGACAGCTATTCTTGTGTCAAGACTGAAACAGAGTCGGGGTTCTATACGAAACAGAGGATGAAGATGAGAATGGGTCACGAGGGAAGGCATAATCACGGTCGACAGCGTCATTATGGGATGGGTAACGGAGGCGGAGATGGGCATCATGGTGGGCATGGTACCCATGTAGGACTTCTCTTTGGGCATGGTCTCAAAGGACATAGGGGTCATGGGTTCCATGGACTTGGACAAGGACATGATGTGAGGGTTTCATTAGTCCATGGGCATGGACTTTTCAAACATGGTCATCATGGTCATTGCAAAGGTCATGGTCATGTTCACAAAGGGAGGAGGTGCCATGCGCACGGCCGGTTTGGGAGGCATCATACCTGTACGGAGAAATCAGAACCGGAACGGGAGCAAGAGCAGCAACAGAAGCAGCAAGTCGTGGCTGCGACACCAACTCTGATAACCAAGGAACTCGGTACTCTCGGACATGGGCATCATGTGAGGGTTCTTTTAGTCCACGGGCATGGACTTCTCAAACATGGTCATCATGGTCATTGCAAAGGTCACAGTCATGGGCACAAAGGGAGGAGGTGCCATGCGCATGGTCGGTTCGGGAGGCATTATACCAGTCCAGAGCAACCGGAACCGGAACGGGAACAGGAGCAGCAACAAGAACAGAAAGTCGTGGCTGCAACACCAACTCCAATAACTGAGCAACTCGATACTCTCGCTCTGACTGCCGACTAGAGAGGACGCTTGGAGTTGGTTTTGGACAGTAATGACGCCGTGTCAGCAATAAATGTGTCTTGGGGATTTCATGTTTTGGCTCCTACCAGTAGCCAATACCTGTTTTATCTTTTTGAGTAGTTTCGCTGGATGATCAGATTCAGCTGTTTGAAGTGTTGTGGAGGTTGATGGAAGTTTCTCTATACTGTTTGCGTACCAATATTATTCAATGGTACACTGAAAATTAGTGTGATGGGATCCGTCGTTTGAGATTTCGGATCAAATGATTCCATATATTATATGCAGAAGATTTGAAGGTTATGAACTAGAACTGATATGTTACTGAGCTCCTCGAGAGCGCCATTGGCATGCCTAAACAAATTGACCAGAATTAATTGAGAGATAGGGGCTTTAACAGCAAACATCACGGACAATGGCATACGCTCTCCATCTTTGTCATTCAAGTAACTCCGGCAACCCAAATTGGCGATCAAGAAATCAAACATCTTCTACTAGTTAAGCCCAGAAACTTATTATTATGAAATCTTTTTGCTAATTTACCAATTTGATCAGTCCGAAAGGAAAAGGAACAAGATCCACAAATGGAAGTCTATTTTTATTAAGTAGGGCGATAGCTATAATAAGTTAAGACTTGTTTCATCTTGGGTGAAATAGATTGCGGGGGCCTAATTCAAATCCCTCAGGTAAAGTAAGAAAGTTTTCGACTAACATACTCACCACCCAAAGTTGGACTTTCTTTGATTATTTCATTTGATTGGATTCAGATCTTCATAACCATTTCGAGAAGTGGAGATTTAATTTACAAAACAACAATAGAAAAAAAGGGGGACACCTTGCCAGGAGGGCACCACCACCACTGCCCATTGCCGGAGGGGCTGACAAAGTAGTAGCAACCTTAGGGGGAGGACGGCCGGCGCTCTCGGGACTTGAGTGAGGCTCACCCAAATATGGGTAATTTTGGCCCTCGCCTGAGACCAATAAGGCCTCACCCAAGGCCGACAAGGGCCAACATCACCCAAATCTAGGCGAGTTGCGCTGGCCCAAGGTGAGTGCCAGCAAGGGTCACCAGCCCTCGCTTGGGGCCAACATTGCATAGATTTAGGCACCCTCAACTCAAATCTAGGCTAGCCCTATCGGCCCCTCCAACGTTGGGTGGTGGTGGCATTAATAAGTTTTACATTTGATTGCATTTTTTGAAAATTATACAATTCAATTGCACTTTTCCGATAAGTTTTAAGACTTTTAGTGTATTTATCTCTAAAATAAGCTATCAATTGCTTCAAAGTGCGCAATGTTGTATTTAGTTGTCCTCCCCTTCTCTATCCTACGTCAAGTGAGCAAGGGCATCAATGGGTGGTTATTGTGGCCTTTCACATTTCATAAAAGTCGATCTACAGTTAGGTACTAATTGAATGTCAAGTAATCTTCTTATGGGCAAGATGCATTGACATAGTTAAGAAACTTAGTACCAAGGCTCCCCCAAAAGACTAGAACAAAAGCCAAACCATTGAAAGTCACTTACAAGAAAAATTATTTTTAAAACCAAAGTTCATATACAAATCGATACAATAAGCAGTACAATCTTGCACTACTAGTAGTTTTGGCATTCAAGGTGATGAGATTGTGAAGCTTACTCTAATGAAATCATAAGGTGTTAATGCATTGAATAGAGAGACATCTGGCTCAATAGTATAAAGTTATAACACTTTGTAGCTCTAACTACTAATCAGTTGATAATCATTTTAACTGCATTGGAGGGTATGCTCAATAAAATCAAAAGAATGGTTAATTAAATAAGCACAAAACGAAATCAGATCCGCAAGAGCAAGTCTTCACCCCTTTTTTTTTGGTCGGTAGTCTCCACCCCTTCAATCGCTGTTCTTTTTGCGGCCTAAAGGAGAAAAACTTATCTGCTCATCTAACCAAGCCAGAACCGTCCAGCCGCAAATGAGAAGGTGTCGACATCCGCGTCCCCATCTCTGGTCCCATATCTCAACGCAGAGAGAGCGACCACCATTATTTCATTCCCGCGTGAACTTGCTCCCCAAGGCAACACACGACCACATTTTCCTCTGTCCGTAGTTGAAAAGTATTCATCCTCAGCGTTCACGCGGATTGCTCAAATACTTAGTAGCTAAGCCGAGAAATTTGGCAGACAAGAGTCGTGTGAAAAGACTGCCAAAATCATGGGGTGCTACAGTTAAATCACTGCCTCTAAACCCCCTATAAAAGTGAGGCCCTCTCTTCCTTTCATCTCTCATCATCCAGAGAACTATTCCTCTGTCAAGGCTGAAACGGAGTTGGGGGTTGACTAAACAGAGGATGAAAATGAGCATGGCTCACGGGGGAAGGCATCATCACGGTCAACATCATCATCATGGGATGGGTAATGGAGGCCGACATGGGCATCGTGGCGGGCACGGTTGCCTAGTAGGAGAACTTCTCAGCAGGAATGGTCTCGGAGGAGATGGAGATCATGGACATGGGCATCATCTGAGGGGTGTGTTAGGACACGGGGGTCATGGTCATGGTCATGGAGTACGCGGACACGGACGTGCGCATCATCTGAGGGGTCCTTCAGGACATGGGCATGGACCTTCCACACATGGTCGTCATGGTCATGGTCCTGGTCACGGTCATGGTTACAAAGGGAGGCGCCATGCGCATGGCAGATGCGGGAGGCGTCATCCCTGTATGGGGCAACCAGAACAGGAGCAGGAAGTCGCGGCAGTGTCCCCGACTCCGATAACAGAGCAACTCGGCACTCTCGCTTTGACTGCAGACTAGAGAGGACGCTTAAAGTTGGGGCTTCGACAATAACGACGCCACGTCGGCAATATTGTGCCTTGGGGATTTCTATATATTGGTTCCTAGCAGTTTTTATCTTTTTGGGCAACGTCGTTGGATGCTCAGCAGTGGTTGAAGTGTTGCGGAGGTTAAAGAAAGTTTCTTTGTACTGCCTCTGTACCAGTATACTATGGTAAACTATGTGATGATATCGCTGAGGCGTCGGCTCAGACAGATGATTTCCATATGTGTTAGTCAGATCTGAAGGTTTTGAACGAGAAATGATATGTAGTGCTGAGCTCATTGAGAGCACCATTGGCATGCATGAACAATTTGACCTGATCCAATTTAGAGGTTAAGGGCTTCAACAGCACCCATCGCCCACAATGGCGTATGCTTTCTTTCTCATTCAAGTAACTGCGGCAATCCAAATCGTTGATCAAGAAAAAAAAAGATCTCCCGCCGATTAAGCTTTTTTTGATTATGATAGATTTGTGGCTTAAGCCAGCAAAGAAGAAAGCCTTGCACAACCAACGACAAGTCTGGATCGTGTATGGGGAAAGAGCATGCGTGCTAGCACGCTATCTATGGTTTATGAAGTTGGTCGGATCAGATAGTCATCTAAGGAACCAAACCAAAATAGGGGCAAACTTACCAACGAAGTACTGGCCTATGGAACTCATCCAAAAGCAATAGGTGTTTATGCATCCGCGTCACTTAAGGGATTCTTTCGGCTAGAAGGGATTGCTACTATGAGCGATCATCACGCATGATAGATAATGATGGATTGGTGGACCAATTGAGTGACTGGGACATGGATCTAGACCTTGAAAGTAGCTGCTAGGCATCAATTTTATTTAAATCAGATTGGAAAACGTCTTCTTATCAAAGGTTGTAAAAGCACGCGACATATATTCTACTTCATTAGAGCCGCTTTTGCGCATGATAAAATTTCTACTTCTCTATTTCTCTGTTTCTCTATTCCCCATAACATGTTTGAAATAGAAATCCGTTTGGTAACGTAATTTGATTTTTCTATTTCTAGAACAGATTTCTATTCTAGAAATATATTTGAAGAAGAAATCAAAAGCTAAAATTTTTAACTTCTCAATTTTTAGCCAAAAATCAATTTTTATTCTAGAAATTTTGTTATGCGCACCCTAAAGGGTTGTTTGTTTAATTGTGTTTCTTTTCCTGAAACAAAAATTTATGTTATTTTGTTCCGGGGAATAAAAAAAAAAACAGAAACGCGTTTGTTTATACTTTTATTCCTTGGAACAAATAATCTATTTTTTTGTTCCTGAGAACAAATTTAGAATAAAAACAAGAAACAAGAAAAACTTGTTTTTTGTTCCCGAGAACAAATTTGGAACAAAAACAAGAAACAAGAAAACTTGTTTCTTGTTCCCGAGAACAATTTCAAGAAACATTTTTGTCTCCTTTTTCTTCTTCTTTTTCTTTGGCCGGTTGCCGGCCTCGGCCATGGCTGGTGGCTGGGCAAACTCGGCCTCGCCAGATCTAGGCGAGCTCAAGCTCGCCCAATCATGGCGAGGCTCTCGGCCTCGCCGAGGGCCAGCGAGCCTCGCCATGGCTACACGAGGCCATCGGCCCTTGTCATTCATGGTCAAGGCCGACGACCAGCCAAAAGGGAGAAAAAATTTTAAAATAATAAATAATAAATAAAAAGGAAAATTAAAATTAAAAAAATATTAAAAAAATTAAAAGAAACAAAAATTATACAAGTTTACCAAACGTGTTTCCGTTATTTTTTTATTCCAAAACTAGAAATTTTGTACAGTTACCAAACGCGTTCTTCTATTAAAAAAATGTTCCCTAGAATAGAAATAGAAAAAACTATTTATGTTCAAAAATTGTTTCGCGGAACAAAAACGTTACCATACGCATCATAAGTATTCAACTTCTTCATTCTAGTATTCCAAGCGTATTAACATCTCCTAGTTTTGCATAATAGTTTTGAGTGATATGGTCATCCTTCCTCTTAAAGGGCATAGCCTCAAACTATACAAAAAAATCCAACTTTCAAAAGTTTCCACCGATATTGATATCATTTTTTTTTTTTTTGGTAAAGGTAAGAAGTGTAATAGATTTTGCACAAAATTACAAGGGGGGGATGCCTGGCACCAACAAAACGATCACTCACAGAGACAAGAGTCAAGGAAGAGTGAGGGGGTGCCAAGGGATCCAACGGACAACAAAAAGAAACCCTAAACAAGAAAGACTAAGCTAAAACCAAAACCCTCCATCAAAGAAAGATAGAAGGACTCAAGTCCCACTCTGTTGCGTCTTACGTTCTTCGGGTATCTATCACATGCTTAAAGGTCGATGCCTTATCCTTGATTGCCTTATGGAGATGCATCTTCATCGCCGGGAGGAATAAAGTCTGGTTTCTAAAAATAATATTGTTGCGCTCCTTCCAAATGATATAGCAAAGGGCTCCAAAGCTAAACCTAGCCAAAGAGTTATAAAAGCTCTTATCCGAGAAGTGCTTCATCGCCTAAACCAGGTTCTCTCGCCAGGATTTGTTACGCCAAAAAATATTAAACTTAGCAGCCCAGAAGGATGCGAGATTACCCGGAGTTTGGCACGCGAAGAAGAGGTGGTTCACCGAATCAGGCCTACGGGAGCAAAAGGGACAGAGAGCTGCTGGAATCCTAGCGTAGGAGAGGAGCAGGACCTGTGTTGGCAGTCTATTACGAGTAATAAGCCAGAGATGGGTTTGGTACCTCGGCGGTATGGAGGAGCTCCACACGAACGAGGACCAGGGCACAGCATCACCTTTCGGCCTCAATAATTCCCAGGCAGAAGCTGTTGAGAAACGGTCCGAGGGGTGCCGAATCCACTGAAAACGATCCGCTTGCTGGTTAAATTCAGGGATGGGATCCCACCAATTGGCCATAATATTAATGACATACCAGCCTAAAGGCGTGGAGAGAGCATCAGCAACAGAGGCATCTCTAGGGATGCCAGAACGGTAGATCTCCTAGTTAGAGAATAGGCGGTTGAGAGGGCCATTAAGATGCCACAGATCAAACCAAAATGACACAGACCTGCCATTGCCAATCCTCCATCTAAAATGCTGCTGATAAATACTATGAAGGTGGAGGAGCTTTTTCCAAGCCCAAGAACTAAAAGTCGGAATAGGAGTTACCCAGAAAATTTATTGGCTGCTAATTGAGAAAATTTAAAAAAAAAAAATGGGAAGGAAATTAGTGAGCAATTACAACTTAATGAGTAGCGCATAGTTTTTCTAAGTAGATCAAACACCCATTATGCATGTTTATAAAACCATACTAAAACTCATTCATTTAAATCCATGATATAGCATGTGTACGAGCTCAAAACGACTTCTATCTTTTTAACAAATTTTTATACAAATCAAAAATACTCATAATATCGGTAATACCAAAATAAAAAAATCAATGGTCCATTCTATTGATTAATCTCATTAACTTACATATCAATAGCCTACTCCATTGATTAATCTTATCCGTTCAAATGTTGATAATCCATTTCATCAACTAACCTAATGCTTAATATCTAAATATAATCATGCTTAACACCCATGACAAAGACAACCAAGTTCACCCCCTTAGCTAGGTCTACCACCCATATTAGCTGGTGGTTCGACCTAGAAAGACGTCTTGATAGCAATATGCATACCCCTTCCTCAATGAGTTCTAATTATAGTGACATGATCTTAAGCCTATTATCCAACAATCCCACAATCAAAACCATAACTCATCTTGTTAACCAGTTTCGCATACCTGATCAAATCAATTTTTGGTAACTCAATTTATGAAATAGAATGCATTTCATATAGCATTTCACAAATCCATGCAAATGACATTTCATAAATCATACTCTAAGTTAAGAGTTTTTGGTAATTCTTTTATCAAAAAGTTTTGCAAACCAAAATTATATATATATTCAACCCCTTTCATCAAACTAAATCTACATTTTCACAAGACCTTTCTCACCCCATTTTTGGAATTCATTTTGTAAGCCAATGATGTTTTGAATCGACTTTTCTAAAACATGCCTCAAACCTGTCATAAATAACCGAAAAGTAGTAAATGTCCAATCAAAATTTTTATGCAAAAGAAATGCTATTCTTATTTCAATATATATATAGTCATTATAACTTTAAAACATGAGTTTTACATATTTATGGAAGAGATAGCATCACTTACTTGAAAAAGCTTAGCACCAACTTACGAAAATCACTCAAGCCGACACACTCATATTCCCATCAATTAACTGAAAAAAAAAATGATATCAAAAGGGAAAATGTCACAAATGGTCCATATACTATTACCTAATGTGCAATTTGGTCCCTGAACTTTCAATTGGCTCAATTTGGTCCTTGAAATATTGATAAATGTCTGATTTGGTCCTTGAACTTTCAATCGGCTCAATTTGGTCCCTGAATTATTTGATAAATGTTTGATTTGGTTCCTGAACTTTCGATTGGCTCTATTTGATCCCTGAACTATTGATAAATATTCGATTTAGTCCTTAGTTATTGTTTTTCTTTTTTAATTTTTTTAATTTTTTTAATTTTTTTTTGCTTCTTCTCTCTCCGGCGAGGGTCGCCCTCGCCGGACGCAGGCAAGGGCGGCCCTCGCTAGCGTCGAGTGAGGGGCTCCGTTTCAGATCTAGCGAGGGAGCCCCTCCCCGGAGTCGAGCGAGGGAGCCCCTCGTCGGCGTCGGGCGAGGGGCTCCCTCGCGCAGATCCGGCGAGGAGCCCCTCGCCCGACGCCGGGGTGCTCCTCGCCTGACGCCGATGAGGGGCTACACGGGCAAGGGAGCCCCTCGCCCGACGCCGGCGAGGGGCTCCCTCGCCCAACGCCGACGAGGGCCGCCCTCGCTGCGTCCGGCGAGGACGACCCTTGCCGAAGCCAGCGGAGGGAAGAGAGAAGAAGCAAAAAAATTTAAAAATTTAAAAATTAAAAAAAAAAAAAGGAAAAACAGTAACTAAGGACTAAATCGAACATTATCAATAGTTTAAGGACCAAATTGAGCCGATCGAAAGTTCAGGGATCAAATTGAGCCGATTGAAAATTCAGGGACCAAATCAGACATTTATCAATAGTTCAAGGGTCAAATTGAACGATTGAAAGTTTATGGACCAAATTGCACATTAGGTAATAGTATTTGGACCATTTGTGACATTTTCTCATATCAAAATTCAAACAAAACACTACTCCAATGAATGACTTGAGTAACCACGCTCAATCATCATTGAATACACTCCTGCGTGCTGATGAAGAGACTAGTATATAATGTACATTCATCGTTTCTATTAAATGCATTATCCGTTAAGCATAACTCACACACGAAAGTTTAGAATTTTGCTTTGATCAACTTGTATTTTGGAATTTATTTTTGTTAAACCCCATAACTCCATAATGCCCTAGCTCGACATTTCCTCAATCGAATCTCATAGTGCAAAATTGATATTTTCAAATTTGTGCCCTAATTCAAAAAATTACTCCAATATGTCAGGTAATGGGCTTGAATACTTAACGAGGCGTTTCAATTCACAGCTAATTTGACTTGTCAGAACGTCCGGATCCACTACGCGCGACACACTCTCTCTCTCCCCTTTCCCTGTTTTTCTTCTTCGTGGTCGAGCTTCTCTCTCTTTTTTTTCCCTGTTTTGTCCGCTGCCCTCAATGCTTTACGCGCATCATATGGGAGAGAAAATGAAGATGGGCTGAGCTTTTTTATTAAAGACATGGGCCTGGTCTTGATGGGCCCATTTGGTGCAAGTTCACCTTCTCCACAGTTTTGTATATAAATAAATTGTGCAAAAAAGTAAATTAAAATAAGCTATGGATTGCTTCAAACTGCGCAATCTTATATTTAGTTGTCCTCCCCTTCTCCGCCCTAAGTCAAGCGAGCAAGGTCATCAGTGGGGTGGTTATCGTGGCCTTTTCCATCTCATAAAAGTCAATTTACATATAGATACTAATCAATCATGATGTAATCTATCTATGAGCAAGGTGCATTTTTTTTTTTTTTTTGTTTTACACTCATGGGCAAGGTGCATTGACAGAGTCAAAAGTAACTCAGTAAGGCTCCCCCAAAAGATTAGAACAAAAGCCAAACCGTTGATATATATTTTCACAATCGAAGTTTAAACCCAAATCTTACAATCCTATGAGATACAATTAGTAATACAATCTTGTACTAATAATTGTAGTATTAGCATTTGAAGGAGATGAGATTGTGAAGCTTACTCCAATGAAACTATAAGGTGTCAATGCATTGAATAGAGAGAACAATATGAAGTTACAACACTTCGTAGCTCTAACTTCTAATCAGTTTATAATCATTTTAATTGCATTGAAGGGTACGCCCAATAAAATCAAATAGAGGGTCAATAAAATAAGCACAAAAAGAAATCAGATCCAGAGGAGCAAGTCTCCACCACTTCAATCACTTCTCTTTTTGTGGCCCAAAGGAGCAAGCCAGAACCGTCCAGCTGCAAAATGAGGAGGTGCCGACATCCCCCGTCCCCATCTCTGGTCCTATATCTCCACGCAGAGAGAGCGACCTCCATTAATTCATTCACGCGTGAACTTGCTCCCCAAGGCAACACGTGACGAAATTTTCCGTCTTTCATGGTTGAAAAGTATTCATCCACCGCGTTCACACGGATTGTTAGCGAAGCCAAGAAATTTGGCAGAGAAGAGGCGTGTGAAAAGATTGCCGAAATCATTAGTGCTACGGTTAAGACCACCGCCTCTAAACCTCTATATAAGTAAGCCCTCTCTTCCTTTCATCCCTATCAACCAGAGAACTATTCCTCTGTCAAGATTGAAACGGAGTTGGGGGATAGACTAAACAGAGGATGAAAATGGGAATGGCTCACGAGGGAAGGCATCATCACGGTCGACAACGACATCATGGGATGGGTAACAGAGGCCGACATGGGCATCATGGCGGCCATGGTCGCCAAGTAGGAGGACTTCTCTGCGGGAATGGTCTTGGAGGAGAAAGGGGTCATGGACATGGGCCTCATCTGAGGGGTGTGTTAGGACATGGGGGTCATGGTCATGGACACGGTCATGGACACGGACATGGGCATCATCTGAGGGGTCTTTTAGTCCATGGGGGACATGGACATAGACACGGACGCGGGCATCATCTGAGGGGTCTTTTAGGACATGGGCATGGACCTGCCATACATGGTCACCATGGTCATCGCCATGGTCACGGTCATGGTCACAAAGGGAGGCACCATGCGCATGGCGGATGCGGGAGGCGTCATCCTAGTATGGTGCAACCAGAAAAGGAGCAGGAACTCGCGGCTGCGTCCCCCACTCCGATAACCGAGCAACTCGGCACACTTGCTGTGACTGCAGACTAGAGAGGACGCTTGAAATTGGGGCTTGAACAATAACGACGCCGTGTCAGCAATAATGTGTCTTGGGGATTTCTATTTGTTGGATCCTACCAGTTTTATCTTTTTGGGTAATTTCCTTGGATGATCAGCAGTGGCTGATGTGTTGCAGAGGTTAAAGAAAGTTTCTTTGTACTGTTTGTGTACGCTGAGGCGTCGGATTAGACAGATGATTTCCGTATGTATTATTCAGATCTGAAGGTTTTAAACCAAAAATGATATATATTACTGAGCTCATCGAGGGCACCATCGGCATGCGTGAACAATTTACCTGATCCAATTTAGAGATAAAGGGCTTTGACAGCACCCATCGCCGACAATGGCATATGCTTTCTTTCTCATTCAAGTGACTGCAGCAACCCAAATTGGCGATCAAGAAAACAAAACATCTCCAAACGATTAAGCTTTTTTTCGATTACAATAGAATTACGGCTTAAGCCAGAAAAGAAGGTGGCCTCGCCCAACCAACGATAAGTTTGGATGAAGACTCACTCATATATAGGGAAAGAGCATGCGCACTAGCACGCTATCTATGGCTTATGAAGTTCATCGGATCAAATAGCCATTTAACTATCCAAACCAAACTAGGAGCAAACCTTTTTTTTTTCCACCTGATGACCTGGACTCCTGCACCGGCCACACTATAAGGGTCCGACTGGTCAGGCACCAACCGGAGGAGAACTAGCCTGGCCCTATAGACTAGCCTACATGAAAGTTGAGGATATTGTAAGATGGAGGACAGAGGGACTCGAACTTGGGATCAATCACCACAGGGCCACAGCCCAAGCCCTTACCACTCCACCAACCCCTTGGAGGCAAACTAGGGGCAAACTTACCAACGAAGTGCTGACCCACGGAACTCATCAAGGAGTAGTAGGGTTTATGCATCCGCGTCACTTAGTATTTCTTTCGGCTAGAAGGGATTGCTACTATGAGCAATCATCACACAAGATAGAGAATGATGGATTAGTGGATCGATTGAGTGACTGAGACATGGTACTCATTAACCGATCATGTCAAAATCTCCAAGAGCCCTTACTATACAAGGGTAAGAGAAATCACTTATCAACAATAAAACAAGAACCATTTTACATCGTATCTAAATGATTTCTTGATTTGGGCCAAAGAAGAAATATTACTCGATCATTATAATACTCATTGATTATGCAAAAATAAAATAAAATAAATTAAGCTATTGGTTGCTTCAAACTGTCTTGCAATCTTACATTTTAGTTGTTCTCTCCTTCCCCGGCCTAAGCCTAAAGAGTAAGGTTATAAAAATCCGGTGAATTTTGCATTTCATAAAAGTTTATTTACAGTTAGATACTAAGCCATCGTCAAGTAATCTATCTATGGGTCAGGTGCCTTGGCATAGTTAAAGTAATTTAGTACCAAGGCTCTCTCAAAAGACCAGAACAAAAGCCAAACCATTGAAGCTCACCAACAAATAATTTGATTTTCACAACTGAAGTTCCTACACAAATGTTACCATCATATGAAATACAATAAGTAGTACAATATTGTATTACTAATGGTCGTTTTAGCATTCGAAGGGGATAAAGTTTGTGAAACTTAATCCAGTGAATTAGTAAGTGTTTGCACCAAAAAATGGACAGGTTGACGATATGAGTAGACACATGACTAAAGTGTTATTATCAAGCATGTGATTCATAATCAATGATTGAGATTGGTGTCGATATTGGCAACCATTGATAATTGTTATCAATTAGTTGTTGATATATGACAACTTGTAGTTAACAATGATTGACAATGGATAGCAAGATCAATAAAATTGTCAAGGTACCAGAGAAAAAGCTAAACACAAGAAGGGTCGCAAGGCACTTACAAGTTTGAAACCACTAAGAGCAAAGTAATGAAGGTCGTGGAGCAACTTGCATGTGTTTTGTAGGAACAACTACCTAAAGGCAAGATTGTGGTATCACAAGAGTATCAGCATAAAGTTTTCGCAAGTAAAGGAATGTGGCACAACTGCAGGAGAATTGCTTAGAGACGGTTATGGCACAACTGCAGGAGAATTGCTTAGAGACGGTTATGGCACAACCATTATAAATACCATAATTAGTTTGTTGAAGAGGCCTTGCTTAAATAAAACAAATTTACTATCTTTTAGTTATCTTCACTTTTATGCACTATATTTATCTTTCAGATCCGTGGTGTCAACTAAATTCTGACATGTTCTTAACTATAGTTCTTGGATCCACACCATTGATCAACTTACAGTGTATATCTTTATCATAGGTGTCACACCATCGATTACATTCTAACGTAACATTTTTGCGTTTTCAAGTTTTGTCATCAATCAAATTTCAACATAATTTGTTTACATTCAATTTCATTATGGAGTCAGTATTTTCCACGGCTTGTAATAGAATAAATTCTGGCATGATTTGTGTTCATAAAGTTTTGTTTGATTAAAGTTGTTGATCCTGGTTACATGTGATGTTTCCTATTCAGAGTCGGCGCAAAACTTGTCCCCTTCAAATAAATATCAAAGGACGACTTTTGGTGAAAGGTATATGGTAACAGAATAAATTCCAGCAAAATAGTAAGGTGTCAATGCATTGAATAGTGACTATTAGCTCGACAATATGAATAGTTATTTCCAAAACAGAAAGTAACATAATTCATAATTTTGAAACAAAGCAAAATTTCATAACATGAGATTTTCAACTCATATGGCTCCTCGTTCAATTCTTTTGAAGTCATTGGGTTCTTTTCCTTATTCGAGAATCTCCTTTCTTCTTTTACTCCATCTCAAAAAGTAATTAAGATCAATTCAGTTACATTTTCATACTCTAATTAAACACTTTCCATTTCATATTATTCTCAAAGGAGAAGATTCTTCTTTTTACCAAACATTTGGGGATCCAATCACAATCTCATAATAAGAACAAGAGATCTTTCTCAATCAACCTCCTTGCCCCTCATTCTTTGAGAATTAGAAATATCCATTTCAAATTTGAATTTGTTCATTTGAAATCTGGGTTCTTCTAATTCATTTTTATTTACTTATCTTTCTACTCTCTTCTTGAGTTCTCTCCTGATTGGGTTGGAGGCGAAGACTGGCAACATTCCTCATTTACTTGTTTTCACAAAAAAAGAAGGCCTCACCAATTAATGGCAGTTTTTGATTTGATCGGATTAGATAGCCCTTTAAGTAACCAATCGAACTTAGGCAGAACTACTAACGAAGAGCTAAATACGAAGCTTAATCATCAAGGGGCACGAAGGGGTTATTCATTTCATATTTTTCATTATTTTCTTACAGATATCAAAGGTCTTGAGCAATCAATATCATGAAAAAACTGAAAAAAAAAAATTGCCTACATAATCAACACCCAAAGTCGAACTTTCTTTGGTTATTTCCTCTTATTAGATCATCATAACCATTGCAAGAAGTGGATAACTACAGAGTACCTGCAAACTAATTTCACTACCACGTGATGAATTATTGCCCACTTGGAATGGAAGCCCAAAGCCCTATAAAGGCAATTTGTCTAAGGCAAGTCGTTTAAAGCAGCCCCTGTAAAAGCATCCTTCTTATGAAGCAGTATAGTGCTATTACTAACTTGTGCTTAGAAGAAAAAAACAGAGGGTTATGGATGGTTAAGGAAGCAAAAATAAGGCCAAGGCCCATGAGCAAGGAAAATCGAGTTGATCATGTGTCAAACTCCACCCAAGTTTAATTAGATGCCTTTGCTCGTGCGGCCATGCCTCAAGGGATTAACTATTCATATTTTTCCAAGCATTCAACCACATATGGCGTGCCATGCCTTTTATAAAGAGATTTAATTAATTGAAATGGCAAGAAGGACACCAAATCAAGGTATCGGCCCAGGTTGAACGAGATCCCCACAAATCACGTATTCGGAGGACTGGATTGGAAATGATGGCGAGTTCTCCGCTTTCAAATTATATGAGCTAGTTCAATCAATTTCAATCCTTAGAAAAGCAAAGTCCACATCGTGACAAGGAGTCATGTTAACGACTGTCAAAGTAGCCTAAAACAAGTTCATCCAAGAAAGGACCCAAGAAAGGATGAGACCCCACCCAACAGTATGGCATTTTTATACACAAATCTTACTTCTAGTCGTCCATTCGCCCAAAAAAAAAAAAAATGTTTTCGCTTCTCATAAAAAGAAGTGTTCTCTTTAGGTTCTCATTTTAGGAGGAAAACATGGCCCTAATCCTCTTCTGATTAAATTTTTCATTGGTTTTTAATAATCAAAATTAGATTAATTAAATCAATTATAATATCACTGTGTTATTTCGGCAAAAAGTTCAAGTATAGTTCCTTCCTCAAATGTCATCAGGAAACAAATGCGTTGCCTTTTCTTGGGGAGGTTGATAGTTAATTTGACTGCATTGAAGGGTATGCCTAATAGAATCAAACGTCTAGTTAATAAAATAAGGACAAAAGGAAATGGGATTCACAGGGCAAATCTCCAATTCAATCGGTTTCTTTTTTGTAGCCCAAAGCAGCAATGTTATTTCCTCATGCTACGTGCACACCGAGCCATAAACGCGGAGCCGCAAATTAGAACGCGTCGACATCCACGTCTCTTGTCAATGTCCCTAATCAGGGCCACCGACCTCCATTGATTAATTCAGGTGGGAACTTGCTCCCCAAGACAAACACTCGACGGCGTTTGCCGTGGTTCACACGGATTGCTTAAGTACTTAATAGCTAAGCTATGAAATTTGGCAGAGAGGCGTGTGAAAAGATCGCCATGTCTGGTAGACTGCTACAATTGAACCACCGCCTCGTGAAACTCTATAAATAAGGGCCTCTTCCTCTCATCTCTCATCATCCAGACAGCTACTCTTGTGTCAAGACTGAAACAGAGTCGGGCTTATATACGAAACAGAGGAGGAAGATGAGAATGGGTCACGAGGGAAGGCATAATCACGGTCGACATCGTCATCATGGGATGGGTATCGGAGGCGGAGATGGGCATCATGGTGGGCATGGTCCCCATGTAGGACTTGTCTTTGGGCATGGTCTCAAAGGACATAGGGGTCATGGGTTTCATGGACATGGACATGGGCATCGTGGGAGGGTTCCATTAGTCCATGGGCATGGACTTTTCAAACATGGTCATCATGGTCATCCCAAAGCTCACGACCATGGTCACAAAGGGAGGGAGGGCCATGCGCATGACAGGTGCGGAAGGCGTCACACCTGTATGGAGCAACCGGAACCGGAGCAGGAACAGAAGCAGCAACAGGAACAAGAAGTTGTGGCTGCGACGCCAACTCCAATAACCGAGGAACTCGATACTCTTGGACATGGGAATCATGTGAGGGTTCTTCTAGTCCATGGGCATGGACTTTTCAAACATGGTCATCATGGTCATTGCAAAGGTCAAGGTCGTGTTCACAAAGGGAGGAGGTGCCATGCGCAAGGCCGGTTTGGGAGGCATCATACCTGTACGGAGCAATCAGAACCGGAACAGGAGCAAGAGCAGCAACAGGAGCAGGAAGTCGTGGCTGCGACGCCGACTCTGATAACCAAGCAACTCAGTACTCTCGGACATGGGCATCATGTGAGGGTTCTTTTAGTCCACGGGCATGGACTCCTCAAACATGGTCATCATGGTCATTGCAAAGGTCACAGTCATGGTCACAAAGGGAGGAGGTGCCATGCGCATGGTCGATTCGGGAGGCGTTACACCTGTGCAGAGCAACCGGAACCGGAACAGGAACAGGAGCAGCAACAAGAGCAGGAAGTCGTGGCTGCAAGACCAACTCCAATAACCGAGCAACTCGATACTCTCGCTCTGACAGCCGACTAGAGAGGACGCTTGGAGTTGGGTCTTGGACAGTAATGACGCCGTGTCAGCAATAAATGTGTCTTGGGGATTTCATGTTTTGGTTCCTACCAGTAACCAATACCTGTTTTATCTTTTGAGTAGTTTCGCTGGATGATCAGATTCAGCTGTTTGAAGTGTTGTGGAGGTTGATGGAAGTTTATCTTTACTGTTTTGTGTACCAATATTATTCAATGGTACACTGAAAATTAGTGTGATGGGATCCGTCGTTTGAGGTTTCGGATCAAATGATTCCATATATTATATGCAGAAGATTTGAAGGTTATGAACTAGAACTGATATGTTACTGAGCTCCTCGAGAGCGCCATTGGCATGCCTAAACAAATTGACCAGAATTAATTGAGAGATAGGGGCTTTAACAGCAAACATCACGGACAATGGCATACGCTCTCCATTTTTGTCATTCAAGTAACTCCGGCAACCCAAATTGGCGATCAAGAAATCGAACATCTTCTACTAGTTAAGCCCAGAAACTTATTATTATGAAATCTTTTGCTACTTTACCAATTTCAATCGCTGCTCTTTTTGCGGCCTAAAGGAGAAAAACTTATCTGCTCATCTAACCAAGCCAGAACCGTCCAGCAGCAAATGAGAAGGTGTCGACATACGCGTCCCCATCTCTGGTCCCATATCTCAACGCAGAGAGAGCGACCGCCATTATTTCATTCCCGCGTGAACTTGCTCCCCAAGGCAACACATGACCACATTTTCCTTCGTCCTTAGTTGAAAAGTATTCATCCACAGCGTTCACACGGATTGCTCAAAAACCTAGTACCAAAGCCGAGAAATTTGGCAGACAAGAGTCGTGTGAAAAGGCTGCCAAAATCATGGGGTGCTACAGTTAAACCACCGCCTCTAAACCCCGTATAAAAGTGAGGCCCTCTCTTCCTTTCGTCTCTCAACACTGAAACGGAGTTGGGGGGGTTGACTAAACAGAGGATGAAAATGAGCATGACTCACGAGGGAAGGCATCATCACGGTCAACATCATCATCATGGGATGGGTAATGGAGGCCGACATGGGCATCGTGGCGGGCACGGTTGCCTAGTAGGAGAACTTCTCAGCAGCAATGGCCTCGGAGGAGATGGAGATCATGGAGATGGGCATCATCTGAGGGGTGTGTTAGGACATGGGGGTCATGGTCATGGTCATGGAGTACGCGGACACGGAAGTGGGCATCATCTGAGGGGCCCTTCAGGACATGGGCATGGACCTTCCATACATGGTCGTCATGGTCATCGTCCTGGTCACGGTCATGGTTACAAAGGGAGGCGCCATGCGCATGGCAGATGCGGGGGGCGTCATCCCTGTATGGGCCAACCAGAACAGGAGCAGGAAGTCGCGGCAGCGTCCCCGACTCCGATAACCGAGCAACTCGGCACTCTTGCTCTGACTGCAGACTGGAGAGGACGCTTGAAGTTGGGGAGACAATAACGACGCAACGTCGGCAATATTGTGCCTTGGGGATTTCTATATAATGGTTCCTACCAGTTTTTATCTTTTTGGGTAACCTCGTTGGATGCTCAGCAGTGGTTGAAGTGATGCGGAGGTTAAAGAAAGTTTCTTCGTACTGCCTCTGTACCAGTATACTATGGTAAACTATGTGATGATATCGCTGAGGCGTCGGCTCAGACAGATGATTTCCATATGTGTTATTCAGATCTGAAGGTTTTGAACGAGAAATGATATGTAGTACTGAGCTCATTGAGAGCACCATTGGCACGCATGAACAATTTGAACTGATCCAATTTAGAGATTAAGGGCTTCAACAGCACCCATCGCCCACAATGGCGTATGCTTTCTTTCTCATTCAAGTAACTGCGGCAATCCAAATTGGTGATCAAGAAAAAAAAAATCTCCCGCTGATTAAGCTTTTTTGATTATGATAGATTTGTGGCTTAAGCCAGAAAAGAAGGCAGCCTTGCGCAACCAACGAAAAGTCTGGATCATGTATAGGGAAAGAGCATGCATGCTAGCACGCTATCTATGGTTTATGAAGTTGGTCGGATCAGATAGTCATTTAAGGAACCAAACCAAAATAGGGGCAAACTTACCAACGAAGTGCTGGCCTAAGGAACTCATCCAGGAGCAATAGGTGTTTATGCATCCGCGTCACTTAGGAATTCTTTCGGCTAGAAGGGATTGCTACTATGAGCGATCATCACGCATGATAGATAATGATGGATTGGTGGACCAATTGAGTGACTCAGACATAGTACTCATTACCTAATCATGTCAAAGTCTCCAAGAGCCCTTGCTACACAAGCATAAAAGAAATCTCTTATCAACAATAGGACAAGAACCATTTTACATCTTATCTAAGGGATTTCTTTATTTGGGCCAAAGAAGCAAAATTGCTGGATCATTATCATACTGATTGCTTATGCAAAAATAAGACAAAATGAGATATTGGTTGCTTTGAACTGTCTTGCAATCTTATATTTTAGTTCTCCTCTCCTTCCCCGGCCTACGTCAAGCGAGTAAGGTTATAAAAATCTCGTGATTTTCACATTTCGTAAAGGTTTATTTATGGTTAGATACTAAGCCGTCGTCAAGTAATCTGTCTATGGGTTAGGTGCATTGACACGGTTAAAGTAATTTAGTGCCAAGGCCTGCTCAAAAGACCAGAACTAAATTTCGACATAATTTGTTTACATTCGATTTCGTTATGGAGTCAGAATTTTCCAGGGCTTGCAATCAAATAAATTCCCACATAATTTATGTTCATATAGTTTTGTTTGAAGTAAAGTTGTTGATTTCCTTGTTTCATGTGGTATTTCTCGTTCGAAGTCGGCACAGAACTTGTCCCTTTCAAATAAATATCAAAGAATGACTTTTGGTGAAAGGTATATGATGACAGGATAAATTCTAGTGAAATAGTAAGGTGTTGATGCATTGAATAGTGACATTTAGCCTGACAATATGAATATTTATTTCAAAAATAGAAATTAACATTATTCATAATTTTGAACAAAAAAATTCATATAGAAAAACGAGTTCATCTTTAATTTATTATTATAGGAGGAAAATATGACGCCAATTTTTTATAATAATTAAAATCTTCTCATTAAAACCAAGAATCGTGTCATAGAGTTGGTTTGGCAAAAAATAGTTACATTGTAAAAATAAGCATAGCTTCTTATTAAAATGTTTCCAAGAAACTGCTATATTGCTTATTATTATTATTGTTGTTGGTGGTGTTGTTATTGGTGTCTCTAAGTTCTAACCAGTTGATAACTATTTTAACTGCATTAAACTTTGGCAAATGTTTGGGAACTCCGGCAACCCAAGTTGGCGATCAAGTTGAAAACTTCTACTAGTTAAGCTCAGAAAGTTATTATTATGAAATCTTTTGCTAATGTACCACTTTGATCAATCCTAAAGAAAAAGGAACAAGATTTATAGATGAAGTATCAACTCATAGTAATTACACTAAAAAGTGCAGCTATAGAATGTGCTTGTAAATTGTTGCCAATACCAAGTATATAAGCAATGATTTCAAATCCAATGGTTAATCATACTCAACCAACTTTATGTGAGGCAAAATTTGGTTTTTTAGGGGTGATAGTGGAAAAGTTGACATATAAGTCATCCTTATTGCCACTCTACGGAATTGTACATGAGATTTTCACCTCATACAGCTCCTTGTTCAATTGTTTCGAAGTCATTAGGTTCTTTTCCTCATTCAAGAATCTCCTCCTTTCTTCCACGCCACCCCCAAGGAGTAACTGATATCAATTCAATTACATTTTCATAATCCAATTGAACACTTTCCATTTTGGATTATTCTCAAAAGAGAAGATTCTTCTTTTTACCAAACACTTGTGGATCCAATCACAATCTTATAACAAGAACAAGAGATCTTTCTCAATCAACCTCCTTGCCTCTCATTCTTCGACAATTAGAAAGATCATTTTCAAGTTTGAATTTGTTCATTTGAAATTTGAGTTCTTCTACTTCATTTTTATTTACTTATTTTTTTTTAACTCTATTCTTGAGTTCTCTTCTGATTGGGTTAAAGGCAAAGACCGGCAATGTTCATCATTTACTTGTTTTCACAAAAAATGAAGGTCTCAACAATGAATGAAAGTTTTTAATTTGATCGGAACGGATAGCTCTTTAAGCAACCAATCAAACTTAGGTAGACCTACTAATGAAGAGCTGATTATGAAGCTTACTCATCGAGCACGAAAGGGTTATTCATTTCATATTTTTCATTAATTCTTGATAGAGATCAAAGGTCTTGAGCAATCGATATCATGAAAAAACGACATGCGGACCCCTAGAGTGCCACAACTTGGCAGAAAGGGACACTTAAGTGCCATAACTTACAAAATGTACACTTAAGTGCCAAAATCGGAGTAATGGATCACCTGAGTGCCAATATGGGCAAAGTCCGGCCAAAACACCGACAAGGCATTTTTACGGCAAAGTGAGCCCAAAACGATGCCATTTTGCACATTGATGTGACCAAATAATGTAAAAATGGCGTCGTTTTGGGCTGACGTAGTAAAAAAAATATAAAAATTAATTAAATTAAATTTAGTTGAAATATTAAAAAATTTAAATTTTAAATTAAATTTAGTTAAAATATTAAAAAATAATAATTTTAAAAATAAAACATTTAAAAAAAAATTTTAAAAAAAAGAAGAGGGGGAGGTGGTTGAGGGATCAACCCTCAACTGTCGCCGTCGTCACCCCACCACCGCCGAGAAAGGCCGGCGATGGCAAGGGGAGGGTCGGTTGGGGTTGCCGGGCCCTAGCCAGGGATCGGCGACCCCAGCCGACCGACAGCGAGGGCTTGCGAGCCCTCGCCCCAGATTGAAGGGAGGGTCGTAGCCCTCGCCCAAATCCAGCCAGACCAAGGCCGCCGCCCGCCAGGGCTCGCCCCAGCGGGCAGCAGTCCTTGGCCCGACCAGGCGACGACCGCCGACCCTCACCAGATCTAAGCGACGGCCGCAAGCCCTCGCCACTGGCCACAGATCTAGGAAGGGTCGCGGCCCTCGCCAAGATCCAGTAAGGGTCGGTAGCTCTCGCCCAGCCGGGCCAAGGGCCGTCGCCCGGTGGGGGCAACCCACGGCGGGCGGCGGCACGCCCCCACTGGGTGACAGCCCTTGGCTCTATCGTGCGAGGGCTATCGACCCTCGCTAGATTTGGGGCGAGGGCTCGCGAGCCCTCGCCACCAATCAGTCGAGGCCGCTAGGCCCCCGACCCCTGGCTAAGGCCCGACGACCTCGGCTAACCCTCCCCTCCCTGTCGCTGGCCCTTCCCAATAGCGGCGGGATGGGGGCGGCTGAGGGATGATCCCTCAGTCGCCTCCCCACCTTTCCTTTTTTAAAAATTTTTTAAATTTTTTTTAATTTTAAAATTATTATTTTTAAATATTTTAACTAAATTTAATTTTTATATTATTTTTTTACCACGTTAGTCCAAAATGATGTCGTTTTTGCATTATTTGGCCACGTCAGTGTGCAAAACGGAGTCATTTTGGGCTCGTTTTGCCGGAAAAATGTGACGTCGGCGTTTTAACCAGACTTTGACCGAAGTGGCACTTAAGTGATCCGTTTTTCTTAGAATGTGCCATTTAAGCGTACCTTTCGTAAGTTATAGCACTTAAGTGTTCCTTTGTGCCAAGTTATGGCACGTCAAGCGTTCTTTTGCCATGAAAAAACTAAAAAACATTTTGCCTACATAATCAATACCCAAAGTCCAACTTTCTTTGGTTATTTCCTCTTATTAGATCATCGTAACCATTGCAAGAAATGGAGAACTCACAATATCTGCAAACTAACTTCACTACCACGTGATGAATTATTGCCCACTTGCAATGGAAGCCCAAAGCCCTATAAAGGCAATTTGTCTAAGGCCAGTCGTTTAAAGCAGCTTATGTAAAAGCATCCTTCTTATGAAGCAATATATTGCTATTACAAACTTGTGCTTAGAAGAAAAAAAAAAACAGAGGGTTATGGATGTTTAAGGAAGCAAAATTAAGGCCAAGGCCCGTGCGCAAGGAAAAGCGAGTTGATCATGTGTCAAAGCTCCACCCAAGTTTAATTAGATGCTTTTGCTCATGCAACCATGCCTCAAGGGATCAACTATTCATTAACCAGCAGCATAGTTCCTATAATGGAATTGAAGCAACTTAGCTCAAAGAGGAGATAAGGTGGACTTGGCAACAAGAAGAGCAATACTGGGCTATGCACTCAAGGGTTCAATGGTTAAGGTGGGGTGATAAGAATACGAAATTTTTTCATGCTACTACTCTTCAAAGACGGCAAAAAAATCGCATTAGCATGTTGCAGGGTGATAGCCAGCGATGGATTCGTGATCTTAAGACTTTGAAAACTATGGTGTCCACTTTCTTTTATGGATTATATACGACGGTGGGATATAGAGATTATGGACCCATTCTAGATCAATGCCCCTAGGTTGTAACCACAGAAATGAATGACAAGATGCTGAAAATGGTTACATTAAACTACTTTTCAGTTGGGCACTACTAAGGCTCCTGGCCCTGACGGTTTCAATGGCTCATTTTATCGGACTCATTGGGAGGTCATAAAGGCAAATCTCCTTCTCCTTGTACAAAATTTCTTTTAGTAATGAAGGATGCTTACAAATCTAAACCAGACCATTATTGCTTTGATTCCCAAGACGCCTCACCCAGAGAGACTAGATCAATACAAACCGATTAGCCTCTGCAACTTTGCTTATAAAGTCATATCCAAGGTACTTGCTAACCGCTTAAAACCTTGGTTACCTAATCTGATTTCCATGGAATAGTCGGCTTTTGGGAGTGGACGACAGATTCAAGACAATATCTTCATCATTCAAGAAGTTCTTCATCAGTTTAAGACCCGAAGGCGAAAGAGAAAATTCAATGCAATCCTCAAGATCAATATGCAAAAGGAATACAACAGAGTAGAATGTGATTTCCTTATTGACTGTTTTCTCAAAATGGGTTTCCATCCAAGGTGGGTACACTAGGTACTACAATGTATCACCACAACGTCTTATAGTGTCAGATTTAATGGCAAGCTACTTCCTTTTTTCTCTCCAACTCGTGGCCTCAGACAATGTGACCCTCTATCTCCATACATCTTTATTCTATTAGCGAATGTTTTATCAACTCTGATTACTCAAGCAGTCAACATGGGACATATTAAGGGTATCTGGTTAAATAAATGGTGTCTTACCCTGTCCCAATTATTTTTCATGGACGATGCCATGTTTTTCCTCGATGCTAACATTCGGGAACGCCAGAACCTTGCTAATATTTTAAATCAGTATTATATGGCCACGGGACAGGCTTTGAACCGAAACAAATCAGGACTCCATTTCAGCAAGCACTGTCCTTTCAGCTTACAGGAAATTTGAACCGAAACAAATCGGGACTCCTTTTCAGCAAGCACTGTCCTTTCAGCTTACAGGAAAATCTATCATCAAAGTTCAAAATACCAGTACTACAAAGGTATGGAAAATATTTGGGGATACCGTTTGACTAGGGCTGTTCTAAAAAAGAAATGTTCTCTTGGATTTTGGGGAGAATACATGCAAAGTTGGAGGGATGGAAAGAAAAGTTTATTTCTAAAGGAGGTAAGGAAATTCTCATTAAATCTGTCATCTAAGCACTTCCTCACTACGCCATGTCGATTTTCAAACTTCCTTTGTCTTTTTGTGAAACTATAGAAAAAAGTATAGCTCGCTTCTAGTGGAGGAATGATAAAAACAAAGCAGGGATACATTGGAAGAACTGGGATATTCTAAAGAGGAGTAAGGACAACGGCGGTCTAGGATTTCGCGATCTAATCGAATTTAACAAAGCCATGCTTGGCAAGCAAGCGTGGTGATTACTACAACAGCCTCAAGCTTTATTGAGTCAAATTTTTAAGGGTCTGTACTATCATTTTACAAATTTCCAATCGGTGGATAGAGGAACTCGACCATCCTGGGGATGGCAGAGTATTCTAGTGGGTAGGGATACTATTTACCTCACATTAGATGGTCAGTGGGTAATGGAAGGAATATCATAATCCGAGAGGACCGATAGTTACCAAGAGGAATTCTTGGTGGACCTGCGACGAGAGAGGAACCAATACTGGTGGTTGATCTCATCAATCCCATCCACAACAGCTGGAACACATCTCTGCTCCATAGTTTTCTAGATGACTAGATTGTAGCAGAGATTCTAACCATTCTAGTTAGACCTACTTTTGCCGAAGATCAACTAGTCTGGATAGCCACAAAGGATGGCCGACATATGGTGAAGAGCAACTATCATGCTTTAACCAATATCAACAGAAACCACAACAACCATACAGCATCAACCTCATATCAACATCCTAGGTTTCTATGGAGAAACATTTGGGCCATGCGAACAGCTCCTAAACTACGCATCTTTCTTTGGTCAATCTGCCAAAATGCAATCGCTTACTGAGCCAACTTGTTTTAGAAACATATCATTATTGACCTATTATGCTAGATTTGTAAACAGAGAACTCCAAAAACATTAGAGCATTTATTCCTATTTTGTTCATGGACTGCAGACATCTGGGCTCATCCATAGATCAACATCGACTTACAGCCTAGCACGGTTACTCAATTAGAAGTATGGTTAACAGAAAAGGCTGTATTGCCGAATCACTCACCTGCTTTGGAACTCATTGCCAACGTTCTCTGGCAAATCTGGCAAATGAGAAATGGCTTCATCTTCCGTGGCCATCATCTGGACTCAACCATAGCAATGGAGAATGCATTAACATAGACACGACTTTATCAGGCCTGTGTCCCTACCCTTTCGACAAGAGCTACAGCACAACCGAACCCACAACGAATCTGGAAACCACCGAACCTAAGTACCTTAAAATGCAACATTGATGTAGCCTTTTAGCTAGGAAGCACACACAGATCGATGGCTTCTATCTGCAGAGATCAGTATGGTACTTACCGATATTTATTCTATACGATTTCTAGTTGCATTTGCTCTGATCATGGAGTTCCAGGCTCTCACCTTTGCGCTCCAGCATTTGTTGCGACAGGGACTTGATCAGGCATAGATCGTACTCGAATCAGACTGTAGTGTCATCATTGACGTTGTCATGGGTGTGGGTTCGCCACCGTGGGAGACCCGTGTTTTGCTTGCGAAGGCCCTTGCTTCACTTTCTCACTTCCCTAATCTGACTGTTCAGTTCTGTAAGCGTGAGACCAATGTTGTGGCTGACTGGGCTGCTAAGGCCCAGCTTTCAGAAATTTTGGCCCAAGATTGGAACATCTTTCCGCTTTACCTTTTGCTTGACCTTGTGTATGCCGATGCCTTAGCGTCTGTTTGTAAGGTTCCGACGTTATAATACTATTTCTACTTTCGACAAAAAAAAAAAAAAATAGATGGCGTGCCATGCCTTTAATAAAGAGATTTAATTAATTGAAATGGCAAGAAGGACACCAAATCAAGGTATCGGCCCAGGTTGAATGAGATTTCCACAAATCACGTATTTGTAGGATTGGATTGGAAATGATGGGGAGTTCTCCGCTTTCAAATTTTATGAGCTAGTTCAAACAATTTCAATCCTTAGAAAAGCAAAGTCCACATCGTGACAAGAGTCATGTTAACGACTTTCAAAGTAGCCTATAACAAGTTCATCCAAGAAAGGACCAAGAAAGGATGAGAGACCCCGCCCAACAGGATGGCATGTTTATACACAAATCTTACTTCTAGTTGTCCATTCGCCAAACAAAATCTTTTCGCTTCCCATAAAAAGAAGTGTTATCTTTAGGTTCTTATTGTAGGAGGAAAACATGGACCCAATCCTCTTCTGATTAAATTTGTCAAATATTTTCAATAATCAAAATTAGATTAATTAAATCAATTATAATATCACTGTGTTGTTTCGGCAAAAAGTTAAAATATAGTTCCTTCATCAAATGTCATCAGGAAACAAATGCGTTGCCTTTGGAGGTTGATAGTTAATTTAACTGCATTGAAGGGTATGCCTAATAGAATCAAACGTCTAGTTAATAAAATAAGGACAAAAGGAAATCGGATTCACGGAGCAAATCTCCAATTCAATCGGTTTCTTTTTTGTAGCCCAAAGGAGCAATGTTATTTCCTCACGCTACGTGCACACCAAGCCATAAACGCGGAGCCGCACATTAGAACGCGTCGACATCCACGTCTCTTGTCAATGTCCCAAAGCAGGGCCACCGACCTCCATCGATTAATTCAGGCGCGAACTTGCTCCCCATGACAAACACTCGACGGCGTTTGCCGTGGTTCACACGGATTGCTTAAGTACTTAATGGCTAAGCTATGAAATTTGGCAGAGAAGAGGCGTGTGAAAAGATCGCCTGTTTGATAGACTGCTGCAGTTGAACCACCGCCTCGTGAAACTCTATAAGTAGGGGCCTCTCTTCCTCTCATCTCTCATCATCCAGACAGCTATTCTTGTGTCAAGACTGAAACAGAGTCGGGGTTATATACGAAACAGAGGATGAAGATGAGAATGGGTCACGAGGGAAGGCATAACCACGGTCGACATCGTCATCTTGGGATGGCTAACGGAGGCGGAGATGGGCATCATGGTGGGCATGGTCCCCATGTAGGACTTCTCTTTGGGCATGGTCTCAAAGGACATAAGGGTCATGGGTTCCATGGACATGGACATGGGCATGATGTGAGGGTTCCATTAGTCCATGGGCATGGACTTTTCAAACATGGTTATCATGGTCATCCCAAAGGTCACGACCATGGTCACAGAGGGAGGGGGGGCCATGCGCATGACTGCTGCGGAAGGCTTCACACCTGTATGGAGCAACCGGAACCGGAGCAGGAACAGGAGCAGCAACAGGAACAAGAAGATGCGGCTGCGACGCCAACTCCAATAACCAAGGAACTCGATACTCTTGGACATGGGAATCATGTGAGGGTTCTTCTAGTCCATGGGCATGGACTTTTCGAACATGGTCATCATGGTCATTGCAAAGGTCAAGGTCATGTTCACAAAGGGAGGAGGTGCCATGCACAAGGCCGGTTTGGGAGGCATCATACCTGTACGGAGCAATCAGAACCGGAACAGGAGCAAGAGCAGCAACAGGAGCAGGAAGTCGTGGCTGCGACGCCAACTCTGATAACTAAGCAACTCGGTACTCTCGAACATGGCCATCATGTGAGGGTTCTTTTAGTCCACGGGCATGGACTTCTCAAACATGGTCATTGCAAAGGTCACAGTCATGGTCACAAAGGGAGGAGGTGCCACGCGCATGGTCGGTTCGAGAGGCGTTACACCTGTGCAGAGAAACTGGAACCGGAACAGGAGCAGGAGCAGCAACAAGAACAGGAAGTCGTGGCTGCAACACCAACTCCAATAACCGAGCAACTCGATACTCTCGCTCTGACTGCCGACTAGAGGGGACGCTTGGACTTGGGACTTGGGTCTTGGACAGTAATGACGCCGTGTCAGCAATAAATGTGTCTTGGGGATTTCATGTTTTGGCTCCTATCAGTAACCAATACCGGTTATATCTTTTTAAGTAGTTTCGCTGGATGATCAGATTCAGCTGTTTGAAGTGTTGTGGAGGTTGATGGAAGTTTCTCTGTACTGTTTGTGTACCAATATTATTCAATGGTACACTGAAAATTAGTGTGATGGGATCCGTCGTTTGAGGTTTCGGATCAAATGATTCCATGTATTATATGCAGAAGATTTGAAGGTTATGAGCTAGAACTGATATGTTACTGTGCTCCTCGAGAGCGCCATTGGCATGCCTAAACAAATTGACCAGAATTAATTGAGAGATAGGGGCTTTAACGGCAAATATCACGGACAATGGCATACGCTCTCCATCTTTGTCATTCTAGTAACTCCGGCAACCCAAATTGGCGATCAAGAAATCGAACATCTTCTACTAGTTAAGCCCAGAAACTTATTATTATGAAATCTTTTGCTAATTTACCAATTTGATCAGTCTGAAAGGAAAAGGAACAAGATTCACAGATGGAAGTCTATTTTTATTAAGTAGGGCGATAGCTCTAATAAAATAGACTTGTTTCATCATGGGCGAAATACTATTGCGGGGGCCTAATTCAAATCCCTCAAGTAAAGTAAGAAAGTTTCGCCTAATATACTCGCCACCCACAACAATATAAAGTTATAACACTTTGTAGCTCTAACTACTTATCAGTTGATAATTGTTTTAACCTCATTGAAGGGTATGCTCAGTAAAATCAAAAGAATGGTTAATTAAATAAACACAAAACGAAATCAGATCCACGAGAGCAAGTCTGCACCCCTTTTTTTTGGTCGGTAGTCTCCAACCCCTCAATCGCTGTGCTTTTTGCGGCCCAAAGGAGCAAAATTTATCTGCTCATCTAACCAAAGCCAGAACCGTCTAGCCGCAAATGAGAAGGTGTCCACATCCGCGTCCCCATCTCTGCTCCCATATCTCGACGCAGAGAGAGCGACCACCATTATTTCATTCCCGCGTGAACTTGCTCCCCAAGGCAACACATGACCACATTTTCCTTCGTCCGTAGTTGGAAAGTATTCATCCACAGCGTTCACACGGACTGCTCAAATACTCAGTAGCTAAGCCGAGAAATTTGGCAGACAAGAGTCGTGTGAAAAGACTGCCAAAATCACGGGGTGCTACAGTTAAACCACCGCCTCTAAACCCCCTATAAAAGTGAGGTCCTCTCTTCCTTTCATCTCTCATCATCCAGAGAACTATTCCTCTGTCAAGACTGAAACGGAGTTGGGGGGTTGGCTAAACAGAGGATGAAAATGAGCATGGCTCACGAGGGAAGGCATCATCACGGTCAACATCATCATCATGGGATGGGTAATGGAGCCCGACATGGGCATCGTAGCGGGCACGGTTGCCAAGTAGGAGAACTTCTCAGCAGGAATGGTCTCGGAGGAGATGGAGATCATGGACATGGGCATCATCTGAGGGGTCTGTTAGGACATGGGGGTCGTGGTCATGGACATGGACATCATCTGAGCGGTCTTTTAGTCTGTGGGGGTCGTTGTCATGGTCGTGAAGTACGCGGACACAGACGTGGGCATCATCTGAGGTGTCCTTCAGGACATGGGCATGGACCTTCCATACATGGTCGTCATGGTCATCGTCCTGGTCACGGTCATGGTTACAAAGGGAGGCGCCATGCGCATGGCAGATGCGGGAGGCGTCATCCCTGTATGGGCCAACCAGAACAGGAGCAGGAAGTCGCAGCAGCGTCCCTGACTCCGATAACCTAGCAACTCGGCACTCTCGCTCTGACTGCAGACTGGAGAGGACGCTTGAAGTTGGGGAGACAATAACGACGCAACGTCGGCAATATTGTGCCTTGGGGATTTCTATATAATGGTTCCTACCAGTTTTTATCTTTTTGGGTAACCTCGTTGGATGCTCAGCAGTGGTTGAAGTGATGCGGAGGTTAAAGAAAGTTTCTTCGTACTGCCTCTGTACCAGTATACTATGGTAAACTATGTGATGATATCGCTGAGGCGTCGGCTCAGACAGATGATTTCCATATGTGTTATTCAGATCTGAAGGTTTTGAACGAGAAATGATATGTAGTACTGAGCTCATTGAGAGCACCATTGGCATGCGTGAACAGTTTGACCTGATCCAATTTAGAGATTAAGGGCTTCAACAGCACCCATCGCCCACAATGGCGTATGCTTTCTTCCTCATTCAAGTAACTGCGGCAATCCAAATTGGTGATCAACAAAAAAAAAATCTCCCGCCGATTAAGCTTTTTTTGATTATGATAGATTTGTGGCTTAAGCCAGAAAAGAAGGCAGTCTTGCACAACCAACGACAAGTCTGGATCATGTATAGGGAAAGAGCATGCGTGCTAGTCATTTAAGGAACCAAACCAAACTAGGGGCAAACTTACCAAGGAAGTGCTGGTCTATGGAACTCATCCAGGAGCAATAGGTGTTTACGCATCCGCGTCACTTAGGAATTCTTTCGGCTAGAAGGGATTGATACTATGAGCGATCATCACGCATGATAGATAATGGTGGATTGGTGGACCAATTGAGTGACTGAGACATGGTACTCATTACTTGATCATGTCAAAGTCTCCAAGAGCCCTTGCTACACAAGCGTAAGAGAAATCTCTTATCAACAATAAGACAAGAACCATTGTACGTCGTATCTAAGGGATTTCTTTATTTGGGCCAAAGAAGCAAAATTGCTGGATCATTATCATACGGATTGCTTATGCAAAAATAAGACAAAATAAAGTGATTTATTGGTTGCTTCGAATTGTCTTGCAATCTTCTATTTTAGTTCTCTCCTTCCCCGGCCTATGTCAAGCAAGTAAGGTTATAAAAATCTCGTGATTTTCACATTTCATAAAAGTTTATTTATGGTTAGATACTAAGCCGTCGTCAAGTAATCTGTCTATGGGTTAGGTGCATTGACACGGTTAAAGTAATTTAGTGCCAAGGCCAGCTCAAAAGACTAGAACTAAATTTCGACATAATTTGTTTACATTCGATTTTGTTATGGAGTCAGTATTTTCCAGGGCTTGCAATCAAATAAATTCCAGCATAATTTATGTTCATATAGTTTTGTTTGAAGTAAAGTTGTTGATTTCCTTATTTCATGCGATATTTCTCATTCAAAGTCAGCACAGAACTTGTCCCTTTCAAATAAATATCAAAGAACGACTTTTGGTGAAAGGTATATGATGACGGGATAAATTCCGGTGAAATAATAAGGTGTCGATGCATTGAATAGTGACATTTAGCTTGACAATATGTATAGTTATTTCAAAAATAGAAATTAACATTATTTATAGTTTTGAAAAAAAAAATCATATAGAAAAACGAGTTCTTCTTTAATTTAATATTATAGGAGGAAAATATGACGCCAATTTTTTATAATAATTAAAATATTCTCATTAAAACCAAGAATTGTGTCATAGAGTTGGTTTGGCAAAAAATAGTTACATTGTAAAAATAAGCATAGCTTCTTATTAAAATGTTTCCAAGAAACTAGCATATTGCTTATTATTATTATTGTTGTTGTTGGTGTTGTTATTGGTGTCTCTAAGTTCTAACCAGTTGATAATTATTTTAACTGCATTAAACTTTGGCAAATGTTTGGGAACTCCGGCAACCCAAGGTGGCGATCAAGTTGAAAACTTCTACTAGTTAAGCCTAGAAACTTATTATTATGAAATCTTTTGCTAATGTACCACTTTGATCAATCCTAAAGAAAAAGGAACAAGATTTATAGATGAAGTATCAACTCATAGTAATTACACTGAAAAGGGCGGCTATAGAATGTGCTTGTAAATTGTGGCCAATACCAAGTATATAAGCAATGATTTCAAATCCAATGGTTAAACATACTCTATCAACTTATGTGAGGCAAAATTTGGTTTTTTAGGGGTGATAGTGGAAAAGTTGACATATAAGTCATCCTTATTGCCACTCTACGGAATTGTACATGAGATTTTCACCTCATACAACTCCTTGTTCAATTGTTTTGAAGTCATTAGGTCCTTTTCCTCATTCAAGAATCTCCTCCTTTCTTCCACGCCACCCAAAGGAGTAACTACTATCAATTCAATTACGTTTTCATAATCCAATTGAACACTTTCCATTTTGATTTATTCTCAAAAGAGAAGATTCTTCTTTTTACCAAACACTTGTGGATCCAATCACAATTTTATAACAAGAACAAGAGATCTTTCTCAATCGACCTCCTTGCCTCTCATTCTTCGACAATTAGAAAGATCATTTTCAAGTTTGAATTTGTTCATTTGAAATTTGATTTCTTCTACTTCATTTTTATTTACTTATTTTTTTTACTCTATTCTTGAGTTCTCTTCTGATTGGGTTAAAGGCAAAGACCGGCAATGTTCATCATTTACTTGTTTTCACAAAAAATGAAGGCCTCAACAATGAATGAAAGTTTTTAATTTGATCAGAACAGATAGCTCTTTAAGGAACCAAACTTAGGTAGACCTACTAATGAAGAGCTGATTACGAAGCTTACTCATCGAGCACGAAAGGGTTATTCATTTCATATTTTTCATTAATTCTCGATAGAGATCAAAGGTCTTGAGCAATCGATATCATGAAAAAACGACATGCGGACCCCCGGAGCGCCACAACTTGGTAGAAAGAGACACTTAAGTGCCATAACTTACGAAAAGTACACTTAAGTGCTAAAATCAGAGTAAAATTGATCACTTGAGTGCCAATATAGGCAAAGTCCGACCAAAATGCCGACGAGGCATTTTTCCAGCATAGCGAGCCCAAAACGACACCGTTTTGCACGCTGACGTGGCTAAATAATGTAAAAACGGCGTCGTTTTGGATTGACGTGTTAAAAAATATATATATTAATTAAATTAAATTTAGTTGAAATATTAAAAAATAATAACTTTAAAATTAAATTTAGTTAAAATTAAAAAGTAATAATTTTAAAATTAAATTTAGTTAAAATTTAAAAAATTTTAAAAAAATTAAAAATGAAAGAGTGGGAGGTGGCTAAGGGATAAGCCCTCAGCCATCGTCGCCATCACCCCGTCGTCGCCGGGAAGGGCTGGCGACGGTAGGGGGAGGGTCAGCTGGGCCTTAGCCAGGGGCCGGCGACCCCAGCTCTAGGGCTCGGCCGACCCCAGCCAACCGACAGCAAGGGCTTGTGAGCCCTTGCCCAAATCCAGCGAGGGTCGGCCGCCCTCGCCCGGCCGAGTTAAGGCCGTCGCCCGCCAGAGGTCGCCCCAGCGGGCGGCGGCCCTTGGCCCAGCCGGGCAACACCTGTCGATCCTCATCGGATCTAGGCGAAGGCCGTGAGCCCTCACCACCGGCCATAGATCTGGGGAGGGTCGCTGCCCTCGCCAAGATCCGGCGAGGGTCGGCAGCCCTCGCCAAACCGGGCCAAGGGCCATCGCTCAGTGGGGGCGACCCATGGTGGGCGGTGGCACGCCCCCACCGGGCGACGGCCCTTGGCCTGGCCAAGCGAGGGCTGTCGACCCTCACCAAATTTGGGGCGAGGGCTCACAAGCCCTCGCCGCCGGTCGATCGAGGTCGCTAGGCCCCCGGTTTCCTAGCCAAGGCCCAGCGACCCCGGCCAACCCTCCCTCCGCCGTCGCCGGCCCTTCCCGACGGCGATGGGGCGGCGATGGCTGAGGACTGATCCCTCGCTTGCCTCCCCCTTTTCATTTTTTTAAATTTTTAATTTTTTTAAAAAAATTAATTATTATTTTTTAATATTTTAACTAAATTTAATTTTAAATTAAATTTACTTAATTTTTATACTATTTTGTTACCACGTTAGCCCAAAATGACACCGTTTTTGCATTGTTTGGCCACGTTAGTGTGCAAAACGGCGTCATTTTGGGCTCGATTTGCCGAAAAAATGCCACGTTGGTGTTTTAGCCGGACTTTGGCTAGAGTGGCACTTAAGTGATCCATTTTTTTCGAATGTGACACTTAAGTATACTTTTTGTAAGTTATAGTACTTAATATTCCCTTTGTGCCAAGTTATGGCACTTGAAACGTTCTTTTACTATGAAAAAAAACTAAAAAAACATTTTGCCTACATAATCAATGCCCAAAGTCCAACTTTCTTTGGTTATTTCCTCTTATTAGATCATCGTAACCATTGCAAGAAGTGGAGAACTACACAGTATCTGCAAACTAACTTCACTACCACGTGATGAATTATTGCCCACTTGGAATGGAAGCCCAAAGTCCTATATTGTCTAAGGCTAGTCGTTTAAAGAAGCCCGTGTAAAAGCATCCTTCTTATGAAGGAGTATAGTGCTATTACAAACTTGTGCTTAGAAGAAAAAAACAGAGGGTTATGGATGTTTAAGGAAGAAAAATTAAGGCTAAGGCCCGTGCGCAAGGAAAAGTGAGTTGATCATATGTCAAAGCTCCACCCAAGTTTAATTAGATGCCTTTGCACGTGTGGCCATGCCTCAAGGGATCAACTATTCATTAACCAGCAGCATAGTTCCTATAATGGAATTGAAGCAACTCAGCTCAAAGAGGAAATAAGGTGGATTTGGCAACAAGAAGAGCAATACTGGGCTATGCGCTCAAGGATTCGTGATCTTAAGACTTTGAAAACTATGACGTCCACTTTCTTTTATGGATTATATACGACGGTGGGATATAGAGATTATGGACCCATTCTAGATCAATGCCCCTAGGTTGTAACCACAGAAATGAATGACAAGATGCTGAAAATGGTTACATTAAACTACTTTTCAGTTGGACACTACTAAGGCACCTGGCCCTAATGGTTTCAGTGGCTTATTTTATCAGACTCATTGGGAGGTCATAAAGGCAGATCTCCTTCTCCTTGTACAAAATTTCTTTCAGTCAGGAAGGATGTCTACAAATCTGAACCGGACCGTTATCGCTTTGATTCCCAAGACACCTCACCTAGAGAGACTCGATCAATACAGACCGATTAGCCTCTGCAACTTTGCTTATAAAGTCATATCCAAGGTACTTGCTAACTGCTTAAAACCTTGGTTACCTAATCTGATTTCCATGGAACAATTGGCTTTTGTGAGTGGACGACAGACTCAAGACAATATCTTCATCGTTCAAGAAGTTCTTCATTAATTTAAGACTCGAAGGCGAAAGAGAAAATTCAATGCAATCCTCAAGATCAATATGCAAAAGGCATACAACAGAGTAGAATGGGATTTCCTTAGTGACTATTTTCTCAAAATGGGTTTCCATCGAAGGTGGGTACACTAGGTACTACAATGTATCACCACAACGTCTTATAGTGTTAGATTTAATGGCGAGCTTGTCACATCCCGATCCTCCAAGCGCACGAACATATCACTTTGGTCGATACAAATGCGACTTCCCAGGACACTTCGCCGACCCATTCAATTTTTATTATGCATGCGGAAGCAAAACAAATCCCCTGACAACATTTAACTTGGGATAGAAAAGCAGGCAATCAATCACAACCAAACAAGCTTTCTTATAAATACATAGGTTTATATACAACACTGAATTGTCTACAAAATAGACAAGCTCAACAACTAGGGAACTGTCCTATGACCAACTTGTCAGACACATTCGCCGATTCTTCAGCCTCCACCTTCCGAACTACAGGACTTCCGATCCTCCACGACCGTCATCTAGGGACCTGAAATATTATCCCACAACCGGGATGAGACTACGTTTTAGCGAGTTCTACCCCACTAAGCCTCGATTAGTAAACCATTATACTATAGGCTACCTAATCACGCACAGGGTAGAGAACTTACCTTGGCCTCAGATCCCACCTGCAAGTCAGTACAATTCACAATAGGCACCCATTTACTCCAAACAAATTGAACCAGTCGATTACATGTCACATAAATCATTCCCCACTATGGGATATATAAAAGCTAGGCCACGTGCATTCTCCAGGATGACATCCCAAGTCTCCGAGCCACATGCCTCAAACCTTGGGCCCACATGCATTCTCTAAGGCGACCTCTTCGCCAAGGTGGTACATCAAGTCACCGAGCCACGTGCCCTTTTAGATACTATTCTCAAATACTTGACCCACGTGCATTCTTTGAGGCACTCAATTACCAAGGTGACGCGTCAGCTCACCGAGCCACGTGTCCTTTTTACAATGCCCGGGCCCACGTGCCTTCTCTTAGGTGCTATCTCACCAAAGTGATGCATCAATTCACCAAGCCCACGTGCCCTTTTAGATGCCTGGGCCCACGTGCATTCTCTTAGGTGCTATCTCACCAAAGTGATGCATCAATTCACCGAGCCCACGTGCCCTTTTAGATGCTATTCTCAAATACTGGACCCACGTGCATTCTCTAAGGCACTCAATTGCCAAGGTGACGCATCAGATCACCGAGCCACGTGTCCTTTTTACGATGCCCGGGCCCACGTGCCTTCTCTTAGGTGCTATCTCACCAAAGTGATGCATCAATTCACCGAGCCCACGTGCCCTTTTAGATGCCAAACTCTGTCACCGAGCCACGTGCATTCTCCAAGACGACATACCGAGACTCCAAGCCACGTGCATTCTCTCAGGCGACCTTTTCGCCAAGGTGACATATTCAACCACTGAATTCACGTGCATTCTCCAGGTGATATTCCAATTCACCGAGCCCACGTGTCCTCTTTCAAGTGATTACCAATCTACTTTCAATACCGACAACCAATGCCTAACGATTTCTCAATCAAATAATTAAATCAACTCAACAAAGCATTACAAATGCTGAATAACAAACTTGGCCATTTACCAATCAACAATTCAATCTCAATCAATTTAGGGTAAATCCCTAAAATATCACAATTTATTCAATTCCATACAACATGGAGTTCAAATAAATAAACGGACTGCGCCATGATGATCAGCACGAGATTTCGATCGTCGGCCATCAAAATCTTAATTTCCGAAAAATAATTAATTAATTAATTAATTTCGAAAATAAATTAATAATTATTAAAAATTCAATTTAGCACAAAATAAAGCCCAATTAAATAAAAGGACTTTACCACAGTCATCAGCATAATATTCCGGTCCCAAGCCATCTCAGTTGAATTTTCGGAAAATAAATAATTATTTAATTTAATTCCAAAAATTAATATTTAAATACTAAAAATGCCACTTGGGCCCGAAAAGCCTAATTGAAGCCCAATTAGGGTCAAGAAAAATCCCGGGCTACCCTCAATAAATAGTAGACCATGTCTACTTGCTAATTGCACAATCAATTTGTCTAATTCGCATCACAATTGGCTAATAAACACTAATTCATACTAATCTAACCGCCTAATTGCATTTAATTAAAAATAAACCAACATTAAGCATAATTAGCCAACTAATCCGAGATTAGTGAGATTACTCACCGGAATCGCATGCAAAACGTATCAATCCGATAGGGACGACACGAGGAACGATTCTTCCCAAAGCACGGCTCGGGTTCGGGGCCCGGAAACGGCCCAAAAGCGGGCCCGAAGGTGCTGGAAACCCACTTTGCTGGGTTGCTGCGATGGCTGAAAATAGACACAAAACAATCATAAATCAAAGCAGCAAGGGCGGCAAGGTGCGGGGGAGGGCCGGTGGAGGTCCGGCGAGGTCAAACGGCGACCGGAGGTGGTCAAACAGGGGCGGAACAGGGCTGGGCAAAGGTGGATTCGCACGAGGAGGACGCTTGGGCGCGAGGGGCGGGTGGCTGAAGGCGCGGCGTTGCGCGGGTGGTGTGGACGGCGGAGCGTGGGCGGCAGTCTAACTCCGGTGCGATGGCGACGGTTTCGGTGAGCTGCTGTCCTTCTTCCTCCGTTTCTGGTTTTCAAAAGCAAGAAACAAGAAGAAGGGGGGGCTTTTGGTTACGTGGGAGAGAATGGGGGGAAGAAGAGAGAGGAGAGAGAAGAGGGAGATAAGTATTAACCGATCAAAGAGGGAAAAAGAAAGAGAGAGAGGGCAGGCGGTGGGGGCTCGCACAAAAGGGGAGGGAAAGGGGAGAGGAGAGAGAGAGAGAGAGAGAGAGAGAAAGAAAAGAAAAGGGAGAGAGAGAAAAAAAGAAAAAGTAAATAATATTACTTCTCTTATTATATTTTCTTTTCTCTTTCCCTTTTTATTTTCTTTTGGTCTTTGATTTTTCCTCCGATAATTTCTTTCTTGAAATTTCGGACTCGCCAATAATTTGACAGCCGATAACACGGTCCTAAAAATGAGTTGTGACACGCTCGAATATTTGATTCTCGAGAAAAATTTAAATTTCATGGTTAGAATCGATCACGCATGATTTTAGCCCAATCTAACTAATTAGGTAGCTTTTAGGGATTTTTACCGCGGATACATCCCTTAACGGCTTCACCCAATAGGTTAGTTAACTCGTGAGTAATCAGCTCAGAGAAAAAGGACCATAAGCACGTCGACAAAATGCCCATTTCACTTTATCGAAAATAGGGTCGAATTTCAGGATGTCACAGAGCTACTTCCTTTTTTCTCTCCAACTCGTGGCCTCAGACAATGTGACCCTCTATCTCCATTCATCTTCATTCTATTAGCGATTGTCTTATCAACTCCGATTACTCAAGCAGTCAACATGGGACATATTAAGGGTATCGGGTTAAATAGATGGTGTCTTACAGACGATGCTAACATTCGGGAATGCCAGAACCTTGCTAATATTTTTAATTAGTATTGTATGGCCACGGGACAGGCTTTGAACCAAAACAAATGGGACTCCTTTTCAGCAAGCACTGTTCTTTAGCTTACAGAAAATCTATCGTCAGAGTTCAAAATACTGGTGCTACAAAGGTATGAAAAATATTTGGGGATACTGTTTGACTAGGGCCGTTCTAAAAAAGAAAGTTCTCTTGGATTTTGGGGAGAATACATGCAAAGTTGGAGAGATGGAAAGAAAAGTTTATTTCTAAAGGAGGTAAGGAAATTCTCATTAAATCTGTCATCCAGGCACTTCCTCACTACGCCATGTTGATCTTCAAACTTCCTTTGTCTCTTTGTGAAACTATAGAAAAAAGTATAGCTCGCTTCTGGTGGAGGAATGATCAGAACAAAACAGGGATACATTGGAAGAACTAGGATATTCTAAAGAGGAGTAAGGACAACGATGGTTTAGGATTTCGTGATCTAATCGAATTTAAAAGAGCCATGCTTGGCAAGCAAGCATGGCGATTACTACAATAGCCTCAAGCTTTATGGAGTCAAATTTTTAAGGGTCTGTACTATCATTCTACAAATTTCCAATTGGCGGGTAGAGGAATTCGACCATCCTGGGGATGGCAGAGTATTATAGTGGGTAGGGATACTATTTACCTCACGTTAGATGGTCAGTGGGTAATGGAAGGAATATCATAATCCAAGAGGATCGATAGTTACCAAGAGGAATTCTTGGTGGACCTGCGATGAGAGAGGAACCGATACTGGTGGTTGATCTCATCGATCCCATCCACAATAGCTAGAACACATCTCTGCTCCACAGTTTTCTAGATGACTAGATCGTAGCAGAGATTTTAACCATTCTAGTTAGACCCACTTTTGCCGAAGATCAACTAATCTGAACAGCCACGAAGGATGGCCGACATATGGTGAAGAGCAACTATTATGCTTTTGTGAAAGCTAGTACGAGTACCTAGAGGGGGGTGAATAGGTGTAAAAACAAATTTCCGAGATAAGTGTGCAATACAAATCAACAATAGATTATGAAAAGGAAATTCGTCTCTTGTAAACAAAACATGTTACGATAAAAGTAAAAAAGTGTAGGGAAGAAAATATGAATACAAGTTTATAGTGGTTTGGCTTAATCCAAGCCTACGTCTACTCTTCTGTACTGACATCCCACTGGCTGGATTTCACTATGAAACAAAAGAGTTGTTACAGTAAACCTCTTCCTTGATTCCACAATGTAAAGACTCTACTACACTTCCTTAGGGTCTCTCAAAGATATAAACTCTCTTTTGCGTACAAGATTTCGCTCAACAGTTTAATTGACTAAGAACAAGGAGCTTCAGACTTTGGAATTCTTTTATCACGCACACTCTCGAACAATTGGAAAGTCTTCCTTATTTATTCATTCATGCCATCACACCCGTTGGCACTTACCAAAGGAATTCTTCAAATTTATCCATTGGACAAAATCAATTAGGAAGATTTTCGAGCTATTTAAGGAACATGACGATAGCCCATCAATCTTGCTCGCCCATACAATCAGGATTTAGGTTTTCATAAGTAGAACCTTCTAAGTATACTTCGCCAATCAACGGATCCAAAATCCCTAAATCAATCTTGATTTGAACAATGGATTCCGACATGTTATATCCAGCCAAGAGATCTTCTTTAGTTAACAGAATCAAATCCTTAACGAAATACTTCGTTTCGAGTAAACCTTCTTTAACGGATTAGAAACTATCAATGAGGATAGACTTTGAGTCTTGAGTCTGGCAGTCCGGAGGTCTTCAGACTTTGATAATAGAGTCTGCAAGTCTTAGGACTAGACTGATGGAAACGTTTTGTCAACTTCAAAACACTCAATAAAGTTTTCTCCAACAATCTCCCCCTTTTTTATGGTAACAAAACTTTCCTGCAGATTTGGATAACTTTGACCTGCAAAACATTACTCAAGCAAACAAGGAAATCTCACAAAAGATAAATGGCTTAATAAAGATAACATTAGAATCTGTATCCACAGAAAATATGTTAGTTTTGTAAATGAGTAAAGCCATGAGATATCAATAGTGCTTAAGATAAACAAACATTTAAACAGTCAAATCCAAACAGCCAAACACAAGAGTCAAGTCAATCAAACATAATTGTCACAAAAGTTCAAAAAGTCAAGAGTTCAAAGTTCAAAATCAAATATGCACCACATCTTTCCCCCTTTTTGTCATCATTAAAAAGTTAGAGATGAAAAGAGAATGGCTTTAAGATTGTTTGGGAACATGAACAAGCTGGAAATCTCCCATTGACTGGACAATCCTTTCCAGCTTTTTCAAATTCTCCTTCAGTTGTGCTACATCTTTACCCTTAGCATTTGCTTGAACTTGAAGAGCAAGGGCATTGATCTGATCATGCAAAGAAACTGAAGAGGCTTATCCTGTATTATGCAAGTTCTGAATTTCGTATCCCAGAGCATATATTTGACATCGCATCTCCAAAAGAATATCAAGTATTCTGCGAAAGTCTGCTGAATTGTTTATATGAGTACTGGCTTTTGCACGATTAGACGAAGTATTGGCAGACGATGGCAATTCAACACGATCACGCAGATTAGGCGATGAAACCTCATGTCCCTCCTTAGGAGATTGAGAGGCAAAGATGTCCTTTGGATCTGCTGGAGAACAACTTACTCCTTCACTGGTGGCAGGGAATGAGGATGTTCCTCTTTTCTCAGGATCTCCCCTTGTTTCCATTCCTTCAGGTGTAGAAAAATGTTCCTCATGCTTTACTTATGCTTGATCTCCTCTCTCCTCTTCTTCTTCTTCCTCAATTCTTTCCTCCTTTGCATCTTTCTCCTCTGCTTCTTTCTCCAAATCTTCTCTCTCTCCAGTCCTCTGTTTTGTCTCATCTTTGTCTTTTTCCTGTCTCTCCGTTGTCTCTAAAACAAAACGACTCAAGTTTTTTAATGCCATCGCAGAAATATTGACATTATCCTCATCCTCTTCATCTTCAATGATGAGAGCTCTTCTTTTCTTAGATGGAGCAACCATGGGCTCCTTCCCTTTTCGCTTTGCCGCCGAAGAGATTGAATGAATCTTGACAGGGGTTTTCACCTTGAACTGCTCCAAAGCCTTGTTAAGTTCCTTCAGACGCATTTTAAAGACCATTTTCAGTTTCACCACCATTTGATCACATATTCGAACACAAAGAATCCGGGGAGGCTGAATATTCAAATGTCTAAATAACTTGGTCACAAGAGCTGTGTACGGAAGTTGACCCTTGTCCTTCACCATTGTTCTGTACATGTGAAACATAATAATGTGTGAAAAAGAGAACTTTTTGCCAGCATTGATGGCATACATCAGCAACAGACACACTGATGGGTCTTTGAAGTGGATTTTGGTCTGAGGCAGTTAATCACTATCTTGTGAAGTAAAATGTTGGAGCATTCATCCTCAAATAGAAAATCTTCCCTTCCGTTGTTCTAACCTGAACAAGCTCGATTGTTGCACGAGCAACGAACATACTGATGGGTTGATATCTCCCTCTTTCAACCCCAATCACATCAGTCAATGTATTCATGTCAACCACATAGTCCTGATCTCGAACACTGAAAGAGAACCTATTCGCATCCAAGAAACTAAGATTCGAATAGAAATAAGCAGTAAGTTCAGCATGAGCTTCTGTCGTTTCAAAACAAAACTGTTCGAATTGAAGAAGACTGAATTATTCCCGCAGATTGACATTCACAGAGTTAAGAAAATCAAAGTCCACACTTCTAGGGTTTATCACCCCACGCTTTAGCAACTTAGAGTACAGTTGCTTGTGTTCCAACGAGCGAAACAAGTCTGTCCTTTTGCTTCGGATTTTCACCGCAACACCCATTCTAAGTTTAAACTGATTGTACATCCTATCATCATCATTCCAATCTGATTGACTCAGGCCCTGTTTGGTTCAACATTTGGAATGCTCATTTCGGCTCTAAAGTCCATTGGCCAAATGCAAAGCTGTTTGGTTCATTTTTTTGTGCAACTTTGGCGAGATGCAATTGCATCTCCAAGTGGCTCTAAGGGGCTTTAGCCCAATGCAGCTCTTGAGGTCCTTTGGCAAGTTGCATCTTCGGAATGCAACTTCCAATATTATTCATCTCTTCGGTGGAGAAGCCAATCGGTCGCCTGAATAAAAATAAATATAAAATTTAATATATTTATATAGTAATAAATATGTTTATATTTTTATATAAACATATCTATTTTTATATTTTATGTTTATATATATTTTATATAGATATAAACATATCCATTTTTTTAAATAAATATATTTTATGTTTAATAAATATATATATATTTATAAATATAAACATATCTATTTTTTCTCCGATTGCTTTTATATAAATATATATTTATATAAACATATCTATTTTTTATATATTTTTATGTTTAATAAATATATTTTATGTTTATATGTTTATATTTTTTATATAAAAATATGTTTATATAAAAATATAAACATATTTTTGTTTTTTTAATTTAATAAAAGTTAATTACAAATGTAAATTTTACCAAACGGTATTTTGGCCAAAGTTGTTTCTCAATGCAAATTTTACCAAACGACATTTGCATTTCGGCAAACCCCCTTTACCCAAAGGTATTTGCATTTCTGCAAATGCATTCTCCAAAAGCCAAACCAAACGGGCCCTCAGCCCTCCAACACATGGATCGCTTGGGATATTCGCCAAAGCTTCTTCCGCCGACCCCGCAGGGGCAATTCCCAATCGTTCCATTATGCGTAAAAAGAAAGTTTCATTTATATACCCTTTGTCCTTAAGAAATTCATCTATGTAGTTCAACGAAGTACCACTCCTCTTCAAAGCACGGTAAAGCTTGTAGATAAAAGTGGGCTTATGAGTATTTACGAGTTCTGCATCTTCGATGATTTCTTCCTCTTCTCGATGCAACATCCTGAGGTCTAAATGGAGGAGATGGACGCTGCTGAGAATTTTGTGAGCTCTGCTGCTATCTAGGAGATTCTTTTTCCTTGGTGAGATCAAAGTGTGTAGGCCCCTCACGCATTTGTTGTGGTCTCCTGTTTGCGATCCTCGAAGACTTTCTTTGAGACGACATCTTTCACAGTCTTTAAGAGATTCCAAGCTTGTTTCCCAAGAAAGATGAAAACTTTTCGAGGATTAAATAAGAGAATAAGACAGAAGTGGAAGATCTATGCTCTCTTAGGGTTTTTGTGAGTAAAACAAAGAGGAACCAACAATATATAAGACAGTCGAAGTGAGGCATACAAAACGCCGTAAAAAGGAAATATAAAAATGCCTTTTAAAAAATAACTGCCTTTTTCAAACATTAGATAACTGTCATTTCAAAATTAACTTTTTTTTTTTCGAAAAGGAAAGATTGCAATAATCATGAAAATTGGGAAATAACACCAATTTATTTCGGATAGATAATCATACCTTTTCAAGATTTGATTCGAGAGATAAGTTTCTAAAATAGAAATAATTTACAGTTGTAGATCTTGATTGTCTGAGTCTGAGTGCTTTAGACTTTTAATCCTAAGTTTGAGCTTCTTCAGACTTTAAGATATTGAGTCTGGAACGAATAACTTCAAATTGATTTTTCTCCAAAGGCTTTGTAAATATATCCACTAGTTGATTTTTTGAATCAATAAACTGAATCAAATTTTCTCCATTTTGAACATGATCTCTAATGAAATGATGTCAAATCTTTATATATTTTGCTCTTGAGTGAAGAATCGAATTCTTGGTGAGATTGATTGCGCTGGTGTTATCACATTTGATCTTAGTGCATGAATCTTCAATTCCAAAGTCTCTCAGCTGTTGTTTTATTCACAAAATTTGTGAACAACAACTTGCAAGAGCTACATACTCAGCTTCTGCCGTAGAAAAAGCTATTGTGCTTTGCTTCCTTGAAAACCAAGATATTGTCCTGCTTCCAAGTAGTTGATAGGTGCCCAATGTGCTCTTTCTATCAACTCTGCATCCGGCTAGGTCTGCGTCTGAGTATCCAAGAAGAGTAAAGTCTCATTCTTTAGAATACCAGAGACCCAAATTTGAAGTTGAAGCAATATATTTGATAACACGTTTTGCAGCACTTAAATGAGATTCTTTAGGGTCTAATTGAAATCTGGCACAAATACAAATACTAAATAAAATGTCAGGTCTAGAAGTAGTTAGATAAAGAAGTGAACCAATGATACTCCTATATAGCTTTTGGTCAACTTTCTTTCCTTTCATTCTTATTCAGCTTCAAAGAACTTGACATTGGTATATCAGTTTTTTTGCAATTTTCTAGTCCAAACTTTTTGACAAGTTCTTTAGCATATTTTTTTTTATTAATAAATATTCCCTCCTTCAGTTGTTTCACTTAAAGCCCGAGAAAGAATGTTACTTCACCCATCATGCTCATTTCAAACTCATCCTGCATAGACTTAGAGAATTTCTTGCACAGACTTTCATTAGAAAATCCAAACATAAAATCATCAACATAAATTTGAACAAGTAGAAAACTTTTGCTTTCTCTTTTGATAAACAATGTAATATCTACTTTACCTTTGACAAAACCGTTTTGAATTAAAAACTTACTTAGTCTGTCGTACCAAGCTTGAGGTGCTTGCTTTAAACCATATAAAGCCTTTTTCAGTCTGAATACAGAGTCTGGTTTCCCTAGGTCTTCAAAACCGGATTGTTGTTCCACATAGACTTCCTCTTGGATAAATCCATTTAGGAAAGCACTTTTGACGTCCATTTGAAATAACCTGAAATTCTTATGACAAGCCAAAGCAAGTAATAATCTAATTGCTTCTAACCTTGCTACTGGTGCGTAAGTCTTATCATAGTCTATCCCTTCTTCTTGCGTATATCCCTTGGCCATGAGTCTTACTTTGTTTCTTACGACTTTTTCTTTCTTGTTCATCTTGTTCCTAAAAACCCATTTAGCTCCAATGATGGATTTACCTTTCGGTTTAGGAGTCAATTCCCAGACATCATTGATGCTAAATTGCCTGAGTTCTTCTTACATAGCTTCAATCCAACTTTCATTAGTTAAAGCTTTTTCTATGCTCTTGGGTTCTATTTCAGAAATAAAAGCCAAAGCACTAAACTCTTCACGCCTTTTGGATCTTATGCGAATTCCTTCATTAATATCGCCAATAATGATATCTTTGGGATGACTGGACTTTTGTTTCCAGTTGCTAATTGATTTATCAGACTGTTGATCTTTTTTCTTCATTTGAATCTTCGTTGATCATTTGTTGCTCGTCTTCTGAAGGTTGAACTGCTTCTGGAGATTTAGACTTTGTAGAATCTGGAGAAGGTTCAGATTCTTCAAGATGAGTGTGAATTGATTGGTTTTGTATAAAGTTTTGAAATTTGACATTCATCGATTCCTCTACATATTAAGTCTTCTTGTTGTAAACTCTGTAAACTTTGCTTGTGATAGAGTATCCAAGGAAAATACCTTCATATGATTTTTCTTCAAACTTACCAACTCGATCATTTGCATTTTTCAATATAAAACATTTACATCCAAACACATGAAAATATGAAACAATTGGCTTCTTTCCTTTGAATAACTCATAGGGAGTTTTCTCTAGAATAGGCCTTAGAAAGACTCTATTAATAATATAACATGTTGTAAAAACTGCTTCAGCCCAAAAACGAGAAGAGATGCTATTTTCAATTAAAAGAATTCTAGTCATTTCTTGAAGCGACATATTCTTTCTTTCCACAACTCCATTTTGCTCTGAAGTATATGGTGAAGAGAACACATGCTGAAAGTCAAATTCATCACAGAATTTTGTAAAGTCTTGATTTTCAAATCCACCTCCATGGTATGTCTATATACTTGAAATAACATACAGTTTCTCATTTTGGACCTTTTTAACAAACTTTGTAAGATAAGAAAAGGTTTCAGACTTACTTGTCAGAAAATATACCCAAGTGAATCGTGAATAATCATCCACAATCACTAAACAGTATTTCTTACCTCAATGCTCTGAGTTCTGGTTGGTCCAAAGAGATCCATATGCAAGAGCTGCAGTACACAATTAGTGGAAACTTGATTTATTGGTTTGAATGAGTTTCTTACTTGTTTTCCTAACACGCATGGTGTGCATAGATCAGACTTTTGGTATGACAGATTGGGTAGTCCACAAACAAGTTTCTTTGCTGAGATTTTGGCTATTTGCTTCATGTTGATGTGCCCAAGGTTTCTGTGGCATAAGTTAGTTTCTTCTTGAATTGAGATTAGACATTGAGTTTCATCTAGTTTAACATCCAAAAGGTAGATATTTCCATGTCTTCGACTCGTGAAAGACTGAGAGAAGTTTTTACTGGTTCTTGAAAATATTCCTTCTTGAAAGTTGATTTTGGAACCGGTGTTGCACAGCTGACTGATACTTAGCAAATTGTAGTTGAGTCCTTCCACTAAGGAAACATTATTGATCATGAGGCTTCCAATCTTTACAGTTCTGTATCCCACAATTCTTCCTTTATTGTTTCCCCCAAAAGAAACTTTTCCACCATTAACTTGAACAAGCTTTATGAAGCAATTTGAATCTCCTGTTATATGCCTTAAGCATCCACTATCAAAGTATCATTTAACATTTTTCTTGATAGTGACCTGCATTTAGAAAATAGACTCAAGCTTTTTTTGGTACACGTATTTTCTTGGGTCCATTAGTGTTAGTGCAATATACGGTCTTTGTCCATACCTTCTTAACAGGTTTTCAGACCATAAGACATTCTTTTTTAAAATGATTTGAGCTATTGCACTTAGAACATTTAAGAGCATTGCTACCTACTGGTTTTACAAAAAAAATTTGGAAATGATTTTTGTAAGCATCTCTTGTAGGTCTTTGCTTAATTCTTTCCTTTACTTTAGGGAAATCAATTAGAGGAATAGTTTCAACAGTCATTGCTAAACCTAATTTATTGAAGTAAGATCTCTGTGCTGAAAGAATTTTTTTCAAGTTTCTCAAATCCTATAGAAAATCTTTTAGAAATACTTGAGATATCATTTTTCAAGAATGCATTTTCTTTTGAACGATTGTCTGCATTTTCTTTCGAAGTGGTAATACTTTTGTCTAAAATTTTGACCTTTTCTTTCCAAACATTTTCCTATTGTTACAGTGCAGAATTTTCTCTTTTAAGTTTGAAAATCCTTTTGAGAGAAGTTTTGAGACTAAGACACAATTCATCATTGTATCTAGAGACTCTAGTAGAGATATTCAAATTACTTACCTCAAATTCACTATATAAATCTGAGTCTATCTCGGAGTTTGAATCTGAGTCTGATTGTGCCATGAGACAAATATTGGCATAATCATCATCACTTTCCTCACATTCTGTATCACTCCAAGTTTCTGCTTTAAGTGCCTTTCGATATTTCTCAGCTTTTCCTTTCTTTTTCCTCAGAAGGGGACAGTTGGGTCTGATGTGTCCATTTTTCTTAGATTCAAAGCAAACTACATCTTTATTGGAATCATCATCCTCAACTGACTTAAACTGTTGCTTTTGAAAACTTTGTTTCTTTGGATTGAATCTTCTCCTCTATATGTTTAGTTTTCTAAATCTTCTTATTATGAGAGCAAGCTCTTTATCATCCATATCGTTTTCAGAATCTGTGACATCAGAATCATCATTAGATTTTAATGTAATGGATTTCTTACCTTTAGGATCTTCATCATCGTTGATTCGCTCCATTTCATAAGACTGAAGAGTCTCAACCAATTCATCAACAGAGAGTGGCATAATTCTTTGTGTCTCCCTTATTGAGGTTTTTGTGATTCCAATACTTGGAGAGTCCACGCAGTAGCTTGTTTACATTCATGGGATCAGAAATTGGTTGACCTTGATTTTCAAAACCATTCACAATTTCTGTAAAACGACTAAACATGTTAGTAATAGATTCTCCTGATTTCATTTTGAATACTTCGTATTGACCGAGCAGAATGTTTATTCAAGTTTCTTTCACTCGATCAGTTCTTTTATAGGTGATGTGTAATCTATACCAAACTTCTTTAGCTGTATCACAAGAAGATATTATGTTATATTCAATAGGTGATAATGCACAATACAAAGAATAAATTGCTTTTGCATTAAGAGCTTGTCTCTTGGTTATCTCTTCTTGAGTCATTTCACTAGACTCAACGGCTTCTTTTCCTCTTTCTGAGACAGTTGCAACTTTAAGAATGATTCCTTTGTCTACCACATCCCATTTCAGAGGATCCTTTGATCTTAGAAATGCCTTTATCTTGTTTTTCCATATGTTGTATTCATTTCCATCAAAATAAGGCGGTCTGGTATTACTTTGCCCTTCAACCAGTCCTGAAGCCAACATACTAGTCATGGATCTTTAACTCTGAAGTAAAACACTTCAACTTAAGTGAGTACACAGACTCTGATATCAATTGTGAAAGCTAGTACGAGCACCAAGAAGGGGGTGAATAGGTGTAAAAATAAATTTCCGAAATAAGTGTGCAATACTAATCAACAATAGATTATTAAAAGAAAATTCGTCTCTTGTAAACAAAACGTGTTACGATCAAAGTAAAAGAGCATTGGGAAGAGAATATGAACATAGCGTTTATAGTGGTTCGGCTTAATCCAAGCCTACGTCCACTCTTCCGCACTGACAGCCCACCGGTTGTATTTCACTATGAAACAAAAGAGTTATTAAAGTAAAGCTCTTCCTTGATTCCACAGTGTAGAGACTATGCTACACTTCCTCAAGGTCTCTCAAAGATATAGACTCTCTTTTACGTACAAGATTTCGCTCAACAGTTTAATTGACTAAGAACAATGAGCTTTAGACTTTGGAATTCTTCTATCACGCACACTCTCGAACAACTGGAATGTCTTCCTTATATACCCCTTCATGCCATCATACCCGTTGGCACTTATCAAATGAATTCTTCTAATCTACCCATTGGACATAATCAATTATGAAGATTTTCGAGCTATTTAAGAAACATGACAATAGCCCATCAATCCTGATTACTCATACAATTAGGATCTAGGTTTCCATAAGTAGAACCTTCCAAGTATACTTCGCCAATCAACGGATCCAAAATCCCTGAATCAATCTTGATTTGAATAATGGATTCTAACATGCTTTATCCAGCCAAGAGATCTTCTTTAGTCAACAGAATCAAATCCTTAACAAAATACTTCGTTTCGAATAAGCCTTCTTCAACAGACTAAAAACTGTCAATGAGGATAGACTTTGAGTCTTGAGTCTGGCAGTCCGGAGGTCTTCAAACTTTGAGAGTAGAGTCTGCAAGTCTTCAGACTAGACTGATGGAAACGTTTTGTCAACTTCAAAACACTCAAGAAAGTTTTCTCCAACAGCTTTAACCAATATCAACAGAAACCACAACAACCATACAACATCAACCTCATATCAGCATCCTAGGTTTCTATGGAGAAACATCTGGGCCATGCGAACAGCTCCCAAACTACGCATCTTTCTTTGGTTGATATGCCAAAATGCAATCGCCTACCGAGCCAACTTGTTTTAGAAACATATCATTATTGATCTATTATGCTAGATTTGTAAATAGAGAACTTCACAAACATTAGAGCATTTATTCCTATTTTGTTCATGGACTATAGACATCTGGGCTCATCCATAGATCAACATCAACTTTCAGCCTAGCATGGTTACTCAATTAGAAGTATGGTTAACAGAAAAGGCTGTATCGCCGAATCACTCACCTGCTTTGGAACTCATTGCCAACGTTCTCTAGCAAATCTGGCAAATGAGAAATGGCTTCATCTTCCATGGCCATCATCTAGACTCAACCATAGCAGTGGAGAATGCATTAACACAGACACGACTTTATCAAGCCTGTGTCCCTACCCTTTCGACAAGAGCTATAGCACAATCGAACCCACAACCAATCTGGAAACCACCGGATTCGGGTACCTTAAAATGCAACATTGATGCAGCCTTTCAGCTAGGAAGCACACACGGATCGATGGCTTCTATCTGCAGAGATCAGTATGGTACTTACCGATATTTATTCTATACGATTTCCGGTTGCATGTGCTATGATCGCGGAGTTCCAGGCTCTCACCTTTGCGCTCCAGCATTTGTTGCGACAGGGACTTGATCAGGCATAGATCGTACTCGAACCAGACTGTAGCATCGTCATCGACGTTGTCATGGGTGTGGGTTCGCCACCGTGGGAGACCCATGCTTTGCTTGCGAAGGCCCTTGCTTCACTTTCTCACTTCCCTAATCTGACTGTTAAGTTCTGTAAGCGTGAGACCAATGTTGTGGCTGACTGGGTTGCTAAGGCCCAGCTTTCAGAAATTTTGGCCCAAGATTGGAACATCTTTCCGCTTTACCTTTTGCTTGACCTTGTGTATGCCGACGCCTTAGCGTCTATTTGTAAGGTTCCGACGTTATAATACTATTTCTACTTTCGACAAAAAAAAAAAAAAATCATAGATGGCGTGCCATGCCTTTAATAAAGAGATTTAATTAATTGAAATCGCAAGAAGGACACCAAATCAAGGTATCGGCCCAGGTTGAATGAGATCCCCACAAATCACGTATTTGTAGGATTGGATTGGAAATGATGGGGAGTTCTCCGCTTTCAAATTTTATGAGCTAGTTCAAACAATTTCAATCCTTAGAAATGCAAAGTCCACATCGTGACAAGGAGTCATGTTAACGACTTTCAAAGTAGCCTAAAACAAGTTCATCCAAGAAAGGACCAAGAAAGGATGAGAGACCCCGCCCAACAGGATGGCATGTTTATACACAAATCTTACTTCTAGTTGTCCATTCGCCAAACAAAATCTTTTCGCTTCCCATAAAAAGAAGTGTTATCTTTAGGTTCTTATTGTAGGAGGAAAACATGGCCCCAATCCTCTTCTGATTAAATTTGTCATATATTTTCAATAATCAAAATTAGATTAATTAAATCAATTATAATATCACTGTGTTGTTTCGGCAAAAAGTTAAAATATAGTTCCTTCATCAAATGTCATCAGGAAACAAATGCGTTGCCTTTGGAGGTTGATAGTTAATTTAACTGCATTGAAGGGTATGCCTAATAGAATCAAACGTCTAGTTAATAAAATAAGGACAAAAGGAAATCGGATTCACGGAGCAAATCTCCAATTCAATCGGTTTCTTTTTTGTAGCCCAAAGGAGCAATGTTATTTCCTCATGCTACGTGCACACCAAGCCATAACGCGGAGCCGCAAATTAGAACGCGTCGACATCCACGTCTCTTGTCAATGTCCCAAAGCAGGGCCACCGACCTCCATCGATTAATTCAGGCGCGAACTTGCTCCCCATGACAAACACTCGACGGCGTTTGCCGTGGTTCACACGGATTGCTTAAGTACTTAATGGCTAAGCTATGAAATTTGGCAGAGAAGAGGCGTGTGAAAAGATCGCCTGTTTGATAGACTGCTGCAGTTGAACCACCGCCTCGTGAAACTCTATAAGTAGGGGCCTCTCTTCCTCTCATCTCTCATCATCCAGACAGCTATTCTTGTGTCAAGACTGAAACAGAGTCGGGGTTATATACGAAACAGAGGATGAAGATGAGAATGGGTCACGAGGGAAGGCATAACCACGGTCGACATCGTCATCTTGGGATGGCTAACGGAGGCGGAGATGGGCATCATGGTGGGCATGGTCCCCATGTAGGACTTCTCTTTGGGCATGGTCTCAAAGGACATAAGGGTCATGGGTTCCATGGACATGGACATGGGCATGATGTGAGGGTTCCATTAGTCCATGGGCATGGACTTTTCAAACATGGTTATCATGGTCGTCCCAAAGGTCACGACCATGGTCACAGAGGGAGGGAGGGCCATGCGCATTACAGGTGCGGAAGGCGTCACACCTGTATGGAGCAACCGGAACCGAAGCAGGAACAGGAGCAGCAACAGGAACAAGAAGATGGGGCTGCGACGCCAACTCCAATAACCGAGGAACTCGATACTCTTGGACATGGGAATCATGTGAGGGTTCTTCTAGTCCATGGGCATGGACTTTTCGAACATGGTCATCATGGTCATTGCAAAGGTCAAGGTCAAGGTCATGTTCACAAAGGGAGGAGGTGCCATGCACAAGGCCGGTTTGGGAGGCATCATACCTGTACGGAGAAATCAGAACCGGAACAGGAGCAAGAGCAGCAACAGGAGCAGGAAGTCGTGGCTGCGACGCCAACTCTGATAACCAAGCAACTCGGTACTCTCGGACATGGCCATCATGTGAGGGTTCTTTTAGTCCACGGGCATGGACTTCTCAAACATGGTCATCATGGTCATTGCAAAGGTCACAGTCATGGTCACAAAGGGAGGAGGTGCCACGCGCATGGTCGGTTCGAGAGGCGTTACACCTGTGCAGAGAAACTGGAACCGGAACAGGAGCAGGAGCAGCAACAAGAACAGGAAGTCGTGGCTGCAACACCAACTCCAATAACCGAGCAACTCGATACTCTCGCTCTGACTGCCGACTAGAGAGGACGCTTGGAGTTGGATCTCGGACAGTAGTGACGCCTTGTCAGCAATAAATGTGTCTTGGGGATTTCATGTTTTGGCTCCTACCAGTAACCAATACCTGTTTTATCTTTTTGAGTTGTTTCGCTGGATGATCAGATCCAGCTGTTTGAAGTGTTGTGGAGGTTGATGGAAGTTTCTCTGTACTGTTTGTGTACCAATATTGTTCAATGGTACACTGAAAATTAGTGTGATGGGATCCGTCGTTTGAGGTTTCGGATCAAATGATTCCATATATTATATGCAGAAGATTTGAAGGTTATGAACTAGAACTGATATGTTACTGAGCTCCTCGAGAGCGCCATTGGCATGCCTATACAAATTGACCAATATTAATTGAGAGATGGTGGCTTTAACAGCAAACATCACGGACAATGGCATATGCTCTCCATCTTTGTCATTCAAGTAACTCCGGCAACCCAAATTGGCGATCAAGAAATCGAACATCTTCTACTAGTTAAGCCCAGAAACTTATTATTATGAAATCTTTTGCTAATTTACCAATTTGATTAGTCCGAAGGGAAAAGGAACAAGATTCACAGATGGAAGTCTATATTTATTAAGTAGGGCAAGAGCTATAATAAGTTAAGACTTGTTTCATCTTGGGTGAAATATGATTGCGGGGGTCTAATTCAAATCCCTCAAGTAAAGTAAGAAAGTTTCGCCTAACATACTCGCCACCCAAAGTTGGAGTTTCTTTGATTATTTCCTTTGATTAGATTTAGATCTTCATAACCATTTCGAGAAGTGAAGATTTAATTTACAAAACAACAATGGATAAAAAGGGGGACGCCTTGCCTGGAGGGCACCATCGCCGCTACCTATTGCTGGAGGGGCTGACAAAGTAGAAACCTTAGGGGGAGGGCGGCCGGCACTCTTGGGACTTGAGTGAGGCTCACCTAGATTTAGGTAATTTTGGCCCTCACCCGAGACCGATAAGACCTCACCCAAATCTGGGTGAGTTGCGCTGGCCCAAGGTGAGGGCCAGCAAGGGTCACAAGCCCTCACTTGGGGCCAACATTGCCCATATTTGGGTACCCTCAACTCAAATCTAGGCTAGCCCTATCGGCCCCTCCAATGTTGGGTGGTGGCAGCATTAATAAGTTTTACATTTGATTGTATTTTTTGAAAATTATGCAATTCAATTGCACTTTTATGATAAGTTTTAAGACTTTTAGTATATTTATCTCTAAAAGTAAGCTATCGATTGCTTCAAAATGTGCAACATTTTATTTAGTCGTCCTCCCCTTCTCTACCCTACGTCAAGCGAGCAAGGTCATCAATGGGTGGTTATTGTGGCCTTTCACATTTCATAAAAGTCTATTTACGGTTAGGTACTAAGTGATTGTCAAGTAATCTTCTTATGGGCAAGATGCATTGACATAGTTAAGAAACTTAGTACCAAGGCTCCCTCAAAAGACTAGAACAAAAGCCAAACCATTGAAAGTCACTTACAAGTAAATTTATTTTCAAAACCGAAGTTTGTATACAAATCTTACAGTCCTATGAGATAAAATTAGCAGTGCAATCTTGCACTGCTAATCGTAGTTTTGGCATTCGAAGGTGATGAGATTGTGAAGCTTACTCTAATGAAATTATAAGGTGTTAATGCATTGAATAGAAAGACATTTAGCTTAACAATATAAAGTTATAACACTTTGGAGCTCTACTAATCAGTTGATAATCGTTTTAACTGCATTGAAGGGTATGCTCAGTAAAATCAAAAGAATGGTTAATTAAATAAGCACAAAACGAAATCAGATCCACAAGAGCAAATCTACACCCCTTTTTTTTTATGGTCGGTAGTCTCCACCCCTTCAATCGCTGTTCTTTTTGTGGCCCAAAGGGGCAAAACTTACCTGCCCATCTAACCAAGCCAGAACCGTCCAGCCGCAAATGAGAAGGTGTCCACATCCGCGTCCCCATCTCTGCTCCCATATCTCAATGCAGAGAGAGCAACCGCCATTATTTCATTCCCGCGTGAACTTGCTCCCCAAGGCAACACATGACCACATTTTCCTTCGTCCGGAGTTGAAAAGTATTCATCCACAGCGTTCACACGGATTGCTCAAATACTTAGTAGCTAAGCCGATATGTTTTGCAGACAAGTCGTGTGAAAAGACTGCCAAAATCATGGGGTGCTACAGTTAAACCACCGCCTCTAAACCTCCTATAAAAGTGAGGCCCTCTCTTCATTTCATCTCTCATCATCCAGAGAACTATTCCTCTGTCAAGACTGAAACGGAGTTGGGGGGTTGACTAAACAGAGGATGAAAATGAGCATGGCTCACGAGGGAAGGCGTCATCACGGTCAACATCATCATCATGGGATGGGTAATGGAAGCCGACATGGGCATCATGGCGGGCACGGTTGCCTAGTAGGAGAACTTCTCAGCAGCAACGGTCTCGGAGGAGATGGAGATCATGGACATGGGCATCATCTGAGGGGTGTGTTAGGACGTCATGGTCATGGTCATGGACATGGACATGGACATCATCTGAGCGGTCTTTCAGTCTGTGGGGGTCATGGTCATGGTCATGGAGTACGCGGACACGGACGTGGGCATCATCTGAGAGGTCCTTCAGGACATGGGCATGGACCTTCCATACATGGTCGTCATGGTCATCGTCCTGGTCACGGTCATGGTTACAAAGGGAGGCGCCATACGCACGGCAGATGCGGGAGGCGTCATCCCTGTATGGGCCAACCAGAACAGGAGCAGGAAGTCGCGGCAGTGTCCCCGACTCCGATAACCAAGCAACTCGGCACTCTTGCTCTGACTGCAGACTGGAGAGGACGCTTGAAGTTGGGGAGACAATAACGACGCAACGTCGGCAATATTGTGCCTTGGGGATTTCTATATATTGGTTCCTACCAGTTTTTATCTTTTTGGGTAACCTCGTTGGATGCTCAGCAGTGGTTGAAGTGTTGCGGAGGTTAAAGAAAGTTTCTTTGTACTGCCTCTGTACCAGTATACTATGGTAAACTATGTGGTGATATCGCTGAGGCGTCGGCTCGGACAGATGATTTCCATATGTGTTATTCAGATCTGAAGGTTTCGAACAAGAAATGATATGTAGTACTGATCTCATTGAGAGCACCATTGGCATGCATGAACAATTTGACCTGATCCAATTTAGAGATTAAGGGCTTCAACAGCACCCATCGCCCACAATGGCGTATACTTTCTTTCTCATTCAAGTAACTGCGGCAATCCAAATTGGTCATCAAGGAAAAAAAAAAAAACTCTCCCGCCGATTAAGCTTTTTTTATTATGATGGATTGTGGCTTAAGCCAGAAAAGAAGGCAGCCTAGTGCGACCAACGACAAGTCTGGATCATGTATAGGGAAAGAGCATGCGTGCTAGCACGCTATCTATGGTTTATGAAATTGGTCGGATCAGATAGTCATTTAAGGAACCAAACCAAACTAGGGGCAAACTTACCAACGAAGTGCTGGCCTATGGAACTCATCCAGGAGCAATAGGTGTTTATGCATCCGCGTCACTTGGGAATTCTATCGGCTGGAAGGGATTGCTACTATGCACGCATGATAGATAATGATGGATTGGTGGACCAATTGAGTGACTGAGACATGGTACTCATTACCTGATCATGTCAAAGTCTCCAAGAGCCCTTGCTACACAAGCGTAAGAGAAATCTCTTATCAACAATAAGACAAGAACCATTTTACATCGTATCTAAGGGATTTCTTTATTTGGGCCAAAGAAGCAAAATTGCTGGATCATTATCATACTGATTGCTTATGCAAAAATAAGACAAAATAAAGTGAGCTATTGGTTGCTTCGAACTGTCTTGCAATCTTATATTTTAGTTCTCCTCTCCTTCCCCGGCCTACGTCAAGCGAGTAAGGTTATAAAAATCTCGTGATTTTAACATTTCATAAAAGTTTATTTACGGTTATGGTTAAAGTAATTTAGTGCCAAGGCTCTCTCAAAAGACCAGAACTAAAGCCAAACCATTGAAGCTCACCGACAAATAATTTGATTTTCACAACCGAAGTTCCTACACAAATGTTACCATCGTATGAAATACAATAAGTAATACAATATTGTATTACTAATTGTCGTTTTAGCATTCAAAGGGGATAAAATTTGTGAAACTTAATCCAATGAATTAGTAAGTGTTTGCACCGAAAAAAGGATAAGTTGACGATATGAGTAGACACGTGACTAAAGTGTTATTATCAAGCACACGATTCATCATCGACGATCAAGATTGGTGTTGGTATTGGCAACCATTGATGATTGTTATCTATCAATTGTTGACATATGACAACTTGTAGTTAACGATGACTGATAATGGATAGCAAGATCAATAAAATTGTCTAGGTACCAGGAAAAACCTATGTCACACCCCAAAAACACAAAGAATTGGGATGACACGGCCATCCTTCCACACGAAGGACGCAGCCTCAACACAACCAACAACCTGATATCATCTTTTATATATATCAAACTATATATACATATCAGATAGACCAAGAGATTGGTTGTAACATCAGAGTTTCTATAATCCATCAAAAAGAAATATAAAATTAGAACTCAGACAATCCAACCATTAGCAAAGAATATGTACACCATTTCCTTGATCATACCCAAAAATAGAACTCCCCAAAAAGTTTCCCACCGACGGCACACTCGCTCTATTCTCCGCTAACCGAGGAACCTAAAAAGATTAAAGGAGGAGTGGAATGAGCAACAACAGCTCAGTAGTACATATCTTCTAAGCAAATCGAACAACCACTATGCATGTATACAAAGCAATACCAAACCTTATAATGACAACTTAATATATAAAATACATATCAAATCATATAAAAGTTATTTGATATCATCAAGGCTTCATACTAATATGGAAAATTCATTTAAATCACCATCAAAAGTCAAGTATCAATAGTCAAGTCCATTGAATAATCTCTCAATCAAATATTGCATATCAATGGTCCATCCATTGATTAATCTATTGCTCAATATTCCACCATGATCACGACACAACACCTTGTGACAAGGCGACCAAGTTTTTCCTCTTGGCAAGGTCTCTACCTACAAAGCCAATGGCTGGGCCCAGAAGGATATCCTAAACCTGGTATGCATACTCCAAAAACCCCTCACTGGTTTACAGTCATATTGAGCATAAATAACCATCCTCCAATACCAGAAATCCAATTCAGAAATCAATATTTTAAACCAAATAAATAACATTTGCAGCATAACCCATCATCCATTTCATATCAATTTCTCAAATCATTATAAACATTTCCATAAATTAATAAAGCAATTTCATATATATATTTCTTCACTTACTTTGTATAACACGCTTTTCAAACATTTAAAATCAACTAAAGAGTAGCAATTGCTCGATCTGGCTTTTATGCATAAAAATGCTCTTCTCAATTCAATGTATATACATATATACCTCAAGACATGAATTTTTATAAAACCAAAGAAGATATAGTACCACTCACCTCGTCGCCTACGATCAAACAACGAACAATACTCATATCGTCGAACTCAAGGCCCTATCAAATAATCGAGGAATAATGTTAAAATCTAATAAAAATCTTAACTACGAAATGACTAACTTATGCCTTAACTCTAACAAAAGGACTTCTACACGCTAACAAATCGCATAACTAAAGCAATTGCTCAAGTTGTTCACAACACGGAGATTAAACGCAAAACTTGATCATGCCTTAACTTCCTCCTCCGAACCCCGATCCAAACAAATTTATAGTCAATAGAGAGCCCTTGACACATATAACAAGAATCCCAACTTCACCGTCCCAAAATCAAGCCGAAAGATGACAAAATACTGCCCCAAAGCTGCTGGACGCGTACTGCTCACTGCGCGCGGGAAACTTTGAAATTTTGTTTCGGACAAACCACAAGCTCAAATCACGATCCGTAAAATCCCACGGCTCCACAACACCCTAAAGTATCATTCCCACAAAAATACACGGCTCAACGACTCCAAAATCGGACTTTGCCACTTGATTTTCCAACAATTCCGAATTTGAGCCATAAACTCATAAATAACTTCAATTGGACGAACGAGGGGCCTAATCTCTTACGGGGTGTTGCATTATGGAGTAGAGTCAGCTTGGCGAGGCATCCAATGCACGTGCCAAAACCCCCTTTCTTTCTTTCCCTTTCTCTTCTTCTTCTTCTTCTTCTTCTTCTTCTTTTCTTTCTTTTCTTTTTGGTGCCCGAACGTGGGCTTTCTTCCTTTTTATCTCTTCCCTTTTCTTTTTGTTTTCTTTCTTTATTTTTCTTCCTCTCTCTCTTCTCTCTCTCTCTCTCTTCTCTTTTCCCTCTCTCCCGAAGACTCTCGATTCCTCTCTCTTTGCTGCAATTTTCTGCCTTTTATTTTCTCCTTTGACTTTTCAACATTTCTTTCCTTCTTTTGGGGCCCACCAGCCTACTATTACAACCTAAACATAGAAAGGATCGCAAAGCCATCGTTACAAGTTTGAAGCCCCTAAGAACAAAGTAATGAAGGTCGTGGAGCAACTTGCACACGTTTTGAAGGAACAACTGCCTAAAGGTAAGACTGTGGTATCACAAAAGTATGAGCACAAAGTTTTCGCAGGTGAAGGAATGTGGCTACAACTAGGAGAATTGCCTAGAGACTGTTATGGCATAACCACTATAAATACCATCATTAATCTGCTGAAGAGCTCTCACACAAATCAAACAAATTTGCTATCTTTTAGTTATCTTTAGTTTTATGTACTATATTTATCTTTCAAATTCGTGGCATCAATTAAATTCCAACAAGTTCTTAGCTATAGTTCTTAGATCTGCGTCATTGATAAAATTTCAGTGTACATATTTATCATAGGTGTCACGCCATTGGTTAAATTCCAACGTAACATTTTTATGTTCTCAAGTTTTGTTGTCAATTAAATTTCGACATAATTTGTTTACATTCAATTTCGTTATGGAGTCAGTATTTTCGGGCTTGTAATCAAATAAATTCCGACATAATTTATGTTCATATAGTTTTGTTTGAAGTAAAGTTGTTGATTTCCTTGTTCCATGTGATATTTCCAATTCGAAGCGGCACATAACTTGTCCCCTTCCAATAAATATCAAAGAACGACTTTTGATGAAAAGTATATGATGACGGGATAAATTCCGGTGAAATAGTAAGGTGTCGATGCATTGAATAGTGACATTTAGCTTGACAATATGAATAGTTATTTCAAAAATAGAAATTAACATTATTCATAATTTTGAAAAGAAAATCATATAGAAAAATGAGTTCATCTTTAATTTATTATTATAGGAGGAAAATATGACCCCAATTTTTTCGTCAAAAAAATTCGTAATTAGTTTTATAATAATTAAAATCTTCTCATTAAAACCCATAATTGTGTCATAGAGTTGTTTTGGCAAAAAACAGTTACATTGTAAAAATAAGCATAGCTTCTCATTAAAATGTTTTCAAGAAACAACTATATTGCTTATTATTGTTGTTGTTGTTATTGTTGTCATTGTTGTTGTTATTGGTGGCTCTAAGTTCTAACCAGTTGATAATTTTTTTTAACTGCATTAAACTTTGGCAAATGTTTGGGAACTCCAGCAACCTAAGTTGGCAATCAAGTTGAAGACTTCTACTAGTTAAGCCCAGAAACTTATTATTATGAAATCTTTCGCTAATGTACCACTTTGATCAATCCTAAAGAAAAAGGAACAAGATTTATAGATGAAGTATCAGCTCATAGTAATTACACTGAAAAGTGCGGCTAAAGAATGTGCTCGTAAATTGTGGCCAATATCAAGTATATAAGCAATGATTTCAAATCCAATGGTTAATCATCCTCTGGCAATTTTATGTAAGGCAAAATTCGGTTTTTTGGGGGTGATAGTGGAAAAGTTGACATATAAGTCATCCTTATTGCCACTCTACGAAATTGTACATGAGATTTTCACCTCATATGGCTCCTTGTTCAACTGTTTCGAAGTCATTAGGTCATTTTCCTCATTCAAGAATCTCCTCCCTTCTTCCACGCCATCCCAAAGAGTAACTAAGACCAATTCAATTACATTTTCATAATTCAATTGAACACTTTCTATTTTGGATTATTCTCAAAAGAGAAGATTCTTCTTTTTACAAAACACTTGTGGATCCAATCACAATCTTATACAAGAACAAGAGATCTTTCTCAATCAACCTCATTGCCTCTCATTCTTCGACAATCAGAAAGATCATTTTCAAGTTTGAATTTGTTCATTTGAAATTTGAGTTCTTCTACTCCATTTTTATTTACTTATTTTTTTTACTCTATTCTTGAGTTCTCTTCTGATTGGGTTGAAGGCAAAGACCGGCACTGTTCATCATTTACTTGTTTTCACAAATAAAGAAGGCCTCAACAATGAATGGTAGTTTTTAATTTGATCGGATCAGATAACTCTTTAAGCAACCAATCAAACTTAGGTAGACCTACTAATGAAGAGCTGATTACGAAGCTTACTCATCAAGGAGCACGAAAGGGTTATTCATTTCATATTTTTCATTGATTCTCGATAGAGATCAAAGGTCTTGAGCAATCAATATCATGAAAAAACTAAAAATCATTTTACCTACATAATCAATACCCGAAGTCCAACTTTCTTTGGTTATTTCCTCTTATTAGATCATCGTAACCATTGCAAGAAGTGGAGAACTACACAGTATCTGCAAACTAACTTCACTACCACGTGATGAATTATTGCCCACTTGGAATGGAAGCCCAAAGCCCTTTAAAGGCAATTTGTCTGGTGCAAGTCGTTTAAACCAGTTTGTGTAAAACCATTCTTCTTATGAAACCGTATAGTGCTATTGTTAACTTATGTTTAGAAAGGAAAAAAAAATAGAGGGTTATGGATAGTTAAGGAAGCAAAAATAAGGCCAAGGCCCGTGCGCAAGGAAAAGCGAGTTGATCATGTGTCAAAGCTCCACCCAAGTTTAATTAGATGGATGCCTTTGCTCGTGCGACCATGCCTCCAGGGATCACCTATTCATATTTTTCTTGCCATTCAATCCCATATGGCATGCCATGCCTTTAATAAAAAGATTTAATTAATTGAAATGGCAAGAAGGACACCAAATCAAGTTATCGGCCCAGGGTGAATGAGATCCCCACAAATCACGTATTCGGAGGACTGGATTGGAAATGATGGGGAGTTCTCCGCTTTCAAATTTTATGAGCTAGTTCAATCAATTTCAATCCATAGAAAAGCAGAGTCCACATCGTGACAAGGAGTCATGTTAACAACTATCAAAGTAGCCTAAAACAAGTTGATCCAAGAAAGGACCCAAGAAAGGATGAGAGACCCCACCCAACAGTATGGCATGTTTATACACAAATCTCGCTTCTAGTCGTCCATTCACCAAACAAAATCTTTTTGCTTCTCATAAAAAGAAGTGTTATCTTTTGGTTCTTATTGTAGGAGGAAAACATGGCCTCAATCCTCTTCTGATTAATTTTGTCATTGGTTTTTAATAATCAAAATTAGATTAATCAAATCAATTATAATATCACTGTGTTGTTTCGGCAAAAAGTTACAAGTATAGTTCCTTCCTCAAATGTCATCAAGAAACAAATGCGTTGCCTTTTCTTGGGGAGGTTGATAGTTAATTTAACTGTGAGAGTGCTAGTATGAACTCCTAGAGAGGGTGAATAGGTGTATAAAATAAACCTTGGCAAATATATGCGGAATAAAATAAATTTCGAGTAAAATAAAAGAGTTAGGGAAGAGAATAAGAACACAAGATTTATAGTGGTTTGGCTTAATCCAAGCTTACGTCCACTCTCACACGCTAACAGCCTTCTTGTCTGGATTCCACTATGCAATCAACAAGAGATTACAACTTCGAGTGCAAACACTTAGTAGTAGATCACACTATCTCACTAAGTCACTCTTTTGGTATTTCTCTCACGATCACAAACGTTTAAGCTCTCAAGAGACAAGTATATGATCGAAAGTCGCTCAGACTTTGGAATTATAAATTCTACGCTCCGTCTCTTTTTTACTCATCAGTCCATGATCTCCTTAAATACTCCTCCACTTCCAAACTACCCGTTGGACAGTATCCCGGAGAATCGTCTTCCAATATACCCATTGGACAGCTCTGTATCTAGAAAATTTGGTAGCAGTTGAGTGACAAAGGTAAAATCTCAAATTGATTCCGATCGCCCATACAAATGAAATCTTGGTTTCCATAAGTAAAGCTTCTTCGTATAGAAAGTTCTTGTCTTCATGATCCAATCGTCAATCAAATAAATTGAGTTAATCAAATCAATCTTGATGTGGAATCCAAACCAGATCACTAACCGTTGTATGATTGGACTTGAGTTACGTTCTGTCAAATCTGGATGTAAAGTCTGATAGCAATAGACTTTACAATCTGAGTCTGAGTGTGATAGACTTTACAATCTGAGTCTGAACATATTCTACTTCTGAACAGATTTAGCTTTAAGGTCTGTACCCAGTTTGTCTTCTGGTTCATCATTCACGTTCAGTCTAGAATTAGTCAGAGTTGACAGACTTCTGATGTAAAACAAACTTTGATACTGAAGTCTGGCAGTCTTCAGACTTTGAGTCTTGAGTCTAGCAGTCTTCAGACTTTGATAAAATCATTTACATGTTCTATCATCTGCATGATCTATTACTCAACCATCAAACATATTAGTAGCTTTTGATTTATTTTGTCATCTTCAAAACATCATAAGGGATTTCTCTAACAAACTGCATTGAAGGGTATGCCTAATAGAATCAAATGTCTAGTTAATAAAATAAGGACAAAAGGAAATCGGATTCACAGAGCAAATCTCCAATTCAATCGGTTTCTTTTTTGTAGCCCAAAGGAGCAATGTTATTTCCTCATGCTACGTGCACACCAAGCAATAAACGCGGAGCCGCACATTAGAACGCGTCGACATCCACGCCTCTAGTCAATGTCCCTAAGCAGGGCCACCGCCCTCCATTGATTAATTCAGGCGCGAACTTGCTCCCCAAGACAAACACTTAACGGCGTTTGCCGCGGTTCCCACGGATTGATTAAGTACTTGATAGCTAAGCTATGAAATTTGGCAGAGAAGAGGCGTGTGAAAAGATCGCCATGTTTGATAGACTGCTGCAGTTGAACCACCGCCTCGGGAAACTCTATAAATAAGGGCCTCTCTTCCTCTTATCTCTCATCATCCAGACAGCTATTCTTGTGTCAAGACTGAAACAGAGTCGGGGTTATATACGAAACAGAGGATGAAGATGAGAATGGGTCACGAGGGAAGGCATAATCACGGTCGACATCGTCATCATGGGATGGGTAACGGAGGCGGAGATGGGAATCATGGTGGGCATGGTCCCCATGTAGGACTTCTCTTTGGGCATGGTCTCAAAGGACATAGGGGTCATGGTTTCCATGGACATGGACATGGGCATGGACTTTTCAAACATGGTCATCATGGTCATCCCAAAGGTCACGACCATGGTCACAAAGGGAGGGAGGGCCATGCGCATGACTGGTGCGGAAGGCGTCACACCTGTATGGAGCAACCGGAACCGGAGCAGGAACAGGAGCAGCAACAGGAACAAGAAGTTGTGGCTGCGACGCCAACTCCAATAACCGAGGAGCTCGATACCCTTGGACATGGGAATCACGTGAGGGTTCTTCTAGTCCATGGGCATGGACTTTTCAAACATGGGCATCATGGTCATTGCAAAGGTCAAGGTCATGTTCACAAAGGAAGGAGGTGCCATGCGCAAGGGCGGTTTGGGAGGCATCATACCTGTACGGAGCAATCAGAACCGGAACAGGAGCAAGAGCAGCAACAGGAGCAGGAAGTCGTGGCTGTGACGCCAACTCTGATAACCAAGCAACTCGGTACTCTCGGACATGGGCATCATGTGAGGGTTCTTTTAGTCCATGGGCATGGACTTTTCAAACATGGTCATCATGGTCATTGCAAAGGTCACAGTCATGGTCACAAAGGGAGGAGGTGCCATGCGCATGGTCGGTTCGGGAGGCGTCACACCTATACAGAGCAACCAGAACCGGAACAGGAACAGGAGCAGCAACGAGAACAGGAAGTCGTGGCCGCGACACCAACTCCAATAACCGAGCAACTCGATACTCTCGCTTTGACTGCCGACTAGAGAGGATGCTTGGAGTCGGGTCTTGGACAGCAATGACGCCGTGTCAGCAATAAACGTGTCTTGGGGATTTCATGTTTTGGCTACGACCAGTAACCAATACCAGTTTTATCTTTTCGAGTAGTTTCGCTGGACGATCAGATTCAGCTGTCTGAAGTGTTGTGGAGGTTGATGGAAGTTTCTCTATGTTGTATGTGTACCAATATTATTCAATGGTACACTGAAAATTAGTGTGATGGTATCCGTCCTTTGAGGCTTCGGATCAAATGATTCCATATATCTTATGCAGAAGATTTGAAGGTTCTGAACTAGACTGATATGTTACTGAGCTTCTCAAGAGCACCATTGCCATGCCTGAACAAATTGACCAGAATTAATTGAAAGATAGGGGCTTTAACAGAAAACATCGCGGACAATGGCACATGCTCTTCATCTTTGCCATTCAAGTAACTCCAGCAACCCACGATCAAGAAATCGAACATCTTCTACTAATTAAGCCCAGAAACTTATTATTATGGCATCTTTTGCTAAAGTACCAATTTGATCAGTCCGTAGGAAAAAGGAACAAGATTCACAGATGGAAGTCTATTTTTTTAAGTAGGGCGATAGCTATTATAAGATAGACTTGTTTCATCTCGGGCGATATACGATTATGGGGGCCTAATTCAAATCCCTCAGGTAAAGTAAGAAAGTTTCACCTACCATACTCACCACCCAAAGTCGGACTTTCTTTGATTATTTCTTTTGATTAGATCTTCATATTCATTCCGAGAAGTGGAGATTTAATTCACAAAATAACAACGAAAAAAATAAAAGGGAGGCCTTGCCAGTAGGGCGCCACCATTGCCGGAGGGGCTGACAAAGTCACAGCCTTAGTGGGAGGGGGGCCGGCGCTATCCAGCCTGGCCTTAAGTGAGGCTCCTCCAGAATTTGATTAGCCCCGCCGTCTCCTCCAATTTTGGATGGTGGCAGCATTAGCAAGTTTTAGAATTTGATTGAATTTCTTGAAAATTCTAGAGCTCCTACACTTTCATGACAAGTTTTAAGATATTTAGTGTATTTATTATCCCTAATTGCTTCAAAATGCGCAATCTTATATTTAGTTGTCCTCCCCTACTCTGCCCTACATCAAGCGAGCAAGGTCATCAATGGATGGTTATTGTAGCCTTTCGCATTTCATAAAAGTCGATTTATAGTTAGGTACTAAGCGATCATCAAGTAATCTTCTTATGGGCAAGATGCATTGACATGGTTAAGAAACTTAGTACCACGGCTCCTTCAAAAGACTAGAACAAAAGCCAAACCATTGAAAGTCACTTACAAGTAATTTTATTTTCAAAACCAAAGTACGTATACAAATCTTACAATCCTATGAGATACAATTGACAATACAATCTTGCACTACTAATTGTAGTTTTGGCATTCGAAGGAGATGAGATTGTGAAGCTTACTCTAATGAAATCATAAGGTGTTAATGCATTGAATAGAGAGACGTCTAGCTCAACAATATAAAGTTATAACACTCTGTAGCTCTAACTACTAATCAGTTGATAACCATTTTAACTGCATTGAAGGATATGCTTAATAAAATCAAACGACTGGTTAATAAAATAAACACAAAACGAAATCAGATCCACAAGAGCAAGTCTCCACCCTTTTTTTTCGGTCGGTAGTCTCCACCCCTTCAATCGCCGTTCTTTTTGCTGGCCAATGGAGGAAAACTTATCCGCTTATCTAACCAAGCCGGAACCGTCCGGCCGCAAATGAGAAGGTGTAGACATTCCCCTTCCCATCTCTGGTCCCCTATCTGAATGCAGAGAGAGCGACCACCATTATTTCATTCACCCGCGAACTTGCTCGCCAAGGCAACACATGACCACATTTTCCGTTGGTCGAAGTTGAAAAGTATTCATCCACAGCGTTCACACGGATTGCTCAAGTACTTAGTAGCTAAGCCAAGAAATTTGGCAGAGGAGAGGCGTGTGGAAAGGATGCCAAAATCATGGGGTGCTACAGTTAACCACCGCCTCTAAACCCCCTATAGAAGTAAGGCCCTCTCTTCCTTTCATCTCTCATCGTCCAGAGAATTATTCCTCTGTCAAGACTGAAACGGAGTTGGGGGGTAGACTAAACAGAGGATGAAAATGAGCATGGCTTACGAGGGAAGGCATCATCACGGTCAACATCGTCATCATGGGATGGGTAATGGAGGCCGACATGGGCATCGTGGCAGGCACGGTTGCCAAGTAGGAGAACTTCTCGGCAAGAATGGTCTCGGAGGAGAACTTGATCGTGGACATGGGCATCATCTGAGGGGTGTGTTAGGAAATGGGGGTGGGGATCATGGTCATGGTCATGGACATGGACATGGACACGGACACGGACGCTGACGTGGGCATCATCTGAGGGGTCCTTTGGGACATGGACATGGACCTTCCATACATGGTCGTCATGGTCATCGTCCTGGTCACGGTCATGGTCACAAAGGGAGGCGCCATGTGCATGGCAGATGCCGGAGGCGTCATCCTTGTATGGGGCAACAAGAACAGGAGCAGGAAGTCGGAGCTGCGTCCCCGACTCCAATAACCGTGCAACTCGGCACTCTCGCTCTGACTGCAGACTAGAGAGGATGCTTGAAATTGGGGCTTGGACAATAACGACGCTGTGCCATCAGTTTTATCCTTTTGGGTAATTTCCTTAAATGATCAGCAGGGGCTGATGTGCTGCAGAGGTCAAAGAAAGTTTCTTTGTACTGTCTGTGCACCCATATACTATGGTACCCTATGTGCTGACATCGCCGAGGCATCGGATCAGACAGATGATTCCCTTATGTGTTATTCAGATCTGAAGGTTTTAAACTAGAAATGATATGTAGTGCTGAGCTCATTGAGAGCCCCATTGGCATGCATGAACAATCTGACCTGATCCAATTTAGAGATAAAGGGCTTCAACAGCACCCATCGCGGACAATGGCATATGCTTTCTTTCTCATTGAAGTAATTGCGGCAACCCAAATTGGCGATGAAGAAAATAAAACATCTCCCACCGGTTAAGCTTTTTTTTATTATGTTAGAATTTACAGCATAAGCCCAGAAAAGAAGGCGGCCTCGCCCAATTGATGGCAGGTTTGGATGAAGACTCGCTCATATATAGAGGAAGAGCAAACGACCTAGCACGCTATCTATGGCTTATGAAGTTGATCGAATTGGATCAAATAGCCCTTCAAGCAACCGGACCAAACTAAGGGCTGGCCTATGGAACTCGTCAAGGAGCAGCGGCTATTTATGCATCTGCGTCACACATGAATTTTTCCAGCTAGAAGGGATTCCCGCTATGGGCAATCATCATGCATGATAGAGAACGATGGATTAGTGAACCGATTGAGTGATTTGAGATGTGATACTCATTAACTGATTACACCAAAATCTCTGAGAAACCTTATTATTCGAGGGGAAGAGAAATCTCTGATCAACAATAAAAATAAGAACCATTTTACATCGTATAGAAGGGATTCTTGATTTGGGCCAAAGAAGCAATAGTATTCAATCGTTATCATACTGATCGTTTATGCAAAAATAAAACAAAATAAAGTGAGCTATTAATTGCTTCGGACCATCCTGTTCTCATTTCCTTCCCCAGTCTAAGCCTAGCCAGTAAGGTCATAAATCTGGTGATTATTGCGGCTTTTCACATTTCATGAAAGTTTATTTTCGGTTAGATACTAAGCCATTGCCAAGTAATCTATGGGTCAGAAGCATTACCATAGTTAAAGTGAATTAGTACCAAGGCTAGAACAAAAGCCAAACCACTAAGTTTACTGACAAATAAAATGATTATCACAGCCGAAGTTTCAACACAAATGTTACCATCCTATGAAATACAATTAGTAGTACATCTTGTTTTAGAGATTGTCATTTAGCATTCGAAGGAGTGAAACTTAATCCAATAAATTAGTAAGTGGTTGCACCAAAAAATGGACGAGTGGTCGATATCAGTAGACACGTGACTAAAGCATTAAATACTGTCAGGCATGTGACTCATCACCGATGACTAAGATTGGCGCGGATATTAGCACACAAATGATTGTTATCAATCGGTTGTGGATATATGACGACGTGTAGTTAACAATGATCAACAGAGGTATCAATTGGCAAGGTCAATAAAATGGTCAAGGTGCCTAAAGTATCCTGACCGTAGAAAGGGTCGCAAGGCATTCTTACAAGTTTCAAGCCCTTTTGAACAAAGTAATGAAGATAATGGAGCACTCGGCACATGTTTTTAAAGGAACAACAATTTGAAGGCAAGATCGTGGCATCATGAAAATATGAGCACAAAATTTTCAGAGGAAAAGGGTTAGCTGCAGCTGCTGGAGAACTGCTTGAAGATGGTTATGGCACAACCACTATAAATGCCATTGTTTGCCTACTGAAAAGCCGGTTACAAATCAAATAAATTTATTATCTTTTAATTATTTTTACTTTTCTACAATGTATTTTTATCTATCATATTTGCATAATCAAATTTACTATCTTTTTGTTATTTTTACTTTCCTGCAATGTATTTTTATCTATCATATTTGCATAATTGAATTCACTATCTTTTTGTTATTTTTACTTTCCTGCAATGTATTTTTATCTTTCATATTCACGTTGTCAATTAAATTCCAACATGTATCTTTATTATGAGTGTTGCATTGTTGATTAAATTCCAATGTAGCAATTTTGTGTTGTCAAGCTTTATTATCAATTAAATTCCAGCATAATTTGTTTACGTTGGGTTCCATTATAGAAGTCTGTATCTTCTAGACCTTGTTGTTAATTAAATCTTGGCACAGTTTATGTTTGTACAATTCTGTTTAAAGTAAAGTTGTTGATTTTTTTGTTAGCTGTGATATTTCCTATCCCGAGTTGGTATAGAACTGGTCTTCTTCAAATAAAAACCATACAGCAATTTTCAATGAAAGGTTATTTCGTCAAGGGATAAATTCGGGTGAAATAGCTGTCAATGCATTGAATAGTTTTAGCTTGACAATATGAATAGTTATTTCAAAAACAAAAATTAACATAATTCATAATTTTGAAACAAAAGAAAATGTCATAGAAAAATGTGTTTATCTTTCATTTCTTATTACAAGAGGAAAATATTTCGCCAATTTTCTCTTCTGATGAAAATGTAATTAGCTGTATAATAAGTTAAATCTGCTTAATTAAACCAATAATTGTGTCATTGTGCTGTTTTCTCAAAAAAAAAAAAAAAGGTTACATTGTAAAAATAAGCATTGTTTCTCTTTAAAATGTTTTCAAAAAACAAATTTATTACTTATTATTCTATCATCATCATGTCGTCGTTGTCGTCATTATTAGCTCTAAGTTCTAACCAATTGGTAATTATTTCAACTGCATTGAAGAGTACACCAAATAAAATGAAACACATGATCAATAAGACAAGCACAAAAAGAAATCAGTCACAGAAAAGGTCTCCAAATTTAATCGGTTGTCCTATGGTGGCCCAAAGGAGCAGAGGTATCTGCTCATCTAAACGTGCACACCAAGCCCGAAACGCGGAGCCGCAAAATCAGAACGCGCCGACACCAGCCTCCATCACACTGTTCGGGCGTGGACTTGCTCCCCAAGACAACAACACCCCGATGACATTTTCCAGTCGTTCCCAGTTTTCAAGAGCGTTGATGCGGATTGCTCGAATCCTTGTTAGCTAAGAGGCGTGTGAAAAGATGGCCAAAGTTGATAAGTCTGCCACAGCTGAACCAACGCCTCTTGAATCTCGATAAATAAGGGCCGTCTCTTCCTCTCGTCTCTCATCATCCAGACAGCTAATCCTCTGTCAAGACTGAAACAGAGTCGGGGGATTGGGTACTGAACAGAGGATGAAGATGAGAATGGCTCACGAGGGAAGGCACTATCATGGGATAGACAACGGAGGGGGAAATGGAGGGCCATGGTCATGGATATGGGCATCATCTGATGGGTCTTTTAGTCCATTGGGGTCACGGTCATGGACATGGGCATCATCTGATGATGGGTCTGTTGGGTCATGGGCATGGACTTTTCAAACGCGGTCATCATGGTCATCGCCATGGTCACTGCAACGGTCACAAAGGGAAGCGCCATGCGCATGGTGGACGCCAGAGGCGTCATTTCAGTATGGGGCAACCGGAGCAGGAACAAGAAGTCGCAGTTTCGACGCCGGCTCCGATAACCGGGCAACTGGGTACTCTCGCTCTGACTGCTAATTAGGGAGGACGCTTGGGGTTGGACCTTGGAAAATAATGACGCCGTTTTAGCGATTGATTGTCTTGGGGATTTCGTGTTTTGATTTCTATCAGTTTCGTCTTTTTGGGTGATTTCGTTGGATGATCAGATTCCGCGGCGAGTATTGTGGAGGTCAGTGAAAGGTCCTTTGTACTGTGTGTGTACCTGGTATACTATACGGTACACCAAATCTAGTTTGAGATGTCGGATCATATATATGATTTTCATACGTCTTATGGAGAAGATCTGAAGGTTTTGAACAAGATATCATATATTACTGAGCTCATCGAGAGCACCATTGGCAGTCATGAACTCATTGACCAGATCCAGCTGCCAGTTTAAGGGCTTTAACAGCACCCTCATCACCGGCAATGGCATATGCTTTCTATCTTTCTCGTTCAAGTAACTACGGCAATCAAAATAAGGGATCAAGATAATCGCATATCCTCCACTAATTTAGCTTTATTCCATTTCGTAAGGATATACGGCTTAACCCCAATCACTAAATACTATGAAATCTTGTGCAAATGCACCAATTGGATCAATCTGGTACGAGAAAGGAACAAGACTCAGAGACGAGAGCATTAGCTTAGAAAGCTTATAGTAGTCGAGAGACAACAAAGTTCGGCACGCGATTTCCATCCCAAAATAGCGAATACATGCCAAAGATGGAGAATTTGACTACCAATTGGTGAGGACGACTCTCATTTTCCCGAGAAATGATTAGGTGGCGGTATTTAATCTACTGTGAGAATAATAATATATTATAAACCACAAAAATCAAATAAAAAATACTTATAAATTATTGTGGGGTCAATTCCTTCAAAATTTCGTAACTCACAATGAATTATTATTCTTATAAAGACTTTTATGCTAATGAAATCCCATTATTTCATGCAAGACGAGGCAACATAGTTTGAATTCACATGTTTTCCACAACATTCAGGCGGTGCTAAATTGCTAACAGCGTATGAGGTCTTCCAATGTCGGCGTTTGAAATTTGGTCCGTTGACCCCACCGCCTCATTGGGATCCACTAACATTTTATCCCATTGGCCCAAAATACATATGTACTTCAAAGAAATTCACTCCCCAAATACAAAACTCATCTAACGCATTGACGTCTCTCGTTGATTTGTTGATCCATTTTCTAGAAAAAGTCCACAAAAATCTAGTACTGTCTTTAGTAGGGATAATTATCCGAAAAATTTTAAATTTATTACATTTTTATTAATTCAGTTTTAAATATTTCAATTTCATCAATTAAATCATTTTTCAACTTTTGTCAATTGAGTCTATCCAATCATTTTTTTATGAAAAATTACTAACGTGACATGATTGACGTTGACATAAACATTTTTAAATGCTATTTTAGTATTTTTTTTTCATTTTCTTTGCTTTAGCCCGCCATATAATTTTATCCTTAAATTTTTAATTTGTTCAATATGGTATTTAAACTTTAATCTAATATGCAATGTCGTCCCTCAACTTTTAATTTGCTTAATACGATGCTTTATCATCCCTTAACTTGAATTAATAAAGAGAATGTTTGATAAAACATTGATCCAAATTTTAGGAACCGTATAACATATTAGGAGATATTATGCATTGGATAAAAGTTTATGGACCATTTGTGTAATTATCTTCTTCTTTTTTTCTAAATGATTGTTGAAGAGCTGCTCTTTTATTATTATTATTATTTTTTATTATTTTTTATTATTATTATTTTTTGGTGATTTTTTTTGGGGGGTTTGGGTTTAGTGATTTTAATTAGTGCTTTGCCCCTCCATTAACCCCCTCAACATACACAAATCTAAAACCCTCGCGGACTTTCCCCCCTCGAAGGCTCTGGACGTCTTCCTCAACGAGCATCATCCTCCTTCCTCCCTGCCCTTCGTCGCTCCTGCTCCGGCACAACGAGCGTCATCCTCCGTCGAAGCGGAAGAATCGAAGCGATCGGCTTCCCCCCAATTCGTTCAGGATGAGTACCATGAAATTCTGCTGCGAATGGTCAGTTCCCCTGTTCCTCTTTCTCGCGTTTTCTTGCACCCTGCGCAGAGCGTGATCCCCGTTCTTGTTCCGTTCGCAGCAACAACATACTGTACCCCAAGGAGGACAGGGAGGAGAAGATCCTCCTCTTCGCTTGCCGCAACTGCGAACACCAGGTCAGGTGTTGGGGTTTTTATTGATTGTGGGGGGGGGGGGGGGGGCGTATAATCGCTGGGTTTATTTAGTGGCGTGAGAATTTTGGTGTCATTGGAGATGACCCACGATTTTTTTCTTTTCGAATTGGGAGTATGCTGTGCATTGCTAGTTTCAAGGTTCGATCTTGGAGTGTTTCTTCCTTTTTTTCCAGGAAAAAAGAAAATTTCTTGAGTGGGTTTACTGGTGCGATGCGAAGTGTGACTAATTATCCGCCACTTGATGCAAATGCTCGTAAGCCAGTAGTAAACGAACTATTTCGGGTCCCTAGCCCTTTAGGGACCCGAGCTCGAACTTCAGGGTGGCCATGTATTTTCTTGGCTCTTTATTTACAGCAGAACATGTGAAAATGTCAAATTCTCTGGCAAACATTGGGCAGAGAATCGTTGTGTATGGGAACAGTACTGATTCCTTTCGAAAGCTTAGAGAGGTGATGTTTGTTTGCTTGCTCTTTTTTGGTCACAAGAATTTTTTTTGTGAAGAGTAAGACATGTAGGAGAGTTTGGGGTTGCTTCGGTGTACATGTCCAAATCAAAGTTATCTGTTTTGTAACTTTGGTTTGATCAAACTCAAACCGGACAAACATAATCATGAACTTTGGTATATTATTGGTTTGGTACAATTTCAAATCTGCAAATCTGCATTTGCATGAGAGAGCAATTGCAAGAGCGAGACCTTCAATTAATTGTTGGAATTCCTAGAGATAAGGTCTTCTCTGCTACACATATGTATAAGGCGATCATTTACTGCCAATTAGAGTCTCCTCCCATCCAATTCCAAGTATCCTTTGATCTTTATTGGTAATTAATCTTCAACTCGTTCATCCTAGTAAATAAGTTATTGAGCAATTAAAGATGCAAGCATGCATTCTTGCAGGCAGACAAAAGTTGAAGCTGGGATGCAGGTGATGTATATGCACTATGATTGTACCAAACACTGGCATACACGACTATATAAAGAGGCTGCATGAATTGTGGCTGGCTAATTGTGCAGTTTGTTTGTCCTAACAGCTGCAATAATTAAAGATTTAATGGATCAATAATGGCCTTGAGTTTCAGTTGTTTTAGTTAAGTATGTCATTTATTTTTTTACTCTAGTTTAGCATGACAAAGGTGTCGGTGCTCTGTTTTCTTCTTATACAAGAGAGACCATTTAAGGAAATTTAACCTTCAAACCCGTGTTTGTAAGTTGATAATTTCACCATGGTTTCCTAATCAGTTCTTGGAGAAAAGGGGGAAAAATGCATGCTAACTCCAAGCATCGAATTCTATGATGTTCGTTTTGTATCTGACTTAACTGACCATGTCATTTCTTTTCCTTTATACTTCCTGGTCCATGTAGATTAAGCAATTGTTACTTAGGGGTTGCTGGTTGTGGGAATTGCTGCTAATGATGGTGGAGACATGCCTCATGACTTTTAAAAGCTTGTCAATATATATGTATTGTGTGTGTGTGTGCGTGTGTACGCTCACGCGCACGTACGCTCACGCGCGCTTGTGTTTCCGATGGTATACCTTCTACCTTAATAATAAATGTCCAATAATGTGGATGTTACTCTTTCGTTGAAATGTCCCGTTAATCCATTTGGACTTTCTATATAAGACTGCAGAGGGGATGGAGTTTCCCTGTAGTGGACCTATTGCTGAAATAGGCATTATTTGTTATTGTTGCTGTTGTTCTTTTTTGTCAGCATTGTCTAAGCATCATTTCTAATGGCAATATGCTTAAAGGAGCTAATATCTCCTTGCTTTCACTTCTGTAAAGATTGGTTATGGAGAAAAATATGACAATGGTTCTGCTAGTTTTGAGAATGAAAAATCGGAGGTTGTCTCACATGTTTGAATTTCATATACTGGGTCTTCAATGTGATTTAGTTCTACTCTCTATTTTTCTCATGAGATCTGTATCATCCATTCAGGAGGTTGCCGATGACAATTGTGTCTACAGAAATGAGATACATCACTCCGTTGGGGAGCGCACTCAAGTTTTGCAGGATGTTGCAGCAGATCCAACTTTACCTCGTACAAAATCTGTACGCTGTGCTCAATGCAACCATGGAGAAGCTGTCTTCTTCCAGGTGAAATTGCTTATACTGCACTTTGGAATGAAATTCTGCTAATTTAGTTCTATATCTTGAATCTTGGACTCTACAGACTGATTCTGGAATCTGATCTAGATAGTAGCATCTCTTGATTATGGATCTTGAAAAGGAAGGAATTGTAGTAGTTGTAAGATGTGGTCTGTCTGTCTTTTGAATCCTAGTGAAATAATGGCATGTTGGATCTCATTACTCTCCTTAATTAGGTTATTTCCTTGAATAAATACTAAGTTCAGAGAAATTTCATGTGGTTTTCTAAAAACTACAGATTCTTTGAAAAATCCAAGGAGCATGACTTGGCAATGCCTGCATCAATCTGTCTAATGTATTTTGTGGATTAATAAGTCATACATCAAATGGATTAACTGCAAAAGAAGTGCCTTTTCACTGCACATATCCAGGGAACTCTGGCTTTGTGTTATATGAATTCTTTGAGACTAGAAAAATGTTTTGAGTTGGTCAATCGACCAAATCACAATCTTGACAAGCAGTGGTAGTGGCAATAATCCTTCACCCTTCAAGGAACAAAAGAGTGACCCCTCACAGTAGAAAATGGGGGATCTGTCATTTGATATGGAAAGAATGAAGAGTCGCTTCTGATTTTGGCATATTTGAGAGGAGGCACCAGAAGAGGGGTTGCCGATACAAAAATTGTTTCCTAGAAAGCAGCTCTATAAAGTTTAATGGCAACCATCTCCTCATTAGGTTCACTCTTGATGTATTGAAAATTGAGATGTGATAAATATTGAATGAGGATTAAAGAGTGCATAGTTGAGTGAGTAAATATAAGAAAATGTATGGTGATTATGTATTTTTTAGACCCCTCGCCTTCTCTAAGGAAAGGCAGGCAAATGGACGAAAGGAGTGGAAAAATATTCAGGATCTTTCCATATCTAGGTCCTTCTGATGGTTACTGTAGTCATGGCTTATGCCTGTCTCTGTCTGGCTGTATATGCTGACAATCTTATCTTTGTCATTATTCAGGCCACTGCTAGAGGGGAGGAAGGTATGACGCTGTTCTTCGTCTGCTGCAACCCAAATTGTGGATATCGTTGGAGAGATTGACATCCACCGGGATGCTTGAATCTAACTCTGATAATGTTTCTCGGTGTTTGCTGAAAGAAACTATCTGCTAACTCATTGATCTGGGTGCGGGGGACCTAAGAATATCCATGTTGTGGTCCTATTGTTTCCTGGAGCTGGTTCAGTTTGGCTGTAACTCATTGACCAAAAGAATTCAATCTGTAACTAGCGGTATTTCAATTTGGGTCTTTAGTGTGAATTGCTGGATTTTTTTAAATGTGATCTATCTGTTGAGGACCTAAAGGTGGCCATCCTTCTGATCCATGGCTTGACCAGGCAGCTTGAGGTATTCCGGGCCTTTATTATCGCGTAGAAAAGCTAAAAATAATGGATAAGATGGAGGAGGTCAGTGATTACAAGATTAAGGAAAACTGTGAGAGATGTAGTCAAATTGTGAAGGCCAAAGAGCCATGGCTACAGATCTCGAAAGGACATTTGCAATTCTTTGTGGAGAATTTAAAAGACCAACTTTAGTTCCTCTGGTAAAAATGTTGTAATATTAGGTTTGGGTAACCATCAGGGGCTGATGAGAGCCCAATTAACGAGTTAGCAGACGATGCTATCCAGTGCCAGTCTGACCAGAGATTTTTCGATGATGCTGTTTTATAGGCCGTTTAAAAAACAAAAAAAAAATGCTTCCCAATTATCTTCACTTGCTCCTTTCCTTCCAGAGAAATTAGTTCATGTCATGGCGATAATACCTCATGCATCATATACTTAAATAACATCATGTATTACGTTCCTGTCAACGTTGAGCATGGTGCTTACGGGCTTTGCTATTGGGAAAAAGCAGGCCGCACCGACATGACACACATAGCAGTGACAACATTTCGACACCCTGAACAAAGATTTACCAGTAATCTGAAGCAGACTACTGTTTATTCACCTATTGTATTTTTGCAGTCATGCAGACTCACTTTTATTCATTGCTTACGAGTGTTATTACTTTATCGTTAATACAAAGGTTTTGCAGCACAATTTTTGGTCTGACTAAACCTCCTTTGTTCCAAGGACCATAATGCAACAGCTCCATGTTCGTTCTTTCCAGAATTCAGCCGCACGTGAAAATCGTTTAATTTGCTTAAACATCCAATAATATTGAATACGGAGTGTCTGCCAAAAAGGCTCCTAGCGTCCTTCTCGACATCAGTAAGAGCTGCAATCTACTTGAGGGGCGTGAATGGCATCGCTCAGGGAGACAAATTCACCATGTCCAAACTTTCAGACACGCTCATTCGTGCTTCTGTCTTTGCGCGGACAAATGAACTTAGTCGCATGAGTAGATCTTGTTTATTTGTGATTTTAGCTTCAGAACGGAAAAATAGCACTTCCCTTCTCCTGCCCTGTTTCAAGAGCCGCGTGGAAGGGTGCAAATTTCTTTATCCTGACTGAAAATTGAAGTCCTCTTGGGCTATGTCAAATACGAAGGGGAAATCTCTGCAATGTCCAATACTGGAGCTTGCTCGGGATGCTTTAATGCTTTCATAGTTGGAACCTCAGAATACATGAATGGCTGTCTTGGACAGCCTGTCTATAGTTTGACGTGAATGATAGTGGAAGCAGCATAGCGTTTGTGGTAAGGCCTAGACAGCTATGTCCTAACGATTTGTATCAAGAATTATCAGTTGAAATAGATGGAATAGTTATAGAAATCCAAGATTGAAATTCATCGTATCTGAGAGCTCATAGCAGATTAGTCCCCTCTTGGTTGTTCTTCTATCCACATGGAACATCACTCACCCAAAAAAACAGACGAAAACGAAAGATTGATTCTATCAGATTAAAGAAAAATGTGAGGAAGAACCTGCAATTTTTTGCTACTGGAGTGAAAAACATGTGAATTTTGTGAGACAAGAATTTAGTTCATTTAATAGGTTTGGACATCTGAAGATAGCTCATTTGGAATTTGGCAAAAAGACTGGAATCAATTTGTTTTGCTAAGATTGCGTAGAAAGATACTGAGGCCTTGCCTCTTAATCAGAATGTTCAATAATAATTTGAAAATGAAAAAGAGCCATCTTGCAATGTACATCCTCAAAATGAATCTCTCGTTGAATTATATGGTTGCATATATAAGATCTAAGTATAGTATACCCCCTTTTTGGCAAACAGAGCTACACTCATTATTGACATACTCACAGGATCAACAACACAAGTCCTCACCAGGGGGTTTGAGAGAAAGGCCTATAAAAATTGACCAATTCTGCTTCCGGCTGCATATAGGATTTCCCTTGCTAAGCGCTTTCTTTCCCGTTTTTCAGGATCGGACCTGGGGAAGTTGAATTTATGATGGTTTGTTCAGCAAAACCAATACTGGGATCGCCACCGCTCACAATTGCTTTCCTTACTTTTCCTATCCTCTCTAAAACTCCCTCAATGGCTACATCAAATGCATCATCGAAGTTCTGCTCTTTAGACCTGGGATCTGCATAAACCATCCTCGGAATCAGCCGTATAACCTCCTCTCTCATGGCCAACACTTCATTCTCCGGAATGCTTTGGAGTATTGTTTCAATGCTAACCTTCTTGCCCTCATCCAACTGGATAAATACGGAATATTTAGTATGATCTCTTGGTAAATGCCATACATATTGCACATAAGCTGTGCCAGAATGGAAAAACACAGGAATGCACCCGGCCAGAATCGAGTCAAATGTCGACCGCCTAGTGTAAGAGTCTCCCCGTGGTTGCAAACAGAAAACCGAGCTTCGAAATACCTTCATCACATTAACTGGATCATCGCAATTATTTGTGATGGAACTGCAGTTAAGCAACTTGCATTTCCCATTCGACGCAAGACACTGGTTAATGATCTCTCCCCGGATAGTGAACTCAAGTTCAGGTCGCGGAGCGCCTGCAAAAGCAAACAGGTACTTTCTCTGCTGCTTTCTCATTCTATCTTGCCATTGTGCAACTTCAGCACCCTTCGAAGGATGGAAATAAGTCGGGTACGGGATCGCGAAATCGTTGTTCCAAACACTCGACTCCACCGACAACATCGTCATGTTCTGAGATTGTGGCAAGAACATCAGTTTACTCCCCCAATAGGACGGATCATCAGCCTGTCTCCTGAAATCCCACGCTATCCTACCCGCCACCAGGAAATGGTCTCGACCCGACATCCGCCTCCACTCTGGTCTCCCGGACAACCACCCGACTAGATCGAAGGCCGTGGCGTCCCTCACAGATAAGTTGGAACTCCAGAGGTACTGGCTAATGTCCAGCCCTGCATAGTACGGCACATAAATCGCCGAAGCGAGCGACGAATCATTAGTCAGGCACTTATACTGCTTCATCTTGTTATGGAAAATAACTTCCAGTTGGAACTGGTTCGTCCTGAACCAGCTGTTGTTCAACAACACCCCTCGGGAATCGGCCACAGCAGGACCCATGCCTAGGTTTTCGATGTACGGACACATGTTCACAGTCGTCCCTCTGGTCAGCGACTCGCACTTCCGAAGCAGGTCATTATTGAACCTGCTCGGGAGATCATGAACGTAAATGAATCTGCCAGAGCACGGATCTCCATCAAGACCCATGTCGAGACTTTCATGTTCACTGCTCTGGTTAGTGGGCGAAACCGAATCGTCATCAGATTTGTCCCCCACAGTGACGTCTGGTGGACTAAGACCATCATAAGGGACCTCGCGATCTCTTGCTGTACTGTTTGCTTTAAGGAGCGACCCTTTGTCGACGGGGGCTGAACCGATGGTCTTGTTAGGACTTCCAGCCGAGGGAAGCGACTTGGGCTCGCGGGTGTTGATGGTATTCTCATAATTGTCGACGAAGAAAGTGACCCCGCCGTTGCCGCCGCCGCCCCCGCTCAAGAACGAACGATCCGAGGAAAACAGTAAAAGGAAACACAGCAGAGAAGAAATGAGGACGACGAACCAGACTTGGTGGCCGTACTGACCCTTCTTCTCCAGCATCTCTTCCCGGTTTCGCTCAGAGCCAGATGAGTGTGTTCCAAGACACGACAGCTTCAACAGTGAGAAGTTTCCACGGATGCCAAGAGGGGACGGCAAGGTAAGGTAAGAGGGTCCTGCCTGAAGAAGGCCAAACGTTGGATGATTAGAGACAGACAGACAGACAGAGAGAAAGGGGTTCTGCAGGAGGAGATAGAAGAGTTACGCCATGGGTGCTGAAGTCGAGATTGCATTAATGGCGGCATGAGTAACGGCCTTTTGAGTCAAGTTCGGTGTCTCAGCTGACTGGCCGGGTCAAATTGAAAAGGAAAGGTGAGAACCTAATTATTACTTAGCTTTAATTAGTGCGGTGATTAGCCCAGTAGACCATGCTAAGATTGAAAGCCGAACACACCGTACACCTGCTAGAATCCTGCAATACACCGTAAGGAGGGAAAGGGATGCCTTATTATTTTGAGAAAAATAAACGATTGGAAAATTAACTTTTTAAATAATTATTTTATGGCTTGAAATGATAAGTTAATATAAATATATTTTCATTATTAATAATAATTTATGTCTAAATATTTTTTATGATGGTTAAAATATTTTTTGTTCAAAGAAATCATAAGGATTTAAGCTATATCTATGGATGAGCTAATTGGAACTCTAATTTCATCTTGTGATTTAGGTTGCATTTGCTTCGCGAATAATAAATAATTTGAAAAACCCTTTTTTTTTTAAAAGCCGATAGTACTTATATCACTTGCAAAAATGTATTCTTGACTCAACTCTTTAGATAGTGACCTCAGGATATAGTTCACTTTAGCAAGACCATTCATGAGGACAATGAATCTTCTGAACATTTCAATAACTGTCTCATCATACTTGATTTTGAACAATTCACAATTTCCTAAGAGGATGTTCAAATTTGTTTCTCGCACACATTCAGTTCCTTCAAATGTTATTTGGAATTGATCCCATATTTCTTTAACTAAATACATGAAGAAATTCTATTAAACTTAAGAGGGAAGGGAGGGCGCGATAAAGCATATGCTTTGCTTTAGCATTATGAGAGTGCGATAAAGGGGAGCGAGGGAGGGAGGGAGAGCGCGACAAAGCATATGCCGTGCTCCTTTAAGCTTCTTCAAGGCTTCAGCAACAGTTGATTTTTGCCTTCTTGTTGAGCAGCCGGTGCAAGCATTCTCTTTGGAACAACAAGACCATTCTTGAATATAAGCTTGCGTGCGCTGCTTCCAATAGCTATAATCTATTCCATCAAAATAAGGTGACTGGGAGCACGAGAGTCATAGGCAAAAAAGCTACCAATGTTAGCTATACAAAGAGATCTCTTTGCTTAGAAGTAATGCACTTCAATAAATGGGACAGGGGCACAACTTTCATATGACACTTGAAGGCCATAACTTTCTCTTCTTCTTCTTCTTCTTCTTCTTCTTTTCCATTCAATTAAGTGCCACATATTTGAAAAATTAATCATTTAAATGCCATCACAATTCATCTCACCAGAAGATTTGACATGGATGCTAATTATCATACATGGCACTGTTAGCGCCGACATGGATAATTTTTGTAATTTTTTTCAATCATTTAAGTGTCATAAATGCAAAAATTCCATGTAGGACAATTTGTTAGAAGTGGCACTCAAATTATCGATTTTACTCAAATGTAGCACTTAAATGAGCAAGAACAAATTATAACACTCAAATGAGCATCGTACGAAAGTTATAGTACTCTTGCTGTACTTGCCCCTCAATAAACAAGCAATGGAGCTCTTGTACCAAATTTCAGGGGTAACAAAGCAACCTAGAATGGGGAATGAATAAGTTGAGTGATGATGGATTAAAACTTTTGCAGAATATTAAACAATCAATACTTAAGAATATATTGCAAATGGATTAGAATGTGTAATGCTAGTCAGTAAATCAGACTAAAATAACTAGATTATACAAAGATGTATAGTGGTTCAACTTATGACCATGCCCACATCCACTCTCGAACTATCGGCCGAAATAGCAATTGGATTCCACTAGTAAACAATGGTGCAAGTTATCAATGACTTGTGTAGTTCCCTTCATTTAATAGATCACACTATCGGAATACAAAAATATTGTGCTTACTCTTGTACACTTGAGTATAAGCTATTACAATGCTAAACCAAGACAATGAGGTTTACAGATCATGAGCAATGACAATTTCACATATTCTTTTTTTCCAAGCTTCTCTCTTCACAGCACCACTACTCCTTATATACTCGGGTTTTCAATATATTGACTAGAGACCTTCATGGATGATCAGCTAGCCGTTTAAGAGTCATTGGGAGGTACTCTACCAGTATCTAGATTGCTCCTATAGTCGCTTTACTTGTAATGACCTAAATTTCCATACAATTTAAACCTCATACGTGAATATAATTTAACTCTACTTCAATCTGATAAATGAATAATTTATCCTCAATTGAACAAATAATTTAACCTCGCTAATATACATCAAAACTTTCTATACAAAAACCCGTCTCCACTTTCATCACACTTTGATCCAAGCCTTATAAGTGATCTTTGGAAGCGTTAATCTAAAAGCTCCTAAACTCCTGAACTATAGATCGACAAACCTCTCCAATCAACAAGCCATCACCATTGAAACCAAAAGAACCATCAAAGCCCCTTAATGATACAATTAACTCGCTGTTGATGTTCTAGTACTGGTGACAAATCAATGGGAACCCACTCTAATAATCTCGCAATGACCCATACAATAAAACTATACTTAGTATATACTATTGACAATTTTGGTACAAGCGCATCGTAGTAATCACAACCGAAATATATAGGAACTTCAAACCGCAATAGTGAAGGGCGATCCATCCTATAAATCTAAAAAATATGAGGTGAACCGAAACTCAATAAATGAAGGCTCCAAATCTAAGGTAGAAGATCATCTTACCACTCAACCTGGTACGTGCAAAGCACAACGATCCCAAGTGCATACTAAATAACTATGAGAGACAATTAAATAAATGGATGCATTAATTTACATATCATGTTATGTCTATAGAAACCATGAACAATACCATGTAGGATTATTCACTCAAATGCAAGTGGGTGAAATAACATATTGTGATGCATGATTATGACCAATTACTTCATTAATACATATGTATGCACATAGTCACGAATCATATTAATAATTTCATCTCATTTCATCCCGATTCTTGGAGCATCCCAACTCTAGGGCATCCTGACACACGGGATATCTCCACTCCGATACATCACAAACATTCCGAAGACATCTCCACTCCAAAGCATCCCAAACATTCCTGAGGCATCCCAACTCAACAGGGCACCCCACCTCCGGGGCATCGTTGCCACTAATATGTAAGCAATGGGCATAACTTTTCATGATACTCTTTATATTTACTCACATAGCAAAAATGCACATGATAACATTATAATCATATGATCTCTCTTACATCAACAACAAAATCAACATTCATTTCAAAAATCGACATCCGGTACACAACATTTTTTCATGCAATTTTGTTTTGGAATAAAATTACATTGCACTTTCAATGATCACATACGCAAATAATAATTATGAGATGCTTACCTCTTGTCATTTCTCATGTAAGCAAATGATAACATTATCAAAGAATCAACCATATGAACATCGATAACCCAAATAATCAACAACATGACATCGACAACCCAAATAATTAACAACATAACATCGACAACCCAAATAATAAACAACATAACATCGACGGCATAATTATTGACAAAATGCTTAACTAGTAAATTGGTAATTTAGTTGAATCATGAAAATATCATTTTTGGGTTTAATCTACTACCACGTCTCATGGAAGTTGATTAGTTACAACCTCAACATATAGAAATTCATTGATTCAAGTCAAATGAACATAACGATTTGTCATGCAATTGTTATAACCTTCTCACACTTAACATCCAAGTTTAAACTAAAATTAACAACCATTAAACAACCAAGTCAAGAGCACTAAGTAGATCCATCTAACTTAGTCTTTAGAATTTCCACTTACCATGAAAATGATTGGAGCAAAAATCAAATCTTTGATTTCCTTCAAAGAAAAATAATCAAGAACATAAATTAACAACTCATGATCTTTTTAAACAACAAAACTAATTTGATAAGATAAAGAAGAAGCCTAAAAATTCACCCTATAAAAACTTGAAATATCGAACTAGAAGCTTTAAAAATACAAGCATGAGACATTTGCCTTTGCTTTAAAAGAGTGGGAAATGAAAGAGAAAGAAAAGTGGCATGTAACTCTCTCTTTCTTTACAAGAATAAGTTAACACTCTCTAATCAGAGCTAGGCTTCTTGAAATGACTTCACACAATCAAGAAGACTTTCATGAAGTACAAAAGGATAAGAATAAGTAACTAACCTTAAATATAATGATGAGTTTGAGTAAAAAACACTATGTGTAAAAGAGAGGGATAGATGTTCCAGTCCATAAGCTACAAAGTGCTTAATGAGGGTGGCTTAAATGAGACATTTTAATTGAGAAAAGAGAGAGCTTCTCTAGTCTTCCTTGACTCAAACTCATTGTCAAATCGCACTCAACAAAATATGGAGGTACTTATGGAAAAACGAGTCAATCTAGTCTTTCACAATAAAGTAATAGATGGAATAGCCATTAAAAGACTTATTAGCATATTAATATATCACTCCGGCAGAAAGGATGCTTCATGAGCTCCGGTTCCAGTGGATTTTCCCACCATCCTAAAGAAGCCTCCGACTGTTATCCTTCTTTTTCAAAGCGGCATTTTGCTCAAAATGTCTAAGCTCCTGAACGGGAAGACTGGCCAAGGAACCTTGCTCTATTGGTTGCTGATTCCTAGAGCTAGGTGTGGGAAAAAGAAGGCAAATGTCGCCCCAGAACTTTGTTTGTAAGACTTGTAATAAATGGAACCATGATTAGACCTTTTTCCTTTTTCTAACAATAACAAGTACAAATATTAAATCGAGGTACTCATTCTATGATAATTTTTAACAACTTACCCTCTTTCTTTGTGCCTTTAGTGGGCCTAGTATTTCCAACAATTGCAATGGCTTCTTTATCTCTTCATGTTCAAAAAAACAAGATTTTTTAGATTCGATAGGTGCAAATCTTATCTATTTTTTTTTCAAGACTTAGATGCATAAATGAGTCATCAAGAACATGTATGAGCTAAAGAGGTTCAAATAAAATTTACAAATGTCATAATCATATAACTCCATTCAATGATATGGTCAAGGGGAATGAATTTAAAAGACCAGGAGTTATCAAGAGATAAGAATAACCAACCAAGATTAAAAGTAATAATGGCTTGAAATTAAAAACAATTGATTGAAATTGAGTGAGGAGTGTTTCAATTAGAAAGTGACAAATAGCTCATTTCAAAGTAGATATTTTGTTAAGTTACCGAGATATCTAGTAAATTAGTACGTAAAGAAAAAAGTCGGTATCCATTTCAAACACCGATAAATCATAAAAGTATATTGGACTCACTAAAGTCATTAATGAAAAATAACAAATGTTAGAAAATTCTTAGCTCACTAAATTTTAAAACTTGAAAATCATCTAATACATATTTTAGAGTCTGTTGGGCCCCATCAATAGGTACTAAAGCAGTAGGTTAATGACCGACGCTCTACACAATCAACGAACATGTCAATATCTATTTTTTAATGCTAACGTATCGGACTCGGGCAATAATGATCGTGGAAGATCATCCTTTGCACCTCGCAAAGCAATCGATTGAATTGAGATTCCCTATGTGTCACCCCAAAACTCCAAGCTAAATAATACTTAACATTACATCCTAAATATTATTATCGAACATAGAAAATTCTTCCGGTGTGTATCTCACTATTATCGAACCCAATGTATCACTATTGCAATTTATTACACACTATTATTGGCGCTGATTGTAAGTGACTCGGCTAATTATAGTCAATGACGATATTGACTAAGTGATACATGATGCTAAAATCAATCATGTTTTCCAACTTTATCAATACCAAAGATTTCCAAAATTGCTATCTTGACTGGTCCTTTCAAGCTAACATGAGATCTAAATCTCATTGATGCTTATTCATTGAAAGTCAGAGGTATATTGTCTTTGTTGATGGGTAGAATCATTGATAATGGTAAGCAATTTCACTTTGTGCATTCATCATTATAACTATTAGTAACAGAGATAGTTTAATAATCATCAAAATCTCATAGGAGTGTTTTCCAACATCAAATAGACATCACACTAATCGACGATAGTGACTTGGGACTATCATGGCAAGTCCAATTGTTGAAGCTAACCGATGTTGCTCTTTCATCGGAGAAGTCATTGATGTAGCTGCTAGTGTGCCACAAGTACATACTTTCTCTGACACAGAAATAATCCTGAAGTTGTTCACGTCACTTCAATTCCCAAAGAGCACTTTAATTGGCCAAGGTCCTTGATATAAAAACACTTGTCAAGGTACCGTTTGACGCCGTGCAAATTGTGAAGCAATTTACAATAAATTCCGGTTGATTGTGAATATCATGAAAGTTAAAAACAGTTTGATATTCTACCTTTCTGGACATCAAAGTAGAGTACCAAGGAAAAAAATGATTACTTTTCAGTTACAAGGACTTACAGAATAACAACAATTGTTGAGGGCAATTACTAACCACAACCACCATCAATTTCGACAATTTGAGGCAATAAACTATGCGATTGATTAATTACCAGGTGTTTTTATAAATAAATTACCGTAAATATATATAATTACTATTACGAGTGCACAACAACTAGAAATAAGTTATGAATCATAAAATAAAATTACTATTCATAAGTTGCAATCAACCTTATGGCATTTTTTTTGTACATTATGATCAATTCAAGAAATTTACAGCAAGTCCATTTTTTTGTTTTTTGACATACAAGATCATAGAAGCCACCCAAATAGAGTTACTTTAATCTGCTAAGTAGTGCACGAAATTCTGCCGCGGACTCTGATCCAAGGCATGCATTGAGGATCACGTGCAGTTCCCGGCACTTGCATAAAAAAAAATGTCTAAACAATTACAAAACGACCGTTCATGTCCTAACTTTGGTAACGGGGACCCCACATTTCTGGTCCCATGCACCAGGTTTCACATTATGTCCGTGAAGAGATGAGTTTCTACAAATGTAAAATCCCCGACAATTAAGTAACGACCGGCCATTTGAATCACATATGTGCATAGGTTAACTTTTCCGGATTGAGTTTGCGTGTATCTTCTGGATCACTTGTACAAATTTGTGGGTATTGGTAGCACGAAGAAATAAGTTAGCGGCACAAGAGTCATGCCAGATAAAGTGAAGACTTCTAGGTGGGATTTTTCAGATTCACATCATTTCCATTAGCTTGCCGTCATCCACCCAATTCATCATGTGAGATTTTCAACAGCCATCTTAGACGAAATTATGCTTAAGGGTACTTTTGGATCACATATACAAATTTGAGGATTTTTCATGACCCAAAAAAAGTTCAGAGTATTAAGAGTATTGATATCACGTCGAACTGAATGTCTTTTGGAGTCCTTGATGGTGTCAAAACTAATAAAAGTTAGCGGTATGGGTGCCACGCTAGATAAATTGTAGGTTTTTTGGTAAGATTTTCTTTTTCTTTTTTTAGATTCATGTCATCTTCATTTGCCTCCTATTATACACCCATGTCACCATGTGAAATTTTACGAAATGGTGTTGGGGTGCTTTTGGATCACAAATACAAATTTGATCATCTTTCATGATTTCAATAAATTCGGAATATTGGTATCATGCTGGAAGAAATTTGGAGTCTTTTTTTTATGGTGTTTGGTACTAATTAAAATTAAGGGTTTTCCTTTCCTCGCGAGGATCATTATTTCTCAAAGGACGAGAGCACAAAAGGGGTCAAATCTAACCTTTTTCTTTTTACCTTTACTCCCTCTTTTCTGCACAGTCCCCATGACTTGAGCGCAAGACATTGCAGAAATCAGGTAACCGTATCCGCAAAAGCTGTCTCTCACATAGCGAGCAAAGGTGCATCCCGTGGGTCCAAACATCGTAGCCCACCATCGGGCGGCAGCGTTCGAAAATCGAGGCCCCGAATAGTTGCTTTCCACATTACACCTCTGCCGACACTCCCGTGATAATAATAGCCTAGTCCTAGCCCTAGGGTTCTTCCATGCTTGCACGTCTCAATGCTTTGCACCCCCAAAGTCCTGTCAGGGTTTTAGGGTAGGAGTCGTATTGTCAGTCGCTCGCTTCATTATTCTCCAGTTTTCCATGGGGTTCTGCGATTTGCACGCACCAGAGAAAATATTTAAAATATCAAAATATATTATATTAGTGTCAATTTAATTTTAAAATTTTCAATTGAATAAATTTAATTTTAAATATTTTTGTATTTATGCTAAATTAAGTCAATCCAATCAATTTTAATTTGTTGATCGGATAGACTCATGAGCACAAATACAAAATTTTTACCAAGCTCAATTGCAATGTTTATGACTTTTTTGGAACTTTTTTCTTGCATGCATCCTCCTATACACATAATCTTGACATAAATATAATTGATTACATCTAGTGTTGTAATCCAGTTTCTTACATGATTTAGTAATGTCGTACTATGGAAATGGCCAATGGGCAGGTCTAAGCCAAGCCCTTATATCAGACCTATTTGTTGCCCAAGCCCACCGTTGAGGAAAACCTTTTTCATATAAAAATTTTGGGCCGCGCCAAGCCGCCCAAGCACAGTCGTGAGCTGCCACGCCATCATTTGGTCTATTTTCAAAAGTAGATATTTACATGGTCCTCCATTGGAATCGTATCACATTGAATTCTTGATTATTAAGTAATTAAGTGTTTCATTTGAAAGTGGTGGATGCCATACCGATTCACAACATATCTCAACTATGGTAACCTAGAGTCATGTCTATCAACTTACAGGAGTGGTGGATGCCTTATCCAACTAAAATAACCTAGATGTCTAATGTTCAACTTACAGGCCTTATCCCGATGATTGTCATCCCTAATTGAAATGACTCGTGTTTCAAAAAAAAACAAAAGAAAGGGTTCAGCCATTGATTGTCATACCCTAACTCACGACAGGGTGCCTGCTTGGCGATGCGGTTTCAATCCCATGTTCATGCATTCATTTCGAATCCTCCTCCCACTCTCCCATGGCGATTGCTGTCCAGCACAACCAGCAGAAAGATGACGACGATCGCGACGCAGATTTTCCCCTTGTTCATGTTAAGAAAAGAACAAGAACTACATAAGGCGTCTATCTCTGATATTGAGAAATAGGCAGACTTGAGTAAAGTGGCCAAACTGGTTGGGAGACTAGGCTTGGCCCATCATTCATGGCTTTGTAGCTAGTCAGACCAGCGACGGTCTACTATCATTTGGGCCCCACGTCTCGTATAATAATTGATTCGCGATTAGTGATGTAACAAGCACATGCCATAAGACTTGCAATGACTTAGCAATCCTCGCAGTCCTAGTTAAAAAGAACACTTCTTTTGGGGGAAATCTCGGCTCATGACCAATGGCAACTCTGTATGAATTTTCGTAATTTCTAAACAAAATGACGTAACACTCAAAAACCGAAAAATTTTGCAGTTAATGGACAAGATTTACTCTCTTTTTTTATCCAATGTTCATCGAGGGATTGGCAATCGTTTCCCCCAAGAACCCTTAGAAGCACTCCAGAGGTAAAAAGACATGACCAAGACTAAGAGTTGGAAAGAGGAGGATTCTTAATCGGTCCGGGTACATGTAAAGCCCAAAAGCAAGGCAGTTGTAGAACGAGACAGGTACGAAATTCTTAATTGGAATGGGGTTGGCCCACTTAGAAGCCCAAAAGGAAAGGAAGACGAGCTTCATATGAACTGGAGTAAGGCCCGGAAGATATATTAGCAAGCTCTAAGGTCTTTCAAAGACATGAGAAACACTACTAAGCTTTAGGAAATCCTTTTTACTTACATGAGGAATTGCTTCAATTTGATCGATCTACTGTGGATACACATGAATTGCTCGTCTGCACGCGTCGTGTAGGGAACCGTCTGTAGGGTGGCGGACAGCCCCTTTACGTTGCTCTTTATACTTAGCATCATTCGGCTCATTAAGAACTTATGATTGCAATCCCTTTTTATTTCCTTGCAAATTTCTTTCTTCTTGAAGATGGAAGTCTTGGTACCAAGAAGTCAAAATTTACATTACTTGGCATAGGATCCTCCGATCGTTTGAACGTCTGTTCGGTTCTTACACTTCGAAATCGCATCCTACAAGAGTACAAAAAGACTGAAAATTTTCCTTGCTTTTGAAATGCTGTTGGCTTCTTGCGCACATGATGCTGACTAGTATTAAAGTATGGGCAATGCTTTGTGTCGGAGATTCCTTATTTCGCCCTAAATTTAATATATGCGTAAGGCCAAGGTGCGTTTCAATACGTGAGAGATGATCCTCAAGCCACCGACAAAAGTTTTTTTAAAGAGTTTATTAGATGGGCGCATGTTACAAATGCATTTGGAAAACACTTTTTCAAAACCCCTTGGACTTTAAAGGCTTTTGAACAAATGCATATATTATTTGGTAATTTTTTTGGAGAGTTTTGGGAACATGCAATTGCATTTCTAGACACCTCTAAGTCCAAAGCAAGTCCGCGTGTGCTGAGTTTTGAGCATTTCCGAAATACAAATACATTTTTTTATCTTCCAACTTTGTCCTCTCTTAAGTTTTTCATTATTCTGAAAATGTCCCCACCTCATGCAACATCACCAACAAGGGTTCATGTTGCTAATGAGGCTAAATCCAACTATCAGCAAGCCAATCTAACACCAGCCAACCTTGTCAAAGGTCCTCAAGCAATGTGTGGTTCGCAAGATCCCAAGTGACCGTTGCCTAGCTTGGGGTCACAGGAACCCAAGTGACCTTAAGTGAGGTTGGCTGATGGATAATTTGACTTACCAATGGCTAAGTTTGTAGGCAAAGGTTTGAGACTTAAAAAAAAAAAAAAAAAAAAACACACACACACACACACAAGTAAAAAAAGTCCTTTATAAAGTTGGCACTAACAATGCTAACATAAACGATTTTTATAATTATTTTTAGAATTTCTTGAACTTTTTTTCTTCTTTTTCCTTCTTTGTTTTTTCACTAACGGCAATGCTTTGCCAAGGTCATTTACCATAGACTAGGGTTGCCCTAATTGGATCTAGCAAGGGTCGCCTTTGCCAAATGTTAGCCTTTAGCAAGAGTTGTGCCGGCAAGGGTGACCCTTGCTTGTGGCCAACCATCATTGAGGACTTGGTGATTGACAGAGGGAAATAAGAGAAAACAAAAAAAAAAAAAAAAAAAAAAAAAGAAAACAAAAAGGAAGAAAGGAAGAAAAAAAAAAAATCAGATTTTTTATTTTAAATTGCAAATTGGTTCATGTTAATATTATTAATCATGCCATGTAGGATGATCGGCGTCTACATCAACAATTTCTAGCCAAATTGACCGGAAGGACTACATTGACAAATCTTCAAAAGGTTTAGGATTAATTTGCCCAAATTAAAAAGTTTTAGACTAAATTTACCAATGCACAATAGGGTTAAGACTTTATGGGTAATTATCTCTTGGAGACTTGACAAAGGAAATTCCAGTTCATGAAGTTTAGGTCATATGTTTAAATTTTACCAATTACGTGCACTGTTTAGACAAGGTTAGGGCTACACGGATAGGCCAAATTAATGGCAAGTCGATTGTTTATATGTCTTAATTTGTTTGCGGGTTCTGGACACGTGCCTCTTTGATGTTGGGTAGGTAGAGTTTGAAGAACAAAAGGTTGAAATAGGTATGCTATTCCCAACTAACAAGCACTACATGCCATTTTTCAAGGGATCGCCTCTTAGTTTCTTAACCATTTACTCTTGAATCTGGACATCATAATATCAGATTTTCTAATCCACAGGTTCTATAAAATGATAAATGGAGGGCATACTTAGAATTATACCATCTTATCAAGCTAACAACAAAGTTCTAATCATAATAAGTCATTCCAAGGGAGGAAGAAAAAGGACTTAGAAAGCCATGAATGATATCATAATATGGGTTTATTTAGGGAAGGTTAGTCTACCCCTTCAATATACAATATATCACCTAATATAGGCATGCGTTGCATCAAACATCACAAGGCATCTAGAGGATAGGTCCCTCTAATGATGCTACAAACAATAGATACAAAAGCCACAGAGTACGAAAGATGCTTAAAGCACTACAAACAATGCACACTCCACACCAAGCCTACTAAAGCACGTGGTAAAGCACAAAGCACACTACCATATCTTATTATTGAATCCTTTTAGTGCTGTCTATTGAGCTATTTGAGCCGTCTTCATCTTTTTCTTTGCAAAAGGTGTGAATAAGGCTATATGTTCTTGTTATGACAAAAGCCGATCAACAACAAGGTCATCAAGGATTCCTAATGAAAATGGGCAATCTGTTCTTGTTTTCTTAAAGGGAGAGGACTGGTTTTTCTAGGGCTATGGCTTGTGGGATCAATTTTCGAAAGTGGTTGAGGCTTAAAAGTAGAGACACCAACCTTTGCCAAAGTCTAATGAAGATCTCCACTTGGCCTAAGAAACATCCACAACCTATGAAAGATGATTAAGGTGTGAAGTTTTAGATTTGGCCGGCAAACTTTCAATTGTTCTTTGAAAAATAATCTCTAGGTTCCTAAAGGTTTAAACCATGACAGGAATTCTCCCAAATGTGCAAAATCTTATTGTCTTTGGATAATCTAGGTAATGATGAAAGGCATTTTAGCTATAGGAAATTCGACAACTATTGTATGCAAATTAAGCATATACCAAAGAAGCCATTTAATGTCTTCTGGAAATGGGTCTATGGGTGAGATGATTAAAGGATATATGAATGGATACTTGGGACCCAAGGGTTTCAAACATAATCCACCATATCCGTTAATGATTCTTAGCTAATAAACCGATAACATATCAATTAAGCTTTCAAAGACAATATTACCTTGAATGAGTCCTAGAATTTCAAGAGGATATTCCCTGCTCAGCTATTTTAGTGCATTAGTTGAGCTCAAATTTGGCCACTGTCTGTTATACATGTTGATGAAACTCACTAGAGTTTGATCTAGCCTGAATAGAAGATTTAAAAGCATATTCTTTTTTCTTGCAATTTGTTTTGTTTCAAAGGAGTATTTGGAAAACCATTCTGCCCACCTCAGAAGCTGTGGGTGCAGAACTGTCTTCCGTTTGAATTTCAACATCTTGGGAAATGAAGACATATCCAATTTGATAAGAAAATGATGACCTATGAGATGAGATTCAAATTTCTTAATCACATACTTAACAATCAAGATTTCTTTGAAAGTAAAATGGTAATGAATTTCTACTTAGGAGAATCTTCCACTCTTGTATCCACGGATTCTCCTCTTACCGTTAGGCTATTCTTCAAAAATAATAGTTGCTTAATATTTGTCACTAGCATCAGTCTAGAGAATTCTTTTTCCTTGAAAGGGAATTTGAAGACAAGGTAAAGATTTTAACTTTTGTTTGAGTGACTGGACTACCTTACTTTGTGAAAGTCCCCAAGGACGTAGGTCTTTCTTCAATATTTTTTGCAATTGATGCATATACCTAGTGATCTTAGGAACAAAATCCTCAAGTGGTTAACTATTAAGGAATTGTTGGCTTTGTTTGTGGGAGAGATTCTAAATGGGAACTTGAATAGTTTTTTTTTTTTTTTTTTTCAATATGATCACTTGGTTGGAATGTGCCATCCTTGAGCTGGATGCCATCAAAATTCAATCTCCGTATGGACAATCTTCATATTTTTCAGTAATAACATAATACCATTCTACTTGACAATATGAGCAAAATTGGATGAGCAACTTACAATGAGACTCTTTGTCTTCCCTATAGAGCAATATGTCATCAATGTAGATCCATCCACCTACATTGATTGGATGGAATATTTTGCACATAGCCTTTTAGAATAATGAGAGTGTTGTCGTTAATCCAAAAGGAAGGACCTTCCACTCTGTTTAGTATCCAAAATGTTGTCTTATATTTGTCTTCTAGTTGGATTCCAAATTGCTAGAATCCTACTTTCAAGTCAAACTTCAAGTAAATTTTTGTAGTTGACAGATGAGAGATCATAGTTTTTTCATTGGATAAGGGAAACTTATCATCCTAGAAGAACATTTTAAGATGTTGATAATTGATGACCAATCTCTTTTTTCCTCTAACTTGTTCAGCACATTTTTCCATATAAAATGCTTCACATGCTCACTAAGGTTGAGGGCTCAATAAGTCATTGTTGGACGAGATCTTTGCATTCTTTCTAGACTAATTGGAGGTGTCATGGATTTATTCCCATGTAGCTTGCTCTAGTTGGGTTGACATCCTCTTTCTTTTTAAAGGGCAATTTAATGAAAAAATCTTAATTTTTCCACAGAGAATTGGAACATTTGCCAAGAAACTTTTAAGTGGTTTTCAGCGGATGACTTCAGAAGGGCTGGATGATCAAATCAAGGGTTTCAAGCTAGATCAAATAGAGTCTCTAAGTCTCTAAAAATTCTCAAAACTTCTAGGGTCTGAGTTAGGATATCCCAGCTAATGATGATGTACCAATTTTGAAATGGAAATATAATAATCCAAGTAGTAATGGTGCACTATTGAAAGAACTAAATTTTGATGGGTTTACTCCTTATTTGGTTGGAAAAGTGTTTCCAGATGTAGAAGTAAAATACCAGGTATGAGGTTCCCAATATTCTCAGGAAGAAGCTTTGGATCAAGGATAGAAGAGTTTACACAAGTGTTTTTGAGTACAATGAGGGGAATGGGTTTAGAGGATGGGGATGGAAAGAGCTGGATGAGACATATGGCTTGAAAGAAAGAGCTTTTTCTTTGTTGACCTGGATGGATGAGAATTGGTCTTGGCTTGCTAGAGAGGATGATGTTTCATAAAAAAAAGAACATGCTTTTATGGGCAGAATAATCTCCATCTTCACTATTTTCTGAGAAAGTTTCTATGGCACAAATAGTTGTGTCAAAAGGTTCATCTTCAAGAGAGAAGACTGACTCAAGATCATCTTTTACCAGAGAGATGCCAATTTTCTTGTGGATGGCGTCCACAAGATACATACTTTTTTTGTGGATTTGTGGACAATTTTTTGTGAAAAGTCCTTTATGACCACAGAAGAAATAGAGATCTTTCTTCTCCTTTTTACCAAATGATCTCCTTGATGGTATCAATGACTCTTTTTAAGAAATTTCTATTTATCTTTCTTTCTTCTAGAAGAATGCTTTCAGAAATGCTTCTATTTCTTGTTTGGACAATCACAGAAGAATCTCTATGGCCACATTTGAATTGGCGGCCTAGTCTTTTGGAGGCCTTGCCTAGCATCTTGTTGTTTTCTAAGAATTTCTTGAATGCCTTTTTTCTTGAGATAGAATTTGTCAAGGGTTCCACGAATCCCTTGCTTGATTTCTCTGAAGGAAGTATCTAAGGTTCAACGATTCTTTGATTGGAAATACTTGTCAACCATATTGCCAATTTGCTTTGGCACAGATGACAAGAATACCAATTTGAGAGCTGGATCTCCACCAAGGGTGTAGTAGAGTTTCATCATTCCCTGTAAATGTCTATCAAGATCTTTTTGTTCATAAGAATAGCATTTTCTCTCAAAGAATTCTTTCTTTTTTTGCTCTACGAGATCCTCTGGTCTCCTGATAAAGTAAAGGTGAAGAATGCGAATCACTTGGTCAAAATCTTGTGCTAAGAAGATATCATGATTTGTTGGAGCAAGAGCCAACCACTAATCTAGCAAGCTACTTGTAAATTTGGAAGTAAATTCTAAGAGAATATGAAACTGGTCATTTTCTAGATCAATAGGTTTGGTGTTCATCCAAGCATAGAACTCTTATAGCCTAGCATGCCACTTTTTATATGATATATCATCAAGTGTGAAGGTGAGATTAGAGATTTTATTCCCAAAATTAGTATTCTAGAAGGGAAAATCCATCGTGTTTTCTTCATCTCTTTCTTCAAATTGCATCATGAAGTTAATGGGGGCTTGTTTAGGAAGAGGTTGAGGCTATTCATCGTCCATGGAAGTGGATGATACATTGTCTGACTCAGACACAAAAGCTTCAAAGTATGAATCTTGTATATATTGGATTTTGTCACGGCCTACTATGGTGATGCTTGTCTTGGCATGTTCTCTCATAAACAACTCAAGGGGATTGGAGATCATGTATGAAGATGGAGGGTCAGGTGGTGGAGGCTCAGACTGTTTTAATTTTGCTAGTTCTTCTGTTGATTTGGCTATAAATTTTAAGTTTTTTTTTTTTTGCTAAGAACCTTTCTTTGATGGCCCTCACGTCATGCCAACAAGCAGGAGCGGCTTGATTTAAACTAGAAAGTAAAGACAGAAAGGATGGAGTAATGGTGGAATTCAAAGGGAAGAATGAATATTTTTCTCATGAAGAGGAAAATAATGGATCAAAGATAAAGGTAGAAGAAGAGGGGTTGTGTTTCCTCTCTTCACTGGTTTGGAGTTCTTTGATTTTTTCTAAAGTCTTTCTAGTTCAACTGACTAATCATCAAGGTAATGTCTAGGTCTTATTGACCCAACTTCTATTTTCTATAGGTTTGTCTAATAAAGTTGAAGAAGTTTGTTTTGGACCACTAAAGTCTAATCTATCTATTGATAGACATGATCTAGTTGAGTTTTGACTTATCCCACTTCACTTTGGACTTCAGCCACTTGAGTTTTGAGAACATTAAAGCCCACTTGTTGTTCGGACCTCAATGTGGTAAGGGCCTTGTTTTGGACTAAGGCATTTTTCATTTGCCAATTTATGACAAATTTTGGGGGACCAAGCTCTCTGGTAGTTCCACTAGAATTAATTCTAAGTGGGATTGGGAATCTTGAGTATTATACTTAGTTGGACTTGTGAATTTTTCCGAATGTGGAAACTCAAACTCATTAACCATGCAAATGTGGGAAGGGGTAAATGGCTCGGGAGGATTTGGTTATGCTGATTTGCATAATTGAAAGATGTTTAGATCACAAGTTGGATTTTTCTTGGCCCATTTGATGATAGGTTTTTAGCATGGTTTAATAGGAGAAGAAGGTTGTGGTCTTCTCTTCGGAGGGTTTTAAGAAACCAATGGTTTTGATTATTTAGAAGAGCCATAAGACACTAGAAATTGGTATCTTCCTTCATTTTCTCCAAGTGGCCCAATATAAGGGTCCTTCTCCTATCATTTCTAGAAGAATGGATGTTTGGATTTTCGTTTTCTTCTGGAACACCTATCATCATCATCAAGATCTTATATCATATAGACCTAGCAATCTACATCCTATGGGCAATGCCCTGAAATAGGGTCTTTGAAATAAACTATAGGATCTCCTTCAAAATCAAAGGCTTGTATTTCAAGTTTGTCACCTTATGAGCTTTTTGATTCGTCTAAAACATATGGCATCATGGTAAGGATGGTTAGAAAGATAGAAATTGTTGGCTTCTCATGAGAGTGTTTGAATTTTGATGACTATAAAGTCGTCTTTGTGTTTGGTGAACTTTGATTTTATAGCTTGAATGGGTCTGGAATTTTGATGGAGCTTTTCATAGTTAGTCACCCAAGTATCTGGGAGGAGCTTAACTAGCTCAAAGCAAGGGATTTTTCTAGGCATGTGGATGCAAGATGGTGTTTGATTGCTGTCAATAGAAATGAATAGAGCATTGTCTGTCAAAGATAGATCTAGATCCACAGATCTAGATCCACAGCATGATTTTGGACTCAATCCACCATTTGGTAATGAAGCGTTGCAGCAATTGAATTAGCAATTTGAGGTGCTTTAGTTATTTGCAATTAGACCTTTAAGGCATCAAGGACTCGAGGATCGGACAAGGTCTCATTGAAGGTACAAAAAAGGGTAACAAAGATTGTTCCAGCATTGAGGGTAATCTCAACTATTCCTATGCAAGCACATTAGTATTTGAGGAACCGAATGTGAAGGAGCAACATTATAGCAGCCACTGGAAGGCCTTTTCATTCATGAAAGGCTAAAGTAAGATGGACTGCTCCAAGATGGAGATGTGTATACTCTTAGAAATGCCATTGTTGGACAAGTTCAGGAGGAAAATGAAGATTAAGAAAATGTTCTTACTAAGTAGTGGGAATAGGATGCTAATCAAAATGAGTAAACTGATATACTCATTGATATCTTTTGGAGTATGTTTGATGAGTTTCTTAATGGAATAGATGGAGAAAAAGAGTGGGGTTTTGAAAATGCAGAATATGAATTTATTAGAGAGAGTTGAGTGCTAAAAACCTTGTAATCTTTATTGAGGTAAGTGATAAAGATAATCAAGCTTTGAGGAAGTAGATTTCCTGAAGGTAAAAAATCTAAGGATAAAGGTATATCTATCACAATAGATTATTGATCGATTATTGATGATAATAAGAAATTCTTCTCATTAGTTATGATACTTCATTAAAGAAGAATGATATTAACAATTTGAGATTAATTAGGACACCATAATAAGATCAAGGATCTCTCTATTCCCAAATTAACATAACGTCAGTAAATCGCCGCAATTCTTACCACCCCCCGTCCCCGCGCCCCCCGGGCCCCGCGCCCCCTTTTTCATCCCCTGAGTAACAAGATATCAATGTGTTCTATATAAGAAAAGCAAAAAAAAATAATAATAATTTTATGTGGCTTAGAGAACGCCGAACTATAAAACGTTATCTTCTTTTGCAATATCAAGACTAGTGACAGGGACAGGCGCCTGTCGGCAGCGTTACATACACCGGCCCCGTGTTCTGCAAATCAATCACGTTTCTAACCTTTAAAATATAAAAGAGTATCAAAGATTAAAAAATGGCCGGTGGCGGGAATAATTCAAGGCTAAAATAGAAAAGCTGAAAGAAAGTGCGTGTATTATGAAAGTGGAGGATGAAGATGGAGTGCGAATGTAAAGGGGAAAATTTGAATGAATGTGAAGAAACTGCAAAAATCGCCGATGTTTAATTGTCTGGCACTGTCTATTTTTAATCCTTGTACTTTGACTTGTGACGATTTTGGACTCTAAAGTAATATTTGAATCAAAATTACGCGACAAATTTCATATTTCATATTAAAACTTAAATGGAAATTACCGATCGAGCACTAGATGTGAACATTGGCCCTGAAGGTGGAGTACTAAAATAAAGTTGAGAGAGGGCTAAAAAAAAAAGTGGTCCCTATGTACAATTTCTCATATTCAATTTGGAAACAAAAGAAATGGTCCCTATGTACTATTGCTCATATTCAATTTCGGTTGATGTCCTTTATTGGATAATAGATATGATCTACTTTATTTTTACAATGGACATGATCTTCGAGCTGATCTTCAATTGCAATTTTTCAGACAAACTTTGTACTTTCTAATCCAAGTGAAAATGAAATGTAGATGCTAAGTGGTAAAGATTAATTATATAGCGTTGAAGGTTTTCTTAACATGTAGCATCTAGGGAAATTCTCAACTATTGAAACTTAATGTCCATTTTCTTAACCTTTAACGAGCCTTTGGGAACTTCCCCCATGTTTTCCCCCTTTTTTTTTTTAATTTGGTCCTTAGTGGCCATTTTTAGTCATTTTCGTTTTTTTTTTCTATCTGCAATTAGAGTTATTGAGTTGTACCATTATTTCTTTAGTTTTCAAGTATTTTTATGTCTTTGGGAACTTCCCACTCTTTGTTGGTCTTTTCTTTTTACTATTTCAACCTTTTCTTTGTTTCTCTTTATTTCTTGAAATTTACTAGCCTTTTTTTTCTCATCTTATTTTGGTCTTTTCTATTTCTTGTATCTCTAGGGTTACACGATCAATTTCATCCAATAGGATTATTAATGATATATTATGGATTGACACAAAATTGACTTGAATATGTTTAGTATCGAAACAAACACGTTAACTTCATCTCAAGTTCAAATCATATTATCATCGCATGTCAAAAATTGCCACCTTAATACTAGATGGAAAAGAAATTGAAAATTTAGTGAGAGGTTCTTTCCTATTTTATAAGTAAAATATATGGGAGATGCAACCTACACATCTACTATGGGGGGAAACAAAAAGGTGTACGTGGGGGTTGGTGATTAATTTTTTTTTTTTACTTTTTCTGTTTTACTAATGAATCGAGCAAATTTGAGACATTGGATCCTTTTACCGCTTTTAAGATTCACATTTAATAATTTGAAAAATAATTCGAACATTCTCATGCTGATAATTTCTTAAATGAGGAGCATTTTCACAAAAAAATTGAAAAAAATGTAAAAAAGAGAGTGGATAAAAGGAAGAAGAATGGCACGTGTCATTATATGAAGCAGCAAACCCTTCTCTGTCTGTCGGCAAGGAAATCCACATGAGATTGTATTAAATGAAATTCAGTTTCCTCAAGCAATCACGTCCATACGTTTGTCCCCACAAATCAACGATGACCTCAAACGTGTCTCTATCCTTTTGAATAGTTGATTGCCTCTCTCCTTTGAAAAAGTTGAACCAACATTATCCAAATAGTAAAAGAAAAAGACGAAAAAAGTTTAACGAACCGATTTATTTGTCTTCTTAAAGTAAGTTGATTGACCTAGCCCCTGCGACAACGATATCATCGAGTCGAGTTGAGTATCGTGGCCATGGAGGAGCTGTCGAGACTCAATTGCAAGAGCATGAAAATAGCGAAGGAGGGCCAAGACGATGGCTTGGGTAGCTCGGCCTAGACGACGAGGCACGGCTTGGCCGATAGTGGTGGCGACTTAGGGTACGGAGGCGGAGGGTGGTGGCGCGGAGGCGGAGGCTGAAGTAGGATTGGGTGTTAAGTTTTTCTTTTTTGGAGGATCTAGAGCGGGTATTTTCCAGGGACTAGAGTTAGACAAGTATGGCGATCCTTAGGGACGGGAGACCCATGTAAACCAAACATCTAACCTAAAAACACATTGAATTGGAAAGACTTGATAGGAAAACAAGGTGCAAAAGCTAATGAAAATTGGACAGGATAACCTTGACATTGGTTGAGCATGTCTTCTTCCTATCTCGTTATTTGATTTCTGGACAAATATGGAGCAGGAGCCACTCCCAAATCATTTATGTTTTGTTCAGTGAACTTGTTGATCTAATTTTATTCCTCAAACGGGCCTTGAATTCTAAGGCATGATTTTCACCTCCGGACGGTGTAAAACTGAATTCGAGCCGTAGAAAATCGATGGCCTCCATGTCAATCCCACTTGATAGAATGGTCCAAATTCAGTTTGATACGCCCGCTAAGTCTGCGCGGATGCGATAATGTATAGAGGCTGAAACGCGGGGAACATTAACTCCTTTGGAGGATACCAATCAGTCGCCGCGTGGCAGTACACTTCAAGCCTCTGGTCCTCATCCACGTGATTCCTTGGCCACCAGTCAGATATTTTCGCATATAAATCCCCATATCCCCCCGCCTTCGATCACCACCCACCATCTCAGCTAGCAACGCACCTTTGGAGGGCAAGATTTCCTTAAGAGAGAGTCACCAAAATGTCTGATCACGGTCATCACGGTGGAGGCGGGCACGGAGGTCCTGGAGGTGGCGGCCCTGGCGGAGGTGGCCATGGAGGTCCTGGAGGTGGTGGCCCTGGTGGAGGCCATGGAGGCCCTGGAGGCGGTGGCCATGGCGGAGGCCATGGTGGTCCTGGCGGAGGCCAGGGTGGTCCAGGCGGCAAGCCCGGAGGAGATCACGGCCATGGCGGACCGGGCGGACCGGGCGGGCAAGGCCCCGGTGGACATGGCCCCGGTGGCCACGGTCCTGGGGGCGGCCACCAGCACGGCAGATGCTAGTTGGTGGACTAGCGTCCTATCGTTTATATGTGATGTAAAGTATCTCCGGTGCCTTTTAACCATCTTCTATTAAAAAAAAAAAAAAAGAGCACAAAAAAACTAATAAGCACCGTGTGGAGTCAGTCTTGTAATTGCGCTTGCAAGTATCCTAATGAATTTCGAGGTTCCTAATATGATCTGTAGCTTTGTGCATGAGATGTCCTTGAACCTCATTCAAGAAACAAGTTACAAATGAAAGAAACAGAATTCCGATTTAAGACAAGCATGTTTCTTCACAAGCATCGTTCATCAACTGACCAGTGACGACGAGACAATAGAAACATGAGCACAGTGCTCCCCATTACTTCTGATTATCAACAAGAAAATGGAAACAAACTAGGTCGGTCTCCATTAGTCACGATCCAAACACATTATATGAAAAAAAGTTTCTCTTATGCCCTTTCGTCCCCTCATCACCTCCTTCCGTTAGTGAAGTTCATAGTCCTGCGATCTTCAGCGTGGTTTCTCATCTCCACACGATGTCAAAGTCGACGAAGTTCACGTTGTGTCTTGAGTTCTCTTCATTTAATTTTTCCGCAGAAATTAGAGATGTTCGATAAAAATTAATATAATCACCATTTTGCATCAAAGGGCTGTACGAAACGGTCAAAGGGTGGGGCCATATGTTGCAAAAGGATCAGCAAAAGTTTGGGGTGTCTTGAGGGTATTCTTTACTACATAGGAAGATCATGGGTTCTTCGATCTGGTGCAGAAAAAACAATTTAGCTACTCGTGAGTTCTGGTTCAGTGTATGCATAAACTAACTTAAGAGGGATTCTAAAGCATTTCCAAAATATAAAAAGTGAAACTTAAGCAAGGGAGAACATAAATAAGATCACCAAGGGAAATATTTGGCGTCAAAAATGAAATTCGATGATCTGAATCGACTTTGGTGAAATTCCTAGAGCAATATTGCTTTGAAAGGATGATAGTGGCCCTAAAGCTGAGAACAAGGATGTAACATCAATTGGCTACTCAATGAACTCCAACATCAAAAATGATAAAAGGGTGCAAGCACAATATCATTATGTCAAATTGACTGAGATTATAACCGAAATCATGTTCATCATTACCTCCTCTTCAATCCTTTTCAACAAAAGGTAGTGCTGGGAAGAAATTCAGGAGGCGAGGCAAATGAAAAGAATGAAAATGGAGAGAGAGAGAGAGAGAGAGAGAGAGAGAGAGAGAAGGAAAAAGATTTCTTTTTGCAGCAGAAGTGGCAATAGAATAGAACCAGCTTGTGCGTTTTGCCAATTAAACCCTAATTTATCACTAGGGGAAAAAGAGACACGGTGAAGTTGCTTACACTTAGTTAAGAAAATTCGTCCATGCTATAGAACCAAAATCTAGTTTCGGAACTGCAGTTCCCCTTTTAACTTTCCTAACATCCATCCCATAGTAAACAAAGGTTTAGTCAAGGTGCTATTAAATCTTCGTTTAGTTGAATCAATTCTTCTGCAGTATAAGAAAAATTCTAGTTTCAATGCTGTTTCTTATTAGAAATGTGGGATACAAGGAGAAGTACTAAAATTCGCTATGTGGTCAGCCTTCAGAACAAAATCAGAGAACCTGCCAAAAAAAGAGGGGTTCGGTAGGTGACTACCTGAAACACTCCTCAGAAAACTTAGAGACAATATAACGAGCATGACATACCCAAAAGCCTGTTCTGTGCTCTTTCCCTTTCTTTGTGATCGACTGAAACCAAAAAAGTGCATCTTGGCCTACTGAGTGACTACTTTTAGAAGTGATCACCAAATTTCTATAAGAAGTTCCAGTGGTAGCTCCAGGTAGAGTTGAAAATGAAGAATTTGCCTGTGCTTTTTGCTCTGGTCTGGTTAAGCTTTCGTTTTGAATCATGAGGGACTCATCTTTGACGTACCATGACATCTTCAGCACATAGTATTTCAAATAAATCCTCAGATCCCCAATACCACCTCAGCTTGGCAGAGTGAGAGAAATCTCCTGTCACCTGGGTCGCAGAGTCCTGCATAAACTGGAGCCTCTCTTCTATCTTGGCAATCCACTTATTGTTTTCTTCTTCCTTTTGAGCCACAATTGCTTCAATTAAGGGATTGAGTTCAATCACCATGGGTGAGCGATAAAGACCTGCTTCCATTATCTTCTTTAGGAAAATATTTCCTCTATTAACATGTAATGGCTTGTTTTTGTAATATATTTTCAGGAAAGTTCAATCTTAAAGCAGCTGAAAATTTCATCTCAATTTGCCTACCCCCTATGTTTTTATGCTGAGGTTTCTCAAAGCAGCTCATTCAGACAAAAAGGTATGCAGCAGCTCATGAATGAGTGAGATCATACTAGCATGTAGGATAATCTCATTCCTTCTACTGTCGTGAAGAGCTTCAGACATTTCAAATTGTAGAAGTAAGTCGATTTCAGATTGCAGATGTCTCTATTAACCTATTTGGATATGGCGGAAACTTGTATGTCCACATCCTGCAAAATCTTCCTTATGTTGCCTTGGTATAATTTCATTAAGCGCTCAACCTGCTAATGTTTCTCATTGCCTTGGTCATTCCTGCCTGCTCGAACACTTAGCAGTTTATCTTGCCGAGCTATGCTTAGGGGAATACAAGGGTTTAGAGTGGAAGCCCTCACCACTATCTGCGTCAGCTTTGTATGTTGCAAGGTGTACACTAAAGATGACTCCAGGTTGGACTCCGCTGCTCGACAGACGTGCGCTATGAAGTGTCCCAAATCAGGCATAGATCTTTTGAGATCATTCTCTTGTGAGCTTCTTACTCTGTAGTCAGTTTTGACAAGCTCAGTATTAGCAAGGTGTACATTTACCTTTGGTTTGGAGATTCAAACTCATCGTTGTCTCTGTTTACTTTCATATTATCAGGTACTTTCCCCTTCAACTGCCTGACGGGGAAGTGTGCATTGCTGTACATTTTGTAGTCACGACTTGTTTTAGTTTCGTTAGTAAGGTATATAGTACATAAAGGGTGTGACTCTCTGCCTTTCTCCTTCTAAGGCTGGCTTTTGCGCCGACGCTGCTGCCACTGCTAATGCTGCCACTAACATGGTTCAATTGTGTCCTTAAGGAGCCTTTGAATTGTCTGCGGATTTGAATTTAGATATATGTATAACATGCTGAGCATTTGGACAGCTTCAACGTCTGATGACAATGGCGGAAACACAATAGATATCAGAGGATGTATTGATCTTCAGGTTAACGTCGCTGTTGAAGATTGATATTGTGTTTGATCCTTTCGCAACACCTTGGAATCTAGCTATGAACATGGCGAACGAATTGATGTTCTTATATGGCTTAGTCAAAATTGTGAAATTGATGTTGCCTTGCAATCTGACCGTGCAGGCCTTTTTTGTTATTCAGAATTGCGGGTCATGTTCTTGCTGCAGCTACAAGAGCGAAAGATATTGATATCGAAAGTGTATTTGTTTTACAAAAAATAAATAATTTGAATTTCTTAAAACTTATTGCTTGTATAGCTTACCAAAATAAACGAACGAAAAATATTTTCATTGTCCACAGAAATACTTGGATATAAATAGTTGTTGATGATAAAAACATTTTCCATTGATTAATAATTTTAAGTAATAAAAACAATTATTTTTATGAAAATAATTTAAATTATTTATTCTTCGCGAAAACAAATGCAGCCTGATTGTCAAACTAATTTACCACTTTCCATTTGCAGTTTAAAAGGGTAAATTGTACAAAAAGCCCTACACCTATTGTACAATGGCCAATTTAGTCATAAATCTTTTAATTGTACTAATTCAGTCTTAAATCTTTTCAAAACTTATCAATTTAGTCATAAACCTTTCGATTGTACCGATTTAGTCCTAAACATTTAAACTATTTGCCAAATTAATCATAAACCTTTTAACAAATTGCCACTTTAGTCATTCTGGCTAATTTTTGCTAGATATTGTAATGTTGTACACTAGGTATAGGATTGAATTGAAAGAATTGATAGGTTTTGGACTAAATTGGCCACCGTATAATAAATTTAAAAATTTTTTGGATAATTTTCTCCATTTCAAAACTAAATGTGACGGTGATTTGCTGGTTTCGTGCAAATTTTTTTCTCTTTGATTCACATGCAAAAGCCCTGTTAAGATTTTGCTTACTCCTACTATAATTCGGGAAAAGTGATATTAGTAGAAAACGTTTCATGCAATCCTTCCCATGTTAACCCGTAAACATGCAAATTTATGTGGCCATGCTTAATCAAGCTCGTCTAACAAGATCCGAATACTTCAACAATCAAATGATTAGAAAATAAAAAGGCCGCATCAAGTAAGTTGCGATAATATCAAAGCAATGAAAATGCAGTAAGTAAATCTCGATCCGCATCGAGTAAAGAATATGCGTTCACCTCGTTATCGAACCTCAGGAAATGACCCCACGAGCCATGATTGAAGTTAAACACGTTAATGCCTTAAGTCATGAATGCACATTTCCTAACGCTAAATAACGACAACGAAATATGAAGCAAAATTGACTCCGACTAAGCACGAGTCTAGTCTAGCCCTAGGATGTAACTCCTAACTAAATGCAAACCCGATTTCTTCGTTCATCTTTCTCATTTCTGTTTATGATAAACAAGATAAAATCCTAAACTTACTAAATATACACTAACATGTCAAACTAGGCACGAGGCTAGGAATTAAGTTATGATGTGATACTAACACGCGAATACGTCATATAGAGATGGTGTACTATGTAAAACGGTCGCTCTGGGACTGCTTGAGACCCTTGGTAAAAGGCCATCTCTAAGCATGCTGTCCAGCCCTTTAGAGGTGCTGGACAGCAAGATTAAAGTGTTCATTCACCCGCCAAACAATCCCCAATGAATTTTGAAATGTCGCAACACGTCCTCAGGTCATGAGGACTGCTATTTTTGTTGCGATTCAATTCTTGAATTCACATAAGTTTGGAATAAATATGACATAAATGTAACAATTTTCAATCGTCCTAATCCAACCAAGTCGATCATAAGCGTTTTGGATATGTTTTCTCGCCATTCCTTTGGTTTGACGGCCCTCACAACGCATGGTCCCGGAGCACCCGTTAGAGAAAGCGCATCTATTGCACGGAGGGGAAACGATTTGTCATTTTTTAAATAAATCATCACTTATAAAAAAAAAAAAAGTTATAATAGAAGTTTTGTAATAGATATTGGAAGATCGATTAATGTTTAGAGCTGTCTTTTCAAATTTATTCCCCGAACCCTATAGACTCATACTACATTTATCTTCAATTTATTTTTATATCACAAAACATCCCAAAACTAAAATACATGTATCACATTTGCCCCAAATTAATTTCTTCGTCACAAAAATCTCAAATTAGTACACATGTGCCGTATTTATCTCCAAACTTATCTCCAAACTAGTAAGATTGTGCCACATTTAACCCAATTTTTTAAATTTTTGATAACATGAATGTAACAATTTGAGATTTTTTTTTACGACACAAAATTAATTTAAATTAATGCAGTATGAATGTATTAATTTGAGATTTTTGTTATTTTTTATTATATGAAAATTAATTTAGAGGTATCGTGATATGAGTGTATTGGTTTGAGATTTTTTTTTTAATATTAACTCTATAAAAGATAAAAATTCATCCACTAAATGAGGATCGTTATACCCCTTTTCACATTCAAATACTGGAAAACCATTCGAAAAAGTCTCAATCCTAGATGAGGAGATTCTCTATAGAGAGAGAGAGAGAGAGAGAGAGAGGAAGAAAATGATATGTGCTAGATGCTAATCGTGGTCCTAAATAATTGGATCGAGGGTTTTGTTTTTTGTTGATCTTACTTTACTCCACTTGATGTTAAATTGTCCTTATCTCAATTCTTTTGAGAAGTGAGGATTTGAATTCTTCACCTCTTTCTTTTTTATGTGAGCCGTTGGATAATTGGACCAAGTTACACAAGAAAAATTTATAAAGCAACAAACCTTTCTCTGTCTGTCGGCAAGGAAATTCCGTTTGTATTTATTGTTTTAAATGAACTTCAATTTCCTCAAACCAATGGCATCCATATGTTTTCCCCACAATTCAACGACGATCTTAAACGTTTCTCCATCCTTTAGAAAAGTTGTTGCCTCTGTCCTTTCGAAAAGCTGATCTGACGTAAACCAAATAGTCAAAAAAGAAAAAAGAAAAAAAGGAAAAGAATGGAACGAACTGATTTTCACTCGTCTTCTAAAAGTAATTTGATTGGCCGAGCCTCACAATAACGACGTCCCCAAGTTAAGTCTCGCGGCCATGGACAATCCGCCGAGGATCGATTGCCGGAGCGTGAACATGGAGAGGGAGGGGCCGACACGATGGCTGAGTAGCTCGGCCTTGACGATGTGGCACGACTTGGGCGCGGCTTGGCTCAGAGCGGCCGTAACTTAGCGTATGATGGCGGAGGGTGGTGCAGCAGGAGCTGTGGCTGACGTATGAGGATAGGAGGAGGAGAAGAGAGGAGGTTTAAGTGCTGTTGTTTTTCGTGAGGAGATTCGGAATAGGCATTGGATGCATTTGGTACAACTTGTCAAACATGTTATGATGTTTGATAAGTTTTTTCAAGGGCCTTTCGATCCAATGCTGACCTTGGAAACTATTAGCATTGAGCTTTCAGAGACTAACATTGGACTTTCAATATTTCGCCGCATTTGACCAAATGTTGAAATCAATTTTTTCTTCTAAAACTATCCTCATTAATTTTTCAAATTTCCAATTTTGTCCCTCATTATATTTTTTTTTCATTAAAAAATGACCCAAACCCTTTGTCAGAACCAGCCTACTATAACCGCCAGCGATTGTTGGTTAAGGTCCCTCGATCTCAAGCAACCTCCAGCAAGGGTCACTCAACACAGGCAATGGGCGAATGAGGCCTCGTTAAGGTCGCGCGGCCTTAAGTGACGGTTACCTGAGGTCACATGACCCTCACGAGATCAACAAGGGTTGCCTGAGGCCATGTGACCTTGAGGGACCCTTGCCTAGGTTGCACAACCCTTGCCGGCGACTATGGCCCCTTGTTGAAACCGATTAAAGGGTTGAGTGTTTTTTTAATAAATAAATAATACCAAAACCTATCGCAAAAATGTTTTTGCCAAACTTGAATTTGAACTCATAGTCTATTTGCAAAGAGTTTTTATCACATACGATCCGCATTTTCTCAATAAGTTCACTTATAAAACTGAACCAAATGCATGCATAATGAGATCTTATTATGTGGAATATACACATGAATCGAATTTTTATGGTACATTTATTTTATTGAAAACTTTATGACGAATGAGAATTAATTTATATTTATTTGGTGATTTAGGAAAAATAATTTTGTTGTCGTCATGAAGAAGTTTTTTCAAATCTAAACTTGATTGAAGACGACTTGGGTAAATCGATCAGCTTTATGCCATGTAAATGCCGAAAGGTCCATGAAATGATTGCCAGTTTCGACAGTAAAAAGCAAAAGGGAAATGGCCGAGGCGGATGTGACTATGAACAAGCCTATGATGCGGGGAACATGAACTTTCATCTACAGATAAAGGACACCAATCAGTCGCCGCGTGGCAGTACGCTTTAACCCACTGGTCTTCCTCCACATGATTTCCAGGCCACTAGTCGGATATCTCTCCGCCACTGTCATTTCTTTTATAAATCGCTAGACCTCCTACCTCCAACCATCACGCAATCCCAGCCAACGTACTTTTGGAGAACAGGATTTCGTTGAGATAGAGAGTAACCAAAATGTCTGAGCACGGCCATCACGGCGGCGGCGGCCACGGCCCTGGTGGTGGAGGTGGACATGGCCCTGGTGGAGGCGGTGGAGGCCCGGGTGGTGCTCCTGGCGGAGGAGGCCATGGTGGTCCAACCGGCGGACCTGGACATGACCATGGTGGTGGCCCCGGTGGTCATGGCCCAGGCGGAGGCCATGGAGGCCCGGGTGGTGGTCATGGCGAAGGCCATGGTGGTCCGGGTGGTGGACACGGCGATCACGGCCCGGGCGGAGGCCATGGAGGCCCGGGTGGTGGTCATGGTGGAGGCCACGGTGATCATGGCCCAGGTGGAGGCCATGGAGGCCCGGGTGGTGGTCTTGGCAAAGGCCACGGAGGTCCAGGTGGTGGACACGGTGATCATGGCCCTGGCGGTGGACACGGTGATCATGGCCCTGGCGGAGGCCATGGAGGCCCTGGTGGTGGTGCTGGTGGAGGCCACGGTGGTCCTGGCGGAGACCATGGTGGTCCCGGCGGTGGACACGGACATCACCATGGTGGCGGCCACGGTGGTCATGGCCCTGGTGAAGGCCACGGAGGCCCTGGTGGTGGTCATGGCGAAGGCCATGGAGGTCCAGGTGGCGGACATGGCGATCATGGCCCTGGTGGAGGCCATGGAGGCCCGGGTGGTGGTCATGGCGGAGGCCATGGAGGTCCAGGTGGCGGACATGGCGATCATGGCCCTGGTGGAGGCCATGGAGGCCCGGGTGGTGGTCATGGCGGAGGCCACGGAGGTCCAGGTGGTGGACATGGCGATCATGGCCCTGGTGGAGGCCATGGAGGCCCGGGTGGCGGTCATGGCGGAGGCCACGGTGGTCCTGGGGGAGGCCATGGAGGTCCAGGCGGCGGAGCCGGCAGCAAGCCTTGAGGAGATCATGGCCATGGAGGACGAGGCGGTCACGGCCCCGATGAACATGGCCATGGTCCTGGAGGCGGCCACCACCACGGCTGAAGCCAGTTCGCCCGCCTTGTCAGTTGTTGAGGACTAGACATGGTTAATATGTGATGTATAGTATCTCCGCAGCATTTTAACGATCTTTTATTTGGGAGAAGAAAAGTACTAAAAAATAATAAGAACCATGTGGAGTCAGTCATGTACTTGAGTACTTGAGCTAGCAAGTATCCTAATGAATTTCGAATTCCCAATTTGATCCCTAGCTTTGTGCATGACATGTTGATGCCTGTACACTAAGTGCACCAAAATTCTCGGATCGTCGGAAAATCTCGTGTTGGACCTATCAATGGTCGGATTTAAGGACGTCTATTAGCCTGAGATGCACGTAGGTGCACATGCAAACGGTGCATCTCAACAATTTTACTTGTGCGAGTAAATCCTTAGATAAGGTGACTGTAAGTGTAAGACATGAAAGACCAAACAAAGTGATTTCTTAAGTTGATGTGCTTCAAAATTCTCTTCCAATAAACAGGTCATAAATGAACAGAACAGAACTCCAGTTTGAGTAGAAGCATGTTTCCTCGCAAGCATCCTTCAACTGACCAGAGAGCGATCAGAGACGATGGAAACACGAACGCAGGAGTTCGCAACACGAAAATTTAAAGCAAACTAGGCCAGTCTCAATCAGACCATCCACGAAACTATATGAAGAGAAGTCTCTTCTATGCCCCATATTCCAACTTCTTTCATTAGTAGAAGTTTATAGTTTGTGATCTGCCCCATGATTTATTGCCTCGATACAATGTCTAAGGTCCATTACCTTTTGGGAGGCCTACACCCCATAGAAGTGATCTACCTGAGTCTATCCCTTAGTCTATAGGTCATGACACAAGGGAAAATTTCTAGTTCTTCCAAAGTGATATCTCACTAATGGCTTAGGACCCCATGAAACAAGGCCTTCTTTGCCTTCCACCTAAGCTGTGAGCCAATCCCATGGAACAATAAAATTTCATGGGGTCTTTCAATCTGGTGTAAGTAGTCCGCATCATTATAGACATGTCTATTTCCCCGAGTTTCTCCCTGAGATAGTGCCCAGCTCATTACACCTTGTAAAGGCAGAGAAGAAAATTACTTTCTTTTTGTTGTTTGGGACAATGATAATATCTATGGTTGCAGATTACATTCATAAAGCAGTTGACCTTGATGCTAACCTTACACCTCAGGTTGCCACTGGGCAGAAGAAGTGGTAGTATCTGGGGTATAGAACTTGATTGATCCATTTGTTGAATTGCTTTTTGGCCCGTAGCCAATAAAAACCACCTTTTGCGCTTTGCCAAAAAAACTCTAAATTATCACATGCGGAAAAAAGGATATGGTGAAGTTGCTATTTCAATATTCACTTTTAGTTGAGAAAATTCGTCCATGCTATCCCCAAAATCTAGTTTAAGCAACTGCAAGTTCCCTTTTAACTTCCCTTACATCCATCTCATTCATAGTAAGCAAAGGTTTGGTCAAGGTGCTATTACACCTCATATTTTGAAGTAAATGTGACCCATATGTATCAATTTAAAGTTTTTTGTAAACGGAAATTAATTTAGGGTAAATGCTGCACAAGTATACTAGTTTGAAAGTTTTTGTGATATTTATTAACCCTATCTATTAAAATAAAATGTATTTACTAAATGAGGATCTTTCTATCACTTTTGACATTCAAATAAAAAACCGAAAAACCACTTGACAATTCTCAATACTTGACAAGAAGCATTTTCAAAAAGGTCCATGATTATGTGCTGAATGGGAAATGGAACTTTCCATCATTCCAAGGAATCTTACTAGATGATGTAATTCTTAGAATTCGGGCAATCAAAATGCGTCCAAAGCAGGTGGGGACCTGCTTTGGGCTTCGGCATTTCGGAAATGCAAGTCCACATTTGCTATTCATCCGTTGACTTCTTTATTTTTTTTTAAATTGATCATCTTCCTTACACCCCAACCACCGTTAATCGGCGCGATGATTAATACTACAATAATTAAAAAAATTATTCAAAGGAAAACAAACCTAAAAGATATCAAAAGTTGAGCTTTGCATCTAATCTATAATCAAATTCTTTTAATATAATTTTTAAATAAATTTACTAATATATATCATTTACATTACTCTCAACGTGGAAAGGTAATAACAATGGATCTTTCTCTATTAAGTCAACATGTGAAATTATTAGAGGGATTAATAATCACAAAGAAACTAATAGGATATGGCTCCTTATATAGAAGTGGAGAGGACCTCAACATATTAGAACCTTCATTTGGCTAGCGGCACATAAACGCTTATTAACCAATGAATTGAGAACGTCTCACAATTTGGAAGGTAATCTTTACTGTTTGCATTGTGAATCTTCAATGAAAACAACATTGCATGTTTTGCAGGATTATCCAATTATTTGGAACATGTGGGTTAATCTTGTCACACCACATTGTCTCAAAGAGTTCTCCTCAATGAATTTATCTCAATGGTTGAAATTCAACCTAGCTAACTACGAGAGATTTAATTCCCACTTTATTGGAGTACTACTTTTGGTGTGAGTATATGGTTTTTTTTTTTCATGATAGCGAAACAAGTCATTGTTCCAAGAAAGCTTTGTTTTTCCTTCCAACCCTATACAAGTAATCCAAACACACGTGAAGGAAATCATAGTTTTGCCCATGATCAATTTGTCTAAAAGTGGATCATGTACTTCTCCCATTATGGTTGCTTGGGATCCGCCACCTCTAAGATGGATCAAATTGAATACGAATTGAGTATCTAAAGGTAATCCCGAACTTGCAAAAGCCAAAGGGTTTTTCCGAAATGAAGGGGGTGACTAGCCTGGCGATTTTATCTCATTTCTTGAATTTGTTCATATGTACAAGTAGAATTATGGGTGTTATGGTTGGGACTTACCATCATAAAGCAACAATGTTTCCATAAGCTCATCATTGAGATGGACTCCAAAATTATTACGAAACTTCTTAGCCAAGAGAGGATAGTAGACAACACTAGCCCAACACTTCTTAAGGATATTAGGAGACTATTGAGCCTCATTTTAAGTTCAAAATTCCTCACATTTTTGGGAAAGGCAAATAGCTTGCTGATATGCCTGCCAATGTTGGCATAGTGAAGCATTTTGATATTATGTTCTACTTGTAGCCTCTTAGGATACATTTGGTTGTTTAAATTTTCTATTAGAATTGGACTAGATATGATAAGATATGAAATTCATGGATTTTGCTTTTGGTGATTATAGTAATAAAGTCAAATATATTCACATCATATTATATACATTGTTTAGTATAAACGCCATATTAGTACAGATGAACCAAAAATTTTACAAACGAAAATGTTAAAAATCTCTTGGGACACTCATACCTACTCTATTTTATTTTATATTTTTTTATGTTATTTTCCTCTCTTTTTTAATTATTTTCTTTTTTAATTCTTTCTTCCTCTTCCATCATTCTCTAATAAATTTTTTTAAATAGCAAATTGTACTAATATACCTAAAATACTAAAATACCTAAAATATTTAATAAATATACCTAAAATATGTGATAAATTTTTTATGGATGTTAAAAAAAATCATATCCATAAATTTATTTTGTTTTTTGAATTTCTTATATTAGAATTCAAATATTAATTATATTGAAATATAATTTTAATTTTTATAATTTAAGATATTTGAAAAAAAAAAATATTTCTCCCATTATATCAAACTTTATCAAACTTTATCTTTGAGTGAGCACCAAACGTAGAATATGATAGATTTTATCCTGACTGCCAAACGCAACCTTAGAAAATTATCTCATGTCTTGTTTAGTGATAAAGTTGGGATTGTAAATTTTAGATGTTAATTCTTAGTTTGTACCTTATATTTACCACAAAAAAGCAAAAGGCAATTGGACCAAGCATCCAGGAAAATTTTATATTGCAACGAACCCTTCTCTGCCTGTCGGCAAAGAATTTACTGTGGGATTTTTTTTAATGAACTTAAATCTACTCAAGCAATCACATCCATATGTTTTCTCCAGGAAATCAACGATGCCCTTAAATGCGTCTCTATCCTTTTGAAAAATTGACCAGGCGAAGTTCGTCCAAGAAGTCCCTGATAAGGATCGGCTACTGAGAGGTTACACATGGCCTCAAAGGTGCATAAGAGCGTATGCGAGACGTGTGAAGTAGTTGTGCAAGAAATAAGAGAGATCCGTGTATATTGCGCGCCGTAGGAGCGCAAGTACGTGTCTAACTTTAGTCCCCGGGGGAAGCTGTTCTAGATCCCCACAAAAAACCCCAACACCCAATTCTACCTCGGCCACAGCCGCAGCCCACGCCACCGCCCTCCGCCGTCATACCCTAAGTCACCGGCACGGCAGACGGAGCCGTGCCGTGTCGTCTAGGCCAAGCTACCCAGTGTCGTCTAGGCCAAGCTACCCAGCCATCGTGTCGGTCCCTTCCTCTCTCTCTCTCTTTGGCAATTGAGTCTTGACAGCTCCTCCGTGGCCGCAAGATTTGACTTTAATTTGTTTTGTTAGGTTAACTTCTTTATCTACTTTTCTTCATCACGTCATGACTCTAATCTCCAAACGGCGTTAAACTGAATTTGAGTCATCGGAAACGGTGGCCTCCATTACATATTAATCTTACTTGATATGATGATTCAAATTCAATTTAATGTGTGTATTAAGTCCGCGGATTAACGTGCCACTTTCGCGGGTAACAAGACGACAAAACAAGGCTGAGGCGGATATGATTATGGATAAAACCTACAACGTGGGGACACATGGGCTATCGTCACCTTCAGACAAGGGGACACCAACTAGTCGCCATGGGGCGGTGTCAACTTCAAACCACCGGTCTCCTCCACAACTCCTTGGTCGTCGGCCAGATCATTCTTCCCCAGTCTCATTTCCTATAAATTCCCCGTCTCTTCCCGCCTTCAATCACCAGATAATCTCAGCTTCCCATACCTTTGAAGAAAAGATTTTCCTCGAGATAAGAGAGCAACCAAAATGTCTGATCACGGCCATCACAGCGGCGGCGGCGGGCACGGCCCTGGCGGTGGACATGGCCATGGTGAAGGCCATGGAGGCCCAGGTGGTGGTCATGGCGGAGGTCACGGTGGTCCAGGCGGCGGACACGGACATGACCACGGCGGTGGTCATGATGGAGGCCATGGTGGAGGCCATGGAGGCCACGGCGGTGGTCATGATGGAGGCCACGGGGGAGGCCACGGTGGAGGCCATGGAGGTCCAGGCGGTGGACATGGACATGACCATGGAGGAGGCCACGGCGGCAAGCCTGGAGGAGATCACGGCCATGGAGGACCAGGAGGGCATGGCCCCGGCGGCCAAGGTGGTGGCCGACACTAGTTCGCCACCGCTTGGCAGTTGTTGTGGACTAGCGTCACATGGATGTATGATGTATCTCCGGTGCATTTTAACCATCTTTTATTTGAGAAAAGCCCAGAAAATAATAAGCACCGTTGAGTCATGCAGTTGAGCTTGCAAGCATGCTAATGAATTTCAAGTTCCTAACTTGATCAATAGGTTTGCGCATGATAAATTTCTTTTCGGTCAACGCATGAGGTGTCCAAGCGTGTTCACTTAGTGCACCAAAATTCTTGGATCAGCGGCAAATCTGGTGTTGACCCATCAGCGATCGTATTCAAGGACGTATGTTAGCCTGAGACGCACGCTTGTGCAATCTCAAAAATTTTACTCGTGCAAGATGCCATGTGGTCCACTGTGATCAAATCCTTAAGGTGACTGGAAGACATGAAAGACCAAAGAAAGTGATTTCTAAATGGCTCTCCGTTTGTTTTGCGAAAAATAATTTCCAGAAAAATATTTTTCGGATCTTTCGGCGTTCGTTTCACGAAAAATGAATTCCTTGGAAAAATGTTTTCCATGAAAGAAAAAAAGTCTTCTAAATTAAAGGAAAATGTTTTACACTTTTAAAAAAAAAAAAAAAAGTATAAAACATTTTCCTCACCACTTGATCTCTCTTATCTCACACCTCTACAAATCTTCACTTCCTCCTCCCCTTTTATTTTTCTTCTTTTATTTTTTTGTTCGAATTATTTTTTAATTTTATTTTTCTTTTCTTTGTTTCTCATCTTCTTCTTCTTTTTTTTTGGCTAGTCATCAGCCGTTGCCAAGTGAATTTCGAGCTCGTCGATCTCAATCTCGCGCTTTGCACTCTTACTTATCCTTTCCTTTACTCAAGCAAAGACTCTACATGTTTTAACTTCTTTTTTCTTTTGTTTATTAAAACACAAAAGACACAAGGAAAGAACATGCCACTCAACTAAAATATTCTCATGAGAGCTATACATGATTTGCTTATTTTCTCTTTTGCATTTTTTAGAGTATATGAGCGTTTTGCGATAATGAAGGAATAAAATATGAAGTAAATTTACCTAAATTTAAAGGCAAGTTCATATTTGATGGATTTATAAGTTGGTAAGTGATGCATGTCTAAATTGTGAAATCTTAGAAAATATTTTCCTTAGCGAACAAGTGTTCGGTAAGGAAAATATTTTCCAAAACATTTTCAGGTGTTAGTCAAATATCAAAAATATTGTCATTTTCCTTGGAAAATGACTTCTGGGAAAATATTTCTCTGAAATGGCCCATTTTCCGCAAAACGAACAAACATACATGAAGAGAATTCTCTTTTATGGTCCTTATTCGACTTCTTTCGTCAGTAAAGTTTGTAGTCTGCGATCTTCCTTATGGTTTTCCATCTTTAGACGATGTCAGAGTCGAGAAATTTTTCATTCTGTTTTGAGCACTCTTTGTCTCGTGTTTAGGCAAAAATCAGCAATGTTCAGTAAAGATTAATGTTCTTACACCATTTCGTATTAAAGGGCTGTACAAAACAGTCAAAGGGCAACAAGCACGGGCGGTGGGTGACAGCCATTGAGTTCAACGATCGTCCAAACTCAATTGATAGCTTCACACTAGACAAAAAAGTCACGAGGGCAAGGTCATGTAGAGCAAAAGGACCAGCGAAGTTCATGGTGTCTCGAGGATCCTTACACTATATAGCAATATAATCGTTTCCACGATCTGGCGCAGAAATCAAAGCATAGCTACTCATAACTGCCGATTGAACCATGAAGAGTGTATGCCTAAACCAACTTAAGAGGAATTTCTCAGCATTCTAAAAAAAAAAAAAGACAAAAGAAAGAAACTAAAGCAAAGATGAACATAAATGGAATCACGAAGGAACAATTTGACATCAAAAAATGAGAATTGATGATCTGAATCGACTGTGGTCTGAATCCTAAAGCAATATTGCTTTTAGAGGATAATAGTGGCCCTAAAACTGAGGACAAAGAGCCCAAGAATGGCCACTTGATGAACTTCAACATAAAAAACGGGAGGGGGTCCCCGTACAAAATCGTCACATGATATGATTTTGGATATCAATCATATCCAAAATCATGTTTGCCGTTACCTCCTCTTCAATCTTTTTCAACAAAAGGTAGTGTTTGGAAGAAACTTCACCAGGTGAGGGAAATGAAAAGAATGAAAATGGAGAGAGAGAGAGAGAGAGAGATTCTTCTTGTTGTCCAGGAGAATGATAAATAAAGGAGGAGAAAATGAGAGGAGAGACGATAATTATACTAGCCATTCCTATCTTAACCTCACAGTACTTCATTGGCAAAGGAAAACGTAGACCTTTCTTATGTTAACAATATGGTATTCAGGGAGTAGGTAAATGGAGATCCTAAAATGAAGATGTTTTATGATAAATAAGCAATTTTGCTAGGAGACATTATAGAGTTGCAAACACATTCTCTCAGGATGGAGGTGCAGACATGACATAGGACCAAAACTTAGGGAAATGTTAAAAGACTTAAGTTTAGGTAATTTTTGTTCTTCAATTAGCTAATCAGTTCACTTTCTTTTCCATATTGGGACGATTAGTTTAAGTGGGCTGCCCGGGAAGTTTTCAGCTTTAATTCAATAACTCCCCTTTCACTGTCTTCCAAATAAACAGAGGAATCAGATTTTCTATTCTAGTTTTCCCTTTCTCCTAGTTCAATCCACTCTCAGCCTATGCTCCAGACAAAAGTGAATGTTTCACAGCTTAAAAAGCTCAAGTGGTTGATCTATTTCCTCAGTATGATCTTTGAACAATTTTGAGAACACAGCTCTTCTGCAAAAACAAGCCACCACAAACTGTAGAAAAGGTATGCCAGAGCAATTTACTTCAAAAACTGAGACAAAGTTCTCAAGAACCACCAAAAAACTTATATTAACTTGTACTAGGAAATTAATCTGCAATCAAAAGCATTTCAGAGAATTCTTCCAGAACACCAGTAAAAGACTGCACTAACCCGCACAGAAGCAAGTCCTGTTGTAATCTGAGCCAAGCAACCATTTTGAATCTCAGTTATTCCAGATTATGGATAATGGTTACTTGCCAGCTCCTTCCTTCCTATGTCAAGATGGTTCCCACTGATTTAGGCCTCCTTGTATCAATGCATTTGTGTCTCATCTGATAAATTGCTTCCAGCACATATAGCAGTCATCCATCTGCAAATGGAATATTTTGGTAACAATCTGCTTTTCCTCTTACAAAAATCCCTACTAACAAACATAACCATGCCAAGAAACAAGTCTAATTTATTATTCTAATATAGTTGATTCAAGTTACTCATGCCAAGCAACTTCTTTAATATTGAGTGGAGGGGGAAAAAGGAATTCCTTATTAAATTTGATACCTTCATTCTCTTCCCATGTCATTAGAGAAGAACTTTTCATCCAGCCATGGTTATATCAATGAACTTCTTAATATCCTACCACTTTGCCTGCTTCTATAGTCAGTAGAGGAAATTCATGTCCAAACAAGACCTGGTACTATTGCAACAATATCTCAAGGTGCACAAACTTCATATAAAGAATTATGAACATAGGAGAAAATCAAATAAGGTCACAAAAACCAAATATGTTCCCAATACTCTTGATATTAACTGTTTACTCAGCTGTTGGCTCTACATGCTGATTCAATGAGCAATCAAACCTACTCGATCATGGTAGGTCAACAGCAGAAGCAGCTGTTTGAGTTGATGATACCAATTGACTTGCTGCCACACATCAAAGATTGTTTTAGCTCTTTCTTATATTTACTTATTTTGCCCATGGTGCATCTTGCTAAATTCCAGTTTTATGGCTCTTATTTACTAGTCCTCATTGTTGTCTCTGATGTTTGCATTGTGAATCTCTAGTCCTCATTGTTGTCTCTTGGCTCTCAATTATCATTTAGTTGTAGTGATAATTTGATTTTATCGTGCAAGATAGTGGAACCATAAGAACATACCTTCTCTCTCATGGCTTTCTGTCTTGTTAGAATTTGTAGATTGTTGCCAAATGGTTAACTCTTTTAAGCTAGGGAGAGAGACACAGTATGATTGACTTGGTTTTGTGTTCACATGGCAATGATTACCAGCACCATCAAAGAGACTTCTTGGATTTTGAAGATTGTTGTTAGATTGAAAGGAGCGAGGCAACAAACAATGGATTCGGTTTTATGTTTACATGTAGATGATCGCTAACACCACCTAGTCTGGTTACCAACAGCAGAAGTGTTGGCAAAGATATAAAATCAAGGTTTGTATCATGTGCAGCTATGTGTCCAGAGAGTGTTAGGCAAAAGAAGTCAGTGTAATGTGGGTGGAGCAATTAATATAACATACTTGGCCTATAACTCATAGGTCTAAGCTTTTCAAGGAACATAAGTTCAACTGGATATACTGATGAACCCAAACTTAGGCTCTCCCCAAATGATCTCCTCAAGTGAGGGTATTGGACTGATGTTGTGCCTCTCAACAAGTGGTAACAGAACCGATAGTTCATTGGTGGCTCACTCACTCTCATTATGTATCGGCATCTGTTGATTATCCCAAGAAAAGAATCTTGGATGTGACTCCCTAATCAAGGTGGCAGATAGTGTCCTTTGGCTTCCGCCTGAACTTGATGGGCCAAGGCATTGAGGCAGAGTTTGAAATGCATATGTTCCACACCAACATCTGCTAAACTTGGCCAAGCAAAAATGGAAATTTGCATTGAGATAAAGTTGGTAAGAAAGGATACTTAGATTAAAGGGGAACAAACCTAATGCTAGAAACTCACATGTGAAGGGTGATTTCTTGAGGTGCACATGTGAGAGTGTTAAGTAAGAAGAAGGCGCACCGGGGATGTGGTGTAATGTATAACTTACTGGCTCAAATTTTTGAGTGAAAACGAGATATATTGGAAATGTTGATGAACTTGGACTCAATCTCCCCAGGCAAAGATATCTGGCTTTTTCTATGCCTCCCAATACTTTTTTGCTTCTTAAATTAGGTTTCAAGATTTGTGATCAGATTTTCATGGAGTTTATTATGGTAATTTGTTGCTTCACTTAAAAAATATTATATGATTTGATGTTAAAACCTTTGTGTTGTGGTCATTCATTGAAATGCCAGATTTTTTATCCTAATTTTACTACTATGAAGTAATTATTCGGGAGAAATATTAATTCTCTCTTTTCCAGACAAAAGTGGCCTCACAAAAACATGATCCTGAGCCATTAATCCTTAACTCAGGTTGAGCAAGAAAAAGATCTGACTGTCAACCCCTGCATGTTTCAAGTCAGACTTTTGACACCCCTAGGAGAGGCTAGGGCTTGATATATGACTTTCTCCAAAGTGTTTTCATCCAAATTAATTTTAGTTACAGAGTTGAAGAGGGCTTAATACATGTTAGACTTTCAAACACCGATATGTACTTTGATTCTATTTTTCTTTTTTATTACCTAAACAGTTTGGACCTTTTGAACTTTTACCCAGAAACTAAACCCACCAAATATTTTATTGTTTTAACTCCTAAGCTAAATAGATATCACTCTGACTCAAACTTAACATCTCATATGTCATGTCAACCGGATTGGGTTGGCTTTTTGAGTCAATCACATTCTTGACAGCCCTAGTGCCACCCATCTTGGTTGCCATCCTCCCAGACCAATATAAATTCCTCCTTGACAAATTGGGTATATAAGAAGACTTTAGAGTATATTATATTCTTCAAGATAATAATATATTTTAATCCTATGGAAGAGAACAATAACATTTCCTCAGTTGATAAGCACAATGATGCTCTACATATAGAACAACGTATACATACATGTATGATTTACATACATATAATTCCCCCAAGAGCAAATCAGCAAAAGGAGGAAAACACATGCACAATTGATTGGTTTGCAGTACTTAATGCCATCCATTCTTCCGGATTGATTACCATAAGGAGCAAGTTCTGGAGGGAGAGTAGTGGGTCAGATGACATTGTAATGAAATTCTCCTGGAAGAGTGAAAGAGAGTTTCTCTAAAGATAGGCATGCTTCACTCATTCAGCACATCATGGTGAAAAGAGATGGATCTCATACTTCACAAAGAAAAAACTGAAAGGGAGCAACTTCTGCTCTCCAAGGAAAAAGAGCCTTAAATATATTTACATTTAATCAAGAGAGTTTTTAGAGAAAAAGATATAATCTGTATGAAGGGGCCATGACCACCTAAAGAAGAAACAACATGCCCCATAGAAGGAAGCAAGTTTTCTAATTTAATCAAATGAACCATGGAATTTCGCATATTTCGCATTTAAAGACGGGAGGGGCAGTACAAAATGTACACAAAATAACCTATCAATGTTCACAAATGGGAGAAGTCTAATTGCTTTATATTGCTTTGATGTGGTAAAGACCTAATTTTATTCAAACTTAAAGTAGTTGGGAGAACTCTAATTGCTATAGATTGCCTTGATGTAGTTTAGACCTAATTTTATGCAAAGTCAAAGTGGTTTGATCATACTATCAAGAGGGAGAATAAGTCATCATGGGATGGTAATGCCAAGAATTTAGTGATAGTAAGTTTAGGGGAATTACAGGGTCAACACTGACCAGAAAGCATAGCAACCCTAACATGATCAAGGGGCAATTTCAGCACTACAAAAAAGACAATCCCCTCATAAGCACGCAATTTCTTTTGTGCTGTAGTATAAGACATTATTTTATCTTCAAAGCTTCCTCAGTGCAGCAAAAGACTGAGACTAAGATGCTACTTTATGCAATCTGAAATATTCTTCCTGGTTGAGCATAAGTTCTAGTGCAAGAAACAGGAAAGTTGGCTTAGCAAAATGAGCAATCAGGTGAAAATATAAAGAAACTGTGGTATAAGCATCCCATTTCCACCTACCAAGTGTAGTTTCTAAACCAGTATAAAATGGTAAAGAGTCTAAAGACAGTAAAGAAGAATTAGTGAACACCAGGAGATACTTGGTTACAGCTTGTAAAATCAGGAGGACACATCAGAAACCCATTTCGTTCTGTAGGCAAAGTAAAAAACTGTCTATCAAGCTGCCTCATTAAAACCAAATTTACCTCAGCTTTCTCTCTTCCACAGAAAGCAAGAGAACTTTGGGGAAATTACCCACCCATCCTTAGCCACCTTCAGATATAAGCATGTGTTATTCAGCCTTTTGAAGCACAATAAGGGCCTTTATGTTCACAAAAATTTTTCAATTGAAAATGAACACAAGAAAGGTTTTCTATTTTCAATCTTCCATTTATCTAAAATTGTGTTTGCAAAATGAAAATAAAAATCTTTATTGAATTAAATTGTGAAAACATGTTCGGTATGACTATAAAATTAACCTTAACTCATTGTCTTTTAATTTTTTTTGGCCATCATCATCTAATTTTCTTTTAAAATTAATATTGTTGTTTACTTGATAAAGGGTACATTCAGAATTTTTTCAGGAAATGAAGAACTTCTTTGAAGCTTTGTTGTTCAAACAACTCTCCCCAGAGTCTACCAGTGCAAAGAGCCCTGATATCTTTATCCTCTCATCTAGCTTGATCTCCATTCTACATCAAACGTTTTCCTTACCTTATTGAAGCATCAGATACAAACACACACAGAGTTTGGGTGACTGAGTCTGCAAATACTTGAAGAGTGGGAAATTAAGAAGCAGAGATGATTTTTGTGCTTTAGTTTTGAAGATGAACTGCGATCAGTAAAGGCAGAGGAGGTCCTGTGAAAAGTGAGCGATTTCTTTAAAGGCAAAGATTCTTTGCCCCTTTCGCTCAATAGCATGCTTCACTAGAGGTGAAAACTCCCAAAACGACAATTTGTGGTCTTCGAAAGTGAGCCAGTGTCATCTTTAAATTTGGAAAACTGGTTTCTGTGCTTTCAAAAAATATTGTTAGAAAACTCTCCCAAATAAGTTTTCTGTGTTCTCAAAAGAAAAAGAAAACAGAAAAGTGGAGAATGTGCTTATAACAAAGAACACCCAAGTATTCACTATTCAGCAGGCTTCAAGAAGAATGATCTCTAGTTTCCTATTAACTCACAAGTAAGTGTTCTAAAATATGATTGTTGCCCAAGCATGCCAAGAAGACTGCTGACTTTAACAAAACTAAAGTAGGAATTCATGATGGATGGAATATTACCATCAAAAGCACAATCCACTGGGATTCACACACTAACTTTAACAAAACTAATGTAGGAATTCATGATGGATGGAATATTACCATCAAAAGCAAAATCCACAGGGATTCACACACTTAATCTGATGCAAACACACCTAGAGCAACACATCATTGCTGCAGGCGTGACACAATTAGTCTAACTCTGCCTTCTTTCTTTTTATTATGTTTTTGGCCAGATAGACCATATATCTCATCCAGTCCCATTTAAGCTTTGGAGAAGGTTAGCTCCCCTACCCAACCCAAAAGCCACTGCCAAGTGCCAAATGTTCAACAGAATAACTATTATCATGCACAGTCTTATATATGATCTACCACATGCAACCTTTGCTATAGTTGAAGGAATGAAAATTAATCCAATAAGTTTTTGTTCAGTGACAAAGCACCCATTAGACAAAAGTGCACTAACCAATCCAATAGGTCAGATTCATTTGTTTTCCTCCAAAACTTTTATTACACTGAATATGGTGAACTAGCAATGTAGAAGTAAATTTCAATTCAAAAGTGTCATGTGACTAAAAGCAATCTATACAGTAACAGAAAGATTATCACCAAACCAAAACTGAAGAAAATAGAATGCAATGAAAACTATCAGCATAAGAACTCCAAGCTTTAAACTGAACCATCCAATTTTCTAACTTCTAGGGGATGATACACAGATCCTGCTAAGCCTTTCTAAATGGGATCAACAAGTGCATGACGGAGTTAAGCAAGAATTGAATAAGAGTAGGCCAGTCACCTTCCGCAGTCTGATTGCCTTGTATTTTCTATTTGAATCTGAACAAGTGCTAATCAGATCCTCAGAAAGAAGAAAGCCCACATAAATAACGCTTTGTCCGTTACATTAAGCTTTGTTCCTTTCTTATCTGCATGACATGTACAATGTCTTGATTAGTACACATTCTTCATCATATCAAGAGGAATACTGACTGATCGAGCAGAGGCATTGTCAATGGTTAACCATATAAAGGACGCATGCAACTAAACTCTTTATAGTAGGATCAAAACCAGCTACCTGTACCGGAAGATGAACGCCAGGTCCTGACTTGCACTTAATAAGGTGAATTAAGGGCTGCACCATCAACCCATGAAGGTCTCTTTGCATTATAGTAGAAATGTGCAATCATATGAACCAATTCATCAGCTGTTCGAAACTCTGTATGGACAAGGGAAAGGATTCTATTTCAAAAACTTAATCATGATATGATTATCGAAAGCAACTGGGAACTTTCATCTTTTTGAATTAAGATAAGGTTTCAGATCTTACCTTTCTCCTGTACAAAATTTTGTTTCCACGTAAAAATAGTATTTGGGGGCACTCTTTAACTTTAAGAGCATATGCCAAATCTCTTTCAATGTTCATATCTACTTTAACAGCCTACAATGACAACAATGACAATCAGAGAGGGAAGAAACACCACGCTTCACCAAAATCTATACTGGATTATCAGTTATGATCTGCTGCAAGTATTAAACTTTAAGTTTCAGGGTAAAAAAGACTAGGACAAAAGGTTTAAAAGTCAAGAACCAGCAATGCTCCAAGACTGAAGAAAAAACGACCATCAAAAATAAGAAGTTTGACTATGGCATACTCGAGGTGGTAATCGGTCTTTCATCCCCCAGTAAACTTTGATGGCATTTTCTAACTCTTTCAAAACCTTCCAGTTATCAGATGCCCTGCAATACAATATAGCATTCACAAATTACAATTTCTTCCTCGATTAAATGCAAGATCAGAAATAACAGAAAAGAAGCACTCAATTTTCTAAATAGCTCAAAGATTACATATATGAAGATATACATTTAGCGAAAATGCAGACCAGATTATGGACTACAGCCAAGAACAGGTAGCCCAAGGTATGGATACCAGCCATAAGACATTATCACATTGACAAGTCAATCAGAACTCTCATCTTTGACAGAATGTGGCAATAATCCCACAGGATAAGCATAAAATGGACTGAGCAAATCCAAACTCTTAAAATGTCAGTAATCTGCCACCCCAGTCTATCAAAAAATTCTATTACTCTCAATTCATGATCTTAAATTATCTCTTTCTTTTTTCATTTGGATTGCTCAAAAGCTCTTTGCCATCTCCTAATATTGTTATTGATACACAACGTAATATTTTCCTGCATACAACATCATAACCTACCCACACTAATGCCACGGGAAACCTTCAACTTGTCCAGAATGAGGGGATTTCGATGATCCAACCTGTTGTATCTTTCGAAGACGAGAACAACCAACGGGCTGGGATGGAAAGCGAAACCCTCCCACTCCAAGCAGTTGATCTCCTGGACCCAACTGTCCTCCACCTCCCCTTCCCAGTCGATCTCCGAACCATCTTCTCCGACCACATTCTTGATCGGGTGCTGCTCGAAATACTCCGACGCCCTGATTCCCCAGCCCACGTCCGCATCCAGCGGCCAGCTCGAGCTCTCCTCCTCGACCACAAACTCCTTCTCCACCTCCGCCGCCTCCCCCTCCTCCTCCTCCTCCTCCTCCTCCTCCTCCTCCTCATCCTCATCCTCGACCTTCTCCTTCATCACCGCACCCTCCGCGACTCCATCGAACGCCTCGGGATTCTGCTCCCTGATGGACGCGAAGGTCCGGTCGAGCGAGCCCCTTACGAAGTCCTCGACCGCCTCGGCCTCGCTCCGGCGGCCCCTCCTCCGCCTGGGCTCCGCGGCTTCGTGGCCGGGAGCGGCGGCGGCGGAGGCGGCGGCGGCGCCTCTCCGGGCCCGTCGCCGCCGCTGGGGTCGCGAGGGTCGGCGGCGGCCGCCATGCGAGGGAGAGGTCCCGGGCGGCGCCGGCCGCGATCGAAGCGGAGAGAAGATGGCGAGAGAGAGTGCGGAGGAGACGTGGCCGGAGCGCGGGAGCAAGGGAAGCGGATAGAGGTTGGGGCGTGCAGATGCTCTGAACAAACACCATTTTTTCTTCAGAGAGAGAGAGAGAGAGAAGCTGGGAGTGAGGCGGGGGACTGGGGGAAGAGAGCTTAGCGGGAAGGGTAAAACTTTTCAACTGATGAACTACTAACCTTACTGGTGGTGGCGTTGTTCGAAAAAAAAAAAACTACTACCTTACTCTAATTCATATTATTTTAAAATATTTTGGACATAAATTTTAAAATATTGTAATTTTTTATTTGTAATTTTTTCTGATTTTTTTTGGTAAATAATTTTTTCTGATTTCTTTTCAAATTGAGGTGGTATTTTAAATTTTGACACGAAAATTTTTATACAATCTTGAGCACGCATGCCCTAGATAATTAGGGTGAACATTAGTTCGTTCCAACTGAGAACTAGAACAGAATCGAATTAATTATAAATAGTTCCCAATTCATAAAATTTGAAATTGATGATAATCGAACCAGCTCCTAGCTTTGAGTGCGGACTGAACAATCCAAACCAGACTGATAGTCTTTTTTCTTTTGACAATTTTTGTTAATATATTTCCTAAAAGATGAATGAGGGCAAAAGCCTCAAAATCCAAACAAAATCAACGTTCATTTGGATATTAATGAGTTCGTAGAAAATAAACTCAAGGCCCTCCTATATTTCCACAACTCACTACTTTTTTAGTGCTTACTTTAGGTTATATGTTATGTTTTATAATCGTTTAACAATTGTTTTGTAAGGTTTACTTCCAAATAAGTGTGAAGATTGATGATTGCATGCATGGACAGGATAATTACTTTGAAGATGACAATTTGCATGAAGAAAGACACACTTGCACTCTTGTAGGGAAATAAAAGGGATAAAAAATTAATTCACGGGTCTAGATTAGGTGTGCCAATTCCAATTCCACAAACCTACAATCGACCTTACTCAGTTCAATTTCAAGTTCCAAGTTCCAAGGTGAAAACTAATAATGCTTATGTTCCAATGAATAATTTCTTTTCATGAATAGTTCTTTTTCTATTTCAATTTGAAATAATTTCTAAATAAAAGAACATATTTGCTAACTATACAAAATTCCTATTATTAGAATGGAAAAAGAATGGGAATGTGTTTGGTATAATTCATAATTTTTTTTGTAACGTATAATTTATATAAAATTTTTAATAATTTTTAAAGATTTTTTTCTTTTTTTTTATTTTCTTATTCTTCTTTATTGTTGCCGACCGACTGCTTATTGCCTATTGTTGTTGGCCACCGCCGCCCCCACTATCGAATGCTGCCCATTGTCCCCACCATCAATTGCCGCCCGCCATCAATGGTCAACCGGCAATGGCCGGACAGCAGGTAGCAACAAGATGGGCAAAGGGTGGCAAGGAAGAAGAAAAGCAAAAATAACTTATTTCTAAAAATTGTTCATTATTTTGTTCTACTTCTCGTTTCTGTTTTAAGTATATTCCCGACCACTTTTCTATTTCAAGAAATAGAAAAATTAGTTGATGTTACTAAATGGATTTCTGTTCTTTTTTTTGTTTCAAGAAATAAAAGAATAGAAAAATAAAAGAACAAGAACATTAACAAATAGGTCCTAACTCACCCTGGAATTGATTGCCTCTCTAAAACAAATGCAATCATGTTTATCAATAAAGCAAAATTGAGAAGAAAAAAATGTGCATTTTCATTTTCACCTTATTGGACAATCTTCTATTAAAGATAGATGTCAATATAAAAAATTTTACTTATAAAAAAAATAAAATTGAGTGAGATTCGGACCATCTTCGCCAATATTCGGCTATGTGCTTTTCAAAAGAAAAAAGATGAGATTATGTCTGTATTTTCTGCAATAGCAACTCGTATTTAATATCCTAATTGTACTTCTTTCGTAGACCAATACACTAGAACAGAGGCCTGGCTATTTGGGATATCAAATTTGAGCGAATACAGAAAAATAATTGCAGTTAAAGATCTACCACAAGTGAATGTTATCTCGCAAATTATAATGGACATGCCAAATTACGACCATCTGATTGTTATTGATAAAGAAAAGGAACACAAGAAATCACGGCATGAATTTAGATATCAACATATGAGAAATGAAGCTGACTACAAATCGAAAACTATGAAGACTACAATATCAAAAACTAGTATTTTTAAAAATATGTGAATTTGTGAATAGATTTTCATTCTTGTAAACTCTAATTTGTGATTATTGCTTTAAAAGATGAAATATTTTTTGTAAATCTCTTGGTTTATTTCATGGAAAAATTAGTGATTTGAAAAATATTTTCTTAAAAATCATCATTTGTATCATTTAAAATAATTAGGTAATTAAAATCATTTTCATTATCGACAATTATTTTTATCTAGATATTTTCATAAATGATAAAAGAAGAATCCATTTTTATAAGAGATATAATCGTTCATTTTTTAAAATATTTTATAAAATATTTTTTTGCAAAATAAATGCATCTTAAACACTTGCTCTTTTTCTTCTTCTTCTTTTTTCTTCTGTGCACACTTCGATGTTGTGGAAGTTCTGAAACTGCTGTGGGGGCATCATAGAAAGAAGGGTTGCCGAAAATGACTTTTCCTGTTACGAAAAGAATATTATATTGCAAAAGTATATATTTGTAATTGAGTTACTCATTTCTCGTGCTCCGAACATAAGGAAAAGCTCTTAAAACATTTTGATGCGGGAGCATGGGAGCTTGGAAATTCCATTGAAGACAAACAACTTACAAGCTCATCCTCAAATCTTGTCAATCGACCAAGCCCATCTCATATTTGCGCAAGTAAAGGGAAATCTCAGCCATCAAATAATCTAAAGGGTTCTATATGTGGAGATAGGGTCCAAAGAATGGAAGGCATCCGAGATGGAGTTTCTAGCAGTTGAAAAACAAAGGTTAATTGGACTGGGTTATGGCGGGAAGGTTGTTTCATAATATAAGTAGGTTTCCTTAACTTGAGTAGGATTTCTAGTTTAAGAAGGCTTGCTTTGATTAGTTTTCTTATTTAGTGTTTCCTTGTCTTAGTCCATTTAATGTTTCCTAGTCTTAGGCCATCTTAGTATGTCTATAAATGAGATGTGCATTCTCAATTGTAAGGACGCAAATTTTGAGTTGATAAAATATGGGAATATTTCTCAACTGAATGATTTGTTCAGTTTTCTATCCAATTTATTGGTGGAAAATATTAAAGTGTTTTTTAGTCATTGACTAGTGGAATATTCTTTTTTTCTTTGGTGACGAACTCTTTTTATCCCAAGATTATTTTTCCGCAAACACATCAAAGACCTTATTTTCATTAAACACATTCGGCATTCTCACCTAATCACCTATGTGTCTCGTTGTTAGGGTATTTCCAATGAAATAAACACAGCCTATACTTGAAGAGATAGGTGATAACTCACTGACCATAAATTTCTAAAATTAAAAGTCGAGATGGTAAGAGTATAATGTAATGCGAAGTGATTTGTTAAACTAAAAAGGACCTAAAAATAAGGTCAATATAACAAAATTATCAAGCATTCTCAAATTCTTCGAATCTAATCACTTTTTGGAATTTTTTTTGGCGAGATTTGCATTAAAGCAGTCAATTAAAGAACATTAGGTCAGACTCCGATTAACCACACTCACATCCGACCGTAACCAAATAAGGTTTATGTTATTAAATATGTAAGATGCTTGTTAATTTTTTTTTATTCTTTTGCTTTTATAAGAATCTCAAAATAAAAAAGTAATGGTATTTTTAATTATAGACACTCTACGAAATATTCTCACCCTCCTTTTAGGCCGTGGAAATCGACCGCATTAGAATGACCTTTTTCTTGCAAGATTTGTTAATTTGTTTGTCGCCTAATTATTAATTAAAAAATAATATATTGAAAACAATTATTATTGCTTGGTTATTTATTATCAGAATAATGACACAAATAATTCATGAACTTTTACCTAATGTTCAATGTGATTTCTGAACATTGATTATTGAACTTTATCTTAATGTGAAATGTGGCCCCAAACTTTTGATATATGTTTAATTTGATCCATAACCTATTATCCTTCCATTAATTCAAGTTCAGGGTTCGACATCAAAATACTACTTTACACTGGATGATATCCTACACTCCGAATGGCCATCGTTCAAGGATAAAATTAAATATATATCAAAAACTTAGTGACCAAATTAAATAGTTTAGAAGTTCAAAGACGACATTTCACATTGGACGAAAGTTCAAAGACAACATTAAACATTTTCCTATAGTCCAACAATGAGATTTCGAATATGTACAAAAGGTTTAGAGACCCTATTAAATAGTTTATAAGTTTAAGGATCAACTACTCACATTTAACAAATTATAGGTTTGGAGATCACATTAGACATACACACCTTGAATCAAAGTGCGAGGACTGAGAGAATTATCAAAAAGTCCTAAACCTATTGCAATCGTGCCAATTTAGTCATTTTTTTTTTGCTGACAATTTAATTCTAAATCTTTTGCAATTATCTCAATTCAATCATTTGGCCAAATTTGGCTGGTTGCGTCAACCGTTTGACAAACACTATCATGGCAAATTTTAATTTTTTTTGAAATTTTTTGAATTTTTTCTTTTTTTCTTTTCTCTTCTTCTTCTTTGGCTTTTTCTCCCTCACAGTGGCGGCGAGCTCGCCGCCGCCAATGAGGGTCACAACCCTTGCCATACCTCGCCCACCCTTGCTAGCGCTTTGCCCTAGCCTTGCCTCGAGTGAAGGCAACCTCACCCATGATTGGTGACCTTCACCCAGCCTAGCCATGGCCTCGCCAACTGCGGGGAGGCTGCCTTCACCCTCAGCAAGACAAGGGTGAGGTTGGCCTTGCCTATGGCCCCAAGCCCTTGTGCAGTGGTCGACGAGCCCTGTTAAAGCCTCGCCAGCCATTGTGAGTAAGGAAGCCAAAGAGGAAGAGGAGAAATAAAAGGAAAAAAAAAAAAAAATAAAATAATTCAAAAAAAATAAAATACTATTAAAAATTGTCATGTCAACATTCGTCAAATGACCGATGTTGGCTAGCATCCATGTTACTATCGGCTGGTCAAATTTGGTTAGATGTATTAAATTAGGTTTATGGGTATTGGCAAAATAAAAGTTTAGGATTGCATTAGCACAATTATAATAAATTTAGGATTTTTTTAATAATTTTCCCACTAGGACCATCCTTGTCCTTTTTGCCTTTTTTTTTTCCTTTGTTACCAAACGATAGCTTGGTCTTAGCGCGTCTATAAATAAGACATGCATTCTCAATTTAAAGATGCAAATATCTCTAAAATGAATGATTCGTTCGGTTTTATATCCAATTTATCGATGGTAAATATTAAATATTTTTTTAAATCATTGGTTAGTCCCAAGATTATTTATCTGCAAACATATCAAAGACCTTATTTTCATCAAACACGTTCGATATTCTCACCTCACTATATGTCGTGTTACTAGGTTATTTCTATGAAATAAACACAACCTAAATTTGAAGGGATGGCTGATAACTCACTAACTATAAATTTGCCTAAAATTAAAAATTGAGATGGCAAGAGTATAATGTAAAATGAAATAATTTTTTAAATTAAAATGACCTAAAATTAAGGTCTATATAACAATATTATCAAGCATTCTTAAGTTCTTCGAATGTAATCGCTTTTTAGGATTTTTTTTTTTTTTTTTTTGGCGATGTTTGCTCTAAAGCACTCAACTAAAAAGCATCAGGTCACGACTCCGAATAATTATACTCACCAGTCACCATCCAACCGTGACCAAACATGTTTTATGTTATTAAATATCTAAGATGCTTGTTAATTTTTTTTTTTTTTTGGATCTTTTGCTTTTATAAGAATCTTTAAATAAGAAGTATTTTAAATTATAGACCCTCTATGGTATATTCTCACCCTCCTCCTAGGCCGAGGAAATCGACCACATTAAAATTACCTTTTTATAATGAAATATGTTAATTTATTTGTGGTCTAATTTATTATAAAAATATATTATATTGAAAATAAAGACTATCGATTGGTTATTTATTATCGGCATAGTGATACAAATAACTTTTGAATTTTTACCTAATATTCAATGTGATCTCTGCACATTGGTTATTTAATTTTACCTTAATATCAAATGTAGTCCCCAAACTTTTAGTATATGTGCAATTTGATTCATAAACTATTGTCATTTCATTAATTCAAGTTCAGCGTTCGACCTTAAAATATCACTTCACACTCGATGATATCTCATACTTCAAACGGCCATATATATCAAAAACCTAATGACCAAATTAAGAGTTCGGAGATGATGTGAACCATGAAAGGACCATCCGTGTTTTGTTTTTGTGCTTTATTACCGAACGACAGTTTGGTGGGACCTTGACCAAATTAAAAGTTCGGAGATCATGCCATTCAAGGACCATCCGTGTCTTGTTTTTGTGCTTTATTACCGAACGACAGTTTGGCCTGCTTCAGGTTTTTTCGACAGTCCAACCTTCGTCGTCGTCCGAAAAGTCAACACGAGGTGGCGCCCCTAAAACCCAGACCCGGTCAAACCCGCACTCCCCCTCCCCCAAATCGTCGGATTCTCTTCCCCCCCTCCCCTTCTGCCTCCGCCCTCGATCCCCAAAACCCTCCTCCGAATCGATTCCGGCCACCCCCCTCCGGCCACCACCCCCTCCCGCCGCAATGGACGCAGCGCCGCCGGCTGGCGGCGGAGGCGGAGGCGGCCCGGCGCCGTTCCTCCTGAAGACCTACGAGATGGTGGACGACGCGGGGACGGACGAGATCGTGGCGTGGAGCTCCAGCAAGACGAGCTTCGTCGTGTGGAACCCGCCCGAGTTCGCCCGCCTCCTGCTCCCCACCTATTTCAAGCACAACAACTTCTCCAGCTTCATCCGGCAGCTCAACACCTACGTGAGTCCACGGAACCCTTCGCTCGCCTTTTCGTTTCGAGCCGTCGCGCTCCCGTCTCGCGCCGCCGGGGGGGTTCGATGCGTGCGTCGGACGCTACGTCTGTGATTGGTCGTGAATTGTTGTTCTGATTACTGGGTTGATGATTGTTTTAGTGTTCTGAGTTTATGCTGTGGCGTTTTGCTTTCCTGTGTATGATATGAGGGCATCGAATCCCTTGTCAGATGAAGACTTGGTGTTTTAATTTGAGCTAGAAGTTTCTTCTTGCGTTGTGATTGACAGGAATGTGAATTCTGCATCTTAAGCTCATTTGCCGGATGACTAATTTTTTGGTACATGAGTGCATTTTGTCTACTATGGATAAGCTTTCTTATAATTAATTTTTGATAATGTCCGAAAGTCTCTGCAAATGTCAGCATTTTATGTCTCTTGAAGTCATTTCTCGACTATTTATAATGATTGATCAGTGTGACTGGTGGACCAATTTGACTTGACATTTCTTTGCAGTTCCTTTTGTTTTACATTGATTCGGGGCTTTCTGGGAGCATTTGTTGCCACTGTTCACTGATGATCACTTTGTTTATGTATTAATAATGGCATCTCTTGAGCTGAGCCTTTTGTCACTGCCAATATTACCTTGCTTGCTAGTGTTGCCACACTCAAAATGGTTGAGGGAAATAAGGAATCCGGGAAGAAATTGTCACTTGAAGGAGTATTGTGAGGTTTGGTCTGGGTCTCGGAAACAGATATTACTTTGATAATTTTCAATACATTTCTTAATTTCAGGAAATAAATTTTCTCTGTCTAATGTTATAAGTAGACCTATGTATCATAACGGATTTCTTTTTCAAGGAGAGCAAGACTTTCTACATAATAGCTATTGACAACGTGCTATGGTCAGTTTGGACTACTTAGCTATCAAATGAAGTTGGAAGCAACTTGCTAAATCCTGGCGTCTCCCTTTCTTAATGTTCATTATTTGTGTTGTTGCTTTCTTTTCTTCTGATCCTTATGCGTTTCCCTAATTCAAGAGCTACGATCTTGCATGATGTTATACATCTATATGGGTATGATGCCAAAGCTAGGTATCTGGAATTCAGTGGTCAGTTTGGCATTAATTCCTACATCAACCTGGTATTGGAGCATTCTTTCTTGCACCATTCATTCTTGGAACTAGAGCTTTCTAGGATTGGGATATGCGGCTGGTGAGCCCTGGTTGCCAGGCTAGCTTTTTTAGTGTTTGCCCTTTCGTGAAGGTCTACTTAATCATTTCCATGGTAGTTGCATATGCCTGTTACCTATACACGGTGGTTTATTGGCCTTCTTTAGTTTTGAGACTGGAAGCTTAGTGAGCTTGAAAAAATGCAACTTACTTGCTGGGTGGATTTGTTTGATTGATGGAGCTTTCATGTCTTTGTGCGGTTCATGTGCAAATGAGATTGAAATGACGGTGTTATCCTGGAGGCGGTATTCTTCTGTCTGCTTGTTACATGTTGATGGAGGCTTGTTAGGTCTACAAGAACTGCTTTAGTCTAGAATTTGAATCAATCACTTCTCTCATGGCCAATTTTATTCAGTTAAACCTCCTAGGTGGAAGGGAGAATATTTTGGGAGGCCACAGGAAAACTAGAGATGTGCAAGGAAACCTACTAAGCCGGAATGGTTCGTTAGGAATTGGATGGGGTATTGGAGAGTAGACACTTAGTTTCAAGATACAAAACTTGAGAAATTGGAAAAAAAAAATGGTAGGTTTTAGGCAATGGGGTCTTACCCAAATTCTACTGAAGTATGATTTTAGATAATCTATGATATCAAATGGTCATCTTTCTTCAAAATATATAGGAGCATCTTTCTTGGGGGTTATGAAGCCAGAAAGGTTGGATTTGGAGGATAGGCAATGCTATAAGCTTGGTTTTAGGGATCAAAGCATTATATTATTTTACTTTTATCTGTCGTTCATCTTCTTATTTTATGAATCAATTAAGCTTTATATTTTATGTGTTAGCTATTTTAGACAGATAACAGGGACTATTTTATATGATTTTTATTTTTATTTTATATCAATACTGGAAAATTTGACCAAAAAAAAAAAAAAAAAAGAGTATATGGTATCCTAGATTCTATGTGGTGGACATGCCAGCTTCCAGGATAATTCTAGAAGGGAGCAACATCAAGGTTGGTTTTGGCTGTTGAAGGATGCAGGATCTGATATTTTTTTGTGGCGCTGGTTTTCTTCCTCTTTTCATTTTTCTTTTGGGGTGGGGTGGGGCGAACATTAAATTAAAAATGCTCAAACATAAAAATCATTAAATAACTTACAGTTTTACCATTTTAATGTACAAAGATCTGGTCAATAGTTTTACATTTATTTGTCATAATTAAATAGAGTCATGTATAAAATTCATATTTAATACTTATCTTTTACTTAAAGCCTCAGCTAGAAAGGATCCTAATAATAGATTCTATCAATGGTAAAACTACTCTTAAAGAGGGTAGTAATGCTAACATAATGAATCGTAAATTGTTTGCAGAACATTCAAGACGGGGAAAATCAAGTTTGTGGAACACGAAATAGAAAGGTTTATCATCAATTTTGATAGAAAAGTACATTATTATAACAAAAAGAAATTAGAATTTCGTCAGTCCACTGGTCAGGGAGGGTAAGAGGAAAATAAAAGATAAATGGAAAGAGGGAAACACTAAAGAGGAACAATAAAAGCCAACGGAAGGGTGCAGTGGATTTATGTCTCTGCTAGCATTTTTATGTTTCTCTCTCTCTCTCCTGCTGTCATCAGTTGCATCCGCTGCTATAAAACCATCTAACAGCTAATCATATGCTGTCTCCATTGATCAGACTAAAAAAATGCAGAGGTTTTGGGGACAGGGGGATGGGTGCCCTCAGAAATTTTTTGGCAGACACCCACTCAATCTTTGTCCACTCTGTGTTCTATGCACCCTAAGTGAAAACTGAGTTTTCCAGGTTATATCTTATGATGAAGTGCTCTGAGGTGATCTCATGTTGATGTTCTGTAAAAAGTTTGTTAAACAAAGGATGTTCTCTATATAGCAGTTATGCTCTCTGAATTAAGTTACTTCTGATGAAGGGAGAACAACATTATAAGATATTAGAATTTGACTTTAAGTAATTCAATATCACAGTGGAAATGAGAGTTTTACATGTTTGGATGACATAAAATGAGATTAAGACTGGGGTTTTCCCTGCCTCAGTTTCCTGTATGGCTAAAAGAGGTGAGCTTCATTCATTCTGTTGAGCATTGTGGAGAGTCGTTCAGTGTTCTAAATGTGGTGGATTGTCTTGTCTAGAGCCCATGTTAAGGTTCTGTGTTTTTAATATTGCAGCAGTCATCTTAAGCTTTCTGTGAGGGTGAAGATGAATTGACCGGAAATTGCCACCGGAGGAATCTCCATGTTAAATTGTTTACATTTTCAATAGATGAGATGATGGCATAATGGGAGAGAACTTGCAATGTTGAAGTGCCTCTAATGGCAAAATTGGCAACATTTTTTGTTTAATATAGACTCCAACATTCGTGAACTGCCTTTGCCTCATAAAATAACTTCAAAGTTTTTTATATGCTTCCTCTGCTGGATGTCCTTTAGGGTTAGTTCTTTCACTTGAAAAATTAGCTTCTGACAGTCTGGTCAGCTCTAGATGGAGGCAGCTACAGATGCTATAATCATTTTCTTAAGAAAATCAGGCACCAACTAACCTTTTGGATTTGGAAATAATGATATGCTTCATGTTAAATCTGATAAAGATACTGAATATTCATCAAGCTTTATAGGATTCTGTCTCTAAATTCAAACTCACTGCATGATCATAGGGCCCTTTACTGATTCAGCTGCTTCTTTTTATTTACTTTATTTTGCTGTGGTGTTTTCTGGTCTTCTCCAACTTTAGTGTGTTTGTACTTTGAGTTTTTCTCTGGGTACATGAATTTATGCCCTTCAATGGCACCTTTCTCAAACTGAGGAATTAATTAAACAGAGAAGCTTCTTATTCAAATACATTTTTCAACTGGCCATCATTTACATGGCCTTGCTTGCACAATCACATCACAGCTTGGGTGTGGTCTTATTGTGGTTGGATCAACATTTGCAGGAAATTCAGGTTTCTAATATGCCTGTCTCATACTGAAAACTGTATTCAGGGATTCCGAAAAATTGATCCTGAGCGATGGGAGTTTGCTAATGAAGATTTTGTGAAGGACAAAAAGCATCTTCTCAAAAACATCCACCGTAGAAAGCCCATCCATAGCCATAGTCAGCCTCAAGGTTCAACGGTGGACTCTGAAAGAGCAGCATATGAAGAAGAACTAGAGAAACTCAACCGTGATAAAAGTGCCCTTGAAGCAAAGATTGTGAGGCTCAAGCAGCAGCAGTCTATTGGGAAGCTTCATATGGGGGAACTTATTCAGCGAGTGGGAGGAATGGAGCAGAGGCAGGAGGATTTGCTTGCATTCCTAGAGAAAAATCTCCAGAATCCTAATTTTGTTGAACATCTAACTCAGAAAATCAAGTCTCTGGATCTATCAGCATATAAAAAAAAGAGAAGGCTCCCCCACACTGATCATGGTAGGCCAGGGGCGGAGAACAGTTTGGATACTCATAGTAGCTCAAGACTGGAGCTTGGAAATATTTTCCAGCAAGATTTCTCAAATAAGCTCAGGCTCGAGTTGTCACCTGCAGTTTCGGATATTAATTTGGTTTCCAATAGCACACATAGTTCATACGAAGATGGGGGAAGCCCACGGAGAATTACATCAGAAAGCGACCCTAAAGATACTCCAATGGGAACTGAGAGCCTTTTAAGTGCACCTGAAGCAGTAGAGCTTTCAGATACAGGGACTTCCTTCACGTTCAAGATGGATTCGTCTATGCAGAGGAAACCACCAGTAGATGAAAGCCCAAGGATGCATCCGTTGCCCATGAATCTAACTACTGAAGAGGGAGATAACAATGTTTCGTGCCAACTAAATCTATCTCTTGCATCTTCTCTACTCCAAGTTGACCACAGTCAACAATTCAATCGTTTGAATGTGCTAGGTTCAGAAACTAGCAAGTCTCCAGATGCAAGGTCAAATGCCAGCATCACAGAATCTGGTTTTGGGGTTCTCCAGAAGAATAAGAATTCAGATGAAGAGCGTACAAATTCCTCGTTGCCTGAGGCTCAAAACAACAATCAAACTATAGCTCCTGCTTCGGGTAGAATAAACGATGTGTTTTGGGAGCAGTTTTTGACAGAAAGGCCCGGAGCATTGGAGAATGAGGAGGCTTGTTCTAGTTACAGGGAAAACTCGTACGACGTGCATGGTGATCAAAGACCAGGCCCTGGAATGTCCAGAGATTCTAAAAGCATGGAGCGGCTCACGCTGTGAGAGTAAAGCCGGAGGTGGAGATCAATGACAGCTTTCTTTGGGTTTTGTATTGACCATCTTTGTCCATTGTACAACATGCTCATAATATGATTGTATCTCTGGATTTTGACAAATCACTCATTTAATAAGGCCATAGAAAATGAAGTTACATACGCTGGTTCATTTAGAGGCATGTAGCTCTACACAAACGCACACCCGTTTCATTGTGATCATGAGGTGCTTTTGGGACTACTATTTCAATAGGACTCCATGGGCTAACAAGGCGCCAAATATAATCAGATATTTTGCCATTAATTCTTGCTAAGTGTTCGACGTCATATGTAATTTGGGAATTTATGTCAATTTTTATGTCAGGATATACTCAATTGAGATGTACCTGTGGAAGAGACTACTTGTACCATCCCCTGCTTGTGACTCTCGCAATGAGAAGGGAACTCCTCGGCTCTTGATACTCCCCTGTTGATGGTGAAGGATGGTCTATTTTTGCCTGCCTTGGATCAAAGATCATGAGAGGAACAGGTAGTTGCTATTGACAGGTCGTTGGAGTCACTAGCTGGTCCAGGGAACGAAAAGAAGTGGGCAAGAAAGTGACTTCGGATTTGGGACAAATTCAACATTGACGTAGATTAAAAAAAATGATTAATATCCTAAAAATTCCAACTGGTACATTTATCACAAATTTATCTCAAATTAATTTTTTAACTATCAAAAACTCTAAACTAGTACAACCAAGACAAATTTACATGGCTACAAAAAACCCAAAATTGGTATGCTTGTAATAAATTTACTCCAAATTAATTTGTTTAGCTGCAAAAAAATCCAAAATCGGTATATTTGTGCTAAATATACCCTCCATTAAAGAGGTTTAATACAATAAAAATAAAAAATAAAATAAAATAGAGGGACCTATGCTTAGAACTAGGGAAAACCAAGTTAGTTGCTGCAAGTATGCCTTCCTATAGTGGGCGAACTACTTGTTCAAATCCTTGAGGGATAGCTTTTTAGCAACAAACTACTTAAAGATTTAGTTCAAATCATAGAAACAAACGTTTTTAACTAGTTGAGTTGCATTTTTTGGAGGATCCTACCAAGCTTGAGAATGAGAGGTATTTAGAGAGACATTGAAAATTTTCACAAACGTGCACTTTACTCCGCCCAACACATTGCATTCTCTTTGCCTTTTATAGGCATTAAAATGTCACAAAAAGATAAGGACCATGCTCACGGGTCTGAAAATAACACAACTATGACAAACAAAGAATAAATCTCAAATTAATACACCAGTCAACTATTACATGTCATTCAATTCAGCAATTTAATAATAAAATTTAATGGAAAATAATAAATAATAAATTTGTTACAAGTGTAGTTTAGGATAAATTTATCAAAAGTGTATTAGTTTGTGATTTTTAGTGGTAAAAAAAATTAGTTTGGAATAAATTTGTTACAAATATACTAGTTTGGGGTTTTTGTAGGATATTAGTTTTCTCATATTACTTTTTGGAAAATGGTAGGCTTCATTAGTTTGAAAGAAAATTGTTTGCAGGGAAATTGTTTTCCAATTTTTCGGTGTTTGGACAACGGATACTAATTGATTTATGAAATATTTTTTTTCATAGATTGAAAATAACAAGCTTTTGGAGGAAGATAAATAAATATGTTTGTATATTAATAGAATAATGATTTTGCAGCAGCGAAAAAAAGTGCTATTACTATTAATAAATTGTAATAATCTTCAATAAGGATTTTAATAAAAGAAAATACGCTTTGGTGATATCTCATTAAAGGATAAAATTGATATATATATATTTTAATTATTCCTAACTTATTCTCCAAGCAATTCTGGTAAACCAAGTAATGACGTATGTTCCATTTGTTTAGCATAAAATGAATATTTTAGGAAATATTTTAAAAAATTTTAGAAAATAATTGCTTGTATTGTTTTTTTTTTTGGTAAAAATAATTGCTTGTATTGTTTATAAAAATGAACAATGAAAAATATTTTCATGATCCATGAAAATATTTAAAATTACGGAAATATTTAGTCATAAATTGTTATCAGTAATGAAAATATTTTTATTGATTTATTATTTTAAACAATACAAATGATTAGTTCGGAGAAAATATTTTTCAAGAACATAAACTTTTTCGTGAAACAAACAGATTGATAAAGTAACTATTCCATTTTGTAAACCAAGCTAGAGAATAGCAACTCCGTTTCGATTCCTGCTCGTTCCTGTCGTCAGGAAATATCTATTTCATCCACATGCCTTATTTCACTCCGTGAACCAATGGTCACCCAAATGCGTTATATTTAAAGATTTTAAAGTAACAATGTATTTATTTTACTGAAAATTTTATAATATAGGAAAAAATAATTCATAAAATTATTTTTAAAGAAAATGTTTTTCTCTTGAACTAAGCTTGTTGCTTTTAGTTAATGAAAAATCTTTTTTCGTAGATCAATTAGTTTTTGGTATTCAAATATTGAAAAATAGTTTCTAAAAAATAATCTTCTATTTAATAAATGGAGCTTAAGTTTGAATATAAAGGGAAAATCTTAAAGAGGGACCCAAAGTGGCCCCATTTTTTCAAAAGAGGACTTGAAGTGGAATCTATCTTAAATAAAGCCTAAAAGTAGTCATGTAATATCAAAAAAAGGACCTGACTTGCCGGTCGGCGAACTGATGCATTTTCAGTGCGTATTCCGGCGACTTGGTCTGGGGTATTTTTGTCCAAAACATATTATCTTTTTGTTTTCCTTTTTTTGTTCATCTTCTTCTTGATCTACCCATGGTGTTGTCCCTGTTCATCGTCTTCTTCGTCGAAGATAGGCATTGCCCAAATCAAGGACATCGGAAGTGGGGAAGGGTCCGCAAAGGTCGTGGGGCCGGCGTGGGTCTGCCTCACCTGAGGCCAGTGAGGGCTTAACGCCCATCGCCGGCAGCAGGCGTTGGCAGCGAGCGAGAGCTTGCAGGCCCTCGCCTGCCCTTACCAGTGGTCGGTGAGCCCTTGCTGGCCTCGCCGAACTCACTGAGGACGAAACCGCCCTACAATGGAGTCTTCTTCTTCCTCCTCTTCATCTCCGTTTCCCTTGCACGGAGCGACCTGGACGTGCTCTTGAAGCTCAAAACCGCCATGGTCAGGCCTCCCTCCGCCACCATTGGCGACTCGGTCGACTTCTCCTCTCCTTCTCGCCGCTGCCCTTTCTGCATTGCTCCTTCACCGGAGTCACGTGTAACGCCGGCTGGTGGGTCGTCTCTCTCAACATCACATCCGTCGGCCTCTCAAGCAACATCCCACCCGAAATCAACCTTCTCTGCAACCTCGTCAACCTCACGCTCACCACCGACAACCTCATCGGGACCCTCCCGCTGGAGCTCGGCAGCCCCACCTCCCTCCGATTCGTCAACCTCTCTAGGATCTTCCCCAGCAAAGTCTTGCGGGCGATAACCTAGCTTGAAGAACTCCACTTGGGCAATGACAAGTTCACAGGGTTGCTGCCGCTGGAGATGGCGGGGCTCAAGAAGCTGAAGTGGCTCGATCTCACCGGCAATTACTTCATCGACGAGATACTGGAGGTCTAGTTGCAGATGGAGAAGATAAATAGGGGAAAAGGAAAATGAAAAAGAATATTTTTTGGACGAAAATACCCTCATTAAGTGGTCGGAATATGCATAAGAAATGCATTAGTCCACCGGCTGGCAAGTTAGGTCCTCTTTTGAGATCAAATGATTACTTCGAGTCATTATTTGAGACAAACTCCATTTCGGTCATTTTTTGAGAAAAAGGAAGCCATTTCGAGTCCTTATTTGAGATTTTCCTGAATATAAATATAATGGTTAATATCATGGAAACTCCTAAATCGACATATATATGGGATAATTTATAAAAAAAAAACCCCAAACTCGTACATTTGTAATAAATTTACTTTAAGTTAGTTTCAATAAATTTTATTATCGAATTATTAAGTCGGATATTAGGTGACAGTCTAAGTAACACTAACACAGATATGCGACACGCGACATAACACACTGACACGTCATTTCTTAAAAAATAGAGAATTTTGACACATTATATATTGAATGTATTTTTTTATATATACATGATAAATTATATTTTTTATTATTCAAATTAATAGATAAATAAATAAATAATAAAAAGAGCCTATATTGAATTTAATTCACCATTTATTAATATCATTCATTATTTTAAGTTGACAAATTCAATTATATTCCATTTCAATAATCCATAAAACTCGGAAAAAACAAGCAATCCATATTCCATTATTAAATTTAACATTTAACAATAAGTCCAAAAAAATAATTTGCATTTCACCATCAAATATAACTAGAAGTCTTTCTCCCTTTCTTACTTTTATTATTTATATATTTATATTTTGACCTCTTATTTTTTGAATTTTTTTTAAAATTAACCTGGTTAATGTCTGAATCATGTGTCGGAATTTCGAACTCACATATTGGAGCGTGTCACATGTATCAAATTTTCCGATGGCTGTTGATTGCGTATCAAGCGTTAGACATGTATCGAAGTGTCCGACACGATACGAAAGTTATCGGAGAGTGTCGGTACTTTATAGGTGACAGTTAATTGATATATATTAATTTGAAATTTTATTTTTCATTTATAATAGTTGTATATGTGTGTACTTTAGAGATTTTTGATGGCATTAACTTAAATAGAATTAGGTACCGACTACTCATCACGGAGGGTCGGCTGGGGACCCCCATGGAAGTGCGGGCTCTTATTTCTCTTGTTCTTTTCCAGCTTTTCTTTCACATGTGGGGGGGAAGGATGAATAAAGATCTTTGCGCTTTAAGCAAGCACGATGGCGGGCAAACAGTAACGCAATTATCAGCAAGGAAAAAGACGAGATCCCACTGTCATGCATTGATGATCCCCTCCCTCCCCCTCCAACCACCATTGCCAAAAGCAGTCCTCCATCCCTCTCTCTCTCTCTCTCTCTCTCTCTCTCTCTAGGTCCTCTCTCTTTCTCTATACTTCATCACAGGAACACCGCCACAGAAACCAAGAAGAGAAACCCAAGACAACCTTCAAGAAACCACACCCAAGATGCCACTTCAGATCAGCCTCAACCTCAACCTCAACCCAAGAACCACCACCTTGTCCCTACCCCTCCTCCTCCTCCTCCTCTTCTTTTTCCATACCCACCTCGCCGTTTGCAATGCCGTTCCAGTTCTGGGCACTCGCGGCGAGATCGACGTGGCGCTGAAGCGGGCGTGTCCGCAGAGCGTGCGGGGCTGCTTGTCGGAGGCGGAGACGGCGGGGGACGACTTGGAGGCCGAGGCCAGCCGGAGAGTGCTGCTGGTGCAGCAGAAGAAGTACATCAGCTACGAGACGCTGAGGCGGGACATGGTCCCTTGCACGACGGCCGGGGCGTCGTACTACAACTGCCACGCCGGGACGGCGAACCCCTACAACCGGGGCTGCGAGGTCATCACCTATTGCGCGAGGAACATTAGGGACATCAAGACTTGAGGGGGCGGCACTGGCTGGCTGCATGGTGGGTGTCTGATCTTCGGTGGGGATTGTCGGTGGTAACCAAATTTTTTACTTAGTTTCTGTGTGACTGTCATTGCCTCTCGGGAGTGCTTGTCGTTTGGCTGCAATGTGGCGCTGTTGATGTATATGTTGTGATCCCAATGGTGACTCGATCCGTGATCACGAAGAAGAAGCGGCGTCTTTGGAAATCGAACCCTTCTTTATTAAGTGTGATGATGCTCGACGAGCACCTGTTGACATGACCCTGTCTAGTATGTACACTACCAGTGTTCAATAATGTTGATTCTTTGCTGGAGATAATGAGATGCAGCCTCCCTTATAAAAGGGCTTTTGACGTCGAGATTTGGTGAATGATGGAATGGGTTTTTCATTATAATATTTATGAGAATAGTTGTAGGTGTTTTGCCACTGTAACAGTTTCCTATTTCAGTTTCAATTTGAAAATTTGTCTGCTTGGCGAAGCACTTCTCATTGTGATTATTGACTTGCTTGCCTTGAAAATTAAGCCGAATTGGGATTTAAGTCGTTGGAGACTTGATGCGAAACTTCTCTATGCCTTCAGAATCAGAATCGACAATTTTGTCCTCCATAAGAATGCTTGATGAAAGTTATACCATTTACCCTGAAATTCAACATGTATGGAGTCCGAATTTGTGGTTTTGACTGGTTGATAACCTAATCCTCTTACAAATTGGGTGACCAAGAATCTATAAGCCATAGATATTAGGGAGCCAACAGCATGACTATTAAAGTACACAGCATATCTAAGTGCTTTTACGTCTGAAATAACCGTAAAATTGGCAACAATCAAGCATTTGCTTGGCTTGGTGATCACATTGTACATGTATCAAATCTAGAAGTGGTTTAAGTTTTTACTGCCTGTGCTTACAATATCTCATTATTCATTAGCATGACAATTCAAAAACTTTTTTGTCACCTTGATATAGTATGGCCTTATCTATCATAATATCGTTCATTCCTCTATGCACTAAATGCATGGTCATATGTACTCTAATGGTTTCTTGTATCATTGATTCTGGAGCTGGTGTTAGGGAAGACCAAATTAGTATCAAACAGTCTTTTGTCGACATCTAGATGCTCATTTTGTGGATAGATTTCCCATGGAGATCCAATTCATCAAGTATCATACTTTATCTCTTTCATAGTTGACAATAAGAGGATGATAAAGGCAACAAATCTTGAGTGGCCATTCCACTGAGTGCTGAGTGGCTTAGAGTCTCAAATACAAGTAACATGGGAAACCCAAGAAGTTCAATGTCAATCACAAGCCATGTATGCTCGTGAGGAAATCAAAAGTCAAAATGAATCAAATGGTGATTACGTTGGAAGGAATGCAAGGCCCATACTAAATGTGAAAGGACTTCTGACAGCATCTTGCTCTGTAAGTTTCTATATTGTTGTGTACAAACTATGTGGGTGCATCAACGGGTGGTTTATTGCACTTGCCATGTCCATGTTCCCCTTAGAAAGATGCAGAAGAGTGAAAGTATGCAAACGGAATACTATCAATGTAAGCAACCCATCAAATTCTCAAATCTTCTTTAAGAAAAAAAGTTAAAATGCCCCAAGTCAATCATACATGCAACATCATTGATCTGACACTAGAAAGCCATGAAACTAGGCTTGATAGTGGTGGTAATAGATCCCCTTCCTGAAACAGCATTCAGTAATTGCTGTAACAGATGTTCTTATTCTGTAATAGCCTGCTAGATTCCATTATAGTACTGGACACCAAAAAATAGAGAGAGAAATGGGGACACAGAAGAGGATCTGGTGGTGTGATCACCTGGAGGAATGATAAGATGATGAGATTCCCTAAGTAGAAAAAAAAAAAAAGTAAGGAGAGCCCAATGCTTCTTTCCGTGGAGGTGGCTGCCTCCATCAGGTGTGGATGTGGATAAGTGAGTTTATAGTGCCCAATGCTTCTTATTTGCAATGCATGTGTATGGGCATTATGCGTATATCTATTGAGATTAGTCAAGTTGAAATGACTCGATGCCCATATTATTATTAAACAAGTATGTAGGACCGATATATGACATGGGAGTACTTGAGGACTTCCAAAGAAGCAAGAGACAATGATTCAGTCTTTCTTAGATAAATTGAGGCTGCCAGTATGCAGATCAAGCATGAAGCTTAGAAAAATCGTAGAAAACAAGAGAACCAGTGATCTTTGAAAATAACCATTAGTAAAGTTTGAGGAAGGACCGAAGTCATATTTGGGAAGTTCACAACTTGAGAGAACTAGTTACATGTTGGGAAGGCATTTTCATGGACTTAAACTGAGTTGCTACTTCGACCAAAAAAAAAAAAACTGAGTTGCTATGCATATTCAGGGTTTCAAACAGATGAATGGAGCAAAAATGTGATCAACGTAAGGAATTCCTGATAATTTCAGAGTTTTTGCAGACTGATCAGCCTTGAAGCTTGATGACTTGAGCGGGTGAACTCAAGGGGAACCATGGGGTAAGGTTTCTGATCATAGTGCAACTTTAGGTCCTTGTTTCTAGTTGTTGGCTGCCTAAGTGGATTGTCTACTTGAAGAAGCTTAAGTTTCTTCAATAATGTGGTCGAAGGAGCTTCAGTGTCCTAGTTACAAGTGACCTTGGGAGCCTAAACATGTAATTGCCGATCTGCCTTAGGTAGACGCATAGTTGTAGAATGATTCAGCCATTGTTACAAGTATACTTTTGGTCCAATCTTCTCTAGTATCTCTATCACAAATGTTGGTCATTTCGTGTGTCCTTAAATGTCAACTCAAGACAAACAACTTCTAACTAATACAGGGAAAATTTGATCTGCTGATATATGAAGCAAGGAGTTGAAAATCTATGCAAAGATGAGAAGATGTTCCATTTGAACTTGTTTTCTGTAGTAATGCTACAAGCCTGTTGTCAGCTCGTACTTTTTGGAGACGAGGAAAACTTATTTCTTTTCGTCAGTCAAGGAAAACCTTGCATGCCTTTTTGTGTTTGTCAGGCATCTTCTCTGTTTCCGCATTGCCTGGTCTCAATGCTTTTTGAGCCAGATGATGGAAATTGGCCCTGAAGATGCATTCTTGGTAGTCACTTTATACAGGGTCATGAATTTGGTCTGTCTTGCTCCTACCTGCTCCATATGGAAGTATATTCAGTAGCAATTGTATTTCGAGTGAATTAAGTCTTCTTTTTCATTGCACTTAGGATTAATGTGTTGAAAGGAGAACACTTGATTGGTTCATCCGTACCCCGTTGATATGTCAGTCAATCATCACTGTTATGTGGTATACTTTTGTCTGAGTGAAGTGACTGACTAAGCTTGCTTTTCTGAGTGAAGGAAGCCACTCAGTTATGACAGGATAACTTATACAACTTCAGCTTCCTCAGAAAAATTAACAAGCTGGTCCTTCACTATGTACCGGCCAATCGGACTGTCTCATAGTACACTCACTCTGGAAGAACTCGAGTTCTAATCATGTCTAGGCCTCTGTTGGCATGCTTGTTCATCCTATAGTAGCCCTGGATCCGTTTTCCCTTTGGATCCAATTTCCCTTTTCTCTGTTGGTGCTTCCAGGGGACGTTATGCCAATGCTAAATTCATTGGTCTCTTGCTTTGACACACAATTTAACGTAAAAGATTCACTGCGTTATTTTACCGAATGTACTCTGAGATGATGAGACATTTCTGTTCTTGGAACAGAAGTTAAGATGAACCATGACGACTAAACTTGTATTTATTTTGACAAGACAGGACAGTTATCTCTTAGGAAGCACAAGAGTTGATTTGCAGGTGGTATCATGGATTTGAAGCTCATAAATAGAAGAAAAGCAGAGGATGATAAGGTTTAGCTGGTGATAAACAATGTAATGTTGCAGTTGCTGTCGCTTGGTGAATTACGAATTGCGTCACAAGTTGTTGCTTACCCGAATACAAAAGAAGCTAAAATACCCGAGGTGGAATTTGATGTCAGATTAATATGTAAACGCACACATGCCGTAACAATAACAGGCACGCGTATTTGATTCCTCCTCTTCTGCTGGAAAAGAAAATTACAAGTTCAGTGAAGTTTTTGGTAGGTGAAGAGCCATAAAAAGGAGAGCACCCATTTTCAAAATGCGTGGTCTGTCGTGGCATCGATTTGAGCACCGAGTACCGTAAGTATCTTATTCTCAATGCCAACAAGAAGAGGACCACATCCTCTATGGCCTTTGGTGTGATATAATAAATTGACTGATTATTGCGTATGGTGGACATGGAAGTGATTTTATTCGCTTAAAAAAACCGTCTAACGCCAAAACTTGATTTGAGTTCTTTACTAGGGGACTCAAGTCATGGCGAGAACTGTGGCTAAGGAGTGAATGCCAGGGAGCAAGATTTGGCATCGATTACATACCTTAGTTTGGCTGGTTTGACGAGCACATTGATTGTCGACCTGGGTATGTTTAATGTCAAACCCGTACTTATATCTTGGATAGCAGCTGCCAATGTTGGGCGCGTTGCCGGATGGGGGCAGATACAGGCTGTAACCTCATCATATCTCGATCCCTGTTCCACAACCCTGATTTGGTCAATACCGACCCAGTTTTTGTTCCAAACAATTTCACACACGCTACGATGCTGGCAACGTTCCCTGGTTGGGCCGGCTCTGAGGATAGTTATGGTGCCAACCCACTTTAAACCAAGCCAACCATGGCGATGCTGAGCTTGCTACCGATCCACCTCAAACATTTACTCAGACAGGTGCCACTCGAGTCCAAGATACCAATTGCCTCAATCCACGGGAGTATAACCAATGGGAAAGGCTAGGGGTTGGCAATGTAGAGAATTAGGCCAATCTCAATATACTGAGTGTACGACCAATAGGGGCAAATCGAAATGCCAAATTATGCCCCAAAACGGCTAGCAGGCAGTTGGAAATAAAGTTGCTAGGGGGCACAATCCTTTACAAAACATAAGGCAAAATCTACATCCACCTGATGCCAAAAGGCCACTGTGTGGAGATAACGCAGGGATAGGTTATATAGCAGAATTGGTTAGGGCAAGTAGCACAATTCTCTACTACTTTTACTAGTGGAGGTGATCAATTTACCATACAACACGTAGGAAAGTTTGTGGGCTGGTAATGATTTCTTGAAGTAAAACGTTGTTTCCATTGTCATTGACAAAAGCAGCCTTCTCTAGGTATGCTGGCTTGCTTGAACTCTATCCATACATGGCAAGGAATGGAGAAAGTGGAACTCTTGCGGTTCTAGTATCTTGACTTCTTATTCAACGTAAAATACTCGAAACCTTTTGAGATATTTGAATGTTACATAAATAATATTCTCATATTTTCGAAAATCTAAAAACAAGTTTTTAATTTGAGAGTAAAATGCCTAACTTTGCTTTTTGGGGAAAGTCAACGGCAAAATGTAAAGGAATTTGGTTAATTCTTTTTGAAATATAAATAATATTTGGTGAGGTGTAATTTTAGAGTGTATTAAGAAGCAATCCCGATTAAATGTTGTTTGGAAAAAAAAAAAAAATTATACTTGTAAAGGACTACTGGTATTTTTTTCCCCCAAAAAAGACCTCAAATCCTTAGCCAAATGCCAACAAAGGGCTTGGTCGTTGCTTCATGCCATTGTTGAAACAGGTCTAGTACCAGTTGCTCTCACCTAAGGTTGCTAGTGTCACACAACCCCAAAGCTGTGGTTATGTGGCCTTGGCAAGGGCTGCCTTGTGCAACCTCAGCGAGGGCGTTTGAGGTTGCACAATCTCAAGTGAAGCTTGCCAGCACTTGGTCTCGCATATCAGTGATGAGATTTGGGCTAGCCAAAGATATTGTGTGAGGTAAAAATGATGACGGTAAATGTGGAATTTCAAAAGTTTAGCTAGGACCAAGTTGGAAAAAAATGAACCAACATTTCGAAAATGCTCAACGCCCAAAGTTAAGTAGGAGTTTTATTGGGCCAATGGTCTTTGGAGGACTTTGGAAATGCAGTCATATAAGCCCAAAGCTTTCAAAAAAAAAAAAAAAAAATCCAAACACTGCTTGCATTTGCTCAAGACCTTTAGAGCCTGAAAACCTTTATGCAAAGTCCAACTAGACACAACCGAACTATAAAAGCACCATTCCAGAACAAGAAGTCCAGCCCAAGGCCACGTCTAGAGGGGTCTCATTGCATTGGTGCTTTCACTGAATCATACATGCGCCGCTAACCAAACAGTAGAACATGGAAGTTTTCTTCTCAACTGTCAATTTATTCAATCAATGTTCATTAAACTATAACCTCAAATGAATTAGGTTTTTTCGGGTGCCCTTCAAGGAGAGGGAGGCAAAGTAACTTGATAGCGACCCCTATAATATGTGGCCTCCAAAATCCCAATCAAACATTGAATTCAAATATATGGGGTGTGTTTGATTTAGCATTTAGAATAGACTCTTCGGGCCTAAAAGCTTATTGAGAAAATTTTGGAGTATTTGGCAGCCATTTCTCAATGAGTTTTGAATTGAAAATTGATATTGGGAAGGTTGAAAACTCAATATTAGTAGATAATAGCATTGAGTTTTCAGCATTTTTGGAATGTTGAAGGGCTCTATTAATAAAATTTTGTGGAGTTCCTTTTTTACCCTAAAAAAGTCATTAGAAATTCAAATTTACCCCTTTTAGAAAGAACAAAACCTAGGTTTCTCTTTGCAGTTCCTCCAGACGTTGCTTACGCTCCCAACTCCTCACGCTCACTCTCCCGAGAGCCCAGCGACGACGCCGACTTCAGCGCATCAGCTTCGATATCGAATCCTCCTTCAGCCAACGACAAGGTCTCCAGCACCTTCAGCGTGTAAGCTCTCTCTCTCTCTCTCTCTCTCTGATTGACGACTGACAAAAGAGGGGCTTTGTATCGATAATTAATAACCACGATCCATTACCCGGCCAAAGGACCAACGAAGTTTCTTGTTGTGGGTGGTGGTTGACGGGTGGTGTGGCAGTTGCTTCTCCCTCCCTTCGACGCTACCTTCATATCTTGCACCAAAAAGGAATTGACTTTCCTCCGCTCGATCCTCTCCGCTCTGTTCTTGCGGGGCTCGGAAGACGAGTTATCTGCATTCCGCATCCATCTTGAATCGGACGCGGGCTCTCGTTTGGTACGTCTTTCTTGCGCGTCGGCGTAATTCTTGAAAAAAGCCGGCTTTTTTCCGGAGATTCATTGATCGGCGGTTAGCTCTGTATGTTTTCTTCATCGTTCGGGCCGGTGAATGCGGGACGAGAAATGGGAAATTCATGAATCTCGCGTTCCCCGGAACCCGAGGACAAATGGGTAGTCCATGGAGCCGAGTTAGTTTCGAATGTCACGGAGAATTCTTGATTTCATCTCCCTCGTTCTCTTCGCAAAGAAGCTTGTTTTCACTTTCCTCTGTCGTCGTCTCTAGCTCGATGCTTCTCCTCATCTGGGTCTGTTCCTGCTTGTGGGTGTCCGCCTCTGATGCTTCTGCAGATTTGTGTAGATTGCGTAGTAACGGACCGATGTTGATCCTGATAAAGGGGAAATCGCCCCTGATTGTGATACAGGGGAGAAAACCTTTTTGCTGTAGTTGAAAGGTGGTACTGGCTGCTTTCTTTAACTACGGCCTGCAAAGAAAATAGCCGATGCAACTGCCGAGAAGGGAATCAGTAGTGTCTGGAGGTTAAATTATCTTGTTATTTCGCTACCAAGTTCTGTGATTCGGTCATGGTGAACCCATGTGATTGTGATCCTTTGTGCAGTGAAGTACGTGAATCCCATCACGAAGCTTTGCATCATCAGAGGTTCTAGGGAGGAGCACCAGAAGGTCTGGGCTGCGATCACCTTGGTCACGAGCGTTGTAATTTGCTCGGTGCTGTTTAATTTACTCAACTTGAGCATTGAGTCGCATGAGTGTGGAGTAGGATAGAATGTTTGGGGATACTGTTACTACTGGAAGCATCACATGGAATCCTGCACAAGGTATTGATGAGGATACTGTAGGTACACAATTTGATAGCAGTGGTTCGGCAAGATTTATTGATGATAATATAGAGAGTGATGTGGGTGAAAAGAATAGTGATAAAAGAAGATCGCAGAGTTCGGTGAAGCAATCTCAAAGAAAGAAACAAAAGAAATTGAGTATGGCTGATAAGCTACTAATACAAATGGAGAGAATTTGTTCAGCTATTGAAAATAGAAGTTATGCCAAAGAGTTTGATCCTTACAAGGAACTTATAGAAACGTTGAAAGCTATACCCGAGATTAAACAAGACCAAGAGTTATATTTTTTTGCACCAGATTATTTTTCAGAAAAGAAAGATTATAGGCAAATCTTCATGAACTTGGATGGTGATCAAGAAAAAGTCACATGGCTTAAGTATAAGTTCGCACAACGTAATCATCACTAGGATATTTGTTATTTATTTTTTTTCATATGTAATGTTGTTGTAATGTGATACATATTTATGCTATATTGTCAGACTTGTTTTCAATTTGTGTTCTTTTTATTGAGTGAAGTTTGCATATATATATGATAAATGCTTTTTGTTGATGAATGATTTAAATGATTTGTTATATCTCTTATTTTAATTCGATTTTGTTACTTTAATCACTTATGGATGATTCTCCTAAAAGGGAAAACTATGAAAACGAGGAAAAATAATATTAGTAACTTTGTGTAGCTGCACATACCTACAGTGCTTATCAGATAACATACGGTCAAAAAATACCATGTATGATCTCATCATATACAGGAATTGCATGGTTAAGAGAGTTGATGGATATAGATACTAATTTTGAAAGGTTTTATCGAATGTTTAGAATGTATAGAATTTTGTTTAAGAATTTAATGAATGATTTAATGAATGATTTAATGACACGATATGGTTTGCAAGGATCTAGAAATATTGATGTTGCAGAATGTTATGATTTTTTTTTTATATTTTAGGACATAATATAGGTAATATCTTAGTATAAGAGCACTTTTAGCATTGAGGAAACCATATGCCGCTATTTAGCTTAGTTTTGTATAAAGTAAGTGAAATTGGAGCAGATTTGATCTAACCATTCGATCGGCAATTCAAAGAAGTTCCAAAGAAGATCATAAATAATATAAGATTTTTTTTTTTTTTTTTTTCACATTTTAAGGTAAGTTACGATTATACAATATAAAATATGAATTAAATATAAAACAAATAATATTCTTGTTTTTGTTTTAGGATTGCATTGGAGTTATAGATGGTACTCATATTCCAGCAGTGGTCCTACAAGTGAGCAACTTCGTTTTATTGATCGAAAAGGAACACCGACACAAAAATTAATGGTCGTGTGTAATTTTAATATGGAATTTACTTATGTTTGGGCCGGTTGGGAGGAAACGGCTCATGATACTCGTATATTTTATGAAGCCATTAAGAGACATGATTTACAATTTCCTCATCTTTCGAAATGTACATTAATTGATAGTTTTTACGCATTAATATATGTATGTGTTATATATTGATTAAATTTACAACTTTTTGTATAGGTAAATATTATTTGGTTAATGTTGGATATTCAAACCCCACAGGTTATTTGGGGCCATATAAAGAACTTAGATATTATTTATCTGAGTTTCAACAAGGTTCTCAAGTGACGGGTTATAAAGAAGTGTTCAATCGTGTTCACTCCTCATTATGATCAGAAATTGAGTAAGCTTTTGACGTATTGAAGAAGAAGTGGAAGATTTTAAAGAGTATGCCAAGTTATCCATATAAAAAGCAAGTCAAAATTGTGATAGCAACAATGACTTTGCATAATTATATACGAATAAATGCCGTGAATGCTGCACATTTTGTTAGAGTAGATTTGGATCTCAATTTATATACATTTCTTTAATTTACTCTCCATTTCTAAGTTCGTAGCCTTTGTAGTAGCTTCATCAATGTTACCTACCAAATAAATGGATTCTAATGATGTAAATGAGGAGGGACATGCTTCAAATGATAATGTAACATATGATATTGCACGTTTACATGATCAAATAGTTATGAATTTAGGAAATAATTAAGGATATTTGTAATTTTTAAGGATAATGAGCTTCTTTCCTCAAAACGTATGTTATCATGTTTTTATTGTAATGAAAGTATTATTTTTGTAATTGAGAAAGAGAGCACGTAAATTTTTTCCATTTGATGTTTTTTAGCAAAAACAAAAAATTTAATTTTAATAAAACTGTTTACACAACATCTTTAATATGATTGTCAAATATAAATCAAAAAAGTCGCATACATTATTTTTTTTTTAATTTTAAACAAATAAAAATTAAAATATTTAGATTAATCACCAAATGAGCTTTGCAAATGTGTTTTATGTCGAACAACATTTATCTCAAAGTTGCTTTTCAAAGCAGAATTTACTAAACAATCTTTGTATTTTCTCCAAAGCCCTTTAGGCTAAACTGCTTTGCGTTTTCCAATAAACTTTCCAAATGCTGAACCAAATGCATCCATAAAGAGTCACCCTAGAGGAAAAACAATCTCACGTATTCATAGTTTGAAGATTTACATAGAAATCCAGTCTTTGATCCATTTCCTAGGCTTTTGACAATAACCCATGTTGTTCTACAAAAACAATCTCACATATTCATGGTTGGAAGATTCACACAGGATCTAGTCTTTGGTCCATTTCCTAGGCCTTTGAGAACAGCCCATGTTGTTCTAGAAATTGGCACAGCCTTGTTTTTTTAATTAAACCCTGAATGAGTGTTGTGATAAGGAGGAGGAATTGGGTAAGATTCATAGACAGCTTCGACAAGTAGCTAAACTACAGATAACTACCACAAAATTTGGCGGCTTCCCACCCTAGACTTCCTAAATTTAAGTCCTCACTTACCAAAACCCAAAACACCTTTTGAGCTTTGGATGCTATAGGATCTGATTTTCTCGTTATCTTTCCCTCTTTTTTCTCATGAAAAGGCTCATGCAACCGCTGCATGGTTAGCCGAGTTATTTAAGACTTATCTTTATGACGAAAGTAATATAGGCTTGCTTCCCGAGTCTATCGTCAATCTCAAAAAGATCTTAGTAAGTTGCGAAGGATGAGCATTAGCTCGTGTATCATCAATTTTGAGATTCTCACTCTCATTGTGTTGTGCCAAGGGTGATGGCTCCTTAGTGGACAGTGGTGTGTGACTTAATCTACGACCCTACAACCTTAAATTGAACATTCTCCTCCAAGTGACTCATATTTTGATAGCGTTAGTTTTAGAGTAATTAAATATAAAACAATACCTCCATTTAACAACTTAAGTTTTAGAACAGTTGATTGTAGTTCCCCCAAAACTTATATGGCATTAGACATAAATGTCCTAAGTTCAAATTTTTCTAAATTAAGTGTGAAGGGCAGTTTAGAGTAATTAAATATAAAACCATTCATTCATTTAATAGCTTAAGTTTTAGAACAATTGATTGTGGTCCCACCAAAATTCATAGTTAGATATCTTTTTAAGTGATTGAAAAATAAAAGGAACACACAATGTGTATACAAAGAAAATGTACAATATTTAATTAAGAAAAGAATAGCGTTATTTGAATTATTCTAGAATGCAAAATTATATTTTTGTTAATTGACCAAGATTTATATGTTTGAAGAAAAGATTTCTGGGATAGCATGATAGTCATTGTTGCCTCTGTTTTGGCCTTATAGTCTATAACAGCTCATCATTCTTCTTATATCAGGCAGAATTTCTTGTGAAACTTTTTGGATAACAGTTTGAGCTTTAAAGTTGCCTTTGAATTAGCTCCATTAGATTAAATTGGGATTATTTCACATTAGAAGGGAGAATCTCAAGGTAACTACCCATGAAAAATGAATAGGATTGCATTATGATATGTAGGGTGTGTTTGTCTGAGTAATTTTTTTTTTTTTCATGAATTAGTTTTCTAAACTTTCACTCATTCGGTTAGTTGAAAATAATCAATCAATGGAAAATCATTTATGGTTAAAGGAAATATGCATACTTAAATTTAGGAAAATGAATTCCCTAAATTGAAAAATGAGAAAATATATATTTTTAAAAAATGATTATCCGGAAAACATTTTCTGCGATCATGAAATTTTTCTTGAAACATACAAACCTCTAGTATCATCGTAAATACACTGCATAGTTTCGAAATAACACAATGCATTCAATTATACATCCCAATGATCAAATAAGCAATGAAAACGCCAATGGCAATTGAGCATCGGCCCTATGATTCACAGTGCCAACGCAGGCCTAATAAATTACTAAAGCCCACGGTTACGTGCGCCGAAGAGTAGCACCAAGCGAAAGCACGAGGGTCGTTATTCTAATTCGGATCCTAAATATAAAAGCCAAAAAAAAAAAAAAAAAAATTGCCATCGGAGCAATCCATTAAAGGAGAAGTAATGCCACGATTCATTGATTTCATGGATTCAAGTTCTCTAATTGGTAATCGTCTTATGGTCACACCTAGGGACGTGCATCAGTCCAATTTGGATGTTGGATAGGACTGGATTGATCCGGTCAAATTATGGATGATTCCTGAGGGAATCAGTCTGGTTCCTCTTGATTCCAAAAATATGGAATCGGGAATAACCAATATGATTTCACATAAAGAACTGTACCAACAGACTGATCCATATATTGATTCTAGGTTTAACACCTAAGCTGCTAAAGTAATACTTTTAGGAGAAACATTGAATACTATGTCTAGCAATAATAATTATGCAAGATAGGCTTACACTTTTTGAGGCATTGTCAAATTTGATTTTTGGGCATGGATTTCAATTGACATATACTTAATGGTAGTGGATGTGACAAAAGTTGAGGATAATATTATAAATCATTTTTGAATTTTGGCTCAATGTATGATGTGATTTCTAAATTGAACATATATTAAAATTCTAGAGATCACATTGAATAAATTAAAAATTTAGAGACGACATTGCATACCGAACTAAAACTTAGGGATCACATTGCACGTTGGACTAAAGTTCAAAGATGATTTCTATTATTTACCCATAAGTTTAAAAGTAGTAAATAAATAAATAGTTAGCGATGAGTTTCCTTCTATTCTAATTAGTTTGCTAATTATTCAGCTAAGAGGCCTACTTGGTGAATATGAGGTAGGGGTAAAAAACATTGGCAAAATTTAGGATATTTTCACAGTTGGATCAAAAAGCAAAAAATTACGATTCTCCAAATTGAGATGTGTTAAACGGGTGAAATCGGATTTAACATGCAAATCCGTAAATCTGAAGAGCCATATCATGATGTTGTTTCTCTCCCTCTGGTGAGAGCTCTCTTCTACCTTTTGGTAGCTCATCTTCCTCAATTGAAAACCTAATCATCTACTCCTTTCCGCTTTCGTTCAATCCCCTCACTTAGTCTCCTTTTCACGATATGGCTTCTTACCCACCCACAAACACTCGCTATCAGGGTCACCCCCATCCCTGTTTTCTTTAAATTGGGTCTTGCATGTCAATTACCCTTAAGTCCGAAGTAGCAGGAAGCTCGCTCGGGTTTTCTCCTTCCATCGATGGTCAACTCCGCCTCTCTTTGCATTGCTGGACCGAGGGTTTGTGCAACCCATTTACCACCTACTTAATTTGTCGTATCGGCTAGTATTTGTGAAATGGATGGCCCTGGTGATTAAGAGGACACTCGACTTGCTGCTATGTGTTGCCGGATGGGTTGTCTTTGGTCTGAGTAGCCGATTGAAGTTTGGGATGAGGCAACTCCTACAAAAAAAATAGAGGAATGTCGTCTCAGCTTAGTAGGTAAAATCTTGACTACTTCAACTGTTAATTTCCAGGCATTTCAAAATTCTATGCAAAGGGCATGGCGTCCAGCTCAAATGTCAATTTCGCAAGCTGAAGATGGTATTTATGTAGTGAGATTCAAAACAGAGGATGTAAAATAGCGCATACTAGTTATTTGCAAATCATCTCGTTATTCTAAAACCTTGGGTCTCGAACACATCGTTGCACTGCTATGATTTTACTTCATGTACGTTTTGGGTTCAGGTCTTCGGCCTACCTCTTGAACACTGCACTAAGTCAATAATCCGCAAAGTAGTTAGGCATATTGGTAGGGTTATAGACGTCAAAGTTGACCAAAGAGAAGGGTTTAGTTTCAAAGTAGTAAGGGCTCATGTTGAAATGGACCTCCAACAGCCTCTGAAAATAGGGATTCTGCTCAAATTGGAAGGGAAGAATCTTTGGTTAGATTTTCGATATGAAAAATTATCCCATTTATGCTATTCCTGTGCCAAATTGGGACACTATGCGACGTATTGTCTAGACTTTCCTTTGGATAATAGTGCATTGAAAAACCTTGATAGTATGTATCATGGTTTGTGGCTCTAGGCGGAGATTAGGGAACATAGCCCCTTTTGGTGTACCTTTTATCAGCCTCATCACATGCTGGATGACGATGCTAAGACCATTCCGGAGACCTCACAACCTCCTGCACAGATTCCTCCAGCTCAGATTATTGTAACACAGGAACATGACTCATCGCCTTCTTTGGACCAGGCACATATCAAGAAGGACAAACAGATAGTCGAGGTACCTGAATGTAATCAGCTCATCACAGCTATAGCACCCCATTCGATGGCAACCTCTAGTCGTAGATTCTTCAAGAAGCAAGCGAAACAAAGATCCACAAGTACTATACTAGCGAAAGAGTCACATCAACGAACTAGCTACTAGTTCTCACAAGTCCAAGAAAGCAAAAAGTTCAATCTTGAGTGCAAGGTCGGGCCCAATCAAAAAAGCTAAACGACACACCTCACAGACTTACCTACTCAGCTCCTAGATGGACTTGATGAATCCTCTCTTCAAGAGACTCCCACATGAATCCCTCGGATGGGCTATGGTGATTGGCCCTAAACAGACACCCTTTGAACAATGAAGTTAATTAGCCGGAATTGTTAGGGTTTCAGGCAATCCCTTGACAGTTCGAGCTCTTAGGGTCTTAGTGACCCAGGAAAAGCCTGACATTTTGTTTATAATGGAGACCAAGAACCAAGAAAGGCAGATTCTTTACCTGCAGAAGATGCTAAAATTCTCTGACTGTCTAATTGAACACCCGGTTGGTTTGGCGGGTGGACTAGCACTATTTTGGAATAGTAAGGTTTCTATGGACTTGGTCCATCAGTCTTCATTATTTTTTGACTTGATCTGCACAAACTTGGAGGCGGTAGTTGTCATGCGCCTTACCTGTATCCATGCACCAGCAGTCACTAATATCAAGCAACAATTTTGGGAAGAATTACGACTAATTAGTAATGAGAATGATCTCCCTTGGTTGTGTGTTGGAGATTTCAATGATATATTGTATCCATGGGAGAAAATAGGGAAGCGTCTCGCTAATCCTTACCGTATGCAGTCATTTCGAGAACTCCTCAATGACTGTTCTTTAATGGACTTGGGCAACAAAGGCTGCGCCTACACATGGACAAATAATCGAGACGGTGAAAATATTGTGAAAGAACGGTTGGACAGAATGTTATGTATCGAGAAATGGAGAATCACCTATCCTTTTGCTGAAGTATTGGCATTGCCAGCAATTGCTTCTGACCACAACCCTCTTCTATTATTAACCGAAGCTGCTGGTGTTAGAAAAAGATGCACCTTTTACTTTGAATCTTATTGGCTTTAGGATAAGGAGTGTTGAGACATAGTAGCTAAATCTTGGGCTTCTGGTAGCTTGGTCCAGTGACTTTACTTAAAAAGCTTCGAGTTACTTCCTTCGCCCTCTTATTGTGGAGCCATTCGAAATTTGCCAATGCTAGAGAACAGATAAGTCTCTTACAATATCAGCTTCAATCATTAATAAATCAGCCATATGGTCAGCATGACCAGGAGTTAATAGCCAATCTGAAGCAGCAAATTCAAACATTATGGCAGTAGGAGGAACAATTATGGGCTATGCGCTCACAAGTTAATTGGCTTAAGTGGGGGATAGAAACATGCACTTTTTTCATGCATCAACTATTCAACGAAGACATCGAAATAGAATATGCATGTTACAAGATGATCAACTTAGATGGGTTAGAGATCAGCAATAGCTTAAGGAGATGACATTGTCCTTTTTCCAGCAATTATAGACAATAACAGGGCACCGAGACTACAGCCCTACCATTGCAAAATGCAATCCAATAGTATCAACGAAGATGAATGAGAAGCTTGTAGCAGAGGTTACTAGAGAAGAGGTATGCATAGCAGTTTTTCAATTAGGCGGAGCTAAAGCATCGGGTCTGGATGGTGTGAATGGGCTTTTTACCATTCTCATTGGGATATAGTACATGATAATGTTTATATGGCCGTGCAACAATTTTTTCAGACAGGGGTGATGCTACCGGACTACAATAGGACTCATATTTCCGTGATACCAAAAACATCCAACCCAGAAAAGCTAGATCAATTTCGACCAATAAGTCTATGCAACTTTATCTACAAAATTATCTCTAAAGTCCTTGCAAATTGACTCAAGCCTTGGTTACCATAGCTAATAGTGCTAGAACAAAGCGCTTTTGTCAGCGGGCACCAAATTCAAGATAACATCATAGTGGTTCAAGGTTCTTCACCATATTAGGACTCATAAAAGGACCAAACAATTTCAGGCGGTACTCAAATTAGACATGCAAAAGCCTTACGACAGGGTCGAGTGGGATTTTCTTAAAGACTATCTTCTCCAAATTGGCTTTCATGACCGATGGGTTCATTGGGTTGTGCAATGTATTTCAATAGTCTCCTTAAGTGTAAAATTCAATGGTGAAGCTCTACCCTATTTTCATTCGTCACGGGGTCTAAGACAAGGAGATCCTCTCTCGCCTTATCTATTTATATTGATGGTCAATGCATTATCCTTGCTTATCAATCAAGCAGTGGAAATAGGGAGTCTCAAAGGTATTAAATTAAATCGCTGGTGCCCTATCCTATCCCATTTGTTTTTCGCAGATGATGCTATTTTCTTCCTAGCTGGAAAGACCTTAGAGTGCCAGAATTTAGCTAATGTGCTCAATGAATACTGCTTAGCCACAGGACAATTGGTGAATCGAAACAAATCAGGTATGTTTGTTATTAAGTTGTGTCCTATTAGTTTGCAAAACTTAGCCAAAGAACTTAGATTCCCATTGCTAGCCAAAACTGGCAAGTATCTTGGTATACCTTCAAATTAGGGACACTCTAAGAAGGAAATGTTTTTGTGGATATTGGGTCGGGTGCAATCTAAGCTTGAAGGCTAGAAAGAGAGGTCGATATCAAAAGGGGTAAGGAAGTTTTAATTAAATCTGTTGTGCAAGCAATTCCCAATTATGCTATGTCTATTTTCAAGATACTAGTGTCCTTTTGTAGAAGAATTGAACATCAAATATCCAGATTTTGGTGGAAATCTAGTCATAATAGTTTTGGTATTCATTGGATGAAGTGGGATGCACTTAAAAATAGAAAAGATGCAGGGGGTTTGGGTTTTCGAGACCTTATTGCTTTCAATAAAGCCTTACTAGGCAAACAAGCATGGAGACTATCACAACAACCTTTATCTCTATCTAGTAAAATATTGAGAGGACTGTATTTTCCTTTTCAAGATTTCAGAAATGCTTCGAAAGGTGCTCGCCCCTCATGGGCTTGGCAAAGTATACTACTAGGAAGGGATTCGATTGAGGAACACATGCAATGGTCTGTGGGGGATGGAACTCTTATTAACACTCGATAGGATAGATGGTTGGCTTTCGGAATCATAAGGGGACCAGCCCCTAGAGGAGAACCAGAAAAGCTTGCAGGTTTCATGGTCCCAAATAGCAATGAGTGGAATACTTCTCTTCCAAGACAGCATTTTGATTGTCATACCGTAGCATAGATCGTGTCTATCCCAATTCGGCCACAACATACAAAGGATAGACTTATCTGGAGAGGCAAGCTAAATGGATCTTTCACAGTAAAGAGCTATTATAATATCCTAAGGAAGCAACAAGCCAATCACAACCCAAATCAAGCGTCCTCCTCTTTTCAAATACCTCGTAGACTGTGGAATGCATTATGGAACATGAACTCATCACCAAAAATTCGTTCTTTCCTATGGTTAGTATGTCATAACGCCTTGCCTACTCGAGAAAACCTTCATCATCGACACATTATATAAGATCCTATATGCAGTTTATGCGAAAATCAGGCTATTGAATCACCAGAACATTTGTTCTTATTCTGCCCTTGGACACAACACATATGGGAACATCCAGAAATCAACATCCAACAGCATATCAGAGCAGTAAATCGGATAAAAGCATGGTTGGTTAGTTTAACAGAACATAAAGGTGACTCACTTGACTTGGAAACGATGGCATCCATCCTCTGGCACATTTGGAAGGCCCGCAATAACTTCATATTTCGCCAACAGCAACCCCAATTGCACCACATAGTGCAGATAGCCTTCACCAGCACCATAGCAAATCGGAATCCATCTCGGCAAAAACAGAGAAAGGGCATGCAGCAAACAGATTAGCATTCCTTTTGGCGTCCACCAGATCATGAAGAAATGAAACTCAATATTGATGCAGCTTACCAGCCTCAAAGTAGAGAAGCATCAATCGCCTGTGTTTGTCGAAGCTCATCAGGCCTTTTAATCGACGGCTTTGCTCGATCGGTGGTCGCTTCCTCGGCCTTGCAAGCAGAGGCAACGGCGTTAAACCACACGCTCCACTTCTTGTAGAACACAGGCAAAAACTCATATCAGATGATCTTGGAAACTAATTGCTCTGTTCTTGTTGAGACGATCTGTAACAATGAACTGCCACCTTGGGAAATCAAAGCTTTGATCGAAGAATGCATAGAGATGCTTCAACGTTGCCCTAATCTTCGGATCGTCCATTGCAGGAGGGAAATGAACAAGGTTGCAGACCGGGTCGTGAAGGGCCCATTAGGCCAGTTCGCTACCTGCGGATTGGGTCTTTAATCCTCCTTTGTTTTTACGTGAAATGTTGTCTTTTGATCTTATGCAACACGCTCCTTCTACTTTTCGGTAGTAATAATATTTTACCTTTCTGACCAAAAAGAAAAAAAAAGGGTGAAATCTATTGCATTTTAATCCAATAATGAAATATTGTAAAGATATTGTGTTTAGTGGGGACTACAACCTGGCCCTTTTTTTTATGAGTGAGTCTATGGTTCCTCCTGGGCACCGTGCTGTGTCCACAAACGTTCACTATTGGATCAAAAAGCAAAAAATCACTATTTTCTAGGCTGAGTTCTGTTACACTTCAATTTAGCAATGAAAGAATGTAAGAGCATCGTGTCTCGTGAGAAGTATAGCCTAGCCCCTCTTCCATTATAATTGATAGGGAAATCAATAGTGGAGGATAGTGTTAGGAACACACATCATACACGCGGGAAGAATTTATTTCTTGTTATTGCCTGTCGCCTCTCACTAATAAAACAAAATTTGCAATGGAATTAGCATTGTTCTTCCTCGCAGTTCTGTCGCATGCCTTATGATTCGTCAAAGAGGTGTTCATGTGCGAAATGTATAATGGATTTGAGAGATACCGAGTTTTAAATCCTTCTGATTCTGAACTATGTTTACTTTGAAGATTCGCTTAGCATTTGTTCAACTTTTATTTCCTCCGAGTTTCAATCTATTGTAGGGCACACCCACCATGAACAAGCAGCTTCATTGTCTCATATTCAATTTTTCATGAACGAAATCTGCAATTAAACTGGCAAAGAGATTAGAAACTCAAGCCTTAATGATACAACAAGATCTAACCAGTCGAGTACAACTAGGGTATTACCTTCGCGAGTTGAGCTCAAAATCAAATCAATGTCTGGCAAATTTACTATCTTGGCTCTTCTCACTCACACCAGTTAGTTAATATGTTTTAAAGCAATTGTATAATAGTTACATGTTAAGGATTATTTAACGGCAAATAAATATTCATTTATTATCCTATTTATATGAATGAGTTCATAAGATTAGTTAGAATTGAACATATTCTTAAGGGATTAAGAATATGTATGATATATTTACAGTTATGTTGAATCTTTAAATAACTCTCGGTCGATGGATCATTGAGATGACATTGATGATCTTGTTAAGATCGGTGATTTCTCAAGCTTCACCATTCAGTATTAAGTATTATGATATCCGAGCTAGAACACAGGTGCTTGTTTTGGATAAGTTCACTGAACGTGACATACATAAAACGATTAGCAACATTGAAGTTTTTAGCGGGATCAATGTTTGATCATTCATGCTGTGGTTTACAAGTGCGCATATTGACACTTCATTGAATCGTTTTTGTACTTGATGGTTATAGTTTGTTTACAAATGAAGTCACATGTGTGCGTAATATGGAATATGTTTTCTTGTTATATATAGATATACAATATTGATGTCATGTGCGATTTAATTGTGATATTGTATTGAAATCTTCAGTCGAGGTTATAACAAGAATGAATGGTTTATGTTTCAAAGAAATACATATCAATTAGATTTGGACATGTGATCGAATTTGTGGCTTGACCAACAATTCCATGGCATTTGTCCGATTGGGACATAGTGAGATAGAATGATCAAATTATAAGGTTGCCAAAGTTGACAGGTTCATTGCGTTCTTAAAACTTTCACTAGCCATAATATATTACTAGATGTTGATATGGCTAGTTAAGTACCTAGAGGGTGGTGAATAGGTATAAAGAGTAATTTCTCATGATAATCGCACAATTTTTTCTCATCAATAAACAAACAACAATCAAAATAAGACTGAGAGTGGGGAAGAGAAAATTGAACGCAAGGTTTATAGTGGTTCGGCTTATTTCAAGTCTATGTCCATTCTTCTGCACTGATAGCCCACTGGCTGGATTCCACTATGAACAAAGAGATGTTACAGCACCGTTCTCCCTTGATTTCACGGTGTAGAAGATCTACCATACTCCCTCAAGGTATCACTAAGTATAGACTCTCTTTTGTGAATACAGTTTTGCTCAATATGAATCGACTAATAATCAAGGAGCTTCAGACTCTGGAATTTCTCTATCGTGCATCTCCTAGAACAACTGGAACGTCTTCTTTTTATACTCCTTTATGCCATCATACCCGTTGGTACTTACCAAAGGAATTCTTACAATCTTCCCGTTGGATAGAATCAATTAAGAAGATCATTCGAGCTATTAAAGGAACATGTCGATAGCCCATCAATCCTGTTCGCCCATACAATCAGGATCTTGGTTTCCAAGAATAGAACATTCCAAGAATATTTCGTCAATCATCGGATCTTCAAATGATCTTGATTTCGAATAAAAGAATCCGTTATATCATATCCAGCCAAGAGATCTTCTCCAATGGATAAGACCAAATCCTCAACCAAACACTTTAGCTCTGGATCGCCTCCGTCGCTGGATTAGAGACTGTCAATGAGAATAGTCTTGAGTCTTGAGTGCTGAGTCTGGTAATCTGAAGGTCTTTAGACTCTAAATAGAAGGGTTTGCAATGCTCTAGACTAGACTGATAGAAACGTTTTGTCAGCTTCAAAAATATTCTGAAAAGATTTCTCTAACAGATGTCACTTATGGTTTGTAGAAACGAGAGATTGACTTAGAAAATCAATTCTCTTGGTTGTGCTACTATGTTAATACAAGTCTTATTGCCAGCTCAGTGATGAATCTAGGGATGTCATATACTATAACTAATTCAAATGACATTTGAACAAGAGAGAAAATATTGCAAATGCGTTTGTAAGCCAATTAGAATGAGTCGGGCTAAAAATAAAAAATCTGAAAAAAGGGCTTTAGATTTTACAAAGTTTGAAGTGAGTTTTGGACTTTATGGTTGAATGAAAAATTTGAAGTGTGTTAGATTCAATAACCAAATTAATAATTTAAAGTGAGTTCATAATCAATGACATCATTAATGATTTGAAGTGAATTCATAATCAAAGGCCAAATTAATGATCTGAAACGGTCTCAGACTTAATGGCTAAATTAAAGATCTGAAATGGTTTCAAACTAAACAGTCACATTAATGTTGGTTTTAGACTTAACGGCTACATCAATGATCTAAAATGATTTTAGGTGTAATGCTCACATTAATTATTTGAAACGCTTTAAAATCAATGAGTTGTTTAATGATTAGAAATGGTTTCAGATTCAAATAATCAATTAATGTTTTGAAATGGTTTTAGATGTAACGTAAGATTAATATTTGTAATTGTTGCAAAGTTAATATCCAGAGTAAAAATTTGTAATGGTTACAAAGTAATGTCTGGAATTATGTTATGTGACGGTTACAAAGTTAATGTCTTACTGTTTGAAATGATATAAGAACTTACGACATCACGATCAAATTAATTTTAAAACAATTGTAAAGTTAATGAGCCAACTTAAATGTGATATGGATTGGTTATAAAAAGACCACAGGATGATCGATGATCAACAATTGAGAAAGTCGATAATAATCAACTAAGTCATTCACACATGAGAGCAATAGTTAGTACAATTGTAGTTGCAATTTCTCTCTTATGTTCAATGTGAAATTGGTGGTGTGTATGAACTAAAAGCCTGATACTTGTAGGGCTGGATCTGAAGAATATTAGAACCTACATTACGAAGAGATCAAACATTCTACATATAAAGAACGTCATAATCGGTATTGCCAAATGACATCAGACGTTCGTGGTCAAAATTCCAATAATGTTAGAACCGATGTTACCAGAAGATCAATGTTCGTGGTTAGAATTTGAAGAACGTTAGAATCACTATTGTGAAAATATTAGACATTCATTGTTAGAATCTAAATAACGTCAGAACCAAAATTTTTGAATAAGGACCAAGAGTAATGTGATTAGCCTACTTCTTATGTCTGTGTTCTTATTAAAATGCACGAAAATACTGTGGAAATACATGTATAAGCGTTTTTACTTCTGCTGCAATTAGACTTTGATCATAATTTAGTTATGCACGTATTCTTATTTATCAAAACAAACACCTCCAACGCCCACTCAATTGCCGGAAGAAACCAAAAACAAAGAAAAGAAGATGTGAGGTTGCAGCTTGTGAATGGAGAAGAAACTTGAATGTAGAAATGCATGGCAACAAAGCAGGATTGATCGGATTAGATCATATAGTTTTTCATCTTGTCCACAGATACCCCAGGAAAATAATAAAAAGAAGTCAGCCTTTCAGCTTTAGAATAAATGGTAAAACATGTGCAGCAAGGTTTTTTGGTCGGTGTGCAGCAAGGTCGAATTGCAGCACTTACAACATGATATTATACAGGCCTTGCAAACTTTATTCATGGCCCACTTTAGAATTGACATTCTGAAAATGCTCAAAGCCGAAAGTTGAGTAGGACTTGTATCGGGCTAATGGCCTTTGGACAGCCTTTGGTGGACTCTGAAAAATCCAGTCGCATAAACCTAAAGCACTCCAATAAAATTACCAAACGCCACTTGCATGCTCAAGACCTTTGGAGCTCAAAAACCTGTTTGTAAGTCCAACCAAACACAGCCTACAAAAGCACCCTTCCTGAACATGCAGAAGTCCAGCCCAAAGGCCACATCTAGAGGTCTTACTCAATGTGGTGCCTCCGCTAAATCGTACATGCGCCGCTAACCAAACAGCAGAACATGAAACTTTTCTTCTCAACTGCCGATTTACTCTATTAATGTTCATTAAGTTGTGACCTTAAATGAATTAGGTTTTTGGGTGCCCTTCAAGTAAAGGGAGGCAAAGTAACTTGAAAGAGGCAGCCGGAGTTACATCTCTTTTCCATTGCCATTCAAGAGTTCTTATTTGTTTCCATGCGCCTTTGAGACCCGAAAAATGGACTGCAAAATCCCGATTAAACATTGAGCTCAACCCTATAAAGAGACATCCTAAAGGGAAAATAATTTCACATTTGGCTCCGTTTGTTTTATGGAAAATAATTTCCAAAAAAACGTTTTCCGGATTTTCCGGTGTTCATTTCACGGAAAATGAATTCCTTAAATAAAATATTTTCCATAAAAGGAAAAAAATTCTCAATTAAGGGAAAATGTCTTTTACTTTTGAAAAGTGAAAAACATTTTCTCCACTTGATCTCTTTTATCTCACACTTCTACAAATCCTCATTTCCTCCTTCCCATTCTTCTTCTTTTTTCTTTTTTTAATTCAAATTATTTTTTAATTTTCTTTTTTCTTTTCTTTGTTTCCTATCTTATTCTTTCTTGGCTAGTTGCCGGCCAAGCAATGGCTGGCGACTAGCCATAGGCGAGCCTCGAGCTCGCCTACCTCTGGCTAACTCAAGCTCGCTGCTTGTCGGCCACGAGCTCGTGTTCACCAATCCGGTGAGCCTCGACCTCACTGGACTCTGGCGTTGCCAGATTGGTGAGCCTTGTGCTTGTTGGTGAGCTCGAGGCTCGCCTGTAGCCTGTTGCTGGCCATCGCCATGGTTGGCGACCGGCCAAGAAATAAGGAGATGGAAAACAAAGAAATGAAAAAGCAAAAAAATAAAATAAAAATGAAAAGGTAATTGAATAATTGATTTTAAATATGTGAAAAATCCATTTTAAAAAAATAAAATAGGATAAATAAATGAAAAAGAATATATGGAGAAAAATATTTTCTACTTCATTTTCAGGTTTCATCAGAATATCGGAAAATAACTAAATTTTTCGCGAAATAACGGAAAATAGTTGGAAGATTTACACAAAATGTAGTCTTTGGTCCATTTCCTAGCAACCACCGATGTCGTTCTAGAAAAGCAATCTCACATATTCATAGTTGGAAGATTCACTCAGATCTTTGGTCCATTTCCTAGGCTTTGATGACAACCCATGTTCTAGAAATTGCCACAGCCTTGTTTTTTAAATCAAATCCTGAATGAGTCTCGTGATAAGGAGGAGGAATTGGGTAAGAGTCATGGACAGCTTTCGACAAGTTGCTAAACTAGAGATAGCTAACGAAAGATTAGGCGGCTTCACACCCTATACTTCCAAATCCTAAGTCCTCACTCACCAAAACCCAGAACACTCTTTGAGCTTTGGATCCTATACGATCTGATTTTCTCGTTATCTTTCTTTCTTTTTCTCATAAAAAGGCTCACATAACCACAGCATGGTTAGCCGAGGTGTTTAGGACTAGTCTTTCGCGACGAAAGTAGTATAGGTTTGCTTCTCGAGTCTATCCTCGATCTTAAAAATTCTCGGTAAGTAGCAAAGGACGAACTTCAGGTCGGGTGTATCACCAATTTTGATATTCTTACTCTCATTGTGTTGCGCCAAGGGTGACAGCAACTTAGTGGACAATGGTGTGCGACTTAATCTACAACCTTAAATTGAACATTCTCCTATAAGTGACTTATACGTTGCTAACATTAGACCCCTTTTCAAGTGATTGCAAATAAAAGGAACACGCAATGCGAACAAAAAAAATAAAATAAAATGTACAACTTTTAATTAAGAAAAGAATAGCGTGATTTGAATTATTCTAGAATGTAAATTATATTTTTGTTAAATGACCACGATTCAATCTAAATACAGGATTGAACAAAAGACTTATGGGATAACATGAGTCTTTGTTGCCTCTGTTTTGTCCATTAATCTATAAAATATGTCATTATTCTTCTTATACGAGGCAGAATTTCTTGTGAACTTTTTGGATAACAGTTTGAGCTTTAGAGTTTGCCTTTAATTAGCTCTGTTAGATTGGATTACGATTACATCACATTAGAAGGGATGATCTCAAGGTAGCTAGTGATGGAAAATGAATAGAATTGTGTTGGTGTGTTTGTTTAAGTGAATATTTTTTTTTTTTTTCTGTAAGTTAATTTTCTACACTTTCGTGTGTTTGGGTCTGTTGAAAATAGCTAGTCATCAGAAAAACCATTTATGACTAAAGAAAATATGCATGGTTAATAATACTTAGAAAAATTGAATTTCCTAACTCGAAAAAGGAAACTCCTTTTATTGAAAAATAACTTTTTGGAAAGTATTTTTCTTTATCGTGAAGTTTTCTTCTAAATGAATAAACTTGTAGTATCAACGTAAATACACTGCATAGTTTCAAGATGATACATTGCGTTTAATTATGTATTCTACCAATTATCAAATAAGCAATGAAAGATTACCGACCCGATCAATGCAAAACCTTCCTCTATAATTTTGTCTGTCCATATCTATATATATAGAAATATATACATTCTTTTATTATCTAACATATGTTGATATAATGCCATGTAATAGAGTAATGATGACAAAATCTAGTGGAAGACTAGTCAGTCGTTAATTAGCACCACACCCCTAACCATGTAAATATTTATTTAACAAATAAACTAAAAATAATGCTCTTATTTTTCCTTAATATTAGGAAACTTCCACTTGTAAAGATTAGAAAGGAATCACTAGTTTTGGGACAACCTAGGAGCCAAAAACTGGACTAAGCAAGGTCAGTTCCCTATGGAATTGGCTCGGACCGAGTGGGCTCGTTCTCGATTCCATAATTCAAGAATTGATTCTACCTCGTCTAGTTCTAGATTCTAGAGTGAGAATTGATTGACCTTAGACCAAATCGCATCTAAATTGCTAAACTACGTTGATTTAGGTAAAACATTGAATATTATGACAAGCAATAGCAATTCTGCAAATTCTTTGGACTTTGCGGAGTAAAAAGTAAATAAGATAACAAGGTGAAGATAGGCATATTCTTTTTTGGGACGTTGTCAAAATTGGTTTTTGGGCATGACATTACAATTGATATATCCTTGATGGCAGTGGACGTGATAAAAGGAAAAGAACAAAATAAAATACTGAATAGAAAGCGATCAGTTTCCTTCCGTTTTGATTAGTCTTACTCTGGTACCTAACATACTCTTCAGCCAAGGGGCCTGCTTGGTGAATATGAGGCAGTGGTAAAATGAATTAGCAATATTCAGGAAAATTTCACAATTGGATAAAAAGCAAAAAATTAAGATGGTCCACACTAATATATTTGTTGAACAGGTGAGATTTGCTGCGTTTCAATCCGATAATAAAGATTACAAGGACGTTGCTTTCAGTGGTGACCATAGCCTGACCCTTTTTCACGGGTGAGTCTATGGTTCCTCCTGGGCACTGTGCTGTCTCCACAGACTTTCCCCATAGGATCAAAAAGCAAAAAATCGCTATCTTCTAGGCTGAGTTCTGGTACATTTCAATTCAGCAGCGAAAGATTGTAAGAGCACCGGGTCCCGTGAAAGCTAAAGCCTAACCCCTCTTCTACTATAATTGATGGGGAAAACGAAAGCGGAGAATATCGCTAGGAACACATGATACAGGCGTGAATAATTTATTTCTCTCTATTACCTTTCAACTCTCAATTATAGAACAAGATAAGAAGTGGGTCCAAAAGGAGAGTCTTGTCGGCACTTCCGTTCTTTCTTTCTGGCGTCCAGAAGAACGATACGTGCAAGAGAACTAAGCATAGTTCCTCCTCGCATTGCTGTCTCATGCCTTATCATTCGTCCAAGAGGTGTTCATTTGGGAAATGTATAAGGATTTGCGAAATACCAGTTTAAATTCCTTTTGATTCTTAAAGGAAAAGGCTATCAAAAACCCTAAATTTTACCGAAAATGACAAATTCACCCTAACTTCTTTTTATGACATAAAAAACCTCAAACTTTGCAAATTGTGACACATTTACCCCATTAAGGATATTTTCATCTTATTCTTTTTGTTTTTGTTTTTTTTATTTTTTGTTTTTATTTTTTTCCTTTTCTCTCCATCGGCCCCAGCGGAGGAAAGCCAACGTCAGCAAGGGCTACCCTCATTGGCGTTGGGCGAGGGTCGCCCTCGCCTAGGCTAACTAGGGCCGCCCTCGCCGGACGCCGGCTTCCCTCCGCCGGCTCCGCCATGGCTAGCGGAGGAAAGAAAGAAGAAAAAGAAAAAAAGAAAAAAGAAGGAAAATTTTTTTAAAATAAAAAGACCAAAATGCTCCTATAATTTAGGATAAATGTGTAACACAAATGAAAGTTTATGGCTTTTTGTATCACAAAAAAATGTTTGTGGTAAATGTATCAAGATTAGCAAACTTCGGGATTTTTTATATCACAAAAAAAAGTTTGGGGTAAATTTATCATTTTAGACAAAGTTAAGAGCTTTTTGTGGTTTTTTTCCCGATTCTTAACTAAGTTTACCTTGGTTAGCATTTGCTCAAATTTCATTTCCTCTGCATTTTAATCTATTGTAGGGCACACCCACCATGAACAAGCAACTCCATAGTCTCATGTTCAGTTTTTCATGAATGAAATCTGCAGCTATACCTGAAGGAGAGATTGGAAACTCGAGCCTTTATGATTCAATATAATCTAACCAGCCGAGTAATTTACTCCAGTGTTTTGGTTATCTTCGCGAGTTGAGCTCGAAATCAAATCAATGTCAAGCCAATTCACTGTCTTGGCTCTACTCACTCACACCATTTTAATTGCCAGAAGAAACCAAAAGCAAAGAAATGACGATGCGAGGTTTGCTGCTTGCGAATGGAGAAGAAACTTAAACGCAGAAACGCGTGGAAACAAAGCAGGATCAATCGGATTGGATCATATATTTCTTTCATCTTGTCCACAGACGCCCCAGAAAATATAAAAGAAAAAGAAGTCAGCCTTTCAGCTTCGAGATATATGGTAAAACATGTGCAGCAAGGTTGAATTGCAGCACTAACAACATGCTATTCTACAGGCCTTGCAAACTTTATTCATAGACCCTCTCATAGTCTCATCGATTTATCAGCTCACCTTCCTCGCCCCGAAAAGCATCCAACCATACTTCCCGAATAACAAAAATCCCACCATTCTACCGAGAAATCAAATTGAGAAAGAAATGGGGAAGCCGTCCGTAAAATCTTCATGTGAACCCGCCTAGTACCTGTAGTGAGGAGGCTTGTAGGGACCCTCAACGGGGACGCTAATGTAGTCGGCTTGCTCCTTGCTAAGCTTGGTGAGCTTAGCACCGAGCTTGCCGAGGTGAAGAGCAGCCACCTTCTCATCCAGGTGCTTGGGCAAGACATAGACCTCCTTCTTATACTTGCCAGAGGACTTCTCCTTCCACAGCTCAAGCTGGGCAATCACCTGGTTCGTGAAGGAGCAGGACATGACGAAGCTAGGGTGGCCGGTGGCGCAACCCAAGTTCATGAGGCGTCCCTCCGCCAAGACAATGATGCCCGACTTGGTGTCGGGGAAGACCCACCTGTCGGTTTGGGGCTTGATGGTGATGCGCTTCACAGCGGGGAAGTTCTCCAGGCCGTGCATGTCAATCTCGTTATCAAAGTGACCAATGTTGCAGACGATGGCGTTGTTCTTCATCTTCCTCATGTGGTGGACCATGATGATGTCCTTGTTGCCAGTGGTGGTGACAAAGATGTCAGCATCAGAGACAACATCCTCGATGGGTAGGACCTGGAGGCCTTCCATGAGAGCTTGGAGAGCACAGATGGGATCGATCTCAGTCACAATGACGCGAGCACCAGCCTGCTTGAGGGCAGCAGCGCAGCCCTTGCCCACATCTCCGTATCCACAGACCACAGCAACTTTTCCAGCGATCATGACATCGGTGGCCCTCATCAGACCGTCAGGGAGAGAGTGGCGGCAGCCATACAAGTTATCAAACTGTTTCAAGCAAGAACATTAGCTCAATGATTAGTTCTTGACAAACAAGAAGTCAAGTAAATAGAGCTGCTCATCATTCAACTCAGACATCACTGGAATGATTGGACTCCTCATAGCAAGCATAACAAAGTTCACTTGTCGCCGTAGTGAGAAATTATAGATGTACTCAACCTTCTACTAGCTTGCTAGTTACTTAGAACAGGTTACAAGAATCTCTAAACAAGCATTCATGCCAATAAACTGTGATAACAAGACAAGTCCCAGATCTTATTTAGCACCCAGGACAAGAAAGAAGACCGTGGGTCTCTAAGCACGATGCACAACTTCTAATGCAGTGACCACAAAACATTCATTACTGGTGAGTAACTTTACATGCATCTACTCTTACCAATAGATTGAAGATGCATCCTCTTATATCACACCGACAGTTTTGTCAAACAGGTTCTACTTTACTTTTTATCAAGCGAAAATGTACAGATCCAGCACAAACAAAATATTCAAGAACTCGAACGAATCAATCTCACGAAGTAGTACCCAAAAGAGTATAGATCTACTAGATCTGAACCCACACAGCCAAAAAGTACAAACAGAAACGGCAGAAGAAAGAGAGAACTGTTACCTTGCTCTTGGTGACAGAGTCATTGACGTTGATGGCAGGGAACAAGAGAGTCCCGTTGGCCTGCATCTGGTACAACCTCTTGACGCCAGTGGTGGTCTCCTCCGAGACGCCGACGAGCCTGTCCTTCATCTTGTGGTACCTCTTCGGGTCGGCCTTCAGCCCGTCCCTGATGATGGTGAGCACGAGCTGGAACTCGGCGTTGTCGGTGGAGGCCGGGTCGGGGAGCTTGCCGGTCTTGGCGAAGACCTCCTCGGCCTTGACCCCCTCGTGGATGAGGAGGGTGGCGTCCCCGCCGTCGTCGACGATGAGGTCGGGGCCGCCGCCGGGGCCCCAGTCGAGGGCGCGCTCGGTGCACCACCAGTACTCCTGGAGGGTCTCGCCCTTCCAGGCGAACACGGCGGCGGAGTCGCGGGCGATGGCGGCGGCGGCGTGGTCCTGGGTGGAGAAGATGTTGCAGGAGCACCAGCGGACCTCGGCGCCGAGGGCGGTGAGGGTCTCGATGAGGACGGCGGTCTGGATGGTCATGTGGAGGGAGCCGGTGATGCGGGCGCCCTTGAAGGGCTGGGAGGGGCCGAACTCGGCGCGGCAGGCCATGAGCCCCGGCATCTCCACCTCCGCCAGCTCGATCTCGAGGCGGCCGAAGTCGGCCTGGGACATGTCCTTCACCTTGTACTCCCGGCCGCCGGTGGTCTTCTCCACGGACAACGCCATCTTCCTCTGCTGCTCTGCTTCTGCTCTGCTTCCTTCTTCGGACAGAGACCTGAAACGCAGGAGCAGCGGCGAGAGAAACAGGGGAAGAGAGAGAAGAACGGCTTAGGGGTGAGCGAAGGGAAAAGACGAGGATGAGGGGTTATAAATAGTTCCCGAGGGTGGGAGGGACGGTCAGGATTCGGAGTTGGGGTAGGTGGGATCTGGTGAAAAATCAAGGGAGATCGTTGGCTTAAAACATTTCGGCGGGCCCCACGTTCAATCTCACTCCTCCCGGGTGATACTTAGGGGTGGTGCGCAAAAGAACCGGACATGCCTAGACCGCCCGGTACTGAGCGCCACGAATGATATAAATATTACCTTTGCGTTAGCTTTACTCCCGTCAATAGCATATTTCTATGCGGATCTTACCAAAAAAGGATTAAGTTGTTTCAGTAAATACATTCAACCAACTCAAATCATTTTACCCATTAACATTTTAGAAGATTTCACAAAACCTTTATCACTTAGTTTTCAACTTTTCGGAAATATATTAGCCGATGAATTAGTAGTTGTTGTTTTTGTTTCTTTAGTACCTTTAGTGGTTCTTATACCTGTCATGTTCCTTGGATTATTTACAAGTGATATTCAAGCTCTTATTTTTGCAACTTTAGCCGCGGCTTATATAGGTGAATCCATGGAGGGTCATCATTGACTCGTTTTCAAAATAGTCATTTTTTTGTTTAGCCCAAGGTAATATATGTGTAACTCAAGATAATCTACTTAGGCAAGATAAAAATAGACAAATAAGGTATATATGATTTACAGGAATATGAAAAAACATTATGATATTTCAATTTTAGGGAATTGTAAAAAAAAAAAAAGGAAAGAGATCTAAAAGATTCTTTTTCCTAAAATTCAGGCTTGGCCCATTTAATTTATATAATACCTACCTCCAATAAATATTTTCTATTACTGTTTTATTTAATAAAAATAATAATTAAAATAATTAAAATAAAAAAATATAAATTATATATAGAAACAAAAAAGAAAATAATTCTAAAAAAATATATAAATAAAAAATGGTATGAAATTTTCCTTTTAAATCAATGAAATACTGATATTTCTACCTATGCTATTCAATTATTCGAACTTACGAATTCGTCCATGTAGGTTGTATACATGTAAAATAATGATAAATAAAAGGAAGAGTAGAATTGATGCGATTCATAAAAATGAATTGGTTAATATGGGTGTGTACAAATTGGGTATACGTAATGTAATGGCTAGAATCCAACTATTGGATGTTTCAATTTCAAAAATAAAAAAAAGAATTCTAGAATCTGATTTAATCTAAGATACGAATAATTGGTTTACATTATGGAAGAAACCCATGTATATGTGATATTAGATATTGCTACTTATATATGAACTAAAAATAGATATGATCTAATATGCTCTATACTACTATGAATTTAGATAGGGATTCCAATAGAAGTCTTTCCCTTTCTTTCGTCTGTGACTATGAATTGAATGGATAAGAAGATGAAATAAAGAAAAATAATGAAGAATTCAACTAATGGTTTGCAACAAAGAAATGGAAGAACAAAAGTTGTATGGATTCACAAAAATCCCGTCGATAGTAACTAAAAGAGAGATATAAAAGTAGTTTGGATGATTCAATAATATTATTCCATTACTTGGATTCGGAGTTGTTAGTTACTTCGCTAGATGAATCTTAGTGATGGAATAATTAAGTCATAATTCATTGGATGAATATATCATTAGCTTTTTTTTTTTTGGACAAATTTACTCCAAACTTTTTTTGTGGCATGAAAAACTCCAAATTTTACAAATTGTGACACATTTATCCCACCAAGGGTATTTTCATCTTATTTTTCCTTTTTCGTTTTCTTTTTTTTTTCTTCTTCTTCTTCTCTCTTCCCTCCGTTGACCATGGCGGAGCCGGTGAAGGGAAGCCGGAGTCAGGCGAGAGTTGCCCTCGCCGGACCCAGCCAAGGGTTGCCCTTACCCGATGTCGGCGAGGGTGGCCCTAGCTAACCTAGGCAAGGGCAACCCTCGCCCGACATTGGCGAGGGCAGCCCTCTCTCGACTCCGGCTTCCCTCCGTCATGGTCGGCGGAGGGAAGAGAGAGGAAGAAGAAAAAAAGAAAAAGGAAAAATTTTTAAAAAGTAAAATACTAAAATGCCCTATAATTTAGGGTAAATGTGTCACACGGATATAAGTTCGAGGTTTCTTATGTCACGAAATTTTTTTTGGAGTAAATGTGTCACAATTGACAAAATTTGTGGTTTTTCGTGTCATAAAAAAGTTTGGGGTAAATTTGTCACTTTAAACAAAGTTTGAAATTTTTGGTGGTATTTTCCCTTAATTATTCAATTTGGTCAATAAATTTTGGTCTAATGTGTAAGTCATTCATGAATTTTTAATTTATTCAATATAGTTCTTAGACTTTGGTCCAATGTTCAAGTAACTATATTGAATATTTACTGATAGTTCAAAGATTACATTGAATAGATTAAAATTCTAAAAACGATTGTATATTAAGTTAAAATCCAAAGATCACATTACATATATTAAAAATTCAAGGATGATATTACACATTAAATCAAAGTTCATGGATTATTTGTGCTATTATCCTTAAAAATTGTCCTTTGTATCAGTTGATGACCCATTGAAACTTGTTTCGATTTTGTTTTGTCGATAAGCATTCTGATAAGAATAGCCTGATTGGCACACCATCGAAAGTTGGGCAAATGATATAGATGGAATTCTAATACCATGCATCACGAGAATAAGGTCCGCAACTTTTAATGTGAGGTCAATTATCTCGTTAGCCATGTCAGGGTAAGTGATTGTCATATTACAACTTTTATGAAGATAAAACGATTGTTTAAGAATATGATTTCTTGTTACTAAGCTAATACAGACAATGAATAAGTTTATGGATTGCATTGGCACACAAGTGTATGGTATCATCGATGATCCAGGGAAGAAAATTTGATAAATGATGGGTATGTGTTTTGAGTGATGATAGGATATTTAATAGATAATGATCACCACCATACTATAAAGGATATGCCACCGGCCAAACATAAAGATTTGGATAGATGAAATTCACCATCAAGGCCTAAAAGGACACTATTGGCCAAAGAAGATAAAGGGTTTTGAGATGGGAGAAATTTGTCGCAACCCTCCCCAAGACGTCTTAAGGATTTGGGACACGGGTTTAGAGGTATTGCTTGAAAGTTGGTCCGAATTGTTTGCTTAAAGATGGCAATTCAAGGGATCCATGATTAAGAGTGCATGCTTTCCCAAGTTCATACATCACGTGACATTAGACTTTGCTTTTTTATTCTTAACAACCTAAGTTTTCCTAGGAGTCGCCACTAGCTATTTGGAGTTGGCTAAAAGTTAAATAAGATGTTGGAGATTCATCTCATTTACCACGCAAGTAGAGATTCTAAGCACATGGATTTGGTTATGCTAATATTTATTAGTGCCCTCTCTGCACCACTAAATCGGAAGGTCGTTGACGTAAGTGAGCATGCATTTTTTTTTATTACTAGTTATCGTCCTAAAGGGATCAAAACTGCTAAGTGATCAGGGAAATATATTTGTGAGGTTTATTATGAACCTAAACGAAACTTAACGGTTCTAGAAAAGAAATTAACAAACAAGTTATGGAAGTGCAATGCGATAAAGAAACACTCAAATTGCGAAAGACATCTAAGCAAGTACAAGAAACGAAAACCCAATAGAAGTGAGGCAAATAATAGACATGGCCTTTTTATTTAGCCTTGGGACATGAACCCATATAAGCTTTGGGATTAGAGACTATTTCTATCTTAAGTTAGCTTAGATTCTACTCATTATGATTGTTAAACTAATCTAAGCTATTCTAACTATTTATTAAAGATGTGATTTTAAATCTAATTTGGTTTTATTGTGTAGAAACTAATCTATTTAAGATATAGGGTAATTGACTAAGCTAGCCAAATTAGAACTAAACTATACTGAGCTAGATTAATCTATGTGTCGCCTTGGACTGCCATGGACCCAACAGGCCACCATTGATAGTCTTGACCGTCACCACCTATATGCTCAGTGTATATTTATATTCTCTCCCCCTTTTTTGTCTTAATCAAAAAGTAATAATAACGTAAAGGTATCACATAGAAAATATGCGATTCAGCTCAAGTTCACATAATATCTTCAGAAAAATATGAGGACTTAAACGCAATCTTTAGATGCAAAGTCTTCTACTTGCTTAGGCAAACATGATTTCTTTGACTCTATCAGGTTCTTCAAAAGTGACTTGTAGTTTGTTGGAAATTTCTTTGGTTGAACTGAATTAAGAAATACGATTAGACTCAATAGATAATAAAGCGCAGTGACGGGAATATATGATACTTATAAATTGAAATTTACAAAACAAACCTGTTCTCTGATAGAATCGGGAACTTGGCTAGTTTGATTCGACGCCGGTTCCAAGTGTAACTGGCCTGAAATATTTTAAAAAAAATGAATAAAAGGTAATTATATCCATATATATCATGTAGCATAATTTGAAAAATATCAAACACATTCTTCAAATGGATAAAGAGAAAGATAGTTTCTTAAATATGTTCTTTGAATGAAAATATTATTATATGGCTTATCTGATTAAGAATAAAATAACTAAATTACCTAAATTAAAATTTGACTTATATCAATCATTTAATGAAATAATATATTTCACTTAATAAAGAAATCCCCTCAATATTAAAAAATAACGAATCATAAAAAGTAAAATAATATAAGTGTAGCATTTTATAATGTAGCTTACATATTTCCTGTTACTTTGATAACCACATTAAATTAAGATATATTTTATTTATTGGATAGCTGATGTACTTACTGATATACTTAAACTTTATTTATCTTAGACTTGTAGTTCATCTTGTAAGAGTTTTTTCTAATGTGGACTAAATTAATTGATATTGTAATTTACTATTTTTACGGTTATCGTAAAATAGGGTTGGTCTAAGGTGAGATAGAATGTTTCTTAATTAGTCTAATATGGGCTGGCTAGTGTGGGTCGAGTTGAGCCTGGCCTGTAATGAGAGGGATTGACTGGAAACTCTATAAATAGTGCTCAAGTCTCTCCTCTAACCCTAATTCTCACATGTATCCTCACCTAAGGGGCGTTTACCTAACGTTGCACGTGAGGGGGGCCGCCTCATTAAGCTAGTGATACGGAGGGCAATAGAGGAGAAGGACTTGATGCATGGATCCCCTTGATATATGTGAGTATTCCCTTTTTCTGCTTCCGCTTTATGTTCGATGGATCCAAGTGCGTTAATCTTTCTACTCAATTATGCATGTTCTTGTTCTGGTTATGGAGATCTTGGGGTTGCGCAATTTGCGTCCAACATGTGGTATCAGAGCAACCATAACCCTAGAACTCGAACACAATTGGTTTTGCCCTAATTTGTACAGATTTACCATAATTTATACGAATCTACTCTAATTTGTATGGATTAGCCCTAATTGGTACTGATCTTGCCCTAATTTGTGATTTTCGAGACTTTTTGTTCAATAAAAATTAAATTAAATCACAAATTTGGATTGGGGGAGACGAGACGAACAAGAGAGTCGGCGGCGCGTCGCCGGGGGATTCCGCACGCGCCCCCACGCGCGGCCACGTGCCGCCTGGGCGTCGAACGTGCACCACGCGTGATCCCCACGCGCCGTGCACTCAGGTGGCGCATGCGGGCGCGTGGGATATTATTTTGGTGCGTGGTTGGTGGCGTTGGACTCGTATGGTGATTTCCTATCTTGTGGTATATTTATTTTATATGTTTGATGGTTTTATTGATGTGAAATTGCATATGGAATCCTAAATACCTGTATTTTTAGTGTATTTTTGCGTATTTTTATTGTATTTTATGTGATTTTGGAAATACAGGTGATGGGTTACTAGTACATTATCACATAATAAAAGGTGTGATTCATCAATAAAAATCAAACTTTATTGTGAACTGAAGCTGGCTTAATGAGATACAATTCGTATGAGATTGTATTTGAGCTATGTATTGAGCTAATGAGAAATAATAAAGATTATGAAACTTTTTTTACTCAAGTATACTCCTTTACACACTGGTAATCTTTGAATGATAGACGACTTAAGGACTCGTGACCAAACTGATGTACTGATTAACACATCTGCTGAATGTGGGTAATGCATGTCAATTAAGTTACTATATATTGTACATGAACTCATCTGGTCACTTGTTAATGTCTATCAAGTTGAATATTTTTTATGGTTAAGAAGTATGGCAACATTTATGCAGAACAATAGTATCTACTGTTAAATTTTAGATATTTGGTTCTCTGGTTTGACTCAATTAATAGGCCACTGATTGAAGTAATGATATTTGTTACTTAAAATTGATTAATAAATCAATTGTTGGCCTTGGAGTCATTTTTGCCTTATGAACTCATGAATGATAATGAATCAGCTGTTAAGCTTATCGATATGGTGTACCCTGTATTACAATTGATGTTAATTTGTGAGAGATATTTTAGATCAGCATTCTTTTTATGTTGTTCTAGTAATATGTAATTGGAATGCATAAGAGATGTTTTATTCTCTGTTATGATAAGTTTCTTATGTTACTGTGATCAATGATCTCATTGGAATTTGTCTAACAGGTTCACTGTACATATATATATATATAGTATGATTAATTTTTATTAATGAATAAAGTAATGTAATTAGCATGATATGTGATTTTAGTGATAACATGCCCCTATCACTAAAGTTAAAATCACATGTATATGATGTATGTGAGTAGTAAATATTATATCCCTGGTATGAGAGAATTTCAAGAATTCAATTGAGTTGTGACCGCCAAAGTGGCACACTTGATTGGGTTTGAGAAATTTCGATCTCGTATATTTGATTGGGATGTCTCATGGTCTAATGCATAGTTATACTTCCAAATGAGGTGATTGTGTATTAGTTCATGGGGGGATACATGATAGTGTGGTGGAGGAGTGACTGATCCCAATGGTTCATATGCCCAAAGGTGATGAATTCACAAAGATTGGAATATATTCTCATAACCCTTATCATGTGGGGAGTGTACAATTACATGTCATGTATTCTGCCCAAAGGTGATTATGTGATTTTGCATGTAACTCTCTGGATGTGTACTTGTACATCAAATTACACAATGCTCACATGATGCTAATTATATATTGCTTGTTTTTCAGTCACATTTTCTGTAAATGGTAATTCCGTCACCATTGAGGTTTTTTACTGCTTCAAATTTTAAGTTGTGGACATATGATTTGTTGCTTGAGAAAAGAGCAATTGAATTTGCTTACTGTCCATGAAGCGTTCCATTCTGGAACACTTAAAAAGAGGTTTGCCTGCGGACTGCACTACTATAAGATGATGGAAGCCTTAGTTGCTTGAAATTATGTCTTGTCTGATATTGAAATTAGGACACGTCTGCAAAGATTGTGTTTAAGTCTTAATGACATATACATCTTGTAAATGATTAAAAGGTTATCATGTTTAATAGTGGCTATGAGTATATTGGCAAGTATGACAATGCGAAATAACTTGAAGGGTCATTTGTCAAATACTTGGTAGATTCTGGGGTGGTAACTTAATTACTATGCCTGAAAATCTTGACAAAAGATTCACTCGAAATTATTTTGATTGTTCAAAAGGGTATTGATTTTATGACCCTAAAGAAGGTACAAGAATTATGGAATCACATACTCTAAAGTTTCTAAATATTAATGTAATTGTAGAGGATAACTGCTATCAGATTATTAAAGATAATAGTATGATGGAGGTTACTATGTTTTTGTCTTTACCTATATAGATAATTATGGAATCTCCTGTACCATAAACTAAACTTGTTGAGGTTCAAGGTACTATTCTTGATATAGTTTATAATGAAATTTCTTAAACCTCTCAAGTGCGAGATGAAGTGGTTGCAGCTTTATTAAGGAGATTTGTTAAGGAAAGACGATCAGTTATACCATCGAGACTATATAGTCTATTTGTGAGAGCATGATTACAATATCCACTATATGGTTGATGTAATGACATATTTATAAATGTCGTTTCTTATTCTCAATCAAATATGTGATTAGATACCTTAAAAGGCGATATACAATCTATGAAACATCATAGTGTTTGGAAACTAACTTACTTGCCTAAAGATTATAAGTTCATTAGTTGCAAATTGGCATACAAAATTAAAAGAATTTCAAAGAAAGATTGTGGAATTTAAAACCAAATTGGTAACTAAAGTTTTCACTCTAAAAGAGGGGTGGATTGTTTATAGTGAATAAATAAATATTTCTTTCTAGTATTTTTTAAAGATTCTTTCAGAGTGAATGTGGCATTAATAATTTATTTTGATATGGAGTTACGCCAAATAGATACAAAATCTATATTGTGCAACTGGATGATTTTGTAGCAGATTTAAGTAAACTTGTATGTAGACTGAAAAATTCTAATTCATGGTCTTAAGCAAGTTTCCAGACAATATTATTAAAGTTTCATAGTGTTATTATTTTGTTCAATTGAGAACAAAGTAATTCAATATACTGCAAGGTTAGTGGAAGGAAATTTATTTTTTCTCATACTTTATGTACATGATGTTTTGCTTACAAGTTGTGACCTTGGGACATCTTATATCCTTTGTACTGAGGTCTGTAAGGATTGTTTTTGCCATATTATATTAGATTTTTTCGGAGGACATTTGCTGATTGCATATTGGAAATATTCAATATACATCATTGCAAGCCAGGAATTGCTCCTGTTGTTAAGGGTGATGGACTAAATCTATCACATTGTCCTTATTTAGATATTGAGAAAATCTAATTATACGGTGTACCTTGTGTCAGTGCACTTAAAAATATAATGTATGCTCGAATTTGCACTAGACTAAATGTTGTCTTTGTGACGGGACTTCTAGGAAGATATCGGTCAAATCCAGGACATGATCACTAGGTTGTTGTCAAGAAGGTTTTAAGGTACTTAAAGAAGACAAGAGATTATATGCTAATTTATAGCCGTGTTCAATTCTTGCAGTTAGTATGGTATTTAGATGTAAACTTTGCTAGCTGTTCTGATGACATGCAATCAATAACAGAATACATATTTATGTTAACAGCAAGTGCAATAAATAAAGTTTTATGTCATCTTCTATTATGTAAGCAGTGTTAGTAACATTCTTTTAGGCTTCAGAACCTCATGAAAGGAGTTGATTGTTTTAACTTTATGAATAGACCCATACGGTTGTATTGAAATAACAAATTTGTAATATTATTTATTTACTACAGAGGTCTCAAGGGGTCTAAATATATGGTGGTCAAATATTTTTTACCATAAGAAACGGTACAGAAATGTGACTTATAATATAATATATTTTCACAGATGATGTGATTACAGATCCACTAATTAAAGGCCTACGCCCATGTGTATTTGAGTGACATATCATTAGCATGGACCTAGGAGTATCTTCGGATACTGTTGTTTAGTGGGAGCTATTTTGGCTTTACTCTAATAAATGTTTCATCTGTGTTCGTTACACTTTGTAACGGTTTGATACGTATCAACTTTTGCATTCGATAAAATATTTTTGAATGTATTGTTATTATGTTGAATACATATTGATAAAGTCTCAAGGGATTGTATAAACCTTGAGTGAAGGCTAGGGGCATCCGGGCATCTGGTTATTAGCCTTGTGCATATGTCTTGTGATACATAAAAAAAAGGTTAATCATAAAGACAAGACATATGTGGGTTCATTGGAATCATAAAGCATTTTCTTGTGGCACAAGTTTTTGTGACACCTAAGGTAAGAGAATGGTGACTGACAAATGGGATCTCTCTATGAGAGACGTTATCCATTTGACACACTACCATATTGAATCCATATCAATAAAGTTGAGAGCATTCGTGACCATGGAAGGCTCTGTGTGTATACATGCAGTTACCGTCATGATTCGGTGTTTAAGACTTTATGAGATGTGATTGACTATTAAGAATTATCTATGGACAAAATGTGTGCACATACAATACGATTTCAATTAATATAGTCCAAGTGGAAGAATGTAAGAGTTTTTCCTAATGTAGACTAAATTAATTGATATTGTAATTTACTGTTTTTACGGTTACCGTAAAACAAGGTTGGTCTAAGGTGAGATTGAATGTTTCTTAATTTGTTTAATATGGGCTGGCTAGTGTGGGCCGAGTTGAGCCTGGTCCGTAATGAGAGGGACTAGCTGGAAACTCTATAAATAGTGCTCATGTCTCTCATCTAACCCTAATTCTCACATGTATCCTCACCTAAGGGGCGTTTACCTAACGCTGCACTTGAGGGAGGCCGCCTCATTAAGCCAGTGATACGGAGGGCAATAGAGGAGAAGGACTTGATGCGTGGATCCCCTTGATATATGTGGGTATTCCTTTTTCTGCTTCCGCTTTATGTTCGATAGATCTAGGTGCGTTAATCTTTCTACTCAATTATGCATGTTCTTGTTCTGGTTATGGAGATCTTGGGGTTGCGCAATTTGCGTCCAACACATCTTACAATAGCGGACAAAAAGATGATATATTCAATCTGAACTTAGCCGTTGAAACCAATTATATGAAAACGAAATTTGAAGAATATTGTAGTGGACAAGGTGATCATATACTCTTGATTATACAAAATGATTTAAAATTACTGTTGACGCCCCCTGGATCATTATATTATTCACAAAGGGGAGATCCAGCACATTAGAGAGATTAAATGGAGAGAATGAGAAGAAAGAGATTACTGTGGCTTGGAAAGCCAACAGATTCCCACTATCTAAAGGGAAGAGAGGCCCTACTATTTTGGTGACCCACGCTCAATTTCTTTCTTAACCATCCTTGATATCATCTTTTAGATAAATATAATTCATGCACGCAAACAAGTATATATTATATCTACGTAATTACCATTAAATTTATTTTTTTCGATGTTTCTTTTCATTTTCTCGTATTAAATAGAAATTATTAAAAAGGAAAACCAAACAGATATGTCTACATTTGTCCTGACTAGATTGATTACAGCATAAAGAAATCAAAATTTGAAGTTTAATAATATTCCTACACACATCGCTTGTCCAAGCATCCTAGTAGGGAAAGCAACAACGATGGACTGCTTCCAGCGCAAGTCGCATTCTCCCTGCCGAGTGCATCATGTGCCTTGTGTCGGTGATCCCTCATCTTGGGCGACTAACCTCGATCCGAGGCTGCATATCACGTGCCGACACGAAGTGCCAATAACTAAAATCCGGTCGAATTTTGATTTCATGTGCCTTTGGTCTGACATTCGCTTCGCTTTACAGTGCGATTCGCACGGCTTTATCAAAGGATTTGGAGCCCACAAAAGCCTTTAACAAAATATTAAGGTGTTTAGCGATAAAATTGCAATGGACTTGAGGCAAAATCAGAATTTCCAACTACCCTTAATTCAAGATTTGTCCCACTAAGCATGGCCTTTAGCATTTTCAGAATGCTGCTTTCAGGGTTGACGAATTTTTTTTCCAATTTCATCATCATTGATATTTCGTATTCCATTTTTTATCCTCCAAACCGCTATTTATCTTTTCCATCACTGAAACAATAAAAATTGATGTAAGTTCCAAATTCAGATTTGGTCACCGATTTGGCGCCTTATTGATGATCATGCTTGGCTCATCAGCAATGGCCAATGGTGGCCGAGGGCTTAGGTTCGCACATCTAGGTCAATGATGCGTGATTTTGGCTCGTCAAGGGTCTAGGTTTTTGAGCTCACACAACCTTTGACATTGCCTTGCTTGGGCCGCCCGAGATCGTGTGACCCCAGCATCACCTCGCCTAACCTCTTTGATGATTTGATTGTCGCCAAAGATGAATTTACTTCGGGCAGGTGTGCTTCCATGAGGCGTTTGTTATCTCTGTTCTCTAGTATCATATTTTTCTGTTTTTTCCTCTCCTTTTCTTTTTACTTCAAAGCTACTTTGTAAAATTATATATTAAACGTCACCCAAATAAATTTGCTTTGAGCAAATGGAACTCGAGTCAGAAGATTTTTGGGGAGTCATTTTCCGACCATTGATGTTCATCAATTAACGCAGTCATATGTTTCTAGAATATCTCACATAGCATGTATTTTTTTCATTCGTATTAATTTAGTCAACTTTGTATTCTATCGTAGAGGATATCTTGTACTTTTTCCCCATAGGAGGTATGTGTCACTTTATCTTCTGTTTTGATGCATGGCGCCGACGGCATGTGGGGTGACTTTAAATCACATCTGGACTTTGGAAACATTTTGAACGCGGCTTTTAGTAGAGTTGGGACCGGCAGGCATTAAATGGCACTGTGTTTCCCTTTGAGGGCTTGCGGATTGCTATTTCCTTTTTTGGCTGACATTATAACAAATAAATAAAACAGGAAATTAGAGTTGGAACTTGGAATTGCGAAGATCCGTTGGTGCTTCAAGGCGAACCATTATAAAAACGAAAATATCTGTGGGGAGGTGGGACCTTTTGGTTTTGGTGCAAAGAAATAATCATACTCCCAAGACACGGCAAACCTTGTGTGGGTCCTAACGGGGGCAAATATCTCTCCTAGATCTGCATCACGACAGTTGAAAATTTGCATGTGGATTACACATGATGAACGGTCACGATTGGATCGATGGACCCAAGCCCTGCAAGAACTCTCCGAGAACTCCCCACATGTATTAGTTCTAAGAATGCATTATATGGATCCAGCCAGCCCATATGTATGAGAAGCCTTGCCCTCCATTAGTTGGATCTCGATTGGGAGTGGAGACCAAGATTCTAATTTACCTTTCTATTTTGCTAAAGAGATTAAAGTAATGAGTTCTGAATATTAGACATCACAAGTGGACCAAATTATAGAGATGACACAAGCAGTTCACAAGTGGGCAACCAAATTATATCGTTAAGGATGACAATGCATAACTCGTTCAAATTTAGTTCATTCTTATCTCATGTATTTATTACTGTAGTTATTACTACAAATGATTAATTCAAATTCTAGTCCATTTATATCTCATGTAATTACTGTAACAATTAGTAGATAAACTCTACAAATACAAAAGCTATCCTAGAGTAAAGGCTAACCAAAACTCACGCTCATACTTAGAGTTTAATTTTTATATGGTACAAGAGAATTGATAAGATCATTGGAAATAACTTTGCTATTCCTTCTTTCTCTTTCATTTTTTGCCCTCTCCTATTCACAATGTTATCTCCTTCCTCTACTCTGATTGCGCAACACTACCTTAGTCTCAAATTTTTCGGTGATAACATTCTATTGTAGAAAAGCCAATTGTTTCCACTACTTCGCAGCCAGTTCTTCATGGGACACCTTGATGGCATCATTATCTATCCCACTCCAATCATCATCCTATGGGCTCCACTATTGCTAATCTAACCTTGTATGTGACGAATGGATTTAGAAAGACTAACTTGTTCTTAGTTAAATGATATCTTCTTTTTCACCTGATATTCTACCCTACGTGGTTCGATTAACTACTATTGTTGATGTCTAGAAGGCTTTACAAACTACCTTTGGATCTCTATCACATACAATCAATTAACTGTTGCCAATCACCTTCTAGGGAATAAAGAATTAAATGACATTATCTTCTAATCTTGGTTATGGTTTTTCGAACATTATTGCTGCCTTGGCTACAAAGTCCAATTCGATAACCTTTTGCTCCTCGATCATGAGCTTAGAATGAAGTTTGGCACAATGCCTATAGAGGCAAATGTTACTAGTTACACCCCTCCATCATCCACCACTGCCACTCAACTACAATCAAATCCGATTTCTAACTATTGACCACCAAAAACTTGCTAGGGAAATCCTTTATGATGTTTTGAAGATGATAAAATAAATCAAATGCTACTAACGTGTTTAATGATTGAGTAATAGACTATGTAGATGATAAAACATGTAAATGATATTGTCTAAGTTTATACTTGAAAAAATCAAAAGATAGACTCTATGTTGAAATTAAACTTATTCATATTGTGTCCAAACCTTAAAGATAAATGTTCAGAAGTAGAATATGTTCAGAATTACGTCTAAATTGTAAAGTCTGCTTCAGACGGAAGACACTTAAATTCTACTTCAGATGGAAGACACTCAGACTTTACTTTCGACAGAATATACTCAAACTTTACATACAAAATGAGACACAAGTTCAGAACGTAGCAAATTTAACGAAGCATGTTTAGAACGAGACAACTTGATAGATCATAACACAAGCCCAAAATGTATAACAACTAGTGATTTGGTTTGGATTCCATATCAAGATAGATTTGATTGACTCAATCTAATTGATTGACAATTGGATCTTGAAGACAAGAACATTCTAAACGAAGATGCTCTACTTATAGAAATCAAGATTTTGTTTGTATGGGTGATTATAATCAATTTGGAATTCTGTTTTTGTCACTCAACGGCTACTGAATCATCTGGATATAGATCTGTCCAATGGGTAGATTGAAAGACGATCCTCTAGATACTGTCCAACGGCTAGTTTGAAAGTGGAGAAGTATTTAAAGAGATCAAGGACCGATGAGCAAGTAAGAGATAGAGCGTAGAATCTATAATTCCAAAGTCTGAGTGAACTTCGATCGTATACTTGTCTTTGGTAAGTTAAACGTTTGTGATCGTGAGAGAAATACCAAAATAGTGACTTAGTGAGATAATGTGATCTAGCATTGAGTATTTGCACTCAAAGTTGTAATATCTTGTTGATCACATAGTGGAATCTAGTCAAAAGGCTGTTAGCGTGGGAAAGTGAACGTAAGCTCGATTTAAGTCGAACCACTATAAATTTCGTGTGCAATCTTCTCTTCTCTTAACTCTCCTTATTTGAATCTATTACACACTTACATATTATTTCAAAAGTCTGTTCCAATGCATAACAAATTCTAAACATCTACCAAAGATTGGTGGCTCGTTTATCAGACTATGATTGCGGCATCCAGAAATTTCGACGACCCTCAACTATGCAATGGCCGTGAGTAATCGACGGGAGTATTGTCGGTACCACATTTGGCCTAGTCTCATCGCCACTCGAGGTACATAAATATTTCCTTTTGGAGGAAAAGATACTTGTCTTTGAATGGCCATATGGACAATCACACCAATGACCATGTTTTCTTTTACCTATTGGACTCAAGCCTTCTCGCCAATTAGCTAAGTTGAAGACCTCGATGTTATACGCGACGTCACCACCACCCTCCCCTTCAATGGCCACATGAATGGCCCATGCAATTCATATACATGTAGAAATTATGGTCAGCTTTTGGGAGAAGTTGGGCCACGCACGGACACCATGCGGCCACGAATTGTTGGCCCAAGCTGCCCGAGTTTCCCTTTCATTCGGTCGGCAAATGAGTCAACAAAAGGAAAATTCATTGACTTAGCAGCCACGTGAACTTACCGATTGGTGGACAACGCATGAGGAAGGATCGAGCAAGAGAGGACACATCACTTGCATGGACGTGTGAGGTGTCACCATTTCCTGCTACCACCGAATCTCATTTTTATTGACTCTCAAAGTCAACAAATGAAGAAACAAAATGCTCGTATAGGTGAGGAAGAGAGAGAAGGAACCGAAACCAGCGAGTGAGAGAGTGAGGTACCGAGCGAAACTTGAGAGAGAAAGAGAGAGTTTGAGCGAGAGAAATTGTGAGTGAACAGCAGAGGGGTGAACGGCGAGAGGAAGAGGAGATCGCCCTCTGCCGTGCGTGTGAACTGCCGCCGTCGACGCTGCTTGTCTTCGCCACCGTCAGGCCGCATCGCCAAACCGAACTCCCTAGCTGTTGAACCCTAGGACTTGAGGCAAGTGAATGAAAGTCCATGAATCTATATAATGTGGTGCTGTTATTGTCTAGTATGGTGCAATACACTTGGAAACAATTGAGTTCTGAAATTAGAATGTTAAATTGTGAGTAATTAAAGTAAAGCGGGATCATGAGATTGAGGAATTACGTTGGTTTTGTGTATATCTTGATCCTGTTGATTTATTGATGAAAGACTGACTTTTAGTAGACTTGTGGAAGTAAGATAGTTACGGTAGAAATGGAAATTTATGGGATTCGCTTTATCCAGTGCAGTTTCATATGTAATCCCGTAACTTTGTGAAATTTTCTGAAGAGTTCTAATATGAATTTGATCTCGATTTCTTCACAGAAGTTGTGAGGAATTGCGTGAACTAGAGTATATAATTTTATCAGAACTTCTCGGAATCAATACAATGGCTTAACTCTTTGTTAATATGCAGTGCTTGCTGTTGAATTTTATTCTGTGATAAAAGAATCCTGAACTGAATTGTGTGAACTACTACTCATTATACATAACGAATCTGGCTTAGTGTCCTTAATGAAATATTTTCGTCTAGATCTCAATTATAACGTGTTAAAATTTCAGAATTTTTCATGGTCATTTGCTGGTTATTTCGAAATCTCTATTGAAGGCATGCATTCTGGCCTTTACACTGTGTTCCTATGAAACTGTTCATTTTGTTTAAGAGTCATTGTATCTTGAGTTGTTAATTGTTATTCACTTGATAGATGCATTGATATTTGGCATATCACATGACATTGGAAAGTTTGATAAAGTCTTATAGATCCGTGGAGTCCATGACGTCATTGCATCAAAATGTATTTTTGTAATGAGATGTATATTATGATGTGAATGTTATCGTCGGAGGTGTGAGCCGACGATGCCCCGGGAGTGTCGGGATGCCCAAGGGTCGAGTGATTCGACGCCGTTGGATGCCCGGAGGTTTGTGCCGGAGGGTCCTCAGGAGTTTCAGGATGCCCGGTTGTAGGGATTGTACGTAAATCCGGAGGGAAGGGGCAACCATTTTCATGGCGAGCCCTGGATATACCTTGTGATGCCAGGTGGGGTGCGAGATGCCCAGGGGTGTTACGGAACACGCTCTGGATGCCCGGAGGTTTGTGCCGGAGGGTCTCGCGATGCCATGTTGGGTGCGAAAGCCCGGAGGGATGCAAACACTGGTCCCCGGGGAATGAAACTTTTCTTTGAATGTTAAAACCCGGCGCATTAAAGGAGTGCATGTGTGTGCATGTGGCATGATATGAGAATTTGTTTATGATATTGAGTGGGTTTCACCCGGTACTGAAAATGCGTTTGTTATGGCATTGAATTGTTGTTATGAACGTGGTGCAAGTAAAATAGACCCTTGATGGCATGTATATATATATATATAAATGATAAGTGTGTTTTGCATGCATCTGGATGATTATAGTTTCTACATAATATAGTGTAATGGATCTTTTATTGCTGAGTGGTTGTACTCACCCCTCTTGGGGACTAACATTTCAGACTAAACGAAAATGCCACTGCTACCTGTGACTCCTGGCATGTTTTACGGACTCCTGATTGACTTACAATGGGAGTGGACCGAGCACCGTCATCCTGGGGTGCACGGGCTGGTATTCGAGCGCGTGAGGATCTTTCTGACTTTTGAGGTAGGCCTCTCTGCTGGGCTTATCCACCAGGAGTACACATCAGTGCTTGTCCGTATGGATGGCCGCCTTCTGAGGGTGCTACCACCACCGCCAGCCAACGTACCTGACTGGATATGATCTGGAGTCGAGGGTAGCAGGAGATGCATTTTTGGACGTCGACACATGGGTGATGGACGGATGCAGATGATATCCAAGGATAGAAGTTGGTTTTCTTTTGGGTAATTGCCAGGCATGAAAAGACCTCGGCGTTTTGTTGTACCAACTATCATAGTCCATCCCTTATATAAATAAAAGTGGTCGGCCTAAATTATCAAAGTTTTAGTATGGTGTGTATCACTTTATATTTTGTTGAAGGGTAGTCGAACTATGCTTCCGCCATATTAATTGCGCAGGGACCGGTAAAGAAAATAAATGAAAACCCCCAGGTATTATAAGTTATGTAAAAATTTCTTTGGTCTCAGAGGTATGCTCCAAGAGGACGTAACTGTGGCGACCCTAACGGATCGGGGGCCGTTTCGGGGGTGCTATAATGATCCTTATTCAGACTTTACTAGCAACTCATTTTATTTTGCATTTATTTGTCAAGATTTCTTTTGAACACCTATTCACCTCCTTTAGGTGTTCGTATTAGCATCATCAATTGGTATTAGAGCCAAGTGCTTGTTTTATTGAAGTGTTTTTATTTCTAAGCTAAAGATCTTTTATGGCTAGTATCTTGGCACTAGGGCTGACTGAAGGACAGAGCAATACCAAGCCACCCTATTTTGATGGAAAAGAATACAACGTTTGGAAAAACAAAATGAAGGTATTCCTAAGATTCTAAGATCTCTTGCCATAGAATGTTGTGGAAAAAAGAATCAATCCCACTGCCGTGTCTATATCAAATAAGAATGGCAAAGACAAATAAACCAAACCCTTGCTCCTATGTCTCAGACGGAGATATCCAAAAGAGAAGCTCTTGATACAAAAACCATTTATTCTTATATTGTGCCTTATCTCTTACTAATTATAATAGAATCTCTTTATGTGAAACAACTAAAAAAGTTTGGGATAAACTTCATTTACTTATGAAGGGACTGATCGTGTAAAAGAGATAAAAGTAAACTTCCCGCTTGGCCAATATAAATCCTTCAAGATGAAGCCACGAGAGTCGATTGGAGATATGTTTAGTCGTTCTACATAAATTGTAAATGGTTTGATGTATCAAGGTCATCCAATTTCTGCGCCAATGAAAGTCAACAAACTTTTGTGAGGTCTCTCAAAAGATTGGAACCATGTTAAGACCTCAATCCAATAGACTCAGAGGATTATGCCATTTTCCATTGATGAACATATTGACACTCTTCAATCCTACGAAGTAGAACAAATCATTGATGAAGATCCTGAAGGTAAGAAGCTCATTGCACTTAAATCTAACATTGATTCTAATGATGCAAACTCGGAAAGTGACATGGACGACGAAGAACTTACTTTTATGATTAAGAAATTTAAAAAGCCTAGTAGAAAAGGAAGGAAGTTCAATTGGAAGAAATAATACAAGTGGAATGTGTAGAAAAGAACAATGAAAGAAGATGACGAGCAAGGAAATATATGCTTGATGGTACATTCAGAATCAGACTCAAATTCGAAATTAAAATTAGACTCAGAATCAGAGTCTGACTTAGACACAGACTCAAAATCCAATAAGGAAATCGAGATAAGTCATTCATAAATTCTTATTAAAGTTTTTAAGTATATAAATAAGCTTTGCTTAAACCTCAAATTTTCTCTTAAAAGGATCTTTGAACTAAGAAAGGAGAATTCATGGCTTAAGCAACGGGATCTTTCTCGAAAAGAAAAGTTTGAAATTTTACAAAAAGATTTTCTACAAACAAAAAAAAGTCATGCTTTACTTATCAAAGAAAATGATTCTTTAAAAAAAAATTTCAAATATTTCGACAAAATTTTTAAATGGTTAAAAAACAATAGAGGATATCATTTCCATACAAGTACCTTACTATAACAAGTCGGGACTTGGTTTCAATAAGGAAAGTGATTCTTTAATAGATTTTCCTAAAGTCAAGGAAAAACTTAGACAAAAACCTCCTAGACTTGCGAACAAGAAGCATTTTCAAAGGATATTTACAAAACCGGTTAGTCAAAATGCTCTCAAGTGTTCAAATTGTGGAGACTCATAACACTTTAATAATAAATATTCTAAAGTCTGGAGATTTGTTAGGAAAGATTGGGTAAAAATAGCATACTCTACTAATTCTCATGGACCCAAGAAAATATGGGTACCAAAGAAAAGATGAGTTGTTTTTGTAGGTAATAAAGAAAAAGAAGAAAGAGAATTTGGTAAGGAAGGTATATATTCTTAAATTCTCAATTTGGTTTAGGTACATGATATAAATTTTTATAAATTCTCATTATATTTTATATTCAATATATCCTCTTTGTGCCCTGGTTGATTCGGACTTTATTATGACCGTATTCTATGATTGGTTTTATTAAGGAAGAACCATTTTGATTTGTTTATATGATTTGTGAGTTCAGATTTGATTTAATACATGTGAGTATTTTTGATATCTTGCTTAGATACAATTGAGTTTATTTGGCTGGATTATATGCTCTCAGATTTGGTCATATTTTGTAAAGTGGAAATATGTTTCACGAGATATTAATTCATTATGCAAGATATTCTCCCTTAAATTCTTTGTTATGATGAGTTTAGAAAGAATATTTGATTATTTATGAAGATTGCATATTTTGCTCTAATGTCAAGGAATGATCCAAATATGTGGATACCGAAAGGAAATAAGTTTATTGCGGGAAACTCCAGAAATGAAGAATGATTGCAAATCTATGCAAATCATGGTGCAATTAGAAAAGTATCTCATGCGAAGATTGGCAATGATCATTTTAATCAATGGTATATTTCAAATATATACTTTGGGTAAGATAATAATAATTTTTTTTTATCATCCCGCCTTGCAAATTTCTACTCAATCTTATGAAGATTCTAGATGATTGCTTATGAATTATATATGATTTATATTACAAACATCTCTTGTCATAAACATAATGCATTGCATTTTTTTTACTTGATTTGGCGCGTGATAGAAATATCTACTTTCTTTTTGCAAAATGCATTAATAATTTATTTTTGAGATGCTCAAGGAAATCCCTTTGATCGTGAAAGATATTATTGCATATTCATGGACACTCTTACTATATTCTTAGAAGATATCTTATATCTAGCAAGTTTGATCTGCAAATCGGAGGAATGCATTATGTGATATATATATTTGCAAAGATTGTTATCTATTATACAATAATTTGCAAGTAGCAAAAGAATCTTCCATATGGATTTTGAAAAGCTCAACTCAAATATTGTAGAAACTATGTACTATTTTCTGGAGGCTAAAAATGATTTCCTTGTGCAAAGTTATTGCAAATTATTGAGCAAGTCCTTAATGTGTCGTATGAAAGGTTGAGTAGCTCTGAATTTAAATATTTGATAATCTTACAAATGCTATTCAATTTATTTATTTGAAGAAAGAGCATTATATATTACATGCATATTATAACAGCTTATTTGTGCAAAAAGTTTGTTAAGTTTATGCAAATTGAATTCGAAAAGAGCTTCATTGAAGAAAATAAATTTTTTCCTCAAATTTCAAAAAGCAAAAGATCGTTGCGGATGTTGTTGCTTCAAAAGAAATAATGAAAAAATATTATGTTCAACATGCACAAGCCACAACTAGTATTATTCGCAAATATTATCTTGATGACAAGGGGAGAAAGTGAATTCAAAATAAAGGGAAAGAATCGTGATCACCTCAAAATGACAACAAATTAAGGGGGAGCATTGATCAATTATGGAATTTTTTTTTTGAATTGATCATGATCTTGATTATTATAGAAGGAAGGAAAAGGTAAATGTGTTGGAACTTGTTAAGTTCTACAAAAGCCGGTTAGTGCATCTTTTATTACCTTTTATCATTAATAAATCTCTTATTTACATCATTATTTTATTATGACAAAAAGAGTAAGTGAATTTTATAATACATCTGTGATTTTTATTGGATATTTGCTGATATATATGATCGAAGTGAGCTATTTTTGATATTCGACTTACTTTGTAAAAGCTAATTCTTTTTTGGAAATTGTGTATCATGCAAGATATATTTGTTATAGTTTTATATTCTCTACGTGATACTATTTCCATTGTTATTGCTTTTTGATTATGACAAAAAGGGAGGGTCGAGAATATAAATATGCATATGTGTTGATATTAGTTATTGAGCTGCAATTATCTTTCCAAATATAATTATACTCAATCTATTTACTATATTTTGATTTGAATTACATTATTCTTTAAGATTGCGCTAATTTATTAATATTTTTAAAAGCATGTTTACTCATCTGCATATTTAGAGATTGTTTTGTCATCATAAAAAATGAGGAGATTGTTAGGGAAGTTTGATGTTTTGAAAATGACAAAAAAAATCAAAGGCTATTAACGTGTTTAATGGTTCAGTAATAGATTATGCAGATGATAGAACATGTAAAGGATATTATCGAAATCTATATTTGAAAAAACTAGAAAATAGACTCTATGTTGAAGCTGAACTTATTAAGACTGTGTTCAAACCTTAAGACTAAATGTTCAGAAACAAAATATGTTTAGACTTACGTCTAAATTGTAAAGTCTACTTCAGATGGAAGACACTCTAACTTTACTTTCAACAGAACATACTTAAACTTTACATACAGAACGAGACACAAGTCTAGAATGTGACAAGGTCTAGAATGAGACATAAGTTCATAACGTAGCAAATGTAGAACAAATTATGTCTAGAACAAGACAACTTGACAAAACGTAACACAAGCCAAAAACGTATAACGGCTAGTGATTTGGTTTTGATTATACGTCAAGATAGATTTGATTGACTTAATCTAATTGATTGACAATTGGATCTTGAAGACAAAAACTTTCTAAATGAAAAAAACTCTACTTATTGAAACCAAGATTCTATTTGTATGAGTGATCATAATCAATTGGAGATTCTACTTCTGTCACTCAACAATTACTGAATCTTCTTGATACAGATCTGTCCAATGGGTAGATTAGAAGACAATCCTCTAGATACTATCCAACGGCTAGTTTGGAAGTAGATGAGTATTTAAGGAGATCAAAGACTAATGAGCAAGTAAGAGATGGAGCTTAGAATCTATAATTCTAAAGTCTTAGCGAACTTTGATCATATACTTAACTTTGGTGAGTTTAAACGTTTGTGATCGTGAGAGAAATACTAAAATAGTGATTTAGTGAGACAGTATGACCTACATTGACTGTTTGCACTCAAAGTTGTAATCTCTTGTTAATCACATAATGGAATCCAACTAAAAGGCTGTTAGCATGAGAAAGTGGACGTAAGCTTCATGTTTATTAGACAAATCTCATAAAACACCCCTATCTCCTACTCATAGCATTAGTAAAGCACATCATGATTTAATTTTTACTAATTTATGGGACCTATTCCAATTAATTTTATTTTCAATTATAAGTATTTTGTTGTATTTGTTGATGATTTTTTCAAATGTTCTTGGTATTATCCTATTCAAAATTGGTCTGTGAACTCTTCCATTTTCAAAAATTCAGGACCATGGTTGAGAAACAACTTGAAAAGTCTACCAAAGCCATACAGTATGATTGGGGTGAGGAATACAAAACCCCGAATGAAATTTTTTCAAAAGATGGAATTCTCCATCATGTGGCATGTCTACACACTCACAAGCAAAATGGAGTAGTTGAGCAAAAAATTCACCATATTATTGATAATGAGCCAAAAAATTTGTCATATTGTTGATAATGGCCTTACATTATTGACCCATACATCTCTTCCTCTTAAGTATTGGCCTTATACTTTTGAAACCACAATTCACTTTATTAACATATTACTTGCACCACTCCCGAACAATAACTCACCTTTGCAAACACTTTTCCATTAACAACCAAATTGCAAATTTTTGAAAATATTTGGTTATGTCGTTTTGTCTTTATTAAGGCCATATAATTCATATAGGTTTTTACTTTGTTTTACTCAATGTTTGTTCTTAGGATATAATCCATTACATGTTGGTTACTGCTATTTAGATTACAAAACTAGATGCATATATATTGCAATCATTTTATTAAAAATATTTTTCCATTTGTCACACTTAGATCACACCCTTATGAAATACCCTCACTGTCACATCTTTGGTTGATGGTTTCCTCCATTGGTATGTCCTCCCACACAAACCATGGCATTAATTAAAATATTCTACCTTCTGCCCCCACCTTTTAAGGGTGTGTTTGATTTAGCATTTGGAAAGCCCCTTGGGAAAAATTGGGGGTGTTTGGCAGCTATTCCCCAAGGAGCTTTGAGTTGAAAGTTGGCCTTGAGAAGGTTAAAGCTTAATGCTAGTAGAGAATAGTATTGAGCTTTTAGCATTTTCGAAATACTGAGGGGCTTTATAAATAAAATTTTGTGGAGTTCCTTTTTTACCCTAAAAAAATCATTAGAAATCCAAACTTACCCCTTTTTAAAAGAACAAAACCTAGGGTTTCTCCTTGCAGCTCCTCCAGAAATGCTCACGCTCCCAACCCTTCATGCTCACTCTACCGAGAGCCTCGCGATGACGTCGGCTTCAGCATCGACTTTGATATCGAATCCACCATCAGATCCGCCAACGACACTATCTCTGGCACCTTTAGCGTGTAAGCTCTCTCTCTCTCTCTCTCTCTCTCTCTCTCTCTCTCATATTCGTGTATTTGAGTCTATATGGATTGGATTTGGGTGGCTCGCGTGATTTTTCTTGTAGATCTGTGAGAATTTGAGGCTTGACTAGCTTGTTTCAAGGTGGAAACACGTCAAGCCGTGGCTGTTGATGATGGATGCTTGTGAATGTCTCTTGTATGTGCGTTCACATTGTGGTGTTGTCTTACGACGAATTTGTGGCTACGGATACTGTTCTTCGCTCGTTATTATCATTTGTCATTTCTACTTGGCTTGACTTAGTAACATTTTAGACTTGGTAATTAGCTCAAGTGTTTAAGTTTGATTGGTGTTGTTGATTTAGCAAAGATGATTTCTTTTGGTTTTTGTGTCTCGGAAGGAATTCATTTCTCTATTAATACTTGGTTGGTTCTTGACCATATATGTGGCAGGGAAAGTGTTTGGAGTGTGTTCGTGCCTAGGAACTTACTTGTTATCCTAAATTATATGTGTCTAATGGCAGATAAGAGCTGGGTGAAATTGCGTCATGGAACAATTTGGAGATACATATTTGTAGAATTATGCATCTAAATGATTACAACAATGATATGTTAATATTACATGGGTAAATGTTGTATCCATCTGGATTGGATCCAGGAAAATGTTCATTGCTTTTTTAATCCAAGGCAGGGAAGTCCTAATTAGTGTTGTTGCTTGTCTTTAAAAGTAGTCCCAATTTATCTGTCTTGAACTCAATGTTTATCTAGATAATGTTGATCTGTCATAAAGGTTTCATTAATGTTCTCCTTGCTTTAGCTAAACTTAGACTATTAGAATGTTACCATGTGCAGCCTCATTTCTCTTATGTGCTTGTGTAACTAGAAGATACATTTGTTCTGTTAAAGTTTGCTGATTTTTCTGCCATTTGTAGATAAAATCAGGTTTTTGCTACTTACTATTGACAAAGCCAATCTGCAAAATTTATTAATTGGGTAAAGTCACTATCGAGTTTGCAAGCTTAAGTTGACTGTCATTTTCCTATTGAGTTCGTGAAGTCATTTTCTTTTTTTGTTTTCGAGTCTATATAACATGTCAATTTAACATTTGCTTTTTCACTCCAGCAAAAAAGCTTCACTCATATAGGCTACCATGATATGAGTAATCACAATGGTATATGCCTTCTTTGTGGTTGACGTTTTGCTCCTCAAATTTAAAAGTTAGTCCCTTCCTCTGTCGGCTATATTGCATATGATTTTTTTTTGTGAGAATTATGAAATCCCTTCTCACAATAATATGGATTATAGTTTTTCTCAAATGGTTTGAGGAAAAAACTTATATGAATCTGCAACTTGGCTTGTTTAATAGTATCTTACACCAACCTCCAAAAGATAAACATTTGGGTTGAAATGGAGTCTTAAAAAGGTCTATCCAAACTTTCTAATGAACTAAAATCTATCACATTTTCAGATGTGAATCTCAGCAAAAACCTGAATAATTAGATGTCAGTTGACATTAACATGTAAATCAATGATATAATGGAGTTAGTAGTAATCATTACATGACTAATGTTAACTCATGAGTTCATGTTGACATCTTTTAAAGTTATTGTCTCTTGACTACTTACTTTTGAATTTAGCTTGAGGTTATGAATATCTAATAACGAAAAAAGCAGTTCAATGTGGATTGTATCCGTTCTCTATTGTCTTTAAATTGAAATTGTGATTTTTTTATGTTGCATTTATTAGTAGATGGCAAGTTCATCAAATGAAATTGATGAGAATGTTGTGACCACATAATTTAACATTGGTGGTTGTGCAGAATTTATTGATGATAATATAGAGGGCGGTGTGGGTGAAAAGACTAGTGAACAACCTCGAAGTGATAAAAGAATGTCGTTGAGTTTGGTGAGGCAATCTTAAAGAAAGAAACAAAAGAAATTAAATACGGCTAATAAGCTAGCAATGCAAATTGAGAGAATTTGTTTAGCTATTGAAAGTAAAAGCTATGCCAAAGAGTTTGATCCTTACAAAAAAACTCATAGAGACATTGAAAACTATACCTGAGATTAAGCAAGACTAAGAGTTATATTTTTTTGCACTAGATTATTTTTCAGAAAAAAAAGATAATAGGCAAATCTTCATGAACTTGGATGGTGATCAAGAAAAGTCACATTGCTCAAGTATAAGTTTGCACAACGTAATCATCACTAGGATATTTGCTATTTATTCGAATTTTTTCATATGTAACGTTGTTATAATGTGAGACCTATTTGCACTACTTATTTGTATTAGTTGGTGAGACATATTTATGTTATATTGTTAGACTTGTTTCCAATTTGTGTTCTTTTTATTGAGTGGAGTTTGCATACATACGTACATACATACATACATACATACATACATACATACATACATATGATACGTGTTTTTTTGTTGATGGATGATTTAGATAATTTGTTATTCTCTTATTCTAATTTTATTTAGTTACTTTAACTAGTTATGGATGATTCTCCTGAAAAGGGAAAATTATGAAAAAGAGGAAGAAGAATATTGACAGTTTTGTACAGCTACACATACCTATGGTGTTTATCAAGCAACATATATTCAAAAAATACCGTACATGACCTCATGATATACATAAAATGCATGGTGAAGAGAATTGATAGACATGGCTATTAATCTTAAAATGTTTTATCGAATGTTTGAATGAATACAACTGTATTTAAGAATTTAATGAATGATTTAGTGATACGATATGGTTTGCAAGAATTTAGGAATATTGATGTTATAAAAATGCTAGGATTATTTTTTCATATTTTATGATATAAATATCGGCAATAAGTTAGCACAAGAGCGTTTTCAAGATTTTGGGGAAACTATATGTAAGCTATTTAGATTAATTTTAGATAAAGTATGTGATATGAGAGTAGATTTGATCCAACCATCCGATCAGCAATCCAGGGAAGTTCCAAAAAAGATCAGGAATAATACAAGATTTTTTCCATATTTTAAGGTAAATTGCGATTATATAATAGAAAATATGAATTAAATATAAATCAAATAATATTTCTATTCTTGTTTTAGGATTGCATTAGAGCTATAGATGGTATTCATATTCTAGTTGTGGTATTTATGAGTAAGTAACTTCGTTTTATTGGTCGAAAATGAACACTGATGCAACATGTAATGGTCGTGCGTAATTTCAACATGGAATTTACTTATATTTGGGCGGTTAAGAGGGAACAACTCATGATACTTGTATCTTTTATTAAGCCATGAGGAGACATGATTTACAATTTCCTCATCCTCCGAAAGATTTGTTAATTAATGGTTTTTATGCATTAATATATGTATGTGTTATATGTTGATTAAATTTACAACATTTTTGTGTAAGTAAATATTATTTGGTTGATGCTAGATATCAAAATCCTACGGGTTATTTGTGACCATACAAAGAAGTCAGATATCATTTACTTGAGTTTCAATGAGGTCCTCAATCGACGGGTTATAAAGAAGTGTTCAACCATTCTCATTACTCACTACGATCAGAGATTGAGTGAGTTTTTGGTGTATTGAATAAGAAATGGAAGATTTTAAAGAATATGCCAAGTTATCCATATATAAAGCAAGTGAAAATTGTGATAGCAACAATGATTTTGAATAATTATATATGAAGAAATGTCATAAATGATGTACATTTGGCTATGGTAGATTTGGATCCCAATTTTTATACAACAGATTTTGATTATGTAAATGAAGAGGGTAATACTTCAAACTATGATGTAGCATTTAATATGTCATATTTATGTGATCAAAAACTATGAATTTGGGAAATAATTAAGGATGTTTGTAATTTTTAAGAATAATGAGCTTCTTTCCTCAAAGCATATGTTATCATGTTTTTATTGTAATGAAAGTATTCTTCTTGTAATTGAGAAAGAGAGCACGAAATTTTTTTTCCATTTTATTTTTTGGGATATATTAAGTAGAACTCCTAAAACTTGTCAACAAAGTACAATTGAGTCATAAAACTTACAAAAAATACAATCAAGTCCTAAAATTTGTCAAGTTGGTTCAATTGAGTCCTTCCGTTAACACTGTTAGTTTATATTAACGGAAGTTGATGACTTAGCTTATTTTAATACTTTCTCTCTCCTATGTGGCAACTAGAGCAAGAAAAATTGTGTAGGTTAGCATAACGACGTAGTTTTATGGATATTACCCATTATCAAAACGACGACATCTCCCCCTCCATTTTTTTTACGACATCTCCCATTGTGTTTTTCTTCCATCTCTTCTTCCCCGTTCGAATCAACACAACCCTAAGCCTTAAATCTCGATGCAGATCACCGATGCCTCGCGAGTTGCAGTTCTTTGTCAAACGCTGGTGTGAGTACGCGCGACACTCGTCCCACAAGAGCCTTGGTGGTGGATCGAGCGGTGTTGACGATGGAGGCACTCATTATAATCGAGTTTCATAACCGATTTCCCTCATAAAAAAGGGGATTCATGCTCGAGTTCTAAATAATTCTTGAACGATTATCCTCTCCCATCGCCTTCTGATGTCCTTGCCACCGTTGGTCAAAACCAATGGCCGCTCCTCCGCTTGCTTTGTCGAACAGTATGGCAGAAACTTCAACAACAACTTGTAAATGAGCCCATGTTCGTGAAATTGAAGTAAGTTCATCAGTTCTTGTTTTCGAGACATAGCAATTCGTGAAACAAATATCTTTTTCTCTTAAAATATTTATGTGAAGTAGATCTGACTAATATTATTGGATGCAAAACAAACAAGAGCCTCCATGTGTAAGATCATCCCTTGGTAGCATATCAAGTAGGAAACAATTACTTGACAACAGGCTGAGTTTATACGCATGAATATTGTTCAATAACTTGAAATAGGGAGGTTGCTCTTATTAATATAAAATCGGAAAGTAGTAAATATAAAATTGAAATTTATCTTTTCTATGACTAGGAGATGAAATATGTTATACATGTTTCTGTTGAGTTGCATTTTAGTCTATCTTTTTGAGTAAAAAAATTGAAAATTGTCGATTGACATCATGAATTAATAGCAGAATAATAGCCTAAGAGCCATCTAGTATAAAAAGCTAAAATGAAGAAAATCTCTTGGCAATGCTTACATCACAAGAGTAAAGTGATGTAGTTTTGTGGGTAGAAGAACAGCTTAAGTGCCAAAATTTGGCACGGAGGGACACTTAAGTGCCAAAACTTCAGAAAGGTACACTTAAGTGCCAGTTTCGGAGTAAAGTGGAACACTTAAGTGCCACTTCAGCCAAAATCCGACCAAATTGGTAACGTGGCAATTTTCCGGCGAGTTGGGTACAAAACGACATTGTTTTGCTTGCTGATGTGGTGAGAAAATGCAAAAACGACGTCGTTTTGTGTATGATGTGTAAATAATTAAAATAAAAATAAATTTAATTTAATTTAAACTTAATTTTATTTAAAATATTCTGAAAATTAAAAAAATTAAAATTAAAAAACCTAAAAAAAAAAAAAAAAAGGGGGGGGGGAGCCAAAAGGGGCGACCGAGGGCTAAGCCCTCACCGCCGCCGTTGGAAAGTGCGGGCGACGGAGTGGGGAGGGTCTGTTTGGGTTGTCGGCCCCCGGCCAACTGATGGCGAGGGCCGCAAGCCCTCGTCGGATCCTAACGAGGGCCATGACCCTCGCCCCAGATCTGAACGAGGGCTTGCAGGCCCTCACTATCGGTTAGTCGGCGTCGCTGGTCCTTGGCCAAGGCCCGGTGACCCTGGCCGTTGCTCCCCGCATCGTCGCCGACCCTTCTCGGCGACGACGGGGAGGCGGCGAGGGCTCGCGAGCCCTCAGCACTAGTCGGCCAGCATCGTTGACGCTTGGCCAGGGCCCGACGACCCCAGCCAATGCTCCCCCCATCGTCGCCGACAGCGGGGAGGTGGCGAGGGTCGCGGCTCTCGGTATTGGTCGGCCAGGGGCCGGCGACCTCGACCGACCCTCCCCCCTCCGTCGCTGGCCCTTCCTGGTGGCAACGGGTAGGTGGCGGCTGCGAGGGCTCAACCCTTAGCTGCCCCCTTCGGCTCCCCCCTTGTTTTAAATTTTTTTTAAATTTTATGTTTTTTAATTTTGAGTTTTTTATTTTTCAGAATATTTTAAATAAAATTAAGTTTAAATTTAATTTAATTAATTTTTATATTAATTATTTACACATCAAACATAAAACGACGTCGTTTTTGCATTTTCTCACCACGTCAGCGAGCAAAACGACACCGTTTTGCAACTCGCCGGAAAATTGCGACGTCAGCAATTTGGTTGGAGTGGCACTTACGTGTTCCACTTTATTCCGAAATTGGCACTTAAGTATACATTTTTGAAGTTTTGGCACTTAAGTGTCCTCTGTGCCAAGTTTTGGCACTCTAGGTGTCCCAAACTCTAGTTTTGTGGTAAACTAATATGTGAGATTTGTACAAGAAGATTTGATGACTTTTTTTCTTCTAAATTAGTTTAGTTTGCTGTCACTTTCGGCTCATTTTTTCTTGATGCTGGTTTGCCAATGTTTGTCTTTGGAATGAGTTTATTGGAGGGTTGACTACTCTCAAGATCATCCATCAACATGGGTATGTTTACCCTACTCATTTCTCTTTATAAGTGAAGTCATTAGTAGTTTTTAGTTGAAATTTTACAATTGAAAGTGCTATTTCTTTTTATTCCTTTGTAGGTCCAACCGGCAATAACAAAGTTTATGTTACTGTTTTCTTTGGGGGTAAATTTCAAGTTGGACCGCTCTTAGAATACGTAGATGGAATGGTCGATGTTGTTGAAGTAGACTTAAGTAAGGGTTCATTATCCAACATAATTGAAGCTGTTGAGGTTCTGTGTGGCGTAAAATAGAAAAACTCTTTTATAGAGTTCATAGAAGTAATATTCTTGAAGATAGAGTAACTCTTAGGTACTTATGGGATAACTCCAATGTGATAGATCAATTTTATTATCATCTTCACTCTGAAAATATTGAATTGTATGTTGAGCATGTCGATGATGAAGAAACGCTTGCTAAGATAGGGGGAGTTGAGATGGAAACTGGAGGTTTGTTTGATGTGAATATGGAAAGTATTAATAATGTGGCCGATAATGTGTTTGAAAATATAATTGGAAATGCTGATGGTGATGGGAATCAAGTTGAGGTGAAAGTAGGGATTTGGATGATGGGAATGATGATGTATGTAATTTGGTGGATGCTAACCAGTCGAGTGACGATGATGATTTTGAATTTGTTAATGCAAGAAGAAATTTAAAGGAATTTTCAGCGAGACATAGACTCAAAATTGGAACTAACATTGAAGAAATTTCTCAATTAGACATTGACTCTCAAACTCTATTATCAGTTGATTCTCTAATGGTGGATGCTTCTGGGTATGAAATAGAGTGCTATGATTCAGATGAAAAAAAAAGTCTTCATCCAGATTTAGATGATGAGAGTGAAAAAGAAGAAAATTATGTTATTTCAAGAAGGAGGAGTAGGTTTCCATCATATGATCGAAATGGTAAGAATTCAATATTTGTTGTTGGCATGACATTTGAATATTCAAGTGAGTTCAAAGATGCAATTTTGAGGTACTCGGTGGCTGAGCAAAGAACAATTAAATACACCAAAAACACCACTAGATTTGTAAGAGCTAGGTGTGCCCAGGCTAATTGTAACTGGATGATTTATGGTGCTCTCGATAGCAAAACTGGATCATTTCATTTGAAAAAAAGTACATTGATGAGCATATATGTGCTATCACTTTTGAGAATAAAAGAGTTTTCATTTCTTTCTTAGTTAAACACTTCATGATTCTCATTTTTGCAATGCCTAAAATCAATGCACCTCAGTTGAAAATATTAGTTAGAGAACAATTGGGGGTGAATGTCATTGTGAGTCAATGCAGAAGAATAAAGCTAAAAGTGTTCAAGGAATTACAAGGCAATTATAAGAAGGAGTATGCATTGATGTACAATTATTTGGGAGAGCTTTACATTGCAAGCTAGGCAAGCATATTTAAAATGAAAGTTGAAAGACCACTACCAAATTCCTTACCATTATTTGATAGGGTTTACATTTGCTTTGATGGCTGTAGGAAAGGATTTTTGGCAAAGTGTCGAAAGATCATTGGATTAGATTGATGTTTTCTTAGGGGATTGATCAATGGTGAGTTGTTGTGTGCTGTGGGGAGGGATGCTAACAATCAAATGTATCTAGTAGCATGGGCAGTTGTAAGAATTGAGAATAAAGACACATGGAGCTGGTTTATCAACTTGTTAAAGGAAGATCTTGGCATGGGTAATGGTAATGGTTGGGCCTTAATAAGTGACCAACAAAATATATGTAATACTACTATCGCTCATCTTGAATTTATTTGCAACAATGTATTTAATGATTTTCAATATTAATGTTTTCTTTTTTCTTTTTTTATATATCAGGGCCTCATCCCTTCAGTAGTTAAACTTTTGCCAAATGCAGAACATACAATGTGTGCGAGGCATATATATTCTAATTAGGGTAAAAAATACAAAGGAAAGCAGTTGAAGAGACAATTTTAGAAATGTGCTAAGAGTACTAATATGTAAAATTTTGAGGTTCATAGATAGAGATTAAAGGAAATGACTCCACAAGGTCATAATGATTTATTCCAGATTGAGCCAAAGCACTGGTCTAAAACCTTTTTTGACACCAACATAAAATGTGATGTTGTTGATGATAATCTTAGTGAAGCTTTCAAAGGTAGGTGTGTAGAAATTAGGTGCAAGACTATTGTGAGTATGCTTGAAGATATTAGAATCATGATTATGAATAGAATGCACAGTCAAAGAGATGCATGTGCTAAGTGGACAAGGAATTATGGTCCAAGGATTATGCATAAGTTACATTAGAATATAGTGGCTAGTAGATATTACCATTTGATATGGAATGTAGATCAATGATACGAGATTATGGAAGATGGTGACAAATATGTTTTAGACTTGAATTTGAAGACTTGTTATTGTAGAGCTTGGGAAGTTAGTAGAATTTCATGTTGCCATGCTATATGTGCTATACACCACAAGAAAAATTATCCAGGTGACTATATAGCCGGGTGCTTCAACAAGAACAAATACTTAAGTGCTTATCAATTCATGATGCCTACCGTGATAGGACATAAATTTTGGGGGCAAAACTAATAAAAAGGCCCCTTAGCCCCCACTGATCAAAAAGATGCTTGGTAGGCAAAAAATGAGTAGAAGAAAGCAACCACTTGAGCTTGTAAGACAGAACAAAATAACTAAAGAGGGTAAGTAAATGACTTGTTCTACCTGCCATGTGGTTGGACATAATTGCAAAGGATGTCCTCTGAAAAAGGTATTTCTTAACTAATTGATTTTATTGATTCTAAGCTTGTTGTCTTGTCATGAATGCTTACTATGTGCTTTTTAGGCCCATGCAAATGCACCTGAAGCTCAATCTCAAGCCAATTCCAGTGGATCAAGGCTTAAAAAAAGACAAGTACTTTATGATAGATTCATGCATTATAAGTTATAAATGTGAATGTTTCGATTTACTAATGATGGATATCTATGCAAGCTAAAGCTACAGCAATGACAAGTACAACTCAAGGAGGATCCAAAGGCCGTGTCATTGCTTCTGCAGAAGTTAGTGCACTTGTACAAGATAATAGTAGGCAGACGAATTCTTCAGCCAATGCTTTTGCAGAAGCTAGTGCACAAGTAGAAGATACTTCTGCCAATGCTTTTGCAGAAGCTAGTGCACCAATTGAAGATACTCCAACCAATGCTTTTGCAAAAGGATGTGCACCAATACATAATACTTCAGCCAATGCTTTTGTAAAAGTCAGTGTACAATTACAAGATACTTCAGCTAATGCTTTTGCTCAAGTCGATGTGCTAGCACAAGATACTTTAGTCAATGCTTGTACAGAACTTAGTGGACCAGTGCAAGATACTTCAGCCAATACTTTTGCTCAATCTAATGTAAATGAAAGAGGATGTTGGGCTACTACTAATGTAAGTGGATGTAGTGGATAGGCCAATTCTTTTGTTGAAGCTAGTGTTAATCAACGACAAGGATTTTTTCGTGCTTAAGCCAATGCAATAGCTAGCAGCAGACCTCAAAAAAACCCAATGAGTAATACCTCACCACCCACGCATTCATGTGTTGTGATTACATTCTCATATTTGATTTTTTTTTTCTTTTTCAGTTTAAAAAACTTGCCATTGAAATGGAAATGATACAAGGGCAGTCACAACCAAAGAAGAAGAAAATGGTAGGGTTGGGTGTTTACACAAATCCTAAAAACAACCTTCAAATTCTCAATGTGAGTATGTTTTAACACTTTACAATTGGAACTGATTGTCTCCTTGAACTAAAAACATACCCATTCTTTTGTAGCCTGGCTCAATTGATACAAGATTATTGAAACAACTGGACAAAGGAGTAGTTTTAGGAGCTTCAATGGCAAAGATGCATCCCCAAGCCAGTGCACAGCCTCAATCATCTCAAAGTGCTCTTCAAAAGCATGTTGTTGTGAAGTCAAAGCCACCATTGCAACTCCAGGACAATTTGCAGCTTCAAGCATTAAAAACTTATCCTCGAAAGCACATCAGTGTAAAGCCAAAGCCACCATTGCACCCCCCAGGCAAGTTCTCAGCCTCAGTCCCGAAAACATGTTGCCATAAAGCCGAAGCCGAAGCCACCATCACAACCGCCAGTGAGTTCACAACCTCAGTCATCTCATACTTCAATTGCTCCCCCTAAGCCTATTTGGAAGAGAGTCATAGGGGGCACACCATATACAATGAAAAGCTCACGACTTATGAATCAAGTGCACGTTGAACCTGCTGGACCACCCAAGACAGTTCGACCACCCAAGATAGTAGACTTGGATTGATGTGCTTGCTAAATGTGTCAGGTCTCATGAAAGTTGCAACAAGAAATTCTCCTTTAACATTATCTTGGGTGCTGGTTTTGCTGGCCAATTTCTTATATGGTTTATGGTTTGTGGTTTGTAGCGTTTTGTCGCAATCAATTTCAGTGATTTTGTAATTATCAGAGAATGTGTTGGGACTGTGTTTAATTGGGACTGTATTTAATGACTCGTCCCTTTTGATGTATACATTTGAGAATATCCTATATGTATCTCTGCCTCTTGGTTACAATAGTGCAATGTGCAAATTTATCTGCCTAAGAAAAGAGCAACTTTGTTTTGCATTTGTGTATCTGAGGCAGCATGTCATGGTACGTGCATGTTCCTTGTCAGTTTCTTTGTTTGAATAGGAGTTTCATTTCTATTGAGCACCTCTATTTCATAAGGCCACTGGTACTTATGGAATAAGTATCTTTCATTTATCTTTTTATAAACTTCAAGTTAAGTGGTCATGCTTATTACTCAAGCAGTCTATATTCAAAACATTTTTCTTGTTTCAAAATGTCTATAGATTATTATTGTGCTAATTCTGATGAATGTGACCAAATCTATGCACTACTCGTCTGGCCTTTTCATCTGCTTCATTTTGACTGCTTGAAAATTGTAGATTCCTTGAAACTCAATAATGACATATCGTACATGACAAATCACAAATCAGATCCAGCTATCATGGGTTGCTTCAAGTTCCCAACTTCTAACCTTAGATCTTTGCTGGAGTTGTAATAACTTGTAAATCTCTCTCGCTTTTAACAACGGTACCATATTTTTTTACTTCTCCCATCTTTGGAGAATGTAAGAAAGTTTGTACCATAGATATCACCTTGAAGGACATTAATAAGTTGTTGCATCATTACTGTAGACTCCTGGAATATGTGGCTCCTATCTAATTCCATCTCCTCTCTATTTTTCAAAGTATACGTATGCCACATTCAATTGTATGTAGTCATAAAAGGCCCGGTTTGCTTTCAACTTCTTGTGTGCTCTGTCTTTTGTCAACTGCGTTGCTGCTTCCCAGACTTCATTTCCATAAATATGAGAGTGCTCTGTCTTTTTTCCTTTGATGGAACATTTAAAAAATCATCAACCAAATAGCATTTACTAAAAGAACACACAAAATGAATTAAGCTTGTTTACATTTCCATGCAACATGAGTTTCCTACTTTTACAGGGCAAAAGAGAATCAGGATAAAGTAATTAAATACAAACTTAGAAACAAGGTACTATGGAAGACTTAGAAACTTCTCACTAGCTTTCACATTAAATATAATCCCCATAATGATATAACACATGCATAGAAAAAATCCCAATTGATAGAGTATCTTCCCTTTCTTCACTCGTGCAAGCTCTTCGTTTAAAAGTCCATTTTTCGCCTTTTGCGCCTTCATTTTAGCTATCAGTGAGCTTACATAATTGTCGTTGCATTTGGATTGGCTTGACTCCGATAGTGCTTGATTTCTTTCAAGCAGTTCGACTATCATGTCCCTTGCTTGATCCGGTATTTTTGGGTCAACCCACATGAAGAAATTGTAGCAACCTGGACTATCAAACTTAGCACATCCATAAAACCTTATTCTTGCGTTTTTCTTTGTTTTTACAATAAGAAGTGGTGATCGAAGACCATAATAGTAGGTTAACTCTAATTCGACCTCATTAGGAGTTATACCACTTGATTTAGAAGTTGTTGCTCTCGTTCTTTTTGTAGCCATATTAAAAAAGCATATCACAGTTGCAAACTAGCAAAACCTACACTATAGGAGAATAAAGACAAGTTAATTCATTAAAAAGTATCTTGAGTAATGAGAGAAATTGTTTGAATACATTAAGCACCAACAACATTCAAGCTATTCATAATCTATTGCAGTACAACTCATTTAGGAAGTTTGTAGGAAGACCAACTTCATATTAGAATCCTCATCAGTATATCCAGATCGATAAGAACTTATTGAGTCAACCAGATTTGGAGTTGTCTCACGAAGAATCTCTTGCCTATTAGATAAAAGGTAATGAGAACAAAAAAATATTCCAAGCACCTGTTAGTCCATTGTTCTTTGACTTGATCATAAATTCTTACAGCAGCCTTAAATGCTGGATTAGATAAGGCCACAAAAGTGCTAATAGATAATGCTTATCTGATGTAACTTACGTATAGGACAAAACGAGTTCATAGAGTTTATGTGATGTACAAAAAGCTATACCTCTTAGTCCATACTAAACCATTTCCACAAACAGACAAGACACTTCTCAAATCAGACTGCAAGAGTGAATTAAGCGGATAAGGATACAATGTGATGATCTATGTACAATGTAATATGGATTGGATTTGTTCAATAGAACCGATGCTATCACACCATCCTTCCTGCACTTGCAGACAGAACTAATTAAAGCACTTGGTAAGGGACATTACAGCAGGAACACATCTCACATATTGGTTTAGCACAAAACTGCATCACTTTACTCTTGTGATGTAAGCATTGCCAAGAGATTTCCTTCATTTTAGCTTTTTATACTAGATGGCTCTTAGGCTATTATTCTGCCATTAATTCGTGATGTCAATGACAATTTTCAATTTTATTTACTAAAAAAGATAGACTAAAATGCAACTCAGCAAAAACATGTATAACATATTTCATCTCCTGGTCACAGAAAATGTACATTTTCATTTTATATATGTTGCTTTCCGATTTTATATTAATTAGAGCAGCCTATTTCAAGTCACTAAACAATCATCATGCATATAAACTCAGCCTGTTGTCAGGTAGCTGTTTCCTACTTGATATGCTGCCAAGGAATGATCTTACACATGTAGGCTCTCGTTTGTTTTTCATCCAATAAGATTATTTAGATCTACTTCACATAAATATTTTTAAGAGAAAAATATATTTGTTTCATGAATTGCTATGTCTCAAAAACAAGAACTAATGAACTTACTTCAATTTCAAAAACATGGGCCTCATTTACAAGTTTCTGCTGAAGTTTCTGCGGTACTGTTCAACAGAGCAAGCGGAGGAGCAGCCATTGGTTTTGACCAGCGGTGGTGAGGACATTAGAAGGCGATGGAAGAGGATAACCATTTAGGAATTGTCCAGAACTCGAGCATGAATCCCGTTTCTTATGAGGGAAATTGGTTGCGAACCTCGATCATAGTGAGTGCCTCCATCGTTGGTGCCGCTCGATCCACCACCAAGGCTCTTGTGGGACAAGTGCTGAGCGTACTCACACTAGCGTTTGACGAAGAACTGCAACTCGCAAGGCACCAGTGATCTGCGTCAAGATTTAAGGCTTAAGGTTGTGTTGATTTGGACGGGGAAGAAGGGATGGAAGAAAAACGCAAGGGGAGATGTCGTAAAAAAAAAAAAAACGGAGGGGGAGATGTCGTCGTTTTGATAATGGGCAATATCTACAAAACTACGTCGTTTTGCTAACCTGCACAATTTTTCTTGCCCTAGTTGTCACATAGGAGAGAGAAAGTATTAAAATAAGCCAAGTCAGCAATTTCCGTTAATATAAACTAACGGTGTTAACGGAAGGACTCAATTGAACCAACTTGACAAGTTTTAGGACTTGATTGCACTTTTTGTAAGTTTTATGACTCAATTGTACTTTGTTGACAAGCTTTAGGATTTCTACTGAACATATCCCTTATTTTTTTAGCAAAAAAAGATTTTAATTTTAATAAAATTGTTTACACAACATCTTCAACATTATTATCAAATATAAATTAAAAAAGTCGCAAATATTTTTTTTAATTTTAAACAAATAAAAATTAAATTGTTTAGATTAATCATCAAAGGGGCTTTGCAAATGTATTTTATACCAAATAGCATTTCTCTCAAAGTTGCTTTTAAAATATGATTTACCAGAACACTCTTTGCATTTCCCCCAAAGTCCTTTAGGCTAAACTATTTGCATTTCCCCAATGAGCTTTCCAATTACTGAACCAAATGAACCCTAACACCCTCCCCAACTACATTTGAAAAACCATCACTAATATTATCAAATATTAACACTCCTTTAAAGCCTAACATGTTGGTTTTTAGTTTGTCTAATGCTGATACAAGTTCTAATAAGGCTCTTTCATATACCTCCTCACGGTAGACTATTGTGATACCTTCATGACCGGTTTATCAAAAACCAAGAACCTATTCAATGCAATTGCGTCAAAACCCAAAGTCCAATTCTAAATATCCATTGTCAGATGTAAACTTGATTGAAATAAGCTCTAAAGAAGAACCATGGTGTTTCACCAAAGCTAATAATCATGAAAAATGAAGGGACACAATACTTCAAGAATTTAATACTTTGTTGCATAATGGAACATTGGTTCCATTGAATTCCAAAACAAATGTAGTGGGCTCCAAATTGGTTTATCAAGTCAAGACACATCCAGATGATTCGATATATTGAAACAAAGGGCTACAATCGACAAGACACATCCTAGTGGCCAAGGGCTACAATCAACAAGAAGGTATCAACTATACAAAAGCGTTTAGTCTTGTTATTAAAACAACCACCATCTATATAGTTATTTCATTAGTTTTGACAAAGAAATAGAAACTCCGATAGTTGGATCCAACAATTGGATGTTAGTAACACATTTTCAAATGGTAACTTGACTAAAGAAGTTTAGATAAACCAGCCCAAGGTTTCATTGATAAAGAAAAACCAAACCATATATGCAAGCTACAAAAATCCTTACATGGATTGAAACAAGCACTGTGGGCTTTTTAGAATCACTAGGATTTATTAAATAAAATACCGATATTTCCCTCTTTATATCAGCCCAATTTCTTTACTTATATGCTCATCTATGTTGATGACATTATTATTACAGGAGTTCTCCATATGGGACTTGGGCAAACTTAATTATTTCTTGGGAATTGGGGTACTCAAACATCCATTAAGGCTCCTCTTGTCACAATAGAAGAATGTTACAGATCTCCTCTACTAAACCAAAATTGAAGGTGTTAGATCGATTGACACACTCATGGCTACAAATACCAATTTAATTAATCAAGATAAGCCAATTGAATATGCTAGTTTGCATAGGAGCATCATAGGAGCTCTTCAATATGCCACCCTAACTCAATTAGATATCTCTTATGTGATAAACAAAGTCTGTCAATTCTTGAAGGAACCAATAGAAGACCATTGGAGTGTGATGAAACAGATCCTACGCTACTTAAAGGAAATCATTTTGTATGGATTACTCATCAATTCCCAATCCACCACAAAACTCCATGCATATAGTGACGTGGACTCGGCGGTTGCCCCATCATTAAACACTTAATAGGAGGTTATGCAATTTATATAAGTCAAAATTTGGTTTCTTGGTCAACCAAAAAGCAGCATACCATTGCACATTGCTTAACCAAATCTAAGTATCGAGCATTGTGAAATGCCATGGCAAAAGTGATATGGTTGCAATCGTTGTTATAGGAATTAAGCATCTCTTAATTGAAACTCCCCATCCTTTGGTGTGACAACCTAAGGGCAATGTATCTTACAATGAATCAAATTTCTCATGCTAGAACAAAGCATACTAAGGTAAACTTTCACTTTATCCTCCATTTAGTGTCACAACGCAAACTTGAGGTTTGCTTCATATCCACATGTGACTAAATAGCATATATCTTCATCAAGCCTCTTACAAAATGTCATGATGATATGCTCAAATCTAAGTCAAAGCTCATCTAACTTGTGGGGACCTGTTAAGGATAACAACGCATTCGTTCAAATTCAAAATATTTTGAATGATTCTATTCTTCATGTAGTTATTATTGCACTTATAATTATAATAGACCATTTATATCTCATCTAATTTCTACAACGATTAGTAAATAACCTCTATAAATACAAAACGCTATCCTAGAGTTAAAGGATAAGCAAAATTTATGCTCAAATTTAGAATTCAATTTTTATACATATCATGAAGATCTTCGAAGAAACCAATCCATCACCAACTTTACAGACTTATACCAATTCATATCTAGATAAACTTATTTGGGATCAAATCTAGGTTATACAGCATGTGGATCCCTCTAGTACTAGTACGAGGGATGAAAATAAGAATTCCGAACATCACATGTAAAAAATGTGGAAGGATAGATTTCCACATATGATTAGACAAAACATGATTTTCTTTTATTATAGTGAATATGATAGATTGTGCAACTATGATTTTCCTTTATTATAGTCAAGATGATAGATTGTGCAGTATATAGGTTGTAGTTGGCAACAAACAATGCCGCATCTTAGTACCTACAAAGTAAAGCAAGGATAAGCATAATTTTTGGACAGTAGTAGCCTATAAGCATCATTGAACATTTTCCTATGCAAACATATTCCTGATAGGTGTATCGGCTGCCAATGGATGTAGTTTTAACAGCCTACTTGCTTTTGGTGGCATCAACGCAATGTTGGGAAACATCCCTATGAGATACCAAAAAAGTTAAAACCCCATTATACCAATTCAATCATAAACATTTTAAATTAGCCAATTTAGTCCTAAATCTTTTGATAATTTATTAATATGATCCTTTTAGGCAGTTTTGGCTGGATATCCATTGGACTTGGTAAATTAAAAGAAAAGGGCTTTGCCTAGCGCAAGTCACGCTCACCGAGTGCATCATGTGCCTAGAGTGCATGACCACACACCTCAGGCATCCTACCTTGATCTTAGGCCGCAATGTCACATGTTGACACTCAATTCGCTTTAATGTTCATAAATTAACATGAGTAATATGATGCTAGAATAGCTCGTTTGTAGAATACACTTTTAACATTTCATTCGAATTAACTCAGCTCTATATTATATCATAGGGGATATCCTGTACCTTTCTCCACCGTAGGAGGTGTGTTGTACTTAATTTTCTTCTTAAATGTATAACGCCGACGGAATCTCGGGTGCTTAATTTTCAACGCCATTGTGCTTTCCTACAAGGCTTGTGGGTGAACTAAAATGGGCTTCCATTTTTGGCTGACTTTGTAATAAAAAAAACAGGAAATTGGAGTTGGGAATTGGAATTGTGAAAGATCCGTCGGTGCTGCAATGCGAAAGCATTATTTAAAAATGAAAATAGTTGTGGGGAGGTGGGACATCTTGGTTTTGGTACACATAATTGAACATATTTCCCAAGGCAGAGCATATCTTGGACGGTGGGATTTAATGTATTAACTATACAAGCATGGACGCCAATGCTGTTGTGTGGTCCAAGGGGAGCAAATACTTGCTTGGATCTGCATTGTGGCGATCGAGGACGCGCGATCTACGCGCTAATCTCACACGATGAATGGCCATGATGTATTCGAACCCATGTGCTAGAGCCTCTCCACCCCCCACCCCCCAACCCCCAAAAAAAAAGGGGGTTGCACCGTGCCTGTTGGTGGGAGCGCATGACTTCGCAATCCCCATACACAAGCGAGTTATCCACCTCACACGTTCGAATCTAAGATATTTTCCTAAAAATAATCGCTTTTATTATTTAAGATAATTAGTTAATAAAAATATTTTAATTATTGATAAAATTTTTATTTAAATTCATTTTATAAGCAATTATTTATAAAAAAAATGTTTATCAAATAATTCATTTTCTACTAAACAAAATGGAATTTTAAGCGTGCATTCTATATATCCAACCCACATGAGGGAGAAGGCCTTGCCCTCCATCGTTGTCGATTCTTTAACTCGTACTAAGGCAGGTAGATGTAGTGGGGAAATGACTCTGTGGAAACGCATTTGCGCAGAAAAGGACAACGGCAAAAGCCACTACGTTTGACTTTTTCTTGTATCTCCACCAGCTCCACGATGTCTTATCTTGTAAGTGGCAAGAAGGTTGGTGAGCTGTCAGGACTTCAATACGAACATCATAGGCAAGATCAAGGGAATAGATACGAGCTCGCATCAATTTTGACCAAGTCAAGCAAGGGAGAAATGAACAGAAATTCTTGAGAATATTATAATAAATAGGTGAGCATGAAATTCAACACCAACCCCGCCATCTCTTCTAGCCAATAAGGAGGAGCCTTGGCTTTGACATGAAACCATTCTCGCGTATCGAGTTTGGTGCCTTAGTAGGTGGATTGATGGAAGAATAATAAGGATTAACTTTTTAATTTACGAAGATGAAATGTCACCCACGTCACAACAACATCAGTATTAAAATCTTAAGAGGACCCATTAACTATATTGCTTGTGACAATATTTTAAATATGATGTGCCACCAATTTCCATCGTTTTGAAGACCTATAGGGAAATTGCCATTGAGAACTCACCAACCATGGACTTTCGTCCATTCAACAAATCTTAAATCACAAATGCTTCGAAATTCTTTATTACTTTTTGCTGGTACCTTCTTATTCGTTTTATACAATAACTGGCACTCTCTATAATGATATATGATGCGTGGTCAAAAGATTTTTAATGTTATTGAAAAATTTCTTGAAGGAAATGGGCTCTCAGGAGACCGATTTCTCATCATAAGGTATTGTATCCGAATGTAGTTTATTGCATTTGCTATATAAAATATCACGTGTCATAAAATATTTCAAGATTCGTATCTGATTAATCAAATTCAGCCAGAAGGATTCGATTCTTCAAAGCATTCGCAGACATGATTAAAATGCCTCCCGGCTGCCGGAGGTGAGGATGGAAGTGTCGACATCAGTGGAGTTGGTGTTCAGGAAATGATCCGACTAATGTCCCACCTTCCGAATACCAACCCCCGTCTCAACTTTCTTTTTATTCAGTTTACCCGACTTTTTTATGTTCCACCAACCCAAAAATGGCGACATGCTGGCGACAACATCACTTGATTTTTTGCATCACGTTGATCGGGGTTGGTAGGGTTTATCGAGGACTCTGCAAAGGGTTCAGTGGAAAATATAGCTTTCGCAGCCGTAAAAGCTACCAAAATCGCTCAAAATTCAGGTTTTGACCAATTTCGTGACTCTTCCCCCATATGGATAGAGCGGGCTACGTGTGGCTGCGCCTCTCCTTTCACGGAACAGGAATGCCTATAGATTTCGCTTGGTTCCACTGGCGAGAAATCAATGAAGGATTTTTTCTCTTTGGAATTGTACTTCTTTCATGTTGTTTGGATGATTAAATGTTTCAAACGTTCACAAGAAAGTCTATAAGACCCACATCCATTATGTGACAGAACCCAATGTCATTTTCATGTAACAGATAACTAGACATTCAAAATGAAATGATTAAATAATTCGTAATTTCTCGCATCTCAGATTCGAAATTATATCTTTTCATTTTTTAACCGTTTAGATTCGTAAAATGAGTCAGACATGTAAACTTCCTCTCTTACTTTACACAATTTAAAGCTATTTCTTTCGAAACTTTTTATGCATGGGCACATCTTCCTTTGCTGGTATTAAAGAAAGAGACAACTTGGGCGGGAGATTTTTGCTTGGAGACTGTACGGCATACAAGGGCCAAAAAGAATGGGGTCGACTAGAGATCACCTTATGGGCTCAACTCACAAAGAATATGGGCTAACTTGTTAAAATAATACACAAAATCACACTTTGCCCGCTTATAGTAAATTCTACCTCCTTGTAATTTTATCTGGCAACAAGCATGTGGCTTTGCTAGTAGGCATTGGAGTGCGAGGTCGGAAAGTATCAGATTCAGAGTTTGATTTTTGTGAGCACTGCATACACACACATTTATATAGAAGAGAGGAGTGAGAATAAAAAAAAAAGAGTGCATTTGTTTTTCTACTTGAGACCCCATATACACAGTTAAATCGAAATTAGAAAATAAATCATAAAAAAATTTATGTGGTTTGAGCAATATATCTACATTCATGAGGATAGAAAAAAATCCACCATATAATTAAGCGATACAATAAATATAAGGAGCATACTTAATCATGTAGGATCCGTTTATTTCGTGGAAAATGGGCCATTTCCGGAAAATGTTTTCTTAGAAGTCATTTTTCAGGAAAATAACAATATTTTCTGATATTCGATTAAAATCTAAAAATGTTTCGGAAAATATTTTTCGGTGTTTGGTAAGGAAAATATTTTCTAAGACTTCACCACTTAGGCATGTATCACTTACCAACTTATAAATCCATCAAATATGAACATGCCTTTAAATTCAGGCAAACTTGATTCATATATTTGTTTCCTCATTGTCACCAAACGCTCATTTACTCTAAAAAAATGTTCGTATGGATTTTAAAAAGAAGTAAAAGAGAAAAGAAGCAAAACATGTACAACCCTAATGAGAATCTTTCAGTTGAGTGACCTGTTCTCCCCCGTGTCTTTTCTGTTTTAATTAAAAAAAAAAAAAAAAAAGCAAAGGACATAGAGCCTTTTACTTGAGTAATATACAATTACAGAGTAGAGTAAATAAAGAAAATGATAAGTAAGAGTGCAGAGCACGAACTTGAGATCAACAAGCTCGAGGTTCGCCGGGCAATGACTAACGACTAGCCAAGAAAGAAGAAGATGGGAAACAAAAAAAAAAAGAAAAAAAAAGAAATAGAAAAGAAATGGGAAATTAAAAATAATTCAAATTAAAAAAAAAATAACATTAAAAAATAATTCGAATAAAAAAAGAAAAGAAGAAGAAGAAAAGGGATGAGGAAGTGATGATTTGTAGATGTGTGAAAAAAGAGAGATCAAGTGAGGAAAATGTTTTCCACTTTTCAAAAGTGGAAAACATTTTCCCCTAATCTAGAGGACTTATTTTCCCCAATGAATTCATTTTCCGTGAAACGAACGTCGGAAAATCTGTAAAATGTTTTTCCGGAAATTATTTTTCGCAAGACAAACGGAGCCTTAGACACACAATATTTTCCGAAACATAATTTCCATGCGTCTCCACCTTTGATGTTCCGTAGTCAATTTACAACCGCCACACAGCACCACTCTACAACGGAGCTCTATAATGAAAAATCTACATTGCCACCCACTCCATAGCCCCTCATAAGCTCTTCAACCATCACGGACTTTTTCTACAGTCTAATAGTCACTTAAATCTGAAAAGTTTGAGATATGTGATTGAACGGAAAAAAGTTTAGGTGCTCGATTATAAAAGAATCAATAATACAAAAAATATCAAACTGGTAAATTTGTGTTATATTTATTATAAATTAATCTTCTCATCAAAAATTTTCAAACTGATATATTAGTAACACAATTTTTCTTTCCTGTTCCATTCATATATGATTTTTCCCACACATCCAAGCGGCATTAACATCAAATTTTCTTTCATCTTAGGACATGGTTCCATCTCAAAGTGCATGTGCTAAGTTACGATTCTATGAGAACAAACCGACATAAAGTCACATACCTTCACTGTTAACAAGATTGGAATTAGAGGAAAAATTTTAAGTTGTTCAAACAGGGAATCCTAGATTTGAGATCACCGACTAAAATCGAAGGTCAGTCATCCGTGAAGTCGATCAAGTCGAAGTTTAGTGAGCTCTTGGACATAAACCTAATATCCAACGTCGAAGTAGCAAAAAAGCACGAGCTGCTTGAGATCATGAAGATTTATCCGATTGAAAAGGCAATAATTAAGGACAGTGAAAATTTTTCCAAGAGATTTTGGCAAGAGAGGATTTGTCGTTAGTGTACTGATGATATTTTTCGTAATACAAAAATTTACTTTGGGTTAATATGATGGTGTACCAATTTGAGTTTTTTGTGATATACAAATTAGTTTGGAATAACTGTGGTAGAGTTGTACCAGTTTAAAAGTTTTTGTGGCATTAACACGTGCTGTAAATATGGATAAAGTTCAAATAGTTGCAATATCATTATTCCTTAATTTCCATATAAAATGAGTCCACAACATCGCTTTTGCGGGAATTGGCGATCATCAGCGCAGAAAGGATACATTAAACTTATAAAAGTTTAAGATCATTTAATTGCAAATATTTAAATATCAAATGAGCCAAAATGCATAAAAAGTGAAAGTTAGAGGACTCAATTAAAATATCCTAGAATAATTGAATGTAGAGTAATGAGATAATTTTTTGATGAGTGTTAATATGAGCCACTCATTATAATATTTAATCATTGTCTTCCATTTTATCAAAGTTTGCCACTTTTTAGGGAAAACTACTGCTAGCGCCTAAAACAATATGTTGATTTCATCCTCTCCTTCTAAAAATCGATCTGGACATCATCGTAGAACAATGAGAAAATGACATGAATGAATTCTGAATTTTGACTTAATATGCAATGTGATTCATAAAATTTTAATTTGTTTAATATAGTCCTTAAAGTTTAATTAATTTGCAATGTTCTTTTTGAACTTTTGATTTGTTCAATGTGGTTCCTAAACTTTTAATACATATTCAAATTAGTCTATGAACTATATGAAAATAGTCATTATTATCTTTAAATTTGAATTAATGGAAAAAAATCGAACATCTTTATATAATTCGACGACTAAATTGAACATATATCAAAAGTTCATGAATCACATTGAACAAATTAATAATTCAAGATTACATTGCATTAAAGTTTAGAGACAACATTTAACAAATTAAAAATTAATGGATCTCATTGCACAGTTGATCAAAATTTAGTGACCTATATTCAATTAATGGAAGAATAATATTGAATACTTTCCTATAATTCAGGAACAAAATTGAATATGTATAAAAAATTCATGAACCACATTAAACAAATAAAAGTTCAATGATAACAATGCACCGAAATTTGGTGATCATATTAAATGAATCAAAAAATTCAGAGATCTCATTGCACAGTTAATCAAAATTCAGTGACAATTTATATCATTTACGCTAAATTTATGAAAATGGCTTAACGGCAAATTGCCGATAATTTAGCTGACCAGCAGAACGATATTTGATGTTTCTAGATGTCATGGTCACCTAAAACTAATGTCGTGGAATATCGAGATTAGCCAAAATGAGACCGGCCTAAATTACGAGAAGAAAATCTGCTTTTTCCCTCTTTCTTCGCATAGAGAGGATAGCTTACCGAAATTAAGGATTTAGAAGTTCCTCTCATTCTTCTAATTGAATGCCCATTTTTCGAATTTGTTCTCCTGGGAAACTCCAATTTTCTGATTAGATGCAGTGGAAATTTGTTCCTAAATTATCATTTATTAATTTCTCATGTACCTGGGACCATCACATGCCGTATGCTTGAAGATATGCCCGTGACGTACCACGGCATAGATCAGCAAGAAGTAAATGATACTTAACACCAACTAAACTCGCTAAAAAAATCAAAAGGGAGAATTAAAAAAGAAAAACAACATGACCATTGAATTAATCAGAAAAATTACCAAACCACCGCGATAATGAAACCCAGAGCTTGTAACATCTCTCATTTTCCAGAAGGGACATATAGCGAGAGGGGGCGCTTTATGAAAGGAAAATTTTACAATTTAGGAAGGCAAAAAAAATGATGGTGATACTAGTAGTAATACTAAAGGATGATGGATAATTCTCTTGGGATCTAGTCCTTGTACTTCATCTCGGACATGAGGAAACCGGGCATGTCAAAGGAGCCGGAGAACTTCTCGACGTCGGCCTTGAGGGTATCCATGTCCTTGTTGTTGACCAGACCCTTGTTGAAGTCCTTCAGCAGCTTTCCATGCTGCTTCTGGATGTCCAAGGTGATGGTCACGGCCCGGTGGAGGAACTCCCCGATTTGCTCGAAGTCCTTCTCGACCAAGCCCCTGGAAGTCATGGCAGGAGTTCCTGATACAAGACAAGCCTCTTAAGTCAGACTTTGCAATGATCATAGATTCAAGCTGCCGCATTGCCCTGAATACGAGCAAAGAACAAAAGGGGAAAAAGAACGAAGTCGTGCAGATGTTTTCATTACCAATTCGTACACCTCCAGGTGCCAAGGCACTGCTGTCACCAAAAACAGCATTCTTGTTCACGGTAATATTGCAGAGATCGCAAAGCTTCTCAACCTTATTGCCTGCAAGAGTGGTATTTGAAGTTATCAGAATCTATATATAACATTGTTGTCAGCATCATCAAGTCACTCAACCAAACTGACGCAATCTTACCGGTCAATCCAAGAGGACGAAGGTCCCAAAGAACAAGGTGGTTCTCAGTTCCACCAGTCACAAGCTTGTAGCCTTTGCTCATGAGGTAGTTCCCAAGAGCAACAGCATTGGCCCTGACTTGCTTAGCATAGGCCTTGAATCCAGGAGACATGGCCTGCTTCAGGGCAACAGCCAGAGCTCCGATCTGGTGGTTGTGCGGGCCACCCTGAAGAGAGGGGAAAACTGAGAAGTTGATCTTGTCCTCGAAGTCGTAAACCGCATCCGCAGGCTGGCCCTTCTTGGCAGGCTTAGGGCCCTTCCTGTAGAAGATCATCCCGGCTCTCGGACCCCTCAAGCTCTTGTGGGTTGTGGTGGTGACGATGTCACAGTACTCAAATGGGTTTGCAGCTTCCTACAGCCAGAAACAAAATTGCACCGATGATAAGAACATTGGGAACCTCACAACATTATATTCACATCATCAAAGCAAATGTATTGCAAATGCAAAGAAGAATGACCAAATCGAAATAATTTGATTCGAGAAGAAACAGAATCGCGAGCAGGACAAAAGACACACTTCATTTCATTCAAACTGCTATTGCAACATCCAGAGACACAAATCAGGGCCTACAATGAAGAGATCACGAGTATTTCGAGAGGCATAGAATGAAATCCCCAAAGATCTACAAAAGATTGAACATTAGATCAAAATTCCACAAGGTTGCATGAACAGATCAAGCACAATAAATGGTCAAAAGTTAACAGAGATTGGCAAAGCTTGCATGCACAAGTGAGAAAGACAAACAATGGAATGCAGTCAACCAATACCTAATTCACATAAATATGAATGCCCAAGCGAGATCCAACAAGTTAAGGACGCAGTCAACTCGCGGAGACCCAGATCCAGCCTCGTACGCGTCGCACCGCATCAACGAAAATGCAGATCCAACACCGACGACAAAACCCGCACGCGACAAAACATCAAACACCATGCGGGCAGATCCAAATCGAAAACCCGGGGGGCAAAGAAGATACCTGAGCGGCGACGAGGCCGCTGATGTGGGCCATGTCGCAGAGGAGGAGGGCGCCGCACTTGTCGGCGACGGAGCGGAAGCGGGCGTAGTCCCAGTCGCGGGGGTAGGCGCTGCCGCCGCAGATGATGAGGCGGGGGCGGAAGTCGAGGGCCTTCTCCTCGAGCTTGTCGTAGTCGATGTAGCCGGTGGAGGAGTTGACCTTGTAGGGGAGGCTCTCGAAGTAGATGGAGGTGGCGGAGATCTTCTTCCCCCGGAGGTGTAGTAGCCGTGGGTGAGGTGGCCGCCGGAGGGGAGGTCGAGGCCCATGATGCGGTCGTGGGGCTGAAGGACGGCGGTGTAGGCGGCGAAGTTGGCGGGGGAGCCGGAGTAGGGCTGGACGTTGACGCCCCAGGAGGTGGGGTCGAGGCGGTAGGCCTGGAGGGCGCGGGAGCGGCAGAGGTTCTCGATCTGGTCGATGTACTCGTTGCCGCCGTAGTAGCGGTTGCCGGGCATGCCCTCGGAGTACTTGTTGGTGAGGGCGGAGCCCAGGGCCTCGATGACGGCGAAGGAGGTGAAGTTCTCCGACGCGATCAGCTCGATCCCCCGGCACTGCCGCCGCTTCTCCTTCTCGATCAGGTCGTGGATGTCCGGATCCACCGCCTGCAGCGGCGAGTTGCCCCATGCCGTGACGGGATCCATGGCAACGGCGCTTGTTGGGAAGAGAGAGGGAGGGAGAGAGGGAGGTTGGAGATGGTTGGGAGGAGGAAATGGAGGAGGACAGTGGGTGGTGGAGAATGCGGAGGGGCTTAAAAAGGGTTGGGGAGAAGAGAGAGATCGGGATCTTGGACGGGGGCTATTGCTTGGTTTTAGGTGGTGGTGTTGGTGAGGTGGGGTCCAACGAGCCCTTCCGAGGGTTGGTGAATGGCTAATGCTTTCCATTTTCTTCCCCGCTCTTTTTTTCTTTCTTTTCCAACTTTTTTCATTTTACTTTGACTACATTTTTTTTTTCAGCAATTTGACCTCTCAATTGATTCGCGATTTTTATGGTGGCCCATATTGTGGTGGGCTGAGGATTAACCCGTGCGATGTTTGGTGAGCCAAGATGTGAGGTCAAGATCTGTTTGATAAAACTTCTGTTTTTGGAACAATTTCTTTTGAGGATTTTTTTGTTTCTTTTTCTCGGAATAATTTTTTAATAAAAGAACGCATTTAGTAATTACTACCGTAGTTCTTAGCGAATAACCCCAATTTCGGTTTAATAGTACATCCCAATAGGGGACGCCCATATTTGTTCAATTTATCTCTCTCAACTTGGATGCCATGAGGCGGGCCTATGATTCATACTTAATATTCAAACCCCGTGACCGGACTCCAAAAAATTTTCCAAAACGTTATAAATCAAAAGATTTTTCTTCTTTTTCAAAAGATTTTTCTTCTTTTTCAAAAGATTTCCCCTTTTTTTTTTTATCAAAGGACGTTGGTCTCTAACTAGAAATGTAAATGCCTGAGCTTGAGAAGCTTCTGGCCCAGTAGGTCCGTACATACGCGAGGAAGGTAATCAAAAAAGAAAGAAGATGAGTTCTTCTTTCTTTTATCACTTAGGAACGCTGGAGTAGATCCTAAAGAGATCCCACTTCCTCATGAATTTATCTTGAATCGGGATCTTTTGGCTCAACTTTTTGTACGAATTTTTTAAATACCGAGGGTTCGAATCCCTCTCTTTCTGTTTCCGTTGATGACTTGTTATTTTATTTATTTTTAATTTATATTCTCGAAATGAAAAAAGAATAGGAATGTGTTTGGTACAATTCACAAATTTTTTTGTAACGTAGAATTTCTTTTAATTTTTTTTCTTATTCTTCTTTATCGTCGCCGACCATCGACTATTGCCATCTATAGCCGACCCCAGTCGTCGATGATCATCGACGATGCCAACTGTCATTGCTGCAAGCACCGGCCTCTTGCCGACCCGTATCAACAGTCGACCGTGGCGGTCAGTGGTGGTAGGTGGCGGTCAGCGTCGTCAATGATCATGAACTACTGGGGTTAGTGGCGGCGGTTGATCGACCAATCGACGAGTAGCGTGAGGCGGTTGATCGAACAATCGACGAGCAACGTGAGGCGGTTGGTTGTCGAGACAAGCGGTCGATGGTGAAGGCGGTCGGCTGGTGAATAACGAGTGGTGATCACCGGTGGGAGACAAGCGGTAGCTAGCAGCGATCGATTATGGTGAGAGGCGGTTAGCGGCAGCTGGCAAAAGGTGGTGGTAGTCAGCGGTGACGACAAGTGAGTGGTGAAGTGGTAATCAATGGTCGGCGGTAGGCGGTAGTGGTCGTCGACGATAGCAGGCGAGTGGCGAAGCGGCAGCAGTAGGTGAGTGGCAAAGTAACGACCAATGGGCGACTTGCGACGTCAGCTAGTGAGGGCAGGTAGGCAATGGCGGTGGTCGAATAGCAAGGACAACAATGAGAGGCAACAAGGAAGAAGGAAGAAGGAAAAAAAAAAAAAAATTTCCCCATTTTTTATGGTGACAAAACAATCTCTGAATATGCAAATGTGTAAACACGCTTTTAAAAAATCATGACAATTTTAAAGAATAATGTAATTCACATAAAAAGATTACAAAATATAGCAAATAGATTGAGCATAATTATATATGGAAAAATAATCGCAGCTCAATAACTAATATCAACACATATGCATATTTATATTCTCTCCCCCTTTTTGTCATAATCAAAAAGCAATAATAATGGAAATAGTATCACATAGAGAATATAAAACGATAATAAATATATCTTGTATGAAACACAATTAAAAAAAACAATCAGCTTTTATAAAGTAAGTCGAATATCAAAGATTTGTAATATAGCTCACTTCGATCATATATATCGGCAAATTTCCAATAAAAATCGCGGATGCATTATAAAATTCACTTTCCATTTTGTCATAATAAAATGATAATGTAAATAAAGATTTGTTAATGACAAAAAGTAATAAAAAATGCATTAACCGGATTTTGTAGAACGTAACAAGTATTAATACATTTACTTTTTCTTTACTTCCATAATAATCAAGATCATGATCGATTCAAAAAGATTTTTCCATAAAAGATCAATTCTCCCCCTCAATTAATTGCCTTTTTGAGGTGATTACAATTCTTTCCTTTTGTTTTAGATTCACCTTCTCCCCTATTATCGTGACAATATTTGTAAATAGCACTAATTGCTACTTGTGCACATTGAACATAATATTTTACACTATTTCTTTCATAGCAACAATAACTGCAACGATCATTTGTTTTTTGAAATTCAAGGCAAAAAATTATTTTCTTCAAGCAAGTTCGTCTTGAATTCAACCTGCATAAACTTAACGAATTTTTTGCACAAATAAGCTATAATAATATCTATGTAGTATATAATGCATTTTTTATAAATAAATAAATTGAATAGCATATATAAGATTATCAAATATTTAAATTTAGAGCTACTCAACCTTTTGTACGACACATTAGACTTGCTCAATAATTTGTAAAAACTTTGCATAAGGAAGAGAATTTTTTAGCCTAAAAAAATAGTATAGAATCTCCATAATTTTCGGATCGAGCTTTCCAAAATCCATATGAAAGATTCTTTAGCCACCTACAAATTCTTGTATAATAGATAACAATCCTCGCAAAAATATCGCGTAATACCTTACTCTAATTTATAGATCAAGCTTGCTAGATAAAAGATATCTTCTAATAATATAGCAAGAGTATCCATCAATATATAATAATATCAAAGGGATTTCCTTGGAGCATAAATCTCAAAAATATTTTATTGATGCATTTCGCAAAAAGAAAGTAGATATTTCTATCACATGCCAAATCAAGTAAAAAAAATTGCAATGCCTTATATTTATGACAAGAGACATTTGCAATATAAATAATAAGCAATCATCCAAAATCATGATAAATACATGTAGAAATTTGCAAGGCGAGATGATAAATATATATATATATATATATATATATATATATATATATTTCTTTTCTTTTCTTTTCTTTTCTTACCCAAGATATATGTTTGAAATATACCATTGATTAAAAATGATCATTACCAATCTTTGCATGAGATATTTTTTTGATTACACCAAAAGTTGCGTAGATTCGCAATTATTCTTTCCTTATAGAATTTCCTGAACTCATTTTCTTTTTGGTATCAATGAATTTGGATCCTTCCATTTCGTTAGAGCAAAATATAAAATCTCCATTGATAATCAAATATTCTTTCTTAATTCATCATAACATATTATTTAAGGTAAGAACATTATGCACAATAATATCTTGAAAAAGAAATTTTCACTTAGTCAAAGCACGATAAAATCATAGAGAATAAAATCCTTAAATATCTAAGAAATAATATCTTGCCCAATAAATTAATATCACGTAAAATAGATTTTCACTTTGCAAAATATGACAAAATGTGAGAGCATAAAATCGAACCAAATAAACTCAATTGTCTCTAAGCAAAATATCAAATCAATCACACGTATTAGATCAAATCACAACTCACGAATAAAAAAAAAAATCACGTGATTCTTCCTTAAATCAAACCAATCATAGAATATGATTATTATAAAATCCGAATCAACCGAGGATATATCGAATATCAAGTATAATGAGAATTATGTGCCCAAATCAAATTGAGAAAAAAAAAAAAACACATTCCTTACCAAATTTTTTTCTTTCTTCTTTTCCTTTATTTCCTGCAAAAACAACTCATCTTTTTTTTTTTTTGGGTACCCATATTTTCTTGGGTTGATGAGAGTTAGTAGAGTATGCTATTTTTACCCAATCTTTCTTAACAGTTCTCCAAACTTTATGACATTCTTTTTCAACGTGTTCTAAGTTTCCATAATTTGAACAATTGAGGGCATTTCAACAAATAGATTTTGTAAATATCCTTTGAAAATACTTATTGTACACAAGTTTATGAGGTTTTTGTCTAAGTCTCTCCTTGACTTTAGGAAAATGTATTAAAGAATCACTTTCCTCATTAAAGCCAAGTCTCGACTTGTTATAGTAAAGTACTTGTATGGAAATGACATGCTCTAATGTTTTCGAACCCTTTGAAAAAAAATTCAAAATATTAAAAAAAATCTTTAAAGAATTATTTTCTTTGACAAGTAAATCTCGACTTCTTTTGTTTGTAGAAAATCTTTTTGCAAAATGTCAAACTTTTCTTTTCGGAAAAATCTTGTCGGCTAAGCCATGAATTCTCATTTTTTAGTTTGAAGATCCTTTTGAGAGAAGATTTTGAGGTTTAAGTAAAGCTCATTTATATACTTAGAAACTTTAAAAGAAATTTCTGAATGACTTACCTCGATTTCCTTGTTGGATTCTGAGCCTGTGTTTGAGTCAGACTCTAATTCTGATTCCAATTTTGATTTTGATTTCTAATTTGAGTCTGAATGTGCAATTAAGCATGTATTTCCTTACTTGTCATCTTCTTTCATTGTTCTTTTTTCTGCCCATTCTGTTTGTATTATTTTCTTCTATTGAGTTTCCTTTATTTTCTACTTAGCTTTGAATTTCTTGATCATAAAAGCAAGTTCTTCATCGTCTAGATCATTTTTTGAGTTTGTATCATTAGAATCAGCATTATATTTAAGTGTAATGAACTTATTACCTTCGAGCCTTCATCAATGATTTGTTCCACTTCGTAGGATTGAAGAATGCCAATAAGTTCATCAACAGAAAGAGGCATGATCTTTTGCATCTCCCGAATTGATGTTTTCATATGGTTCCAATCCTTTGAAAGTCCTTGCAGTAGTTTGTTGAATTTCATTTGAGCAGAAATTGGTTGACCTTGATATGCCAATTCATTTAAAATTTTTGTAAAGTGACTGAATATATCTCCAATAGACTCTCCAGGCTTCATCTTGAAATATTCATATTGGCCAAACATGAAGTTTACTGTTATCTCTTTTACACAATTAGTCCATTCATAAGTAACATGAAGTCTATCCTAGATTTCTTTAACTATTTTACATGAAGAGATTTTATTATACTCAGTAGGAGACAATGCACAATATAAGGAATAAGTAACTTTTGCATCAAGAGCTTCTCTTTTAAACATCTTTGTCTGAGACATGAGAGCGGGGGGGTTAGGTTTCTTTGTTTTTGCCATTCTTATTGGATGTAGATGCAGTAGTGAGATTGATTCATATTTCCACAATATCCCATTGTAAAGGATCTCTAGATCTCAAGATTATCTTCATTTTGTTTTTTTAAACGTTGTATTTCTTTCCATCAAAATATGGTGGCTTGGTGTTGTTTTGCCCTTCAACCAACCTTTGTGCCAAGATACTAAATAGAATATCTTTAGCTCAGAATTAAAAACACTTCAATAAAACAAGCACTTGGTTTTGATACCAATTGAAAATACTAGTACAAACATCTAGAGGGGGGTGAAGATGTGTTTAAAAGAAATCTTGACAAATAAATGCGGAATAAAATAAGTTGCGAGCAAAGTCTGAATAAAGATTAGAGTATGACAAACGAGCCACTAGATTTCAAGTAGATGTTTATAATTTATTATGCGATGGAACAAACTTCTAAAATAACTTGTAAATGTGCAATAGATTTAAATAAGAAGAGTTAAGAAAAAAAAAATTGCACATAAGATTTATAGTAGTTTGGCTTAGATTAAGCCTACGTCCACTTTCCCATGCTAATAGCCTTCCGGCCGGATTCTATTATATGATCAACAAGAGATTACAACTTTGAATGCAAACACTTAGTGATAGATCACACTATCTCACTAAGTCACTCTTTTTGTATTTTTCTCACGATCACAAACATTTAAACTCACGAAAGACAAGTGTATGATTGAAGTTCGATCAGATTTTGAAATTACAGATTCTATGCTTTGTCTCTTACTTGCTCCTCAATCCATGGTCTCTTTAAATACTCATCCACTTCCAACTAGTTGTTGGAAATTATCTAGAGGATCGTCTTCCAATCTACCCATTGAATATATCTGTATCAAGCAAATTTAGTAGCTATTGAGTGATAGAAGCATAATCCTAAGTTGATTCCGATTGCCCATATAAAATAATCTTGGTTTTTATAAGTAGAGCTTCTTCGTTTAGAAAGTTATTGTTTTTAAGATCCAATTGTCAATCAATTAGATTGAGTCAATCAAATATATCCTGATCTAAAATCTAAACCAGATCACTAACCGTTATATGTTTGAGGCTTATGTAACGTTTTTTTCGAGTTATCTCATTTTGAACATGCTTCATTCTGAATCTGTTATATTTTGAACTTGTGTCTCATTCTGTATGTAAAGTCTGAGAATGTTCTGTCAGAAGTAAAGTCTGAGTGTCTTCCATCTAAAGTAGAGTCTGAGTGTCTTCCGTTTGAAATAGACTTTACAATTTGGATGTAAGTCTAAATATATTATGCTTCTAAACATATTTAGCCTTAAGGTCTTGACACAGTCTGAATAAATTTAGCTTTAGCATAGAGTCTATTTTCTGGTTCTTCCAAGTATAGATTTCGACAATATCATTTACATATTCTATCATTTGCATAGTTTGTTACTCAACCATTAAATACGTTAATAGCCATTGATTTATTTTGTCATCTTCAAAATATCATAAGGGATTTCCTTAACAAAAATAACTTATTTCTAAAAATTATTCCCCAGAGCAAGAATACTTTTTTTTTTTATTTCTTATTTCTACTCCAAATTTATTCCTTGGCCACTTTCTATTTTGGTGAATAGAAAAATTAATTGATATTACCAAATAGATTTATGTTTTTTTATGTAATAGTAAATTATTTAAGAATTAATATTACAAAAAACTCCAAATTTGTACTTTTGTGACAAATTTACCTTAGATTAATTTTTTTACTACCAAAAATCTCAAACCGATATATTTGTGACAAATTTACTCAAAACTAATCTTTTGACAACAAAAAATTATAAAATTAGTATATTTATAACAAATTAACTCCAAATTAATATATATAGTCAACTGTTATGTGTTATTTAACTTAAAAATTTAATTGAAAAATTTAACAGAAAATTATGGATGGTAAACTTGTCACAGATATATCGACTTAGAGTTTTTTGTGGTCAAAAAATTAATTTTAGTTAAATTTGTCATATGTATACCGTTTGAGATTTTTTGTTGTATTAATCCATCATATAGATCATGTAAATTATTAATTGATTATGACATTTTATAGTTGATTATAACGTAATGGACACATGAGCCAATAATATCGAGGCTCTGATGCCCCAAGCACCACAAACCCTCTTCCTTTAATGTTATTTATTATGAAAAACTTGTTATGTCATTCATCGATTTGGTGCGTTGCGACTAGAAATGTAAGCGAAGCCAATACTTATTGGTAATAGTAACCAGAAAAAAGTATAAAAAAAAGTTTAAGATCAATTATAATTGTGTTAATTCATTTATAAAACATTTTAATTATGTCAATTTAATCGTAAATATTTTCACATTTTGACAATTAAGTTCATTGGCCAAAAATCATTAATGTGGACATTGGCGGCCCTCGTCGGATTTGAATGAAAAAATAATTAGAATTAATTTTTTAAATTGTAAAAATTATCCAGATGGATACCTGTAGTTAGTGTTTACGTTAGCGATTTCCAATCCAAATTAGTTGGAATGATTTAATTGGCGAATTGTAAAAATATTTAAAATTACATTGGTATAATTAAAAAAAATTGAGGACTGAATTGTTATACGTATAATAGGTTTAAGATTTTTTTTTAATACTTTTCTTAATAGCAGCTTCCCGAGGAAGGGTGGACGATTTCAAACGCCGATAACTTGATTGAGGGTAATCAGGGCATAAGCGGAGGTGGGGGTCCGGGGAGTGGGCGAACCGTATCCTACCCAACCCGCTCCACATGCAGAAAGTCTGCCCAATTCCCAAACCAAAACTAATTAGTTGCGAATTTTATCTGCCCTCTTTGAAGCGGGACGGTCTGGCAGGTGGGGTAAAATTGCCATCCCTAAGCCTCTTCTTGCGTCTCCCTGGTCCGGGGGTGAATTCGGGCATATGGCTGGAGCCCGGAGGCGATGGCGTGCTAGCTGACCGCAATGGCAATTGGATCTTAGGATTTGTCGTGTTCTTTTGGGTCTTACAATCACACTAACGATTGATCTTTTGGGCCTTGCAATGGCTCCTCCTTGCTAAACAACTCATAGCGTCATTTTGCTATCTCAGTGGAACTCGATGCCAAAATTTAAAGGGTATGTCTATGTTTTGTAAGTGCTTGAACGAATACTCGATTTCCCTTGATGGAGCATATCTGTAGAGAAAGCCAACCATTGTGTTGGCAAAGTAAGGAGAAGCTTGAACTGATTCGTGAATATCCTCCACAGGTGCTACATCTGATTTATTTAGATAGACATAGCTATTAGAACTGATACGCAGGACTCTGCCTTTGCGGCCCTATTCTAATCCTTATTGGTAGTTGATCTTATACGTGAGTGACTGAGATAGATGGAGATAATCCCTCTCATTCTCTTTCATATATATTTGTATTATTGTTGGGGTGTTATTCAGACTCCCCATTAATAGAAATGCTCGGAAGTCTTGCTCCTCACTCACCGGGTGGGAGTTTAGGAGCCTCCTTGATAGGGGTCGCAGGGGGCAGCGCACTCGGGCTGCCAAAGGAGTTTTATAATTTGGGTTCATATTTTATTAGTAGTTTGGGTTTTCTATTAACTTGTACTGTATATATATAATCTTTTTCTCTTATAATTAAAAATTGTGACAAAGAGGTAGAAGTTGCTAATTATCCTTTGCTATATGTAGCCATAGTTTAAGGGTAAACCAGAATAAATCTTGTATCTTGATATCTCTTTCTAACATTTACTTTCTATTTCAATGTATTTGTGCGCCTAATCCTAACAATTACATGCAAATATTAGTATAGCACGTTGACATCTATTGGTGTTTTTTGCCACATCAATTTTGCCTAGTCAATATAGGCCCTGCATGGTAACACTTCTGAAAAGTGTTTATGAACACTTTTTCTGTTTTTTTGTTCCAGGGAACAAAAAAAGAACAGAAACGCGTTTGTTTGCGTTTCTTTTTTTGTTTTTTCGTTTCGGAACAAAATTGAAACAAAATCGAAACAACTTTTTGTTGTTTCTCTACTCAAACACTTCGGGAAACCAAAAAGAACAGAAATAAAAAACACAATTGGAACAAATCGGGAACAAAGCGAAGCTCGTGTGAAGCCCTTCTCCTTCGTGCCCGTGCGAAGCTCGTTCTCTCCCCCGACGCCTCCCTCTCTCGGCGCCTCCCACTCGGGCGGACTCTCCGGCGACTCCCCCTCCGGCGACTCTCCGGCGCCTCCCCACTCCGCTCACTCCCGGCTTCGACGGTGGTGCTCCGTCAACCGGCCGACGCGTCCGGTCCGGGTAGGCCCGCCGCTCCTCCATCTCCGTTCGAAGAAGTCAAGGTCGGCGACACCCACGTTCGTCGACCACCGCCGGCGCTCGCTCGAGCCTCAAGCGAGCGTCGCTCGCGCTGGCCGCTTCTCGCCGAGCTCGAGCGTAGCCATGGTCGCTCGCGGAGCGGCTCGAGCGAGCGAGGCCGACCGCCAAAGGAGCCGTCGCCCGGATCTGCTAGATCTCGGGCGACGGTTGCTCGTCGGAGCGCTCGCTCGCTCGGCGACTGCTCGCCCGAGCGAGCAAAGCGGCGCAGCTCGCTCGAGCGAGCCGCTCTGCTCTCTCGGCGGTGCTCTGCTCGCTCGGCGCGGCGCGGGCCCGGTCATGCGGAGCTCCGAGGGCGCAGGCTCGGTCGTTGCGAGCTCGGCGCTCGCTTGCCCGTGGCTACTCGGCCGAGCGAGCGAGCAGCCACACTCGGCCGAGCGAGCAGCGCCGCGAGCTCGGACGAGCGAGCCGCGCCGCTCGATGTTTGGTTTTGAATTTTATGGTCAATTTCGTGATTGTAGACGGTGTGCGGTCAAATGGGAGGGGAAGAACTTTCGGGAGGAGCTTCCTCGGCTTGCGAAAGAAGTGCAGCGCATCACGAACATTCGCGGATACGTCGGTGAGCTTTGATCCCTTCTTGGAGCTGTTGTGTTCGGTTGTTCATCCGAAAAAGCCGAAACTTTCTGTCTAATTCTCGATCATTTGCCTCTCCATATTGTGAACTCCACGAGAGAGTATATACTTCTAGTTCTTTCTCGCGTTTGGAGTTGCAAATGGCTTCAATTCTAGCGAACTTGCCGGCAACACCACTCGTCCACCATAAGCCACAGCCCCTTTTGACAACCGTCGGAATATTCTCGCTTTCCACATCTAAAGGTACGAGATTTCTTTTCAGTCTGGTATTTGTTCTAGGCCTATCAAGAATTCTCATTGCCTGCAGTGCTATTCTCGTGGATTACTTGATTGTAAAGTTCCGAACTTGGGAGTCTTTTCTCACTATTCGAGTGTCAAAACTTGCGAGGAAAGAAGGATTAAATGCAAAAACTTGAGTCCTTTTTTAATTGAAATGTAAAACTGTAGCTCGTATGATAGCATACTGTTCTTGCCTATTTTAGCAAAAGCCTACCCATTTTGGCTGATAACTATATGGAGTAAGACTACTAGCTACAAGTGGAAAAGAGGTTCATGATGGAATTGCAAGCGTGCTGCAACTCTCAGTTAAAACTGGGCGTAGGCTCTTTTTTTGTGGTGGTAGATACAATCAGTGATGCCCGTACTTAACGTAGGATTTTATTTTTTATATTTGTGTTTTTCTGTAGAAAGAGGAAGTCGCCTAGCTATTGTTGTAAAGGCTACGGGCGAAAGCTCCGATTCTTCCACCTCCCTAAGCATTGTCAAATCTGTGCAAAATATTGTGAGTTACTCCTCCCCCTTTTGTTTTGTACAGTGGAGATTGTTTAAGCCAAATTACGGGTACCCCGTACAAAGATGCATTTTCATGTAGCTTTCTACTGGTTTTGACAGGTACGTAATTAGTTAGGAATGTTTTTACGATCTTTATATGAGGAAATAAAGGGTTTTCTCATAACATAAACTGCATCTCTAAGGTGTTATTTGCCTGTCTTTGAAAATTTTGTCCAACTTATTAATTTCATCTGCATTTTCTGTTTGGGGTCTTAGTTGGTACCTGGTTCTATCACTGTTTCTTCTGGTAGATTCTTTTAGTTGGCACCTGGAATTTCTAACATTCCACTTAGGCATTTCCGAGGCCATTGGACAAATGTGATCTTTTCCCTGATTTGATTTTAATTTGTCTGGACAGTGGGATAAATCTGAGGATCGGGTGGCTATTATTGGCTTGGGGTTTGTAGGTTTAGTGGCTCTCTGGGCGTCTGCAAATCTTATAACGGTACTCCACACTGCTTTGGTTATTTTACACAACAGTGGAGTCTTGGCATGAGAATTGAGATGTTTAACAAGACTTTGGCACCTACCCAATTCTCCACGAGGTGCCCAATCTGATTCAGTTAATCAAAAGAAACTAGGAACTCACATTGCGGATCTGGAATCTCAGCTTGGCCAAGCTCAAGAAGAGCTGAAGAATCTGAAAGAGCAATTGGTCTCAGCTGAGGCTGCAAAGAAAGTAGCTCAAGAAAAGCTTGAGAAGAAGAAGAAATGGCCTCAAAGCTGAGTCGCTAGAAGAGGAACTTAAAGCGAGCAAAGAAAACAACATCCAATTGAAGGAGAAATTAAAAGCTGTGGAAGGAGGTAAAGAAGAACTAGAAGCGGAGATGAAGAAGCTGAGGGTGCAGACCGAGCGTGGGAGGAAAGCAAGAGCTGCTGTTCTTGCTGGTGGTGTTGAAATGAATGGGAGAATTCCTGGAAGATGCGGTTCCATGGATAAGCATTTCGGAGGAGTTTTTGAGGTGCCTCATGCAGGTTATGCTGATTTTGTGGGTTCACCAGGAAATATTGATGATCTAGACATGGCTTTGGAGGCGGGAAGCGAAAGAACTCTGGGATCAGAATGTTTGGAGATTTGTGGAAGAGGAAGGGCCAGAAGTGATCCATCATCTCTGTGCTCCATTACCCTATATGGTTCTGGTGTCATTAATGGTTGAAAACGTGGAAAATTGGTGCCTGTTATTAGTCTTTTGGGTTTCGAAGTGCTAGTGCTTTTTGTTCTCTTTTGCTAGGATGAGTGGCACACTATATGCATGTATATGTACAGTAGCAAAACTAAATCCAAACCACTATGGCACTGCTCAATTTGTTTGAGAGTTCTGATATCCGTCTTGATCGTTTGTTTTGTTTCTAAGGTGCAGCATTGATCCACATGCAAATATTGCTATCTGCAAGTTCAGATTCCTGCTGACTTGAGAAAATAAATTGAGACTATACAGAGTGTGGGAAAGAACGTATGCGAGAAAGTTGAACATCAAGACTTTGATATCTTGGCTATCGACATGATGCAGTTGGTTGTAGATGAAAATTGCATATTCCATGTTTTAATATTCTTCAATCCCGATGCACAAGCTCGTGTTCGCAGAATCCCTATCTAAGTATACTCTTGATGGAATGATGTTCTAACGATCTATCGGTTTGATTCCAAGAAACCAATCTCTCGTTATGAATGAATGTGATTACCACTGAATAAGGTGGCAAATAGTTATTCAATGGGAATCACCCAAAGAAATGGGGACGATTACTTGGGACAAGTATGAATTGTCGATGGGCAATTGTTTTCTTTCAAGTATGCACATATGATCATGTTCGAACGTTTGTCTTCACTCACCATGAACAAAACAAAATTAATGAGCATTTCATGAGAATGACAATTCTCATCTCGTTTAAACTTTATTTAGAAAAAAACATTTTTTTAAAAAATTTAAAAACAGAAATTTTGTACAGTTTTACCAAACGTGTTTCTGTTCTTTTTCTATTCTAGGAACAAAAATTAACTGCAGTTACCAAACGTGTTTCTGTTCTTTTTTTATTTCAAGAACAGTTTTTTTTTACACTTACCAAACGCGTTTTTTTGTTCAAAAACTGTTTCCGGAACAGAAACACTTTTTTTTGTTTCTGTTCCCTGGAACAAAAAAAGAACAGAAACGTTACCAAACGCGCCCATAGTTGACGGAGTTGCTCATACTAGATGAGATGACCCAATTGTATAGATCAAGCAAGGTAGAGAGCTTGATTGGATAAACGTACTTAATGATCTAATTGTGCATTCAACAACAGCTCACATTTAGCAACGCCTCAAAAGTTTACCTGGCCCAATATTCCAATATCCCAATAATTTCGGATGTCACCCTACTTATTCATAATGATTTGTATGTTGAGATATAATTTTTAATTTCAGCGAGAGACTTCAACATAATATATTTGATTAAATTAAAGCTAAATCAAATTGTCCCGATACAAGAATAATCTAGCTGAATCACTTGATTTGTGTATGGAGATAACCTGAAAATGGTATCGGGATATTTTTGCCTACGTCAAAATTCACCTTGATCAAATCTATTGCAACCTTGCCCACATGATCAACGATTGAAATGGACTAATTCTAATGGAATTGAGATTAGGCACAATGGGAAAATATTTTATATGTCACTCTTACTAATGATTTGGCATAAGCAACCCCTAATATTGCTATGACGACAAAACATTTCATTTCACTCGGTTTTTCATTCAAAATTTGAACTTCTATCATTATCGCCAAGTGTGACTAGGGACGGACTAAGCTTTAGAAGAGTAGGGGCAATTGCTCCCATTCATTTTTTGAAAACTTGAGAACACGTTAAGATCATTAAATTATTGCTAATTTACTTTTGGCCTAAAAAAACCATTTTTTTATCCTCATTAAAAAATTCTCAAAAAACATATAACCAAGCTAAAAGCAAAATTTAAATTTAAATTTGCCCCAACAAATTGATAAAATACAAAACGGTAGGAGAATCAAGAAAACGTAGATCTAGACAAACAAAATCCATGTCGTAGTAGATTTGGTTTGATCAAATTTTGTAGCCGCCGGGAGAAAAATCTCTCTTTGGGCGAGACTGTCAAGCGAAGCACCTCCCCGTACCGGCAGGGATACCCTAGTCGGCAACCGCCAACTGGGAGAGGGACGTGGGGGAGAATTATCCACGTCAGCCTAATTTTGTCGTTGCCTTTAGAGCAACTATCCACGTCATTCAAATTTACATTGCAATTTTCTTTGTTTCTTTTTAGGTTTTTCTCGCACAATATGGCCACGTCATCATTTACTACCGCATTGATAATTGTCGGTGACCAGAAGATACAAAAATATCGGCCCAGTTCCTTTAAAAAGCATTAGCAAGTTCCAAGTCTGGCACGACTTATATATACTGTAAAAAAGCACTAGCTCCATCTCGCTTGATTCTCTTTTCATAGAAAAATATCAATTATAACTTGTGCCTCAATTCCAACCAGATTGTTTTTTATCTTGTGAAAAAATACCACATTTCAATTGATATCCAAATTTGACTTCTATGAAGTTTTCATCAAATTTTTGCCGAGTACATATGAAATGACACGTTGAATCTTTGATGCCATCATCCCCATCAAATTTGGGTGTTGACTAAAAGTTGATACCCTTTTATAAGACGATAAAAAGTTAGGGCCAAAATTAAGACATGACCTAAAGTTGGTCTAGACAAAAAAATTGGCACAATTTATGGTTTGTGTCTTTTTATAGTTATAGAAAAGTTTGGGCTAGGATTAAAATTTGATTTAAAGTTGGTACTCTCTAAGGGAATTAGGCCCATTGAAATTTGATTGCACATTACAAATTCAAAGATCTGATTACAAAAGGCATATAAATTAGGAAGAAAATCAGGAAGTTTCTCATTAAATCATTAATAAATCGATCTTCGTATTTTCAGTACGTTTTCTATCATGATTATAGGTTCACGTCCGCCGACAACTTCTGGACATGACCACATGAGATCTTGAAAATCTCCGTAAATTAATACCTATGGAGTCTATGTTTGTACCCTAGATCTGCCGCCAAGTTGAAAGGTATTCTCTCATTTATTAAGGAAATTTTTGGATACAATTATTTTTGTTTTCATTAAAAAACAATTTATTTTATTTTAATGTTTCTTTATCAAAAGTAATTATTAGGGATAATTAGAAAATTTCTCTACATTTGAGATAATTATGATTTCTCCCTTGATTGTCTGTATTACCTCTCTTACTTATGCATATCACTGATCGATTATAAGTTATAACTGATATCATGATTATCTTGTTACATAACTTCTCTAATATAACACAAAAATGTATATAAAAGTTTCAAAATCCTCTTCTTCTTTTTTTCGCATTATTCTTAGGTGCACATGCACACCTAGTACACACTCAGAACACACCTTATAACTTCTACTAATATCCTTCCCTCAACATTGATTCTCAACATTATTAGACTCTCCTATAGTCATGTCAGCTTGCTTAATTGTTGTGCCTTGACGATAGCCTCTTGCATGACGGCAACCTTCCGTTGCAACTACAGCTTTTGGCGTAGCCTGCATAACAACCACAACATACACAATAGCCATGTAAACAATTACGTCAACATCAGCTAGTTCTCTCTTCAGCACACCGAAGCACTTCAGCACTCCACCCACGAATTTCTTCCCCGAATTTTTTCTCCAAAGAAACTCTAGGTGACTGCTTCTAAGTCATCTTGAGTATGAGAAAATATTAATTGATTTTATCATTATCTCGTTATTTTAGATAATCATCTAATAAAACATATAAATTAGCTCATGTACTCTCCATCATAACATAGAAAAATTACAGAAATTTTATTTGTTCTTTTCCACATCGGTTTTGTTTGTAATGTTTGGTACTGTCTAATAATAAATGTTTATTTACATTATTTTTATAAAAAAATGTTTCTCATAACTAATCTGCTAGTTATACTTTATCCTTTTATTACTAAAAGAATACTTTTGACTCCAATATCAACTAATTAAATTAAACAAAACAAACACATTTTAATGTTAACATTTACATATGAGAAGTGCAATGAAAAGCAATTTATTGCAAGCCTTCTCAACTGGGTCAAGCGCGCAACAACACCGACAGCCTTTTTGTAGGTCATTACATTACCCCTAGACAACGACTGTGGTTGATTGGCGGCAACTCAATTCCCACTTTAGATTCAAGACAATGTGGAAGGAAAGCAACACAAGAATAAAACAAGATCTATGTTAGTAAGTGAATATATTATGGATCCGTGCGGCTTTCTCTTCAAGATGTTAGTGTTTAATTGCTTCCCTCAAATTCACATGATCATCACTCTTGATGTATGGATAGAAAGATCATCACGTTGCAACAATTATCCGGAAAGCTATGACCACAACTGGATCTTCGGCAAGTCATGTCAGCTGGTGCGATCTAATTGCCGACAATTAGTTGTTGATGTGACAAGTCAATTGAAAGTGCCTTGATCCGGGCTCGTCCAGGGCGCTTTGTCTATGACTGGTTAGTGTTAAGTACACGTAAATGGGAATTCCCAAACTTTTCATTTTCATTTTCTAGATGGTGCCATCTCAAGCACATATATCGACTAGTGCTGCTAGAATAATTTGTAAAGCTCTTTAAGGGGTTCAACCATTTAAACTCTCGCATCCAAATGATCGCTCAATGTGCATTGCTTGTACCATCATTGTATTGCATTTTCTCATGACCCGCTTCTTTCTTTCTTTCTTTCTTCCTTTCTTTTTTTGGTTTGAGACCCGCTTTCTTTCTTACTTAGGAATGATCTGAGAGTTGTGCATGCACCCTTCAGAAATGATGCATTGCACTTTTGAGTTGACTAGTATACTACTCGTGGCCGAGGATAGTACATGCCACACAATCCTTTGAATTCGGCCACCAGCTTGGACCGTGACATTTGGTATCAAAGCTTGAGTTATAGTGAAAGATCTAGGAGTCATGGTCAACATATGAACAACCTGATATTAGAAGCAGATTGAGGATTTGGAAAGTGAGGTGAATGCCCTAGGTGGCCTCGGAAGCATCATTCAAACTCAATGAGTGGATCGGTTCCACTTAGGGATTGCATCATGCTGGGAACAATCGAATTGGCATCCTCGAGGATCTTTCCTTTGAATAGGTTGTTTACTCCTTAGAAGGCCTAAAGCCATGAGTCAAGACTGTGCAGCAGAGTTAGCAAGACGTGCCTTCAGCGCAAGTTGTGGCTGAATGCTGGATGAACTACTACATTGTTAACGAACACAAGAAATCAAGTGTGTCCAACTTGAGGAGTGGATAGTCATTTCAGACAGGCAAGCCCAGGAGTTGGACAGCCCCAAATACCAGCAATGGTCTAGTCAGGAATTCACACCTAGGAATAAGTTCGGCGGGGTAAAGAGAGGCGGGTAACTGCTCGCTTGCTTCAAGTGCATTGGACGCATGAAGTTGCGGAATGCCTGAAATGGGCACGCCAAGCAGAAGAGAGCCCCAAGCTGCTCAGCCAGTGAGAGAGCACATAAATGAGATGGCCCGAGGATAGGGCCCTTACACTTGCTTCATGCTGTTTTATGCTGAGCCATCAACAAGGGCAAGACGAAAGAAATTACTAATAATAAGTTGATGAATGCAGAGTAGCAATTTAATGGCGAAATCGGATGGACCAAGGTTGATTCAGGAATATACTATAACTCTGTGTATGTGCTTGAAGCCAGCTGACTTGGACTTGCATCGAAGGATGATGCAAGTCAGATCAAGGCCATGAGCTCTAAAATGCACCTGATCCTCGGCGTTGTCAAAGGAGTTCCCATGATGATTGGAGCGTGAAAATATTTGCGCACGTACCTTGTCTTCCTGCCTGCAAAGGTGGATGCGGGCAAGACCAGATCAAGGCCATGAGCTCTAAAATGCACCTGATCCTCGGCGTGGTCAAAGGAGTTCCCATGATGATTGGAGCGTGAAAATATTTGCGCACGTACCTTGTCTTCCTGCCTGCAAAGGTGGATGCGGGCAAGACCAGATCACTCGATTGTAAATCTGTCTTGCCAGATAAACTTCCAAAGCGACTTCCCACTTGTCGCTCTGTAGATCACAAGATTGAGCTCATGTCTACACAAGTGCCTATCGGATGGCCTCTATAGAGTAGGCTGAGCTAAGGAAGCAACTCGATGAATTGCTAGAGGCAAGTTTCGTCCATCAAAAGGCCACTCATGGTGCCCCAGTCTTGTGCTTGAAGAAGCAAGATGAGAAATTACGCTTATGTATTGATTACAAGGCTTTTAACAAGCTAACGGCGAAGAATCGCTTTCACACTCCGTTGAGTAATCACCTGTTCAATCGACTCGGTGGAGCCATGTACTTTACCAAACTTGACTTGAGATCGGGCCATGATCACGTCTAAATTACTGAGGGGATGAGCCCAAGAAAGTGCGTGTGACATGCCACGGAGCCTTGAGTTTTTGGTCATGCCATTTGGTCTCACAAATGCGCTAGCCACATATGGCACCTTAATGAACATTGTCTTCCTTGACTACCTTGACAAGTTTGTGGTGGTGTATCCGGATGAGGTCGGGGTATACTGCAAGACTTTGATTGACCGGGAGAAGCACTTGTGCTTGGTACTTGAGATGCCGAAAGAAAATCCCCAGTGCTCGTTTGCCAAAGAAAGGTTTGACCTCCTTGGGCATATCATTGAGCAGGGGAGAATCAGCACGGACAAGAAGGAGGTTAAAGCCATCAAGGAGTGCCATGTGCCGAAGAATGTGAGTGAGCTGTGCCCATTCCTCGGTCTTGCAAACTATTATCGCCAATTCATGGAGGGATTCTCCAAGTGAGCGACACCACTGATTGAGTTGCTGAAGAAGGATCAGTTTTGGACTTGGGATGGGGAGTGTGTAATGGTCCATCTAAGGAGGTGAAGCACTCTGTGACGGAGATGTTGGAGACAAATTGTGTCATCCTAATATCTCCATAACTAGAACATGAACATGCATAATTGAATAGAAAGATTAACGCACCTGTTTTGGGATCTATCAAACATAAAGCGGAAGTAGAAAATGGATTACCCACTCATCAATGGGATCAACACATCAAGTCATTCTCCTCTATTGCCCTCTGTATCACTAGTTCAATGAGGTGGCCCTTCACGTTTAGCGTTAGGTAAATGCTCCTTAGGTGAGGATACATGTGAGAACTAGGGTTAGAGGAGAGACTTGAGCACTATTTATAGAGTTTCCAGCTAGGCCCCCTTATTATGGGCCAAGCTCAACTCGGCCTACACTAACTAGCCCCATATTATACTAATTAAGAAACCTTCTATCTCACCTTAGACCGACCTTGTTTTACGGTAACCATAAAAAAAAAAATTACAATATTTATTAATATAGTTCATATTAGGAAAACTCTTACAGGAGATCCTTTCCACGCACTATTGTATATTATGAAGCCATCCAAGGTACATATGGACGTTTTAGACATTGAGCTAGGAGGTGTCTTGGTGCAAGATAGCCAACTGTTGGCTTATTAGAGTTGCAATTTGAATGCCACCAAGCTGATGTGCACAGCCGAAAAGAAACAGTTCTTGCTGATCATATATTCCTCCTAGAATGGAAGTACAGTTTGCTTGCATCCAAGCTTGTGGTAATGACTGATAATGCCAGCGCTATCCACATCTTGATACAACCAAAAGTCAATACCAAACATGCCAGGAGTTTCTGACCGAATTTCACATTGAGATCGAAAACAAGAGCGGCTGAACATATTAGGCGGCACACGGTCACCCCTGGACCTTGCACCTTGGTTAGAGTGAACAACATGGCAACAAGGCAAGTGCACTGACCATGTTGAGTAGATTCAGATGTATCCTGAGAGTGATCCCACAACAAGAAACCTTCTTGACTTGATCAAGGAAGCAATGACATGTCACTTCTTGGGGGACGATGGCTTGATTATCACAAAAATGGGCAGTTTGTCCAGAGAGCGGATACCTAAGGAGAACGCTCATGTGCTAGTGTCATGATGCCTTTTTGACTGGTCATCCCAGATGGCAATGAATGATGACCCTAGCAAAGTTACTTCTTCAGAATATGAAGGACGATGCAACAGAAACAGGCAGGGTTAACTGAGTTGCACCTGTCCTGCTATAACCATGGGAGACTCTGTCGATAGACTACATCATGTGCTTGCTTAAGGTGAATATTTGACGATCATTCTTGTGGTGTATTAGCTCTCCAAGTATGCAATTTTTATTCTAGCTTCCTAGAAGAGACAGCCGCCTTGTTCTTTTGCCATGTAGTGAAACACTAGGCCCTGCCCTGGAGCATAATCAGTGATCGTGACTCCAATTTCACAGGCAATTTCTGGTAGAATCATGGGGTCCAATCTGTGCATGTCTTGCACCTTTATTCCCAGATAGATGGCTAGACAGAATAGTTCAAAGACATGCTAAAGAGTAGTTGAACTTGAGGCACCACGTGAGTGCCAACCAGAAGAATTGAGTGAACTTGCTCCAAATTTTGCTTCAACATTTGGCGGAGCTGTTCCTCCAACAAGAACCCGTTTGAAGTGGTGACATGCCAGCAACCACGGCATCCTCACAGTGGCAGTACTAGATGGGCGAAGTGCGTGAGAGCCCACAACTTCACCAAAGACCGGAGGCAAAACACTAACATTGCCCAAGCTTATCTTGAGAAAGCCTCTAAAGAGAATGGAAGTGGGCCAATCAAAAGAGAACGCTAGTCTAGTACCAGTTTAGGCAATCTGTCATGCTAAGGATACTTCCAGAACTATTGTGGTAATCGAGAAGGAGTGACAACTCATTTGGCAGGACGAAGGGCCAGCGCCAGTGCCTGTGAAAGGGGAATTTGCTAATGGGCTTCAATTGCTCGCTTGGTTGAAGATCCATCCGTTGTTCCATGTGAGCTCATCAAGACATGAAGGACCAGATGCGAGATGTATCGACTCGTTTTGGAGTGAAGATCAAACTTTCTAGTGGGTGATGCTATGCGAGATTGTCCAAGACCCGCCAACAGAAGCCAAACAAAGGCGTATCTAATTCAGCAGAATGGCCGAAGAGCCGGTTACACCATTTACGAGTTAGAGGAAGACCTCAAGCCAGTCTCTTACCGCAAAGAACAAGGTAAGTCTGTCGAGGGAGGTGGGGCGGGGGGAGTGTCACAAGTCCTTGGTGAATGCTTTGATCTACGCTCGTCCGAGGCGCTTCCTCCATGGTCACCAGAGTAAAGCCTACATTAAGCCGATTCCGCCTCATCATTGTCAACCTAGGGGCACTTTTGATTTTTCTAATTTTTCTAATTTTTCATGATTTCTAGGTGGTACTATCTCAAACTCGTGTATAACGATTACTCGTGCTAGAATTGACAAGTATAACATTATCTCATGAGCCACTTCCTCTATTATTTTCAAACAATCTTGCTAATTGCGTATATTCTTTAGAATTGGGGCGTGTGTGGGTTGGCATAAATAATTAATGGCCAAGGAAAGTATAGTACTTGTGACCAAGAATGAGACACGGGGCATGACCTTTTAAATCGAGCCATCGGCTCAGACTGTGACATTGATGCCTTTCGTAACATATTTGAATCATGTTGCGTGTGGTTAGAACTTAGAAGAGTCTTGACAACGCTTGGGATTCCCCTTATTACTGACCATGCTTCTTTCGTTTTTGCTTTTTGTTCTGGTCGGAGTACTTCTTTAGTTTGACAGGGGCGTAAATGTGCTTTCCTGAGCACGAATCGTGTAAGCAAACATGTATTTTAGAAGTTACAATTACAGGTCTCATAATTCCGCACATGCTCAATTTTGGTCCCTCTACTATTTTTCATGACAAATTCGATCCCTATACTTATGATGAGAAATTCAGGATATTTTTCTCATTTTACTAGCCAAATCTAGATAGAGTTTTCTGATTTAGCATAAAAAATAACTTCTGGCGTTTAATATAGTTAATAGCATGTGCACCACTCTTAATAAACTTTAGGCGCCACTGTTATTTCAGGTGCCAAGTCAGCATCTTCCTTCGAGACTCTGATGAAAATATGAAAAATATATCTAAATTTTCACCAAGAAGATACTGCTGGACCAGATCTATCATGGAAATCAGAAAATACAAGGACCAAAATCGAACACCAACAAATTACATGGACCGCAATGCGATCGTAGGGTGCATCAATGATGGGTCAATTCCAATTTCTCCGGGCCGTTTGGGAGTCAAGGATAAGGTTATTGGGCTTCTTGTTCCTGCATGGGCCTAATTGTCAACCAAATTACGTCCCCAAAGCTCATGCGTAATCTCCCCAGCAATGGAGCATGTAGCTAGATGGATTAAAATCTTATAAACAAAGTTCAATAATTAAACGCATCCTATAAACAATGATGTCAATCTGAGAATATGGGAGACATGCATATTTTTTCCCTAGCGTAAGACAATAGAATCGTGCCTTGGTCTGTACAAAGCACGGCACTACTTCCATGCGCTCCAATAGACATTCCTTTCTCCATTGAATCAGTCTAATGTGGACATTTCAAGATGTGAAGATAGACGACTTGCATAGCTGTTCTTGGTCTTGGATCCCACGGGGTCTTCTGGCATATGAGAAATGGGGAAAGAGATAATAAGACATGATTTCCCTAGTTGGATGGATTGTTCTAATTTGTTGTTCTTGCCCAATCCTGTCCTAGGTTGATCACGGTTGACTTACTATGACGAAGTAACAACGACACACGTAAACAAAGTTAGTCCAAGCAGGAGTGGAGTCGTTAACCAAAGGAGTAGATACCCTCAATCCCAGTTGTGTTACCAAATGCAAGATCAAGAAGATACCATGAACGCGTTCTTGAAATAGTCAAATCAAGTTCATGATGGCACAATTCATTTAGATTGTTATCCACACTCTACTGTTTCTTTAAGAGACAAAAAAATATTTTGATCGTACAAAATAGTCTCGGGTGCAATTCCTTTGGCCCTTTTATGCAGAGTTCATCACGAAACTATGAATTTAGCCTTTGGCACTTGTACTACCTACCCTTTTATGCAGAGTTCATCACGAAACTATGAGTTTAGCCTGCCCACCGGGCGTGGTCAATCTATAGTGCCCCCAATTCCTAAGACTTTCACAAATCCCAAGTTTGAATTCTAAATCAAATACGTAAATTAAAAAGCGAGAGTCGTCACCAATCACTTTATTTAATCTACATTGATTAGACACCTAGAATACAAAAGGAATAACAGAGAAAATGAACTTCCTAATTAACATGTGCAAGGTGAAACTGGACTATGGGCGTTAACCAGACACCGACATCCGAGGGTTTGATTACGTGATGGACGGATTAGCATCTCACAACACCATTTTGATACCCCAACTCTTCAATTAAGTGCTGATCCCATATATTGTGTATTATTTTGATAAAGGTTGAAAATCGAACTTTAGCTAATATGTAATGAGGAGTGAAGATCACATCATTTTACTTATCGTGTGACTTCGCTGTTTGTAAATGTGTTGCTGTCACCGCAATTTTTGCCTCCATTTTAAGAATATCATTAATTTGACCTAGATTGACCAAGGTTGACCAAACGTTCACCAGCGATACAAGGCCCTAAACACATTTTAGATAAGCATGAAAAGATATGACCAAACTTAAATGCTGAAAAATGCAGCTACGAAAAGTAATCGAGTGACAAAATGTGAAGAGAAGTTATAATTCAATGACAAAAAACACACTCAACCATAGAAAATGGTTATTCATCAGAGATGATTATCTGAGCAAGCATGTACCTATATCACTTTTGATCTAATTTCTATGTCATTAAGACATTACCACTATTGGCACCAATATCGGTATCTCCCATTGCCTTACCAGGCACATTTACATCACATGGCACAAACAATTTTTGCTTCTTATCTATATTTGTAGGATACTTATTGCACCTTTTTAAGTAGGGTGTGTAAAGGAACCGAGACCTATCCAGATTGCCCGAAACCATACTAGAATCGCATGGAATTAGTGGTTCTTAAGTGAATCAGTTCGATTTCCAGTTCCAATTTATGGGAGCTAGTGGATATTGGTCCAGTTCTTGGTTCCATAGCTGAATTCATCCACTCACCCATTTGGAGCGGACTTGTTATATTATAATAATATATTAATTTTTAATATTAAAATAAATTTTTAAATTATCAAATCTAAATTTTAGGGCTCCAACTTCTTCTCATCTTAGTTCCTCTCCGATTCTCCTTTTTCTTCTCCTTCTTCTTCTTCTTCTTCTTCTTCTTCTTCTTCTTCTTCTTTCGTCTGACCTCTCTTCGACCCTTTAGCATCTATTTTCCAGCATCGTCACCCTCGATAGCAAGTCTTCGACTCCATCTCGTCCCTCTTTCTCTCTGATTCTCCTTCTTCTACTTCTTTTTCTTCTTGGATTCTTCCATCTGACCTCTCTTTAGCCCTTCGCCATTGATTTTCCAGCACTGTCACCCTCAATAGCAAGTTAGCAATAGATTCGTCCAACCGTCTGTCCTTCCATCCCTCTCTCTGTCTCTCTCTTACAACCTGTATATGCGCACACGCTAACCATTGTTCTTTAGTTTCTCAGTGTCTCATCAATTCTGCGTTGGACTGTCTCAAATTGTTTTTGGGTTGGCGCAAGTTTTGTTTGTGTTGCTACGACCGAAATGGGTTGTGTTTGTATATTTATCTTTTGTTCGGATGATTGCGTGAGAGCGTGTGTAGGATGGGATAGTACTGGGTTTTCCTTTGCTCCCGCATTTGTTGCGATGGCTAAGATAGGGCCTAATTTGAAATTCTTTGACTAGAACTAGTTGTTTGAATCATGCGACTTTTGTTTGTTGTTTCGAGTTCACAATCCGAGCTACTCGTTTGATTTGTTCCCTGAGTTGAGCTTGATCTCTGAGCACGTTGAGTCGCCCGCATTGGTTTAGATTGATCGGTTGTTGGTGGAGGGGAGTTTGCGTATGTTTTTATACGTTACTTTCTTCGTGGGTAGCGAGTGTCAAGGTGATGTTTCTTTAAGTTTGATTTTGAACAAAAATTTATGTCTTGCTTCCCATGTACTCCCCTTTTTGTTGCTGTTGATGTCATATTTTCTTGGTTCTTGTTTGGATTCATTATTCTTTTATCCCACATTGCTTCCATTGATTCTTTTGAGGTACACCATAATCTGTTCATCTTGCTTGATTCAATTCTAATTTGGATAAACTGTCTTTTTTGGGTGTGTTTTTTTGGTGCTGAACCCCTGAAGTAATGTGCTTTAACAAAAGCTAAAAGTGACAAATGGCATAGGTGGCCTCATCCCTTTGCTCTCTTCTCTCCTCAGCTTTATGTGTTTTCTTATCCCTATTGCAAACAATTCCTTTTCTTTTTAGTTCTTTAGGAAATTAGATTGTTTATTAAGCTCCTTGTTGTATTGTTTTATATTTGTTTTCCGCTATAAGTGAAATATGATTTAGCTCCATAAGAAGTGTTCTAGTGTTGATGATGTGTTGCTTGATTCAAGCAAGTGATCCATTAACATGTCAATGAAAGTGGAGGAATTCTATGATGCGATAATGTCAATCATGGAATCAATATCATTAGAACATGAATGAGGTGAAAACTTTGAAGAGGCATCCAAAACAAATAAGGTATCCGGTTCTTGTTTATATCCTCCTCCTAGTAAGTGAAAATTAATAGCTTGGCTTCATTTTCAGAAAGGAGAAAGTTGATGTGCTCTATAACTATTGTGGTTAAAGTATTTGTACCATTTTGATAATGGTACTTCAAATATGTTGAAGCACTTGAGAAAGTGCAGTAAGTATCTTCACAATGTAGATAAAAGACAAAAAATATTTGCATCACAAAGAGTAGATGAAAGTCAAATGAGAGGAGGACATACTAGTACTACTAGGAGTGGTGGAGTTTTAACGACATGAAAGTTTGATAATGAGAAATGTAGGCAAATGCTTGTTCAAATGATTATAATTGATGAATAACCATTTTCGATCGCCGAATATGTTGGATTTTGTGATTATATGAATCAATTACAACATTTCTTCAAGCATATGTTGCAATTTACGATGATCTATGAAGTTGTATTTTTGTGAAAAAAAAAAAAAAGTTTGAAGGCTTCTTTTTGTAAGCATAACTCCATGATGGCACTCATGACTAATTCATGGAGTTTCATTCAGAATTTGAATTATCTATATTTTACTGCATATTTTATTAATGAAAATTGAAAAATTAAACAAAAGAATCATCAATTTTGTAGATATGCCTAGTCATATGGCAGGGATATTGGGAAAGTGGTTGAGAAATACATATATAAGTGATGAATAGAGAAGAAAGTGTCCACAATCATTGTAATGCTAGTTTGAATGATGTGGCCATTGGTTGTTTGGAATTTTTTTTTTCAAGAGATAGGCTATTGATTATAGATGGTGAAGTTTTATATGTGAGGTGCACAACTCATGTATTAATTTTGATTGTGAAAGATGGCTTGGCCGAGATAGATGATTCCATTGCACATATTCAAAACATGGTTAGGTATGTGAGGAGTTCTCCCATGATAGCTAAGACATTTTGAGATTGCATTGAAAATATAAGGATTTCTTATAAGAGTTCAGTTTGTCTTTGATGTCTCCATTAGGTGAAATTCCACTTACCTAATGTTAGAGAGTGCCATAAAGTTAACAAAAGATTTTAAAAAGATGGAAGAAGATGATCTTTCTTTCTCAATTGAGTTTAACTCTAATACTCCAAATAGCGTTGACTACGAAAATGCTATTGTTCTTTTTAATTTTTTGAAGAAGTTTTATGATGCCACCAACAAGATGTCCAGGACTTTGTATTTCACTTCAAATGATTATTTGAGAGAAGTGACGAATGTCACACCCCGAACCTCGAGCGCGAGCATATCCCTCTGTGGTCAATACAAATGCGACATTTCCAAGACTTATCGCTGACTCATTCATTTTTAATGTACATGCGGAAGCGAAACACATACCTTTGACAACAAACAATATGTAATAGAAAAGTAGGGCAACATTTCACAAAAGCCAACTTTTAAAAACACCGGTTTAGATACAAAACGAGTCTAGTCAAAAGTCTACAAAAATGTCGGCTCTAAAAAAGAAGTTGTCCTACAACATACTAATCCAACACAAATGCCGATCCTTCGGACTCCACCTCCATAGACTCCGGGGCTTCGGGTTCTCCACCACCGTCATCTAAGGACTTGAAAATTTAGCCCACGATGGGGTGAGACAATGTCTCAGCAAGTTCACCTCCTAAACCCCTATTAGGAATAAAATATGCTACAAGGCGCTCTAGTCACACAACCATAATTAGAACAAAGGACTTACCTTACTTTAGTTCCTTCCTGCACGTCAGCATAGTTCATATCACAACTATATGCATATAGCAATTTCATACATCAATTGGAACATCTAAATCAATTATTGCTCACACAAGCAAGAACTACCAATACACACCGGTCTATCAATTCAATCAATCTTAGGGGTCATGATTATAGGGTCAAATTGTTATGACACGTTCTATTCCATACCACACAATTTTGTCCCATAATCTGTCGCATCAATTTCATGCCACACAACATGCGTTCCAATTGATTATTACTACCCACACAGGTAGTTTTACCTAACATACGTTGGTTCTTTGGCATAGCCATGTTTCGTCTCCTTCCTTTGAGCACGGCTATACCCTCTGACACACGTCGGGGACGGCATTCCTTATGGCATATCTGAAGAAGTATAGGTCTAGAATCTACTACGACTTGAAGTCTGCCAACACACATTGAGGACGGGTTCTCTTAACCAACACACGATCATTTAATTGCGGCTAAGGATATTGTGCTTTGTACTCACATGCCTTAATTAATATAACGACATTGGCCTGTTTTTCTTTGTATTAAAAACACTCTGTGAAATTAATCATGTATGGGTACACGGTCAGATCGAACCTTGAAAATTGGTATCATTCCTTTTTAAAGTCCCACCATTTGATATAATACTAAAAATCACTTTCGATGTTAAAACCCAACACTCGAGATTTTCTGAATAAATACCATAATTTTCACAATCATCACTCAATTTGCACAATCCAACAATTAATTGCATAATTTGAACACACCAAAGTAATCAATACAAAATCCCGGTCACTAGCTATCCCATTATAATTTCCAGAAAATAATAAATAATTAAATATATTCCGAAATTAAATAATTAAATAATATATTATATTAATATAATTTAATAAAATAATATTTATAAATTTGAAATAATTAATTAAGGGCTTAATTAAGATTACACTAATCTAATCATTTAATTAGCCTTAATTAATTATCCATTAAACTAATCACATCCATTAATCTAGTTAACAATTAACTTAATTAATCTAATCACCTTACCATACTTAGTTTAATCTAAACATCCATTAAGCATAATTAACCTCCTAAGCAAGGTTTAGTGAGTAAACTCACCGCTTTAGCAAGTAAACTCACTAGTTTAGCGTTCAGGTGAGTCCATGGCAACGGCGATGCCAAGGCGAGCAACAAACCTTCTAGCGGCGACACCAACCAAGGCCAAGAAGAGCTCACAAACGGGCCACGAAGTCCCAAGGCCTTGCTAGAACTTCAGCTTCTAATTGTTGAATCGGGAAGGAAAACCATCAGCTGAACGGCGAGGAAGCGAGCTGATTGAAACTCCGGCGAGCAGGTGGCTCGGCAACCGGTGGCACCCGGGGTCAAAGGGGGGCTTGTTGGTGGTTGGAATGGGCGGAGGAATGGTCGGAATGGGAGAAAAATCGTAGTAAAGGTGAAACAGTGCAGGCGGGTGGAGCTCCAGGCAGTTCATGGCGACCAATTCCTTTTGGTCGGCGGCCGAGACGACTAGTAGCTCCTTTGGCACGAGGCCAAGCTCTTCCATACGGTTTGGATGTGTTGAAGACGATGGTAGGTGGCACGTGAGTTGATTCTCATGGGAAGACAACTTTTAACTCAAATATTTGGAAAAGGTCAATGAAGCAGAAATAGGCATAAGAGAAAAACAAAGGGGGAAACAACAAAGCTCGGCTAGTCCGGCGGGTGTGCGACTATGGAGGGGGCTACTCTGCTCAATTTCCTGGTTCTCTTGAGCTCTCCAAGGACCACAATAATGGAGAAAGGAAGGATTCAAGGAAGAAAAAGGCTGTTGAAGAGAGGGGGTCCCCAAAGGCTTCCTAGGCCTTCAACACTTGTCTTTCTCTCCCTTTACTTGCCCCCACCAGCCGGTCTATCATTGTAACGACTTGGGTCCCATTGTATAATATTGTCCACTTTGGACACTTAGTCCTCACGACTTTAAAATGTATTATACAGATTAAATGGACCTAAGCCTTTATAAACTAGCCCCATGACTCCCCCTTAAGAGATGTGTGATGAGAGACATGCCCTTAGCCTCACCCGCGTACTGCCAAGGTGATCTCAATCCATCCCTCCGTACTGCCCCGGGTCTGGGTTGTCACATTCTCCCCCTTAAGGCACAACGCCCTCGTTGTGGCCCTCAGATGCGGTCGAGAGTCGGCTCTGATACCATTTGTAACGACTCGGGCCCATTATATAATATTGTCCAATTTGGACACTAAGTTCTCACGGCTTTAAAACGCGTTATATAGATTAAAGGGACCCAAGCCTTTATAAACTAGCCCTAAGACTCCCCCCTAAGCGACGTGGGATGGGAGACATGCCCTTAGCCTCACCCGCGTACAGCCAAGGCGATCTCAATCCATCCCTCCGTACTGCCCCGGTCTGGGTTGTCACATTCTCCCCCCTTAAGGCATAATGCCCTCGTTATGGCCCTCACATGCGGTCGGGAGTTAGCTCTGATACCATTTGTAACGACTCGGGCCCATTATATAATATTGTCCAATTTGGACACTGAGTTCTCATGGCTTTAAAATGAGTTATATAGATTAAAGGGACCCAAGCCTTTATAAACTAGCCCCAGGACTCCTCCCTAAGCGACGTGGGACGGGAGACATGCCCTTAACCTCACCCGCGTACAGCCAAGGCGACTCAATCCATCCCTCCGTACTGCCCCGGCTATGGGTCGTCATAATCATCCTTAGCCATTCTCTCTCTCAAATCTTCCTCAAGAAGTCTCCCAACATGTCCAAAATGTTGCTCCCCCCATGGCATACGAATTTTGTGACATTTGGCCTTCAAAGACTTCAATTCCATTCAATCATCTTTCAATTCAATCCAATTGAAGCCCCAAAAATTCTAGCCAAGGTACCCACATCAAATCTACATTTTTCCTTGTTCATTGAACCAACTTGTATCCTAAAATTGCGATCAAAAGCGGGTCTACGAATTTCCTAATCCAAAATAACTATACTTTGATTTTTTGTCAAAAATCTCGATTTGCAGAAAAAATATTTGGAGGATGAGTCGATGTTCCTAAAATGACTTGTGATATGACAAAACTTCCAATTTCTAAAATCGAGCCACAAAGTGCATCTTCGACATATTGGCAACTCTCGATTGTCGTTGAAATCTTGAGGTTTCAAATACGGACATAGGGTACAGAAAGACAGAAAAATCGGTCTAGTGTCATTCGATCTATCTCTAGTCTTTGATCGATTTTGACCATGATGTAATGACCATTGCAGATTAGTACGGTCAAGCAGTCGATTCTTGGTCGAATTTTCAAGTCTATTATATTAAAATCCATTAACGGCTTCACCTGATAGACTAGTTATCCCATGAGTGATTAGCTCAGGGAAAAGAACTATAGGCGTGTCAATGAAAAGCCCAACTTATTGAATCGAAACCAGAATCTGAAATTCAGGATGTCACAACGAAGGCTTTTGATTACAAGGTGAGAGTTATAAGTGCAAAAGTGAAAAATAAGTTTGACAAATATTATGAGAGTTTCGAAAAAATAAATAATAGTATTGACTGCGGTAACGTTGGATCCTAGAAAAAAGCTTAATTATGTGAGGTATTGTTGTAAACTCATTTATGATGATGCTGCGGAAGTTGATGAGATGTGTGATAACGTGAAGTTTGCCCTAGAACGTATGTTTAAATTTATGAGAAATCTTGTCACACTTTTAATGAAAAAAATTTGGATGGTGAATCGGTGAGTTCTACTAGCATTGGTAGTAGTTATGATCCTTATTGTAATAAAAGAAATAGAGAGGATGATTGCAACTTAAATTTCTATATGCAAGAGCCTTCATATAATGACTTTCTTAACGAGGAGAAGAAAAGGTCCAATGACAACTTATCGTAGCTTGATCGATATCTTAGAAATAAACTTGAAGATGGTCATGATCTTGACATTTTGAAGTGATGGAGTATTGCTAGCCAAAAGTTTAAAATCCTATCTTTGATGCTCGGGATATTTTGTCTATTCCCATTACTACTATTACTTCATAGTCAACTTTCAGTACTTTTGGTTGTGTGCTTGATAGTTTTCAGAGTTTTTTGACTCCTAGAGTTGTGGAAGTTTTGATTTGCACTCAAGATTGATTGAAAGAGGTTCTTGAGCTGATTAATGTTGAAGAGTGTATTGAGAATGCGGAAAAGTTTGAATTTGGTAAGTCCATATTATTTCATTCTTTAATTCTTTTGTATATCTATTATCTACCAACTAAATACTTTATTTAATTCTTCTTTTTGTTAGATATGGATTATGTTAACATGCAGATTAATGGTCCATAGAGTTTACAAATTGAAGCGGGAGGAATTATGTGGTGAGATTTTCAATAATTATTTGAGTTCAATTTCTATTAATGTTGAGCAATCATCTACTCATTGTTGTTTTACTTTTAGGAGATTGGAACTTGGAATTTAAGAGCTCTCAAAACTTAAAATTCACAAAGCTTTACAAGTCATGAACTTTTAGGCGAATCTTGTTGTGATTGTTATGTCGTTGTCACTTGTTTAATTTACTCTATTCGATAAGTTTGTTCCACGTACTTAAATTTGGTTTGGTTTGATTTTTTGGACTTGTGTCATCGAGATGGTATGGAGCTCATGTGATAAATTTGATAGTCGTTGTGGCTTTTGACTTAATTTGTTTTACTTTGTTTTACTTTCTTTCACTTTCAACATTATGTTTTGATTTTGTTGTAACTTCTGGTTTCTAGTTGTTAACTTGTTGAAGTTTTTGGTTTCTTTCACTTGCTTTTGTTTTTATAAGAATTCAAGAAAGTATGTAAGCTGCCTTTCAACAACTCAACAAATGGCTCCTTCAAGGGATTCTTTTGAGAACTACATAGGACACCATGTTTAGGAATATGTGGAATACAAGTGGAATTATTTCTATAGAAAGAATTCAGTAAAACAAAGGTTATAAGAAATTGAACACTGTTAAGGGATAAAGGAAAAGACGATCTATATATGACAATCATCTAGAACCTTGAACTTAAAGAATATTTTAGATTTCATTGAAATGATTCAAAAACAAAAAAGAACTTATTTCTCTTCTTTGGTAGTGTTTTCCAATAAAATAAAGAAAAATGGTACCCTTGGTTAAGTTAATTCCATGGATTAAAGAAAAATATTACTCAATATGAAGAATACTCAAGGCAAGGTTTGGAAAATGATATTATTACTGGTGAGACCGGTTCCATGGATCCACCTAGGAACCGAACCGAACCGAACCGGCGGTTCGATTCCCAAGTGGATCCATATAACTAATAGGTGGTTCTTGGTTTCAATTTTTTGGAATCGGTCTTTAGCGGGTGGTTCTCAATTCTAGGTTGGGAATCACCCACTCGGATCATACATGCCCCTATTTTTAAGTGCTTCAAGATTAGTGAAGTACCACTATTAATAGCATATGCGTACTCCTTCCCACAATGAATGCACTTTACCATACGTGTTTTTTTTGGTCTTCTCATCTATAATTCTTGGAAAATTGTCAACACAATGGATTTATCAATTTTTCGCTTCTTACAAAGAAGAGGATGATTAGTGGATACATTGGTCAACTCTTTTAAGTCTTCTTCACATCCATGGCAGGCAATTCCATCATGGGAGTCATTTCATAATATCTCTCCACTTCAGTTGATATTTGAATTCATCAAGTTCACACAAATATTTAAATACCAACATGTAAGCTTCAGCATTTTTTACTATATGCCTCATGATTTGCTAAAGTAGTAGCATTAGTTTAATGACCATTAGCTAAAATATTAGAAGATGTGTGATAAATTACTAGTTCTTATGGTAATAAACGTGTCGACAGCACTAAAAAGTATATCAAGATTATCTCGATGATAAAAACAAGATAATTTGGCTGTGTTACCATAGAATGAACCTAGGTGCAATAATAAACTTGCCCCCTTTTTTCCACAATGCATCTGCGGAGGTGCTTTGAAAGCCATTGCCTCCTATACCACTTGATTTAGTATAACACTACTAAGCTTTATCGACGTCTCATTTCCCACCATACCCATGGCAACAATGATCCTACATTCAAAATTTGGATAAACTCTAAATTTTGCTTTATTACAAATTACTTCTTTTGCCTAATAAGGATACTGTCTAATTTTGCAATGAACCTTCATTTCTCATGATTACAATAAAATTGTGAACAAACAAAGAACATTTGATTAGATCAAAATAACATGGGATTGGAACCTACTTTATTGAAACAACTTAGGGAGAAACCCTTGAATGCTTGTGACCCATACATTTGAGACAACAAGCTACTACTCAAAAGAACAATTTCTAGCACAAATTGGCAAATCACATGAGCTTGAAGCTCTAAGATTAAGCGCAAATCGTGAAGCAAAATTGGAAATATAAAAATCCAACACAAATCAAGAACACACATGAGCTTGAAGCTCTAAAATCAAGCACAAAGTGGAACTTACTAGCCAAGTTGTGTTCCAAAATGTGAGCAAACAAGGGCGAGTTGTGAGGCGACTGAATAGAGGCAAGCTATGAGGCGAGTGGCAAGCGTTATTCATGAGTGAAGAGGGTTTCTAATTAGAGCTTTGTGTCCTTTTGATTTACTCGACGACGAGAAAGGCTAGCAAAGAGAAGCAAGCGATGCAAGCATTGAGCATTGAGCAATGAGCGTTGAGCAGTGAGGTGAGGTAAGCATTGACTTGCGAGTAGAGGAAGGTTGCTCACAAGTCAAGTTATTTCTTTCAATTTTACTTGGAAAATTGAAGATGATAAATAAGAAAGAAGAGAACAAGAGTACTGGAGGAGGAGGACGTCGTTGAATGCCATTTAAGTTAGGGTTTGCTCTTTAAAATAGATAAAGGAATATTATATAACATATAATATGTAAAATATAATTCATATATAGTTAGGGTTGATTGGGGTTGGACCAACCTTAAACTTTCGAGTACAAAGACTAACCTGCATAGTGCTTGTTTAAGAATCCCAGGACAAAGGATTGAACAAGACCCCTTAGGAATCAGACCACAATTAGTAGGGTTGGGTCAATCTATGGTTGGTTTAGGGTTGACTCTAGATCAATGCTCATCCCTAGTTTGAGTGAGGGTGTTTATGAGGGGCTGGTGAGGGTAAGGGCAAGGGTAAAGGTGTGGGTGTGCATGAGGGTGCTCATGATGATGTTGGTTTAATTAATAAGATGGTTGTTAAAAAAATGTGGTTTAGATTTTTGATGACTTAGTTGATGAAAGTGATTATATTGGCATAGAATGTGATATTGTGGATGACAACGGCGATGATGATAAAAAATTTCTTGAGGATATAAGATTTTGATTGATGTTGATAATTTTAATAATGAAGAGCTTTTAGAAATTAAGGAAGAATATGACCGAATTCTGCAGGAAGGCCATAAAGGATTTCATTATAGGGGAATCATCCACAACATTAGTAACATTCTAACCAATAGATGTGAATAGTGTCGTTGATGTTAAGGCTAGTTGTAAAATAGAGTACCATGAAATAGAAGCATATGATAGTTTTGGATATAATATATAGGAAGAAGATGATGATTTTACTAGAAGAAGAAATAGATTTTCAAAATATGATTTTAATTATGATGTGCTTGTGTTTACTATGGCTATGGATTTCATAAAAGTAGGCAATTCAAAAATGCTTTGAAAAAGTACTCAGTGATTAAGCATAAAGAGTTAAAATTTATAAAAAATGATAAGAAGTTTGTTAGAGCAAAATGAATTAATAAGAATTGTCCTTGAAATATTTTTGGATTGATTAATGCTTGTAATAGATTATTTCATATTAAGACCTACCATACAAAGCATACCTATAGCATTTGCTTAAAAAGTACAAGGGTGACAAGTTATTGGTTGGCAAATTACTATCTTTCTACAATAAGAACAATGCCAATTATTAGCAGTATTATTTTTAAGGAGTTAGTCAAAGAACAATCGAGTTTACAAGTAAGCGTAGTTTAGGCTAAGTTGTTTGCTTATAAAGTGTTGATGTGAAACTATAAGAAGGAATATGTAAAAGTATCGGATTATCTAGAGCAGCTTAGGAAGAGAATTCTTGGGAGTATTATTACATTGAAGGTTGAAAAGCTAAATATGCAATTTAATGTATTGTTTAAGAGAATATACATTTGTTTTGTTGCTAGTAAGAAAAGGTTTCTTGGTAAGTGTAGGAAAGTTATGAGATTAGATGGTTATTTCTTGAAAGAAATTTGTTAAAGTAAGATCTTATGTACAATTGGAAGGAGTGCAAACAATTAATTGTTCTTACTTGCTTGGATGGTTGTTAGAGTTGAGAGTAGCGACACTTGAATGTAGTTTTTAAGAAATTTGATGTATGATCTCAATATTTTTCTCATATGGACGAGATCAAGTCATAATTAGTGACAAACAAAAGGTAAATTCCATATATACTTGTAATATATGTTTTATGTTGCAATCATCTTTTGTAGGGCCTTGGAAGAGATATGGTCGATTTGCTGCTTGCGGCTGAGTATAAGATGTGTGTTAAACACATTTTTGCCTATTAGGGCAATAAGCATAAGGGGATATAAATGCAAAGACTATTTTAGTAATGTGTTAAGAATAGTACTAAGACGGAGTATGATAAACACTCTTAGGCATTGAATAAAATTTGTCTCGTTGCATATCGCGACTTGGTGCAAACAAAGCCAAAATAATGGTGTAATGCTTTTTTTTTTTTTTATAACTTGTGTGAAATGTGACATTGTTGATAATAGCTTATGTAAGGCATTTAACAGGAGAATTATACATGCTAAGCGTAAGTTCATTTATATTATGTTGAAGGACATACATATAATTATAACGATAAAGATGCATATATGAAGGATTGCATGTATTAAGTGGAGAAGAGACTATAGTTCAAGAATTGTAAGAAAGTTAAAAAAAATAGAGTTGGTACAACATCTTATCAAGTGATATGGAATGGTGATATTTAATATGAGGTGATAGATAAATGTGAGAAGTGGTCAACAAAGATTGCATTTGTAGAAAATAACAGCTTACTAGCATCTCTTGTACTCATGCTACTTTTGATATAAATCATAGGTGAGAGAATTCATATGACTATGTTGATGAATATTATAAGAAGGTCAAATTGTTAACTACATATAAGAACAAGGTAATGCCCATTCGCATAGAGAATTTTTGGAAAAAATGACTATTAGGGAGATGCCTAAACCAGTCAAGTTGAAGCCCGATAGATGTAAATAAAAAAGATTAAGGGTGGAAGGTGAGGTGGTAAGTAAAACTAGGATGCTGAGGATATGAACGAAGATAACATGTTAAACTTGCTTGAAGGTGGGACACAACAATTTGATGTGTCTTATTAAGAAGATTGAGTCTACATCTAAGCAAACACAATTTTCAAGGCAGAAAATTCCGATTGGTACTTCCATTTTATATTATGTCATGCTTGTTTCATCAATAAGAATTTAAACAAATACACTATTTACAGGTACATAGACATTTAGGTAAAGATGCAAGCAATAATGGTGGTGGCTTTACTAATATAGATCATCTTGTTCTGTTCAAGAACACATGTACTAGTAGTTTTTTTTTTTTTTTTTGGTTGAAGTACTAGAAGTAGTTCAATGAGGTAAAAGTCACAAAATTTGAGGATGGGTTTAGTGTTAACATGTCGTGGTTGTATTTTTTGTGATAAAGGGTTCAATAAAGTGATATTGATCTATTTGTTCTTGTTTATTAATGATGCCATTAGTGAAGTAGGACTGTGGATGGGTTGTAAAATGTATCTTTTTTATTCATCTTGAATGGATGTTTGTATAATAGTTGGGATCAGTGAAGTAATATGGTTTTGAACCCTCTTATTGCAGTAAAGTGAGTTTGCGCATCTATTATTGCTCGATTATTTTACAGATATTATTTGTTCATAAACTAGTGAGATTGTGCATATCATCATTTGCTCTTTTATACTCAATGGACAAGTACTTCTTTGGTCACAATAGTAGGTCATAACGATAGAAATTAGATATCTTTAATGTGAGGTTGTAAATTAGATTGCATATGAAAATAAAGAGATTACTTCATTCACATTCATACTCCATGTGAACATATACAAAACATCTTGCTAAAACAACTTATACAACACAATCAGCATTAACACATCTTACAACAAGCTCATTATATTATTTATCTTTATATTTCCAAATAAAATATTTCCTAGAATCACTACAAACACCTATGACACAGTCAACATTGTCTTCAATGTCAAATTTTGTTTTTTTAACTTTGTTGCATATCATTTGACACGTTTCAATTGTTCCTTGAAGAGCTCGAGCTTCAATGTCCATAAAATGCCATCATCCTCAATATGGTTCGACACTATTTTTTTTTACATTGCTTCGATGAAAATTTCTTGACATTGCCAATTGACTCATTTCCACATCAATCCAAAAAAAAAAAAAAAAAACATATCTTATTCCTTGATTTTCTTTTGTCTTTATTATTTGTAGAGGACATTTCAGGTCATAATAGCAAATCACATATGTATCGTTGTTGATGAGAGGGACTAATGTTATCGATTGCAATGATTTTGTTAATTATGATGATTGTGAGATATAAAAGTCTTGTGAGCTGGGGTAAGTACATTAAAAATGCCAAAAGTTGTGTACGACATTCACTTTAATGCCAAAATTTTTTTTTTTTTGGATCACTTAAATGCTACTTTTGTAATAAAAAAAAAAATCATTTAAGTGCTAACTCAGATCCTAATTGCCGAAAATTTGACGTGGCTATATTTTATTAATTTTTTAATCCCATGTGACTCATTGGCGTGCCTAGTCAGCATATAACCCCTAAATGACATTGTCCAAAAGTTATAAATAGTGATCAATTAAGTTCTGAATTTAATTAAAAGTGATCATTTTAATGTCAAATTTTATTTAAAATAATCACTTCAATGCTAGTCATTGCTAAAAAAACCGATCATTTAAATGCTAACTCAGGTCCTAATAGCCGAAAATCCAACGTGGCTATATTTTATTAATTTTTTAATCCCATGTGACTTGTTGGCGTGCCTAGTCAACATATAACCCTTAAATGACGTTGTTCAAAAGTTATAAATAGTGATCAATTAAGTTCTGAATTTAAGTAAAAGTGATCATTTGAAAGTCAAATTTTATTTAAAATAATCATTTCAGGGCTAGTCATTGCTAAAAAATGATCATTTCAGTGCCAAACATGTCACGTGGGCTAGATTTTTTAAATTTTTTGCCAAGTTATATTATAATTTTAATTATAAATGACACGTAATCAATTTGGCCAGAATTTTTCACCGTTGGTACTAAAGTGATCGTGTTTCTCCAATTAGGCACTTAAGTACCCTGGCAAAACTTTTGGCATTGCAGTACATAACTTTTAACACTTCTAGTACACTTATCCCTTATGAGCCTTTGAATCTATGGACTTAGGTTATACTTGAAAAGATGTGGATATGATGGTCAACATACAAGGATGAGCATATACAATGCATTTTTAGTATAAATAAGACAGTCATAGAGTCAATATGCTATCTTATTTCTATATGTCAAGGTGAGTACCAATATATAGAAATAAGACAATATTCTGGTGAAGTTTGTTTTAGCTAAAACAAAGCACCGGCAGTGACCTAGTATCTTTATCATTGTATTGAATCTTATAAAAAAAATGTGAACAAAATATGATATAATGAATAACTTGTCATTGTCATTGTAATTCTACAAGCAACTAATGCCTATTATGCTTTTATAAACTTATGGTCATTAACCACATTTGATTCTAGCAATATATCTAGCATATATGGAGCTTGACACAACAAAATACATGAATATGCTTTCTTAGGAATAAATAAATAAATAAATAGTCCTTAATTGCACACTAAAAAATGAAGCTTTTTCCAATATAGCAGGAACTTCATGGTACTTAACAAACTTTGTTGATTCTAAACCAGAGGTAGCAACTTAAAGGAGTATTTTCTTCCCAAATGAACCAGAGGTAATAACAATACGGGAAATTCCCTCTCTACTATGCTAGCTAGATCAGTCTTGCCCAAGGTTCTGCAAGATGATGTATAAATTGATTTGAATCAACAAATACTTACAAAGTAGAATCGCCATGCAATAATTGGATAATTAGTTGATATCTTAAGGTTATCTTGCAATGTAAGAAGCACAGATGTAGAGTTAGATAGCGTTACATCATAATAGCATTTTGATGCCTTTTTTGCCAACATAGGATAAGCCAAACATAATAATAGATTTTTCCACATTCAATCTAAGTAAAATTTAAAGAAGTAATACACTTGAAAGACACATTTTTTATCTTCTTCATACGCACTATCAATGAAAAACAAACATTCTTGTTGAGTCAACAATATCAAAGGAGCTGTGACCGTTCACTAACCCAAATTAGCAATTTTCCCAACAATTTCAAGCGAACTAGTTCAACAACCACGAACCCATGACAACAACAAACCCATGTCAATGAAATCTAATGAGCTGTGACCGTTTTACATAGAATCCAAGAAATAAAATCCAAGTGAATTCAAGACAGTTAAAGCCTCATTGTAATTATAAAGTATTGCAGTTGCAAGAAGCAAGATGGCGAAGGTGTTGAGCAAGTGTCAAGTGAGCGTTGGGTGAATCTAGGCTAAGGTGGCTAAGCGTCAAATGAGCATCGGATGGAGGCGTTAGACAAAGATGTTAGCCACACGTCATATGAAGGCATCAGGTGAGCATGAACTCAAATTTGGGGCAAAAATTTGAGATCAATTTGGGGGAAGATCTTAGTTTAGGGTTCCACGCTCAATTTGGTAAAAAAACCTAGCTAAGCCTCATGCCATTTTGTAGTAGATTTTTCTTTTTTAAAGCTAAATGACACCAAACGATATGGTTTTACTCTTCAGTAGCTGTGTTAGTGCCATCAACGCTGACCAGCATTGATTATGATGCCACATTAGACTTTTCTGATTATATATGGTTGGATGGACTGAATTGGCATAAATACAAAAAGTTTAGAACTAAATTAACAAAAAAATTTATAACTAAATTAGCACAATTGCAAAAAGGTCCAGGACATTTTTGATAATTTCCCCGAAAATGGAAGGTGAGAAAGAGAGCAAACTCCATTTGGTCATGTTATTAGGCAATATGTGGCCAAAAGACATTGACATTCCTTTGGAGAAAAAAGGGAAAATACAACAAAAAAGCCCCAAACTTTGCCAAAAATGACAAATTTACCTCAAACTTTTTTTTTTGTGACATGAAAAACCCCAAACTTTGCAAACCGTGACACATTTACCCCACCAAAAGCATTTCGTCTTATTTTTTCTGTTTTTCCTTTTCTTTTCTTTTTCTTTTTTTTTCTTCTTCTCTCTTCCTTCCGTCAACCATGGTGGAGGGAAGCTAGAGTCAAGTGAGGGCTGTCCTCACCAACGTTAGGCGAGGGTTGCCCTCGCCTAGGCTGGCTAAGGCTGCCCTTGCTAGATATGCTTGGCCGGCTTCCCTCCGCCCGCTTCGCCATGGCCGGTGGAGGGAAGAGAGAAGAAGAAGAAAAAAAAGAAAAGACCAAAATACCCTATAGTTTAGAGTAAATGTGTTACACATATAGAAATTCGGGAATTTTTGTGTCACGAAAAAAAAAAAGTTTGGGTAAATGTGTCACGGTTGGCAAAGTTCGGGATTTTTCATATCACAAAAAAAAAAAAAGTTTGGAGTAAATTTGTCACTTTAGACAAAGTTTATGATTTTTAGTGGTCTTTTCCTAAAAAATGAGAGTGTGATTTAACCTTGGTTGGAATACTCTGTTCTAAACCAAATCTCAATATTCAAGCTTTTCTAAAAACCATGAGAAAGGTGTGGAAATCTGATCTAGCCACTTGTGCATTTATAAAATGTGATTCTTCATTTCTCCTTTAGTTGAGAAATTAAGAAAAATTGGATGTTGGAAGTTAGGCCGTGGTCATTCTTGAGTAAACTATTCATTCTCCAGCAATGCGGTCTTGATGTTTTTAGAACATTTTTACGAGTTCATACACTATGCTTTCTAGGTACATATTATGGGCATTCCTCTCTCGAGAGTTACATAGGAGAGGTGGTACAAAACATAATTGCTAAAATAAGTATGGTGTAGAGATTAAACTAGAGTTCAAAGGCAATATCTCGTATAAGGTTGGCAAGGCAAGAATCTGTTTGGACCTATCGACCCCCTAAAGTCTGGAATGGTTGTAAATTTAGGATATAAGAAACTTTGGATGGAATTCAAATACAAAAGACTCCTGCATTTCTGTTATTCATGTGGGCGCATAGGGCATTATGCCACCCACTTCATGGAAGTGTCATATGAAGAGTCATGGCTTGAAGAAAAGATCGTAGGAAATTTTGGCCAATATCTTAAAGCAAAAGTACAAGAACTCAGCTTGTTTTTGAAAGTTTTTTACCAAAATTGAATTCACATTTCAAAGTATGATGATATGGTTCAATGGCTACTGGGCAGCCAAGAGATAAGGATAAGGAAGGCGTGTTGCCCATAATGGATTATTAGAAAGTAGGAGCACAACGATTAGGAAAAAATGGAGTATATTCTCCAATTGGATACTTGGTGATAAAGTGATTCAAGAGACTCAAATCTTGCTAATTAAAAATCCCAATTTAGAAAAGTCAGTTGGGACTTGAAGAAAGATAAGATAGGGCATAAGGCTTCCATGACGAAGAAGTTGAAACAGAACAATCCTTAAAAAGAAAGGTACATTTTCTCGGTCCTTTAATGATGAGCAATTATTGGATACTCTCATTCAAATGATGGAGGGGGTCAAAGATTGGGCTTTGGTGGCTAGGCCTATAACCCACCAAGATTTAAATGAAACTTTTGAGCTAGAATTGTTAGGGTTGGGCACAGCACTAACATTCCAACATCTCATAGCCTTAATGGTCTAACTTAGTGTTTTTATGGAAAGAATAAAGAACTCGTAGTGGACAGAGTAAGGAGTTGTCTACAATATTAGAATTTTGTGGTGATTAATCTAACAAGGATTGTGGGGACATTAGTTGTCATATGGAATGATGAGGCGGTGGTGGGAGTTGAATGGGGAACCCATTGATGCAATTTGCAGGAATGAATAGTGGAAAAATGTTGAGGATTACCTTTTACACTCTCACAAACTTTCGAGAGAGACTCCTATTATGATTGCAACTGCGCACCATCCACTCCATCAATAATCTCCCATGGATATGTATCGAGAACCCTAATGAAATTTTGTATTAGTGGGAGAAGGTAGGAAAAGAGAAGCGGACCATTATAGGTTAGTCACATTTTGTTAATATTTTTTAATAATTATTTGTTTATGGATATTAAAAGCAAGGGTTGTCCTTCTACTTGGGAATATAATAGAGATGGAGATGCTTTGGTGAAAAGGAATTAAATAGAGTTTTATGCAATATTGACTGGAGAGTGATGTTCCCCAACATGGAAGCTTATGCATTACCAGCAAAAAGTTATAACCATAGCCCAATACTTCTTTCTATGATTCCGCATTTGGTAAAAAGGAAAAAAAGAGTTCAAATTTGAACTTTATGGCTAGAAGATACAGAGTACAATAAGATTCTTTAAAAAAAAAAAATCTAGAATAATGAGCAAGATATCCAAACGGACATTGTAAGCAAATCAAGAAAGGTTGCTGTCACCTTGATAGAACGGAGTAAAAAAAAATCTTTAATGCCCTTTGCTAGATTGAGACACTCAGGAGGAGGTCTACGAATCTCACTAATAGTGAAGAAGGCTTTTCGAGAAAGGAGGGCACTGAATAAATCACATAACAAATTGAAAAATTGTGAATGTAGGAAGAGATGTATTAGGGTATGAGATCACAAATCAATTGGCTCAAATGGGGAAATAGAAATACAAAATACTTTCATGCCACTACGATACAGCAAAGGCAACAAAACAAGATTTCAATGTGGTAGATTGATGATCAAAACTGGCTTTGTGATCCTACTTTGTTGAGGTTGCACATTGCTAGCTCTATTGGTTGTTGTATGAAACTCTATGTATCAGAAATTTCCAGGTCAATCCTAACTTAGTGCTCTGGATGATATAAATGAAGCCTTAATGACTCTAGTAACAATAGAGTAAGTAAAAGAAGTTGTCTTTTAGATGGGAAGCTCTAGGACTAGAAGGGCTAAATGTTCAATTTTTAATATTATCATTGGGAGGATATCTAGCAAGACGTGTTTAAGATGGTTAAGAACTTCTTCGACTCAAGTATCCTTGACCCCATTCTCAATCAAATATGCATTGTTCTTATTTCTAAAGTCTTGAATCCAAAGAAATACTTGGTTTATACTCATTACCTTATTTAACTTCAACTACAAGATTATTTACAAGATTTTGGCAAATTACCTAAAACCCTGCTTTCCCAAACTAATTGCCACAAAACAAAGTGTCTTTATTTATGGTATGCAAATTAAAGATAATATCTTAATAGTTCAAAAAGGTTAACATCAATTGCAGATAAGAAAAATGAAGGGGAAGTTTTAGACGGTACTTCAACTAGATATGCATAAAATGTATGATAGAGTTGTTGACATCTTATTTTCAATGGCCAAGCCATAAAAATAAAATTTCAAGATAAGAATTTTTTATTGTGATATAACTACTTTCTTGGTCAAAAAGAGTCATTTGAGTGTTTTTCAAAAATTTTCAAGTTCCATTGCATTTCATCTAAACTAAGACATTGATTTCATCAATAATCCAAATATACCTTTAGAGCTGTGTATATACTCAAATTGTTTGTCTCTTGCAAATGAAATACAACTCTATTTATTAAGATAATACTAAATAAAAGACAAGACTACTTTGAGTTCCCAAAATTGAAGAAAATTTTGGGGAATTCACCTAAATAAGACTCTTAAAGCAATGCCATAATAAAGACTTATAAAAAGTTGTGAATGAAAAGACTCATATGTATGCGATTAATTATTAGGTGTCAATTATTAGGTGTATTAAAACTTGACAAGACTCTCTAAATTCGTGCATCGGTCAAGAAGCCGAACAATCATTGTACAAAGTCATCAAACAATAATAGAAATTGACCAAAATAGCATCCAGTCATTAAGGATACATTTGGGGTGTGCATGACAAAATTTCTGAAACAGAAATTGATTTCTGGCCAGAAATTGATTTCTCAATTTCTATTCCTTGGACAAGTTTCTGAGCAAAGAAACCCGTTTGATAACGACTCAAAATTTCTATTTCTGAAATAGAAATCCGTTTGATAACAGAATAAAATTTCTATTTCTAGGAATAGAAATTGATTAGATAACAACATAGGAAATTCTCAAATACAAAATAATAATCGAAATAATACTAATACATTACAACAAGATGTTTCAACAATGCATATCTATTTCTAAAACTAAAAAGAATTAACTTCTTTAACATTGGCATCATGCGCAAGGAACGTTGTATAGCATAAAACATTTTACAAAAAGAAAAAAAAAGAGTTCTTTTTTTCTATACTTGTCAAAAATAAAAGAACCTAATAAGTTGGCTTGCATGCGAAATTAGTGGAAAATTGAGATGGAAGGCAAGACAAATCTTGCTTGCTCTTTGCTTCAAAGACAAGTCGATTGAATCATGTGAACTTTATAGAAAACTAATAAATATTCCAAATGCGATTGCTTCGGCATGAAGCTGAGACAATGATATGTCATTTTGAAAGGTTACTTCCCCACGGACTCCGGACGGTTTGGTCATACGAGACCAGATCGTCACTTTGGGATTTTAGCGAGTTCCAATCAAAACAAGGCACAGCTGCACCGAGGGGTGCTTCAAGCGGTATAACAGAATAAATTTGCGAGTCGAGTCTTCTGAAAAACCATCTCTACAATGACAAACAAGCATGAGAGGCCTCTTGCATTTTCGTCTACTATTGGAAAAGCTCCCCTCGATGACATATTTAAGATGTACGTAGAAAATGCGAGAATCTCGCTCGTTTTCCGGGGCGTACAAGAAGCGACTCTCGATCCAATAAATAATAAACGTATAAATCTACTACCAAAACGGCCCCATTCAACTATAAGACTAAGGTATGTACAATTCAGATTTCATCTCTAATGTGTCTCATCGGTATGTCAAGTTCACTTTCTTTCTGGCAAAGTCCTCGAATGTAAACATAGGATCTCACTCATAATCATCTTCATCATGACAAAAATCGGCTTCGTCCTTGCAATCAGCTTTGTTGATAATCTCAAGCCCCACATTCAGGTATCTGGAGTACTCGTTGATACCCTGATACAAACTCTGATAACCCTTGAATGCAAGGATCTATTCGGGCACATCATCGGTGACACTATCAATGCCTTGCCGTGCAGAAATGACCCTGTCCAGGGTCTGATCAGGCACCGTGATTCCAACAGTCTCCATGTCTGCAACAATGGCTACTGCAGCATCCAATTCTCCAAGGTCAAGACACAGTGAGATGATTTCGTCATATAGAGGACTGCAAAAGAAGAGGGAAACCATTTTTTGTAAGGTGGATATTACAGCCTCTTTTGCTCCTTCAAGTATCTAAGCATCCATTATAGTTCCCCATACTTGGCAGGATTTCGTCATGCTAGTCCGACAGAAGAAAAGCACATTTTGAATTATTTCCTACTAAAGAAGCACGGAACGTGTTAGTATTTAACATGATCATGTATTTTCCTCTGTCCATTCCTTTTCATCTAACAAAAATACAAACATGCATGTATCGAGGCATTTTCTGCTCCCCTCAATACCATAGAGATGGTAAATGTGTAAAGAAAAATCACCTACTCTTTTCATGTTAGTTAATCTTGACCCTAAAATCAGACGAATTTGAAGAGAGTATCCCACATGTCAAGTAGCCAAAATTTCAAATAAGGCCATGAAACCCACACATGATTGATTTAAGAAATCCATTTCAATAAACTTTCAAGAGATTTATGATGTTGAATGCGTTGGTACTCCATGAATATAATATACCCTACTCTACATCAAAAGAAGCAATGGGACCACATTCAAATGATACACGAATAAGCTTTCACGTTAGACTTACGAAAAGCTGATCATATTGAAATGGAGACCCTTTCTCAAAAGATGAAGAGAAGGGGCAGAGTATGCAGCTGCATAACAAATAAAGCATTCAGATCATGGCAGGCCAAGAACCAATACAGATGAAAATGAAACTTCTAGATCATGATACGACAAGGTAATGAAGATCCAATACCTCCCAAGCACATAACCGAGACTATGTGTAGTTTGCAAGATCTTCAAGAAATCAAAGGCTAACCCCCATGATTTAATAAGAACATAAAACATGTTTGGTTAGGGAAAAACAACTAACAATTGGCGTTCTGCCCAAACAGGACACGCAATCATACGATTATTCATTCAACAACCTTCTTACTACCGTAACCCACTATCCGATTGAGGATTCTAAAACGACGAACCATCAGGATATTCAATTCCAAATTCGAAAATTACCTAGAGCACCAAGATCCGATTGTGGCACCTGTCGATTAACCTCTGGCGAGTCCACGATCCCCTCGTCAGGAATCTTCGAATTGAGCTCGGACCCAGACAACGGCTCGATAGTCCTCCTCGCGGAACTTGCGGAGGACTCGATCGAACGGCCCCCGGTCTACGAGTCGGCGGCGGAGGTTCGACCTTAACGAGGTCGATGCCGTCGGATCAAACGAAAGCGGCCGACCCGATCCTCCTCGACGAAGCTCTACTGCTATTTCGGCAGGAGAGGTGCAGCCGACGGCGAATTGCTAACCGGCGTCAGAGAACGACACGCGGGTTCAGAGATTCACAGGAAGGGCCGCGGGTTCTGATCTCAGAGACGAACCCGAGATGGGTTCGATGCGATCGGATCCGGCGGAGTCGTCGACTGCAGGGAGGACGAAGTCAGAGTCGACGGCGAGGTGAGCGACGATGTCACCGACGAGAGGGCGGAGTTGGAGTCGACGGCGAGGACGGACGGAGTTGGAGTCGACGGCGCTAGGGTTTTTGGTTGAAGGTTGAGGAGAAGGAACGCCCCAATAGAAAAACCCCGTCTGGTGAATGAAGAAGGATGCCCAGATTGGAGAAAAGGAGAAACAATTTCTATTTTTGTTTCAGAAATAGAGAAGCTAAAATTTTTAGCTTCTCATTTCTCCTCCAAAACAATTTCTGAAACAGAAATTTGAAACAGAAATAGAGAAATCAATTTGCGTTACCAAACAGATTTCTGTTCCAAACATTCAGAGGAACAGAAAATAGAGAAATCGAGAAACAGAAATTTTACCATGCGCAGCCTTGGTAACATTTTTGTTTTGGAGAACAATTTTTGAATAAATTTTTTTTTCTGTTCCAAAAAACAATTTCTGAGTATAAGAACACGCTTGGTAATTGCAAAAAATTTCTACTTTAGGAATAGAAATGCATTTAGTAAACTTGTATAATTTTTTTTGTTTCTTTTAATTTTTCAATATTTTTATTATACTTTTCTTTTTTTCTTCTTTCTTTCTTTTGGTCGGTTGCCTGCTTTGGCCATAGCCAGCCATCTCGCCTAGCCACCGGCGAGGCTTGGCCTCGTTGGGTCACCGCCAAGTCGGCATCGCCTAGTGATGGCTCAGCGAGACCGAGCCTCACCGATGACTGTGCAAGCTTGACCTCACCAGATATGGGCGAGCTTGAGCTCCCCTAGCTAAGGCGAGGTCGACCTCACACTACCTGAGCGAGGTCAAGCCTCGCTAATGACCTCGCCTAGCCACCGAGGCCACCAACGAGGCTTGGCCTCGCCTAAGTGGCACAAGGTCGAGCTCGCCCAGCCACCAGCAAGGCTTGGTCTCGCAAGGCCACTACTAGGCGACGTTGACCTGGCGGTGGCCCGATGAGGCTGAGCCTGGCCAGGGGCCGGCAACGCTCTAGCAAGGTTGTCGGCCATGGCCGAGGCCGGCAACTGGCCAAAAGGAAGAAAAAAAAAGAAAAAAAAGTGTTTTTCAGAAGTGCTCCCAGGAATAAGAAATGATAACTCTATAAAAATAGAGTTATTTTACTTATTTTAGGCAACAATTAATGCATTATCTATGAGAAAATATTTGGATTTCCTTCTGATTATTTGAATTTTCCTTGTTTATGCATAATAATAAGATATGGAGAAGATAAGGAAAAGAATAGCAACTATCAGGAATTCAAATAAAAGCAGCAGTGGAAGATGGATATCAAATCAGGAAATTCTTGATTTTGTTCCCTAGTTATCTGCAAGCGTTGGGAGATAGATATTTTAGATCTCCTATAAATATGAAAGAGAAAGAGCAGCTAGGTTTTTTTTTTTTTTTTTTTTTTGGGGGGGGGGGGTTAGATCGTTTTTCATTCTCCTCAGAATTTTTCAAGTATTTTGAAGAGAAGACAAAAGTGATGACAGAATTCTTGTTCTTTGATTCAAAATGCTGGATTTGATTTATATTTTTATTTCTTATTATGCTATGTTCTAATTTTCTTTTGTTAGGGCTTCGATGTAGCCTAACCATGATGATATGAATTTCATGATTTTTTATGTTTTACAATTGATTTCATTCATGTGAGTTATATATTATTACGTTTAATGCTTTTGAGTGACTAACCACCACTTAAATGATCTGATGTGCATATTTGAGACTGAGAGGTGATAATATGCAATTGCTCATTATAATATATAACCATGAATTAAACGTGGATAGAAATATACCACGTTATTTGTGTAGCTTTCGATGATAAGGTGATCCAAAAGAATCATTGTAAATCGGGAATATTTATAGTTTTTAATGCACTCATGTTTATTTTAATTCACATAGAGATATAGTGGATTAATAAGCTGAGTATGTTTGTTATACCTAGAGATAGGATAGAAAATAGATTAGGAAATTCCGCTATCACATGTTTGATATTGTTATTGTATTCACAACAATATGAAATTCATATCTAGTGGTTATGGTGAAATCAAATGCTCTAACATATTTATTTAATTGATTTAACCGCATTTAGTCTTCAAGTTTTGTTTTTAATTTATTCTAAATTATATTTGATTTGTTAGATAAATTTTAGAATTAATCTATTTTAGTATTTAATTAGTTTATTAATCATCGATCGCCATAGGGCAATACTTTTTCTCATCATTATATTACTTGTTCGATATGTGCACTTGCGTTTAGAATTGTATGAACAAGTTTTTGGCGCTGTTGTCGGGGATCGTTTGTTTAATACTAATTAATATTGATACTAGATAATTCTAAGTTTAATCTATCTTTCGTTTTGTTTTATTTTTCAGGGTATACATCGGTTTATGACATGTAGCCAACAAGGGGAACTTGTTTAACTTGATCTAGAAATCGAGCGTACATTCAAAATGTGACTGAGAGAACAGAGAAATCACGCTAAGATGGCAGACGGTGATAATGAAAATCCACATAAACTCTTAAGAGATTATGCTGCACCAACAGTTCAAGACACCACATCAAGTATCAGAAGACATGCAATTCAAGCAAACAACTTTGAGATTAAGTCGTCACTTATTCAGATACTTCAACAATTAGTGCAATTCAGTGGGCTACCAAGCGATGATCCAAATGCTCACATCGATGCTTTTCTTGAAATCTGTGACACCATTAAATATAATGGAGTTACAAATGATGTTATTAGATTGAGATTATTTCCATTCTCTCTAAGAGACAAAGCTAAGAGTTGACTTTCTTCTCTTCCTGCAGGATCAATTACTATATGGAATGATATGGCTTAGAAATTTCTTCCACCTACAAAGTCTGCAAAGATGCATAACGATATTACTAATTTTATGCAGATGGATAATGAATTATTATATGAAGCATGGGAAAGATTCAAAGAATTTCTTAAGAGATGCCCACATCACGGACTACCTGTATGGATGCAGGTACAAACTTTTTATAATGACTCTAGTATAAATCTTCGTTCTATGATTGATGCAGCTGCAGGAGGAACTCTAAATAATAAAACACCAAAAGAAGCCTACAATCTATTAGAGGAGATGGCGTCCAATAGTTATCAGTGGCCCACTGAGAGATTACCAATGTGAAAAGTTAGCAGAGTTCATGAAGTGGATGCTTTTGCTGCAATTGCTGCACAATTTAAAACACTCAACAAAAAGTTGGATAATATGAGTGTTTTAGCCATGAAAATTCACAATTTGACATGTGATTTTTGTGGTGGAGGACATGTTAGCACAGAGTGTTAGGTAGGTAATACTTTTAAACAATCTCATAAAAATTCTAACTTTGTTGGGAATTTTAACAGGTTACAGAATAATTCCTACTCCAACACATACAATCCGGGATGGCGCAATCATCCAAATTTTTCGTGGAACAATCAAAATGTGATGAGACCACAAGGATTCAAACAATCAGAAGAGACAAAGTAAAATTTGGAAGATATAGTCACCAAACTTGCTAACACAACTCATGACTTCATCAAAAGCACGGATGTAAGATTTCAAAACCAAGAGACTTCAATCAGAAATTTGGAGATGCAAGTGGGTCAGTTAGCAAGCATGATGTCAGGAAGGCAATGGGGTTTTTTGTTAAGCAACACAAAGAAAAATCCAATTGAAAACATAAAGGTTATTACCCTGAGAATTGGTAAACAAGTGGGAGAAGAAGAGATTGTCAGAGACAAAGAAGATGTGATCAATAAACAATCAAAGGAGACAAGCAAGAGTAAACTTTTCCAGATAATCCCAAGCCATATGTGCCGCCAATTCCATTCCCTCAAAGACTCCAGCAGCACAAAATTGATAAGCAATTTTATAAATTTCTTGATGTATTTAAAAAATTGCACATTAACATTCATTTTATAGATGTTTTAGTGCAAATGCATAGTTATGCAAAATTTTTAAAGGAGATTTTAGCAAACAAAAGGAAACTGGAGAATTATGAAACTGTGAAGTTAAACGAGGAGTGTTCAGCCATCCTACAAAACAAATTGCCTCCGAAATTAAAAGATCCAGGGAGTTTTACTATTCATTGCACTATTGGGGATTCTTATTTTGAAAAAGCATTGTGTGATTTAGGTGCAAGTATTAATCTGATGCCTTATCAGTTTTCAAGAAATTAGGATTGGGCAAGGTAAAAGCAACTACAATGTCGCTTCAATTGGCTAATCGATCAATTAAATATCCGAGAGGTATTGTGGAAGATGTTTTGGTAAACGTTGACAAATTTATCTTTCCTGCAGATTTCATAGTTCTTGACATGGAGGAAGATTTTGAGGTATCACTTATCATAGGTCGACCTTTTCTAGCAACAAGAAGAGCTTTTATTGATGTGCAACAGGGGAAGTTGATCTCTAGAGTTCAAGATGAAATTGTTTCATTTAATGTTTTTAAAGCAATGAAATATCCATATGATGATAATTCTTGTTTTAGAGTTGAGACAGTTGATAAGTTGGTGAATAAGGTTTTTCAAGAAAATATTTTTGAATATCCACTTGAAGCATGTCTGATTCAACTAAGGGACAAAGATATTCAGAATGAGGAGATAAATGAGTACGCAAATTTCATGGAGGCAATTCAACCATATTCAAGGTAAAAGGCAATTAAATTTGAGGAGTTGGGACAACACATTACAAAGCCTAAACCATCAATTGAAGAGCCTCCAATTCTTGAACTCAAACCCTTACCTTCTCATTTGAAATATGCTTTTATTTAGATGGAGTTTCTTTTTTACCGGTAATTATATCTTCTTCTTTGACAGATTTGATGGAGGAGAAGTTGCTTAGAGTATTAAGAGAGCATAAATGTGCAATTTGATGGAAAATAGCCGATATCAAGGGAATTAATCCTTCAATTTGCATACACAAAATTTTGATGGAGGAGCAATATAAACCCACTATCCAACCTCAGAGGCGTTTGAACCCGAAGATGCAAGAAGTAGTGAAAGTTGAGGTAATTAAGCTACTTAATGCAAGTATCATATATCCTATCTCTGATAGTTCTTGGGTAAGTCCTGTACAAGTTGTGCCAAAGAAAGGTGGTATAACTATTAAAAAAAAACGACAACAATGAATTGATTCCAACTAGAACAGTTACTGGGTGGCGTGTGTGTATGGATTACAGAAAATTGAATGATGCCACTAGAAAAGATCACTTTCCTTTACCATTTATTGATAAGATGTTAGAAAGACTTGTAGGGCATGAATTTTATTGCTTTATGGATGGATATTCAGGGTATAATAAGATTCCTATTGTACCAGAAGATCGAGAGAAAACTACTTTTACTTGTCCCTATGGTATTTTTGGTTTTAGAATAATGCACTTTGGTCTTTGTAATGCACCAACTACTTTTCAAAGATGCATGATAGCTATTTTCTCTGATATGGTTGAAAAATATATTGAGATTTTCATGGATGATTTTTCCGTTTTTGGCCTGTCATTTGATCCTTGTTTAAATAATTTGGCCTTAGTCTTACAAAAATGTGAGGAGACTAACGTTATTTTGAATTGGGAGAAGTGTCACTTTATGGTGCAGGAAGAAATAGTGCTCGGGCATAAAATTTCTCGAAACGGAATAGAAGTCGATCAAGCCAAAGTGGAGGTCATTGCAAAATTACCTCCGCCAACATCTGTGACACTTGTCAGAGGATTTTTGGAGCATGCAGGATTTTACAGACGATTTATAAAAGATTTTTCAAAAATTGCTAAACCTTTTTCTAATCTTTTGGAAAAATATGCTCATTTTAATTTTTCCGTTGAATGCATGCAAGCTTTTAACACTTTAAAGAAGAAGTTAATATCAGCACCAATTATGGTAGCACCAAATTGGGATTTACCTTTTGAGCTGATGTGTGATGCTAGCAATTCTGCAGTAGGAGCTGTTTTGGGACAAAGGAAGAATAAAATTTTTCTAACCATATACTATGCCAGTCGAACCCTGTTAAGTGCACAATTAAATTATTCAACAACGGAAAAGGAACTTTTGGCGGTAGTATTTGCTTTTGATAAATTTTGTTCTTATTTAATTGGCTCAAAAGTTATAGTTTATTCTGACCACTCTGCTCTTAAATATTTGCTTGAAAAAAAAAAGAATCAAAACCCAGGTTGATCAGGTGGATTATATTGCTGCAAGAATTTGATTTGGAAATCAAAGATAAGAATGGGACTGAAAATCTAATTGCAGATCACTTATCAAGAATTCCAAATTCAAAAGAAGAGGTAAGACCAATTTTGGAAGAGTTCCTTGATGAGAAATTTTTTTCCATCAAGTCAATTTCTTGGTATGTTGACTTTGTAAATTATTTGGTAAGTAATGTTCTTCCTCCTGAATTATCATATCAACAGAAGAAAAAATTCTTTTCTGATGTTAAAAATTATTTTTGGGAAGAACTTTTCTTATTTAAAGTATGTGTAGATCAGGTCATAAGGAGATGTGTTTCAGATGAAGAGAAGGTAAACATTCTACATCATTCTACATGATGGAGAGGTAGGTGGCCATTTTGGTGCCACAAAAACTGCAGCTAAGATTTTACAAATTGGATTTTATTGGCCTACACTTTTTAAAGATGCATACTCCTATGTAGCTTCATGTGATAGGTGTCAAAGAACTGAAAATATTTCAAGAAAAAATGAGATGCCTTTAAATAACATTATTGTATGTGAATTATTTAACATTTAGGGTATTGATTTTATGGGACCCTTTACACTTTCTTATGGAAATTTATACATTTTAGTGTCTGTGGAGTATGTATCTAAGTGGGTAGAAACTGTAGCATTGCCAACAAATAATACTAAGGTTGTGGTGAAATTTTTGAAGAAAAATATTTTTACTCGATTCGGCACTCCTAAGGCAATCATAAGTGATAGGAGAACACATTTTTACAACAAACAATTTGAAGCACTTTTGAGTAAGTATGGAGTCACACATAAGGTTGCGACCCTTATCATCCTCAGACTAGTGGTCAAGTAGAGATTTTAAATAGGGAAATCAAGATAATTTTAGAAAAAATAGTGAATGCCTTTAGGAAAGATTGGTCAATAAAACTTGATGATGTACTTTGGGCCTATAGGACAGCATTTAAAACTCCAATTGGGATGTCTCCTTTTAGGCTAGTATATGGAAAGGCTTGTCACTTATTAGTAGAATTAGAGCATAAAGCATATTGGGCATTGAAATTTCTGAATTTTGATATGCAGTCTACAGGTGAAGAAAGATTATTACAATTGAATGAATTGGAGGAATTTCGTAATGAGGCTTATGAAAATTCTAAGTTGTACAAAGAGCGTACAAAAAGATGGCATGACAAGCACATATTCAGAAAAGAGTTTAAAATTGATCAAAAAGTCTTACTCTATAACTCTCGTCTTAAACTTTTTTTAGGAAAGTTGCAGTCTAGATGGTCTGGTCCTTTTACAGTTACACAGGTATTCCCATATGAAACAGTTGAAGTTGCGCATGACACTGAGGGCACATTCAAAGTGAACGATCAACGTTTGAAGCCCTACTTTGAAGGTGGTTACAACAAGTAGAAGACCACCATTAAACTTCATCCTTTAGAATAGCGACATCTGAGATAGTTTGGCTAAAAACTATAAAGCAAACGCTTCTTGGGAGGCAATCCAAGCATTTTAATTATGTTTTTATTATTTTTAAGTTTATGTTTTGCAAAAAAAAAAAAAAAAAGATTAACTTTTCTCTATTTTATCCAGGTTAATTTTTATGGAGCACATTTTAAGAGTTTAATTATCAAAATTATCTATGGACTTATCCTACAATCGGGGAAGTTTTCTTCTTCCTATTCTATTTTTCACATTGAGGACACTACTTCATTCAAGTTTGGAGGGAAGACAAATTTTTAGATAATTTTTTTATCATTATTGCTTTCCTAGTTGTTAATTTTTATGATTCTTAGGAAAATTTAAATTTTATTTAAACTTGCAATTGATATGTCAGTTAATCTTAATTTTGATTATGTTGATCCACTTATTAAGCACTAAAAGTCCTTACTTTTTGAATTATGTGTAAATCTAAAGAACATTCATGTGAAATATGTGATTTTCTTAGATTTCAACAAAATCTTAGAATTTATTTAATTTTCTCTTGAGGCGAAATCCTAAGCTAAATTTAACTGAGAAAATGATATATGCAGTTTTTGGATCGATTAAGCCTTTCAAGCCAACCCTATTTATTTATCCTTAGTTACCCCGTTGAGCCTTAATTATTACCCAATTTTTCATTGGTATCCATATATGTTTAGTCTAGCCGTGATCAAATTATATCCTTATCCCATGCCCTATGAACACGTTGATTTTTTTTTGGGATAAAAAAATTATTTGAGCTTGATAGAAATTGGGAAGGAATGATGGAGTAAAAAGAAGAAAAAAAAAAGTGATTGAAGTGGTTTTTTGGGATGTATTGTCAAAAAAATAAAATTGCTTTTATGGGTTCCCTATCCAACTTTCAATTGAGTGAGTCTTTTGGATATTCAATGGGTTTGAAATTTTCATATTATATTAGGATGGACTTTGGGAGAAACTCCACCATAAAGCAATTCAAAGAGAGAGAGAGAGAGAGAGAGAGAGAGAAAGGAAAGAAAAAAAAAAAAAAGAATGATGATATATGGCAGCAGAAAAATTATCTCGGAGAAGTGAAATTGGACAGTGACATTGGCTCTAATTAGATCCTAGAAATCAACGTGTTGATGGGTGATTTGAGTTTAAAATTCCCGTTATCTCACCTTTAACCCAGCCTTACATTACAATCCGAGAAAAATCCTATTGATTTTTGGTTGGATAATTAGCTTACATTAGTGGAGAGAAGAATGAAAAGCAAACCTATGAAATTTGGTCATAATTATTAAGAATTTTTTAAAGATTGCATGTTAATGTAAATTTATTTGGATTGCATATAATTCGAGAAAGATGAGGACTCATACACACACACACACACACACACACACACACACACTTAGATCATATAGTTAGAATTTGTCTTAACTTATAAATTGATTTTAATGTTTAGATGAAATTTGTGTTTTTTTTTTAATTGTGAATTTGAGCAATTATGGAAAAATGTCATGAAAAAGTTTGTTAGGTTGAGTATGTGTTATGTCTTACTTTTGTTCAAGAACTAGCGAAATGTTAAGTTTGGGGGTTTGATAATTCTATAAAAATAAAGTTATTTTACTTATTTTAGGCAACATCTAATGCATTATCTATGAGAAAATATTTGGATTTCCTTCTGATTATTTGAATTTTCTTTGTTTATGCAGAATAATGAGATATGGAGAAGATAAGGAAAATAATGGCAACTATCAAGAATTCAAATAAAAGCAGCAGTAGAAGATGGATATCAAATCAAGAAATTCTTGATTTTGTTCCCTAATGTTATCTGCAAGCGTTAGGAGATAGATATTTTAAATCTCCTATAAATAAGAAAGAAAGAGAGAGCAACTAGGTTTTTTGGGGGGAGGTTAGATCGTTTTTCATTCTTCTGAGAGTTTTTCAAGTATTTTGAAGAGAAGATAAAAGTGGTAATAAAATTCTTGTTCTTTGATTCAAGATGCTGGGTTTGATTTATATTTTTATTTCTTATTCTACTATGTTCTAATTTTCTTTTGTTAGGGCTACGATGTAGCCTAACCATGATGATATGAATTTCATGATTTTTTATGTTTTACAATTGATTTCATTCATGTGAGTTATATATTATTACGTTTAATGCTTTTGAGTAATTGACCACTACTTGAATGATCTGATGTGCATGTTTGAGACTGAGAGGTGATAATATGCAATTCCTCATTATAATATATAACCATGAATTAAACGTGGATAGAAATATCTGCGTTATTTGTGTAGGCTTTTCGGTGATAAGGTGATCCAAAAGACTCATTGTAAACCGGAATATTCATAGTTTTTAATGCACTCATGTTTATTTTAATTCATATAGAGATATAGTGGATTAATAAGCTGAGTAGGTTTACTATACCTAGAGATATGATAGTAAATAGATTAGGAAATTTCGCTATCACATGTTTGATATCGTTCTTGTATTCACAACAATATGAAATTCATATCTAGTGATTATGGTGAAATCAAATGCTCTAATATATTTATCGATTGATTTTACTGCATTTAATCTTCAAGTTTTGTTTTTAATTTATTCTAAATTATATTTTGATTTGTTAGATAAATTTTAGAATTAATTTATTTTAGTATTTAATTAGTTTATTAATCATCGATCTCCGTGGGGCGATACTTTTTCTCATCATTATATTACTTGTTTGATACGTGCACTTGCGTTTAGAATTGTATGAACAAGATATGAGTTTTTTCAACTTCTTGTTTATGTTTCAAATCTATTCCGGAAATAAAATGTAAATAAATGTATTTCTAGTCTTTTTTTGTCTCCCGGAACAAAAGAACAAAAATTTGTGTTCTGAGGAACAAAAACACAAATAAACAAACACACCTAAGTTGTCAAATGGGGAGTCTCGAAATCGGCAATAATCTTGTAAATTAGCAACCATGTCACATAGTTGGGACATGCATGATTAAATTGCAGCATAAATTTGGTTTTTACTTTCATGGATGGTGCATGGGTCAGTTCAATCGACAAAACATGAATTAAGCTTGTGGGCTGATCAATAGAATCTAATGCTTTCACATCATCTAAGAGCGTGAGGTGAAAATTTTATGTTTTCATAATATGAATAATTGGAAATTATTTTTCTAACTTAAATAATTGCTATCCTTACAAAAAAAAGAAAAGTCAATGAGAAATATTTATTATTAATGACAAGTAATGCCTAATCATTTTAACTGAATGAATATATTTTCCATTATTTCTTTTTTATTAAAAAATCTAAATGAGCAAAATTAATTTTTCGGTGAAATAAACCCAACCTAAATTCTTTCTTCCCCTAAATCATTATTTATTAAAAAGTCTAAATGAGCAAAAATCATTAATTTTCCGATGAAATAAACCCAACCTAAATTGTTTCTTCCCTTAAATCATTATTTATACTACATAGTTTTTCAAATTCGGGCTCCCTCCTCCTCCATGACTTCGAACCGACCGTAGATGGAAATCAAGAACGCCGGCGGCGACCCTCCCACCATCGCCACCGACGCTCGCTCCATCGGCGCCGAGTTCGTCCTGGGCTGGGACCAGCCCTTCACCGCCCAAGAACTCGACGCCATCGAAGCCGCCGTCGAGACCGCCGTCTCCAAGAAGCGGCGCTCCGTCTCCGGCGCCGGGAACGACGACGAGGATCTCCCCGGCGGGGTCCGACGGCGTCTGCCCGGTTCATTCTCTTCGCAACGTACGAACGAGACCCTCTCACTTTCATTTCCTGTTCCTTGGATGATTTTATGTAGATGATTGCATAGGAAGCCGTAGTTTTTGGGGTTTTTCTGCCTGCCAATGGGGGGCTGTGAAAGGGTTTCAGATGGGATAGGACTTTACTGTAGCTTCATTTTGTTAGAGCAATTCTGGGTTTTATTGTAAGACAAGATTTTGGTTAGTATCTTTGATGGTTTTGTTCTATAATTCAGTCTCCTGTTTCTGCGGTTTTGGCTTAGTTGAAGGCTTGTCCTCCTTTTAATTGAAATGGGGGAAAGATTGGATTTGTAGACTCGGGACATGTTTCTGTGCAAATGCGATGGAATTGTTATGCACTGCCTTTCACATGACAGATAGTATGCGGGTTAAACTCCCTGTGATGACATTCGGAGGTCGGATTGTGTACAGCCGGAGTGCTACTGATGTGGAGAGAGCTGTGGCTGAGCTTTTGAAGAAAATCAATGCCATGAAAAGTGTAATGGATCAAGTCATAATTGGCTTTGACATTGAGTATAGGCCCACATTTCAACGAGGTTTGGTTAGCTTTGCTTTCGTGTTATGTTCAATGATTTTTCAAGGTTGGCTTATAGTAGTGCTTTGGTTCCGTGTTTAGATTGAATGCTGGTTCTGTGTTTAGATCAAATTTGCATCTCTGTGATTGTTTGTTGATTTCTGTTCAGCAGCAAGACTTGATTTTCTTGCAACTACTTTACTGAAATGGTGTAAATTCCTGCATTTGAGTGGTCTGTTGACAGTTCTTTCCATTTAGGAAATTGTTATTGCGATTTATTCTTTCATTGTATAACAACAAGATGCCAACAAATTTTGTTTCTTTTTACAAATTGGCGAGTTCTTCCCCTGGTTTTCTGAAATATTAGCTTGATTTCTTTCAATTGTGCTGCGGTTTCTTGGTTCCGGTCACATTTACAAATCTATATTTCACTTTGTAGATCTACATAAATCTATTTTTAACTTGATTATTTTAGTATTGTGCTTGTTTATTGTTCCTTGATTCTGTGTTTGGTAAAAGAGGTGTTTTGGAGTAACTTTTACTTTTTGCCATTAGTGTCTGAAATTTGATCTCTAGCTTATGTCGGATGCCTAACACCATAAAAATATTGTCGACAAAGAGTCCTTTATCTCTTTTTCCTGAATTTTTTAGGAATGTACATTATTTTGCGTTTTCAAAATTTTAAAGGAAAAGCTAAAAGGATTTAAGTTTCAAATAGGCAATTAATATTTTTGAGTGGTATAAACAAAGTTTCTTTTTCTTCCTTATCTTCTTTCTTTTCTTCTACTTATAAATATGTGTGTGTGTGTGTGTGTGTCTTGGGTGGATGCTCCGGAGTTAAACTTGCATTTTTCTCTTGAGGAAGAAAAAGGAAGTAGAAATAGAGATTAAAATCACTACATTTTATTGCTTAGTCATTATCTTGATGCAAGACTTGCAGGTGTTCAACCTCGGAAGACGGCAGTAATGCAGATTTGTGGTGACAATGACCACTGCCATGTGATGCATGTTATTCATTCTGGCGTACCTCCTAGTTTGAAGCTTATTTTAGAGGATACAACTGTAGTAAAGGTTGGCATATGTCTAGTTTTTAATGGCTGTCCAGTTGATTTTGGGAAAATGTATAACTGAACTGCATGATGATGTTATGCTTGCATGTACAGGTTGGAGCAGGCATAGCTGGTGATGCTAGGAAGGTGCTTAAGGATTACAATGTATCTGTCAATGCTTTTCTGGATCTTTCAGAACTTGCTAATCAAAAGCTTGCCATGCCTCGTAGGTGGGGTCTTGCATCTCTAACTGAGGTGCTTGTAAATAAGCAGGTTATAGCTCAACTTCTTTTGCAATCATCATGGCCACTCATGAGTAATTTTCTCACTGCTGTCTAAATGCTGGACTTCAGTGATAAAGTCCCTTTGACAATGAAAGGCTTCTTTGATCCTTTGCTAGGTGTATCTTAAGTAATATGACCATTGTATATATGTTGAATTGACTATTTGTACAGTAGTATCTCAACCTATTTGATGGAGTATAGTTAATGATGGCTAATGCTATAAATGTGAGAGGATTTGGCAAGTGTAATTAAATCGTATCTGCAGTTTTTTTCTAATGTCTTAAAATATATTTCTTGAAGCATAATGTAATCTTGTTGCAAATTTTACTCCTACAGTGACTAAAACTTCTTGAATTTCAAATTGAGATGCGTTTTTCTGTCATGTTCATAGAACCTGGCTACAACTTGCTCTAGCAAAAGCTATAAACCTCTTTCTGTTTATATCAATGGTCTTAAAACCATACAAGAGACCAAACCAGATCAGTTATACACAGTTTAATTGGTCGAACAAATTATGTTGCCTGATTTTATTTTAACTGAGTTTATCAAGTAGCTCTTAAATATAAAATACCACACCTGACGTGTGCATCTTGAGAGTAACAAAGATGGCAAAGGTTCCTAAAGGAAACTGAAAGGTGTGAGTATGAGTCTTAGTGCAACTTTGCTTATTTTTAAATATGGGGAATAAAATATGTTAAAAACAGCCATCAGTCCAGTTGGTTGGCATGTGGTTGTTAGTCATCAGAGGAAGGGTTTGAATCTATGCCTCGGTAGATTCCCAATTTGACTTTTTAGAAGGTCACGATCCTGTAAAGCAAAACCAGCTTACTGGTTGAACCAGGATTGATCTGGTTCTTGACCAGTTTTGACCTTTGACAGTTTAGAGCATCTATGAGGTTGGTGGTACAACTGGTGTCCAATTGGACTGGCTTGTCAAGTTTGGTTCTAAAATCACTAGTTTATATTTGATTTACTGAGTCTTGTGTTTCCTGTCTTGAATATTCTCAATGGCCATGTTTATTTCTTTCCAAACATCAGCTTGTTGATATGTTCCTTTAGATTTAGAGTCTCAAATTGATGCTACATAATTGTGCATAGTATAATTTAGGTGCAAGTTAATTGCTTTTACATTTGCCATATCTTAAATTCTGTTTGATGGCTCAATTAAGTACCAATAATTCGAATGTCGAATACTTAATAAGATTAAACCCATTTTTACTAAATTTGGCTTACACAAGTTAAGCGGAAAATCTACTTGATACTTTAGGTAAGGAATTGGTTCTTTCATTTGTTTAATGTATAAATCTTTATGGGACGTTATAATCATTTAACATATCAATATTGTTTGCAATAGTGCATTTCATAAATATTAAGCATTCAGTCCTTATTTACTCTCAAATAAGTTGTTTCCAATTTTAGAACTTGAGATCGCCAATGCATAAAATTAAAGTTATAAGTTATTTACATCTCATTTTTATCAAAGCTGATAGTTCTAGGAAGTTGTTGGGAAATCCTTTCCGAACATCAGCTTGTTGATATGTACCTTTAGATTTAGAGTCTCAAGAGTGCTATTATTTTCTGATTTCCTTAAGTTTTCCTTGCAGAGCTCCTCTAGAATATTCTCTCAATTTTATGACTGAATTTGGGCCAAAAGAACTTCTGCATCATGACTTATATGTAAAAATGCAAAGAGATTAATTTTTATTTTGCTTCATTGTCCATGTCAATGTGTTGCGTTGACAAATATGATGAATAAGCTATGAAATAAGTTGAAAGATAGCTTCTATCTTGATTAGTTTACAAGATGTATGAGCTTGTTTATGTGATTGTTGAATGAAAAGGATCAATGGGGATCAAATGTGGTTCCGGCATAAGACTGCATGCTGTAGACTGCTTCTCCGTTAAAGCTAGCTCTCTAAAATTAGTGAAAGTGAATGTCCATGGAAGATTTGAGCTGGCATTAATCAGAGTTTTTACATCTTGCAGCTGGAGAAATTCATGAAAATTAGGTGCGGAAATTGGGAGGCTCTTTTTTTATCAAAAGAACAACAACTTTATGCCGCCACCGACGCATTTGCTTCTTGGCATCTATATCAGGTTGTAAATCTGTTGCTTTGAAATTGGATCATCACTCTCTTGGTTACTTTTCTTTACTTAATTAAAAGGCAGGCTGGATTTGCCTCTATATGCATGGGAGTGCTGATTCAAATGAAGCAAAATATTTATGCCAGTCAATTAGGGTTGAGAATTAAAGAAGTCTTGAATCTGCTTTATATCAAGAGATGTATTTGGACTGCAATTTTGTTATATTCTGAGGATAGCTGTTTATATATTGTGTATTTAGCACATCTTTCCACCAGGATCTCAATCATAACACTTAAAGGCATTTTTTTGCTTTTTCTTAATATTATAAATTCAGGTTCATCACAATTATCTTTAGGTTCAACTTCAACAAAAGTACTTGTAAAAGCTTCTACCTCTTTATAACTTGGTGCATGTTCATATTTAGTCCATGGATATCTTCATCATGGTTCAGCTAACTATTAGAATAGAAAAAGAGTAATACACTTTTTCATGAATTTTAGGTGTGTGTAAGCATCTTTTCAAAATTACCAGAAAGGAAGATTAAAAAAAGATAAGATAAATTGGCTTCCAGCTTTTGATTCCAAGACATGTTGAAAATTTTCAAAAACTGGGACAAACTAGTTGCTGAATCAAAGTCCGAGATTGAAATTTATAATCCCTCTTTTTGACTGATACTGGCCTTAGAGAACCCTTTAAATAGGACTTCAAAAAATTATCATGCGTGTTTAATTTTGTTGTAATGCCAGGGGACAGCTAAATCTTGTGTTGTCTAGTTGCATAATTTGGCATCACATGCAGGTCTTAAAGAGCCTGCCAGATGCACAAAGGAACAACATTGAGAATAACGAAGAGAAGCTGACTGTTGCACTGCCATAGTTACCTTTGAGGTACTTTCAATCTCGGCATAGCACTGTTGTTTTACTCATTGTTCCTTCTCAAAATCATCTATTTGGTGTGACCCGGGTGGAGCATTTTTAGCACATTTCTTCCCTCTTCATATTTATTTTTCAATATGATTCATGGGTTTAGAAGGGAGCAGATTTAGGAATACGCAATCAAGTCCAGGGCCTAAAAAGCTTTTGTCTTCCAGCATCTGTTTTTATCTTTCGATCATGTACAAGAATGCTATTGTTTTCTGATATCTTTTTGGAAGATTCTTGGCTTGATCATCAACCCACCTCAGTTAATCTTGTTTATCATTGTATCTGCTTTTGGTATCCTCTTCTCCAAACTTTCTAACCAACTAATTAAGCAAGAAGCAGCACAGGCTTGTTCTGAACTGTTGTGTTGGTCAGCCAGAGTGAATAATTAATAACTGCAGTTGCTACTTGTTCTATTGTTGAGTCACTAACAGACTAAAAAGCTACAACTCTTCCTTGGCCTTGACACTGCTGATAGTGTTGAAGTGAGTTTTGAAGTGTCTGACCACTTCTTCAATAGGAAATACTTTAGCATCCGCTAGCTTCATGTGAGCCTAAGTGCATAGTAACCGTTATTTTTGGCAGGTCCCATGAGGGATCCAAATGATCTGCACTGGGCTTACACAAACTCAGTGCACGCAGTAATGGCTGTTTCAATAGTCCGACTCCCAAGTTCCTTGTTTGGAAACTTAAGGTTGTTATTGCAAAAGAAAAAAATTGAAATTGTTCAAGATTGGTTCCAGATTTTGTTCCGGTGAATCAAACAGAGATTGGAGCATTGTGTTTTGGTTTCTTTTGTCATGATTGCATCCTGGTTAAAACAATCAAACATATCTTATGCTGTTTCCACATAATGTATGCCATTGCTTAGCAATCTACTAGTGGTGGTGCCAATTTTAGATGCATGAAGGTGTTTATTCTGGAGAAATGCGATTGACAGACTTGATCATTAGTTGTGTTATTGTATGTTCACCCTCAGTTATGAAAACCTGCTTTGCTTACTCATGCTGAAAGTGCCAACATACAAAAGAAAAAACCTTTTTGGGTGATCTAAACATATGTAGATACCACTCTTCTGATGTTAGGGCAGAAGTTAGTATTGCAAACCCAGTGATACTTGCATTTGATCAATTGGTTATGTGGATCTTCAGTCTGTTAGGGCATTGTGAGACCCTGATTTACCTTTCTTCTTTCCTTTTTCCTGACTGTAGATAGCCTGGCATCTGAACAAGGTGTTGCTAACTTCTTTCTCATCCTTCATTCCGATTTTATGCTGTGGGGACAAGAACAGATTGTGGAAGCAGGGGAGTCACAGCTAAGGTGTTGCTAACCTCTTTCTCATCCTTCATTCCGATTTTATGCTGTGGGGACCAGAACAGATTGTGGAAGCAGGGGAGTCACAGCAAATTGCACGGTCCACATCGTTCTTCCCTTTTGATCAATATAGTACTGGACCAATTCGTTACTGTATGTCCAATTTGGCCCAATTTCATTGTGAAGTGTCCCCTTTTACTGAAGTTGGGACAGAGGTAAGATGACCGGCTCCATGTTTTGATATTTATCTCTCTCCATGAAGCTTCTCATCCCACATATATTGGGCCAATTTCAGTGTGAAGTGTCCCCTTTTACTGGAGTTGGGACAGAGGTAAGATGACCGGCTCCATGTTTTGATATTTATCTCTCTCCATGAAAAAGAGAGTAGGGCCGAACTTATTGGATTGCCATGTAAGAAATTGGTTAATTGGAGTTCGGTGATTTTGGACATCTGGGTTCTTTCTTTATATAATTTCTATAAGAAATAAGATGACCTTCAAAAGCCAAAATTTGGCCGGTCATCGATCGGAAACTTCTCAAGTAGACAAATTTGAGTAGAATGAGTTCCTATCAGTATTTTTGTCTTGTGCGTGATTTGTGGCAATTCAATTTTGTCTTGTTGTACGTGATTTGTGGCAATTCAATTGTCTTGTCGTAAGCTGTGACACGAGTGTGCAGCCGGATTTCAAAACAGTTGTTCCTGATTCGGTTACTCGAGGATCAATGAGTAAAACCAGTACACTCCCCATAATATAAGTGTAATAATCTTCAGGTTTGGGTGCCCTAGTGATCTCTATTCTCCAGTAGAAGTAGGAGCCTTATCTACCCAGTTTGGTTAAAGCTTTCTGCCTCACTTTAATTCTTTGAAAAGGATCGTGTTAAGTATGTTAGGATCGATTTACAATACGGATGTCATAAAACTATGTAATAGATTTTTTACTAGGTATTGACTATGACTAACTTATTTAAATGTTTGTATTTCTTATCATTTTACTGTGTAAATCCGCTCGCATACTGGACTTCGTACACCTAGTGTAACCATATATTTTTTGTTAATTAATACTTTCGAGGTATTTATTACGTGTGCTATTTAGAAAATATCTTTCTTTATCATGATATTTTTTTTTTTTCAAAATAAACACGCTTGTAGAGTAATTTCACATTCAAAGCAGTGATTGCTTGTAAATACAAAACAGTTGAACACAAAATGATTGTTCTTTTCTGGTTAAGAAATTTGGTTTTCCTAGCTTTAAGTATGCATTTTTTTTGGACCGTAAATATTTTTCCGTTGATTGATCATCTTTAGTAATCCAAACCCAAAATAGTTCATAAAACTAATTTGAAAAATTCTCGCTCAAACAAACATACTCTTCATTTGGTGCATTTAACAAGTGTCATGGATGCAACTGTAGATGTGACATGTTAACATGTCAGTTGTGGAACTTATCCAATCCGGTTGGTTCCGCGGGGTTGATAGGTTTAGAAGGTGGTCCAGTACAGGAGGCATCAAGAGATGTACCCTGAACAAATTTGCTAAATGTGAACACCTCAACTTTAGGTCTTTTTCCTAAAAGGCGGTTCTAAGGGCAGCTTTCTGGGCCCCGTCTTGTCCATTGGAGAATCGATCATCAATTATTGGCATTCTCATTGCTGATTTACTGGGCCGACACTTATGAAGTTGCATCTGCTCATTGTCCGTTGTCGGCCTTTGGCCACATTAGAGGGGAAAATATAAAAAAAAAAGGTGAAGGAAGGAGATTACCAAAGACAAAAGGTTAACCTAATCTAAGAGAATCAAATTAGGTACAATTATGTCCCCAATGCGTAATCAAATGAAGATATGATGTCGATGAGCACATAATTGGTAAATAAGCCGTGGGGAACAACGAAAAAATTCGCCTTCAACGCTCATTGATGGAAGCAAAAGGGCAATAAAATATATTGATTTACATCGTCTGTTAGGAGTTCGCGGTATTGAGCTCGGTGATTTATCCAATTCAAAACTGTAATTTTGTAAGTCACGACCTAATTTCGTAATTTGCTTAGTGACGTGGAGAAACAAAGAAAATCTAACGGTTGGGAGGAAATTGCGGGTACTAGGCAATAAATAAAATCAATAAATACATAAAAAAAAGAATTTTGTGGTATCATATCAAAGTCTAGGATCGAGGTTGATTGTTGACGCGACAGGACACTTTGATCCAAACATGGTCAATTGATGAAGAGGGGATGGTGCTTCTTTGCTAACTAGTCGTACATATGGCGGACAATGGACGTCGGGATTTCAGTGTTGAAATCAAAATCGAATGACAACGACAAGCGAACACGGCACATGGAAGAGCACATGGCCTTTGGAGACAAAGATATCGACATCCCCAATTGGGCCACCGCGATTGCAAGCCTAACGAATGGGACCAAAAGAGCGGATGTACGATATGCACTTGCCAAAAGGTTACATAACATGCATGAAAGGTAAACCAACGTGATGAGTCCGAATCGATATTCTTGCTTCCATTGCCTGCCCATGATGTGCAATGTTTCCACACCATACAAGGTTTTCTTTCCATGATGGAGTTAAAAATGAGCCCCTCTTCTTTTTCTCTCTCCCTGTTCGCAATGTTTTTGTCGGCTATTTCATGCTGGGGCATGCTAGAAAAAGATGCACGATGATGAGGTTACATTCGTATCGGGAAGTTGTGCTCTTTACTGCGTCGACCTGCCGGCTTAACTGATGTTGAAATATATGAATTCTCGAAATTCAGAAGTAACATTCATATCAGAAATTTACTCTCTCTATTAGTTGACACATCGGCCTAGGTTATGTAGTTTTGGATGTTTATTTCATCTATCTTGAGTGATTGCTCTTCTTTTTCAGACTTTTCCACCGACGCCATGATCCCCTCCGACCCTAGCCAATGCCGCCTCCATCCATTACCAGCCGCGAGTAAATTTAGATAATGGTTTGGGGTAACTGGACATAGAGATAAAATCCTAAAAAATAGATCAGGGTAAAAAAATTGATTTAGTAGGATGGAAGAGATGAATTTGTTAGGTTCTGTTTGATTTGCCATGAGTGTAATTATAAGAAGATAATTCGTTTTGGCTTGACTGAAGATGTGGGATGTGTCTGAAGTAACTTTTAATAGTTCCTTTTTACTTTTCTTTTCAGATTTTGTGAAGTACCCATTTTGATTTTTTTTTTTTTTAATCTTTAAGACTTGAAGCTTTCATTATATATAAGTATTGACATACGTGGGTTCATATATATGATAACTTATACTTTTGTGACTTTTCAGAAGTAATAGTCGTAGCTGATCATTATTGAATCATCACCGTAGTTGACCGACACTAGTCAGCGTCTCATTGCTATTAGAGTTTGGATAAATCCCAAAATCCTCCCTAAACATGTTTTATACGAGACTTTAAGTTCATTTCATAGTTTGAAGCCTAATTTTGAACTATTAGAAATTGGATGAATACTTATAGGCTACGCATGATAAAATTTCTATTTTTCGATTTCTCTATTTCTCTGTTCCTTGGAACAGGTTTGAAACAGAAATCCGTTTGGTAACGTAATTTGATTTCTCTATTTCTGAAACAGATTTCTATTTCAGAAATAGATTTAAAGAGGAAATCAGAAGCTAAAATTTTTAGCTTCTCAGTTTCTGAAATAGAAATTGAGCAATCAATTTTTGGTCAAAAATCAATTTTTGTTCCAGAAATTTTGTCATGCGCACCCATAGTGACCTTTGACTTTTCAAGTTCGGCAGCTTCCATTCAAGGTCAAACTTCATTGAAAACCTAGCAGATGGTGCAATTGAATAGAGTTCATTTTGATCTTTCAGGCAGTTCATAATTGTCCTCAATCTGACACTCAGAAAATGAAATATCGCTTCCTTTGATTTGAGTCATCCGATCTTGATGATGTCGGCAAAATTTGTGATTTATGTGATCCAAGGTCCTTGTTATAGAATTCAAGTCACTAACTTTCCAACGCTATGTACTTGGTTCGCTAAAGAATTCCATCGCTTGCATCAGCCGTGATTCAGAGGGGAGGTTGATGGGAGGAGTTGCTAAAGAAATAAGAGCCTCTTCCCCCTTGATGGCAGAAACCCTAGTTTTGTGGGAAGCCCTCAATTTTTTCTTCTCTAAACCACACGAAATACTTCTTTTTGAGTCAGATAGTTCGCAACTGGTTAAAACTATGAACAACTCACAGCAGTTAAGTTGGGAAGTTCAACCTATCGTCAGCAAGTGCAAGGAAAAAATGCAGACCTTCTCAAATGCTCACATAGCCCATTATTCAAGACAGGCCAATTTTGTTGCAAACTAGGTAGTTAAAGCCCACATGAACAATTACTTATCTCTGAATTGGGTCTTATCCCCTCCACAAATTTTGTTGGACCTCTTATGTAATGATGCTCATTTATCGGGCCTCTCATCTTTGATTTCTTAATGAAATGTTTCCGTTTATGACCAACAAAAAAAAAAAAATTCCAACACTATAAGCATCGGGCCTATTAGTTCAAAACAAGAGAGAAATTATGATTAAAAATTTTGGTTAAATTATCTTAAGAACAATCACAAATCACAAATTAAGAATAAGACTGATAGAAAAAGAATAAAAAAAATATAGATATATTGAGAGAGAGAGAGAGAGAGAGAGAGAGAGAGAGAGAGTAAAATCAAAAGGAACTAAGATTATGTTGGCCATATCAATCATTGACTCCCAAGACCTTGTTTCGAGTTAGCGGAATTTGGTGGCCTAAGTCGTCAAAAGACAGCTGGGCGTGTGTTTAAAACTCTTAAGGTTGAAAATGTGACCTTAACGTATATTTGGAAGTTAGGTGTTGCAAGCTTTTTCAAAGTCATGAGAATTGTGCGAATCCAACATTGAATGATAGAGATATTCTCTAGATAATAATATGTGAAATTGGATGACAAATTGGGAGATGCCACATCAGAGGATCTGATTCACGTGGCTCAAGGTGAACTAGGTAGCGTCGAACTAAATAGATTTAAGGGTGGATTTGTTTGGGGGGAAATTCCAAGATAAAGAAAAATGCTTTCTGAGAAATTATTTTGCAAAAAAGTGGTTGGAGTTCATTTGTTTGGAAAGACGTAATTGACAATGTTTATTTGTGTTTGAATTTCATTTGGAAAATGATTTAGAACTTTTAGGAAAACACACCTCAACCGTTGAAGAACAATGCATATCAACCATTGAACAACTCAATCCCATTTCTTTTTTTTTTCTTTTCGGCTTTTGTCTTGTTCCCTCTTGTTCCCCACCCCAACACAAGCCACATAGCTCCGCCAATCACCTATGAGTCCTCACCGTCTTGCCTTTCACACTAGCCTCTCGTCCGGTGAAGTCATTGCTGCCTCCCCTCCTTCTCTCTCACTATGCGCGTATAGATCGAGCTCCCGACTTTATATGCTAATTGCTGGTAGTGAAATATTTGGCTATTTGGTCAAGTCAAAAAAAGGGAGGGGGCAGTGAAAAAAAATGTAAAAGTGAAAGTTGACTGGTCGGTAAAAAGGGAAGGGATGCTTGGCTAAGATAGAGATGGTCGAGACGCGCACCAAAAGAAAAAGGGGAAAAAGAAAAGAAAGAAGGGAGAGGGAAAATGAAAGAGAAAGGAAAAAGCCCATGCATAAAGGCCTCACGGACCTCAGCAAGCCAGATTTACTTCACATCGTAACGTCCAATAGATGTTCACGTTCTTTGTTCATCTAATTGGAGTAAGTTTTAAAATTAGGGCTAAAATTCGAAATTTTGTGAAAATCAAGTCGCATAATTCAATTTTTGAATTGTTGAGCTGTAGGATTTCATGGAAATAGTGGATTATGGTGTTGTTGAGTTGTGGAGTTTGACGAGACTCGGTTTAGAGCAATAGTTTGGTTGGGGTGAAAATTTTAGGATTTTGCATGCAAGTTTTGCGTTATGTTTTATGCTTGAATAATCACTTTGAGTGAGAGAGTTGCTAGCATGCAGGAGTTGTTTTATTAGCGTTTAAGAATATTTTAGCTAATTCATAGTTGTTGTAGTATTTTATTAGGTTTTCACATCAATTCTCGTTTAATTGATAGGATTACAATAGTATTGGCTCGTTTAGCAATGCATTATTTAGTTTTGATAGTGCTAGGGGAGTGGTGTTATCTCTTTTTTAAACTCATATTTTGAAAATGAAAAATATAAGACGTATTATTCTAGAGTGTGATTTCGCTAAAAAGCAAAAGTGATGTCTTTTTTTGCATATTTGATGTACGATTTCACATCGAGCATTTACACCCTATTTGTTATTTGAAATGGTTCAAGAAGTGTTGAATTGCAATAGGTATTTTGATGGAAGAGCTGAGTTGTGAAAGATTGTATGCTTTGTTTTGTAAATCGGTTTATAATATGGATTATGGTTTGGCTTTGAAGGTTGTCAAGGATGTTGTTGTGATTTGGTGTGGATGCTTAGTATCACTATGAGCCCATTGAGGGGCTTGCGAATTTGTATACTAGTTTAGAATATTCTTGTGAGTAAATTACCGACAATAAAGGCTGCGTTTGGATTTGGCTTTTCCAAGCCACTTTAGGCTTCCAAAGCTCTTTGGGCTAAAAATGGGCGTTTGGCAAAAAAATTTGCAAACACCTTTGGCTCCAAACTTGCCTTTTGAAGGCTGAAAGCCCAAGGCAGGGGCATTTCAGCTTTCTTGGTAAGCTAGTGGGGGTACTGCTCATATTTTTTTTTCCAAAATTATCCTTACGAACATTTTGTTTTTCCATTTTTTGCCCTTGTGAGGAGCACTGTTCATCTTCTTCGTCGAGGGTTGCTCCGGCCATAGCTGCTCGGGTCAGTGTTCATCTTCTCCGTTGAGGGTGGCCCCGGTGGCAGCTGCTCGGGTCGCGCGACCGCCGGCGAGGTCGCGCTACCCAAGCGCAGCCCTCGCCGAGCTCACGTGACCTCAGGCGAGGGTTGCGGAGCCTCGGCGACAACCGATCGAGGTTGCGCGACCCAGGCGCGACCCAGGCGCGACCTCGCCGAGGTCGTGCGACCTAGGCACGGGCCTCGTCGAGGTCCCCCGACCTCAGGCGAGGGTTGCACAGCCTCACGACGGCCAATCGGGGTTCTCCAAGGTCCAGGCGACGTCGTGCGACGCGCGCAACCGCAGATCCGGGGTAGCCAGAGGTCGCGACGGCGTCGCGCGACCTCGTCGCCCTAGATCCGGGGTCGCCGGAGGTTGCGACGGCGTCGCGCGACCTTGCCGCCCCAAATCCGGGGTCGCCAAAGGTCGCGACGGCGTCGCAAGACCTCGCTGGCCCAAATCCGGGGTCGCTTGAGGTCGCAACGGCGTCGCGCAACGCCCGCGACCTCGCTGGCCCAAATCCGGGGTCGCCGAAGGTCGCTGGGGGTCGCCACCGGCCGCCGAATGCCACCTGCCCTTGCCGGTTTTTATTTTTTTATTTTTCTTTTGATAATTTTTTTTTCACAAAAGTCTTTTGTCTCCCAAACACTATTTTGCTCAAAGGTACTTCACAAAGGACTTTTAAATTACAATTCACCAAACACAGTTTGTATTTTGGAAAACACCTTCAACTCAAAGGTCTTTGCATTTTCCTAAAGACTTTCCCCAAAAGTCTTCCCGAACGCACCCAAAGATAGAGACCTTGTTGAGGGGGAGCTTGGTTGCTTGGGCATCGGGCATTGGGCATTATGCCTAATTATGATTAGATTTTTTAGCACAAGATTGCCCAATGAAATGGACCATTGAAGGGTGATTTTGATGAGATTAATCAATGGGCTAGACCATTAATATTTGTTTTGATGTTATTGTGAAATGTATATTTCTTTTATAAATATAGTTATGCTAAAGTGTATATAACTCATTCTCTTTTTAAAGTTTGTTATATCCTCTAATTTGGTGTAATGAGTTATGTTTTTATGTCTTAAACATGCATAGTGGATGCTAGATATAAAATGTTGTTGATGATGAAAATATTTTTTATGGATTAATTATTTCAAGTGATCCAAGTAATTACTGTTAAGAAAAATAATTTCCAAATGATTCATTTTCTGCAAAACAAAAGGAGTCTTGGTGTCGTGCTATTTTTTTATTTAAATTCTGTTCCATATGTTGTATTTCGTGAATCAATTAGCACTTATTTACTATACAACTTAAGGACAAAATTCTTTTCAAATGAGACTTAGATGACGCTTGCTACTATTTAATACTTGATATGCATAAGTCTTTATATATATTTTTGTCGAATTATACTTTATACGGATGGCTTCATTCTAAAATCACTTGAGATCAAGAGTCAAGATTAACATTCAATACTAGTAGCCTCGACATAACATGGACAAGTTTTTACGATCAATATGATTCTACCTTGTTAATGACACTATAATATAAAAGATTTCATATAAACCATCACTGTGTCATGGGTTGGCAATTCTTTGGCTGTAAAATAGCCCATGCGATGCCTAATGAGCCGAGAAAACTGAGCTAGCCTTCATTCTATAGTTCTTTCAAAGAAATATTATGGTAAATAGCATCCTCGTATCATATCACATTACACCCAACTTAGCTCGGCCATCCAGTCTCTTGAACAAAGCACACGGAACACTTGAGACTCAACAACTGATTTTAGCCCATCATAGCCTCATGAGGAAAGTGGCATCATCTTCTGCTTAGTTTATGCGCGGAATGCCAATCCCGCCTCAAAGCTCCTCAAAGTTGTGTATCATCCCGTAGAACTTCTAGTACAAATGTTTCAATGCCACTCTCATGAAACAATTGTATTATCTCTTTTGGATTACTAAGGATACATGAGTACAAGAGAATTCATGTGTCACTCTAGTGTGTGATTGTTGCCTATAAAATAATGAGTTAAAGCTATGGTTAGAAAATTTTGTTGTGTAAGTAATTTGCACGCTATAGATTTAATATGTTCAATACCCAAACTATACAAATAACAATTTTAGTTCTAAACTTTATGAAGGATCACTTGAGTCTCAAAACTTTTTAAAATTGTTTCTTTAAGTGACTCCAAATGAACTTATATATTATTAAAACAATGCCGCATTAGAACTTTCCATTAAGCTAAATTGTCCAAGTCAATAAGGTGATAATTTTTTGAAATTTATTATATTGGGACAATCAATTAAAAAATTTGTAATATCAAAATAGGTAACATAGTTTCAACACCGATACCTTCATTGTCCCTTCTCTTAGCCTATCTAAGGATTTATGGTAAATTTTAGGCTCCGTTCGTTTCGCGGAAAATAACTTCCAAGAAAATATTTTCCGAAATTTCCAGTGTTCGGATGGCGGAAAATACACGGTCAACGGAAAATATTTTCTGGTCAATGGAAAATCCTCTCTTGAAATCGCGGAAAATGATTTCCTCTTTTGAAAAGAGGAAATCATTTTCCTTGCTCTCCCTACTGCAATGGCTTCGACGACGTCCTTCTCCGGGATCAGCCTCCGCCCTCCTCGGCCGCTCCTGCCCGCCTGCTCCGGCCGGGGTGCTGTCGCCGCCGCCGCGCTCCGCTTCCCCGGTAGCTCGAAGCCGCTCGGGAGGATCCGGCTCAAGAGGGAGCACCGCGGCGGCGCCGGGAGGCTCGCGGGGAGCCCACTGTCCAGGCCGCTCATCGTGCGGCCGCGAGCCATGAGCTCGTTGGATCTGGTGACGGAGCTCGTAGCTCGCCGAATCTAGCGGCGGAGCTCGTGGCTCGCCGGATCTAGTGGTGGAGCTCGGGCTCCCGATTCGGGCGAGCTCGAGCTCTGTTGCCAGATCTGGCGCACTCGGGTGAGAGCGGCTGAGCCTCGAGCTCGCCGGATCTAGCGGTGGAGATCGCGGCTCGCCGGATCTAGCGGCAGAGATCGGGCTCCCGATCCGGGCGAGCTCGAGCTCTGTCGCCAGATCCGGCGAGCTTGGGTGAGATCGGCCGAGCCTCGAGCTCGCCGGATCTGGCCACCGGGTCTTGGTCGGCCTCTGGGCAGCCGGCCATCGTCAGGCAGGAAGGAGGTGGCGACGGTGGAAGGAGGAGGAAGAAGGAGGAAGGAGGCGACGGCGGACGAAGGAGGAGGAAGAAGGAGGAAGGAGGAAGGAAAAGAAAAATAAATAATAACTAATAAACATTTCTATTTTAAAAAATATAAATAATTAAAAAAATCATTTTTAAAAAAATATAAATAAATAAAATAAATTTTTTGGTCAATTAAAAATATTAAAATTCAATTTTTGATGATTTTTTCCAAACAATTAAATGAGTTAACGAACAGTGAAAAATATTTTTCACTCAAATTTTAGATTTTGGCCGAATACCGGAAAATAGAGTCATTTTCTTGGAAAATGACTTTCAAGAAAATATTTTCCAGAAAAATGATATTTTTCGTGAAACGAACGAAGCCTTATTATTGGATGGAATTTTATGACATGCCCTTCTTGCAAGGTCTGCGGAGCAACTTGCACTCTTGAGCCTCTGACCACTGCCGTGAATGGTTGGGGCAAAGCAAGCCAATTTTGCCAGAACAGAACAGAGAAATTTTGAGTAAATCCGAAATGGTAGGAGTCTCGAGACAAAGGCACTTTGACACAGATGCCAATGTCCAGCTGCATTCAATTCATTCGCATTCAATCAGATATCACCCTCAGCTTGTCGTTTCTTCTGGATAAGGGCCTTCTCGTCTACAGCTTCTCCGTCCCGACTTGAAGGCTTCAGTACTTCGTGTTGAGACAAATCATAACCAAAGAGTCGTACCATGAGTCAAAATTATGGACGTACGAAGATTGAGCGAGATCTAGCTGGGTCCTATAATAAGAATCTCATTGGAATATACGTAACATCAGTTAAAAAAAGAGAGACCCCATCTCATTTTTTTATAAATATTTTCATTAATTATTTTTCCCACAACTTGGCCCCGTCGGCTGCCTAATTTTCTGTCGTGTTCTCTTAGCTAGTGTCGCTATATTCCCCTGCCGTAGACTCATATAATGTCATTGGCCCTCCCTATTCGGAAATTGGAATTGGGTAGGGCAGTCATCTCTTGCTCGGTGTCAAACTCTAAGAATCGACATTCAAAGATCCATTCTATTCCGTGTGAATGTTCTTGCCTTCGGAAGAACTTTCTAGGAAAAACTATGTCGTTGTTGACCTTTCCATCCATCAAACTAGGTGTTGGAAGTTTGCTCAAAAAAAAAAAAAAAAAAAAAAAAAAAAAAAAACTAGGTGTTGGAAAATAATTAATTTTCGAGTTACTCGAGTTTTTCCTTTTCCTCAAGTGAAGAGATCGACATTCAGTTGGGATTAGCCGGGTCTTGACAGCATGAAACCTAATTGGGCATCGCGGAGCTTTGAAATGATCAAATCTGAAAATTTCTTAAAGTAAAAACACTCTTAACCTCAAATATTCTTTACCTTTCTATCCATCAAACTAGGTGTTGGAAAATAATTAATTTTCAAGTTACTTGAGTTTTTCCTTTTCGTCAAGTGAAGAGATTGACATTCAGTTGGGATTAGCCAGGTCTCGACAACATGAAACCCAATTGGGCATCGCGGAGCTTTGAAATGATCAAATCCGAAAATTTCTTAAAGTAAAAACACTCTTAACCTCAAATATTCTTTAGAGAGGTTTAAATGGACTAAGTTTGGTAAGATCATTGCGAGATAATACTAACATTCCCACATCAAAATACTTTCTAGACCCTTACAATTCTGAGGGTAGATATGCTCTTAATTTTTCAAATAACTTTCCATTGATTACTAAATAAACCTTAACTCTCTTGAGATAATCCTTCATCAATTAGTCGCAGTCTGAATTTGAACCTATCTCAAACTCAATAAATGTTTCTGAATACAATCTCAAACTCATCTTCATTGCGTACATAGAACAAGAAACCCAGGTGAAACACACACAGACAATAGTAATTTTATGAGCATTGGATTAAATTATTATTAATATGCAACAATTAATAACATGCTCACCTAAATAACCTAATATATTTTGTACAATCTCTCTATAGTAATACCAGGTCTGGATTTTGGGATGTCCACGAACTAAATCTCATACTCGACAATGTAGTTTTCCATTCTAAGAAAAAACAAGAATCATGAACAAATCTTGCAATAAAATATCTGAGATAATATTATCGATAATATTAAAAAGGTTTGAACGGGTCAAGAATCTGATTAAATCCAACTTGCTGCCATCCTTGAGACCATTGGGTCAGCACATAATTTTTTATAGAAGTGTTGAGGTGCGCATATGAAGTGTGTTAGACAAATCCAACATCCGGAATGGCTGTGATTTAAGATATTTAATCTATCACAATTGACTTATAACGCATTAATTTAAGTTTTTAGTGAATGTGTGTTCAACTAGATCTGTCATTGAGCTCGAATTGGGCTCTCTCATGATAATTTTTATTGTATAAGATATTGGGCTTCTTCCATGTTGAGTTGAGTTGAAGTTCCGATTCGCATACACACTCTATATGAGTGTCTCTTGAAATGAAATTTGTAAGAAGAGCATCCTTTTTTGCTTCAAAGAAAAATATAGTCCTCGAGAAAAAAAAAATATGGCACGATCTATAGATCCTGTAAATCAAGCTGATCTTCACCGTTGATCATGTGGACTCTGTGGTAGGATTTGAATAATTAATTGTTCAAATGATTTGATTCACATAATTTATAAAAACGTGCAAATTTCTCCCTTGTTGATAACAAATCAATGATGCCTATGTAGTTTGTTAATAACCTTTTATTTTCGAAACGTGAGTTCAGGTTTTTCATAACTCGCATTCGTCATTTTCATTTGTCATTTTCTTGATTTCCCTCTTAGCTTATGCATTAGTTGGGTGAAGAAAATGAAGATGAAGCAAAATGAGCTGAAAAGAAATTGGGCAATTGTGGAAATTAAACCTTGGCCATTTATTCTTTAATTTTATAAGAGCAGATATTTGGTACTCCTAAAATAGGGGAGAGGGAAAAAAAATCATAAATTTATTGCATTATATGGTACTTTTCCCCTAAAATAATCTGTTTGTACTTCAGGAGGTTTTACAAGTATCAATTTCAGAAAAGAAAAATTAAATCAACTTTTCTCCATTAGATCTATTTCTTAACTTGATAAATCTTAAGAAGTAGATCTAACGGAGAAAATGGCAAAAAAAAAAAAAAAAAAAAAAAAAAACAAACAAACTAGATAAATCTTTGAATTTTTCTAACATATATTATTAATTACATCATAGTAGATATGATGCGATTCTAAAGTGCTGGGAATACTATAAAATTGTTAATTAAATAGTTGTGTTATCATTATGACAGATCATGCCGTCAGCAGGCCAATCATGCTGATCAGAGAACCAGCTGTTTTAGAATCATTCATCATCTCTACTCCCTCCCTTTTGCCCTTTAAATTGCTGGTAGACATTATCAACACTTTCTTGACTTCTAAGCACTCTCTTTTTGGGGGAAATGACCTGAGAGGCTTGTTTAATTTCCAAGTGGGGTGACTTGTGAGTGACCTATGGAACTTACGATCCCAGAAAACAATGTGCTAGTGCAACATTGAAAAGGAGATTTTGAGGAAAAGGTCCACGTCTCTTGAATAGATGGCATCCTAATCCTTTAAGATTGGCTTAATTTCTCACTCTTAGAGCTTAAAAAGTTCTAGAATTATGATGTCACTAATTAATCAATATCTCCGTTGAAAGTGAGTCCTTTGCTTTCATATTCAATCGGGTGTTGTATATGAAAAGCATCATGTGACAACTCAGACCTGGGACAATATGGAGGAATGGACTAAGATCACCTCGGCAGTATGTGGGTGAGGTTAAGAGCATGTCTCCCATCCCACATTGTTTAGGGAGAGAGTCCTGAGCTAGCTTATAAGACTTGGGTCTCTAACTGTACATATGCGTTCTAAGGGAAAAGACTGTTGCTGGGATGGTGATGCGTCCACCCTAGTCTGGGTGACCCATAGGAAACATAATATGTGTTTTCTTGGGGTAGTATGGGTTCTCCCGAGAAGAACAAAACCTTATAAGTGGTATCAAAGAACAAAACCTTATAAGTGGTATCAGAGCCAGTATGGAGGGACGGACTAAGATTGCCTTAGCAGTATGCCAGCCAGGCTAAGGGCATGTCTCCTTCTGAGAGAAAAGACCATTGCTGGGATGGCGGTGCATCCGCACTAGTGTGGGTGACCCATAGGAAACAAAAACTCGAGGGAGGCTGCACGACTCTAATGAGGCGTACGCGGGTGAAACCTTGAGGGAGGCTGCACGACTCTGGCATGTCTTCTTCTGAGGGAAAAGACCGTTGCTGGGATGGTGGTGTGTCCACGCCAATGCGGGTGACCCATAGGAAATAAAACCTTGAGGGAGGCTGCACGACTCTGATAAGGCGTATGTACCCATAGAGGACAATATATTGGGTGTTTTTTTTGGGTAGTATAGGTTGCTCCGAGAAGAACAAAATTGTGAGAACTTAATGTTCAAAGCGAACAATATATGTATGAGATCCATTCAGAGCAACTTTAATTTACTTTGTTTAAAATTTTTGTTGTCGTCAAACGTTGCAGTATTTATAATTTGATGTGACATATATAAAACCTATCAGAAGAATACATGTATGATATGTAAAAATACAAATAATTTTTCTTTTTTGTAATTCTTTCAAGTTTAAGTAAATGCATCGTATCTCTAACATTATTATATGAGACCTTCGGATTTGGCATTCTGCTCTTATTCGAAACGGATTTGGGAAACACCAACAGAAACTCATTCAATTTCTCCTAGTGGCATCTTATACTTAAATTGGAATAACAACTTTTAATCATTTAAATCGACTCGAGCACAACTCATGTAACTATTGAGTGCTATTTTTTTAACTAACATTAATTTACTAATTATGCTTGCCTTTTTTTTTTTTTTATGGAAAAATAAACAGATCATACACAGTCCGTATAGAAACAATTATACTCATGCGACTTACACCATTGAGAAGAAAAAGAAGACTCCAATAGTTTCGTTTTTTTGAGTTTTTTTTAGGTTCAACGCTGGCGTAAAAATAAACTATGCATTCACAGTCGGACAATCGAGGCGAGAAAGGACTCGATTGGCAGACTAATTACAAAACGCATGTCACTCAACCGAGCAATGGATGCGAAAGGATCGTTCTCTAATGACGACCCTCTTGTTATATTTTCTTGTTTTTTGTCATTTGGACTGCTAATAAATTACACGTTTGGATAGTTGCGGTTATGATATTTTCGCAAACACCAAAAATTATAAAATATAATTCGGAGGCTGCATGCACGTAGAAAGTTCCGAAAAAAAAACCCTCTGCCGACAATCTAGAGAGAGAGAGAGAGAGAGAGAGAGAGAGAGATGAGAGGCGTTGAGATACGTCTCTTTCGGCTTTTTCTATGAGAAAGACAACGGCCTTGTCACTTTGTAAAAACAGAGAATTCTAGATATATACTTCTAAAGCTATGAGAATTCTAAGAACAGAGAATTTTGAAGAGTATGTGCGTAGATTTCGCTTGCACCTAAAAGATGTTGCCAAAATGGTATAATTGATTTAACAAATTCATTTGTTAATTTTGTCGAAGAAAATGCATTTGATTACTATAATAGACATCTATACATAGGATATTGAAGATTGTAATATAATATCTGTGGATTTTGTGGATTGATATCCCTTTTTTTCTTTTTTTCGATGATGCTAAATCGATCTTTAGTTACTACTTTTCTTATCATTTTTGTTTGCAATCTATAGGGCTAGTAGAATCACACCTGCCATAAAGGCGTGCATTTGACTATTTAATAAGAAAATGCTACTAAATTCTATACAACAAGAAATACGTTTGATAAGATTAATTGAGCACCGCATTACTAATCAGTAGTGACATGTACTTTTATAGTTTTCATCAATCTTATCCAAAATGGACCAAACACATGATGGGACTAGAATATGCCTATATCCATGGAAAATTGCACGATAAGTCCCAAACTTTACGAATGGAATGCAATTGAGTTTTAAACTTTTTAATTAATTTAATCAAATCCTAGACCTTTACTAGCAAACTTGCAATCGAGTCTTGAACCTATCAATTAATTCAATGAAGTCAATAACCTTGAATGAAAGATATAATTGAGTCATAAAACTTATTATTATTATTATTATTATTTTGGGTTTGGTTGTTGTAAAACTTATGTTAAGAAGTGCAAATAAAGATTGTTATGTAGGCAATTTTAAAGTAACACGTGGGCAGTTTTAAGACGTGGGCAGTTTTAAGTACCGTTCATCAAAATGACCTTAATGTGCCTTTTGAAAAAGGTTTGGGAAAATTGTTCAAAACATCTTAAATCTATTATATGGCGGTCAATTTAATCATAAATTATACAAGTTTTTTTTTTTTTTGTCAGTTCTACTCTATTCCTACTCTAACACTTACTCTCAGACTTTTTGCCTTGTCTCCTTGCAAGGCATGGGAGTTGAAACCCACTCTTGAAACTAAATCGTCCCCATCCCAATCCCCTTGAGAAAGTGAGGATTCAAACCCCCCACCTCCCCCTTTCAAGTTGGAAAGGTAGCCACTAGGGCAACCCCAGCGGTTAAATTGTACCAATTTAGTCCTAAAGATTTTAACGATTTGTTAATTTAGTTATAAACCTTTTAACCAATTGCAAATGTAGTTGTTATGGTTAATTTTGGCTAGAAATCAGTGACATGGTAATACAATCAATGATGGCCATCATACTTGCAAAGTTGCCATTGACATAATCGATTTTTATAATTTTTTTGAATATTTTTATTTTTATTTTTTCCTTTTATTTTCCTACTCTCTCTCTCTCTCTCTCTCTCTCTCTCTCTTCCATTTCTTTTTACATAAGGCTGGCGAGGAGCCAATAGCCTCGCCACCCACTAGGTGAGGGTCAACAACCTCTATTGGCTCCCAGGCAAGGGCATCACAAGCCCTCACAAGCCACAATGAGGGCATCATGGTCTTCACCCAACCTCACTAGATCTAGGGAGGTCATTGCAACCCTCACGCACTCTTGCAAGCCACAAGGGCTCATGAGCCATCAATAGATCTAGTGAGGGCCATGACCTTCGCCCACAACTGGCGAGAGTTTCATGGCCCTTGCCCATGGGTTGCCGGGCCTTGCCTAGTGGCCCACAGCCTTGGTGGCCTTGTGTAAAATGAAGAAAAAAAAATTACAAAAAAATTTGGAAATTTTTCAAAAAAAAAAAAATTCATAAAAATTGTTAACATTAGTGTCAGTCATGCCACGTAAGACCCAGCTTTGATTGAATCTGTATGTTAGTAATTTTCAACCAAAATTAGCTTAAAGGAGTACATTGGCATATCATTAAAAAAGTTTATGATTAAATTGACAAATATTTAAAAGGTTTGAGACTAAATTGATACAATTAAAACAATAATAATTGAATTGGCAAATCATCAAAACATTTAAGATGAAATTGGTATAATTGAAAGGATTATAACTTTATTGGCTACATGATATATTTAGGACTTTTTGGATATTTTTTTTCCAAGAAGGTTTAGAACTTACTTTTTTAGTTGGAGGTTTAGAACTTAATTGAATAAATTAAAGGGTTTAGGACTTAATTGGATCAATAATGCAAAATTCAAGAATTCTAATGTACTTTTTCCTTCATATGTACGATATTATTCCTTACAAATTAAGGGGAAAAACACTTTGCCCACTAAAACAGAAGCTGTACCTAGCTGGAAATAGGAAAGAAGTCAAAATTGTGCTCCACCAGGCACCGACCATGTGTCTCCTCTCGTTTCAACAGTTAGACCAAAAAAAGAAAAAAAGAAAAAAAAGGTGATTCCAATAATATTGCAAGCTATAAAGCCCACTCTTTTGGCCTCCCGTTACATAACCTACATTGTTTCTGTCAGTGATTAATGCTTCGGTGTCGTAGCATTGAGGTTACATTTTTCAATTATCCAAATCAAAAGAAGATTATACCACTTTTGGTATGTCAGTACGTGACGATATAATGCTTTGATGCACGTAGTGTAGACTGGGGTTTCTAATATGACATAAAGGGATGTTCCCTACTTGGCAGGGCACGATAAATTTCATTGAAAGAGATCTGATCATAAAATTAGTCTCAAAATTATAAAAAAAAATTACCAAAAATGTTGTACATATGTCAATTTAATTTTAAATCTTTCAATTTAACCAATTTAGTGCTAAATATTTTAAAAATTACCAATATAATACTATCAATTTTGGTTAGAAATTGCTGACGTGAATGCTGATAATTTTATATGGCATGACTGCTGCTAATGTGAATTTTTGTTACTATATTCTATGCAAAAAAGAACGTAGTTTGATAAGATTATTAATTGATCTCCGCATTACTAAGTAATGCTGAGATGCATTTTAACTTTTTTGTCAATATTATAGAATATGTCTATATCCATAGAATATTGCACTGATAATTCCTAAACTTTATGTATAGAATGCAATCCAATCATAAATTTCTAATTTAATTTAATCAAGTCATAGACCTTTACTAGTAAGCTTGCAATCAAATCTTAAGCCCATCAAGTAGGTCAATTAGGTCATAAACCTTTAATGAAAGATACGATTAAGTCGTAAAGCTCATATTAAGAAGTGCAAATTAAGATTGTTATGTAGGCAATTTAGGCAAAGTTTATCAAAATAACTTTAATTGCACCTTTTGAAAAAGGTTCAGAACTTAATTGAATCAATATTAAAAGGCTCCTGACTCGGTTGTTTACTTATGCAAAGTTTAGAATTTGCGGTGCACCTTTTCCTTTTCCTCTGTACTCTCAATTTTATATATCACAAATTAAGGAATAAAACATTTTTACCCACTAAAATAAATGCCGTGCCTCACTTGAAATAGGAAGCAAAGTCGATATTAGGCTCCAACTGGCACGAAACATATGGTTTTTTCTCATTTTAAAAGTTCAGAAAGAAAATGATACCAAGAAAAATGCAAACTAAAAGGTATATTCCCCAGGCCTACCGTTACATAACCGACATTGTTTAGAGCGGGGAATAATTCCAGTGTCTGCGCATTAAGGTCACATAAGTTATCATATCCAAAGAAAAAGTAAGGTTGCGTCATTTTTGGTATGTACATAACAATATGATGCTTTTATGCACGTAATCTAGATTGGGGTTTCAATTTTATAACATGACATAAGGTTATATTCCAAACATGGCATGGCATGAAAATTTGATTGAAAGAGATAACATCATATGAACATTAATATCAAAATTGACATTACAATTTCGCTTGGTTGCTGTGAAAATCACAATTCAATCATTTGAGCAGTTCGTAAGAGAATTATTGATAAATTTTCAATTATTTTAATGTATAATTATGGATTACTGACAGCCTATTATAGATTTGCTCCACCCGAGATCAATAAACTTTTTGGATCTAATTAACAAAAGACATGCGACTTTGCCTAATAGTTAGTCAACCACAATCAAGAATCCTTAAAAATTCCAAGATTTTTTTTTTTTTAATATGCTCGTTCCAACCCCCTATTCTTTTTTCTAGGTTTATTGATATTGAATCAATTTAATGCACTTCTAACACTTGCTCCACTCTTGGAAGACCTTGCGTTGTTTTCCCGAATCTCGATTTTTCATATATAAATATAATTAATATATCTTCTTCGTAAAGGATTTTTATACTTGGCAATATTAATGACTGGTCAAGCAAATCGTTCTGAATAAGCTTTGAAGATATCCAAATTTGTTGTGGGCTTTGTTAGACTCTGTGAACATTTGCCATATGAATATACAACTCCTTCAATGGAAAAATGTCCAAAAAGCCCTAAACCTATTGCACGACCATTAATCTAGTCCTAAACCTTACCTTGTGCCAATATAATCCTAAACTTTTTAGTGATATGCTAATATAATACTAAACCTTTGGACTATTTGCCCAGCTAAATATCCAAATAATAGGTTTATGACTAAATTAAGAAATCGTCAAAAGTTTTAAGACTAAATTAACAAGTTATCAAAAAGTATATGACTAAATTTGCATAATTGAAATATTTATGACTACATTTGTCTCCATACAATATTTTTAGGATTCTTCGCATAATTATCCTCTCATCTAACTTAAGCAGGCAAACAAAAGTTTGAAGATATCTAATGAGATAGAGTCTTAGTCTACTTTCAATTTCATTTCAAGATCTTGCTGGTGTTCTAGATCTTGGCCTAGTTGTTTCAATTTTGCAAAATCGATGAGGGTTGCAACGGCAAAACCTCTTGAAAGCAACGTAAGTATCTTCGGCCACAGGATGGGAAAAAAAAAGGTCGGGGGACTTAATTTCTAAATGTCGATGTATCCTTAATTTTTTAGGTAAAATGATATCAGTATTTTCGAATTCATCTGAGGGAAAATTATATAAAGAAATGGGACCTACGTTTCAGTGCCGTGTGAAACCGCCCCCGTACGATCTAGTTTTTTTTTTTTTTTTTGGCAACCCTGAGAAACTAGGGCGAAGGTTAATATGAGTAAAAGGTAGATTCCAAAGATTTCCACCAATATCTATAGAGTTAAAGGTATATGTCAACTGACCCTATTATTTTGTTATTGTAAATAATATTCATAAAAATTAAAACAACTTAACATGTCCATAGTAAAATTAAAAGGAATGAAAAAAATCGGAAACTTGCTTGACCATTTAAGAGGCATTTTCAAGGCTACTCTTTAGAACTTATTGATTTTGTGCACTGAAGTCCTAAAAGTGTCATTTCTTGTTATTGAGTCCTAAAACTTATAACTTTTGATCCAATTGAGCAGTACCATCAATGGAAGGAATGACACAAAGTGTACTGAAATTGCTTGAACTAAATAAAGTCTTAGGATTTAAGTGCATGAGTTAACAAGTTTTAGCACTTGTTTTCTAGTTGTCTCACTATTTAGTATTTAAAGTGCGTAAAGAGAAAAGGAATCACTAGAAAATGATTTTTCAATATTTGACTTTCGTTTTTATGTGATCATGGTCTCTAGTTCCCTCGAGTGATCTTGCACATCATTTGCAACACAAGAAATTTTTTAGGATTTTTGGGGACCATCTATGTCAAAGATCCACTTTATGTTGTGATTCAGTTTAGTCACTATATAAGAATTGTTACTTGAAAAACTTGTATGAACATAACCTAATTTCCAGCATGTTTTAGTCATCAATTATGTTAGTATGCTGTAAATTTGATCAATCGAATGCAAAAAATCGTACTGCGCAGTGATACATAAATGACAGCATAGACCAAGGAGCATAAAAATAAAAGGCAAGGGAATGAAATATCTTAATTTTTAATGATGGAGGGCTAAATAGAATATATATAATTTTAAGATGAAGGATATATCTTTCTAATTTATCAACCTTTCGTTTTCTCGAGAAGCGCACAAGAACGAAGTTTCATATTGCTGATTGCAAAATGGAATCCTATACCCATTAATTGACATCATTGCACGTGCTCTTAGCAAATGCAGTTCCCTCCAGAATGAGGAAGGCCATAAATATGAAGATACCCTAGTAGTTCAAAAGTACATTAATTAACGCATCTCATGCCCGAAAATGTCGATCACTTCCATTCTCATGTATAAACAAGACTTTGTTAAAAATTTCCTTGGTCTTATTAAGCAACCAAATAAAAAATACTGTGAAATCCAATGCACGGACACCGGCAACCCTCATTTCATGCCCAATCAATATTCTAAAAATTGAAATTTTTGTGTTAAATAGATTTTACAAGTATTTCTGAGTCACTCTTCAACACTCCCATAAATATAGGGCTATTTTTTAAGTAAAAAAACCCACAACTTAGGGGCCAAATCCAATTTTGTCCCAAACATTTTTTTTTTTTTGTCTAAAAAGTATCACAATTTCCATTCTAGTTCCAAATTAGCCCACGCATAAAAAGATCACGACTGGTTTTTTTAAGTTTTTCAATATCGAGAGACTGGCTTTGCTCCATACGGAGGTAATTGTGTTGATGAAAACGCAAGTCCCGATGATGAATCTCTAACAGGCCATAATGTTGATAATTTAAATATTAAAAAAAATAGTGGTGATCTTTAATATGATTCGTGGGTTTAGAACGAAGAGCAGATTTAGGAATTCGTGCGTTAAGTCCAGGGCCCAAAAAGCTTATCTTGCAGCGTCTGTTTTTACCTCTCGATCTTGTACAAGAATGCTATTGTTTTCTGATAATTTTTTGGAAGTTTCTTGGCTTGATTATCACCCGACTCAAACAATATTGCTCATCATTTTACCTGCTTCTGGTTCCCTCTTCTCCAAACTTTCTAACTAATTAATTAAGCAAGAAGTAGCACAGGCTTGTTCTGAACTTTTGTGTTGGTCGGCCAGAGGGAATAATTGATAACTGCAGTTGCTACTTGTTACATTATTGAGTCACTAACAAACAAAAAGCTGCAACTCTTGCTTGGCCTTGACACTGCTGATAGTCTCGAAGTGAGTTTTGGAGTCTCTGGCCATCTCTTCAACAGGAAAATGGTTGCATGCGCTAGCTTCATGGTCTGACTGTTATTCTAGGCGGTCCCATGAGGGATCCACATGGTGTACACTGGGTTCACACAAACTCAGTGCGTGCAATAATTGCTGTTTCACAGTCTGACTCCAAGTTCCTCGTCTAGAAAGTTAAGATCGTCATTATTGCAAAAGGAAAAAAAACAAAATTGCTCAAAATTGGTTCCAGATTTTGATCCAGTGAATCAAACAGAGATGGGAGCATTGCGTTTTGTTTTCTTTTGTCATAATGGCATCTTGGTTAGAGCATATCTTATGTTTTATGTTTTGTTCACATAATTTTTGACATTGCTTAGCAATCTATTAGTGATGACGCTAATTTTAAATGCGTGAAGGTGTTTCTTCTGGAGAAATGTGATTGGCGGACTTGATCGTTAGTTGTGTTATTGTATGTTCGCCGTCGGTTGTGAAAACCTGCTTCGCTTACTCACGATGAAGGTGCCGACATACAAAACAAAAAAAGCTTTTGGGGTTATCTAAACATACGTACATACCACTGTTCTGATTTTAGGGCAGAATTAGTATTGCAAGCCTAGTGAAACTTGCCATCTGATCAATTGGCTATGTAGATCTTCAGTCTGTTAGGGCATGGGGAGACGCCGATTTACTTTTCTTCTTTTTTTTTTTTTTTGCTGAATGAAGATAGCCTAGCATATGAACAGGGTGACGCTTACCTCTTTCTCATCTTTCAGTCCAATTTTATGCTGTGGGGACAAGAACAGATTGTGGACGCAGGGGAGTCACAAAAAGTTTCATGGTCCACACTGTTCTTTCCTGCTGAGCAGTAAAATACTAAACCAAGTTCGTTACTATATGCTCGTGATGGATGAGAAGTCTCCTTTCACTAGAAATGCAACAAAGGTAAGGTGGCCGGCTCTAGAATTGTCGGTCCATGTTCGAATATATCTCTCCGTGAAAAAGAGATGAAGGCCAAACTCATTGTATTATAGCCTTGTAGGAATTTTCTAATTGGAGTTCGGAGATTTTGGACGTTTGGGTTCTTTCTTTATATATTGTCTATAAGAAATAAGATGAGCTTCAAAACCAAAATTTGACCTGTCGCTGATCAGAAACTTCTTGAGGAGTGGAGTTTGAGTAGAATGAGTTCGTATCGATATATTGCATGTAGGTGAAATGTCACAATTCAATTTTGTGTTTGACCGTAAATGGTTTTGGTTGATTGATCATTTTCACTAAACCAAATTTGTAAAAGTTAAGAAAAAGATTTGCAAAAATTCTTTTACTCGAGCAAACATACCCTTCATTTGGGGTATTCAACGAGCGTCTTGGATGCAACCGTATATAGGACATGTTACTATATCGGCGGCAGAACTTATCCGATTAGGGTCGGTTCCATGGGGCTCAAAGGTTCATAAGGTGGTCCATTACCAGCAGGCAGTGGTCATCAAGAGATATCCCATGAACAAATTTTACCAGTGCTTGTACTGTATTTGCTAAATGTGGACATATTAACTTCAGGGCTTTTCCTAAAAGGCGGTTGTAAGTGCAACTTGGTGGGCCCTGTCTTGTCTACTGGAGAATCGATCATCAGTTATTTGCATTCTCATTGCTGATTTACTGGACCGACACTAATTAAGTAGCATTTGCTCTTTCGTCCGTTGTCCGCATCCGGCCACGTTAGAGGAAAAAAAAAGGTGAAGGACGGAGATTACCAAGGACAATAGGTTAACCTAACTTAAGAGAATCAAATTAGGCATAATTATGTCTGCAATGGGTAAATCAAAAGAAGATAATGATGTCCATGAGGATATAATTGGTAAATGGGCCGCGGGGAACAAAGGGAATATTCGCATTCAATACTCTTTAATGGAAGCAAAAGGCGATAAAACATCTTGATTTTTTTCATTTATTTTTTAATCCACCAAATGACCAATAGTTATGAGTTCGCAGTATTAAGCTCGGTGATTTATCAACTTAAAGACTAAATTTAGCTAGTCCGATCATGACCCGATTTACGTAATTTGCTTGGCCAAATAAAATCTCATTGTAGTGATTATACGAAATAAACTGAGGCCAAATAGTTGACTCTACCTGAAAAACCCCGAAGGGATTTATCAAGCTGGTTGGGAGGAAATTGCGGGTACGAGGCAAAAAATAAAATAAAATAAAAAATACATAAAAAAGAATTTTGTGGTGTCATATGATTTGGACAAAAAATCTAGGATCGTCGTTGATTGTTGACAAGACAGGACACTTTCATCTAAACATAGTCAATTGATTAACGGGGGACGGTGCTTCTTTCCTAATTAGTCGTACTCATGATGGGATGTGGACGTCCGGATTTCGGGGTTGCGATCAAATCGACTGAAAACGACAAGCGAACACAGCACATGGAAGAGCACATGGCCTTTGGAGACAGATACCGACATCCCAATATGGGTCTATGCGATTGCAAACCTAAAATAAAAGACCAAAAGAGAGGATGGTACGACACTTACATAAAGGTTGCGTAACGTGCATGAAAGGTAAAATCAACGTGATGAGTCCAAATCGATATTCTTGCTTCCATTGCCTGGCCATGACGTGCAATGTTTCCACACCCAACGCGGTTTTCTTTCAATGAAGGAGCGAAAAATCAACCCTCTTCTTTTCTCTCCTGTTTTTTTGTGATGTGTTCGTCGGCTATTTCGTGCTCGGACATGCTGGCAAAAGATGCAGATGATGAGGTTACGTTTGCAACAAAAAGTTAGGCTTTTTACTGGGTCGACCGTCCGGCTTAGGTGATCTTGAAAGATGTGAATTCTAAAAAATTCAGGTTACATTCACATCGAAAATTTAACTACTCTACCGGGTTAACACATCGGTCTTATGGATGTTTAAATCATCTATCTTGAGCGAGTGTTCTTCTTTTTCAGACTTCTCCATCGACGCCAGATCCACCTCCGACCCCAGCCGACGCCACCTTCGTCCATTACCAATCATTAGTGAATCTAGATCAGGGTAAAAAGATTGATTTAGTAAGACGGAGGAGATGAATTTGTTAGGCTCTGTTTGATTTGCCATGAGTGAAATTATGAGAAGATCGTTTTGGCTTGACATATGCTCAATTATATTCCTGAAATCGAAATTAGAAGATGTGGGATGTCTCTGAAGTAACTTTTAATCGTTACTTTTACTTTTCGTTTTAGATTTTGTGAAAGTAGCAATTTTCATTTTTAAAAAACAAAATCTTTAAGACTTGAAGTTTTATTATATATAGGGTTGATACACGAAAATTTCCAAATCAATATATTTGTGACAAATTTATTCCTTGTTTGTTTCCATTAAATTTTATCATTAAATTACTAAGTTGAACCATACATCATAGTTGACGAGTGTACTACTTTGGAGTTTAGCCCTTTGTTTGTCATAGGTATTTCATTATTTGGGGCTAATAATACCACCTAGAGGAGGGTGATTAGGTTGTTTTAAAACTTTAACAATTTTTTTGCGGTAATTAGCTATCACTAAGTAAAGATCTAGTCAATGTGATGTTTCAAAACTCATGAACGGATTGTTTGCTTGTGGAAGTAATGAGAGAGAAAAATGTTAGCACACAAAGATGTGTAGTGGTTCGGCTTTATTCTCAAACTTACATCCACTTCTCATATTAACAACCACTAGTCAAGTTAGATTGCACTAATAATCTACTCAATAAGTTACAATTGACAAGTACTAGTCCTTTTACAAGATATATCACATCATCAAGATTCAACTTATGCTTTTACTTTTGTACACTTAATTTATAGCACAATTACTCAAACAACAAGAATATAAGAGAAATAGTTGAAAGAAAGCGTTTCGATTGGTACACAGCGTATAGCAGATTTTAGTCTTTGTATTTGCTTGTGTCCAACATTTGGCTTCAGAGATCCTTTCTTTTATACCTATGTTCAATATTTCCACTAGAGGTGGTTTGGAGAAGCAAAGAGCCGTTAGATTTACCATTGGTATTGCCTTTTCCTGAACTTTACAGGCTACCTAAAAATAGTTTTTACTACTGCCCTTCGCTATAGCTTCTACCGGACCTGTTAGACAAACTAGTATTCCATTCTCTAGTCACATCTAGATTCTGCTATTGTGTATATGCACTCCACAATGGCTATTTTACTAAACCCACGGGCATTATCATATGAATGTCATTGCCACAACACCATGGACCTAATATATAGCATCAATATGGATATCAACATCAATTGCTTTAGGTTCGTTAGTGCTATTTATAAAAAAAACCGTATCAAGACGTATCACAATCTTTATCAATTAGATTGCACCAAGGTCATCACATAGTCTATAATACTTGTCACGAACATTTGCAACTATCATAGTAAATATTATACTAAAGATAGTTTGGAAATCATTAAAATCACTTGGAGATGTTTTTTCAACAATCTTCCCTTTGTTTATCATGACAAAACTATTTGGCAAATGTGAAAGATAATTTTTTATAAAGTTGCATTAAAAGTAAAAAGTTCTTTCTCAAGGAATATGCACAATTAACAAATAATAAGGTCTCCATAAGATACTCAGGGCAATTAGAGATGCAGTATAGATGATCTTTGTGTAGAATAAGAATGAAAAAGTCATAGATCTACTAGATATCATAAATCATCAGAAAAATAGGCAAATGGTGATAACATCAATGTAAAGCACCCCCTGTTTTGATGATGTCCATTCTAGTGATAAATGATAAGCATAAGAATTGTTAGCACACACCAAACAATTCACAATTTTCACTACGTATTTTCTCATCAATAATTCTCCCCCTTTTTATCATTAGTTAAAAAACATAGAGAAACCATAACTTTACTAATAATCAAGTCATGTTAGTACATTGATCTCAAACGGAAACTAGACATGAGCAGGAGAAGAAAAATAGAAGCACAAAGAAATGACACAATTTCAAGTGTGAGGGTGTTTTCGTTGCTGGGAGGAGATAGGAGGTTCTTGTTTAGATTCTGTAGAACAAGATTGTAGAAGTCTAAACTAAGAATAGTCCATTCAATTTTCACTAGATATCAAGTCATAGAAGATAGGGTGCTTTTGATTTCTTGACCCTTAGCTTGAAGCTTAGCAAGCCCGACAGTGAGAGAAGCATATGTATCCACTTGAGATGGTGATCTTTCAAGCCTTAGTGGACTAGAGATCTGCCTTTACGTGGGTGCCTTAGCATTTTTCTCCCTTTCTTACTTGGCTTGTTCGACTAGTCTTTCTCTTAGGGTAATTGTTCGCTCATCATCCGCTTGTCCAAAGGGATTACTCATCCTTCGGATTTACCCAACCATCATAAGCTATTTTCAACATCATCTTATCAAATATCTTCTTCCCAATCTCAACATTAATCATGCTTTGTAGGGCAGCATCAGAGAAATCAATATTTTTATGCATGAGGATACAAGTGATGAGGGCACCATAGAGTAGTTTACCTGTCTTTCCCTTTGTCGTGTGATACATATGAATGAAGATCATGTGAGAGAGGGAGAAATCATAAAATTTTGTGAGAATGGCCCAGATGACTCTTGTCTCATAACGAGATACATTGTTTGTGCAAGATGTTTTGGGATGCAAGCATAAGGTTAAAATCTTTTGTATGAAATTCACTTTGAAAGACAACAAGTTCAAGGGGACAAATTCTTTGAAACGACAAGTGTAGTTTGGAGTTTCCAACATAATGTTGTAAGCTTCGTCAGGCTCAATGAGAATCCTTTTGAACATATTGTAGTCCATTTGATTTCATCACAGTGATGACATGATTATGTTTGCGAAAAGTGAAAGCAAAAGAGTTTCAAAAAATTCAAAGAGAAAAATGCCATAGGCATCAAGATACTCAAAATCAACAAAACAATATGGAATTGTTCCTTGATCATGAAAGGTTTGGAAAGCTACCTCATGATCTTTAGACAAAAACATTTTAGAATCGAAAAAAAAGGATCAAAATCAAAATGTTTTAGATAAAAACATCTTCAGCTTTGACTCACCTTGGTGGATTCCTCTATTTGTCCAAGAAGGTGATGATCATCCTTCGGGAGCCCCGACCATCACTGTAGATGTGTGAGACGATTTTCTGGTAGCTTTCTAGGCTGTATGAGGTTTGGAGCCATTTGAGTGAGAAGGAAGCGTTTCTCTTGGAACACAGCATATGGCAGATCTTCAGTCTTTAATTTGCATATGTCTAACATTTAGCTTCAAAGATCTTTTCATTTATACCCATTTTCAGCCTTTTCATTAAAGATGGTTTAGAGAAGCAAAAAGTCATTAGAATTGCCATTTGTGATACTGCCTAAAGATAAAACTGCTTATACAATCATTTTCTTGAATGTTTGCATACCACTTAAAAATAGCTTATGCTACCATCCCTTCACTATAGCTTCTCAGGTTGCTAGGTATCTTGTTCTCTGTTAACATATGGATTCTACTACTATGCAAATCCACTCCGACTTTTTTACGAAATCAACAAACATTATCAAATGAACATTGTTGCCACAATACCAGTGACCTAATATACATCATTGATATAGATATCGACATCAGTTGATCTTTAGTTCTGTTAATATTGTCTGTGGAAAAATAGTACGAAGGCATATTGCAATCTTTACTAACTAGATCGCACCATGGTCATTACATAGTCTTTAATTCTTATCAAGAAGATATGCAAATATCATAGTAAATATTATTCTAAGGATAGTTTGGAAGTTGTCAAAATCACTTAGAGATGTTTCTCCAAAATTCAATTTGTGGTTTTTTGTGTTATTAATTCAATTTTGTGAAACTAACAAAGGATTAATTTTTCACAAATATACTAATTTGGGATTTTTAGGTGTTTTGTGATATTAATGCCTATAGATAAGTATTGACATATGTGGATCTATATAAAATAACTTATACTTTCATGACATTTTAGAAGTAATAATCGTAGATGATGATTATTGATTCACCACCGTAATTGACCTACATTAGTCAACGTCTTATTGTTAGATTAGTCCCAAAATCCTCCTTAAACATGTTTTATACAAGTCTTTAAGCTCATTTCATAATTTGAAACACAAATATGATTTATGAGAGTTTGGATGAGTACTAATAGTGAACTCTATTAATCCTATAGACACCTCATTTTTTTTTCCTTTGACTTTTCAAGTTTGGCAACTTTGATGCAAGGTCAAACTTCATCAAAAACCTAGAGATAGTACAATTGGATAATATTCATTGTGATCTTTCAAATAGCATACAATTTTCCCCAATTTGATAGTCAAAACATGAAATATCATATCTTTTGATTTGAGACATCCAATCTTGATGATGTTGGCAGAATTCGTGATTTTCATAATTGAAGTTCGTTATTATAGAATTCAAGTCACAAACTTTCCAAACTATTAAGAATTGGGCCAACTAGATTAAAAACAAAAGAGAAATCATAATTCAAAATTTTGGTTAAATTATCTTAAGAACAATTAGAAAATAACAAATTAAGATTAAGAAGGATTGAAAAAGATTATAAAAGAAAAGCATCTAGTTTGAGACAAAACTTTGGAATTTAATCAAAGCTTTGAGAGAGAGAATAAACTCAAAAGGAACTAAGATCACATCAACCATATCAATTATTGACTCTTGAAACCTTGTTTTGAGTTATTGATGATTGAGCAAAGTTCGGTGGCCAAGTCATGAAAAGACGGCTTGGGCATGTGTTTAAAAATCTAATGTTGAAAATGTGATTTGAACATATATTTGGAAACTAAGTGTTGCAAGCTTTTCAAATTCATGAGAATTGTGTGAATCCGACATTAAACAATAGAGATATAATCTAGATAATAATATACAAAATTGGATGACAAAATACCACATCAAAGTTTTTGATTTATGTGGCTCAAGGTGAACTGGGTCATACCCAATGAAACAAATTTAAAAGTGCATTTGTTTTGGGGGAAACTCCATAATAAAGGAAAATGCTTTATAGATTTTCCAAGAAAATAGTTAGTTTTACTTTGTTTGGTGATAGTGACCAAATAAGTTTATAATGTTTGGATCTTATTTGAAAAATGATATCAAACTATTTAGGAAAATACATCTCAACTAGGGAATAACTCAATGGTTGAGATATGCCCTATATTTTTCCCTTTTCTTTTCTTCTTTTTGGCTTTTGTTCTATTCCCTCTTGTTCTCCACCTTGAGCCGGGCCATGTGGAACCGCCACTCACCCACTGTTGCTTCATTGCCCAAATTCGTTGTGGTGATCCTTCACCATTCTACCTCCATCCGCCTTCAACACCAGCCACTTGTCCAATGTAGTCATCGTTGTGTCCCTCCCTCTCGGTCTCTATGCACATGTAGACTAAGGTACTAGCTTTGTAGGCTAATTGCCAAAAGTGTAATAATTGGCAATTTGACCAAGTCAAAGAGGGGGTGGTGAAAAGAAAAAATAAAAAGAAAAAGTTAACTTAGTAAACGAGGTAAGGGACATTAGGCTAAAATAGAAAAGGCCGAGACACGCATTGAAAGAAAAGGGGGAGAAGAAGTGATATGGAAAAGAAAAGAGAAAGGAAAAAGTTAGTGCATAAACAACTCGGGGACCTCAGTAAGTCGAATTTATTACACATCGCAACGTGCAATAGGTGGTTGCACCCTTCGTTCATCCAATTGGAGTAGTATTCCAAATTAAGGCTTAAATTCAAAGTTTTGTGAAAATTAGATCGCAAAATCCAATTTTTGAATTGCTAAACTAGGGGATCTTATGGAAATTGTGGATTATAGTGTTGTGGAGCTGTGAAGTTTGACAATAGCTGGTTTAGAGCAACAATTTGGTTGAAGTGAGAATTTTAGGGCTTCGCATGTGAATTCCGCATTGTATTTATGTTTGAATAATTGCTTTTAGTGAGCGATTCTATTGGTGTGTAAGAGTTATTTTGTTAGCGTTTAATTGTAGTTTGGTGGTTTGTAATTGTTGCAGTATTTTACTGGGTTTTGACATAAATTCTCATTTAATTGATAGGATTACAATATCATCAGCTCCTTTAGCTGCATGTTATTTAGCTTGAGCATTCCCAAGTGATTGGTGGTATTTTTTTTTTTTTTTGAGTTTGTAAACTCATATTTTGTAAAATGAAAAGTATGAGACATATTATGTGCAAAGTGTGAATTAGCTAAAAAGTAAAAGTGATTTTGTCGTATATTTGATGCATAATTTTAGATTGAGCATTTACACCCTAATATTATTTGAAATTGTTCAGAAGCGTTTATGAAATAAATTGCAAAATGCATTATGATGGATGAGTTGAGCTGCAAAAGATTGTATACTTTGTTTTATAAATTGATTTATGATCAGGATGTTGTTGTGGTTGGTGTCGATGCGTAATATCACTATGAGCCCATTGAGGGGCTTACGATTATGCATACTAGTTTAAGATATGCTTGTGGGCCAACCACTGGCAATATAAAAGGTGACCTTGCCAAGAGGAGAGCTTGGTCGCCTTATTACTAGGAGTTATGTGTGATCATAGTTAGATTTTTGAGCAAGAGATTAACCAATAGAATTAATCATTATCATGTGATTTTAATAAAATAGATCAATGAATTGGACCATCAATATTTGTTTTAATGTTATTGTGAAATTGATATTTTTGCAACAAATATAGCTATGTTGAAGCGTATATAATTTTTTCAGCTCTTATAAGTTCACTATATCCTAAAATTTGGTGCGATGAGTTATGTTTTTATGTCTTAAATATGCATAGTGAATGCTCAATTTGCTTAGAAGAGGTATATAATACTCACTGAGCTATGGTTGCTCACTCCCTTTTTCAATCTTTTTAGGTTTCTCAGTCAGTGGCCAATACAACGAGAGCAATATTGCGAGTGCTTTTGGGAATTGGACCTTTTAATATGGTTTAAGGCTGCATCCTTCCAACAGAAGGACAACCATTTTAGTATTATCCGGGGTGTAACTTATTTTGGTATCAATTTTACCAAAAAAAAAAACTTATTTTGGTATCAAAGCCAGGTTGTGGGCTTAGATTTAATGGGACGTTGTAAGATCGTGTGTTAATTTGTAGCATGTTGGTTTTTGTTAAGTGCTAGGATGTATGTCTCATTTAGGGCCAATGTGCGTGCCATGATGCTTAAGGGTGTGGAAGACCTTGCGGATACTATAAATGTCATTGTAGGCCCAAAGGGTCTTAATGTGATGATTGAGCAAAGTTCTAGTGCACCAAAGATGGCAAAGGATAGTGTTACCATAGCAAAAATTGTTGAGTTTAGGGGTAGAATTAAAAATATTAACATTAGTCTTGTAAAGCAAGTTGAAGGAGAGCTAGAATCAAAAGCAGTCAGTGAATTTAGATTGGCTCCTGAAATTAGGAATGGAGGAAGCCTTAAAAGGGAAAAAGAACAAACTGTTCCGTTGGGAGTTTGATCATAGAAAAGTTATAGAGAGTGAGGGTAGAGCTGAGGTTGCTAAAGAAGACAAGGAAGTTTTGGTAGATTGATGCCCAGAATGCTTGCACACACCAAGAGAAATGCTACTTGGGAGCTCAATGAGGAGGCAAGATGTAATATGTTCATTTATGTGATGGTTGAGGTAAATGCAAATTTCGGTGGTGAAATTTATTTTTAATTGGCCTTTTAAAAAAAAAAAATCTAGCTATGTGATTTCAAGGCATAGTAGTATTATTACCATGTCAGATTTTTCGGCAAGCTAAATTGTCAAAGTCACTTAAGTGATTATTTCTTAGAATTTGCTATTATGGTTAGGCGATCATCTAAAAAAAATTATAATAAAATTGGCATTGTATAATAATTTCAACACCAACGCCATCGTTATTTCATAGCTAAGCCAATCCATGGATTATGGAAAACGCTATACATTAAATTAAATATTGTCATTGGATGAAATCTTATGGTGGGCCCTTCTTGCAGGGTCTGCGGAGCAACTTGCACTCTGTTTCTCTGACCACTGCCGTGAATTATTGGAGCAAAGCAAGCCAATCTTGCCAGAACAGTCCGGAGAAATTTTGAGTATATACGAAATGATGGGAGACTCATAGCAGAAGCTACTTTGACACCGATGCCAATGTCCAGCTGCATTCAATTCAGTCACATTCAATCGCAATTTCACCCTCATCTTATCGTTTCTTCTGGAAAAGGCCTCCTCGTCTAGAGGGTCCATGTCCCGCTTTGAAGACTTCTGTACTTTGGGTTGAGACAAATCATAGGCAAAAGAGTCGTACCATGAGTCAAAATTAGGCACGTACGAAGATGCGGTGGGTTCTAGCGGGGTCCTATAATAAGAATTTCACAGGAATATACGTAACATCTGTTTAAAAAAAGGAACCCCATGTTATTTTTTAAATATTTTTATTAAATTCTTTTTCCCACAACTTGGTCCTGTCGGCTGCCTAAATTTCTGTCGTGTTCTATTACCTAGTGTCGGCACTCCCTATTCCATAATCGGAATTGGATAGGGCAGTCATCTCTTGCTCGGTGTCAAACTGCCAGAATCGACAATCAAAGATCCAATTCAATCCGCGTGAATGTTTTTGCGCTCATAGATGAGAGGAAATTTCTAGGAAAAACTACGTGATTGTTGACCTTTCTATCAATTAAATTAGATGTTGGATAATGTCTAAATTTTCGAGTTAACCAAATCACTTGAGTTCTCCCTTTTCCTTAAGTGAAGATATCAACATTCAGTCGGGACTAGTCGGGGTCTCAATAGCATGAACCTAATTGGTCATCTTTGAGTTTTGAGATGATCAAATCTGAAAATTTCATTTAAGTAAAAACACTCTTGACTTCAAAAATGCTTTAGAGGGTTTAAATGGACTTAGTTTGATAAGATCATTGCAAGATAATACAAACATTCCCACATCAAAGTATGAGTACTAACCGTCTTGACTCTTGACTCGGCACGAATTTAAAAACTAAATAGAATGCATAGGACTCAAGAAACAAATGGAAGTACTAAAATGCTCCTCCATTTTCCTGATTGGCAACTTAAAATTTTCAACATCATTTTCGCTACAAGACTCTAAATTATTAAACTCTAAATTATATGAAAATGAGATCATTCAAAACTTGATCTATAGCACATTCTCACGAATAGTAAATTAGTAATGACCAGATCAAAGCACAAAACTCTCTCAAGTATCTTTCTAGACCCCTTCAATTCTGCCGGTAGATAAGCTCTTAATTTTTTAAGCAACTTTCCATTGATTACTAAGTAAACCTTAACTCTCTTGAGATAATCCTTCATCAATTAGTCGCCGTGTGAATTTGAACCTATCTCAAACTCAATAAGGGTTTGTAAATACACTCTCAAGCTCATCTTCATTACGTTCATAGAACACGACCACATTGACAATAATAAATTTATGAGTATTGGATTAAATTATTATTACTATGCAACAATAAATAACATACTCACCTGAATAACCTAATTTACTTTATACAATTTCTCTATGGTATATGTTTAATTGTTACGAATCATAACTTAAATTAAAGATCCGGTAAATCAAGCTTGTCTTCACGGTTGATCGCGTGGGCTCTATAGTAGGACTCAAATAATTAATTGTTACCCGATAATTTCTCCCTTGTTGATAACCGATCAATGATGGTTCTGTAGTTTGTTAATAACCTTTTATTTTCAAAACGTGAGTCCAGGTTTTTCAAAACTCCGTCATTTTCATTTTGTCATTTTCTTAATTTCCTTCTTAGCTTATACATTAGTTGGGTGAAGAAAATGAAGATGGAGAAAATGAAATATGAAGAAAAAAGAGCTGAAAAGATAATGGGCGATTGTGGAAATTAAATCTTGCAATTTATTCTTTACTTTTATCAGAGCAAATATTTGGTACTCCTAAGATCGGGGATGGGAAAAAGTTAAAAAAAAAAATCATAAATCTATCGCATTATATGATACTTTTCCCTAAAATAATTTATTTGTATTCCAAGAGATTTCACGAGTATCAATTTAAAAAGAAATTTTCAATCAACTATTCTCCATTGAATCTACTTCTTAATTAAGAAGTAGATCTTGATGGAGAAAATGGCCAAAAAACAATAGATAAATATTTGAATATTCATAACATATTTTATTAACTCCATTATAGTAGATATGACGCGACTCAAAAGTAAAGTTCTGGGAATACTATAAAAATGTTAATTAAATATTTATTATTATTATTGTTACCGACCTTGCCATCAGCAGGCCAATCATGCTGATCAGAGAACCAGTTGTATTAGAATCATTCCTCATCTTGACCCCTCCATTTTTTTGCTGGTAGATATTATCAAACACTTTCTTGACTTTCAAGCACTCATGCTTTTTTGGTGAAATGACCAGAAAGGCTTGTTTAATTCCCAAGTGGGCGTGACTTGTGAGTGACCTATGAAACTCACGATCCCAGAAAACAATGTGCTAGTGGAACATTGACAAGGAGATTTTGAAGAATCAAAGGTCCACATCTCTCAGATAGATGGCATCCTAATCCTTTGAGAATGACTTAGTTTCTCACTCTTAGAGCTTGAAAAAGCCCTAGAATAGTGATATGATGTCACTAACTAATCAACAAGGGCGACAGCCCATCCAAGACAAGGAAAATACAAACTCATATCGTCGTAATAACCCGTACATCCATTAATGAGTTCTTTGCTTTCATATTCAATCGGGTGTCGTACATTGAAAGTATCAGCCGATACTTTTAATGGTACAAGAAATCCATTTGGAGCAAATTTACTTTATTTTCATTTTTTATCATACGCAAATGTCGTGGTCTTTATGATTTTAATTTGATGTGAGATATGTAAAACTTATCAAAAGAATACATGTATGGTATGTAAGGATTAGATCATTTTATTTGTCACTCTTTCACATTTAAGTAAATGCATTGTATCTCTAACACTATTATATGATAGCTTTGGATTCTACATTCTATTCTTATCCAAAACGGATTTGGGGAACACTAAATGGAAACTTACTCAATTTCTCCTAGTGGCATCTTATATCAAAATTGGAGTAACAACTTTTAATTATTTTAATCGACTGGGCAACTCATGTTACTATTGAGTGATATTTTTTAACTAACATTTATTTACTAAATTATACTTGCCTTTTTTTATGGAAAAAGAAACAGATCATACACCGCCCGTATAGAAACAATTCTACTCCTGCGACTTCATACACCATTAAGCAGAAAAAGAAGACTTTGACAGTTTCGTTTTTGGATTTTTTTAGGTCCGACGTCGGCAAAAAATAAGCCACGCACGCACTGTCGGGCAGTCGACATGAGGAAATACTCGCCTGGCAGACTAACCACAAAACACGTCACTCACCCAGTGATGAATGCGAAAGGATCGTTCTTCGAATAATTGACCCTTTTGTTATTTCTTCTTGTTTTTCTGTCACTTGGGCTGCTAAAAAATTACATGGTTGGATCGTTGTGGCTATGATATCTTCGGAAACGACAGAGATTATGAAATATAATTCAGAGGCTGCGTGCACGTAGAAAAAAAAAACCCTTCTGCCGACAATCCAGAGAGAGAGAGAGAGAGAGAGAGAGATGAGAGACGTCGAGACGCTTCTCTTTCCGCTTTTTCATGAGAAAGACAGCGACCTTGTCATTGTGTGATGTCAATAGAAATACTGCTAAAGCTGCGAGAATTCTAACAACAGAGAATTTCTAAGGATACGTGGATAGATTTTGCTTGCACCTAAAAGAAATTGCCAAAATGGTAAAAGTGATTTGACAAATTCATTTGTTTTTTTTTTTGGTTAGAAAAGAACTCATTTATTCACTATAATGGACATTTATACATATGATATTGAAGATTATAATACAATTTCTCTGGATCTTATGGATCGATCTCTTCTTCTTTTTTTCTTAATGATGTTAAATCGATCTATAGTTGCCACTTTTCTTTTAATTTTTGTTTGCCTTCTACAGGGCTAGTAGAATCACACCTGTGGTGTATAGGTATGATATTTTTCTGACTATTTAATAAGAAAATGCTACTAATTACTATATAAAAAGAAAATAATTTGATAAGATTATTGATTGATCTCCGCATTACTAAGAAATGATGACATGAACTTTTACAGCTTTTGTCAATCTTTATCCTGAATGAACCTGACACATGATGGTATAAAATATGCCTATATCCATAGAAACTTGCACAATAAATCCTAAATTCTATATATAGAATCAATCGACTCCTAAACTCTTTAATTAATTTAATTGAGTCCTAAAACTTAACTAGTAAGCTTGCAATCAATCTAAAACCTATCAATTAGTTCGAATAAGTTATAAACATTTACTAAAAGATGCATTTATGTTGTAAAACTTATGTTAAGAAGTGCTAATTAAGGTTGTTATGTAGGCAATTTTTAAGTGACAATAGGCAATTTTAGGTACCATTAATCAAAATGACTTGATTGCACCTTTTGAAATGGTTTGGGAAAATTGCCTAAAAAGTCTTAAACTTGTTTTACGGTAGTCAATTCAATTATCAATTTTTCAATTTTACCAATATATTTCTAACCATTTTGATGATTTGTTAATTTAATCCAACCTCTTAACAAATTACCAATATAGTTCTTTAGGCAAATTTTGCTCAAAATCACTGATGTGGTTGTAAAGTTAATGTTGGTCATCTTTCATGGCATAGCAAGTGTTGATGTATATGGTTTTTGTAATTTTTATAAAAATTTTCTGATCTTTTCCTTCTTTTTTTTTACCTTTTCTTGCCTTTTTTCACTTGCTTTTTACACAATGCCGATGAGGGCCGCCGACCACTGTGTGATGCCCTCACCCATTCCCTTGTCATAGTGAGGGCTTTGCCAGATTCACGAGGGCCATGACCCTTGTCCACAGTTGGCAAGAGTTTCATGGTCCTCTCCCTAGGGTCTCGCTTCGCTAGGCCTCACTCAATGGCTTGTAGCCTCACCTAAAAAGAAGAAAAATAGAAAAGAAAGAAGAAAAAATTTGAATTTTTTTTATAAAAAATTTTGAATAATTGTCCACCTAAGTGCTAATTGTGCTATGTAGGTTGGTTGACATTAGCTAGACCTCTACATTAATAAATTCTAATCAAAATTAGCTAGAATGATTATATTGGCAAGTTGTTAAAAGATTTATGACTAAATTGACAAATAATCAAAAGGTTTATGATTAAATTAGCCGTTATAGAAAAAGTTTGAGACTTTTTAAACAAATTTTCCAAAAAAAGGTTTAGGAAGTAATTTTTTTTACTCTAACCTTTAGGAAAGGTTTAGGAATTAGTTGAATCAATTATATTCTAGAATTCCAATGCACATTTTCCCCCATATCTACAATGTTATTCCTCACAAATAAAGGGGAAGAACACTTTGCTCACTAAAAAAATGCCGTGCCTCGCTGGAACTAGTAACGAAAGTCAAAATTGGGTTCCACCTGGCACCAACCATGTGTCTCCTCTCGTTTCAAAAGTTAGACAAAAGAAGGTGATTCCAATAATAATGCAAGCTAAAAAGCCTACTCTTTAGGCCTACCGTTACATAACCAACATTGTTTCTATCAGTGATTAATGCCACAGTGTCATAGCATTAAAGTTACATTATTTAATTATCCATTACGCCACTTTAGGTATGTCGGTAGGGTCTCAATTTCTAATATTAAATAAAGGGATGTCACCACCATGGCAGGGCACAAAAAATTTAATTGAAAGAGATTTGATTTAACATTAATCTTGAAAATAGGGAAAATTATCATGAAAAATTATAAATCATTTATACTATTATCAATTTAGTTATAAACTTTTTAATTTGACCAATTTAGTTCTCAATCTTTTGACAATTTTCTATATAGTCATTCTAGCAATTTTGGCTAGTAATGCTAATGTGCATGCCAAGCATCTCATGTGGCATGACCAATGCTAATGTGAACTTTTGTTACCAAATAAGATTATTAATTGATATTCGCATTACTAAGCAATGCTGACATAATCTTATCATATATGAACTAAACACATGATGGGATTAGATATGTCTATATCATAGAATATTTCACAATAAGTCCTAAATTTACATGAAGAATGCAATCAAGTCCTAAACTTTTAAATTATTTTAGTCAAGTCCTAGACCTTTACTAACAAGCTTATAATTGAGTCTTAAACCTATCAATTAGTTCAATTTGGTCATAACATTTTGAAGAAAGATTAAAGTAAGTCGTAAAATTTATGTTAAGATTATGTATGCAATATAGGTAGCATTCACTTGTACCTTTTGAAAAAGGTTTAGAGCTTAAATGAATCGATATTAAAAGGCTTATGACTAATTGATTCCTTATGCAGAGTTTAGAACTTTTAGTGACTTTTTCCTCGGTTCCCCCAATCTTATTCCTTACCAATTAAGGAACAAAACACTTTTACCCACTAAAATAAATGCTGTGCCTAACTGGAAATAGGAAGGAAAGTCAATACTAGGCTCCACCATGCACCAAGCATATGGTCTTCTTCTCTCTTAAGTTCAAAAAGAAAATGATACTAAAAATAATGCAAACTAAAAAGTCTATTCTCTAGGCCTACCGTTACATAACCTACATTGTTTATAGTGGGGATTAATGCCACAGTGTCTTTCCATTAAGGTCACATAAGTTATCATATCCAAAGAAAAAGTAAGGTTGCGCCATTTTTGGTTAGTCAGTACCTAATAATATGATGCTTTTATGCATGGAATCTAGATTAGGGTTTCAATTTCTAACATGACATAAAGGTATGTTCCGAACATGGCATGGCATGAAAATTTGATTGAAAGAGATAACACATATCAAAATTGACGTGACAATTTTGATTAGATTGTCGTGAAAATCACAATTCAATCATATGAGCAGTCTGTAGAGTTCAATCATATGAGCATTGTAGAAGCATTATTGATAATATTTCAATTATTTTAATATGTAACCTTGTGGATTAGTGACAGGATTTGAACTTGTATAAATCGAGGGACCAGAAGACATTGGGTGCAGATAAAGTGTTAGAGAAGAGAGTGAAGGCAAAGTGTCCTACGGAAACGAACACCTTTAATGTTGTTTCGTGTACAATATTTATAATGTGCCTATTACGAATTTTCGTCCTCAGGTTCGATAAATCATTTGAAACTTATTAACCAAAAATATACGACTTTGCACTATAGTTAGCTCAACCCCAATAAAAAATCCCCTAAAAATTCCAAGATTTTTTTTTTGTTTAAATGTTCGTTCCAATGCCCAATTCGTTTTTCTAGGTTTATCATTATTGAATCAATCAAACACATTTCTAACACTTATTCCACTTTTGGAAGACCTTGCGTTATATTATTGGACCTTTTTTTTTTATATATAAATGTAACTAATATATCTCCTTCATAAAGGATTTCTGTACTTGGCAAAATTAATGAAGTGTCAAGCAAATCAAACTCACTAAGCTTTGAAGGTATCCAAATTCGACGTGGGCTTTGGTCAGACTCTATGAACATTTGCCATATAATATACAACTCCTCTAATGGGAAAATAATCCAAAGAGTCCTAAACCAATTGTTCGGTGGCTAGTATGGTCCTAAACCTTTTAGTTGTGTCAATTTAGTCCTAAAATTTCCAATGATTTGTTAATTTAGTTCTAAATCATTTTAAATTTTATTTTTCAATTTAGTCATAAATCTTTTGATTATTTTAGTCAATTTTTAAATTTACCCCGTGACATATTTACTCTGTTAAATTTTACCATCAAATTGCTAAATTAGATGATGCACAACTAATTATAGGTATACCATTTTGGAGTTTCACTTTCCCTTTGTCAAAAGTATACTTATTTGTAAGTTTTTATGATATTAATCTAATTTAATGAAAACTAACATAGGGTAAATTTGTTATAAATATACCAATTTATGATTTTTGTGATAAAAAATATTAATTTAGGATTTTTCATTATATTAATCTGCATCCTTAATTTTAGTTAAAATGATATCAATATTTTCGAATTCGTAGGAGGGAAACTATTAAAAATAAAATAAAATGGACCTATCGTTTTAGTACTGGGTTGAACTGCCCCATACGCTGTAATTTCTTTTTGCAACCCTGACAAACTAGGGTGAAGCGTCATTAATATGAATAAAAGGTAGATTCCATAATTTTCCATCAATATCTATAGATTTAAAGGTATATGCCAATTTGACCCTACTATTTTGCTATTGTAAATAGTGTTTATAAAAATTAAAATAACTTAACATGTCCATGTAAACTTGCTCAACTATTTAAGAGGTATTTTCAAGGCTAGTCTTTAAAAATTATAGATTTTCTGCACTAAAGTCCTAAAAGTGTCATTTCATGCTATTGAGTCTTAAAATTTGTAACTTTTGATCCAATTGAGTATTGCCATTAACAGAAGGAAGGATGCAAAGTCAATTGAGTACTGCCATTAATAGAAGGAAGGACGCAAAGTGCAACAAAATTGCAAGTTCAAGGATGTAAATGAACTAAATAAAGTTTTAGGACTTGTTTTCTAGTCATCTCACCATTTGAAGTGCGTAAAGAGAAGGAATCACTAGAAAATGACGTTTCAATTTCTGACTTTCATTTTTGTGTGATCATGGTCTCTAGTTCCCTTGAATGATCTTGTACATCATTCGCAATATAAGAAATTTTTTAGGATTTTTTGGACCATCTATGTCAATGATCTACTTATATTGTGATTCAGTGTAGTCACTATTTAAGAATTATGACTTGAAAAATTTGCATGAACGTAACCTAAATTTCCAGCTTTTTTAGTCGTCAATTATGTTAGTATGCTCTAACTTTGATCAATTAAAAGCAAAAATTTGTAGCGCGATGTAAATGAGTAGACCAACGAGCATAAAAAGAAAGGCAAGGGACTAAATATCTTAACTTTTCAAGATGGAGAGCTAAATTGAAAAAAAAAAAACTATCAAATTTTAAGATGACGGATATATTATAAATCCGTCCTTTTTAATTTGTCAACCCTTTTTTTTCTCAAGAAAGCACATGAGAAAGAAATTTCATATTGCACATTGCAAATGGAATCCTATACCCATTAATGGACATCATGGCACGTGCTCTTAGCAAATGCAGTTCCCTCAAGAATGAGTAAGGCCATAAATATGAAGTGACCCTAGTAGTTGGATCGAACGTGCCTTCATTAACACATCTTCATGCCCCCAGAATGTCGATCACTTCCATTCCCATGCATGAACAAGACTCTGTTAAAAATTTCCTCAGTCTTATTAAGCAACCAAATAAAGAAATACTGTGCAATCCAACGCACGTACACTGACACCCTCCATGTCATGCACAATCAGTATTTCAAAGATTGAAATATTTGCATTGAATAGATTTAACAAGTATTTCTAACTCGCTGTCTAAAAAGACTCACATAAGCATAGAGCTTTAAAAAAAAAAAAACATCACAACTTTAGGTCTGAATCCAATTCCTTTTGTCTATAAAAAAATCACACTTCCACACTAGTCCTAAATCTAGCTATGAATCTAAAAATCAACAATGGTTTTTTTTTTTTTTTTTTTTTTGACAAGTTATCAATATTAGAAGACTACTATTATTTCAAACGAAATGATGCTATTGATGAAAATGTAGATTCTGATAATGATTCTCTAATTAATTTTGATGTTGACAATTTTAAAGAAATCAATAACGACTTTTGAACTTGTGAGCGGATTTGGAATTAGAGTAACAATTGGAGATTTTTTTTTAAACAAAAAAAAGTTTGGAAAAAAAAAAATTGAAATTTGGACCTCAAGTAAAGTTTGTTTTTAGGGAAGCAGGCCAATACATAAATATATTGCATTTATTTGGAAAATCTCTCTCTCTCTCTCCATGGAATAAAGAGAGACCGACGTCTATCACGGAATTATAGGGTGGCAAGACCCTTAAATCATGTTGCCCCTATGAACCTTCCTTCCCCTTTCCCTCGCATTAGTGTGGGGACAGGACACTTCTTACGTGGGGTCAGGGATTGGATTGTTGCCCACATTCACACATTCACATCATGGGCTTTAAAAAAAAAATTATTTTTTTTTTTATTTTTTTTGATTTTTTTTTTTTGGGGGGGGGGTCCATTATTTTAAATGCACAGTTGTTATCCAAAACGTGAAATCACACCACAAAAGAAGGGATAGATCTCCTGTACTTATCTCCGCAGGGAGATAGATCTCTTTCATATTGTTGTAAACCAGCTGTGCAATCCCAGTTAAACAAAAAAAACAAAAAATTGCGGCATGAATGACCATTTGGCCCCTATCTTCAATGGGATTTACAATTTCGGGTAGTGCATGGAAAAAAATTATGATTTCGAGTTGGATTTGTGCAAAATACATTACGTCATTAATCTACTAAGGCTGTCCCTCAAGATTAGAGAAAAAAAACCCAAATAATTCTCATTTTCTCAAACTGCAGGTGAAAATTGGGCTATTGCATAGGTATTAAGAAATATGCGGAGTAATTGGAAGAATTTGATTAAACTATCCACTATAGTTGGAGTTGTTGACGTTCTACCCATGTAACCCTAGCAACATTTCGTCTACATTAATATTATAGAGAGACTAACCTGTTTCGTCTTGTTAGTAAATGTAAATCTTTACAAGAGATACTTTCTTCTTGCAAGCAGCGAAATTATGTCGTGCAATTAATTTTGTGCTACCGAGAGACATGGTTGACAAGATTGAGAATTTATGAGGAAAAAAAAAGGCCATTTGATGGGGAAAGATATATGGAAAGACAACATGCACTGGTCGCAAGATTACTGAATTCTGCTTCAAAAGATTATTTCACATTTTGGCAATTGTCTAAATAAGCAATTATTTAGTTCAACCGGGCATTATTATCAAGAAACATGATAATTATAGCTACAACTCAAACATGCTTCACTTTTGGTGAACCTTAGTGGGGTTAAGTATTTTTCCCGAAAATCAAAACTATCCATCCACTTTTTTTGAAATGTTCCCCCTTTTATCATACTAATGTGAACAATAGAATGGCCAAATTGGATGTCGCGCATACATTGGCCAATATAATTATTTTAAAAATTTGGAGCTCATAACCATGACTACTCACGGTTCCTCCTACTCATTGCCACTAGCCATGGTTGCTTGAGCTTTGTGCTTGCTACAATGGCTGCTCGAGCTTGAAGCTTCTATGAGCTCGCAACCATGGCTGCTCAAGCTTCTTCAAGCTCTTGGTCATGATGCTAACTCGAGCTTCATTGAGCTCCATCATGATCAGTCGAACTTGTCGAGTTTGCTTTGTTTGATTGTGGATGGTGAACCTGAGTGGGTGTTTTCTTATTAAAAGTTCTATATTGTTGTAAGATGTTAGATTTTGTGGATTTTGACCAGGATTTGGTAGGCTTGAAGTTGTGGATTTTGTCAAGGATTCGGTAGGGCTGAAAAAGAAGAACATTGCAGAGGAAAGAGAGATTTTTAACATTGAGAAAAGACCAAAAAATTAATCTACATTACTAAATTTTTAACCGTTGTAAACACCATGTTAGTAAATACCATCACAAGATTCGATTAAAAATAATATGACCACGGGCTAACCTAAGGGAAAGCGATTTTCGAATAAAAGTACAGGGATTAATTGACAATACCCAAAAGAGAGAGAGATTGATACTACCCTTATTAGGAAACTAGATAAATTGCATGAGGAGGAATAATTTGAAGATTTAGATTTTAATCCAACATTGCCACGAATCTTTTTTAGCACAATAAATTTGAGAAAAGAAGTGCCGAAAATCCACGACACCTTGGGACGAATGAATCGTGACAGGGAACAATCACAATCATGTCCGAAATCCCTGAACGGACGATATTCAGACCACCGACAATCCGTGTGGTTTTGTTTTCTTATTATTCTTATTATTATTATTATTATTTTTGCCCCCCCCAATTTTTAATCCGCAGCAGGCAATTTCCACTTCGGACAACGCATCGTGGACAGGAAATTAATTTTATTTTATGTAACCCAAGATAAATCCACCTTAATTTCTGCGTAAATCTTGGCATAGTTCGAGACTCATCTCCCTAGTATGAAAACCCAGAAAAAAAAAAAACTAATATTATTATTATTTTTGGGGGAAAGGAAAAAAAGATTGGATTATTCGAAAAAGTCCCAAAACGCCCTGTCGGTGACAAACGGTCACGCGCAAACGGTACACAAGACGACAGCTTAATCAAAGGCACCTTTTTCAGGCCCGCACACCTTTGACCAATACCAAACTGTTGAAACTTGAGAATTTTCTTCTTCTTTTTTTTTTTCTTTCCTTCTTTTTATTTATAATTTTAAAAAAATTAAATAGAGATCAGACGAGTCTACCCCAGTTAAACCCGATTTTCGGCATTAATTGCCTACATGCAAAAAAAATAAAAAAATAAATTAATCTAATTTTGATTGGTTTAAGCTAGCCGTCCCTTGGTTTAGAGATTGAGAGATTTTGGGGGGAGAGGGGGTGTCACGCCGGGCACATGGTGCGAGATCCCAAAAGCGCAGGCGACTCGAGCTGGCAAATTATCGTTTCTTTACCCTCGTTTTGCAATTATTGTCTTTTTTTTTTTTTAAGCGTGGGGGTTGGTATTGTTGTAAATAATGGGGAACGGCGTGGGCGATTTCGTGTCACCAAATTATGGGTCCTTTTCTATGTGGACGCTAAGCCCAGACAGGCTTTAAAGCCAGGAAAGTGGTCTCCAACCAACACCTTCCCCCACTCTCCCTCTAGAAATTTAAAGATTATATGGAAAAATAAGTCAAGTGAAAGCATAAAATATAGGAAATTAAAATGTCTCCTCACTTTCTGATGTTTTTTTGTAATAAAAAAATGAAACCAAAATTGTCGACGGGGTTCCGAATTACAAATCGCCATTTCAGCGATCCATTTACACAAGTTATCACATCCGATTTCATAAAGATTTGCACCAAATATGCTTAAAATTAGTTCATAAAATTCATTTTCTAACTGTGCATCAGATTATAAATAACCCTTACGGATAGTATTTAAGATCAATAAAGAGTTATTTTGGGGGAAAAAAAGGTTAATATCACAAAAAAATGTCAAACTTTTATATATATATAAAATAAATTTATCTTAAATTAATTTTTGGGTCAACAAAAATCTCCATATGATATTCTCGTGACATATTTATCATCTCATGTTAACTTTCATAAAATTTTACTCTATGTGTTTTACATGAAAATTCATATCAGTTTGGCAAATATATTAATTTGAGATTTTTTTTTGTAATCCAAATATTAATTTTTGGTAGATTTAACGTAGACGTATTACTCTTGCAAATCAACTTTATAAGCAAGTCTCGACAGCTCCAGCATTTCCTGATTTATTTATTTATTTATTGCAAATTAGTGTAAGAATAGCTAAGCATTGTGCGAAACGCGCAACTGTAACAAGTTAAATGATTAAATCTCCCACCCCTTCTTTCCTTTATATTCCTCTTATCTTCCTTCTCAAAACTTAGGGGCCATCAATCGCACGAAAGCACCCTTCCACTCTCTCTCTCTCTCTCTCTCTCTCTCTCTCTCTCTACCCTTCTCTTGCTGCGGCGGGCGCGCGCGCGCTTGGGCGGCGGACATCGGCAGAATCCGATCGGAGAAGGAGGAGGAGATTTAGCCCGGCCTCCATTGTTCTGTATAGTTTCGCCGGGGCAATGGCGCCGCCGCCGGACTCGAGCAAGACGGCGAAGCTGGAGCGGTACAACAGCTACATCCGCCGCGTGAACAGTACCAAGCTCCTCAATGCCTCCTCCAAGCTCCTCTTCCGCGCCACCCTCCTCATCGCCCTCGCCCTCGTCCTCTTCTTCACCATCAACTACCCCCCGCTCTCGTCTTCCGACCACGCCCCCCACCGCCGCTCCTTCCTCTCCTCCACCTTCTCCTCCGCCGGCGGCGCCGCCTGGGAGAAGCAGGTCCGCCACTCCTCCACCCCGCGCCGCCCCAACGGCTTCTCCGTCCTCGTCACCGGCGCCGGCGGGTTCGTCGGGTCCCACTGCTCCCTCGCCCTCAAGAAGCGCGGCGACGGCGTGCTGGGCCTCGACAACTTCAATGACTACTACGACCCGTCGCTGAAGCGCGCCCGCCAGGCGCTTCTGCAGAAGCACCAAATCTTCATCGTGGAGGGGGACCTGAACGACGGGCCGCTGCTGACGAAGCTCTTCGACGTCGTCCCCTTCACCCACGTCCTCCACCTGGCGGCGCAGGCCGGCGTCCGCTACGCCATGCAGAACCCGCAGTCGTACGTGGCCTCCAACATCGCCGGCTTCGTCAGCCTCCTGGAGGTGGCCAAGAGCGCCAACCCCCAGCCGGCCATCGTGTGGGCGTCGTCGAGCTCCGTCTACGGCCTCAACACCGAGAACCCCTTCTCGGAGCTCCACCGCACCGACCGCCCCGCCAGCCTCTACGCCGCCACGAAGAAGGCCGGCGAGGAGATCGCCCACACCTACAACCACATCTACGGCCTCTCCCTCACCGGCCTCCGCTTCTTCACGGTGTACGGCCCGTGGGGCCGCCCCGACATGGCCTACTTCTTCTTCACCAAGGACATCCTCCAGGGCAAGCCCATCGACGTGTACCGCACGCACGACCAGCACGAGGTGGCCCGTGACTTCACCTACATCGACGACGTCGTCCGCGGCTGCCTCGGCGCGCTCGACACGGCCGAGAAGAGCACCGGCAGCGGCGGCCGCAAGAAGGCCCCCGCCCAGCTCCGCGTCTACAACCTCGGGAACACCTCGCCGGTCCCGGTGGGGCGGCTGGTGGGCATCCTGGAGTCGCTGCTCGGGACCAAGGCGAAGCGTCACGTCATCACGATGCCCCGCAACGGGGACGTGCCCTTCACGCACGCCAACGTCACCCTGGCGAGGCGGGACTTCGGGTACAAGCCCACGATGGACCTCGCGACGGGGCTGCGGAAGTTCGTCAAGTGGTACGTCAGCTACTACGGGGTCGAGCCCAGGTCGAAGAAGGACACCCGCCTCGCTACAGCCGCCACAGGCACCGACCGCCCCGAGGAATCCGACTGATCGATCCGCGTTCACGTGGTGGTGCTGGCCTTCGCCCGTCCTCATTTTTCTTTCCTTTTCCATATTATTATATGATCTTCGTGGGATCCAAACTGTGTCTAAATTATTTCCCAAAAAAAAAAAATTGCTAAATTCGCCTGTGAAATGGGGGGGACCAATGGGTGTTTTTCTTTGCTTTGCTGTAGCATATTTTTATATAGAGGGAGGAGGGAGAAGAGATAATTTATAAATAGATATTATTCCTCCACATAGAGAAAAGTGAACATAAAAGGTTGTGAAGAAGGAGATGAAGATGATGCAGAAGAAGGGATAAGAAAGAAAGGAGGGAGAAGGTGTAGATCTGTGACCTTTTTGGGGAGAGTGGAGTTGGGGAGAATGTAATAATGTGCGGTAGGGTCTACCAAAAAGGGTGGTAGATCACCGCTTGATTGTTGTAACCCATGAATGAAAGAAAAGAGAGAGAAAAAAAAAGAGGCAAAAAAGAATTGATGATTGAACAGCAAATGTTGGACATCAAGATTCTTCTACACTCTCCCCCCCTTTCTCCTTTCAATTATTTCCTCTCTAAATCCTTTCCTCTTGTCTGATCATGATTAGCTTCCTTGCTTTTCTTTTGTTTATTTTTGTCATCATTTTCCTCATTTATTTGGATTTGCAAGTGTGATCTCACTATCATTGTGTTCCCTCTCTGGCTTGCTTTTGGAGATGCTGCTCATCAATGGCGATGAACGTTGCCGGTTTGGGCCTGTCTGCAACGTTCGATTCGCCTGGTTTCATGTGGATTGGACCGGAAAGTTTGATGTGAATCAAGTTCTGGTGTGATCCGGCCGCATTGCTATGACGCGATCCGCATGAATTTGATGGCGGGGATGTAAAACCTCGTTGCCAGTGAAAATAAGGAAATAAGAGACCCCATTGAAAATAATATTTAAAAGGATATGTTTCAAATGGTAGTACAAATACCATAGCTATCGATCATTATACGTGTATTGTGACGGGATCGAGAGATCATAAGTACAAGCAATTATACTTGCCTCTTTCGCAATTTTGCCCGACCAAGTCAATTGCAATGCATTAATATATTGATGATTACGAATTTTGTAGAATCGAAAGTGCAACCCCCCTACACTGTTCTATACCATGCAATTGCCCCTTTTTTTTTGGGTCTCTCTCGGCATTGATTATTTCCCCATTTCGATTCCTTCTCGATCGATGATTCGAATACTTTTATATATATATATATATATATATGAAAGTAAGCACTCTATGATATGTCGACAACTAATAGATCAACTTGAAAATAAAACAACGAACAAATTATAAAATAAATGTGTGCCGTAACTTAAATAAATTAGGAAATCTGCGCTGCAAAGGATAATCGATCTATAAATCATAATCAAATTATATTGACCCCGTTAATGATTCTCGCATAGCCAAATTATGAAAATTTAAGACTTTGTTTGTTTCTTGAAAAATTAATGATTTGAAAATCTTGTAGCTCGTCAAATTGATCGTTTGTATTGTTTAAAATAATTAGTTAATGAATATTGTTTTATGTTTCAATCATCTATTTTTGTAAGCAATACGAGCGATTATTTTTAGAATGATATTTTTTAAAATTTCACGAAGCAGACAAAGTCTAAGTGAAATTTAAAAGAGAAAAGGAAATGGTGTGACTAATCAATGGAGTTTAATCGATTTAAAGAGTGTGGAAGGCAAGTTAGGCACGGCGACTAAGGTAAGCACGGAAGCACGAGTGTCTTAGCAGCAAAGCATTCTCATTAGCGGAGAGAGTTGTTTTGCCAGTTGCCCCTAATCGAGTGGAAGATTTCACAAATAAAATATGACAAAAGATTGACCAAATTTCATGTGGCCTTTTCTATTTCTGCTTTTAAGGGTTGGACATGGACCGAAGTTGATTTACAAGGAAGTCAGTGGAACGTCACCGCTACAAGCAATCTATCATTCAGTTGTTACGTGCACCGTTGAACATCTCACCCTTTTGCTTTGACTGATGAAAAATAGGTTATTTCGTCTTCATCATGATCATGGGCGAAGTGTTCCATAGTATCATAAGAAATGCATGGTGGGATGTGATGATGTCTAATCCATATCTAACTTTTATCTAACTCGGTCATTTTCATTATCGGAATTATCAGGATTTTTTCTGTGGATGTCTTAAACTTGTTTCGATAGTACATTCGAATCTTAAAACCTTCAGTCATTTAAGTCCGAAAACTTGCATGGAGGTACAATTGAGGGATTTCACTAGCCCCGGTGATTTTCAGTGGACAAAAAATGTGAGGAGGCAATTTTCCCTAAACTGCCAAGACCAATACTAGAAAAGACTAGAAAGTTTTTGAAAAATAGTGACCCAATGTCCCGCGCTTCTTCAATGAGGTCTCGGTGGTGAACGTCGTCAATCATGGCTTAGCCCCCAATAAGGGCCTACTTGCCCTCTCCTAAATTCAGACGAGGGATAGCATTGCCCTTGCCTCATGGTGGTGCTACCGCTTGTCACCATCAAGCGGCGGTCAGTCGACACTGCTCCCACCAACAATGTGGGTCACCGACCCAGCAATGACAAGGGGCAATGCCCCTTGCCTAGATCGGGCGAAACAAGGGCTGTCGGTTCTCACCATGGCCATGTAGGGACTAAATAGCCCTCACTAGGCATCGACTAGTTTGTGGTGCCCCTCATCCTATGGCAAGGGGTTTACTGACTCATCCATGTGCATCAAGGCTTCATCCATAGGGCAGTGGGGTATGGCTCTTATGATTGTTTAAATTTGGAGACACTATGACTTAGACACTAAATTTATCGGTTTTATATCAAAAACCTGACCACTCAATTAAATTGTCGAGGTTCGTCTTAATCTAGGTTTACATCGTTTTTAGCAATTTGAACTCCCACGTTGCCATGAAGATTCGGTTCACTGAGGATCCATATATGCCAAAATCAAGGTTTAGAGAATGTAAATTTTTGGCCATGCGCCGAATACCGAGATGTCCTTTCAGGACTCTCTCCCAAGCAATATTTATAATACACGATTCGTTCAGCTCCGAGCTTTGTGTCTCATTCACGAGAGGCACGTCTCTTTGAATTACAGATAGTCTCCCTCTCTCCCGTGAATGCAATATGAAGAACAACGAGGGAAATGGCAGCTTAACCATGTCAACGAAAATAATATATTTACATTATCAGAAGAGTCGTCCTTTTGTTTCTCCGGTTTTGCCCATGAATGCGACTGTAGATTATGACCCTTGAAATAACGTGACTTGCAATTTCTTTTTCTTCATTATAATAATGTGACGTACTTAGAAATACAAAATCGGACGGTCTTTTGGTTGAACTATATAGAAAAATAGATTGATTTGGCATGATATATGCTCATTGGACTGCCGAGAGCATGCTGAAACAATTGGCAATTGATGGAATGTTTCAAATTCTTTGCCCATCGTATGCATGAATTGATTGAATAAATGTCTTTTATATTTCCAAGACTCCAATCTCACAAGAATTTTAGTAGTTGAAGGAAATGTTCATGACAATATAAAAGAGTTAGTGCACAAAAATAAGAAGTGGAAGTGAAGAAGGAAGTGGGATTTAGGGAAGTCGTAGTGAAAGGTGACAGGGTCAATTGCGTGAGAGATCATTCCTCAAATCTCTCTCGTAATAATCAGCAGAGATATAATAAATACAAGGTCATTTATAAAGGGGTGACGATGACAATGCTTTGTTGTTCATTTTTATAAATTCATATTAAATGAGATTATACTTTTGGTCCTTGAAAATTGGTAAAGTACGGATTCAGGCATCAAAGAGGAACTTCTTGGCATGAATTTGATGACGATGTTATTCATGGAAAGAAATTTGTCGACACAAACAAGTCATATTTACGAGTAATGTAAATCAATCTATCTAATGATCCTTATCAACCTTTACTAAAATATTATTTCTTCTTCTTTTGTATTCAAGTCGAAGGAATTTAGATGTTCGGTGCTTTTTTACGGGGACTCCTTAAGATTTGAGTATTTTATTAGATTTTTTTTTATCAGTTTCTATTTAAAAAGAGTATTTATAATGTACACTTATTTACGACGTCCCTCTAAAGTTTTATTTTTTATAGCTCATTGTGGTATTTGATTCTTTAGTTCAAGTTTTCTTAGCGATATTCTTTGGTTAAATATGTGAATTCTTTATTATTATAGTTCATACCTAAGATATGCTAATTAGCAATAAGTCCCAACAAGTTTCATACTCATTACCAAAAAAAAAAAAAAAAAAAAAATTTATAGAAATTAGCCTGAGCATATTAGTAAGTAAAAGACAGGAAATGAAGTAACTGCAGAAACAAATGGAAATAAAATATGGCGGTGCAGTAAAACATCATTCTCTTAAGTAATACTTATAATCTTGTACTTTCATGACAATGTATATCTTTTGCATTTTCAAAAAAAAAAAAAAAAAGCAATTTCACCCTTTCAATATATGATTTAGATTAATTAGTTTTCTTGAGGGTATTTTCAACTTAATGAGCGACGGGAGTTTTGTAGCCATTTAGAGTATGAAAGTGGCGTAAACTTTTTTTTTTCTTTTTTATATAGCTGAGCACATCGCTCTCGTCTAAATGTCCAAATATTACTTTATGAACTAATTTAAATTAGCCTTTGCCCTCTTGACATCACCTATCTTCTCTTCAAAAAATTAAATTGTGCATCCAAATTAAGGATCTAGCACTACCACAACCCTACTATAGAATTCATGCTGACTAGTAGGATTCCCCGGTTTAGAGGAAGTTTCACTACTTTTTTATAACTCGGGCACAAGTGCAAAGACTCGGGTGCTTTTCACAAAATAAACCGTCTTGGATGACTTCCAGCATCTTCATATCAGCAGTTTTATCTCTGATTTATTCGAATTTAGTCCTCACGGCTCTTGTGGTTCAAGTAAATCGGACCGGGAAAGTTCAATGCAAATCATCTTCAGGTTTAATCGTACTGAATTCTGTAAGGTCACGGAGAATTTGGAATAAATTGAGTTCCTATACGTCTCTTTGAATTAGAGATAGTATCTCTCTCCCGTGAATGCAATATAGAAGAAGAATAATGTGGGAAATGGCAGTTTAACCATGTCAAAGAAGATATCAATAAACTTACATTATCTTTTCCTTTGGTTTTTTCTGGTTTTGTGCTCGAATGCGACTATAGCTTATGACCCTCGAGATAACGCGGCTTGCAACTAATTCTTTATTGTAATCATGTGAAGTACTTATAAATACAAATCAGACGGTTCTTTGTTTGAACTATATAAAATGTGGATTGATTTAACGTCATATGCTCGACTGCCGAGAGCACGGCTGAAGAATTGGTAAGCAATGCAAAGTTCCAAATTCTTTTGCCGCCATATGGATGAATGGATTGAGTAGATTTCTTATTTTTATGTAATACAAGACTTCAATCTCACAAAAGACTTGTTAGCATAAGAAATGTTAATGAACTTATAAAAGAAGAGTTAATACCATAAAGAACCCTAGTTAAAACAGCCGTGAAAAATTTACTTTAAATTAATTTTTTAACTATTAAAAACTCAAAACTAATACATCTATAATAAATTTATTCTAAACTAATTTTGATATCCAAAACTTTAAACGGGTACATTTATAACAAATTTTACCATCCATTAGTGTTGATGTACAAAGCCAGAAAGAAAATACCGACAAAGTGTTTATGATGGCTTAACCCTAATTAAGGTTGAATGATATGTATTTATATGATTAGTTAGTCACAAAAAGGGTATGGACAGAAATATAATTACAAAAATACCCTATAATACATATAAAATACACATTAATACCCCCCATCAATCCAAAGTCAGTGTAACGACTGAAAGATTGGATTTCAATAGTGTGTGACACGGACTAGGTAGTCCATTGGTTAAGATATTTGCCAACCAATCCGTTGTAGACATAATGTGAACATGTAGATCACCACAAGCAACCTATTCTCGAACTAATTGGTAATCCAACTCAATGTGTTTGGTGCAAGTATGAAAAAAATAAAAAGATTGATAGCGGATATGTGGCAGAGATGTTGTCATAGCAAATGGTAAGAGGATTATAAAGGGGGACCCCAAGCTCACAAAGTAAATGATGAATCCAAATAGTCTCAGTAACACAGTGAGCCACAACACAATACTCAACCTCTGTGCTAGAGTGGGCTACGGTGGGTTGCTTCTTGGCACTCCATGAAACAAGATTGATGCTTAGAAAATACAAAACCCATAGGTGGACTATCAATTATGCAAGCATCCAGCCTAGTCTACATCCGCATAAGCAATCAATGAAGTGGGAGAACAACATTTATTGAGCAATCCATTGGTGGAGGTGCTAGCTAAATATCATTATATGCGTTTGATGGCCTAGAGATGAGGTAATCTTGAATGATGCAAGAATTGACTAACCGTTCACAGAAAAATCAATATCTAGTTTAGTGATTGACACATATTGTAGAGCACCAACTATTTGCCGATACAATGTTAGAGAAGCGAGAACTTCACCATCATTAGCAAATAATAGAATCTTTGAGGCTAGAGGAGCTGAGACAAGCTTAATCTTTACAAGGTCAAACTTGCGCAAAAGGCTATCAACATACTTGGCTTGAGATAAAAGCATATTGTCAGAATGTTGATGAGTCTCAATGCCAAGGAAATAGTAAAGTTGGTCCTTTGAGAGTCGAGTACGCAAAGACCGTAACTGAATACCTAGAGGGGGTGAATATGTATTTAAAGAAATTTTTGCCAAACAATTATGGAATTAAATTAAATTAATAGCTAAGTTTGAATGAGGAACATAAATAGTTTTGAGAAATGCCAAATTTCTAAAGCAATAAGTGTGCAACAAACTTAAAATAACTAGAGTTAAGGGAAGAGAAAATTGCACATGAATTTTATGGTGATTTGGCTTAGATCAAGTCTATGTCTACTATCCCACGTTGACAGCCTATCGGCTGGATTTCATTATAGAATCAACAAAAGAATATAGTTTAAGAGTGCAAACATTCAGTGGTAGAACTTTCTAACTCGCTAAGACACTCTTTTGTATTTTTTTCTCTTGATCACAATTGTAATGCTCACGGATGAAGACAAGTATTTGATAATAGTTTCAAACTTTGGAATTTCAAATTCTCGTTCCCACTTCTTCTTGACCAAATGACCTCCTTTAAATACTCCTCCTCGCCATACGAGTCGTTGACATCCTTCAAAGGAATTTTTCTAATAAAATCATCTAACAAAATCTTTTAAAGGGATCTTGCCACCATTGAAGACAAGAATGGAATTTTTATTTGACATAGGAGTCTTAGTCTTTTTGCAATTCTTTATTCTAAATTTCTTGATGACATCTTTGACATATTTCTCTTGATAAATGAAGGTTCATTCCTTCGATTGTCTATTGATAGACCGAAAAAGACTGTCAATTCTCCTATTATGCTAATCTCGAATTTTTTCTACATTGACTTAGAAAATTTCTTGCACAGAAGTTCATTAAAAGAATCAGAGATGATATCGTCTACATATATTTGGACAAGTAAGAAGTCTTTACCTTTTTTTCTTGATAAATAAAGTGGTGCCTACCATACCTTTCTTGAAACCGTTACTCACTAGAAACTTGCTCAGTCTTTCGTACCAAGTACAAGGTGCTTACTTTAGACTATATAAAGCTTTCTTCAGTCTATAGACAAAATATGGCTTTTTAGGATCTTCAAATCCTGGAGGTTGTTCCACATAAACTTCTTATTGAATGAATCCATTGAGAAAAGTATTTTTGACGTCCATCTGAAATAACTTAAATTTATAAAAAAACATGCATAAGCAAGCAACGACATTATGGCTTCTAACTTGGCTACCGGTGTATATGTCTCATCATAGTTTATTCATTCTTCTTGTGTATATTCTTTTGCCACCAACCTTACCTTGTTTCTAGTCACTTTACCCTTTTTCGTTCATCTTGTTTCTAAACACCCATCTAGTTTCAATTACAGACTTTCCTTTTGGTTTGGGAACAATTCCCAAACATCATTGATCTTAAATTGCCAAAGTTCTTCTTACATTACTTCTATCCATCTTTCATCAAATAATGCTTATTCTACTCCCTTTGGTTCCACTTCAGAGATAAGCACTAAAGCATTTAAATCTTCCTTGCCTTTGGATCTAGTGTAGATGCTTTCTTCTATGTTGCCAATGATAAGGTCTTTAGGGTGACTCGATTCGTGCTTCCAATTCTTGTTAAATCTATGTTTTTCTTCAAGGGTCTCTTAAGTCTTCGTCTTTGTTGATTCTTCATTGTTCTCTTAAATTTGATCTATTCAATAGAAGGCTAATCCTATTTAGAAGGCTCAAACTTTGTTAAGTTTAAGATTGACTCGGATTATTCAAGTTGAGTATGATCTTGTTGATTATGGTTTCTTAAAATCTGACATTCATTGATTCTTTAATAGTCTAGGTGCTATTGTTGAAGACTTTGTATGCCTTGCTTATTGTAGAATATCCAAGAAATATCCCTTTATCTAACTTTTCTTCAAACTTACCCAAACAATCATTTGCATTTTTCAAAATAAAATACTCGCAGCCAAAAACATGAAAGTAGGAAATTTTTGGCTTTTTGCCTTTATAAATCTCCTAGGGGTTTTAATTAGGATGGGCCTCAGAAATGCTCTATTAATTATATAGCAATTAGTAGAGAATACTTCTACCCAGAAGTGAGAAGAAACTCTACTTTCAATTAACAAAGTTCTAGCTATTCCCTATAAAAACTGATTTTTCCTTTTTACAACTCTCTTCTATTATAGAGTGTAGGGAGAAAAGAAAACATGTTAAAAACCATTTTCATCACAAAAACTTCTAAAATCTTGATTTTCATATTCTCCCCCATTGTCTATTTTGATACTAGAAATAATATAACCTTTTTTATTTTGAACATTTTTGGCAAAATTTTGAGAAATAGGAGAAGGCTTTTGCTTTATTTGCTAAGAATAAAACCCATGTAAACCTTGAGTAATCATCCACAATTATCAAACGATATTTCTTATCTCCAATGCTTTGAGTTCTAGGAGGTTCGGAAAGATCCATGTGAAGGAGTGGCAAAGCACTATTAGTAGAAACATGTTTTTTGGATTTAAATGAACTTCTTACCTATTTTCCCCAAATACATGGAGTACACAGCTCAGACTTCTGGTAAACCATTTTAGGAAGAGCACATACTAGCTTCTTGGAAGATAGCTTTGTGATTTGTTTTCATGTTGACATGTCTTAGCTTGCGTTGCCACATATTTACTTCATTTTGAATTAAGATAAGACATTGAGAGTTTTCTAAATTTATGTCTAGAAGGTATATGTTGGCATGCCTTCGTCAAGTGAAAGTTTGAGAAAAGTCTTGACTGAATCCATAATAAACATTCTCTTTGAAGTTGATTCTAAACCCTGTATCATATAATTGGCTAATACTCAGAAGATTATAATTAAGACCTTTTACTAGGGAAACATTGTTGATGATCAAGCCACCAATCTTCATTGTTTCTTGTTCAACATTTTTTCCTTGTTGTTCCCATCAAAGGAAACACTTTGTCCTTTTTATTTTTCAAGTTTGATGAAACTACTTGAGTCTCCTATCATATGCCTAGAATGTCTACTATCTAAGTATCATTTACTCTTCCTTTTTATGGTTACCTGCAATCAAAAAGAAGTCTCAAACTTTTTTTGGTACCCAAATTTTCTTGGGTTCTAAAGAGTTAGTGGTAAAAACTATTTTTGCCCATTCTTTCCTAATAAGTCTCTAGACTTTAGAACATTCATTCTCAAAATGTTCTGAGTTTCTACACTTAGAACATTTAAGAGCACTTTGACTAGCACGTTTTGTAAAGACTTTTGGAAAATGATTTTCATAAGTTAGTTTAGGAGATTTCTGTTTAAGTCTCCCATTGACTTTTGGAAAATCAATCAAAAGATCACTTTCTTTATTAAAACCCAAACCAAATTTCTTGTTATGGGAGATTTGTATGGAAAGAATATGTTATGAGGTTTTTGAACTATTTGAGACTTTAATGGTAGCATTCGAGAATTCCTTTTTCAAACTTTCATTTTCTTTAGAAAGAGAATTATGACTTTCCTTCAAATCATTGAAATCATTTCATAAACTTTCAAACTTTTTTTTTCCAAGAAAAATCGCATTGTCGAAGTTTAGAATTTTCCTTATTTAGTTCGGAGATCCTTTTAAGAGAGCATTTGAGGTTCAAACAAAATTCATTGATGTATTTGAACACTTTGATATGAATTTTAGAATGACTTACCTCAATTTTCTTGTTTGATTCAAAGTCCCGTCTGAGTTAGGTTCTGATTTTGAGTTTAAGTCTGAGTGAGCCATTAGACAAATATTTGTATACTCTTCGTCATTTTCTTTACATTCTGTGTCACTATAGGTTTCTACCTTAAGTACTTTCTTGTACTTCTCATATTTTCCTTTCTTCTTTTTCAACAAAGGATACTTTGACTTAATGTGTTTCCTTTTCTTGCACTCAAAGCATATTACATCCTTACTTAGTTTATCCTCTTCAATTGATCTTTTCTATGAGTTTTGCTTGTATTGCTTCTTCTAGTTGAACCTTTTTCCCTTCCCATTCAACTTTTTGAACTTCTTGATCAAGAGAACGAGTTCTTCGTCATCCACGTCATCTTTTGAGTCTATATCATCATAATCAGCATTAGATTTAAGTGTAATAGACTTTTTACCTTTTGAGTTATCTTCATCAATGATCTGCTCCACTTCATAAGATTGGATGTGCTAATGAGTTCATCAATGGAGAGTGACATAATCATATGCGTCTCTTGGATTAAGGTCTTAATATGGTTCTTGTCCTTTGAAGTCCTCATAGAAGTTTGTTAACTTTCATTTGAGCAAAAATTGATTAACCTTGATATGCTAGGCCGTTCATAATTTCTGTAGATTGGCTAAACATATCTCCAATATATTCTCTAGGCTTTATTTTGAAAGACTCATACTGACCAAGGAGGATGTTCACTTTTGTCTCTTTTACTCAATCTATACCTTCATAAGTGACATGAAGTCTATCTTAGACTCCTTTAGCTATTTCACATGAAGAAATTATATTATACTTAGCAAGAGACAAAGCATAGTATAAGGAATATATGACTTTTGCATCAAGAACCTGTTTCTTGATAATTTCTGCTTGATTGATTTCTTTAGCATGCTTGTCTATGACTTATTTCCCCTTGTCTGAAGCCGAAATAGCTTTTGAATTGATTCTTTTTTCCACAACATTCCACTCCAGTGGATCTTTGAATCTTAGGAATGTCTTTATTTTGTTTTTCTACATATTGTATTTATTTCCATCAAAATAAGGTGGTCTAGTATTGCTTTGCCCTTCCATGAGTCCTAGTGCTAATGTACTAACCATAGAAATTTTTTGCTCTTAAGTAAAGACACTCCAAAATGACAAGCATAAGGCTTTCCTGCCAATTAGTTTAACACCTTAAGGGGGTGAATAGGTGTTTAAAGAAATTTTGCCAAGTAATTGTGGAATTAAATTAAATTGACAGCTAAGTTTGAATAAGGAACATAAATAGTTTTAAGAAACACTAGACTTCTAAAGTAGCAAGTGTACAACAAATTTAAAATAACTAAAATTAAGGGAAAAGAAAATTGTGTACAAATTTTATAGTGTTTTGGCTTGAATCAAGGCTACGTCTATCCTCTCACGTTGACGGCCTATTGGCTAGATTTCACTATAGGATCAACAAAAGAATACAACTTATGAGTGAAAACACTCAATGGTAGAACTTTCTAACTCACTAAGACACTCTTTTCATGTTTTTCCTTTCTTGATCACAATTGTAATGCTCATAGATGAAGACAAATATTTGAGAATAGCTTCTAACTTTGCAATTTCAAATACTCGTTCGTACTTCTTCTTGACCGAATGACCTCTTTTAAATTTTTCTCCTCACCATACTAGCCGATGACATTATCCAGAGGAATTTCTTCCAATCAAACCATTGGACAAAATCTTTTAAAGGGATCTTGCGGCTGTTGAAGATAGGAATGAAATTTCCACTTGATTCTAATTACCCATACAATCAGAATCTTTGTTTCCATAAATGATACTTCCCAAAAAGGAACTTATCTTATAAATTGATTTCGTCTATTTGAGATTGAGTCAAACAATATTTGTATAGATGGAAGGTAAAATCCTTTGCCATAAAACTAGATGTTGAATAATTGTTTCCAAATAAAGTTCATTCTAGATTTGTGTTGCAACGTCACTGAGTCTGGTTCTGGACTCTTCCTCATTTTGGATATGATTTTGTTTTAGACTTGTTAGAGTTGGAAATGCTTCTGGAATGGAATAGACTTTGATAGAAGTTTTCGATGATTTTTAGAAACAACTTATTTAACAATATGTTCTTAAGATAGACGTTAGAAGCAAAAGTTTTGTCAACTTCAAAACTTAGTAGGAGTTTTCTCAACAATAATAACTTAGGAGTGTCACTGATGATAAGAATATCATCAACATACGGCATAAGATACACATAACCCCAGGAAGAAGCACAAATAAATAACAAATGATCGGCCTTACTTGCCATGAAACTCAAAGATAATAAAAAGTTGCTTTCAGGATGAGAGAAACCAGAAGGTTAGTGCATGTAAACTTCCTCATACTTAAAAGAGTATGTTTGAAATGGGAGTATACGTACAGTAGCTCTCCAGCAATATACGTACATTGCGACGAGATCGAGAATTCATGAGCGCAAGCAATTATACTCGCCTCTTTCGCAATTTTGCCCCAGCAGGTCAATTGCAAATCATTAATCTACTGATGATTACAAATCTCTTAGAATCGAAAGTAGAACCCCCCTACACTGTTCTACATGCAAATGCAATTGTCCCTTTTTGTCCCCCGGCAATGATTATTTCCCCATTTTGATTCCTTCTTGATCGATGATTTGAATGCTTTCATAAATGAAAAAAGAATATGAAATCAGGCAATCTATGATGGGTCGACAACGGATAGATCAACTGGAAAAATAAAACAATGAACAGATTATAAAATAAATGGGTACCGTAACTTAAATGAATTAAGAAATCTAGGTGGCAACATTAGGATAATCAAGTTATAGATTATAATTGAATTAGATCAACACAGTTAATGAGCCTTGCATAAAAAACGAGCCAGATTACGAAAATCTAAGGTCCATTTTTTTGGTGGAAAATGAATGATTTGGAAAACCGATGATTCCTAAATTTTATCATATGTGTCATTTGAAATATTTAGTCAATGAATAATGTTTGTTACAATTGGGTGCTTGAACACAATTAAATGGAGAGTAAAAGCAATAAAAAAAATCAAGACACAAGATTTATCCTAATTCACCCTTAAATTAGGCTACATCCAGCAAAATATTCCACTATAATTAACATCTCGCACCTCTCTCTTACACTGCTCAATTACAAAATAAAAAGATTATATATATTCAATAATCATTAATGAGTCCAAACCCAAACTACTAACAAAGTATGACCTTATCTTATAAAAACCTCTAAAGGCCCAGGGGCGCTGTCCCCATGAGCCCCACTGGGGCTGCCTTGGAAGCACAATCCCCATCCTTCCTATTTGTGGGCAATATAAACCATCCCCAATAATGTTTTCATAACTGACAATGATGTATGCTTAAATGTATTTCATTTATTCATTTTCGTGCACAATACAAACATTCATTTTTAAAAATATATTTTGTTAAATTTCATGAAACTGACAGAGTCTGAAATAAAAAAGAAAAGAGAAAGGAAAATAAGCGACTAATGAACGGAGTTTAATCGATTTAAAGAGTGTGGAAGCAAAGCTGGACCCGGCGACTAAGGTAAGCACCAGAAAGAACGAGTGTCTTGGCAGCAAAGCATTCTCATTAGTGGGAAGGTTGTTTTGCCAGTTGCCACTAATCGAGTGGGAGATTTTACTAATAAAATATGATAAAATATTGACCAAAGTTTATCTTTTTTTGTTTTAATATTTTTGCCCTTCTGGGGTTGGACATAGACCAAATTTGATATATAGGAAGTCAATGGAACATTACCTCTACAATCAGTCTGCCATTCAGTCGTTACGTGCGCCGTTTAGGTGAGATCTCACCTTTGGCTTTGACTGATGAATAAATATGTTATTTCATCTTCAATGTGATCAAGGGGGCGAAGAGTTCGATATTCCTAATTTTGCCAGGCGACCCATCATAAGAAATGCATAGAAGGATATTCAGTAGTCCCTCTTCATTATTGGACCTATTTCCTCATATTAATAGTGTATGATGAGGTTCAATACATTTGTAGCTTTCATTTGGCTTAGAATTATTTCTATGGTCAGAATTTTTGGGATATTTTCACTGGACGTTTTAAAACTTGTTTTGATAGTGTATTCGAGTCTTAAAACTTTTGACCATTTAAATCTGAAAACTTATTTCACTGGTTCATCAATTTTGAAAGCCGGAAAATCCAAAATGAGTATTTTCCCTTTACTGCCGGGAGCAATATTTAAAAAGAATAAAGTTTTTAAAAATAGCGACGCCAGCTCCTACACTTCTTCAATGGGGTCATGGTGAAGGTCATCGGTCATGGCTCGGCCACCGATGAGGGATTGCCTAGATCAAGGCCAAACTGGGGTTGTCGAGCCTCCCCATGGCCATGTAAGGACTAAATAGCCCTCGCTTGACGTTGACCAGTTTGTGGTGCCCCTCACCACCAAGCAAGGACATAGTGGTGAGGTGCTAACTCATTCACGCACATTAAATAAGAATTCACCCAGAGAATACTAGGGTGTAAATCCCAAGATTATTCAAAGTAAAAGATACAGCAATTTGAACACAAAATTGATTGCTATAAAAAACTAAACACTTAACCACTCAAATCAAACTTTCGAGGTTTGTTCTATTCTAGGTTTACATTGTTTTTAGCAATTGGAACTCCCACATTGCCATGAAGATGCGGTTCATTTCAAGGTTCGGCGAATATAAATTCTTGACCCTGCTCCAAATACCGAGAGATCCTTTTAGTACTCTCTCCCAAGCAATATTTATAATATATAATTCGTTCAGCTACGAGTCTTGTCTCTCTCATTCACGAGAGGCACGTCTCTTTGAATTGATAGTATCTCTCTCCCGTGAATGCAACATAGAAGAAAAATAATGAGGGAAATGGCAGCTTAACCATGTCAACGAAAATATAAATATATTTACATCATCAGAAGAGTCGTCCTTTTGTTTTTTTTTCTGGTAACGCAGCCTGCAATTCCTTTTTCTTTATCATAATCATGTGACGTACTTAGAAATGCAAAGTCGGACGGTCTTTTGGTTGAACTATATAATAGATTAATTTGACATCATATGTGCTTATTGGACTGCCGAGAGCATGCTGGAACAACTGGCAAGTGATGGAATCTTTCAAATTCTTTGCCTGTCGTATGCATGAATTGATTGAATAAATTTCTTCTTTTATACTTCCAAGACTTTAATCTTACAATAATTTTATTAGTTGAAGGAAATGTTCATGACAATATAGAGGAGTTGCTGCACAAAATATAGAAGTGGAAGTGGAAGAAGGAAGAAAGGCTTAAGAGAAGTCGTGGTGAAAGGCGACAGGGTCAATTGCGTGAGAGATTATTCCTCAAATCTCTCCCGTAGTAATTAGTATGAATATAATAAATGCAAGGTCATTTATAAAAGGGCGACGGTGACATTGCTTTGTTGTTCACTTTTGAGTATTCATATTAGATGCGATTATGCTTTGGTCCTTGAAAATTGGTAGATTACAGATTCGGCCGTAAAAGAGGAACTTCTTGGTATGAATTTGATTATGCGATCTTATTCATGGAAAGAAACTTGTTGACACATGCAAGTCGTATTTACAAGTAATGTAAATCAATCTATCTAATGATCTTTATCAACCTTTCCTAAGCCGTTGTTTCTTCTTCTTTTGTATTCAAGTTGGAGGATTTTGTATATTCAGAGCTTTTTCACGAGGGCTTTTTAAGATTCGAGTATTTTGATAAATTTCATGATCAAATTCTAATTTGAAAGAACAATTCTAAAGTAAACTTATGTACGACGTCTCTCTAAACTACAATTTTTTATAGCTCATCGTGATATTTGATTTATCACTTGAAGTTCTCTTAGGGATATTTTTTGGTTAAATAAGAGTAAGCCCAACAAGGTTCACCCTCCATACAAAAAAAAAAAAAAAAAAAAAAAAAATTCTATGAAATTAGCCTGAGCATATTACTTAGTGAAAGAGAGGAAATGAAGTTTGTGCAAAAACAATGGAAATAACATAAGATGGTGGAGTAAAACATCGTTGTCTTAACTAATGCGGATAATCTCGTACTTTCATGACACTTGTATAGCTTCTGCATTTTTAATAAATAACAACTTTCACCCTTTCAATTTATGATTTTGATTAATTAATTTCCTTGAGGGTATTTTCGTCAACTCACTAAGTGAGGCAGTATGGTAGCCATTTAGAGTGTGGAAATGGCGTAAACCTTTTTATATATAGTTGACCGCATCGCAATTATTTATCTGTTCAAATATTACTTCATGAACTATTTTAAATTAGCCTTTGCACTCTTGATATCACCTATCTTCTCTTCAAAAAATTAAAATGTGCATAAAATTAGGGATCTAGCACTAACACAACCCTACTAAAGAATCCATGCTAACTAGTAGGATTCCCCATTTTAGAGTAAGTTCAACTGCTCTAAAGTAGAGGCACGAACACAAAGGCCTGAGTAACCATCGTGGATGACTTTAATCATCTTCAGATCAGCAGTTTTAGCTCTGATTTTATTTGAATTGGGTCTTCATGGCCCTGTGGTTCAAGTGAATCAGACGGTGAAAGTTCAACACGAATCATCTTCGGGTTTAATTGTACTGGAATTTAGTGAGGTCATGGAAAAATTGGAATCAGTTGAGGTCCTACACGTCTCTTTGAATTAGAGATAGCATCTCTCTCCCTTGAATGCAATATAGAAGAATAATAATATGGGAAGTAGCAGTTTAATCATGCGAAAGAATATATCAATATGTTTACATTACCTTTTCCTGTGAATGATTCTCGATCAGCTCATTGTATATACGTGTTGACCTTGAAAATCCGAAGAGTTATCCTCTGGTTTTTTCTGGTTTTGCGCATGAATGCGACCCAAGCTCACGACCACCGAAATAACGCCACTTGCAACTATTTTTCTTTATTATAATCATTTGATATATAGATTGATTTAATGTCATATGCCCATTGGATTGCCAGGAGCACGCCGGAAGAATCGGCAAGCGATGCGAAGTTCCAAATTCTTTTGCCTTCCTCTGCATGAATAGATTGAGTAGATTTCTTCTTTTTATATATACAAGATTCCAATCTCACAAAAGTCTTCTTTAACATAAAAAATGTTCATGAACATATGTAAAGAATAAGTGCACAAGACAAGAATGTGGAAGTTAAGAAGGCAGCGACGCTTAGAGAATTCATAGTAAAAGGTGAAATGGTCGATTTTGCGGGAGACTATTCCTCATCTCCCTTATTTATACACGATACTCGTTCCACGAATAAAACATCAAACTCTGCATTCATAACAAGTGATAAGGACAATGCTTTGTTCATTTTCATTATTATATACCAAAAGCATAATCAAGTTCTCATACTGAATGAGATTATTCGTTTGGTCTTTGAAAATTGTTGAAAATGTCGGATTCTGACGTAAAAGAGAAGCTTCCCATATTCACAACTACGAGCAATTATACTAGCCTCTCGCAAATTAGTACAGGTCTTCACTAGTTTGCCCCGACAATGCTGGCCTAGGCCCGACAATTTCCTTCATGAAACTAATGGTTGGGCCATGGTCCGGGTGACCAGGCCCAAACATTAAGAATTTTTGTGGACCGACGTCCCCTGAAAAGTCGGTTACGGTCACTTATCGAATGACCGAAGCCCGCCTACCGGCCGACTTTTGGGCCCTAGAAAATAAGAAAAGAATATATCGGTGACCGTTGAAGCCACTCTGCAATCCTCATTTGCCTATGACATCTTAGGGCTCTTGCTGCTTGCTACTGCTTGTCAAGTTCATGTATTTTATTTCTCCTAACCACTATTTAATCGAGTGTTAAATATCACAATGGATAGCAACAACAACTACAAATGTGTCCGATCATCTCAACTCAATCTAGACTTCATCATGCTATTGAGGCGGGGCATGAATTCATTGCAAGGGCGAAGCCAATAATGAATTCAACAATGATGAGACATAACAACCCAACGATTTGAAGGGATTATACGGATGAATGTCGGAAGCTAGTTCCCACCAAGACTCTTCCTCAGGTGATAACCCTATCACTAAATAAAACCCCCAAGCAACTGCAGCATCTGCTTCACAGAGAAGAACGTCCGGCAGCTAGAGGACATTCCGACTCGAGATCAATATGGTGTCAAGAAGGCCATCTGCATGTTATGTGGCGTGATTTAGTCTGTGAATTGTCAAGTGGGAAAAGTCGCTTGAGGAAACACCAATGCCAACATGAGAAAGAGATGTCAGGTACCGAGGGAGCTCTTCAAGTTAAATGCCGCACATCGGAAGTCTGTTCAAGTACAACAAAGCGAAGAATTAACGGTAGCTTGCAAATTATTAATTAGCCACCGTGCAAATCTTTGGCTTCGTCGAGGACCCCCACTTGTCAAGGTTCAGGCCTGTTCTGCAGATAATAAACATCAGAAACTGTAAGTCTTTTACAAAGAGAAAAGGACTACTATATGCCATCCACGATTTTGAGTCCTATAACTTCTCATTTACATACCAACCCAACGAGCCACCCATACTGCTTGGCCATTGGGTTTATGAGGAATGGTAATTACGTCATCAAGCACTTACGCTTAAAAACTTTATATTCCAGAATGGACCTCAAAATAATGAGAGTTGTCAATTAATGTAGCATCTCCAATAATCTTTAATATCCCTTATAAATGGGAAAAAAAGAAAGAAGAAAAAGAAAGAGTAAGGCATGGGAGGTACAAATAGAGATTTGATACCTTTATTCAAGGAAAATCACCAAGGGAGAGTCCAAGTTCGAGTTTTGAGTCTAAGAACTAAGAAGAGTAACAGGTTGATGTTGACTTACATTTTTGCTTTGTTAACATCTAAATTTTGGTCTGTGAATTTATCGTGGATTGCATGAATGAATCTGGGATCGAATTAGTTGATAATGATATAATTGGAACCGAAGTTAAAATATTGACATTGCATACTTTTGCATTTTATATTCTTTTTAGACAGGAGAGAGACACTTAGGCTTACGCACGATGCATTGACATCGGATGAAGCGCGGCCCGGTTGTGAATTCCTTTCAAAATTGGCCCGATGAATGGCCCAACTGCAAAGCCCACTCGAGTTATCGACTCAAGTCCATAGAACGCTGTGAACCATGGTGGCCCCTCTCTTTCTCCCCCCGTCGCTTTTGTGAATCCACTTGAATGGTGAGTAGACTCGTCACTCTTGACGTGATTCTCTCACTATGTTTACGTCAATCTTCTACCGAAATGATGTTCATAGTTGAGGTAAAAGTACTAAAAATCGAATGAAATCGAGGGTGCTTTGGTGGGAAAATATGACAAACGATTCGAGAGAACAATGACATCAAACTTTGAGATGCAATATTACTTTTTTTAAGAAATTATTTGCCCACAATTATGCTAATGATCACTAGTACATTTCCTCTAGGATATAATAAAGTTTATATTGAGAATACTATATAGTAATTTTAATATTTTTCCAAGGTTTCTTGAGGTAAATAACTGGAAACAATGACGGTATAATCATCGAAAGAAGATGAAAAATGGAAGAAGAAGATCCTGATTGAACAAACACATTCAGCATTTAATAGCAAAGAATAAGAAGTTAAATCCGAATAGACATAACCTTCCAAAGATTAAGAAGTTATGTCTGAATGGATACGACCTCTGAAATAATCATTGAAAGAAATAATAAAATTCGGAATTAATAAATAAAAAAATAATCATAACTCTTTCATGAATGGGAAGCTATGGCAAATTTTTATAAAAATAAATCAGAATTTTCCAATAAATAAAAAATAATGATCATTTGTCAATGTCAAATTTTGTCCATGTGCATGCTCACATCTTTTCGATATGGGACACGATATCTCTTAATTTGTTTTACAAACAAAATACCACATACTTGAGGTAGCAAAAGTGGAAAGAAAAGGAGGAGGTTCTAGCTGAGGGAGTCACGAGGGAAAGAGAGACCAAAGGCGGACAAGAAATGATTAAGAAAAAAAGAAAGTGATGGGTGGAGGCTGGCAAGGGATTCCATCAATCATGACCGTAGCACTTAAGAGGATATGATGAAGCAAGAGGTGAAGCGATCCGCCGGTAGAAAGAAGAGAGAGAAACGCGATTTATGCCGGAAATTCAGAAAAAAAGGAAAGCAGAGCGAACAAGGGCTGAGTTTATGAATGGACTTTGAGGGAGCGAAAGGCAAAATAGAAAGCATGGCCATGAGCAAACGGGACAGAGGGAAAGATCGTAAATGGCGGAGGTCTGGTTTTATTCTGCACCGCCTGAAAACAGAGGATTCTGCACCAGGATCCATTCCTTCTTCAATCTTGGATTGCAACTTGTTCCTTTCGTTACCTAGCCGGGTCTTGCTAGGATGCTATCAAGCTCCGGACAGAACATACCCATTGTCATTTCGCGGTTCCGATAGCAGGTAGAATCTTGATTGAACATCCCTGCTTGATTGAATGCGATGTTGGTCTGCATGCGCACTGGATTTGATTTAGTTTGTGCCTATGGGGCCCTGTGTGTTTGATGGAATGTTTGGGTATGAAGCATGAGAAGTGATCCTTTCCGTGGTCGTTGCCCTGTTTAGCTTGAGCGAGCGTGATTGGTGCTGATCTTTGCCCTCAACGATTGGAACTAGTATATGTGCACGATTTAATTAGTTCGTAATGGGAAAATTATCAAAAAGATTTAAACTTATTGTATTTTTGTCAATTCAGTCCTAAACTTTTTTAATTTTCCCAGTTAAGTCTTAAATTTTAGCATAATTTGTCAATTGAGCTCATCTAACCAATTTTAAAATGAAAACCATTAACATAAGCATCAAACATCTTACGTGACATGGCACATAAGACAGCTAGCTACATGGAATGACTGGCACTGATGTAAATATTTTTTTAACTATATCTTAATATATTTTCGAATTTTTTATTACTTTTCTTTTCTTTTTTTCCTATTGTGAAGGCAAGTGATCAAACAATAAAATAGATAGAATAAAAAAATAAATCACACCATATTTACATGATTTGGTCGTATTAACGGCAATGAATTCTATTATAAATTAAGCGATACTTGTTAGAGAAAACTCCTTAATTGTTTTGAAACTAACAAAACCTTTCCAAAAGTCTAGTTTGAAGACTTGCAGACTCAACTATTGCAGACTCAAGTATTATAGTCTAAAGAACTCCAGACTCTACTGTCAAAGTCTGAAGATCGCTAGACTTTAATCTCAAAGTCTGCCCTCACAGACAGTTTTCAGACCAAAGAATAAAGACTTATTCAGATGTAGGATTATCTTCAAGGATTCGTTTCGTATGGTTTTGGAAGTCCTTATAGCTAGATATAGCATTTTATGAATCAATTCATATAATCAATTCTTTTGAAAGGTGAAGTATACCTGAAAGGTTTTACTTATGGAAACCAAGATCCTGATTGTATGGGCGAGCATGATTGATGGGCTCTCATCACATTCCTAAAACGACTCGAGATCTCCTTGATTGATTTTGTCCAATGGGTAGATTGGAAGAATTCCTTTGGAAAGTGTCAACGGTTGTGAAGGCATGAAGGAGTATTTAAGGCAGACCCTCATGTTGTTCGAGAGTGTGCGTAAAAGAAAATTTTCACAGTTTGAAGCTTCCTAATTCTTTGCTATTTCATTTATCGAGCTTAACTTGTACTCAAAAGAGAGAGCCGATACTTGTGATACCTTGGAAGCGTGTAGTAGAGTTTCTACACTGTAAAGTCAAGAACGTGAGACTGTAAAATCTCTTTTGATTCCTAGTGAAATCTAGCCAGTGGGCTGTTAGTACGGGAGAGTGGACGTAGACTTGACCTAAGCTGAACCACTATAAACTTTGTGTTCTTGTTCTCTTCCATGAATTCTTTTATCCATTTGTAAATTTATTTAATTGCTGAACTTGCTTTAGTCCATTACTTTGTAGATTCTAGTTCGAAAGAAAAAGTATTTATAAACATTTCCACAAAAATCTCTTTTAATACCTATTCACCCCCATCTAGGTATTCGTACTAGTCCTTTCAATTGGTATTAGAGCTTGTGTGCTCATTTTATTGAAGTGTTTTTACTTCTGAGTTAAAGATCTATTGCTAGTATTTTGGCTCCAAGTTTGGTTGAAGGTCAAAGCAACATCATACCTCCTTACTTTGATGGGAAGGAATACAATGTGGGGAAGAATAAGATGAAGACATTCCTAAGATCGAAAGATCCCCTGGAATGGAATGTGGTAGAAAAAAGGATTAATCCTAAAGTTACATCAACTTCAGAAAGAGGAAAAGAAGTTGTAAATGCTAGCAAAATGACATAAGAAGAATTAACCAAGAGACAAGCTCTTGATGCTAAAGCTATTTATTCCTTATATTGCACTTTATCTCCTACTAAGTATAACAGAATTTCATCCTGTGAAACAGTAAAAGAAGTCTAGAATAGGTTGCATGTCACTTATGAAGGAACTGATCAAATTAAAGAAACAAAAATCAATATCCTACTTAGACAGTATGAAGCCTTCAAGATGAAGCTAGGAGAATCCATCATTGACATGTTCAGTCGTTTTACAAAAATTGTAAACGGCCTAGCATATCAAGGACAACCAATCTCAAGATCAATGAAGGTCAATAAATTGCTGCGTAGACTTTCCAAAGACTGGAATTGTGTGAAGACATCAATAAGAGAAACCTAGAGGATCATGCCTCTCTCTGTAGACGAATTAGTTGGCACACTTCAATCATATGAAGTGGAGCAAACCAATGAGAAAGAAGATCCTAAAAATAAGAAGTCAATTGCTTTAAAATTTAATGATGATTCTGATTATACAAATTTAGAAGATGACATGGATGATGAAGAACTAGCACTCATGATAAGAAAATTCAGAAAGTTGAATAGAAAGGGAAGAAGATTCAACTGGAAAAAGCAAGGCACTCAAAAATTTCAGAACAAATCAACTGAGGATAATGAAGTCAACAAGGGTGTGATTTGTTTTGAATGCAAGAAAAATGGGCATATCAGACCTAACTGCCCTCTAGTGAAGAAAAAGAAGGGAAAATTGAGAAATACAAAAAGGCTTTAAAATCTACTGAATGCGAGGAAAGTGATGAAGAATATGCCAACATATGTCTAATGGAAAATTCAGAATCAGACTCAAACTCTGAAATAAATTTAGACTCAGATTCAGACAAAGAAATCAAGGTTAGCAATTTAAAAATTCCTATTAAAGTCTCGAAATACATAGATGAATTCTGTCTTAGTCTCAAAATATCTCTTAAAAGGATTTCCGAACTAAAGAGGGAGAATTTTAAATTGAAGCAACATGAAACATTTTAGAAAGAAAAATTTGAAAATTTGGATAAAAGTTTTGTTGATTTAAAAGAAAATGCGGATTCTCTTTCGAAAGAAAATACCTTTTTGAAAGAAGACATTTCAAATATCACAATTTTTTTTTTAAAAGGATCTGAGAAGTTGGAAAAGATTCTTTTAGTACAAAAACCTTATTTCAACAAATCTGGTTTGGGTATGATTTCAGAAACTATTACTCTAATTGATTTTCCAAAAGTAAAGGAAATAATCAAACAAAGACCTACGAAAACATTTTACATAAATCATTTTAACGAGTTTTTGCAAAATTGGTTGGCCGAAGTGCTTTCAAATATTCAAAGTGTAACAGCTCATAACATTTTGAGAAGGAATGTCCCAAGATTTAGAGACCTATTAAGAGGGTTTGGGCAAAAACTGTTTTTGACACTAACTCCCTTGGACCCAAGAAAATATGGGTATTAAAAAAAGCTTGACTTTTATAATTGTAAGTCACTATAAAAAAGAAGATCAAATGGTATTTGGATAGTGGCTATTCGAGACACATGACAAGAGATTCAAGTTGTTTTATAAAGCTTGTGCAAATAAATGGTAGAAAAGTTTCTTTTGGTGGAAACAGCAAATGAAGAATTGTTGGATGTGGAACTGTGAAAATCGGAAATCTCATAATCAATAATGTTTCCTTGGTAGAATGTTTGAATTTCAATCTACTCAGCATCGGTCAATTGTGTAACACTGGATTCAAAATTAATTTTCAAGATGGAATTTGTTTTGGAACTAGCAAAGATTTCTCTTAGTCTTTCATTGGACCAAGACATGGAAATATTTATCTTCTAGATATAAAACCAAAAAGTTCTCATTGTCTAATATCCATTCAAGATGAAGCAAACTTTTGGCATTGAAAGCTTAGCCATGTGAACATGAAGCAGATTGCTAAGATCTTCTCTAAGAAGCTTGTTCGTGGACTCTCTAACCTAACTTATCAAAAGTCTGAATTATGCACACCATGTGTTTTGGGAAAACATGTTAGAAGTTCTTTTAAACCTATAAATCAAGTTTCTACTAATCGAGTTTTGCAGCTTCTACATATGGATCTCTTTGGACCAACTAGAACTCAAAGCATTGGTGGAAAGAGATACTGCCTAGTAATCGTGGATGATTACTCTCATTTTACTTGGGTTTACTTTCTAGCAAGTAAGTCTAAAACATTCTCTCACTTTTCAAAGTTTGCAAAGAAAATTCAAAATGAGAAAGGTTATGCTATTTCAAGCATTCGAATAGACTATGGAGGTGAGTTTGAAAATCAATACTTTGTTAAATTTTGTGATGAATATGGTTTTCAGCATATTTTCTCTTCTCCATATACTCCAGAATAGAATGGGGTTGTGGAAAGAAATAATAGATCTTTGCAGGAGATGGCAAGAACCTTTTTAATTGAAAGTAATATTTTTTCTTGATTTTGGGCTGAAACAGTTTCTACAACTTGCTATATTATTAACAAAGTATTTTTAAGGCCTATTCTAGAGAAAACTCCTTATGAAGTATTTAAAGGGAAAAAGCCAAATGTTTCTTCTTTTCATGTGTTTGGCTATAAGTGTTTTGTTTTGAAAAATGCGAATGATCGAACTGATAAGTTTGAGGAAAGATCAGATGAAGGAATTTTCCTTGGCTATTCAACCTCAAGCAAAGCCTACAGAATATTCAACAAAAAGACTTAGTCTATGGAAGAATCTATGAACGTCAAATTTCAAGACTTTGTGCAGAATCAACTGGATCAAACTCAACTTGAAGAATTTGAACCTGCTCCAAACCTTACAAAGTCTACTTCCCCGAAGTGGTTCAGACTTCTGAAGATAAACAACAAGATGGACTAGAAGATTCAACTGAAACAAAGGATTAGCAAACCTTCAAACTAACTAGCAACTGGAAGCATAAGTCAGTCATCTCAAAGAGCTCATTATTGGCAACATTGATGAAGGAATTCGTACCAGATTCAAAAGGCGATAAGAGTCTAGTGCTCTAGCACTTATTTCTGAGATATAACCCAAAAGTATAAAAGAAGTATTGTCTGATGAAAGCTGGATTGAAGCTATGCAAGAAGAGCTCAGATAGTTCAGCATCAACGATGTTTAGGAACTAATTCCTAAATCAAAATGTAAATCTATTATTGGAACTAAATGGGTTTTTAGAAATAAGGTGGACAAGAAAGGAAAATTGATCAGAAACAAAGCACGACTCGTGGCCAAAGGATATACACAAGAATAATGAATAGACTATGATGAGACCTATGCACCGGTAGCAAAGTTAGAAGCAATTAGATTATTACTTGCTTTTGCTTGTTATAAAAATTTCAGGTTATTCCAAATATACGTCAAAAGTGCATTTCTCAATGGATTTATCTAAGAAGAAATTTATGTGAAACAACCACCTAGATTTGAAGATCCAAAAAGATTAAACTCAGTCTTTAGACTGAAAGAAGCTCTATATGGATTAAAGCAAGCATCTCAAGCCTGGTATGACAAGTTAAGTAAATTTCTAATTCAAAATGATTTTGTTAAAGGAAAGATGGATACTACTTTGTTCATTAAAAGAGAAGGTAAAGATTTTTTGTTTGTTCAAATCTATGTTGATGATATTATCTTTGGATCACCTAATGAAAATTTGTGCAAGAAATTTTCTAAGTCTATGCAGGATGAATTTGAGATGAGCATGATGGGTGAATTAACTTTCTTTCTTGGATTATAAGTCAAACAATTGAAGAAAGAAATTTTCATTCACTAAGAAAAATATGCAAAAGATCTCATCAAGAAGTTCGGATTGGAGAATTGTAAAAAGATCGACAAGTTCTTCAAAGCTAGATAAAGATGAAGGAGGAAAAAGTGTAGACTAGAAGCTTTACATGAGTATTATTGGTTCACTTCTTTATCTTACTGCATCTAGACCTAATATTTTGTTTAATGTTTGCATTTGTGCTAGATTTCAATTAGATCCCAAAGAATCTCATCTAAGTGCTGCAAAACGCATCATTAAATACGTTGCAACTACTTCAAAGCTAGGTCTGTGGTATCCCAAAGAATGAGACTTTACTTTCATTGGATATTCAAATGCAAATTTAACAAGTTGTAGAGTTGGTAAAAAGAGTATTTCTGGTACTTGTCAACTACTGAGTAATAAGCTAGTGTCTTGGTTCTCAAGGAAGTAAAGTATCATAACTTTTTCAACAGCAGAAGCAAAGTATGTAGCTCTTGGGAGTTGTTGTTCTCAAATCTTGTGGATAAAGCAACAGCTAAGAGATTTTGGAATTGAAGATTCATGCACCAAGATCAAATGTGATAACACCAGTGCCATAATCTCACAAAGAATCCAATTCCTTATTCAAGAGCAAAGCACATAGAAACGACATCATTTCATTAGAGATCATGTCAAGAATGGAGAAGTTATAATTCAATTTATTGACTCGAGGAATCAGTTGGCAAACATAATTACAAAGCCACTAGATAAAAACCTATTTGAGTCTATTCGCACTAGACTGAATATCATATCTTCTATCGGTTAAAGTTTGAAGGTGATCAGACTCAAATCTTCCAAAAGTTGCGACTGTAAGTCAATTCTGTGCAAGTAATTTAATTTTTGATGAAAATTTGAAAAGGTACGATTACTTTTTGAATTGCTACTTTCTTATTTTATTTTTAGTAATTAACTTTTTCGTTTTTGAATTTATGGCAGCTTTTCATTTTCAAAAAGGCAGTTTTTACTTTTTCCTTTATGACGATCCATATACACCATTTCATCTGCTTTATATACTGTTGATTTTCTTCTTCTCCATTTTCACTCACAAACCCTAGAATACAAAACTCCACGTTCTCACACTTTCTCTCTAGTTTAATCCAAAAAGTTTTCACCTTTTTCCTCAAGCGAGTTCAAGAAATCCTTTAAAGTAAGTGACAATGTCCTCCTAAAGAAAGTCTACTAGAATCGTGAGCAGGGGACCACAACATATGCGTGAAAGTCCTATGCACTTTGATCTGACTGAGGAAGAAGACCCTCCTCAGCAGTAGCAGCAAAGTCAACAATAACATTCTTAACCGCGTCACTCTTCTCAACATAGGACTCAAGATCCTCTATAGCAACAACCAGAGGAAGAAATTTTGGAAGATATTGCACCCGTAAGAACTTTGAAACCCGAATTTCTCTTTAAACTCTATTCTAAGTTAAAGGAGGGTGGAACTGCGATGACATTGATTGATGAGTTCTTGAGCGAGAGAGGGTATAGGAATGAGACTCACATTTTGAAAACAATGGAAAGTATGGGCATTGCGCCCGAAGGTTTAGCAGTAATGATCTTTGCCAACTTTCCAAGTGATCCACAATTTAGAACCTTTAATCAGCCTGAAGGGAAAGATGATGACGAAAGGATGTACTCGAATTTTTAGCCCAAGTGGGGTGTCGTTGCAAATGTTTGTGGTGAAAGGACAGACCTTATTCGAAATTGTTGAAGAGAGGGGTTATGAACCCTAGAAGCGTGGACTTCGATTTTCTTGATTTATTAAAAGTGAAATTGAGAGAGAAGTTTGCACTCTTTCAACTCAAATGTTTTTGCTCTGAGATGACTATCATCTACCTAGAACTTATGGCTTACTTCTATTCAAATCTATCTTTTCTAGATGCAAATAGATTTTCTTTTATGATTAAGGACAAAGAATTTGTGGTTGATGTAGACACCTTGGCAGATGTGATTGGTGTGGAAAGAGGGGGTTTATAACCAATTAGTGTGTCTGTTGGTCACGCAACTTTGGCTCTTGTTCAAGACAAACTTGCTGAAGGCATGATTTCTTATTCTAGAATGACTGCCTCCAATATTTTACTTAACAAGATTGTGATCAACTGTATCAGACCCAAATCTACTTTAAAAACTGATGTCTCTTACTTTGAAGCGAAGCTGATGTATGCAATCAACATTGGATTCACGTTCTCACTACCTCACACTATCCTAATGCACATGTATATGACAGTTGTGAAAGACAAAGGGCAACTTCCTTATTCTGCACTTGTTAGTCAATTATTCAGACATTTCAATATTCAGCCTCCTGCTATTTTGTGTGTTCGAACCATTTCTCCAATGGTAGTTGGATTGAAAATGGTTTCAAAAATGAGACTGAAGGAGCTGAATAAGGCATTGGAGTGCCTGAAGGAGAAATCCCCTACCAAAACCAAGCAAGACTTTGTAGCTAAGAAGAGGAAAGGCAAAGAGTCAATGAGTGCACCAATCAAGAAGAGGAGAGCACTCATCTTGCAGGACGAAGAATATGAGGATGATATTACTCTCTCCGCTTTTGCCTTAAAAAATTTGAAGAGTATTGTTAGTTTTGAGGAGACAAAGGATAGAGAGAATAGAGAAAGAGAAGAGACAGAGAAAATAGGTGAACAGAGAACAAGGAAAAAGAAAGAGGAAGAGAAGAGGAGGAGGAAGAAGAAGATGGTCAAGATGATTCTCTTGAGCCCACATTTGTTGTATCATTGTCAGAGGACTCGGAAGAGACAAGAGGTGGAAATGCAGGAGAAGAAAGGAAAAAACATCACCTTGGTGCTGAAGAAGAACAAGAACAGGAAGAGGAATTCTTTTCTCCACCTGAAGGCACAGAAACAGGGGGAGCTACTGACAAAAGAGGTACTTCTTCGCCTATTTTCATTAATGATGTTAATAGATCTCCAGCAAATTCAGAGTATATCTATGCCTCTAAATTCCCTGAAACTGATGTTGAGGCATCATCAATTAACACTCCTCAATCTAATCGTGTTGAAGCTAGCACTCAAATAGAACCTACTACAGACTTTCGAAGACTGCTCGAGCTTATGGTGGAGATAAAGGCTCAGCAATACAGGTTAGAGTGTGAAATTTAGAACCTTGAATCTGCAAATCAAGCCACTTCAGTCTCTTTACACGATCAAGTACAAGCCCTGAAGCTTCAAGTTCTAGACAATGCAAAGGGTGAGGATATTGAGTAGCTGAAGGAATCTCTGAGGAAGCTGGAGGAGATTGTCAAGTCTATGAGGGATTTTCAAATTGTTCGCATCCCCAAACAGCCATGATTTTACCCAACTTTTTAAAAAGTTCATATCCACTTTTTGTTGATGACAAAAAGGGGGAGAGTTTACAGATTTGACCTGACTTATCTTATCTTTATCTTTTTGCTTTGATTTTGATGACTTTTTGCTTGGTATTTTGGATTGACTTTGGACTGGTATATTTTGGACTTTTGATTGTTGTTTGATTTTGAATCTTTTGACACTTGTAGTAACTAAGTTTGTGATATTGATTGTGGCTGGATAGTTATTTATCTTGCAGGATTAATATGTTTTATGTGGTTGTAGAATCGATGCTATCCAGGTTCTAATCAATTTATTTTATAAGATATCAAGTTTTGCTTAAGTGTTGTCTTGCAGGTCAAAATTTTTGAATCTGTAGGAAAGTTTTATCACTATAAAAAAAATGGGAGATTGTTAGAGAAAACTCCTTAATTGTTTTGAAGCTAACAAAACATTTCAAAAAGTCTAGTATGAAAACTTGCAAACTCAAGTATTATAGTCTGAAGAACTCCAGACTCTACTGTCAAAGTCTGAAGACCGCTAGACTTTAATCTCAGTCTACTATCGCAAACAATTTTCAGACTGAAGAATGAAGACTTATTTGGATGCAGGATTATCTTTAAGGATTCGTTTCGTATGGTTTTGGAAGTCCTTATGGCTGGATATAACACTTTATGATGAATTATCTTTATTGGAATTAATTCAGATAATCAATTCTTTTGAAAGGTGAAGTATACTTGGAAGGTTCTACTTATGGAAACTAAGATCCTGATTGTATGGGTGAGCAGGATTGATGGGCTCTCATCACATTCCTAAAACGACTCGAGATCTCCTTGATTGATTCTGTTCAACGGGTAGATTGGAAGAATTCATTTGAAAAGTGCCAATGATCGTGAAGGCATGAAGAAGTATCTAAGACAGACCCTCAAGTTGCTCGAGAGTGTGCGTGAAAGAAAAATTTCAAAGTTTAAAGCTTCCTAATTCTTTGGTATTTCATTTATCAAGCTTAACTTGTACTCAAAGGAGAGAGCCAATACTTGTGATACCTTGGAAGAGTGTAGTAGAGTTTTTACACTGTAAAGTCAATGACGTGAGACTGTAAAATCTCTTTTGATTCTTAGTGAAATCTAGCCAGTGGGCTGTCAGTACGGGAGAGTGGACGTAGGCTTGACCTAAGCTGAACCGCTATAAACTTTGTATTCTTATTCTTTTCCCTGAACTTTTTTATCCATTCATAAATTTATTTAATTGCTGAACTTGCTTTAGTCCATTACTTTGTAGATTTTAGTATGAATGAAAAAGTATTAATAAACATTTTCGTAAAAGTCTCTTTTAACACCTATTCACCCCCCTCTAGGTGTTCGTACTAGCCTTTTCAATGCTATGAAGATTACAACCACACTCGACTCACTTAAATACTCTCAGTGTTATCCAATAACTTAGACAGTGTTGAGCCACATAATTTCTCATGATAAAGTCTATCAATCTCGTAAAGGAATACACAAAATCTCACTACAAGATTTTAATCGCTAGAACACTCTTCAATTGGATCACGATGTAATTGACAAGAAGCGTTGCCACTTTTCAAATCACACTACTAAATCCCAAGAATTGCTACGATACTTATAAATTTCTCAAAAGAGATTACAATAAGTGAATCACTTTTAATGAAATGAGCTATTCGCTCCATAACTTGAGTATGCTTTTTATCAAAGAGTAAAGCTTTCTCAATTTGTAGCCATTCTTGTAATTCATATATTCTTTAGCATGTGTTGATCTTTTGATATAATCTTTAAGATCTAAGCTAACGGTTGGATAATCTTCAAGATGATTAGCAGTAGTAAATAAAGCATAGAAAAATGAAGATCTCGATTTTATAGGGTAAAAATATGAACAATGCCTTGTTATTAAACTTTGGGATGGGATTCTGTGAATGGTAAATAGTGTTAGCATAATTAAATATTAAACCATGCATTTATCTAATAATTTAAGTTTTTAAAATAGTTAATAGTGGTCCAACTAATTCTCACAAATAAAATTTCTATTTAAATCTTCTAAAATAGACTAATGTAACAAAGGAAAACAAATATGTCGATGCAACCTCCTATTGCAAAGCACACCCCCAACTAAATTGCTTTTCTAAAATGAGCTTCTAACAAATATGAAATACTAACTTAAGTTAACATAGTATGCAATCCTAAGATAATAAGTCAAATATTAAATATGCAAATAAAGCTAAATTTTCCTAAATGCGCTTCTAGATATATTAGTGATTTTCCACAAATAAAAATGCCCTAATCTAAATGCATTCTTATACTAAAACTTAAGCCATATGCATAATTAATGACCAATCTTATGGAATCAAATCCCACGCTCTTCTTGACTCGGATTATCCACTTCATGGTATAGAACCAATTGTATACGATAAAAAGGGGAAAAAAAAAAACAGTGTGATTTGATGTGTGATGACTAGTAATCATGAGTCGTCCAGACATAAAGATAGCTTTCGCAACTGGAACAAAGCATGGGATAATAACATGTGGGAAGCCGTGTTTGCCGAACAGTAATAAGAGACGGCAATTCCAATAATGAAAATTAAATTATTGTTACTCTATAATCTATGGATTCAAAATGCATTTCCCAACACCTGTCTCTACCATAGAGTAGGTATCAACATTCGAACTAAACCATGTAAAGGTGTATTTGATAATCATTTTGTTCTTAAGAACAATTTCTACTTAGAAATAATTTTTTTTTTTTAAAATTTTGTTCTCAAGAATAATTTCTAAGCATTTGAAGGTGTTTGATAACTACCCAATTTTTTTTTTCTAGAATAGAGTTACATTTGGTATGACTCTTAAATTTTTTTTATTTCTTTTAATTTTTTAATATTTTTATTATATTTTTCTCTTTTCATTTTCCTTTTCTCTTCTTCTTCCTCCTTCTTTGTGGTTGATTGCTGGTGATGGCAATGGTTGGTGATCGGATGGGCGAGGTTCGACGAGCTCGTCGAAGCCTCATTAGGCCACTGTGAGCCTTGGCCTCACATATCTGGGCAGGGCTTGCACGGGCTGGGTGAAACTCCCCTGGCCACTAGCAAGGCTTTGATGAGCCCACCAGACCTCACCCAACCAGTCACCAGCCACCGCCAACAGCAAGAACCAACCACAAAGAAGGAGGAATAAGAAGAGGGAAGAAGAGTTTAGGTTTGATTCTGTAATTGTTCTTGGGAATGAAGAATCAACTTTTTTATACTTCTTGATTCTATTCTAAATCTATTCTCATGAATAAAAAAAAAAGAACTTTTGTTTTCTAGAATAAAAAATTTACCAAACAAATTTATGTTCGAAATCTATTCTCGGTAATAAAAAAATGGAATCAATTACTATTTGGCCAGTTGACAAATGCATCATAAAATTTCTTGCGTTCCTGGTCATTTTTATTGATTTCCTTTTGTAAATATTCTTCTTGTATTAGACTTGATTGCAAAATCCATTATAGAGACAATCATATATCTTCTCAAATTATAATTGATAAAGCTAGTAAGAACACCTAGAGGGGGGGGTGAATAAGTGTTTAAAAGAAATCTTAACAACCAATTTCGGAATAAAGTAAGTAGCAAGTAAACTCTGGATAAGAAACAAAATTAGTTTTGAGAAACACAAACTTCTGGTAGATATTTAGAATTCATCATGCAATAGAGAAAACTTCCATGATAACCTGTAATAGTGCAACAAATTTGAGTAAATGAGTTAAGGAAAGAGAAGATTGCGCACGAAATTTATAGTGGTTCAACTTTAGTTTAAGTCTACGTCTACTCTCCCATGCTGACAGCCTTCTGGCTGGAATTCACTATAGTATCAACAGAAAAGTATAATTTATGAGTAAAAACACTCAGTGGAAGATCCTTCTAACTCGCTAAATCACTCTTTTTGTGATTTTATCTTTTGAACATAATTTGTAAAGTGCATCGAAGAAAACAAGTAGTCGAGAGAAGCTTCAAACTTTGGAATTCTAATTTTCACATCTCATGTTTCAAACAGACTGAATGACCTCCTTCAATACTCCTCCATGCCACACTAGCCCTTGACATTTTCTGGAGGAATTTCTTCTAATCAATCCATTGGACATAATCTATCAAAGAGATCTTGTAGTCATTTGGAAATAGAGATGGAAAATCCACTAATTCTGATTGCCCATACAATTAGAATCTAAGTTTCCATAGGTAGAACTTCCTCATAAGGAACTTATTTTCAAGATTGATCTTGTCAAATTTGTGATTGACTTAATCAATGTATATATATGGAAAGTAAAATCCTTGGCCAGAAGATTGTTGTTGAAAAGAATCTTTTGTTTCCAAATAATGATCATTTGTGTCACATGACGCTGAGTCTCGGTCTGAATTATTCCTAATTCTAGACATGATCTTAGCCTAGATTTTGTCAAAATGGGAAATTCATCTAAGAACAAATAGCCTTTGACAAAAGTCTTCAATATAACCTCAGAAGCAACTTTAAATGCATATTGTTCTTCAAGATATGAGTAGGAACTATAAAGTTTTGTCTACTTCAAAACTTGGTAGGAGTTTTCTAAAAAATCTCTTCATTTTTTTATGGTAACAAAACGTTTATGCAGATTTAAGCACAATATATTTATGTTATCTTACAAAATAACACTTTAGCAGCACAAGATAGAAAGTTTACAAGTAAGCAAATATTAGAAGAGCATAATACTTATCACAACTCAAAAAGTCTAAAAAATCTGAAAATTTTGCACACCAACTTGCACACCAACAAACCAGAGCACTCAAAACACCAATACACTAAAGTACTTAAAATTTGTAAAGTTAAAGTTCTCCCTATTTTTGTCAACAACCAAAGGAGAGCATCTAATGGACTTAAAAATAGAAATGAAGTTGTTGGAAAAGATTAGGGATTTTTAGGAACACGAATAAGATGAAAATCCTTCAAATTCTGCACAGTCTCCTTAAGCTTTGTCGGGCACTAATCAAACACAGTCTTGACCTTAGCCAAAATCTGAATAGCTTACTGATTGGTGATTTGAACTTTGTCATCAAGATGTTGTATCTTGCCATTAAGAGATTTTGAGGTAGTATTGAGAGCACACGTAATTTTTGAATTTCAACCTCTATTCCATAAATCTCCACAAGGACCTTGACTATCTGAGGATAGTTTGAGTCTAGTTTAGTCTGAGCACTAGCTTCTGCAAATTGAACTGGAGGGGTATCTAAATTGGAAGAAAGATTGGTCTGAACATTGGAGGTATGTTGCTTCCTTGAACATTATCTTGTTGGTTCTCAACGCCAAGAGATTCCTCAGGGAAATGAGAGGCAAAAATGTCTTCTGCATCTGGTGGAGAGCAACCGCTATCGTCATTTATGGTTGGTTATGCAATCAGGTCCTAAAGAGGAGTTTTCTCACCTACTCCCCTGTCTTAGTGACTTCAGTCTGAGGAAGAATATCTCCACCTTCTGGAATACTTCTTATTCTAGCATCTTCAACACTAATTTGTTGATCATTTCCCTTATTTTGATATCCAGCAGCACGTTTCCTTCCATCTTCTTCTTCCCTGTCAGAGTGTTCCTGTTCCTTATTCTAATCTTCCTTTGCTTCTTTTGGGTCATCCTCCTCACCTTCTTTTTCTCCAGTGTCTTCTCCTTCACTTTCATCTTCTAGATCTTTCTCACTTTTTTTTCTGCCTCTTCTTCAAAATTAGCTATTCATGGAACAAGGTCTCTCATGGTAATATTTGCCACAATGTTAGAAATAGTCTTGTTTTCATCATTTTCCTCATCCTCATCCTCATCCTCATCAGGTAATAGAAGGATATGTCTTTTCCTCTTAGGAGTATGTGAGACAACACTTTTTCCTTTCCTCTTTTTCTCAGTTGCAGATCCCGTTTTAGTCGAACTAGCATGTTCCTTTTTCATAAGCTTCCAAACACCAGAGAGATCCTTTAATCTCATCTTGGAGATCGTTTTAAGTCTAATTTGCATAGGAAGGATGGTTCTAAAGCAAAAGCTAGAAGGAGATTGAATCTGAACGTGTTGAAGAGCCTAGTTACCAAGGCTGCATAAAGAAGCTGACTTTTCTCCTTCATTACCGTTTGGTATATATGCAGTAGAATTGTGTGAGGAAAGGAAAAGGCAACTTCGTTGCAAATAGCCCATATCATTTTGGCTTCAAATTTTGAAACATTAGTCTTGGAGGTAGCCTTCAGTTTGATGTAGTTGATAATAATTTTGTGGAGCAAAATGTTAGAGGTAGACAGCTTGGAATAGTTAATACTTCCCCTAGGAATTTTGTCCTTCGCTAGAAACTTAATAACCTCATCATTTGAGGCATTTATGAACATGAATCCACTTCTTTTTGTAAGTGCTAGTATGAACACTTAGAGGGGGGTGAATAGGTGTGAAGACAATTTTTCGCAAGGAACAGTAGATAAATTCTAGGTTCTAAAACTAAGTTTGAAAAACAATAGACTTTGAGCGAGTTCAGACTTTAGAAGTTAAATGGAACTACAAACAAAATAAAGGAGTTCAAGGAAGAGAATAAGAACACAGATTTTATAGTGGTTCAGCTTAGATCAAGCCTATGTCCACTCTCCATGCTGACAGCCTACTGGCTGGATTTCACTAAGAATTAAAAGAGAATTTACAGCCTTGTGATCTTGACTTCACAATGAAGAGTCTCTACTGCTCTCTCACGAAGTCTCACTATGAGTTTCTCTCTTTTGTATACAACTTTGAGCTTAGTATTTGAAGTAACAAGGAAATGGAAAGCTTCAGACTTTGAAATTTTTCTTTCACGCACACTTTCGAACAACTAGAGAGTCCACCTTAAATACTCATTCATGCATTCTCGACTATTGGCACTTTCCAAAGGAATTCTTCTAATTTACCCGTTGGACAGAATTAATCAAGGAGATCTCGAGCCGTTTAAAGATTGTGATGAAAGTTCGTCAATCATGTTCGCCCATACAATCAGGATCTTGGTTTCCATAAATAGATTATTTCCATATTTACTTGCAATTCGAAAAGATTTGATTTATCTTAATTGTTTCTAATAAAGATAATCAATCTCGTAGGTGATATATCCAACCAGAAAGCCATCCATAAACCATACGAACTAAACTACTAAAGAGATAAACAAAATCTCGCATCTGGATAAGTCTTCTTTCTTTAGTAGCGTTTAGTCTAGAATTTGTCAGTGTGGGCAGACTTCTGATGTCGAACATAATTTGACACTAAAGTCTAGCAATTTTCAGACTTTGACACTAAAGTTTGGTCGTCTTTAGACTTTGACACTTAAGTTTGGAAATTTTCAGAATAGACTTTGGATAAGTTTTGTCAACTTCAAAACATCAAAGGAGTTTTCTCCAACAATCTCCCCATTTTTTTATGGTGAAAAAAACTTCCTTGCAAATTTGAGAACTTATGACCTGCAAAACAATACTTTAGCAATACATGATATCTTGCAAAAACAATTTGTTTAGGATCTGGATATCATCGATTCTGCAACCACATAAAACATGTAAATCTTGAAAAATAGTCAAACATCAAGATTTAAGCATTCATCCATATCCATAATCATTACTACAAAAGTTCCACAAAAGTTCTGCAACAGCCAAATTGTAAACAGTCAAACAAAATCAAATCTGCAATAAACAAAACAAAAGTTCAAAAAAAATGTTTAAATCTGCACGTTCTCCCCCTTTTTGTTAGTAACAAAAAGTAGAGAAAGTCAAAATAGAAAAGAGATAGGATGAAATCAAGTTTGTCTTGGAATGCGAACGAGTTGAAAATCCACCATTGACTGAACTGTCTCCTCCAACTTTTGCATTGTCTCCTTCAGCTTCTCAACATCTTCGATCTTAGCAGTCTGTGAAACTTGTTGATGTAAAGCTTGAACTTGAAAGTTTAAAGACTGTACCTTCTCATTGAAAGAATATGAAGTAGATTGCAAAGCAAAGTGAAGCTTTTGGATCTCACACTCCGTACCATATTGTTGTGCTTTTATCTCTAGAAGGAGCTCAAGCAGCCTTTGAAAGTCTGCATTAGGTTCTGTTTGCGCACTAGCCTCAGCATGTTGAATTCATTGAGTGTTAAGAGATGAGGGAACATCATCTGGTCTACTCCTAAGACTTGGAGTAGATTCTCCAATATTAGCTTTAGGAAAATGAGAAGCATGGATTTCCTCTGGGTCTGCAGGAGATCGACTTATATCATCACTTGCAAAATGAGAAGTGCCTATTTTCTCATGAGCTCCCCCCGTTTTTGTGCCTACGGGTGGAGAATAAAAAACTTCTTCTTGTTCTTTCTCGTTTTCAGCACAAAAGTGATATTCTTTTTCTGTTCTTTCTCCTACTTGTCCACTCCTAGTAGCTTTTGAATCCTCAGATAAGGATATTGCAATTGTTGCTTCATAGGAGTCATCTTGACCCTCTCTTCTACAGCTTCTCTTCCTACTTCTTCTCTTTCCTTTGTTTCTTCTCTGTCTTCTCTTCCTTCTTCTTCTCTTTCCTCTATTTCTTCTCTTCCTTCTGTTCTTTGCTCTATTTCTGCTCTCTCTCTCCTTCTTCTATCTCATTTGGTTGCTCAAAACCAACAAAACTCTAAAGATTCTTCAAGGCAAGGGCAGAAATCATAAGATCATCTTCATCCTCTTTGTCCTGCAAGATAAGATGTCTTCTCTTCTTGATAGGTTCTTGCATAATTTCCTTGCCTTTCCTCTTCTTTCTAGCAGACGCTTCCTTGGTTTTGCTAGGAGATTCCTTCTTCAAGCGCTCTATGGCTTTGTTCAGATCTTTCAACCTCATCTTCGAAACCATTTTCAGTTCTATAACCATAGGAGCAACAGTTTGAGTGCAAAGAGAGGCGGGAAACTCGATTTGAAAATGTCTAAACAATTTTATGACCAACGTAGCTGTCCCTTATCCTTCATAACAGTCCTATACATGTGCATTAGGATAGTATGAAGGAGTGAGAACTTCATACCATTGGAGATAGCAAACATAAGTCTTGCTTCAAATCTAGAGACATCTGTTTTGGAAGCAGCATTTGGTTTGATGTATTTAATCACAACTTTGTGTAACAGAACATTTGAGGATGACAGTCTGGAATAAGTGATGCCTCTTTCTGGTAGTCTGTCCCTAACAAATCTTGTTGCGTGACCAATCGAAACACTTATTGGTTGGAAACCACTTCTTTCCACCCCAATAATGTTAACCAATGTATCAACATCCACCAGATAGTCCTTATCACTCATAGTGAATTTGAAATGATTTTCGTCAAGAAAAGACAGGTTTGAATAGAAAAATGCAATCAACTCCGGATACGCAATAGTTGTCTTAGAGCAGAAGTATTCAAGTTGAAGGAAAGCCAATTTTTCCCTCAAATTCACCTTGATCGAGTCTAAAAAGTCAAAGTCAACCAATTAAGGGTTCATCACCTCTCTTTTCAACATTTGGGTGTAAACCCTTTTGTGATCCTTAGAACGAAAAAGCTTCGTTCCATCACCAGGCATTTCAGCAGCAATCCCATCCTCAGCTGAAAATTCGAGAACATTCTCTCACCATCATCTTTGCTTTCAGGATGATTGAAAGATCTAAATCTAGGATTGACAGGAAAGTTAAGGAAAGCCTCATTTGCTGCTCCCTTCTTTGCTATTCCTGAATATTCCATCGTTCTCAGAAACAACGTTTCATTCTTGTAATCGTGTTCTCTTAGAAAATCAGTAATAAAGGACATTAGCAAACCACCATTTTTTAGACGATCATAAAGCTTGTACAAAACCTAGGGAGTCAACGTATGAAGAGGAACATCATCTTGTTCAACTTCCTCTTCCAACGGTTCACGAGGAGGATTCTGCAAAGTGCATTCGGATTGCGCTGTGGAGATGTCTGAGGAGAGTCTTCTTCTGTAAGATCAAAATGTATCTGCCCTTCAGGCACATTTTGAGGCCCCTTGCTTGCGATCTAGGATGATTTCCTTTGGTAAGACATTCTTGCAAGTTAGGAGGATTTCTCAGACAAGTTCAGGTGAAAAAGATGGAAACTTGCAGAACAAACTTAAGAGTAGAGACGAGAGTGTAGAGATGAGAGAGTAGAGAGTCTGTATTTTAGGATTTGGAATGAAGTGCTTGAAAGAAAATACAAGAGGGTATATAAAGAATACTTGTATGCTTTGCGATATTCGGTCTTAATATAATGTGAAAGCATCGTAAAAGAAAAGTAAACCTTACATAGTTATACTATGGAATCTCGATTCTTTAGAATTAGTCTTGAAGTTTTTGCGTAATAGAGTTCTACTAATCGGTCAATAAAAAAACACCAAGTATTCATATACATTCCAAAATGTTGCATCCACAATTTCCGCATGAGAAATGCTTATATGACTATCATTAATTTTGGGTTGCAAAAAATAAATAACAAATAATTAGAAATCAATGTGGGTTCTACTCCTTCAAAAATTTGTGACTCACAATATATTATTACAATATGTGACAACCCTTGGCCCATTAGGGTTGCCACAATGTTCCCTTGCTATTGCTATTATTTTGATGCGGAAGCGTGTATCGACAACTCCATCATCACTTAAATCGATGCATACAAAATAAAAAACCAGGCACTTATTTATTTATATGTTTTAGATGACCTAGGTTGGTACATTAAGGCCAAAAAGTTCCTTTTTCTGGCAAAACCAAAACTCGGCAAAAGTACGTATCAAGTGCCAAAAGTTGGCATAAATAGACACTTAAGTGCAAAAAGTTACGGAAGTGACACTTAAGTGCCAAAATCGGAAAAAATGGATCACTTAGGTGCTAATCTAGCCAAAATCCAGCCAAAATGCTAATGTGCGCAATTTCCAACAAAGTAAATGCAAAACGGCGTCATTTTGCACGCTGATGTGTCTATACAATGCGAAAACGACATCGTTTTGGTGCTGACATGGTAAAAAAATTAATATAAAAATTAATATAATTAAATTTAAAACAAATTTTTTTAAAAATTTATAAAAAAAAAGGGTAGGCGGCTGAGGGCTGAATCTCGGCCGCCGCCACCGAGAAGGGTTGGCGACTGAGGGGGGAGGGTTGGTCGGGGTCGTTGGGCCTTGGCCAACACAACCATCGCTTGCCTACCCCTTTTTTTTTATAAAAAAATGAATTTTTTAAATTTTTTTTAATTTTTAAAATAAATTTAATTTAAAATTTAATTTAATTAATTTTTATATTAATTTTTTACCATGTCGCACCAAAACACACCGTTTTGCTCTTATTTCGCCGGAAAATCATCACGTTAGCATTTTGGCCGGATTGACACTTAAGTGATCCATTTTGTTTCGATTTTGGCGCTTAAGTGTCACTTTCATAACTTTTGACACTTAAGTGTCCCTTTGTGCCAACTTTTGGTACAGTTGGGGTCTCGATGTCACCAAAACTCTATTCTGACCATCTTACAGCCTCTTCACATGGTTGTTTGCATATCACGTCCTAATCTTGTCCAAAAATGCTACCTTCGCTCCCCTGGGCCCTCCATCTACTCGACCCCGCTAGTACCGTCGTCGTCATCATCTGCGAGTGGAAGTGGTCCCACCGCATGCCTATTAACCTGGGTGTATAGCACAATGAACCCTATCAGTATGGGGCCTGACGTGAGACCAACATCCACCATTAGGATCACGGTGATTCGGATGAACATAACATCAAGGAAATCGAGGTTGACTTGCTCCACTTGGTCCCATGTGAGATTGGTGGGGATGCCATAGAGCATAGTGGAGGATGCGGGTTGGAGAGGCATGGTTATGTGTCTGAAAATATAATAATCTCACTAGGGGTGAGTACAACCACTTAGCAAATAAGAGTCTACTAAACTATACTACACGAAACTATCAACACCTGTTCAACGCTATCCCAAAAATAAAGCACGCAAACTGAAATGATTTAACTTGCATCGGTTCTAAAAGAATCTCATAAAAATGGTATATTAGATAGAATGGAAATTTGGAATTTCAATTCATCTAGATTCGACTACCACCATCTTCCGGAGGAAACTATATACCATCCTTCAAGCATCTCGCACCCCAACTAGCATCGTGAGGACCTCCGGGCCTTTATCACATTCCTTAGGCATCCGAAGGGCACCGTATCACACCCCTTCGGGCATCCCGACACTCGGGGCATCGTCGAAGATGTGGATTGATAGCATCCGTCAATTAAATACCATGGTGTAGCAATCCAACAGTTTAATTGCAAAATATCTTTCACGTTGCTCATGCAAGGAAAATAATTTGATTCCGAAATCCAGAATTATAGTATAAACCAAAGTGCAAATAAAATCTTGAAGATACGTCAAACCCACGTCAGCAAAAACATTTCTTAAAATCAAGATCTTAAAAACTGAATCGATCATAATCAAAATCACGGTTTTCACCCCCGAAATTCGTATTGTTCTACCCGAAATACCTTTGAAATTCACAAGCATGTACTTCAATAACATTTTTAAGTTTTGAAAGCTCAAGATTTCCGTATAATATAAGATAGTTCGTATATAAAGTCCCAAAATTCTGTAACACCAAAATCAGTAAAATGTATGGGTCCACAAGCCAAATCTGATCATAATAACAATCACGTATTTCACTCCCCCAAGCTCGTGGTCAACCGGACTACTTTTTGAGCTTCACCCGTAAATACTCAGTGCTACTTTTAGAGTTCGCAATAACCACGTGTTCAGAAAGGTTCGTCTATGAATGTTTCCAAGTTCACCAAATAACGCGAGTATCATAGAACTAATAGTAATTTGTAGAATTCTGATGGAACGCGTCTCACCAAGCAATGACAGAATTCACATAGCATAGAATAGTCAACGTCTACTTGCCTTTAATCCACGGTGATGCAAGCCGGTGGTGCGAGCTGCGGGAATAAGGCGAGATGGCGGTGCCGCGAGGCGGTGCAAGTGGCCAACGTCGAGCAGCAAAGAGGAACGAAGTTGTGGGAATTTTTGGTAAAGGTTCGATGAAGATGTTGATGAAAATGAAGCTGTGGGTGCCGAGGGAAAATAAGAGACGGTCCTTTCTTCTGTTTTGGCTTCTCCACCGGTTGACTATATTATTCAACAATCTGAAATTTTGTGGCAGCTCATAAGGGGAACGCGTGGGGGAAAACGTGGCCATATTCGGTAGTCCTCCTTGCCACCTTGAAGAAGTAGCTGAAGCTTGGCTGTGTCTTGGTCAACGTCTTCAATTCGATGGCCAGCTGAGGGGGAAGAAACGGGGCTGCAAATTTTTTGGTCAAAGTCTTCCTTTGTTGGTAGCTGCGGAGAAGTGGTGAAGTTGACGTGGGGACCACGGTGGAAATTCTCGGCTCTTCCCTTCATCATCAAGTGTACGTATGAATGGGGATGGAAGCAACTTGCATGAGGAACTAGCTTGGCGACATGCTGCGGAGAGTGAACATTGGTCTCGTTTATGGCATTTTATGAAGAAGAATTTAAATGAGATAATGGACTAGGTGATGGTCGAGCTGTCACGGTATGGTAGAGACGTGACGATGAGGTGGTGTCATGGGGACGTGATTAGACATGACAGTTTGGTACGGTGATGGTGGTGGCGAAACGGTGGCCATGAATAGTGCCAATAACAAAGTCTGATGACAAGCTTGTTGATGTGGCATGGACCGTTACATATTCAAGGCTCGGGCAAAATCCGGATATCACATAATAGCTCAAAAATTGTTATGCTAGCAAAACCCTTTTCACATTTGTACCATATTGAAGTAGAAAACTAGTAGAAAATTTTCTTTTCTTGATAAGTAGTCTTGTTATGCACACAACCAAGATCCGGATCTCTCATTTCTTGATTATAAAAAACAGAAATTCCCGCAAAATTTACTAATTTCGCAATCAGTTCTTACCAGGCATATATTCCGAATTTTGTCCAAAGATATAGTTCCTGCAAAAAAGAAACTCCTCTACAAATGGATTCTACATTGGTTATATTTATTTTTTTTGCACTTTTGGTGGTTATTTAGACAATGCAAAAAAAAGAAGAAGAAATTATTAGGTGACAGTCTTTAATCTATTGTAAAAATAGCACTTTGTTTGGGATCGCAAAAAACTAACAAATAATTATAAATTGTTGTGGAGTACTTTCCTTCAAGAATTTGTGGCTCAAAACTGATTATTATTCTCACAATGGACCAAAGACTAAGACCACAAAGAGCCAACTAACAAATATTTATAAATTTGTGTCTTGCTCTCAGACTTCACCAACAAGCCGAGACCCAAGGACAAGGGGTATAGCTCGCTGCAGGAGTTGCTCGACAAGTTCTGCCGCATTGTGAGTGAGCTTGTTCGGGCCTTACTGGGACCACGTGCTGGGCTACCACGAGTGTGACATCCCGATTTTTCTAATTCTATATTCAGCTAATTGAGTCGGGCATTTCATCTGTGCATATAGTTCGTCTCTCTGAGTTGGCCACTCGTGAGAGGACTAGCCTATTGGACGAAGCAATTAAGGGATTTTAACGCGTCAAACTTGGGGACTGATCACCCTCAGGTCGGATGCAAGAAAATTTCCCTGAAAGCTACCCGGTAGGTTAGGCGTGCTGAAATCGCACCGGATTGAATTCAACCGTAAAAATTGGGATTGAATTTAGAAGTTGGAAGCCCGGTTATGTCACACACCTTATTAGGATCATGGGATAATTTTAGGATTTTAATTGGATTCAGTTAGAAGAGAATTGAAAGAAAAATTGAAGAAATTGGATGTATAAGGATTTGGACCTCGGCGGAAATGATACTGCATCCATTGAAGAATGTTGTGGAAGAGGAGATAGTGGAAGATGACATCATGGGGGTGATGTCATGCTGATGGGAGCCAAGCGAATGGGGTGCTGACAAGTGGCGAGAACACATTGGCCCTCATAAAGTGGGGTTTTTTTCCCTCTCACCTATCAACATCATCTTCCTCGGTTTTTTTTTTTGGGATTTTTGGAAAAGAGAAAAGAAAAGGGAAATTGAGAGAAGAGGAGGGGGAGGGAGAGCTCGACGGGAGCTGCTTGCCGACGCCACACCTTCGTCCGTCATCGCCAGCCGGAGGTCTCGCCGTTCGTCCGTCGCCGCCGTTCGCACCGCCGAGATGCTCGCCATCCGCCCGCGCCACCATCGCCCTCTCTCCTCCATCTTCATTGTGCGAAGACCAGAAAATGCAGAGAAGAAATTGAAGCAGCCCCTTCGCCCACTCGCACGCCCGTCGCCGGAGCTTGCCACCGTCGTCGTCGCCTGTGCGCGAAGCCCGTGCGCCCGCATGTTGCTCCACTGGCTAGTCGTCGCGCGCCGCTCCACCTTGCTCGCTCGACCTCGAGCTCCATCCCCTCTGTTCAGCCGTCGTCGCCGTTGCTAGGGTCGCCGAGAGTCTTGTCGGAGTCGCCGCCTCGCCCGCCAAGCTGTAGCCGCCGCTTCTCCGCTCTCCTCCGTCCATTCCGGCGCCGGATCAGCTCCTTCTCGACCGCAACTAGCAGCTGGAAAAATGGGTATTCCAGCTCGGTTTTGGCCCGTTTCGGCTGCCTTCCCGAGCTCGGATGCTTGGCTCGCCTTGAGGAAAGTCGATCCTCGCGTCGTCCTCGTCGTTTTGGTCTGCTCGGGTCGTTAATCCAGTGAGTTTAGCTCATTAAACCTCACTTAGAGGGTTAATTATGCTTTAGGTGTGCTTAGCTTAACTTAATTAAGCTTAGGTGGTTAATTTAGTTTATTTAATTGTGAATTAGATTAAGAGGTTGGTTTAACTTAATGTATGTTTAGTTAAAGTTAAATTGATGTTTATATTAGTATAATGGTGATTTGACATAAATGAATTACTTTTTGGGATTAAATAAATATTTCGAAATTTTTTAATAGTTTAATAATATTTTATTATTCGAAATTATTAAAATATTATTATTTAATTATTTTTGGAATAAATTTAATTATTTATTAAATTCCAAAAATTTTGTTAGGACTCTAAATTCTCAGAATTTCGTGCCGGTCACTGCTGTGTATTTGGATTTTTGAAATTGATGGTCGGATATTATAAATTGAATGTGGATTGCGAAAAATATGGATATTATTATTTAATTAATTTTCGGAATAAATTTAATTATTTACTAAAATTCGAAAATTTTGTCGGGACCTTAAATTCTCGGAATTTCGTGCCGATCGCTACTGTGCATTTAGAATTTGAATTTGATGAATGAATGTGGCAAATTGAGTGTTGATTGTGATAAATAGGAATTTTATTCATAAAAACCCAAGTGTCGGGTTTTGATGCAAAAATTAGATTTTGATGATTATATAAAATAGTGGGGTTGAAAAAGTGAGATATTGGCTTTTTTATTCGAAATTAGCGTGTCCCCACACACGTGAGTAATTTCGGGAACATTTTTAATATGAAGAAAAATGGCGGAGATCACTATTTTTAGTGGAAGCATTGAATGAAATATAAAGTGTCCTAGAGCCGAGTATGTTTTGGCTGTGTGATAACTAAGAGGAATCGTCCTGGGCCGTTGAGCCGAACTTGCCCCTATATGGGATGCCCACGCGGTGGATGCGGGTCGCAGTTGATTCTGGGCCCATGCTCCTTTGGGAACGCCGTCGATGTACTGACGAAGCCACGCTCCATGGGGGGAGGTGATGCCTGGCTATATGCCAGTAGATAGCCGAACAGCGAGTAGGCTATGCTCTTGTGTGGCAATGAATAACAATTGGAATGCATGTTGAGTGTTATTGATGTGTCGGATTATGGGACGGAATTGTGTGGCATGGAATGGGACAATGTCATAACGATTTAGTCTTATAATCAAAACCCCCGCGGTTGTTGATTATATGAAAGTGAATGCGTTCAGGTTGTTTAAGTTCCTATTACTATCGGTGATTGAGTGATTTTAATTGTGCTAACCTGCAGGAAGGAAATTGAGGCGAGGTAAGTTCTCTGTGTGATGTGGCTAGGCCACCCGGGGTGTATTTTCTTTCTAATAGGGGTTTAGGGGGTTGAACTTGCTGAGACATCGTCTCATCCCGGTTGTGGGATTAAAATTTCAGGTCCTTGGTGGATGGAGCGACCAGATAGCTTTGGTTGGCCTTGAGGAGTTGTAGAGGTGAAGTCATAAGGATTGGAGAATGTGTCCGACTTGTAGGTCGTAGGACAGTTCTTTTTAAGAGCCGGTCTTTTGTAGACTTTTGACTGTAGGCTTTTGTTTGTAATTCTGTTGAATTATGAAAGTGTTATGTTGTGGTTTTGCTTCCTGCTTTTCTATCTCGTATTTAATTGTTAGGGGTTTTATAATACGTTCCGCTTGCGCAATAATAAATGAATGGGGTCGGCGACACTACCTGGGAATGTCGCATTTGCATGACCATGGTGGGATGTTGGCACACTCGAGGTTCGGGGCGTGACAACGAGGCGAGCTCGGAGATGCCCGAAGAGGTGTTGTTCCTGAAGTACAAGGACATGAAGGAGGACCCATGCGCTCACCTGAGGAGGCTGGCCGGTTTCTTAGAGTGCCCTTTCAGTGAAGAATAGCTGAAAGACGGGACTATGGAAGAAATACTGAGGCTCTGTAGTTTTGATAGTTGAAGCGCATTGGAGGTGGACAAGAGCGGCAAGTTGGCTTCAGGGGAAGAGAACAAGGCGTTCTTTAGGAGAGGCGAGGTTGGAGATTGGGCAAATTACTTGAGTTCTGAGATGGCCGATAGGACTAACAGGGTCACGGAAGAGAAGTTGCGTGGTTCAGGGTTGAGGCTTTAGGGGATGAATAATCCCTGTTTATCCACTAGGTTATTTCGAAGAAGTGTCGTGACTTCTTTTTTCTTTCGGCGCCCGCAGTCGGGTACGGGTGCCTAAGGAGGCTAATGGCTCGGCTGAAATTAATTATGCTCGGACTCTCCCAAGTCCACAAATTCGCAACTTAATGGTTCAAGTTTTTAACCTGTAAATCAATTTTTAAAATGGAGTCACCACTAATCGATTTTGAGTGGGACGAAGGAGGAAGAAGATCGAAAAGGGCTGGGTCGGAGGAGAAGGAAAGTGGGCCATAGAGGCCCATGCGGAGGGGGAAAAGAGGGAGAAAAATGGGCCGCTGGCTTCTGTTTTTCCTGCCGTTTTATTTTTTTATTTTTATTTTTTTGTTGTTTTTATTTGTTATTTGTTTATTTATTATCCGAAATGACAAAATAAAATAAAAAATTAATAAAAGAAAATTAACCTAATTAAAATTGAGGTGTCAACAGCTGCCCCTCTTTGAAGGTGAGCTCGCAGAGGTTGCATTCAAAGATAGACTGATGCCTCAATTTTACCCATGCATACGTAGTAGATTATATTTTATTTGGAACCTATTGTTCTATGCAAAAAAAGAGCAATATAACATTACATATACTAAGATAGATAAGAAGATACATGTAGTTACTCACCGGGAGTGAGTGAGATAGGGTGTGAACCCCAAGTTTAGCAAGTATCAAGGCGTCATCTTACCTGGTGATATGAGGAGGTTGCTTTTCTAGGGCTCGAACCATTCTTCGGTCGACTATTAAAACAATCAATGATTTGTCTAGGACCCGAACCTTTCTTCGGTCGCCTTGACGGGAGACTGCTCTTCCAGGACCTGAACCATTCTTCGGTTGCCTATTGGAGTAATCAGTGATTTGTTTAGGACTCGAACCTTTCTTCGGTCACCTTGATGGGAGATTGCTCCTCCAGGACCCGAACCATTCTTCAGTCGCCTGTTGGAGTAATCAGTGATTTGTCTAGGACCCGAACCTTTCTTCGGTCGCCTTGACGGGAGATGCACCAACCTTTCTCAGGACATCTCATTTGTGGGTGCCTGATTTGTATCGAGGACACCAGTTGGTACCCGACCTTTCTCGGGAGATGCGCCGACCTTTCTCAGAGCATATGTTTTGTTGGGGGTGCCTGACTCAATCAAGGACACCGATTGGTACCCGACCTTTCTTGGGAGATGCGCCAATCTTTATCAGGGTATCGATTTGTTAAGCGTCTGACTTCTATTAAAGACACTAGTTGGGACCCGACCTTTGTCGGGAGATGCGCCGACCTTTCTCGGGGCATCGATTTGCGGGGTGTGTGACTTCTATCGAAGACACCAGTTGGAACCCGACCTTTTTCGGGAGGATGCACTGACCTTTTTCAGGGCATCGATTTGTGGGGTGTCTGACTTCTGTCGAAGACACCAGTTGGGACCCAACCTTTCTCGGGAGGATGCACCGACCTTTCTCAAGGCATCGATTTATAGGGTGTCTGACTTCTGTCGTAGACACCAGTGGGAACCCAACCTTTTTTGGGAGGATGCACCGACCTTTCTCAGGGCATCGATTTTGGAAGATACCTGGACATTCACAAGCATATCAAAGAGTACCTGGATATTCACAAGTACTAACTTGAAGGGTATTTGGGCCTTTGCAGGCGTCAAAATGGGTATTTGGCTTACCATAGGCATTGAAGGGGTACTTGGATGATCACAAGTATGAATTCTTGGGGGATACTTGGACATTCACAAGCATCAAAGGGGTACTTGATAGTTGGAAATATCAAGGACGTACCTTGGATATTTGTGAAGGTGTCCCACCTCATGGCAATTGAGAAATATCGAGGGCGTACCTGGGATATTCATGAAGGTCTCTCACCTCCTGGTAGTTGGAATATCGAGGACGTACCTTGGATATTCATGAAGGTCTCTCACCTCCTGGTAATGGGAATATTGAGGGCGTGCCTCGCATATTCGTGAAGCTCTCTCACCTTCTGGTAATGGGGAATATCGAGGACGTACCTAAGATATTCGTGAAGGTCTCTCACCTCCTGGTAATTGGAATATCGAGGACGTACCTTGGATATTCATGAAGGTCTCTCACCTCCTGGTAATTGGGAATATCGAGGATGTACCTGAGATATTAATGAAGGTCTCTCACCTCCTAGTAATGGGGAATATCGAGGACATACCTGGGATATTCGTGAAGGTCTCTCACCTCCCGGTAATTGGAATATCGAGGATGTACCTTGGATATTCATAAAGGTCTCTCACCTCCTGGTAATTGAGAATATCGAGGACGTACCTGAGATTCATAAAGGTCTCTCACCTCCTGGTAATTAGGAATATTAAGGGCATACTTGGGATATTCATGAAGGTCTCTCACCTCCTGATAGTTGAGAATATTGAGGATGTACCTGAGATATTCATGAAGGTCTCTCACCTCTTGGTAATGGGAATATCGAGGGCGTGCCTCGCATATTCGTGAAGGTCTCTCACCTCCTGGTAATTGGGAATATCGATGACGTACCTCAGATATTCATGAAGGTCTCTCACCTCTTGGTATTATAAGCTTGAATGTAGCACAAGACCTACCTGGATGGCCACAGGCACTCAAAAGGGCTAGAACACCTGGGTAGCCACAGGTGTACAAAGTACTGGAATACTTGGATGAACACGAGTACTTAATGATATGATTTGGGACCACTAAGTTGGTCTAAGTGTAAGAAAGCATACCTGGGTAGGCGTAGGCACACAAAGCAGTGAAATGCTTGAACAACTGCTATTATTTGGGGATAACTCGGGCAAGTTGAGTGTTAGGAAAAGGGAGTATCCGAACGGTGGCTGGTACTCAAAGACAAGAGGAATACCTAGACAGCAGCAGGTATTTAACGATAAAGGGATACTTGATTAGTCACAATTATCAATACTCTGGGGACAACTCGAACAGGTCGAGTGTCAAGAAAAGGGAGTATCCGAACGGTGGCCAGTACTCAAAGACAAGAGGATACTTGGACAGTCACGAGCATCCAAACTTTAAAGACAACTCGAACAGGTCGAGTGTCAAGAAGAGAGTACTTGGACAGTGGTAGGTGTTTTAAGGCAAATGGGGATAGAGATATGCTTGCTTGACAATATCTTTGATCTCTGAGAGTATGTCTGCTATTTGTACAATATGCACACATGATTGTATACACTGTAAATTCATAAATTCAAACGTGATTTATGCATGATAATCTTGTCAGTTTTGTATCATTCGAATTCAACTAAGGAAGATTTTGAAAGATAACATTTATTTGAAATATAGATGCTTTGAGCATGCCAGATGAGGGACTTTCAGTCTGAAAGGACTTTTCACTCACTCTCATGGAGAAGGCTATCCTGACCATTGATGCAGGATTTATAAGGACCACACTATCTCACTGTCATCATGTCAACAGGGGTCCGAGTATTCTCGCAAACGGTACGACTTTACCAATGTGAGAGGTCTTTGTTGAAACTGTGATGAAGTCTTGGTCAATGGCTCATCAAAAGGGACCATCAAGGTCGAAGTCGATGGACAAAAATACTACACGATCATCTCTGGGTTTACAAGTTAAGAACCCTGCAAAAAGAGATAGAGTAATCTTGCTCGTACTTCTTCGAGCGATGCTTATATACACATGAAATCTTACGTTAATTAAAGTGCCCCTAGTCTGAAGAGACTTTTACAATGGGAATGTAACGTAGACTTGGCTCACATGTAAGAGGGTGAGAATTCGTGACTGTCTCGGCGTTTGTCACTAGTCTTTCTTCTCACTGTTAGATAGAGGTTCTATCAATTGAACCACAACAACAACTTTTTCTTGGCTGTATTTTTGACTGGGGGCATTGGCCTTGCTTTTACTAGGCACACTGCTTTTTTATGCCCTTATTTTATTCCAGTTCTTCATTCATGGGCATTGACCTTACTTTTACTAGGTACACCGCTTTTTTATACCCCTATTTTGTCTTTGTTGCTTGAGAGCTGATCTTGACAGGTTCAAGCAAACGCCTTTGTTAGACTATTGAGTCTTCATCTTTTGCCGGTGCTTCTGATTATGCTGCTCAAATGGTAGTAGCTTCTGCTTTGCCTCCATGTGAGGATGAATTTATAGACTCAATTGAGTTGTACAATGGATACACGTGTGTAAAGAAAGAATTGCTCTTCATGACTCTAGGGCACTTAAATTAACGCGAGTGTTCATATGCAATAAAGACACTCAAAGATTGATGCAAGTGCAAGCAAGAAAATTTCTATCTCTCTTCTCACCTTGTGATACGGCTTTGCCTCCGCTCTGCCCCAATGTAGGGGTGGTTCTTGACGGGGATATGAGAGAAGCTTCACCAGTGTAAGGAGCTCAAAGGGGTGAGCAATGAAATGCCTCTCACTATTTTGGTTATCGTACCATTCGCGAGAGAACTCTTTACCCAGCAGTCATGGAATCTTCTGCACTCATCTCACAAGTGTATAAATAAGGGACTGTGTATAGGATATGGCTTGCCTTTCGTCATTCTGACACGCCTCATCCAGCATGCTCAATTAATCTTGTATTCTTCATTTAGCTGTCTATTCTAATAATTCTCAATGGAATCAGTGATTTAGACAGACAAAATTATTATGCAAAATCCATTTGGAAAAGGCATGCAACATTTTAAATGTGATGGAGTTTGTACTCTCAAAACGAATTAATGGTTTTGACTCAAAAAGACCCTATTGACAACTTTTGGGGCTAACATAATGGTGTTTCCAAGTATGTTAGATTTTAAACATCAAAAGGGTTATTCGCAAATGGGTGTCGATGGTTGTCCCTATTGATTAGGGATATGACACATGAATGATCAGCCAATGATTGGGAATCTGATCGGGCATCTCTACTTTTGTCCCTGCAGAAGAGAAGATGTACAAGTAGATCAATTAATCTGGCGAGTTGAGGCCTGAAGATTTTCTGTCATTTGCTTTGGTGATTACTCAGGATGCCATTTTGCTTGGGAGAGTTTGTTATGCCTCTCATTAATTTGTTATCTTTGTTTTTGATAGTCGGGTGATCCTATAAAAGATAGGAAAGAGCGTATCAGTCACGATTTTTCTTAGGAGTTTAAACAACTAGTAGCGATACAACATTACCCTTCACTAGTTTGCAGATGATTGAATGGACTTGAAGTGCGAGTGGGACACGAAGTCCTATGTCTTTTGCTTCATTAGGTCATCCGTTCTCTCATAATTTGCACGTGCAAGAGAAGCAAAATTTTATTATTATTATTTTTTTACCAAGCAGCTAACTGCCGCGTCGGGGATTTGAACCCCCGACTTCGAACCTTTTTGCTTCTTCCCGAATACCACTCGGCTAGAGGTGCCGACGGTGTCCGTAGGGCACTGCCTTTTTTACTTAACTGAACCGGCTCCAGGACGACACGTCCTTTTATACCAAGTTAGGTAAATCGATATGGGTCACTTGATTTGTCCAAATTAACCTTTAAGCTTGTTTCTTGAATCCTATGTTCCTGTCAATAGGAGAAAATATGTCAAAAGTGAGTTCAGACACTGGGAGTATTGGAAACGATACCAAATTACTCTTCTCCAAAGTTTGTATTTGCTGACTCCTAGGGATATTTGAATGTCAATGACGGCCTTTTGTCTTGGACACAGTTCAATGTCTCTTTTGATTGGCCCTCTTCATTTGTGGTCCTGTGTACACGATTGATGATTTGCAACACCTTCCTTCTGTGGAATTCCGTCTTTGACCATATGACCATTAGTAGCATTGAGCAAAGTCATGTACTTCAAGCTTCTATGGAATATGAGATGGACAATCAAAACCTTTAATTCTCTGATGGCAATTACTTCTTGCGAGAGCATGCATATGGAACAAGAAGTCAAGTTTCTAGGTCCTCATTTGGAATAGGGGGCTAGAGATCGCTTCAACTGTCTGGATTTCTTCCCTATTGACAGTAGCCAATTCAAAGAAAGAGAAAAGATCCCTTCCTTGTGCTTCTGGGCTTGTCGAAGTTGGAAGTCCCGTTAATGAAACCGTAGCATTTGGTTGCTCGGGCACGTTAAGGGAAGAAGATGTTGCTCCGGCTTGAGAAGGGGTTGGGCAGAAGCAAGATGGAGTTCACAGAGCTCCTAGGGATGGCTTGATTTAAACCGTATGCATGTACCTATTACGTCCTATCTTTCGTTTCCTGTAAACAGAAGAGAGAGGACATCATTTCCATAATTATATTCAGAGAATAAAACTTACCTTCTTTGAAGTGGGATGATTTTTTATTTGCTCCACTATCTTCTTGGAAGAGTGTCTTTGAATTCGGTGAGTTCACATGATGTGCCAACTTCAAATGCCCCCTGTCACACTGAGTCAAGGGGGATGGGGATGATATTTTGAGACACAAAGTGAGTGAATCTAACATCTTTTTTTTTTGAAAGATTTTGGTGATGAAGTATTTTCTGTCTTCAAAATATGTATACGGAGGAGAAAAAGCATGAGGAAGCCCAGTCCTCAGTATTCTCCTTGAATGATATTTTTTCATGGCTGGATAGCATCATTGGGCTGGTTTGGGGTACCGCCTCATGCTCTCTCAAAATATTTTCAACTTTATTTAATAAGTGGATTTACATTTTGGAAAAGTGTTTTCAAAAGTTAGTTCTTCAAGCGGAACTGATGTGTTTGAAAATAAAACAAGCCAAGCTTAAGAAAGATGTACAAGTTCCCACGTAGGGGAGTACGCAAGGAAATTAAAAAGGACTCTACTCGAGGGGCCTGCACCCATTTCCCCTTATGGTCCTTCATTGATGGTGTCCATGAAAAGGTCTCAAAACATGGTGGTCGTGTCATATGGCTCTTCTTTCTTTGTTGCTAAGGGTGGCACTTCATTGCCTGAATAATACCCAGCCTTCACCAGCCCTTGACGAATGTCAGTGGTATGTGCTTCGACATTTCTGCTCTGACTGTCTTCAGAACTGAATACCGCATTTACTTTGTCGGTGTGATCAGGGAGCAAATTGCTCTTGAATGAGAAAGCTTTAGTGTCTAATAGGTTCTGGATTCGACTCTTGAGGGCGAAACACTCATCAGTGGAGTGCCCCACTTCTCCCATGTAATAGTCGCATTTTTTGGACGGGTCATAGTTGGAGAAGCTTTCAGCATTGGGTCATCTTGGCTCAATCGATAGGAGATTCTTGTTCCGGAGGATCGCCAAAACTTGGGAAAGAGATCTAGGAAGTGGAGTGAATTGTCTTCGGTTGTTGTAGTGCTGGGGCGGTTGACGGCTGGTGGTTTGTTGCTGTCTTGCACTTGTCTGAATTGTTGGTGAATGATTGTAGGTCGCATTGACATCTACCAGGGGTTCTTTATCTTTCTTTATGCTGAACCTGCCCGTGGATGCAGGTTCAGTGAACCAACCATCCCTCAACCCTATCTCGATTTGCTCCCCTACTGGAATGAGTTGATTAAATGATTCGGCGATTGTGGTTACCATTTGATTGTGGTACTCGTAAGGGAGGGTTTTGATAAACATCTTTCTCAGCTTGAAATCAGTTGATTCAGGATTAATTTGGGCGGCCAGATTCCTCCATCGGATAGTATATTCTTTGAACGATTCTGCTTTTTCTTTTCGGTACGCTCAAGATCCTCACGAGAAGGGGTAATGTCCATTATGAACTTATACTGCTTGAGGAATGCCTCACTTACTTTGCTCCATGTTTCGAGGAGATTCATGTTCTTTGTAATGTACCACCTCAAGGCAGGGCCTATTAGACTTGATTGGAACAACTGGATCATTAATGGTGCATTATTAACATATTGGGTCATTCGAACCAAGTACATTTGCAAATGAGCCCTAGGGCAAGTCGTGCCATCGTACTTCTCAAACTCAGGTATTTTGAATTTTTCTAGCATTTTGACATTGGAATAAATGGAGAGGTCTATCAAAGTAGGATCTTGGAGGCCTTGCAGTTGTTTAAGCTTCTCCTCAAGCTTTTTGAGGCGTTTGTCATGCTCAGTTTTAGATAGACTGTCTAGCCTAGCTTTCTCGATCATGGTTGGGTGCGGATCATCCTCCAATTCGGGCATGTTATTGTCGGTATTTCCACCTTGATCACCCCTAGTAGATGATTGTGGCAACAATACCTCGATTGAGGCCGAGGCGGGAGTGAGTTTGCCCTGGATGGAGTCTATCTACTTTGAAAGTTGTTGAAGCACATGGAAGACTTGCTTCATTTCACTTTCCATGACCGTAATACGGCTTGGTACATTTTCTTTGGCCATTCTTGCTCTTGCTTTTGAACGAGTCTGGATCGGTGAACGTTGACGTTCCGTGATTACCTAGTCATGAATAAACAAGCGTGTGTGAATACAAGGGGTAAATAGGGAGTCAGTCCATGATGACGACCTAACCCTAATCACAAAACATTTTATTTTGACAGAATAAAAAAAACTCTAAGCTATTACCCTGCACAAAAGAAAAAAAAGCCCAAGTCAGCAAAGCATTTAAACAAAGATAAAATGGCCTAAGTCCTCAAAGTCCCCAGCGGAGTCGCCAAGCTGTCGCGACCTCTTTTTTCTTTCAGCGCCCGCAGTCGGGTACGAGCACCTAAGGAGGTTAATGGATCGGCTGAAATTAATTATGCCCGGACTCTCCCAAGTCCACCAATTCGCAACTTAATGGTTCAAGTTTTTAACCTGTAAATCAAATTTTAAAATGGAGTCGCCACTAATCGATTTTGAGTGGGATGATTAGAAACTCAAGTGAAGTATCGAGACAAATACTCACTCCTGCGCAACCAGAGAAATTAGGATCGGGGACTTGATTACACTAGTTAATCACTAATACCTTTTTAGTACCTAATCTTGTTTAAACCCTGAGGTTTTTTGGATGTTTGAGGGATTTTCCATGCATTTTTGGGAGGAAAAACATTTTTTGAGTCTTTTTCTAATTTTTTGGACACAAAAGGGATTTTTTTTGGGATTTTTGGTATTTTTGGAAAAATACAAGTCTTTTTGGCTTTTTCTGAATCTTTTTGGCTTTTTTTGGATTTTTGACATTTTTTGGAAAATATGAAATATTTTTGATTTTTTGATTTTTTGGAAAATAAAATATTTTTTAAATATTTTTTAATATTTTTGGAAAATAAATTATTTTTTGATTTTTCTCGATTTTATGGAAAATAAAAATTTTTTAAACATTTTTTTGAATATTTTTTGAAAATAAAACATTTTTTGATTTTTTTGAAATAAAATATTTATTATTTATTTATTTATTTAAAATATCATTTTAAATTAAAATAATATAAAAACCGACCCGGTCGGATCCGTGGGTTGGGTCCGACCTGGGCCGGTGACCCGAATGCGGGTGGGCCCGACTCGGATTTTTCTTTGTTTGTTTTTTTTTTAATAAAAGAAACAAGGCCCAAACCGATTTTGGCCCACCTTTTTAAAAAATTTTCGGCCCAACACTGCCCACGCATGCAGCCCGGCCCGACGACCCGACCTGCTTGATGGAAACCCTAGGGCACCGGGTCATGCGGCCGACCCGGCTGACTCGATTTTCGCAGCCGCTGCTGCCTTCACGATCCAGCGACCGTGACGAGCAATGAGGGGGAAAAGCATCCAATGGGCGGTGGAGCGGCTTCGACGCGGCTATAGCAGAGATGGCCAACCTAGAAGCAAGGTGGCAGACGAGAGGAGGTCAGAGATGCTCACCGGCTTCGGGAATTTCAACCGAGGCTCGTTGGTAGGGGGCGGCACGGCGGTGGATGTCTTCGGCAGAGATCTGGTGCTGCGACGTCAGGGACGGTGACGGCTTGGTTCGGGCCGACACGGCACGGCAGATGGACAGATCTACGTCCAGTCAGCCCCCTCTCCTCCAGATCTAACCTTTCTCAAGTCCTCTTCTTCGCGGATCTTGAACTCTCTCCTCTCTTCCGGCCTCGACTGCTCGCAGATTTGGTATGGCGTTGGCGGATCGGTCGCGGCAATGGCTTCGGGGGGGGGGGGCAACGAGCCTTCGAGGCGACGGTGTGCGGACGGCGGCACGGCTCGACGCAGCATCTGGTGTTAGCGACAGCAGCAGCAAGAACCCTAGATCTAGACCTTGATCGACCCTCTTCCTTCGGCCGCTCTCCCTCAAATCTTGGCCAGCTCGCTCTCGAACCTCCCCGGAAGTCTCTCGGGGGAAGTTCTTCAGAGTTTTCCGGCTTAGATCCTTCAGCCGTGCTTGCTCTTTGAGCTCCTTGAAGTCTCTCAGGGACCTCTCTAAGCTTGCTGGCCTCTTCTCTCTCGCTCGCTCTGTAGCCTCCTCCGAAGTCTCTCAGGAGGAGGTTTCCAAGCTTGCAATCTTCTCTGGTGTCCTTCAACGACGGAAATGCTCCGCTATTTATAGGCGAGGAGGTCCGATCGACGAAGAGGCTCGGTCGCCGGTCTTTGGCTTGCCGACCGGACCCCCGTGGCCGAATCGGCGTCCCATCCGCCACCTGTCCTCCAGCTGCCCCCCTTTTCTCACGCGTGTTGCCATTCGTTCGCTCATCCGGCTTCGCGCCCTCTGCGCGTGTTGCAGAGCGGACGAAGGAGGAAGAAGACCGAAAAGGGCTAGGCCGGAGGAGAAGGAAAGTGGGCCGTAGAGGCCCATGCGGAGGGGGAAAAGAGGGAGAAAAATGGGCTGCTGGCTTCTGTTTTTCTTGCTGTTTTATTTTTTGTTTTTTCTTTGTTTTGTTGTTTTTATTTGTTATTTGTTTATTTATTATCCGAAATGACAAAATAAAATAAAAACTTAATAAAAGAAAATTAACCTAATTAAAATTGAGGTGTCAACAAGAAGGAACCTTGCTTATTCTCACATATGATATGTTTGATTAAAAGTGTTGACCATGGCTCAAAATTAATTCAGATTGATTTGAAATCCAATCCATTATTGAACTGCAAGAAAATCAGCGCAAAGTGAGAAAAGTCCAAATGGACTCTCGCGAACAGGACCGAGTCTGATGTGAAAAAAAGGAAATAATTTCTCACGAGACTTCTTTTCTTTATTGAAGATGAAGTTCACGTCGATGGGGGAGAAGGGCCCATAATTTTTGGCATATGAATGTTCTTTTGTTGACTTGGTCTTTGAGAGTTTGGTCTTCGATGAACAGTGAGTGTACTTAATATGTGTGGAAACTTACGAGAGACATGAAGACCATTGAAAGCCGTCATTCAAAAGGATTGGGAGCGTAAAAGATCACGTAAGGTGATATTGATACTTAATCCAAGACCCTCAAGAAAAGTAGGTCTTCTTCATTTCCAAGGCATGCCTCACTTTAATCAATGTCCTCACAATATTATCATGCATTTTGATCTTGATATTGCCAATACTCACCACATTGCACTCAGCATTGTTCCCCCCTTGCACTTTACCACAATTCATACATTGATAATTAATAAATTACTTTATGTTCGATGTAGCAAGAAATGAACAGCTATAATCCATAGTTCATCTATCAAACGATAAATCCATATATACCAAACAAGACATAATCATCACTGTCCAAGATACTATCAACAACTATAGTAATATCATAACTAAATTGAACACTAATTTTGTAACATTTCAACTTAAGATGATTCCTTCTAAAATGCTCCAACTTGCTACGATTCTAACAACTAGTACCACTAGTCCTAGATTAATTACATATGTTTAGGTTTGCACCACTAATGTTAACACAAGTCCTATTTCTTCTTCTACCTTCAGTTACTAAAGCAGCAAGTTCACTAGATTCTCTTTTATGAATGTCTTCACTTAAAATAAAATAGTGAACCTCATTAAAAACTAAGCTTATTGACCTAGAGAAAGTACTAGCGGTAGTATTTTAACTATCAATCAATGAGGATAATAAAATCCAAGCACATACCATGCCATTAAAGTCGATTTCAACTAAACTCAAGTGAGTGATGATTACATTGCATTCATTGATATGATCAGCAAGCGACACACCTTCGCTCATCTTTAAGTGAAAAAGATGTCACATCAAGTAGACCTTATCGATTTTAAAGGGCTTCTCATACATGTTGGACAAGCCATTCATTAGTTCCACAAAATTGTTTTTTTTTTTTTTTTTTCATAATATTAAACACAACATTACGAGCCAATGTTTGCTAAATAACACCCAACGTATGTTTATCTAGCAACTCCATTTCCTCGATTTTGGCTTCTTCCCACACAAGGATAAGTGCATATTCCTTTTGCATCTTCCATAAAATAATATTCTTCCCATCAAGCTTATTGTTTTTCACTTTTTCATCTTTTATCACTATTGATTCACTTCAACTTAGTCAGGCATGGCTCTGATACTAATTGTTGCAAAAAATGAACAATCAAACAATAAAATAAACATGACAAGAAAATAAATCGGCCACAAGATTAATATGGTTTGGTTGTTGGGACCTACTCCACGAGGAAAGTAAGCCAAGATTCCAATATAAATCAAGCAATCGAGCAGAGATCATAACCACATTTGAGTCATTCCAACACTTTTAGTGTTTCATAGCCCACAATTACACCGAATACCTCACACATCATTTAACTCTTATATTTACACGCAGAAAAATCTCTCAATCTTGCAAAAGAATTCACAAATATTTCCACAAGATTTATAGCCCAATTCCCTTTTAAAAGAAAACCTAATTTTAGGTCAAATATCAATTTTACCCCAATTTTTTTTTTTTTGGAAAAAATGCCAAACTTTAGGTCCGGTCCAAATCTTTCCACTTTTCTTTGTTTGAAAAACAACCCAACTTAAGGTCTAAAGTATTACAAACTTTTGTTTGGAGTATTACAAGGCGAGTTGGGAGGTGCCCGAGCAGGGTTTGTTCTTGTGGTACGAGGAAGCAAAGGAGAGGCCATGTGACCCAGTGAAGAGATTGAGTGAGTTTTTGGGTTGTACGTTGCCCGATGACGACATCAGCATGGTAGATTGAGTGAGTTTTGGGGTTGTACATTGCCCAATGACGACAGCAGCATGGTAGATTGAGTGAGTTTTCTTGTGGTACGAGGAAGGAACATTCATTTTCCAAGAAAAATATGCCAAAGAGCTCATGAAGAAATTTCACATGGAGAATTTGAAGTAAACGGAAACTCCCATGTATTCCTCTTCAAAGCTCAATAAAGTTGAAAATGACAAGAAAATTAATCAAAAGCTATATGGAAGCATGGTTGGCTCCCCGCTTTATCTCATCACATCAAGACCCGATATCCTTTTTAATGTATATATGTGCACTAGATATCAATCAGACTATAATGAGTCTCATCTTTCTACAATAAAAGGATTATCAAGTATATTAACACTTACCCTTCTTTATGACTTTGGTATCCTAACAAATCAGAATTTGTGTTATCTGGGTATTTTGATGTTGATTTTGTAGAAAATAAGATTGACAGGAAAAGCACATTCGGAACTTATCACTAAGCGAGTGGAAGGGTGTCGAGAAAAGGGAAACAAAAATAGCCAAACAACGGCAATCAAACAGCCAAACAACGTAAACAAGCAGCCAAACAACAGCAACAACCAGGAAAGGAACGAGGAAAGGGAGGCCAGACAGCAAAACAATGGCAATAGTAGCAAGCAACGGCAACCTCCGAAGAACTAGATCTAGCCCTCTACGTTGCTGAGTCCTCCAAACGGCAACAGTAAGAAGAACCTCCGAAGAGAAAAGTGATCCAGCCCCCAACTTCACTGAGTGCACCTACCCGCAACCCAAGACATTGGCAACCTTGAAGCAAGCTCTAGGGAAGATTTGACACCTCCATTTCATATTTTCGTTCCTTTATTTTTCACTTTTCCAACTTTTTTTTTTTAAAAAGGGACAGCCCATGGGGGCTGGGCCTTCATGCCCAGCTTCCCCCTCTTCTTCCATTTTCCACAAGGGCCCATGGCCCAGCCCTTTCTTCCCAAGCCTGGCCCTCTTTCTTCATTCTTCTTCTTCCTTTCTCCTTCTTCTTTCTCCTCTAAAGGTCACGTGTAGCGACAACGACACACTTAAGGACAGCCTATAGCGGAGAGAGGAAGAGTAGGCTTGCAATTGAGGACAACCTACAGTGGAGAGAGGAAGAGTAGGCTAGCAACGGATGGGACACGGCTTCAAAGCGAAGCAAGTGGGCTGCTGAGGAGATGTTGGTTTGGCTGCACCAAAGCCTGTTGGAGTGCCGAAGACCGGCGACCAAAGCTCCATTGACCGGCCCCCCTCCACCCATAAATAGGGCGTTTGGGGAAACAAAGAGGCCGAGGGAGATCGAAGGCAATGAGCTCCAAGGACTTCTACCGAGAGACATCAAGGGAGGACTGAGAGCGAGCAAGCTGGAGATTTGAGGAAGGGAGGTCAGCCATAGAAGGAGGGCCAAATCTGAGCAGAGAGTGGCTAAAACCAAGGGAGAGGGAGAGAGAGAACCACAGGATTGAGCCTTGCCGCCTGTCGCTGCCATGGCGTCAGCCACCACCTCGTCAACTAGCCATGAGCTCTGCTACACTAAAGCTCGTCGGCCTGATGAAATTTGCTACTATCGCCCCCTAACACAGATCCGTCCCTGCCCTTGTGCTCGAGCCTAGTGAGAATTAGAACCCCCATCACAGAGTAATCCCCCCCTTGGCTACAGCGTACCGTTTGGAGCCGTGTTGTGCCAAACCAGTCAGGCCGACCGGCATTGCTCATCGCGGCCATGCCATGACAAGCTTAGTTTCCCCATCCGCCACCACCGGCTGCATCTTGGCCCTCTCCTGCCGAACCACTCGTTGCCACCTCACTATCTCATCCATCGGTCCCTAGACGAGAGCAAGCTGTTGCAAATCTGGGTGCGCGCCAAGGTGACCAGCGCCATTCATCCCAGCCACCCCCCATTAACGCTATAGAGAGATGGGGAAGGAGGCGACCTCGTGTTGAGCCAAAGCCGAGTCAGACACGGGTATCTCAACCGAGGAGGGTTCCGTCCGATCTGGGCCCACGCGTGTGCGCTAGCTAATTCTTGGGCCGGGCATTTCTTCTAATGGAAAATGGGCTAAATTGATTTGGGCTTGGTTTGTTTTAAAAAAAAAGGGGAAAAGAGAATTCTGAGCCGGGCCTGTGTTGCAGGCTTGTCTGGGCCATGGGTGGACGACCCGGGTCGGTCCCAACCCAGGGATTCAAACTAAGTTGTTTTTTTTTTTTTAACCACTGGAATTCGCCCCAGTGACCACCCTTCCAATATGGAAGGGGGAGGTGAGGGGTTCAAATCCCCACCTTCTCAAGTGGGGATGAGGTGGGGACGCGTAAGTTTTAGGAGTGGGTTTTGACTCCCACGCCCTGCAAGAGGTAGGGCAAAAGTCTGAGAGTGAGTGTAGAGTAGAAATAGAGTAGGACTAACAAAAAAAAAAGCTAAGTCGTTTTTTAATAATATTATATTTTTATATAATAAATGATATTTTAATAAAAATAATTAAAAAAATCTTAAAATAAAAAAATCTATTTTTCAGAAATAAAAACAATCCAAAAATATTTTACTTTTTCTCAAAAAAATCATAGAAAGTCAAAAATAATTTATATTTTCAAAAAAAGATCAAAAATCCAAAAATGCTTTTTATGTTAAAATAATAGAAAAAGACTAAAAACACGTTTTTCTCCACAAATGCATGGAAAAATTCTTAAAAAATCCAAAAAGCCTCAAGATTAGGTACCAGAAAAACATTAGTGATTAACTAATGTAATCAAGTTTCCGAAGCTAATTTCTCTAGTTGCGCAGGAGTAAAATATTTCTCCTAATATTTCGCTTGGGTTTCTAATCGACCGGCCCCAAATTAATTAGTGGTGACTCATATTTAAAATTAAATTTCAGGTTAAAAACTCAGACCATAAGTCGTGAATTGGTGGATTTGGAAAAACCTAGGCTAAGTCTAATAGACTTAGTGAGCCATTAGCCTTTGCTAGCGCTCGCGCAATAGTGGTCGAAAAAGAGGTCACAATAGCTTGGCAACTCCACTGGGGACAATTTTTTTTGTGGACTTAGGCCTTTTTTTATCTTGTTTAAACACTTCACTAACTTGGGGGGGGGGATTTTCTTTTCTTTTATGCAAGTTAGTAGTTTAGAGATTAATTTTAGTCTTGTTAAAATAAAATATTTTGTGATTATAACTTGCTATATATGTTTTAATGTTTTAGTACTACACATGGCACACACAACCTGGCTGCCGGACTTGGGCCGCCATAAAATATTTAGGATTGTGTTAAGAAAGATATTACCTTGAATGCGAGACTGCGATATAGATGTTGCCTTTCTTTTCCCCGAATTTCTTTAGGTAGAGTTGAGGTTAAGAGGGAATGATGCCAATGCGAGACTGTGATGGATAGACACCCTCTTAATTTCCTTAAACCTTCTTAATTAGACATCGAGTTGCACATATCAGTTCTTTAAAAGCAAAGTGATTTCTTTACCTTTTTACTTAGTCTTTTTATTGGCCCATGGCAATTTAGGTCAGTTTTTCGGGTCCTAGTTTATATGCGATGAGAGGAGACAATATCCAGTTTATTCTCGCCCCCAAAAGCAGAGCTCTTCAGATGGTGGTGTCAATTGGACCAATTCGCCCAAGAGCATGTGAAAGCCAAAATCGGCCATATTCTATCATTGTTCCAGATGCATGTTCATCCCGAAGTCATACAGGCGATAACACATTTTTGGTGCCCTAGGATATCTACTTTTATAGTTGGTGGGTTCAAGCTAACCCCAACTTTGGAAGAATATAGCATCATTATTAGAATGCCTCTCGAGAGTAAGTTTGTTAGGCCACCAATAGGTATTGACCAGCTATGTGGGTTAGTGTGACTTTTAAAAACTAAAGTTCATGTTATGAGGCAAATTCTTGAAACCACCCATAATACCTGCCCACTAGAGTTTTTGACTGATTGTTTCGAAAATCAACCCATGACCTAAAAAAGTGAGATTTTTCTCCTAACCTTTTTCGGGTTCATCATTTCCCCCCATCGAAAAGATGCCATAAGTCCCTCGATGTCATGGGTGGTTGATCAGGTCTTAAGGGGGCAACATTATGTCAACATAATTTTAGCTAAAACATTCTTGTCCCTTAATCGTTTTAAAGAAAACACGGAAAAAATCATACAAGCCTCCCCATAAATTTTACAAGTTTGGTTCTTTTCTCACCTAAGCCAATTTCGATACCTCATACAATTATCTGAAACAAATGATTTCGAAAATCCATTATAGAAATTTGTGATTCTAGGACTATTCTTTCCCAACCAAAGCTGTTTTAACTGGATAAATTCCCTAAGGGATCTCACTCTTGAGGCATTCCCGTGGTGTGCTGATTAGTTCTATAAAAAGAGAACTCTCTTTTCTTACAAACGTTGCAATCCAATCTCATTGCTCAACCTCACCAACGCCACTCCCTATTACCCATATAGGGTGGCACGACAGTACGAAGCCTTTCAGGAGATCCTGCCGCCTTCCAAGACGAATATCTCTCCACTATTCTTCATCCATCAAAGCCGTGACTACGCATTCGAAATTTCTATTATCGAGGAAACATGGAGCAAGTGCCATCACAAAAGAATCATATTATCTGAAGAGCTTGAGGGGCAAGAGAAGGCTCATCATGCTTATGAGATTTACATCCACAACCATCGTATCTCAACAAGACTGTGGCCATTGGTCCTTGACCTGACCAACAAAATCAGTCAACACAAGTAAGCAGAGCATATGCAAAGGGATTTGGAAATAAGCTGCGTACATGTCTAAGAGCCATAAAACAAATATCTTCACAAGAACAAGGCTCCCTGTCACATATAAAATAACAGTCATGTGTCCCTAGTGTTAATATTTTGAAAGTTTTAGTCACTTTGTTTAGGGACTTTTGTTTAATGTCTAGTATTTTATTCTGTCATTTTACTTTCAAGTTTAGATGTCAAAAGTGTGTTGTCTATGAAGTTCTCTTTTGATAAATAAAAACAGCTAGATCATTGCCATAGGTCAATCTTTATTTACTCTCAAGCTCATTCATTGTTTTCGTGATGTCAAGTAATTAGTGCCAAATAAGAATGATGTACAAAATCGCCTCGCTAATGTTGAAGACAGCGTAGGACAAATGTCCATTGTCCTTCGACAACTCTCAAGGCAAATGGAGTCCACTCAGGCCAAGCGCAACCTTATAGTTGCTTTAAACACACTCGTGACACCTGCAAATTTGCTACAGGATAACCAACAAGACAAATAGTTTGCAAGGATTATGAAGAAGCTGAGCCAGTTGCAGGGGCAAAATCCCATTGATCTGTCTAACTATGCCAGTGTTAAGATCCTAGAAGAGCTCAAAGTGCTTGAATGCGAAGGTGTACCAATAAATCTCGCCCAAAGGCGTATTTGCAAGCCTACATAGTTCAAAGGATGATTCAATCATACCAATCAAATTTGGCCGGCCCTATCTTGTAGTGGTACATTGTAAGGAGGATTAGTCTCCTTAAGACTTAGGGGAAACCGATTGATGCTTTCTGCCAAGAATATGGCGTTGACATTGACACTAACATCGCCCCACCTTACGAAGAGCCGATAGTCGTAGGGACGAAGGATAATAAGTTTTCAAGGACATATGTCGTGTCAATGAGGAGTTCGACCATCCAATCTGACCTGCAGCCCATAGAAGAAGGATTGATCAGAGAAAATTTCGATGTAGCCTTGCATGATAAATGGACGACCAAGCAGTATCTTATTACTGAGAAGCTTTCCATTAAGAAAGGCAAAGAGAAAACATATGAGGTCAACACCATAAAACCTATCCAGAACTGGGGCATGGCAGTATAACATCCTAGGCTTACAGCAAGAACTAGGGTCCAAAGAATGCCAACCTCCATCAACCTAGGAAACGAAGCTCCACCATCTCCTAGTCCCCTTGACAAAGTCAAACTGGCAAAACGAAGGGCTTCACTCAAAAGGTCAAGACTAAGAGTCAAGAAAAGGAAGCCTAAGCAATTCAAGGCAACACTTGCCACTGAACGTAGGTAAAATCTGACAGCCAATGAGCCACGGCACCAAGACTTCGAGCATCTCTTGGGGTATAATCTTGAGAGCTATCAGTATTATATTGATGAAGTCAGCCATTCATTGAATGATTGCCTCCCATCTACGCACAGGATCCGAAGCCCGTTAAAAGGGGGACCATTCGTCCTCCATGACTTATCTCTTAATAAGCTGCTGAATTTGTCACCCAACCATTAAGATGACGTAAACGCCTCATCCTCGGTTAAAAAATTTTGACCCAAAAGAAAGCAATGAAATGATCTTGGTAGAGTCCATCTTTCCTGAAGCAATAGTATTCACCACCGAAATGAATATGCAATGGGAAAACCAGTTGCCTAACCAAGACACGGTGGGTCCATCTTGCCTCCATAGGATTACGACTCCTCGAGAAATGGAGTTACCTAATCTCTGTAAGTATAATGGCATGACTTGTCCATGGCCCACTGGCAATCTTTCCATGTTGAAATGAGTCGGCACTGCAGCCGCACATCATTCGTAACCCAGGCCTTCCAAGAAAGTCTCACAAGGCCCGCATTGCAATGGTTCTTCATGGCTAGGATCTACCTCATGAGGAATTGGAATGGGTTGTCTTCTGCATTCCTGCATGAATACTAAAGCAAGATTGGAACTAAATTACCTTGTGAGGATTTGGTTCGCATCAGAAGAAGACCAATGAAGGATTTCTGAGCATATGCAGAAAGATGGGAGGCTTTCGTGATGCAAACTAACCATCAATTGGCTGAAGAAGAAATGATGAAGCTATTCATAAGAGCCTTACCCTACAAGCATTGCTTTTGGTTGCATGGATTGCACTTCCGTAGCTTCAATGAAGTGGTCCTCTTATGCGAATACTTCGAGTCTATTGGAGGTGAAGAACACAAAGGCACTTGATTTCATGACCAACACTATCAAAATGCTCATTTTCATAGGAATTTTCATGAGTTTTGGTTGTTTTTATGTTTTCTATCATGTCTAGTATGTTGCCAATGCATTTTCCATTCCAGTAATTTAATTTCACTTAGAATGTACAGTTCTAATGTTTTGTTTTGAAAGTATGAGGTGGTATTCCAAATCGACTCGGTGATGCTATCCAACCATGAAAATAAAATATATACTTTTGAGAACAAAAAATATTTCATTACTAAAAGCTTTTGTCAAAACAAGATGTTAAATTTAATTCTATTTATTTTTCTGACTTAATCACTTCGTGTCTCAAATTATCATCCCCTTTGACTTAGTATGATAGAGGGCATTTGAAACTGGCACATCCTGTGAACTTACCGAATTCAAAAACACTCTTTTAAGAAAGCAGGGGCAAAGAGAAAATATCATCCCATCTCAAAAAGGGCATTTCTTATTTCCTGAACATAATTTTGAAAATGATGTCATCTCTCTTTTATTTATAAGAGACGAAAGATAGGACGTAATAAGTACAAGCATAAGGTTGAACTTGAAGCATGCATACAATGGTAGCTTAGGGCAAGGCAACCTTCTCCATGCTACTCTCAACCTTCCCATTTTGTGAGCCATCCTTGGAGTTCTATGCACTCCACCTTGCACCTACACAACTCCATCTCAAGTCTCCGTCTCAAGTCTGAGCAATATCTTTTTCGCACAATGTACCCCAAAAGGCTAGACATTGTAGTTTCATTGATGGGATATTCATCTTTGACAAGCCCAAAATACAGGGAATGAATTCTTTCTCTTCCTTTGAATTGGCTATTGTCAATAGGGAGAAAATCCAAACAGTCGAAGCGATTTCTAGCCCCCTATTCCAGATGATGACTTTAGAATCTATAAACCTCACTTCTTGTTTCAGACGCATACTTTCCCAAGAAGTGATTGCCATAAGAAAACTGGAGGTTTTGATTGTCTATCTCAGATTCCATGGAAGCTTGAGGTATATAATTTTACCCAATGCTGCTAATGTTCATATGATGGTCAAAGACAGAAGAAAAATTCCATAGAAGGAAGGTGTTAAAGATGAATCAATCACCATTAATCATGCATACATGGCCACAAATGAGAAGGGCTAATCAAAAGAGATGTATAACTGTGTCAAGACAAAAAGGCTGTCATTAACATTCGAATATCCCTAGGAGATATCAAATACAAACTCTAGGGAAAGGTAATTCGATATCGTTTACAATACTCCCCCTCTTTAAATCCGCTTTTGACATATTTCCTCTATTAATAGGAAGCATCAGGATTCAACAAACAAACTCAGTGGGTTAATTAGAGCAAATCAATATTGGCCAAGCAAGCATATAGGAGTGACCCATATCAAATTCACCTAACTTGCTATGCAAAGATGTGTTGTCTTGAAACCGATTCAATTATATAAAAATGAATGCCCTACAAACACCATCGGTGCCTTGGCCTAATGGTATTGGGGATGAGGTGGTCTAAAGGCAATCGGGGTTCGATCCTCAGAAGTAGCAACTTGTTGCCATGTGAATTTGCTTCTCTTACATATGCAAAATTGGGAGAATAGTTGACCAAATGAAACGAAAGATATAGGACTTCATATACTTCTCGTGCTTCAGGTCTATTCAATCATTTGCAAACCAGTGCAAGGATCAACTGACCGTTAACAAGGTGGATAACAAATCAATGAGAGGCATGTCAGACTCCGACAAACTCTCTTAAGCGAAATGGCATCCCAAGTATTGCCAAAACAGATGACAAAAATCTTTCAGGCCTCAATTCACATTTGATTTTGGCCATACTGATTGATCTATTTTTACATTTTCCCTTATGTAAGGGCAAAAGCAGAGATGCCCATCAAATTAATGGTCAGATTCCCAACCCCGACTAATCATTCATGTGTCATCTCCCTATTGAATAAAGACAGTCCATGGACACTCATCTGTGAATAACCCCTTTGATGTTTAAAATTTAACATTTTTGTATATACAATTCTATTAAATAAATACCTCTAAAGCTGTTAATAAAGTTTTTTTTTTGAGTAAAACCATTCATTTGTTTTAAGAGTACAAACTCCCTCGTATTTAAAATACTCCATGCCTTTTCCAAACAAATTTTGCATACTAATTTTGTCTGTCTAGATTACTGATTCCACTGAGGATTATCAAAATAGATAGTTGAATAAAAAAATAAGATTGATCGAGCATGTTGAATGAGGATATCGAGATGATGAAAGACAAACCATATCCTACACATAGTCCCCTATCTATACATTTATGAGATGAGTGTAGAAAATTCCATGTCTGTATGGTAAAGAGTTTTCTTGCAAATGGTACGATAACCAAAGCAGTGAGGGGCATTTCATTTTTTTACCCTAAACACTATAGGTTATCAATTGCTTACCCTCTTTAAGCCCCCATGCACTTGTGAAGTTTCTTTCATACCTTTGTCGAGAACCACCCCATACTGGGGCAGATTGGAGGCGAGGCGACATCACAAGATGAGAAAGGGAATAGAAATTTTCTTGCTTGCACTTGCATCAATCTTTGGATGCCTTTATTGCATATGAACCCTCATGATAATTTAAGTGCCATGGAATGACGAAGAGTGATTCTTTTATGCTCTATGTACTTGTATCCGTTATATAGCCCAATTAAGTTTGTAATTCCATCCTCACATTGAGGCAAAGCAAGAGTTACTGCCATTCAAGTAGTATGATCTGAAACATTGACTAAAGATGAAGACTCAAGAGTCTCATAGGTGTTTTGCTTGAACTTGCCTAGGCCAGTCCTTCAGACAACAAGAATAAAAACTAGGGGGCATGAAAATACATTGTGCCTAGTAAAAGTAAGGTTAATGCCCATATATGAGAAAATTGGATGGCATGAAAAACAATGTGCCTAATAAAAGCAATGCCAATGCCTTCAAACAAAAAATATAGCCATTTGTATTCCCAAGTAAAGTTGCTGTTATGGTTCAATTAATGGAGCCTCAATCTGGTTATGAGAAGAAAGACTGATGACAATGCCAAGGCAATCACCTACTTTCACCCTTTTACACATGAGCCAAGCCTACATTGTGTCTCATTATAAAAGTCTCTTCAGACTAGGGCACTTCAATTAACGTAGGATTTCATATGTTTATAAGTATCACTCAAAGAAGTACAAAAAATATTATTCTATCTCTTTTTGTAGGGTTCTTGACTTGTAAACCCGTAAATGATCATGTGTCATTTCTTTCATAAGCCTTAACCTTGATGGTCCCTTTGATAAGCTGTTAACCAAGCCTATATTACAGTCCTGACAAAGACCTCTTAGATTGGTAAAGTTGTACCGTTTGCGAGAATACTCAAACCCTTGCTAACATGATGACAGTGAGATGATGTAGTCCTTATAAATCCTACATTATGATCAGGATAGAGCAACATATTCCATGAGAGTGAGGGGAAAGCCTTTTTAGATTGAAAGTCCCTCATCTAGCATGTTCAAGATGTCTACATTCTAAGTGACAATTGTCATTCAAAAATTTTCTCCAGTGGAATATTGGTGATACAAAATTGACAAAATTATCATGCATGAATCCCATTTGAACTCATGAATTTACAGCATACACAATCATGTGTGCATATTATGTGTTGCAGACATACTCTCAGAGATCAGAGGCATCGTCAAGTAAGCATATCTCTACCCTTATTCCCAAAGAGCTTGTTTCCGACCAAATATTTCATACCCTTGAGTACTAGCCACCGCTCGAATACTCTCTCTTCTTGACACTCGACCTATTCGAGTTATCCTCATAGTTTGGATGCTTACGATTGTCCAAATATCCCATTGTCTTTGAGTACCTACCACTGTCCAAGTACTCTCTCTTCTTGACACTCAACTTGTTCGAGTTGTCCTCATAGTTGTCCAAGTATCACATTGTCTTTGAGTACCTACCACTGCCCAGGTACTCTCTCTTCTTAACACTAAACTTGTTTGAGTTGTTTTCAGAGTTTGGATGCTTGCGACTATCCAAGTATCCCATTATCTCTAAGTACTTGTCACTATTCAAGTACTCTCTCTCATTGACACTCAACCTGTTCAAGTTGTCTTCAGAGTATGGATGCTTGTGACTGTCCAAGTATCCACTTGTCTTTGAATACTAGCCACTGTTTAGGTACTCTCTCTTCTTGACACTCAACATGTTTGAGTTGTCATCATAGTTAGGATGCTTGCGATTGTCCAAGAATGCCATTTTCTTTTAGTACCTACCACTATCCAAGTAATCTCTCTTCTTGACGCTCGACCTGTTTGAGTTGTCTCGAGAGTTTGGGTGCTTGCAACTTTCCAAGTATCCCATTGTCTCTGAGTACTTGCTACTATTCAAGTACTCTCTCTTATTAACACTCGACATGTTCGAGTTGTCTTCAGAGTATGGATACTTGCGACTATCCAAGTATCCCTTTGTCTTTGAGTATCGGCCACCGTTTGGATACTCTGTCTTCTTGACACTCGACCTGTTCGAGTTACTTCAGAGTTTGGATGCTTGCGATTGTCCAAGTATCCCATTGTCTTAGGGTATCTACCACTATCTAAGTACTCCCTCTTATCGACACTCGATCTGTTCAAGTAATTTTCAAAGTTTAGATACTTACAAATGTCCAAGTATCCCTTTGTCCTTAAGTACCAACCACTGTTCGAGTACTCTCTTTTATTGACACTCGACTTGCTCAAGTTGTCTTCAAAGTTTGGATGCTTGCGACTATCCAAGTATCTCGTTGTCTTCAAGTACCTGACATTATTTGGGTACTCTCTCTTATCAACACCAACCTATTCGAGTTGCCCTTAGAGTATGGATACTAGTGACTACTCAAGTATCACATTGTCTTCAAGTACCTACCACCATCCAGGTACTCCCTTTCCGGACTTGCCCGAGTTGTCCTCAAATTATACCATTAAAAACTAGTAGTTGTTTAAGTATTCCACTGCTTTGTGTGCCTGCGGTTACCCAGGTATGCTCTCTTATCACCATGACACTTGGCCTGCCTAAGTTGTTCCCAGATCATATCATTAAATACTTGCAATTCTTCAAGTATTCCACTACTTTGTATACCTGTAGTTACTCAGGTGTTCCAACCTTTTTGAGTGCTTGCAGCCATCCAGGTAAGTCTTGTGCTACATTCAAAATTTATGTAATTGGGAGGTGGGAGACCTTCACCAATTACTAGGAGGTGAGAGACTTTCACATATGTTCGAGGCGCAACCTCTATATTTCATTTACCAAGAGGTGAAAAACCTTCAGGAATATCCAATACTTGTCCTCGATATTTCATTTACCAGGAGGTGAGAGACCTTTACAAATATTAGAGGTACGTCATAAATATTCCATTTACTAAGAGGTGAGAGACCTTCACGAATATCCGAGGCACATCCTCGATATTCCAATTACCAGAAGGTGAGAGACCTTCATGAATATTTGAGGCGCGTCCTCGATATTCCATCTACCAAGAGACCTTCACGGATATTCCAGGTATCCTCCAAGATTTAGTACTTGTGATCATCCAGGTACTCCTTCGATGCCTCTAAGGGTTAGTATTTGCAATTGTCCAAGTACTCTTCCGATGCTCGCGAATAACCAGGTATCCTTTAAGGTTTAGTACTTGTAATCATCCAAGTACTCTTTCGATGCCTTTGAATGTCCAGGTATCCTCTAGAGTTTGTACTTGTGATCATCCAAGTACTCCCTCAATACCTGCAAATATCCAAGTACTCTTTTAGTACTTGCGAATGTCCAAGTACTCTTTCAATGCCTGCAAATGTCTAGGTATCCTCCAAGATATATGCCCTGAGAAAGGTCAAGTGTTCAACAAACACATGTCCTAAGAAAAGTCAGCACATCCCCTAAGAAAGGTTAGGTAATCAATCGGTGTCCTTGACAAAGATCAGACACCCAACAAACCGATGCCCCAAGAAAGGTCGATGCATCCCCCGATAAATATCGGGAAATCAACCGATGTCCTTGACAAAGATCAGGCATCCAACGAATAGATGTCCCAAGAAAGGTTGGCACATCCCTCAAGAAAGGTCGGGTAACAAACCGGTGCCCTTGACAAAGATTGAGCACCTAACAAATAGATGCCCTAAGAAAGATCGGCCCATTCCCGAGAAAGGTCGGGTAATCAACTAGTGTTCTTGAAAAAGGTTAGGCACCCAACAAGCTGATGTCCCGAGAAAGGTCAGTGCATCCTCGAGAAAGGTCAAGTAAACAACTTATTGCTTCAACAGGTGACCGAAGAAAAATTCGAATCCTAGAAAGGCAATTCCCCGTCAAGGTGGCTAAAGAAAGATTCGGGTCCTAGATAAGCAACCTATTGCTCTAACAGGTGACCAAAGAATGGTTCATGTCCTGAAAAAATAATTTCTCATCAAGGTGACCAAAGAAAGGTTTGGGCCTTGGAAAAACAACTTCCTTACGTCACTAGGTAAGATGATACCCTAATACTTGTCAAACTCGGGGTTCACACTTCATCTCACTCATTTCTGGTAAGTAACTATAGGTATCCTCTTATCTGTTTTAGTATGTATAATGTTCTATTGCTCTTTTGTTTCATAGGACACCTAGTCCCAAATAAGATATAATCTATTGCCTATGCATAGACAAAATTTAGATATCAGTTCATTTTTGAATACAACCTCTGTGAGCTCACCTTCAAAGAAGAGTAACTATTGACATCTAAAATTTGATTAAATACATAAAATTAATTTGCATAAAAAATTAGGGATCAACTTGACCCTAACAAAAATGATTTTCGCATCAATTAGGTCTTAATTTTTATTTGCTTCCATTTCCTATTTTAGTTCCTTCTTTTTTCAATTTTTCGGATAATTAAAAAAAAAAAAATAGGGGCAGTCCATGGGGGCTGGGCCTTCGTGCCCAGCTTCCCCCTCTTCTTCCTTTTTCCACAAGAGCCCGGGGCCCAGCCCTTTTTCCCAAGCCCAACCCCCCTTTCTTCATTCTTATTCTTCCTTCCTCCTTCCTCTTCCACCTCTGCAAGTCATGCACAGTGACGATGACACGCTCAAGGACGGCCTACGGCAGAGAGAGGAAGAGTTGGCTGGCAACGGATGGACATGGCTTCAAAGCAGAGTAAGTGGGTAGCTAAGGAGACGCCGATTCGGCTACATCAAGGCCAGTTGGCATGCCAAAGACCAGCGACCGAAGCTCCGTCAACCAACCCCCCTTTGCCTATAAATAGGGTGTCATTGGAAGGCTAAAGTGTAGAGGCTGAGGGAGATCAAAGGCAGTGAGCTCCAAGGACTTCCCCGAGAGATATCAGGGGAGAATTGAGAGTGAGCAAGCCAGAGATCTAAAGAGGCGAGGTCGACCAGAGAAGGAGGGCCAAATCTAAGCAAAGGGTGGCTAAAACCAGGGGAGAGGGAGAGAGAGAATTGCGGAACTGAGCCTTGCCACCGTCACTACCATGGCATCAGCCGCCACCCCATCGACCAGTTGTGAGCTTTGTCGTGCCGAAGCTCACCTGCCCGACGTCGTTTGCTGCCATTGCCCCCTAACACAGATCCACCACTACCCTTGTGCTTGGAGCCCAACGAGGATTGGAGTCCAATGAGGATTGGAACCCCCATCACGGAGTAATCACCCCAACCACGTACCGTCTGGAGCCGTGTCGTGCTAGACCAATTAGGCTGACCAGCGTTACTCATTGCGGCCACACCGTGACAAGCTCGGTTTCCCCCATCCGCCACCATCGGCTGCATCTCAGCCTTCTCCTACCAAACCGCTTGCTGCCGTCTCACCGTCAAGTCTGTCGGTCCGTAGACGCGAGCTACTGCAAATTTGGGCGCTCACTAGGGTGACCAGCGCCATTTGTCCCAACCACCCCTATTGATACTGCAAAGAGACGAGGAAGGAGGCGACCACGTGTCGAGTTAAAGTCGAGGGTCGGACGTGGGTATCTCAACCAAGTAGGGTTTCATCCAATCTAGACCCGCACATGTGGGCTGGTTGATTCTTTGGCCGGGCATTTTTTTCTAATGGAAAATGGGCTAAATTGGTTTGGGCTTGGTTTTATAAATTAAAACAAAAAAAAAAAGGAAAAGAGAATTCGAGCTGGGCCCGTGCTGTAGGCTCGTCAGGGCCATGGGTTGACAACCCAAGTCAATCACAACCTAGGGATCCAACCCGAGTCATTTTTTTATAATATTATATCATTATAATAAAAAATGATATTTTAATAATAAAAAATAAACAAAAAAAAAAAATCAGAAAATAACAAAAATAATCTATTTTTTCAGAAATAAAAAAATCCAAAAATATTGTACTTTTTCTAAAAAATATCAGAAAAAGTCAAAAATAATTTATATTTTCAAAAAAGGATCAAAAATCCAAAAATGCTTTTTATGTTTAAAAAAATAGAAAAAGACTAAAAACATATTTTTCTCCACAAATACATAGAAAAATCCTTGAAAATCCAAAAAGTCTTAGGGTTTAAACAAGATTAAGTATCGGAAGGGCGTTAGTGATTAACTAGTGTAATCAAGTCTCTAATCCTAGTTTCTCTGTTTGCGCAAGAGTGAAATATTTCTCTTAATATTTCGCTTGGGTTTCTAATCGACTTGCCCCAAATCGATTAGTGACGACTCCTATTTAAAATTAACTTATAGGTTAAAAAATTGGATCATAAGCCGTGAATTGGTGGGCTTGAGAGAGCCCGGGCTAAGCCTAATAGATTTGGCGAGCCATTAGCCTCAGCTAGTGCCCACGCAATTGGGCGGCAAAAAAGAGGTCGTGATAGTTAAACGAATTAAAAGTTCAAGGAAAACATTGCACATTAGATTAAAGTTCATGGATCACATTGAATAAATTAAAATTTTAGTTGCATATTGGGCCAAAGTTCAAAGACTATTTTTGTCAATTTCCCTTTTTGATACACTACATTCAGATATAAAGAGACTTTATACATACTTTTTGTACTCGCATTATCTGCAATTCCCGTATTTCTTAAAAACATGACAACGTTTGGTAATTAAGCTTTTGATTTAGGACGATTGTCAGGTATTTTGGGAAGCACAAATAAGTCTCTCCCTCTTTAACTGCTTCATTGTATCCATTTTTTTCAAATCCACCACATAGATAACCTAGCATCGCTCATTAAATTTATCAGTTTAAACCGGCTACAACTCCTACTACTTAGGACGTTGCATGTGTCCGTATGCATCAAGATACCAGAAATCTACGTCTAACTCCCACCTAACACGAATATGCCGAAGGTGGATGCGGTAGGTCAGTTCAATGAATCTTCTTGTTGGAAAATATTTTAAATGTTAGGATTATGCTCTCAAACACAATGAAATAAAGAGTAAAAGCAAGAAAAAGAAATTAAGACACAAAATTATCCTAGATCACCCTTAAACTAGGGTTACATTAGGCAAAGAATTCTATTATAATTAACACATCATGCCTCTCTAATACAGCTATTAATTACAAGAGAAAGAGATTACACATACCCACTAGCTATTCATGGGTCCAAATCTAAATTACTAATAAAATATGGGCTCAAATTATAAAAATCTTTTGGCGGTTCAGGGGTGCTGCCCCGCAACCCCTCCTCACTCATCGAGAAGCAAGAGCCCATGTCTTTCTATCAATGGGAAGTATGAACTACATCTCAACATAAAAGTTTCATGCTCTCACTTGATATCATAAATAAATCAAATGTTCAATATTGTTTTAAAATTTTCGACATGCTTATTGAAAACTAAAAGGGGAGTCATCAAGAGTAGGGGTGAGCATGGTTCCCGGGTAGAATCGGGAACCGGGGAACCGTACCGCAGGTTCCGATCTGGTTCTTGGTTCTAAGAGGACCAGTTCCGGTTCCCGGAACCGGTCAGAATTTAAAAAAAAAAAAAAAACCCTAGATTTCTCTCTCTCTCTCCCCTTTCTCCTCTCTTCCCCCCATGTGATTTTTCCCCCTTCCCCTTTCTTTTCAGCCCTTTTTCCTCCTCACGTCACTTCCTATCCCCTCCCCCCAATTTTTTTCTTTTCTTCTCTCTCTCTCTCTCTTTCTTTTCACTTTCCCCCTCTCGGCTCTCTCGGCCGAAACCCCCCCTCTTCTCCTCCTCTTCTTCTTCTTCTTCTTCTTCTTCTTCCTCTTGTTGGCTGCTGCTTCACCCACCACCACACCACCGCCCCACACCCTACTCAGTACTCACCACCACCTCTTGGCCACCGAACAACCACCACCCACCGCTCGTCCGACGAGCCGTCTCGCCGTTGAGCCCAACGAGCTGTCGCGTCGTCCGTGCCGCCCCTCACCACCGTGAGCCACCGCCGCCATCCCCAAACCACTGTCACCACCTCTTGCCGCCGCTCACTCGGCCGTCTGGGTGGCCGTTTCTCCAAACCGCCACCGCCTCCGCTAGAACCGAGCTCTTGCCCCCTTGGCCGTGGGTTGAGCCGCGACCGCCGCCGTCTTCGCCGTGCCATCCATGCCGCCGTTAGTGCCATGAGACTCGTGTCTTCGTTGCCGTCGCACTACGAAAACTCTCCTTAGGTTCTGCAACTTACTGAACTCTCATTTGCTTTACTTTCATTGTAGTTATTTGCCTTGCGAGTAATCCAAGATAGAGTCCCTGGTATGAGATTTGTGGACAAGGCTACTGATGCAATTGTTCTGCAAATGTAGTGGTTAAAAATGGATAAACTTCTCCCTTTCTTCTTTGTTTATTTGTCTGTCTGAACAGTCCGCTTAATTTTAGAGTCAAAAATCGATATATCTTAAGTTGGTTCAGATATGAAAAGTTGACATCCAACTGGGCAGTTGTTTGGCTCTTGAACTTAACAGTAGTAGTACCTTGCTTGTCTACAAGTAGAGAGAGATTCAACGTCATTGGTTGAACTCTTGAGACACGTAGCCTTGGTACTGAAAATTTTAAAATTAGGATCAGCTGAGGCACAATCTAATTATGTTTCCACATGGTCCGAAATGATCTCTGCTTGTGCTCAAGAGCTAAAGCATGGAGCCTCAATATGGAAGCAAGCTCTAGAGAAGAATATTTCTAGTCAAATATTATCTGAAAAAGAAGGTATGTTATAGTTACCAAGAACGATAAAATTAGTGATGACTAGAGTTTCTATGGGCCTTGAATTTGATGTGCTGTTGTTTTCACATCATTTAGGCAATCTGTATGTACTTGCCCTGGGAAAATTTTACACAGCAGTTGGAGTTCTTGGGGCCTCAGCCATGTTATACAAACCATGGATTCTTCTTAATTATAGAGATTTCTCTACCGCATCTGCTCTTTTAGATGAATGTACTACTCTATGGTCCAGTTCAGGCCTTGAAGAAGCTCTTCAAAACATATCTAATCCGCTAGAGTTCCAATATGAGGACAGCGTTAAGGCTTTATTGGAGTCTATCAAGCATGTTTACAACTTTACACTCTCAATGCAGGTGTACTATAGAAGGCTATTTTTTCTTGCGACGAACCTGTTTGCCATTTGTCTCTGTTGAATCCAGGAACTGTGCCAGGTATGTTAGTACTAAACATCAATTTGTTTTTTATTTATCAGGGGGTTCGTTCTGGTACAAGATCACCATTATCACAGAGTTGTAACTTTAGTCATGCAAGTACTCGATCTGCTAAGGTTATCTATTGCATCTGAAGGCTGTTTTAAAAATAAAAGTTCTCAAATGGGATTCCCAAGTATTTTCCCTAGTCTTAGGTTGTCTCTTTTTATTCTCTTTTGTGGCAAAATGGCATCTTTGGCTAGCTATATACATTGAACCTTTTGCTTGGAACCTTAATTTTGCTTCTAAAATGTTGTTTGCTATTGTTGAGCCAGGTATGAAGATGATTTTCTGGGACGAGGAGCAGTATTTTCTCAAACTTGCTAATCTATGGGCAAATTTGATCAGCCATCATCCTCCTGAATTGCCATCTATCAAGATTCATGGATCATGAAAGGGCAGGACTAAATCTCTCTGTTGTGAGGTTGCTTGTGCTTCGTGAAAAGAAAGATAACATATCCGAGTTTCCAGATGAAGTGAAGCTCTATTCTTTGGTTAGTTTGCTGTATGATGCAAGTAAATCAATAATCAGATTATCAAATTTACTAGTCCATGAAATAATGCTCATCTATTATAAAAACTTTATCAGTTCCTTTTTAAAATTATCCTATGATGATCTTTCACTTCTATTGTAATATTTGCAAGATAAGTGTAGAGGGAAAGTTTCTCAGAAGAAAGATCAGTTCTGGTTCAGAAACCGCTGCTGCAACATTGCCGAGAGATACTCATGCAGCTCCACCTGAAAGCTTTGTTACTAAAGTTGCTGAAGTTATTGGAAGCTGTAAAAAAATGAGGGATATGGCTTTATTTTGGTGCAGGGTTGTTGTTGAGGTAAGGCTGAACTTTGTGAAGTGAACTGCTGGACTTTGCAAACGAAAAATAGTTCACATTCTAGAACATTAAACGCTTATGAGTATTATAAATTGTGTTCATGTTATATTATCTTTGATGAATGACAAGTTTGTTTATTATTACTGCATTCATTTCCATTTTTTTTTCAACTAAAAATGAAACCAAAAAAAAGAAAAAAGAACCTGTTGGAACCTGGAATCGACCCCGGAACCTGTGACAGGGCAGGTTCCAGGTTCTTGGTTTTGACGGGTAAGTTCCAGGTTCCAAAAAATGAGGAACCTGTACCCGAGGGTAGGTTCCAGGTTCCAAGCTGAACCTGTAAGGAACCGGGAACCACTCACCCCTAATCAAGAGTCCCGAGGCATTTCCCTAGTCTAAGAGTCCGGACTCTTGAGAACACTCCAAGTTCTTGCACATAGAATTTATTTACAATATATAGATGATATGTAGAGCTATTAAACGGGTGCGTCGGGTTTGTGTTAGGTCATAAATGGTCCGACCCAAATTGACCCATTAACTCATTTATGACCCATTTATGCCTGATGTAAATTTCTCGACCCATACCTGACCCATTTAACTAAACTTAGGAAATCTTATATATATATATTGTATAGCCAAAATAGTTCTATACAACACAAATTTAATGGACATTTTTTAAAATAATTATTTTAAAAAGTCGAATTTTAATTAATTTTAAAAAATATAATAATAATAATAATAATAATAATAATAATAATAATAATAATAATAATAATAATATTATTATTATTATTATTATTATTATTATTATTATTATTATTATTATTATTATTATTATTATTATTATTATTATTATTATTATTATTATTTCGATGAGGCTTAAGCCTCGCCAAACGTCGGCGAGCCCTCTACCTTGCCAGATCTAGTGAGCTTGAGGCTCGCTGACATTGGGCGAGCTCGAGCTTGCCCCTCGCCAGATCCGACGAGCTCAAGGCTTGCCGATGACAGGCGGGCTCGAGCCCGCCCCTTGCCAGATCCAATGAGCTCGAGGCTCACCGGCGTTAGGCAAGCTCGAGGCTCACCGGCGTCGGGTGAGCTCAAGCTCACCCCTCACTAGATTCGGCGAGCTCGAGCTTGCCCCTCGCCAGATCCGGCGAGCTCGAGCTCGCCCCTCACCAAATCCGACGAGCTCAAGACTCGCTGGCATCGAGCAAGCTCGAGCTCACCCCTCGCTAGATCCGGCGAGGCTCCTTGCCCCTCACTAGATCCGGCGACCTCGAGCTCGCCCCTCGCCAAATCCAACGAGCTCAAGGCTCGCCAGTGTCGGGCAAGCTCGAGCTCGCCCCTCGCTAGATCCGGCGAGGCTCGAGCCTCGTCAGACGTTGGCGAGGCTTGAGCTCGCCCCTCACCGAATCTGGCGAGGCTCGAGCCTCACTTGACACCGGCATGTTCGAGTCTCGCTAGATCGGCGAGGCTCAAGCCTAGCCAAGCGTTGGCGAGGCCTCCAGCAAGCTTGAGGCTCGCCTAGTCAGTCGCCAGCCATCACCGTGCTGGTGACCAAAGGAAGAAGAAAAAAAAAAAGGAAAGAAAAAATAAAAAAGAAAAGAAAATTAAAATAAAAAAATAATTATAATTTCGGTTTTTATAAAAAAAAATATTTTTGTCAAGTTAAAGAGAGAAGAGAGAGATTATGAGGTTTTTGATGAAAATGGCTTCAAAATCTAACCCACTTAAGACTCACTTAAGACTCATCTATTAAAACCTTTAATTGTTAAACCCATTTAATTACTTTTTGTCAAAAATAAGTGACTCATATATGATCCATTTTGCCACCTCTAATGATATGTATGAGTCATCAGTGATTGAATGTATTGACTGTATCAATAACGTATGTTAACTGGTGTGTCGAAATGATGAGAGCATTGCGCTATTGTCGTCAATTTTGTGCAATTTTTGTTTGTTTTCCGTAAGAAAGAATTCTGGGAAGTTCTGATATTACTTTAGTTTTATTTGTGTTCTATTCTGTCCTTGTCCTTTCTTCTCCTCTCCAAACTATGAACTGCTAACTAAAAAAATTCTCGTGATCGACGAGACCAACGGATGGGAAGAATGAAAAGCGAAGTTGGCCAAGGCGAACGTGCAAGTGCAGGCCCGAATCATGACAGCCCAATATTCTGTTCTGGCAGCTTTTAATTTTTAATTATTAAGAAATAAAGATATTACAGGTCATGAGATCATGTGCACTATGCATAATGCATGGAGTATTCGTCACAATGTGTCCTCGGTTAAACAAACCCGAATAGATGCAGGTTGGACACAACGCCTGCTTTTGCCTTGTTGACCCTTATCTACAAAATTGTTAACACAAATTGGGTTTTAGAGATCACGTGGTATCGACAATTCAAGGGGCAAACTGTCCAATAAATTCTAAACCTATTGAATCCCGATAAGTAAGTACACAAAAGGAGTCAATTAAGCTGTTCGTGACTAAGCATGCATATCGAAGGTAGGGATCCTAAAATACAACAATTGCTTACGGAAACCATCGTCTTTTACACCATTATTTTGCCTCTAACTTCATTGACTAAAAAAGATAGGCGTACATTTTTATGTGAAAGAACAATTCATGATGTACCCCTTATGATAAGAGCGAAAAAAATGAAGTAATCAATTGATTTTAGCTTTGGTATGGCCATCAATTTATCTATATGTTCATGTGTCGGCTCTAAGTCATTGAAAGATATTATATGTTAGCCAAATAAACTAGTGAAGCAATTCATTTTAAATCCATATCGATATATAATCATATTCAAGTCTATCGAATATTTGCTTTTAAATTTGTGTCATATCTTTGTGAAAAGGAGAGATTGGAAAAAAAAAAGGATTAATTATGAGAGAGACCGAATAGATGTGACCAAGTAAGATCCATACCCAATGATTAAAGTTTATGGACTTTTTTTAGCATTATCCCTTTCAAAAAAATATCAATTTGACCGAGTGAAACCCATACCCGATGATTAACTTATTAAACACGCGATACATGTGAAAAAAGTAGTTAGCTAAAAGCCTTTCTGGATTCTTACATTATTCAATAGCACTAATGGACCCAGCGATATGAATCTTCTCGCGCAATAAGCCTCTCTATTTAACGCTAGGCTAACCCACTTTTGTCCCTTCGCCAAGCCTCAAGTAGCTATATTAATAACCCTCCACTATCAAATTCTCCCTCACTTCCTCCACCATGACTCCCTCTCAACCTTCCCAAGCAAAGTACTTGCAAGAAAATGACATCTCCCAAAAATGCCGAGACCTCCTTCCCTCGCTCCCTCACGAAAAAGGCTGGATCACCCCCTCTCTATACCAATACCAAGGCTTCTGGGTTGCCCCGAAGCTCTTGAACGGCGTCCTCGCATGCCAAGACAACTTCCAAGCCCAAGAAACCGACATCCTCCTCATCACGGCCCCCAAATGCGGTACCACCTGGTTGAAGGCTATCCTCTTCTGTCTCTCAACCCGAGGCAGGTACTCAGGTTCAATGCAACAACACCCTCTCCTCACCCAAAGCCCCCACGACCTCGTGCCGTTCTTGGAGCTCAAGCTCTACTTTGGGCAAGAGATCCCCAACCTCACCTCGCTACCATCCCCGAGGCTCTTCGCTACCCACTTGCCTTATCAATCACTCCCACAGTCGGTCAAGGACTCTGGGTGCAAGCTGGTGTACCTGTGCAGGAACCCTAAGGACACCTTCGTCTCGCTCTGGCACTTCGCCAACAAGCTGAGGTCCAAAGAGACAGGTGGGATGCCGCTCGGAGAGTGCCTCGACGCTTTCTGCCAGGGCGTAAGCCCGTTTGGACCCTACTGGGACCACGTGCAGGGATACTACAAGGTGAGCCTGGAGATGCCTGACAGGGCGTTGTTCTTGAGGTACGAGGACATGAAAGAGGACCCGCATGTTCATGTCAAGAGGCTCGCCGACTTCTTAGGTTGTCCATTCGGCGAACAAGAGCTGAGAGATGGGACCGTGGACGGCATAGTGAGGATGTGTAGCTTCGATAGTTTGAGCATGCTGGAGGTGAACAAGAGCGGGAGGTTATCGACTGGACAAGAGACCAAGTCGTACTTTAGGAAAGGCGACGTCGGAGATTGGGTGAATCACATGAGTGTCGAGATGGGGGAGAGAGTTGACCATGTCATCCAAGAGAAGATGCACGGTTCAGGGTTGAAGCTTTGATCTCAATTTGGGTTTATGACTATGGCAACAATAATCAATGTCTGTGGCCAATGTCCGGTTGGCCTCTCAGAGTTGTACGAGTAAATTAGTGTCATGATGTGCTGTATGTTTAATCGTAATGTTAAAACAGTAAGAATGTATTTGTGCTTCTATGAATGCATCGTCCTTTTTTTTTTATTCTAGTGAGAAGATTATGGTCCTTTAATTCTTTTTAGCTGCCATGATGGGATTTATAATCTATAGTAATTAATTCCACAAGATAAAATGATACAATGTCAAAATGCACATACTAACTCCCCTAAGTCAAGCATTTAGCTAGACGACATTACTACGTCAGGTACAATATCTTTGAATTTTCAAATATTACAATCCTTTCAATAAAACAAATGTGTTCTACCAAATCTTATGCCATGCACATACTAACTGCCATCATGCTTGCCGCTCGTTCTCCGCTGCCGTCGCACGAGGCCACCCCTGCCATCACTAAAAGTGCTCTCTCTCTCCCTCTTTCTCTCTCACCCTGTGAAAGGAGGGTCAAGCCACCCTCTCAAAGGTATTTTCAACTAAGACTGCGTTCATTTTATCAATAATAACTTTAAAAAAAAAAAAAAAAAAGGGCTTTCGAATTTTCAAGTGTTCATAAAATTAAATTGGTCAAAGAAAACATTTTCCATTAATGGAAAAAGCACATTCAAAAGTGGGAAAAATGTTTTCCGCTTTTTAGAAAGCGGAAAACATTTCCCATCCTATTTCTTTCACTTCTAAATCAAACTTTTTTTTCACTAAACATCTTTTTCTTTTATTTTTATTATTTTGAATTTTTTTTCGTTTTAAAAATCAGAGTTTTTAATTATTTTGAATTTTTATTTTAAAATTTTTACTTTTCTTTCTTTTTTTTCATCTTCTTCTTCTTCTTCTTCAGTTGGTCGCCAGCCACGATAGTAAATGAATGGTCACAAGCAAGGCCAGGCCTCACCTAGTGAGGCTCGAGCTCGCTCAAGGCCGTTGGTCGAGCTTAGGCCTTGTTAGAGGTCGGCGAGGCTCTGGCGATCTCAAGGGAGGCTCGAGCCCTGCCCTGCTCGTCAGATTTGGCAAGGTTGGAGTCTCGCCGACTTGTGGTGAGGCTCGAGCTTGCCTAAGGCCGGTCACCCCAGCGTCGTCATGGCTAACAATCAGTTGAGGAAGAGGAAGAAGAAGAAGAAGGAAATTAAAAATTAATTAAAAAAAAAAAGAAACCACTAAAAAGTAGTGTATGAAGGAAAATATTTTCCTTGTTGAACAGCATAAAATATTTTTTAGTTTATTTTCAAGTTTTAGCCGAATATCAGAAAATATTGTCATTTTCTTGGAAAATGGCTTCTTGAAAAATATTTTCTAGAAACTCCACATTTTTTATGAAATCAACAAAGCCTAAGTTTAGTTTTGGGAAAATCACAACCCAAACCCAAACCCACACTAAATAAATAAAATTACAACACAACTCAAACGAACAACTTTGGTTTGTTATTGAGTTGGTTCGGTGTCACACCGGCACATCAAGCCAATTTACAAATAAGAAGTTTAATGCATACTTTAGGCTGTCTAAGCGTGCAATGGAATAAACCATATGAGCACTTAATTCTACTCGTTCTTGGGAAAAAAGGAATATGGTCACAATTCAATCAAACTAATTGGCGATAGCATTAAAAGATATTATTTAATTAAACATGAGTTCTCAAAAGGTCACGAAAAACTCTTTTGTCGGTATTATTTGAGATTAGAAACCAATCAATTATTGTCAATTTGAGAAGTAGAATCTTTCATTTAATAGTATAGAACAGTGTTAAGAACGAACTTATTTGGTTAGATTTAATGACAAATTTTATTAGTCACAACACAAATAATTAATAATTAATAATTAAAATTTTCAGTTTGGTGCGATTTTATTATTTTCCAAAGTTATAGATCAAAACCAAACAAATAAGAAAAAAATCCTAAAGCAAAATCAAACCACTACATTTTTATGAACCAATTGGTTTACTTCGACTCATTTTATCGATTTTCAAATTTTTTTTGAACACCTCTACCAGTGGCTGAGTTGTCACTTCCTTTGTTGAAATCACCCTCCACCCTCCCTTCCCTCCAAAACAGAAAAGAAAAAAAAAAATTCTGCCAAGTTGGATCAGCATCCCCATTTTTAATGTTTTTTTTCTCCCCTTCTTCCTAAAACTTAAAGAGGAACCTTGGAAACCCAAACCCTAGCCGCCTCCTTCTCCTCTCAAGCTCCTCCTCCTTGCATGGCATCCCCATTTTTTTTTTTCTTATTCCTAAAAATTAAAGAGGAACTTAGGAAACCCAAACCCTAGCTACCTCCTTCTCCTCCTAGGGTCCTCCTCCTTGCACGGCATTCCCATTTTTTTTTTCTGCTCTTCTTCCTAAAACTTAAAGAGAAACCTTGGAAACCCAATTCATAGCCGCCTTCTCCTCCTCTTTTTAATTTTTTTTTTCTGCTCTCCTTTCTAAAACTTAGGAAGGAACATTGGAAACCCAAACCCTAACTGCCTCCCCCTCCTCCTAGGCTCCTCCTCCCTGCACGTTATTTCAATTTTTAATTTTTTTTTTCCTGCTCTTCTTTCTAAAACTTAAAGAGGAATCTTGGAAAACCCATGCCCTAGCTGCCTCCTCCTCCTTGCATGGCATCCCCATTTTTAATTTTTTTTCTGCTCTTATTTATAAAATTAAAAGAGCAACCTTGAAAACTGAAAAACCCTAGCTGCCTCCTCCTCCTCTTTGCTCATCTTGTTTTTGGCTCTTTTGAGTGCTTTGATAAACCCGTGTAGTTTGTTTGAACCCCTCCCTTTTTTTATATATAAAATTTACCAACCTCGCCATTAATTAGTTTCGTCCATGATAACTACGAATTTTCAAGTTCACTCAGTAAAACCCGTGTACCCGCATCTGGATCGGTCCCAACTTTGTTTAATAGGGATCTCTTTTTTCACCAAAACGGTACACTACTTTTAATGATAAGTTGGGCTTCAGTCACTTTTTTGAGAATGGGATTTCCTGTTTTAATCATTTGATTTCGATGCGTTTTAGTGTCTTATAGCCTAAATTGCACTGACACGTGACACGATACGACACGACACGTCGACACATCATTTTTTAAAAATAAAAAATTTTAATTGTTGGAACACGTTATATATTAAATAAATATTTTTATTTTTAATTAATTTAATTCAAATTTATAAATAATTAATTAATTAAAAAACCTACAATAAATTTACACTAATCATTCAACATATAGTACTTTTATTTTTTGAAATTATTTTTTAATTTTATTTTAAAAAATTTCGATTAAATAAAAAAACCCCCAACCCCTTCAATTAAATAAAAAGCCCCCACACCCCCACGCGCCCAAACTCCCTTTCCCCTTGTTTCTTTCCCACCCCCAAATTTTTTTCACTTTTTATTCCCTACACCTGACACCTGACACCGTCACTTCCCCTCCCTCCAACACGCCAAATCCTTTTTTTTTTTTTTTTATTCTTTTATTCTCAAAACCCTAGTGACGCTTCTTCTCCTCCTCCTCCTCCTCGCTGCACGACGCATTTCCTCTCCTCTTCCTCTCGATTTCTGCTTGCCAGGGAAGGAAGGCGCAATCCCTATGCGGCGAGAGGCTGCACACCGCTGTGAACTCCTCCTCCTCCTCTCCCTTGCCGCCTAGCTCGACGACGCCACCCTCCCCACATGTGCCTCCCTCGTGAAGTTCTTCTTTACGGCCCTCGCCTCAATCTCTACTCTTTCTCTTGCCATCTCTCACCGTCGCGGCCTCGTCTCTCCTCCCTTGCTCTCGCCTCCACCCTTGAATCGCGTGTCGAAACGTGTCAACAAATCCGACACACGGTCAACGCATGTCCAAGACATAGCTTACAGCCTCTATATGCCTTTTCAGATTTCTAACGTTATTCTAGAGCAATAATGGTCTAGCAATGACCACCGATTTCTTGTGTCGTCTGCCTTGTTGGAAAGGAACTCACGACTTACTCGGTAGGCAAGGGTGGTGGTGACTCTACCTACTCCAGAGTTTACCTCGCTAGGCTGCCGGCTTACGGGTGGAGTTCCATGGATTACCAAAAAAAATAAAAAAAAAATAAAGAATGGTCCAGCAATGAATCTTCTCATGCAAAAAGCCTCTGTATCTAACGTCACCACTGAAAGATAGTTGATTGTCACACACTACAGAAAGTAATGCCTACAAACTTCAGCATTTTTTATCTTTACTGGTTCAGATGGAGATCTTAGTTACTGAATATTTAAAGCCAGTGTCGGATAGACTTGTCGACCTAACAAGGTTAGCTTAGATTATTTTAAGCGATGATTATAAGGTACATGAATACGAGTATCTGATATTGAACAGCAAGCAGAAAAAAGACTTGTTTTCGTTCAGATGCTTTATTTCTAATTTTCTCTCAAAAGAAGATGATTGTAGAGGTTTGCAATATGCATGGAATGTTGACACTGTGTCACAGTATTAAATGCCATAACCTCCCTTAATAGTTTTCAGCAAGCTTGTCGAAAATTTTCAAAAGACAATGAACATTATTTATTGATTTCTGATATCAAGTATCAACGTGATGTTTTCTAAAATGTTTTTTTTTTTTTTTCCGTGAGAAGATTCATTCAAATAACCTAGCCCGTCCATTTTTGTAGGAGTTGGATTTAGATTTCTTGCATCTTGTTTCATGGAGCAAATGCATCGTCCCGGTAGTCATAGTAACCGATTTATACTCATAGATTTAATGAGTGATGCTAGGATGTTATATACGCACAGAAATAATCTGTGGTAAGTTCAAATAAATAGGACACACCGAAGAATTTAAAGCGGGAGAGATTTATTTGTGTATTAGTAATACAGAAGTTGCAGATGATGCGAGGAGTAGTGAAAGTATATTCAACATCTTTTCACATAAAGATGCGATTAGATATCTAAATGTTGTGTATAAAAAAAAGATCAATTTGACCCAATAAGGTGTATGTACACGATGAACATAGCATAAAACAACCGTATATGGGAAAAGAAAAAAAGCGAAGGCATCGGCTATAGCCTTTTCGAAGGATTTCTAACTTAATTCAGAAGCAATAATAGACCAGCTATATGCATCTTCTAATGCAATGAGCCTCTCTATTTAACGTCATCACTGAAACCCTAAGCTAACAGCCTAACCCCCTTTCTTCCCCTTCATCGAGCCCAAATTAGCTATAACAACCCTTCACTCTGTAATTCTCCCTCTCTTCCTCCATGACATCCACTCAACCCTAGCAAGCAAAGTACTTGCAAGAAGATGACATCTCCCAGAAATGCCGCGACCTCCTTCCCTTGCTCCCTCGCGAGAAGGGCTGGATCACCACCTCTATCTACCAGTACCAAGGCTTCTGGTATTGCCCAAAGGTCTTGAGCGGCCTCCTCGCTTGCCAAGACCACTTCCAAGCCCAAGACACCGACGTCCTCCTCATCACTGCCCCTAAGTCTGGCACTACTTGCTTGAAGGCCACCCTCTTCTATCTCTTGAACCGGGCCGAGTTCTCAGGATCGATGCAACACCATCCTCTCCTCACCCAAAGCCCTCACAACCTCGTGCCCTTCTTAAAGATTCAGCTATATTCGCCACCCTCTTGCCTTACCCTTTGCTCCCTACATCAGTATGTTCGAACCAAAAAAATAATGTCAACTTCGAAAATTTGGAACAAGGCACAAATATAGACCTCGGAGGAAGAACTAATTGAAATGCAAACGCTTTTTTTGCTTTGGTGTAACCACAACTTTGAAGTCCACAACCTTTTAAAGTGGTTGGATGTGTAGATAGCTTGACAAACATTAAATGAGGAAACACAGGAAAGTCCACAAAGTGATACAAGCACACAAACAAAGTCAAATGAAAAGACACAATAAATACATGAAGACAAGCGTGGAGAACTCTTCAATGAGTTTTCTAGCCTTCTTTGTCTTCATGCTGCAAAAGGTTTCCTTCATTAAATGCTTGTAGCATTTTTATCTTCAATCTTCTTCAAGCACCTACCATAAATCATGCTTCACCCATTCATTTTCGTTCTTCTTCTAACACCCACCATAAATCAAGGCATTTTGAAGAATACTAATAACCAAATCTAGAGCTCATAACCAATGTGCTTAAATCATCAACAATCAATTTTATATTATTCTAATAGCTTCCCTTAAAGTTAATTTTTGAATTCAACAACACCAAACATCATCTTTAATTTTTCGAACAAATCCGCCTTCAATGGTTTTGTCAAAATATCTACAATTTGATCTTCTAATATGCAGAAATTAAGTTCAATCTTACCATCTTTGACTCACTCAAAAATATAATGATGCTTGATATTGATGTGTTTGCTCCTACCATGAAAAACTAGATTCTTGGCAAGACCTATTTGTTCATGTTTCAATTCACACATCATCCAATGAAGCCATATCGCTTGACATGCCGCTGAAGTTAATGCCATGTATTTTGCTTCAACTGTCAAGAGTGCAACAACTTCTTGTTTTTTTGAGGACCAAGAAATTACTCTTGATCCAAAAAAGAATGCAAATATGGAAGTACTATTTCAAGTCTCAGTATCACTTGCCCAATCACTATCTGTGTACCCTACTAGACTGAAATTGTTAGTATAAGAATATAAAACTCCATGGTCACAAGTTCCCCTAACATACGGTAAAATTCTTTTTGCTGCCTGCAAATGTGATTGATACGGTTTTTCTATGAACTTGCTAATAATTCACGCTCCATAGGTTATAAATCTCAAACTCCCAGCAATGCTTTTAAAATAAGTGGAATTTACCAGTTCACCACTTCCTACTTTCTTTAGTTCCAATTGCGAGCGATTCCATTTTCATTCGCTTCAAGATATCACTAGCATATTTTTGTTGCGAAATAAATATGCCATCATTTGTCTACTTCACTTCAAGGCTAAGAAAATAGGACATCAATCCCAGATTTGTCATCTCAAACTAGCTAGTCATAGCTGTTGACATCTAAATTTTGGCTAGATTTTTAAATTAATTTGCATAAAAAAAATTTAGGGATCAATTGGACCCTAACAAAAATGATTTTTGCATCAATTAGGCCTTAATTTCTTCATTTTTTTTTTGCATCCATTAATCTTTATTTTATTTTTTATTTTCAAATAATAATAATAGTAATTAATAAATAATAAAAACAAAAAAGCAGCAGCCGCTAGGGTTGGGCCTTCAAGCCCAACCCCTTCCCTTTTTCCTTCGCGCGGGCCCCCACAACCTAGCTCATGCAACCTAGTCTGGCCCCCCTTTTTTCCTCTTGTCTTCTTCCTCCATTGGATATGCAGCACGCGCAAGGGAGCTCCTACGCACGCGATGCCAGACGGAAGGGTGGATGGCGATGTACGACGCGGCAAGCAGAGAAGACGCATCTTCAATGCGAGACGGCCTAACTAGAGCCACCTCGATAGATGAGACACTGATTCAGCTAGCGGAGGTTGCTCGGAGCATGAAGGACTGATGGTCCAAGTGCCTCCACCAATCAGCTTCCGCACCTATCAATAGGGCATCAAAGGGAAAGGCAGAATTCAAAACGAGAGGCAAGATCAAAAGCATAAGAGCTTCAAAAGCTTCCCCTGAGAGATTTCAGGGAAGGCTCTAATGCTTGCAAGCCAAGATCTGAGGTCTTGCGGCCACAGAGAGAGAGAGAGAGATCTAGATTTGAGAGAGAGAGAGAGGGTTAGGCCAAGTAAGCGGGTTTCGACAAGCTGCTGCCCATCCCAACGCCATCCTCGACGACTAGTCACAACTCCTGCCCACTGCTGCTCACCTCGCCGTCGCTACTCAACCATTGACACCGAGTTGTTGGTCCCTCGAGCCAGGCCACTACCCCCTGACGCCATCTGTTGCTGCTTCACCATCACTTACCATACTAGGCCACCGCTGCTCCCTGATGAAGTTGCTGTGACCAAACCTAGGCCAGATGTCATCCCTCAGCCTAGCCCCATGCCATCGAACCTGACACCTTCTACCCACCTCATTGCTGAGCCGCATCCCCTCTACGCCCACCCTGATCAACAACCTACTACCATCGTCTGCTGTGTCACTGCCACCATTAACAACAAGCCGCCGCTCCCCAACACCGTCCCAGCCACCCCTAGTGACCACCGACGCTACTCGTCAATGCCAAGAAGTAGAGAGGTAGGGAGCTGCAAAATCAGGTCGGGTGAAAGCCCCCATCGGGTAGGATTTTGGCCAAAACCAGGTCGAGCGTGTAGGTCTCAGCTGGGTAAGGCTCCGGCCATCTTGGGTCAAATGCCTATCGGCTTTGCAAAATTCCTTGGTTGACTTTGTGGGTTGAGTTCCTTTTAAAAGAAATAGGGAAGCTCGATTTGTGCCCGTGCAACAAGCTTGTCAGGGCCATTGGTGGGCAACCCAGGTCAGTCCCAACCCGAGAATCCAACCCAGGTTGTTTTTTAAGTATATAATATTATATAATAATAATAAAATATTTTAATATAAAAAATCAAAATATAATAAAAACAATTTATTTTTCAAAAAATCATAAAACCCAAAATATCCCACAATTTTCCCAAAAAAATCATAAAAAGAAAATAAAATGAATAATATTTTCAGAAAAAGATCAAAAATCGAAAAAATATGCCTTTTTATGCTAAAAAAATAGAAAAAGACAAAAAAAAATGTTTTTCCTCCACAAATGCTTGGAAAACCCCTTGAAAATCCAAAAGCCTCAGGGTTTAAACAAGATTAGGTACTATAAGAGCATTAGTGATTAACTAGTATAATCAAATCCCCGAACCTACTTTCTTTGGTTGCATAGGAGCAAATATTCCTCTCAATATTTCGCTTGAGTTTCTAAGTGACCCACCCAAATTGATTAGTGGCAACTCCTTTTTAAAATTAATTTATGGGTTAAAATATCAAACCATTAAGTCGTGAATTGGTGGGTTTGAGAGAATCCAGGCTAAGCTTAATAGACCTAGCCGAGCCATTAGCCTCCGCAGACGGCCCCCTAAACAGGTGTCGAAAAAAAAGATCGCGATAGTTTGGCAATTCCGCTAGGGACTTTTTGTGGACTTAGGCCATCTTTTATTTATTTATTTATCATGTTTAAACACTTTTACTAACTTAGGTTTTTTCTTTCATGTAGGCTAGTATCTTAGAAATCTTTCTTTAAATAAAATGTCTTGTGATTATAAACTGCTATTCATGCTTTACTATTTTAGCACTGCACATGGCACACGCAACCCGGCCGCCGGACCTAGGCCGCCATAAGATATTTAGGATGGTGTTAAGAAAGACACGGCCTTGAACACGAGACTGCGATGTAGAGGTTACCTTTCTTTTCCCCGAATTTCTTTAGGTAGAGCCGAGGTTAAGGGAGTATGATGCCACTGTGAGACTACAATGGGTAGACACCCTCTTAATTTCTCTAAATCTTCTCGCTTAGATATCGAGCCGCACGTATCATGCACATGTCTTTGTGCTTGCCATTTTCTTTAAAGCAAAGTAATTTCTTTACTTTTTTACTCAGTTCCTTTTTATTGGCCCATGGCAACTTAGGTTGGTTTTTCGAGTCCCAATTTACATGCGATGGGAGGAGAGGATATCCAATTTATTCCCGCCCCTAAAGCAGAGCTCTTTAGATGGTGGGGTCGATTAGACCAATTTGCCCAAGAGCGTGTAAAAGCCAGAGTCAGTTATCTTCTATCGTTATTACAAATCCCTGTTCATCTTGAAGTCCTACAGGCGATAGCACACTTTTGGTGCCCTAGGACATCAGCTTTTATGTTTGGTGGGTTCGAGCTAACCCCGATTTTAGAAGAATACAGCATCATCACTTGAATGCCTCTCGAGAGTAAGCTTGTTAGGCCACCAAAGGGTATTGACCCATTGTGTGGGTTAACACGACTTTTAAGAATTGAAATCCATGTTATGAGACAAATTCTTGAAACCAACCATAATATGTGCCCACTAGCATTTTTGACTACTTGTTTTGAAATTCAACCAATGACCCAAAGAAGTGAGATTTTCCTCCTAGCCTTTTTTGGGTTTATCATTTTCTCCCATAAAAAAGATGCCATAAGTCCCTCAATGGCATGGGTGATTGATCACATTTCAAGGGGGCAAAATTATATCAACATGATTTTAGCTGAAACATTCTTGTCCCTTAATTATTTTAAAGAAAACACGAAAAAGATCACGTGAGCCTCATCAGAAATTTTGCAGGTTTGGTTCTTTTCTCACCTAAGCGAAATTCAATGCCTCATGCAATTGTCTAAAACAAATGATTTCCAAAATCCATTGTATAAATTTATGGTTCTAGGACCATACATTCCCAACCAAAGCTGTTTTAATTGGATAAATCTCCTAAAAGACCTTGCTTTTGAGGCATTCCTATGGTGTGCTGGTTAGTTCCATGAAAAAAGAGATCGCTTTGCTTACAAACACTACATCCCGATGCCATTGCTTGGCCTCACCGGCGCCACTCCTATTATTCATATAGGGTAGCATGATCGTATGGAGCCCTTCAAGAGACCCTGCCGCCTTTTAAGACAAAGATCCCTCCACTCTTATTCACCCATCAAAGCCGTGGCTACGCATTTGAGATTGTCATTATTGAGGAAACATGGAGCAAATGCCATTGCAAAATTATCGTGGTACCTAAAGGGCTAGAGGGACAAGAAAAGGCCCATCACACCTCTAACTCCTACATCCATAGCCATCGTATCCTGACAAAATTGAGGCCATTGATCCCTCACCTAATCAGCGAGATCAACCAACATGAGCAAGTAGAGCATATGCAAAAGGATTTGGGAATAAGCTGGATACACGTCTTAGAGCCTGTCCAAGGAAGCAAACATCTTCACAAGAACAAGGCTCCTTGTCGCACATAAAATAGCAGTTATGTGCCCCCTAGTATTAATATTGTAAAAATTTTGTCTTAGTCCCATTGTTTAGGGACTTCTATATTTCGTTTGGTCATTTTAATTCCAAGTTTAGATGTCAAAAGCATGTTGTCTGCAAAATCTATTTTGATAAATAAAAAACAATTAGACTGTTGCCATGGGTCAATCCTTATTTACACCCATGCTCATTCAAAGCTTTTGTAATGTCGGGTAATTATGAATTGCCAATCACCAGTCGCCCGCAAATGGCCTCAAGCAATAGGGCCTGATTAGAATGATGTACAAAATTGCCTCGCTATCATTGAAGACAACGTAGGACAGATGTCCATTGTCCTTTGACAACTTTCGAGATAAATGGAATCCACTCAAGCCAAGTCCAACTCCGTATCATCTTTAAACAGACTCATGACACCTTCAAATTTGCCAGAAGATAACTAACAAGATAGACAGCTTGTAAAGATCATGAAGAAGTTGAACTAGCTGCTGGGGCAAGATCTCATTGATCTGTCTAATTATGCCGGCATTAAGATCCCTGAAAAGCGTAAAGTACCTGAATGCGAGGGGTATGCCAATACCTCTCACCCAGAGGCCTACTTACAGGCTTACCAAGTCCAAAGGATGATTCAATCATACCAATCAAACCTGACTAGCCCCGCCTTGGAGTGGTACATTGTAAGGAGGATTAATATCCTTAATACCTAAGGGAAATTAATCGATGCTTTCCACCAAGAATATGATGTGACATCAATGCCGACATCACCCTGCCCTACGAAGAGCTGATAGTCTCAAAGTACGAAGAGCCAATGGTCATAGAAACAAGGGGTAATATGTTTTTAAGAACACATGTCGTGTCAAGGAGAAGCTCGACCGCCTAGTCTAACCTGCGGCCCACAGAAGAAGACATCAATGTAACCTTACATGATAAATAGATGATCGGGAAATATCCTACTACTGAGAAGCTTCCCATTAGGAAAGGTAAGGAGCCTGCATACGAGGTCAATGCCATAAAACTTATTCAAGACTGGGGCACGGCAATGCAACTTCCCAGGCTAATAGCAAGAGCTAGGGTCCATAGAATGCCGACCCCCATCAACCTAAGGAGTGAAGCTCCACCATCTCCTAGTCCCCTTAATAAAGTCAAGCTGGCGAAACGAAGGGCTTTACTCAAAAGGTCTGGACCAAGAGTCAAGAAAATAAAGCCTAAGCAATTCGACTCAACGCTTGCCACTGAATGTAGGCAAAACTTGACAACCAATGAGTCGTTGCACCAAGGCTTCAAGCATCCCCTAGGGTACAATCCTGAAGGCTACTAGTCCCTAGGGTACAATCCCGAGGGCTACTAGTATTATATAGATAAAATTAGCCATTTATCATATAACTGCCTGCCACCCACACACAGGATCCGAGGCTTGGTAGAAGAGGGAACTTTTGTCCATCATGACTTGTCTCCCAATGAATTGCTATGTTTGTCTCCCGACCATGAGGATGACGTAAACACCATATCCTCATTTGGTGATTTCGACCTCGAAGAAAGCCATGAAATGATCTCGGTAAAGTCCAACTTTCCCGAAACAACAAAATTCATAGCTGCGATAAATATGCAATGGGAAAACCAGTTGCCTAGCCAAGACACAGCGGACCCATCTTGCCTTGATAGGATTATGAACCCCAGATAAATTAGGGTTATTTAATCTCTGTAAGTATAACGGCCTAACTTGTCTTGTGACCCACTTGAAATGTTTTCATGTAGAAAAAAATCGGCATTGCAACCCAACACCATTCATAACTTAGGCCTTCCAAGAAAGTCTCACAAAGCCTGCATTACAATGGTTTGTCACAGCAAATATCTGTCTTATGAGGGATTAGAATGAGCTATCCTTTGCATTCCTATAACAATACCAAAGCCAAATTGGAACTGAACTGCCTTGCAAGAACTTGGTTCGCTTGAAAAAAAGACCAATGGAGGATTTATGAGCATATGTAGAAAGGTGTGAGGCTTTTATGATGCAAACCTACCCTCAACTGGTTGAAGAATAAATGATGAAGTTATTCATAAAAGCTTTACCTTGCAAGCATCACTATTGGTTGCATGGATTACACTTACGTTGCTTCAATGAAGTGGTCCTCTCATGCGAATACTTCGAGTCTACTGGAGGCGAAGAACTCAAAGGTGCTTGATTTTAGGACTAGCACTATCAAAATGCTCCTTTTCGTAGGAGTTTTCATAGGTTTTGGTTGTTTTTATAATCTCATGCTTTCTATCCTGTCTAGTGTGTTATTGTTCATTTCCCATTCCAAAGAATCCAATGTGCGTTCCAATATTTTGTTTCAAGAGCATGAGGCAGTATTCCAAACTAGCCGGGTGATGCTATCCAACCATAAAAAAAAAATATCATCAAAAAAAAATACTGAGGGCTGGGCTTCCTCATGCTTCCTCCCCCAAAGATATATACTTTTAAAAACAAAAAATATTTCATTACTAAAAGCTTTTATCAAAACAAGATGTTAAATTTAATCTTCTTTGTTCTTCTAACTTATTCACTTCATGTCTCATCATATCATCCTCATCCCCTTTAACTTAGTGTGATGGGGGGCATTTGAAGCTGGCGTATCATGTGAACTCGCCGAATTCAAAACACTCTTTTGAGAAAGTAGGGGCAAACAAAAAAGATCATCCCATTTCAAAAAAAAGGGTAAGTCTTATTCCATGAACATAATGTGGAAAATGATATCCCCTCTCTTCTATTTACAAGAAGCGAAACACGAGACGTAATAGGCACTTGCATACAGTTGAACTCAAAGCATACATACCACGGTAGCTTAGGGTAGGACAACCTCCTTTGTGTTGCTCTCAGCCTTCCTATTTTGTGAGCCGTCCCCAAAGCTCTATGCACTCCACATCACTCCTGCACAACTCTGTTTCAAGTTTGAGCAATATCTTCTTCGCATAATGTGCCCGATCAACTAGACGTTGCAATTTCATTAATGGAATTTCCAATTTCGACAAGCCAAGAAGCATAAGGAATGAATTTCTTCTCTTCCTTTGAATTGGCTACTGTCAACAGGGAAAAAATCTAGACAGTTGAGGTGATTTCTAGTCCCCTATTTAGATGATGACTTTAGAACCTGGAAACCTCACTTCTTGTTCCAAACACATACTCTCCTAAGAAGTGATTGCCATCAGAAAACTGGAGATTTTGATTGTCCATCTGAGGTTCCATGGAAGCTTGAGGTACATAACTTTGGCCAATGCTACTATAATCAAAGATAGAATAAATTCCACAGAAGGAAGGTGCTGAAGATGAATCAACAACCATCAATCGTGTACACAAGGCCACATACGAGGAGGGCCAATCAAAAGAGACATTGGACAATGTCAAGACAAAAAGGTTGTCATCGATATTCAAATATCCCTAGGAGTTAGCAAATACAAGCTCTGAGGAAGGGTGATTTGGTGTCATTTCCTCTCTCTGAACTCACTTTTGACATATTTTCTCCTATTGATAGGAAGCATTGGGATTCAAGAACCAAACTCAATAGGCAAATCAATTTTGGCCTGGCTAGTAATGGAAATGACCCATAACGAATTCACCTAACTTGGTATAAAAGGACGTGTCATCCAGGAGCCAGTTTAGCTGAACAGAAAAATAAAGCGCTCCATGAAAACTACCAGTGCTGCGGACAAGTGGTATGGGGAATGAAATGATCCATAGGCGTCCGAGGTTTGATCCTTGAAAATGGCAACTGGTTGCTATGTGTAAATACTAATAAAAATTCTCTTGTGATTGCAAAAACAACAGAATAATTAACCTAACAAAATGAAAGATGTAGGGCTTCATGTCCTTCTCGTCCGGCAAGTCTATCCAACAAACCAAAAAAGGGTAATATTGTATTTCTCCTAGTTATTCAACTCCTCAAAGAGTTCATGACTAACTTGATCCCTCCTATCTGTTGTAGGATCACTTGACCATCAAAGATACGGATAACAAGTCAATGAGAGACATGTAAGACTCTGATAAGCTCTCCTAAGCGAAATGACATCCCAAGCCATCGCCAAAGTGAATGACAAAGATCCTTCAAGCCTCAATTCATGTTTAATTTTGGCCCTATTGATTTATCCATTTTTTATCTTCTCTTCTTAGGGGCAAAAGCAAAAGTGCATGTCAAATCAATGATCAGATTCCCAACCCCAATTGATCCTTCTTGTGTCACCTTCCTATTTAATAGGGACAATTCATCAACACCCATTTGTGAATAACACTTTTGATCTAACATATTTGTACATAGAATTCTGTTGAATAAACACCCCTAAAGCTGTAAATAGTTTTTTTTTCAATTTTTTAATAAAAACCATTCACTTGTTTCAAGAGTATAAACTCCATCATATTTAAAATGCTGCATACATTTTCCAAAGGGATTTTGCATGATGATTTTGTTTGTCTAAAATCACTGATTCCACAGAGGATTATCAAAATAGACCGCTAAATAAAAAATATAGATTGATCGAGCATGTTGGATGAGGCACATTAAGATGATGAAAGGCGAGTCATATCCTACACACAGTCCCTTATCTATACACTTGTGAGATGAGTGCAAAAAATTCCATGTTTGCAGGGTAAAAAGTTATCTCGCAAATGGTACAATAACCAGAACAGTGAGAGGCATTTCATTTCTCTACCAAGTTATCCATTGCTCACCCCCTTTGAGCCTCATAGAATTGTGAAGTTTCTTTCATATCCCTGTCAAGAACCAACCCACATTGAGGCTGATCGGAGGTGAGGTGGCATCACGAGGTGAGAAACGGGATAGAAACTTTCTTGCTCACACTTGCATCAATCTTTGGGTGTCTTTGTTGCATATGGAACACTCACGATAATTTAAGCGCCCTAAAATGACGAAGGGAAATTCTTTCTCTATGCACTTATACCTGTTGTACAGCCCAATCGACTCTATAATTTCACCCTCACATTGAGGGAAAGTAAGAATTACTGCCATTCAAGCAACATAACTCGAAACGCTGACTAAAGATGAAGACTCAAGAGTCTAATAGTAGTGTTCTGCTTGAACTTGCCTAGGCTAGTTCCTCAAACAACAAAGAATAAGGGCATGAAAACGTAGTGTGCCTGATAAAAGCAAGATCAATGCCCCTAAATGAGAAAATTAGAAATAAAAAGGTTAAGAGCATGAAAAAGAAGTGTGCCTAGTAAAAAGCAAAGCCTATGCCCTCAAACAAAAAGTGAATTTTAGCCATTAATACTCCCAAGCAAAGTGGCTATTGTGGTTCAAATAACAAAGCCCCCATGGAGATTATTTCCAATAATGAAGAAAAAAGGACTGGTGACAATGCCAAAGTGATCACCAACTCTCACCATTTTACACATAAGTCAAGCCTACATTACATCCCTCTTATAAAAGTTTTTTCAGACTAGGACATTTCAATTAACGTAGGATTTCACATGTTTATAAGTATCGCTCGAAGAAATACAAGCAAGATCATTCTATCTCTTTTCACAGAGTTCTTGACTTGTAAACCTGAAGAGGATCATGCGGCATTTCTCTCACAAGCCTTGACCTTGATGGTCTCCTTTGATAAACCGTTGACCAAGCGTACATTACAGTCCCGGCAAAGACCTCTCATGTTGGTAAAGTCGTATCGCTTGTGAGAATACTCGAACTCCTATTGACATGATGATAATAAGATAGTGTGGTGTTTATAAATCCTACATCAATGGTCAGGATAAAACAACCTTTTTCATGAGAGTGAGCGGAAAGTTCTTTCAGATTGAAAGTCTCTCATATGGCATATTCAAGACATCTACATTTTGAATGAAGGTTGTCTTTCAAAATTTTCCTCAATAGAACTCAGATGATGCAAAATAGACAAAATTATCATGCATGAATCACATTTAAACTCATGAATTTACAACACATACAATCATTGTGTGCATATCACAAGTTGTTCAATAGCAAACATACTCTCAAAGATCAGAGATATCGCCAGGTAAGTATATCCCTATCCTCATTTGTCTTTGAGTACCTATCACTGTCTAGGTACTCTCTTTTTTTACGCTCGACCTATTCGAGTTGTCTCCTGGGTTAGGGTGCTTGCAACTGTCCAAGTATCGCTTTGTTTTTACCCACCACTGTCCGAGTACTCCCCCTTATCGACACTCAACCTATTCGAATTATCTCTAGAGTTTGGATGCTTGCAATTATTTAGGTATCCCATCGCCTTTGAGTACCGGCCGTTATCTAGGTACTCTCTTTTATCGACACTCGACCTATTCAAGTTATCTTCGAGTTTGGATACTTGCGACTGTCTAGAGTTCGGATGCTTATGACCGTCCAAGTATCCCTTTATCTTTGGGTACCTATCACTTCCCCAGTACTCTATCTTATTAACACTCGACTTGTTTGAGTTGTTTTCATAGTAAGGATGCTTGTGGCTACCCAAGTATCCCACTGTCTCTAGATACCTACTACTGTCCAAATACCCCCCCTTTTTTTTTATCGACACTCGACCTATTCAAGTTGTCCCCATAGTATGGGTATTGGCAACTAATCAAGTATTCCATTGCCTTCAAGTACTTGCCACCATCCAGGTACTCTCTTTCCATGACATTTGACCTACTCGAGTTGTCCCCAAATTATATTATTGAATACTAGTAGCTATTAAGGTATTCCACTACTTTGTGTGCTCCGTAGTTACCTGGTATGCTCTCTTATCATCATGATGCTTAGACTTACCTGAGTGGTCACAGATCGTATCATTAAATGTTTGTGTTTATCCAAGTATTCCACTGCTCTGTACAGCTGTGGCTACCCGGGTGTTCCAGCCCTTTTGAGCACCTACGGCCATCCAAGTAAGCCTTGTGCTACATTTAAATTTATGTTACCAGGAAGTGAGAGACCTTCACGAATATGCGAGGTACGTCCTCGATATTCCAATTACCAGGAGGTGAGAGACCTTCACGAATATGCGAGGCGCGTCCTCGATATTCCAATTACCAGGAGATGGGGACCTTCATGAATATGTGAAGCGCGTCCTCGATATTCCAATTACCAAGAGATAAGAGACATCCACAAATATGCAAGGCGCATCCTCGATATTCCAATTACTAGGATGTGGGAGACCTTCACGAGTATTCGAGGTGCGTCCACGATATTCCAACCGCCGGAGGTGGCGAGACCTTAATGAATATGCAAGGCGTGCCGTTGATATTCCAACCGCAAGGAGGTGGCAAACCTTCACGAATATGCAAGGCGCACCCTTGATATTCCAACCGCCCGAGGTGAGAGACCTTTACGAATATCCGAGGTGCGTCCTCAATATTCCAACTACCAGAAGGTGGGAAACCTTCCTGAGTATTCAGGTTTTGCAAGCATTCAAGTACTTTTTCGATGCCTGCAAATGACCAGGTATCCTCCAAGAGTTCGTACTTGTGATCGTCCAAGTACCCATTCAATACCTGTGAATGACTAGGTATTCTCTAGAGTTTAGTAATTGTGATCCTCTAAATACTCCTTCAACGCCTGCGAACGTCCAAGCATCCTCCAAGAGTTCGTATTTGTAATCATCCAAGTACCCCTTTGATGCCTACAAACGACCAGGTGTAAATATCCTCCAGGTTAGTATTTGTGAATGCCCAGGTACTCTTTCAATACCTACGATTGTCTAAGTATCCTTACAAATAGACGTCTTGAGAAAGGTCGGCACATCCCTTGAGGAAGGTTGGGTAACCAACCGGTGTCCTTGACAAAGATCAGGCACCATACAAACAGTTGCCCGAAGAAAGGTCGGCGCATCCCTCGAGAAAGGTCGGGTACCAACTGGTGTTCTTGACAAAGATCAAGCACCAAATAACCAAATGCCCTGAGAAAGGTCGGCGCATCCCCCAAGAAAAGTCAGGTAACCATCTGGTGTCCTTGACAAAGATCAGGCACCAACAACTAGATGTCGTAAGAAAGGTTGGCGCATCCCTCGAGAAAGGTCGAGTAACCAACCAATGTCCTTGACAAAGATCAGGCACCCAACAAATAAATGCCTTGAGAAAGGTTGACGAATCCCCGAGAAAGGTCAGGTAACCATCCAATGTCCTTGACAAAGATCAAGCACTAAACAAACAAATGCCTTGAGAAAGGTTGACGAATCCCTCGAGAAAGGTCGAGTAACCAACCAGTGTCCTTGATAAAGATCAGGCACCCAACAAACAAATGTTTCGAGAAAAGTTGGCACATCCCCCGAGAAAGGCTAGATAAACAACTTATTGCTCTAATAGGTGACTGAAGAATGGTTTGGGTCCTGCAAAAGCAATTTCCATCAAGGCAACCAAATAATAGTTCGGGTCCTAGAAAAGCAATTTCTCATAAAGGCGACCAAAGAAAGGTTTGGGCCTTGGAAAAACAACCTCATCACGTCGCCAGGTAAGATGATGCCTTGATACTTATCAAACTCGGGGTTCGCCCCCTATCTCACTCATGCTCAGTAAGTAACTACAAGTATCTTCTTATCTGTCTTATTACGTATAATGCTATATTTTTTCTGCATAGGACACCTAGTCCCAAATAAGATATAATCTACTGCATATGCATGGACAAAATTTATATATTAGTTTGTCTTTGAATGCAACCTTTGCGAGCTTACCTTCAAATAGGAGTAGTTGTTAATACCTAAATTTGTGCTAGGTTTTTCCACTAATTTGCATAAAAAAACTATGGATCAATTGGACCCTAACAAAAACGATTTTCGCATCAATTAGGCCTTAATTTCTTTTTTCTTTTTTTTTTGCATCCATTAATCTTTATTTTCTTTTTTGTTTTCGAATAATAATAATAATAATAATAATAATAATAATAATAATAATAATAATAAATAAATAAATAAATAAATAAATAAATAAATAAATAAATAAATAAAAACAAAAAAGCAAGAGCCACCGGGGCTAGGAAGGCCCAGCTCCTTCCCTTTTCCTTCGCACAAACCGCCACAGCCCAGCTCGTGCAACCTGGCTCGGCCCCCCTTTTTTCCTCTTGTCTTCTTCCTCTATTGGATATGCGGCACGTGTAGGGGAGCTCCAATGCACACGATGCCGATGGAAGGGCGACGGTGATATACAACGCGAAGAGGCCGAGAAGACGCATCTTCAATGTGAGGCGGCCTAGCTAGAGCCACCTCGACAGATGGGATGCCGGTTTTGCCGGCGAAGGCAACTCATAGCACAAAGGATCGATTGTCCAAACGCCTCTATCGACCGGCCTCCACTCCTATAAATAAGGTGTCAAAGGGGAAGGCAAAAATCATGACGTGAGGCAAGATCGAAAGCATGCAAGCTTCGAAAGATTCCCTCGAGAGATTTCAGGGGAGACCTGAATGCTCACAGGCCGAGATCTGAGGGCTCGCAACCACAGAGAGAGAGAGAGAGAGAGAGAGAGAGAGAGAGATCCATATTTGACATAGAAAGGGTAAGGCCGAGCAAGGGGGTTTCAACAAGCTACTGCCCATCTCGATCCATATTTGACATAGAAAGGGTAAGGCCGAGCAAGGGGGTTTCAACAAGCTACTGCCCATCTCGACGCCGTCCTCAACAACCATTCACAAGTCCTACCCATTGCTACTCACCTCGCCGTCGCTGCTCAACCATCGACACCGAGCTCTTGGTCCCTCAAGCCATGCCACCACCCCATAACGCCATCTATCACTGCTTTGCCATCACCTGCCATGCTGGGCCACCACCACTCCCCAACACCATTGCTACAACTAAACCCCAGGCCAAACATCGTCCCTCGGCCAAGCCTAACACCATCAAACCCGACACCTTTCACCCACCTCGCTGCTGAGTCGCATCCCCTTGACACCCACCCTAGTGAACAACCTACTACCATCGTCCATTATGTCGCCGCCACCATCAACAACAAGCCGCCGCTCCCTGACGCTATCCCGACTAGCCCCAGCGACCATCGGTGCCCCTCATCACAGTTGCCCTCCTCGATGCTACCAAGAAGTAGAGAGGTAGAGAGCTACAAAATCGGGTTAGCACTAAGTTGAGTGAAAGCACTCATCGGGTAGGGTTTTTGCCAAAACTGGGTTGGGCGTATGGGTCTCAACTGGGTAGGGCTTTGGTGATCTTGGGTCAAATGCGTGTGGGCTTTGCAAAATTCATGGACTAACTTTGTGGACTAAGTTCCTTTTAAAAGAAATAAGGAAGCCCGATTTGGGCCCTTGCAACGTGCTTGTCTAGGCCATTAGTGGGCGACCCGAGTCGGTCCCAACCTAGAAATCCAACCTAGTTTTTTTTTTTAAAAAAAAAATATATATATATATATATATATAATGTTATATAATAATAATAATAATAATAATAATAATAATAAAATATTTTAATATTAAAATATCAAAAAATAATAAAAATAATTTATTTTTCAAAAAATCATAAAAATCCAAAATATCCCACAATTTTCCAAAAAAAATTAGAAAAAACCAATAAAATGAATAATATTTTCAAAAAAAGATCAAAAATCCAAAAATGCCTTTTTATGTTCAAAAAAATAGAAAATTACCAAAAAAAAAATGTTTTTCCTCCATAAATGCATGAAAAACCCCTGAAAATCCAAAAGCCTTAGGGTTTAAACAAGATTAGGTACCGAAAAGGCATTAGTGATTAACTAGTATAATTAAGTCCCTAAACCTAGTTTCTCTAGTTGTGCATGAGTGAATATTCCTCCTGATATTTCACTTGAGTTTCTAATCGACTCACCCCAAATTGATTAGTAGTGACTCCTTTTTAAAATTAACTTATGCGTTAAAATATCAAACCATTAATTCCTGAATTGGTGGGCTTAGGAGAGTCCATGCTAAGCCTAATAGACCTAGCTGAGCCATTAGCCTCTGTAGGCACCCCCTAATTGAGCGCCAAAAAAAAGAGGTTGCGACAATAGCCTCCCTGAATTCAACAAAGATCTTTTCATAGCTCTCTATAGATCTTAAGTCATCAACATAAAGGCACACAATTATTATGTCACCGTTAGTGTTTGACTTGATATACAATGTATGCTCATATGGGCATTTTTGAAAACCATGCTTTAACTAGTATGTGTCAATCCATGTGTACCAAGGAAGAGGTGCCTGTGTTAGCCCATACAATGCCTTCTTTAGCTTGTAAACTTAGTTTTCATGCCCACTCTTCTCATAACTCTATGGTTGCTTCACATAGACTTCCTCTTCAAGAACACTATTAAGAAATGCTAATTTCATATTCATTTGATTGATCCTCCAATGATTTTGAGTTGTAAGTGCTTAGACCATCTAAATGGTATCCATTCGGGCCATTGGTGTAAAATTTCAAAATAATCAATACCTAGCTTTTGCTTGTAGCCTTTTACAATTAGTCTGGCTTTACAACCGTCCACCTGATCGTCGGGTTTGTATTTTGTCTTGCACACCCACTTGACATCATTGGGCTTCTTACTAGGAGGTAAAGAAGTTAGCACCCATATGACATTCTTCTCAGTGGAGTAAATTTCTTCATCCATTGCTTAGATCCGCTTTTCATCTATAGTTGCTTCATCATAGGATACAAGGTCACATTCAGCAAATAAAGAAAAAATTACCATAGTTTCATCAATGATTCCATCACTATCACTATTGGCATCTATTGTGACCACATAATCCCTAAATTTTGCTAAAGTCTCTCGTAATTGATGTGAACGACGTAATGATGGTTTTAAAGTTGTTGATAAAGAAGATGCATCACTAGTCGAGGATGATGGAGAAAAAGCACCACTTATTGAAGATGATAGAGGTTTTCCTGTGTTCAATGGTAATGCTTTTTTGGTCACCTTTTTGGTTCCAGTCCTAGGCTTCATCTTCAAAAATTGGACATCCCTGTTGATGATTACCTTTTCGGTGACTAGGTTATACAACTTAAAACCCTTAGTTGCGTCACTATGGCTAATGAAGATACACTTCTCGCTTTTGTCATCCAACTTTTTTCTCCATTCATCTGGTATATGGGGATATGCCACGCACCAAAATACTCATAGGAACAAAACATCAGACTTTTTGCTACTCCAAGCCTCTTATGGGGTTCTTCCAAATACTCCTTGTTGGACACCTATTCAACACAAATATAGCACATGCAACCACTTTTGTCCAAAATTCCTTCAATAAATTTCTACCTTTTAGCATACTTCTTGTCATTTCAAAAATTTAACTATTATTTTATTTCAGCTATACCATTTTGCTGAGGAGTATAGCTAGGCGTCAACTAACATTTAACTCTATGAATTTAAAAATATTTGTCAAATTCATTTGAGGTAAATTCTCCCACTCTATCCAATCTTAATGTCTTCAAATTAAAGCCATTATGTTTTTCAACATAGACTTTAAATTCGTTAAACTTGCCAAAAGCTTCAGATTTTCTCTCAAGAAATATACCCAAGTTTCTCTGGTAAAATCATCCACAAAAATTAGCATGTACCTTTTTTATCCGAATGATTCAATCTTAATAGGGCTACAAATGTCTGTCTGTACCAACTTCGATGTTGTTTTGCTCTTTTGGCTTTTCTAACTAGAAAATAGTCTCAATATTGTTTCCCGATGAGACATCCTACGCATGGACAATTTGGACAATCAATCAAAGGCATGCCATGCCGTTCACCATTTTTTTTTTTTTACCAATAATTTTAGTCCACGAAAATTTAGATGCCCAAATCGAAGATGCCATAACTAGTTGTCTTCCATCATTGCTTGAAAACTCAAGAGACTCTTCGTCTGAAGAATTAGGGGGAAACATCTAGTTCTTCATCATCAGCATTGTCGTGATCAACTTGTTGTCGACACCTTTGATGGTGCAAACTCCATTTTCAATATGAACCTAGTGGCCTTTTTCGGAAAGTTGCCCAACAGTTAGTAAATTCCAAAAAAGTCCCAACACACATGAAACATTTGTAATAGTAACAGTAGTACCATCTTTTAACTTGATTTTAATGTTATCTTTGCCCATCACAAGAATTTTTCATATATTCCCGAAGTTGACTTCACCATGACTCATCTCGTCTAATTGTGAAAAGAACTCCTTTTAGCCAAACATATGACTATTGCAACCAATATCCAGGTACCATATGTTGGTTTCTATGGTGCTCAGGTTATCCTTCTTACAAGCTAGCACCATATATTCCTCAGCATCAGTGGCATGTGCGCGTTATACTTGCTTGTACAACGCCTTTGTTTGTCATTAGGATTTATAACGTTTGAATTTATTGCACTTGGAACACTTGACTTTTGATTTGTCACATGTTTTATATTTTTTGGTGAATTTTGAATTTCCACCTCTACCTCGACGTCCTCCACGGTCTTGACCTCCTTAATAGCCTTCTTGACTTGATGAAGTAACCTAGCACTACAATGCTTGCTTAGGATTTGAAACAATGCACTTTTGATTCATTCTACACTCATGCGAGCATAATGAACCCATCAACCACTCCAATTTGAATCGGTGGAGCATGATTCATGGTAGGTGCTTGAAGAAGATTGAAGACAAAAATGCTACAAGCATTTAATGAAGAAAACCTTTGGCAGAATGAAGACAAAAAAGGCTAAAAAAATTAATTCAAGAGTTCTCCTTGCTTTTCATCATGTATTTATTGTGTGTCTCATTTGACTTTGTTTGTGTGCTTGTACCACTTTGTGGACTTTCTTGTTTTTCCTCATTTAATGTTTGTCAATCTATGTACACGTCCAACCACTTTAAAAGGTTGTGGACTTTAGATTTGTAGCTACATCAAAGCAAAAAAAAAAAAAAAAAAAAAAAAAGGCATTTGCATTTCAATTATTTCTTCCTCGTGTCTATATTTGTGCCTTGTTCCAAATTTTTGAAGTTGCCATTCCTTTTTTTTTGTTCCAACATTTGACATCAGAGCTAGAAATGGCATCTATTAGTTCCATTCAATTGCAACTTCCAAAGTTAAATGAAAAGAATTTTAGCAACTAGTCCATCTGAATGAAGGTTCTCTTCAAATCGCAAGATTTTGTGGAATCTGATGGAAAACAGCTACACCGAAGTCGCCGATGCTAAGGGATTTGAGGCTTTAAGAAAGGAGGAGAAAGATGCTTTCGTGGAGTTCGGGAAGAAAGATTAGCAAGCATTGTATGCGATCTTTAAAGCCATGGAGGAAACGATATTTGCAAAAATATAAAGTGTGGAGACCGCAAAAGTAGTGTGGAATTTTGCAAAAATCCTACAAAGGCAATGATTGTGTTCGATGAGTGTGGCTTTAAACACTTCGATGTGATTTTGAATCTTTACGCATGAATGACTTCGAATCAATCTTTGTAAATTTTGATCATGTGCAAACCATCAATAACTAATTGAGGGTTAATGGTGAAGAACTCTAAGATGTACTATTCGTAAAAAAATCTTGAGGTCTTTGACTGAAAAACTTGACTACGTCATTACATCGATCAAGGAAAAAACAAGAAAGTCCACAAACTGATATAAACACACAAGCAAAGTCAAATGAAAAGACACACAATAAATACATGAAGAAAGCATGGAGAACTCCTCAATGAGTTTTTCTAGCCGTCTTTGTCCTCATGCTGCAAAAGGTTTTTCTCATTAAATGCTTGTGGCATTTTTTGTCTTCAATCTTCTTCAAGTGCCTACCATGAATCATACCTCACCAATTCATTTTTGTTCTTCTTCTGACATCCACCATAAATCAAGGCATTTTGAAGAATACTAACAACCAAATCTAGAGCTCATAAACAATGTGCTCAAATCTTCAACTATCAATTTTATATTATTCTAGCATAGTTAAGCACTCTGGGAGCAAGTTTGTGTACCTATGCAGGAACACTAAGGACACCTTGGTCTCATTGTGGCATATGGCACCCCCGAAACGGCCCCCGATCTGTTAGGGTCGCCACAATTCGATTTACATTCTCTTTTCCTAATAACATGTCACTCTAATACCATCTCAATTGCAACGGGTCCATACAACCTGGGGGTTTACGTTTTTTTCTTTTTAGATCGGTCTCTTGCGCAATTCATATAGCGGAAGCACATCCATCAACTCCCTTCCTTATATTCAGAAAACGATGCACACCTACTAAACATTTATAGGTAAAAGCCGAACACTTTTATTTACTTAAACCAGATGGACATCATTCATCGGTACATCAAAATGCCATGGTTTTCTATACTTGGCTATACTTCAAAAGATAACCGACATCTCCTCCAAGAGCCGTATACTTAAAGTCCATCGATCAGTGTCAAGCGTTCAAAAGTTCCTTCCTTTGCTATCTTCCTCCTCGCGGTCATATCTAACCACTTGATCCATTTACTGGTGACAGTGGCAGCAAGGGAATATTATCTAGTATGAAATGTTAATCCCCAAAAGGGGTGAGTACAACTACTCAGCATGAAAGATCTACCAAACTACTCAATGCGTCAAACAAAACAATCAAGGTATCATGAACAAAGCACATATCATTCATGCATTCAAGCATATCTTACCTTGCAGCCATGCATATGTCATCATACCATATGTGCATATACCACTATGCACTCAACATTAAACATTCATGCATATATCATCATGCCATATGTGCATATACCACCATGCAGTCATGTATCTCTCACCATGCCATCGTGCATACACCACCATAATTCATATCATCCATGCTATCATGCATACATCACCATGAGATCCATTGATGCCTTCATGATCGCATTTTCAATAACAAATAACATTAATTTACTTTCATAAGCAAATCATGCATCATGCCATATGTATACACCCATGCACATGATTCATTTTCAATTATTATCTTTCACAAGGATCTCATCAATTTTTCTTTCCAGGGACCAATATTTGCATCCCACAATTTATCGCTCACATCCAACCAGGCATCGCGAGGAACCTCCGGGCATGTATTTAAAATACAACCGGGCATCGACATGTGGCATCCCAAAAAATTCAAGACAAGCTCTAAGGTATATTAAAGCTCGTAATTAGGTAATGAAATTACCTATGATTTATACTTTAGCCATTAGTTTTCTCTTAAGACCAAGTGATATATGCTTGTGTTCATGAATTTTGGAAATTAGAAACTATAGGATAAATTAATGAGAATAATCTATGCTTGGCTATGAACTTTATAGACTAAATTCCTATAAATAAAATGTTACAAGATTTTGGCCATGTGGAATTTAAAATTTAAAATTTATAAAAGAAAGAATAAAAGCGAAAATTTTGATTTTTATTTAGGTTTGGGCCTTAGAGCCAAGAGTGGATTTTGGTGGGGCGAATGGCCAGCCCAATTGAAGCCCACGAAGGGGCTGTCATCGGCCCAAGTGAGGTCCAAGGGGAGTGGCTGGCCCATTGCATGGGCTTTGCCAAGTGGCAAGGAGGTCTTCATGCATTGGCTTGTGGAGAGGCAAGTGATGATTGCTAATGATGGAGATTTGGGGAAACAAAAAGGGGAGAGAGAGAGAGTGGCCGGTTGGGTTTCCGTCCAAGCCAAAGGGAGAGAGAGAGAGTTGCGACAGAGAGAGTGAGGCCGAGAGAGGAGGAGGAGGAGCCGCTCGCCGTTCGTCCGCCCTTCACCGCCCGTTTGTCCGCCGTGTGCTGTCGTTCTCTTGAGTTTAGAGGTAAGTTGGGATCCACTTCCTACTCTTGCATGTGTCTCTTTCATGTGTGTTTGGAGTGGTGTAGAATTTTGGGTGGTTAGGAGTGAGAAAAAGGAGCTAGTAGGTTTTGTTGTTGAGATAGCTTGCTGTTTTCGCATGAACCGCCTGAACCAGAAGTTTGTGAGAGCTTGCATGCATGTTTTGAGTTGGCTTTTGACCTTGATTCCTTCATGCAAGTCGTATCCAACATCTTAAAATACAACATACTAAAATTTGGTACAAAATGATGGAGATTTAAGGGGTCAAACCCTCATCCTACGAAGACACTAGATCTGGAACGATTTTGCTGACCTTTTTGTAGATTTGTGGTTGCATGTTGATTTTTATCAAGAATCTCTCTTTGGCTTCTTCATGAAACTTGTAGAGAAAATCTTAAAGACTAACATACTCAAATTCGAAGTAAAATGAATAATTTTAGCCTAGTGAATCGACTTACTCTTGAAGACGGTAAATCTGGAGACACTGTACAGGACACCCGAGATTTCATGGACCCATATGGTGACTGTTCTTTGGAAATTTGACTTAGATCCCTTAATAAAATTTGTAGGGGACCTATTGAAGTAAAACATATCCAAATTTCAGAGGAAACGAAGGAGAATAAGTGGGTAAAAACTCGGTAATTCGGAGATGACTATACTGGACGTTTCGGTGTCAGAACCAGAAGTTTCGGACGACTATAGGAAATTATATAAAATGAATCTGGCCTAGAAAACTTCATGAAAAATCTACCTTAGTGTCTTAAATATAGCCTGGTAAAATTTCATAATTTTTGGAGACCATTCGGGTATTTTAATCGAATTATTTCAAAAACTGCACATTATGTTTCTATTCGAAATTTCATGCTGTATTTGTGTGAATTATATCTTTTGTGTGGGACTCTATTGGCCATGTATTTTTCATGAAATCATTATCTTATTGTCTTGTCTATCATGTGCCTTGATTTCATGATTTTTTAGAATCATATGGATATTTAATTTAAATATTTTCTAAAATGGTACAAGCTGGAATTTAATAAACTTCAAAAAGGCATGATATATGGACTATTCTAAATTGTACAAATTCCATGAATTTTATTGTTATGAATGGTTGTGTCTTGCTGCATGTATGATGATGACTAGTGATGCATGTATGAATCAAAGGATGGAAGTGATTTTGTTTGCCATTACATCTTGTGCCATGCTGAGTTGAGACCTAAATTGGTGAACATGAACAATGATAAATGAGGAAACTATTTGAGGCGGTTGATAATGCCCCGGGAGTATCGGGATGCCCAGGATGGGGGGTGCCGAATGCTCGGAATGTATAGAGATACATGGCCGAATGGCCTCGGGAGTTTCGAGATGCCTGGAATGGTTGGGTGCCAGATGCCCGATGGCCTTAAATGGCTGAATGCCGGAGGTTTTTCTCGCGATGCCAGGTTGGGGTGCGAGTGGTAAAGTATGGGATGAAATTGCTGATCCCGAGAAAGAGAAATGAGGTGATCAAATTGAAAGATAAAAGTGGAAATTGAATCATGCACATGTGATATGATGACATACCTATGGTTGTGTGGCATGATGACAATGATGTGTGTATGATATGATGATGATCACCTATGGCATGATGATATGTGTGCATGATGATTCATGTATGTGACATAATAATGATCACCTATGGCATGATGACATGCATGTGATATGATTGTGATGAGGATGTATGATGGTATATGCATGGCTTCAAGGTAAGTATGCTGGGATGCATGAATAACACGTATTATGTTGTGATTGTATAGTATGATGCATTGAGTGGTTATTGGATCATTTACCTACTAAGTGGTTGTACTCACCCCTTTGGGGATCAACATTTTAGATTAGCAAGATGCCGCTCCCTGCTGTCACGCGGGGCGTATTTTACGGCCTTCCTTCAGATGTAGAGGTCGAGTGTGTGGAGATCGACTGTCCCACCATTCCTGGACTGACTTTTATTCGAGTGCGCGCCTTAGTGATGTACGACGTGGGCCTGGCTGGAGGAGTGGTCATTCAGGAGTTTATATCCGTCAATGTTTATCGAGACGGAGTGATGCGTGGGATGTTGCCGCCGTCGCCGCCTGATGCACCGGGATGGGTGTGAGGGCCCATGCATGAGAAGTAGGAGCTGAAACTTTTAGGTTGATTAGCCAACACTAGTGATGGGGATCTTGCACGTAAGTCATAGTGGGTCGAGTGTTTCTTTTTGGGTTTATGGCCGAGTGTGGCTTCATGTCCTGGTCTTTCTTTTGATATACCGACCCAAGAAACCCATCTTGGAAAATATGTAAATAAAGTGTCATGGCTTTGTCTTTTCTTATGATGTTTAGTGGTGTGCAATTGTATCATGGTTGATGGAGGGAGAGATGGCGATGTTATATTTTGCTTCGCTTAAATGAGTCGCGGCTGGGACCGTTTTAAAAAAAAAAAGAATGTCTGTGATTTACGACGCTTCTTCTAAGAGATGTAGATAGGTGTAACATTAGGTGCCTGTGGCGAGCCAAGGAGGGTTTAGGGTGTCACACGACACCCTCACATTCCGAGCATCTCGCATCTCAACTAGCATCATGAGAAATCCCCCGAGCACACACCTCTAGGGCTTCCGGGATTACGTACCGACATACCACCAGAAATTCCCCCTGGAATTACGTACTGTATACCACCGGGCATCTTAAAACTCCCGAGGACTCTCCAGAATTACGCCACTAGGCCATCGGGCATCCCGACACTCGCAGGCATTGTCGGCTCACACCTCCGACAATATCCTCATTTATCATAATTCATATTCATATTTGTGTCTCAATATCAACATGGCACATGATGTAATGGCAACAAAGTCAAATTCAACATTTGATTCTATATGCAATGCCAAATATCATCACATGTGTAGCAAGATTTAATCACTTAAACCAATATAATTCATGGGGCTCATCCAAAACAGAATAGTCATAAATTACAGCATTTTGAAATTTGCTCAATCCAACTTGCACAGTTTTAGAAAATATTTTATTTAAGTGCCCAAATGACTTTCAAAAATTATTAAATTCAAACATGTGATATTCAAGACATAAAGTCAGACATTTCGTGAAGAACACTGCACCAAAAGACCCTCATATCATGTGGTATAGACCGAACATCACAGCACCATTATCATAACCACTTAACTTGCACAGTTTTTGAAACATTTTTAGTTAAATAGGCAAATGAACTTCAAAAATTATGAAATTTGAATATGTTGTAGGGAAGACATAAGGAAAGATACTTCATGAAGGATATTTTGCCGCAAGAACTTCATACAAAATGATATGACCCATGCATTGAGACCGACTAAGTCCGAACGCATCAGATTACACGGTTTTAGAGATATTTCCGATTAAATACCATAATGACCTTCAAAATTTATGAAATTCGACTATGTTATAGTCAAGATCCTAGAGTAGGTTTTTCATGAAGAAATAAAATTCAAATTCGTTCTAGGTGATTAAATATAGGCAGTTAAAACTTCTGTTTCAATACCGAAGTTTCCAGATCTGACTACTTCCAAAAAACCACGATTTCACCTATCTATTCTTGTTAGTTGTCTCTAAATTTTTTATATGTTAAACCGTAGGATGTCCTTTACATCTTTTGTTGAGAAATTGAAGTGAAATTTTCACAAGAAGGTTACTTTACAGACCACGAAACCACTGAAGGTCAGCACAACGAATTCCAGATCTAGTCTCTCCAAAGAAAATCATTTCACTGACCATTTCTTGTTAGTTGTGCCTCAAATTTTAGAATTTTGTTCTTCGAGGTGTTCTCTACTACTTTCATGAAGAAATCGAAGCAATATTCTGACTAAAAAGTCACATGTAGAACACAAACTCATAGATGGTCGGACTGGTCTTTCCAGAAACAGTATGCATGGCCAACGAATCTCTCTCCAAAGCTCCGAAATTTCATCCCATCTACCACAACCAAGACTTGCCATCTACTACACATACACACAGCAATGCAAAGGGTAGGTTTTAGGACTTCACTTGCCTCAAATCAAAGGAAAACACAGCAAGGACGACGGCGGGACTAGGCGGGCTCGACGGCGTCTCCTCTTCCTCTCTTCCTCTCTTCCTCTCTTCTTTCTTTGGACGATTCCCTTCATCTGTCTCTCTCCCTCTTCTTTTCTTCCCCCATAGTCATTTGCAATCATTTGATTGCATGATGCCGCCCAAGGAAGCCAATAGGGGCAGCCACACTTGGCTCCTCCTCCATGCCACTTGGCAATTTACATGCAAGGCTTATGGGCTTCAAGTGTTGGGCCAGTCTTGGGCCTTCATGGGCCGGTCAACCAAGGGGCTGGCGTGGGCTGGTTGGATGGTCTTTGGGCCTAAAAATCAGCCCACCCTCTCCTATTCCTATTCCATTTAACCCTTATTTAAATAAACTCCTAATTTCAACTTATAAGCGCACAAAATTTTATAATTTAAATCAATAAAATTTTACTTATAAAGTGCACCATCGAGAATAAGATTTCTATATCAATTTGCACTTTAATAAATCCTTGGGTCAGTTAAAGACACATTTCCATCCAAACAATCATCCCTTACAATCTTTAGTGTGCCGATTAGCCTCTCCCCGTCGATAGAACCAGTGTCAACTCCCACCTTTTCCATGGAGGCTTGTGTGGCACCTCCGACTTGCCTAAGGTCGCCACAGGTGATCTCTCTTAATTACTCGATCTCATATAACTTCACTTGACCGATACCCTTTTTACTAGGGATTTTTTTTTTTGAAAAGCGGTCCCAGCGCAACTTATTAGCGGAAGCATAAACAAGTCTCACTATCTCTCCCTCTAATAACCATAATGCAATACACACCAACTACGCACCATAAGAAAAGATAATGCCAATTCACTCTTATTTATATTTTCATGATGGACATCAAGGTGGATACAACAAAAAGCCAAGATTTTAACTATACTCGGCTACCATCCCAAAAGGACTCAATTCTACATCGATCATGTACCACCCCCCATCTACATACGTCAGCTATCTCCAAAAAGTGTCAGCTCCCAACAACTATACGCGCCATCATACCCAATCCGATGCATCCGGTGCCGGCAGCGGTAACATCCCAAACATAACTCCATGGCATCGAACATGGACAGATATAAACTCCTAGATGATCGGGCCCCCAACCAAGCCCATGTCATACATCACTAGAACACGAACCCATATGAACACCAAATCAGGGATGGTGACACAATTATGCTATATACACTCGACCTCCACGTCAGATGGAAGGCCGTAAAAGGTACCGTTCGTAACCGTAGGGAGAGGCATCTTTTTAATCTAAAATGTTGGTCCCCAAAGGGGCGAGTACAACCACTTAGCAGGTAAAAGATCCATTAAACTACTCAATGCATCAAACAGAACAATCATGACATCATAGAGTACATATAGTTCATACAGATCAAACATATCTCACCTTTCAGTCATGCATGTTACATCAAAATAGCCATATATACATATGTATAGGTCACCATGTCATGTGCATATACCACCAATGCACTTGTACATATAACATCATACAGTCATGCATACATGTCACCATACCATGTGCACATACCACCATGCACTTATACATGTTACATCATACAGCCATGCATACATGTCACCATACCATGTGCACATACCACCATGCATTTATACATGTTACACCATACAACCATGCATGATTCAATTTCAGCTTTTGTTTTTCAATTGGATCGCCACATTTTTTCTTTCCTAGGACCAATAATTGTATCTCACATTTCTATCGCTTGTACCCAACCTGGCATCGCGAGGAACCTCCGGCACACACCTCCGGGCATTCGACACACACACTCCGGGCATTTCGAAACTCCCGAGGACATCCTGCACACACCTCCGGGCATCCAGCACTCACCTCCGGCATCCCAACACTCCCGAGGCGTCGTCGGCTCACACCTCCGATGGCATCCTCATTTATTACAATTCATGTTCACAATTATGTCTCAATATTAACTTGGTACATGATGTGATGGCAACAAAGTCAATTTCAGCTTTTCAAATTTGCACAATCCAGCTAGTACAGTTTTAGAAAACATTTTCATTAAATACCCAAATGACATTCAAAAATTATGAAATTCAAACATGTGATAGTCAAGACATAAAGGCAGATACTTCACGAAGACACTACACCAAAAGATCCCCATATAGTTCAATACAGACCACGCATCACAGCACTACTAACTCTGTCTGTTCCACTTGCACAGTTTTTGAAACTTTTTTTTTTTTTTGGTTAAATAGGCAAATGAACTTCAAAAATTACGAAATTTGAATATGTTGTAGGTAAGACATAAACAAATATATTACATGCAGAACACTTCTTCAAAAGAATCTCATACAAAACGGTATAGACCACGCATTGCAACATTACCAAGTCCGAACACATCAGATTACACAGTTTTAAAAACATTTTCGATTAAATACCCAAATGACATTCAAAACTTCTGTTCCTAGTACCGAAATTTCCAGATCCAGTCTTTCCAAAGAATAACGATTTCACCCACTTATACTTATTTTTTGTTGTCCCAAATTTGAGTATGTTATACTCCAAGAAGTTCTTTACAACTTTCATTTAGAGGTCGAAGCCAAACTTCAACTAGAACATCACATGCAAGTCACTAGAACATCTAAGGTCAAGCTGTTTTTCTCAAGAACAGTACACTAGACTAGAGCACCACCCTTATAACTTCAATTTCTATACATCCGAAATTGTTACCATTCAATCGCACACACTAAACATAGCATGCAAGAGTAGATCAAAAGATCCCACTTGCCTCTAGACCGAGCGAACGGCGAGCACAACAGTGAGACACAGCGGCGACGGTTAGCGATGCATGGCTTTACAACTTCATTTAGAGGTCGAAGCCAAACTCCTTCACATGCAAGTCACTAGAACACGGCCTCACTTCCTTTCTATACATCCGAAATTGTTACCATTCCCACACACACTAAACATAGCATGCAAGAGTAGATCAAAAGATCCCACTTCTAGACCGAGCGAACGGCGAGCACAACAGTTCCCCTTTCCTTCCTTCTCGCACGCACGGCCTTTCCTCTTCCCTTCTTCCTTTCTTCTCTCTTTCTCTCTCTCTCTCTCTCTCTCTCTCTCTCTCTCTCTCTCTCTCTCTCTTCTCTTGCTTAAACCGGCCACTTTTCCCCTCTAATTTTCCTTCCTCCATCATTAGCCATCATTAGTTTTGCATGGGTTGACACTTGGCTAACTTCAAAGGACAAACGGGGAGCATGCAAACCGGTCTCTCCCCCTCCCTTCTTCGTGCGATCGACGACCCCTTCATGGGCTTATGGGCCAGCCATTTCGGCCCATATTAGGCCCAACACTCTTGGGCCTAAGACCCAAGCTTAAATAAATCCAGAATTGACCCTTTTTAAAAACTAACTAAATCTCTATTAAATCAAAGTACTTAAATTAAAGATTTAAATGGCTATAATACTTTGTAACATAGATTAATAAAGTCCAACTTATAAAATTCATGGCCAAAAACATAATTTCCTCATCAAATTAATCTGGATCTCACATGGGCATGGAACATGTTTCCAACAAAATATTCACCCATTAGGTGCTCGGCCATTAATTCTATTACACTTCTTTGGTCTAAAGACCGTAACATAGATCAATGATGCGTCCATCGCCCTTCCAAAGGTTGTAAGGAATCTAGAGGTTGCCATGGGGTTTTGGGATGCCACAGCTTGCTCGGCATTGATGGCGCATCCCCTTCGTCTATGCTACTCCACGTGCATCGCCATCTCCTCCTCCATTTGGCATCGTGCGCATCTAGCCTCCTTTGCGCGTGTGTTGTAGAGACAAAGGAAGAAGGCAAGGAAGAGGGGGTTGGGCCAAGGGAAAAGGGGAGTGAGCCTTGGGCCCGCATGGGAAAGAAGAAGAAAAAAGGGGGAAGCTAGGTGCGAAGGCCCAGCCCCCGCGAGCTACCTTTTTTTAAAATAAATTATTCAAAAAAGCAAAAAAATAAAGGAAATAAAGCTTAATGGATGCAAATAAAAATTAAGGCCTAATTGATGCGAAAAACATTTTTGTTAGGGTCAAATTGATCCCTAATTTTCTATGCAAATTAATTTTAAGTATTTAGTTAACATTTAAGTGTCAACAACTGCCCCTCTTTGAAGGTGAACTCGCAGAGGTTGCATTCATAGACGAATTGATACCTAAATTTTATCCATGCATATGCAATAGATTATATCTTGTTTAGGATCAAGTGTCCTATGCAAAAAGAGCAATCTAATTGTTGGAGAAAACTTCATTGCATATTTTGAAGCTGACAAAATATTTCCATCAGTCTAGTCTAAAGTCTTACAAACTCTTTCATTAAAGTTTGAAAACCGCCGAACTACCAAACTCAAGATTTAAAGTCTATCCCATTGACAGTTTCTAGACCCTCAAAGAAGACTTATCCAAAATTACGTATTTATTTAAGGATTTAATTCTATCGACTAAAGAAGATCTCGTGATTGAATATAGCATCTCGGAATCCATTATTCATCTTGAGATTGATTCAGGTATTTTGGATCCATTGATTGGCGAAGTATACTTTGAAGGTTCTACTTATGGAAACCTAGATCCCGATTGTATGGGCGAGCAGGATTGGTGGGTTATCATCATATTCCTTAAATAACTCGAAATCTCCCTAATTGATTCTGTCCAACGGGTAGATTAGAAGAGCTCCTTTGGTAAGTGCCAATGGTTGTGATGGCACAAAGGAGTACAAAAAGAAGATGTTCCAATTATTCAAGTGTGTGCGCGATAGAGAAATTTCAAAGTCTGAAACTTCTTGTTCTTTGTCAATTCAATTGTTGAGCGTGAACTTATACTTAAAAAAGAGTTTATACTTCTGTGAGACCTTGAGGAAGTGTAGCAGAGTCTCTATACTATAGAATCAAGGAAGAGCTATACTATAACAAATCTTTTGATTCTTAGTGAAATCCAGCCAGTGGGCTGTCAGTGTAGAAGAGTGGACATAGGCTTGAATTAAGCCGAACCACTATAAACCTTGTGTTCTTATTCTCTTCCCTAAGCTCTTTTACACTGATCGTAACTCTATTTGATTATTAGAGTCTAATTTCCTTTTCATAATCTATTGTTAAACAGAGTTGGTTTAAAAGAAAAATTATATACTTTACTTTGCAAAATTTGTTTTCACACCTATTCACCCCATCTAGGTACTCGTACTAGCTTTCACAATTGGTATCAAAGCATGTGTACTCATTTAAGTTGAAATATTTTTACTTTAGAATTAACAATCCATGACTAGTATGTTGGCTCCAGGTCTGGTTGAAGGGTAAAACAACACCAAACCGCCTTATTTTGATGGAAAGAAATACAGCATATAGAAAAACAAGATGAAGGCATTCCTAAAATCAAAAGATCCTCTGAAATGGAACGTGGTAGACAAAGGAATTATTCCTAAAGCTACAACAAAATCTCGAAAAAAGGAAAAGAAGTCTGTTGAGTCTAGTGAAATAACTCAAGAAGATATAACCAAAAAGCAAGCTCTTAATGCAAAAGCAATTTATTCCTTTTATTGTGCATTATCTCCTATTAAATATATCAGAATATCTTCTTGTAAAATAGTTAAAGAAGTCTGAGATAGATTGCACATCACCTATGAAGGAACCGATCAGGTGAAAGAAACTAGAATCAATATTCTGCTCGATCAATATGAAGCCTTCAAGATGAAACCAGGAGAATATATCAAACATGTTTAGTCATTTTACAAAAATTGTGAATGGTCTTGAGTATCAAGGTCAACCAATCTCTAGACCCATGAAGGTTAACAAGTTACTGCGTGGACTTTCCAAAGATTGGAATTACATAAAGACCTCAATAAGGGAGACACAAAGAATCATGCTACTCTCTGTTAACGAATTGGTTGGCACTCTTCAATCTTATGAAGTGGAGCAAATCAACGAAGATGAAGATCCTAAAGGTAAAAAAATTCATTGTATTAAAATTTAATGATGATTCTGATGTTACAGATTTTGAAGACGATATGGATGATGCAGAGCTTGCTCTTATGATAAGAAGGTTTAGAAAACTGAACAAGAAAGGAAGAAGATTCAATTCAAAAAAAACAAAGTTCTCAAAAGTTTCAAAATAAATCAACTGAGGATGATGATTCCAACAAAGATGTGGTTTGTTTTGAATGCAAAAAAAAAAAAAAAAAGATACATCAGACCCAACTGTCCCTTAATCAAGAAAAATTAAGAAATATCGAAAAGCTCTTAAAGTAAAAACTTGGAGTGATAGTGAATGTGAAGAAAGTGATGATGATTATGCCAATATTTGTCTAATGGCACAATCGACTCAAATTCGTAGACTCTAAGACAGACTTAGACTCGTATAGTGAAATTGAGGTAAGTAACTTAAAAATTTCTACCGAAGTCTCTAAATATATTGATGAATTATGTATTAGTCTTAAAACCTCTCTTAAGAGGATTTCCGAACTAAAAAGAGAAAATTCAGTATTTAAGCAATAAGAGATTATTTTGAAAGAATAAGTTGAAAATTTGGATAAAAGTGTTATTGCTTTGAAAGAAAATGCAGACTCACTTTCAAAAGAAAATGCATTTTTGAAAAATGATTTCTCAAGTATTTCAAAAAGGTTTTCTATAGATTCTGAAAAAATTATTTTAGCATAAAGATCTTACTTTAACAAATCAGGTTTGGGAATGACTGCTGAAACCATTCGTCTAATTGATTTTCCTAAAGTAAAGGAAAGAATTAAACAAAGATCTATAAAAGATTTTTAAATCATTTTCAAAAAGTCTTTGTAAAACCCGTAGGCTGCGATTAGCTCTTTAAATGTTCTAAGTACAATAGCTCATATCATTTTTAGAAAGAATGTCCTATAATTTGGAAACCCGTTAAGAAGGTTTAGGCAAAAACCGTATATTGTACTAACTCCATTGGATCTAAGAAAGTATGGGTACCAAAGAAAGCTTGAGTTTCCTTTCTAAATGCATGTCACTATCAAGAAAAATGTTAAATGGTACTTGGATAGTGGATGCTCAAGACATATGACAAGAGACTCAAATTGTTTCATAAAACTTGTACAAATTACTGGTGGAAAAATCTCTTTTGGAGAAAATAGCAAAGATAAAAATTGTGGGATACGGAACCGTAAAGATTGGAAGTCTCACAATCAATAACGTCTCCTTAGTGGAAAGACTCAACTACAACTTGTTGAGTATCAGCCAATTGTGCAATACAGGTTTCAAAATCAACTTTCAAGAAAGAATATATTCAGGAACCAATAAAGACTCCTCTCAAACTTTCACGGGGCGAAGACATGAGAATATCTATCTCTTGAATGTCAAACCAGAAAAATCCCAATGTCTAATCTCAATTCAAGAGGAAGCGAATCTATGGCACAAAAACTTGGGCACATCAACATGAAACAAATAGCCAAAATCTCATAGAAGAAGCTTGATCGTGAACTACCCAAACTGACATACCAAAAGTCCGATCTATGCACACCATGCATGTTGGGAAAATAGGTAAGAAATTCATTCAAATCAATAAATCAAGTGCCCACTAATCGTGTACTGCAACTCTTACATATGGATCTCTTTGGACCAACCAGAACTCAGAGCATTAGAGATAAGAAATATTGCTAGTAATTATGGATGATTATTCACGATTCACTTGGATATATTTATTGGCAAGTAAATCTGAAACATTTTCTTATTTTATAAAATTTGCTAAGAAAGTCCAAAATGAGAAAGGGTATGTTATTTTAAGTATATGGACAGACCATGGAGGTGAATTTGAAAATCAAGACTTTGCTAAATTCTGTGATAAATCTGATTTTCAGCATGTATCGTCCTCACCATATACTCCAGAGCATAATGGAGTTGTGGAAATGAAAAATAGATCGCTGCAGAAATGGTTAGAACTCTTTTAATTGAAAGTAACATTTTCTCTCGTTTTTGGGCTGAAGCAATTTCTACAGCATACTATATTATTAATAGAGTCTTCTTAGGGCTTATTCTGGAGAAAACTCCCTATGAATTGTTCAAAAAAGCTAATTGTTTCCTATTTTCATGTGTTTAGATGCAAATGTTTTATATTGAAAAATGCAAATGATCAAATTGATAAGTTTGAAAAAAAATCAAACAAAGGTATCTTCCTTAGATATTCAACCACCAGCAAAGCTTACAAAGTATACAACAAAAAGACTCAATCTTTGGAGGAATCGATGAATGTCAAATTTCAAGACTTTATGCAAAATCAATCGATTCAAATTCAACCTAAATAATCTGAACCCGCTCTAGACTCTACAAAGTCTAAATCTCCAGAAGCAGCTCAAACTTCAGAAGACCAGCAACAAATGATCATTGAAGAATCAAATGAAGAAAAAGATTAACAACACAAATCAACCAAACCGGAAGCACAAGTCTAGTCATCCCAAAGAATTGGTTATTGGTGACAATAATGAAGGAATTCGCACAAGATCCAAATGGCGTGAAGAGTATAGTGTTGTGGCTCTAATTTCTAAAATAGAACCCAAGAGTATAGAAAAAGCTGAATTGAAGCTATGTAAGAAGAACTTAGGCAATTCAGTATCAATGATGTCTGGGAATTGACTCTTAAACCGAAAGGTAAATCTATCATTGGAGCTAAATGGGTTTTCAGGAACAAGATGAACGAGAAAGGAAAAGTCGTAAGGATCAAAACAAGACTCATGGCCAAAAGATATATACAAGAAGAAGGGATAGACTATGATGAGACTTACACACCACTAGCAAGGTTAAAAGTAATTAGATTATTACTTGTTTTTGCATGTTATAAGAATTTCAGGTTATTACAAATGGATGTCAAAAGTGCTTTTCTAAATGGATTTATCCAAGAGGAAGTCTATGTGGAACAACCTCCCAGTTTTGGAAGACCCAAGGAAACCAGACTTTGTATTCAGACTAAAAAAGGCGTTATATGGTTTAAAGCAAGCATCTCCAGCTTGGTATGACAGGTTAAGTAACTTTTTAATTCAAAATTGCTTTGTTAAAAGTAAAGTAGACACTACCCTGTTTATCAAAAGAGAAAGCAAAAACTTCTTGCTTGTTGAAATTTATGTTGATGATATTATTTTTGGATCTCCTAATAAAAATCTGTGCAAGAAATTCTCTAAATCTATGCACGATTTGAAATGAGCATGGTGAGTGAACTAACCTTCTTTCTCGGGCTTCAAGTGAAACAACTGAAGGAGGGAACTTTTATTCACCAAGAAAAATACGCTAAAGAACTTGTCAAAATGTTTGGACTTGATAATTGCAAAAAGACTGATATACCAATGTCAAGTTCCTTAAAGCTGGACAAAGATGAAGGAGGAAAGAAAGTAGAACAAAAGCTATACATGAGTATCATTGGTTCACTTCTTTGTCTTATTGCTTCTAGACCTAACATTCTGTTTAGTGTTTGTATTTGTACTAGATTTCAATCAAACCCTAAAGAATATCATTTAAGTGTTACAAAATGTATCATCAAATACATTACTTCAACCTCTAATTTAGGTCTCTAGTATCCTAAAGAATGAGACTTTACTCTTATTGAATATTCGTATGTAGACCTAGCAGATGCAAAGTTGATAGAAAGAGCACCTCGGGCACTGTCAATTGCTTGGTAATAGGGCAGTATCTTGGTTTTTGAGAAAGCAAAGTACCATAGCTCTTTCCACAGCAGAAGCAAAGTATGTGGCTCTTAGAAGTTGTTGTTCACAAATTCTGTGGATAAAACAACAGCTAAGAGACTTTGGAATTGAAGATTCGTGCACTGAGATCAAATGTGACAACACTAGCACAATCAATCTCACTAAGAATCTAATTCTTCATTCAAGAGCAAAGCATATAGAGATTCAACATTATTTCATTAGAGATCATGTGCAAAATGGAGAAGTCTCGATTCGCTTTATTGACTCAAAGAATCAACTGGCGGATATTTTTATAAAGCTTTTAGAGAAAAGTCAATTCGAGGTTATTTGTTCTAAACTCAATATCTTAAAATGTGAAGAAGTTCAGACTTAGGGCTAAAAAGTCTAAAAATACTCGACTCGGAAGATCAATAATCTCGATCGTAAGTTATTTCTCTTTTAGAAATTTATCTCTCGGATAAATCTCGAAAAGGTACAATCATCTATTAACTGTAATTGATTGATGTTATATTCCCCGGTTTTCATGATTATTGCAAACATTCCTTTTCGAAAAAGAAGTTATTTTTTAAATGATGGTTATCTATTTTTTCAAAAGGCAATTATTTTTTGAAAAGACATTTTTATTTTTTCTTTTACGTTGTTCCGTGTGCCTCGTTTCAACTGCTTTATATATTGTTGGTTTTTCTTTGTTTTACTCACAAAACCCTAAGAAAGCACAGATCTTCAACTTCTCTTTTCTTCTCTTGTTTAATCCTCGAAATTTTTTCACTTTTCTTGCAAAACAAGCTTGGAATCTCTCAAAGACTCTGAAGAATGTCGTTTCAAAGAAAGTCTTCAAGGATCGTGAACAGGGGACCACTACAAATGCGTGAGGGTCCTACGCATTTTGACCTCACCAAGGAAGAAGAATCTCCTAGACAGCAGCAGAGCCCACAACATTCTCAATAGTGTCCATCTCCTTCATTTAGACCTCAGGATATTGATCATCGAGTAGAGGAAGAAATCATCGAAGTTGCAGAACCTATAAAAACTCAAAAGCCCACTTTTATTTTTAAGCTTTACTCTGCCTTAAAGAATGGTGGTACTCCATTCAACTACATTGATGAATTCTTGAAAGAGAAAATGTATCGAAATGAAACCCATTTTTTACGCACAATGGAACGATTGAGAATCGCTCCTGCGGGGTCAGCAGAAGAAGCATTTGCAAATATCCCAAGCAATCCACATGTTGGAGGGCTGAGTCAACCTGATGGGAATGATGATGATAAGATGTACACTCATTTTAAGCCTAGAATGGGTGTTGTGGCGAATATTTGAAGCAATAGGATGGATTTGTTTCACTCAGAGGAACACACGCGACTTTTCTCTAAGTTGCTAAAGCGAGGGGTGATCAACCCTAGAAGTGTGGATTTTCATTTTCTTGATTCTTTGAATGTTAAGTTGAGAGAGAAATTCACTCTTCTTCAATTAGAACGGTTTTATTCTGAGACAACAGAGGCTTATGCTGAACTCACTACTTACTTCTATTCTAATCTAAGTTTCTTGGATGCGAATTGACTTTTATTCAGTGTTCGAGATCAAGACTATGTAGTTGACATGGACACATTGGCTGATGTGATTGGGATAGAAAGAGGGAAATTTCAATCAATTAATGTGTCTATTGGACGTGTGACAGTAGAGCTTGTTCGGGATCGAATGACGGAAGGACAAATTTCATATTTGAGGATGAATGCCTCAAATATTTTGCTTCACAAGATAGTGATCAACTATCTCAGACCCAAATCGACTTCGAAGACTGATGTTTCAAACTCGGAGGCAAAGCTGATGTATGCCATTAACGCTGGCAAAAAGTTTTCTCTTCCACACACTATCATGTTCCATATGTACGAACGAGGTAAAAACAAGGGTCAACTTCCTTATTCAACACTTGTCACTAAGTTATTTAGACATTTGAATATTCAGCTTCCTAGAATTCTATGTATTCGAACCTGCAATCAAATGGTGGTGGGACTAAAAATGGTTTCCAAAATGCATTTGAAGGAACTTAACAAGGCTTTGGAGCAATTTAAGGAGAAAACCCCTGCCAAGACTCACCCAGTCTCTTCGACTGCAACATGGAAAGGGAAAGAGCCCATGACTACTCCATCCAGGAAAAGAAGAGCACTCATTTTGGAGGATGAAGAAGATGGGAAAGATATTACCATTTCTGCTCTTAAAAGTTTACATTGTTCTGTTCCAGAGACAGAGGAGAGACGGGGTCAAGATAGAGAAGAGTTCGAACAAAGGAGTGAAGAGAGAGAATCAATGGAAAAAGAAGCAGAGGAAGAAAGGATTGCGGAAGAAAGAAGGCAGATGTGAATAAGAGGAAATAGAGCATGAAGAGTACTTCTCATCACCTGAAGGCAATGAAACAAGGGGAGTTGCTAAGAAAAGAGGTACATCTTCAATTGTTGTTACTAGTGAAAGTGTTAGTCGTTCACCTACAAATCCAGAGGATATCTATACATCTCAATTTCCAAAGGAAGGTCATGAGGTTTTCTCGCAAAATCTGAGTGATCATGCTAACTTGCCATCATCTACCAATACACCTACTGATCGTGCAAAAGCTAGCATTCAAACTAATAATTTACCAGACTTTCGAAGACTGCTTGATATTCTTATGGAGATGCGAGGACAGATTTATGCCCTAGGATCCGAAGTTCGAATTTGCAGAATGCAAATCAAGTCTCTTCAGTTTCCTTACATGATCAAATACATGCCTTTGCTCTTCAAGTTCAAGCAAATGCCAAGGGTGAAGATGTGGCTCAACGAAGGAGGATTTGAAAAAACCGGAAGGGATTGTCTAGTCAATGGGAGATTTCCAACTTATTCATGTTCCAAAGCAATCCTAATTCCATTTTTTTTCGTCTTTACCTTTTTAATGCTGACAAAAGGGGGAGAAAGATGTTGCAGATTTGAGATTTAACTCTTGACTCTTGATTGACTTTTACTTTTGTTTGGTTGTTTGGTTGTGACTGGATTTGGATTTAGATTGTTTGATCGTTTAAATGTTTGCTGCAGTATTTTAAGCACTATTGGTATATCATGGCAAAGATAGTTGTTTATTTATAGAACTAACTTATTTCTTGTGGATGCAGATTTAATGTTGTCTTTACTAAGCCAATTATCTTTTGTGAGACATCAATGTTTGCTTGAGTATATTTTGCAGGTCAAAAATATCCAAATATGCAGGAAAGTTTTGTCACCATCAAAAAGGGGGAGATTGTTGGAGAAAACTTTCTTGCATGTTTTGAAGCTAACAAAATGTTTCCATTAGTCTAGTCTGAAGACTTGTAGACTCTTTCGTCAAAGTCTGAAGACCGCCGAACCGCCAGACTCAAGATTTAAAGTCTCACATTGACAGTTTCTAGACCGTCGAAGAAGACTTATCCAAAATTAAGTATTTCTTTAAGGATTTAATTCTATCGACTAAAGAAGATCTCTTAGCTGGATATAGCATCTCAGAATCCATTATTCATCTTGAGATTGATTCAAGTATTTTGGATCCGTTGATTGGCGAAGTATACTTTGAAGGTTCTACTTATGGAAATCTAGATCTTGATTATATGAGCGAGCAAGATTGATGGGCTATTATCATATTCCTTAAATAACTCGAAATCTCCCTAATTTATTCTATCCAATGGGTAGATTGGAAGAGCTCATTTGATAAGTGCCAACGATTATGATGGCATGAAGGAGTATATAAGAAAAACATTCAAGTTATTTGAGTGTGTGCACGATAGAGAAATTCCAAATTATGAAACTTCTTGTTCTTTGTCAATTCAATTATTGGGCGTGAACTTGTACTCAAAAGAGAGTTTATACTTCTATGAGACCTTGAGGAAGTGTAACAGAGTCTCTACACTATGGAATCAAGGAAGAGCTATACTATAACAAATCTTTTGATTCTTAATGAAATCCAGCCGGTGCGCTGTCAATGCAGAGGAGTGGACGTAGGCTTGGATTAAGCCGAACCACTATAAACCTTGTGTTCTTATTCTCTTCCCTAAGCTTTTTTTACTTTGAACGTAACTCTATTTGATTATTAGAGTCTAAGTTCCTTTTCATAATCTATTGCTAAACAGAGTTGGTTTAAAAGCAAAATTATATAATTTACTCTGCAAAATTTGTTTTCGCACATATTCACCCCCTCTAGGTGCTCGTACTAGCTTTCACAATAATATTACACATACTAAGACAGATAAGAAGATACTTGTAGTTACTTACCAAGAATGAGTGATATGGGGCATGAACCCCGAGTTTGGCAAGTATTAGGGTATCATCTTACCTGATAACGTGAGGAAGTTGCTTTTCCAAGACCCAAACAATTCTTCGGTTGCCTTGATGGAAAATTGTTTTTAGGACCTGAATCATTATTCGATCACGTGTTTGAGCAATAAGTTGTTTATCTAGGATCCGAACCTTTCTTCAGTCGCCTTGACAGGAAATTGCTTTTCCAGATCCGAACTATTCTTTGGTCACCTGTTAGAGCAATAAGTTGTTTACCCAACCTGTCTCGGGGATGTGCCAACATTTCTCGAGACATCTATTTGTTGAGTGCCTAACCTTTCTCAAGGACTCCAATTTGTTGGTTGCCCGACCTTTCTCGAGAATGTATCGACTTTTCTCGAACATCTATTTGTTGGGCTCCTGATCTTTGTCAAGGACACTGATTGGTTACCTGACCTTTCTCGAGGGATGCACCGACCTTTCTTGGGATATCTGTTTGTTGGGTGCTTGATCTTTGTCAAGGACACAGGTTAATTACCCAACCTTTCATAGTGGATGCACCGACCTTTCTCGGATATCCGTTTATTGGGTGCCTGATTTTTGTCAAGGACACTCGGTTGATTACCCGACCTTTCTCGGGATGCGCCAACCTCTCTCGGGGCATCCGTATGTTGGGTGCCTAATCTTTTCAAGGACACCGATTGATTACCCGACCTTTCTCGGGGATGCGCCAACCTCTCTCGGGGCATCTGTATGTTGGGTGCTTAATCTTTTTCAAGGACACCGATTGATTACTCAACCTTTCTCAAGGATGTGCCGACTTGTCTCAAGACATCTGTTTGCTGAGCGCCTAACCTTTCTCAGGGCATATATTTGGACATTTAGCAGCGTCAAAAGAGTCCTTGGAAGATACTTGGACATTCGTGAGTGTCAAAAAAGTACCTAGATGTCTCATAAGGAGGATACCTAGACATTTGCAGGCATCGAAGGAGTACCTGGACAATCACAAGTACGAAACCTCGGAGGATACCTAGTCATTTGTAGGCATCAAAGGAGTACCTAGACAATCGCAAGTACTAAACCTTGGAGGATACGTAGTCATTTGCATGCATCAAAAGAGTACGTAGACAATTGCAAGTACTAAACCTTGGAGGATATTTGGTCATTCGCAAGCATCGAAAGAGTACTTGGATGATCACAAAGTATGAACCCGGAGGATACCTGGACATTCCTAGGCATCGAAGGAGTACTTTGATGATCACAAGTTTGAACACTTAGGGAGGTCTCTCACCTTCTGGTAAAGAGAATTTGGGCAATATCTAAGATGAACCTGGGATATCCGTAAAGGTCTTTCACCTCCAGAGAGAAAGAAGTTGTGATATCAAGGAGACACCTTCATGAAAGTCTCCCATCTCCCCAAACATTTGTGAAGGTCTCTCACCTCCTAGTATATGGAATATCAAGGACGCGTTTTAGATATTCGTGAAGATCTCTTACCTTTTGATAATTGGTGAAGGTCTCCCCTTTCCTGGTAACTGGTGAAGGTCTCCAATCTCCTGATAACATAAATTTGAATGTAGCACAAGGCTTATCTAAATGGCCATAGGCACTCAAAAGGGATAGAATACCTGGGTAGCCACAAGTATACAAAATAGTGGAATACTTGGATAATCGCAAGTATTTAATGATACAATTTAGGGACAACTCAAGCCCGTTGAGTGTCATGGTGATAAGAGAGCATACATGGATACCACAAGCACACAAAGTAATGGAATACTTGAACGGCTACTAGTATTCAATGATACATTTTGAGGACAACCCGGGTAAGTCAAGCATCATGGAAAGGGAGTACCTAAACAATGGCAAGTACTTAAAGACAATGGGATGCTTGAGTAGTCACCAAGATCCATACTCCGAGGACAACTCGAAGAGGTCGAGTGTCGATAAGAAAGAGTACCTAAATAGTGGTAGGTACTCAGGGACAAAGGGATACTTGGATGGTCGCAAGTATCCAAACTTTGAAGACAACTCGAAGAGGTCGAGTGTTGATAAGGGAGAGAGTACCCAGATAGTGGTCGGTACTTAAGGACAAAGGGATACTTGGATAGTCACAAGCATCCAAACTCTAAAGACAACTCAAACAAGTCAAGTGTCGATAAGAGAGAGTACCCGAATAGTGGTAGGTACCTAAGGACAAAGGGATACTTGGATAGTCACAAGCATTCAAACTCGAAAGACAACTCGAATAGGTCGAGTGTCAACAAGAGGGAGTACCTAAATAGTGTCGGTACTTGAAAACAATGGGATACTTGAACAGGTGCAAGCATCCAAACTCGAAGATAACTCAAATAGGCCGAGTGTCAATAAGACAAAGTATCCAAACGGTGGCCAAGTACTCAAGGGTAATAAAAAATTTGGTCGACACAAGATCTTTGGAAATAAGGGTAGAGATATGCTTACCTAACAATATCTTTGATCTCTGAGGGTATGTCTACTATTGAACAACACACAATATGAGCCTAGGATTATACATTCTATAAATTCATGATTCTAAATGTGGTTCACGCATGACAATTTTATCAGTTTTGCATCGTCTAAGTTCCACTGGGAAAAAATTCTGAAAGACAATCTTCATTCAGAATGTAGACGTCTTAAACATGCCATATGAGGGACTTTTAGTCTGAAATGATTTTTCACTCACTCTCATGGAAAAGACTATTTTATCCTAAGCATTAATGCAAGATTTATAAAGACCGCACTATCTCGTTGTCATCATGTCAGCAGGGGTCCAAGTATTCTTGCAAGTGATACAACTTTACCAATATGAGAGGTCATTATCGGGACCGTAATGTAGGCTTGGTCAATGGCTTGTCAAAGGGGACCATCAAGGTCAAGGCTTTTGAAAGAAATGCAGCACGATCATCTCCGGGTTTATAAGTTAAGAACCCTGTGAAAAGAGATAGAATAATCTTGCTCGTACTTCTTCGAGTGATATTTATAAACATATGAAATCTTATGTTAATTGAAGTGCTCTAGTCTGAAGAGATTTTTACAATGAAATGCAATGTAGGCTTGGCTCGTGTGTAAAAGGGTGGCTCATGTGTAAAAGGGTGAGAGTAGGTGATTGTCTTGACATTATCACCAAGTCTTTCTTCTCACCGTCGGATTTGCTTGGGAGTGCAAATGGCTTAAATTCACACTTTTTTTTAGGGCATCCACCTTGCTTTTTATTAGGCACACTGCTTTTTCATACCCTTAGTTTTTTAATCCAATTTTCTCGTCTATGGGCATTGACCTTACTTTTACCAGGTACACTACTTTTTCATGCCCCTAGTTTTTTCATTATTGTTGTTTGAAAAACCGGCCTAGGCAAGTTCAAACAAAACACTACTACCAGACTCTTGGGGTCTTCATCTTCAATCAACACCCTGAATCATGCTGCTTGAATAGCAGTAATTCCTGCTTTGTCTCAATGTGAGGTGAAATTACGGACTCAATTAGGTTGTACAATGGATACAAGTGCATTAGGTAGAGAAAGAATCACTCTTTATCCTTCTATGACACTTAAATTATCGTGAGTGTTCATATGTAATAAAGACACCCAAAGATTGATGCAAGCATGAGCAAGGAAATTTCTATCCCCTTTCTTACCTCGTGATGACACTTTGCCTCTGATTTGCCCCAGTGTAAGGTGGTTCTTAATAGGGGTATGAAAGAAATTTCATAAGTGTATGGGGGCTCAAGGGGGTAAGCAATGGATAACCTATAGTATTTAGGGTAGAGAAATGAAGTGCCCCTCATTACTTAGGTTATTGTACCATTCACGAGAGAACCATTTACCCTACAAACATGGAATTTTCTACACTCATCTCACAAATGTATAAATAGGAGACTGTGTATAGGATATAGCTTGCCTTTTATCATCCCGATGCACCTCATTTAGCATACTCAATCGGTCTTATATCTTTCATTCAGCTATCTATTGTGATAATCTTCAATAGAATCAGTGATTTAGACAAATAAAATCATCATGCAAAATCCGTTTGAAAAGGCATGGAGCAATTTAAACAATAGGGGTTTGTAATTCGGGTACAAACAAATAATTAATTTTACTCAAAAAACTTGATTAACAATATTGGAGATATTTATTTAACAGAATTGTATTTACAAATATATTAAATTTTAAATATCAAATGGGTTATTCACAAATGGGCGTCCACGGACTGTCCTTATTCAATAGGGAGAGGACACATGAATGATTGGTCAGGGCTGAGAATTTTATCATTGATTTGAAGGGCATCTCTGATTTTGCCCCTACAAAAGAGAAGATGCAAAAATGGATGCAGAAGAGAAGATACAAAAATGGATCAATCAATAGGGCAAAAATCATATGTGAATTGAGGCATGAAGGATTTCTATCATATGCTTTAGTGATACTTGGGACGGCATTTTGCTTAGGAGAGTTTATCAAAGTCTAACATGCCTCTCATTGATTTGTTATATGCATCTTTGACAGTCGGTGATCCTACAATGAATAAGAGGGAACACGTTAGTCACAAACTCTTTCCGGAGTCAAACAACTAGGAGCAATATAACATTACCCTTCATTGGTTTGCTAATGATTGAATAGACCTAAGGTTTTAAAGCATGAGGAGGATATGAAGTCATGCATTTTTTGTTTCATTAGGTCATCACTAGGCCAAGGTGCCAATGGTGTCCATAGGGTACTTCCTTTATAGTTGAACCGGTTCTGAGACGACGGGGTGAATTTAACATGGGTTACTCATATATGCTTGCTTGGCCAATATTGATTTGCTCAAATTAACCCACTAAGTTTGTTCGTTGAACCCTGATGCTTCCTATCAATAGGAGAAATATGTTAAAATTGAATTTATAGAAGGGGGAGTATTGGAAACAATACCAAATTACCCTTTCCTAGATTTTTTATTTGATAACTCCTAGGGATATTTGAATGTCAATGACTATCATTTTGTCTTGACACAATTCAACATCTCTTTTGATTGCCCCTTCTCATTTGTGGTTATGTATGCACGATTGATGGTCGCTACTTCATCTTCAACGCCTTCCTTCTATAGAATTTTTCTTCTGCCTTTGATCATATGAACATTAGCAACATTGGGCAAAATCATGTACCTTAAACTTCCATGGAATCTGATATGGACAGTCAAAACCTCCAGTTTTCTGATGGTAATCACTTCTCAGGAGAGTATACGTCTGGAACAAGAAGTGAGGTTTCTAGATTCTAAAGTCATTATTTGGAATAGGGGGCTAGAGATCACCTCGACTATCTGGATTTTCTCCCTGTTGACAGTAGCCAATTCAAAGGAAGAGAAGAAATTCCTTCCTTGCATTTCTTGGCTTGTCAAAGCTAAAAATCTCATCAATGAAACCGCAACGTCTAGTTGCTTGGGCACGTTGTGTGAAGAAGATATTGCTCAGACTTGAGACAGACTTGTGCAAGTGCAAGGTGGAGTGCATAGAGATTTAGAGATGGCTCGCAAAATGGGAAGACTGAGAGTAGTATGAAGGAGGTTACCCTGCCTTAAGTTATCATGATATGCATGCTTCGAGTTCAACCGTATGCTTGTGCCTATTACGTCCTATCTTTCATCTCCCGTAAATAAAAGAAAGACGACGTCATTTTCAAATTTTGGTTCAATGAATAAGACATACCCTTTTTGAAAGGGGAAGATATTTTATGTTTGCCCCTGCTTTCTAAAAGAGTGTTTTAGAATCTGACAAGTTCACATGATATGCCATTTTCAAATGCCCCTTGTCATGCTAAGTAAAGGGGATGATGCTCTGAGACACGAAGTGAGTAAATCAGAAAAATAAACAGGATTAAATTTGACATCTTGCTTTAACAAAAGCTTTTGGTAATTAAATATTTTTTGTTTTCAAAAGTATATATATGGGGAGGAAGCATGAGGAAGCCCAGCCCTCAATATTCTCCTTGGATGATATTTTCTTTTCATAATTAGATAGCATCACCAGACCAGTTTGGAATACCACCTTATGCTCTCAAAACGAAATATTATAACTGTACATTTTGAGTGAAATTAAATTACTGGAATGGAAAATGCAATAGTAACACACTCGATAGAATAGAAAACATGAGATTATAAAAACAATCAAAACTCATGAAAACTCCTATGAAAATGAGCACTTTGATAATGTTAGTCCTGAAATCAAGCACTTTTGAGTTCTTCGCCCCAAGAAGACTCAAAGTATTCACATGAGAGGGCCATTTCATTAAAGCTATGAAAGTGCAATCCATGCAACCAAAAGTGATGCTTGCAAGGTAAGGCTTTTATGAATAGCTTCATCATTTTTTCCTCAGCCAGTTAAGAGTTGGTTTGCATCACAAAAGCCTCCCATATTTTTGCTTATGCTCGGAAACCCTCCATTGGTCTTCTTCTAATGCGAACCAAATCCTCACAAGGCAGTTCAGTTCCAATCTTGCTTTGGTATTGATGCAGGAATGCAAAAGACAACTCATTCCAATCCCTTATGAGGTAAATCCTTGCCATGAAGAACCATTGCAATACGGGCCCTGTGAGACTTTCTTGGAAGGCCCAAGTCATAAATGGCATTCGGTTGCAATGCCAACTCATTTCAGCTTGGAAATATTGCAAGTGGGTCATGGAGCACGTTGTGCCGTTATACTTATGAAGATTAGGTATCCCCATTTCTCTAAGAGTTGTAATCTGTGGAGGCAAGATGGACCTACCATGTCTTGGTTAGGCAACTAGTTTTCCTATTGCATATTCGGTGTAGTGGTGAGTTATGCTCCTTTTGGAAAGATTGACTCTACCGAGATCATTTCATTGCTTTCTTCCAGGTCAAAATTTCCAACCGCAGATAAGGCATTTACATCATCCTCATGGTCGGGTGACAAATTTAGCAACTCATTGGGAGATAAGTCATGATGGATGAAAGTTCCCCCTTCTAACAGGCTTTGGATCACGTGTGTAGGTGGGAGGCAATCATTCGATGAATGGCTGACTTCATTTGTATAATACTAGTAGCTCTTGGGATTGTACCTTAGGGGATGCTTGAAGTCTTGGTGTGGCGGCTCATTAGCTGTCAGATTTTGTCTATGTTCAATGGCATGCGTTGGCTCGAATTGCTTAGGCTTTCTTTTCTTGACTTCTGGTCCTGACTTTTTGAGTAAAGCCCTTCATTTTGCCAGCTTGAGTTTGTCAAGAGGACTGGGAGATGGTGGAGCTTCGCTTCCTAGGTTGATGGGGGTCAGCGTTCTTTGGACCGTAGCTCTTGCAATAAGCCTGGGAGGCTACATTGCCGTACTCTGGTTCTAAATAAGTTTTATGGTGTTAACCTTGTTTATGGTCTCCTTGCATTTCTTAGTAGGAAGCTTCTCAATAATAGGATACTGCTTGGTCGTCCATTTATCATGTAAGGCCACATCGATATCTTTTTCTGTGGGCTACAGGTCAGACCTGACGGTTAGGCTTCTCTCTAACACAGCATGTGTAAAAACTTATTATCCTTCATCTCCGCAACTATCGGCTCTTCGTAAGGTGGGGCAATGTCAGCATCGATGTCAGCATTATATTCTTGGCAAAAAGCATCAGTTAGCTCCCCCAAGTCTTAAGGAGACTAATCCTCCTTACAATGTACCACTGCAAGGCGGGGCTAGTCAGATTTTTATTGGTACATTTGAATCATCCTTTGGACCAAGTTGGCCTTCAAATAGGCCTCTTGGCAAGAGGTATTGGCGTACCCTTCGCATTTAGGCACTTTAAGCTCCTTTGGGATTTTAACACTGGCATAATTAGATAGATCGATGGGATCTTGACCCTACTTCTAGCTCAACTTTTTCATGATCCTTGCAAACTATCTGTCCTATTGGTTATCCTTTGGCAAATTCACAAGTGTCACGGGTGTGTTTAAAGTAGCTACAGGGTTGTGCTTGGCATAAGTGGACTCCATTTGCATCGAGAGTTCTCAAAGGACAATAGGCATCTTTCCTACACCGTCTTCAATATTAGCAAGACGATTTTGTTCATCACTCTAATCGGCAACTATTGCTTTGAGGCCATTCGCGAGCGACGTGGTGGTCGGCAATTCATAATTATCTGATGTCACAAAAACAATGAATGATTTCAAGAGTAAATAAAGATCGACCCATGGCAATAATCTAGTTGTTTTTATTTATAAAAAGAGGACTTCATAAACAACATACTTTTGACATCTAATCTTGAAATTAAAATGATAGAACAAAATACTAGATATTAAACAAAAGTCCCTAAACAATGGGACTAAGACAAAACTTTCATAATATTAACACTAGGGGCACATGACTACTATTTTATATACGACAGGGAGCCTTGAGGTGACAAGATGATTTTCTAATTCCATTTTCAATTAAATAAGTCAGGCTTTTCGTCGACACGCCTATAGTCTTTTTCTCTAAGTTGATCACTCATGAGATAACTAGTCTATCCGGTGAAGCCGTTAAGGGACTTTGATGCAATGGGCTTAAGAATTCGACTAGAAATCGACCACTCGACCATGCTAATGGGCAAGGGTCATTACGACACCGTCAAAATTGATCAGAAACCAAAGATAGGTCGATTCGACAGAGGTATGTGATTAAAGTCTGGATGATTCCATTTAATTGCAAAATTCTTACCGAACGACACTAAACCGATTTTTCTATCATTTATGTACCTTATGCCCGTAATTGAAACATCGAGATTTTCACGACAACTGAGAGTCGCTAATGAGTCGAAGATGTACAATGTGGCTGGAAAATAATCAACCACAGTCAACTAAAATTCCTAAAAGCTAACCAAGTAAGTTAGGTCACACTAAAATCGCGCTCGGTTGAATTAATTACGAAATTTAATCTGATTTCAAAATTGAAATTTATGTCATATCACGATTTATTCTAGGAACGTCGATTCATCCTTTCAAGACTTTTCGGTGAACTCGAATTTTTGGTGGAAAATTCAAATTCAACAATTCAAGTTGAGAAAATTTGGAATGACCACTTCTAAGTGAGTTTCTGGCCTTCAATATGGAACGATTAGTGAAGGGAAATACAAGGAATTATTTTAGGCCTTACCATTGTTACATGAGGCCATTAAATTGCAAATTATTAAGGTGAAAAGTTAGTGCAAGGGGTTTCAAATTCGGAGGACCAAATGCTAGGGAGAATTTCACCTTCGAGTGGGTCTTGGTTGTGGAAGATAAGATCACTTTTGAGTGGTAGGACCCTTGACTTTGAGATAGGGCCAAGAATTCCATGCCACAAGACTAAGGGACTTGGCATTGAAGAGGTAGGACCCTCCTTTGGCCTTGACTTCTCCGTCTTTCCTTTCCCCCTCCATGTGTGCCTCTTTCCCCTCTCACTTAGCCAAACTTATCTCTCTCTTTCCCTTTTCTTTTCATTTCATTTTTCCTTTCTTTTCTTCCCGCCAACTCCCTTGTCTTTGCCTCCTTCTTGCTGCTCGACGTTGCCTCTGTTTTGCCGACCAAACCAGCCCACCAAAACAGAGGAAAAGCTTTGTCTTGAACTGCCTGTTTTCAGCCAACAAAGCCACCAACCGATCAACCTCTGCCCCTCATGTTCTGGTTTTCACTTTCGTGGCCCTTAGCTATCGCTCACTCCCCTCCACTGGCAGGCCGTCGCGCCTCCAAATCCAATGCACCGCCTTCATCCCTCCACCCAGTTTCGCTCCTCTATACCCGGTTCTTTAAGCCACCCCTCCACCGTTCCTCCACAAACCAGTGACAATCCTCCCTTTGTTTCAACCTGCCAGCCTCCCCGAAACCCGCAGCCTCTTCATCCTTGCTGCTGCTCCATCGACGAGACTCCAACAGCCCTTGTCATGCCATTGTCTTGCCCACGCTGCCCTTGTGTGAGGTTTGGCCAGCTGCGACCAACAAGGAGGACTGCATTTTAGCAGTGAGCTGAGAGCCTTGCGAGCTTACTCTGGGCCAACTGAACCTTCCTTGGTGTCACCCGAGACCTAAGGTTTGCTCGCCGTCGTGCCGCCGTCGCCAAGAGTTCTTTAATTCCCTAATTAAGTGAGTTAACCTCCTAAATTTTGCTTAGGGGTTAATTACACTTATTAAGAGTTAGATTAGGCTTAAGTGTGTTTAGTAATTAGTCTAGTTAGAGTAAATACTAGTTAGTTAAGTTAGTTGAGTGAACTAAGTGTTTAGTCTAGTTGGTTAATTTAGTTAGGCCATTTAGTTAGGAATTTTATTTTATTAGTTAGAATGGTTAGTTTAGGAAGTTAGTCTAGTAGGTTAATTTAGTTAGTATATTTAGATAATTAGTTAAGATTATGATCAATTTAAATTGGTAGTTTAATTTGATAAACATTAATTAATTAATTAATTAATTTAAATATTTTAGTTATAATTTAATTAATTATTTAATATTTTCCGAAAATTATACCGGGATAGTTGGTGACCGAAATTTCATGCTGATTGTAGTGGTATGCTTAGTTTATGCAATCGACTGTTAACTTGTGCAATTGAGTGATGGTTGTTGATTTGGAGCATTTATTTCAAATGATGGAATTTTTGTATTTAATTAGAAAATATTGGGTGTCAGATTTTAACATCGAAAATATTTTTAAATACTATATCAAACTGTGGGACTTTAAAATAGATTATATCAAATTTTCTGGTTCAATCTAACTGTGTACTCACACACGATTATTTTACTGTGTATTTTTAATATGAAGAAAATATGACAGATTCACCATTTTAATTGAGACATTTGAGTGCAATGCGGTGTCCTTGGTCAAAATTGAGTGAGTGCATGAATGATATGAGAACCCATCACAAGCCTTTGGGGCTGGACAATGCTCCTTTGAGAATGCCCCACATCAACGGATGCCGGTCGCAGTGGAGGCTAGACTGATGCTTCTATGAGGAATGCCGTCTAGATAAACATTATTGTGCTCGATGGTATGAGACGATGCCTGACTATGCCAAAAGACTACCGACTGTTGAGTCAGCCATGGCGGTGGGTCATAATCAATTGGGACGCATGAATAATTGAAACTAAGGTGCCTAATAAGAAGACGAAATTGTGTGGTGTGATATGAGACGTGCCATAATAGTTTGGTCTGATAATTTGGTCCTTTGTAGTTGTGGTGATATATGCTGAGATGTCCCGATGATGAATGATTTCAATACAATTACATGATATTTGAACCGTACTAACGTGCAAGAGAGGACTAGGGCGGGGTAAGTCCTGAAGGATATGTGGTTAGATTACCCTTGGGTGTATTTCTCTCCTAATCGAGATTTAAGGTGTGAACTCGAGACGTCATCTCACCCCGTCGTGGGCTTAAATTTTTCAAGTCCTTAGATGGAGGAGCGCCAGGTTATGTACGGGATTCCGCAAGCGGTGGATTTTAGGTTTCTCTACATCCCCTACCGAGTTTTAATGGGCCTCCCATTGGAACTGGGCAAAGGGTGGCAGCTCACCCTATGGATATCGAGACATCTGACAGTGCCGTAGTGGACTCTAATCCCACGGATGAGGAGCTTAGTGGGTAGATAGCCTAGTAACTCTTCTTTTTGAAATAGACCCATGTTGTTTTAGACTCTCCAGTATATAAACCTTGTTGTTTGATAAGTGTGCTTTGTGAAAATTGTATCCTACGTTTCTATCACACTTCTATGTTGTTTGGGAGTTATTATTACACTTTCACATGTGCAATAAAACTAATGGGTTAGCGACAATTCCTGAGACGTCACAAATTTTATCGACCATTGAGGGATGTGCACGTGCTCGAGGTTCGAGGCATGACACTTGGTCTTATGAAGATGTTTGCTTTCTTGGACTAGCTCTGAGACATGTACCTAGCTTATTCCCAAATCCCTTTGCATATGCTCTGCTTGCTCGTGTTGACTAATTTTTTAGGTTAGATCAAGGACCAATGGCTACAATCTTGTCGGGATACGATGGTTGTGCATGTAGGACTCAAAAGCGTGATAGGCATTTTCCTGCCTCTCAAGCCCTTTGAGTAACACGATCCTTTTGTGATGGCACTTGCTCCATTTATCTTCAATAATAGAAATCTCAAATGCATAGTCACGGCTTTGATAGGTGAAAAAGATGGAGAGATCTTTGTATTGAAACGCAGCAAGATCTCTTGAAGGGCTCCATATTGTCGTGCCACCCTATATGGGTAATACGGAGTGGCACCGGTGAGGCCGAGTAACGGGATTGGATTGCAACGTTTGTAAGCAAAGCGAGCTCTCTTTTCATGGAACCAACTAGCACACTATAGGAATGCCTCAAGAGCGGGATCCCTTAGGAATTTATCCAATTAAAACAACTTTGGTTGGGAATATATGGTCTCAGAACCACAAATCTCTATAGTGGATTTTCAAAAGCATTTATTTCAGACAATTGCATGAGGCATCAAAATTCGCTTAGGTGAGAAAAAAAAACCAGACCTACAAAATTTCCGGGGAAGGCCACATGATTTTTTTTTTTTTGTGACCTGGGAACCCCCGTACAACCAGTAGTTGGCAAGCTAAACCCAGGGTGACGCTAGCGCAGGACCCACCACCACGTCGTCACACTTAAGAATCCTTAACGACAACGCTGGGGTTTGAACTTCTCCCTTTCGTGAGGGGGAGAGAGCCCGAAGTCAACTCGGCCACTACGGGCGATGCTAAAAGATCCAGATGTAAGGGATTAAAAGCCCACATGATTTTTTCCGTGTTTTCTTTAAAACAATTAAGAGACAAGAATATTTCGGCTAAAATTATGTTGACATCATTTTGCCCCCTTAAAACCTAATCAACCACCCATGCCATCGAGGGACTTATGGCATCCTTTTTATGGGGGAAAATGATAAACCCGAAAGAGGGCAAGAGAAAAATCTCATTTTTTTTGGGTCAAAAACGCTAGGGGGCAGGTATTGTAGTTGGTTTCAAGAATTTGCCTCATAAAATGAACTTCAATTCTTAAAAATCGTATTAACCCACACAACGGGTCAATACCTGTTGGTGGCCTAACGAGCTTACTCTCGAGAGGCATTCCGATGATGATGTTGTATTCTTCCAAAATTTGGGTTAGCTCGAACCCACCAAACATAAAAGTGGATGTCCTAGGGCACCAAAAATGTTCTATCGCCTGTATGACTTCAATATGGACAAGGATTTGAAACAACGACAAGAGATGACTGATTTTGACTTTCACACGCTCTTACACAAATTGGTTCAACTGACCCCACCATCTGAGGAGCTCTGCTTTGGGGGCAGAAATAAACTGGATATCTTCTCTTTCCATCGTATATAAATTGGGACTATAACCTAAACTTCCATAGGCCAATAAAGTCAAAAGACTGAGTAAAAAGGGTAAAGAAATCACTTTACTTTTAAAGAAGATGGCAAGCACATAGACATATGCATGATACATGTGGCTTGATGTCTAGCTGAGAAGGTTTTAGAGAAATTAGGAGGGTATCTGCCCGTCGCAGTCTCACGTTGGCATTGTGCCCTCTTAACCTCGACTCTACCTAAAGAAATTCGGGGAAAAGAAATGCAACCTCTACATCGCAGTCTTGCGTTAAAGGCCGTATCTTTCTTAACAACATCCTAAATATTCTATGGCGGCCTAGGTCCGACGGCTGGGTTGTGTGTGCCATGTGTAGTGCTAAAACATTAAAGCATGTATAACAATTTATAATCACAAAACAATGTATTTTAACAAAATTAAAATTAATCTATAAGCTACTAACCTGCATAAAGGAAAAAAAACCAAGTTAGGAAGGCGTTTAAACAAGATAAAAAAAGGCCTAAGTCATCAAAAAATTGTCCCCAACGGAGTCACCAAGTTGTCGCGACCTCTTTTTTCGGCGTCCTTTTTGTGTGAGTGCTAGCGGAGGCTAATGGCTCACTAAGTCCATTAGGGCTTAGCCCGAGCTCTCCTGGCCTATCACTTCATAACTTATGGTATGAGTTTTTAACATGCAAGTTAATTTTAAATAGGTGTCACAACTAATCAATTTGGAGTAGGTCATTTAGAAACCCAAGCAAAATACTGGGAGAAATATTTCACTCATGCTTAACCAAAGAAGCTAGGATCGGGAACTTGATTACACAAATTAACCACTAATACCCTTCGATATATAATCTTGTTTAAACCCTAAGACTTTTTGGATTTTCAAGAATTTTTCCATGCATTTGTGGAGAAAAACATATTTTTTGGTCTTTTCCATTTTTTAACATAAAAAGTAATTTTTGGATTTTTTTATCTTTTTTTTAAATATAAATTATTTTTGAATTTTTCTGACTTTTTGGGAAAATATAGAATATTTTTGGATTTTTCTTATTTTTGAAATAAATTATTATTTTTATATTTTTATTATTAAAATGTTTTGGGAAAATCTCAAATAAGGGCACGAAGTAGGTTCATTTTCTCAAAAAAGAACTCAAAGTGGACACTGTATCAAAGAAGGATTCAAAGTGGCTAATTTTGTCTCAAATAAGGACCCAAACTTTCAATATTATTTACAACTTGGGGTATTTTGTCCAAGAACATTTTTTCTTTAATTTTTTTTCTTTCTTCATCTTCCTCACACCTCCTCCTTCACTCTACGTTGCCTCCTTCTTCAACACCATAATCAGGCCCTTACTAGCGACCTCGTGAGCTTCATGTCATCACGTAGTTGGTCCAAGTGACAAGAAGTCAGATTGGAGTTAATTGCTACTAGCCACCTTCTCGGATGCTAAAATCCTCGGTTCCTCAAGATGCATCAAATCTCGGCTCGCTTGTGCTTAGCCTAAAGCTCGAATTGACCTCCATCTGACGACGATGATGTTGGATTTTCTATCGGAGGTAGTGGTCAATGAGGTTGAGAGCTCGAATAGGACTTGTCAATGGCGGCAATGGGGCAACGAAGTACAATAGTTTCTACAATTAATGATATCATATACGACTAATGATCAATCTCAAGATGGGGTATCGATTGAGGAGAAGAGTTGTGTCGATGAGAATGGCAAGTGTGAGTGGGTGTCTCCAGACTAGGGATTATTGAAAGGAGCCATTGGCATTGCAAAGGGGAAGGAGGATCTTTGAAAGATTGAATTTACGCAAGAGAGGCAAACCCAAATTTGAAATTGATGAGGCAAACTATTGCCGAGGTTGAAATAGTCGCCAGCTGCAGCAAAATTGTTCTTTGGCATGAAATTGTTAATCACAAAGTGTTAAGTGAATAAAGGCATAACTTAGTCAAACAAAATGATCTAGTGATGCTTGGATATTACTACTCTATTGTTGGCAAGCAGGATGAACACAGCACAAAAAATTGCAGTTGTTGGATTAGCGGAAGGCCTGGAATAAGTGGAGTTTGATGCACTCTCAAGGCGAGAGAAGCACATCGCCAAAGGGATTAGTTGCATAGCTTGGGAGTTGGACAAGAAGTTGAGTCTCAACAAAGCCAAATTCATAGTATGGCTTTGAGATCTAAATTTTTGATGAAGGTTGGAATAAAAAAAAACTTATTTTTGAAGGCTCATTTTGGCTTCATGGAATTGTCTACAAACCATTTTGAGGAGCGAAATTTAAAATTTTCAACGAGTTAGACTACATTGTAATGGCTCGTGTTAAAGAAAACCCAATCTTGGTCATACAACGAGATGACACAAAGAGCGATGGAGGGGCTGATAATGGAGGTGATGTAGAGAGTGAGAAAGATGAAGAAAGAAAAAAGAAGAAAGAGAGAGACAAAAAATAAACAACAATGTTCTTGGACAAAAGTACCATTGGCTGTGAATAAAATGAGAAGTTTAGGTCCTTAATTGATAGTAAGTTAGCCGCTCCAAGTCCTTATTTGAGACAGTGTCCACTTTAGGCTTTTTTTTAAAAAAAAATGGCTCCACTTCATATCCTTATTTGAGATTATCCAAATATTTTTATATAATAATATATGATTAAAAATCAAATCGGGTCGGATTCCTGCGTCCGACCTAGTCGAAGACGACCCGAGCATGTGGCCTAAACCTCAGGCTGGGCTAGCTTCTGTGAATCGGCCCAGCCCAACCATGCCCCTTAGCCATGAGGGAAATGAAAGATGAGGCCCAGCCCGTGAGTTAGGTCAAGAACATAAGCCCAGCCCGTTTCTCTCTAAACCCTAGAAACGATCGGGTCACGTGCCTGACCCAGCCAACCCGGTTTTTCAATCGCTGCTGGCCCTCTGCGGTTCAGCGGCCGCAACAAACAACATCGCCCATCCTCGCCTCGCCATCCGACTCCACCGACGCCACACTGACCTACCCTGACAAACGACCCAACCTCTGTCCAACAAGCCACCGTCACTGCCATAGTCGCTGGTCACTGAAGCTCCAACAACGGCCACCAGTTCTCTCGAGCAAATCGTCAAACGCTTGGAGTTCGTTGGCTAAAAAGGGAACAAATCAAACCAATCGAGGCTCAAAATCACGTTGGGCTTCAAGGTGAGTAACCAAAGCTGACCGAAGCAGCCTAATGGAGCACAGTCAGAGCCAAAGATCGCACGAGGTGGATGGCAAACAGCTTCGGCGTGGTATATGCGAAATGGGGCGAGAATAGAAACCTACTTACAGTATCCAAATGCAAGTGGGGACAAGAACGACACAAGTAGATGGCATCGTCGGTGGCGAAGCAGCAGAGGCGTCGGGTCGGTAGACGAAGGCTTTGGCCAGCGGTCTTTGGTGCACCGACTGGCCTCTCCCCATCGACCGAGCTAGTGTCAACTCCCACCTTTTCCCACAGAGGCCTACTCGGCATTGATTGGCGCATCCCCTCCGTCTACATCGCTTCACGTGCGTCACCGTCTCCTCCTCTACGCGTGTGTTGCAAAGACAAAAGAGGAAGAAGACAAGGAGGAGGGGCCCGGGCCAAGGGAAAAGGGGTAGTGGGCCTTAGGCCCGCGTGGGGAAGAAGAAGGAAAAAGGGGGAAGCTGGGCGCGAAGGCCCAACCCCGCGGGCTGCCCTTTTTTCTTTAAAATAAATTATCCGAAAAGGTGAAAAATAAAGGAAATAAAGCATAATTGATGCAAAAAAAAAAAAATTGTTAGGGTCAAACCAATCCCTAATTTTCTATGCAAATTAATTTTAAGCATTTAGTCAAAATTTAGGTGTTAACAGTATTATAGTGTCATAATTGATGTGGTGCTTAATTAATTGCAATATTAAATCTATAAGAAAGTACCTGTGTTTCTATGAATACATCGTCCTTCCTTTTTCTGGTGAGAAGATTATGGTTCGTAATTCTTTTTAGCTGACAGTGGGATGTTTACTATATAGTAATTGATTCCACAAGATAAAAATAAAATGATAGAATGTCAAAATGCACACACTAACTCCCCAAAGTCAAGCATTTAGCTAGATTACATTACTATATCATGTGCAATATCTTTGACTTTTCACATCTTACAACCCCTTCAATAAATAAATAAATAAATAATTTTCTAGTAAAACTTTACAATGAATAAAAAGGTAAATTTTGTAAATCATACCATCATAATTAGTTGTGACAAGATTTGAAGTGGATAAGTAGTAGAACCGTAGAGCATGCCTGTCGATCTTTTAAAATTTTGTCCTTCAATTTATTTATTTATTTGAATCGTTGGTAGAAACTAATTAATCAAGGTGAAATGAGAACATAGAAGGGATCCTTCTCCTGGATTTCTCTGTGTATAATAGTATAGCTGAGTAATGCTAGGCGTAGTAAGAATTTTTCTAATAAATTACATTGACCAAATCATATGAAAAACATTGATTGGTTATCTAAACAAATTATGTATCATCCTTTGCTAATTCTTCTTTGGTTAGGTTTCCCATAAATGTTTATTTTGGGGAGAAGTACACCAAAGTATTTTAACTTATGTACGGCACTCACTTTAGTGACACAATTTTTCATCGGCTCACTTAAGTGCCACAATCAAAGAAAAACGATCACTTAAGTACCTCTAGTGAAAAATTCCAGTTAGCACTGAAATAGCCACTTTTATAATTAAAATTTTTATACGAGATGGTATTTTTTAGCACTGAAATAGCCACTTTTTCATTAAGATTAACACTAAAGTGACCACTTTCAAACAACAATTGGCACTAAAGTGACCATTTTTCTATAATGATTGGTACTGAAGTTATCACTTCTTAACTTGCTATCAACGTCATTTAAGGGTTTTTGGCATTGAAGTGATCATTTTTTTATTTTATTAAGATTGGCACTAAAGTAATCAGCTTTCAACAATGATTGGCACTAAAGTGATCATTGTTTGACAAGACTAGCATTAGAGTGATCACTTTTTAACTTACTACACTAAATCGTTTAGAGATTATATGTTGACTGGGCATACCGACAAATCACGTAGGATCGAGAAATTAATAAAATATTATTATGTCAGATTTTTAATGACTCAAATCAAAGTTAACACTTAAGTTATCGTTTTTTTTATTTTTAAAAGTAGCACTTAAGTGAGCCCGCGAAAAGTTGTGGCACTAAAGTGAACGCCGTACACAAATTAAGAGACACTTCTAACATGCTTCTCCCATTAAGTTTGAATCCTTACCTAACAAGTACTAGCTTATGTACCCGTGTCATGCATAAGCTGGTTAAATTTACAAGTCCTAATTTACATGTCTAATAACTTGGGGAAACAATAGTAAATTTAGAATGTAGCCGATGCGTTGCATATTAATCAAAGCGCAGAGGTTTGGTTGAAAAGATCCACAAGCGCCCCCGCCATGACGTGCTAGAAAGTATTAAAACAGCATAAAGAAAAAAGGAAAGTAAAAGAGAAAGAAGATCATATCGCCAATTGTTGTTCCCTTTTGAATTCATGCCCATCGAAGAAATAGTTTGAAGGTAGGAAAATTATCAAAAAAGTATTATACTTATTACATTTTGATCAGTTCGGCCATAAATCTTTTAATTGTGCCAACTAAGTTGTAAATATTTTTAAAATTTTGTATGTAATACATCTAGTCAATTTTGGTCAAAAATAACCAATGTGGATAAAATTCTTAATGTTTTTGAATTATTATTTATTTATTTATATTTTTTTATGCTTCTTCCTCTGCCGATCGCCCAATCTTGATGATGGCCGACAATCAACTAAAGGCTACGACTAGCAAGGGTCACCCTCACCAAATCTGGCAAGTTCAAGCCTTGCCAAAGGTTGGTGAGGGCAATTTGTTCATTTTTTAAATATTCTTTATTAATTTTTATAAAATTTTAAATATTTTTTCTCCTTCCTTGTTGGTAGCCTAGGCTACGACAACATGCCAAAGGCTATGACCGGCAAGGGTTGCTCTCTCTCGCCTTGAATGAGGCTCGCCCTCACCAAATCCAGCAAGTTCAAGCCTAGCTAGCTTGGGCGAGGTCCCCACCCGCCTACTTCGGGCAAGGTCATCCCCGCCTACTTCAGCAAGATCAAGCCTCACCCCGACGGCCTTTGGCTAGGGCAAGCCTCACCCCAAGCCAGCAAGGTCATTCATTGGTAGATCCTGGTGAGGGCGACCTCACTTGAGGTCGGTGAGGCCTACCCCTCACCGGGCTTTGGTGACAGAGAGGTCAAGCCTCGCCCAAGGCTAGTGAGGTTGCCCCATGCCAAATCCTAGTGAGGGTCTCTCACAGATCGTAGCTTCTTGCCAATCACCGGCCATCAATGAGGCTAGGTGGCCCACAGAGGAAGAAGGATGAAGAAAAGAAAAAAGACATTAAAAATATAAAATATAATAAAAATTTGAAAAATATTCAAAAATAATAATTAAATTTGTCTACATCGGCGTCGGTCGTGCCATGTAGGACAATCGACGTCTATGAAAATATTTAGAATTTAATTGGTAAAATTGAAATATTTATATCTGAATTGGTAAAAATATAACAAATTTAAGATTTTTTGGACAAATTTTTCCATTAATTCCTCTATTCATATGGGGAAAGGGATAGAAATCCTTTCAGATTCAATGACCACCCAAATGTCACACAATATTTGAGAAATCTACTCAGAAAAGCCTTGACCCAATAATCTCTCTCTCTCTCTCTCTCTCTCTCTCTCTCTCTCTCTCTCTCTCTCTCTTCACATTAGCACCGCCACCATCATGCTCTCTGCTCGTTCTCTGCTGCCGTCACGCGAGGTAGGGGTGTGCAACCGAACCAAGTTTACCCGGTTCCCGGTCTGGCCCACCCGGAAAAACGAGGTCGGGAACCGCTCGTTAAAACCGGGCTAGGAACCGGTTCTTAAAACTCAAACCCCGTTTAAACCGGTCCGGAACCGGTTCCAAGGGATTACCCACCCGGAACCGATTCGACCCGATCGGTTTGGGAACTGGTTGGAGAACCGGTTTTTACGCCGAAAAACCCTAATTTTATTTCTATCTTTACCCTCAAAGGCGTAGACGCAGAACCAGATTTCCATGAGCTCCTCTCCCGAAATTGCGAAGGCGGCGACACCGTCGTTCCCCTCGCGCTCGCACCACCGCCGCCAAGCTCCTCCTCCTCCCCGCCCCGCCGTCACCATCACCATCGTTGTCACCCCCGACAACCTCCACCTGCTCGACCCCTTCCTCGCCTCCTCCTCCTCGCTCAAGCCTCTCGTCTTGCCTTCCCCAGAGCCCCCCATCGATACACACCCGCCACGGGTGCGCTTCGTCGCTAAAGTCCGCGCCCTTCGCGACCTCCACCTCCCACTCCTCTCCTGGTGGTTCGAGTCCCACCCCTCCCCACCTCCTCGCGCGATCGTCTCCGACTTCTTCCTCGAGTGGACCCACTGCTTTGCCCGCGACCGCGACGTCCCGCGCGTTGTCTTCTCGCCGTCCGGTGCATTCGGGCTCTCCGTCGCCTTCGCCCGTGGAAGGACCTCCTCCGGCCGACGAAGAGTCGACGATCTCGTTCACGAAGCTGCCGACTCCCTCTCCTCCCGTGGCCCTTCTCACTCCTCGTCGCTCGTATCCCGTGAGCTCCCCCGACCACCCCTGCTTCTTTCTTTCTTTCTTTTCTCTTTCTTTTTATTTTTTGGTTTGCTGAAAACGCTGCAGCTTGAGTTTCTATTTCTCGACTCCATCGCTTCAATCAAAGATTTCGAGGGATCGAGCCTTGTGATCGGTGGTCAATGCCGCGCATTTCAGCGGCTCGTTGTCGTTGGGTTTCACTATTGAGAGTAACTCTGTCGATCGCCTTATCTTTTGTTCCATCCGATTGCTCTAGAATATAGAACACAAAACTGGTATTGATTTGTGGATTCAATTTTATTTTCGCTCGTGCGTTGCCATTAATATTATCTGTACTTACATTAATGTTCCGTTCCTTTTTTTTGTACCTGAAGCCAAGTTATGATATTGGCAGAATGTCTTTGTTACTCCTTCAGTATTCCAGTGATGGATCTTAGAAGGCAGGTACTTTGGTATGATATAACTACTTGATGGGAGTGAAGGAGTGATTGTAAAGTGTATTGAATTGACCTTATCTATTCCTAGCTATACGTGACTTTGTATGGCGACCTCACCGATTTAGTGGTTCATTGACTAGATATTGCTTTAGTGTGAGGGAATCTTTGTTGTTTAATATAAGGCAAACTCATTAAGGCTGTCAGATGCTCTAGTGAGAAGTCGTGACTGTATGATGTAGTGCATGTTATAATGGGTAAAAATATGCGGATGGAAAATTTAAGAAAAGACCTTGGGTTTGATGGGTTTCCATTTTAGTGGTGGGTGTTTTTATTGTCTTTGTTGCAGCCAAGTCTTACTTCCATTTGGCATTGGATAGCTCTTAAATATCTCTTCCGGAGATGACTTTTCTTTGTGATATGTACTTGTTTTAGACCAGGAACATTGTTCATTTAACTATTTGTTTAGCTTGCTTGTCATGAGAATGAAGGTAAGGTTTTGATGTAGTGTTTTATCTGTTCCCAATGAGTTTGGTCGAAGGATGTACTTGGTCCGGCCTTTTTGTTTCAGCAGATAACTCATCTAGACTTACTTTTCTAAGGTTAATTTTTATGCGAAACAGGTTCCAATATAAACAGGGTCAACCCTGTTCCCGGACCGGAAAAAAAAGGGTGGGCCAGGAACAGGGTCCAATGAAAAACAGGATAGGAACGGGTCCAAAAAAAGGAGAACCGGTTATAACAGGATAGGGAACAGGGTCCAGGTCTAGACCCTACCCACCCTGGACCCGCTCACCCCTAACGCGAGGCCCCCTTTGCCTTTGCCGAAAGCGCTCTCTCTGTCTCTCTCTCACCTTGTGAAAAAAGGTGGCAAGACCTCATAAAAGAATGAGAATAAAATAAATATGAGCTATTCAAAGTCTCCTTGTGAACGTGTCAACCTCTCGTCGCGGTAAATTGAGATGTAATTTATTCATAACTTGAAAGGACCTCAATCCTGGAGAGAATTTTGTTTCTTTAACTATAGTAATATCAATCTACAATTGGATTAAAAAGCGAGGGTCGGTTCCTCCCAATCTACCGCTTCATGGTAGGACTCCCTCTTCTTACATGCAGAGCTTCGTCTACCATCCATGGTAGTATATCCACATAGTCGATGCCGTGCTTCGTTAATCTCTTCTTTTTGTGCAAATCTCCATGGGTTCTGCACTAGATAGCTTCCACTTCCGTTAACCTTCCCATATCCCCACATCTCGCCATCCCTGGAATGCCGATTCTTGGTTGCATGTGCGGGAATTCATCATCGGAGATCATCCACGGACCGTACAGAGGTGAATTACTTCAAACGATGCCTTATCTTGCTGAATCTTGACTCTTACTTCATTCCTCTGGCAATTGTGGTTGTTCGCAACTGGGGTTGTTGTTCGTGATTTCGTACTTGTCTTATACGCTACTACCTTATGTTCAATTGTACTTGGTTGGGTCATGGCTTCGGACGATCCTGATGAATTAGTTCGATTGAATGCTCTGTGTCAACGCTTGGGACGTCTCTGTTCTGATCAGGAGGTTAAGACATGGGAGAATGAACCTGCGATAGAAAAAATTGCGGAATGCAAACTCACCCTTTTAGGGAAGGTTATTACTACATCCAATGTGAATTTCCAGGCATTCCAAGAAGTAATGAAAAGAGTTTGGCGTGTTATTTTGGTCGAATTCTCTCAACATGAAGGTGGCTTATATTTAGCAAAATTCCAACAAGACAAGGATTTCCAACGTATTTCACAGGGTGGTCCTTGGCTTTTTTCTAGCCACTTAGTCAACTTTAAGCCTTGGATCCCTAATACTCCGCTCCATTGCTATGATTTTACTCGGTGTGCTTTCTCGGTCCAAATTCTCGGCTTGCCTTTAGAGTGGATGACGGATCAGATTCTGAGGAAGGCTGCTAATTAGCTCGGGGACATTCTGGAGGTAAGAGTAGATAGCAAGGAGGGTTCCACAAAGAAGATAAGGCGAGTCGGGGTGGAAATCAATCTCGATATACCTCTGAAAATTGGTAAACTGATTCGCTTAGCTGGGAAACTGTTATGGCTGGACTTCAGATATGAACGACTTCCCCACTTTTGTTACTCGTACGGAAGACTTGGCCACTACGCAACTAACTGTATAGACATTCCTTTTGATTTGGCCAAGGAGGAAGGCAAAGACAAATTGGCTTTTGGCCCGTGGTTGAAAGCAGAGGTTCATCAATCTAGTCCCTACTGGACTGCTTTTTACAATCCTCCAGAAATGGATCAAACTCAGGAAATTATATCCGAGACTCCTCCAGGTTTACTACAACATCCAACCCTGTTACCTCCACCGATAGCAAATGATAAAGAACTTACCGATGCAGCTCTTCCAAGACAGACCCCTGCAGTGACAGAGCATCTTCCCAGTCCTTCTCACGCTGTTACTCATCAGAGGCAGACCACCACAACAGCTTTGCTTCCTGCACATGCCAAAGCAAAAGGCAAAGCTGACGACCCTATTACTTCTTCTGAAGCACTCCGACTGTTTAAACCTAATCCGTTGAACTTGCAGCAGTAGGTAAGCACTATTCCCTCATATCATTTTCCTGCAACAGACATAGAACAGATCTTAGTGACTATCCAACGGATATTCAGCAACCTAGAATAACAAAAACTACCCGTACGACTACAAGAGCAGGATAGGCAAAGAAACAAAAACGCTACGCTCCCTATGATAAGGGCTGTGTTCAGCTAGATGAGACACGTCTCCAGGAAACACCGGTATTGGCAGCAGATGAAGCACTTCATCGGGCTTTGGTGGCTGGCCCTCAACAGCCACCAAGTTACAAATGAAGCTTTTATGTTGGAACTGTCAGGGGTTGGGCAATCCCCTGACAGTCCAAGCCCTTAGGGCTTTATCAGCCAACGAAAAGCCCGATCTTTTGTTTTTGATGGAAACCAAGAACCGGGAGCTGGTTCTCAACAGATTACAGCATAAGCTTCGTTATAAAAGTTCTTTTGTTCAGAATCCTGTTGGTTTAGCAGGTGGTTTAGCAGTTTTTTGGAATGATACTATATCTCTAGAAATTGAAAGCTTTTCGGAAGATTTTTTTGATATGCTTTGTAGGGATCTAAGTGATGATCGCCTTATGCGAATTACTTGCTTGCACGCCCCTCCCTCGTATCACAATCGCCAGCTGTTTGGGAGACCCTTCGAAGAATTAGTGCCTTCAATACACTACCCTGGATTTGTGCAGGGGATTTTAATGAAATTCTTCATCCTTGGGAGAAGATGGGCAGTCGATCCCCTATTCGTTCTCGTCTTTCTTCTTTTCGAGATGTGGTAGATGACTGTGCTCTAATGGAGGTTGAAAGCAAGGGCTGCATGTATACTTGGTCAAATCGTCGTGAAAGAGCTGACCTTGTTAAGGAACGATTGGACAGAATCCTTTGCTCTATGGATTGGCGTCTCATTTATCCTGGTGCGGAAGTGTATGCCTTACCGCCAATAGGCTCTGATCACAGCCCTTTACTTCTCTCTACGGTGCAGGTTCATAAAAATCGTCAACGCACCTTTGCTTATGAAGCTTTCTGGAATGATGATTCGGAAGTTTACTGCCTTGTCTCCCAAACTTGGCCTTCTAATCAGTCCAGAAACTCTGATCTCTTGCACAAACTGTCTAGAGTAAGAACAGCCTTAAGCCAATGGAGTCGTTCCAAGTTTGGTAATGGACATTTGCGGATAACGGCATTACAACAACGCCTCCAGACCCTAATTAATCATCCTTACTGTTCTAACATCGATAGCGAAGAGGTATCTCATATCCAAGATGAGTTGAGGACTATTTGGAAGCAAGAAGAGCAGTTTTGGGCTATGAGGTCCAGAATAAATTGGTTGTGTTGGGGTGACAAAAATAGTAAGTTCTTTCATGCCACTACAATCCAATGAAGGCAGCGAAACCGGATTGGAATGCTTCGGAAGGCAGACAATGAATGGGTGAGGGATATAGTAGCTTTAAGGAGCTGACTTCTGCTTATTTTACTCAGCTTTACACATCAGCAGGCCACCGCGAATTTGGCCCCGTCATAGATCAACGTTCGTCAGTTGTCATGGACATAATGAATGCACAATTATTGGCCTCAGTGACTGTTGAAGAAGTACGACAAGCTACTTTCCAACTGGGCGCTACAAAAGCTCCGGCTCCCGACGATTTTAATGATTTGTTCTACCAAACCCATTGGAATACCATCCACCATGATTTATTCTGCCTGGTTAACAACTTTTTTCACTATGGTAAGTTCCCTCCAGATCTCAACAAGACTCTTATTGTTTTGATTCCCAAGGTACACCATCCTAAAAGTCTTGGCCAGTTTAGACCGATAAGTTTATGTAACTTTGCATATAAGGTTATATCTAAAGTCATGGCCAACCGACTAAGACCTATGTTAGAGAATAGTATCACTCCGAGCAAGCTGCTTTTGTATCACGGCTGTCAAATACAAGACAATGTCTTTGTTGTACATGAGGTCCTCCATCATTTCAAAACGAGGCATCGGAAACGACACTTCCAAGCTATTCTTAAGGCCGATATGCGTAAGGCTTACGACAAAGTCGAATGGGATTTTCTTCAAGCCTACCTTCTCAAACTGGGATTTCATCCTTGGTGGGTTTAAATGGTGATGTACTGTATTACTACGACGACAATGAGTGTTAAATTGAATGGGGAACCTTTACCCTATTTCAAGCCATCAAAAGGACTCGGACAGGGCGACCCTCTTTCTCCATATCTCTTTATTTTAGTGGCCAATGTTCTATCCACCCTCATTCAGAATGCTCTAACGATGGGACATCTTCACGGAATCAAACTCACCAGGTCATGCCCCACTCTCTCACATTTATTCTTTGCTGATGATTCTGTTTTCTTCCTCAAGGGTACTATCCTCGAATGTCGAATATGGCCAATATCTTAAACCAATATTGTCACGCTTCTGGACAAGTCATAAATCGCAATAAGTCTGGCCTCTACTTTAATAAAGGCTGTCCACCTTGTCTTCAAACTAACTTGGTTGCTGAATTGCGTGTACGGTGTTGAGTGGTTATGGCAAGTACCTAGGAGTTCCATCAGAATGGGGTCGCTCCAAAAAAGAATTATTTGGCTGGCTATTAGGAAGAGTACATGCAAAGTTGGAGGGTTGGAAAGAAATGTTGCTATCGAAAGGCGGAAAGGAGATCCTTCTCAAGTCTGTCATCCAAGCTATGCCGCAATACGCCATGTCGATCTTTAAGCTTCCCCTGTCTCTATGTCGAATAATCGAGCGGAGGATTGCCAATTTTTGGTGGCGGAATGACAAGAACAGAAATGGTGTGCATTGGAAGAAATGGGACTTACTAATGACAGGTAAAAATTCTGGTGGGTTAGGTTTTCGGGATCTGGCAGCTTTTAACAATGCCATGCTTGGCAAGCAGGCCTGGAGGTTACTACATCAACCTCAATCGCTCTGGGGTCGGGTCCTAAAAGGATTATATTTTCCCTCAAAGGATTTCGAATTTGCAGAGCCTGGTTCTCGCCCTTCCTGGGGCTGGCGAAGTATTCTAGTTGGGCGGAATGCCATCTTACCGAATGCAAGATGGTCTGTTGGGGACGGAAAATCAATTAACATTAGGGAACACTGCTGGTTACCAAGAGGTAAGCTTGGCGGACCTGCCAATAGAGATGAGCCCCGGTTGGTGGCAGATCTTATTGATCCTCTCCACCAGACTTGGAAGACCCACCTTATCAAACAAATGTTCGACGACTCTATTGCTGATGAAATCCTCAACATTCCATTAAGACCTCTCCACTCAACTGATCAGATTATTTGGACAGCAACAACCACAAAGGCGCATACGGTAAAGAGTCACTACGGAACCTTGACAAAGCCCAAAAAATATATCACAAGGTAATCTTGCATCTACTTCCTACCATCCACCTCCCGACCTATGGCGTTACATATGGAAAATGAACAAGACAATCAAACTTCGTATATTTACGTGTCGCATGTAAAAACGCCCTAGCTACTAAATCCAATTTATATAGCAGACATATCATCTCCACCCCTGTGTGTACTATATGCAATCAGAACGTGCCGGAACAGTTGAACATATTTTTTTCTATTGTCCGTGGACGGCAGGAGTATGGTCACATCCTCAACTACAACTTCCCTTCCACCCAACTACGATTACTCGCATGGATCAGTAGTTTGCAGAATCAGTTAAAGATCAGAAACTCTTACCTCGACTACCCATGATAACTCACGTTTTATGGCAGATTTGGCGGCTACGTAACAACAGTGTCTTCCGTGGATTACCTCTTGACCCCAATCTGGCTGTTATTGACACCTTGGCTCAGTATCGGATTGTCAACCTCTCTGCCCAGAAAGTTTCCCAAGCAGCTGGTATGCGTACAGCTGCCTCCCTTGCTTCTACAGACCACTATTGGCAATCGCCAGAACCGGGCTTCATCAAATGCAATATTGACGGCTCTTTCTACCCTGGGAATAGACACGGCACAATGGCCTGTATTAGCCGAGATCACAGATGTCTACTCACCGATGTCTATACGGCCATATTTCCAGCAAATTCGGCTTTTCAAGCAGAAACACAGGCGCTAACCCTAACCCTACATCGTCTCAAATAGCAGGGACTTCTTATCACATCAATCATTCTCGAATCTGACTGTCTGCAATTGATTGAAATCCTTCAAGACCGACGGCCGCCACCATGGGAGGATTGGCTGCTGTTTGACGAGCTCCAGCGATCTTGCCCCTTTTCTTGAATCTCCATCTGCGATCGCGACGAAGAGCCAATTCCGTCACCGACCGGGCGGCCAAAGCTCACGGGACGATCGATCTGCCCTAAAATTGGACTCTTTTTCCTCCCCCGCGTTATGCAAGCTTTGCTCGCGGGCGGATGCCCTAGTTTTCTCTTTCGTTAAACGCTAAAGTGTAATGGTTGTTTATTTTCTATCTATTATCTTTTCTGTCAAAAAAAAAAAAACTATAGTAATATCTTTGTTATTTTTAAAGAAGTAAATCAACGTATGAGGGTTGACTGAAAAAAGATATGAGATATGTGTTCACTGAGTAGTGAGAATATGGAGTGGATTATTCCATGTAATTAAATGAAAAGGAAGCATTCGACCAAAAAAAAAATGAAAAGGAAGCAAAGTGCCTAAATCATTAAGAGATCTTTCTTTTCCATTTTTGTCAAAATATCACCAACTAATTGTTAGGAAAAATGATTGAGGATATACTATGTTAAGTTCATAAATTAACACTGCAAAATAAAGATAATCACATGTCAAACTTTACAGATTTATTTATTTCCCGAACTTTCCCTTTGTATCTTCTCAATTTCAGTCGTGTATTCATCACATTTAGTTGATATATAATCCTACCCTCTAAGAATGCAAACCAAACAAGATTTCCAGAAAGCATCTTGTTCTTACCAGCCCCCACGATCGTTATGGACACAGATATGGAGTCTTTCCGTTCCGCCGAAACTTTGGACCTTCCTGTGGAGTATTTGCCAAAACGCCGTCCCTACCAGCGAAAATCTCTATAAAAAAAGATCCGTCCGGATCCTCTCGTCACCGTGTCGCACGTAAATTGAAACTACCGAGCATATATTCCTATTTTGTAGATGGACAAAAGAGATCTGGAGAGATCACAGACTACAGGGAACAAACATGACGAAACAAATCGGCCGAATGACTAATGGCTTCTCTCGCTTTTCGAACAAAGAAGCGAATTACCTGAGAAAGAGGTCATCGCATGGGTGCTATGGCAGATCTGGAAAGCACGCAACGCACGGATCTTCCGAGACAAAACTCCAATCGCAGCGGATGTCATCGACTCACACACACCCAAAATCAAGCCTTTAACGTAGGAACGCAAACACGAAACCTCAACCGAACCACAAAAAGACTCGTACTGGAGGTCCGGAAACCACCCGAAAGCAAACGGAGGTGAAAGTGAACGGGATGCCTCATGGGTACCGGGAGAATTTCTATGTTCGGTCGCCGGCGTCGCAAGAAATGGAGAAGGGATCGTGGTCGACGGGTTTGCTGCGGAAGCTAGGGTTTCGTCCGCGGAACAGCGAGCCGAAGCACCGTTACACGGTCTTCGCTTTATTCCCAACTGGCCGTCCAATCCCCGTGCAAGTGCTTCCAAGTCAAGATCTGCGCTTCGTATGTGAAAGCGATAGCTTAGCGATGGTTGACTACGTGGCCGGTCAGCCGACATACCATGGAATCTAAGAAGCTTAATCAAAAGTTGCGAACATGAGCTTCGCGTATGGGCCGCCAAGTTCCGCGCATTGTCCTCGGAGGCAATCAAGGCGGATTGGCCTCGCACAAGTGCACATCGCCTTAAACAACTTCCTCCGTGATTGCGAATAGACCCCACCTTTGGAATATTTTGTCTCCTAATGTAACGATCGAAGTTGTTGTCTAAGACTTCGTAGTTTTCAATATATCAGCAGCTATTTCGACCAAAAAAAGTAAGTAGGGAGAAGTCATGCACCTCGTTTAACAAATAACTGAAATACAATTAATTCATCTTAGGCACCATTTTGTTTCACAGAATAAAGGAAAATATTATTATTGTCCAAGAAAATGTTTAGATATAAATTAATTGACATTAATGACAATATTTTTCATTGACTAATTTTTTTAAGTGATGATACAAATGATCTTTTTCAGGAATTTTTTTTCCAAATCATTCATTTTTTGTAAAAAATAAAGCGTTGATATAATACGACTTTGATAGCTGAGAATGGAGGCATTTATACTTGCTTCACCAATTCGATAAGTGGAGCCAAAGTAACTGTACAGGAAAATAGAATTTATTCCCGGAGAAAGGAGATAGCTTTGTCAAAAGAATTTTTTATTCATTTATTGTTGCTAATTTTCTAAATAGCCACTCGTTCAGCTGGTAATGCAAATAGTTTGTCAATATTAGACAATGTACTTTCCTTCGGTTCCTGGATGACATACTTTGAACAGACTATGAGTTAGTTTAACAATATTTATAAAGTGTTTTTTG